>CM070571.1:33136218-35905475 GCA_036346355.1 Rhipidocladum racemiflorum | reverse complement strand
TTGGTATGATTGTGATATATACCGATGTTAAGACTGTGTGCACTAGCGCGTTCTCGACTAGTGCTGAATACACAGAGGGTCCGGATTTGCAAATTCGGGTCCCGACAGAGGTGGTATCGTGAGCCATACTTGACTGTGAGGCTCAACCCTAAGCTAGAATGGTCGTAGTGAGGATAAAACCTATTTTCTAAAGCTAAAAGTTTGTCAAGATAAGAAATGACATCTCGACTTATCCCCTTCTCTCTTTTCTTGTCTCTTGCTAAAATTTTTCCTTACCTTGTCACAATTCAAAAATTCCGAGTTCTTACGTAAAGCACTCTTGTGACAGATGGAGGAAGAGTTCAACTACGTTGATCTAGGAGTTGGTCACGCCATGGAACTTTGGCACATGCTACAAACTCTCGGAGATTTTGAGAAGCCCCAATACCAAGTGGAAGTGATCGGACATGCTGTGATTGATCAAGGCTTGTGACGTGAGGATTGAGGTACTGTCAGGAAGAGGGGCCAGTGCAATCGCTCGATACACTGCACCGCTAGAAGATCTACAATGCAGATGGGTATCCAAGAAGTTTCACGACGAGCAATGCGGCACATTACGAAGATCCACGCCTGAGAGTTGGAAAGCACGGTGTTCCGTTATCATCCGCAAGCCGATAACCTTCTTTGACCCGAAGACGATTCAGATGAGAATGCCACTTGCCATACGCTTGGCACGATTCGTCGTCGCCAGGAAGATGTACTAGATAATACAAGCAAGGAGCTGCTGAAGGCCCGCAAAGAGATCACGACAGAGAAGAACAGATGGCGGGAAGCTCAAGAGTATGTGGCACACCTTCTACGAAGGATTGACGAAGTTGGAGATGACTTTGTACGACTGCACTCTGCAGAGCCAAGATCGAGCGCTACACGAGCCGATCCAGAGGAGTCGATCTCGATGAGGACACAAGCTTCTTCGACTACCACAGATGACACGCTTGCCGGACATGGCGATTGTTTCGCGCCTTATGCCGCAAAGACACCGCATCTGTGCCGTGGAGGTTTTCTCGATGAGTGAGCTTAGGTTCTATAGTGAGACTCCTTCGCCGAAGTCACGTCATAAAATAAAGAGTCACCCTTTAGGCGTTAGACTCCAGAGTTAGTTCGATTTGGATTTGCTTTGTTTGTCGAGTGTGCAAGATGTGTTGCAAGGCCCTTAGGCATTGTAAGCAGCCATACCAAGTTATTAATAATAAAGATGGACCTTAAAGTTACCCCTTTCGCCTCGCATAAGTTCCATATTACTTGTCTATTCTTGTTTCCCTCTCATCTCTAAACCTAGAGCAATCAATGATGGTGAACACCCGTGGGAACTTTGGAAGCAATGGGAGTGGATCTCGCCCAACGTAAAACCCCAATGATGGAGCACCAAAGACCGCCAATTTGGATGTGCAGAATTTTGGAGCATTTCTTGTCGCTCGCACTCCGCTTGATGCATGCTATGATGCAACAAATGCAGCACGCCATCAAGCTCGTGCCATCGCTAATCAAGTTAATCAGTGACCACGCCGTAATACAAGGCCGCCGAGTTCATGAGGACTCACCCACCCACTTTCTTCGGGAATGCCAATCCGCTGGAGGCCGACGATTGGTTAAGATCAATTGAGAGGAAGCTACACATAGCTCAATGCATAGGGAATGAGAAGGTACTTTACGCTTCTCATCGCTTGGAAGGAACAAATTACGAATGGTGGAGAACTTCGTGCCACGCAGAGAACCCTCAAGATATCACTTGGGAGGAGTTCACACCGCATTCGACAAGATCACGTGCCTCAAGGAATTATGGACCTTAAGAAGGAGGAGTTCAGAGCACTCAAGCAAGTTAATCAGCCAAGGTCGACTACTCCGAACAAGTTCACACAGCCTAGCACGCTACGCACCGAGGATGTAGCGACAGATAAATCCTGCATGGGGCCTCTGCTTTCATGAAGGGACTTAACTCAGATTGCAAGTAGGATTGATCACCCACACCTTTCCAGATTTCCAAGAGTTGGTGAATAAGGCGCTATTCTTGAGGACAAAGCGCAAGGAACTGGATGAGAACAGAAGCGCAGGATGCAACAAAGAAGGATCACGTCGTGGAACGCAATACCGAGAGTTGCACCAAATCAATTCTTGATTCCAACCACAGAATGCAACAAGGACACCATCCCCGGCACCAAGACCTGCCAATCAAAACTACTGCACTTCCCACTTCGCTTAGAAACGCTACCCCAGGCAGCCAAAGAAGGAACAAGTGAGACGCCGCTACAATCGCAACGAGCCGTGACACTTTGCCAACAGCTTGTCCAAAGAAGACAGCAGGAGCGACCCCCGCCGCTTCAATCTAGGAACCACCCCAGCTAGGACGCCAAAGACCAGGAGCCACACCCTGCATCGCGGTGAGAGGCCGAGTCAACCATGTCACCGCAGATGCACCGCAAAATGCTACGGACGTCAGATCGGGTAAGTTACTTGTTAACTCAGTACTGCAACAGCTTTTGTTTGACTCGAGCCAGATTCGCTTGTTTCGCAAGGCTTTGCTACTAGAAATGACTTGAGAATTGCAAGACTTAAGTGCATGCTTTTAGTTCAAACCCTGGTTCAACTCCGAACGGAAGTAGGATGTTCCGGGTGAGAATACTAATAGATGGAATAGAGTTCCTAGCAAACCTTATAATTTTGGAGACCTGCACCTTAGATGTTATATTGGGAATGGATTGGTTATCCAAACACAAGGTCTGTATTGGATTGTGGACGAAGAACTATCTCAGTTGAGAGCCCGTGTGGGAAGAAAGTGGAATTTCAAGCCACTGCAGCTAGAGATGGACAGCTTGATGGTTAACAGTACCAAGGCAATCAGCATAGAGGATGTTCCAGGTAGTGAGTGAGTACCCGATGTTTTCCAGAAGATCTACCTGGTGTGCCGCGAGACAGTGGACATAGTGCTTGTGATAGAACTTGTACCGGGTCAAGCACGGATAGCAAATAGACCCTATCTGATGTCTATCGAGGAGTTGTTAGAGATGAAGAAACAATTGGAAGAGTTAATGGATAAAGGATTTATCGAGACCAAGTTAAATCGCCGTGGGGAGCACCCGATTTTGTTTGTCAAGAAGAAGGACGGGAGTTTCAGGATGTGCATTGACTACCGTGCACTCAATGAAGTCACCGTGGAAGAATAAATATCCGCTACCCAGGATTGATGATTTGTTTGATCGCTTAAGAGGAGCCGAGTTTTCTCCAAGATTGATTCGAGATCGATACCATCAGTTGAAGATCCGATCGTAAGATATTCAAGACTGCATTCGCCAAGATATGGACATTACGAGTTTACGATTATGTCCTTTGGGCCGATTTAATGCGCCACTTATTTCATGAATATGATGAATAAGGTGTTCATGGAATATTTGGACAAGTTTGTCGTCGTGTTCATAGGCGATATCCTAATCTACTCCAAGACAGGAGGATGAACATGCCGAACACTTAAGGCGAGTTTTGGAAAAGCCGAGGGAACAAAGCAACTTTTCGCCAAGTTCAAAGCAAGTGTGATTTTTGGAAGGACAAGGTGGAGTTTCTTGGACATGTAATGACCGCATGAAGGAGTCGCCAGAGATCCAAGCAAAGTAGAAGCTGTGTTACATTGGGAGCACCAAGACCGTGACCAGTGATTCGAGTTTCCTTGGAATGGCAGGATATTACCGCCAAGTTTCATCGAAGGCTTTTCGACAATTATAAAACCTCTACGCAATTGTTGAAGAAGGAAAAGAAGTTTGCATGGACGCCAGAATGTGAGGAAGGATTTCAGAGTCGAAGAAGCGATTGACATCAGCACCGGTGTTAGTTCTACCGGATGTTGCTCAAAGCTTCGATATTTATTGTGACGCATCGCGCCAAGGACTTGGATGTGTGCTGATGCAGAATGGAAAGGTCGTCGCTTATGCATCAAGGCAGTTGAGGCCGCATGAGGAAAATTATCCAACACATGACCTAGAGTTAGCCGCCGTAGTGCATGCTTTGAAGATATGGCGTCACTATCTGATTGGAAACAGATGTGAGGTGTATACGGATCATAAGAGCCTTAAGTACATATTCACCCAGTCGGATCTGAATATGAGGCAAAGGAGATGGCTAGAGTTGATCAAGGACTATAATGTTGGAATTCATTACCATCCCGGGAAGGCCAACGTAGTAGCCGATGCCTTGAGTCGGAAAAGCCATACCGTGAGTGCGTTGCTAGCCACAAGTCGATGAGCTATGTGAGGATTTTCAAAAATGAAGATTGAGGTTGTACTCTAGCGGATTCTGGCCACATTAGAAGTAAAGCCTACCTTAGAGGATCAGATCCGAGAAGGATGTAAGGATGATGACAAGATCCGCAGGATTAAGTCCATCAAGGAGGAAGGCAGGCAGAGGACTTCAAATTGATGAACAGTGGCACGCTTGTGGATGAAGGATCGCATTTGTGTGCCTAACAAAAAGGAGTTAAAGCAACTGATTTTGGAAGAAGCCTATGACTCTAAGTACTCGATTCATCCCGAAGCGCCAAGATGTATCAGGATCTCAAGGAGAGATTTCGTGGCCGAGTATGAAACGTGAAGTTGCCGACCATGTTGCATTGTGCGACGTATGCCGTAGAGTCAAGGCAATGCATCGAAACCAGCAGGATTGCTACAACCGCTAAAAATACTCCGAGTGGAAGTGGGAGGAAATCGGAATGGATTTCATTACCGGTTTGCCAAAGACTCAAGGAGGTTATGACTCCATATGGGTTATAGTGGATCGCTTGACTAAAGTAGCCCATTTTATCCCCGTGAAGACCACTTACTCGGAGATAAATTAGCAGAGTTGTACATGATCGATTGTTTGTTTGCACGGAGTGCCAAGGAGGATTGTATCGGACAGAGGTACCCAATTTACCTCAAGGTTCTCGGGAATAAGTTGCATGAAGCCATGGGGACCCGCTTTGAACTTCAAGATACCTTATCATCCATGCAGACGGATGGGCAGCACCGAAAGAGTCAACCAGATTCTCGAGGATATGTTAAGAGCTTGTGCATTGGCTTATGCTACCTCTTGGGATAAAAGTTTGCCGTATGCCGAAGTTTAGTTACAACAATAGTTATCGTGCTAGTTTACAGATGTCACCTTTTGAGGCACTTGTGATGGTCGTTCTGTCCGGACACCATTGAATTGGAATGAGACCGCGAGCGCCGTGTCTTTGGGCCTCGATATTCTTCAAGAGGTCAAGAGCAGATCGCCATAATTAGGGAAAGGTTGAAGATAGCCCAATCTCGATGTAAGAGTTATGCCGACAATCGTCGCCGAGATTTGAGTTTTGGAACCGTAAGACTTTGTATACCTCGAGTTACGCCTCTCGGGGAGTTAAGAGGTTCCATGCCAAAGGGAAACTCGCACCTGCTATGTTGGACCATTTAAGATTTTGAGTCGCAGAGGTGAAGTTGCCTACCACCGGAGTTGCCACAATGCGTTGGCAGGAGTGCATGACGTATTCCATGTGTCCCAGCTTAAAGAAGTGTCTCCGAGTTCCCGAGAAACAGACACCGCTAGAGTCAATTGAGTTGCAAGAAGATTTGACTTATAAGGAGCACCTGTGAGGATTCTAGACACAATGGATCGAGAAACTAGAAACAAGTCAACCCGATTCAGAGAGTTCAAGGGAGCAACCATGAAGAAAGTGAAGCGACTTGGGAGCGCGAAGAGGATTTGAAGAAAGAATTTCCAAACCTATTCCTTTAGTAAGCCACGAATCTCTGGGACGAGATTCTATTAAGGGGGAGGTTTGTAACACCCCAAAATTTTGCTTTTCTTAAATTCATGTGTGATTTGGCACTTTGGTGAATTTTTGGAATTTTCTGAATTTATTTGGATTTATTTGGAATTTATTTGAATTTATTCCATTTTGAAATAATTAAAGAATTTAAATTTGCAAATAAATTTTTGTTGGAAATATTTTATTTGAGTCCAAAATGATCCAAAATATTTTCCAGAATTTTTCCGAATTTTTCGAGTCATTTGCTATTTTTAATGAATTAAATGAATTATCGGGAATTATTTTAAATATTAATTCGCTGGAAAATCCAACTCGGGTCAAGCATCGTTCATCCGATCGAAGTCGGACTCGAGTCCGACCCAAGCCGCTTGACTCGACCGAACCCACTCCTAACCCTAATCAATCCCAACCGTTGGATCAAGATCCAACGGCCGAGATCCGTCCGACCTGCACTGAAGCCGCGGTCCGATCGACCGGCCGCGCCGCGATCGCGGGCCGTTGGTTGTGCCACGGACGGCCACGATTTCATCGCTCTCCGCCGAAGTCCGAAGCTGGACTCCGCCGCCGTGTCCGCCGTGGAGAGCTAGGTCTCCGCTTTTCGCACGGACGCCGAGGTTATTTAATGCCCGGCATACCCCGAGGATCGCCATCCCACGCCGTTCGGAAACCTAGCTCGCGCCGCTAGGATCTCCACCGCTCGCCAAGTTATTGCTCGCCGGAGTTGGAAGTCTGTTCCGCCGCGATTAAACGCCGATATTGCTGCCGTCCGTCGCCCTCCGCCGTCATCAAGCCTGCATCCGGATTCCCAAGACGAGACGCTGCCGGAGTACCTCACTTCGCCGAGCGCGTAAACGCCGACGGCAAGGTCGCTGCCCTCGCCTTCCTGGCCAAGCCGCCGCGCGTGCCATCGCCGCCCTCGAAGCTGCAGGCACCGCTGGATCCAGATCGGACGGCAACGGTGAGTTCACGTGTTTCCCAAACCCTAGAAACCCGATTAGATTCGGGACCGCTGGATCAAGATCCAACGGTTCACAATCGCCACGCGGCCGTAGCAAAGGCGATTATAGGATTAGATCCGACCGTCCGATCTAGATCGAACGCCCACGAGCATCGAGTAGTTTCAACGCAGCAACCCTGGATCTAATCCGCGCCGTTGATTTTCAAACCAACGGACGAGATTGCGCCACGTGTCGGGAAGTTGGACCGACGCGGTCGGGCCCACGCCCAGCTGGCAGGTAGACGCCGACACGCCGGGCCCGCGTGTCGAGGGGCCCGCATGTCGCTGGCTAACCCAGCCAAGCGCCGACGCCACCCATGACGCCCGTGGGTCCCACTCGCCGCCGTGGTCGAGCCTCACGACGCCGATGACGCCACCCGAAAGGGCCCACATGTCGGGCCACGTGAGCCGTGGACCGAGTCCACCGTGGACTCCGAGCCGAGCATGGACCGAGCCCATGGACTACCGACGCCGCAGCCAATCAGAGCTGCCACGTGTCTATGCCGACGCAATAATTAATTTCCGAAAAGAAAATGATTTATTAATTCGAATAATGATTTCAAATTTAGATTCAAACTTCAAACGCTTATAACTTTTATGCGTTTCAACTCCGATTTGAGTGATTCAAATTTCTAAATTTGTATAAAATTAAGATCTACCTAAATATGAATTTTATTTAATTTTTGGACTAAAGTTTTTCTCTGTAAAATTATTTAATTGATTATTTAAACTTTAAATAATCATAACTTTTATGCTTTAACTCCAAATTTGACGATTCCAGTTTCTAAAAATCCAGAAAATTATGTTCTCTCTGTTTATGGATTTTATTTGGAGTTTTGGGATCTTTTTGCATAGTGTTTATTTGTGTATTGCTATTTGCACGCTTTACGAGTAGACGTTGAAGTGCCGGAGGGATTCGAAGGAGAAGTATTGACTCAGGATCCAACTCAAGACCAAGAGCAAGTGCTTTTTGAAGGCAAGTTGTGCTTTGACCATATTGATCCTATTTCGAAATCTATTTTGATTTAAACTATTGCATGCTAGTTCAATTAGAAAGATACTTTGTTTAAACCTGGGGGTTAGATAAATACCAATTTGCTATATGACACCTTGATTACTTAAGTATGTGCCATGACCCTTTGTCACCCTAGTTGTGGTTTATTAGTTGGACATTATTAAATTGCCAACATGGGTTTAGATCGTTGTAGTATACTGCTTAGACCTGCTACGTGCTCATGACATAATTTTGGATAATCAAATGCTAATATTGAATTAATGATATATTGAACCTGTTTTGGAAAAGTATCATGTGATGTTGATGGCACGTGGTGCATGGTAATCAACTGGGGTTTGATAAACAGTTTTCGACCGGGGCATGTGGCAAGAGTAATCGTGGGCCATTGTGGCATTGGGGATGTTGATTTGGTTTTTCGGGTAGTCTTGCCCTGGTCACTCTAAGGACTTAACCTTGCAAGCCTTTGAACTGGGTCATACTTGCAACCACATGGCTGGAATGGGACGGCCCTAGTTGACTAAGTCGCTAAGGACTCACTTGTGGAGCCTCAGGGTGTCAGTTACACCGTTTGTGTGATTTTACTGGGAGCGATCGTGGTCGTGGGCCAGGTACCCATCTAACGGTGTGTTGGTCCCATACTTCGCCTTGGCTAAGGGAAGGGATGGTGTAGAGCACGTACCGGAGAGGACCACCTGTGTTGTTTGAGGCTTCCGAAAGGCTTTGTTATGATCGCTCATTCGCATACTCTTGTATGGCGATTCACTACCGACGTGGTGAGTGGATTGTATCTTGTGGGTAAAGTGCATAACCTCTGCAGAGTGTAGAATCTATTTGAATAGCCGAGTCCACTGATCGACAATGCTCGGGAATTACAGTCAAGGGTTAGATTTTCTGAAATTAACTTGGATTTGAAAAGTTGGGTTGGTTTAACAAAGAAGATGATGGAAATATGGTTTAGGATGGGGAAAAATGTTATTTAAACTTTTTGAAAAGTTATTTATGCTTTACTTGTTTTTACTGCTGAATCTACCTATATTACTTGTCAAATGTTGTTTTACATCGCAAATATACCTTAAGCTATTCCTTTGTACCAAGCCATGCATATAGTATATTAGCTTGCATTCTCATGCATGACTTGCCGAGTACCAAGTACTCACCCTTGCCTCAACACAATACCGCTTGAAGAGGAGACTACGCCGGTTTCGGAGGAGGAACTCCAAGAGGACCCGTCTACTTAGGGATGCGAGCCCGCCGATTGCCTGTGGTATACTGGATGGCGCCAATAAGTTATTTGATTTTCCGCTGCTATTATTTCTCTTTTAATAAGTTCTGCCTTGCAAGGCATATATTTGTAACTTGGCCATAAGGTCGAGTAACCCTTTGATTATTTAAATAAAGTACTTTGATAGTATCGTTTGGTATGATTGTGATATATACCGATGTTAAGACTGTGTGCACTAGCGCGTTCCTGGACTAGTGCTGAATACACAGAGGGTCCGGATTTGCAAATTCGGGGTCCCGACAGATACCAAGTGGATCCCGGTGATGGTCATTGGATAGCCGTGAAAAACATTCTAAAGTACTTAAGAAGAACTAAGGGTATGTTCCTAGTCTTTGGAGGTGAGGAAGAACTGGTTGTAAAAGGTTACACCGATGCAAGCTTCCAAACTGACAAAGATGATTTTCGATCACAATCCGGTTTTGTATTTACACTAAATGGAGGAGCAGTAAGCTAGAAGAGTTCCAAGCAAAGCACGGTGGCTGACTCTACGACAGAAGCGGAGTACATTGCGGCTTCGGATGCCGCAAAAGAAGCTGTATGGATAAAGAAGTTTATCTCAAAGCTTGGTGTGATCGCTAGTGCATCTAGTCCAATGGACATCTATTGCGATAATAGTGGTGCCATTGCACAAGCAAAAGAGCCTAGATCACACCAGAAGTCCAAACATATACTCCGACGCTTTCACCTTATTCGCGAGATTGTGGATAGAGGTGACGTGAAGATATGCAAAGTACATACGGAAGCTAATGTGGCTGATCCGTTGACAAAGCCACTGCCACTGCCTAAGCATGAGGCGCACACGAGGTCTATTGGTATTAGATACTTAATTGATTGACTCAAGTGCAAGTGGGAGATTGTTAGTGTTATGCCCTTAAGGCAATCATATGGATGATTGAAACATGACTATGTTTATGAATAATAATATGATTATTGGTCCAATGAATGTATATCATTGTTTTGATCAACAAGTGTGTGACTTGTTTATGAAGCTCTTTACTTATTGATATAATTCGATAAATATCTCTGATCGGATATCATCGTATAGGACAACGATGAATAGATCAAAGACATGTACTGATCGATGATCATGTTTCATAGATCATGGGATATGGAGATATCATCAATACATTGTGAACACATGTTGAAGAACATGGGTTAGGTAGACCCACAATGAGACACTGCGAGAATGTTACATTCTTATGTGTCATCAGTGTATCTCATACATAGTAGATGTATGATCCTTAGACCTGAGATTGTCATATTTCCTACATGTGTAATAGTTTACCTTGGGGTTACCAAACACTATTTCCTAACCGGATAGTTATAAAGGTAGCTTTCATGTTCACTATGAAACATGCAGAGGGAAGTGAGCGATCAAGATGGGATTTGCCACTCCGGTGTAACGGAGATATATGTCTAGGCCACTCGTGTGATATTATTAAGGAAGTGCATGGCCATGCCGTGATTGAGGAGTCAATCACAACTTATTAATATATCACGGATACGAGAGATGGATTGAATCACAAAGGATGACATTCTTCTCGCCTTGAGTTCGATCTTCATATAGTTTGGCAAAGGGATTATTACATCGATTTTTAGTCATATGCGTTTGGGAGTTGGCATACTCTGCAAGGAGCCGCTACCAACTATTGGATTAGAAAAAGGGTCTTCCAAATCCATGTCCAAATGCGCATGAACCTACAGGGTCACACACTTAACGGGCTGGGACGCATTAATTCGGATTGGATCCGTAATTAATGGACCTCGTGGGTTTAGCACGTAGATGGGCCCTGACTGCCTAGGGTTTCACCTCGTGGCTATATAAGGATGGGAGGAGGCTGGACGCAGCACAGACTTTCCTGTGCGTTTTAGAGGTGTTTCGCCAGAAACCTTAGCCACCTCCTCTCGCTGCCCCTGCCAAGCGATCCGGTGCTTGCACACCGACGCACGGCGTCCCATCCCTGGACGTGTGGACTACTGTGGTGACGCTGCTGCGACTGCGGCGTGCAAGGACGATCCGCGGCCAGACGAGGCGAGGACGATCCACGGCGAGGTGAGGACGATCCACGGCGAGGCGAGGACGATCCACGACTGCAGCGGGAACGATCCACGCGCGAAGGATTCCGCAACTGCGCTTCTAGTGGTAATTGATCTATGATCCTATTCTTGCGAGTAGCTTTCTGGTTGCGCGGTAGAAATTTTTTTAATTTGTGCTAGAGTAGCATACCGCGTTCCTCAACACTTAGGAACGAGCTCACCTGTTGATTCAATTGCCGTGCTCGTGCTCTTGTGATGTGTCCTTGCATCACAACTGGAGGAGGCTCGGTCGTATGCATAGGAGTGATGTCCTCATCATCCTCCCTGTGGGATGTTAGAGACAGGGGTCCCGCAAGAGGGGCCTACACCCGACTGGGCTTGACGGGCGGAATAGAAAGCCCAAAGCCCAGAAGCACCACGACGGGCCCGGAGGGGGTTTTCGACTTGTTCCCCAAGGCAACTCCTGATCCTTCGGGGAAGCTTCGCGCCACGCCCGAACAACCCGCCAAGAACGAAGCATGCAGCCTGACGCTGCCAGAGCCTGCGGATGCTGGAACCTGACAAGGCGGCAGGCGTGGGTCGGGGAAAGCATAACCACCTCTCCAAGACGTAGAGCGCGAGGGCGGATAAGGACAAGGCACATGTCGGCCAGGCCACCATGTTCAGGGCCCGGTGGCGCCCATCTATCATGTACCCTTCCCCCAGTATATAAGGGGAGGAGGGAGAAACAAGAAAAGGAGGCTCACAAGATATCCAATAACACAGGACTAGGGTATTATCTCCTCCGAGAGAGCCCGAACCTGTCTAAAAACAGATTGCCCTCGCATCCTGTGTTACCATCAAGCTCAGATCCCGCACAAATCCCCTAGAATCACAAATCTTATTGCCGGCGAAACCGATCGTCGACAGTTGGCGCGCCAGGTAGGGGCTTGTGTCAAGATCTTCGTCAAGCTTGATGGCTACGACGAGCGAAGCCTCCACGGCCTTCTTCCCGGGCCAGGTCTTCCGTTTCGGAAGCCTGACCTTCATCTCCAACGACCTCGGAAGCCTTTCCCTCTCTAAGGAAACCGTGCCGCAGCGCGGCGAGGTTTCCGGCGAGCCATCGCCACGACTTCCGCGCCGATCGGAGGGTCCCCCTGTCTCGTGCTCTAAAATGCCGAGTGGGGAGCCGAAGGCCCATTCCGGCCTGGGAGTCGGACTCGAAGACGCTGAGGTGCGAATGGTGGGGGTTCTCACCACCAAGCCACTCGGCACCCCCGAGCGCCTGGGTTTATCTTCTCCAGGCTCACCCAGCTCAGCGGCCGAGTCAGAAGAAAGCCTAGAGAGCTGCTGGAATTTCCGTAGAGTCTGTGTAATCGAGGGCTCGCGGGCGGATTCGCAGCAGCGCCTCGACACCTCAGCCGCCGATTTGGAAGGTGGCCGAGCAATCGAACTCCGACGCTGGCGCGTACTCCGACCGCGCCGGCTGTCAATGAAGACATTCGCAAGCCAAGATGAGGGACCAGGCCGTTGCACTTCACGCCAGAATATCGCCGCTTCCAAGACACTCCTGGATACCACGACCCTATGTCGGGGCGGATGATCCAGCTTGCCCGATCATGGCCCAAGTAAAGGCCATGGTGACGGGCGGTAGCTATCCAAAGAGGCCCAAACCGACCAGCCGGGCGAAGGAGGCATCACGTGGTCCGGTGAGGACCAGACGGCCAAGAAATGGCCAGGTCGGGAAGCCCGCCAGACACATCATGTTCTACCTCGCGAGACGATTTGGCGACACAAAGATCAACCGCGACTGCTCAGACCTCGACGCCAGCGCCGCGACCAGAAAGGGAGGAACAACGCCGTCAAGCCGATTTAATATGAACGCTTACGGCATCCTTCCGCGAGATCGCTGGCACGAAGCGCGATCCCCTCGCGTCGATCACCACCCGGGGTGTCGCGGGGTCATCGAAGGGGTTCGCTGGCGTTTACCTCACCTCCGCCGAGTGGTTTGGCCAGATGGATTTAATCCTAAAGGCATCACTAGGTTCGACGGTGAGAGGGACCCGGAGGCTTGGCTACAAGTATATGCTCTGGCAGTCAGGGCCGCCGGGGGGGATCAGAAGGTAATGGCAAACTACTTGCCGGTTACCCTCTCGCCTCGCCCAAGCATGGCTCACCGGACTTCCAAATGAACTCTATAGATTCTGGGGAGATTCAGTGTGAGCAATTAATTTCAAATTTCCAACGCACTTACGATCGCCCAGGGACCCCTTGGGACCTGTACCAGCTACACCAAAGGAGGAACGAACCTCCGGAGTTCGTCAAGCGCTAATGCACAGAAAAGCACCGCTCGGGATGTCACAGATGCGATTGTGATAGCTGCCTTCGGAAGGGAGTCAGCGACCCGACCTCATCAAGAAGATGTCCTGGAAGCCACCCACGTCGGTCCGGAGCTGTTCGCCTCTAGCGGACCGTTACGCCGTCGACCTCCGAGGCTCTGGCGAACGGGCGTGACGAGGGAAGGATCAGCCGAACCCTGCGGAAAGAAAAGAAGCGCAAGGGTGAAGAGCCGTGGCGCCGCCGCACCAACTCACCCTCGCGCCCTCAAAGAGGATGGATATGATAAGGTTATGAACTCACTTTGCCCTTTCCATCTGAAGGGGAGGCATGCCGCCAAAGACTGCTTCACCCTAAAGAGGTTCGCCCGCGAGAGCAAGAAGTAGGCTGGACAAGGTCCGAGTGGGCACGCCGCCAACATGCAACCTCCCCCCGAAGCCGAGGACTATCAGGAAGCCGATCTCGAGCTCAACTACATATTCGGGGGCTCAGCTGCATATGAGTCCAAGCGAAAGCAAAATCTAACCGCCCTTGACATCTATGCGGTGCAGCCGAAAACGCCCCAATATGTACGCTGGTCCGAGGTCGCGATAACTCACGATCGCCGGATCACCGGATCACGCCCGCTCCTACAGGTATCCTCTCGTCTTGGCGTTCGTCGTCCGCGGCATCAAGCTCAAGAGGGTATTGATCGACGGCGGGAGCGGGCTCAATGTCCTCTTTGTCAAAACTCTTGACGATATGGGGATTCCACGGTCGGAGCTAAAGCGCGGATCGTCGTCTTTCCACGGTGTCATACCTAGAACTTCAGCGACACCACTCGGACAAATCACCCTGCCGGTCACTTTCGGCGCAAGGGAGAATTACCGGATAGAGAACCTTGGCTTCGAGGTGGCAGATTTTGCAACAGCATACCATGCCATCTTGGGGAGACCAGCGCTGGCCAAGTTCATGGCAGTACCCCACTACACGTACTTGACATTGAAGATGCCAGGGTCGAGTGGTATCATCGCTCTGCGCGGTGACATGAAGCAGTCTTTTTCCTGTGACAGGGAAAGCTGCGAGATGGCCGAGTCCCTAGAGGCGCTAGCGGGTCGGGAGGGGATCCGGCGAGAAGCGGATTCCGAAAAGCCGGAAGGCGGCGTCCCCACCCGCAAAGCGCGAAGCCCCGGGATTGGCCCCGAAGAAGGTACCAAAAGAATCCTCCTCGACCCGTCCGATCCGTCGCGAACCACTTTGGTCGGGACAGGGCTTAGGAACAAATAGGAGGACGTGCTCGTCACTTTCCTGTGGGCGAATAAAGACGTCTTCGCCTGGAAGCCGTCGGACATGCCCGGAGTTCCCAGGGAGGTGATCGAGCACGCATTGAATGTAGACCAATCGGCCAGGCCAGTCAAGCAAAGGCTGCGACGATTCGCCCAAGACCACCGACAGGCTATCAGGGAGGAGATTACAAAGCTGCTAGCCGCAGGCTTCATCAAAGAAGTGTATCATCCCGACTGGTTGGCAAACCCTGTACTTGTCCAGAAGAAGAATAAAAGCTGGCGCATGTGTGTTGATTACACCGACCTCAACAAGGCTTGTCCGAAAGATCCCTTTGGTCTCCCTCGTATTGATCAGGTGGTAGACTCCACTGCCGGATCCCAACTACTTAGTTTTCTGGACGCCTACTCGGGCTATCATCAAATCCGGCGTCGAGAGGAGGATTGCGAGAAGACCTCGCTTATCACCCCGCTCGAGCATATTGCTACATCACCATGCCGTTTGAAATTTGAAGAACGCCGGGCGCTACTTATCGGTAGCGATCTGGTGATGTTTTCACCATCAGCTTGGACGCAACGTGGAAGCTTATGTGGATGATATAGTGGTCAAAACCGAGGCAGAAGACAGCCTCACCTCTGACCTGGCCGAGACGTTCGCAAGTCTGAGGGCGTTCCAGATGAGGCTAAACCCCGAGAAGTGTGTTTTCGGAGTTTCCTCCGGGAAGCTACTCGGGTTCATTGTCTCTCATCGCGGGATCGAGCCGAACCCGGAGAAAATCGGGGCCATCATGAGGATGGCCCCGCCTACCAGCCAAAAAGAGGTCCAAAAGCTCACTGGGTGCATGGTAGCGCTTGGCAGGTTTATCTCACGGTTGGGAGTTCGGGGAATGCCTTTCTTCAAGCTCCTCAAGAAGCAGGACCGCTTTGAATGGACAGCGGAGGCGCAGCAAGCCTTTGAAGAGCTCAAGGTGTTCCTCTCCACCCCTCCAATTCTAGCCTCGCCGGTGCAAGGTGAACCTCTCCTGCTCTACATAGCGGCGACAACTCATGTAGTCAGCGCCGTGATAGTTGTGGAGCGGGAAGAATCGGGACACCGCTACGGCAACGCCCGGTTTATTTTGTCGGCGAAGTCTTTGGCGAATCCAAGGCGCGATATCCTCAAATCCAGGAAGGCTGTGTATGCCATTTTGATCTCGTCACGGAAAATTTGGAGCATTATTTCCAAGGACATTCGATTTCAAGAGTGACTTCTTTCCCGTGGGAGAGGTCCTCCGTAATCGGGAAGCTCTGGAAGAATTTCAAAGTGGGCAGCCGAGCCGGGAGCTTTCGACGTCTCGTTCAAGCCGCCGCGACCGTCAAGTCCCAGGCTTTGGCCGACTTTACGGCCGAGTGGACCGAATCCCAGGCTCCCCGCACGGAAGAAGAGCCAGAATATTGGATCATGCACTTCGATGGATCCCTCATGCTTGGAGGATGTAACACCCCAAAATTTTGCTTTTCTTGAATTTATGTGTGATTTGGCACTTTGGTGAATTTTTGGAATTTTCTGGAATTTATTTGGATTTATTTGGAATTTATTTGAATTTATTCCATTTTGAAATAATTAAAGAATTTAATTTTGCAAATAAAATTTTGTTGGAAATATTTTATTTGAGTCCAAAATGATCCAAAATATTTTCCAGAATTTTTCTGGAATTTTTCTGAGTCATTTGCTATTTTTAATGAATTAAATGAATTACTGGGAATTATTTTAAATATTAAATCGCTGGAAAATCAACTCGGGTCAAGCATCGTTTCATCCGATCGAGCCCGAGTCAGACTCGAGTTCGAGTCCGACCGAGCCACGTGACTCGACCGAACCCACGCCTAAACCTAATCAATCCCAACCGTTGGATCAAGATCCAACGGCTGAGATCCGCCCGTACGGGTTGAGCCGTGTCCGACCCGAACCCGGTCGCGCCGGTCCGATCGGGGCCGCTTGATCTGGACACGTGGACGGTTCTCGTGCCCGTCTTCCCGCCGAAGTCCGAGCCGGACTCCGCCGCCGAAGTCGCCGCCAGAATCGACTAGGGCTCCGCCGAGCACGCCTCAGTGGCTATCTAATGCCGGATCGCACCCGAGGACCGCCGTGACCTTGCGCTTACTTTTTGCTCCTAGCTTGCTAAACCCTAGCAGCCGCCGCTTGCTCGGGATTGCTCGCCGTAGTGGCTTAGGGTATTGTGGTGGTTTTTCTCACCTTCCGCCGCCGTCCGCCGCCCGAGGAGAAGGAGGCCGAGCGGGATCTCGAGCCAAGGCGACTCGAACGTGACCACGCACGCGTCGCCGGAGGAGCCCGTAGCGCCGCGCTCTTGGTCATCGTTCCGTCTCCTGCCCAAGCCTCGCCGTGCCATCGCCGGACTTCGCGAGCTCGGTGGAACCGCCGATCCAGACGGACGGTTGAGGTGAGTTCACGTGTTCCAAACCCGATTAGATTCGGACCGTTGGATCAAGATCCAACGGTTCACAATCGCCACGCGCCGTAGCAAAGGTGCTATTATAGGATTAGATCTGACCGTCCGATCTAGATCGAACGGCCCACGATCATCGAGTAGTTTTAACGTGTTAACCCTCGATCCAATCCGCGCCGCTGATTTTCAAACCAACGGCCGCGATTGGCGCCACGTGTCGGGGAGATGGACCGACGCGTCAGCGCCATCTGGCGTGTGAGCGTGTGTCTCGACACGCTGGCCCCGCATGTCGAGGGCCCACACGATACCGCGTTTGCGTGAGACCTCGCGACCGACAGTGGGTCCCACCCGCTTGCCTCACGTGGAGCCGTGGACCGGTCCACTGCGTGGACCGAACCGCCGTGAGTCGAGCCCATGAGCCGGCCGACGCCAGCCAGCCAATCAGGAGCTGACACGTGTCCATGATGACGCAATAATTAATTTCCGAAAAGAAAATGATTTATTAATTCGAATAATGATTTGATTTTGTTTCAAACTTCAAACGCTTATAACTTTTGCGTTTCAACTCCGATTTGAGTGATTCAAATTTCTAAATTTGTATAAAATTGAGATCTACCTAAATATGAATTTTATTTAATTTTGGACTAAAGTTTTTCTCTGTAAAATTATTTAATTGATTATTTAAACTTTAAATAATCATAACTTTTATGCTTTTAACTCCGAATTTGATTTATTCCAGTTTCTAAAAATCCACAAAATTATGTTCTCTCTGTTTATGGATTTTATTTGGAGTTTTGGGATGTTTTTGCCTATTGTTTATTTGTGTTTTGCTATTTGCACGCTTTACGAGTAGACGTTGAAGTGCCGGAAGGATTCGAAGGAGAAGTATTGACTCAGGATCCAACTCAAGACCAAGAGCAAGTACTTTTTGAAGGCAAGTTGTGCTTTGACCATGTTGATCCTATTTCGAAATCTATTTTGATTTAAACTATTGCATGCTAGATCAATTAGAAAGATACTTTGCTTAAACATGGGGATTAGATAAATACCAATTTGCTGTATGACACCTTGATTATTTAAGTATGTGCCATGACCCTTGTCACCCTAGTTGTGGTTTACTAGTTGGACATAATCAAATTGCCAACATGGGTTTTAGACCGCTGTAGTATCTCGCTTAGACTCGCACGTGCTCATGACATGATTTTGGACAATCAAATGTTAATATTGACTTAATGATATATTGAACCTGTTTTGGAAAAGTATCATGTGATGTTGATGGCACGTGGTGCATGGTAATCAACCTGGGTTTGATAAACGATTTCGGCCAGGGGCATGTGGCAAGAGTAATCAGTGGGCCAGTTGTGGCATTGGGGATGTTGATTTGGTTCTTCGGTAGTCTTGCCCTGGTCACTCTAAGGACTTAACCTTGCAAGCCTTTGAACTGGGTCATACTTGCAACCACATGGTCGGAATGGGACGGCCCTAGTTGACTAAGTCGCTAAGGACTCACTTGTGGAGCCTCAGGGTGTCAATTACACCGCTTGTGTGATTGTGCGGGAGCGTATCGTGGTCGTGGCCAGATACCCATCTAATCGGTGTGTTGGTCCCATACTTCGCCTTGGCTAAGGGAAGGGATGGTGTAGAGCACGAACCTGAGAGGACCACTGTGTTGTTTGAGGCTTCCAAAGGCTTTGTTACTGAACTCGCCTTTGTGGTGTTTGACTGTATCTTGTGGGTAAAGTGCATAACCTCTGCAGAGTTTAGAATCTATTCGAATAGCCGTGTCCACTGTGATCGACAATGCTCGGGATTACAAATCAAGGGTTAGATTTTCTCAAAAATAACTTGGGTTTGAAAGGTGGGTTGGTTTAGTAATGAAGATGATGGAAATATGGTTTAGGATGGGGAAAATGTTTATTAAACTTCTTGAAAAGTTATTTATGCTTTACTTATTTCTACCGCTTTGAATCTACTTATATTACTTGTCAAAAGTCACATCGCAAATATACCTTGAGCTATTCTTTTGTACCAAGCCATGCATATAGTATATTAGCCTTGCATTCATGCATGACTTGTCGAGTACCAAGTACTCACCCTTGCCTCAACACAATATCGCTTGAAGAGGAGATTACGCCACTTTGGAGGAGGAACTCCAAGAGGATCCGTCTACTTAGGGATGCGAGCCCGATCGGTTGCCTGTGGTATCTTTGGATGGCGCCACGATGTTACCTTATTTGATTTTCCGCTGCTATTATTTCTCTTTTAATGAGTTTCGCCCTATGAGGCATACATTTGTAACTTGACCATAAGGTCGAGTAACCAGTTTGGTTATTTAAATAAAGTACTTTGATAATATCGAATGGTATGATTGTGATATTTACCGAGGTTAAGACTGTGTGCACTAGCGCGTTCCTGGACTAGTGCTGAATACACAGAGGGTCCGGATTTGCAAATTCGGGGTCCCGACAGAGGTGGTATCAGAGCCATACTTGACTGTAGGCTCAACCCTAGCTAGAATGGTCGTAGTGAGGATAAAACCTATTTTCTAAAGCTAAAAATTTGTGAAGACAAGAAATGACATCTCGACTTATCCCCTTCTCTCTTTTCTTGTCTCTTGCTGAAATTTTCCCTTACCTTGTCACAATTTAAAAATTCCGAGTTCTTACGTAAAGCACTCGTGTGACAGATGGAGGAAGAGTTCAACTACGTTGATCTGGGAGTTGGTCACGCTGCAGAACTTTGGCATATGCTACAGACTCTCGGAGATTTTGAGAAGCCGCAATACCAAGTGGAAGTGATCAGGCAAGCGGGATTGATCAAGGTTTGTGACGTGAAGATTGAGGTACCTGCTAGGAAAAAGGGCCCAAGCAATCGCCCGATACACTGCACTGCCAGGAGATCTACAATGCAGATGGGTATCCAAGAAGTATCACGACGAGCAATGCGGCACATTACCCGTATCTACGCCAGAGAATTGGAGAATACGGTGTTCCGTTACCATCCACAAGAGCGATAACCTTCTTGACCCGAAGGAGATTCAGGATGAGGATGCCACGGTTACACAGTTGGCACGATTTGTCGTCGCCCAGGAGGATGTACTAGATAATACAAGCAAGGAGCTACAGAAGGCCGCAAGGAGATCACGACAGAGAAGAACAGATGGCGGGAAGCTCAAGAGTATGTGGCACACCTTCTACGAAGGATTGACGAGTTGGAGATGACATTGTACGGACTGCACCCAGAGCCAAGATTGAGCTACACGAGCCCGACCTGCAGGAGTCGGATCTCGATGAGGACATCGCTTCTTCGACTACCACAGATGACACAGCTTCTTTGGACATGGCGATCGTTACGCCTATGCCACAAAGACCCGCACCCAAAGCCGTGGAGGTTTTCTCGATGAGTGAGCATAGGTTCTTTAGTGAGACTCCTTCGCGAGTCGCGCCATAGAATAAAGAGTCACCCTTTAGGCGTTAGACTCGAGTTAGTTCGATTTGGATTTGTTTTGTTTCTTGAGTGTGCAAGATGTGTTGCAAGGCCCTTAGGCATTGTAAGCAGCCATACCAAGTTATTAATAATAAAGTTGGACCTTAAAGTTACACCTTTCGCGCGTAAGTTCCATATTACTTGTCTATTCTTGTTTCCCTCTCATCTCTAAACCTAGAGCAAATCGACGGATGGTGAATACCCGTGGAAACTTTGGAAGCAATGGGAGTGGTTCTCGCCGCCAGAAAACCCCAATGATGGAGCACCGGCACCGCCATCGGATATGCAGAATTTCGAGCTTTTCTTGCTGCCTGCACTCGCTTGATGCATGCTATGATGCAACAAATGCAGCACGCCATCGCCAGGCCACCGCTAATCAAGTTAATCAGGGCCACGCCGTAATACAAGGTGTCGAGTTCATGAGGACTCACCCACCCACTTTCTTCGGGAATGCCAATCCATTGGAGGCCGATGATTGGTTAAGATCAATTGAGAGGAAGCTACACATAGCTCAATGCATAGGAAATGAGAAGGTACTCTACGCTTCTCATCACCGGAAGGAACAAATTACCGAATGGTGGGAGAACTTCGTGCACGCAGAGAACCTCAAGATATCACTTGGGAAGAATTCACACCTGCATTCCGACAAGATCACGTGGCCTGAAGGAATCATGGACCTTAAGAAGGAGGAGTTCAGAGCATTAAAGCAAGGTAATCACCGGTGGTCGACTACTGAACAAGTTCACACAGCCTAGCACGCTACGCACCGAGGATGTAGCGACAGATAAATCCGCATACCTCGCTTTATGAAGGGACTCAACTCAGGATTGCAAGTAGGATTGATCACCCACACCTTTCCAGATTTCCAAGAGTTGGTGAATAAGGTGCTTATTCTTGAGGACAAGCGCAAGGAACTGGATGAGAGCAGGAAGCGCAGGATGCAACAAAGAAGGATCACGCCAGGAACGCATAGCGCTGAGAGTTGCACCAAATCAATTCTTGATTCCAACCACGAGAATGCAACAAGGACACCATCCCGGCACCAAGACCTGTCAATCAAAACTACTGCACCCAGCCCCGCTAGAAACGCTTACTCTGTGCAAACAAGAAGGAAGTGAGACGCTGCTACAACCGCAACGAGCCAGGACACTTTGCCAACAGCTTGTCCCAAGAAGACAGCAGGAGTGACCCCAGCCGCTTCAACCTAGGAACCACCCCAGCTAGGACGCCAAAGCACTGTGAGGAGCCACACCCTGCATCGTGGTGAGAGGCCGAGTCAACCATGTCACCGCAGATGCACCGCAGAATGCTACTGACGTCAGACCGGGTAAGTTACTTGTTAACTCAAGACTGCAGCAGCTTTGTTTGACTCCGGAGCTTCGCATTCGTTTGTTTCGCAAGGCTTTGCTACTAGAAATGATTTGAGAATTGCAAGACTTAAGTGCATACTTTTAGTTCAAACCCCTGGTTCCGAACTCCGAACGAAAGTAGGATGTTCCGGGTGAGAATCTTGATAGGTGGAATAGAGTTCCTAGCAAACCTTATAATTTTGGAGACCCAGACCATAGACGTCATATTGGGAATGGATTGGTTATCCAGGCACAAGGCCGTATTGGAATGTGGACGAAGGACTATCTCAGTTGAGAGCCCGTGTGGGAAGAAAGTGGAATTTCAAGCCACCGCAGATTAGAGATGGACAGTTGATGGTTAACAGACCAAGGCAATCAGCATAGAGGATGTCCCAAAGAGTGAATGAGTACCCGATGTGTTTCCCGAAGATCTACCGGTATGCCGCCAGACAGGGACATAGAGTTTGTGATAGAGCTTGTACTGGTACAAAGACCGATAGGAAAGAGACCCTATCGGATGTCTACCGAGGAGTTGGTAGAGATGAAGAAACAGACTAGAAGAGTTAATGGAGAAAGGATTTATCGAGACCAAGTTCGTCGCCGTGGGGAGCACCGCTTTGTTTGTTAAGAAGAAGGACGGGAGTTTCAGGATGTGCATTGACTACCGTGCACTCAATGAAGTCACCGTGAAGAATAAGTATCCGCTACCGGATCGATGATTTGTTTGATCAGTTGAGAGGAGCCGAGTTTTCTCCAAGATTGATCTCGAGATCGGGATACCATCGATTGAAGATCCGATCGAGGATATTCAAGACCGCATTCTCGTCAAGATATGGACATTACGAGTTCTGATTATGTCCTTTGGGCCGATTTAATGCGCCAACTTATTTCATGAATATGATGAATAAGGTGTTCATGGAACATTTGGACAAGTTTGTCGTCGTGTTCATAGACGATATCCTAGTCTACTCCAAGACAGAGGATGAACATGCCGAACACTTAAGGCGAGTTTTGGAAAAGCCGAGGAACAAAGAACTTTTCGCCAAGTTCAGCAAGTGTGATTTTTGGAAGGACAAGGTGGAGTTTCTTGGACATGTAATGACCGCAAAGGGAGTCGCCAGTAGATCCAAGTAAAGTAGAAGGCGTGTTACATTGGGAGCACCAAGATCGTGACCTGATTCGGAGTTTCCTTGGAATGGCAGGATACTACCGCCGCTTCATCGAAGGCTTCTCGACAATTGCGAAACCGCTTACGCAATCTTGAAGAAGGAAAAGAAGTTTGCATGGACGCGAGAATGTGAGAAAGGATTTGGGAGCTGAAGAAGCGATTGACGCCAAGACCGTGTTAGTTCTACGGATGTTGCTCAAAGCTTCGATATTTATTGTGACGCATCGCGCCAAGGACTTGGATGTGTGCCGATGCAGAATGGAAAGGTCGCCGCTATGCATCAAGGCGATTGAGGCCGCATGAGGAAAATTATCCGACACATGACCTAGAGTTAGTGCCGTAGTGCATGCCTTGAAGATATGGCGTCACTATCTCGATCGGGAGCAGATGTGAAGTGTATACGGATCATAAGAGCCTTAAGTACATATTCACCAATCGGATCTGAATATGAGGCAGAGAAGATGGTTAGAGTTGATCAAAGACTATAATGTTGGAATCCATTACCATCCCGGGAAGGCCAACGTAGTAGCCGATGCCCTGAGTCGGAAAAGTCATACCGTGAGCACGTTGCTAGCCACAAGTCAGGACGAGTTATGCGAGGATTTTCAGAAAATGAAGATTGAGGTAGTACCTAGCGGATTCTTGGCCGCATTAGAAGTAAAGCCTACCCTAGAGGGTCAGATCCGAGAAGGACAGAAGGATGATGACAAGATCCGCAGGATTAAGTTCATCAAGGAGGAAGGCAAGGCAGAGGACTTCAAGTTGGATGAGCAAGGCACGTTGTGGATGAAGGATCGCATTTGTGTGCCTAACAAAAAGGAGTTAAAGCAACTGATTTTGGAAGAAGCCCATGACTCTAAGTACTCAATTCATCCCGAAGCGCCAAGATGTATCAGGATCTCAAGGAAAGATTCGTGGCCGAGTATGAAACGTGAAGTTGCCGAGCATGTTGCATTGTGCGATGTATGCCGAGAGTCAAGGCAATGCATCGTAGACCAGCAGGATTGCTACAACCGCTGAAAATACCGAGTGGAAGTGGGAGGAAATCGGAATGGATTTCATTACGGCTTTCTTAAAACTCAAGGAGGTTATGACTCCATATGGGTTATAGTGGATCGCTTGACTAAAGTAGCCCATTTTATCCCGTGAAGACCACTTACTCGGAGATAAATTAGCGTAATTGTACATGATCAGATTGTCTGCTTGCACGGAGTGCCAAAGAGGATTGTATCAGACGAGGTACCCAATTTACCTCAAGGTTACGGAATAAGTTGCATGAAGCCATGGGAACCCGTTTGAACTTCAAGATCTGACTTATCATCCACGACGGATGGACAGACCGAAAGAGTCAACCAGATTCTGGAGGATATGTTGAGAGCTTGTGCATTAGCTTATGCTACTTCTTGGGATAAGAGTTTACCGTATGCCGAGTTCGATTACAACAATAGTTATCAGGCTAGTTTACGATGTCACCTTTTGAGGCCTTTGTATGGTCGACCCTGTCGGACGCCATTGAATTGGAATGAGACCGGCAGCGCCGTGTCTTTGGGCCTGATATTCTTCAAGAGGTCAAGAACAGATCGCTATGATTAGGGAAAGGTTGAAGATAGCCCAATCTCGATGTAAGAGTTATCCGACAATCGTCGCCGAGATTTGAGTTTTGAACCGTAAGACTTTGTTTACCTCGAGTTACGCCTCTCGGGGGAGTTAAGAGGTTCCATGCCAAAGGGAAACTTGCACCCTGCTATGTTGGACCATTTAAGATTTTGAGTCGCAGAGGCGAAGTTGCTTATCACCGGAGTTGCCGCAGTCGTTAGCAGGAGTACATGATGTATTCCATGTGTCCCAGTTAAAGAAGTGTCTCCGAGTTCCTGAGGAACAGACACCGCTAGAGTCAATTGAGTTGCAAGAGGATTTGACTTATAAGGAGTATCCCATGAGGATTCTGGACACAATGGATCGAGAAACTAGAAACAAGTCAACCCGTTTCTGTAGAGTTCAGTGGAGCAACCATGAAGAAAGCGAAGCGACTTGGGAGCGCGAAGAGGATTTGAAGAAAGAGTTTCCAAACCTATTCTGTAGTGAGCCCTGAATCTCGGGGACGAGATTCTATTAAGGGGGGGAGGTTTGTAACACCCCAAAATTTTGCTTTTCTTGAATTTATGTGTGATTTGGCACTTTGGTGAATTTTTGGAATTTTCTGGAATTTATTTGGATTTATTTGGAATTTATTTGAATTTATTCCATTTTGAAATAATTAAAGAATTTAATTTTGCAAATAAAATTTTGTTGGAAATATTTTATTTGAGTCCAAAATGATCCAAAATATTTTCCAGAATTTTTCCGAATTTTTCCGAGTCATTTGCTATTTTTAATGAATTAAATGAATTATCGGGAATTATTTTAAATATTAAATCGCTGGAAAATCAACTCGGTCAAATCGTTTCATCCGATCGAGCCCGAGTCGACTCGAGTTCGAGTCCGACCCGAGCCACGTGACTCGACCGAACCCACTCCTAAACCTAATCAATCCCAACCGTTGGATCAAGATCCAACGGCTGAGATCCGCCCGTACCGGTTGAGCCGTGTCCGACCCGAACCCGTCGCGCCGGTCCGATCGGGGCCGCTGATCTGGACACGTGGACGGTTCTCGTGCCGTCTTCCCCGCCGAGTCCGAGCCGGACTCCGCCGCCGAGTGCGCCGCCGTAACCGACTAGGGCTCCGCCCTGAGCACGCCTCCCAGGGCTATCTAATGCCCGGATCGCACCCCGAGGACCGCCGTGACCTTGCGCTACTTTTTGCCCTAGCTTGCTAAACCCTAGCAGCCGCCGCTTGCTCGGGATTGCTCGCCGTAGTGGCTTAGGGTATTGTGGTGGTTTTTCTCACCTTCCGCCGCCGTCGCCGCCGAGGAGAAGGAGGCCGAATCGGATCTCGAGCCAAGGCGACTCGAGCGTGACCACGCACGCCGCCGGAGGAGCCTGCAGCGCCGCGCGCTCTTGGTCATCGTTCCGCCTCGGTGCCCAATCCTCGCCGTGCCATCACCGGACTTCGCGAGCTCGGTGAACCGTCAGATCCAGATCGGACGGTTGAGGTGAGTTCACGTGTTCCAAACCCGATTAGATCTGGACCGTTGGATCAAGATCCAACGGTTCACAATCGCCACGTGCCGTAGCAGTGCTATTATAGGATTAGATCTGGACCATCCGATCTAGATCGAACGGCCCACGATCATCGAGTAGTTTTAACGTGTTAACCCTGGATCCAATCCGCGCCGTTGATTTTCAAACCAACGCCGCGGTGCGCCACGTGTTGGGGAGATGGACCGACGCGGTCAGCGCCGTACGCGTGTGAGCGTGTGTCCCTGACACGCGGGCCCCGCATGTCAGAGGGCCCACACGACAGCCGCGTTTGCGTGAGACTCAGACCGACGGTGGGTCCCGCTGTCGGTCTCACGTGGAGCCGTGGACCGGTCCACCGTGGACCGAACCGCGCCGTGAGCCGAGCCCATGAGCCGGCCGACGCCAGCCAGCCAATCAGGAGCCGACACGTGTCCATGATGACGCAATAATTAATTTCCGAAAAGAAAATGATTTATTAATTCGAATAATGATTTGATTTTGTTTCAAACTTCAAACGCTTATAACTTTTATGCTTCAACTCCGATTTGAGTGATTCAAATTTCTAAATTTGTATAAAATTGAGATCTACCTAAATATGAATTTTATTTAATTTTTGGACTAAAGTTTTTCTCTGTAAAATTATTTAATTGATTATTTAAACTTTAAATAATCATAACTTTTATGCTTTTAACTCCGAATTTGACGATTCCAGTTTCTAAAAATCCACAAAATTATGTTCTCTCTGTTTAAGGATTTTATTTGGAGTTTTGGGATGTTTTTGCCTATTGTTTATTTGTGTTTTGCTATTTGCACGCTTTACGAGTAGACGTTGAAGTGCCTAAGGATTCAAGGAGAAGTATTGACTCAGGATCCAACTCAAGACCAAGAGCAAGTACTTTTTGAAGGCAAGTTGTGCTTTGACCATGTTGATCCTATTTCGAAATCTATTTTGATTTAAACTATTGCATGCTAGATCAATTAGAAAGATACTTTGCTTAAACATGGGGATTAGATAAATACCAATTTGCTGTATGACACCTTGATTATTTAAGTATGTGCCATGACCCTTGTCACCCTAGTTGTGGTTTACTAGTTGGACATAATCAAATTGCCAACATGGGTTTTAGACCGTTGTAGTATCTTTGCTTAGACACGCTTTCGTGCTCATGACATGATTTTGGACAATCAAATGTTAATATTGACTTAATGATATATTGAACCTGTTTTGGAAAAGTATCATGTGATGTTGATGGCACGTGGTGCATGGTAATCAAGCGGGGTTTGATAAATGATTTCGACCAGGGGCATGTGGCAAGAGTAATCAGTGGGCGGTTGTGGCATTGGGGATGTTGATTTGGTTCTTCGGTAGTCTTGCCTGGTCACTCTAAGGACTTAACCTTGCAAGCCTTTGAACTGGGTCATACTTGCAACCACATGGCCGGAATGGGACGGCCCTAGTTGACTAAGTCGCTAAGGACTCACTTGTGGAGCCTCAGGGTGTCAATTACACCGCTTGTGTGATTATGCGGGAGCGTATCGTGGCTGTGGCCGATACCCATCTAACGGTGTGTTGGTCCCATACTTCGCCTTGGCTAAGGGAAGGGATGGTGTAGAGCACGAACCTGAGAGGACCACCTGTGTTGTTTGAGGCTTCCAAAGGCTTTGTTACTGAACTCGCCTTTGTGGTGTTTGATTGTATCTTGTGGGTAAAGTGCATAACCTCTGCAGAGTTTAGAATCTATTCGAATAGCCGTGTCCACTGTGATCGACAATGCTCGGGGATTACAAATAAGGGTTAGATTTTCTCAAAAATAACTTGGGTTTGAAAGGTGGGTTGGTTTAGTAATGAAGATGATGGAAATATGGTTTAGGATGGGGAAAATGTTTATTAAACTTCTTGAAAAGTTATTTATGCTTTACTTATTTCTCTGCTTCGAATCTACTTATATTACTTGTCAAAAGTCACATCGCAAATATACCTTGAGCTATTCTTTTGTACCAAGCCATGCATATAGTATATTAGCTTTGCATTCTCATGCATGACTTGCTGAGTACCAAGTACTCACCCTTGCCTCAACACAATATCAGTTGAAGAGGAGATTACGCCAGCTTTGGAGGAGGAACTCCAAGAGGATCCGTCTACTTAGGGATGCGAGCCCAGTCAGTTGCCTGTGGTATACTGGATGGCGCCACGATGTTACCTTATTTGATTTTCCGCTGCTATTATTTCTCTTTTAATGAGTTTCGCCTTGCGAGGCATACCTTTGTAACTTGACCATAAGGTCGAGTAACCAGTTTGGTTATTTAAATAAAGTACTTTGATAATATCGAATGGTATGATTGTGATATTTACCGAGGTTAAGACTGTGTGCACTAGCGCGTTCCTGGACTAGTGCTGAATACACAGAGGGTCCGGATTTGCAAATTCGGGGTCCCGACAGAGGAGCAGGGGCGGGAATCCTCCTTGTCTCGCCTAAAGGCGACAGGTTGAAGTATGTCCTTCGGATTCACTTCCCGGCCTCGAACAATGCCGTAGAGTACGAGGCTCTCATCCATGGGCTCCGCATCGCCATATCACTCGGAATCCGGCAATTTGGCGGTTCGGGCGACTCGATTGGTGGTGAACCAAGTCTGAAGGGTGATCGTGCGTGGATCAGACCATGACGGCATACTGCCAGCAAGTCCGAGAATTGGAAGGCAAGTTTGACGGTTGTAACACCCCAAAATTTTGCTTTTCTTAAATTCATGTGTGATTTGGCACTTTGGTGAATTTTTGGAATTTTCTGGAATTTATTTGGATTTATTTGGAATTTATTTGAATTTATTCCATTTTGAAATAATTAAAGAATTTAAATTTGCAAATAAATTTTTGTTGGAAATATTTTATTTGAGTCCAAAATGATCCAAAATATTTTCCAGAATTTTTCTGGAATTTTTCTGAGTCATTTGCTATTTTTAATGAATTAAATGAATTACTGGGAATTATTTTAAATATTAATTCGCTGGAAAATCCAACTCGGGTCAAGTACTGTTCATCCGACCGAGTCGGACTCGAGTCCGACCCAAGCCAGTTGACTCGACCGAACCCACTGCTAACCCTAATCAATCCCAACCGTTGGATCAAGATCCAACGGCCGAGATCCGTCCGACCTGCACCGAGCCGTGTCCGGACCGGACCCGGCCGCGGCCGCGATCGTGGCCGTTAGTTGTGCGGACGGCCACGATTTCATCGCTCTCCGCCGAGTCCGAAGCTGGACTCCGCCGTCCGCCGCCGTGGAGAGCTAGGTCTCCGCCGCACGACGCCGAGGTTATTTAATGCCCGGCATACCGAGGATCGCCATCCCACGCCGGTTCGAAACCCTAGCTCGCGCCGCTAGGATCCCCACCGTCTCGCCGTTATTGCTCGCCGGAGTTGGAAGTCTGCCCGCCGCGATTAAACGCCGATATTGCCGCCGTCCGCCGCCCTCCGCCATCAAGCCTGCATCCGGATTCCCCAAGACGAGACGCGTTCGAGTACCTCACTTCGCCGAGCGCCGTAAACGCCGACGGCAAGGTCGCCGCCCGTCTCCGGTCAAGCGGCGCCGCCGCGTGCCATCGCCGTCCTCGAAGCCGTGCACCGTTGGATCCAGATCGACGGCAACAGCGGTGAGTTCACGTGTTTCCCAAACCCTAGAAACCCGATTAGCTCCGGCCCGTTGGCTCAAGATCCAACGGTTCACAATCGCCACGCGTCGTAGCAAAGGCGATTATAGATTAGATCCGACCGTCCGATCTAGATCGAACGGCCCACGAGCATCGAGTAGTTTCAACGTGTTAACCCTGGATCTAATCCGCGCCGCTGATTTTCAAACCAACGGACGAGATTGCGCCACGTGTCGGGAAGTTGGACCGACGCGGTCGCCGCCGCCCACGCTGGCGTGTAGGACGCCGACACGCGAGGCCCGCGTGTCGAGGGCCCGCATGTCGCTGGCTAACCCAAAGCGCCGACGTCACCCATGACGTCACGGTCCCACTGCTGGCCGCTAGTGGCCGAGCCTCACGACGCCGGCCGATGACGCGTCACCCGAGTGGGCCCACATGTCGATCCACGTGAGCCGTGGACCGAGTCCACCGTGGACCCGAGCCGAGCATGGACCGAGCCCATGGACGTACTGACGCCAGCAGGCCAATCAGAGCTGCCACGTGTCTATGCCGACGCAATAATTAATTTCCTAAAAGAAAATGATTTATTAATTCGAATAATGATTTCAAATTTAGATTCAAACTTCAAACGCTTATAACTTTTGCGTTTCAACTCCGATTGGAGCGTTTCAAATTTCTAAATGTGTCTAAAATTAAGATCTACCTAAATATGAAGTTTATTTAATGTTTGGACTAGAGTTTTTCTCTGTAAAATTATTTAATTGATTATTTAAACTTTAAATAATCATAACTTTTATGCTTTAACTCCAAATTTGATTTATTCCAGTTTCTAAAAATCCAGAAAATTATGTTCTCTCTGTTTATGGATTTTATTTGGAGTTTTGGGATCTTTTGCATAGTGTTTATTTGTGTATTGCTATTTGCACGCTTTTACGAGTAGACGTTGAAGTGCCTGAGGGATTCGAAGGAGAAGTATTGACTCAGGATCCAACTCAAGACCAAGAGCAAGTGCTTTTGAAGGCAAGTTGTGCTTTGACCATATTGATCCTATTTTGAAATCTATTTTGATTTAAACTATTGCATGCTAGTTCAATTAGAAAGATACTTTGTTTAAACCTGGGGGTTAGATAAATACCAATTTGCTATATGACACCTTGATTACTTAAGTATGTGCCATGACCCTTTGTCACCCTGGTTGTGGTTTATTAGTTGGACATTATTAAATTGCCAACATGGGTTTAGATCGTTGTAGTATACTGCTTAGACACACTCACGTGCTCATGACATAATTTTGGATAATCAAATGCTAATATTGAATTAATGATATATTGAACCTGTTTTGGAAAAGTATCATGTGATGTTGATGGCACGTGGTGCATGGTAATCAATCGGGTTTGATAAACGCTGACGGCCAGGGCATGTGGCAAGAGTAATCAGTGGGCCGTTGTGGCATTGGGGATGTTGATTTGGTTTTTCGGGTAGTCTTGCCCTGGTCACTCTAAGGACTTAACCTTGCAAGCCTTTGAACTGGGTCATACTTGCAACCACATGGTCGGAATGGGACGGCCCTAGTTGACTAAGTCGCTAAGGACTCACTTGTGGAGCCTCAGGGTGTCGATTACACCGTTTGTGTGATTGTACGGGGAGCGTATCGTGGTCGTGGCCAGGTACCCATCTAACGGTGTGTTGGTCCCATACTTCGCCTTGGCTAAGGGAAGGGATGGTGTAGAGCACGTCTTAGGAGAGGACCACCTGTGTTGTTTGAGGCTTCCGAAAGGCTTTGTTATGATCGCTCATTCGCATACTCTTGTATGGCGATTCACGGTACCGACGTGGTGAGTGGATTGTATCTTGTGGGTAAAGTGCATAACCTCTGCAGAGTGTAGAATCTATTTGAATAGCCGAGTCCACTGCAGATCGACAATGCTCTGAATTACAGTCAAGGGTTAGATTTTCTCAAAATAACTTGGATTTGAGAAGTTGGGTTGGTTTAACAAAGAAGATGATGGAAATATGGTTTAGGATGGGGAAAAATGTTATTTAAACTTTTTGAATAGTTATTTATGCTTTACTTGTTTTTACTGCTTTCGAATCTACCTATATTACTTGTCAAATGTTTACATCGCAAATATACCTTAAGCTATTCCTTTGTACCAAGCCATGCATATAGTATATTAGCTTGCATTCTTGCATGACTTGTCGAGTACCAAGTACTCACCCTTGCCTCAACACAATACCAGTTGAAGAGGAGACTACGCCAGGAGGAGGAACTCCAAGAGGACCCGTCTACTTAGGGATGCGAGCCCGGTCGATTGCCTGTGGTATCTTGGATGGCGCCACTAAGTTTATTTGATTTTCCGCTGCTATTATTTCTCTTTTAATAAGTTCTCGCTTGCAAGGCATATATTTGTAACTTGGCCATAAGGTCGAGTAACCCTTTGATTATTTAAATAAAGTACTTTGATAGTATCGTTTGGTATGATTGTGATATATACCGATGTTAAGACTGTGTGCACTAGCGCGTTCCTGGACTAGTGCTGAATTCACAGAGGGTCGGGTTGTGCAAATTCGGGGTCCCGACAGAGGTGGTATCAGAGCCATACTTGACTGTAGGCTCAACCCTAAGCTAGAATGGTCGTAGTGAGGATAAAACCTATTTTCTAAAGCTAAAAGTTTGTCAAGATAAGAAATGACATCTCGACTTATCCCCTTCTCTCTTTTCTTGTCTCTTGCTAAAATTTTTCCTTACCTTGTCACAATTCAAAAATTCCGAGTTCTTACGTAAAGCACTCTTGTGACAGATGGAGGAAGAGTTCAACTACGTTGATCTAGGAGTTGGTCACGCCATGAACTTTGGCACATGCTACAAACTCTCGGAGATTTTGAGAAGCCCCAATACCAAGTGGAAGTGATCGGACAAGCGAGGATTGATCAAGGCTTGTGACGTGAGGATTGAGGTACTGTCGGGAAGAGGGGCCTGTGCAATCGCTCGATACACCGTGACTGCTAGAAGATCTACAATGCAGATGGGTATCCAAGAAGTTTCACGACGAGCAATGCGGCACATTACCAAGATTCACGCCAGAGAGTTGGAAAGCACGGTGTTCCGTTATCATCCGCAAGAGCGATAACCTTCTTGACCAAGACGATTCAGGATGAGAATGCCACGGTTACGGTTGGCACGATTCGTCGTCGCCCAGGAAGATGTACTAGATAATACAAGCAAGGAGCTACAGAAGGCCCGCAAAGAGATCACGACAGAGAAGAACAGATGGCGGGAAGCTCAAGAGTATGTGGCACACCTTCTACGAAGGATTGACGAGTTGGAGATGACTTTGTATGCGGACTGCAGGAGCCAAGATTACTCGAGCTACACGAGCCAGGATCCAGAGGAGTCGATCTCGATGAGGACATCGCTTCTTCGACTACCACAGATGACACAGCTTGTCGGACATGGCGATTGTTTCGCGCCTATGCCGCAAAGACCCGCACTCCAGGCCGTGGAGGTTTTCTCGATGAGTGAGCTTAGGTTCTATAGTGAGACTCCTTCGCCGAAGTCGCGTCATAAAATAAAGAGTCACCCTTTAGGCGTTAGACTCCAGAGTTAGTTCGATTTGGATTTGCTTTGTTTCTCGAGTGTGCAAGATGTGTTGCAAGGCCCTTAGGCATTGTAAGCAGCCATACCAAGTTATTAATAATAAAGATGGACCTTAAAGTTACCCCTTTCGCCCGCATAAGTTCCATATTACTTGTCTATTCTTGTTTCCCTCTCATCTCTAAACCTAGAGCAATCAACAGATGGTGAACACCCGTGGGAACTTTGGAAGCAATGGGAGTGGATCTCGCCAAATGTAAAACCCCAATGATGGAGCACCAAAGACCGCCATCGGATGTGCAGAATTTTGGAGCATTTCTTGCTTTGCTCAGACCCGATTGATGCATGCTATGATGCAACAAATGCAGCACGCCATCGCTCAGGCCATCGCTAATCAAGTTAATCAGTGGACCACGCCCGAGAATACAAGGTCGTCAGAGTTCATGAGGACTCACCCACCCACTTTCTTCGGGAATGCCAATCCGTTGGAGGCCGACGATTGGTTAAGATCAATTGAGAGGAAGCTACACATAGCTCAATGCATAGGGAATGAGAAGGTACTTTACGCTTCTCATCGCTTGGAAGGAACAAATTACGAATGGTGGGAGAACTTCGTGCCACGCAGAGAACCCTCAAGATATCACTTGGGAGGAGTTCACAAATGCATTCGACAAGATCACGTGCCTGAAGGAATTATGGACCTTAAGAAGGAGGAGTTCAGAGCATCAAGCAAGGTAATCACCGCTGGTCGACTACCCGAACAAGTTCACACAGCCTAGCACGCTACGCACTGAGGATGTAGCGACAGATAAATCCAGGCATCTCGTTTCATGAAGGGACTTAACTCAGGATTGCAAGTAGGATTGATCACCCACACCTTTCCAGATTTCCAAGAGTTGGTGAATAAGGCGCTTATTCTTGAGGACAAGCGCAAGGAACTGGATGAGAACAGAAGCGCAGGATGCAACAAAGAAGGATCACGTCGTGGAACGCAATAAATACCGAGAGTTGCACCAAATCAATTCTTCGATTCCAACCACGTAATGCAACAAGGACACCATCCCCAGCACCAAGACCTGCCAATCAAAACTACTGCACCCCGCTAGAAACGCTTACCCCAGTGCAGCCAAAGAAGGAACAGTGAGACGCCGCTACAATCGCAACGAGCCAGTGACACTTTGCCAACAGCTTGTCCAAAGAAGACAGCAGGAGCGACCCGATTCGCTTCAATCTAGGAACCACCCAGCTAGGACGCCAAAGACAGGAGCCACACCCTGCATCGCGTGGTGAGAGGCCGAGTCAACCATGTCACCGCAGATACACTTGCAAAATGCTACGGACGTCGATCGGGTAAGTTACTTGTTAACTCATTACACTGCACAGCTTTGTTTGACTCGAGCTTCGCATTCGCTTGTTTCGCAAGGCTTTGCTACTAGAAATGACTTGAGAATTGCAAGACTTAAGTGCATGCTTTTAGTTCAAACCCTGGTTCAACTCCGAACGGAAGTAGGATGTTCCGGGTGAGAATACTAATAGATGGAATAGAGTTCCTAGCAAACCTTATAATTTTGGAGACCTGCACCTTAGATGTTATATTGGGAATGGATTGGTTATCCAAGCACAAGGCTGTATTGGATTGTGGACGAAGGACTATCTCGATTGAGAGCCCGTGTGGGAAGAAAGTGGAATTTCAAGCCACTGCAGCTTAGAGATGGACGATTGATGGTTAATGCAGTGCCAAGGCAATCAGCATAGAGGATGTTCCGGTAGTGAGTGAGTACCCGATGTTTTCCCGAAGATCTACCTGGTGTGCCGCTGACAGGGGACATAGAGTTTGTGATAGAACTTGTAATGCACAAGACCGATAGCAAAGAGACCCTATCGGATGTCTACCGAGGAGTTGGTAGAGATGAAGAAACAATTGGAAGAGTTAATGGATAAAGGATTTATCGTACCAAGTTCGTGCGCCGTGGGGAGCACCAGCTTTTGTTTGTCAAGAAGAAGGGCGGGAGTTTCAGGATGTGCATTGACTACCGTGCACTCAATGAAGTCACCGTGAAGAATAAATATCCGCTACCCAGGATTGATGATTTGTTTGATCGATTAAGAGGAGCCGAGTTTTCTCCAAGATTGATCTGAGATCGATACCATCGATTGAAGATCCGATCGTAAGATATTCAAGACTGCATTCTCGTCAAGATATGGACATTACGAGTTTACTGATTATGTCCTTTGGGACGATTTAATGCGCCAAATTATTTCATGAATATGATGAATAAGGTGTTCATGGAATATTTGGACAAGTTTGTCGTCGTGTTCATAGACGATATCCTAATCTACTCCAAGACAGAGGATGAACATGCCGAACACTTAAGGCGAGTTTTGGAAAAGTCGAGGAACGGCAACTTTTCGCCAAGTTCAGCAAGTGTGATTTTTGGAAGGACAAGGTGGAGTTTCTTGGACATGTAATGACCGCAGAATGAGTCGCCGTAGATCCAAGCAAAGTAGAAGTGTGTTACATTGGGAGCACCGAAGACTCGTGACCTGCATTCGGAGTTTCCTTGGAATGGCAGGATATTACCGCTGCTTTCATCGAAGGCTTTTCGACAATTGCGAAACCTCTTACGCAATTGCTGAAGAAGGAAAAGAAGTTTGCATGGACGCGAGAATGTGAGGAAGGATTTCAGAGTGAAGAAGCGATTGACATCAAGACCGGTGTTAGTTCTACCGGATGTTGCTCAAAGCTTCGATATTTATTGTGACGCATCGCGCCAAGGACTTGGATGTGTGGCCGATGCAGAATGGAAAGGTCGCCGCTATGCATCAAGGCGCTTGAGGCCGCATGAGGAAAATTATCCGACACATGACCTAGAGTTAGCCGCCGTAGTGCATGCTTTGAAGATATGGCGTCACTATCTGATTGGAAACAGATGTGAGGTGTATACGGATCATAAGAGCCTTAAGTACATATTCACCCAGTCGGATCTGAATATGAGGCAAAGGAGATGGCTAGAGTTGATCAAGGACTATAATGTTGGAATCCATTACCATCCCGGGAAGGCCAACGTAGTAGCCGATGCTCTGAGTCGGAAAAGCCATACCGTGAGTACGTTGCTAGCCACAAGTCAGGATGAGCTATGTGAGGATTTTCAGAAAATGAAGATTGAGGTTGTACCTAGCGGATTCTTGGCCACATTAGAAGTAAAGCCTACCTTAGAGGATCAGATCCGAGAAGGATGAAGGATGATGACAAGATCCGCAGGATTAAGTCCATCAAGGAGGAAGGCGAGGCGAGAGGACTTCAAATTGGATGAACAGGGCACGTTGTGGATGAAGGATCGCATTTGTGTGCCTAACAAAAAGGAGTTAAAGCAACTGATTTTGGAAGAAGCCCATGACTCTAAGTACTCGATTCATCCTGGAAGCGCCAAGATGTATCAGGATCTGAAGGAGAGATTCTGGTGGCCGAGTATGAAACGTGAAGTTGCCGACCATGTTGCATTGTGCGACGTATGCCAGAGTCAAGGCAATGCATCGAAACCAGCAGGATTGCTACACCGCTAAAAATACCTCGAGTGGAAGTGGGAGGAAATCGGAATGGATTTCATTACCGGTTTGCCAAAGACTCAAGGAGGTTATGACTCCATATGGGTTATAGTGGATCGCTTGACTAAAGTAGCCCATTTTATCCCCGTGAAGACCACTTACTCGGGAGATAAATTAGCAGAGTTGTACATGATCAGGATTGTTTGTTTGCACGGAGTGCCAAGGAGGATTGTATCGGACAGAGGTACCCAATTTACCTCAAGGTTCTGGAATAAGTTGCATGAAGCCATGGGGACCCGTTTGAACTTCAAGATACCTTATCATCCATGCACGGATGGGCGGACCGAAAAGAGTCAACCAGGTCTGGAGGATATGTTAAGAGCTTGTGCATTGGCTTATGCTACCTCTTGGGATAAAAGTTTGCCGTATGCCGAGTTTAGTTACAACAATAGTTATCGAGGCTAGTTTACAGATGTCACCTTTTGAGGCATTTGTATGGTCGACCTGTCGGACACCATTGAATTGGAATGAGACCGTGAGCGCCGTGTCTTTGGGCCTGATATTCTTCAAGAGGTCAAGAGCAGATCGCCATAATTAGGGAAAGGTTGAAGATAGCCCAATCTCGACAGAAGAGTTATGCTGACAATCGTCGCCGAGATTTGAGTTTTGAACCAGAAGACTTTGTATACCTCAGAGTTACGCCTCTCAGGGGAGTTAAGAGGTTCCATGCCAAAGGGAAACTCGCACTCGTTATGTTGGACCATTTAAGATTTTGAGTCGCAGAGGTGAAGTTGCCTACCAATTTGGAGTTGCCACGATCGTTGGCGAGGAGTGCATGACGTATTCCATGTGTCCCAGCTTAAAGAAGTGTCTCCGAGTTCCCGAGAGCACACCGCTAGAGTCAATTGAGTTGCAAGAGTATTTTACTTATAAGGAGCACCCTGTGAGGATTCTAGACACAATGGATCGAGAAACTAGAAACAAGTCAACCCGATTCTGTAGAGTTCAGTGGAGCAACCATGAAGAAAGTGAAGCGACTTGGGAGCGCGAAGAGGATTTGAAGAAAGAATTTCCAAACCTATTCCTTTAGTAAGCCCTGAATCTCGGGGACGAGATTCTATTAAGGGGGGGAGGTTTGTAACACCCCAAAATTTTGCTTTTCTTAAATTCATGTGTGATTTGGCACTTTGGTGAATTTTTGGAATTTTCTGGAATTTATTTGGATTTATTTGGAATTTATTTGAATTTATTCCATTTTGAAATAATTAAAGAATTTAAATTTGCAAATAAATTTTTGTTGGAAATATTTTATTTGAGTCCAAAATGATCCAAAATATTTTCCAGAATTTTTCCGAATTTTTCCGAGTCATTTGCTATTTTTAATGAATTAAATGAATTATCGGGAATTATTTTAAATATTAATTCGCTGGAAAATCCAACTCGGGTCAAGCATCGTTTCATCCGACCGAAGTCGGACTCGAGTCCGACCCAAGCCGCTTGACTCGACCGAACCCACTCCTAACCCTAATCAATCCCAACCGTTGGATCAAGATCCAACGGCCGAGATCCGTCCGACCTGCACCGAAGCCGTGAACCGGACGGACCGATCGCGCCAGCCGCGATCGTGGCCGTTGGTTGTGCCACGTGGACGGCCACGATTTCATCGTCTCCGCCCGAGTCCGAAAGCTGGACTCGCCGCCGTGTCCGCCGCCGTGGAGAGCTAGGTCTCCGTTTCTGCGACGGACGAGGTTATTTAATGCCCGGCATACCGAGGATCGCCATCCCACGCCGGTTCAAACCTAGCTCGCGCCGCTAGGATCCCCACCGTCTCGCCGTTATTGCTCGCCGAGTTGGAAGTCTGCTCCGCCGCGATTAAACGCCGATATTGCCGCCGTCCGTCGCCCTCCGCCGTCATCAAGCCCAGATCCGATTCCCAAGACGAGACGCTGTCGAGTACCTCACTTCGCCGGAGCGCCGTAAACGCCGACGGCAAGGTCGCCGCCCCTGCTCTCGGTCAAGCCGCCGCGCGTGCCATCGCCGCCCTCGAAGCCGTGCACCGTTGGATCCAGATCGGACGGCAACGGTGAGTTCACGTGTTTCCCAAACCCTAGAAACCCGACAGATTCGACCGTTGGATCAAGATCAGCGGTTCACAATCGCCACGCGTCGTAGCAAAGGCGATTATAGGATTAGATCTCGACCGTCCGATCTAGATCGAACGCCCACGAGCATCGAGTAGTTTCAACGCGTGTTAACCCTGGATCTAATCCGCGCCGTTGATTTTCAAACCAACGGACGAGATTGCGCCACGTGTCGGGAAGTTGGACCGACGCGGCCGCCGGCCCACGCAGCTGGCGTGTAGGACGCCGACACGCGAGGCCCGCGTGTCGAGGGCCCGCATGTCGCTGGCTAACCCAGAAGCGCCGACGCCACCCATGACGTCACGTGGTCCCACTGTCGGCCGCTGGCCGAGCCCCGACGTCGGCGATGACGCTACCCGAGTGGCCCACATGTCGATCCACGTGAGCCGTGGACCGAGTCCACCGTGGACCCGAGCCGAGCATGGACCGAGCCCATGGACCGGGCCGACTGGCGTCCAGGCCAATCAGGAGCTGCCACGTGTCTATGCCGACGCAATAATTAATTTCCGAAAAGAAAATGATTTATTAATTCGAATAATGATTTCAAATTTAGATTCAAACTTCAAACGCTTATAACTTTTGCGTTTCAACTCCGATTTGAGCGATTCAAATTTCTAAATTTGTATAAAATTAAGATCTACCTAAATATGAATTTTATTTAATTTTTGGACTAAAGTTTTTCTCTGTAAAATTATTTAATTGATTATTTAAACTTTAAATAATCATAACTTTTGCGTTTTAACTCCAAATTTGACGATTCCAGTTTCTAAAAATCCAGAAAATTATGTTCTCTCTGTTTATGGATTTTATTTGGAGTTTTGGGATCTTTTTGCATAGTGTTTAATTGTGTATTGCTATTTGCACGCTTTACGAGTAGACGTTGAAGTGCCGGAGGGATTCGAAGGAGAAGTATTGACTCAGGATCCAACTCAAGACCAAGAGCAAGTGCTTTTTGAAGGCAAGTTGTGCTTTGACCATATTGATCCTATTTCGAAATCTATTTTGATTTAAACTATTGCATGCTAGTTCAATTAGAAAGATACTTTGTTTAAACCTGGGGGTTAGATAAATACCAATTTGCTATATGACACCTTGATTACTTAAGTATGTGCCATGACCCTTTGTCACCCTAGTTGTGGTTTATTAGTTGGACATTATTAAATTGCCAACATGGGTTTAGATCGTTGTAGTATACTGCTTAGACCTGCTACGTGCTCATGACATAATTTTGGATAATCAAATGCTAATATTGAATTAATGATATATTGAACCTGTTTTGGAAAAGTATCATGTGATGTTGATGGCACGTGGTGCATGGTAATCAACTGGGGTTTGATAAACGATTTCGGCCAGGGCATGTGGCAAGAGTAATCAGTGGGCCAGTTGTGGCATTGGGGATGTTGATTTGGTTTTAGGTAGTCTTGCCCTGGTCACTCTAAGGACTTAACCTTGCAAGCCTTTGAACTGGGTCATACTTGCAACCACATGGTCGAATGGGACGGCCCTAGTTGACTAAGTCGCTAAGGACTCACTTGTGGAGCCTCAGGGTGTCGATTACACCGCTTTGTGTGATTGTACGGGGAGCGTATCGTGGGCTGTGGCCAGTACCCATCTAATCGGTGTGTTGGTCCCATACTTCGCCTTGGCTAAGGGAAGGGATGGTGTAGAGCACGTACCGGAGAGGACCACCGGTGTTGTTTGAGGCTTCCGAAAGGCTGTGTTATGATCGCTCATTCGCATACTCTTGTATGGCGATTCACTACCGACGTGGTGAGTGGATTGTATCTTGTGGGTAAAGTGCATAACCTCTGCAGAGTGTAGAATCTATTTGAATAGCCGAGTCCACTCTTGATCGACAATGCTCGGGAATTACAGTCAAGGGTTAGATTTTCTGAAAATAACTTGGATTTGAGAAGTTGGGTTGGTTTAACAAAGAAGATGATGGAAATATGGTTTAGGATGGGGAAAAATGTTATTTAAACTTTTTGAAAAGTTATTTATGCTTTACTTGTTTTTACTGCTTTCGAATCTACCTATATTACTTGTCAAATGCTGTTTACCGCAAATATACCTTAAGCTATTCCTTTGTACCAAGCCATGCATATAGTATATTAGCTTGCATTCTGTGCATGACTTGCTGAGTACCAAGTACTCACCCTTGCCTCAACACAATACCAGTTGAAGAGGAGACTACGCCAGTTTCGGAGGAGGAACTCCAAGAGGACCCGTCTACTTAGGGATGCGAGCCCGATCGGTTGCACTGTGGTATCTTGGATGGCGCCACGAAGTTTATTTGATTTTCCGCTGCTATTATTTCTCTTTTAATAAGTTCTGCCTTGCAAGGCATATATTTGTAACTTGGCCATAAGGTCGAGTAACCCTTTGATTATTTAAATAAAGTACTTTGATAGTATCGTTTGGTATGATTGTGATATATACCGATGTTAAGACTGTGTGCACTAGCGCGTTCCTGGACTAGTGCTGAATACACAGAGGGTCCGGATTTGCAAATTCGGGGTCCCGACAACGGTCTGGAGCTGGTTCATGTCCTCCGCCGCAATAATGAGGCGGCTGACGAGTTGGCTAAAATGGGAGCCACTCGGGCAGATATCCCGAGTGGTATCTTCATACAGGATCTTCATGAGCCAACCGTTGCAAAACGACAAGAGCAGAGTAAGGAACCTGGGACCGGGGTCCTGCTCATCGATCCCGACTGGACTACCCCGTACCTTAATTATCTCCTGAAGGACAAACTCCCGGAAGCGACCACCCTGGCAGAGCGCGTCTCCCGACAAGCCAAATCCTATGTGGTGGTGGGCGACGAGCTCTTCCGAAAGAGTGCCTCAGGTGTCCTTAGGCGGTGTATTTTGGGACAAGTGGGAAGAGAGCTACTCCAAGAAATCCACTCGGGGATGTGTGGCCATCATGCGGCATCAAGCGCCTTGGTTGGGAAAGCCTACCGACAGGGCTTCTTCTGGCCAACGGCGGTAACGGATGCCAAGGAGATCGTTCGAACCTGCGAGGGCTGCCAGTTCTATGCAAGACAGACACACTTGCCGGCACAGGAGCTACAAACTATCCCCATCTCTTGGCCCTTCACAGTCTGGGGGCTCGATTTAGTGGGCCCGCTCAAGAAGGCTCAATGTGGTTTCGCCTACCTCTTCGTAGCTATTGACAAGTTCACCAAGTGGATCGAAGCCAAACCAGTCGCCACTATCACTGCGGCTAAGGCCAAGGAGTTCTTCCAGGATATCGTGGTCAGATTCGGAGTGCCCAACCGGATTATCACGGACAACGGCACCCAATTCAGGAGTGAAGAATTCCAAGAATGGTGCGAAGGCGTCGGGATCAAGATCTGCTTCGCCTCGGTGGCTCACCCACGAAGCAATGGGCAGGTTGAGCGAGCTAACGGTCTGGTCCTCCAAGGCCTCAAGGCCAGGATCTTCGACCGACTCAAACCATACGCTGCCCGATGGGTGAAGGAGTTACCATCGGTACTCTGGGGACTCAGAACCACTCCCAGCCGAGCAACTGGCCAAACCCCCTTTTTCCTGGTCTACGGCGCAGAGGCGGTTCTGCCGACCGAGCTAGGGTTCGAATCCACGAGGGTTCGGAATTACAACGAAGCCGAGTCCGAGGGAAGCCGAGTGGTGGAACTTGATCAACTCGAGGAGGCTCGGAACGTTGCAGCCATCCAGTCGGCTAAGTACCTCTAGGGGCTTCGGCGTTACCACTCTCGCAATGTCAGAGGAAGAACCTTTTCAGAAGGAGATCTGGTCCTGAGGAGGAATCAGAAAAGCGAGCACAAGCTCTCTCCAATTTGGGAAGGTCCGTACGTTGTGGAGAAGATGGTCGGCCGGTGCTTATCGACTTAGGCGGAAGAGGCGAGATTTTGGCGAATGCTTGAACGCCGAACAGCTCCGTCGCTTCTACGCATAAGTTATGTACCCGACTCTCACATCTTGAATAAAATGGTGATCCCCTTTTATTTTTCGAAGCCCTCTTGTGTAATGGTAGTCCCGAGTGGTTATTACCCGACCGTGTAACGCCTAATCCTCGACGCGCTGGTACAAAACGCGACGGAAATAAAAACCGCGATGAGCACAAAACTCCGGCGGTTTATACCAACGCCGCATAACGGAAGGGGTAGAAAGCACTAACCACTCGGGGACTACAATTCACAGCGCCAGAATCTAACCGAGATTTGCCCGATCGAGAGTTTCTAGCCGTCAAAAGCTCGTGCCCCAGCGCCTCGTTCGGGTAATCGGAGCAACCGACTAGAAACGATTGATCGGCGGAACCTAAACTCGGAATAAACATGACGGCATAGATTGGACAAGATTCCACATTTTATTCATAGTATTAGTAATTTACACTACTAACTTTCTTTTTTCTTTTCTCGCTAAAAGGGGGAAGGCGGGCGGCTCTGCCGCCAACCTCTTCTTCTTCTGCCGCTGGGAGGCTCGGGAGAGAGGTCATCGGGATCAGACGCGACGCGAGCGACGTAGCGCCGCTAGGATCTCGTCCTCAACCACCCAAAGGGGTGGTATGAGGCGAACAAGAGTCCTGATGGCCAGGTCATCGCGGCGCTCGCGCCCGATCATCTCCATGATGATCTCAGCCACCTCGTGAAGCCCCGGAGCCACCTCAAGCAAGGCGGCCACTGCGGCGGCGTCGCTGGCGGCTCCTTCCTCCTCCTCCGCCTCTAAAGTGGCGAAGTCGAGCTCCTCCCAAAACTCTGCCTCCTCCCAGTTATGGAGTAGCCCGAAGAATCGCTGGCGGAAGAATGCCGCATAGGGGCCAACGAACCTCCTCATGCTAGCCATGGAGGAAGGCTGGGAGGAAAGAAAGAGGAAGAAGAAGAAGAAGAAGGAGACGATCGCTCGAGGGCGGTGACGTCCCATTTATAACCTGTACCTGGCTCCGGAATCGAGGCGACGCCATTCAAAGACGCAAAAGACGAAGCGACGCCGCAAGACTGACAATTCGTTCGGAGTACCAAGGAAAATCGGTACGTTGAACAAAATCAAGGAGCATTTCGCCAGACACATGTCATGAGCAGTTCAAGCTCATTCGGCCTTCCCGCTTAATTCTACCAAATTAAGCGAAAAAGCCCGGGGGCTGGAGAGCTAGCAAACGACGCAAGCCTGGGGGCTAAACCACTCAGCCAGGTGGCCACAACGTAAGTCCCGACGCTCGAGAGCTGCACGCCAGCCTCTCGGAAAAGCGTGTCTGGGGCAAGAAAGCCACGGGCCAAGACCCTGGCGCCTAGGAGCCAAACCAGTCGGCTGAAACCCACCCAGAAAGGCGCAACGGGATCCAAAAGGCTGTAGGCCTATATTCTAGCAACTCAGACAAAGGAGAAGGAGTGAAAGAGGTCTGAAGCCCACTCAGCGGAGGACAATACAGACAAATTATATTCAAGTAAGAAGACACAATATTTCAAACAAGGAGGGCGAGCACTCGGCATCAAGGTCCACATCGAAGTCGAATTCTAGATTCTCTAACAAGGCTTGCGATGCACGGACACCTCTTCGAGGAGCGCGTTGGCCTGGTCTTCATCACAGGCAAAACCTTCTTTCACAGCTTCGAGGTCAACTCTCGGATAATGAGACTTGACCCCCGCCCATGCCTGGTTCGCACTCATTGCCGCGGACTCCTTGGCGTAAGCTACGATCTGTCGGCTCCTCCGGAGAGAAGCGGAACAGCATCGTCCCCCTGGCCCGGCTTGACTCCTTCAATACGCAGAAGGTGCAGGACTGGCTCGCAGCGACGCCAGCTCGGGCCTGCCTGTTCGGCAGCGGCCATCTTCTCCTTGCATTCTGCAACAAAGTCAAACGGCCATCAAGAGCACACCCGACGCCAAAGTTCTCTGAAGCCTCCAGTCGGGCCCTCAGCTCAGCAACGGTCGAGTCGCGCTCTGAAACACGAGAGCGTCATCATCCTCTCCAACCATCCAAAAAGGCATCCAAACCGAATCCAGGGGAGAATCTCACCTTCGAGCATATGCTCAAGCTTCGTCTTCTCCTCCCGGATCGTCATACACTCGCCCTGAAGCCCGTGGACCTCTTTCCATCTGTCCGCGCTGATCTCGTGAGCTTGTCCTGCATCGCTTCGCTCCTTGAGCTCGGGAGCACCTTCCGAAAAACCGCGACCTTTGCTCCGAGCGCTCCCCATGTCCTAGGTAACAGGCGTAATCTCGAGGAGAAGTCGGCCAGGCAACAAATTGAAGACAAGAAACTCACTCGACGAAGCGTGCTACACGGACGGTGAGCTCATAAAGCTCCGTCCGAGCCGCTCTCCATCTCGTCGTCCTCTTCCATCCCTTTCGGTCGGAACCCTTCCCACCATACGGTCCGATTCGGGGCTTCGGCAGAGGACCGAGCGGCGGTGACTCTCGAGGCACTTCCTCCACTCCGGAGACGGTGCCGGGTTGATCTCGTCGGCGACGGACCACCGGATGGTTCGGCCGCTAGCCGGCGCCGGTGGCGACGCCCCGGCGGCGGCGGTGACGGCCAGCCGACGCGGCGGGGCTCCCCTTGGGGAAGCCTCGCTGGGCTCCTTTCAGAGACCCTCCACCGGGACGCCCATAGCGAGTCCTGAATCAGCAAAGGAAGACACCTCAAAGACAAGCAAGAATAAAAAAGATAAGGATCGCCCAAAAGAATACCTTTTGGATTTCACGAATTTCATCCTGGTCTCATCCGAGACCCAGCACCACTCGGAGGGAAGTTAGCGCCTGCAGGGCTGCCCCTGGGACAGAAGGCTGTGGCTCTGTGCTTCGTGATCCGGGTGCATCGGAGGTCGAAGGCCCGGCTGACGAAAGACCGGCGACCTCCTCCGCCGATTCCCGGCGCAGCTCGTCGACCGAGGTGTCAGCCACTCGCTTCGCCTGAGCATGTTTCAGCCGAGAGAGGCCGACGACCGGAGCGTCAGAGAGGAAGGACGCGCGTTCCTAAAAAAGGAACGATCGCACTCGCTTGAATCACACATCGATCAAAGAAATCATGGAATAGCTTTTGAGAGAATAGTGCACTCACAGGAGGGGGAGGCCTTGCCGTCGAAAATTTATGAGGGCAGCCCCTGTTGGTGATCACTGTGCCGGGCACGAAGAGATCAACTACCCGTGCTGCCAGCGCCTCCATCGACAAGGACGCATCCGTTTCCCGAGTGGGGTCCAGAGGCCCGTTGTACTGGAACCCCAAATGGACTCTCTCCTTTAAGGGCTGCACCCGGCGCTTCACAAAGCTGATCGCGATCCCGGGACCCGTCAGCCCTCGGTTCTTCAGATCGTCAATCAATGCCAGAAGCTCGGGGATTTGGGCCAAACCGCCTCCATCCGGGGCGTCGCTCCAGCATCGGAAAGCTTTAGGAGCGCGGCCAGCGAAGGGGGCGAGGAAAGGGTCAACATTGGCACAATAGAACCACTCCCACCTCCAACCTTTGAGGGAGGTCTTGAGGGGAACGACAAAATACTGCTTCTTCGAGCCCTCCCGCAGCTGGAGCCCGGCGCCCCCAACGACGCTGAGAGCGGTCCGGTTCGGATGAGGCTTCAGCAAGAAGAAGGAGCGGAACAAGTCCAAATGAGGACGTATCCCAAGATACGCCTCGCAAAGCTGAACGAAGATAGCAATGTGAAGAATCGAGTTGGGGTTCAAATTGATCAACTCGATTTCGTAAAAGTGGAGGAGCCCCCGGAAGAAGGCGCTCCCAGGAATGCTAAATCCTCGCCAGAACAAGGACTCGAACACCACAATCTCATTCTCCAGAGATGTGGGGTGAGGGTCACCTGCGGCGGGACGGGCGGAGATCAACTCCAGCGGAGGGAGGACGCTTGGCGACCGATCCCTCCAAGCGGACGTCGTGGTGATGGAGGTCTCCCACCCCACGCCGCAGTCGGTGCTACCTCCCGACGCCGACGAGGATCGAAGAGGAAGACATCTCTGTGAAGGAGACCTGGAAGGAGGAACCGTCGGGGGCCTTGGGCGCGAAATTAGAAACCCTAAGTTGCCCAAACCGCCGAAAGAGGCTCAAAGGTTTCTCAACGGTGGAGGGGGAAGGACAGAGGTACCTTCGCCTAGCAAGTTTTCCCTCATTTATAAGGAGCAAGCCTTAATTTTCGCCTTACGGCGGGGAAAGCAACGGCCTCCGCTTTCGATCTGGGCGGATCTAGGGCACGCCCCATGTTGGGCCGATAATGGAGTTGCGCAAAACGCGACCATGTGTCAAGTCTGGTTCGAAGTTTGGGATAAAGTGCGCCCCATGATGGGCCTGAACGCCGGCCGCCACGGAAGTTTGGGGCCGGGCACTTTCCGAACATCCCCAAGCGGTATGCCCCATAATTTGGGGCCAATTGCTGGTCACTGCTTCTTAGCGTGATTAGGTGCCGTGCGAGGATTTTCACTAAATCGGTCTTGAGAATGCGCCCCATGAGGGTGCGAAGCGGTCAGCAAATGGCGAGCACAGGCATTACTCTGGATGACCAAGGTATGCCCCATGAGGGTCGGTTGGGTCTCACAAGCCAATCGCCGACACCGCAAACGGGTGCGGTACCGCCGCCCCGAGCCAAAAGAGTGCAGACGCCCCATGAGGGCCAGCCGAGCGACAAGCCGGTTGCAGCGCACCGTAGCAAAGCGCTGGTACCACTCGGCCACGAGCCGAAGACTATGGTACGCCCCATGAGGGCCACCGAGCGACAAGCGGTTGCAGCGACCGTAAGCGGCGCGGTACCACTCGGCCACGAGCCGAAAGACTACTGATGCACGCCCCATGAGGGCCACCGAGCGACAAGCCGGTTGCCGCGCACCGTAAGCGGGCGCGGGTACCACTCGGCCACGAGCCGAAAGACTACGGTACGCCTCATGAGGGCCAGCCGAGCGACAAGCCGGTTGCCGCGCACCGTAAGCGGGCGCGGGTACCACTCGGCCATAGGCTAACCAACCACGGTGGCTTCATACTACAAGTTCTTTATGATCTTTTTCTCGCATAATCCTTATGACAGGATAAGAGACGGAAATCCGATCTTAAAGCACTTGGGGGCTGCTGTGGGATGTTAGAGACAGGGGTCCCGCAAGAGGGGCCTACACCCGACTGGGCTTGACGGGCGGAATAGAAAGCCCAAAGCCCAGAAGCACCACGACGGGCCCGGAGGGGGTTTTCGACTTGTTCCCCAAGGCAACTCCTGATCCTTCGGGGAAGCTTCGCGCCACGCCCGAACAACCCGCCAAGAACGAAGCATGCAGCTCGACGCTGTGAGTCTCATGGATCTTTGGAACCTGACAAGGCGGCAGGCGTGGGTCGGGGAAAGCATAACCACCTCTCCAAGACGTAGAGCGCGAGGGCGGATAAGGACAAGGCACATGTCGGCCAGGCCACCATGTTCAGGGCCCGGTGGCGCCCATCTATCATGTACCCTTCCCCCAGTATATAAGGGGAGGAGGGAGAAACAAGAAAAGGAGGCTCACAAGATATCCAAGAACACAGGACTAGGGTATTATCTCCTCCGAGAGAGCCCGAACCTGTCTAAAAACAGATTGCCCTCGCATCCTGTGTTACCATCAAGCTCAGATCCCGCACAAATCCCCTAGAATCACAAATCTTATTGCCGGCGAAACCGATCGTCGACACTCCCCCTCTTGAAGTGGAGTCGTCCTCGACTCAAGCTCATCTTCTTCTCCCATGAACGGTTTCAAATCTGCAATGTTAAATGTGGAACTAACCCCAAATTCGGGCGGCAACTCAAGTTTATATGCATTATCATTTATTTTCTCAAGTATCTTGAAAGGACCATCAGCTCTAGGCATTAATTTAGACTTTCTCAATTCTGGAAAACGATCCTTTCGCAAGTGTAACCATACTAAATCACCCGGTTCAAGTTTTACTTCCTTTCTACCTTTACTTCCCTTGATCCTAGACCTTTCATTCATCATTTCAATATTTTCTTTAGTCTTTTCATGCAATTTCAGAATAAATTCAGCACGTTCCTTAGCATCAAGATTAACTCGTTCACTAGTAGGTAAAGGTAATAGATCAATAGGAGCACGGGGATTGAAGCCATACACTACCTGAAAAGGACTTACCTTGGTGGTGGAATGTACCGCCCTATTATAAGCGAATTCAACATGCGGCAAACATTCTTCCCACATCTTCAAATTCTTCTTCAAAACAGCCCTCAACATAGTGGATAATGTACGATTTACTACCTCGGTTTGGCCATCGGTTTGGGGATGACATGTTGTTGAAAACAGCAGCTTGGTCCCCAATGTATTCCATAGAGTTCTCCAAAAGTGGCTCAAAAACTTGGCGTCACGATCTGAAACAATAGTAGAAGGCATACCATGCAAGCGAACGATTTCTTGAAAGAAAAGGTTAGCAATATTAACAGCATCGTCGCTCTTATGACAAGGAATAAAGTGAGCCATCTTAGAAAATCTATCAACCACCACAAAAATACTATCCCTCCCCCTCTTGGTCCTAGGCAGTCCTAAAACAAAGTCCATAGATATATCCTCCCATGGAGTGCTAGGAACAGGAAGAGGCATATATAAACCATGTGGATTCAATTGTGACTTAGCCTTTTGACATGTAGTGCAGCGGGATCAGAATGAATAACAAATTCTTTGGGCCAAAGATAATGTTGCCACGTTTCTAAAGATCGCACAAGAGCATACAATTCTTTATCATACGTGGAATAATTCAAAACAGGACCACTCAATTTTTCGCTAAAATAAGCAACAGGTTTTCTATCTTGCTTCAAAACACCACCAATTCCAATCCGACTAGTATCACATTCAAGCTCAAAGGTCTTATTAAAATCAGGAAGTTGGAGTAAAGGTGCATTAGGCCCTGTTTGTTTGCCCTATGGATTATATAATCCAGCTTATATAAGTTAATGGGGAAACAAACAGCTTAGATTATAATCTAGATTATATAATCTAAAGCATGAGATTATAATAATCTATAAGCAGCTATTAGGGTGCTTATATAATCTCAAACTAATAATCCAACACAGTAATAATCCATGAAAACAAACAACCCACCGACTTATTTAAAGGTAGCTTATATAATCCAGCTTATATAATCCAACACCAAAAAGCTGGATTATATAAGCTGGAGAAGGAAACAAATAGGGCCTTAGTAAGCTTATCTTTCAAAAGGTTGAAGGCATTCTCCTGTGCTTGCCCCCAATGGAACACAACTCCCTTCTTCGTCAATTCATTCAATGTAGCTGCAATGGTGCTGAAATCCTTCACAAAGCGGCGGTAAAATCCGGCAAGTCCATGGAAGCTCTGCACTTGTGAAATCGTCGTGGGCATTGGCCAACTCTTAATCGCGTGCACCTTGGCTTCATCAACCTCAATTCCCTGCGGAGTCACAACATAGCCAAGAAACGATACTCGTTTGGTGCAAAAAGTGCACTTCTCGAGGTTACCAAATAAACGTGCAGCACGCAAAGCATCAAAAACAGCACGTAGATGATCAAGATGTTCATGTAATGACTTGCTGTAAATCAATATATCATCGAAATAAACCATCACAAATTTCCCAATGAAAGCTCGTAAAACTTCGTTCATTAAGCGCATGAAGGTGCTCGGTGCATTAGTTAAACCAAAAGGCATGACTAACCACTCATACAATCCAAACTTGGTTTTAAAAGCTGTTTTCCATTCATCTCCCAATTTCATTCTTATTTGGTGGTATCCACTACGCAAGTCAACCTTAGAGAAAATTATAGAACCACTTAACTCATCAAGCATGTCGTCTAGCCTAGGAATAGGATGACGGTACCTTATTGTGATATTATTAATGGCTCTACAATCTACGCACATGCGCCAACTGCCATCTTTCTTAGGAACCAAAATAACAGGAACATCACAAGGACTAAGGCTCTCACGTATATACCCGCGGTCCAAAAGATCTTGGACTTGGCGCTGAATCTCCTTAGTCTCCTCGGGGTTGGTCCTATAAGCGACTTCGGTTTGGCAAACTCGCTCCAGTATCAAATCAATTTGGTGCTCAATCCCTCGTAGGGGTGGGAGTCTGGAGGTATCTTGGCAGGAAAAACATCCGCATACTCCTGCAAAAGGTTAGTGACAGCAGGAGGCAAAGTACTGGGCAGATCATCCAATGAAAACAAAGCATCTTTGCATAGCACAGCATAGCACAAAGCATCATCACTAATTGCAGCAAGATCAGATTTTGTAGCAAGCAAGACGGGATTCCTCAATTTAATTTGGTTGGCTACATGCTGAATTTCAGATTTTTCATCAATGGGTTTCTTGTCATTAGCAATCCGCTCCCTATCAGATTTAACAATTTCAGCGGGGGTCAAAGGTAGAAGTGTAATTTTCTTTCCCTTATGCATAAAAGTGTATTTATTACTTCTACCGTGGTGAAGTGCATCAGTGTCATATTCCCATGGGCGACCCAATAAAAGAGAACAAGCTTGCATCGGCACCACATCACAATCAGCAAAATCAGAATAGGAACCAATGGAAAAATGAACCGAACTTTTGTGTTACCTTAGCTTTGCGAGAATCATTCACCACCGAATGTGGTATGGATGTGGAGTGCGGGCGTGTGGTCAAGCCAAGCTTCTTGACCAAATCTGTACTCACCAAGTTGTTGCAATTGCCGGAGTCAATGATCACGCCATCGGCTTGTTGATGACGAAGAAAATCTGGAACAAGTTGTGGCGCCGCTTCTTTGCTGGCTTGCTCCATCTGCGGCGCTAAGGACACGCTGGACAATGATGGACTCAGACGCAGCAGTATCCTCGGCGCTAAAGGTGGCTTCATCGTCAACCTCGTCGTTGTCCACCCTGGTGTCGTCGATCTCGTCCTCAACATCGGAGGCGCTGATGTAACCTCCGTCATCGGTGGCGATGTATGCCCGCTGGCTGGGGCATTCTCTCTTGACGTGGCCAATCCCTTGGCACTTGTGGCAGCGAATTCCCGTCGATGTATGGCCTGTGGAAGCGATGGAGGAGCTCTTGGCCGGTGTTGGCGGGGTCGACTTGCTGCTGTCTGTGGCACGGGTGGGTGGTGCCGTCGCTGCCAGTCGTGTGTTCGGCAAAGGTGGCGTTGCCGCTGGTCGAAAGGTGGAAGAAGGCACTATCTTTGCTTGTCCCGTAGTCGTTCGGGGCGTGAAGGTGCTACCGGCATTGCTTCTGCTCTTGGAATGGCGTCCCTGCAATTCCTTCTCTGCTAACATAGCGAGTTGAAACAAGCGATTGACAGTTGTATATTCTTTATAATCAACAATATCCTGAATTTCTGGATGCAACCCACCGTAAAAACGAGCAATTTTATCCTCAGGTTCCTCTACTACCCCACAACGTAACATACCCTTTTGAAGCTCTTGGTAATATTCTTGAACAGTCATACTACCTTGATCTAATCGTTGCAATCTCTTGCGCATATCACGTTGGTAGGAAGGAGGAACAAATCTATTACGCATAGCATCTTTTAATCTCGCCCAAGAATCAGGTTGTAAGCGGGCATTTACTAGTTCATTCCACCAGATTATAGCAAAATCTTTAAATTCACTAGTGGCTTGTCTAACCCTATGAATCTCGGGAACTAGATGGGAGTTAAATTTCTGCTCAACCGTCATCTCCCAATCTAAGTAAGCATCAGCATCATAAGCTCCAGAAAAGGAAGGGATGGTGAATTTTACCTTAGCAAAAGGATCATCATTGCGGTTCTGGTTATTACCTCCCATACCGTGATGGTTGCGGCGAAGACAGTCATGCAGACGGGCATCCCGTTGAGCAGCACGCTCCCTGGCGGCACGTTGCTGCTCATCTTCATCTTCCTCAAAATCACCATCCTCATCGTGGTCGTTGTTGTCGTGGTTGGCGCCATTGTTGACGGTTGCACCTCCATCAATGGTCGCTGGAGGGCGTTTTTCGACGACATCCATCCTCTCGGTGAGGGTGGAAACTCGTCGATTGATGCTCTCAAGGGTCTTGTTCGTCGTCATGGCATGCTCCTTGAACATCATTTTTATCTTGTCCAGCATGGTCGACAACTCTGAATGAAGGACACAGTCTTCGATGGTAACATCATCATCTTCGTTCCTGCCCTTCTTGCCACCTGCCATGGTTAGCGCAGAAAAGGACAGAAGGAAACACAAACACAAGTATTATGAGCCCTATGAACTACTAGGTGGGATCTCACGCTCTCAAGCAATCTTACCAAGTTCTTACCCGGTTCTTACCAACACAGCGAGGGACGGTGCAACCGGTGGCTGGTTCGTGACACCGTGAGGGTGTGATGAAGCGATTGCAAGGGTCAATAACCTGTGCTGATCAGAAGGATGTATATGTGGAGCTGTAGGAAGGTTATATGTATGGGTGGCACACAATGCAAGAATGTATAGTAATCTTTGAATAAATGTCCAAAAGTACTTGCCCTAGTTGCTGGTCTAAATGTGGCCTTAGTCTAGCTGCGGCAGAAAATAAGGAATAAGTAGAGACAAGCAACAAGGCGTCAGAGTATATGAATAGATATCAGAACCGCATCAAACACTTCTATCAGGCACGGTAAAAACACCTACCTTTGCTCCTGCCCCCTTTTTTTTGGCTCTATGCCTCTTTCACAATTTTTTTTATTTTTCTTTGATTTTTCTGATATTTTTCCTAGGATCATGAGCACAAAGGTAGATAGTACACAAATTTTCAGCCTGAACAGATGTAAGATGAAACCGATATGAAATAAGAAGTGTTTCCAAAAAGCGTGCTCAAACTTCGGCGGCCGAAAACTCAATCTTCCCGAGGGAATTTCGCAAAAATAATTTCGGCGAACCCAACCATGTTGGGGAGAATCGGATGTAAAATTTTCTGTAGATATCGGTTCAAAAAAAATCGCCTAATTCCGAGTCCGTATGCGAAAGTTATGGCCGTTTTACGGAAGGACTCCGAATCAGGGTTTTCTAGGCGGCACCTCTCCAAACTCAAGGGCGTATGGAGTGGATATGAACGCGATGATCTGTGGTGGCAGGTTCTGTGATGAGGGGTGGCGATATGGCTAACAGGAGGTGGGGGGTTAGGGTTTATGAAGGAGAAACCCTAACACAACTAGGACTCCGAAACTGAGGAAAACCACAAAACAATCCGATTCCAACAAGGACTCAAATAGCGATTGGTGACTGGATCGGTGTAGGATATGGGATGCAGCGGAGGTGAAACACGACTAAATTAAGGCCACGATCTAAACCAGCAACACGACTCGATTCTGGACACAAACTCAGTACTACGGACTCTGAAACCGAAATTGTGCAAAGGCTAGGCGTGGTTCTAGGTATGGTAGACTATGAACTGCATTTTTTTTAGCTTTTTCGTGGACTATAGGACGAACGCAAAACTAAATCAAACTACGGGAAGAAGGCGAACCTGACGGTAAACCTTGCTCTGATACCACTTGATGGGGTGTAAGGGGATGCCCGAACTTCCGTCAGGTGGAGGATAAGTCGATTAGGCGGCGCGAGACACACACGATCCGGCTTCTTGATCGACACGATCAAAAACCCCTGCAATCGCAGCACCACGCGTCCTCTGGTTATCAACTATGCGCTGCCCGGTTGACCTCTCCATGAAGGCTAATCCCTGCCAATGAATCGAGAACACAAGCAAGAACAAGAAAGATGCAACTGAATTTGAAATTGAGGATGAAGCTCACGAGTTGGGGTCTCACAAACCGATGAACGGCAACACTGTTCAAAGACAGAATTAATCTAAGCAAAACCCAAATCAAACCCTAGCGGCGGCTACTGGATATAAAGGCTAGGGGACGTCCTAAAAACCCTAGACGTGTCCGTGATGGACTCCAACACGATACATGGGCCAACGGCCCAAATTGGTGATGCAGCACCCTGGGACAGATTCTGTCCGCCAGCTTGCAACGTAAATTCCTGTCGACTCCGAAGTCCAAATGACCTGAAACCAATGCCATTGTAAAGTTTATCTCCTTAGCTTTTGATGCATATGTGGATCATCAAAATCGGAGCCCGTTTGTGGCCTGGGCGACGATTTTAGTGAAAGCTGCTCCTGGTGGCCGAGGTAGTCGACTCCAAGATGAATTGAACCTCCAACTTGACTTGGACCCCTCCTTGCCTCCCTCCTGGTCCTTGCTGGTTTCCAAGGCCTTCATGGTCCTCTCCAAAGTTCCTAAGTACAAGATAATCAATAATATCATTAGGTAGCATACCATCCTCACAAGTATCTGCACGGGCACTTAGGAACGAGCTCACCTGTTGATTCAATTATCGTGCTCGTGCTCTTGTGATGTGTCCTTGCATCACAACTGGAGGAGGCTCGGTCGTATGCATAGGAGTGATGTCCTCATCAATTACAGTCAAGGGTTAGACTTTCATGAAAAACAACTTGGACTTGAAAAGTTTGGTTAGGTTTATAGATGACATTGATGGAAATGTGGATTAGAAAAGGGAAAGTGTTTACTTAACTCCTGGAAAAGTTATTGATATTATATTTGCTTTTACCGCTTTCGAATCTACTTATGCTACTTGTTAAATGCTGATTTGCTGCAAATGAACCATGAAACATTCCTTTGTACTAAGCCATGCATGTAGAATATTAGTTTGCATTCTGTACATGACTTGCTGAGTACCAAGTACTCACCCCTTGCAACTACAACATCAGTTGAAGAAGAAGCTACACCTACTTTGGAGGAGGAGCTCCAGGAAGATCCGGCTAACTAGGGAGCGAGCCCAGTCAGTTGCATGTGGTATACTGGATGGTGCCACGTTGATGCTTTTATTCCACTGCAGTTATTTCCTTTAATAAGTTTCCGCCCTACGTGGTGTATCTTTGTAACTTGACCATAAGGTCGAGCAACCAATTTGGTTATTTTAGTAAAGTACTTTACTATTTCGTTGGGTATGATTGTGATATTTACCAATGTTGAGACTGTGTGCACTAGCGTGATCCTGGACTAGTGCTGAATACACAGAGGGTCCGGATTTGCAAATTCGGGTCTCGACACGCGACTCAGCACTGAAATCTCAACTGCTGAACCTAAACGCTCACTCATCGATCCAACAACCACGGAAACTACCCAGCGGGTACACCGGCGGGTGTGACGACATCGGCGCGAAGCGATCACCGTGTCCCTCAACAACGGTGGCTGACGACGCAACATCCTCCTCTGGCTGTGGCTGTGGCTGTGGCGCCTCCTCTGGGTCCTCCTCAGGGTCTGGGTCATGCAGCTCCAACGCTGGCTCCGGTGCTGACCCATACAGTGCCATCTCTAGCTCGCCGATCCTCTGTGAAGCGTGGGCAATGTACTCCCGGGCATCCTGTAGGTGCTTCCTAACCTCCTCGACTTCATCGTGGGCATTCTGTAATTATTGAACGGTATCATCAATTACATCCTCCTGAGAGACAACAAACCTCGCCAGATGGGTGATCTTGGCTTCCTCATCCTCTATCAGCTCCCGATCAAGGCGGTTGTCTCCGCACAGATGGTGATGGAACACTGTGCCCTTTATAGTAGGTGCGAGCGATCTGCCGCATCGCTCAATGCGACACCTCCTGGATCCCGATCTAGAACATAGATCTTCTGGCGGTGAAGTGAAAAGGGAGACTAAACTTTGTCTTCTCTCGAGCATACACTGTGATCCTGAGGTCCCATGCTATGACCAGTCATGCCTTCACTATGGTGGTTCCCTGGTAGTTCGGTTTGTCAAAACCTCCAAGTAGCTGCATCATGCGCCACAACTCAGTGGTGTAACCTCCCTGACGTTCAGCATATTTGTTGATCATCTTCATCTGCCAAAGACACTCACGTGAGAACGCAACACTTTAAATCAAAGTGGAGACTAAAAGAATTCAGCAAGGGGTATGAACAAGAGAGAGGGGATAAGTCGAGAGTTCATTCGATATCTCGGCGAATTTTAAATTTTAGAAAATAGTTTTGTCCTCACTAAGACCATTCTAACTAAGGGTAGGCCTACAGTCAGTATGGCTCTGATACCACCTCTGTCGGGACCCGAATTTACAAATCTGGACCCTCTGTTTATTCAGCACTAGTCCAGGATCACACTAGTGCACACAGTCTCAACATCGGTAAATATCATAATCATTCTCAGCGAAACAGTAAAGTACTTTAATTAAATAGCTACACTGGTTACTCGACTTTATGGTCAAGTTACAAAGGTACGCCTCGCAGGGCGAAAAACTTATTGAAATAAACAATTGCAGCGGAATAAAATCATCTTCGTGGCGCAACTCAGTTTACCACAGGCAACTGACTGGACTAGCTCCCTAAGTAGACGGTTCCTCCTGAAGTTCTTCATCCAAAGCTGTCATCGCTTCTTCAACTGATGTTGTAGTTTTGCAAGGGGTGAGTACTTGGTACTCAGCAAGTCATGCACGGAATGCAAAGCTAATATTCTACATGCATGGCTTATTACAAAAGATAGGCTTAGATGGTTCTTTTACAGTAAAGCACATTCATAAATACAGTAATAGATTGTAAAGCAGTAAAAAAATAATAAAGATAATAACTTTCACAAGTAAAGCATTTCACAACCTACATTTAGTTCACATCTCCAATCCAACCATTTTTCCAAAGTCCAAGTTATTTTCATGAAAGTCTAACCCTTGACTGTAATCCCCGAGTAATGTTCAATGCCGCGGGCACGGCTATTCGAATAGGTTTTACACTCTGCAGAGATTATGCACTTTACCCACAAGATACAGTCAAACACTACAAAGGCGAGTGTCCGTAACAAAGTCTTTTGGAAGCTTCTAGCTCCACAAGTGAACCTCTCCAGTTGTTGCACACTATCCCTTCCCTTGGCAAAGGCGAAGTCTAGGTCAACCAACCGTTGGATGGGTACCTAGCCGCAGCCCCGGTACGCTCCCCCATTCAACTACACAGAAGTATAGTTGACACCCCGAGGTACCATATGCAAGTTATTAGCAACCTACTCAACTAGATCCATCCCATTACAGACATGTGTTGCATGATGAGCTCAATTCAAAGGCTTGCAAGGTTAAGTCCTTAGGGTGACCAAGGCAAGACTACCAAAGTGTCCACAAGTATTCCAAAACCAGCAAAAACCAAATCGACCACCCAGTTGCCACTCTTGGCCCACTAGAAACAATCTTGCCACTTGCCCCGGTCTAAACCATTTTATCAACCCCAGTTGATTACCATGCACCACGTGCCGTTAACATCATCATCAATAACACATGACACTTTCCAAAACATGTTCCATTTCTCATTAGTTCAATATTAATATTTGATCATCCAAAATCATGTCATGACTACGTGGTAGGGCTAAGCATTATACTACAGCGGTCTAATTACCCATGTTGGCAATTTAATAATGTCCAACTAAATAATCCACAACTAGGGTGACAAAGGGTTCATGGCACATAATTAAATAATCAAGGTGTCATACAGCAACTAGGCATTTATCTAATTCCCAGAAATATTTAAAGTATTTTCTAATTAATTTAGCATGCAATAATTTGAAACAAAATAATTTTCAAAAGTAGGATCAACATGATCAAAGCATAACTTGCCTTCAAAAAGTATTTGTTCTTGGTCTTGAGCTGGCTCCTGGGTCAAAACTTCACCTTCGAAACCTTCGGTCACTTGAACGTCTACTCGTAACGTGCACAAATAGCAATAAATAAATAAACAGCAATCAAACAAGGTTCAAAAATTCAAATAAAATTCATCATTAAATAGAGATCAATTTTATAAAAATTTAGAAATTAGAATCGCCTCAGTCGGAGTTAAAACGCAAAATTTATAGCGACTTGAAGTTTGAAAATATATTTAAAAAGAATAAACTGAATTATTGAAATTATTTGTAATCGGAAAATAATTATGACGTCACCCGTACCACGTGTCAGCACAACAGAGCGACATGTGTCCAAGCTGACGTCAGCCCCGGCCGAGCCCCTCAATGACGTCAGCATGCCACTGTCACCCTCTAGGGTGGCCACGTGTCCCGGCACTGTGCTGTGGACTCGGCGCAAGGCCTCAGCTCGGTCTATGGTGGTCTCGGCCCACGGCTCACAGTCGCTGACACGTGGGCCCGTCGGTGACGTCAGCGCTGATGTCACCCACGCGGTGCGGCTGGTTCGGGTGGTACGTGGTGTGGCGCGATTGGCTGCGGTGCGATGCGATCTGAACCGCACGGTTCAAAATCAACGGCTCGGATCAAATCCAATCGGCACGGATTGACCGCAATGTGGATAGACCCGGTGGCATCCACGTGGCTCAATCTACACCGCTCAATATAAATCTAATGGTCCAAAACCGATCTAACCCGAAACTACTCGATCCAATCTAAACCACACGATCTTGATTCGACAGCTAGGAATAGATCTAGTCTCACGCAGCAACCGAACCACGTGGCTAAACCTGGATGCTAGTATCTAGATCTAATGGTCTAGATCTAATCTGGTTCACTACTATTTCGCGCTACGTGGCACAATCTAGAGCATCCAGTACAGATCCTACGGCTGCAAATGGATCTAATCCTAGGTCGATCTACAGTACGAGAAAGGAACACGTGGCCTCACCTTGTGTGTGCGATGGGATCGAACGGTCGATAGAGCTTGTGGACAGCGATGGCGGTGCGGTGCCGCAAGCAGACTGGAGTTGGGGAAGACGACCACGGGCGCAATGTTTCGGTGCATCTCCGATGAAGTGGATGGTACTCACGGGCATGCCTTGCGATGGGGATTCCAGATCAGGTCTCGGGCGTTGCAGAGACGACTCAATGGCTGCGGCACGCGCGAGAAACCGAAGCAAAACCCTAACCTAACTATGGCGAGCAATCGCGGCATGCTGGCGGTGGCTCGGTCAAGGAGAGTTGGCGCAAAACGTGCGCACGAAAAAGGGAAAAACAGCGCCGAAGTCAAGCCATTAAATAGCACCTCGACGTGCGAGATTTCCGTGAAACCCTAACCAACTCGAACAACGCAGCGGCGCAGTCCGATCCTGACTCAGCGAGGATGACGAAATCCCGGCCGTACACGTGTCCAGATCCAGTGGCTCCTCGGGGCATGTGCGGCGGCATAGGCGCGAAGCAATCGCCATGCCCGGCAACTACAGTTGTGGTTGACGACGCGGTGTCCTCCTCTGGCTCGGGATCTGGCATTCTTTGCGGCGTGGCGTAGGTGCAGTGGCGCCTCTTCCGGGTCCTCCTCTGGCTGCAGGCGTCCAACTCCAACAACTGGATCGGGGCCCTGTCCCATACAAAGGCGGTCTCGGCTCTGCGATCCTTTCCACAGCATAGGCGACGTACTCACGAGCATTCTCTTAATGCTTTTTCTCTTCCTCAACCTGCTCGCGAGCCTTCACCAACTCCTGAACTGTGTCATCAATAAGCTCCTCCTAGGCGGCAACGAATCTGGCTAAGTGAGTGACGGTGGCATTCTCGTCCTCTATCAGCCTTCGCTGAGCTCTGTTATCTCAGCGTGGGTGGTGACGGAATAATGTGCCTTCCAGCTCCCTGGAGTAGGTGCGAGCGATCTGCTGCATTGCTCGACGCGACACCTCCTGGATTCCCATCTCAAAGGTAGACCTCCTGGCGGTGAAGTGAAAAGGGCGACTGAACTTCGTCTTCTCTCGGGCGTACACTGTGATCTTCACATCCCATCCAATGACCAGTCCTGCCTGCACGAGTGTAGTCCCTCGGTAAGCGGTCTCTCAAAACCTCCAAGCAACTATAGCATACGCCACAACTCGACAGCGTAGCCACCTTCACGCTCGGCGTAGTTGTTCTTCATCATCATCTGTCAAAAGACGCTCGCGTAAGAACGCAACATATTTAAAATCAAAGTGGAAGACAAAAAGAACTCAGCAAGGGGTATGAACAAGAAAGAAATAGGTAAGGCGAGAAATCATTCATTATCTTGACAACTTTTAAAGAAAGAAAATAAGTTTTACCCTCACTATGACCAATCTAACTATGGGTGAGCCTACAGTCAGTATGGCTCTGATACCACCTGTGTTGGGACCCGAATTTGCAAATCTGGACCCTTTGTGTATTCAGCACTAGTCCAGGAACACGCTAGTGCACACAGTCTCAACATTGGTAAATATCACAATCATACTCAACGAAATAATAAGGTACTTTAATTAGTTAACCAAGCTGGTTGCTCGACCTTAAGGTCAAGTTACAAATATACGCCACGCAGGGCGAAAACTTATTAAAAGAGAAATAACAGCAACGAAAAATAAGATAACTTCGTGGCGCCATCCAGTATACCACAGGCAACTGACTGGGCTCGCTCCCTAGTTAGACGGCTCCTCCTGGTACTCTTCCTCCAAAGCTGGCGTCGACTCTTCTTCAACTGATGTTGTTTTGTGGCAAGGGTGAGTACTTGGTACTCAGCAAGTCATGCACAGAATGCAAACTAATATACTACATGCATGGCTTAGTACAAAGGAGTAGCTCATGGTATATTTGCAGTAAAATAGCATTTGACAAGTAACATAGGTAAATTCGAAAGCGGTAAAAACAAGTATAATATCGATAACTTTTCCAGGAGTTAAATAAGCATCATTTCCATTCCTAATCCACATTTCCATCAACATCATCATTTGACCCAATCCCACTTTCCAAGTCCAAGCTATTTTCATGAAAGTCTAACCCTTGACTGTAATTCCCGAGTAATGTCCAATGCCGCGGACATGGCTATTCAAATAGATTCTACACTCTGCAGAGGTTATGCACTTTACCCACAAGATACAGTCAAACACCACAAAGGCGAGTGATCGTAACAAAGCCTTTCGGATACGGCTAACTACACAGGTGAACCTTTTCGGTTTTTGCCATACACCATCCCTTCCCTTAACAAGGCGAAGTATGGGACCGACATACCATTGGACGGGTACCATGCCGTAGCCTTGGTACGCTCCCCATTCAAGCTACACAAAAGGTGTAGTTGACACCCGAGGTATCACATGCAAGTTATTAGTAACTTACTCAACTAGGACTGTCCCACTCCGGTCATGTGGTTGCACGATTGACTCAGTTCAAAGGCTTGCAAGGTTAGGTCCTTAGGTTGACCAGGGCAAGACTACCCGAAGAACCAAAACATCCTTCCCGATGCCACAACTGGCCCACCCTGATCATTTCTTGCCACATGCCCTGGTCGAAAACTATTTATCAAACCCCAGTTGATTACCATGCAAATCCGGACCCTCTGTGTATTCAGCACTAGTCCAGGAACGCGCTAGTGCACACAGTCTTAACATCGGTAAATATCACAATCATACCACTCGATACTAATAAAGTACTTTAATTAAATAGTCAAACTGGTTACTCGACCTTATGGTCAAGTTACAAATGTACGCCTCGCAGGGCGAAACTTATTAAGAGAGAAATAATAGCAGCGGAAAATAAGATAACGTCGTGGCGCCATCCAGTATACCACAGGCAACTGACTGGGCTCGCTCCCTAAGTAGACGGTTCCTCGTGGAGCTCCTCCTCCAAAGCTGGTGCAGTCTCCTCTTCAACTGGTGTTGTATTGCGGCAAGGGTGAGTACTTGGTACTCAGCAAGTCATGCACAGAATGCAAGCTAATATACTATATGCATGGCTTGATACAAAGGAATGGCTCAAGGTATATTTGCGATGCTTGACATTTGACAAGTAGCATAAGTAGATTCGAAAGCAGTAGAAACAAGTATAGCATAATTAACTTTTCAAGGAGTTTAATAAACATCTTTCCCATCCTAATCCACATTTCCATCAACATCATTATTAGTCCAACCCAACCTTTCAAGTCCAAGTTATTTTTGAGAAAATCTAACCCTTGACTGTAATTTCCGAGCGATGTCCAATACCGCGGACACGGCTATTCGAATAGATTCTACACTCTGCAGAGGTTATGCACTTTACCCACAAGATACAGTCAAACACCACAAAGGCGAGTTCCCGTAACAAAGTCTTTCGGAAACCTCTAACAATACAAGTGGTCCTCCCCGGTTATTGCACACTAACCCTTCCCTTAGCTAAGGCGAAGTTTAGGCCAATCAACCGTTAGATGGGTACCTGGCCTCAGCCCCGGTACGCTCCCCCGTACAACTTACACAAAGGGTGTAGTTGACCTCCTGAGGTCCCACAGGTACGTTATTAGCAACTTAGTGAACTAGGTCCGTCCCATTACAGACATGTGGTTGCACGTTAGACCCAGTTCAAAGGCTTGCAAGGTTAAGTCCGTAGGGTGACCAGGGCAAGACTACCCGAAAAACCAAACCAACATTCCCAATGCCACAACTGGCCCACCTGATTATTCTTGCCACATGCCCCGGTCGAAAAACTATTTATCAAACCTCAGTTGATTACCATGCACCACGTGCCATCAACATCACATGATACCTTTCCAAAACAGGTTCAATATATCATTAAGTCAATATTAACATTTGATTGTCCAAAATCATGTCATGAGCACGTAGCAGGTCTAAGCAGTATACTACAACGGTCTAAAACCCATGTTGGCAATTTAATAATGTCCAACTAGTAATCCACAACTAGGGTGACAAGGGGTCATGGCACATATTTAAATAATCAAGGTGTCATACAGCAATTTGGTATTTATCTAATCCCCCATATTTAAAGAAAGTATTTTCTAATTGAACTAGCATGCAATAGGTTAAATCAAAATAGGTTTCAAAATAGGATCAACATGGTCAAAGCACAACTTGCCTTCAAAAAGTACTTGTTCTTGGTCTTGAGTTGGATCCTGAGTCAATACTTCTCCTTCGAATCCTTCCAGCACTTCAACGTCTACTCGTAAAGCGAACAAATAGCAAATACACGAATAAACAATAGGCAAAAAGTGTCCAAACATCCAAATAAAATCCATAAACAGAGAGAACATAATTTTATGAATTTTTAGAAACTGGAATCGTCAAATTTGGAGTTAAAATGCAAAAGTTATGATTATTTAAAGTTTAAATAATAAATTAAATAATTTTACAGAGAAAAACTTTACTCCAAAAATTAAATAAAATTCATATTTAGGTAGATCTCAATTTCATACAAATTTAGAAATTTGAATCACTCAAATCGGAGTTGAAACGCAAAAGTTATAAGCGTTTGAAGTTTGAATCAAAATCTGAAATCATTATTTCGAATTAATAAATCATTTTCTTTTTCGAAAATTAATTATTGCGTCAGCGAGGACACGTGGCAGCCTCTAATTGGTCTGCTGACGTCAGCCGGTCCATGAACTTGGTCCACGCTCGGCTCGGGTCTACCGTGGACTCGGTCCACGACTCCTCGTGTCACTGATAGGTGGGACCACTCGGGTGACGTCACTGGCGGCGTCGGCCGGGCTCGGCCACGGTCGGCAGTGGGACCGCGTGGCGTCATTCTTTGGCGTCGGCGCTGGCCGGGACGGCCGGCGGCGTCTTGGACTGCCATGACATCGGCGTAGGCGTCATGGTGCGGTTTGGTCACGTCGGCCGACACGGGCGGCGTGTCGGCGTCACACGCTGCGGCGACGCGTCGGTCGAGCTTCCCGACACGTGGCGCAATCTCGGCCGTTGATTTGAAATTCAACGGCCCGGATTAGATCTGGCTCTCACGCAGCGTTTGGGTTAGCAGCGTTTGATCTCGACCGTTGAATCTAGATCGGACGGTCAAGATTGGATCTAGTGGTTTTGGACGAAATCTCACCGTGAGATGGCGTGGCGCCAATCTGGGGCGTTGGATCTTGATCGAGGCAGGCTAAGCTTAGAGCGGCAGCGATGGCATGCGGCGGAGCTGGTGGCCGAGGCGGGACGGCGACACGCAACGCTTGGCCGTTTGCGAGCTCCTCCGGCGAGTGAGAGGTCCTTCGGGTGCGTCTCGTCGCGGTGAGTCAGTGCAGGGTCAGCGGCGGGGGACGGCGACGGCGGAGCAAGCAAACACCGCGGCGGAGAAGTGCTACAACTCCAGCCAGCGACAGGCGCTTGAGGGCACGCGATGGCAATGACGGCTAGGGCAACGGCTGCGCAAGGTCAAGGTGGTCCCGGGGTGTGATCTGGGCATTAAATAGCCTCGGCTTCCGCGTGGAATCCGGAAACCTAAAACCTCACGGCGGCGGGCGCGGCGGCGGAGTCCGGCTCGGATCCGGCGGAGACGACGACGGAGGACCGTCCACGTGGCACGATCGACGGTCCGCGATCGCGTGAAGCGCGATCGGATCGACCAGACTTCGGCTCGAACCGAGTGCGGTCCAATTTGGGCCAGTTGGATCTCGATCCAGCGGTTAGGATCGAATGGGGTTCGGTCAAGTCACGTGGCTCGGTCGGACTCGAGTTGGACTCGGACTCGGGTCGGTCGGATGAAACGATACTTGACCCGACTTGATTTTCCAGCGATTTAATATTTAAAATAATTCCCAGAAATTCATTTAATTCATTAAAAATAGCAAAAGACTCATAAAAATTCCAGAAAAATTCTGGAAAATATTTTGGATCATTTTAGACTCAAATAAAATATTTCCAATAAAATTTTATTTGCAAAGTTTAATTCTTTAATTATTTCAAAATGGAATAAATTCAAATAAATTCCAAATAAATCCAAATAAATTCCAGAAAATTCCAAAAATTCACCAAAGTACCAAATCACACATAGATTTAAGAAAAGCAAAATTTTGGGGTGTTACAAACCTCCCCTTAATGAATCTCGTCCCGAGATTTAGGGCTTACTAAAGGAATAGGTTCGAAACTCTTTCCTCAAATCCTCTTCGCGTTCCCAAGTTGCTTCACTCTCGCGTGGTTGCTCCTTGAACTCTACTGAAACAGGTTGACTTATTTACGGTCTCTCGATCCATAGTGTCCAAAATCTTTACGGGATGCTCCTTGTAAGTCAAATCTTCTTGCAACTCAATTGACTCTAGCGGTGTCTTTTCCTCGGTGTACTCGGAGACACTTCTTCAATCGGGACACGTGGAACACGTCATGTACTCTGCTAACGCATGCGGTAGCTCTAGGTAGTAAGCAACTTCGCCTCTGTGGCTCAAAATCTTAAGTGGTCCAACATAACGGGTGCGAAGTTTCCCTTTGGCATGGAACCTCTTAACTCACGAGAGGCGTAACTCGAGGTATACAAAGTCTTACGGTTCAAAACTCAAATCCCGGCGACGATTATCAGCATAACTCTTCTGTCGTGATTGGGCTATCTTCAACCTTTCCCTAATTCTGGTAATCTGCTCTTCAGCTTCTTGAAGAATATCAGGCCCGAAGACACGGCGCCACGGTCTCATTCCAATTCAATGGCGTCCGACAGTGGTCGACCATACTGATGCCTCAAAGGTGACATCGTAAACTAGCCTGGTAACTATTATTGTAATGGCGAACTCGGCATACGGCAAACTCTTATCCCAAGAGGTAGCATAATCCAATGCACACGCTCTTAACATATCCTCGAATCGATTGACTCTTTGGTCTGTCCATCCGTCTGTGGATGATAGGTGTCTTGAAGTTTAATCGGGTTCCCATGGCTTCATGCAACTTATTCCAGAACCTTGAGGTAAATTGGGTACCTCACATGCGATACAATCCTCTTTGGCACTCCGTGCAAGCAGACGATCTGATCATGTACAACTCCGCTAACTTATCTCCCGAGTAAGTGGTCTTCACGGGGATAAAATGGGCTACTTTGGTCAAGCGATCCACTATAACCCATATGGAGTCATAACCTCCTTGAGTCTTAGGCAAACCGGTAATGAAATCCATTCCGATTTCCTCCCACTTCCACTCAGGTATTTTCATTGGTGTAGCAATCTCGCTGGGTCTCTCGATGCATTGCCTTGACTCTCTGGCATACGTAGCACAATGCAACATGCTCGGCAACTTCACGCTTCATGCTCGACCACCAGAATCTTTCTTTCAAATCCTGATACATCTTGGCACTTCCTGGGTGAATTGAATACTTGGAGTCATGGGCTTCTTCCAAAATCAGTTGCTTTAATTACTTCTTGTTGGGCACACAAGTCCGATCCTTCATCCATAACGTGCCTTGCTCATCCAACTTGAAGTCCTCTGCCTTGCCTTCTTCCTTGATGGACTTAATCCTGCGGATCTTGTCATCATCCTTCTGTCCTTCCCGAATATGATCTTCTAGGGTAGGCTTTACTTCCAGTGCGGCCAAGAATCCACTAGGTACCACCTCAATCTTCATTCTCTGAAATTCCTGGCATAGCTCATCCTGATTCGTGGCTATCAACATATTCACGGTATGGCTTTTCCGACTCAAGGCATCGGCAACTACGTTGGCCTTTCCGGGATGATAATGGATTCCAACATTGTAATCCTTAATCAACTCTAACCATCTCCTCTGCCTCATATTCAGATCCGACTGGGTGAATATGTATTTAAGGCTCTTATGATCCGTATACACTTCACATCTGTTCCCGATCAGATAGTGAAGCCATATCTTCAAGGCATGCACTACGGCAGCTAACTCTAGGTCATGTGTCGGGTAATTCTCCTCATGCGGCCTCAACTGCCTTGATGCATAAGCGATGACCTTTCCATTCTGCATCAGCACACATCCAAGTACTTGGCGCGATGCGTCACAATAAATATCAAAGCTTTGATTAACATCCGGTAGAACTAACACCGGTGCTGATGTCAATCGCTTCTTCAGCTCCTGAAATCCTTTCTCACATTCAGCGTCCATGCAAACTTCTTCTCCTTTTTCAGCAATTGCGTAAGAGGTCTCGCAATTGTCGAAAAGCCTTCAATGAAATGGCGGTAGTATCCTGCCATTCCAAGGAAACTCGGATCTGGGTCATAGTCTTGGTACCGCTCCCAATGTAACCACGGCTTCTACCTTGCTTGGATCAATCGGCGACTCCTTCGCGGTCATTACATGTCCGAGGAACTCCACCTTGTCCTTCCAAAAATCACACTTGCTGAACTTGGCGAAGAGTTGCTGTTCCTCGGCTTTTCCAAAACTTCGCCTCAAGTGTTCGGCATGTTCTTCCTCTGTCTTGGAGTAGATTAGGATATCATCTATGAACACAACAACAAACTTGTCCAAATATTCCATGAACACCTTATTCATCATATTCATGAAATATCTTTGGTGCATTCGTCGAGACCAAAGGACATAATCAGAACTCGTAATGTCCATATCTTGACGAGAATCTGTCTTCGAATATCTTACGATCGGATCTTCAATCGATGCTATCGATCTCGAGATCAATCTTGGAGAAAACTCCGGCTCCTCTCAGCTGATCAAACAAATCATCAATCCTGGGTAGCGGGTACTTATTCTTTACGGTGACTTCATTGAGTGCACGGTAGCCAATGCACATCCTGAAACTCCCGTCCTTCTTCTTGACAAACAATACTGGTGCTCCCCACGGTGACGAACTCGGTCTGATAAATCCTTTCTCCATTAACTCTTCAAGTTGTTTCTTCATCTCTACCAATTCCTCGGTGGACATCCGATAGGGTCTCTTTGCTATCGGTCTTGTGCAGTACAAGCTCTATCACAAACTCTATGTCCCTGTCTGGCGGCATACCAGGTAGATCTTCGAGAAAAACATCTGGGTACTCATTCACTACTGAGACATCCTCTATGCTGATTGTCTTGGTACTGTTAACCATCATCTGTCCATCTCTAACTGCAGTGGCTTGAAATTCCACTTTCTTTCCACACGGGCTCTCAACTGAGATAGTTGTAACACCCCAAAATTTTGCTTTTCTTAAATTCATGTGTGATTTGGCACTTTGGTGAATTTTTGGAATTTTCTGGAATTTATTTGGATTTATTTGGAATTTATTTGAATTTATTCCATTTTGAAATAATTAAAGAATTTAAATTTGCAAATAAATTTTTGTTGGAAATATTTTATTTGAGTCCAAAATGATCCAAAATATTTTCCAGAATTTTTCTGGAATTTTTCTGAGTCATTTGCTATTTTTAATGAATTAAATGAATTACTGGGAATTATTTTAAATATTAATTCGCTGGAAAATCCAACTCGGGTCAAGTACTGTTCATCCGACCGAGTCGGACTCGAGTCCGACCGAGCGATTGACTCGACCAAACCCACTCCTAACCCTAATCAATCCCAACCGTTGGATCAAGATCCAACGGTGAGATCCGTCAGACCAGCACGTGAGTGTCGGGCCCGGACGACCGCCCGCGCGATCGTGGCCGTTGGTTGTGCCACGTGTACGGCCACGATTTCATCGTCTCCGCCGAGTCCGAGCTGGACTCGCCGCCCGTGTCATGCCGTGGAGAGCTAGGTCTCCGTTTTTACTGCACAGGCCGAGGCTATTTAATGCCCGGGCATACCGAGGATCGCCATCCCACGCCGGTTCCGAAACCTAGCTCGCGCCGCTAGGATCCCCACCGTCTCGCCGTTATTGCTCGCGGAGTTGGAAGTCTGTTCCGCGCGATTAAACGCCCGATATTCGCCGTCCGTCGTCCTCCGCCGTCATCAAGCCCAGATCCGGATTCCCTAAGGCGAGGCGCGTTCGGGAGTACCCCTCGCTTAGCGGAGCGCGCCCGAAGCGCCAAGCGGCAAGGTCGTCGTCCGTCTCCGGTCAAGCCGGCGCCGCCGCGTGCCATCACCGTCCACGAGCCGTGCACCGTTGGATCCAGATCGGACGGCACAGCGGTGAGTTCACGTGTTTCCCAAACCCTAGAAACCCGATTAGATGCGGACCGTTGGATCAAGATCCAGCGGTTCACAATCGCCACGTCTTTAAAGCGATGCGATTATAGGATTAGATCTGGACCGTCCGATCTAGATCGAGCGCCCACGAGCATCGAGTAGTTTCAACGTGTTAACCACGGATCTAATCCGCGGTTGATTTTCAAACCAACGGACGAGATTGCGCCACGTGTCGGGAAGTTGGGCCAAGCGGTCGGCGCGATCCAGCTGGCAGCGTCGTGTGGCAATGACCGACACGCGAGGCAGCGTGTCGAGGGGCCCACATGTCGATGGCTAACCCGATAGCGGCGTCACCCATGGCGTCACGCAGTGGGTCCCACCTGTCGCCGCGTGGGATGAGCCCCGGCGTCGGCGATGGCGTCACCCGAGTGGGCCCACATGTCGATCCACGTGAGCCGTGGACCCGAGAGTCCACCGTGGACTCCGAAATGAGCATGGACCGAGCCCATGGACCGGCTGGCGTCAGCGGCCAATCAGGAGCTGCCACGTGTCTATCTGACGCAATAATTAATTTCGAAAAAGAAAATGATTTATTAATTCGAATAATGATTTCAAATTTAGATTCAAACTTCAAGCGCTTATAACTTTTGCGTTTCAACTCCGATTTGAGCGATTCAAATTTCTAAATTTGTATAAAATTAAGATCTACCTAAATATGAATTTTATTTAATTTTTGGACTAAAGTTTTTCTCTGTAATATTATTTAATTGATTATTTAAACTTTAAATAATCATAACTTTGCGTTTAACTCCAAATTTGTGATTCCAGTTTCTAAAAATCCAGAAAATTATGTTCTCTCTGTTTATGGATTTTATTTGGAGTTTTGGGATCTTTTGCATAGTGTTTATTTGTGTATTTGCTATTTGCACGCTTTACGAGTAGGCGTTGAAGTCTGGAGGGATTCGAAGGAGAAGTATTGACTCAGGATCCAACTCAAGACCAAGAGCAAGTGCTTTTGAAGGCAAGTTGTGCTTTGACCATGTTGATCCTATTTGAAATCTATTTTGATTTAAACTATTGCATGCTAGTTCAATTAGAAAGATACTTTGTTTAAACCTGGGGTTAGATAAATACCAATTTGATATATGACACCTTGATTACTTAAGTATGTGCCATGACCCTTTGTCACCCTAGTTGTGGTTTACTAGTTGGACATTATTAAATTGCCAACATGGGTTTAGATCGTTGTAGTATCTTTGCTTAGACACACTCGCTACGTGCTCATGACATGATTTTGGATAATTAAATGTTAATATTGACTTAATGATATATTGAACCTGTTTTGGAAAAGTATCATGTGATGTTGATGGCACGTGGTGCATGGTAATCAAGCGGGGTTTGATAAACGATTTTCGGCCAGGGCATGTGGCAAGAGTAATGTCAGGTGGGCAGTGTGGCATTGGGAGTGTTGATTTGGTTTCGGGTAGTCTTGCCTGGTCACTCTAAGGACTTAACCTTGCAAGCCTTTGAACTGGGTCATACTTGCAACCACATGGCCGGAATGGGGCGGCCCTAGTTGACTAAGTCGCTAAGGACTCACTTGTGGAGCCTCGGGGTGTCGATTACACCGTTTGTGTGATTATGCGGGGCGTATCGTGGCTGTGGCAGGTACCCATCTAACGGTGTGTTGGTCCCATACCGCCTTGGCTAAGGGAAGGGATGGTGTAGAGCACGTCTGGAGAAGGACCACTGTGTTGTTTGAGGCTTCGAAAGGCTTTGTTATGATCGCTCATTCGCATACTCTTGTATGGCGATTCACTACCGACGTGGTGAGTGGATTGTATCTTGTGGGTAAAGTGCATAACCTCTGCAGAGTGTAGAATCTATTTGAATAGCCGAGTCCAGATCTTTGGACAATGCTCGGGAATTACTGATCAAGGGTTAGATTTTACGAAAATAACTTGGATTTGAGAAGTTGGGTTGGTTTAACAAAGAAGATGATGGAAATATGGTTTAGGATGGGAAAAATGTTATTTAAACTTTTTGAAAAGTTATTTATGCTTTACTTGTTTTTACTTGCTTTGAATCTACTTATATTACTTGTCAAATCTTGTTTACATAAATATACCTTAAGCTATTCCTTTGTACCAAGCCATGCATATAGTATATTAGCTTGCATTCTGTGCATGACTTCTTGAGTACCAAGTACTCACCCTTGCCTCAACACAATACCGGTTGAAGAGGAGACTACGCTTGGTTTCGGAGGAGGAACTCCAAGAGGACCCGTCTACTTAGGGATGCGAGCCCGGTCGGTTGCTGTGGTATCTTTGGATGGCGCCACGAAGTTTATTTGATTTTCCGCTGCTATTATTTCTCTTTTAATAAGTTCTGCCTTGCAAGGCATATATTTGTAACTTGGCCATAAGGTCGAGTAACCCTTTGATTATTTAAATAAAGTACTTTGATAGTATCGTTTGGTATGATTGTGATATATACCGATGTTAAGGCTGTGTGCACTAAGCGCGTTCCTGGACTAGTGCTGAATACACTGAGGGTCGGATTTGCAAATTCGGGGTCCCGACAGAGGTGGTATCGAGCCATACTTGATTTGTAGGCTCAACCCTAAGCTAGAATGGTCGTAGTGAGGATAAAACCTATTTTCTAAAGCTAAAAATTTGTGAAGACAAGAAATGACCTCTCGACTTATCCCCTTCTCTCTTTTCTTGCCTCTTGCTGAAATTCTCCCTTACCTCGTCACGATCGAAAAATTCCGAGTTCTTACGAAAAGCACTCTTGTGACAGATGGAGGAAGAGTTCAACTACGTTGATCTAGGAGTTGGTCACGCCGCGGAACTTTGGCACATGCTACAAACTCTCGAAGATTTTGAGAAGCCCCAATACCAAGTGGAAGTGATCAGACAAGCAGGATTGATCAAGGCTTGTGGCGTGAGGATTGAGGTACTGTCGGAAGAGGGCCAGGCAATCGCCAGATACCTTTACCTTTGCTAGAAGATCTACAATGCAGATGGGTATCCAAGAAGTTTCACGACGAGCAATGCGGCACATTACGATATCCACGCCAGAGAGAGTTGGAAAGCACGGTGTTCCGTTATCATCCGCGCAGCAATAACCTTCTTGACCCGAAGACGATTCAGGATGAGAATGCCACGCGATTTACAGCTTGGCACGATTCGTCGTCGCCAGGAAGATGTACTAGATAATACAAGCAAGGAGCTACGAAGGCCCGCAAGGAGATCACGGCGAGAGAAGAGCGAGATGGCGGGAAGCTCAAGAGTATGTGGCACACCTTCTACGAAGGATTGACGAGTTGGAGATGACTTTGTACGGACGGACCGAGCCGTACTCGAGCTACGAGCTAGATCCAGAGGAGTCGGATCTCGATGAGGACACCGCTTCTTCGACTACCACAGATGACATAGTCATTTGGACATGGCGATCGTTTCGGCGCCTATGCCGCAGCACCGTACCAGGCCGTGGAGGTTTTCTCGATGAATGAGCTTAGGTTCTATAGTGAGACTCCTTCGCCGAGTCGAGTCACGAGAATAAAGAGTCACCCTTTAGGCGTTAGACTCGAGTTAGTTCGATTTGGATTTGCTTTGTTTCTTTGAGTGTGCGTTATGTGTTGCAAGGCCCTTAGGCATTGTAAGCAGCCATACCAAGTTATTAATAATAAAGATGGACCCTAAAGTTACCCCTTCGCCCCGCATAAGTTCCATATTACTTGTCTATTCTTGTTTCCCTCTCATCTCTAAACCTAGAGCAATCAGCAGAGATGGTGAACACCGTGGAACTTTGGAAGCAATGGGAGTGGATCTCGCCCACAGAAAACCCCAATGATGGAGCACCAGCACCGCTTTGGATGTACAGAATTTTGGAGCATTTCTTCGCTCGAGACCCGATTGATGCATGCTATGATGCAACAAATGCAGCACGTCCTTTGCTCAGGCCACTGCTAATCAAGTTAATCGGGGACCACGCCGAGAATACAAGGCTGTCGAGGAGTTCATGAGGACTCACCCACCCACTTTCTCTGGGAATGCCAATCCGTTGGAGGCCGACGATTGGTTAAGATCAATTGAGAGGAAGCTACACATAGCTCAATGCATAGGGAATGAGAAGGTACTTTACGCTTCTCATCGAGTTGGAAGGAACGACTTGAATGGTGGGAGAACTTCGTGCCACGCAGAGAACCCTCAAGATATCACTTGGGAGGAGTTCACGGTGCATTCCGACAGTATCACGTGCCTGAAGGAATCATGGACCTTAAGAAGGAGGAGTTCAGAGCAGAGGCAAGGTAATCACCGGTGGCCGACTACGAACAAGTTCACACAGCTAGCACGCTTACGCACCGAGGATGTAGCGACAGATAAATCCAGCAGTCTCGCTTTATGAAGGGACTTAACGCAGGATTGCAAGACTTAGATGCATGCTTTTAGTTCAAAACCCTGGTTCCGAACTCCCGAGCGAAAGTAGGATGTTCCGGTGAGAATACTAATAGATGGAATAGAGTTCCTAGCGAACCTTATAGTTTTGGAGACCCAGACCTTAGACGTCATATTGGGAATGGATTGGTTATCCAAGCACAAGACCGTATTGGATTGTGGACGAAGGACTATCTCAGTTGAGAGCCCGTGTGGGAAGAAAGTGGAATTTCAAGCCACTGCAGTTAGAGATGGACAGTTGATGGTTAACAGTACCAAGGCAATCAGCATAGAGGATGTTCTTAGAGTGAGTGAGTACCCGATGTTTTCCCGAAGATCTACAGTATGCCGCCCACAGGGGACATAGAGTTTGTGATAGAACTTGTGCAAGTGCGGCACCGATAGCAAAGAGACCCTATCGGATGTCTACCGAGGAGTTGGTAGAGATGAAGAAACAATTTGGAAGAGTTAATGGATAAAGGATTTATCGGACCAAGTTCGTCACCGTGGGGAGCACAGTTTTGTTTGTCAAGAAGAAGGGCGGGAGTTTCAGGATGTGCATTGACTACCGTGCACTCAATGAAGTCACCGTGAAAAATAAGTATCCGCTACCCAGGATTGATGATTTGTTTGATCGATTAAGAGGAGCCGGAGTTTTCTCCAAGATTGATCTCGAGATCGGGATACCATCGATTGAAGATCCGATCGTAAGATATTCAAGATCGCATTCTCGTCAAGATATGGACATTACGAGTTCTGATTATGTCCTTTGGGTCGATTTAATGCGCGGCTTATTTCATGAATATGATGAATAAGGTGTTCATGGAATATTTGGACAAGTTTGTCGTCGTGTTCATAGACGATATCCTAGTCTACTCCAAGACGGAGGATGAACATGCCGAACACTTAAGGCGAGTTTTGGAAAAGCCGAGGAACGGCAACTTTTCGCCAAGTTCAGCAAGTGTGATTTTTGGAAGGACAAGGTGGAGTTTCTTGGACATGTAATGACCGCGAAGTATGAGTCGCCGTAGATCCAAGCAAAGTAGAAGCTGTGGTTACATTGGGAGCACCAAGAAGGCGTGACCAGTTCGGAGTTTCCTTGGAATGGCGAGGATATTACCGCCGTTCATCGAAGGCTTTTCGACAATTGCGAAACCTCTTACGCAATTGCTTTGAAGAAGGAAAAGAAGTTTGCATGGGCGCCGAGAATGTGAGGAAGGATTTCAGAGTGAAGAAGCGATTGACATCAAGACCGTGTTAGTTCTAGGATGTTGCTCAAAGCCGATATTTATTGTGACGCATCGCGCCAAGGACTTGGATGTGTGTCTGATGCGAGAATGGAAAGGTAAATTAAACTATGCATCAAGGCAGTTGAGGCCGCATGAGGAAAATTATCCGACACATGACCTAGAGTTAGCCGCCGTAGTGCATGCTTGAAGATATGGCGTCACTATCGATTGGAAACAGATGTGAGGTGTATCACGGATCATAAGAGCCTTAAGTACATATTCACCCAGTCGGATCTGAATATGAGGCAAAGGAGATGGCTAGAGTTGATCAAGGACTATAATGTTGGAATCCATTACCATCCGGGAAGGCCAGCGTGGTAGCCGATGCTACGAGTCGGAAAAGCCATACCGTGAGTGCGTTGCTAGCCACAAGTCGAGGATGAGTTATGTGAGGATTTTGAAAGATGAAGATTGAGGTTGTACCTAAGCGGATTCTTGGCCGCATTAGAAGTAAAGCCTACCTTAGAGGATCAGATCCGAGAAGGACGAAGGATGATGACAAGATCCGCAGGATTAAGTCCATCAAGGAGGAAGGCAAGGCGAGAGGACTTCAAGATGGATGAACAAGGCACGTTGTGGATGAAGGATCGCATTTGTGTGCCTAACAAAAGGAGTTAAAGCAACTGATTTTGGAAGAAGCCCATGACTCTAAGTACTCGATTCATCTGGAAGCGCCAAGATGTATCGAGGATCTGAAGGAGAGATTACGGTGGCCGAGTATGAAGCGTGAAGTTGCCGAGCATGTTGCATTGTGCGGCGTATGCCAGAGAGTCAAGGCAATGCATCGTAAAACCAGCGGGATTGCCACACGGCCGAAAATACCTGAGTGGAAGTGGGAGGAAATCGGAATGGATTTCATTACCGGTTTGCCGAAGACTCAAGGAGGTTATGACTCCATATGGGTTATAGTGGATCGCGACTAAAGTAGCCCATTTTATCCCGTGAAGACCACTTACTCGGGAGATAAGTTAGCGAGTTGTACATGATCGAGATTGTTTGTTTGCACGGAGTGCCAAGGAGGATTGTATCGGACAGAGGTACCCAATTTACCTCAAGGTTACGGAATAAGTTGCATGAAGCCATGGGGACCCGTTTGAACTTCAAGATGCCTTATCATCCGCAGACGGATGGGCAGATCGAAAGAGTCAACCAGATTCTGGAGGATATGTTAAGAGCTTGTGCATTGGCTTATGCTACCTCTTGGGATAAAAGTTTGCCGTATGCCGAGTTTAGTTACAACAATAGTTATCGTGCTAGTTTACAGATGTCACCTTTTGAGGCCTTGTATGGTCGACCACGTCGGACACCATTGAATTGGAATGAGACCGGCGGCGCCGTGTCTTTGGGCCTGATATTCTTCAAGAGGTCAAGAAGCGGTGCTATGATTAGGGAAAGGTTGAAGATAGCCCAATCTCGGCAGAAGAGTTATCTTGACAATCGTCGCGAGATTTGAGTTTTGAACTAAGACTTTGTATACCTCGGAGTTACGCCTCGTGGGAGTTAAGAGGTTCCATGCCAAAGGGAAACTCGCACCTGCTATGTTGGACCATTTAAGATTTTGAGTCGCAGAGGTGAAGTTGCCTACCACCTTGGAGTTGCCACAATCGTTGGCGAGGAGTGCATGACGTATTCCATGTGTCCCAGTTAAAGAAGTGTCTCCAGTTCTGAGAGCAGACACCGCTAGAGTCAATTGAGTTGCAAGAAGATTTGACTTATAAGGAGCACCTGTGAGGATTCTAGACACAATGGATCGAGAAACTAGAAACAAGTCAACCCGATTCTCAGAGAGTTCAAAGTGGAGCAACCATGAAGAAAGTGAAGCGAATTTGGGAGCGAAGAGGATTTGAAGAAAGAATTTCCAAACCTATTCCTTTAGTAAGCCACGAATCTCGGGGACGAGATTCTATTAAGGGGGAGGTTTGTAACACCCCAAAATTTTGCTTTTCTTAAATTCATGTGTGATTTGGCACTTTGGTGAATTTTGGAATTTTCTGAATTTATTTGGATTTATTTGGAATTTATTTGAATTTATTCCATTTTGAAATAATTAAAGAATTTAAATTTGCAAATAAATTTTTGTTGGAAATATTTTATTTGAGTCCAAAATGATCCAAAATATTTTCCAGAATTTTTCTCGAATTTTTCTCGAGTCATTTGCTATTTTTAATGAATTAAATGAATTCTTGGGAATTATTTTAAATATTAATTGTTGGAAAATCCAACTCGGTCAAGCATCGTTGTTCATCCGACCGAGCCCGAGTCGGACTCGAGTTCGAAGTCCGACTCCGAGCCGATTGACTCGACCAACCCACTTAACCCTAATCAATCCCAACCGTTGGATCAAGATCCAACGGCCGAGATCCGCCAGACGCTGAGCCGTGTCCGACTCGGACCCCGTCGCGCCAGCGATCGGGGCCGCTGGTTGTGCCACGTGGATGGCCACGATTTCATCGTCTCGCCGAAGTCCGAAGCTGGACTCGCCGCCGCGCCGCCAGAATCTGGATTAGGTCTCCGACGCACGCCAGCGAGGCTATTTAATGCCCGGCATACCGAGGATCGCCATCCCACGCCGATTCCGAAACCTAGCTCGCGCCGCTAGAGATCCCCACCGTCTACGCCGTTATTGCTCGCCGGAGTTGGAAGTCTGCTCGCCGCGATTAAACGCCGATATTGCTGCCGCCGTCGTCCCTCGCCGTCATCAAGCCTGCATCCGGATTCCCCAAGGCGAGCGGCGTTCGAGTACCCCTCGCCGGCCGGGAGCGCCCGAGAACGCCGGCGGCAAGGTCGTCGTCCCGTCTCGGTCAAGCCAGCGCCGCCGTAGCGTGCCATCGCCGTCCACGAAGCCGTGCCGTTGGATCGGTCGGACGACAGCGGTGAGTTCCGCGTGTTTCCCAAACCCTAGAAACCCGATTAGATGCGGACCGTTGGATCAAGATCCAACGGTTCACAATCGCCACGCGTCTTTATGTTGATGCGATTATAGGATTAGATCTCGACCGTCCGATCTAGATCGAACGGCCCCACGAGCATCGAGTAGTTTCAACGTGTTAACCCTGGATCTAATCCGCGCCGCTGATTTTCAAACCAACGGACGAGATTGCGCCACGTGTCGGGAAGTTGGACCGACGCGGTCGGCGCCCACGCAGCTGGCGTGGCAGACGCCGACACGCGGGCCCGCGTGTCGAGGCCCGCATGTCGCTGGCTAACCCAGCCAAGCCGACGTCACCCATGGCGTCACGTTGGGTCCCACCTGTCGGCAGCTGGGATGAGCCTCGCCGACGTCGGCGATGACGTCACCCGAGTGGGCCCACATGTCGATCCACGTGAGCCGTGGGACCGAGTCCACCGTGGACCCGAAATGAGCATGGACCGAGCCCATGGACGGTACCGACGCCAGCAGGCCAATCAGGAGCCGCCACGTGTCTATGCCGACGCCAATAATTAATTTCGAAAAAGAAAATGATTTATTAATTCGAATAATGATTTCAAATTTAGATTCAAACTTCAAACGCTTATAACTTTTATGCTTCAACTCCGATTTGAGCGATTCAAATTTCTAAATTTGTATAAAATTAAGATCTACCTAAATATGAATTTTATTTAATTTTTGGACTAAAGTTTTTCTCTGTAATATTATTTAATTGATTATTTAAACTTTAAATAATCATAACTTTTATGCTTTAACTCCAAATTTGACGATTCCAGCTTTCTAAAAATCCAGAAAATTATGTTCTCTCTGTTTATGGATTTTATTTGGAGTTTTGGGATCTTTTGCATAGTGTTTATTTGTGTATTTGCTATTTGCACGCTTTACGAGTAGACGTTGAAGTGCTTGGGAGGGATTCGAAGGAGAAGTATTGACTCAGGATCCAACTCAAGACCAAGAGCAAGTGCTTTTGAAGGCAAGTTGTGCTTTGACCATGTTGATCCTATTTGAAATCTATTTTGATTTAAACTATTGCATGCTAGTTCAATTAGAAAGATACTTTGTTTAAAACCTGGGGTTAGATAAATACCAATTTGATATATGACACCTTGATTACTTAAGTATGTGCCATGACCCTTTGTCACCCTAGTTGTGGTTTACTAGTTGGACATTATTAAATTGCCAACATGGGTTTAGATCGTTGTAGTATCGCTTAGAGCACCTTTCGTGCTCATGACATGATTTTGGATAATTAAATGTTAATATTGACTTAATGATATATTGAACCTGTTTTGGAAAAGTATCATGTGATGTTGATGGCACGTGGTGCATGGTAATCAATCGGGTTTGATAAACAGATTTTCGGCCGGGGCATGTGGCAAGAGTAATCAGTGGGCAGTGTGGCATTGGGAGTGTTGATTTGGTTTTTCGGGTAGTCTTGCCCTGGTCACTCTAAGGACTTAACCTTGCAAGCCTTTGAACTGGGTCATACTTGCAACCACATGGTCGGAATGGGACGGCCCTAGTTGACTAAGTCGCTAAGGACTCACTTGTGGAGCCTCAGGGTGTCGATTACACCGCTTGTGTGATTGTGCGGAGCGATCGTGGTCGTGGCCAGGTACCCATCTAACGGTGTGTTGGTCCCATACTTCGCCTTGGCTAAGGGAAGGGATGGTGTAGAGCACGCATCGGAGAGGACCACCTGTGTTGTTTGAGGCTTCCGAAAGGCTTTGTTATGATCGCTCATTCGCATACTCTTGTATGGCGATTCACTACCGACGTGGTGAGTGGATTGTATCTTGTGGGTAAAGTGCATAACCTCTGCAGAGTGTAGAATCTATTTGAATAGCCGAGTCCACTGTGATCGACAATGCTCTGGAATTACAAATAAGGGTTAGATTTTACGAAAATAACTTGGATTTGAGAAGTTGGGATGGTTTAACAAAGAAGATGATGGAAATATGGTTTAGGATGGGGAAAAATGTTATTTAAACTTTTTGAAAAGCTATTTATGCTTTACTTGTTTTTACTGCTTCGAATCTACTTATATTACTTGTCAAATGCTGTTTACCGCAAATATACCTTAAGCTATTCCTTTGTACCAAGCCATGCATATAGTATATTAGCTTGCATTCTGCATGACTTGGTCGAGTACCAAGTACTCACTGTCGACCCAATTTGCAAATCCGGACCCTCTGTGTATTCAAAGCACTAGTCCAGAACGCGCTTAGTGCACACAGGCTTAACATCGGTATATATCACAATCATACCAAACGATACTATCAAAGTACTTTATTTAAATAATCAAAGGGTTACTCGACCTTATGGCCAAGTTACAAATATATGCCTTGCAAGGCAGAACTTATTAAAAGAGAAATAATAGCGGCGGAAAATCAAATAAACTCGTGGCGCCATCCAAGATACCATGTGCAACCGATCGGCTCGCATCCCTAAGTAGACGGGTCCTCTTGGAGTTCCTCCTCCGAAATCGGGCGTAGTCTCCTCTTCAACTGGTATTGTGTTGAGGCAAGGGTGAGTACTTGGTACTCAGCAAGTCATGCACGTAATGCAAGCTAATATACTATATGCATGGCTTGGTACAAAGGAATAGCTTAAGGTATATTTATGTAAACAAAGATTTGACAAGTAATATAGGTAGATTCAAAGCAAGAAAAACAAGTAAAGCATAAATAACTTTTCAAAAAGTTTAAATAACATTTTTCCCCATCCTAAACCATATTTCCATCATCTTCTTTGTTAAACCAACCCAACTTCTCAAATCCAAGTTATTTTCGTAAAATCTAACCCTTGACTGTAATTCCCGAGCATTGTCGATCGTGGACTCGGCTATTCAAATAGATTCTACACTCTGCAGAGGTTATGCACTTTACCCACAAGATACAATCCACTCACCACGTCACCGTGAATCGCCATACAAGAGTATGCGAATGAGCGATCATAACAAAGCCTTCCGGAAGCCTCAAACAACACAGGTGGTCCTCTCCTAAGACGTGCTCTACACCATCCCTTCCTTAGCCAAGGCGAAGTATGGGACCAACACACCGTTAGATGGGTACTGCCACACCCACGATACGCCCCGCACAATCACACAAACGGTGTAATCGACACTCGAGGCTCCACAAGTGAGTCCTTAGCGACTTAGTCAACTAGGGCCGTCCCATTCCACCCATGTGGTTGCAAGTATGACCCAGTTCAAAGGCTTGCAAGGTTAAGTCCTTAGAGTGACCAGGGCAAGACTACCCTAAAACCAAATCAACATCCCCAATGCCACAGTGGCCCACCTGATTACTCTTGCCACATGCCCTGGCCGAAATCGCTTATCAAACCCCGCTTGATTACCATGCACCACGTGCCATCAACATCACATGATACTTTTCCAAAACAGGTTCAATATATCATTAATTCAATATTAGCATTTGATTATCCAAAATTATGTCATGAGCACGAAAGGTGTCTAAGCGATACTACAACGATCTAAACCCATGTTGGCAATTTAATAATGTCCAACTAATAAACCACAACTAGGGTGACAAAGGGTCATGGCACATACTTAAGTAATCAAGGTGTCATATATCAAATTGGTATTTATCTAACCCTGTGTTTAAACAAAGTATCTTTCTAATTGAACTAGCATGCAATAGTTTAAATCAAAATAGATTTCGAAATAGGATCAATATGGTCAAAGCACAACTTGCCTTCAAAAAGCACTTGCTCTTGGTCTTGAGTTGGATCCTGAGTCAATACTTCTCCTTCGAATCCCTCCGGCACTTCAACGTCTACTCGTAAAGCGTGCAAATAGCAATACACAAATAAACACTATGCAAAAAGATCCCAAAACTCCAAATAAAATCCATAAACAGAGAGAACATAATTTTCTGGATTTTTAGAAACTGGAATCGTCAAATTTGGAGTTAAAAAGCAAAAGTTATGATTATTTAAAGTTTAAATAATCAATTAAATAATTTTACAGAGAAAAACTTTAGTCCAAAAATTAAATAAAATTCATATTTAGGTAGATCTTAATTTTATACAAATTTAGAAATTTGAATCGCTCAAATCGGAGTTGAAACGCAAAAGTTATAAGCGTTTGAAGTTTGAATCTAAATTTGAAATCATTATTCGAATTAATAAATCATTTTCTTTTTCGGAAATTAATTATTGCGCCAAAGATAGACACGTGGCAGCTCCTCGATTGGCCTCTTGACGCCACCGGTCCATGGGCTCGGTCCATGCTCGGCCGGGTCCACGGTGGACTCGGCCCACGGCCACGTGGATCGACATGTGGGCCCACTCGGGTGACGTCATCGCCGACGTCGGCGAGGCTCATCCACGGCTACCGGCAGTGGGACCTTGTGGCGTCATGGGTGACGTCGGCGCTGGCTGGGTTAGCCAGCGACATGCGGGCCCTCGACACGCGGGCGGCGTGTCGGCGTCCACACGCACGCTGCTGCGTGGGCTGGCCGACCGCGTCGGTCCAACTTCCCGACACGTGGCGCAATCTCGTCCGTTGGTTTGAAAATCAACGGCGCCGGATTAGATCCAGGGTTAACACGCTGAAACTACTCGATGCTCGTGGGCCGCTCGATCTAGATCGGACGGTCGGATCTAATCCTATAATCGCATCGCTACAAAGACGTGGCGATTGTGAACCGCTGGATCTTGATCCAACGGTCCGCATCTAATCGGGTTTCTAGGGTTTGGGAAACACGTGAACTCACCGCTGCCGTCCGATCTGGATCCAACGGTGCACGGCTTCGTGGACGGCGATGGCACGCGGCGGCGCTGGCTTGACCGGAGACGGGACGACGACCTTGCCGCCGGCGCTTCGGGCGCGCTCCGGGCTGAGGGGTACTCGAACGCTGCCTCGCCTTGGGGAATCCGGATTCGGGCTTGATGACGGCGAGGACGACGGACGGCGGCAATATCGGCGTTAATCGCGGCGAATGCATTTCCAACTCCGGCGAGCAATAACGGCGAGACGGTGGGGATCCTAGCGGCGCGAGCTAGGTTTCGAACCGGCGTGGGATGGCGATCCTCGGTATGCCGGGCATTAAATAGCCTCGGCGTCTGCGTAAAACGGAGACCTAGCTCTCACGGCGGCGACACGGGCGGCGAGTCCACTTCGGACTCGGCGGAGACGATGAAATCGTGGCCGCCCACGTGGCACAACCAACGGCCACGATCGCGCTGGGCGACCGGTCCGGCCCGACACGGCCAGTCTGGTCTGACGGATCTCACCGTTGGATCTTGATCCAACGGTTGGGATTAATTAGGGTTAGGAGTGGGTTCGGTCGAGTCAATCGGCTTGGGTCGGACTCGAGTCCGACTTCGGTCGGATGAACAAGATTTGACCCGAGTTGGATTTTCCAAATAATTAATATTTAAAATAATTCCGATGAATTCATTTAATTCATTAAAAATAGCAAATGACTCGTAAAATTCGGAAAAATTCGAAAATATTTTGGATCATTTTGGACTCAAATAAAATATTTCCAACAAAAATTTATTTGCAAATTTAAATTCTTTAATTATTTCAAAATGGAATAAATTCAAATAAATTCCAAATAAATCCAAATAAATTCCAGAAAATTCCAAAAATTCACCAAAGTGCCAAATCACACATGAATTTAAGAAAAGCAAAATTTTGGGGTGTTACAAACCTCCCCTTAATAGAATCTCGTCCCCGAGATTCAGTGGCTTACTAAAGGAATAGGTTTGGAAATTCTTTCTTCAAATCCTCTTCGCGCTCCCAAGTCGCTTCACTTTCTTCATGGTTGCTCCAATCGAACTCTACAGAATCGGGTTGACTTGTTTCTAGTTTCTCGATCCATTGTGTCTAGAATCCTCACAGGGTGCTCCTTATAAGTCAAATCTTCTTGCAACTCAATTGACTCTAGCGGTGTCTGCTCTCGGGAACTCGGAGACACTTCTTTAAGCTGGGACACATGGAATACGTCATGCACTCCTCGCCAACGATCGTGGGCAACTCCACCGGTAGGCAACTTCACCTCTGCGACTCAAAATCTTAAATGGTCCAACATAACGGTGCGAGTTTCCCTTTGGCATGGAACCTCTTAACTCCCCGAGAGGCGTAACTCGAGGTATACAAAGTCTTACGGTTCAAAACTCAAATCTCGGCGACGATTGTCAAGATAACTCTTCTCGCCGAGATTGGGCTATCTTCAACCTTTCCCTAATTATGGCGACCGCTCTTGACCTCTTGAAGAATATCAGGCCCAAAGACACGGCGCCACGGTCTCATTCCAATTCAATGGTGTCCGACAGGTCGACCATACAAAGGCCTCAAAAGGTGACATCTCAGAACTAGCCTCGATAACTATTGTTGTAACTAAACTCGGCATACGGCAAACTTTTATCCCAAGAGGTAGCATAAGCCAATGCACAAGCTCTTAACATATCCTCCGAATCTGGTTGACTCTTTCTGGCCTCGCCCATCCGTCTCGTGGGATGATAAGTCGCATCAAGTTCAAACGGGTCCCCATGGCTTCATGCAACTTATTCCGTAACCTTGAGGTAAATTGGGTACCTCTGTCCGATACAATCCTCCTTGGCACTCCGTGCAAACAAACAATCCTCGATCATGTACAACTCGCTAATTTATCTCCGAGTAAGTGGTCTTCACGGGGATAAAATGGGCTACTTTAGTCAAGCGATCCACTATAACCCATATGGAGTCATAACCTCCTTGAGTCTTTGGCAAACCGGTAATGAAATCCATTCCGATTTCCTCCCACTTCCACTCAGGTATTTTTAGCTACCGTAGCAATCCCGCTGGTTTCGATGCATTGCCTTGACTCTCGGGCATACGTCGCACAATGCAACATGGTCGGCAACTTCACGCTTCATACTCGGCCACCGTAATCTCTCCTTGAGATCCTCGATACATCTTGGCGCCTGTGATGAATCGAGTACTTAGAGTCATGGGCTTCTTCCAAAATCGCTTGCTTTAACTCCTTTTGTTAGGCACACAAATGCGATCCTTCATCCACAACGTGCCCTGTTCATCCAATTTGAAGTCCTCTCGCTCGCCTTTCCTCCTTGATGGACTTAATCCTGCGGATCTTGTCATCATCCTTCCGTCCTTCTCGGATCCGATCCTCTAAGGTAGGCTTTACTTCTAATGTGGCCAAGAATCCGCTAGGTACAACCTCAATCTTCATTTTTCAAAATCCTCACATAACTCATCCTCGACTTGTGGCTAGCAACGCACTCACGGTGATGGCTTTTCCGACTCGAGCATCGGCTACTACGTTGGCCTTCCCGGGATGGTAATGGATTCCAACATTATAGTCCTTGATCAACTCTAACCATCTCCTTTGCCTCATATTCAGATCCGACTGGGTGAATATGTACTTAAGGCTCTTATGATCCGTATACACCTCACATCTGTTTCCAATCAGATAGTGACGCCATATCTTCAAGGCATGCACTACGGCGGCTAACTCTAGGTCATGTGTCGGATAATTTTCCTCATGCGGCCTCAATCGCTTTGATGCATAAGTTTACGACCTTTCCATTCTCGTGACAAAGACACATCCAAGTCCTTGGCGCGATGCGTCACAATAAATATCGAAGCTTTGAGCAACATCCGGTAGAACTAACACCGGTGCCGATGTCAATCGCTTCTTCAGCTCTGAAATCCTTCCTCACATTCAAGCGCCCATGCAAACTTCTTTTCCTTCTTCAAAGAATTGCGTAAGAGGTTTCGCAATTGTCGAAAAGCCTTCGATGAAACGGGCGGTAATATCCTGCCATTCCAAGGAAACTCGACCTGGGTCACAGTCTTCTACGCTCCCAATGTAACACGCCTTCTACTTTGCTTGGATCTACTGGCGACTCCTTCATGCGGTCATTACATGTCCAAGAAACTCCACCTTGTCCTTCCAAAAATCACACTTGCTGAACTTGGCGAAAAGTTGTCGTTCCTCGCCTTTTCCAAAACTCGCCTTAAGTGTTCGGCATGTTCATCCTCTGCCTTGGAGTAGATTAGGATATCGTCTATGAACACGACGACAAACTTGTCCAAATATTCCATGAACACCTTATTCATCATATTCATGAAATAAATTGGCGCATTCGTCACCCAAAGGACATAATCAGAAACTCGTAATGTCCATATCTTGACGAGAATGCGATCTTGAATATCTTACGATCGGATCTTCAATCGATGGTATCCCGATCTCAGATCAATCTTGGAGAAAACTCCGGCTCCTCTTAATCGATCAAACAAATCATCAATCCTGGGTAGCGGATATTTATTCTTCACGGTGACTTCATTGAGTGCACGGTAGTCAATGCACATCCTGAAACTCCCGCCCTTCTTCTTGACAAACAAAACTCGGTGCTCCCCACGGCGACTAACTTGGTCTCGATAAATCCTTTATCCATTAACTCTTCCAATTTGTTTCTTCATCTCTACCAACTCCTCGGTAGACATCCGATAGGGTCTCTTTGCTATCGGTCTTTGCATCTTGTACAAGTTCTATCACAAACTCTATGTCCCTCGCCTGGCGGCACACCGTAGATCTTCGGGAAAACATCGGGTACTCACTCACTACCGGAACATCCTCTATGCTGATTGCCTTGGCAATCGTTAACCATCAACTGTCCATCTCTAATCGCAGTGGCTTGAAATTCCACTTTCTTCCCACACGGGCTCTCAATCGAGATAGTTCTTCGTCCACAATCCAATACAGCCTTTGTGTTTGGATAACCAATCCATTCCCAATATAACATCTAAGGTCCGGGTCTCCAAAATTATAAGGTTTGCTAGGAACTCTATTCCATCTATTAGTATTCTCACCCGAACATCCTACTTCCGCTCGGAGTTCGGAACTGTGGGTTTGAACTAAAAGCATGCACTTAAGTCTTGCAATTCTCAAGTCATTTCTAGTAGCAAAGCCTTGCGAAACAAACGAATGCGAAGCTCGAGTCAAACAAAGCTGTGCAGTTTGAGTTAACAAGTAACTTACCCATTACGACGTCCGTACCATTTTGCAGTGCATCTGCGGTGACATGGTAGACTCTGCCTCTCACCACGGAATGGGGTGTGGCTCTGGTGCTTTGGCGCCCTAGCTGGGTGGTTCCTAGATTGAAGCGAATCGGGTCGCTCTCGCTGTCTTCTTTGGACAAGCTGTTGGCAAAGTGTCCTGGCTCGTTGCGCTTGTAGCGGCGTCTCACTGTTTCCTTGCCGCTGCCTGGGTAGCGTTTCTAGCGGGGCTGGGTCCGTAGTTTTGATTGGCAGGTCTTGGTGCGGGGATGGTGTCCTTGTTGCATTCTCGTGGTTGGAATCAAGAATTGATTTGGTGCAACTCTCGGTATTTGTTGCGTTCCACTGGCGTGATCCTTCTTTGTTGCATCCTGCGCTTCTGTTCTCATCCAGTTCCTTGCGCTTGTCCTCAAGAATAAGCGCCTTATTCACCAACTCTTGGAAATCTGGAAAGGTGTGGGTGATCAATCCTACTTGCAATCCCGAGTTAAGTCCCTTCATGAAACGACTGCCTCGATTTATCCGTCGCTACATCCTCGGTGCGTAGCGTGCTAGCTGTGGTGAACTTGTTCAGGTAGTCGGCCATCGGCTGATTACCTTGCTTGATGCTCTGAACTCCTCCTTCTTAAGGTCCATAATTCCTTCAGGCACGTGATCTTTGTCGAATGCATTTGTGAACTCCTCCCAAGTGATATCTTGAGGGTTCTCTGCTGCGGGCACGAAGTTCTCCCACCATTCGGCAATTGTTCCTTCCAAGCGATGAGAAGCGTAAAGTACCTTCTCATTCCCTATGCATTGAGCTATGTGTAGCTTCCTCTCAATTGATCTTAACCAATCGCCGGCCTCCAACGGATTGGCATTCCCAGAGAAAGTGGGTGGGTGAGTCCTCATGAACTCGACGGCCTTGTATTAAAGCGTGGTCACTGATTAACTTGATTAGCAGTGGCCTCGAGCAAAGGACGTGCTGCATTTGTTGCATCATAGCATGCATCAATCGGGTCTGAGCAGCAAGAAATGCTCCAAAATTCTGCACATCCAAAGGGCGGTCTGGTGCTCCATCATTGGGGTTTTCATTGGGCGAGATCCTCTCCCATTGCTTCCAAAGTTCCCACGGGTGTTCACCATCTGTTGATTGCTCTAGGTTTAGAGATGAGAGGGAAACAAGAATAGACAAGTAATATGGAACTTATGCGGGGCGAAAGGGGTAACTTTAAGGTCCATCTTTATTATTAATAACTTGGTATGGCTGCTTACAATGCCTAAGGGCCTTGCAACACATAATGCACACTCGACAAACAAAGCAAATCCAAATCGAACTAACTCGAGTCTAACGCCTAAAGGGTGACTCTTTATTTTATGACGCGACTCGCCGAAGGAGTCTCACTATAGAACCTAAGCTCACTCATCGAGAAAACCTCCACGGCACGGTACGGGTCTTTGCGGCATAGGCGCGAAACAATCGCCATGTCCAAAGAATCGTGTCATCTGTGGTAGTCGAAGAAGCGATGTCCTCATCGAGATCGACTCCTCCGGATCTCGCTCGTGTAGCTCAAATCTTGGCTGGGTGCGTCCGTACAAAGTCATCTCCAACTCGTCAATCCTTCGTAGAAGGTGTGCCACATACTCTTGAGCTTCCCGCCATCTGTTCTTCTCTCGCCGTGATCTCTTTGCGGGCCTTCAGTAGCTCCTTGCTTGTATTATCTAGTACATCTTCCTGGCGACGACGAATCGTGCCAACCGTGTAACCGTGGCATTCTCATCTGAATCGTCTTCGGTCAAGAAGGTTATCGCTCTTGGATGATAACGGAACACCGTGCTTTCCAACTCTCTGGCGTGGATATCGGTAATGTGCCGCATTGCTCGTCGTGAAACTTCTTGGATACCCATCCGCATTGTAGATCTTCTAGCAAGGCGGTGTATCGGCGCATTGCCTGGCCCCTCTTCCCGACAGTACCTCAATCCTCACGTCACAAGCCTTGATCAATCCTCGCTTGTCGATCACTTCCACTTGGTATTGGGGCTTCTCAAAATCTCCGAGAGTTTGTAGCATGTGCCAAAGTTCCGCTGGTGTGACCAACTCCTAGATCAACGTAGTTGAACTCTTCCTCCATCTGTCACAAGAGTGCTTTACGTAAGAACTTCGGAATTTTTGAATTGTGACAAGGTAAGGAAAAATTTTAGCAAGAGACAAGAAAAGAGAGAAGGGGATAAGTCGAGATGTCATTTCTTATCTTGACAAACTTTTAGCTTTAGAAAATAGGTTTTATCCTCACTACGACCATTCTAGCTTAGGGTTGAGCCTACGGTCAAGTATGGCTCTGATACCACCTCTGTCGGGACCCCGAATTTGCAAATCCGGACCCTCTCGTGTATTCAGCACTAGTCCAGAACGCGCTTAGTGCACATGATCTTAACATCGGTATATATCACAATCATACCAAACGATACTATCAAAGTACTTTATTTAAATAATCAAAGGGTTACTCGACCTTATGGCCAAGTTACAAATATATGCCTTGCAAGGCGAAACTTATTAAAAGAGAAATAACAGCAGCGGAAAATCAAATAAACTTAGTGGCGCCATCCAAAGATACCACGAGCAACCGATCGGGCTCGCATCCCTAAGTAGACGGATCCTCTTGGCATTCCGCCTCCGAAGCGGGCGTAGTCTCCCCTTCAACTGGGTATTGTGTTGAGGCAAGGGTGAGTACTTGGTACTCGACAAGTCATGCATGTAATGCAAGCTAATATACTATATGCATGGCTTGGTACAAAGGAATAGCTTAAGGTATATTTATGGTAAACAAAGATTTGACAAGTAATATAGGTAGATTCAAAGCAAGAAAAACAAGTAAAGCATAAATAACTTTTCAAAAAGTTTAAATAACATTTTTCCCCATCCTAAACCATATTTCCATCATCTTCTTTGTTAAACCAACCCAACTTCTCAAATCCAAGTTATTTTCGTAAAATCTAACCCTTGATTGTAATTCCCGAGCATTGTCGACCAGTGGACTCGGCTATTCAAATAGATTCTACACTCTGCAGAGGTTATGCACTTTACCCACAAGATACAATCCACTCACCACGTCACCGTGAATCGCCATACAAGAGTATGCGAATGAGCGATCATAACAAAGCCTTCTGAAGCCTCAAACAACACAGGTGGTCCTCTCCAGACGTGCTCTACACCATCCCTTCCTTAGCCAAGGCGAAGTATGGGACCAACACACCGTTAGATGGGTACTGGCCACACCCACGATACGCCCCGTACAATCACACAAACGGTGTAATCGACACCACTGAGGCTCCACAAGTGAGTCCTTAGCGACTTAGTCAACTAGGGCCGTCCCATTCCACCATGTGGTTGCAAGTATGACCAGTTCAAAGGCTTGCAAGGTTAAGTCCTTAGAGTGACCAGGGCAAGACTACCCGAAAACCAAATCAACATCCCCAATGCCACAAGCGGCCCACCTGATTACTCTTGCCACATGCCCTGGCCGAAATCGTTTATCAAACCCCAGTTGATTACCATGCACCACGTGCCATCAACATCACATGATACTTTTCCAAAACAGGTTCAATATATCATTAATTCAATATTAGCATTTGATTATCCAAAATTATGTCATGAGCACGAAAGGTGTCTAAGCAAAGATACTACAACGATCTAAACCCATGTTGGCAATTTAATAATGTCCAACTAATAAACCACAACTAGGGTGACAAAGGGTCATGGCACATACTTAAGTAATCAAGGTGTCATATATCAAATTGGTATTTATCTAACCCTGTGTTTAAACAAAGTATCTTTCTAATTGAACTAGCATGCAATAGTTTAAATCAAAATAGATTTCGAAATAGGATCAATATGGTCAAAGCACAACTTGCCTTCAAAAAGCACTTGCTCTTGGTCTTGAGTTGGATCTGAGTCAATACTTCTCCTTCGAATCCCTCCCAAGACTTCAACGTCTACTCGTAAAGCGTGCAAATAGCAATACACAAATAAACACTATGCAAAAAGATCCCAAAACTCCAAATAAAATCCATAAACAGAGAGAACATAATTTTCTGGATTTTTAGAAACTGGAATCGTCAAATTTGGAGTTAAAACGCAAAAGTTATGATTATTTAAAGTTTAAATAATCAATTAAATAATTTTACAGAGAAAAACTTTAGTCCAAAAATTAAATAAAATTCATATTTAGGTAGATCTTAATTTTATACAAATTTAGAAATTTGAATCGCTCAAATCGGAGTTGAAACGCAAAAGTTATAAGCGTTTGAAGTTTGAATCTAAATTTGAAATCATTATTCGAATTAATAAATCATTTTCCTTTCGGAAATTAATTATTGCGCCAAAGATAGACACGTGGCAGCTCCTGATTGGCCTCTTGGCGCCACCGGTCCATGGGCTCGGTCCATGCTCACCGGGTCCACGGTGGACTCGGTCCACGGCCACGTGATCGACATGTGGGCCCACTCGGGTGACGTCATCGCCGACGTCGGCGAGGCTCGGCCACGAGCAGTGGGACCCATCAGCGTGACGTCATGGGTGACGTCGGCGCTTGGCGGGTTAGCCAGCGACATGCGGGCCCTCGACACGCGGGTGCGTGTCGGCGTCCTACACGCCAGCGCGTGGGCGGCGGCCCGACGCGTCGGTCCAACTTCCCGACACGTGGCGCAATCTCGTCCGTTGGTTTGAAAATCAACGGCGCGGATTAGATCCAGGGTTAACACGTTGAAACTACTCGATGCTCGTGGCCGCTCGATCTAGATCGGACGGCCCGTATCTAATCCTATAATCGCCTTTGCATAAAGACGTGGCGATTGTGAACTGCTGGATCTTGATCCAACGGTCCAGATCTAATCGGGTTTCTAGGGTTTGGGAAACACGTGAACTCACCGTTGCCGTCCGATCTGGATCCAACGGTGCACGAAGCTCAGGGACGGCGATGGCACGCGGCGGCGCTGGCTTGACCGGAGACGGGGACGACGACCTTGCCGTCGGCGTTTCTGGCGCGCTCCGGCGAAGTGAGGGGTACTCCCGAACGCCGCCTCGCCTTGGGGAATCCGGACCGGGCTTGATGACGGCGGAGGGCGACGGACGGCAGCAATATCGGCGTTAATCGCGGCGAAATGCATTTCCAACTCCGGCGAGCAATAACGGCGAGGCGGTGGGGATCCTAGCGGCGCGAGCTAGGTTTCGGAACCGGCGTGGGATGGCGATCTCGGTATGCCTCGGCATTAAATAGCCTCGGCGTCTGCGTAAAACGGAGACCTAGCTCTCACGCGGCGGACACGCGGCGGAGTCCAGCTTCGGACTCGGCGGAGACGATGAAATCGTGGCCGTCCCACGTGGCACAACCAACGGCCACGATCGCGGCGCGACCGGTCGTCCGGCCCGACACGGCCAGTGCTGGTCGGACGGATCTCAGCCGTTGGATCTTGATCCAACGGTTGGGATTAATTAGGGTTAGGAGTGGGTTCGGTCGAGTCAACTGGCTTGGGTCGGACTCGAGTCCGACTCGGTCGGATGAACAGTACTTGACCCGAGTTGGATTTTCCAGCGAATTAATATTTAAAATAATTCCCAGTAATTCATTTAATTCATTAAAAATAGCAAATGACTCAGAAAAATTCCAGAAAAATTCTGGAAAATATTTTGGATCATTTTGGACTCAAATAAAATATTTCCAACAAAAATTTATTTGCAAATTTAAATTCTTTAATTATTTCAAAATGGAATAAATTCAAATAAATTCCAAATAAATCCAAATAAATTCCAGAAAATTCCAAAAATTCACCAAAGTGCCAAATCACACATGAATTTAAGAAAAGCAAAATTTTGGGGTGTTACATCACCCTTGCCTCAACACAATACCAGTTGAAGAGGAGACTACGCCAGTTTCGGAGGAGGAACTCCAAGAGGACCCGTCTACTTAGGGATGCGAGCCCGATCGGTTGCTGTGGTATCTTTGGATGGCGCCACGAAGTTTATTTGATTTTCCGCTGCTATTATTTCTCTTTTAATAAGTTCTGCCTTGCAAGGCATATATTTGTAACTTGGCCATAAGGTCGAGTAACCCTTTGATTATTTAAATAAAGTACTTTGATAGTATCGTTTGGTATGATTGTGATATATACCGATGTTAAGACTGTGTGCACTAGCGCGTTCCTGGACTAGTGCTGAATACACAGAGGGTCCGGATTTGCAAATTCGGGGTCCCGACAATAGTCCTTCGTCCACAATCCAATACGGCCTTGTGCTTGGATAACCAATCCATTCCCAAAATGACATCTAAGGTCTGGGTCTCCAAAATAATAAGGTTCGCTAGGAACTCTATTCCATCTATTAGTATTCTCACCCCGGAACATCCTACTTTCGTTCGGAGTTCGGAACCAGGGGTTTGAACTAAAAGCATGCACTTAAGTCTTGCAATCTCCAATTCATTTCTAGCAGCAAAGCCTTGTGAAACAAACGAATGCGAAGCTCCAGAATCAAACAAAACTGTTGCAGTCTTGAGTTAACTAGCAACTTACCCAAAGACTGACGCCTGTAGCATTCTGCGGTGCATCCGCGGTGACATGGTTGACTCGGCCTCTAACTACGCCTGGGGTGTGGCTCTCGTGCCGGCGTCCTAGCTGGGGTGGTTCCTAGATTGAAGCGAATCGGGTCACTCCTGCTGTCTTATTTGGACAAGCTGTTGGCAAAGTGTCCTGGCTCGTTGCGATTGTAGCAGTGTCTCACCGTTCCTTCTTGTTGCCTAGAGCGGCGTTTCTAGCGAAGTGGGGAAGTGCAGTAGTTTTGATTGGCGGTTCTTGGTCCGGTGACGGTGTCCTTGTTGCATTTGTGGCTGGAATCAAAAACTGATTTGGTGCAACTCTCGACGCCGCTATGCTCTCGTGATCCTCTTTGTTGCATTCTGCGCTTCTGTTCTCATCCAGTTCCTTGCGCTTGTCCTCAAGAATAAGCGCCTTATTCACTAACTCTTGGAAATCTGAAAGGTGTGGGTGATCAATCCTACTTGTAGTCTGAGTTAAGTCCCTTCATGAAGCGAGACTGCCTGGCTTTATCTGTCGCTACATCCTCAAAAGCGTAGCGTGCTAGTTGTGTGAACTTGTTCGTAGTCGGCCACCGGGTGATTACCTTGCTTGATGCTCTGAACTCCTCCTTCTTAAGATCCATGATTCCTTCAGGCACGTGATCTTGGCGAACGCACTGGTGAACTCCTCCCAAGTGATCTCTTGAGGGTTCTCTTGCGTGGCACAGAAGTTCTCCCACCATTTGGCGGCTGTCCCTTCCAACTGATGAGAAGCGTAGAGTACCTTCTCATTTCCCATGCATTGAGCGATGTGTAGCTTCCTCTCAATTGATCTTAACCAATCATCAGCCTCCAATGGATTGGCATTCCTAGAAAAAGTGGGTGGATGAGTCCTCATGAACTCTGACAGTCTTGTATTCTGGCGTTGTCCCTGATTAACTTGATTAGCAGTGGCCTGAGCGGTGACGTGTTGCATTTGTTGCATCATAGCATGCATCAACTGAGTCTGAGCAGCGAGAAAAGCTCCGAAATTCTGCATATCCAGTGGCGGTGCTGGTGCTCCATCATTGGGGTTTTCTGTTGGGCGAGAACCACTTCCACTGCCTCCAAGGTTTCCGCGGGTGTTCACCATCTGTCGATTTGCTCTAGGTTTTAGAGATGAGAGGGAAACAAGAATAGACAAGTAATATGAAACTTATGCGGGGCGAAAGGTGTAACTTTTAAGGTCCAACTTTATTAACTAATGATATCAATAACTTGGTATGGTTGCTTACAATGCCTAAGGGCCTTGCAACACATACTGCACACTCAGCAAGCAATGAAAATCCAATCGATCTAACACTGGAGTCTAACGCCTAAAGGGTGACTCTTTATTCTATGACGCGACTCGGCGAAGGAGTCTCACTATAAAACCCACGCTCACTCATCGAGAAAACCTCCACGGCCTGGAGTACGGATCTTTGCGGCATAGGCGCCGAAACGATTGCCATGTCCAAAGAATCGTGTCATCCATGGTAGTCGAAGAAGCAGTGTCCTCATCGAGATCTGACTCCTCCGGATCTGGTTCGTGTAGCTCGAGTACTGGCTCTGGTTCTGGTCCGTACAAAGCCATCTCCAACTCATCAATCCTTCGCAGAAGGTGTGACACATACTCTTGAGCTTCCCGCCATCTGTTCTTCTCTGTCGTGATCTCCTTGCGGGCCTTCTGTAGCTCTTTGCTTGTATCATCGAGTACATCCTCTGGCGACAACAAGTCGTGCCAACTGTGTAACCATGGCATCCTCATCCTGAATCGCCTTCGGGTCAAGAAGGTTATTGCTGCGCGGATGATAACGGAACACCGTGCTCTCCAACTCTCTAGCGTAGATACGGGTAATGTGCCGCATTGCTCGTCGTGACACCTCCTGGATACCCATCTGCATTGTAGACCTCCTGGCGGTAAAGGTATCGAGGCGATTGCCTGGCCCTTCTTCCTAGCAGTACCACAATCTTCACGTCACAAGCCTTGATCAATCCCCGCTTGTCCGATCACTTCCACTTGGTATTGCGGCTTCTCAAAATCTCCGAGAGTGCAGAGCATACGCCAAAGTTCTGCGGCGTGACCAACCTCCAGGTCGACGCAGTTGAACTCTCCCTCCATCTGTCACAAGAGTGCTCACGTAAGAATTCGAAATTTTTAAATCGTGACAAGTTAAGGGAAAAATTCAGCAAGAGGCAAGAAAAGAGAGAAGGGGATAAGTCGAGATATCATTTCTTATCTTGACAACCTTTTAGCCTTTAGAAAATAGATTTTAACCTCTCTACGACCATTCTAGCTAGGGTTGAGCCTACGGTCAGTATGGCTCTGATACCACCTCTGTCGGGACCCCGAATTTGCAAATCCGGACCCTCTGTGTATTCAGCACTAGTCCAGGAACGCGCTAGTGCACACAGTCTTAACATCGGTAAATATCACAATCATACCACTCGATACTAATAAAGTACTTTAATTAAATAGTCAAACTGGTTACTCGACCTTATGGTCAAGTTACAAATGTACGCCTCGCAGGGCGAAACTTATTAAGAGAGAAATAATAGCAGCGGAAAATAAGATAACGTCGTGGCGCCATCCAGTATACCACAGGCAACTGACTGGGCTCGCTCCCTAAGTAGACGGTTCCTCGTGGAGCTCCTCCTCCAAAGCTGGTGCAGTCTCCTCTTCAACTGGTGTTGTATTGCGGCAAGGGTGAGTACTTGGTACTCAGCAAGTCATGCACAGAATGCAAGCTAATATACTATATGCATGGCTTGATACAAAGGAATGGCTCAAGGTATATTTGCAGTAAACAGCATTTGACAAGTAGCATAAGTAGATTCGAAAGCAGTAGAAACAAGTATAGCATAATTAACTTTTCAAGGAGTTTAATAAACATCTTTCCCATCCTAATCCACATTTCCATCAACATCATTATTAGTCCAACCCAACCTTTCAAGTCCAAGTTATTTTTGAGAAAATCTAACCCTTGACTGTAATTTCCGAGCGATGTCCAATACCGCGGACACGGCTATTCGAATAGATTCTACACTCTGCAGAGGTTATGCACTTTACCCACAAGATACAGTCAAACACCACAAAGGCGAGTTCCCGTAACAAAGTCTTTCGGAAACCTCTAACAATACAAGTGGTCCTCCCCGGTTATTGCACACTAACCCTTCCCTTAGCTAAGGCGAAGTTTAGGCCAATCAACCGTTAGATGGGTATCTGGCCTCGGCCAGACGCGCTCCCCGCACAACTTACACAAAGGGTGTAGTTGACCTCCCGAGGTCCCACAGTGCGTTATTAGCAACTTAGTCAACTAGGTCCGTCCCATTACTGAGACATGTGGTTGCACGTTAGACCCAGTTCAAAGGCTTGCAAGGTTAAGTCCTTAGGGTGACCAGGGCAAGACTACCCAAAACCAAACCAACATTCCCAATGCCACAACCGCCCAATTGATTATTCTTGCCACATGCCCGGTCGAAAAACTATTTATCAAACCTCGCTTGATTACCATGCACCACGTGCCATCAACATCACATGATACCTTTCCAAAATAGGTTCAATATATCATTAAGTCAATATTAACATTTGATTGTCCAAAATCATGTCATGAGCACGTAAAGTGTGTCTAAGCGATACTACAACGGTCTAAAACCCATGTTGGCAATTTAATAATGTCCAACTAGTAATCCACAACTAGGGTGACAAGGGGTCATGGCACATATTTAAATAATCAAGGTGTCATACAGCAATTTGGTATTTATCTAATCCCCCATATTTAAAGAAAGTATTTTCTAATTGAACTAGCATGCAATAGGTTAAATCAAAATAGGTTTCAAAATAGGATCAACATGGTCAAAGCACAACTTGCCTTCAAAAAGTACTTGTTCTTGGTCTTGAGTTGGATCCTGAGTCAATACTTCTCCTTCGAATCCTTCCGGCACTTCAACGTCTACTCGTAAAGCGTGCAAATAGCAAATACACGAATAAACAATAGGCAAAAAGTGTCCAAACATCCAAATAAAATCCATAAACAGAGAGAACATAATTTTATGAATTTTTAGAAACTGGAATCGTCAAATTTGGAGTTAAAATGCAAAAGTTATGATTATTTAAAGTTTAAATAATCAATTAAATAATTTTACAGAGAGAAACTTTACTCCAAAAATTAAATAAAATTCATATTTAGGTAGATCTCAATTTCATACAAATTTAGAAATTTGAATCACTCAAATCGGAGTTGAAACGCAAAAGTTATAAGCGTTTGAAGTTTGAATCAAAATCTGAAATCATTATTTCGAATTAATAAATCATTTTCTTTTTCGGAAATTAATTATTGCGTCAGCGAGGACACGTGGCAGCCTCTGATTGGTCTGCTGACGTCAGCCGGTCCATGGACTTGGTCCATGCTCGGCTCGGGTCTACCGTGGACTCGGTCAACGACTCCTCGTGTCACTAACAGGTGGGACCACTCGGGTGACGTCATCGGCGTCGGCGAGGCTCGGCCCACGGTCAGCGGCAGGTGGGACCCACTGGCGTCATTCTTGGCGTCGGCGCTCGGCTGGGACGGCCGTGGCGTCTTGAGCCCACCATGGCGTCGGCGTGACGTCATGGTGCGATTTAGTCACGCATCGGCCGACACGGGCGGCGTGTCGGCGTCACACGCGAAGCGGCCGACGCGGCGGTCGAGCTTCCCGACACGTGGCGCCAATCTCGGCCGATTGATTTGAAATTCAACGCCCAGATTAGATTCGCTCTCACGCGTTTGGGTTAACGCGTTTGATCTGGACCGTTGAATCTAGATCGGACGGTCAAGATTGGATCTAGTGGTTTTGGACGGAATCTCACCGTGAGATGACGTGGCGCAATCTGGGACGTTGGATCTTGATCGGACGGCTGCGAAGCTTCGAGCGACGGCGATGGCGTGCGGCGGAGCTGGCTGGCCGGAGCTGGGGACGGCGACACGGGCAACGGCGTTTGCGGGCTCCTCCGGCGAGGTGAGAGGTCCCTTCGGGTGCGTCTCGTCGCGGTGAGTCCGGGTCTGGGGTCAACGGCGGCGGGGGACGGCGGACGGCGGCGGAACGAAGCAAAAACCGCGGCGGAGAAGTGCTACAACTCCGGCGAGCGACATGGCGCGTCGCTGGGCACTGCGGCGGCGACGGCTAGGGCAACGGCTGCGCAAGGTTAAGGTGGTCCTCGGGGTGCGATCCGGGCATTAAATAGCCCCGGCTTCCGCGTGGAATCCGGAAACCTAGAACCTCACGGCGGCGGGCGCGGCGGCGGAGTCCGGCTCGGATCCGGCGGAGACGACGACGGAGGACCGTCCACGTGGCACGATCGACGGTCACGATCGCGTGGGCGCGATCGGATCCGACCCAGACTCAGCTCGAACCGGTGCGGTCCAATTTGGACCGTTGGATCTCGATCCAACGGTTAGGATCGAATGGGGTTCGGTCAAGTCACGTGGCTCGGGTCGGACTCGAGTCGGACTCGGACTCGGGTCCGGTCGGATGAACAGTACTTGACCCGACTTGATTTTCCAGCGATTTAATATTTAAAATAATTCTCAGAAATTCATTTAATTCATTAAAAATAGCAAAAGACTCAGAAAAATTCTAGAAAAATTCTGGAAAATATTTTGGATCATTTTGGACTCAAATAAAGTATTTCCAACAAAATTTTATTTGCAAAGTTTAATTCTTTAATTATTTCAAAATGGAATAAATTCAAATAAATTCCAAATAAATCCAAATAAATTCCAGAAAATTCCAAAAATTCACCAAAGTACCAAATCACACATAGATTTAAGAAAAGCAAAATTTTGGGGTGTTACAACGTGCCATCAACGTCATCATCAATAACACATGACACTTCTCAAAACAGGTTACATATCTCATTAAGTCAATGTTATCATGTAATTATCAAAAACATGTCACGTGGCAAGGCTAAGCATACTACATCGGTCTAACTACCCATGTCAGCAATTTAATAATGTCCAACTAATAATCCACAACTAGAGTGACAAGGGGTCATGGCACATAAATAATAATCAAGGTGTCATAGTGCAAAGTTGGCACTTAAATGATTTCCCAAAATTAATTAAAGCATTTTCTAATTTAACTAGCATGCAATAATTTAAATCAAATTAATTCGAAAATGGGATCAACATGGTCAAAGCACAACTTGCCTTCAAAGAGTACTTGTTCTTGGTTTTGGGCTGGCTCCTGGGTCAACACTTCACCTTCGAAGCCTTCGGGTACTTCAACGTCTACTCGTAACGCATGAAAATAGCAGATAATAAATAAAACAGTACACAAAAATTATCCAAATATCCAAATAAAGTCCATAAACAGAGAGAGCATAATTTTATGAATTTTTAGAAATTTGAATCGTCAAAATCGGAGTTAAAACGCAAAAGTTACAAGCGTTTAAAGTTTAAATAATCAATTAAATAATATTACAGAGAAAAACTTTGGTCCAAAAATTTAATAAAATTCATCATTAGGTATATCTCAATTTTATAAAAATTTAGAAATTTGAATCACCCAAATCAAAGTTAGAATGCAAAAGTTATAAGCGTTTGAAGTTTCAAAATTTCAAATAAAACAATAATCCGAATTAATCCATTTATTTTTATATTGAAAAATCCGATTATGACGTCTGCATGACGTCAGCGTGGAATTTGATTTTCCACCGAATTATTTTTCTATTGAAATATCGGATTATTGCGTCAGCCGGTCCATGGACGTGGTCCACGGTTCGACTTGGGTCCACCGTGGACCCGGTCCACGAGTTCATGTCCCACTAACATGTGGGACCCCTCGGATGACGTCAGCGGTGACATCATCACGCTCGGCTGAGGATGGCTGACAGCTGGGCCCCACCGTGATGTCAGCGGTGACGTCATGGTGCGGTTCGGCTAAGCCGCTGACACACGGGCCCCACCGTGACGCCGGGCGATCGTACCGATCGCGGACGGCCACCTCTTCCGGCCACGTGGCTAGATCTCGACCGTTGATTTGAAAATCAATGGCCCAGATCAGATTTGGGTTTCACGCGTTGCGAACAGCACGGTCCATCCGAACCGTTCGATCTCGATCGGACGGTCGAGATCCAATCAAACGCTGACAACGCGGCTAACCCTAGCCGTACGATCTAGATCTAATCTACCGGTAATGGATCTAGCACTGCGCTTCACGGCTACGTGGCACGATCTAAACCGTTGGATCTAGATCCAACGGTTGGAAACAGATCTAAAAACTGAAACGTGGAAATTACCCGGGGATGATGTGGACGAATCTCAGCCGTGCGATGAAGATCCAACGACGGAGAAGCTTCGCGAGTCCGGCAATGGCACGGCGAAGCTGGGCTGGCCGGGGATGGAGATGACGACCACGGCAACAGCGTTGCGGGGCTCCTCCGGCAGTGGATGGTACTTCCGGGTGCGCCTCGACACGAGGAGTCTGGATCTGGGCACAACGGCGGCGGAATTTGCAAGAAACCGCGGCGGAACGCACGACCAACTACGGCGAGCAATTGCGGTGCAACCATGGCGGCTTGAGCTCGGTGGGTTAGGGCTACGGGTGCGCACGGGAGAGGCGGTTACGATACGGGTGGCGGCGCATTAAATACCCCCTCAACGTCCGTGATACGCGCGGAAAACGATGGCCCACGCACGGGCGGCGGCGGAGTCCGGCGGCAACTCGGAGAGGGCGACGTGGCGCAATCTCGGCCGCTGGATCAAGATCCAACAGTCGTGGGGTTTGGGCACGGGTCCGGCTCGATGACCTGGCTGGCTCGGTCGGAGTCGGGCTCGGGTGACGTGGCTCGATCTCGGCCGTTGGATCTAGATCCAACGGTCGGGCGATTAGGGTTTCGTCCAGCTCGGTCCGGTTCGAACGTGGTTCGGGTCGGACTCAGACTCGAGTCCGACCCAGGCTCGGTCGGAGGAACAGTAAAACCCGGTTTGATTTTCCAGCGATTAAATATTTTAATTAATTTCTAGAAATTCAAATAATTCAAGAAAAATAGCAAAATAATCAGAAAAATTCCAGAAAAATTCTGGAAAATATTTTAGGGCATTTTGGACCCTAATAAAATATTTCTAACAAAATTTTATTTGTAATATTAAATTCTTTAATTATTTTAAAAAGGGGATAAATTCCAAATAAATCCCAGAAAATTCCAAAAATTCACAAAAGTGCAAAATAACATTAAAATTCATGAAAAGAAAAAATTGGGGTGTTACAAAGTTTTACCTGTGGGGGAAAGAAATTTGCAATTTTTCCCCACCTAATCCTCCCGCACCCATTCCTTTTCTCCTCCTCCCTTTCTTTCCCCAAGTGGACAGCCAACTCCTCCTGGCTCCTCCCGTGCACCTCCATCTCCTCTCTGCCTAGCGCCGCCCCAGCCAGCTCTGGTGAGTCCCTCCGACGGCGCCCCCCCCACACCGGCGAGCCCCTCCTACCGTGTGCCTCCCTCTCTCTCCCGTGGGCCTCTTGCTGCCAATCTGCATTTCTTCCTCCTTCTTCCTCCTTGGGGTGAGTAAAGGTTGAGGCTTGAGCTTTCTTTTCCTGCTCTAATGGAGTCCCTAGTTAGTCTAGATGGCTCTAGGGTTGCTAGATTTGGGGATTTTGGAGGGACATGTGGTCTAGAGTTGGAGGGAACAATCTCTGTTTTTGGGTAGATTTGAACCCGAGTTTTGGAGCTCGGTTTTGGGGCAGATGCATTCACCCCATGAATTTTTGGTAGTAGAAGTTGTAGCTCTTCCTTTCCCCTTTAATTTAAGTACAAGAACACTAAAATCCGTTAAACCAATTAAATGTTATGGCGGTTTTAGTGCAGGCTGTCCAAAGTGAGAGTGTGATAGTAGATTCAATGTTCAACTGAGTTTTTCGACTAGATGCAAGCCGAATCAATCTTTCCGTTTGCCTAGAGATATATAGAAAATTTTATATAGATCAATAAAATGTATTTGTTTGCTTGATTTTTAATCTAGAATCGAAAGTTATGCTATGTTGAAGTGGGCTATCCAAAACTGTGATTGTTCTGAAATTTCAGAAGTTTGGCTAAATTAGGTGGGCTGTTCTTTTGTAAACTGGTAGTGATTGAAGAACTAGTATGAATGGGTATGATATATAGATAGATGATATTCTTGTGGTTGTTTAGAGCACAAGTACTCCAAATTTGGTTTAACTAATTAGGAGATATGCTAATTTGAATGCTGTTCGGAATTGGAATCAATGTAAATGATCCTTGTTCTTTTGAAATCTAAGAATGATTGATGAGTAACCAAATTGAATGAGTTTATGATAATGAAAGATGATCCTCTTGTGGTTAATTAGAGTTTAAGTTTACTCAATTTGGTTAGGTGAAGCAAAAATATGCTTTGTTGAAGTTGCTAACCTAAAAAAACTAGAGTCGCTGAAAATTCAGATTTTGCAATTGAGTGTTTGGAGCTTGATTTGATGGCCTTTAAGTGATTTGAGGGCCTTTAAGATAACTCCTACTTTAATGGCTTTGTGATAACTAAAGCTTATTCCCTTGTGGTCGTTTAGAGTACAAGAACTCGAATTTTGGTTTAGTCATTTGGAAGTTATGCGAGTTTGTGCGATTGTTGTCCGGGAATGGAAATGTTGAGGGGAAGTGGTTATTTTGGGGAATCGAGTAGAAGTGTTTGTAACACCCCGGCATCTAGCATGCCCAGAATGTCACCAAACAGAGTAGAAACAGCAACCAAAAAGCATTATTAAGGATAAATTACAGCAAAGGCATAATTGCTTTAAACAAAATTCGGCAGCATCTCCTTTGTTTTTCCATGGTTTGAAGGAACAGTACTATTATCATAAGCAATAGCATAGTGAATGACATCTAAATCAGCAATAACAGGAGGTATAGCAACAATTTAAGTCCAAAATAATGACTTCAAACGTTTCAGGAACCAAAACGAAGTGAACAATAAATCCAAGCACAAGTTATAGCATGAACCACATTTAGCATATTAAAATAAACAACACAACTACGAATGAGAGGGTGTAGTAGTTGTCTAAGTGAATGAATCTAAGTGTAGATGTGGCGCTAACTCCCTTTCCCGCATGCTGAGTTCATAGTACCTAAAAACAACATAAAACACAAGTGTGAGTTCATCACTCAGCAAAATGTATTGCAATGGAATAGAGCAACAACATTAACCAATGGCATCGTTATTACATATCATAACACATCATCATAAGCATCTCATAGTTTAACTTCATAAACATGTCATAATCATCCTCATTCATGCAATGCGATGCCTCTTTTCTTAGCACATACCGGTATTGCCGAGTGCACACCCGTCGGTGTGCACCGTCTTTTCCTTCCATCCCGTGGAAGATGCCTACTCTTACTGACTCGCTCCCATTCACGACTGTGGATGGAACTACGAAGTAGGTCTTTCTCAGTGGCGCTCCCGATTATTCATAACTTTCTCACCGACCTTACCGGATTAGTTATGACTTTCTCACCATCCTGGCCAGTCCTCATGCCATGAATGCAAGGAATACACTGTTTACCTTTCATCATTCAGGTGTCAAGCACAATATCCTTTTACTCACCATCATCACTTTATCATTCTCATCATCACTACATACGCACCAATATACCATAAGCATGAATAAACTTTGCAACCGTTCGTAATTTAGCAAATGCATAACCATTTAACAATCCATATTCACTTATCTCATTCAAGAATCAAACATGGCAAGCAAACATATCAACGGTTAACTCACATCATAACGAAAACATAGCGCCATTCAAGTCACAAACATTACAATACACTTGCCTTCAACTGTAAGGGTCGGAGTGGCGAGATGAGGAAGGCACTCCCGGGGTCACACCACCTGCACATAGGTACAATACACTCAAAACAAGCCCACAAAATAGCACAAGAACTATCAGCTACAACAACTTTGCAACCCACTCCTAAAACCCGAAAAACAGAGAATCTGTCCAACGGGACAGCGGGCTTCCAACTAGCATAACTTGAGCTCTAAAACTACGAATAAGGTAAACGAGTACATTTTCTCAAATCTTAGGAGATTTTCTAACTTTTTCTAAGTATTCGCGAAAACTGGATCGGCCTCTAAAATTGTCTAATCTACAGCTAAACACATTTTGTTCCAATCATGTCACATATTTGACAATGCTCGGTAAAACATCCATAACTTTTAAACGGCTAAATGTAATTTAGCGTTCTTGGTGTCCAATTAAAGATAATTGAATTACCTGCAACTTTCGTAACAGCCGGCCGAACATGAAACGCAACTAAAATTGCCAAAACCGAGCCCTAAACTCAAGCGCCCAATCTGCCCGAGATCACAACGTTGGACAGATTTGCAATTACCCTAGTCCCATCTAGAAACAGCACCTATACATGTATTTTAGGCATGAATTCTCCCTTCTAACCAGCATCACAACCCTACAAAATAATCTACCAACACTTACCTCCCTCGAAGAACCACTCGAACGGCGAAAACCTTCTCCTCCCGCCCTCGATCTTCCTCCAAACGCCGAATCCGCCGGTTCCTCTTGGTTGCGGAGCTTCCCAACAGAGAAATCGATGGAGGGGGAGGGTGTGATAGCAAGGGGAGGGTGGTCCCTACTAGAGCCGGCTAGGGGGTGGACGAGAGGGAGGAGGGCGGCTAGGACTTTTAGGGGGTGGCGGCTATGGGAGGGGGAGGAGGAGGTGGGCGCATGGGGCAAGAAGCCTCCACCTAAGGCCCAAAAAGATCCCCCCAAGGCCCAAGTTTCCCCGGAAAGGCCCAAACACCCGAAAACGCGATATAAAGTCGTACCGTAATGCCGAAATCTATAATGTCACATTCCGTAATGTCACAGTGTTGGTATGTAATGTTGTGGGCATTTTATTGTTGATTAGTGTATGAAATGGAGTTGGATTGTGTAAGAAAAGTTAACAGGTCTAGTTGAGGAAGTTTAAAGCGGGTTTCACGTTGAGCGAAAGAGTTATTATTAATTGCCGCTTGAGTCTTGAGTTGCACGATTTGAGATGAATGCTTATATGTTTATTGCAGGATTTGTGACCTCGGAGTGGCTGAAGCTTCTCACCACTTAGTCCCGAGTGGGTAAAGCAAGTGTATCCCTAGTATGATGCTAGGATTTTAATTCTTGTTAATCATTGCGAATATGATGATGCTGAAATGAATTTCATGAATTTTGTGGCATGGAATGAGTAAATAGAAAATGTTAGATTAGTATTCATGTTAATTTATGAATGTAAGAATGGATTGCTATGTATGTATGCAACTATGTCCATGTGAAAAGATAGAAATGAATGTACATGCAAGTTATTTGTGTTAATTGCATTTGTACATTCATAATGGAAGAGGCGACTCATTCTGATGCGGGCCTTTGTGTTCACAAGTAGTGAACACAAAAGTCCTACCTCGTAGTCCCATTCATTGAGGTGAATGGGAGCAAGAGGCACCCTCCACGGGATGGAAGGGAATGAGGGTGCACATTGACGGGTGTGCACTCGGCAGTACCAGTATGTGCAAAGAAAAGATGCATTCATGTTGCATTGCATTGCATTGCATTGCATTGCATTGCATTGCTAATATTTATTGTGCTAATGGAAATGTGAGGTTTCGGGATCGAGTCGTGGACTCCTCCCTAGAGTTAATGAGGTATGTATGTGAAGTAAGAAATGAGGTAAAGGGTATTGACGCCGTATTATTATACTTGTTGTTTTGTATAACAAGTTCGAGCATGTCATTGATATAAATGCATTACTGTTTATGATTTAAATTGTGGGATGCACTTTGCTAAGTCTTGGACTCACGCTTGTTGTTTAATGTTTTTTTAGGTACTCCTAGGACAGGTCGCCGAGATGGGACTTAGCTGCACCTCATTCACGTTCATCACGTGTCACGAATTAAATTGTTTTAGATTGATTCACCTTGGTAATTAGTTGAGATCAATGTAATAACCTTGTTGTAGTTGTTATGATCTCTTTGATGTTGAGGATTTATAGTTGTTAGAAGACCATGACCCTTTGTATGTGCTTAGCGGGTCATGATGGTTAGTTGATTCCTTCTTCTTCTTCTTCTTGTTGTTAATTTGTTAATTGTCATCTCTTTGCCTGCTGAGTGGATTTCCATTTAGCAGGAGAGATCTTGCAAAAAAAATTTGGTGAAAAGTGGATAGGTTTTGGTAGCACTTTGGGCACGTGAGGTGCTAGGGTGTTATAATTCTATAGCTTGATGGTCTTAAATAGTATTGATCCCTTTCTATCAATTCTATATAATTTGGATCATTACTTGAAAACTATCAAAATGAATATATGAAACTTGTTTAGCCAATATATATATACTCATAATAATTTAAAGTCAATTTAAATTGTGATCGGTTATCAATTAATTATCAAAGAACCAATCACGTGTTGATGGTACACTTTGTTAATTAAAGGACAATGGAAAGTTCTTGAGTATATAAAGCATTAGTTGCATTAATATACTCAAGACAAATCAATATCTTTTAATCTTTTGGTTTGGGTTGTGGTCAATCATCAAAGAAATAGATCAAAGGATCTTGAGCCATTTATTATGTGTTAATGGAGTGCATTGATGATTGGGAGAACCATGTTTATTGGATTAACCTTTTCCATGAGTTGCGAAAGTAGGTTGAGTTCCACAGTGATGAAGATTTGGATGGTATCATGTATTGATAGTCATCAAGTCGAGATTCAGGACAAGGAACATCATCATATGTTGATGAGTGTTAATAGAGAATCTCGAAGCTAAGAGAAGGGGGGTTCTCACCTCTTGATTTGGATTTTGCATGAAGCTCGTATTTGCATGCGTTGCAAATAGTGAAAGTTCATGCTTGCTTTTTATTGAATCTTGATTGATTTGGTTCTTGCATGGAGTTTTGGATTTGCATGTGTTGCAAAAAGGAGTAAGATTATGCAATTTGGTTTATGCATGGAGCCAAATATTTGCCTTTGTTGCAAATAAAGAGAGAGCTCATGCATTTGAATTAAATGCTTGTATTTGCATGGAGCTTTGGATTTGCATGTGTTGCAAAAAGGAGAAAGCCCATGCACTTGGTTTAAGTTGTATTTTTTATTTGCAAATAAGCGAGAGGTTATGGTTTTCAATCCTAGAGCATGTGAATAGGGCTTGCAATCGTGGTTTGCAAGTTGACTTAATCTTGTGTTGATCATCACATGGTTAAGAGGATGAATCTTATAGATTCTTGCTTTATTTGCAAGTGTGTTTCAAAAAATAAGCTAAAGTTTATGCAATTCTTGTGGAGCATGTGATTAGCATTTGCAAATGTGCTTTGCAAAGTGTCATGATCATGCATTGATCATCACATGGTTCAAGAATTGATCTTTTTGGTTTTTTGTTGAAATTTGAAAAGAAGATTTTTGCGTGAAATTTTGCTTTCGATCTATGACCGGCACTACTGCCGTGCTGAGGCTGGTAATTCCGAAGTCCGGTAGTAGTGCTCCAAGGAGCGGTAGTTATTTTCCAGAGAATGTGTTTCTTGGAAAATTCCTCAAGCTAGCACTACCGTGTGTTAAAGACGTTACTACCGTAGGTCTAGTAGGACTGCGGCACCTGTTTGGTAGTTATTTTTGCAGAAGTGTGTTTTTCTCTAAGTTTAAAGTTTGAACTACCGTGGTTCAAAGGCCGGTACTACTGCTGGTTCAGTAGCACCTTTATTTAGTTACCGATACATATTTTCCCGAGAGTGTAATCATCGGAATTTTTATGTTCTTTGAAAATATCTATTGTTGCTTAAATCTTGAAAAGGGTGGAAATTGTAGCACTCTTGATAAGATTTTCATAGAGTCTAAGATCACATAAATCGAACTTTGAATTAAAAAGCTATGACCATTTTAGTTGCTAAAACAGTGGTACTATCGCTTTTCACGCAGTGGTACTACCGATGATCGGTATTGCCGCTTTTTTAGAAGGCAATAGTACCGTGGTACTGTAGCAACGGTTAGTTTCAGTGCATTTAATGACCAAAATGGCTAGTTTCTTTGTAGCACTCTAGCACCCATTTGAGGTATTCTTGTGAGAGCAAAAGCTCGAGAACACATAGAACTATGTTTGAGAGATTTGAGTGATATTTGAGCTAAAGTTTTCATGTGTTGATTCTTTGGCTTTTTTATTTGCATTCCCTTGAGTTATTCCAAACCTCTTCTCTCAATTGTGCATGTGTTGCACCTTCTGAGCAAGGAGAGAAGGTTTCTAGTTGCATGTGTTGCATCTAGGGAGGGATTGAGCATCCTTGTGCATGTGTTGCACTTGGTAAGGATCAAGTAAGAGGCTTGACCTATTATTCTTGGTGTTTGCCAACACCTTGACAGCGTGGATGCGGGTGCTCAAAGTGGTTTGGGCTTGACTCAATATGGATTAAGGGTGACCGGCAAGCCTCTGAGCACCACGGTAAAATATCGATTTGTTTCTTTGTGTTTGCTTGCAATTCTTTATTTACATTGTTGCAATTTACTTTTCCTAGAATTAAATTGCTTGATTGTCATTTGGATTGCAATGCTTGAGTAGAGACTTAATTAATTAGTGCACTTAGTGAGCCTAGTTAATGTAGGCTTTATTTATCAAAATCTTAGTTTATCGCTTCCGTATCAATTATCGTTTAGGTTTTAACATAGGGGTACTTAGGCGAGTAATTTTTTGTAGAGAGAATTTTTAAAGCCATTCACCTCCCTCTAGTCGACACCCTCGATCCAAGTTGCTTATATAAATCCTATCTCCGCCATTGGCCATATGTACTTCAAAGCAACCCTATAAATACCACATAAATCAGATTTTACTATCAAATATACTCATATTTACTAGATGTGCTGTTAGAATTTTCTGTCATGCTACAACAAGTACTCTAGTGACGTTCCAGGAGTATATGTAGTAGTAAAATCTAATAACACATTCAGTAAGTTGATGGTTATTTAACAGTAAAATTTGATTCATACGGTGTTTATTGGCGAGATCATTTCAGATATATTCCAGCAGGTGCAAATTATTCGACATAGCTGCATGAATGCATGATCTTTCAACGGCTCAGTTTCTTGCGGATCTCCATAAAATCTACAAGTTTCACCCATAAAACGGGGTCGTTTTTAGCTAGCTAGATGTACGCATGATTTCTACAGTTTAGAATAAACTAAGGAATATGCTATATACTGCGTAAATACACAGAGAGAGAGAGAGATCTGTCGTGTATGCCGCAGCCAAGATCGATCATTAAGAGTGTGTTTGGTTCATGAGATGAGGTTAAATGGGATGGAATGGTTTTGTACCATTTGGTTCCATTATTTTAGGTGAATAAGATGATTCAGCATCTAGATGGAATATTCCTCAAAATTGTATCACTTGATGCAGGATGGGATGGTTCCATTTAAGCAACCAAACGTATGAATGACTTTTTTCTTGAACCATCTCATATATGTACCACTTGATACAGACAACCAAACACACCCTAAACCACAAGAATGACAGGACCGGAGAAGAGCTGCAATATCTCACGAATTTCGTATCAGAGACACATGCATGCACATGCTATTGCTGACTATGATCAAATGTATTGCTTCTTTCTTTCAAACACGAACAATAGAAAAAACTACCTGATCTGATTAAAGTAGCTAGCTTTCTTATTTTGGGTTCAACTAATGCTAATAAACGCCGCATGAATGAGTTTTTAGTGCCAATTTATCGAATGTGTCATAAGATTATATTGCCGCATAGGTTGCTAAACCCTCTGGTATGATAGTAAAATCTATGTATACCGATGGTAAAATCCGATTCATATGGGCAATTATTGGCGAGACTTATATCAATATGTTGTTCCGTCAGCAATAAGCTACTGATAAAAATCATTCGTGAATCGAAGCTGTCAATACAAAGTTAAGGCTAAATTAAAGAAAAAACAGATTTATGTAAAAACAAGAAAAGCATTTACTAGTCGGTCGTGCGGCGTAAACTAGTAATGTGTTTCCTTATTTGAACTATAATCTTTTCTTCTTTGATTTAGTCATAATTTTTTATTGATAGCTTTGATTCACGAATGATTTTTACCAATAGCTTACTAACGATAAGAACAATATAATGATATAAGTCTCACTAATAAATGCAGCACGAATAAGTTTTTACTTCTAATTTACCGAATATATCGTACGATTATACTACTACACAGGTTGCTAAACCCTCTGGTATGATAGTAAAATCTATGTTTATCGATGGTAAAACCTATATATACAGATAGAAAAATCTAATTCATATGGCGTTTATTGACGAGACTTATATCAATATGTTGCTCTCGTCAACAGTAAACTACCGGTGAAAACCGTTTGTGAATCGAAGCTGTCAATAAAAAAATTATGGTTAAATTAAAGAAAAAGCATATTCATGTACAAACAAAAACACATTTACTAGTCAGTCGTGCGACGTAAACTAGTAATGTGTTTCCTTGTTTGAACTAGAATATTTTCTTATTTGATTTAGCCATAATTTTTTATTGATAGCTTCGATTCACAAACAGTTTTTACCAATAGCTTACCAACGATAAGAGCAATATAATTATATAAGTCTCTCACTAATAAACGCATCATGAATGAGTTTTTACTGCCAATTTACCAAATATGTCATAAGATTTTACTACCGTACAGGCTGCTGAACCCTAATATTAAAATCTATGTATATAGATAGTAAAATCTTATTCATGCATGTTTATTGGCGATACTTATATAAATAAGTTGCTGTCGTCAGCAACAAGCTACTGGTGAAAACCGTTTTTGAATTGGAACTATCACTAAAAAGTTATGGCTAAATTAAAGAAAAAATAGATCCATGTGCAAACAAGAAATGCATTTAATAGTTAGTTTGGCTACGTAAGTGATTGGCTTAGTCAACATGGGGGCGTACATGGGATGATTTGCATGCTCTTCCCGACCGAAACACATAATAACTAATCTGCAAGCACCCGCAGATTAGCGGTTTAAAGTGTGTATTGTGCCAAACTACAAAGGTACTCTCTTTTGCATATGATCGGATCTATTATATATTAAAAGCTTATGATATATCTTTTAGAGTTGCTAGAAAAAAATAGGCTAAAAATTTACAAAAAAAAAAAGCAAAGCATCTAGCCTTTAATCTGATTGACCATAACTAAGTTGAACTATGGTAACAATTGATTGTTATTATTTAAAGAAATACATCTATTCGTCTATCTAGCGAACCCGAGTTAAAACGGTTTGGATTAAAACAAAGAGTCCATGCCAAGTACAATAAAAAATAACAAAATTAGAGTGAAAAATAAAAGAAATTAGCCATAGCTAAAATTCAGAATAAAATTAGTAGTTGTATTTTTATATGAATTATAACCAAAAAATAATATTCGAAACTAAATAGAAAATAACAATAAAATTAACTGCTCATATTAGAAGAAAGAGTTCATACAAGTACAATAAAACAATAACATAAATTCGGAATAAAAAATAAAAGGAAATTAGCCATTAAACTTTCATAAGAACTCCAAATTAGAACATGTATATAGTTAAAATTTGGATTAAAAATTAGCAATTGAATTTGTATACAGATTATAACCTAAAACTGATATGCAAAATTAAGTAAAAAAACAATATAAATTAATATAAATTTAGAATAAAAAATAAAAAATTAAATATTTATTTTCATAAGAACTCTAAATTCAAACCTGTACATGGATGAAATTTGAAATAAAAATTGCCATCAGAATTTGTATACAAATTCTAATCTAAAACTTAAATTCAAAAATTGAATAAAAAATGGTTGGAACCTAAGATACAATGTTGATTTCAGAACTATGCTTGGAACCTTTTGGAGTTAGAAACAACGGAACCAACAATGCCGTGCACCAATAATGGTTGCATTGTCATCCTGTCTTATCCTATCCTATGTATTCATGTGTCAATCTGCGGTTCCTTTCTGTTCTTCAGCTGAGTCGGATGGATACTACTAGTAGGACACAGCAGGACACACATTTCAACATCGCTCGTTATAGTACAACAAATCTAAGCAATCTAGAGTGGACTATGTAGTCCAGACATTTTGGCATTGTCTCAATCGTCGATCACTCAATCAGGTAGCCAGTCAGTTACTTACTCCAGCATGATTTGTCCCCGGCCTGAAGGCTCAACCCTATATCATGACCAGTTGACCATGGTGTAATGCATGTGAAATAATTTAGGTCTCACAGCGGGAAGACTTCTATATTCCAAATGAGGCCTTGGCATGATTTATGTGCACTGTTCTTTGTCGCTAAAAAATAGCTTCGCACTAAAGAGCTACTGAAATCAAGATTTTGGATCCAACTGAAGCTGAAATGCTAGTTTGGGCATCCAATTGCTGATCGAAAAGTTTGATTAGATAATGTGATAATGGTGGAATTTACCCCCAATGGTGCAGCAACGCCTATGTGGTCACCGTCTATAATCTCTGTTCGGTGGGCATATGCAAAAGTGGAGATTTGATTATTTGCAATAAAGTCGATGTGCATTTGATGATTTATCACGTTATTGACGATGATAATTAAATCTGTCTTGAGGCCCATTAATAGCTACGATTCTCAATGAGACCGTCTTATCCTTATAAATATGGCCCATATTCCGAAGAGACACATTAATAATATAATCGGTCAAGATTTCTATTGACCACATAAAGACCATGTCGTGGGGGCTCCTGTCCTGGTACAGTGATACTCCATTACTGTTGCGCAGGCCTGGATAATCGCGCAACCAGTAATGTAACGATCACGGCATCACGACAGACTCAGATTAAAACTACTTGGTCAGCACGATACTCAACACCTGAGAGCATATGCCATCCAATTGATTCCAATTTGAGCTTCCCCTAACCATGTGATAACCACTAGTCCCTGGATACGTAAGCTAGTGTCACATGTTAAGATAGGTAGTATCACGTCCATGCAAACACAAATTAAGAGTAGAAGTAATATATTACAACGATAGATAACAATATTACAACTTGTTCTTGTTTACAAAAGGCCGACTAGCTCAAAGTAAACTGAAGAGAAGAGCATAAAAGAAACAAAAGCAAAGCGGCCACGGTGTGCCTCCATTCCCACAGGCAACCGGCGAGCATGTCACTCCGCTAGCCGTCAAACGAACCACCCGCGTCTGGATCGCTAAACTCCTGATCACCTCCGTCTTCACCTGCACTTTATGCTCCTCACGCAGGTTTTCAGAGCAAACGGTGAGTACACGTATGTACTCGCAAGACTTTATTGTTTGCAAGTATATTAATAATGCAGGCTAATCAATGAAGATAGTTGCTATTCTAGTTCAGATTTGCATGAAGCCGAAGTTATTTGCAATAGACTAATAGATTCGAAATGTTATACAGTTTATAAAGCATTTAGTAAAAGAAAGTAATTCAACATATAATGTACATTTCATATCATACTCAATTTCCTCCAACATGACCAACATAACCATCATATGGCATCAAGAATCACAACCAGCTTGATCAAATCACCAGTCCAATCAGTCATTGAGTCCAACGACTCGACATTTCGCTCATTTCAACCCAACATTTAAAAGATTTACCATTTCCAAATCATTTTCCGAAAACAAAACCCAAATTGCTATACTTGACATCAAATACCCAAGATGCTTGTGACCGTGAGCACGGCTAATCGATTAGTTTAATTAATCTCTGCAGAGAATGCACACTTTACCCACATGACACACTCTAGCAATCATGTCAACCATGCCACGCGATACATACTGTATCCGTTTTGCTAGATTGTGACAAAACTTTTCCAATTGTCGGCACTTAGTCTTGCATCAGCCTCGGCGATGTGCGCTCTTTGCTTTGGGTGAGGGCTCCACACACCCACACAGCGTACCCCTGGGCCAGGCGAGAGTATCCCCAATTGATGGTGTTTGGGTACCTTAAACTCCAAACCTGATTCACCCACACGGATCCAACGATGGCTAGCGCCCTATCGTGCCTTTTACCCTCAGCAAAGCATCCACCGTTGTTTCACGAAAGTCTCCAACACCTGCGCGAGGTGAGGGAGTATTCTAAGCAACACCAGCACGTTGGTATTGCCCAACTACTTCGACCTACCACGGCGCAAGACCAATTTCCAACTCCTGTACTGGGTTTAGGCCATCCCATACTAGCACATGTGGTTGTACGAAAAGACTCAGTTATAAGCATCAAGTTTAGTCCTTAGAATTGCACAGATGAGACCTCCCACCATCCGTCCAGCATAAAATCACCTTTCACCTTTTCCTTTTTCACCTTTTTTACCAACATAATCTTTCCTTTAAATCACCAGTTCAATAATTCCAATAATAGCTCATAAAGGTTTTGATTGACTGAGTCCACCGATCATTAATCAATCAATCTAATGCTGGGCTAAGCGTATGCAACTATTAAACTTATATTCCCAAATGACACTTTATATAGCGTCTAACCTTATCCTAAGGTTACACAAGGTTCTCAGGGCAATCAATAGGATCGAGACAAACCATCCAACTCTTAGGTTATCTACCAATTCCCACCATTTAAATACTTGTATTAAATTGATATGCATGCATAATAGTTTTGCAATCAACCAAAATACATTTGCAAATATGGGTTCAATATGGTCAAAGGGGGTGCTTGCCTGTTTGCTCTTGGTTTTGCGTGTCCTCTGGGTCGTAGTCCGGATCCTCGCCAACTGCTCCCGAGGCATCAGCGTCTAAACGAGAGCGCAACAAAAGAAATAACGAGAAAACGAATAAGATCCAATGAGAACAAGGCAACAACGATCAAGCGAACACGAGAGAGAAAGACCCAAACGAAAACCAAATTTGATTCAGTTCCCGGCAGTACCGGCATTCAAATCTCGGTAGTGCCGCCCTACAGTCGGCAGTACCGGCCGCAAGGGTCGGTAGTGCCGCCCTACAGCCCGGCAGTACCGCCCGCAAGGGTCGGTAGTGCAGAGGCAACGAACCCAGAAGGGGACCTCTCTGGAAAATAACTGCCGACGTTGTGGGGGCGGTAGTGCCGGTCTGAGCGGCATTACCGGCCTCACCACGTCAGTAATGCCGGCCACAGCTCAACTAGGGTTTCCAGAAAAATGGTTTTCGCGCAAACGACTTCGGAACTTCGCGGCGATTGCATGGATGGGTTCTCAGAGATGGTAAGGACCCATTCACGCGAACCACGCAAAGTTTCGACCCCGTTTGACCTAATTTCACATCCGTGAAACTCGAGAAACCTAATTTACGCTAAATTTCTACTTTCGACCCGAATCGAATTCAAACTCGATTCTTTTCGCGAAACTCGAACTTTAACGGCATCGAATATATTCTAGTGTCATTTTCCTAGCTTTTGGAACTAGGGTTTCATGGATTACTTCCAAAAGTTACGAAAATGATATTTAACCAAATATATCCGATAAAAACGTATTTAGGGTTTCCGATCTTGGTTTTCGCGCTAACGAGAACTCTAGCACCTAACCTAGGTTTAGAAACTCAGCTAACTAGAGATTGAGCACTACAACTAGGTTTTCTAAGGTTCCAATTAATACATCAAAGGGTAAAGGAAGCATGAACTAGAGGAGGAAACTCATATCGCAGTAGAGTTGATTAGAACTCGATCCACTTACCACGGATCGTCGCTAGGGTTTGAGAACGGCGATCTCCTCCGTGGCTTGCTTCTCCTCGAGCTCGAGAACACTGGAGAGAGGGTTTTAGAGGGAGGGAAAGCTTGAGAGAGAGGGGGAGAGCTCTATGAGAGAGAGAGAAGGAGAGGGAGTGAGAGAGCTAGAGGGAGAGGGAGTGAGGGAGAGGAGTCGGCTAGGGGAGGTAAAGGAGAGGAGAACCCTCTAGAGAACGCTGAGGTGGCCAGGGTAGCCGGTCAGCAACGGGCGCCCTGCCCCCCTGCCCGAACCCCTCGGACGGCAGTACCGGCTTGGGCCGGTGGTACTGCCGCCCGACCGGTACTACCGCCCAAGACCGACGGTAGTGCCGCTCTGGCTGCAAGATTTCGCGAAAATTTCCAAAAAGCTCCCAAATCTTGGAAATTCATCCCGGAAACTTTTAGGATGGTTTCTAAGATAGCTAGAGAAGGTTTAGAAACTACGGTTGCTCGAAAATTCTAACCGCAACACGAAATAAGATTTTGGAGCAAAAACTAAAATGAAACGGCTCGAACAAACAAATCCAAACACAATTAACTCTAAATTGAAATCCAAATAACTCTCAAGGGATTAATTAACATTTAAAAGCAATTACAAACTCAGGATATCACAGACCACCCGACCTGATCTAGGTCAGGTGACAACTAAGCATTTCTAGGTCGGAGATAGCCTGATCCAGAAAGCCATTCAGGTCGGGCTATGATGCCTTTACCATGCCGACGTAGATTTAAGTTAGTCCGACCAAGCTCTGGTCAGACAGAAGAAAAATCATTTGCGTAGGGATAACGTTCAAAATAAGCTTTTCTCTGACAGGTACCGACAACCGCTTGGAAGTTGCCAATAGTGAAGAGACGCCTCTCTTACGAAAAGCTATCCTTTCGATGTGAAGACACCTTTCGATAAAACAGCACCTCCTAACGGGAAGACACCTCTATGAAGATGACAACTGCCATCCTTTCAAAGCTAAAAATAGGTTCCTCTCGCCAAGGCCAAGGACATAAAAAGCAACGAAACACAAGCACCAAGAGACAAGAAACAGCAACAGACGAAGCAACCAACGACAACAGGGAAAACGCAAGATAGCATTAGGCAGTCTTGTAATTTCATTCTATACTGTATTTAGAGAAAAGCAATACAATCCAATTTTCATCCATCCTTGATTCCCCTTTAAACATCATTTTAGTAAATAAAGACAACCCAAAATATATTGGTAAGCTCGATCTAGGGACCCCAGGTCCTGAACTTCAACAGTTATGTCTCATTGATATGTGGTTTCTAGGCCCAGAGGTCATATATCAATAAGAAATAATGTGGTAAATCATCAAGTACACATCAACTTTGTGGCAAATAATCAATTATCCTATGGTTTCTTGGTGCTGAATTTTGAGATAGCTCTGTTAACCCAACTCACCATTGCTGTTTCAAAAAAAAAAAGGAAAGAATTAAGAAAAACCATAGTGGATTTTCCCTGCATCTCAAGCATGCCTACAAGATTCAACACGTACAATCCGATGCCTACTCCCGACGATCAAAACATACTACACAGAATGTGCGGCGCACGCCGCACCGTGTAAAATTTACCCTGTTTTTTTTTCTAGAAAAGACTGCTGGAGGATCTAAACATATTTTTTTTTTCGGAGCGATCTTAACACTCTATACATTCACCGGTGAATAATACATTTTCTGAAAAATATTATAGATCGAGTTGCAAAAAAAACTATAGAGATACAGCTGTATACATATATTTCTTATTCCGAAAAATATCAAAAATCGAGTTGCAAAAAAAAAATAGAGAGATAGAGTTGTACACATATTTCTTTTGATGAATTTGGTTAACACTTCATTATTACCCGGTCAACCTTCTTTTGTCGAGTTTAATGCTCTATGTGTTAACCGGGTAATAATACATGTTCCAAAAAATATTAGAGATGCCAACCTTTTTTTTGTCGAGTTTAACAATCTATGTGTTCACCGAGTAATAATACATATTTTGAAAAATATTAGGGATCGAGTTGAGAAAAAAGTCTAGAGATTAAATATCGAGTTGGAAAAAAAGTCTAGAGATAGTGCTGCACAAATATATCTGTTGATGAAAATATTTTTTCTGGAAAAACAGATAAAAGACCTGGACACATATTTCTTTTGACGAATTTGGTTAACACTTTATTATTACCCGACTAACACTTTATTATTACCCAGCTAACCTCCTTTTGTCGAGTTTAATACTCTATGTGTTAACCGGGTAATAATACATGTTCCAAAAAATATTAGAGATGTCAACATTCTTTTATCGAGTTTAACACTCTATGCGTTCATCGAGTAATAATACACGTTTCAAAAAATATTAGAGATCGAGTTGGGGAAAAAAATCTAGAGATTAGAGATCGAGTTGAAAAAAAATCTAGAGATAAAGCTGTACACATATTTCGGTTGACGAAAATATTTTTTCGGGAAAAACGGAGAAAGGATCTGGACGTAAGGGCCGGGACCTGTTTGTTATATTTTTGGACCTGATCGCTATCCTGAAAAATTAGAAAAGGGCTCGTTCGAGATTTGTATTTAGCGAGGGTTTTCCGTAAAGTAACGAATCGGGGACCTAAATATAATCTGGAAACGTTTTTCTTACCCTCACAAAAAATCGCAAATGACTTTTTTGTAATTTACAGAAACCTATCTGTAATTCGAAGAAAAGGAAGGAACTCTTTTACAAATTGGCATAGAGATGCGGTGGATGGCATGAGCTCTCTTCAAATCCTTCTCATATAATAGATGTAATATTTGTACATTAGATGTGCATTGGATTCCAATGGTCCGGTAGGCTGGAGGCGGTTTCGACCTCGGGGTCGGCTGGAGAGCAACCCCGCATGTCTTCTACCGTCCGCGGTCGGGTTCAGAATTATTGTTGCAATTGTGTTCGCACAAACGCTAATTTTGCAAGGAAAAAAAAAAGGTACAAGGGACCTAGGAAAGGATGACTTCCAAGAAATGCAGCGAAATTTCTCTGGTTCCATTTTTTGGGCTCGGGCTGGGAGAAGGTCGCGCGCGGCCGGTCGGTGGTGGCCATGCCTGGCAATGGCAGGAGGGTTACGTCTCTCTCTCTCTCTCTCTCACCTCCTCCCGCCATTAATCGGGCGGGAAACGGAGAGCGCGCGGTCCATTTATAGGCATCATCCATCCTGTTTCTTGCCCTCCGTTTCTCTCGTTCTTCCTTCCTTCCTTTTGTCGGCTCCGTTTCTTGGCCTCTCTTTGGTTTCTCTTTCGTGGAGATAAGGCCGTGGCGTCATCGCCATCATCGCGCTGCCTCATCACGGGCGGAGGCCGCAGTCCTCTCCTTTCTCCTCCTCCTTCCTTGCTGTCCTCCCCCTTTCTACTCGCTATTTATAAGGTGGGTGATCTGATCCTCTGCTGCTTTCTTTGTTGTTGCCATCTTCTTCCCCCCTTTCTTTATCTCTTTCTTTCTTTCTTGACCTCTTTGGTGCGGTGCGTGCCCCCCCCCCCCCCCTCACTCGCATGTCCAGCCTCGCTTGCGGGTGCGCAGGAGCAATGTCGTCGCCGCCGGACATGGTGCTCGCCAGGAAGGGACGCCTCAGGCAGCGCTACGACAACGAGTACCGCCTCGTCGCAGGGTAAAACAAGCTTTCTTGGAATTCTTTCAATTGCTTCTCAGGAAATTGAGTGCAGATGAAACGCGCCGATGTTTGTTTTCCCTCTCCCTCTTTTGCTGATCCGTTTCCTCGGATTGCTGCCCATGAGCAGGTGCGTCCCGTACAGGGTGAAGAAAGACGAGGGCAACCTTTGCAGCCTCGGCGACGATGCGGTGCAGGTGGAGGTGCTCATGATCTCAACGCCCAATCGCACTGACATGGTCTTCCCAAAGGTAATATGGCATGGCTCCTCTAAACTGGCTTCAGGTCAATTAATCTCTCAAGGCAATGCGAACGCGGGCAGCGTGTGCATCAGCACTGACGAATCGATCTGCTGCTTGCTTTTGTCAGGGCGGGTGGGAGGACGACGAGGACGTCTACGAGGCGGCCTGCCGCGAGGCCATGGAGGAGGCCGGCGTCAAGGGCATCATCAATGTAAATTAATTATAGCTCCAGTCTCCTCGCTATAACTCGTTCTTGCAATTGCTTATATCTTATTTTCAGTTTCAAGCTACGGACTCCAATGTTCTTACCAGTAGATTTAGTTCCTGCATGTTACACAGTGATAATGGCCTATGGAGTGACTATCGTGATAAGTACCTAAAATGTTTGTGACACAATGCAGCCGACCTGAATTCTGAAGAAGTCTGCGGTTGATCGCAGCAACGCCTACTTGGTGTCGTTTTGCACGAAAAATTTGGTATTTACAGTAATTAACCAACGCAATTTGGATATTATTGTCCAGTTGATCTATCACTTGAAAGCTCAACAATGATAAACTAGGTTGCGGTTTACATCTCCAATCAGATAGGTTTAACCTGTAGTAGATAGCCCCAACCATGCTTGATAGGGAAAGCGATAGGGAAGTTCTCTAGTAGCATAGAAGCATCACTTGGTGGTTAAAACTCAATCATCATTACGATGATACTCTGAAATCACTGTGATTTTCTAGTTGGGAAGATCTCGGAATGAAGTGTACTATTATTTCCCTATTTCCTCCCATTCTTCGTTGCCCGGCTTGTCATTAGAAATAATTTCCTTCAGATCCGAGTCAATAGGCTGTCATTTTTATCTTGCTGCATACATGACCCCAACCACTATGCATGTGGTGTGTTTCCTACTTGCCCTGCAGTGCCTACACCACTCTAATTAGCCCTCTTGGTGATACAGTTACATCATTATGTTGCTGTTAGTACTTACTAGTTTCCTGGTGCCTCAGTTGAACTATTCAAGGATTGCACAACTGCTAATATGAGCCTGTATGACTAAGTGCAACTTTGCAACACGGGTAAGAAGTAGGAGCACTTTTGGAATTGTGGTAGCTGTGCTGTAGTGCAATGGCAAATTGTGACACGTGCTGAATTGAATGAGGTGCTGCTCTGAATGTAAGAAGGAAGAAACAAGTTCTCTCACAATTGCCATTTGCTGTACCAGAGGGCTTCCTTGGGACACTGGGTGTTCAAGAGCAAGAGCAGCCAGAACAGCAGCAGCCCCAGGGGTGCCTGCAAGGGCTACATCTTCGCCATGGAGGTCACTGAGGAGCTCGAGTCATGGCCGGAGCAGGCAACCCACGACAGGCGATGGGTGAGCCCCTGTTCACCCTATGTTGAAGCTTCACCAATGTCATGTCAATGCCAATTTTGTGTCTCAGAACTGAGAATTCAGAAACTAGCCTGACTACCGTCACACCGTTGATGATCACTGAACAGGTCTCCCCTGGTGAAGCCTATCAACTTTGCCGGTACGACTGGATGCGCGACGCGCTCACCGCATTGCTGGAGCGGTTATCGATGATTGAACCTGTGGCGTCAGCGCAGGAACTGACTGATCAATCCGGCATGTACATGATGCTAAAGGCGACATCAGATGGCGCGGTTGCACTGTGCTGATGGATGCTGCTGCTGCTGCTGCTGTGGATAACTGGTGAATGCAGCTAGGTAGCTGCCTCCCCCCTTTCAACTGCAAACTTGGCTATCAGAAAATGCAGAACCTCTAATCACTTGTCTAGAACTTTCCTTTTTCTTTCTTAAGCAGCTAGTGATGAGTCTTTGGCATTTGCAATTGTTGCCCAGTAACAATTGCACATTGTCTAGGATCATCTTGTGGCCTGAGCCCTCGGTTGCAGGCACCACTTCCACCCGCAACATGGTATTGGTTGGCTTCAGAGGTTAGGGAAGAATTGTTAAGTAGGGGACTTATTCCTAAACTCTGTCTGCGGATGCATATTACCATGTCCATTTGCATGATCAATCCAATGGCTGTTGATTAGTGGGGGTTCCTCTGTAATTTCCTGTCGTGTAATATATGAAAATAGCATGGTAACTTATCCATCCCCTTCGTTGTAAGTGCCTTTAATCTCTGGACTTCCTGGAGCGATGACATGCTGTGGATAGAACTTTCTTACCCCTTGAGACTTGAGTTCATCCAAAGTTGAGTTGTCTAAAAAACAATTGTTCTGAAACTAGACATCTACAAAGTATATGATTGAACTTGATGAAGTTAGTAGGATGAACAAGTTCATCACCATGTCTTGACATGTAAATGTTTTTTTTTTCTGATTCCAAATTACTCTGGAAATAATTGTAGTGATCCAATTGTCTTCATTAAAAATGTGACCACGTAATTCTCGAATGCCTGCAAAAATATTAGTTTACAAACACATATACTATAAACAACTCAAACTATATACATATACATACTCATACCGGAAGGAATTCGGCCCTCGGCGGTACGATCGGCCGGGTTTCCGACCAATCTGCGACTTGCATTTACCTAGTCAAAAAGGGATGGCAAGGAAATTAAGGGTCAGAAGAAAACAAGAATTGGAGAAGAAAACAGGAATTGGGAGGAGAAATCATTGGCTGATCTTTTTCAGAAAGTAGGTGGGCTGGGCCATTAGTTGCAACTGACCACTTGAATTCCAGTGTAAGCCGACAGAGCTAAGGTTGCCAATTCTGATTAACATTTGGCATTTCATTTGATGCTGTGTAATGTGAATTTAGGTGGTAGTTCGGTTCTTCCATCAAGCCAAGCATGACGCATGTCCACAGTTGAAAACAGCATGTGGAGTAGCAAAAGAACCTAGTGTAAAATTCTGCAAATTAAACGCTAGCGCCTACCAGTACCACTAAGGAATGTTGGTTAATCACGACAAGATGATCATGTTAACTAGCATGGCAACAAGCGTGGAAACCGGCATTTGACCGCCTCCCTTTTATTCCTAGTTCCACATGCATGGCTGGGTGGTCACTTAGCTTGAAACTATGAAAGTGAGAATCATTTTTCTTTGTGTTATATATAGCTAGGAGAAGTGTAGAAGCAGTGGATGTATATGGTATTTCACAGCCTTGGTTTGCCAATGGGACTTGCCATTTTCATATACTTTCCAAGACATTAGAGATTCTTGCCTTGCAAAGTCATGTATTGATGGATTTAAAAAAACAGGTCATGTATTAATGAGCACAATCTTGTTTACTTTTGATCAGCATCATTTTCTCTGACTGAAATTTACAGCTCAAGAATCCTTCTTAGTTGTTCCTCTGAACTTATGTGATGTTTTGTGCAAGGACGAAATCGTTAAGCCAGTCGCACTAACCATCTCTGTCTTTACTAAGAGAGGTGGTAGTTTATGCACACACAAGAAACCTTATTTAAGCATGGAAGCAAGATCCTTGAGAACATACAGGTTTGTTCTAGGACTGCACATATCATGACAAACAAGATCATCCTATACTCTCAAAACAGGAGAATTAAAACTTCTGTTTTAGGCCTGCAGAATGAAAAGTATCAATCTTATCCGCTTATTCTTATCCGTCAGGTCAGGTATAAGCGGCTCAGATCACCATTGAAAAGACTTCAAAATTTTCAGCAGCCACACTGAATTATTCCACCTTACTCTCATCTCATTCTACCCTCTATAGTGATCTGGGCTGTATGCATTTACCTGCACCATCCAAATTTGCAACATAGAGTTCTCATTCCCCAATCCCCAGGATAGAGTGCTTTACATGAGTTCCTCACCTTCATTTCTTGAAACTCCGCCGTTTTTTCATTTTCTTCAGAAAAACAGAGCTATAAAACAGTTCAGGTCACAGTAAAATGAACTAAAGCATCTACTCTTCCTAGTGCAAGGCAAATAGGGGGGAAGGGGCACCTAAAAGCAAGGGAAGGCACATGCCAATCATATCTCTGCGCCCAACTAATCATGTGAAGGTACTTGTGCCTTGATAGAAATAAGGACACCTTGAAGTTTAATTTAATCCAAAAATAAATCATGAATAACATTTGATAGATGATTGGTAACAAATAACAGGAGCATACCCTAGATGCATATGCAACCAGCAGATTAGAAATAAACAATAGAAACATCATAACGAGTACGTACTGTTCATGTGTAGAGGAAGTAGTAGCCGTCGCAGTACGTACAGCGTTGAAGACGAAAATGCGCTGATGCCGAATGCGACGTCGAGCAGCAGCACCCAAATGTAGAGGAAGACGAGCCGTGATGAAGATTTTGGAGCAGTCGCGTCAAGCGCTTCTCAAAAACCTGATTCGTCCTCTCCCGGTACAAGAACTCCAGGACGAATGGTTCTGGAAACTTGCTCTCCCGTTCGCTGGTGCACACTGGCGTTCAGAATGGAGCAGATCACACTCCACTATATAAGTTAGTGTTAACCACTTTAGACTAGCAATGTGGGACAATTGTTAGTACACATACCTTCTCATGAGATGGACCTTTGAGATTTTCTAAGATCATTCTCTCAATTAAATGTTTTTTGGCCCAAATAATCCAACATGCCTTTGGGCCCATATAAGAAGTTATGTACATATATGCATCCCATTACCAGTTATGCCTTAATCTAGTACTTCTCTTTCTCTCGTCATTAGAAGGTTCGTTTGCATCAGAGGGTAATCATAAGAAGTCTTTTAAAGTGGTCGCATGATACAAATATCACTCACTCGTATGACCTTCCGACGAACACGCGCACTGATCCAATCGATGAATGCGCACACAATTAGATTTTGTTGCGATACTTTGAGGCAAAACTAAGCGTTGCTGTTTCATCGCCGTTACATGGCTTATTGGATTGCTGTTTAAGATTAATTTTGTCAAGTGCACTTTTGTGTTTATTTTAACTCCTAAGGGGATAGTTAAGAGTAATACGACATTATATACCTATATTACAATCCGGAAGTTCTCTGGGCTCTGTGCCTTTTTTGCGTTCGCTCTCCTCGCTCCGCCCGGCTGGCCTCGGTCTCGTGTCGTCCGTCCATTCGTCCTTCTGCTCTCCTGCTTCGTGTTGCATGCCGCTCTGCGCCGCTTCGCTGCGGCTCCGGCGCCGGTGCCGGTTGCGCATCCTCCCCAGGATCTCCGCCCTCTCCTTCTCCACCGCCTCCCCCGCCAGCGCCGCCGCATCCTCCTCTTCTGCGGTCAATGCTGCAGCATCTGAGCCCTCTTCCTCCACCTCCGGCGATCCAGCCTCCTTGCCATGCTTGCCCTCCTCGATCTGGTCCCACATCGCAAGGTTATGCCTCCTCCTCCTGCTCCTCCCCAGGATATCCGCCCTCTCCTTCACCACTTCCCCCGCCAGCGCCGCCGCGTCCTCCTCTTCTGCAGTCGATGCTGCAGCCTCTGAGCTCTCTTCGTCCACCTCCGGTGATCCAACCTCCTTGCCACCTCAGGTGGCCCGCAGGCCGCTGGATACGCCGCTGTCCCCCTTCCCTCACGTGTTCCGCCCGGCCCTCCTTTCGTCGGCCCTCCCTTCATCGACCGCTTCGGCGCCCTGTGCCGCTTCCTCACCTTCTTTGCTCAACCGCCTTACGAAGCCTCCTGGTCTCTCTCAGTTATCTCCCATAATATCTGTGCCGACATGCATCTCTCAAGGTACCTTTAAGCTTTAGCTCTCAATTTAACAGGGAGTTGTAGCCTTATTTTGCATTGAGCTTTCTGATCTCAGTAAACAAATTCGTGTAGATGGATCTTCCTTTACTGGAAAGGCCCATCCTTGAGCTTTTGTTGCTCGAATGGAGACAGTTCCTGCATTGCTGTATTTGGTTTATACAGATCCTATTTACCCCCACCTTTGCTGGAAGAGAATCTTGATAGTTTTACTTTGTGTTTCTCTATCTTTATTATTGTGTGCAAGAAAGACTACATGAGTTTGATGCAATCTGAAAGGTAAAAAATTCCCACTGATTCTCAGAATTTACCTCTTTGTTTTGGTCTTTCTGTCTGCTTCTCAGGCATGCGCATAACTGCAAGCAGATTACCGGTCACAGGTGACTTTCATCGTGGTTCAGAAACGCCACCGCAGCAGATTATTTGCGCACAACCACAATGACCAAAACTCACTCGACAAGAGTGCAAGCATAATACCTGGTGATACCATCCTGTTAGGTTGTTGTTGTGCATTTTGCTTCTACCTTTCTCTTGCCAATATCCTTTGCTGATCTAATTGCTTCCTCTCTTTCCCCATTTGCAGATACTATATTGGACTCCAATATTTGCCGTCCTACAGAGTTTGGCTTTTTCCTGTGCAGCCATGTTGGCATTAAGGTAGACGATGACACAAATTTGCATATTCTTGTCATTTAGACATCTATAAAGCGATAGTTAAAATAATCTGCATCCATAAGCCACAGACCGTCCTGCTCATTACCATGTTTCAAGATCTTGTAAATGAAACCCTTTCCTTCTGGTTATTACAAAGCATTAAGAGTTTTTTTTATATTTTCCCTATTTAGCTATATGCTAATATTATGTTCTTTAAATCTTAATTTAGGCATGGAGCAGCTAAATCTCCATATGAAGCTGGACCATTTCAGATGAAGTTATTATTATCTCGCAGCTTCCCTCATCCTCCTCTAAAAGGTACCTCTTTAATTTTTTTTAGCGGCTTTCACGCTTCAGTTTATTTCTTGAAGTTAAGCTTTTAGTTCAAGATCTCTGTATTTCTTCACCAAATTTCCCATCCAAACATAGCAATTCACCATTAGTCATGACGTACTCAAGTCTTAGAAACAAAAGAAAATGTTGCGGTTATAGTATAGTCAAATAGTAGAGAACTTACGTTTTTTCTCAATGTCAGGAATATCGCTCTCCTCACCCTTCTCAACAATAGCCTACATCAAACTTTTGGAATTCACTGCAAGGCTATTATTAAGGAAATCTATAGTATTGACAACGAATACAAACTGTGCAGCTCACTTATAAGGTAATACCGTTTTCTCCTACTACTTGTGGTCATATATAATGATAAAGTTGTTCTCTTACACTTCTAATTGTTAATGCCAATGAATATTCTTTGCTACGATCTGGTCCAATGGTTTACTCAACTATGATTAAATGCTATTTTTTTACTCCTTCAAAAACGTTAACAAATTTTTGCTGAAATTTGATTCATTTCATATCCTTTTGTGATTCAGGTTATAAAGACTACAGCTTTGTCGAGTATGCTTTTTTCCTATAATCTGTCCTGAAAAAAAGAGTACATCAACCGTGTTTTCACAGTTGTTGCTGCAAGGACCTCGAGCTTTTATGCTTATTGATTTGCTTGCTTTTTGTCCTGTATGCCTGTAATGTTACTGCAGATTATTAGTCATCATTTTCATTTCCCTTAGGTACAATACACTAAATGTGTAGGAACATTCAAATGGGCAGTAATTACTTCCCTAAAAGTAATGGACCATGCACCAGTATATCGTTGGAAAAAGGATAAGCACCACTGTTTTCTTCAGTCCTGCCCTTGATGATAGAAGATACTGCTTGTTAGCATCTTTTCTTAGTAGTCATTATATCGTTCCAATTTTTAGTACCCCTGCTTAACTCTGAACCATTCCTCTACTTTCCATTACATCGCTCAATGGATTTCTATAAAAAAAGAATAAGCAGCACTGTTTTTCTTAGTCCTGCCTCTAATGATAGATATGTTGCGATTTTTGCACCATTTCCTGGGAGAATACTGCCTGTTGGGAGGATGCTTCCAACTTATTTTGTCACTCAATTGTTTACTGATGTTTATCACCATATTCCCTGTTTAGGAAACAGCTAAGTGTGCTTTGTGCTATTAGTTATTAAGTCACAAATTATACTGCTGTATTATATTTCAAACTATCTAATATTCGCTCAGAGTGACAGTCTTGCCGTGTCTCAGCTTAATATGCCTTTTACGTCTCTATTTAGTTAATCGGCTACATTCAGATATTTACAGAGTGCCAATAGAAGAGGGGCAACAATATAACAAAATCTGCGTGAAAACAGTAGTAAAAAATGCCTTCCAATAAAGTAACTTATTAAGAAAATCAATTTGCATACAGATAAGTCAGAAGTAATATAAACTAATGTTTTAGCCGTTATTATTACACATTAGCATAGCTTCTGTTTCATTTGCATTTCGCTCACAAATCCGTCATTTTTTTATATTCAACGTTCTCATAACAAACACTATTAAAGCTATTCCCGCCTGCGCTGTCAATATCATATACTCATATTTAGTATTATTTGCACTGTTTACCTTCACCAAGCCTGCACCTTATACTTCTCTGATTGCCTTTTCCTCTTTGCCTAAGTACAGACCACCGCTACATCTTAGACTATTTTCTTGCAAGATTAGTATAACTAAGTTATAAAAAACTGCAACACCTTACCTATATTATGCGTACATCTTTTCTTGATTCCATGTATAATAATTATCTTTACTCTACAAGAACACCATGCTGGTATTATAGATCTAATTTAAACACTACGCAATTACTTTGTAGTTTCCCAAAGACACGAATACTGTTTTATTGTTTATACTGTCTAACTGGATGGTTCAACAACTCTTTAGTACAATACCCAGAAATACACCTCCACACCCTTTGCTTTATACTTTGATTACATCCTGTATAAAACCGCACTGACAAACAAAACATTTTAGGTTTTAAGATGCATGATGTTAAAACATATTAATTGAAGATAACCATAAGGTCTCCTGCACTAAAAAAAATTAGTATAGCAACAGATTTTTGCTTATGTTTACCGTTTCCTGCTACTATAACCGTTATTACTGGCGCCCAGTTTCCTAGTATGTATTAGGGATAATAGAAACTACTGACGGTAGTGTGATCACACGATATATTATGCATACCTCAAACATATGCAACAGATAGCCGAAATACTACCAACCAAAAGATGGATCACACGGAGTATTTTTTATGGTAAAATTCTATCCAAATGAACAACAATTTACAGATGATTCGTGTAACACCCCGGCATTTAATATGCCCGAATGCTACCAAACATAGACTAACCAAACTCTAAATACCACAAATACAAGTAAATTACAGCAAAAGCACGAATGCTAAAAACCGAAATTTCGACAGCATCTCATTTGTTTTAATATGAATTGAAGGAACAACAACAGCATAACAATATATGGCAATATAAGAGGCATCTCAAATAGCAATAATTAACGGCATGACAGCAATATAAGTCTAATTCCAAGCATTCAGTGTCTCCATGAGCCAAACGAACAATAAGACTCTCATAACGCAAAACTAAACCATAAATCAATAAGCATCACACTTAATTTATTATCAAGACCCAATTGAATGACTGTGGGAACAAATGAGTGAAGCTACGTGTAGAAGTGTGACTATTTCCCTTCCCCGCATGCCGGTCTCATGGTACCTAAAACAACAAGAAAGCACAAGCGTGAGTTCAACACTCAGCAAGTATATTGCAATGGTACAAAAGAACAATTACATAGCTACAACAACTCACATCATGTCTATCATCTTATTCATGATCACATATTATTATCATCATCATCATTATGTATGCAATGCGATGCGATGCACATGTCTCCTGGAAACTCATACCAGTATGGTTGAGTACACACCCGTCAGTGTGCACCCTCTCCCCCCTTCCATCCCGAAGATGGAGGGTGCCTACTCCTCGCTTCCATTCACCGCGGTGGATGAAATCACGATGTAGGACTTACTCAATGGCGCTCCGGACTAGTCATAACTTTCTCACCGACCTTACCGGACTAGTTATGACTTCCTCACCGACCCGGCAATGTATCATGCCATGTATGCAAACATGCCAACATCATAGATATCTTGTACATTAACACATGGCATCATAACATACTAAAGCATATTCATCATATCAAGGGCAAACATTAAGGCATGGCATGTGAACATATTCTATATTCAATTTCAACTCAACAAAACTAGCAATCTACAACTCGCTACCCATTACAATACACTTGCCTCAACCACGGACGATGGATTGGCGAGAAGTGGAGGGCACTCCCGGGGTCACACCACCTGCACATAGGCACCACACACTCAAAATCATGCCCACAAAACAATATGCAAACACTCTTCTACCCCGACTTCGCAATCTACTCGCACAACCCAAAAACAGAGGTTTTGTACCGTCGGGACAGTAGACTTGCAACGAGCATAACACGGGTTCAAAGACTCCGAATCGATTAAACGAGTACATCCTCGCGTAGCTTAGGAAATTTCCTAACTTTTTCTAAGGATATGAAAAAACTGATTCGGACTCTAAAGTGGTTTAATCTACAGAATACCGTGATCTGTTCCAATCACGTCACAGTTTTTAACACGTTCGGTAAAACGAGCATAACTTTCAAACGGCTGGGCGAAATTGGACGTTCTTTATACCCACTGAAAGTTATTGAAATTACCTACAACTTCTTCAACAGGAGGCTGACCAAATTCGGACTCTAAATTGGCGAAAACCCAAACCCTAGGTCGATAGCTCATGCTGCCCGAAACAGAGAACGTGGCAAACTCTAGATCCCATCTAATCTACCCAACTACGGCACCACCAATTGATCTAAAAACATGATATTAACCCTTAGAACAGTACCTAGACCAACCCCAAGGATCCCTGTGGCCATACCTTCGCCCGACGAACGAAAAACCAACAGATCTCCTCCCGGTTCGCGCGATCTCCTTCCTCGCTCCAAATCCACGAGTTCTCCTCGTTGTGAAGCGCTGCAATGGACTGATCTTCGGGGTGGTGAGGTGGAGAACTCCCCTAGGGGCAGCAAGGGTTGTGGAGAGGTGAGGAGAGGGGTGGTGGAGCAATGGGGAGGAGGCGCAAGGGAGGATGGGGGCGGCTAGGAGAGGGAGGTGTGGGGGCGGCTAGGGCAATGGGGGGCGCACACAGCAGGGAGGGGGTGAAAAAAGGGCTAGTGGAGGCCCCCAACCAGGTCTCCTACTCCTATTTGGACTCAAACTCCTTCCCACCAAAGCCCACGACCCTTTCCCTTAGGCCCAAACTCCCCCGGAAAGGCCCAAACTCCCGGAATCGGCCCGGAAACGCAAATAAACCTCATACCGTATGGTTTCAACCTCCAATTCCGCATCCCATAATGTTTTTGACCTAGACATTCACATTTTATAAGGTTACGACACTCCGTGGTGTCACATTCTCCCCCCCCCTTCAACAGGATTCGACCTCGAATCCAAGACACACCAATACGCAACCCAGCAAAGCAAAAGATAGCTAGGTTTCACATCACATACCTGAGGCGAAAAGCTCGGGATACTTCTCGCGCATGCGAGACTCCAGCTCCCAAGTTGCTTCTCTCTCGGTCTGATGTGACCACAGGACTTTCACAAACTTGAGTGTCCTGTTCTTCATCACTCGCTCCGAAATCCCCAGAATTTTCACAGGACGGGACTCGAAGGTGAGGTCCTGCTCAAGCACTAATGGTTCCAACGGAACCACCAACTCTGGATCATGCAAGTATTTTCTCAGCATCGAAACATGGAACACATTATGCACTCCTTACATTGACTCCGGTAGCTCCAGACGATAGGCCAGCTTACCAACTCGGGTGATGATAGGAAATGGCCCAACATACCTCGGACTGAGCTTCCCCTTGGTGCCAAATCAAACCACACCCTTAGTGGGAGATACTCGCAAGAGTACGCTATCACCCACCTCAAACTCCAAATCTCGCCTCCTCACATCAGCATAGCTTTTACATGCTCTGCTTGTTTGCAAGAAGGTTCTGCCGTACCTCCGCCACGCGATCAACAGTCTGCTGAACCCAATCCGGTCCAAGAACTGCTCTCTTGCCCACAACATCCCAACAAAGAGGCGATCTGCACTTCCGGCCATACAGTACCTCATAAGGAGCAGCCAGGATGCTGGAATGATAGCTGTTATTATAAGCATACTCTGCCAAAGGCAAATGATCTTCCCAGCTACCTTTCCAAGCCATCACACAGGCCCTAAGCATGTCCTCCAAAGTCTGAATGGTACGCTCAGACTGTCCATCCATCTGAGGGTGGAAAGCGGTACTAAGGCGAAGCTGTGTACCCAAAGCACTCTGCAAACTCTCCCAAAATTTTGAAACAAATTTTGCATCCCGATCAGAGATAATGGTCTTGGGTACCCCATGCAGTCTCACAATCTCCCGCACGTAGATGGGAGCCAACTCGCTCGCTGAATGGGTAGTGCGGATGGGAATGAAGTGTGCAGACTTGCTAAGACGGTCCACCACAACCCAAACATCATCCTTCCCTCGTGGAGTACGAGGTAAGCCAATGTCATGGTCCTGATTTTTTTATGTGTGTGGACATGGGGGTAAGTAAGTAATTTCCCTCCCCAAAATTTTTCCCCATTTCTTTTCCTCTCTCCCTCCCCACTCATCTCTCTCTCTCTCTCTTTCTCCACCCCACCCGGCTCCCCACCGCCCGACGCCCCACCTGGGCGACCGCCCCTGACGCCTCCCCACCTCCTGGCCTCCTCCAAAGACTCCGGCCCTGCTCGGGCCGGCTGCCCTCGCGCTTCTCCACACCGGCCACCTCCTCTAGCCGGGCCACGCCTGCCGCCTCCACACCCGGGCTCCCTATCGCCCCCCCCTCTCCAGTACATCTCCCTCTCCCTCCCTCCTCTCTCTCCCTCTCTCCCTTCCTCTCCATCTCCATGGCCATGGTTAGGGTTGTGGTGGATTTGGGGAGCTAGGGGTGGATGAAGGCTAAGTGTTTGATGAAATGCTAGAAAGGATGTAGGCTAGGTGTTTGTCAAAATGCCCATGGAGGTAGTTGTTGCTTGGGCATCCTTGTGAAGCTCGGAATGTGTATGGATTATTAGTATGGATGTGTTGCCTCATTGAGCTCCTTCTAGGGATTATGGGCCATGTAGGTAATCGATGGTTGCGTGGTGGTTGGGATGATTTAGGAATGGTGGGTTTGTGATCATGCAAGTTGGGTAGGGGTATGTGTTCCGAATGTTTTAATGCATTAGGTGTATCCGCGGCAAACCGGATACGAGATGCAATCCATGCATTTCAGATTGTAGACCTAGCTTCCGTTCTTTCCGTTCAGCCCTTACTACTTATGCTCTATTCTAGTTCGTTTTCAGTGTTGCGCACCTAACGGTTAGTTGGGATTGGTACCAAATGGGAAAACTTAGTGGAGGGCGAGCAATCAAATCACTAGCTGTAAGGTTTTCGATTCGAGATAGTGTTGAGCCATTCATAATATTGTTCGGCTGTTATTGTGGAATTTCGTAATCGTATTCTCATTTTGGTTTGTCGATTGCTTGCATATTGTCATCAATTGTCGTTTCACCACATATGCACGGCATACATCTCATTTCATATGCATTGTTGTCGTGTAGCGAACGATCCCGCGGAGGGTGAAGTGGCCGCGATCGAGGGTGATCACGGTGAGCCAGTTGTCGTTGAGGATCCGGCAGAAGCAGCAGGCAAGCACCTAAGCATATTTACCCCATTATATGATTTTATCTTTGAGAATTAAATTGCTTATTTAGACGATTAGGTATGCATTAGGAGTTGAATGGTGGTAATAGTTTTTAGAACCTACTTGCTGCACACACACTCCTTGATACTTGTAGAACACTTCCTTCGGAATTAATATATGGGTAATTATAACAAGTCTACGCTTAGTTTTGCTTAGATGTTGGGTTGGGCCAAGTGGGGAATGGTTCTCCCGCTTGCGATTATACTAATGGTTACTTTCACACATGATGGGTTGGAATGGATGTGATTGTGAGTTGGAATTGTTAAAATGTGGACCGGGCGGGGAGTTGGTTCATTTGGGTATGGAGACTCAAATGTGTAGCCCCGTCTGTGTCAGTTAAGGACCGATCCGTAAGTGGAATAAGATTGAGCACACCCCGGTTGGTCGCATGCCCGATTATGGTACGGTAAGCCACTCTTTCTTTCATATTGAATCGATGGACCGTAACTTCCTGTGGTTGGACGTGGTTGAGGGCTTAGGCCGGCTCTTGAGCGCCAAGCTGGGCTTGGGGCAGCTCGAGGGGGTGCTAGGTTTTCGGACCGCAGGAGGACGCTTCAGCGATTGGGTATGGATGGGAGGGGGTTGACACGAGGCCCTTCGTGGTACGTGTCGTGCGATCAATGCTTCCCTGCAGGGTTAATTAAGCGATTTGAATTGCCGCGCTCTCGGATATGAGCAAGCTTGATCCGAACTTCTTCTGCATAGTAAATAACTTGAACTTGCAGCTCGTCGTTGGGCTTGAGCCTTAAAATGGTTATGCATTGCTCTACTTTAATTGTTGTTGCTTTCAACCTCACATTAGAAGTAAGTGCGGTCTATAACTGCTTTAAATTTGTAATTGGTCCAATTGTCGCACTTATACTACAAATGTTAATGCTTTTCCGCACTTTTACCTTAAGCTTACTCCTTGCTACAACTAAATGCATAATCCTTTGGAGTCGGTCCTATATGGACCCACGGGTAAGTCTTGCGAGTACCTTCCGTACTCATGCTTCTGCTTTGTGGTTTTTCAGGTGAGGATTAGGTTGGGTGCGAGTTCTGCCCGTACTGTCTCTCGGTGACTGGGCGGGGCACCGAGTAGAGGCTTGCCGACGCCGTTTACGCCTGGGAGTGTTCAGGGGCAGAACACTTCCGGGATTTGTCTTACTTTTGCTAAATGTATCCCTTTTGTTGTATAGATAGATGCGGTTGTTGGGCTTTTGGATTTGGTAAGGGATGTTTAAGTGTATGTCGGGTTCCGTATGCGTTTTCTTTATTTATTTATCTTCTTTGTGGTCTTTGTGGATGTCGCTTTTACTTTCCATATATATATATCAACTGCTGTTTTTCTTGTCTGCTGAGTGGATGTCCGTATTTATAGGAAGGTCATGCCGAAATTTTCTAGTTTTTGATGGCTTGGTTATTTTTCGGGTTTTTGGCTAGTCGTGGGTCCTTGTTGGTTGTTTTTCGGTTGGGTCGGTGGTCGTCTTGGTTTGTCTTTGTGCGTGGTGTTTCCGCTTGTGCGTTTGGTCGTGACTGTTTCGAGTTCGTTGCCCCCTTTGTGCAAATTGAATTGATAACGGCATTGGAAACCGGTATGTGAGGATCCTGGGCGTGTTTCGGGTTGCATACCAGGGGAATACCGGGATTGTTGTCAGGTTAATCGAGTGGGTTACTGTCATCTCAGTTGGGTTTGGGTGCTAGCACTGTGAGCGCCACCGGCGGTCCGTTGCTAGCCTTCAAATCCGATAAGGACGACAGGACATTCGAAAATCCGAGGACGATTTGGGCAGCTCCCTGACAGCCAACCACAAAATCCATGGAGATGTCATCCCAAGGCCACACAGGGATCTCCAATGGCTGCAACAGACCAGCAGGGCGCTTATGTTCGGCCTTGATCTTCTGACAAATCCCACAAGACGCCACATACTTGGCAATATCTACTCTCATCCTTTTCCACCAGAAATTCTTTTTCAAATCCCTATACATCTTGGTCTCCCCAGGATGGACCGTGTACGGGGTGCGATGAGCCTCCTTCAGAATATCCTCTTTCACTTGGGATTTCTGAGGTACGCACAGACGACCCTGAAACCTCAAAACTCCCGCATCATCAACGGTAAAATGCCCAGACTTGCCATCCTCAAGGCGCTTCCTCACCTGCTGGAGCAAACGATCATGCTGATGTGCCTCCCGCACACGCTCGGGAATCGCTGACTCAAGAATCAATTGAGTTTCAGCTTGCACGGTCCCCGCAAAGCAGTAGGAGACTCCCAATCGCTCAAAATCAGCAACAAGACAATCAATGACAGGGGGCATTGTCTTGCGACTGAGAGCGTCAACCACCACATTTGCCTTACCTGAATGGTACTGGATAGTGAGGTCATAATCCTTTATCAATTCCAGCCACCTCCTCTTCCTCAAGTTCAAATCTTTCTTAGTAAAGATGTACTTGAGGCTCTTGTGATCAGTGAAAATAACACAAGACTCGCCATGCAGATAGTGCCTCCAAATCTTCAATGCAAACACCACCATGGCTAGCTCAAGATCATGTGTGGGATAGTTCTGCTCATACTTTTTCAACTGCCTCGACGCATAAGCAATCACCTTGCCATCTTGCATAAGCGCACAACCAAGTCCCAAACGAGAAGCATCAGAATAAACAATGAAGCGCTTCCCAGGCTCGGGAATGGTAAGAACAGGAGCAGTCACTAACTTCTCCTTCAAAGTACAGAAACTGTGCTCGCACTCTGCAGTCCATTGAAATTTCATCCCCTTCTGAGTCAGCTGCGAAAGTGGCTTGGCAATGATAGAGAAATCCTGCACAAAATGCCGATAGTAGCCAGCCAACCCAAGGAAACTATGCACCTCTTTGACATTGGAAGGCCTCTTCCAATCCAAAACTGCCGAGACTTTGCTCGGATCTACAGATATGCCCTCTGGATTGATGATGTGGCCAAGAAAACCCATTTCTGAAATCCAGAACTCGCACTTTTTCAGCTTAGCAAAGAACTGATTCTCCCTCAAGGTGCTCAGCACAAGCCTCAAGTGCCGCTCATGCTCCTCTTCTGATTTAGAGTAAGCCAGAATGTTATCGATGAACACTACCACAAACTCATCAAGGTACTTGTGTAGCATACTGTTCATCGCCTCCATAAAAATAGCAGGAGCATTAGTTAGTCCGAAAGACATAACTTTAAATTCATAATGCCCATACCTAGTGGAGAAAGCAGTCTTCTCAATGTCCTGCTCCCTCACGCGAATCTGATTGTACCCCGACTGAAGATCAATCTTGGAGAACACCTTTGCTCCCTTCAGTTGGTCAAATAGATCCTCAATGCGAGGCAAAGGATATTTGTTCTTGACTGTCACTTGATTAAGAGTACGATAATCAATGCACATACGCCAACTTCCATCCTTCTTCGAAACAAAGAGGACGGGTGCTCCCCAAGGTGACACACTGCGTCGAATAAAACCCTTGGCCAACAAATCCTCCAACTACTTTTTCAACTCGTCTTGAAAAGGACGAGCCAAGCGGTATGGAGAGATAGAAATAGGTCGAGTGCTAGGAACAAGATCGATACGGAACTCCACATTCCTCACAGGAGGTAAACCAGGCAACTCGTCAGGGAACACATCAACAAACTCCTTCACTACAGGAATCTCCTCAATGGAAACTGAAGAAGATGGCTTTTCTGACATAGCCATGAGGAAACCCAACTGCCTCAAACGGCGACCAGAAAACAGACTAGCCAAAGCAAAGACGGAACTGGAAGGTATACCACCCTTAAAGGTCAACTCTAACCCTGACGGGGCCTGCAAGGTAACCGTCCTCCAAAAGAAACAGATCTTGGCATGGTACTGATGCAACCAGTCCATGCCCAAAATGACATCAAAAGGAGCCAACTGGATCACTATAAGATTTGCAAAGAAAACCTCATCATCAATGGCAATGGTGCAACCTGGGCAAACCAAAGAACTAGCAATCAAACCCCCAGGAGAACTGACTATCACAGACTCAGAAATCCGTTGAACTCCCAACTTAGCTCTACTAGCAAACTCAGACGACACAAAGGAGTAGGATGCTCCGGAATCAAACAGAACAAAGGCATCAACTGAATCCACAAGCAAAGTACCTGAAACCACCTTTGGATGCCTAGCTGACTCAGCGGTCGGCAGGGCGTACACTCCTGGTGGCGCCGGGACATTAGGATCCCCGACACCCAGCTGATGCCCCAACAAAGCTGGGGGCGGAGGAGGCAACTGAGGCGGAGCCGACGGCTGCGGGCACCAGTAGGCTGCTGGTGGCGCCCACGCATAGGGCGGCTGAGGAGTAGCAGTCGCCATCATGTGCACCGACCCTCTGGAAGACGCCGCTGGAGTGTGAGGAGAAGGCACCATCTCCCACTTGATGATGCTACCGGGATTCATCCGGCAGACTCTCCCCATGTGGCCGGGCTTGCCACAGTGGTTGCAACTCCCGGTCCAACCACACTCCGAAGCACGGTGCTCACCACCACACTTGAAACAAATCATACCCTGCCCGAGCACAGGACGAACCGCCACTCACGAGGAAGACGACTAGGGCGGCTTCATCTTAGCCCCTGAGGAGGAGCCCTGTCCTCCCTTGAACTTCTTGAATGTGGGTCGATGGGAAGACCCACCTCCTCCACCAAAGGTCCTCTTCTGGCCCCCGCTTGGGGCCGCTGGAACCCCTGAACCTCCAGGGTTTTGCTTATCCCTGGAGAGCTCCATCTCGAGCTCCATGCCCTTCGCCTGCTCCACCACAGAACAGAAATCACGAGGGACAGTCGCTCCCATGACAACTCTGAACTCCTGGTTGAGGCCTCTACGGAACCTCCTCGCCTTCTCCCTGTTGTCAGCTGCCACCGCCGGCACAAAGTGAACCACATTATTGAACTCAGCCTCATACTCCGCCACCGACCTCTTACCCTGGGAAAGAGTCGTCAGAGTAAAGACTCTGGGTAGAACTTAGCTCGGAAGCGAGCCACAAAGTCCTCCCAGGTGACCGGACCAAGATCGGGGGCTCTAGCAGCTAGAACCCCCTCCCACCAGATATCAGCTTGGCCCTTCAGTTGAAAGGCCACAAAGCATGCCCTCTGGACCGAGGTCAACTCTAGGACCTCAAACTGCCGCTCCATGTACCGCAGCCAATCTGCTGACTGGACCGGCGTGCCTACTTCGTCAAAAGTGTCAAGACGGAGGGACATCCACTCCCGGAGACTCATCCTCAGCTCCGGCATAGCGGGGGCAGCAACTAGGGCCGCTGCAGGGGGAGGCACAACAGCAGGGGCTGCCCGCAACTGCTGGCGCAGCTCCTGAACCTCCCTCTGCAGAGACTGAACTAAGTCCGCATTGGCGGCGGGTACCTCAGCCCCTGACTGTGCCACCGGGAGCTCCTCCTGCGCTAGCCCATGAGCATTGAGCGAAGCGCTACCCTCAGCTACAGACTCAGCAACTCCCTGAGAACCTCGCCCCTGGCCTCCACGGCCACGGCCACCACGGACTCTACCCCTCGGCATGGCTGCTACAGTCAGACAACCATCCAATCACATAAACATAAGCACAACATCATATAATCAAGAACAAAGATCAAACATCATCATAGACATAATCTTCATTAAATAATCAAGCGCAATGCAATGATGAACCAAAACTCCAACCTACTGTGCAACCAAGTGTGTCAAAATTTTAAATTACTTATTCCACTTTTGCAAGTTTTAATGTTGCTATCCTATGAAAAAGTTTTAGTTAAGACCTAAGCCATGTTTCTAAGTTATTCCACATCACATTTTAGTTGTAACCTAAGGTATGACACTAAAAATACACATTCCAAGGACCTACAACCTCACTCTGATACCAACTGTAACACCCCGGCATTTAATATGCCCGAATGCTACCAAACATAGACTAAGCAACCTCTAAATACCACAAATACAAGTAAATTACAGCAAAGGCACGAATGCTAAAAACCGAAATTTCGGCAGCATCTCCTTTGTTTTAACATGAATTGAAGGAACAACAACAGCATAGCAATATATGCCAATATAAGAGGCATCTAAAATAGCAATAATTAACGGCATAACAGCAATATAAGTCTAATTCCAAGCATTCAGTGTCTCCATGAGCCAAACGAACAATAAGACTCTCATAACGCAAAACTAAACCATAAATCAATAAGCATCACACTTAATTTATTATCAAGACCCATTTGAATGACTGTGGGAACAAATGAGTGAAGCTACGTGTAGAAGTATGATTATTTCCCTTCCCCGCATGCCGGTCTCATGGTACCTAAAACAACAAGAAAGCACAAGCGTGAGTTCAACACTCAGCAAGTATATTGCAATGGTACAAAAGAACAATTACATGGCTACAACAACTCACATCATGTCTATCATCTTATTCATGATCACATATCATTATCATCATCATCATGTATGCAATGCGATGCGATGCACATGTCTCCTGGAAACTCATACCGGTATGGTTGAGTACACACCCGTCGGTGTGCACCCTCTCCCCCCTTCCATCCCGAAGATGGAGGGTGCCTACTCCTCGCTTCCATTCACCGCGGTGGATGGAATCACGATGTAGGACTTACTCAATGGCGCTCCGGACTAGTCATAACTTTCTCACCGACCTTACCGGACTAGTTATGACTTCCTCACCGACCCGGCCATGTATCACGCCATGTATGCAAACATGCCAACATCATAGATTTCTTGTACATTAACACATGGCACCATAACATACTAAAGCATATTCATCATATCAATGGCAAACATTAAAGCATGGCATGTGAACATATCATATATTCCATTTCAATCTCAACAAAACTAGCAATCTACAACCCGCTACCCATTCCAATACACTTGCCTCAACCACGGGCGATGGATTGGCGAGAAGTAGAGGGCACCCCCGGGGTCACACCACCTGCACATAGGCACCACACACTCAAAATCAAGCCCACAAAACAATACACAAACACTCTTCTACCACGACTTCGCAAACTACTCGCACAACCCAAAACAGAGGTTCTGTCTCGTCGGGACAGCAGACTTGCAACGAGCATAACTCGGGTTCTAAAACTACGAATCGATTAAACGAGTACATCCTCGCGTAGCTTAGGAAATTTCCTAACTTTTTCTAAGTATATGGAAAAACTGATTCGGAATCTAAAGTGGTTTAATCTACAGAATACCGTGATCTATTCCAATCACGTCACAGTTTTTAACACGTTCAGTAAAACGAGCATAACTTTCACACGGCTGGGCGGAATTGGACTTTCTTTATACCGGCTGAAAGGTATTGAAATTACCTACAACTTCTTCAAGATGCGGCCGACCAAATTCTGACTCTAAATTGGCAAAAACCCAAACCCTAGGTCGACTGCTCATGCTGCCCGAAACAGAGAACGTGGCAAAATCTAGATCCCATCTAATCTACCCAACTACAGCACCACCAATTGATCTAAAAACATGATATTAACCGTTAGAACAGTACCTAGACCAACCCCAAGGATCCCCGTGGCCACACCTTCGCCCGACGAACGAAAAACCAACAGATCTCCTCCTGGTTCGCGCGATCTCCTTCCTCGCTCCAAATCCACCGGTTCTCCTCGTCGTGGAGCGCTCCAATGGACGGATATTCGGGGTGGTGAGGTGGAGAACTCCCCTAGGGGTAGCAAGGGTGGTGGAGAGGTGAGGAGAGGGGTGCTGGTGCAATGGGGAGGAGGCGCAAGGGAGGATGGGGGCGGCTAGGAGAGGGAGGTGTGGGGGCGGCTAGGGCAATGGGGGGGCGCACGCAGCAGGGAGGGGGCACAAAAAGGGCTGGGGGAGGCCCCCAACCAGGTCTCCTACTCCTATTTGGACTCAAACTCCTTCCCACCAAAGCCCACGACCCTTTCCCTTAGGCCCAAACTCCCCCGGAAACGCCCAAACTCTCTGAATCGGTCCGGAAACGCAAATAAACCTCATACCGTATGGTTTCAACCTCCAATTCCACATCCCATAATGTTTTTGACCTCGACATTCACATTTTATAAGGTTACAACACTCCGTGGTGTCACATTTCGCTCCAATGAATTTTGCGGTAGAGTCTGCTGTGAAGAAGAAGAAGAAGAAGCGCCGCAGATTAAGGAAGGAAGCCGTGAGAAGTCGCGTGAAAGTTTTCCAAAAATCTGATTCGCTCCAATCCATGCAGGATCAAAAGAAATAGTGGTTTTGGAGTAACTGCTTACCCCTCATCTGGTGCACACCGATTGTAGGGATGGAGTAGCCGAGATAGAGCAACGTAGTGGAACAACCAACAAAGAAATAAGATCGTGGTTTTATGAATATGCTTCTAAGGAAGGTTTCACTCATTCATCTCATATAGATGCCAGTTGAACAGAAAAAAGGAAACAACGTGTCAAATGGAAACTGCATTAAGACCAGTAATGTATCATATAAACAACGCTAATCACCCAACGTTCATATTTGATTTGACTCTTATATTTTTCATGTCCACTCTGGTTTGCCATGTCATTGTTCATGGTTATGAGGGGAAAAAAGGAGCTACCGCTTCGTACACAATAGGACTCGAAATTATTGAACCATGATTTCAAATACGCTAATTCAAGCAAAATTTTGGTATATTTTTGAGAATTTCATTTTTAGGGTATATACCCATCTATAACAATTAAAATGAAACACACACTTTTGAGAAAATATTCTCAAATTTAAAGATTTGAATGAATTTAGATAACATGTTTTGTTGATTTATGAAATTTTTTAAATAATATTATTTTAATAAAAAAATTATAGAAATAATATGCCGATTAAAAATAACAAAAATACCCCTCTATAGCCATTTGAAATTGTGACAGAGGGTAAAATTCGAATGGCCACCTCTCTGTCACCATTTGAAATGACGACGGAGAGGAAACTATAAAGGTCGCGTGCCGCCAAAACCAAACCGAGCAAGCAAAAAAGAAAGAAGAGGAAGAGAGGAGAGGGGGAGGAGAAGAACAGGGAGAAGGGGGGAGGAAGAGGAGGGAGAAAAGCTTCATGACTTTGCAGGTATTTTTTTATTTGAATTAAAATTTAAAAATATGATTTAGTGAGTAAATTAATTAGATTGTAAGTAATTAGTTATATAGAGTGACACCTGTTATTTAGATAGATGACTTAGAGACCAGATTAATTAGGTTTATAAGTAATTAGTTGTGTAGAATAGCGATATTTTTTTAGATACATGATTTAGTGACTAGAGTAATTAGTTTTGTAAGTAATTAGCTGTGTTGAATAGCGATACTTATTTTAGATAGACAATGTAATGACCAGATTAATTAGGTTTGTAAATAGTTAGCTGTCTAGAATAGTGATACTAGTTTTAGATACACAATTTAGCGACCAGATTAATTAGGTGTGTAGAGTAGCAATAGTTTTTTTACATAGACGACTTGAGGACTAGATTAATTAGGCTTGTAAATAATTAGTTATGTAGAATAGTAATAATTTTTTTGATACACGATTCAGTGACCAGATTAATTAGGTTTGTAAGTAGTTAGACGTGTACAACAGCAATACTTTTTTAGATACACGATTTAGGAACCAGATTAATTAGGTTTATAAGTAGGTAGCTGTGTAGAATAGCAATACTTTTTTATATACATGATTTAGCGACCAGATTAATTAGGTTTGTGTGACATCGCGGAGTTTCATTTCAAGTGTCTTTTAGAATTGTTGTCTGGTTATTTTGGTGGACCAATCTGTTGATCTACAGGATTATCAATTTGATCTGTGTGGGAGTGAAGAGTGGGATCACTTACTTTTCCTCCCACCCCATCCACCTAACCCCTTTTTCTTTTCCTCCAAACCGAGCCAACTCCCCCCAACAGCCACATTGGTTTCTTCTACTCCTCCCTTTCGTGTGGCAGCCAAGGGGAGCATCTCTACCCAACAGCCATGGCCTCCCGATTGGAGCTCCTCCTCCCCAGCTCCCCTCCATGGCCGGTGTCTCCCCCAAGACGGCGCCCAGCTCCTTCTTCCTTCACCCGAGCAGCCGCATCAGCCTTGCTTCCCCCTCTTCCTCCTCTAGGTGAGTGCTCCATTTCTTGCTTTGGAGCTCAGATCTAGAGACCCTTGACTGGTTCGTGGAGTTCTAGGGTTCCTATGATTGAATTTTTTGGAGGGAAACTAGCTCTTCATTGGAGGGAACCATTTTCTGTTTTTGAACAGATTTCTGTTTGTTTTTGCAGCTCCGTTTTTGGGTAGCTAGATTGGTCTTATGACTTTTTGGTTGTAGAAGAAGTTGTAGATTATCATTTCCCCTTTAATTTGAGTACAAGAACACCAAAATCCATTAAGTCGTTTAAAAGTTATGCCATTTTTGGTGTTAACTGTCCAGATTAGGTTGTGGATTGTACCTAAAATGTTGAACTGAAGATTAGACATAGCTACAGGCCAAATTAGGATTTTTGGTTGCCTAGAGAAATGTAGAAATTGTTTTGTAGATTTAGAAAATGTATTTTTTTTCTTGATTTGGAGTTAGGAATCCAAAGTTATGTTGAGTTGAAGTTGCTGTCCAGAACTGAAATTCTGCTGAACGTTCAGAGTTTGGTCTAAGTTTCATATTGCAGTTTGAGGACTTTAAATTAGGTTGCTGATTAAATGGTTGTGGGGTAACTCTAGGTTATCCTCTTGTGGTGTTTAGAGTCCAAGAACTTGAATTTTGGTTCAACCATTTGAAAGTTATGCAAGTTTTACCTTATGCTGTCCGAATTGTGAACTAGTAGCAGTTTCAGTTTTGTTCTGTGATTTAGGCCAAATTGGAATTTACTACTACTGCTGAAATCACAATCGTGGCCAACTAACTAGTGATGTGTTTACTAGTTTGTACATGAATCTGTTTTCTTCCTTCTTTTAGCCATAACTTTTTATTTGCAGCTCCGATTAACGAACGAATTTCACCAATATATTACTGATCGGTCGCAAATTAGAACTTGATCGTTTGCGGGGGAAGAAATCCTTGTGAAATCTTGGATTTCATCCCCTCCAAAATTTTTAATCTCGATGGAATTAAAAAATTAAAAATTTGAATTGCTATAGTACATTTCAAAATTTTGTGAAATTTCCAAAATTGTGCCAAAATCTCTAAAAGAGTCTAGCAGCTAGCCTAGCAACCATGGGGATTCCCCACTAAGCAGCCTGGGTACCCTATGTTAGGGTATGACTCGATGACCTACGGAGGTAATCAGGGTGTGTATAGGGTTGCAATCGATTCGGATAGTTTCCGGTCGACCGATCGGATGTATTCGAATCGAATTCAGATAGTTATTTGATTAGGACTTGAGATTATTTTTCGTCAGCTTGGGATATTTTGAAATGATTTTTGAATGTTTTCAAAAAAAAATATTCAAATATCTATTGCATCTAGCCTAGTACTTTGGCGGTTTGGCCGACCCAATAGCAACATACGGTAGACTCTACAACCGAGGACGGCCATGACCATGGTCAGGAAAGAGCAAGACACAAACAAGGAAGGCAATAGCAAGAATGAAGAGATAAAGAATAGGAAACACTTGAGATTTGGGAGACCACTTTGTTCTCTTAATCTTGGACCGATGAGACTGATACAGAGAAATTGGGAAATTTACAAGAAACATAGAAGCAAGGGAACATCTGAGATTCGAGGAGACGTCGCATGAGAACTAAAAAATAAAATTAGCAAATTCATTTGGTCTCCCCAAATTTTTCAATAAAACAAAATATCTCACCATCTAACAGCTCAGCTGGAATAACAAAATGTAACACCCCAGCATCTAGTATGCCCTGAATGTCACCAAACATGGTAGAAGCAACATCTAAATACCATAAATAAAGCTAAATTACAGCAAGGGCGCAAATGCTAAAACCAAAAATTTCGGCAGCATCTCCTTTGTTTTTCCATGATTTGAAGCAACAGCAACATTATGGCAAGATATATCATAACGAAAGACATCTAAGATTATATGGCAACATGTTGTCTAAAATAATGAATCCAACCATTCCATAAACTATAACGATGTAAATGAGGAAATCAAGCACACAATCTAGCCATACACCAAGTTTCATCGCAACAATCTTATTATCATAACTCCAACTGATAAAAACTGTCTAATGTGTGGAGCTAGGTGAAGAAGTGTAGCTAAACCCCTTTCCCGCATGCCGGTTGCAAGGTACCTAAAACATCATAAAACACAAGCGTGAGTTCATCACTCAGCAAGCATATTGCAATGGGACAAAGAGAAACAGCTTTCAAGGCTAACATCGCTACAACTCATTCTTAACATCATACTCATAGAATAATTTCATATTCATCCTCATAAACATGTCATAATCTCATTGTACACACATCATTAACATCAACATATATGCAATGCAATGCACATGTCTCCTCTAAGCACATACCGGTATTGCCGAGTGCACACCCGTCGGCGTGCACCCTCTTTCCCCTTCCATCCCGTAGATGGAGGGTACCTACTCTTACTGACTCGCTCCCATACACAACCGTGGATGGGACTACGAGGTAGGTCTTTCGTGTTCACTACGTGTGAACACAGAGGAGAGGAATAAGTTGGGGGCATCACTGTGTCGGGTTTAGCTAGGGGACAGGATCACAGGATGTATGCAGCCTGTGTCTGCCATGTGGGCCATGGTTAGCAATGTCGCTATGAGCACATGGGTGTCTTAGGTATTTTTGATAAATTTGACATCCTTAATGGAGGGAATGTGACTACTAGATAATAGTGATGTCATATTGTTGAAGAAATTTAGAAACTGATGACATAGATAAGCACTTATTCGGTGATGAATTGTAGAAGTGGGAGCTAATCGTAATTTGACGTAAAATCATTTTATTAGACCACTTGATTAAATGACTTATTAAGTTGCGATAATCCCGTTGCATGTTGAATTTGTATGATTGATTAATTATTGCTATATGTGTGCTATATGGAGTGTGATTGTTTAATTATTGCTATATGTGTGCTATATGGAGTATCTATTTTCGTGCAATATCTAACAAAAATATTTAGTATCATATCGATTTCGTTCTGTATTCACTTCAAATTCGTGACCGATATTATCCATGTCGTATTCATACCCGGTACTATCCATATCTGATTCTGAGTCCCACAAAAAAAATATGGTTTAGGATACAAAAAAGAGCGATATCCGACCAAATTCGAGCCGATTACACCCCCTAGGTGTGTACGGTCACCGCCAAAGTCACAACGGATCGAGCATGTTGGCTTTCTTTAACTACACTGATCTGTACACACGACATATGCCTACCAAGTATTTGCACCAGTCAGAGCAACCTTCGGCTTGTATCTCTTATGTCGAACAATGAAAGTCCGCGTGACTACTGTGGGACGTGACCTGGGAGGATTACAAGCAAGCGCACAAGAGGAAGTACGACAAGATCATTGTTGATGATGCAGAGGTGGAGGTTGCACCATACACCTACTTCCACTCATAGGTATGTCAATGCATAGTTGTCCACAAGATCATTTCACCCTTTTAACACTTCTTTGTGCAATAAATGTTCATACTCTTTATTTAATTATGCCTCTTGTAGGTGTCCGGTGGGTTGTGACGACAGATATTTATCTTCTATATTATGTTTGAAACAAATTGTGATGGATGGAACGCATGGTGTTGGTGAATGTAAATATCATATGTGTCAATTTTATTATATGTTTATCATTTGTGATCATATTATGAACTGATTGTATTAAATTGCCTAATTGAAGTGTTCTAATCCAAAAATCAGGCGAAATGCTACCGAAATTTATAAGTGTAGGATAGTTTATGTGCAAAAACTTAGTAATTTGCATTCAAACAGATGGGAAATGTCACATAAATTCTTTTATGATTTTTTAAAAAATTTACCATTTTTTAGCCGTGGGATACCATTTTACAGTATTTTGCACTATAAGAATTTTTGAAAATTCCTCAAGCTTGATTATCATCTCCAAATTTCATGGGAACATTAGTGATGTGTCAAATTTTAAAATTTTCTAACGTGGTTTAAACACTTCTTCGTTTGCTTCAAATGGACCGAGATCTGGGTATTTTCCACCGAAATTTCAGTATTTCCCACCGAGATCTTAGAAATTTTGGTGGAAAAAACCAAACTAAAATTTTAGTTTTTGTATTTTGTTCGGATTTTGTTCAAAATAACGAGATTTCACTGAAATTTTGGATTTTTGAGGGTGATGAGAAGTGAACCGAAAACAAAATTTGAAACCTTGATTGTTGGTCACATTAATCCCATCATGCACTGTGCAGTCACCCTTCCCATGCCACCACCAGTCCAAATCATTGGTTGACCACTTTTCCATTTTGTGGATAGCTTTTTTGGACCAGCCCGTGGCACGACAGGCATGACACAGCTGAAGCACGTCACACTGCATGCATGCGCATGGGTCAGACCGGCACAGCACAAATGACAAGGCCATGCAATACCTCACGGTCGGGCACGATGGATAGCACGGCATGCTACACTTACATAGGCCATACTTGGGCCAACATGTCATAAAATATATCCAAGAGGCCCGAAGTAGGCATGGCGCATGGCAAGATGTCCTGCTGTGATATTGCGGCATGCTGTGGCTCACCCTGCAGTGGGTGCCATTGCAGTTCTTGCATGCAAAGAAAGGGGAGACAATGGATATGCCTAAAGGTGTAGAATTGAAACCACATGCTCACCGACACCGAGTGCACACACTAAGTTGACGCTCTACTACGCTGCTCACTAAGCGTGCTTGCAACATCGTGCACGATCGTCTTCTCACTTCCCTCACATGGCCATCGACGCCACCATATTAGATGTACGCTGGCCTAGAACGCATGAACGATCTAAACATTAGGAAGTAGCTAGTATGTATGCATATTGTTACTGTGCTTTTTCTTACCAGGGAACCTCGATTTGGGGCATTAGGTTTTTAACGAGGCAGTAACTTTGTATCTGTATCCAACGAATAGATAAAATTTAGTTCCATTCCCTCCAATATTTGTGTCCACTACCTCAGCTCCGTGCATCTCTGGCTCCTTTCTCTCATTGCAATAGTGCAAATCGGTTGGATCTGGGCCGGCACGGCATGAAGCTGACACGAAATGCAAATGGGTGTACTTGGGCTCACTGAAGGCGAGTTGGGCCGGCACAGCACAGCAAGACGGGCATGACTCGCAGCACGGCATAGTTTAGGCACGTAGCTCGATGGGCCCATGCCATGCCATGCCAGCCTGTCACGGCACGATACCCACCTCTACGAAGGACAATGGCAACATGATATGGTACCTTGGCGTGCAGTGGCAGCCATGGGGCCATTACGCAGTGGAGATCCATGACCCGGTCACAAAGGAGCAGCACTGACCCAGCACGTTCGACACGGTAGAGGAGGCCACCATCGCCTACAACCGTGCGTCCATGCCACACACACCCTCCACAGTGCCAGTGCCTACACCAACTTCGCTGGCCTACCCCTACCGCCGGGCTCCTCCATCACCCTATTATTCTCCCCTAACCTTTCTGCCGACCAGCTCTAACACTTCTACATTCTGGGCGTGTCCTACGGTGATGCCTCAACGACTTGCGACGGCAATGCTAAGATGGATATGTTCAATGGTGTCAATGCTCTGGTAGCGGTGGTAGTGAGGCATAGTGCGACGCGTCGGAGTTGGAGTTTGTGGGGTACGACACGAGTGCATCATCGCATGGGGTGTACTTCGAGGAGGGGTACGTGTACAACCCGTTTTTCTTATCAATGCTGGTGGCTGATGAGGTCGATGGCTTCTAGCTCAACCAGGGTTCACAAAATCGACGATTTTCGGTCGATTTTCGCAATTTTCGCCTATATCGCCGCGGCCCGATATCAAAAGCCGGTCGATAAACCGATCCGATTCAAAAAAAAATTCAAAAAAATTCGAAAATTCGAAAAAATTCACGTGTCAAAAACCGGTCGATTTTCATCAAAAAAACGTCGAAAATCACTACTAAAAATTGATTGCACAAAAAGTTCAACAAGGTCGTTGATTTTCCACGAGAAATCATCGATTTTCCACGAAAATCGACGATTTTTGAATTTTCTTTTGAAAAAATTTGGTTTTTGAATTTATCCAATTTTTGACGATTTTCGGTCGATTTTTGACTCGATTTTTGCGATTATCAAAAATTATTGTTCATCCGAAAATCACGAAATCGATTTTGTGAACCCTAAGCTCAACTGGCTGTCTTCATATTACTACTGAGACATATGTGCAGATCGAAGGAAATGTGTTGGTGTCTGCCATTGACAGCTCAGCGCCCACCGAAGGGGACTATATATATTACATCTGGCGTGGTGAGTTGTGTCTAGAGGTTGGCATCATGCCGGACTTTGTCTCCCGGCACTTTAAATTCACCTTTTGTTTTGCTAAATCATTCTATTTAAATACGACTTAAACTTCTAATTCAGTGTAAGTGACATACACATCGTCAGTTTATAGTGTGTTAATTGACATTATGCAGTTAGTTACTAGTAACTACCGCATTCAACTAATATAATATTATTAGTTACTGATGCATGCGTATATAAAGACCTGGGGACATCTAGACCAGACACAATGAATTCCTCCTCCATTCCTCCTACTCTTTGTTTTGTTGTGATGTTGTGTTGAGTGGCTGAACCTCGCTGACCTTCCTCCTCGGCATGCACCGTGAAGGAGGGTGAGCGATATCTCTAAGTCGTTGCCGTAGAGATCACCTGCACGAGGCAGCAATAAGGTTTTTGGGCAACACATCAGCGTGACCGCTTTGCTTCTTCCTCGACATCGACTACTTCTACGACCACATTTGCGCCGCGCTACTTCCTATTCTTCATCAAACCCAATTGTAAGTCATTCATGTGATTGATTAACTCATTAATTTACAATACTTGAGCATATTCTGAAGTACAATGTGTTGCTTGCTATTTTATGCATCTCTAGTCTTTTGTTATATTTGCCTTAAAATAAAATTTGGAATAAAAATACTGCGCATATTTCCAACAGACTGGGCCGACACAGCCCCATCGGGTCACATGCCTAAATTTTGTCATACCACCATGACCTGGTCGACCCACCGTGTCATGACAGTCCAGCTCGCCTTCGGTGAGCCCAAGAATGGTTCATTTGCTATTTGTGGCGGCCCAAGCTTGGCCCATTTGCACTATTGCGATGGGAGGAAATGAGCCAGAGACGCACGATGGTAAGACAGTGGACACAAATATGGGGAAAAAGAACTAAATTTCATTCATTATTGAACAGGTACAAGGTGATATTGTAGTGCTTGCGTGATTACATGATGCTCCTTAATACAAACACTTGTACCTTGCAAGAAGCTGCTCTCTCTCACACGTATCTCTCAATCGCTCTCAGCTCTATCCCCTCTCTTGCCCATTACTCCCTCTCTTAGCTCTCTTACTCTCTCGTCTCTCTCTATGTGTGTGTATCCTGTCTCTCAACTCTCTTTCTCGCTCTCTTAACCATGAGCGTTGAGAACGCATAAATACACTGTGGGAAAATTCTTGACCGCATGTGAACAAAAATTAGGTTCATCGCCAAAAATCCAGCTCCACCCCTTTTTTCTCTTTTCTTCCTTTCTTTTCTTCTTTTCTTTCCCCTTTTGCTTTTTCTTTCCCATCTTTCTTTCGTTTCCTTCTTCTTCTTTTTCTTTGTTCCCTCTCTTTTCCCTTTTCCTTCCTTCCGCCTCTCAATCTCCTCGCCTATCCACCCCCTTCGCCTCCCCCTCTACGGCATCTCCCTCCCCCTTCTGCCACCCTACCACCCCTTCAAGCACCTCCCTCCACCCATGTGTGGTTCGCCGAGTCCCTCCCTCTCTCTTTCCGCACAACCATGGTGGTCAACTGTTGGGGAACGGGTAGGCTATTAAAGCACAAAATCAAAATTTTCTACTTCGTAACTCAAGAACCCCTGTAAACAATAGATCATAGATTTACCACTAAACGTGCGACCCATAGCGGAAGTAGAGTCGATGTAGCGAGTCCCTCACCGAACAGCTTCGACCAGATCTGACCAATGCCGATCAGTTCACCAACTAGGTCAGATGGGCTCCGACCAGCTTCACGACCAGAAAAAATCAGCACCAACTAGTTTGCCGACCAGATCAGATTGACCCTGACCAGTCTGCCGACCAGACATCGTAGACTTGTGTCTCCTTCATGAACCTTTCGTGATGGACTCAAGGTGTGGATCGTCCTAACGTTGCAGCCTTGCGGCAATGCCTCCAAGGTATCCACATGTGCAAGGAGGAACACCACAAGCTGGAATACTAGTTCTAATCGTGCGGATTAGGCAAGAAGGGAGAGCAGTGGCTAGGGTTTCAGGAGTTCCGAATTCCTGATGTGTCTAACACAATTATCTTCATCATCTTATCTGCCACCACCTCTCCCTTTATATAGATGTCCCATAATGAGCTCTACATTAGAGGCCCATTACAAACTCTAAATCTCACATGAATTTGGATCACCATCCGAATTTTGTTCCAACTCTGATCACCATCAGAATTCGGTTTCAACCCTTTAAGCGTGTGACCCCATAGATTCACGTGTACTTGGACATGGCCAGAGTACTCCTACTCGACCAATAATCGGTAGTGGCTCCTAGTAGAATGTGCCAACTCCCAATTATATGTAAATATCACATTCGATGAACCTTAATAATGTTCTATCATATGCTTTTCCCTTTGCATCACGATATCGGTTAAGCTCAAGGCGATTTCATGTCATCCTTGTTTGGTTAGCTCGACCACTCTTTCTCGATCTATGCCCCGGAATCCCAAACCATGGTTAACTCTTAACCGCAAGTAGCATGGCCATGTATTTCCGGAATCCGATCACTCGAGGGGCCTAGAGATGTCTATCCCATTGTATGGAGGGGCAAATCCCATCTTGATCGACCACACCTTGCAGCATGCTTCATGACAAACTTGAAAGCTACCTTTATAACTACCCAGTTATGAAATAGCGTTTGGCAACACCTAAGTAAGTCATTACATGTCTCAAGAACATGTGACATCTCAGGTATAAGGATATAGCATACACATTGTTCTGAGACCAACTGGTGACAACAAAAATACAACGTTCTCACACTGTCTCAGGGTGGGTCGATCCAACTCCATGTTCTAACATGAGTCCATATTATTGGTTTGATATCACCATATCTATGACCCGCGAAACATGATCATCAACCAATACATATGTTAGTCTTTACATATGTGTCCTCATATGATTATTGACTAGGGATTACTTTAGAATAATTCACTAACAAGTCACATACTTGCTAAATCAATAATGATGAGATTATTTAAGGAACAAGATGATAAATCATGAACATTAAGAAATATAATCATCTCTATGATTGCCTCTAGGGCATATTTCCAACATCAGCCGGCTCCCACCTCCTCCATCTCCCCACGCCTCCCCCCTCGGCTTTCGTTCTGCCCCCGTCGCCTCCCTCCATCCCCACTATGCCCCTACACCCCCAGCCGCCTCCCCCCCAACCGCTTCCTCCTCCCTCACCTCCCCCTCCGCCTCCCCCTCCAGTTGCCTCCCCTTCCCCCTCCAACGCGGCACAGAAAAGTGGTGCAATGGTAGGTAGCAGCCAGGTACACTTCCTCCCCGTGCATCTTGCCCTTGTCCTGTGCTCGTGCTGACCGTGCCGGCACGAGCACGGCTTAAATTGGTGTGCTGGGCTATGCTGCCCATCGTGCCCAATTTTCAGGCCCGACATAGCCTGAACAACCATGCCATGCTGGCCCGGTCCATTTGCCTCCATGCCGGGCTGTATTTGTTGTGCCACGGTTCGGCCCAAAAATGTCCGACCCGATTCCCACCTCTAGTCGTGTCTTATGTGGTTTAGCGGTTCGAAATTGCTAATTTGAGCTCTAGTGAGAAAGCCATTTTGTTGTGACATATGACAGTACATCCTTCCTTCCTCACTTCCTTTCCCTCCTCAAAGCCTCATTTATCGTAACACTTGGTGGCATCCCCTTCATCCCACTCTCCTCTATTCAGTTCCCCTTGAATTAAAAAAGAAACAATTCCCTCCAAGTTTTCCAATAACAAGTATTTTAACCATTTTTGAAAGTTTCTTTATCAAATTTTTTGAATCAAAAGTTTTTTACTCAAAGTTTTTCGAACCAAAATTTTTTTAAGTTGAAGCTTTTCAAACCAAAAAATTTTCAATCACCCCCAAAGATTTTTAATAACAACTATTTTTTAACTGTTTTTGGAAGTTTTCTAACCACAAATTTTTTAATCGAAACATTTTTAACAGAAATTTTTTTGAGTTGAAACTTTTTAAAAATCAAAAGTTTCAAACTGGTTTTTAACGAAAAGTTTTCAAACCATATTTTTCTTAATCAAAAATTTTCAAACCTAAAATTTTTGAAATTTCCCGTTCTAAAATTTCCCCACTTGAAAAGTTTTTTGATTTGAAATTTCCTAGTTGAAATTATTGATTTGAATTTTCTGAGTTCAAAATTTCTAGTTTTAAATTTCCAAAAGTTGAAATTTTTCCTTGTTAAATTATTTTTGAGTTGAAATTTCCCGAGTTCAATTTTTCCAATTTGAAATTTTATTCGAGTTGAAACTTTCTGTGTAAAATTTTCAAAGTTACAATTTTTTGAATTGTAATTTTTGTGTTAGAGAGGAAGGAAAGGGTCCGGGACTGTTTATTTCGCATATGTAAAGAATAAAGATCAGCCTGCATGCACGTAGCCCTTTTTTTCAAGAGAGTTTCAGTGCGATCCCCTGAATTGATTGCCATACATTGCTGAGTAAAAAAATTTGTGGAGATCGGTCATATGTAAAGAATATAGACCAAAACTTTATTGATTCAATGAGGATGCATGCAAAATAATATTTTACCAGTAGTAAAATTTTGTATTGCTTGCATATAGGATATGTCAGACATCGCAAAAAGGGAATTTGTTGTGCTTGCCCTAGATGGCAGCAATTATCTCACTTGGGCAATGGATACCAAAATCAACCTAACAGCTAGAGCACTTGGAGCTGCTATTGCCCGACCTGAAGCTGGTGCACCTGCTATGCCCTAACCCACAAAATGTGCTACTTTACATTTCCTGATGCACCATCTTCATCCGAACCTAAAGGCCGAATACTTGATGGAGTAGGACCCGCTGATATTATGGAGTTCCCTGAAGGAATGATATAACCAGCAAAGATCTGTGTTGTTGCGAGAAGCACAACGAGAATGGACCCTCCTACGCTTTTAGGATTTCAAATCTATGGCAACATATAATTCTGCAATGCACAAACTTGTCGCTAAATTAACGTTTTGTAACCAGAAAGTTATTAATGATGAAATGATCGACAAAACCTTGTGCACCTTCCACCCCAACATGATGATACTACAGCAATAGTACCGTCATGTAAAGTAAAACAAGTACTCTGAGCTTATTAGTGTTCTAATAAAAGCAGAAAAACATGATGAACTCCTATTGAAGAATCATCATGCAAATGCTAATGGAAACCAAGCATTGCCCGAAGCATATACTACCGCTCAACAGGCTAGTAATAGCCATGGCCGCGAAAAAGGTAAAATGCATAAGGGGAATAATTGGAAGAATAGCAGAAACCAAAAGGGAAAGGGTAAATCCCAATGGAAAGGTAAAGGGAAAGGTACTGGAACCTTCCAGAAGCAAGGTCCAGCCAATAAGGCACCTAACCCCCCTCAGTCGTACTTTAGGTGTGGGTGCGTTGGCCATTGGTCGCGTACCTGTCGCACCCTAAAGTACCTAGCGGAACTTTACATGAAATCCACTGGGAAATTTCAGAAGAATCAAGAAAAAAAAGGTTGAGGCACACTTCGTTGAACAAGAAGGTGGGAAGAAGGACGACAATGTCACTGACCCTACGATCGAGTTTAAAGAAAGCCTTCTCGGATATGGTGACTCGCCCATGGAGGAAGATGACCTTCTTGGTATTGAACTTGTGGAATTCCAGAAGAATACCAATGTTCCCTAGGAGGAGGAACATGACTTTATATGGCGACTTGCAATAGTTTCCTTGTACCCCTTTTTGCTTTATGTCGCATTTCCATTAGTTGAGTCTCCTTAAGAGCATGATATTATCAGTTTGAATATTTATGTTCCTGCATGAACATTTGGTCTATGCTCCTGTTGAGCAATTATCAATAATAGTCAAATAAGGTGTTTTCCAGAATATTTGCTCATTCTTGTGCTATGCTTGTCCTATATTCTACAATTTTTCCTAATGCAATAATTGTTTGATTGTTAAGTCATACCTTTAATATAGAACAAAGTATAATCCAGCGAAGGAGGAATAAATTTGTCTAGAAGACAGCTATACCACACTAAGTGATTTGAAAATTATGACTATCGCCAGAAGCGATGATCTTATAGTTGGCACTGGAAGAATGTCATATTATACCCTGAGTCCAGTTGTACTCATTTATATCTTAAAGACATTGGTCTGAATGATACCCATATGCAGACATAGAAAGAGGATGGTACTGAATACCTTCTCATGGCTAAATTTAATGGGTGTAATAAATGTGTGGTCTAAAAACTTCCTCCCTTCTTCTCTGGGTTATACTACGCACATATAAAACCTGAAGTTTGTGTTGCGATAAAAACCCAGAGATATTTAAAGATCTTGTAGATTGACTGGGTAATCTTGAGTTGAATATTATGATAAAATAATTAGTAATTCTACTAGCCATAGCATAAAGACTTTCCTAGACCTAAAGATTTCTTATGCCCTGTTTGTGCTATAGGAAAACTTACAGTTAGATCCTCTAACTTTTATAGGAATCACTGAATTTCCTAGAGAAAATTCAAAGTGATATATGTGGATATTTTCAGCTCCTGTTGGGCCCTTTCAGATATTTTATGTCTCTTATCTACTAGGAACCATGCTTCTACCAAAAAAAAATAATTTCCCAGAGCCTCCTTTCCAGAAGAAAAAATCAAGTCTATTCAAATAGACAATGCTAACGAGTTTAACCTCAAAAGCATTTAATGATTATTATATGGCCCTAGGAATTAATGCAGAATTTTTAGTACCTCATGTCCACACATTAGAATGGCCTTGTAGAGTCATTATTAAAGGAATAAAATTTATTGCTTAGCCACTTTTGCAGAATAGTAGGTACCCACCAGTTGCTGGGGCCACGCCGTGCTGCACACCGCGATATTAATTCAACTCAAATCAACTGCATATTATGGAATTTCCCTGTTGCAGATAGTGTATGGAAGAGAATTAATTATTTCCCATCTGCGAAAATTTTGGCTGTGTTGTATACATGCCAATCTCTCCACCACAGCGTACGACCATGGGACTTCATCGGAAGTTGGAGATCTGTACACGGCTCGGTACACTGATTGTACTAAGGACTTTTCCGGCATTAGGGGGAGATAAGTACCACAATAAAGAATGTTTGAGTCATTATATCCACGCACTAAAGTAATAAATCTACAACAAATAAGCTAATAATCTGCCAAATGCCTTTACTGATCATAAGGTAGTGGAAAGATCTCATATACCTGCAGTATATGCATCTGAAAGAGTGGAAATATCCTAGAAGGATATTGAACCCACTCTTGACCCTCATGAGAAAATGAGGGGGAGGCCTCCAGGTGCACAGGACTCAATTTCGCGGAGATGTCCGCAGAAATAGAGAACCAAACAATTGAGAACACTACCCATGACAGTGGAAGAAGCTCAACCTGATGTTGAGAAAATCCATAAAGTGAGCCATCTAGAAGATGGTAACATCCCTGAAGTGATCCATCCTGAAAATGATAACCCCAGCGTATATTTGTGCGCACAATTCAACGCTGAGAAGTTGGAACACCCAGACTTCATCATTGTGGGAAATCACGAGGAGCAGGAAGAAATTAATAAAGAAATATCCCTGGAGTGATGCAGGAGAATTATATATAAAGAAACACTACAATTGTCGACATATTTTGCCTCTAAAAATTGCTAAAATCTGGATCCAGAACCAAAGTCCATGGCAAAGTGCTAGGAGCGCTCATATAGGGTCAAATGAAAGAGCAATTGAGACAGCGCTCGCTTAATAAGAGAAAAGTTCTTGGTCCTGTTGACCGAACATTTCCTGAAATAATCCCTATAGGATCAAATGGATTTTTCATCCTGAAGAGATATGAAAATATCCAGGTGGTGAGATATAAAGCGAGGCTTGTAGCACAAGGGTTTTAGCAGAGACCTATCATCGATTACGATGAAACCTATTCTCCTATAATGAGTGAAATAACGTTCCAAAATTTAATATTGATGGCAGCAAGCTTAAACTTATCAATACAGTTGATGGATGTAGTGACCGTATATTTATATGGCTCACTGAATACGGATTAAAATAGTCGGTAAGGATGTGGTACAACTGACTTAGTAAATTCCTCCTGAAGAAGGGATATTCAAATAATGATGATTGTCCCTGTGTGTTCATAAAGAAATTCTAGAATGGATTTTGTATCATCTTTGTATATGTCGATGATCTGAATATCATCGGAACCACAGAGGAAAAAAAGGAAGCAAACGCTTACCTCAAGACGGAGTTTGAGATGAAGGATTTCGGTAAAACCAAATTTTGCTTAGGCCTACAGCTTGAGCATTTCCTAGAAAGAATTTTAGTACACCAGTTTACCTATACCAAGAAGGTATTGTAAAGATTTAACATGGATAAATCTCATCCTTTGAAAAACCCCATGGTAGTAAGATCCCTTGAAGTAGACAAAGACCCATTTAGACCAAGGAATGAAAAATGAGAAAGTCTTTTGGACCTGGAGTCCCATACTTATGTATCTTGTGAATTGCACAAGATCTGATATTACATTCGCAATAAATTTGCTAGCATGAAACAAAGATAGTCCCAAACTGTAAGATATTGGGCTAATATCAAGACTTTACTCATATACCTCTAAGGTACCTAAAATCTTGGATTGTTTTTCCTGAAGAACCAAGACTTAACCATGGGGGGAAATATGGATGTTAGCTATCTGTCTAATCCCCACAGTGCCAAAATTAAGACTGGTTTTGTATTTCTCTGCGTTTTGTATTTCTCTGCGGTGGTACAGCTATATTTTGGCGGTCTTTCAAACAGACTTTGGTAGCCACTTTTACCAACCACTCAGAGATTATATCTTTGTATGAATCCTCATGGGAATGCGTTTGGCTAAGACGTGTAATTAACCACGTCCAGAAGTCATATGGTATGAATACCGTCGATACCCCTACTATTATCTATGAGGATAATGCTGCTTGTGTTGCACAAATGCAAATAGGTTATGTAAAGAGCAATATCACGAAGCATATTGCCCCTAAGTTCTTTTATCCTCACGAACTCCAGAAGAATGGTGAGGTAAAAATAATGCAAACTAAGTCATGTGAAAATCTAGCAGATTTATTCACAAAATTTTTGTCAAAGTCTACCTTCCAAAGGTACGTCAATGGCATTGGAATGAGGCGACTTAGAGATTTGCAGAGTTCAGGGGGAGTAAATCCTGAACCATAATCCCTTTTGCTCGATCCTGAAGATCATAGTTTATATATTGAAGATTATAAGTTGTGCTCTTTTTCCCTTAAGTGAGTTTTCTTGAAGTTTCTCACGTCAAGGTTTTTAATGAGGCAACTAGTGTAACACGGAGTGCGATTGCAATGTACTCTTTTGTCCATCCCTTTTTTCCCACTGAGTTTTTGGGAGGAGTTTTTAATGAGACATGTGCATTATGCGGTATTCGCCCAAGGGGGAGTGTTATGATATGGTTAGAGTTCGTGCCCCTGTATGGTAGGACTCTATCCATTGGTGGACGAATCCGAATTAATCTCCAGGGGTCCTCCACTATATATATGGAGCATTGCCTTGTACAGATAAATCAATCTAATAAAAAGAGGTTTTCCTCTATATTGTGTGCGCTCTTTTTCTTCTGTTCGTGTGCTTGCTTGGCGTGTCGCGGATTAGCGTAGGTGAATGATCTTGTTTCACAACAGACGGGAGTTTTTGTCCTTAGTTTTAAGAAAGTTACGTAGGTGTGGAAGAAGGGAGAGATGTTGGATCTTGATCTAAATGTCAAAAAATCGACAGATTTCTTGTTTTAAAAAGGAAATTGATTGGATCCTACATAGGCAATTAGAGAGCCCCTAAATGCATGAGAATTGAATGAGTCAGGTATTTGAAAAGCATTATAGAAAGCCTAAGTGGATGCTTACACGACACATGATCTGCTTGTTGGCTTTCTCGGTAACTGATATAATACATAGATCTTCGCTCGATTGGCATTCTACATCTAATACAAGCAGGGTCTGCATCGGCATCTTAGAACTATTTGTATTGTATTTTTAGTAAATTTTGAATATATATATATAGGAAATATATATATATATATTAAATTTATGATGTTACAAACTATTATATAAAACTACAAAGTCACACGTGTTAAATGTTCATCTTTATCAAAAATTTTCTAGTTGCGCCACCTAATACAAAGCCACTTATTTGGATCCATGCAAAGTGGCTGCTGGGCAAATGGTTCCCTGGTAGGTTCAACAAGTCACAAGAGGAGCCACTTGTACTTTGCATTTGCAGAATGCTATGCGTCAGCTAACAATCGCAGACACAGGCTTCAGCGCAGCAAGTACTGCTCGGCAGACAAGCTGCTCCTTTTTACCTTCGAAGGACATTGCAATTTACAGATTCTAGTGGTCTGTATCTGATGACTCAGAAATATTAACTTATACTATAAGTGGTGGAGAACGCGAGCGCTGGGGAGAGCCACATCGGTAGCCTTTGCGCGCAGGTCCTGCTCTTTCTCCGTATTTGCTGGTCTGCTTGGTTTGTGCCCATCCGGCTGCACGCGCGTCCTGAGCTTCGATGTGGCCGATAAAGGGCCGTGAGGTTCGTCCTCGAGGAGCACCGGACCCTCCGCCCCCTTCCCCCGGGGCTTCGGCGGCCTCCTCGCGTCCTCCGCCCACCCAGTCTCCTCGCGTCCTGATGTTCCCCGCCTGCCTCTTCGATGTGGCCGATAAAGGCCCATGCAGTTCAGCCTTGGGGAGCCCTCGAGGCGCTTCGTCGCTTCCTCCGCACCTCGCTTAGCGGGGGTGAAGGCCACCTCCGTCTTTATGTGATGGTTGTTTTTGCGCGCCGCGGCTCGTCCTGCCGTTCCCCATCCACCGTCGGTCTGCCGCTCCGGCCGATGGCCACTTCCACGCACTGCCCTTCTTCGGTATGTCCTCCGCCCTTCGTCCTCTTCTTTCCCTTTTCCCTCAATCGATTCCAGTTGACCTTTGCTTCCATTCTTGCCCCGTTGTCAGTTGTCACCCGGTTGCTCCATCGTCGCCCGGTCGTTGCTCTCGGTTGTTCCATCCTCGAGGATTCCTACTTCCGAGATTCGTACCGCTTCCTTGCCCTTGCCCTTACCTTCTCCCTTTCTGGTTCATGTAGGTGACGTCGTCGTATGGGAATAGCAGCCGCCCCGCCACATCTCAAGGCCATCGCCCTCACCGCGGCGCTTAGTGTCACCGGCTACGTCAGCTACGGTGCGATCCTTAATCCCTTCTTGGTAGTCACCGGCTTAATAATGCTCCAATGTCGTGGTAGCTAATCCTCTTCTTGGTAGTCATAATCATGCCGCAGGAAGATCATACCTGTCTGCAAGATGAATCTACAAGGGGTTGCATTTCTGCTTCTTTAGGAAATTACTACTTTGTTGGATTTGAATTTACGGAGGGTTACATTGAAGTTGAATTTATGGAGGTCTATATTGGAGACAATAACATTCACACTTATTTTACAGAAGTCAGCCAACCCAGCAAACGCAAAATCTCTTCGTTGATCCATGACGGCCTTCAAATTGTCATATTCAAAAAACAGGTTCGCCACCCTTTTTTAATTTCTATGCCACTTCTTTTAGATAAAGATGATTTTTTATTGGCAAAATGAATATTGTTTCTGCAGGCTTTTAATGCATGCGACATATTCTGAAATGAACCGTTCAATTTTTTTCTCCTAAATAGCGCCCGCTTTTTGTTGTTCTGTTATTAAGCCATTCTCTGTAGCTACGATTGTCAAGATATGTAACACCCCAAAATTTTGCTTTTCTTAAATTCATGTGTGATTTGGCACTTTGGTGAATTTTTGGAATTTTCTGGAATTTATTTGGATTTATTTGGAATTTATTTGAATTTATTCCATTTTGAAATAATTAAAGAATTTAATATTGCAAATAAAATTTTGTTGGAAATATTTTATTTGAGTCCCAAATACCCTAAAATATTTTCCAGAATTTTTCTGGAATTTTTCTGAGTATTTTGCTATTTTTAATGAATTAATTGAATTTCTGGGAATTATTTTAAATATTAAATCGCTGAAAAATCAAACCGAGTCGGTTACTGTTCATCCGACCGAGCCCGAGTCAGACTCGAGTTCGAACCCGACCCGAGCCAGTTGACTCGATCAAACCAACTCAAAACCCTAATCAATCCCAACCGTTGGATCAAGATCCAACGGCTGAGATCCGCCCGTACCGGTTCGAGCCGTATCCGGCCCGGATCCGATCGCGCCCGTGCGATCGTGGCCGTTGATCGTGCCACGTGGACGGCTGAGCGTCGTCGTCTCCGCCGAGTCCGAGCCGGACTTCGCCGCCGCGCCCGCCGCCGTGTAGAATTAGGTTTCCGTCTCGGGCACGAACGCCGAGGCTATTTAAAGCCCTGGTCACGCCCCGAGGTTGCCCTCATCCTTGCGCACCCGTTCCCCCGAGCCATCTCGCCTGAGCCGTCGCCGTTTGCCGTCGGCGAGCTCGCCGTAGTTGAGCGCCACTCCGCCGCGGTTTTGCCTCGTCTCGCCGCCGTCCGTTGTCTTCCGAGAAGGAGCCTGTGAATCGACTCCTCGCCGAGGCGCACCCGAGCTACCTCTCACTTCGCCGGAAGGGTTCCGCAACGCCGCTGCCGTGGTCATCGTCTCCACTCCGTCAAGCCGGCGCCGTGGGCCATCGCCGGACTTCAAGCTTCCGTAGCCGTCGGATCTTCATCCAAGGGCCCAGATTACGCCACGTCATCTCACGGTGAGATCCCGTTCCAAATCCTAGATCCAATCTCCACCGTCGGATCTAGATCCAACGGTCCGAAATCAATGCGTTAACCCAAACGCGTCAACACTAGATCTAATCCGCGCCGTTGATTTTCAAACCAACGGCCGAGATTGCGCCACGTGTCGGGAAGGTGGACCGACGCGGTCAGCGCGCCCACGCTGGCGTGTAGGACGCCGACACGCTGGGCCCGCGCGTGTCGAGGGCCCGCATGTCAGTGGCTAATCCAGCCAAGCGCCGACGTCACCCATGACGCCACAATGGGGTCCCACATGTCAAAGACCGTGGCCGAGTCCCGCCGACGCCGGGCCGATGACGTCACCCGAGTGGGCCCACATGTCAGTCTCACGTAGAGTCGTGGACCGAGTCCACGGTGGACCCAAGCCGAGCGTAGACCAAGCCCATGGACCGGCTGACGTCAGCCAACCAATCAGAGGCTGCCACGTGTCCATGCTGGCGCAATAATTAATTTCCGAAAAAGAAAATGATTTATTAATTCGAATTAAAGATTTCAGATTTTGTTTCAAACTTCAAACGCTTATAACTTTTGCGTTTCAACTCCGATTTGAGTGATTCAAATTTCTAAATTTGTATAAAAATGAGATCTACCTAAATATAAATTTTATTTAATTTTTGGACTAAAGTTTTTCTCTGTAATATTATTTAATTGATTATTTAAACTTTAATAAATCATAACTTTTGCATTTTAACTCCGATTTGAACGATTCCAGTTCCTAAAAATCCAGAAAATTATGTTCTCTCTGTTTATGGATTTTATTTGGAGTTTTGGGATGTTTTTGCCTATTGTTTATTTGTGTATTGCTATTTGCACGCTTTACGAGTAGACGTTGAAGTGCCGGAAGGATTCGAAGGAGAAGTATTGACTCAGGATCCAACTCAAGACCAAGAACAAGTACTCTTTGAAGGCAAGTTGTGCTTTGACCATGTTGATCCTATTTCGAAATCTATTTTGATTTAAACTATTGCATGCTAGTTCAATTAGAAAAATACTTTGTTTAAACATGGGGGTTAGATAAGTACCAATTGGCTTTATGACACCTTGGTTATTTAAGTATGTGCCATGACCCTTTGTCACCCTAGCTGTGGATTACTAGTTGGACATTATTAAATTACCAACATGGGTTTAGACCGTTGTAGTATACTGCTTAGACCTGCTACGTGCTCATAACATGATTTTGGACAATCAAATGTTAATATTGACTTAATGATATATTGAACCTGTTTTGGAAAAGTATCATGTGATGTTGATGGCACGTGGTGCATGGTAATCAACTGGGGTTTGATAAACGATTTCGGCCGGGCATGTGGCAAGAGTAATCAGGTGGGCCAGTTGTGGCACTGGGGATGTTGATTTGGTTCTTCGGGTAGTCTTGCCCTGGTCACTCTAAGGACTTAACCTTGCAAGCCTTTGAACTGGGTCATACTTGCAACCACATGGCTGGAATGGGACGGCCCTAGTTGACTAAGTCGCTAAGGACTCACTTGTGGGGCCTCAGGGTGTCAGTTACACCGTTTGTGTGATTGTACGGGGGAGCGTATCGTGGCTGTGGCCAGATACCCATCTAACGGTGTGTTGGTCCCATACTTCGCCTTGGCTAAGGGAAGGGATGGTGTAGAGCACGAACCGGAGAGGACCACCTGTGTTGTTTGAGGCTTCCGAAAGGCTTTGTTACGGGAACTCGCCTTTGTGGTGTTTGACTGTATCTTATGGGTAAAGTGCATAACCTCTGCAGAGTGTAGAATCTATTTAAATAGCCGAGTCCACGGTACTGGACAATGCTCGGGAATTACAGTCAAGGATTAGATTTTCTCAAAAATAACTTTGGTTTGAAAGGTGGGTTGGTTTAGTAATGAAGATGATGGAAATATGGTTTAGGATGGGGAAAATGTTTATTAAACTTCTTGAAAAGTTATTTACGCTTTACTTATTTCTACTGCTTTCGAATCTACTTATATTACTTTTCAAATGTCTGCATCGCAAATATACCTTGAGCTATTCCTTTGTACCAAGCCATGCATATAGTATATTAGCACATTGCATGCATGACTTGCCGAGTACCAAGTACTCACCCTTGCCTCAACACAATATCGCTTGAAGAGGAGACTACGCCACCGGAGGAGGAATTCCAAGAGGATCCGTCTACTTAGGGATGCGAGCCCAGTCAGTTGCCTGTGGTATACTGGATGGCGCCACGAAGTTATTTGATTTTCCGCTGCTATTCTTTTTCTCTGAATAAGTTTCGCCTTGCGAGGCATATATTTGTAACTTGGCCATAAGGTCGAGTAACCAAGTTTGGTTATTTAAATAAAGTACTTTATTGGTATCGGGTGGTATGATTGTGATATTTACCGATGTTAAGACTGTGTGCACTAGCGCGTTCCTGGACTAGTGCTGAATACACAGAGGGTCCGGATTTGCAAATTCGGGGTCCCGACAGAGGTGGTATCAGAGCCATACTTGACCGTAGGCTCAACCCTAAGATAGAATGGTCGTAGTGAGGATAAAACCTATTTTCTAAAAGCTAAAAGTTGTCAAGATAAGAAATGACATCTCGACTTATCCCCTTCTCTATTTTCTTGTCTCTTGCTGAAATTTTCCCTTACCTTGTCACAATTTAAAAAAAAAAGTTCCGAGTTCTTACGTAAAGCACTCTTGTGACGGATGGAGGAAGAGTTCAACTACGTTGATCTGGGAGTTGGTCACGCTGCAGAACTTTGGCATATGCTACAGACTCTCGGAGATTTTGAGAAGCCCCAATACCAAGTGGAAGTGATCAGACAAGTGGGATTGATCAAGGCTTGTGACGTGAGGATTGAGGTACCTGCTAGGAAAAAGGGCCCAGGCAATCGCCCGATACATCAGACCGCCAGGAGATCTACGATGCAGATGGGTATCCAAGAAGTATCACGACGAGCAATGCGGCACATTACCCGTATTCACGCCAGAGAATTGAGAGTACGGTGTTCGCTACCATCCGCAAGAATGATAACCTTCTTGACCAAGGCGATTCAGTGATGAGGATGCCACGGTTACACAGCTTGGCACGATTTGTCGTCGCCAGGAGGATGTACTAGATAATACAAGCAAGGAGCTGCTGAAGGCCCGCAAGGAGATCACGACAGAGAAGAACAGCTGGCGGGAATCTCAAGAGTATGTGGCACACCTACTACGAAGGATGTACCAGTTGGAGATGACCGTGTACGGACTGCACTCCAGAGCCAAGATTGAGCTACACGAGCCAGATCCAGAGGAGTCGATCTCGATGAGGACATCGCTTCTTCGACTACCATAGAGGACACGATTGCTGGACATGGCGATCGTTACGCGCCTATGCCACAAAGACCTGCACTGTGCCGTGGAGGTTTTCTCGATGAGTGAGCGTAGGATCTATAGCGAGACTCCTTCGCTGAGTCGCGTCATAGAATAAAGAGTCACCCTTTAGGCGTTAGACTCCAATGTTAGTTCGATTTGGATTTTCATTGCTTGCTGAGTGTGCAGTATGTGTTGCAAGGCCCTTAGGCATTGTAAGCAACCATACCAAGTTATTGATATCATTAGTTAATAAAGTTGGACCTTAAAGTTACATCTTTCGCCCCGCATAGGTTCCATATCACTTGCCTATTCTTGTTTCCCTCTCATCTCTAAAAGCCTAGAGCAAATCGACAGATGGTGAACACCCGCGGAAACCTTGGAAGCAATGGAAGCGGTTCTCGGCCAGCAGAAAACCCCAATGATGGAGCACCAGCACCGCCACTGGATATGCAGAATTTCGGAGCTTTTCTTGCTGCTCAGACTCAGTTGATGCATGCTATGATGCAACAAATGCAGCACGTCACTGCTCAGGCCACTGCTAATCAAGTTAATCATGGACAACGCCAGAATACAAGGCTGTCCGAGTTCATGAGAACTCACCCACCCACTTTCTCTGGGAATGCCAATCCGTTGGAGGCCGATGATTGGTTAAGATCAATCGAGAGGAAGCTACACATAGCTCAATGCATAGGAAATGAGAAGGTACTCTACGCTTCTCATCAGTTGGAAGGGACAGCCGCCGAATGGTGGGAGAACTTCTGTGCCACGCAAGAGAACCCTCAAGATATCACTTGGGAAGAGTTCACAGCTGCATTCCGACAGTATCACGTGCCTGAAGGAATCATGGACCTTAAGAAGGAGGAGTTCAGAGCATTAAAGCAAGGTAATCACCGGTGGTCGACTACTGAACAAGTTCACACGGCTAGCACGCTACGCTTTGAGGATGTAGCGACAGATAAATCCGCATACCTCGCTTTTATGAAGGGACTTAACTCAGGATTGCAAGACTTAAGTGCATACTTTTAGTTCAAACCCTGGTTAGAACTCCGAACGAAAGTAGGATGTTCCGGGTGAGAATCTTGATAGGTGGAATAGAGTTCCTAGCAAACCTTATAATTTTGGAGACCTGCACCTTAGACGTCATATTGGGAATGGATTGGTTATCCAAGCACAAGGCCGTATTGGATTGTGGACGGAGGACTATCTCAGTTGAGAGCCCGTGTGGGAAGAAAGTGGAATTCCAAGCCACTGCAGTTAGAGATGGACAGTTGATGGTTAACAGTACCAAGGCAATCAGCCTAGATGATGTCTCAAAGAGTGAATGAGTACCCGATGTTTTTCCCGAAGATCTACCTGGTATGCCGCCAAACAGGGACATAGAGTTTGTGATAGAGCTTGTAAGATGCAAGACCGATAGCAAGGAGACCCTATCGGATGTCCACCGAGGAGTTGGTAGAAATGAAGAAACAACTAGAGGAGTTAATGGAGAAAGGATTTATCAGACCGAGTTCGTCGCCGTGGGGAGCACCAGTTTTGTTTGTCAAGAAGAAGGACGGGAGTTTCAGGATGTGCATTGACTACCGTGCACTCAATGAAGTCACCGTGAAGAATAAGTATCCGCTACCCAGGATTGATGATTTGTTTGATCAGTTGAGAGGAGCCGGAGTTTTCTCCAAGATTGATCTGAGATCGGGATACCATCGCTTGAAGATCCGATCAGAAGATATTCAAGATCGCATTCTCGTCAAGATATGGACATTACGAGTTCTGATTATGTCCTTTGGGCCGATTTAATGCGCCAGCTTATTTCATGAATATGATGAATAAGGTGTTCATGGAATATTTGGACAAGTTTGTCGTCGTGTTCATAGACGATATCCTAATCTACTCCAAGACAGAGGATGAACATGCCGAACACTTAAGGCGAGTTTTGGAAAAGCTGAGGAACAAAGCAACTTTTCGCCAAGTTCGCAAGTGTGATTTTTGGAAGGACAAGGTGGAGTTTCTTGGACATGTAATGACCGCAGAAGGAGTCGCCAGTAGATCCAAGCAAAGTAGAAGCTGTGGTTACATTGGGAGCACCAAGATCGTGACCTGCATTCGGAGTTTCCTTGGAATGGCAGGATACTACCGCCGTTTCATCGAAGGCTTTTCGACAATTGCGAAACCTCTTACGCAATTGCTGAAGAAGGAAAAGAAGTTTGCGTGGACGCCAGAATGTGAGAAAGGATTTCAGGAGCTGAAGAAGCGATTGACGTCAGCACCGGTGTTAGTTCTACCGGATGTTGCTCAAAGCTTCGATATTTATTGTGACGCATCGCGCCAAGGACTTGGATGTGTGTTGATGCAGAATGGAAAGGTCATCGCTTATGCATCAAGGCAGTTGAGGCCGCATGAGGAGAATTATCCGACACATGACCTAGAGTTAGCTGCCGTAGTGCATGCCTTGAAGATATGGCGTCACTATCTGATCGGAAACAGATGTGAAGTATATACGGATCATAAGAGCCTTAAGTACATATTCACCCAGTCGGACCTGAATATGAGGCAAAGGAGATGGTTAGAGTTGATCAAAGACTATAATGTTGGGATCCATTACCACCCCGGGAAGGCCAACGTAGTAGCCGATGCCCTGAGTCGGAAAAGCCATACCGTGAGTACGTTGCTAGCCACAAGTCAGGACGAGTTATGTGAGGATTTTCAGAAAATGAAGATTGAGGTAGTACCTAGCGGATTCTTGGCCGCATTAGAAGTAAAGCCTACCCTAGAGGATCAGATCCGAGAAGGACAGAAGGATGATGACAAGATCCGCAGGATTAAGTCCATCAAGGAGGAAGGCAAGGCAGAGGACTTCAAGTTGGATGAGCAAGGCACGTTGTGGATGAAGGATCGCATTTGTGTGCCTAACAAAAAGGAGTTAAAGCAACTGATTCTAGAAGAAGCCCATGACTCCAAGTACTCAATTCATCCTGGAAGCGCCAAGATGTATCAGGATCTGAAGGAGAGATTCTGGTGGCCGAGTATGAAACGTGAAGTTGCCGAGCATGTTGCATTGTGCGACGTATGCCAGAGAGTCAAGGCAATGCATCAGAGACCAGCAGGATTGCTACAACCGCTGAAAATACCTGAGTGGAAGTGGGAGGAAATCGGAATGGATTTCATTACCGGTTTGCCAAAGACTCAAGGAGGTTATGACTCCATATGGGTTATAGTGGATCGCTTGACTAAAGTAGCCCATTTTATCCCCGTGAAGACCACTTACTCGGGAGATAAGTTAGCAGAATTGTACATGATCAGGATTGTCTATTTGCACGAGTGCCAAAGAGGATTGTATCGACAGAGGTACCCAATTTACCTCAAGGTTCGGAATAAGTTGCATGAAGCCATGGGAACCCGCTTGAACTTCAAGATGCCTTATCATCCACAGACGGATGGACAGACCGAAAGAGTCAACCAGATTCTGGAGGATATGTTGAGAGCTTGTGCATTAGCTTATGCTACCTCTTGGGATAAGAGTTTGCCGTATGCCGAGTTTAGTTACAACAATAGTTATCAAGCTAGTTTACAGATGTCACCTTTTGAGGCACTGTATGGTCGACCCTGTCGGACGCCATTGAATTGGAATGAGACCGGCGAGCGCCGTGTCTTTGGGCCTGATATTCTTCAAGAGGCTGAAGAACAGATCGCCATGATTAGGGAAAGGTTGAAGATAGCCCAATCACGACAAAAGAGTTATGCTGACAATCGTCGCCGAGATTTGAGTTTTGAACCAGAAGACTTTGTATACCTCAGAGTTACGCCTCTCAGGGGAGTTAAGAGGTTCCATGCCAAAGGGAAACTTGCACCCCGTTATGTTGGACCATTTAAGGTTTTGAGCCGCAGAGGCGAAGTTGCTTATCAGCTGGAGTTGCCGCAGTCGTTGGCAGGAGTGCATGACGTATTCCATGTGTCCCAGTTGAAGAAGTGTCTCCGAGTCCTGAGGAACAGACACCGCTAGAGTCAATTGAGTTGCAAGGGGACTTGACTTATAAGGAGCATCCCGTGAGGATTCTGGACACAATGGATCGAGAAACTAGAAATAAGTCAACCCGTTTCTGTAGAGTTCAGTGGAGCAACCATGGAGAAAGCGGGTTTACTTGGGAGTCGTGAAGAGGATTTGAGGAAGGAATTTCCAAACCTATTCTCAGAGGAGCCCCGAATCTCGGGACGAGATTCTATTAAGGGGAGGTTTGTAACACCCCAAAATTTTGCTTTTCTTAAATTCATGTGTGATTTGGCACTTTGGTGAATTTTTGGAATTTTCTGGAATTTATTTGGATTTATTTGGAATTTATTTGAATTTATTCCATTTTGAAATAATTAAAGAATTTAATATTGCAAATAAAATTTTGTTGGAAATATTTTATTTGAGTCCCAAATACCCTAAAATATTTTCCAGAATTTTTCTGGAATTTTTCTGAGTATTTTGCTATTTTTAATGAATTAATTGAATTTCTGGGAATTATTTTAAATATTAAATCGCTGAAAAATCAAACCGAGTCGGTTACTATTCATCCGACCGAGCCCGAGTCAGACTCGAGTTCGAACCCGACCCGAGCCAGTTGACTCGATCAAACCAACTCAAAACCCTAATCAATCCCAACCGTTGGATCAAGATCCAACTACCGAGATCCACCTGCACGGCTCGAGCCGTATCCGCCCGGATCCGATCGCGCCAGGCGATCGTGGCCGCTGATCGTGCCAATGGACGGGCCGAAGGCCGTTGCTCTCCGCCGAGTCCGAGCCGGATTCGCCGCGCGCCGCCGCCGCGTGTAGAATTAGGTTTCCGTCTCGGGCACGAACGCCGAGGCTATTTAAAGCCCTGGTCACGCCCCGAGGTTGCCCTCATCCTTGCGCACCCGTTCCCCCGAGCCATCTCGCCTGAGCCGTCGCCGTTTGCCCGTGCGAGCTCGCCGTAGTTGAGCGCCACTCCGCCGCGGTTTTTGCCTCGTCTCGCCGCCGTCCGTTGTCTTCCGCCGAGAAGGAGCCCAGAACCGGACTCCTCGCGTCGAGGCGCACCCGGAGCTACCTCTCACTTCGCCGGAAGGGTTCCGCAACGCCGTTGCCGTGGTCATCGTCTCCAGCTCCGTCAAGCCAGCGCCGCCGTGGGCCATCGCCGGACTTCAAGCTTCCGTAGCCGTCGGATCTTCATCCAAGGGCCCAGATTACGCCACGTCATCTCACGGTGAGATCCCGTTCCAAATCCTAGATCCAATCTCCACCGTCGGATCTAGATCCAACGGTCCGAAATCAATGCGTTAACCCAAACGCGTCAACACTAGATCTAATCCGCGCCGTTGATTTTCAAACCAACGGCCGAGATTGCGCCACGTGTCGGGAAGTTGGACCGACGCTGTCGGGCCGTGGCCCACGCTGGCAGCAGGCGTAGACGCCGACACGCTGGCCCGCGTGTCGAGGGCCCGCATGTCAGTGGCTAATCCAGCCAAGCGCTGACGTCACCCATGACGCCACGGGTCCCACATGTCGACCGTGGCCGAGTCCCCGCCGACGCCGCCGATGACGTCACCCGAGTGGGCCCACATGTCAGTCTCACGTAGAGTCGTGGACCGAGTCCACGGTGGACCCAAGCCGAGCGTAGACCCAGCCCATGGACCTACCGACGCCAGCCCAACCAATCGAGAGGCTGCCACGTGTCCATCCGGCGCAATAATTAATTTCGAAAAGAAAATGATTTATTAATTCGAATTAAAGATTTGATTTTGTTTCAAACTTCAAACGCTTATAACTTTTATGCGTTTCAACTCCGATTTGAGTGATTCAAATTTCTAAATTTGTATAAAAATGAGATCTACCTAAATATAAATTTTATTTAATTTTTGGACTAAAGTTTTTCTCTGTAATATTATTTAATTGATTATTTAAACTTTAATAAATCATAACTTTTGCATTTTAACTCCGATTTGAACGATTCCAGTTCCTAAAAATCCAGAAAATTATGTTCTCTCTGTTTATGGATTTTATTTGGAGTTTTGGGATGTTTTTGCCTATTGTTTATTTGTGTATTGCTATTTGCACGCTTTACGAGTAGACGTTGAAGTGTCGGAAGGATTCGAAGGAGAAGTATTGACTCAGGATCCAACTCAAGACCAAGAACAAGTACTCTTTGAAGGCAAGTTGTGCTTTGACCATGTTGATCCTATTTCGAAATCTATTTTGATTTAAACTATTGCATGCTAGTTCAATTAGAAAAATACTTTGTTTAAACATGGGGGTTAGATAAGTACCAATTGGCTTTATGACACCTTGGTTATTTAAGTATGTGCCATGACCCTTTGTCACCCTAGCTGTGGATTACTAGTTGGACATTATTAAATTACCAACATGGGTTTAGACCGTTGTAGTATCTTTGCTTAGACACACTCGTGCTCATAACATGATTTTGGACAATCAAATGTTAATATTGACTTAATGATATATTGAACCTGTTTTGGAAAAGTATCATGTGATGTTGATGGCACGTGGTGCATGGTAATCAACTGGGGTTTGATAAACAGTTTTCGACCGGGGCATGTGGCAAGAGTAATCAGGTGGGCCAGTTGTGGCATTGGGGATGTTGATTTGGTTCTTCGGGTAGTCTTGCCCTGGTCACTCTAAGGACTTAACCTTGCAAGCCTTTGAACTGGTCATACTTGCAACCACATGGTCGGAATGGGACGGCCCTAGTTGACTAAGTCGCTAAGGACTCACTTGTGGGGCCTCAGGGTGTCAATTACACCGCTTGTGTGATTGTACGGGGAGCGATCGTGGTCGTGGGCCGATACCCATCTAACGGTGTGTTGGTCCCATACTTCGCCTTGGCTAAGGGAAGGGATGGTGTAGAGCACGAACCGGAGAGGACCACCTGTGTTGTTTGAGGCTTCCGAAAGGCTTTGTTACGGGAACTCGCCTTTGTGGTGTTTGACTGTATCTTGTGGGTAAAGTGCATAACCTCTGCAGAGTGTAGAATCTATTTAAATAGCCGAGTCCACTGTGATCTGGACAATGCTCGGAATTACAGTCAAGGGTTAGATTTTCTCAAAAATAACTTTGGTTTGAAAGGTGGGTTGGTTTAGTAATGAAGATGATGGAAATATGGTTTAGGATGGGGAAATGTTTATTAAACTTCTTGAAAAGTTATTTACGCTTTACTTATTTCTACTGCTTTCGAATCTACTTATATTACTTTTCAAATGTCAAGCATCGCAAATATACCTTGAGCTATTCCTTTGTACCAAGCCATGCATATAGTATATTAGCCTGCATTCTGCAGCATGACTTGTCGAGTACCAAGTACTCACCCTTGCCTCAACACAATATCGCTTGAAGAGGAGACTACGCCAGGAGGAGGAATTCCAAGAGGATCCGTCTACTTAGGGATGCGAGCCCACCGCTGCCTGTGGTATACTGGATGGCGCCACGAAGTTATTTGATTTTCCGCTGCTATTCTTTTTCTCTGAATAAGTTTCGCCTTGCGAGGCATATATTTGTAACTTGGCCATAAGGTCGAGTAACCAAGTTTGGTTATTTAAATAAAGTACTTTATTGGTATCGAGTGGTATGATTGTGATATTTACCGATGTTAAGACTGTGTGCACTAGCGCGTTCCTGGACTAGTGCTGAATACACAGAGGGTCCAGATTTGCAAATTCGGGGTCCCGACAAGATATCTTGATCTTTCTGGAAACAATGTCTTTAGCTAGGTTTGTTTTGTGCTGCAAAGTTTACTTTTTCGTGCCTATGAATTTCCCATTGCGGTTAACTTCCAACTTAGTCAAAGATTCAGCAATGCCAACCTCTTCAGGAAGTAACGCTATTGTGACCAGCAAATATACAAAGAGGGAGGTGCAACCTGCTTCTTTAGGTGTTCATTCACAAAGTGAGGAATCCCAGCTGAATGTTGTCAAATGTCTACATATTGATTTATCTCAGTTTTCTTTAACTCTTGTCACTGCAGATGACTTTGGTAAGTGAGGAATCCCAGTTGGATGCTGTCAAATGTCTACGAGTTGATTCATCTCAGTTTTCTTTAACTCTTGCAGCTGCGGATGGCTCTGGTAATTGAGCTCATATAGTATACACACACACACACCATATTAGAGAGCAACAATCCTGATTGCTTGTCATTACATTTCAGAAACTTTTCTTTGGGTGCATTATTCATTTTCAAATTGCTTTAGTAGTTCAGACTGTTGTTACTTGATGGTGGCTTACATTCGAGAAATATAAGTATTCGTCTGAGTACAAGAGGTAAGAATGCAATTGTTGCCTTTCGTTTATGCGATGCTTTAACGCAGTCTGCTATTGCCAAGAACCCATTGCTGAAAGGTGTTCAACCATTGTAGATGCAAACAAATAATGCAACCCACTTAATTTTCTAGCATATTCAATTGTTATGATCCTCTCAAATGATCCTAGCATCTCAAGGTAATGGCAATATCGTATTGGTGCTGCTGAACTTTTACTGTGCTTTTGCCTTAGTGCTTAATAATTCCCCTCTGTAGGATCGAAGTATACGAATATAGCAATCAGAGGGGGGTGAATGATTGTGCGGAAGCTAAAACCAAATTCTTGACCTATTAAAAGTTCACCCCAAAACAGAACCAAATAATTGCCTCGTTTTCGACAAAAACAGAATGACAGAGGTTTGGTAAAATGAGAATTCCCGGAGATCCAACCGTCGAAACGATCTGAAATTTGGACACAAGAAACTAGATTCCAATACGAATCGAACCCAAAAAGAATCAGCTCGATCGGACTTACGGATCAAAAGTTATGAGCTTCGCAAGCTTGCTGATCCAGAACTTGACGAGAATCAATCTAATCAAAACTTCAAGATTAAACAAGAACGACAAAAGATTGATCAACTAGACTTTGAGAAACACTAGATCAATACCCTAGAGAGGTTTTTGATGGATCAAATCAAGATAAAACTTGAAGAACAAAAACCAATCTAGAACTAGAACAAGCATGCAAACAAGAACCAAAATAGAAAATCTCAGAGCGACGAGGTTATCAGAGCACGCAAAAATCTTGGAAGAATTGATCTTTATTTCTTGTCTAAAATACTCTCATCAAAAGAGTACAAACTCCTAAAACCAAGCTCAAAGCTTGATGCGCTCAGCTCTACTTCGTGCCTTTCAACAGAGACCCCCACCTATTTAAAGCACCAACCCACAAGGAGTTACGAATACGATTCCTATTCCCTAGAAGGAACTGTATCCAACTCAACTCTACTTGGCCCAACCAGGCCGAGTACAACTCTTGCACGCGTATGGCAACCCTACCATACTCACGTGACTAACACTTTGCACGCGTATGGCTACCTGCCATACTCACGTGACTAACACTTTGCACGCGAATGACCTCCTGCCATTCTCACGTGACTAACCATTCTTCATGTGCACCATTCTCTTAGCCCGAACGTCCCGCATGACATCCTTGACCACCAAGACCTCGGTTCCTTCTGAACCTAGTCCCGAACCTCAGTTCCTTCATGAACCTAGTTCCGGTCCCGTCATCGACCACATTCGTCTTCGAGCAATACCTGCACATGAACAAACCTAAAACAAATCCGAGCACATGTCCACGACTTGACTAAATGTCAATCAATGCAACTTCTCACATGATTATTGCATAATGTCCACTTCAAAAGAAGGATCATGAAATCATTACTTATTTCAAATTCTCATTCAAATTTCAAATCCAAATCGCTTCAAAACCTAATTTAGCTTAAAACGCATTCACGACGGACAAACAAAGTTGGTCCGTTGTATAAGGAAAAGTTTCTGTTCCAAGAAGCCAACCAAACGCGGAAAAACACGTTCACAACGGACAAACAAAGTTGGTCCGTTGTACATGCAAAATGGCTTCGGTCATGAGCTCAAAACAAGTTCACAACGGACCCCGAAGCTTGTCCGGCGCAAGCGTGCACGCCGGTTTCACAAAAGTAAAACCCTAGAAAAGTCCATTCACGACGGACAAAAAGAATTAGTCCGTTGTACATGTGAAAATCTTGGTTCCAAGAAATTATCCAAACCGAAAAGCTTGTTCACAACGGACCAAGAAAACTGTCCGTTGTACATGTGAAAATGACTTCGGTCATGGGCTCAAAACATGTTCACAATGCAGACCCAAAACACCGTCTGTCGCAGATGGGAAACTTCTTGCTTTCTTGAGAACTTTGTCCGGGCGCTAATGCGTAACTTCATCGCTTTCTTGTCAAATTGTCAAAACACATGAACAAACACATTTTGCAAATTCAAATCTAAGTTAATTTTTCAGTTCAAAGCCAATTTTTCAGCACATGATTTCACAATCTCCCCCTTGATGAAAACATTGGCAACACCACTTAGAATTGATCATTTGGCATTCACTTTACCAAAGATTTTGAAATCCAAAGGATCAAAGACCAAAGTAAGAAAACACAGAAATCCCTCTTTGACCAAAATGCAAAACAAAATCTCCTCCTGAGAATGAAAATGTGTGTGAATGTGCAATGCGCCCAAAAATTTCAAAAATTCTTTCTCCCAAAATTCTCAAATTTCCAAATACAACTCTCCTTTTTCTTTAAACTTTTCAAAGAAAGATTTCCAAATTTCTCCCCCTTTGACAATGGATTCATCAAGAGTAAAAGAGAGAACAGGTTCAAAATTTTTCCTGAAACAATGATTTCACCAAGAGAAACAAGGGAGTGCCAAGATAGGAAAAGATGAGCTCATTCGATCATATAACCTTATATATCACATAATATGCAAAATACATGATCTTGATGTGATTTTAACAAGTTAGGGAATGACATGCATCTCAACCTCAATTTAGTCAACTATAGCCAAGTACTAAGCAAGAACTTATCATAAAAAGCAAGACTTTAAAAATTGAAGCAACTAACAACTTAGGGCGAGCAAGTAGTTTCAACTCCAATCTAGTAGACCAATTTAATCTTTAAACAATAAGTTGCATGTGGCATGCTTGAAGCATACTTCTTTTATTTTCTAGGAGTGGCATGCTTGAAGCATACATCTTATCTTTGAGGGAATGGCATGCTTGAAGCATACATCTTATCTTTTAGGAAAGCACCTCAAGCACATAACTTGAGGTTTTTGCTTTTAACAACCCCTTTTATTGATTCCCTTTTCTTTTCATTTTTCTTTGATTATAAACATGCAAAAGTGATTAAAAGGTCTTATGAAAGAGTAAAGTTGAAACCACACTTGCTTCATAGCCCAAATTTGTCAAGAGGATTCAATATCAAGCCTAGAAGAGTAAGATATCACAGAGTATTTAGCTATAGGTAATCAGTCCAGGAATTCCACAATGTCATTTTTAGTTCAAGTGAGACAATTAGATTATCATATATTAGCTCAATTACATAACATATAAAGAAATATGATAAAGTGAGCTCATCAAGTGAAAGAACTTGGCAAAGAAACTCCTCAAAACAATCCCATTGGATGAACAATTCCAAGTTCTCCCCGAATAAAAGCAAAACGAAAAGAAGACAAAGGTTTTGTGAAAATGTCTGCCAATTGATGTTCAGTATCCACATGATGAAGCACAATGTTGCCTTTTTCAACATGATCTCTAAGAAAGTGAAATCTGATGTCAATGTGTTTTGTTCTAGAGTGTTGCACGGGGTTCTTAGCAATGCAAATTGCACTAGTGTTATCACACAAAAGAGGAACACTATCCAAATTAACCCCATAATCTTTAAGTGTAGCTACTATCCAAAGAATTTGAGAACAACAACTAGCAGCCACATATTCAGATTCAAGCAGCTTGATTGTGCAAATGTAAGATTGCTTTCTAGATGACCATGCAATGAGAGAATTTCCCAAGAAGTGACATGAACCAGAAGTGCTCTTCCTATCAATTCTACATCTTCCAAAATCAGCATCAGAAAAAGATCTCAAACTAATGCATGAGGAAGCAGAAAGCCAAATGCCAAAAACTTGAGTTCTATGAAGATACCTGAAGATAGCTTGTCGATGTGAAGCACGTGGGAAGCTTGAAAACAAGCACACAAGCACACACAAGCACGTGGGAAGAGTCTCTCATGTAAACCTCTAATTATCTCGTCCTCAACAAAGATTATCATCATCTTTATGAACAAAGACACTCTCCCCTGAACATATGCACTTGTACTGCATCATTTGAACTAGTGCCTTTGCGAAAACAGAAGTGGAAGAAGCATCTCCAAAGGCAACACTTTCAGGCATGAGATGCACGAGTGAAGGAGAACCAAATCTTATCACTGAACATATGAAGTGAGCATCCAAATTCACTAGCCACATGTTCTCCTCCTCGCGTGAGAAGCCTACATAGAAGGTAGAAAGTGTCGAGGTCTCGCATCTTGGGGTTAGAAATAAGATGTTTAGGAATCGATCTTGAGACACACGACGGACAAAAGAGGCACAACACGATAATTTTTATGCACAAAATCAGATTTGCCTTTTCCCATGTTTGTAGGAACAGAAGGTGTTTTCATCACTCTAGGCGCATAAAAATGTGCTTTGCTGAAATTTGACCTAGCCTTAGTTCTTTCCTTCTTTTCTTTGTTTGGCTAGTCTAAAGCAAAAATCTACTAAGTGTCCATCTCTACCACAATGAGTGCAAGTGTACTTGACATGATGTTTAGCTTTAACAAGAAAAGCACATTTTGCATTCATCATAGTAGAAGATAAAAACCAAAGCAGATTGAAAAGCAATTTTCTTAGGCTCATTAGATAACTCAATATTGCAAGGAGCACGAACAACAAGCAAGCGAGGTTTAGTTTCATATGTGGCATAAGGATCAAAACCTAAACCTCTCTTGTTTGTGCTAACCTTAGATTGATCCAAAATCATGTTCAACTTCTTCTTGCCATTAGTGAAACGTTCCAAAGAATTTTGCAAGTAATCAACGTTCTTAGCAAGAGTTAAACAATTATTGCAGGAACATCTACTTTTCCTTTTGTTTGCGACAAGTTGAGCATGAGAGAATTTCATGTGAAAGCAAATTATCAGTTAATTGAGAAACCCTAGCATTTGCATCTTTCAATTTTAATTCAAGAGTTGAGCATTTAGAACAAGAAGTTGAACTATGCAAATCATCGATTGGAACAGCTAGCATGTACAACATGTTTCTATTTTTCTCATTTAGATGCAACAAAAGAGCATGTTCTTTCCTAAGCAAGGTGAGCTCATTGTAAATTAAGTCACATGATTTGCAAGTATCATCACTAGGAATCAAAGTCTTAAGTCTAGCAATTTCAGCATTCAATGATTCAATAATGAAATCATGTTTCTTAATTTTCTTATCACGTTTGTCAAGCAATTTTCCAAGACGAGCAACAGAAATAGCTAATTCATCATAAGAGGGATCTACCTCATTGAAGTCGCTGTCGTGATCGTCCTCGGTGAGGCTATCCCTGCTGCTTGCCATGAGACATTGTCCTATCAAATCATGCTTGCTTGGAGTTGCATCATCTTCGCTGCTCTCCGAGTCCACATCGCTCAAATTGACTTGTTCAAGAGCGGAAAGAACTCGGTGAACCACCTTGCGGTTGATGAAGCTCTTCTTCTTCCTATCATTTGACGAGAACCTTTTCTTCTCATTCCTTCTGTCGTTGTTGTCCTTCTCCTCCTTTGATGTTTTTCCTGCAAGCTTAGGACAATTTGTGCGAATATGGTTGAGGTCACCACACTCATAGCATCTTGGAGGACTACCTCTCTTTCTCATTCTCACATTCTGCAAAGCTTTGTTAAAGCGAGAAGAGAGTAGTGCCAGATCTTCTTCAGGAAACTCTTCAAGTTGCTCATCTGTTAAAGAAGACATGGAAGACAAGGCAAAGCTAGAAGAAGAATTTGCATTTGACATGTTAGGGTTAGAGATCAAAGCAATTGATTTAATGTTACCCTTCCTGGTAAGAACATCCAACTCATGAGTTTTCAACTTAGAGTAAAGAACATCTAATGTGAGTGCGCTCATGGTAGTAGATTCTTGTATAGATGTTACTTTCATCTCCCACACTGACATGTCCAAAGCACTAAGCAATTGTCGAGCATTTTCAGCATCAGTGTAGCTAACTCCAACAGCACGTAGATTGCTAAGAATTTTATTGAAACGTGCAAAGAAGTCATCTACAGATTCACTAGGTTTCATCTCAAAACGCATGTATTCTTTTTTGTAAATATCTTGGCGAACCTTTTTGACAGTCTTAGAACCCTCATGGTAATCACAAAGAGATTTCCATACCTCATATGCGGATCGAAGGTGAACCACACGATCAAAGTCGCTGCGTCCCAAGCCTTGGATGATCAAGTTGCGCGCTTTGCTATTTGCTTCAACGTGTGTGCGATTGGTGTCGTTGACGTTGTCGTTTGCAGGGACTTCATATGGCTTGTAGACCTTCTCCCAAATTGTGAAGCCCTGTGCTTGGATGAACGCCTCCATCTTGGCCTTCCAAAACTGAAAATCAACACCATCGAACACACATGGTTTTGTCGAATAACGATCCATTGATCTAATCACCGGTTAAGATAGATTAGAGAAACCTTGCTCTGATACCACTTGTAGGATCGAAGTATACGAATATAGCAATCAGAGGGGGTGAATGATTGTGCGGAAGCTAAAACCAAATTCTTGATCTATTAAAGTTCACCCCAAAACAGAACCAAATAATTGCCTCGTTTTCGACAAAAACAGAATGACAGAGGTTTGGTAAAATGAGAATTCCCGGAGATCCAACCGTCGAAACGATCTGAAATTTGGACACAAGAAACTAGATTCCAATACGAATCGAACCCAAAAAGAATCAGCTCGATCGGACTTACGGATCAAAAGTTATGAGCTTCGCAAGCTTGCTGATCCAGAACTTGACGAGAATCAATCTAATCAAAACTTCAAGATTAAACAAGAACGACAAAAGATTGATCAACTAGACTTTGAGAAACACTAGATCAATACCCTAGAGAGGTTTTTGATGGATCAAATCAAGATAAAACTTGAAGAACAAAAACCAATCTAGAACTAGAACAAGCATGCAAACAAGAACCAAAATAGAAAATACTGTAGCGACGAGGTTATCAGAGCACGCAAAAATCTTGGAAGAATTGATCTTTATTTCTTGTCTAAAATACTCTCATCAAAAGAGTACAAACCCTAAAACCAAGCTCAAAGCTTGATGCGCTCAGCTCTACTTCGTGCCTTTCAACAGGAGACCCCCCACCTATTTAAAGCACCCACCCACCAGGAGTTACGAATACGATTCCTATTCCTAGAAGGAATCCGTATCCAACTCAACTCTACTTGGCCCAACCAGGCCGAGTACAACTCTTGCACGCGTATGGCAACCCTACCATACTCACGTGACTAACACTTTGCACGCGTATGGCTACCTGCCATACTCACGTGACTAACACTTTGCACGCGAATGACCTCCTGCCATTCTCACGTGACTAACCATTCTTCATGTGCACCATTCTCTTAGCCCGAACGTCCCGCATGACATCCTTGACCACCAAGACCTCGGTTCCTTCGAACCTAGTCGAACCTCAGTTCCTTCATGAACCTAGTTCGGTCCGTCATCGACCACATTCGTCTTCGAGCAATACCTGCACATGAACAAACCACAAAACAAATCCGAGCACAAGTCCACGACTTGACTCAATGTCAATCCATGCAACTACTCACATGAGTATTGCATAAAGTCCACTTCAAAAGAAGCATCATGAAATCATTACAAATTTCAAATTCACATTCAAAATTCAAATCCAAATCGCTCAAAACCCTAATTTAGCGAAAACGCATTCACGACGGACAAACAAAGTTGGTCCGTTGTATAAGGAAAAGTTTCTGTTCCAAGAAGCCAACCAAACGCGGAAAAACACGTTCACAACGGACAAACAAAGTTGGTCCGTTGTACATGCAAAAATGGCTTCGGTCATGAGCTCAAAACAAGTTCACAACGGACCCCAGAAGCTTGTCCGGCGCAAACGTGCCACGCTCGGTTTCACAAAAGTAAAACCCTAGAAAAAGTCCATTCACGACGGACAAAAAGAATTAGTCCGTTGTACATGTGAAAATCTTGGTTCCAAGAAATTATCCAAACCGAAAAAGCTTGTTCACAACGGACCAAGAAAAACTGTCCGTTGTACATGTGAAAATGACTTGGTCATGGGCTCAAAAACATGTTCACAATGACCCAAAAACACCGTCTGTCGCAGATGGGAAACTTCTTGTTTCTTGAGAACTTTGTCCTGCGCTAATGCGTAATCTCATCGCTTTCTTGTCAAATTGTCAAAACACATGAACAAACACATTTTGCAAATTCAAATCTAAGTTAATTTTTCAGTTCAAAGCCAATTTTTCAGCACATGATTTCACACCCTCTTAATTGACAAATCCGATTACGAATGTTTCATCTTCTCTTCTTTCTACCCTTCACTTAAAGAGAATAGAGTTTACCTTTATATTTCTAAACTATTTTATGTTTTATCTCTACCAGACAAACAATATCATTAGCGGCGCAGCGTAGCGCGCTAATCATCCTAGTAACTACTCTATTACGCGCGGAAATTGCCGGCCAGTCAGTCCGGCCACGTCTGTGCATGGCGATTTTGCAAAAAAACCCTCCGTTTTCTTTAAATTATGAATAGGTCCTTGTAAATTACAAAGAGACTGTAATATCCCGAGTATTTCTATACTCGAGTCACTGTACATTTGTACTCAAACACTGTTCAATAATACACTGTTCTTGTGTATTTATGCATTTTGAGCTATATGTACTTAAATGGGAATTAAAAAGAACCCTTCAACTTAAGTAACCTAGCTCAAAAATAATTGCAAATTTATTTGGATAAGTGTTAAAGCGACCTAAGAACCTTCCAGAATATATAAGAATCGATAAAAATCAGTTTTGGAAGTTTAATTCTTCAAAACTTGACACTTGACCAAAATGCCCTTGAGTAAGTGCATAGTGTTTTGCATGTGTTATAACCTCTCCAAAGCCAACCCAACAGCCAACTCACTCCCTCTCCTCTCCCTCTCACGACCAAGCATGGGAGAAGCCTCCCAAAACCCTAGCTCACCCAATCCACCCATTTGGAGGCGATCCGACCGGTGGAAATTGATCTAGAGGCGGGAATCGACCTCTCCATCGCGATCCCCATCTTCTAGACCCTCTCGGGTGAGTTTCTCATCGAATTTCATGGATGGATTTTGGAGTACCCGTGGTGTTTTTGAAGTTTGAGTTGATTTCTCGGCTCGGGACATCCTCGTCGCGTAGCTACGAAGTTTCCCCTCTGTAGCTCCGCATTTCGTCATGTCCCTCAAACCCTAGCCTAGGTCATGTCCAGTGCCATGTGTTCGAGCATTGCATGGCACTTGTGCTTCAGAAACAAGACTCAGGTCATCGTTAGGTCCATTTAACTCTACTATCGACCTAGCATTTGACCACCTTCGAAATCTAGCAACCTAATGCTAGGTTTTCGATTTGTCGGAGTTCTAGTGGAGCAAAGCATGGATAGTAATTTTTGTGGGCACTTACGGTAGCTAGAGCCGCTATCGAAGAATCGAATTCAATTACGATAAGCCGGATTTTATTTTATTTAATTAGGTGTTAAGTGTTTTCACAAAATACTAGGAGTCCGTAGCTTGAATCGACGATTCTATTAGCTCTTCGATAGCCGTAGTCGCGATCGGAAGAGTCGAATTCAATTTGTCGCATCCTACACAAAGTTGTCGGCTCTAGGTCACTCTATTTGCGAAAAATCCTAGAGGTCCGATGACCAAATGGATAGCCCTATAGCTTTCTAGCTAGTAGAAACCAGATAAAAAATACGGAGTTTAGTTTTGACCATTTTGCGGCATACTTTGTGCTCTAGGTCTCAATTGGTTGAATAAAATCCTAGAGCTCAGAGCACGAATCGACTTCACCATTAGTCTTCTTAGAGGCTAAAGCAGTGGCTAAAAATGCTAGATTTGCATTTTAGCACTTCGCATTTTATTTTAATAATTAGAGGGCCCAAAGCCGTTCTTGGCTTTTCGCTTGATTCGCCTCGTTTAAGGTCCCTAAGGTTGAAAGCATGCTTCACGTGTGCTTTAGATCCCATTTTGGCCCTTTTAGGACTTTTGTCGTACTTGGGTAAATCTGGGAGTTACGGACGTTTGATCAAAAGTCCGAGTAGGTTAAGTCAATTTTGGCGGTGATTGGCTCCGATAAGTCATTATTACCTCCAAGTGTCTAGCTGCGGGTCGAGCGAAGTTTCACGACATTCTTGATCAAAAGCGACCTTTTGGCTCGGTTTTGATCGTTTTTGGTCGTTAGCCGTTTTGATCGTTTTGGCCGTTTTTGCGAATTCGATGCAAATTGCTAATCTACCGAGCGTTTTAGTTAGGTGTTGAGTGTTCGAACCCGTATCGGGAACCCACACGCGGATTCGATCGCGTTTGGACTCAATACGGACTCAAAACGGTTTTTTTTGGAAATTACTCCGCGGTTTTTCATTTTGATTCAATTTTGGTCAATTTCATTAGGAATTGCTTTGCAACCGATCCAACTAAGTCCTAAATATCTTGCTTTAGCTTGTTGCGTTGTCGGAAACCTGTTTTGCGCAAAAATCCGCAAAATTGGCCGTTTAACGGATTTCCGACAAAACGATCGTTTTCGGCCGTTTCGGCAAATTTGTCGCTTTTAGGGCCGAAAGGTTTTTCTTCGATCTTTCGAGCGTTTTAGCACCTAGTTATGTACCTGAGGCCATATTGAGGCTCCACATGCAAATTTAATTGCATTTGTCTTCAATTTACGTATTTTTATTCACGTAGGTAAAGAATACGCCTTTTTCGCTGCTTTAGCTCGGTTGATCATTTCAACTTCAAACAAGTTCCAATAAGTCCCATTAGGTATGTTATACCTATTTTTAGGTATTTCACTAAGTTTAGTTGGGTTTTACTTCATTTTGCACGTTTTAATCCATTTTGGCACTTGTTCGGCCGAAATGGACATAATAGGTCATAGTTTCACATTTTCTTCTTTTTTCTTCATTTCTTTCTCCTTTAAATATTTAAGTGGGTCTTATTTGATGTTTAGTTGGCATTTGTGCATTTAAATCTTGCTTTTGCTAAGTTGTATTTCTTTTTGTCGTTTTTGTTGCTTTGACCGATTAGAGGCTAGCGAGTCGGGCCACCTCGAACGACAGAACATCATCCCGGACATCACCGAAGTGCAACAACAAGGCAAGCACCTCCTTTGACCATCTTGAAACCTATATTTCACGATGTTTACTTTGATTTCTCAAACTATATGCATTGTTTATATTCAGTAAAGTGCTAGTTTGTGGGAATGGTAGATATACCCTGATTTGGTGGTTTTTCCTCAATTAAATTCCCAGAGTTCATTGATAGCCTTAGTAGGGTTGGACAATTAATAAAATGTCACTTGGGTATAAACGACTTAGTAAATGCATATGCTTAGACACTGCAATAGAGATGAGCAAAGTCAGTCATTTACCAAATGCTCAAAACTTATGATAATTGTAACTGGTTTTGGAAATGTTTTGGAAATGTGACTTGTAAAGGTAATTTGATAAAAATGTGCAGTGTCTAGTTGGTAATTAGACTTGGCGGGAGGTATAATATGTGCTAGTTAAACATGGTGGCGATTGGTTGGCGAGTTAAGTGGAGTTCCCGCTTGAGTCACTAGGCAAAAATATAAGGACCCGAACGTGTGACGGCCTTTGCACGAACACCGTGCAACCGCGCAATGCTGGGATGGGGCAGCCTGTTTTAGTACCTGAAGTGTGAGGGGATAGCCATGCCTGTTGGTAGGCCGAAGTGTGGACCTTTTCCCCGTGTTGAGCAGTCGAGCGCGGTGTGTGTGTCCTCACGACCCGCCGTATGCACCTTCGTGAGTGCGCTTGTACTTATGCAGCGAGGAATCGCTCGATTCATGTTTGATTGATACAACGGTGTACGCCTTGCTATGGGATAATGCCGCGGCAAAAACTCGCCGTCGTCACGATGGATATTCCGTGGCCGCCGAGTGGTGGTTGGCCTCTTATCGCCATAGTAGTGGGTTTATAAATCGCCGGTCTTTGAGGTGTGGCTATAGCCTCAACGATGGGAAAGAATAGATCATTCTTGTATATCGGATACCTCATGTATCGCGTGTACCCTGGATGACAGGGATGCAAGTCTGAGTTGTGTTTGGGTAAAGTGCGCAAACTCTGCAGAGTATCAAATAATTCTAATCGATTAGCCGTGCTCACGGTTATGAGCAAATCTTCTTTAATCATATCAAGTATAGAAATTTGGTTCGGTTTTGAAAATGAAAATCTATTTTGGAGTCTATCTAAAGTATGTGGATCGATATGGTACTTGATGGATTTATGAATGAGTGAATATGGTATTTGAAGGATTTATGAATATATGGATGTCAATTCGTATCTCAACTGCGATCATGGATGGTGGCAGTTGAGAGACTCAAATGTTACATATATTGTAAATATGTTTTATTCAAAATCTTTGTCTTTCAAATTATGTATTACATTTCGATGAAGCTGTTTCAAATCTCGCTTTCGCTTAATAGACTTAGTGTAGTAGCCATTTCAATCGTATCACCTGCATATTAATTATATTTGCATACACTAAAGTCTTGCGAGTACATACGTGTACTCACCGTTCTCGCTAACCCCTTTTTCCTCGAGAGGAAGGTATTGATGATGTCGGATGATGGCGAGCCCCAATCGCGAGTGTTGCGGTTTCAGAGTTCCTCCCTCCGCCAAGAGCTTTGTGGGGTGGTCGGCCAGGCCGGTTGTCTTTCTTTTGTTTCATTGCCGCTTTACTTCTTTTGGTTTTACGTAATGCACTTGTTCAAGATTTACACCCGATTATGTAAATTACCTTAGTTTATCTCTTCGTGCATTGATACTCGGGTTGTGGAGTGCAGCGATATCGGGCTCTTGATCCAGGGATCGATGCTCAGATGCGTCTGAGCACCGGTCCGGCTAAGGGTTCGATCCGTCGATCGAATTTTTAGATTCAGATTTTCGGTGTCGAGGCTTCTGTTGCTATCACGGTGCTATACGCCACAAGAGACGGCGTATAGACGGTATAGATAGGAAGGGGGTTCTCACAGCGTTGGTATCAGAGCCATTGACTGCAGGAAGACTTAGTTAGCCTGGTCGTTAGACTTAGGAACAGATTTTTCTTCCCAAAATTTATTTTGAAGTACAAAACTCTATTTTGAAAGTGTAGAATGCTATTCTTGTCCATTCTATAGCCTTTCACTTATCTACTCTTCAAAATGAATCTGATCTTAATCCAAATTTCAAAATTTGTTTCCTTCTTCTATCTTGTTCAAAAGAATTAGGAGGAACACGGGTTTAGCTAAAAATGGGTTAAGGTTAGATGTTTATGGATGTAATTAGGGATTATTTGTCGTTTCCTTAGGTTGACTTTTGATTTGATTCTTATGCTTCTTGGAATGAGTGTTTGTAGAATGTTGTGCTTTTGGAGGTATCCTTAAGAGTCAAACATTTTGCACTGCTTTCGCATGATTTAATTGACTCAACTGAGCATTTCAGGATGCCTCCCTGAGGAGAGAAGCGATTCGTGCGCTTCCAGCGTGATGATCCGGGAGCGTGGCGATCTGATGGAGTGCGGGGCCCAGCGATCGCGAGTCCCTACCGGTGGGTCACCGGGGCTCGCCTCAGCTACATGCCCAGAGCGAGGAGCTCCCTCCACCTCCTCCTGCTCCTGACATGGCTGCACTCATGTTGCGGCAGACTCAGCTCATGGAGCTGATGGTCCAGGCTGTTCAGGGGCAGCAGCAGCAGTCTCGGTTGTCGGAGTTCCAGCGAACTCGACCGCCGAGCTTTTCTTCAGCTACAGATCCGATGGAGGCAGAGGATTGGCTTAGCGACATGGAGGGGAAGTTGGAGTTAGTCGGTTGCACCGATGAGGAGAAGGTTCAAGACACCGCCTACTACCTCCAGGGACCCGGCGGCCGTGGTGGAGCGGCTTCAAGGCTGTTCGCCTGCAGATCAGTCACCACATGGGCGAGTTCAAGACCGCCTTTCGCTCCTTCCATGTTCCAAATGGGCTTGATCGATATCAAGAAGCGGGAGTTCTACGACCTTCGCCAGGATCTATGGCGGTGATGGACTACCTCCACCGCTTCAACCATTTGTCACGCTATGTTCTTTGATGAGGTTACCACTGAGGCTAGGAGAGTGACATTGTTCAAGGAGCACCTCACCGAGGAGATCCGGTTTCAGCTTGCCGCCCATGATATCCCTAGCCTTCAGGTCTTGGTGAGCAAGGCCATCAGCATTGAGGATGGCGCCAAGGCGCTTATGGAGAGCATAGCGCAAGTGGGCAGCTTCGGCGGCGATCGATGTGAACCTTCCAAGACTCGCACCTTCACTCAGTCTGGCTTCCAGCCTTCAGCGCCGCCAGTTCAGAGGTCCCAGGGCTTGCCTCCTCGCCCTGCCCAGAGTTCGGTGCAGTCACCTAGTCGTCCGGTGCAGCAGTTGGGGTCCCAGAACCCATTTAGCCATATCACATGCTTCTCCTGCGGCCAGAGGGGCCACTTCGCTAGTGCCTGTCGGCAGCGGCGGCATGACGGCTTCGAGTGCACGGCCCGTCCCGAGTCGATCGGGTGTATGCGTGGGGTGGGCCGATCAGTCGCCCGGTTCCCGAGCAGCCGGCTCCGGGCCGTGGCCGCCTGAATGTGGCCACCGCAGAGGAGGCAGCAGCAGCTCCAGATGTTGTGTTGGGTACGTTGTCTGTTCATTCCGTGCCCACTTTGGTTCTATTTGACTCTGGAGCATCGCATTCTTTCATCTCTTCACAGTTTGTTGCTTTGCATGAGGTTCATTCTGTTCGCCTCGAGAGGTACTTGTTGATCCGTTCACCTGGATCCGTTTTGACTGCCGAGCTTGTGAGTCCAGGGGTTAGGATTGTGATCAATGGGGTAGATTTCTGGGGTGATCTCATTAACATTGAGACGTCAGGTCTTGATGTGATTTTGGGTATGGATTGGTTGTCCAAGAATCAGGGGCAAATTGATTGTGCCAGGAGGTCAATTTCATTAGTCAACCCTGATGGCATTGCTGTTACCTTTTCTTCTGTTCCAACAAAGGCAGCAGCCTTTACTCGGTGCTCTTCTGCTAGGAGACCCGATCAGTACCGGTGATATGTGAGTACCCCGATGTGTTCCCTGATGAGTTGCCAGGTTTGCCACCTGATCGTGATTTGGAGTTCATCATCGATCTCTTACCTGGCACTTCTCCAATTTATAAGCGTCAGACAGGATGCTGGCGATGAGCTGATTGAGTTGAAGACTCGGCTCAAGGAGCGATTAGAGAAGGGGTTCATTCGTCCCGATTCTTCTCCTGGGGCAGTCGATTCTGTTTGTGAAGAAGAAAGACGGCACTCTTCGCATGTGCGTTGATTAATGGTCTTTGAATGAGGTCCTTTATCAAGAACAAGTATCCTCTCCCTCGGATCGACGATTTGTTTGACCAATTAGGCGGAGCTCGAGTCTTCTCCAAAATAGACTTGAGATCCGGCTATTTTCAACTCAAGATCCGTCAGGAGGATATTGTGAAGACCGCATTCACTACTCGCTACTGATGCAGACGAGTACACGCTTGTTTCATTTGGCCTCACCAATGCACCACCACCTTCATGAATCGATGAACAAAGTCTTCATGGAGTTCCTTGATAGATTTGTGGTTGTGTTCATTGATGACATCCTCATATACTCTAAGGATGATGATGAGCACGCACTTCACTTGCATATGGTGCTTAGCAAGCTTCATGAGCATCGGTTGTATGCCAAGTTCGGTAAGTGCGAGTTACGCTCAAGCAAGTGGAGTTTCGGGGCATGTCTGTCGGAAGGTGGGGTAGCGGTTGATCCACGCAAGGTGCAGGATGTACTCGCTGGGAGCAGCCCGCAATGTCCCCGAGATTCGGAGTTTTCTCGGTCTTGCCGGATACTATCGCCGGTTTATCGAGAACTTCTCCAAGATTGCTAAGCCAATGACAGCGCTACTCAAGAAGGAGAAGAAATTTGAGTGGTCACCTGGTTGTGAGTCCAGTTTTCAGGAGCTGAAGAATAGACTCACCACTGCACCAGTGTTGGTCCTTCCTGACATTCACAAGAACTTCGATGTCTATTGTGATGCATCCCGTCTTGGACTTGGTTATGTGTTGATGCAGGAGGGCAAAGTGGTTGCTTATGCTTCTCGACAGCTAAAGCCTCATGAAGCCAATTACCCGACGCATGATTTGGAGCTTGCATTTGTTGTTCATGCTCTCAAGCCGTGTGGCGACATTATCTCATAGGAAACAGATGTGAGATCTACACCGACCACAAAAGCTTAAAGTACTTCTTTTCGCAGCCAGATCTGAATTTGAGACAGCGTCGATGGCTAGAGCTGATCAAAGACTATGATTTGGGTATTCATTACCATCCTGGCAAGGCGAATGTGGTTGCAGATGCCCTCGCCGCAAGCTGCACCTGATGAATGCCTTGGGTGTCATTGGCGATCTCACTGGTTGAAGAGTTTCGAAGCTCAATCTAGAAGTGGTTGAGTATGGTTACATTTCTGCTTTAGCCGTACAACCCACTCTAGAGTCTCAGATTCAGCGGCTCAACTCCAAGATGATCTTTGTGATTGAGATTAGACGCGCTTGATCAAGATGGCGCATCTCCGTGTTTCTATGAGGGGTCCAATGGGCTGATCATGCATGGGCAGCAGATGTATGTCCCAGATGATATAGAGATCAAGGAGTTGATCTCGAGAAGCCCATGATACCCCTCTCTCTGTTCATCTGGCAGCACCAAGATGTACCAGGACCTTCGCAGCAATTACGGTGGCGGTATGAAGAAGGAGATCGCGGCTCATGTGGCACATTGTGATGTGTGCCCGGCGTGTCAAGGCTGAACATCAAAGGCCGGCCGGATTACTTCAGCCATTGCAGATCCCTCGAGTGGAAGTGGGAAGAGATTAGGATGGATTTCATTACCGCCTACCGAGGTCCTCCACGGCCACGACTCTATTTGGGTGATCATTGACCGTCGACCAAGGTAGCTCATTTCATCGATTCGTACCACCTATTCTCGAGCCAAGCTAGCGGAACTCTATTTGCATAATATTGTTCGGCTCCATGGAGTTCCAAAAGTCATAGTCTCTCGACCGTGGTTCGTGATTCACCTCGATTTTGGGAGAGTTTGCAGTCCATTCTTGGCACTAAGCTATCCTTCAAGATCGCTTACCATCCCCAAACTGACGGATGACGGAAAGGGCAAACCAAATCCTTGAAGACATGCTAAGGGCTTGTGTGCTGTACTCTGACAAAGAAGTCGTGGGAGAAATGCTTGCCATTTGCTGAGTTCTCCTACAACAACAGTCATCAAGTCGGTCTTGAGATGTCGCCTTCGAGGCTCTTTATGGCAAGAAGTGCGTAACGCCAATGCTTTTGGTCCGAGGTTGGTGAGAGGCAATTCTTCGGGCCAGCCATGATTGAAGAGGCTGAAAGGCAAGTCAGCTTGATTCGGGACCGGCTGAGAGAAGCTCAGTCTCGTCAGAAGAGCTATGCTGATCGTCAACGCCGCGAATTGAGCTTTGAGGTGGGTGACTTTGTCTACCTCAAGGTCTCACCACTCCGCGGTACTCGCAGATTCCAAGTCCGCGGGAAGCTAGCCCCGCGATACATCGGTCCGTTCCGGATTCTTGAGAAGGTTGGTGTTGTGGCTTATCGGCGAGCTACCGCCACATCTTTCTGACGTTCACGATGTGTTCCACGTGTCCCAATTGAAGAAGAGTCTTGGGTTCCATCGAAGTTACCCAATTGGACCATCTTGATTTGCGGCTGATCTTTCGTATCGAGAGTATCGATCCGTATTCTCGAGACAGTGGCGTCACACTCGCGATCAGGTTATCAAGATGCTCAAGGTCGATGGAGCAACCATTCAGAAGATGAAGCCACGTGGGAGCGTGAAGACCATATTCAGGCGAATACCCGACTTTCTTCGAGAGGATTAGCAATCTCGAGGACGAGATTTTTGTAAGGGGGTAGATCGTAATATCCCGAGTATTTCTATACTCGAGTCATCAGACATTTGTACTCAAACACTGCTCAATAATACCTTTGTTCTTGTGTATTTACGCATTTTGAGCTATATGTACTTAAATGGGAATTAAAAGAACCCTTCAACTTAAGTAACCTAGCTCAAAAATAATTGCAAATTTATTTGGATAAGTGTTAAAGCGACCTAAGAACCTTCGAATATATATAAGAATCGATAAAAATCAGTTTTGGAAGTTTAATTCTTCAAAACTTGACACTTGACCAAAATGCCCTTGAGTAAGTGCATAGTGTTTTGCATGTGTTATAACCTCTCCAAAGCCAACCCAACAGCCAACTCACTCCTCTCCTCTCCCTCTCACGACCAAGCATGGGAGAAGCCTCCCAAAACCCTAGCTCACCCAATCCACCCATTTGGAGGCGATCCGGCCAGGTGGAAATTGATCTAGAGGCGGGAATCGACCTCTCCATCGCGATCCCCATCTTCTAGACCCTCTCGGGTGAGTTTCTCATCGAATTTCATGGATGGATTTTGGAGTACCCGTGGTGTTTTTGAAGTTTGAGTTGATTTCTCGGCTCCGGACATCCTCGTCGCGTAGCTACGAGTTTCCTCCTCTGTAGCTCAAGATTTCGTCATGTCCTCAAACCCTAGCCTAGGTCATGTCCAGGTGCCATGTGTTCGGAGCATTGCATGGCACTTGTGCTTCGTAAACAAGACTCAGGTCATCGTTAGGTCCATTTAACTCTACTATCGACCTAGCATTTGACCACCTTGAAATCTAGCAACCTAATGCTAGGTTTTCGATTTGTCGAGTTCTAGTGGAGCAAAGCATGGATAGTAATTTTTGTGGGCACTACGGTAGCTAGAGCCGCTATCGGAAGAATCGAATTCAATTACGATAAGCCGGATTTTATTTTATTTAATTAGGTGTTAAGTGTTTTCACAAAATACTAGGAGTCCGTAGCTTGAATCGACGATTCTATTAGCTCTTCCGATAGCCGTAGTCGCGATCGGAAGAGTCGAATTCAATTTGTCGCATCCTACACAAAGTTGTCGGCTCTAGGTCACTCTATTTGCGAAAAATCCTAGAGGTCCGATGACCAAATGGATAGCCCCTATAGCTTTCTAGCTAGTAGAAACCCCGATAAAAAATACGGAGTTTAGTTTTGACCATTTTGCAAAGATACTTTGTCGCTCTAGGTCTCAATTGGTTGAATAAAATCCTAGAGCTCAGAGCACGAATCGACTTCACCATTAGTCTTCTTAGAGGCTAAAGCAGTGGCTAAAAATGCTAGATTTGCATTTTAGCACTTCGCATTTTATTTTAATAATTAGAGGCCCAAAGCCGTTCTTGGCTTTTCGCTTGATTCGCCTCGTTTAAGGTCCCTAAGGTTGAAAGCATGCTTCACGTGTGCTTTAGATCCCATTTGGCCCTTTTAGGACTTTTGTCGTGCCGGGTAAATCTGGGAGTTACGCGGACGTTTGATCAAAAGTCCGAGTAGGTTAAGTCAATTTTGGCGGTGATTGGCTCCGATAAGTCATTATTACCTCCAAGTGTCTAGCTGCGGGTCGGAACGAAGTTTCACGACATTCTTGATCAAAACGATCTTTTGGCGGTTTTGATCGCTTTTGGTCGTTAGCGCCGCTTTGATCGTTTTGGCCGTTTTTGCGAATTCGATGCAAATTGCTAATCTACCAAGCGTTTTAGTTAGGTGTTGAGTGTTCGAACTCAGATCGGGAACCCACACGCTGGATTCGATCGCGTTTGGACTCAATACGGACTCAAAAGCGGTTTTGGAAATTACTCGCGGTTTTTCATTTTGATTCAATTTTGGTCAATTTCATTAGGAATTGCTTTGCAACCGATCCAACTAAGTCCTAAATATCTTGCTTTAGCTTGTTGCGTTGTCGGAAACCTGTTTTGGCGCAAAAATCCATAAAATTGGCCGTTTAACTGATTTCCGACAAAACGATCGTTTTACTGCTTCGGCAAATTTGTCGCTTTTAGGGCCGAAAGGTTTTTCTTCGATCTTTCGGCGTTTTAGCACCTAGTTATGTACCTGAGGCCATATTGAGGCTCCACATGCAAATTTAATTGCATTTGTCTTCAATTTACGTATTTTTATTCACGTAGGTAAAGAATACGCCTTTTTCGTGCTTTAGCTCGGTTGATCATTTCAACTTCAAACAAGTTCAATAAGTCCCATTAGGTATGTTATACCTATTTTTAGGTATTTCACTAAGTTTAGTTGGGTTTTACTTCATTTTGCACGTTTTAATCCATTTTGGCACTTGTTAGTAGAAATGGACATAATAGGTCATAGTTTCACATTTTCTTCTTTTTCTTCATTTCTTTCTCCTTTAAATATTTAAGTGGGTCTTATTTGATGTTTAGTTGGCATTTGTGCATTTAAATCTTGCTTTTGCTAAGTTGTATTTCTTTTTGTCGCTTTTGTTGCTTTGACCAGATTAGAGGCTAGCGAGTCGGGCTTCGCCTCGAACGACAGAACATCATCCGGACATCACCGAAGTGCAACAACAAGGCAAGCACCTCCTTTGACCATCTTGAAACCTATATTTCACGATGTTTACTTTGATTTCTCAAACTATATGCATTGTTTATATTCAAGAAAGTGCTAGTTTGTGGGAATGGTAGATATACCACTGATTTGGTGGTTTTTCCTCAATTAAATTCCCGAGTTCATTGATAGCCTTAGTAGGGTTGGACAATTAATAAAATGTCACTTGGGTATAAACGACTTAGTAAATGCATATGCTTAGACACTGCAATAGAGATGAGCAAAGTCAGTCATTTACCAAATGCTCAAAACTTATGATAATTGTAACTGGTTTTGGAAATGTTTTGGAAATGTGACTTGTAAAGGTAATTTGATAAAATGTGCGGTGTCTAGTTGGTAATTAGACTTGGCGGGAGGTATAATATGTGCTAGTTAAACATGGTGGCGATTGGTTGGCGAGTTAAGTGGAGTTCCCGCTTGAGTCACTAGGCAAAAATATAAGGACCGAACTTGTGACGGTTTTGAATGAACACCGTGCAACCGCGCAATGCCGGGATGGGGCAGCCTGTTTTAGTACCTGAAGTGTGAGGGGATAGCCATGCCTGTTGGTAGGCCGAAGTGTGGACCTTTTCCCGTGTTGAAGCGATCGGCGCGGTGTGTGTGTCCTCACGACCCGCCGTATGCACCTTCGTGAGTGCGCTTGTACTTATGCAGCGGGAATCGCTCCGATTCATGTTTGATTGATACAACGGTGTACGCCTTGCTATGGGATAATGCCGCGGCAAAAACTTCGCCGTCGTCACGATGGATATTCCGTGGGTCGCCGAGTGGTGGTTGGCCTCTTATCGCCATAGTAGTGGGTTTATCGTCGCCGGTCTTTGGGGTGTGGCTATAGCCTCAACGATGGGAAAGAATAGATCATTCTTGTATATCGGATACCTCATGTATCGCGTGTACCCTGGATAGCGAGGATGCAAGTCCGAGTTGTGTTTGGGTAAAGTGCGCAAACTCTGCAGAGTATCAAATAATTCTAATCGATTAGCCGTGCTCACAGTTATGAGCAAATCTTCTTTAATCATATCAAGTATAGAAATTTGGTTCGGTTTTGAAAATGAAAATCTATTTTGGAGTCTATCTAAAGTATGTGGATCGATATGGTACTTGATGGATTTATGAATGAGTGAATATGGTATTTGAAGGATTTATGAATATATGGATGTCAATTCGTATCTCAAGCTGCGATCATGGATGGTGGCGGTTGAGAGACTCAAATGTTACATATATTGTAAATATGTTTTATTCAAAATCTTTGTCTTTCAAATTATGTATTACATTTCGATGAATCTGTTTCAAATCCTGCTTTTAGCAATAGACTTAGTGTAGTAGCCATTTCAATCGTATCTGCATATTAATTATATTTGCATACACTAAAGTCTTGCGAGTACATACGTGTACTCACCGTTCTTTGCTAACCCCTTTTTCCTCGAGAGGAAGGTATTGATGATGTCGGATGATGGCGAGCCCCAGTGCGAGTGTTGCGGCCGTAGTTCCTCCCTCGATCAGTGCTTTGTGGGGTGGTCGGGCCATGTATTTGGTTGTCTTTCTTTTGTTTCATTGTCGCTTTACTTCTTTTGGTTTACGTAATGCACTTGTTCAAGATTTACACCCGATTATGTAAATTACCTTAGTTTATCTCTTCGTGCATTGATACTCGGGTTGTGGAGTGCGCGATCTTGGGCTCTTGATCCAGGGATCGATGATCGAGATGCGTCTGAGCACCGGTCCGGCTAAGGGTTCGATCCCGTCGATCGAATTTTTAGATTCAGATTTTCGGTGTCGAGGCTTCCTGTTGCTATACGGTGCTATACGCCACAGTAGACGGCGTATAGTACGGTATAGGAAGGGGGGGTTCTCACAGATCCTTTGCGATTATTTATAAGGGTAAGAAAAACGTTCCAATAGCGTTTAGGTCTCTCGGTTCGTTACTTTACAAAAACAACTTCTGTTAAATACAAATCGCGAACGAGTCTTTTTCTAATTTTTCAGGATAGCGGTTAGGTCCAAAAAAATAATAAATAGATCCATGTCCCTTACGTCCAGGTCCTTTTCCATTTTTCACGAAAAAAATATTTTTGTCAATAGAAATATATGTACAGCATCTCTAGACTTTTTTCCCCAACTCGATCTATAATCTCTAGACTTTTTCTCCAACTCGATCTCTAATATTTTTTGAAACATGTATTATTACTCGGTGAACGCATGGAGTGTTAAACTCGACCAAAAAATGGTTATGATTTATAGTATTTTTTAAAACATGTATTATTCACCGGTGAACGTATAGTGTATTAAACTAAGAAAAAAAAGATTGTATTATTACTCGGTGAATGCATAGAGTGTTAAACTCGACAAAAGAAGGTTGTCATCTCTAATATTTTTTGGAACATGTATTATTACCCGGTTAACACATAGTGTTAAACTCGGTGAAAGGAGGTTGACCGGGTAATAATAGTGTTAACCAAATTCGTCAAAAGAAAAATTTGTGCAACTCTTATCTCTTTATTGTTTTAACTCGATTTCTAATATTTTTCGGAATATTAGAGCTGTATCTCTGTAATTATTTTTGCAACTCGATCTATAGTGTTTTTCGAAACATGTACTATTCACCGGTGAACGTATATAGTATTAGACTCGACAAAAGAAGATCCTTTCTTTGTTTTTCTCGAGAAAAATATATCTATTATTTTTGAATGATTACGTTTAGGTTACACAAATTCGTAGACGGCTCTTACCGATCCAATTTTTTAAAAATCACTCCGAAAAAAAATAAAACAATGGTTACGCAAATTCATAGATGATTCCTACCCATTCAATTTTCTTTAGATCGCTCCGAAAAAATATGTTAAATTTCTCCTGCAGTGTTTTTTTAGAAAAAAAACATAGCAAATTTTACCTAGTATAGCATATACCGCACATTCTACCTAGTAGCTAGTATACAGGGAGGTCTATCCGTCTACGTCAGAAAAGATCCATCCGTGCAAGCCATGAATTTTGTGGAGCATGGAACAAACTTCTTGCCAATATCAGATCCTCCTTATGGCTACTTACATGCGTCTCTTACGGCAACACAAAGAAGCAATTTGTGATCAGCTCAGGCAAGGGGCGCACTATCAAAATGCAACAAGCAACATAACTCACACGTACGAGACCTTGCTTGTTGCGATGACGGCAATTTTTGGGTTAGCTTGAAGCCAAACAATACTGCATAGCAAAACACATCAGATTCAAACAAGAACTGTCATAAAACTTTACACTCCACACGAGTACAAGACCGATCAAGATCAGAAGCACAATTGTGAAAAAAAAAATGGAACTGGCGAACCGCACAAAACAAAGCAAATAGCTCAGGTCTGAATCTGCCACTAATCCAGGGCGTACAAGCAACGGAACATATCACGAACAAAACTCCTAATCTGACGAAATGCCTACATACCCGTCTCACCAATTATGGAACCAGGATAAGCAAGGGCATTAACCGAGTAAACATGTAATAAACGGGCGCAACTCACAAGATACAAGCGAAATGCAATCACAAGACGGTAAAAACTACCCACTGAACCACAGATATATAATCCAAGTTTCATATCTGTTACATAACGACAGATAGTAAAATATAGTACCAGCAGCATACCACCATCTGACTGTTGATGTGCAGCACATGCATTTGACAGCTCAAGGGAAATTAAATATGAAATAAAGCAGTTCTCTTAGCAACAGACACATGAGACCAAAACTTTAGAGCTTGTCCTCGAACTCAGAGAGAGGGGTCATCTGTTCCTTGAGCCCCTTCCTCTTGCGGATCTCCAAGACAAGATTGGCAGCCTGGGTGCCAGGGTCCAAAGGATCAGAAGACATCATGTCCCAGTGATCAAAGACGCACTGAGGGAAGGCCTGGCCGGAGGTTGCAGCCCTAAGTGTGCTCGAGAACCCAAAAGACTCGATAACAGGGAGGTAAGCCTTGATGTTGTACAGCGGGGTACCGGGCCTCTGCATCTCCTCGAACACATGCCCTCTCTTCTGGTTCAGAACACCATAAATACCACCGAGTGCATTCTCAGGGGCCTGGATCTCCACCAGGTAGACAGGCTCCAGCAGCCTTGGCTTAGCTGTGAGCTGAGAAGCATAAATGACCCTCCTGGCGGTAGGAATAACCTGACCACCACCCCTGTGGATAGCATCAGCATGGAGAACAACATCACATACCTCAAAGCAAATACCACGCATATTCTCCTCAGCTAATGCACCTTCCTTTGAAGCCCACTGGAAGCCAGCCACAACAGAATCCTTGATTTCATTTAGATATTGTACTCCCTTACACATATCAACTACCATGTTTGGGCCAGTGGTCTCAGGTCCAAAGCACCAAATCTTCTTAGCGAGATCCTTGTCCCACCCAAACTCCTCAGACAGGATCTTAGAGCGCACCTTAGGATCATCACGCGGACCAATGCGACCCTCATCAATGGCCTCAGCCAGTCCCTCCTCCATAGGGCGAGCTTCCATGTAAAGACGGTTGTGCTTGTTCGGGGACTTGCTCATAACAGTACGGCAGGACTTCTCAAGAACAGTCTCACGGAAGGAGACAACAGGAGGGGAAACGATAATTTCGGCACCACCCATGAAATCTTCCTGCAGATCCTTCAAGCAAATTTCAAGGTGAAGCTCCCCAGCTCCAGCAATAATATGCTCACCAGACTCTTCCATGGTACAGAGAACCATAGGATCGGACTTTGCCAGACGCTTCAAACCTTCGACAAGCTTGGGAAGATCAGAGGCAACCTTGCACTGAACAGCAACACGCACAACAGGGGACACAGAGAACTTCATTGCTCTAATTGGGCAGGCATCAACCTCCTTCTCGTTTGTCAGGGTTGCATTCTTTGTGATGAACTGATCCAAACCAACCATAGCAACAGTGTTACCACAAGGAACGTCCTCAACAGACTCTTGCTTCTTTCCCATCCAGATAACAGTACGCTGGACACTCTTCACATACAGATCCTTCTTCTGGCCAGGGACATAGTTGGGACCCATGATACGGACCTTCATGCCAGTTGCAACCCTCCCTGAGAAGACACGACCGAAGGCAAAGAATCTGCCCTTGTCAGATGCTGGAATCATCTTAGAGACGTATAACATAAGAGGGCCTTCCGGATCACAGTTTCTAATTGCAGTTGCATAGATATCATCAAGGGGCCCCTCGTACAAGTTTTCCACACGGTATTTCTGTGCCTTCGACGGAGAGGGAAGGTGGAATATCATCATCTCAAGCAGAGCATTACTGGCTGGAAGCCAAGTTTGCATAACACGCTTCATGAGAGCCTTGCCCATTAGCTCCTTCTCATCAGTCTTCATGGTCACACCAAGCTTCTGTAACATAGGCCACAACTTATCCTTCTGATCATTCATGCAGGTGTTGATGATTTGCTTGATTGGCTCATAGCAGAACTGAACAAAACCTCTCTTACAGGTAGCAGACCCAGTGTTCTTGGTGGTCCATTTCTTTGTGGATGGGTCAAAGAAGTTCTCACCCCAAAGCCTCTCCATCATCTTAGATTCATCAACTCCAAACTTGGAGGCGTACATCTTAGCAAAGCTTGAGAGGGTAAAAGCCCAGCCGTGCAAACCAGCAGAGAAAGCAACAGTTCCCTTCTCCGGGTAGACTTGGACATCACCAAGGAGCGTATCTTCATATGTTGCCATAATGACATTGGCATTCTCAATGACCCGGGAGAAAGTCTGGTAGGCTTCCTCACCTTCAACTTGAAGCTCAAGGAAGCACCTGTCCATCTTGTTCACAGTAAGGACAGGCCTAATCCTCTCACCAAGGGCTTGGCGAAGCACAGTTTCAGTTTGCACACAGACACCCTCAATACAGTCAACAACCACCAAAGCACCATCGGTGATACGAAGAGCAGCCGTGACTTCCGAAGAAAAATCAACGTGCCCAGGTGAATCAATAAGGTTGATCAGGTACTCATTCCCATCCCTCTCACCCTTGTAGCTCTTGAGTGATTCATCACTTATCTCATAGAAAAGAGAGATACCAGTGGATTTGATTGTAATACCACGTTCTGCTTCATCTGCACGAGTATCAGTCATGCGAACATCGCCGGCAACTTCCTGGGCAATAATCCCAGCAGCGGCCACAAGGGAATCTGTAAGCGTAGACTTGCCTGCAAAGAGTAATTAAAATGTAACAACAGTGCACACTTATAATATTCAACTAAATACTCAGAATCAGAATTGCACATGTGGGGGCATAGACAATTAAACATATTACCCTATAAAATGGTAGCATAGTATCTTCAAACAATGAGATTAATGTTAAGATGAAACCATGTATTCTATAAAAAGGCCTCATGAACATGCATAAGCCACTGGGAGAAAATTGAGAAACAGCACATGCATAGGAACATCAATGTTCAGTACTGAAGTAAAACAACGTAAATATTAATGCTTACATATTGTAATGATTATAGCCATTAACATCAGAGCATCTAATAGGATAAATCTTGAATTCTAGGATGATTGGATCCTTTCAGAGAAACAAGGAAGTTCACAATTGCGCCTTACTTCATTCAAGTAAGCATCAATCATACACAAATGAGTCAATAATCAAATCCATGTTCCACAGTCAAATGGATTGATATTTGCAGAGATGAAAATCAATCATTACAAAATGACAAAGTTGGAAAATACTAATAGCAAATTAAACCAATCCAAATAGATAATAAGTTGATAGAATTAACAACATAGACATTATGACCAAGCTACAAAACATCAAGCAAGGATATTCTATATGTATAAAACATCAGTAATCTTTGATATCATTATGCTAGCACATACCATGGTCCACATGAGCAATAACAGACATGTTACGAATGTTATTCTTCTTGTCCATAATTCTGCGAAGCTCTTCTACTGTGAACTTCACCATCTTGGCTGATTTTGAATATCACACTACAGATATAAATTCCTGTTCCAAAAGGAGCAACACAAACAAGTGTGAAGGACTATAAACGAAAAAAATCACACATCAAAGATACAAGGACTCAGGTGAAGTGATAACCACCACAATGGCCAAATTGAAAAGAGCTCTTGAAATTATCAAGCTACATTAAGTTTCAAACATGATATCAAATACTTCCATTTGTCATTAACAACACATCCATTTTACTAATGCTACGATCACAAGACCCAGCAAATATACAATATGGACATTAATGCATGCTAAAACTAACAAGTAACAGCTAACAAGCTCAGGGCAAGAAAATTAATTATCATGAGCGAACCAAGATAGCAGCCACAACAAAATATAACCAGTATTCAGAACACTTAACACTGTAGAAAAACAACTAACAACAGTAACAGCGTATAATTGAAATCGTCACTTTTCTAGCCCTTGACAAACTTCTTTTTTTGCAAATCTGGCTCTCTTCCGAATGCAGTTGCCAGATTTGAGATACAGCATACATGAGAACCTCTGGGAAGGCTCAACATCTCACAGAAGCATTTCAACCAGCAGGAAAAAAAATCAATTGGAAGCAAAAACTAATGGATCAGGGAAAATTCACAGAAAACGACTGAGCTAGACCCATCCATCAATCGGTCGGAACTATAGACACAGAAAACGCTGTTCTACGTGTTTCTACTTATCTAAATTGAAGATCAATACAACCCAATCCAGCGGATAAAGGCAAGCAAGCAGACAGCGACACAACTAGCACGTTAAACATTCCAGTGAACCACACGAACCTGTAGCAGAATAATCGAACCTCGATTACTAACAGAACATAAATCTTTACTGAAACAGCTGAAAACGCGGAAACACTACAGATCTAAGTTAAAAGCAAAAAAACAAAAAGAAGCATTTCTATCAAACAGATCGAATCATGCCCATCTGCTACGCCCAAACAACCAGAAGAGATTATTAGTCCACACGAAAATAAAATCGACGAACAAACGCAACTAAACCATTTCGGGCGGACCAGCACTACATCTATCGCACCTGCGCAAAATGGAAGAAAAAAACGGGGACGAAGGAATAGCAGGTAGGAAGGAATCTAGGAGGCGCGTAGCACACAAGAACAGATCAGACCTAAACTACCTCGAAGCTTGAACTCCAAGCCAGCCAACACCTCGTCACACTAGGAAGGAATGACAAAAGAACGCACCCAGCTCAACTAGAACCAGGGATCGGCCAGCAAGCAACTACCGCTACTACGGGTGCTCCCTCCAGCAATCGATCGAAGGGAGGAAGAGAAGGGAGAAACGGCGAGAGTTACCTTGGGGTTTCGCTTCGCCTCCCGATCGGAGGAGCGAGGAATGCGATGATGGGGTGAGATGAGGAGGCGGCGGCGGCAGTGGAGGAGCACTAATAAAACCCTAGCCACTGCTTAGCGGGTGTGTAGTTATAGATAGAGATGCTCGGGCTCGGCCCACAGGGGAGGGTCAATATTGGGCGCGGGTGGCCCGGATGCGGATTCAGTGGGCGTACTGAAGGCCGACGATGGTACTCGGTTGGGCTTTTCTGTTACTCCTAGGATGCGCGTGGTTTTGCCCTGTGCTGTGCATCTATGTGGTGTTGTCGAGCCCTTACTAGTGAATTAACAGTTTTTTAAAGCACAAGGATACGCGCCGTAGGATATGTACAGTAGCATCATTTTACTTGACTGTCCATATTAATTTTAGTCTATATAAAAGAGTAAAAAAAGAGAAGAGAGTGGGCTCTTACATAAGTGCCAGCTTTGCACGGAAGCATAAGTAGATTATTTATATATAAGAGAGAAGAGATAGTTATTGCACAGTAGCTAGGGACAATCTATAGAATTATTATACAAACTAGCTTTTAAATTACGCTAGATGATATGGATAAGAGATAAAGTAAGTAGTAGATTTTACTATTATACTTGCTATTAACACAGCATACTCGCACTCGCAGACAGGCTCTTGGCATTATCGGAGACACTCGATCAAATCCTCACGGAGCGCTAGCATATAGACATATTCTGAATTTTTTTTAAATAATACTTTTTTTAAACTGAATTGCGTTTTTAATACTCGAAAAATAAAATTTGCAAAAATAATACGTGGTCGCCATACCGTACGGCGAATACCCCATTTTCGCCGAACCGTGTGGCGAATACCCTATTTTCACCGAACCGTGTGGCGAAAATACCCTAAATCCGCAGTTAATCTGCTACACGGGAATCAAGGCTGTTTTCGCCGTACGGTACGGCGAAGACCCTATTTTCGCCATACGGTTTGGCGAAAATAGGGTATTTTCGCCATACGGTTTGGCGAAAATAGCCTTAACCAAACAACCGACGGTTAATCGGCTTTAATCGGGTAATTATGGTATTTTCGCCATACCATATGGCGAAAATAGGGTATTCGCCATACCATATGGCGAAAATAGGGTATTCGCCGTACGGTATGGCGACCACGTATTATTTTTGCAAATTTTATTTTTTGAGTAGTAAAAACGCAATTCAGTTTAAAAAAAGTATTATTTAAAAAAAATCGACATATTCACGTCTAGTTATCTGGCCACATGCCAGCTCCAGTAAAGTAACAGTTGTTTGCAAGATTTTAAGATTTTTTTTTCACTTTTAAAGAGAGCATTTGCATGTTCAATTGGATACGAATACGATTCTCCTTTTTCCCATGTCGATTAGCAGTTCCACTCGTCTTCGTATTCGCATAAAAAATATAGATACAAATATGGTATGAACTTGAACATCCGAAATGCTATTTTATTCGACCTATTTGAATTCGAATTCAACAATGAAATATAAAGATTTTATTGCAGTATGCCTGATTAATGTGAATATATGTTCCTTTAGGCTATGTTTGGGAGACCCATTCCTGGTCAGGATCGGCTCATCTACATGGATCCCGATCGGAAATGAGCCTCTCAAACAAGACCTTAAGTGAAATAGATAAATAAAAATGATTAAGTGTGACATGTATTAATCTTTACTCTTTAAAAGAAGATAATAATGGTGGTTCACCATCACGTCATCTGCCATCTCACTACCCTTATCCCAATTACTTGGTGCCTACAGGTGGACCTTTCCACTTACTAGTATATTGCCCGTGCTAACGCTACGGTGATATTTGGTAATACAATTCAAATAAGCAAAAGGTGTTATATGTTTTTTTGGTAATAAAGTGTAGTAAGATGTGCACAAAAGAAAGATACAGAGAGTTATTATATCGTTGATTACACAAGCAAGTGCATAAAGTAACATAAGAACTGTTTATCATTAAAATCCATCTAATCCCTGATACGCTATAACTTCAAGAATATTGTATTTTGATTCATTCTCATTGTAGTTCAATAGGCTCATGAGAAACTTAGCCCTCAACAGCTTCCCATCTAACTTCAGGAATATTGTATTTTGATTCATTCTCATTGTAGTTCAATACGCTCATGAGAAACTTAGCCCTCAACAGCTTCCCATCCTATACATGCATTATTATGAACCATCATCAGAAAATATTAATTGTGCTACGGTAAGACAAATTATAATTAAATAAATAATAGTACTCACAGTGCAAATTGATGGTAATTTTATACCATCTGGTAATTTTATACCATCTCAAAAGCGCATGAAGTTGATTACCCTGTGGAAAACCCTCTTTTTTCTGCCTACTACTATTGAAGCCAACCCATATTTCACACAAGTCTCAAGCTCCCTCCGAGAAAGACACTGCTCTTCGTATACTTGAGTTCATAACCAATGTAATCAATATTTAGTAATCATTGTTGATGCACAACTGTTCATTTGAATATTATCGAGCCACTACCAGTGATCATTCGTATACTTGCATTTACTTCAGGTAGTACTATGATTAGTAACTCAAGTTGCTCTACAGATTGTCGATGTATAGTCCTTAGTGCAGCTTCTAAGTTATCTTGGCGTGCTTGCCCAATGTCCACACATGGTCTCCCATTTATTTGCTATGACAAAAGAAAAAGGATGACGAAAAGACAGTCAACCAACACATACTTCGATGAAACAAGCATGTTCTGAATAATGGTATTTAAGCTAAAAAAAGACAAATAGAATTTGTTATCAGTATACAATAATATAAACAATAATGACATTATCTTTAGCCCCAAAAAAGAAACACATTTACCCTTGGGGTGGGGAGCACATGAGCATCGACCAAGGCAAGTTGGTTCATCACCTTAATACCAAATTCTTTTGCATAATCATCATTGCCATAGCTGTTCCTACTAATTATCTGAGAAGATAACAGGTGTATATTGTTATCAAAACAAAATAAATAATGTACCAGAATGTAGAAAGCAAAAAAACAAAAGTCAAAGATGGGTAAATGATAAAATTTACCTCTAAAATAATATTCTCCCTTTGCGCAGGTCGCTCACATGCCAATTTCAGTATATTTGTGACTTGATGCTCATTTAGCTTTCTAGAATAGCGTTGTCCTTTAAGTATGTTGCAAGCCTGCATAAAAGATGAGCATTCCAATAACATCTGAAAGCATTAGACAAAGATTGAAGAAGTTGACAATTAGGTTGATACATACAGCAGCCTTGAAAAGATGAAAGTAATCAAACAGACAAAGACCAAAGCAACAAGGCAACCTCCATAGGTAGATATATTGGCCTGCTATCACTGCCAGCTTGAAGACATGGCCAGTTAGTATATTTCAAAGAGTAATTGTATTGGTGTTTGAAGTACTGGACAACCGATACTCTTGTCCCATCTTGATCAAACCTGTAAAAGCAAATAAAATTATTAATAACATGATGCGAATAAATAAATGACATGCAATGTATGCTAGTACAGAAAAGGAAGAGTGCACAGAAGAGAATAGATTCTTACGTCAATTCATTCAACGGGGCTGAGGTTAGCCCAGTAATCATGTAACGTATGGATATATCGCGGCGATGTGTGGCCACAACCCGTACCCCTTTAAGTGCTTTCTTTAGCTATGAGGTGAAAAGGCAAAACAAGATACAATGCAACCATTATTTCAGTGAACAGAAAAATTAAATGAGGACATAATAAAGCCATTATGATCCATACTTTCAGACAATCTTGGACAAACAAACGCCTTGAAGCATCACGGATGTTCAGATACTCCGCGGCAAAGTCTATAACTGGTTGAGCCTTGTAAAATGCGGTAGCAGAAATATCTGGATGAGAAAATATAAATTTCATCAAACAAATACTGGTTTGTATATAATGAGCTTCATATTGATGATTTCCAAAGAGCACTAAAAAACATGAAATACATTATTTTCAATTCAGAAGCAAACATTTTTAAAACATTCAGTGAGTGTCACTCTGTAAGAGTTGAGTGCGCATATAGATACTGCTGCCATGTATGAAGATAAGAACAGAGTATGTTGCTTGTGAATTGTGATTTAAGGTACAAAGGATTAGGTACTCTACCGATATTTAGGGACAATCCCATCTGTGTGGGGCGTAAGCTCTGGTAATACCCTCTCCAGCATTCGAAACCACTGCCAATATCACCACCATGCCCAAATGCTTCTGAGAAAAATGATCTTGAGATGGATATATAGCTGTCACAAGTTACCGAGCAAAACATATCTATGTAAGATGAAATTCTTAATAACAGAAGCACAACACCAAAAGATAGATGCTGACGTGCTGTCCCGATGAACTTGTGCTGCTCCATATAAATAAACATGCATGGATGCATTACGTACTTTGCACTGGGACACTCCCTCAGAGCAATAACAAGTGCTTGAATAGTGTCCTGTGGCAGTTCCCTATGCCTCCCAGCCAAGAATTGCTTAAGACTGTACAGATCTAGTTTTGCAGCATCCTTTATGGTCACTTTATACTCCTTCTCCCTGGAGAACAAGAATGAATACAAGACAGTTAACAATTAAAAGTACATAAAGAAACATGGACAGCAAAACATCATACCCGTGGTTTCCTTTCTCAGGATTTGCAATTTTGACAACAAATTCTTTGAACTGGAATGGCAGTGGCCCTACAGTAAACATGCCTTTTCTTCCATCATAAACAGGCAATCGCTCATCCAAGTATTGCTTGTGCAGCCTGACAAGTTCGACGATTATGGATTTGTTCCTTTCACGTGACCTCGATTCGGGAGTGATAGATACCTATACCCAAAAAAAAGATAGCAATTGCATTTGCATTTATAAGGTATCATGTATAATCATATCTTTCAAGTATCTCACAAGACTTGAGAAAGCGCAAGACTGAACAAACATCTACACACGTACAATTGACGATTTGCCAAGATCAAATATATATTCAGAAAAGTACACAGCAAATAATTAGAAATCAGCAATGTAACCTTGAGTGATTTAACAACTAAGTTATGAACAACATGAGGTAATAATGGTGCCCTCGCGATCGAGCTCACACATACATCGTAATGGTAGATCTCCTTGTCGGCGGCCTGCACGACGAAATGGTTGGCGCGGACGCGGCACTGCTTCCCGATCGTCCCGAGCCCTGGCCGCGGCGGAACGACCAGCGCCTTGCTCGACGCCGGAGGCAGCCTCCCAGCTGGTGCCACGACCACCTGAGACTCCTCCACTCCCGACGCCGCGGCATCCGGCGCCGAGGACGACGACCCCTCGCCCGCCTCCGCCACCACCATCCTCCTCTCCACCTTGCCGCTCAGTGCCTCCAACTCCGCCGGTTCCACCACGTGCCCCTCGGCCTCGAAGCGGCCTCGCCCACCTGGTTGGCGCGCGGGAAAGTGGCCCCCGCGCTCGCCGCCGCCGCCACGGCCTCGAGCCGCGTCGCGATGGCCACCGCGGTCGCCCCCACGGCCACAGTAGGGATCCTGCTGCCCACTGCGGCCTTCGTGCTCAACGCCTCTTCCCCGCCCTCGGCCGCGGTACACTACCATAAATTTCGGCGAGATACGTTGCTCCCGCATTTGATCTAACACTTGCTGAGCCATAGCGTCATGGCGGGTCATGCAGTAGGCCTTGACCAGGATGGCGTAGGAGGTGGCGTTGGGGGTGATGGAGAACTCCTTGGAGAGCTCGGCGAAGAGGACCAGGACGCGGCGGTGGCGGCGGCATCGGATGAAGGCGGAAAGGAGAGCGTTGAAGGGGAGCGGGGAGATGGGGGACGGGAGGGACGGCGCAGAGGAGCGGAAGGCCGCGAGGGGCGAATCCGGGAGGGAGGCGGAGGCGTAGGAGCAGAGGATGGCGGCGAGGCGGGGCTCGGTTGGGGAGGCGGGGAGGTGGGAGGAGAGGAGCGCATCGGCGTCGGCAAAGCGTCCGAAACGGGAGAGGCGGCGGGCGGCGAGGGAGAGCGCGTGGTGGGTCGAGGCGGTGGATAGAGAGGCCATGTCGATGGCCTCGAGGAGGGAGACGGCGCGGTCCAGGAGGGAGGCGCCGGCCGCAGGGAGGCGCCGGGCGCACGGGAGTAGGGCGAGTAGGCCACAGGTGCAGAGCGATGGGATTGGGAGCTCGGATTAATTGTGATAGGCGCGATTAAGGGCACGGTCGGGGAGGAAAGTTTGAGGGGATGAACCGGGTGATTGCGTCCATCAGATTTGATGAAGTGATGTTTCAGAACATCTGAGCGCTTGATTACGAGGAAATAGGATTTCTGTGTGCACGTGTTAGGGTGAACAAAGCAAAGTACTCTCTGTGGGGGCAGAACAGTGTGTGCATGTAGAAAAGAATTAACTGGTGAATTATAAAGGGGTAAAGATACGACACTTAGAAAAAAACTAACAGACCGAGCTATACCAAACAAATTCTCTAGCGAAGTGCTGACTCTAAAAAAAAATCAGAACAACAACAAACTAATAAACCGATCCTAATGTTCTCCTTGTGGAGATTAACCTTGAATCCTGGCCTCTGCAGCTCGTCTTGCATCACATGTAAACACTATTACAGAAATGTTTATATTAAACATCTCATCACAGACAGTTTTAAAAATATCATAGACGGTACTCTTCATAAACCGTCAGCTATATATATCAATATCACATACTGTTTTAGTATAAAACCATCAGTGATTAGCCCTGTAGCTATCACAGACGGTTTTAAACTAAAACCATTTGTGATACCATACTATCATTCGTATCACAGACATCTGTGATATGAATGAGATCTATATAAATACATACCGAGGTTCCTCTGTAGCCTCTGGGTCTCATTCCCCCACCCCCTACGCCTCACCCCCTCCTCGGTAAGGAACCCTAGCCTGATCCACACTTCTCAATCCGATTGGATCTCGTCGTAGTGCTATTCTTTTTATTGATCCTTAGGACCTGTATAGCCTACGGATCGGGGGGGTCTGAGATTTCTAGCTCACGCGGTGAGTATGTTTTGAGATGATTAAGGCGATTTTCTAGATCTATGCGAGGGAAGTGCTCTAGTCGGCTGATTTGTGGGATTCCCAAGTTAGGCCATGAGCTTTTAGGTGGATATTAATCGATCCATCCTATATTTGAGATTGCTTGTTGGGGACTTGGTTTGATTTGTCGGATATGTGAAAGAGGACTTGAGGGATTGGGTAGAGGCCTAAATACATGTATGATGGGATGATGTTTCTTTTTCATATGAATCGTGGTTGTTTTGATTCTGTACTATTTGCAATGCGAAATTTATTAGTGTTTCATCTGTTACTTAGTTATGAACTTTTTATAATGCTTAAAAATTATAAACGTTCATAGTCAGCGATTGCAAATGGTTGTACATTATTACCTTGGGAATGTGAAATTGATAGGAAGCTGAGGGTGTATGTGCTAGTAGGATATGAGCTAGAACGATTGTCAATGTTAGTTGTCCACTTTGAATATGATAACTTATATCAGTTAAAAGGAATCTTCTATGATGCATTGTCAAAGCTTTGTTCTAGTAGTTTCTAAAGATGAAGTAGTTCCTTTAGTCTTTGAGTTTCTTACGAAGTAAGTTTTGTTTACTGTGTTGACAAATACATATTCCAGTTCACAATGGAAGGTATGAAATTGCAGAATCATGTATTCCTTCATCCTTGTTACATATATTCTAGAACAGAAAACTATGGAATGGTATAGCGTCGGATGTTGTTTTAACGGAACATCTTGTTGGATCAACTGCATGCATCATTTGCAAACCATCTGATCTAGCCCCATCCAAAAGCATTGCTCTCTTTCTCTTAGCATCTTGGTAGTACAATTGTAGCGAGGTGAGCTCATCGAAAACTAGCCGAAACTTCTTGAAACTTATTTGAAACCTATTGAAACTTGCTGAAACTTGTTGAAACTCGTTGATTGAAACTTTGTGAAACCTAAGTTCCAAAATTCGTTTTAACACCAAGACTTTTTTTAATTAATTTATAGATGTTAACCCATTTTTATTTGTCATTATTGAAGTAGAAATAATGTGGTATTGCCATATCATATTTTGTTAATGTATTGTCATCTAATTTTATCATTAATATTTGCTCACCTTGAATGCAATAACTTAATAGTGTCTTGCTTGCTAAGTACCTCCTTGCATCTGTGAGAGCAAATGCTGATGGATTATAAGGTAAAATTCAATTCTATCCACAATTCGTCTTGAGAGTTGCCATATTCTGATTTATCTTTTCACTTCATCCTCTCATCGTCGAATGAGAATATCATAGGTAATCTATTTTTCCTCTGGTTTATTACAGAAATAGGATTATTGGTTCTCAATTTCATAAAATATGGAGTTGATTAAATCATCATATACTTAATGGCTTAATAAATTTATATTTGACAGAATAGAGAACCATGGAAATAATCCTGTTCCTGCCTAATTCCAGAGTGAAAATAGGCTACCTATGGTGTCGGGACCCGAATTTGCAAATCCGGACCCTCTGTGTATTCAGCACTAGTCCAGGAACGCGCTAGTGCACACAGTCTCAACATTGGTAAATATCACAATCATAGTCAACGAAATAATAAGGTACTTTAATTAGTTAACCAAGCTGGTTGTTCGACCTTAAGGTCAAGTTACAAATATACGCCACGCAGGGCGAAACTTATTAAAAGGGAAATAACAGCAGCGGAAAATAAGATAACTTCGTGGCGCCATCCAGTATACCACAGGCAACTGACTGGGCTCGCTCCCTAGATAGACGGTTCCTCTTGGAGTTCCTCCTCCAAAGCTGGTGGTCTCTTCTTCAACTGGTGTTGTATTGTGGCAAGTGTAAGTACTTGGTACTCAGCAAGTCATGCACAGAATGCAAACTAATATACTACATGCAGGGCTTAGTACAAAGGAGTAGCTCATGGTATAATTGCAGTAAAACAACATTTGATAAGTAACATAAGTAGATTCAAAAGTAGTAAAAATGAGTATAAGATCAATAACTTTTCCAGGAGTTAAATAAACATCTTTCCCATTCCTAATCCACATTTCCATCAACGTCATTACTAAACCAGACCAAACCTTTCAAGTACAAGTTATTTTCAAGAAAGTCTAACCCTTGACTGTAATTCCCGAGAAATGTCCAATGTCGCGGACACGGCTATTTGAATAGATTATACACTCTGCAGAGGTTATGCACTTTACCCACAAGATACAGCCAAACACCACAAAGGCGAGTGTCCGTAACAAAGTCTTTCGGAAACTTCTAACAGCACAAGTGGGCCTCCCCGGTTATTGCACGCTAACCCTTCCCTTAGCGAAGGCGAAGTTTAGGCCAATCAACCGTTAGATGGGTACCCGGCCGCAGCCCCGGTACGCTCTCCCGTACAACTACACAAAAGGTATAGTTGACACCCCGAGGTCCCACAGGTACGTTATTAGCAACTTAATCAACTAGGTCCGTCCCATTACAGACATGTGGTTGCACGTTTGACTTAGTTCAAAGGCTTGCAAGGTTAAGTCCTTAGGGTGACCAGGGCAAGACTGCCCGAAGAACCAAATCAACATTCCCGGTGCCACAACAGGCCTACCCGATCATTCTTGCCACATGACCCAGTCAAAAACTAGTTATCAAACCCCCAGTTGTTTACCACGCACCATGTGCCATCAATATCATCATCAATAACACATGACACTTTCTAAAAACAGGTTCCATATCTCATTAAGTCAATGTTATCATGTAATTGTCAAAAACATGCTACGTGGCAGGCTAAGCATATTACATCGGTCTAATTACCCATATTGGCAATTTAATAAAGCCCAACTAATAATCCACAACTAGGGTGACAAGGGGTCATGGCACATAAATAATAATCAAGGTGTCATAGAGCAAAGTTGGCATTTAACTAATTTCCCAAAATTAATTAAAGCATTTTCTAATTAAACTAGCATGCAATAAATTAAATCAAAATAATTTGAAAATGGGATCAACATGGTCAAAGCACAACTTGCCTTCAAAGAGTACTTGTTCTTGGTCTTGAGCTGGCTCCTGGGTCAACACTTCACCTTCGAAGCCTTCAGGCACTTCAACGTCTACTCGTATCGCGTGCAAATAGCAATCAATAAATAAAACAATACACAAGAGTGTTCAAAATTTCAAATAAACTTTATAAACAGAGATAGTACATTTTTATAAATTTTTAGAAACTAGAATCGTCCAAATCGGAGTTAAAATGCAAAAGTTATAATTATTTAAAGTTTAAAGAAAACATTAATTAAATAGAAACAGAAAAATATTCATAATAAAAAATTAATTAAAATTCATATTTGAGTAGGCCTCATTTTTATGAAAATTTAGAAATTTGAATCACTCAAATCGGAGTTGAAACGCAAAAGTTATAAGCGTTTGAAGTTTGAATCTAAATTTAAAATCAATAAACCGAATTAAATAAATAATTTCATTTTCGGAAAATGATTTATTGCGTCAGCATGACACGTGGACCAATCAGAGGCCGCCACGTCGCCTCAGGTCCATGGACCCGGCGCACGGTTTGGCTCGGTCCACCGTGGACCGGTCCCACAGACGTGTGCCTCGACAGTGGGCCTCGGGTGGCGTCGACGATGGCGTCGGCGCGACGGCTTTCGGCCGAGGGCTCGGCAATTTGGGCCCCACTGAGCGTCAACATGACATCACGGGTGACGTCATGGTGCGGTTCGGCGGTCACTGACATGCGGGTCCCACGCTGACGTCACGCGACGTGGCACGTGGCGATCGGCGTGACGTGGCCCGACCGCGACGGCCGCTTTCGGCCACGTGGCTAGATCTCGGCCGTTGATTTGAAAATCAACGGCCCACATCGGATCTAACTTCACGCGTTTGGAAAACAACTCACGATACGGGCCAGTTCGATCTTGATCGGACGGTCAAGATCCAATCTAAAGCTACAACGTGGCTAACCCTAGCCGTACGATCTAGATCTAACGGCTAAGATCTATCCAAGCACGGTGCAGTTACGGCTACGTGGCACGATCTAAACCGTTGGATCTAGATCGAACGGTTGGAAACAGATCTAAAAATTAACACGTGAAATTTTATCGCAGTGACATGGACGAATCCTGGCCTTCGGATCTTGATCGAACGGTGGAGAGAGCTCGGGCGACGGCGATGGCGTGCGGCGGCGCTAGCAGACCGGAGTTGGGGACGACGACCACGGCGACGGCGTTGCGAGGCTCCTCCTGCGGAGTGGATGGTACTCCCAGGCGCGGCTTGACGCAACGGTTCTAGATCTGGACTCAACGGCGGCGGAAGATGGCGGAGACGGCGGCAAACAGCGGAAAACCGCGGCGGAAGCCTAACCCAACTACGGCGAGCGATTACGGCGCAACCACGGCGGCTCAGGCGTGAAGAACTAGGGCTACGGGTGCGCAAGGAAATGGAGAACACGATGGCGGCGGCGGCGCATTAAATAGGGGCCTCAGCTTCCGTGAATCTCGCGGAGACCGAGGTCCACCCGGCTGCGGCGGCGGAATCCGAATCCAACTTGGATTCGGTGACGTAGCTCAACGTGGACCGTTGGATTAAGATCCAACGGGCATGGGGTTTGGGCTCGGGTCTGGCTTGGCGACCTGGCTGGCTCGGTCGGGCTCGGGTTCGGGCGACGTGGCTCAATCGTGGCCGTAGGATTTCGATCCAACGGTCACGCGGTTTAGGGTTAGGTTGGTGTCGGGACCCCGAATTTGCAAATCCGGACCCTCTGTGTATTCAGCACTAGTCCAGGAACGCGCTAGTGCACACAGTCTTAACATCGGTAAATATCACAATCATACCATTCGATACTAATAATGTACTTTTATTTAAATAACCAAACTGGTTACTCGACCTTATGGTCAAGTCACAAATGTACGCCTCGCAGGGTGAAACTTATTAAGAGAGAAATAGTAGCAGCGGAAAATAAGATAACTTCGTGGCGCCATCCAGTATACCACAGGCAACTGACTGGGCTCGCTCCCTAAGTAGACGGATCCTCTTGGAGCTCCTCCTCCAAAGCTGGTGTAGTCTCCTCTTCAACTGGTGTTGTAGGGTGGCAAGGGTGAGTACTTGGTACTCGACAAGTCATGCAGAATGCAGGCTAATATACTATATGCATGGCTTGGTACAAAGGAATAGCTCAAGGTATATTTGGCAAAGAAACAAAGATTTGACAAGTAATATAAGTAGATTCAAAGCGGTAGAAACAAGTAAAGCGTAGATAACTTTTCAAGAAGTTTAGTAAACATCTTTCCCATCCTAATCCACATTTCCAACATCATTGTCAATCCAACCCAACCTTTCAAACCCAAGTTATTTTTGAGAAAATCTAACCCTTGACTGTAATTCCCGAGTGATGTCCAATCTGCGGACACGGCTATTCGAATAGATTCTACACTCTGTAGAGGTTATGCACTTTACCCACAAGATCTGAGTCAAACACCACAAAGGCGAGTTCAGTAACAAAGTCTTTGGAAACTTCTAACAATACAAGTGGTCCTCCCGGTTATTGCACACTAACCCTTCCCTTAGCTAAGGCGAAGTCTAGGCCAATCAACCGTTAGATGGGTACTGGCCTCGGCCAGATGCGCTCCCTGTACAACTTACACAAAGGGTGTAGTTGACCTCCTGAGGTCCCACAGGTACGTTATTAGCAACTTAGTCAACTAGGTCCGTCCCATTACAGACATGTGGTTGCACGTTAGACCCAGTTCAAAGGCTTGCAAGGTTAAGTCCTTAGGGTGACCAGGGCAAGGCTACCCGAAGAACCAAATCAACATCCCCAATGCCACAACTGGCCCACCTGATTACTCTTGCCACATGCCCCGGTCGAAAACTATTTATCAAACCCCAGTTGATTACTATGCACCACGTGCCATCAACATCACATGATACCTTTCCAAAACAGGTTCAATATATCATTAAGTAAATATTAGCATTTGATTGTCCAAAATCATGTCATGAGCACGTGGCAGGTCTAAGCAGTATACTACAACGGTCTAAAACCCATGTTGGCAACTTAATAATGTCCAACTAGTAAACCACAACTAGGGTGACAAGGGGTCATGGCACATACTTAGATAATCAAGGTGTCATACAGCAAATTGGTACTTATCTAATCCCTCATTTTTAAATAAAGTATTTTTCTATTTGAACTTAGCATGCAGTAGGTTAAATCAAAATAGATTTCAAAATAGGATCAACATGGTCAAAGCACAACTTGCCTTCAAAAAGTACTTGTTCTTGGTCTTGAGTTGGATCTGAGTTAGTACTTCTCCTTGAATCCTTCCCAAGACTTCAACGTCTACTCGTAGCGTGCAAATAGCAAATACACGAATAAACAATAGGCAAAAAGTGTCCAAACATCCAAATAAAATCCATAAATAGAGAGAACATAATTTTATGAATTTTTAGAAACTGGAATAAATCAAATTTGGAGTTAAAATGTAAAAGTTATGATTATTTAAAGTTTAAATAATCAATTAAATAATTTTACAGAGAAAAACTTTAGTCCAAAAATTAAATAAAATTCATATTTAGGTAGATCTCAATTTTATACGAATTTAGAAATTTGAATCACTCAAATCGGAGTTGAAGCATAAAAGTTATAAGCGTTTGAAGTTTTGAAATTCAAATCAATTATTAAACCGAATTATTAAATCATTTTCTTTTAGAAAAATCATTTATTGCGTCGGTAGGACACGTGGACCAATCGGGTGACGAGCGTGGCCTCGGGTCCGCGGACGGCGCCGCGATCTCGGCTCGGTCCGCAGTGGGCTCGGCCCGCGACTCGCGATCGGTGACAGGCGGGCCCCTCGACACGCGGGCCGCGTGTCGGCGTACACTGCCTGCCAGCGTGGGCGCCGACCGCGACGGTCAGCCTTCCCGGACACGTGGCTCAATCTCGGCCGTTGATTTGGAAATCAGCGGCCCGGATTAGATCGGCTAACTGGCTTGGAAAACAACTCCATTGATACGGACCGTTCGATCTTGATCGGACGGTCAAGATCAATCTACCGCTATGAGCGTGGTTCAATCTAAGCCGTTGGATCTAGATCTAACGGTTGAGATTAGACACGGAGATCAACACGTGATTCTTTACCGTGGGTGGCGTGGGCGAATGCGGGCCGTGCGATGAAGATCCGACGGTGGAAAAGCTTCAGTCTGCGATGTCCACGGCGAACTCGTGGCCGGCGTTGAAGCGAAGACCACACCGACGGCGTTTCGGCACGCGCTCGGCGAAGTGGGTGGTCTCTTGGTGCGTCTCGGCGGGATTCGGATCTGGGCTCCTTCGGCGGAAGGCAGCGGGCGGCGGAAGCAGCGCAAACGCGGCGGACACCTCCTCCAACTTCTGGCGAGCTCGCGGCCGACGGCGCGGCTTGAGCGGCGTGGGTTGGAGCTACGGTGCGCAATGAAACGGCGATCCCGACACGGGTGGCGGCGCAATAAATAGGGCCCTCGGCGTCAGTGAAACGCGCGGAATCCGAGAGGTCCTCTCCGCTGGCGGCGACGAGTCCCGGCGACACGGTTAGGGGTGGCGTGGCACGCGACACCGTTGGATCGAGATCCAACGGTCGCAATCTGGTCGGGTCGGTTCGGGCGAGCTGGTAGCTCGGTCGGGCTCGGGCTCGGTGGCGTGGCTCAATCGTGGCCGTTGGATCTGGATCCAGCGATCCGCGCTGATTAGGTTCGGCGGCGGGTTCGGCTTGACCACGAGCGGTCGGGCTCGGGTCGGACTCGAACTTCGAGTCGACTCGGGCTCGATCGGATGAAACGATACTTGACCCAACTCGAATTTCCAATGATTTAATATTTAAAATAATTTCCGATAATTCATTTAATTCATTAAAAATAGCAAAATACTCGAGAAAAATTCAGAAAATATTTTAGGGTATTTGGGACTCAAATAAAATATTTCCAACAAAATTTTATTTGCAAAATTAAATTCTTTAATTATTTCAAAATGGAATAAATTCAAATAAATTCCAAATAAATCCAAATAAATTCCAGAAAATTCCAAAAATTCACCAAAGTGCCAAATCACACATGAATTTAAGAAAAGCAAAATTTTGGGGTGTTACAAACCTCCCCTTAATAGAATCTCGTCCAGAGATTGGGGCTTACTCTGAGAATAGGTTTGGAAACTCTTTCTTGAGATCCTCTTCGCTCCCAAGTCGCTTAAGCTCTCTGCATGGTTGCTCCTTGAATTCTCTGAAGCGGGTTGACTTGTTTCTAGTTTCTCGATCCATTGTGTCTAGAATCCTCACGGGATGCTCCTTATAAGTCAAATCCTCCTGCAACTCAATTGACTCTAGCGGTGTGCATTTCCTCGGTACTCGGAGACACTTCTTCAAGCCCAGGACACATGGAATATGTCATGTACTCCTGTTAACGTCTGTGGCAACTCCAGCTGATAAGCAACTTCGCCTCTGCGGCTCAAAATCTTAAATGGTCCAACATAACGGGGTGCGAGTTTCCCTTTGGCATGGAACCTCTTAACTCCCCGAGAGGCGTAACTGCGAGGTATACAAAGTCTTACGGTTCAAAACTCAAATCCCGGCGACGGTTGTCGACATAACTCTTCATCGTGATTGGGCTATTTTCAACCTTTCCTAATCATGGCAATCTGCTCTTGACCTCTTGAAGAATATCAGGCCGAAGACACGGCGCTCGCGGTCTCATTCCAATTCAATGGCATCAGGCGAGTCGACCATACGATGCCTCAAAGGTGACATCTGTAAACTAGCACGATAACTATTGTTGTGGCGAACTCGGCATACGGCAAACTCTTATCCCAAGAGGTAGCATAAGCCAATGCACAAGCTCTTAACATATCCTCCAGAATCTGGTTGACTCTTTCGGTCTGGCCATCCGTGCGTGGATGATAAGGCATCTTGAAGTTCAAGCGGGTTCCCATGGCTTCATGCAACTTATTCCAGAACCTTGAGGTAAATTGGGTACCTCTATCCGATCTGATCCTCTTTGGCACACCGTGCAAACAGACGATCTGATCATGTACAATTACGCCAATTTATCCCCGAGTAAGTGGTCTTTACGGGGATAAAATGGGCTACTTTGGTCAAGCGATCCACTATAACCCATATGGAGTCATAACCTCCTTGAGTCTTAGGCAAGCCGGTAATGAAATCCATCGATTTCCTCCCACTTCCACTCAGGTATTTTCGGTCATTTGTAGCAATCCTGCTGGTCTCGATGCATTGCCTTGACTCTTTGGCATACGTCGCACAATGCAACATGCTCGGCAACTTCACGCTTCATGCTCGGCCACGAATCTTTCCTTCAAATCCTGGTACATTTTGGCGCTTCAGGATGAATTGAGTACTTGGAGTCATGGGCTTCTTCCAAAATCAGTTGCTTTAACTCCTTCTTGTTAGGCACACAAATGCGATCCTTCATCCACAACGTGCCTTGCTCATCCAACTTGAATTCCTCTGCCTTGCCTTCCTCCTTGATGGACTTAATCCTGCGGATCTTGTCATCATCTTTACATCCTTCTCGGATCCGGGTCCTCTAGGGTAGGCTTTACTTCTAATGCGGTCAAGAATCCGCTAGGTACCACCTCAATCTTCATCTTTTGAAAATCCTCACATAACTCATCGACTTGTGGCTAGCAACGTACTCACGGTATGGCTTTTCCGACTCGAGCATCGGCTACTACGTTGGCCTTCAGGGATGGTAATGGATTCCAACATTGTAGTCCTTGATTAACTCTAACCATCTCCTCTGCCTCATGTTCAGATCCGACTGGGTGAATATGTACTTAAGGCTCTTATGATCCGTATACACTTCAGATCTGTTTCCAATCAGATAGTGACGCCATATCTTCAAAGCATGCACTACGGCAGCTAACTCTAGGTCATGTGTCGGATAATTTTCCTCATGCGGCCTCAACTGCCTTGATGCATAAGCGACGACCTTTCCATTCTGCATCAAGACACATCCAAGTCCTTGGCGCGTCGTCACAATAAATATCGAAGCTTTGATTAACATCAGGTAGAACTAACACGGTCTTGATGTCAATCGCTTCTTGACTCTGAAATCCTTCCTCACATTCCGACGTCCATGCAAACTTCTTCTCCTTCTTCAGCAATTGCGTAAGAGGTTTCGCAATTGTCGAAAAGCCTTTAATGAAACGGCGGTAGTACCCTGCCATTCCAAGGAAACTCCGAATCTGGGTCACAGTCTTGGTACGCTCCCAATGTAACACGACTTCTACCTTGCTTGGATCTCTGGCGACTCCTTCTGCGGTCATTACATGTCCGAGGAATTCAACCTTGTCCTTCCAAAAATCACACTTGCTGAACTTGGCGAAGAGTTGCTGTTCCCTCAGCTTTTCCAAAACTCGCCTCAAGTGTTCGGCATGTTCATCCTCTGTTTTGGAGTAGATTAGGATATCATCTATGAACACGACGACAAACTTGTCCAAATATTCCATGAACACCTTATTCATCATATTCATGAAATATCTTTGGCGCATTTGTCGAGCCGAAAGACATAGCGTAAACTCGTAATGTCCATATCTTGGCGAGAATGCAGTCTTGGGATATCTTACGATCGGATCTTCAAGCGATGGTATCGATCTTAGATCAATCTTGGAGAAAACTCGGCTCCTCTCGGTGATCGAACAAATCATCAATCCTGGGTAGCGGATACTTATTCTTCACGGTGACTTCATTGAGTGCACGGTAGTCGATGCACATCACGAAACTCCGTCCTTTTTCTTGTGACGCAGGCCCAGGGCTCCCACGGCGACGAACTCGGCCTCGATAAATCCTTTCTCCATTAACTCTTCTAACTGTTTCTTCATCTCTACCAACTCCTCGGTAGACATCCGATAGGGTCTCTTTGCTATTGGTGCTGTACGGTACAAGCTCTATCACAAACTCTATGTCCTGTCTGGCGGCATACGAGGTAGATCTTCGGGAAAAACATCTGGGTACTCATTCACTCTTGAGACATCCTCTATGCAGATTGCCTTGAGTCTTGTTAACCATCAATGTCCATCTCTAGCTGCAGTGGCTTGAAATTCCACTTTCTTCCCACACGGGCTCTCAAGCGAGATAGTCCTTCGTCCACAATCCAATACGACCTTGTGCTTGGATAACCAATCCATTCCCAATATGACGTCTAAGGTGCGGGTTTCCAAAATAATAAGGTTTGCTAGGAACTCTATTCCATCTATTAGTATTCTCACCGGAACATCCTACTTTCGTTCGGAGTTCGGAACCAGGGTTTGAACTAAAAGCATGCATCTAAGTCTTGCAATCCTCAAATCATTTCTAGTAGCAAAGCCTTGCGAAACAAGCGAATCTGAAGCTCGAGTCAAACAAAGCATTGCAGTCTTGAGTTAACAAGTAACTTACCCGATCTGACGGCGTCAGTAGCATTCTGCGGTGCATCTGCGGTGACATGGTTGACTCGGCCTCTCACCACGATGCAGGGTGTGACTCCTGGTCTTTGGCGTCCTAGCTGGGTGGTCCTAGATTGAAGCGAGCGGGGTCACTCCTGCTGTCTTCTTTGGACAAGCTGTTGGCAAAGTGTCTGGCTCGTTGCGGTTGTAGCGGCGTCTCACTGTTCCTTCTTTGCCTGGAGTAGTGTTTCTAGCGGGGCTGAAGTGCAGTAGTTACGATTGTGAGTCTTGGTCTTGGTGGCGGTGTCCTTGTAGCATTACGTGGGTGGAATCGAAAAATTGATTTGGTGCAACTCTCGAGGCCATTTGTGCGTCCTGGCGTGATCCTGTTTGTTGCATTCTGCGCTTCCTGTTCTCATCCAGTTCCTTGCGCTTGTCCTCAAGAATAAGCGCCTTATTCACCAACTCTTGGAAATCTGGAAAGGTGTGGGTGATCAATCCTACTTGCAATCCTGAGTTAAGTCCCTTCATAAAAGCGAGGCTATGCGGCTTTATCTGTCGCTACATCCTCAGGTGCGTAGCGTGCTAGCTGTGTGAACTTGTTCAGGTAGTCGGCCACTGGCTGATTACCTTGCTTCAGTGCTCTGAACTCCTCCTTCTTAAGGTCCATGATTCCTTCAGGCACGTGATACTAACGGAACATAGTTGTGAACTCTTCCCAAGTGATGTCTTGAGGGTTCTCTTGCGTGGCACAGAAGTTCTCCCACCATTCGGCGGCTGTTCCTTCCAACTGATGAGAAGCGTAGAGTACCTTCTAATTCCCTATGCATTGAGCTATGTGTAACTTCCTCTCGATTGACCTTAACCAATCATCGGCCTCCAATGGGTTGGCATTCCCAGAGAAAGTGGGTGGGTGAGTTCTCATGAACTCTGACAGTCTTGTATTCTGGCGTTGTCCCTGATTGACTTGATTAGCTGTGGCACGAGCGGTGGCGTGTTGCATTTGTTGCATCATAGCATGCATCAAGCGAGTCTGAGCGACAAGAAATGCTCCAAAATTACGCATGTCAGCTGGCGGTCTTTGGTGCTCCATCATTGGGGTTTTCTGGCTGGCGAGAACCACTTCCATTACTCCCAAAGTTTCATGGGTGTTCACCATCTGTCGATTTGCTCTAAGTTTTAGAGATGAGAGGAAACAAGAATAGACAAGTAATATGGAACTTAGGCGGGCGAAAGGTGTACTTTAAGGTCCAACTTTATTATTGATATTAATAACTTGGCATGGTTGCTTACAATGCCTAAGGGCCTTGCAACACATCTTGCACACTCGACAAACAATGAAAATCCAAATCGAACTAACACTGAGTCTAACGCCCAAAGGGTGACTCTTTACTCTAAGACGCGACTCGGCGAAGGAGTCTCACTATAGAACCTACGTTCACTCATCGAGAAAACCTCCACGGCCTGGAGTGCGGATCTTTGCGGCATAGGCGCAAAAGCGATTGCCATGTCCAGCAAGCTGTGTCATCTGTGGTAGTCGAAGAAGCGATGTCCTCATCAATCGACTCCTCCGGATCGGCTCGTAGCTCGAGTAATCGCTCACAGTTACGGTCCGTACAAAGTCATCTCCAACTCGTCAATCCTTCGCAGAAGGTGTGACACATACTCTTGAGCTTCCCGCCATCTGTTCTTCTCTGTCGTGATCTCCTTGCGGGCCTTCTGTAGCTCTTTACTTGTATCATCAGTACATCCTCTGGCGACAACAAATCGTGCCAAGCTGTGTAACCATGGCATCCTCATCCTGAATCGCCTTCGGGTCAAGAAGGTTATTGCTGCGGGGGTGATAACGGAACACCGTGCTCTCCAACTCTCTGGCGTAGATACGGGTAATGTGCCGCATTGCTCGTCGTGATACTTCTTGGATACCCATCTGCATTGTAGATCTCCTGGCAGTGCAGTGTATCGGGCGATTGCCTGGGCCCTTCTTCCTAGCAGGTACCTCAATCTTCACGTCACAAGCCTTGATCAATCCTGCTTGTCTGATCACTTCCACTTGGTATTGCGGCTTCTCAAAATCTCCGAGAGTTTGAAGCATATGCCAAAGTTCCGCAGCGTGACCAACTCCCAGATCAACGTAGTTGAACTCTCCCTCCATCTGTCACAAGAGCGCTTACGTAAGAACTCGAAATTTTCAAATCGTGACAAGGTAAGGAAAAATTCAGCAAGAGACAAGAAAAGAGAGAAGGGGATAAGTCGAGATGTCATTTCTTGTCTTGACAAACTTTTAGCTTTAGAAAATAGGTTTTATCCTCACTACGACCATTCTAGCTAGGGTTGAGCCTACGGTCAGTATGGCTCTAATACCACCTCTGGCGGGACCCCGAATTTGCAAATCCGGACCCTCTGTGTATTCAGCACTAGTCCAGGAACGCGCTAGTGCACACAGTCTTAACATCGGTAAATATCACAATCATACCATTCGATACTAATAAAGTACTTTTATTTAAATAACCAAACTGGTTACTCGACCTTATGGTCAAGTCACAAATGTACGCCTCGCAGGGCGAAACTTATTAAGAGAGAAATAGTAGCAGCGGAAAATAAGATAACTTCGTGGCGCCATCCGTATACCACAGGCAATGGTGGGCTCGCTCCTAAGTAGAGCGGATCCTCTTGGAGCTCCTCCTCCAAAGTGGTGTAGTCTCCTCTTCAACCGGTGTTGTAGGGTGGCAAGGGTGAGTACTTGGTACTCGACAAGTCATGCAGAATGCGAGGCTAATATACTATATGCATGGCTTGGTACAAAGGAATAGCTCAAGGTATATTTGCGATGCTTGACATTTGACAAGTAATATAAGTAGATTCGAAAGCAGTAGAAACAAGTAAAGCGTAGATAACTTTTCAAGAAGTTTAGTAAACATCTTTCCCATCCTAATCCACATTTCCAACATCATTGTCAATCCAACCCAACCTTTCAAACCCAAGTTATTTTTGAGAAAATCTAACCCTTGACTGTAATTCCCGAGTGATGTCCAATACCGCGGACACGGCTATTCGAATAGATTCTACACTCTGCAGAGGTTATGCACTTTACCCACACGATACTGATCAAACACCACAAAGGCGAGTTCAGTAACAAAGTTTTGGAAACTTCTAACAATACAAGTGGTCCTCCGGTTATTGCACACTAACCCTTCCCTTAGCTAAGGCGAAGTCTAGGCCAATCAACCGTTAGATGGGTACTGGCCTCGGCCAGACGCTCCCCGCACAACTTACACAAAGGGTGTAGTTGACCTCTGAGGTCCCACAAGTGCGTTATTAGCAACTTAGTCAACTAGGTCCGTCCCATTCTGGACATGTGGTTGCACGTTAGACCCAGTTCAAAGGCTTGCAAGGTTAAGTCCTTAGGGTGACCAGGGCAAGGCTACCAGAAGAACCAAATCAACATCCCTAATGCCACATTGGCCCACTGATTACTCTTGCCACATGCCCCGGTCGAAAACTATTTATCAAACCCCAGTTGATTACCATGCACCACGTGCCATCAACATCACATGATACCTTTCCAAAACAGGTTCAATATATCATTAAGTCAATATTAGCATTTGATTGTCCAAAATCATGTCATGAGCACGTGGCAGGTCTAAGCGATACTACAACGGTCTAAAACCCATGTTGGCAACTTAATAATGTCCAACTAGTAAACCACAACTAGGGTGACAAGGGGTCATGGCACATACTTAGATAATCAAGGTGTCATACAGCAAATTGGTACTTATCTAATCCCTCATTTTTAAATAAAGTATTTTTCTATTTGAACTTAGCATGCAGTAGGTTAAATCAAAATAGATTTCAAAATAGGATCAACATGGTCAAAGCACAACTTGCCTTCAAAAAGTACTTGTTCTTGGTCTTGAGTTGGATCCTGAGTTAGTACTTCTCCTTCGAATCCTTAGGCACTTCAACGTCTACTCGTAAAGCGTGCAAATAGCAAATACACGAATAAACAATAGGCAAAAAGTGTCCAAACATCCAAATAAAATCCATAAACAGAGAGAACATAATTTTATGAATTTTTAGAAACTGGAATCGTCAAATTTGGAGTTAAAATGTAAAAGTTACGATTATTTAAAGTTTAAATAATCAATTAAATAATTTTACAGAGAAAAACTTTAGTCCAAAAATTAAATAAAATTCATATTTAGGTAGATCTCAATTTTATACGAATTTAGAAATTTGAATCACTCAAATCGGAGTTGAAACGCAAAAGTTATAAGCGTTTGAAGTTTTGAAATTCAAATCAATTATTAAACCGAATTATTAAATCATTTTCTTTTTCGGAAAATCATTTATTGCGTCAGCAGGGACACGTGGACCAATCGGGTGACGACGCGTGGCCTCGGGTCCATGGACCCGGCGCACGGTCTTGGCTCGGTCCACCGTGGGCTCGGCCCACGGCTCACGGTCGCTGACAGGCGGGCCCTCTGACACGCGGGCCCCGCGTGTCAGCGTCACACGCACGCGCGCGTGGATGGCGCCGACGCGACGGTCAGCCTTCGGACACGCGTGGCTCAATCTCGGCCGTTGATTTGGAAATCAACGGCCCCGGATTAGATACGGCTAACGCGCTTGGAAAACAACTCCATTGATACGGACCAGTTCGATCATGATCGGACGGTCAAGATCAATCTACCGCTATGAGCGTGGTTCAATCTAAGCCGTTGGATCTAGATCTAACGGTTGAGATTAGACCTGGAGATCAACACGTGATTCTTTACCGTGGGTGGCGTGGGCGAATACGGGCCGTGCGATGAAGATCCGACGGTGGAAAAGCTTCGCGGTCAGTGCGATGTCCACGGCGAGCTCGGCGCCGGCGTTGAGAACGAAGACCACACCGAAGCGGCGTTTGCACGCTCCGGCGAAGTGGGTGGTCTCTTCGGTGTGTCTCGGCGGGGATTCGGATCTGGGCTCCTTCGGCGGAAGACGACGGACGGCGGGCGGAAAGCACAGAAACCGCGGCGGACACCTCCTCCAACTACTACAGCTCGCGCGGCCGACGCCGCGGCTTGAGCGGCGTGGGTTGGAGCTACAGTGCGCAATGAAATGGCGATCCCAGACGGGTGGCGGCACAATAAATAGGGCCCTCGGCGTCAGGTAAACGCGCGAATCGAGGTCTCTCCGGGCGCGGCGTAGTCCGGCGACGATTAGGGTGGCGTGGCAGCGCAGACACCGTTGGATCGAGATCAACGGTCTGTAATCTGAGTCCGGTCGGACTCGGGCGGTGGCTGGCTCGGTCGGGCTCGGGCTCGGTGGCGTGGCTCAATCGTGGCCGTTGGATCTGGATCCAAGCAGTCCTTGATTAGGTTCGAGGCGGCGGGTTCGGCTGACCACGCGGCGCGGTCGGGCTGGTCGGACTCGAACTCGAGTCGACTTCGGGCTCGATCGGATGAAACGATACTTGACCCAACTCGAATTTCCAGCGATTTAATATTTAAAATAATTTCCAGTAATTCATTTAATTCATTAAAAATAGCAAAATACTCAGAAAAATTCCAGAAAAATTCTAGAAAATATTTTAGGGTATTTGGGACTCAAATAAAATATTTCCAACAAAATTTTATTTGCAAAATTAAATTCTTTAATTATTTCAAAATGGAATAAATTCAAATAAATTCCAAATAAATCCAAATAAATTCCAGAAAATTCCAAAAATTCACCAAAGTGCCAAATCACACATGAATTTAAGAAAAGCAAAATTTTGGGGTGTTACAGTTGGGCTCGGTCCGGTTCAAACGCGGCTCGGGTCGGACTCGAGTCTGACTCGAGTTCGGGCTCGGTCGGATGAATAGTGAAACCAACTCGATTTTTCCAGCGATTAAATAATCCAAATAATTTCTAGAAATTCATTTAATTCATTAAAAATAGCAAAACACTCAGAAAAATTCCAGAAAAATTCTAGAAAATATTTTGGAACATTTTGGACTCAAATAAAATATTTCCAAAAAAAATTTATTTGTAAAATTTAATTCTTTTAATTATTTGAAAAGGGAATAAATTCAAATAAATTCCAAATAAATCCCAGAAAATTCCAAAAATTCACAAAAGTGCCGAATCTCATTTAAATTCATGAAAAGCAAAAATTGGGGTGTTACATATGGTATTCTCATTCAGGGTTGAGGATGGGGTAGATGGATAAATCAGAGGATGATAACTTTTACGATGAACTGTGGATGGATTGGATTTTACCTTGGAATCCATCGATATTTGCTCTTACAGGCGCTTGGGGTACATACAGCTATCATAGATGGTTCTATCCTAGAACCATCTAAGATAATATCCTATCAGAGACGATTCTAGTCTAGAACCGTCTGTGATAATATGCTATCAGAGATGGTTGTAGGATAGAATCGTCTGTGATAATATACTTTCATAGAACCGTCTCTGATATTAATTTTCACTAACGGTTCAAAAACCGACTGTGATGTGCCGCTGTTATCACATACACATCTTTATAAATATTTCACAAAACCATCTATGATGAGATTTTAGAACCGTCTGTGATAAGCATTTGTGTAGTAGTGAAAGCACACGCACTAATACTGACACCAACATTAGGCCAGCAATTTCCAAGTATTCTACAACAACAATGTAACATCTCAATTTTTGGTTTTTATTAAATTTATATTGCTATTTTTATTTTTGTAAATTTTGTGAATTTTCAGAATTTTCTTGAATTTTAAATAATGCTTTTAAATAAAGATTTTTGGAAAATGGTATTTAGATTTCTAATAAATTTATATAAAATTTTACTATAAATATTTTATTTATGTTCTAAATATCTTAAAATATTTTCAATATTGTTTGCTCTCTATTTTAGTATTTATTTGGTATTTTCTTTCAATTTACGTAGATGTTGAAGTACCGGGAATGTACAAGAGTGAAGCGTTTGGTTGAATTTGGATTATTTGGAACTCCATGGAAGTGGTTTGGTTGAATTTGGATGATTTTTGCGGAATTGAATATTCGGGCGCGGATCGCAGGCATTAAACAAAAGCCGCGCGAGATAAAATAGGAACGGAGGTCCAAAAATCCGGGGAATGATTCCTAAAATCATTTCGGAATATTTGGAACATTTTAGAAGTGGTTTGGGGATTTTTGGAGCATTTTTGGACTCGGGTGAAATTTCGGGTACCGGTGGAAATTTAGAAATTCGATTTTTCGAACAGAAGGGAATTGAATCCCGATTTTGGCGGGGAACGGATGCCAGGTTAGTATAAACACCAAATAACTCCAAGTTTTCGAATTTAGTTTATTAAATTAGGTTTTCTCCGGAAAGCGAAAACTTGGGTGTTACAAACCTACCCCCTTAGAAAGAATCTCGTCCCCGAGATTCAGACGGAGAAAGAAAGTGATCGGGAAATTCGCTCGAAGATCCTCTTCTTGTTCCCGGGTAGCTTCCTTCTTTGCCTGATTGCTGCACTGACCCTTGCAGAACTTGGTTACCCGACTTCGAGTTTGGCGGTCCGCTTCATCCACAATCCTGGCGGGATACTCCAGACATGACAGGTCTCTTTCTGGTTCCATATCTTTAAACAACCTCTGATGCTCAGGCACTGCGCTGTACTTGATTCCTGACGGCAATTATCAGCATAGCTCGTCTATCTCGACTGGGCAGTCTTCGGAGTTACCCGGATCTGTCTGACCTACTCTTCGGCTTCTTTTAGACTATCCGGTCTACTGATTTGTCCATTATCGGTCTCTTTTTCAATACAAGGGTATTCTGTCTTGTCTTGCATACCGAGCTTCACAAGGTGCCATCTTCAGTTTCGTCGGAGACTGTTATTCTGATCCCAAGAACCTGGACCTGTCAGCGCGCACGCTCCCAACGCATCTTCTAAGATCTGACGGATTCTTTCCGCCTGGCTATCGGTCGGGGGATGGTAAGCAACACTGGAATTCAAATTCGTACCCCAACACTTTATACCACTTCTGTCAAAACCTCGAGGGAAACTGAGAACCTCGATCTGACACGATCTCCTTGGGCGCACAATGAACACGCATTGTTTTAGCCATGCAAAGGTCTGCGAGTTTACCACCAAAAAGGGGTTGCCTTCCACTGAACAATGGGTGCAACTTTTGTCAACCTGTCCACACTACCCCCCTTAGAGAGAAAAAAATCATACTCAGGCTTAGTTCCAAGGAGTTCCGTGGTGAAATTCATTCTTATTTCTCCCCATGGTTCGGATGAGAACTATGGCTCTACGGCCCTCCTTTAATTATCTCATCACGGGTGCCCAACCACACTCATGTTTCAAGAACTATCAACAGACATTCACTTCCACAATTATAATTCTTCCCAACCTTTATTGATGACAATACTGACGAGTACATCTTACAGACTGAATCAGTACACAACTCTTTTATTTTATTCTTTAAAAGAGGTAGGGTACTACTAAATGTACCACCTACTAACATTTACCGATAACATCAAGTTCCAAGTGTCTCTTCTTCATCTTCAGGGATCATCGTCAGACCCGATGTCCTATACCGTAATATCTAGGAAAGAATTTACCGATTGCGTCTACCACCTGCGTCTGGGGTTATAGTCTGAAGAAGAACAACATCTGGAATGTGAAGATTTGAAGTAGATGGCTGGCGTCCTTGCATCACTGGTTGCACTTCTGATCCTGGGGTCTTGATTAAGGCTGTTTCTGGTGCTTGGTTGAGTTGAAATTGGTTCACCCGAAGCCGAGAACTACTGGCTACATGCTGCTCTTGACTTACCATCTTCCTTTTGCGGAAATCCGGTTGACGACAGTTGTCTTCCAGGGAAAGTGCTTTGCCCTTGCTAGGTTGATGAATCTTCGCTACTTGATGCAGCTTATGAGGTACTTCCGCACTGACTTCTGATGCTGGAACTGGTTGTGGTGATAAGGCTTTTTGTTTTCCCAAGGGACATTGTTTCACATAATGCCCTTCCTTGCCACAAAGGTTGCAAACCTTGTACTGAATCTCCCTCCTTCGAGGGCACTTGCGGAATTGGTGTCAGATTACGTCAGCGGTGACTACAATGGTTATCTTCCTTGACCTTACCCTTTTGGGGACATTCATAAGCAACATGTCCTTTTCCGCCACATTGATAGCAGATGACATATCTCCATGGGTGAAGGTCTACAAGAGGGGTATTGCTAACACCATCGTCTCCACATAATCTTCTTTGGAGGGTTGGTCTTGATAACTCATCGAAGAAGTGCTTTGAGGAGTTGTAGGTGAAATGACCATCGGGGCTTGGTTGTTCAGTTGTTGTATCATCAATTGCATGAGCTGCGTCTGAGTCACCAGGAACTGATTCATATTCTAAAGGAATGCTGTTATCACCTCGGAAGGTTGCTGGTGGAGCTCGGTAGCAGCCCTGACGTTGATAACCGGAATTTCACTGGGGTTGCCATTGACGTTGACCGAAGGATTGGAATTTGATGCATCAGCTTCTTCGTTGAGGTTAGCACTGTAATTCTTCTCCATCTGACGGTAGAACAAGACTTCCAGATGAGAGGGAACAGCACAGACGAGCGAGCCGGGAAGGTTCTAACAACACCCAAAAACCAACTGTCTAGGCAAGGGACAGCGCAAACGACGAAAAGCAAAACATTTTTAACACCAAGCAAATCAACTCGTCTACTCGATCAAACTACGCACTCTAACAGAACAAGGCGGCTCAACACAGACTGAACTGGGACCACTTAACCTATAGGGTTAGCCTAAGATCAATCTTGCTTCTTTGGTCTTCATCGGTCAAAGGTCAGATCCTCACCAAAAGACGCACCACTTCCGGAGCACTCTTGCAGACTTGCACCTCTTGAGTCCTCCAGCCTCGAAGTCGAAAGGGGCAACTCGATTACCCTAATATAGAAGTTGTTAAGGGAGGGATAGTCCAATTTTCATTCCCAAAAAGGTGAAGAAGCAATTGATTCGAGGAAAATAGGAATAGAACAAGAGAGAAAAGACGAGACGAGCACTTTATTTGATTTTTCTTGTTAGAAAATAAGTTTTGAAGCTTCCTAAAACGACCATTCTAACTAAGGGGCACGTCCTACAGTCGACATGGCTCTGATACCACCTTTGTAGGCCCCCGGATCGGCTATCCGGAGTCCTCTGTGTATTTCTGTACTAGTCCCAGATCAGTAGCTAGTACACACAGTCAAAAGTGATGAATCAACAACCATATCACGAATACAAATAACTAAATAAGAATAATACCAAATGAAAGCAAAGACCTTAGGGTCAAGGTTTACCATTACAGCCTGAACAGGCTGAACAACTTGAACAAGCTAATGGAAGACGAAAACGCCAATGCGACCCATCCAATTGCCCACAGGCAATCGAGTGGAGAACGCACCCTAGTCGTTGGAAATCTTGAACAGCTTCTTTCACTTCTAAGAGAGGATTAGAATGCAGCACGTGAGTACATAAAGTACTCAGCAAGTCTGGGAAATTATGCACCATGTATGCTATTCAAAGATGGCTTAATATGGTTTATTTGCACAAAGCCAAGTTTCATCAAATCATACTTGTTAATAATTTTCACAAAGCATATTTGAGCAATTCTTTTTAATAATTGAATTATGTACTATTGTAGTGAAGGTTCTAACCACCACTCACTAATATACAGGCTCTATCCGCCACATCTCAACAAAATCAGGGTTCCATCCAATCACATGGCTATGTCCGCCATGGTTCACAAAATCAGGTTCTTTCCACCTACCTGGCTTTGACCGCCAGAAGCACACCCGAGAGTTCTAACCGCTCCCGGATCCCAAAACAAAACATTGTTTAGTTTGAAATCAAAACCCAAAGTCTACCAGTATGAAAGAATTCAGCAAGCTTTGCCTTTGACCGTAGGCACGGCTATTCGAATAGTTTTAACTCTGCAGAGGTGTACAACTTTACCCACAAGACATGATATTCCCTTAGTGCAATGTACAATTAACACACTTCCTTAGGTGTGCCGGCAGGGATATCATGACAAGGCCTTTACAATGTATACGCCTAACCCGACCCACCATTGAGGTTTCACATTTGTTAGGGGTTCCGTCCTTGATATAGAAGCCCCCTCTTGCGCTGTGTGAGAAAAACAACAACAACAACCACAATAATGCCTCCTTCCGGCTCTCACACAACCACCGAGTGGTGAGTCTAAGTTAGGTTTCTACAAATTATTCAGCCAGGTCGTGCCCACTTTGACATGTGGTTGTACGGTAATGCTCAGAATGGAGACAGTCATAAGCGTCGGTCCTTAATTGACTTGGGGCGGTACTTGCACAAAAGAACCAAGGCTTGGTCCGCTTCCACCCGACATTCCATGCCGCCCAAGTCGAAATCATTTTCCATTTTATTTTTCTTTTGTAAACCATTGGCAATACTCCTTGCCTATAACTTCCAATACAAGTTTTCAAGAGATAATTGAAAGTCCCACCCATAGGTGAATATTGACCGTTTGCGAGTCTAAGCATTTCTACCGTACTATTCTATTCCACCAATAGTTCATTTTATAAAATATAAAGCTCAGGGTTTGATGACAATCCTCATAATCAATTCTGTAATTTCCAATAATCATTAAATTGCCCTAGTGGTACAATCATATGAACAATCCGATTCACTATCGGATCCATCAAGTATTGAGTATATCCTGGTAATATCCTAACTCTCAAAATCATATTAAACCACTATCATATTTGTATAGGAAATCTTTCCCTTGAACTCTAACTTGAAATGTTGATTTATCCACCAATCATACGGCGATCAATCTTATCATCCACTAAGAATATTTCACAAGGCCATCTACTAATCCACCGAGAATACTTCACGATATCACACCTCTAAACATCTAGGATACAATCCACCGATATTACTTCATAATAGCATATATTTAATTATTCATACTATCACCTCTAAATCATCTACTTTAATCCACCACGAATAATTCATAATCTTACCCCAAGCATCTTTCAAGAAAGATTCTATAAATCCAAGACTTCATTAATTCATCGACTACAGCATTTCCATAACCAACGATACCAAGTTTACTAAATAAATTACCCATAATTCATATTATTCATGATTCCACATAATGGGTTATCGCGAGACCATATTCCCAAAGTCATCCTCTACACCCCCGAGTATGATCTTCAATACTATCCCTTTACTCCACCGCGTACATTTAATCATATAGCTGTCTAAATCATCGAGTATCATTCTCAATACCACTTGTTGTAACCCTTCACATTGTCATCTCTAAATCTCATAGTATACTGGTTAAAATCTCTCGAATATGTTTCCCCAATTACTCGGTTTGATCCACAAGTAGGACTCTCAATATTATTGATTCAATTTACCGATTACTATTCGTAATATCATGCATCTTCCAATACTCCCGCAATCCATACAAATTATATTGCGAACTGCTATCACAATCCAACCCCTCAATATTACAACTATTATTAATCATAGATTCATTGCATACTGACTAATCCCCATCAACACTATTATTTAGGTCATCTCCAATCAAGTGGGGTTCTAGCTCCAATCTACGTTCTATATTAATATGTTCCAACCGACATATCTTCCAACTAGTCATCCCCTTAATGAAATAATATTTTCTCAAAATTATTTATTATGGTGGATCATTGTCCTAGGGCGACAAAGGGTCACGGATAGCAATTTCAAGGAGGTAGGAACAACAGGTATAACTAATAAGCTAACGTTAACATCATCCATTTAATATAAATAGCAATGCAATTTGTAAAGCAGTGGAAAACATTTATAAACAATGGGATCAACATGCGTCAAGGAGACTTGCCTCGGTCACAGCGAGAAGGTTGAACTCTTTGAAGCTCGTCGGCGGGGTCGGCGGACTCGGCGGGATCGTCGACTACGCGCAAAACGAGGCAATAAATAAATAAAAGAAAATAAATAAAATCCAAAAATTATAAAATTAGTATTGGCAGGTAGATCTTGATTTTAGATGAATTTAGGAATTTGAATGGAGTCAATTGGAGTTCGGATGAGAAAGTTATGAGCTTCCGAAGTTTGAATTTCGAATAATTGGAAAATCGGGAATATTCCCGGAATATTCCGCGTTTGACCGGTCAAAAGTTGACTGCAGAATTTGACCTTGACTTGGTCTTGCCTCCATGACATGTGGGGTCACCATGTCATAGAGTTGGAGTGTTTCTTCAAGCTTCTTGCCATGGAAGAAACAGAGGATGGGGAGGGCCATGGGCGCCGGCGATGGGGGCTCCGGCGAGCGGCGGCGGGTGGCGTGGCGGCGGCAGGTGGGGCGAGGCCGGGGCGGGGCTGGGCCGGCGGGGACCTCGGCGGCGGGCGGCGCAAGCGGCGTGGGCGGCGGCGCCGGCGCTGAGGCCGAGCGAAGCGTGGCAAGGGCCCGAAGTGCGGTGGCGCAGGGAGGCCGCCCGGCAACTCGGCCGGGCAGGCGGGGCGGCGGGCGGCGCTATCTTGTGAACCGCAGGCGGCAATGGCGGCGCTTCACGGAGAGCCACGGCGCTGGCGGCGGCGGCGGCGCTTCGGCGCGCCGGCGACGGCGGCGGCGCCGGAAGGGCGGCGACGGCGCCGGAGGCCGGTCGGCAACGAGCTCCCCACGGGCAAGAACAGAGGCACCCCTCAAGTGCCCAAAATCCAAAATTTCTCCACAAAATTGAACATGGCACTTTTAATTGGATGTTGAATCAACTAGATAATATGTAGGGGAACCCAAGAGCACAAGGAATCGAACTCCAACTCACCGGAGAAGATGAATTCGACGAAGAACACGGTTTCAGCCGAGGCAACCTAAACACGAAATTCGTCGTCCACGGTCGATGAAACCTAAAATTGGTTGAGGGGAAATGAGCACCACAACCACACGATCACAAGGAAACAAGCGGTGTGGAGAACGACCCACCGGAGAGCAAGTTACGACCAAGAACGCGACGAACACGAAGAACGGCGTTTCCTCGGCGATTTTCTCGATCTCCCGACCGAATGGGTTGGAGAGGCAACGGGAGGGAGTTACCACCGGGAAGGGGACTTCAACACGAAGAGATGAGAGGTGGTGGTGCGCCGTTTGGGATTGAAACGGCCGAGTTATGAGCATTAATGTCACTTTTGGTTTTTTTGTAAACTGCGCATATTCCGGTGCGAGTTAGAGCGGGAGACCACCGGGGATGGAAAGGTATCATCGCTACGGACTCAACGGATCCGGCGTTGATTGATTTGGAGGTGTGTGGACGGAGTTATGAAGGATTGAATGGGTGGAGGTATGTATGGAACTTAGAAGCCATTGTTCTGTAACCTCCAATCGTGCAAGCCCAAGGTGGAAGAAGCTGGAACAGTACCCGCCACGTGGCGGGCTCCGGTTGGCCGGCTTATACGCGAACGATCCGCCCTAGAGAAAAATTAGGAAAAATGGCCTAAAAATTCCGGAAAAATTCCTAGAGCCATTTTAGATTATTTGGAACTCCATGGAAGTGGTTTGGTTGAATTTGGATGATTTTTGCGGAATTGAATATTCGGGCGCGGATCGCAGGCATTAAACAAAAGCCGGCGAGATAAAATAGGAACGGAGGTCCAAAAATCCGGGGAATGATTCCTAAAATCATTTCGGAATATTTGGAACATTTTAGAAGTGGTTTGGGGATTTTTGGAGCATTTTTGGACTCGGGTGAAATTTCGGGTACCGGTGGAAATTTAGAAATTCGATTTTTCGAACAGAAGGGAATTGAATCCCGATTTTGGCGAGGAACGGATGCCAGGTTAGTATAAACACCAAATAACTCCAAGTTTTCGAATTTAGTTTATTTAAATTAGGTTTTCTCCGGAAAGCGAAAACTTGGGTGTTACAAAGAGCAAGGGCTTTTCTAAGGCAAGTTGTGCTTTGATCATGTTGATCCCATATTTTAAAACTTCTATATTGTTTTAAATTATTGCATGCCTACTTTATACAATGTACTTTACTTCAATCTTAAGGCTTAGTTAAAATCCAAATTTGTTATGATCTCTTTGGCATTAATCATTGAGTACCCTTGTTGCTCTAGATTATATTATCTATTTTATTTGATGATAATTAGCAGGGTAGCATAATATAGTAAAACTTCTTAGCCCAGCTTAAACGCCTCGATATTATGCCATTATTGGTTATTGTAACACCCCAATTTTTGCTTTTCATGAAATTAAATATTATTTTGCACATTTGTGAATTTTTGGATTTGGATTTAATTTGAATTTATTCCATATTGAGATAATTAAAGAAATTAAATTTTCAAATAAAGTTTTGTTGGAAATATTTTATTTGAGTCCCAAATGCCCTAAAATATTTTCCAGAATTTTTCTGGAATTTTTAAAGTATTTTGCTATTTTCTTGAATTAAATGAATTCTGGAAATTATATTAAATATTAAATCATTTGGAAAATCAATCGGGTCGATCTTGTTCATCCGATCGAGCCCGAGTCGAACTCGAAGTTCGAGTCAGGCCGAAACGGTAGTCTCGATCGAGCCAAGTCACCGGACCCAAACCTAACCCTAACTTCCGGCCGTTGGATCAAGATCCAACGGCCGAGATTCGCCTGCACGGTCGGCCGGTGTCCGACTGAACCCGTTCATGCCGTGCGATCGGTACCGTTGATCCGGACACGTGGGCGGCCGTGCGGCGTCGTCTCCGTCCGGATCCTGGCCAGGACTCGCCGTGGGGAACTAGGGTTCCGCCTCGGCCATGACGCCGTAACTATTTAAAGCCGGATCACGCCCGAGGTTGCCCTCCTCCGTGTGCCCCTTTCGCCCAAGCTTCCCGGCCCAAGCCGCCGCCGTTCGTGTCCGATTACTCGCTGGAGTTGGTGGGTCTCTCACGGTGGTTTCTGCCGTCTCCGCCGTTCGGCGCCGCTCGTCGACAGAGCAGGATCCAAAACCCCCTCACCGAGGCGCACCGGCCGGGATCACTCACCTCGCCGGAGGGCGCGTGGAAACGCCATTGCCGTGGTCATCTTCCTCGGTCTGGTCGGTGGCGCCGCCACTCGCCATCGGCGCTCGGGAGCTCCTCGCCGATTCGATCTCCATCCGTCGGTTGAGGTGAGGCCACGTCGCCGTTCTTGTTCCTAGTGCGGATCTAATCCGGCCGTTAGATCTAAATCGGGCGGTGTAGATTAGATTTAGCTCCAACGATTGGATCTATTAAGGACCATTGGATCTAGATCCAACGGTGGAGATTGAGTCTCGTAGTTTCTTACATCGCAGCGTTTGGATAGATCTCGACCGTTAGATCCGTGGTGGGCGGCTGCGATGCACCCACGTGTTGCACGCCGGGTCATGCCACGCATGCCGCCGCAGGCGCCGTGCGTTGAGTCAGCGACAGTAGGACCGCGTGCGGGCCGAGCCTGGCGTGATCGCGTGTCACCGACATGCGGGGCCGCATGTCGATGTATCGCCGAGAGAAACCTCACCGTGCACGTGACCCACCGACGGGTGGGACGCGTGTCGACCTCTTTTAGCCGTAGGTCGCGTCCACCGTGGGCCGGGCGTCACCGTGGACCCAGTCCATGGACCGAGACACGTGGCAGCACCCGGGGCATGCCACGTGGCATGATGACGTCATGCTGACGTCATCGTGGAGACCGTTCGGTGCTGACGTCAGCAGGTCACTGTGGACCAATCACAGGCCGACACGTGATTCAAATTTCTAAATTTGTATAAAATTGAGATCTACCTAATTATGAATTTTATTTAATTTTTGGACTAAAGTTTTTCTCTGTAATATTATTTAATTGATTATTTAGACTTTAAATAATCATAACTTTTGTACTTTAACTCCGATTTGGGCGATTCCAGTTCCTAAAAATTCATAAAATTATGTTCTCTCTGTTTATGGATTTTATTTGGATGTTTGGACACTTTTTGCCTATTGTTTATTCGTGTATTGCTATTTGCACGCTTTACGAGTAGACGTTGAAGTGCCGGAAGGATTCGAAGGAGAAGTATTGACTCAGGATCCAACTCAAGACCAAGAACAAGTACTTTTTGAAGGCAAGTTATGCTTTAACCATATTGATCCTATTTTGAAACCTTTTTTGATTTAACTTATTGCATGCTAGTTCAATTAGAAAATACTTTATTTAATTCTAGGGAATTAGATAAATGCCTAATTGCTGTATGACACCTTGGTTAATTAAATATGTGCCATGACCCCTTGTCACCCTAGTTGTGGTTTACTAGTTGGACATAATTAAATTGCCAACATGGGTTTTAGACCGTTGTAGTATATTGCTTAGACACACTTTCGTGCTCATAACATGATTTTGGACAATCAAATGTTAATATTGACTTAATGATATATTGAACCTGTTTTGGAAAGGTATCATGTGATGTTGATGGCACGTGGTGCATGGTACTCAACTGGGCTTTGATAAATAGCTTTTGACCGGGGCATGTGGCAAGAATGATCGGAGTAGGCCGGTTGTGGCAGGAATGTTGGTTTGGTTCTTGGGTAGTCTTGCCCTGGTCACCCTAAGGACTTAACCTTGCAAGCCTTTGAACTGGGTCAAGCGTGCAACCACATGTCTGTAATGGGACGGACCTAGTTGATTAAGTTGCTAATAGCATTACTGTGGGACCTCGGGATGTCAACTACACCCTTTGTGTAAGTTGTCTTGGGGAGCGTCTGAGGGCTGCGGCAGTACCCATCTAACGGTTGGTTGGCCTAAACTTCGCCTTAGCTAAGGGAAGGGTTAGTGTGCAACAACCGGGGAGGACCACTTGTATTGTTAGAAGTTTCCGAAAGACTTTGTTACGGGAACTCGCCTTGGTGGTGTTTGACTGTATCTTGTGGGTAAAGTGCATAACCTCTGCAGAGTGTAAAATCTATTCGAATAGTCGTGTCCGCGGTATTGGACATCGCTCGGGAATTACAGTCAAGGGTTAGACTTTCATAAAAATAACTTGGACTTGGAAAAAGGGTTTTTGGTTTAATGGTTGACATTGCTGGAAATATGGACTACGATTGGGAAGGACGTTTATTTAGCTCCTGGAAAAGTTATTGATATTATATACATGTCTTTACTGCTTTCGAATCTATTGACGATACATGTTAAATGTCAAGCATCGCAAATGAACCATGAGCTATTCCTTGTACCAAGCCATGCATGTAGTATATTAGTTGCATTCTGTGCATGACTTGCTGAGTACAAAGTACTCACCCTTGCCGCAATACAACACCAGTTGAAGAGGAGTCTACACCAGCTTTGGAGGAGGAGCTCCAAGAGGAACCGTCTACTTAGGGAGCGAGCCCAGTCAGTTGCCTGTGGTATACTGGATGGCGCCACGATGTTATCTTATTTTCCGCTGCTATTATTTCTCTCTTAATAAGTCTTTCGCCCTGCGTGGCGTATATTTGTAACTTGACCATAAGGTCGAGCAACCAGTTTTACTATCTAATTAAAGTACTTTATTAAGTATCGAGTGGTATGATTGTGATATTTACCGATGTTAAGACTGTGTGCACTAGCGCGTTCCTGGACTAGTGCTGAATACACAGAGGGTCCGGATTTGCAGATTCGGGTCCCGACAGAGGTGGTATCAGAGCCATACTGACCGTAGGCTCAACCCTAGCTAGAATGGCCGTAGAGAGGTTAAAACCTATTTTCTAAAGGTTAAAAGTTCGTCAAGATAAGAAATGACATCTCGACTATTTCCCTTTTCTCTTTTCTTGTCTCTTGCTGAATTTTTCCTTACCTTGTCACGATTTAAAAATTTCGAGTTCTTACGTGAGCACTCTTGTGACAGATGGAGGGAGAGTTCAACTACGTCGATCTGGAGGTTGGTTACGCCGCAGAACTTTGGCGTATGCTACAGACTCTCGGAGATTTTGAGAAGCCGCAATACCAAGTGGACGTGATCAGACAAGCAGGATTGATCAAGGCTTATGACGTGAAGATTGTGGTACCTGCTAGGAAGAAGGGCCCAGGCAATCGCCCGATACACTGCACTGCTAGGAGGTCTACAATGCAGATGGGTATCCAAGAGGTGTCACGACGAGCAATGCGGCACATTACCCGTATCTACGCCAGAGAGTTGGAGAGCACGGTGTTCCGATATCACCCGCGCAGCAATAACCTTCTTGACCCGAAGGCGATTCAGGATGAGAATGCCATGGTTACACAGTTGGCACGACTTGTTGTCACCTAGGAGGATGTACTCGATGATACAAGCAAGGAGCTACAGAAGGCCCGCAAGGAGATCACGACAGAGAAGAACAGATGGCGGGAAGCTCAAGAGTATGTGTCTCATCTTCTGCGAAGGATTGACGAGTTGGAGATGGCCTTGTACGGACCAGAACCAGAGCCAGTACTCGAGCTACACGAGCCAGATCCGGAGGAGTCAGATCTTGAGGAGGACACTGCTTCTTCGACTACCACAGATGACACAGTTGCTGGACATGGCGATCGTTTCGCGCCTATGCCGCAGTCCTGCACTCCGTGCCGTGAAGGTTTTCTCAATGAGTGAGCGTAGGTTCTATAGTGAGACTCCTTCGCCGAGTCGCGTCATAGAATAAAGAGTCACCCTTTAGGCGTTAGACTCCAGTGTTGGTTCGATTTGGATTTTCATTGCTTGCTGAGTGTGCAGTATGTGTTGCAAGGCCCCTAGGCATTGTAAGCAACCATACCAAGTTACTATTGATTAAAATAATAAAGTTGGACTTTAAGTTACACCTTTCGCCTCGCATAAGTTCCATATTACTTGCCTATTCTTGTTTCCCTCTCATCTCTAAAAACCTAGAGCAAACCACAGATGGTGAACACTCGTGGAAACCTTGGAGGCAATGAAAGTGGTTCTCGCCCAGCAGAAAACCCCAATGATGGAGCACCAGCACCGCCAGTTGATATGCAGAATTTCGGAGCTTTTCTTGCTGCTCAGACTCAGTTGATGCATGCCATGATGCAACAGATGCAACACGTCACTGCTCAGGCCACTGTTAATCAAGTTAATCAGGGACTTAACTCAGGACTGCAGGTGGGACTGATCACCCACACCTTTCCAGATTTCTAAGAGTTGGTGAATAAGGCGCTTATTCTTGAGGACAAGCGCAAGGGACTGGATGAGAACAGGAAGCAGAGGATGCAGCATCAGGGATCGCGTCAGGGAGCGCAGCAACGTTTGAGGGTTGCGCCAAATCAGTTTTTCAGATTCCAGCCACAGAATGCTACAAGGACACCGTCACCAGCACCAAGACCCGTCAATCAGAACTATCAGACCCAGCCCGGCCCGTAAACGCCGCTTGAGGCGATCAACAAGGGACAGTGAGACAACGCTACAATCGCAACGAGCGAGGACACTTTGCCAACAGCTTGTCCAAAGAAGACAGCAGGAGTAACCCCACCGCTAAACTGGGATCCACACACCGGCCAGGACGCCAAAGACCAGAGCCACACCCTGCATCGTGGTGAGAGGCCGAGTCAACCATGTCACCGCAGATGCACCGCAAAATGCCACGGACGTCAGATCGGGTAAGTTGCTAGTCAACTCGATACACCTGCTTGATTTTGTTTGATTACGGAGCTTCGCATTCGTTTGTTTCACAAGGCTTTGCTGCTAAAAATGATTTGGAGATTGCAAGACTTAAATGCATGCTTTTAGTTCAAACCCCTGGTTCCGAACTCCGAACGAAAGTAGGATGTTCTGGGGTGAGAATACTAATAGATGGGATAGAGTTCCTAGCGAACCTTATTATTTTGGAAACCCAGACCTTAGATGTCATTTTGGGAATGGATTGGTTATCCAAGCACAAGGCCGTATTGGATTGTGGATGAAGGACTATTTCAGTAGAGAGCCCGTGTGGAAAGAAAGTAGAATTTCAAGCTACTGCAGTTAGAGATGGACAGTTGATGGTTAACAGCGCCAAGGCAATCAGCATAGAAGATGTCTCAGTAGTGAATGAGTACCCAGATGTTTTTCCTGAAGATCTACCTGGTATGCCGCTAGACAGGGACATAGAGTTTGTGATAGAGCTTGTACTGCACAGTACGATAGCAAAGAGACCTTATCGGATGTCCACCGAAGAATTGGTAGAGATGAAACAACAACTTGAAGAGTTAATGGAGAAAGGATTTATCAGACCGAGTTCGTCGCCGTGGGGAGCACCAGTTTTGTTCGTCAAGAAGAAGGACGGGAGTTTCAGGATGTGCATTGACTACCGTGCACTCAATGAAGTCACCGTGAAGAATAAGTACCCGCTACCCAGGATCGATGATTTGTTTGACCAGCTGAGAGGAACCGGAGTTTTCTCCAAGATTGACCTAAGATCGGGATACCATCAGTTGAAGATCCGATCAGAGGATATTCCGAAGACCGCATTCTCGTCAAGATATGGACATTACGAGTTCTGATTATGTCCTTTGGTCTCGACGAATGCGCCAAAGATATTTCATGAATATGATGAATAAGGTGTTCATGGAATATTTGGACAAGTTTGTTGTTGTATTCATAGATGATATCCTAATCTACTCCAAGACAGAGGATGAACATGCCGAACACTTGAGGCGAGTTTTGGAAAAGCTGAGGAACGACAACTCTTCGCCAAGTTCAAGAAGTGTGATTTTTGGAAGGACAAGGTGGAGTTCCTCGGACATGTAATGACCGCAGAAGGAGTCGCCGTTGATCCAAGCAAGGTAGAAGCTGTGTTACATTGGGAGCAGCCGAAGACCGTGACCCAGATCCAGAGTTTCCTTGGAATGGCAGGTTACTACCGCCGTTTCATTGAAGGCTTTTCGACAATTGCGAAACCTGAAAAAGGAGAAGAAGTTTGCATGGACGCCAGAGTGCGAGAAAGGTTTTCAAGAACTGAAGAAACGATTGACATCAGCGCCGGTGTTAGTTCTACCGGATGTTAATCAAAGCTTTGATATTTATTGTGACGCATCGCGCCAAGGACTTGGATGTGTGCTGATGCAGAATGGAAAGGTCGTTGCTTATGCATCAAGGCAGTTGAGGCCGCATGAGGAGAATTACCCGACACATGACCTAGAGCTAGCTGCCGTAGTGCATGCCTTGAAATTATGGCGTCACTACTTAATTGGAAACAGATGTGAAGTATATACGGACCATAAGAGTCTTAAGTACATCTTCACCCAATCAGACCTGAACATGAGACAAAGGAGATGGTTAGAGTTGATCAAGGATTACAATGTTGGAATCCATTACCATCCTGGAAAGGCCAACGTAGTTGCCGATGCTCTGAGTCGGAAAAGCCATACCGTGAACATGTTGCTAGCCACAAGTCAGGAAGAACTATGTGAGGATTTCCAGAGAATGCAGATTGAAGTCGTACCAGAAGGATTCATGGCAGCATTGGAAGTGAAGCCCACCCTAGAAGATCAGATTCGAGAAGGACAGAAGGATGATGACAAGATCCGCAGGATTAAGTCCATCATGGATGAAGGCAAGGCAGAGGACTTCAAGTTGGATGAGCAAGACACGTTATGGATGAAGGATCGCATTTGTGTGCCGAACAAAAATGAGCTGAAGCAGTTGATTCTAGAAGAAGCCCATTATTCCAAGTATTCAATTCACCCAGGAAGTGCCAAGATGTATCAGGATTTGAAGGAGAGATTCTGGTGGCCGAGCATGAAGCGTGAAGTTGCCGAGCATGTTGCATTGTGCGACGTATGCCAGAGAGTCAAGGCAATGCATCAGAGACCAGCAGGATTGTTGCAGCCGCTGAAAATACCTGAGTGGAAGTGGGAGGAAATCGGAATGGATTTCATTACCGGTTTGCCTAAGACTCAATGAGGTTATGACTCCATATGGGTTACAGTGGATCGCTTGACAAAGGTGGCCCACTTTATTCCTGTGAAGACAACCTACTCGGGAGATAAATTAGCAGAGTTGTACATGATCAGGATCGTCTGTTTGCACGGAGTGCCAAAGAGGATTGTATCGGACAGAGATACCCAATTTACCTCAAGGTTCTGGAATAAGTTGCATGAAGCCATGGGAACCCGTTTGAACTTCAGTACAGCATATCATCCACAGACGGATGGTCAGACCGAAAGAGTCAATCAGATTCTGGAGGATATGTTAAGAGCGTGTGCATTGGCTTATGCTACCTCTTGGGATAAGAGCCTGCCGTATGCTGAGTTCAGTTACAACAACAGTTACCAAGCAAGTTTGCAAATGTCACCATTTGAAGCACTATATGGTCGACCCTGTCGGACACCGTTGAACTGGAATGAGACCGGCGAGCGCCGTGTCTTCGGGCCTGATATTCTTCAAGAAGCTGAAGAGCAGATTGCCATGATTAGGGAAAGGTTGAAGATAGCCCAATCACGACAAAAGAGTTATGCTGACAATCGTCACCGGGATTTGAGTTTTGAACCAGAAGACTTTGTATACCTCAGAGTTACGCCTCTCAGGGGAGTTAAGAGGTTCCATGCCAAAGGGAAACTTGCACCCCATTATGTTGGACCGTTTAAGATTTTGAGCCGCAGAGGCGAAGTTGCTTACCAGCTGGAGTTACCGTAGTCATTAGCAGGAGTGCATGACGTGTTCCACGTGTCCCAGTTGAAGAAGTGTCTCCGAGTACCTGAGGAACAGACACCGATAGAGTCAATTGAGTTGCAAGAAGATTTGACTTACAAGGAGCACCCCGTGAAGATTCTGGACACAATGGATCGAGAGACGAGGAACAAGTCAACCCGTTTCTGCAGAGTTCAATGGAGCAACCATGCAGAGAGCGAAGCAACTTGGGAGCGCGAAGAGGATTTGAAGAAAGAGTTTCCGAACCTATTCTTTAGCAAGCCCTGAATCTCGGGGACGAGATTCTGTTAAGGGGGGAGGTTTGTAACACCCCAATTTTTGCTTTTCATGAAATTAAATATTATTTTGCACATTTGTGAATTTTTGGAATTTTCTGGAATTTATTTGGATTTATTTGGATTTAATTTGAATTTATTCCATATTGAGATAATTAAAGAAATTAAATTTTCAAATAAAGTTTTGTTGGAAATATTTTATTTGAGTCCCAAATGCCCTAAAATATTTTCCAGAATTTTTCTGAAATTTTTCTGTGTATTTTGCTATTTTTCTTGAATTAAATGAATTACTGGAAATTATATTAAATATTAAATCGCTGGAAAATCAATCGGGTCGAGTACTGTTCATCCGACCGAGCCCGAGTCAGACTCGAGTCCGAGTCCGACCCGAGCCAGCCGTCTCGATCGAGCCAAGTCACCGGAACCAAACCTAACCCTAACTTCCCGACCGTTGGATCAAGATCCAACGGCCGAGATTCGCCCGTACCGGTCGAGCCGTGTCCGACCCGAACCCGTTCATGCCGTGCGATCCCAGCCGTCGATCCGGACACGTGGACGGCCGTGCGACGTCGTCTCCATCCGGATCACAGCCGGACTCCGCCGCCGTGGGGAACTAGGGTTCCGCCTCGGCCGCGGACGCCGTGGCTATTTAAAGCCCGGATCACGCCCCGAGGTTGCCCTCCTCCGTGTGCCCCTTTCGCCCAAGCTTCCCCAGCCCAAGCCGCCTGCTCGTGTCCGATTACTCGCCGGAGTTGGTGGGTCTCTACGATGGTTTCTGCCTCTCCGCGTTTGCCGCGCTACGTCGACCGAGCCCGGATCAAAAAACCCCCTCAGGAGCGCACCGAGGCCGGGATCACTCACCTCGCCGGAGGACGCGTGGAACGCCGTTGCCGTGGTCATCTTCCTCGGTCCTGGTCAGCCGGCGCCGCCACCTCGCCATCGACGCTCGGGAGCTCCCTCGCCCGTTCGATCTCCATCCGTCGGTTGAGGTGAGGCCACGTCGCCGTTACTGTTCCTAGTGCCGGATCTAATCCCGGCCGTTAGATCTAAATCGGGCGGTGTAGATTAGATTTAGCTCCAACAGTTGGATCTATTAAGGACCGTTGGATCTAGATCCAACGGTGGAGATTGAGTCTCGTAGTTTCTTCTGTCACGCGTTTGGATAGATTTGGACCGTTAGATCCGTGGTGGACGGCTGCGATGCAACCACGTGTTGCACGCTGGGTCATGCCACGTAACCGCCGCAGCGCCGTGCGTTGAGTCACTGACAGGCCGGGCCCGCGTGCCAGCGGCCGAGCCTGGGCGTGACTGCGTGTCACTGACATGCGGGGCCCGCATGTCAGTGTCTCGCCCGAGAGAGCCTCACCGTGCACGTGACCCACTGACGGGTGGGACCCGCGTGTCAGCCTCTGTAGCCGTAGGCCGCGCCCAACGTGGGCCGGGCGTCACCGTGGACCCAGTCCATGGACCGAGACACGTGGCAGCACCCGGGGCATGCCACGTGGCATGATGACGTCATTGTGGAGACCGTTCGGTGCTGACGTAAGCAGGTCACTGTGGACCAATCACAGGCCGACACGTGTCTTCGCTGACGCAATAATTAATTTCCGAAAAAGAAAATGATTTATTAATTCGAAATAATGATTTCAGATTTTGTTTCAAACTTCAAACGCTTATAACTTTTGTGTTTCAACTCCGATTTGAGTGATTCAAATTTCTAAATTTGTATAAAATTGAGATCTACCTAATTATGAATTTTATTTAATTTTTGGACTAAAGTTTTTCTCTGTAATATTATTTAATTGATTATTTAGACTTTAAATAATCATAACTTTTGTATTTTAACTCCGATTTGGGCGATTCCAATTCCTAAAAATTCATAAAATTATGTTCTCTCTGTTTATGGATTTTATTTGGATGTTTGGACACTTTTTGCCTATTGTTTATTCGTGTATTGCTATTTGCACGCTTTACGAGTAGACGTTGAAGTGCCGGAAGGATTCGAAGGAGAAGTATTGACTCAGGATCCAACTCAAGACCAAGAACAAGTACTTTTTGAAGGCAAGTTATGCTTTGACCTTATTGATCCTATTTTGAAACCTTTTTTGATTTAACTTATTGCATGCTAGTTCAATTAGAAAATACTTTATTTAATTCTAGGGAATTAGATAAATGCCTAATTGCTGTATGACACCTTGGTTAATTAAATATGTGCCATGACCCCTTGTCACCCTAGTTGTGGTTTACTAGTTGGACATAATTAAATTGCCAACATGGGTTTTAGACCGTTGTAGTATATTGCTTAGACCTGCTACGTGCTTATAACATGATTTTGGACAATCAAATGTTAATATTGACTTAATGATATATTGAACCTGTTTTGGAAAGGTATCATGTGATGTTGATGGCACGTGGTGCATGGTAATCAACTGGGCTTTGATAAATAGCTTTTGACCGGGGCATGTGGCAAGAATGATCAGGTGGGCCAGTTGTGGCACCGGGAATGTTGGTTTGGTTCTTCGAGTAGTCTTGCCCTGGTCACCCTAAGGACTTAACCTTGCAAGCCTTTGAACTGGGTCAAACGTGCAACCACATGTCTGTAATGGGACGGACCTAGTTGATTAAGTTGCTAATAACGTACCTGTGGGACCTCAGGATGTCAACTACACCCTTTGTGTAAGTTGTACGGGGGAGCGTACCGGGGCTGCGGCCAGGTACCCATCTAACGGTTGGTTGGCCTAAACTTCGCCTTAGCTAAGGGAAGGGTTAGTGTGCAACAACCGGGGAGGACCACTTGTATTGTTAGAAGTTTCCGAAAGACTTTGTTACGGGAACTCGCCTTGGTGGTGTTTGACTGTATCTTGTGGGTAAAGTGCATAACCTCTGCAGAGTGTAAAATCTATTCGAATAACCGTGTCCGCGGTATTGGACATCGCTCGGGAATTACAGTCAAGGGTTAGACTTTCATAAAAATAACTTGGACTTGGAAAAAGGGTTTTGGTTTAATGGTTGACATTGCTGGAAATATGGACTAGGATTGGAAAGGACGTTTATTTAGCTCCTGGAAAAGTTATTGATATTATATACATGTCTTTACTGCTTTCGAATCTATTGACGATACATGTTAAATGCTGTTTACTGCAAATGAACCATGAGCTATTCCTTGTACCAAGCCATGCATGTAGTATATTAGTTGCATTACATGCATGACTTGCTCGAGTACCAAGTACTCACCCTTGCCGCAATACAACACAGTTGAAGAGGAGTCTACACCGGCTTTGGAGGAGGAGCTCCAAGAGGAACCGTCTACTTAGGAGCGAGCCTATCGGTTGCCTGTGGTATACTGGATGGCGCCACGATGTTATCTTATTTTCCGCTGCTATTATTTCTCTCTTAATAAGTCTTTCGCCCTGCGTGGCGTATATTTGTAACTTGACCATAAGGTCGAGCAACCAGTTTTACTATCTAATTAAAGTACTTTATTAAGTATCGAGTGGTATGATTGTGATATTTACCGATGTTAAGACTGTGTGCACTAGCGCGTTCCTGGACTAGTGCTGAATACACAGAGGGTCCGGATTTGCAGATTCGGGTCCCGACAGTTATTACTTCAAAACCTGATTTAAACTCATTTTGTGAAGATATGGCAATAGGTATTGTTGCTATTTATAGAATATAATAAATGGAAAATATAATTTTAGACCAGGGCGGATGGTAAGTTAGGTGGGTGTAGGATGCACAAGACCTTGTAAAGTGATTGTTTCACCCTAGTCAATTAAGGATCGAAGCGTGTGTTATTTCAAACCGAGCACTACTGTACAACCATAAGTCTATATGGGTATGACCTGGCCAATTAATATGTGTGTCTCGTTATTAGCTCCACCAGTAAGAGGAATGTGGGTGCTAGCTGGAGGCACTCATAAGGCGCAAGAGGGGGCTTCCGACTGAGCCGATGGAACCCTTCGGTGGTGAACCCTTAATGGGCGAGGTTAATAGTGAGGTTATACATTGTAAAAGCCTTGTGATAATCACTTAGTCTCACGCCTAAGAAAGCGTGTCATGGCTGACATATTAAGTTAATTATCTCTTATGGGTAAAGTTGTACACACTCTATATAGTTAAAATTAATCGATTAGCCATGCCCACGGTCAAGGGTGGGTAAGGTGCGCTTTCACACTGTAAATCTTCATGTTTTGTTTTAAAAAAATAATGTTTTAGGAACCCATGAGTAGTTGGAACTCTTGGGCTATTAGTCGGTAGCTGGAGCCAATCTGGTAGATGGAACTCTTGGAGTACTGATTGGCAATTAGAGCCAGTCGGACGATTCAAATCTTTATTATTTGTTTTATTAATTTTGATTATTGCAACTATATTTAGTCAAATGATGCTTGTGAAATTACTAGTTGTATTTAATGTTAAAATATTGCTTTATGCAAAATAGTCATATCAGCCATTCCTTTGGAATAAACTTTACATGTAGTTATAATAGACTTGCAATATGTGTGCAAATTGTTGAGTGCTTTATGTACTCACCCTTGCCACAACAAATCCATCAGTTAAAGCGGAGTCTACACCTGCTTTAGAGGAGGAGCTATACAAGGAGGCAAGTGTCTGGGAGTCGAACCTTGTTAGATGCATGTGGCATGTTGATGGGATTCATTGACGTTCTTCGTTCTGTTGTTGTTATTTATTTTGAGTTGGAGCCATCAAGGCCTAACAAGTGTAAGGTTGATCTTAAAGTTATTCAACTATCTCTAATTCAATATATGAAGTCTTTAATTATGTTTTCGCTGTGTATGATTGTGATATTTTATGTATGTTACACCTATGTATACTAGCGTGATCCTAACCTAGTGCAGAATGCACAAAGGGTTTGAATTTCCATATTCGGGTCCCGACAAACAAGATTAAGTTAGGGGAAAGGGAGCACCAAAAACACGCCTTACTATTAAACTCATATACTTACAATGTCAGTGAAGTCTCCATGCTATGCTCTACAGATTGAGTGGCCACAGGTCAAAATCTGCAGGGAATGGTGAATAAATGGAAATCTAATACACCAAATACATTCAAACATGGGCATTTGAGCAGCACTTAGAAAAAAACTAAATGTAAAAAAATTCTACCAAAACAACAAATTATTTAAAAATAAACCAAAAAATATGAAACAAACTTTATTCACTAAGATCTCATCTACTTCAAAGTTCCACTCATCTTTACTTCAAACCCCTAAACATAAGAAACTCTTTCACGGGTTATTCATCATACTGCATATTCCCGTGTTGTTGTGCTCATCACCACCGCCACCTACTGCGTCCATCGCCCTTGTGCAGGTTAAGCAATCTACCATGGAGGAGAAGCCCCATCAGAACTTCAAAAGGCCTTCAAAGTAAATAAACACTTTTACCTATCAACAAGTAGTGAAAGTAAAAGTTAAGCTTTGCGTATGAGTCAACAATCTAGAATTTCAATGAGGAGCGTGGTGAATCAGGGTGGGCCATGTCAATGTTCATCTTCCTCATGATTGCCCACCTGTTGAGCCAATACCTACAGGTTCATGTGTTTGCCATATATTGAGCACTTCATATTGCTTCATGTTCACAAAACCTCCAAGGTAAACAATGCTTTTACCTGTTAACAAATAGTGAAAGTATAAAGGCTAGGTCAAATAGTGAAAGTACATGTTCATGTGTTCGCCATATATTGAGCACTTCATATTGCTTTATCTTCACAAAACCTCCAAGGTAACAATGCTTTTACCTATCAACAAATAGTGAAAGTATAAAGGCTAGGTCAAATAGCGAAAGTATAAAAGCTAAGTCTTCTTCAGAAAAAAAATTAACCTTTGAATCAACAAACCAGGATTTCATGAAAATCTTTACTCCTTTAAAAAAAGTGGTGGTGGTGGTGCATCACCCCTCTCACAATTATTTGGTGGCGATTCATATGCCATCCCACCACCCCTCACAATTATTTGGCACCTACACGTGGGCCTTTCCCCCTTCTTCTTCTGTCCTCTTGCGAACTATTGGCATTTAGAAAAGTTAAACAAAAACAAACTCTAACAAACCAACCAACTATTTAAAAACAAAAAAACTAACAAACAAAAACTATATGTAACAAAATCTAGCCACTAGGATCTTAACCGATCTCAGTAGACAATTATGCCTTATAAGCTTGCAGCGTATTTGTGAAACCCCTAAAGATAAGAAACTCCCCTCATTAGTTCTTGCCTAATGCGGTGAAGCTAGGAGAGCAATAGCATAACTACAGAAGTCACAATCTGAGCAAGAGAGTGCGACAGCAACATGGCTCTAGGTGAGTCCGAGTCCATCACCACAATCACCGCTAGTGTGTCAGGGAGGAGGCCACTAGCTGTGACGGTGGGCAGAAAGGTGGAGATGGGCCACCTAGGGGCCACGGGCAGCGGCCTCTCGTTCCCCATTAGTGCCTACATTGCATCAAGCACCTACAAAATCAACTAGCAATGAAATCAAGAAAATATCATATTTTTTATCGCAGGGGAATTCTTGATCTGATCCCACCGCCATGTGAGATCTAGGAAGAGGAATCATAATTAGGGAAAGGAATTTGATGGTGTATCGAGTGGCGGCGGCTCTATTAGGGAGGAAGTGCCTTGGAGGAGGCAACAACCACTAAGTTGGTGGCGCAAGGTCGCTTGCATGTTTGGCGAGCACAGCAAGGCTGGAGAGACTAGTCAAAACGGTAGTGCACTGGTGAGGTTGGCTCTATGGTGGGTTTATCGAGGAGAAGCGACGAATCATGGGAGTCATAGATCTCGGTCCAGGTTGAAGAAGAAGGCATACACCAGATCTAACAGAGGTGACACATGAGGCGGCTGGTTGTGGCCAGGAAGAGCATTGGGAGGTGTCAAAATCACCAGTGGTGACAACGATTGAGAGGAGAGGAGAAAGGAGTGAGAGAGAAGGAGAGAGAGAATGCGGCCGAGAAGTGAGGAAGAGAGAGAGGGAGGAGAATGAACCAGAATATATGCGACCAGTTGTGATGTGGCTTTCGACCAGACCAACCAAGCAAAAAATTGTATTTAAAATTTTCTTTACTAGAACTAACACACTCTAAAAGGAGGTAAGAATAGTAAGTTACTGAATATATTTTCCATTGCAAATCTATGTAGAGTTTAATGTGATATTGTTTTGTCGATTCTTATGCTATTGCAATTGCTTGGAAAACATCCACTTCAAATTTTGAATGAACCTCGCTCTCGATGTTGACCAAAGACATCGTCGTGTCAACTTTTGCTCCGGTGAGTCAAATCAAATTCCGTTTGTGTCACTTTGAGCCTCTCGTCACAAGAAGCAAAAGGCCTCAAGAAATTTCTATTTTGGTGTAGTGGTTTGCAAGAATTGAAGCAATCTTCATCGGTGTTGTTCATCGTTCCCAGTGTCGATTGTGGGCACTCCGGTCATCTCCTCCATAATCCGGCACCATCGTTGGATTCACATTATCGAGATTTTTCGGTGCTCACCTCCTCCCTCACTGGCACCGCCGTGATCTGCCGCTTTTCACCGCTTTGGCACCGTCCCTGAGCTCCATTTGCCGCGCCACCTCCATCATCTCGTAGCCCTCGTCGTTGCGGTTCCATTCTGTCGCTTCGTGCCTTTTGTGGTGCCTCCTACCGCCGGCAATCTACCATGCCATGGCTGCCTTCCTTGAGTTCATCTCTCTGTAACACAGAAAATGAAGCACTGTAGCATTGCTACAGTGCGATTTCATATTTTCTAGATTTTCTTTCCGACCAAACTTTGGAACGCCTGTTCTCCTCTGTCTGAACTCGGAATCAATCCATTCAAATTTCTAAATTCATTTAAAATCATGACCTTCCTGTCAGTACTAATTTTATAATTTTTAGATTTTATTTGTTTTGTTGCTATTTATTGGTTGCTCCGTTTTGCGTATAATCGAGGAAGTAGCCGTCATCGTCAACTAAAGTGCAGAACACCATAGCGACACATCTCATCTCATCAGCAAAGGCAAGTCTCCTTAACGTACGTTGATCCTATGGTTTTTAAATGCTTTACAATATTTTACAAATTGCATTGCTTATTTACGTAAAAATAATGTTAAAAGATTAGGTTGTTAGTTAATCTAATATTGATGTGATCACCTTGCTGTTGACATCCATTCCTTTGTAACCTTAGGATTTGATTTATGATATCATGTGTGATATATTTAATCTTGCTTAGTACGTTAGAATGATGCTTAGTTTTTAGTTGATTAAAATGCCTATAGGGGAGTTTAATGTAAAATGTCTTAAAAAGCTTGTTTAGAAAACTGTAGCACATTAGTTACTGCTGTAATTGTAAAATAAAAATAAATAAAAATGATTTAGACTTGGGCAGATTGGTTTGTCTGGCGGGTGAGGATGGAACACTAATATTTGTTTGTGCAAGTACCACCCCAAGTCAATTAAGGACCAACGCTTATGATTGTCCATTCTAAGTACAACAGTACAACCACATGTCAAAATGGGCATGACCTGACTAAATAATTTGTAGTAATCTAATTTAGACTCGCCTGATGGTTGAATGTGGGTGTCGGATGGAGGCAAGTTGTTTTTCCCACACGGCGCAAGAGGGGGCTTCTGACTGGGTGGATGGAACCCTTCAGCGGTGAAACCTTAGCGGGTAGAGTCGAGTTAGATTATCGTATTGTAAAGGTCTTGTGATATTCAATTTGTCGCATGCCTAAGGAAGCATGTTATGGCCGATAGAAAAAGTAAAATATCTCTTGTGGGTAAAGTATACAAATTCTGTAGAGTGTAAAACTATTCAAATAGGCGTTCCTACTGTCAAGGGCGGGCAAAGAATGCTTTCATATTGGTAGACTTTGTTTTCATTTTAAAAACTTTTGTTTTGGGATTCGGGAGTGGTTAGAACTCTCGGATGTATTCCTGGCAGCTTGAGCCAGCCAGGTGGTTGGAACCTGTTTTGAGTCTTGACAGTTGGAGTCATTTGTTGGATAATCACGATCTTTTAAAATGTGCGGTTAGAGCTTGTATACCAGTGTTGGTGGTTAGAACCTTCACTAGAGTTAAAAAAAAAAATTCAATTATACAAATAATTACTAAAACTGCTTTGTGAAAATAAATAATTGTAATGTTTATAAAAATTTGGCTTTGTGCAAAAGAACCATAATAAGCTATCTTTGGTAAGCCTTGCATCATGCATCTTTACCAGACTTGCTGAGTACTTTTGTACTCACATGCTTCACTTAGAATAAATCAGAGCTGTTCGAGGATGTCATTGAAGACGGTGAGTTCTTCGCTTGTGGCTTCAATGAAGGCCATCCAGAGGAGTAGGTGTGCGTCTCCTAGTCGTTTGCCTGTGGTGAATGAGTTAGACTTTTCTTTTGTTCTTTCGTTGTGTCGGTGTGATCTTGTGGTCTGTTGACCCTGCGTTGTAATAAGTGTCATAAGGTCCTTATGTTAGTACTTATTTATCAATTATGAATCATTTTTGCCATGTCATGTTACTGCTTCACTATGTGTACTAGTAACTGATCTGGGACTAGTACATAAATACACAGAGGGTTCCAGATAGCAAATCTGGGGTCCACACTTCTTTTATTACAGGTACCCTAGCACTTGATTTGGAGTTTGTATTGTGGCTTAATGATCGCTAGTGGACATCAACAATGTCAAGGGTGGCTCTATCAATGAAGATGAATTACGTGTTCTTGTGGCAAAGCCAATGATGTAGAACACATCGAGCATGGCGGCAGAGATGCGACACGGGCCACAATGAAGATTTTCTGGATAGAGCCAAGAATACAGTCTAGGCTGGAGATAGGCAGGGCACTCCAGCGGAGTTGATGGTGTGGCACAACCCGAGTTTAACGATTGTGACTCGACATGCTCGTGTAATATGTTTTTTCTGTAGCAACACACATGTATTCAGCTAGTGTATCGATGATAAAGTATCATTATATATGGCCTTAAATATGTTATGAGAATATCTAAATCCAACTAGATTGAGGAGATATTTGATTGGAATTCATATTCATTATAACTTTCAATTTGTATTCTTATCCGAGTATATTTAAATTCACATTCATATTTGTTTAAAAATATAAATATGAATGTGGTTTGACCAATATTCAATTCGTATTCCATCCCTTACCAACCCTAGTTAATGACGGCCAGATGCCTGGCCTTTTGAGATAGGGTGGTCTAATATGTATTTGATTGAACGTCACGTGCGTAACATAGTACGGTTCAAAATCTCGGTGAATTTTAGAAATTTCGATCGAGATTTCGGATTTCAGTCAGAGATGAGACCTTAAATCTCAGCTGGATAAAAAAATTGAAAAAAAAAATCAACGTGCTATAGTAACTTAAAATTTCAGCAAAATTTTGGGTTTTACCAAAATTTGACCAGATTTGATCATATTTTGGCTGGATGTGCAAGCTAGCAATGGACATAATGGTCACAAGTTTTTCTCTTTTGCTGTCAGCCTTCAGTTGTACTGTCCAAAATTTTGAAAATTTCTCAAGCTTGATCATCATATGAAAATATAATGATTGTGTCAAGACCATCCATACAAATTTTTAAAAGTTTTTAACTTGGTTTGCACCATTTTCCATTCGATTGAAATTTGTCTGTCAGCCTTTCTCAGGATAGTAGCACTGTTAGAATTTTTAAAAATTTCTCAAGCTTGATCATCATCTGAAAATTTTATGAGAATATTAGTAATGCATCAAGACATCCACAAAAATTTTCTAATATGGTTTGAACCATTTTTCATTCGGTTGAAATTTGTTGGTCAGCCTTCAGTAGCACTTTTTGAATTTTAGAAAATTCCTCAAGCTTGATCATCATATGAAAATTTTATGAGAGCATTATGGATGTGTCAAAACCATCAACAAAAATTTCAAAAGTGTCTAACTTGGTTTGCACTATTTTCCATTCCGTTGAAATTTGCCGATTAACCTTTTATCAGGACAGTGATACTGTTAGAATTTTTAAAAATTTATGATAATTGATCATCATTTGAAATTTTATGAAAATATTAGTGATGTCTCAGGACCGTCCACAAAAAGTTTCAAAATTTTTTGACATATTTTGGACAAATTTTCGTTCGGTTAAAAATCACCGAGATCTCGGCAAATCTCAACAAGATCTCGATTATCTCAGCGAGATCTCGGAAATCTCAGTGGAAAAATACCGAATTTGAATTTTGCTTTTTGGATTTTGTTTAGATTTCGTTTGAAATAACGAGATCTCGGATAAAGATCGGATTTCGAAGGATAATGAGATGTGAACCGAAAACAAAATTTGTAACCTTGATGTAGGTACTACTTTGATCGTCAATCTAGACGTAAGCAGGGTTTTGTTTCTTGCAACAATAATCAGGGTTTAAGGCCCCGTTTGGCAACTTAGAGCCGGACCGTTTCTACTAGATTTTGGAAGAAACCCAACCAAACGGGCTAAAGCTCGGAACGATTCTCCTCGGAACGTTTCTTTTTTTTTCCACTCTGTGGACGAATCGATCTCAACCCCGTTCCACCTGATTCACAAAATCCTATCTGAAACGTTTCTACCAAGAATCTAGAACCGTTTCCATTTCTATTAGAATCTGGAACCGTACCAAATAGGAGGAAAAAAAGCTCAAATATACAACATATAAATCAAAATAGCAAAAATATACAACAAAAAAAAATTCAAAATTGCCCACCGCTCCCGCCGCGCCACGTGGCGGCCGCCACGCCGCACAGCGGCCGCCACCCCCCACGGCGGCAGCCAGGTGGCTCCGTCTCGCGCTGCCACGTGTCCCCATATGTTTTTTTTATTTTTATTTGATTATTTCGCGACGAATTTTTTTAGTTTTCACTGGTTATTCGACCGGACATTGAAATGCAAATAACTTTCGCTAGACAACTCTAAATTTGATAAGAAAACTTTATAAATTTTCGCCAAATCATATGGATTAAGAATATGCTTTCGAATTGTATTTTTAAATATTATTTTTGTACACTGTACCGATAATTTTGTAATACCTTTTTAATTTCATATTCTTGTTTGAGTCTATTTTACCTTTGTGGAATGGTAGTATCTTTGTTGTATTTTAATGCTATACAACACCCGGCTGAATAGATTATCTATAATACCGTCTCATATGAGCGGTTAGATTCATCAGCTAATTGACGGATGACACACTACATCTTACAATAGTATAGATGGCAGTTATTTATAGTATATTATTATATTATGTAAAAATAACTCATACAATAGATTATCTATAATACCGTCTCATTCTCCTTTTTCCTTCTTTGGTTTCTTCCGTATTACTTAAAATTTAGTGGAATGTTAGACTTTACCACTGTATAGGACATTACCGGCTGTCATTCGCGTCCATATTCGAGCGATTGGCTCTGTTAGTCGGTGGGAAAAACGGTTTTATATACAACATGTAAATAAAAAATTGTAGAAATATACAACAAGAAATAAAAATAGCAAAAATACCGACGGTTCCCGCCACGACGTTTTTTTATTTTTGTCTCATTATTTCGCCGAATTTTTTTAGTTTTCTCTGGTTATTCGACCGGATCCGATTGAAATGCAAATACCGATAATTGTGTAATAATTTTTTTGTACAATTGCATCGATAATTGTGTAATAATTTTTTGAGACTTCGTGTAGTTTTGGTCAAAGATGGGCAGATAAATTACGACGGCTTACTTAATGGTAAACAACAATGGCATATACCGGACTAAACCTAACATGCCTTAGGGAAAGGGAACAACAAGAAGGGCCCTTGTCGTACATTTTACTGAGAGCAGCGAGGATATTTTCCCTTACGCAATCCTTCAGCTCCTGCCGCCCTGGCCCTAGCTGCCCTCTCACGCTTTCTCTCGCACTCAGCCTCTCTCTCCGTGGCATGGCGCTGCCGTTCGGCCTCCCTCTGTGCAAGCATCTGTTCCAGACGCTGCTTGCGCTTCTCCTCCTGATCTTGCTCACACCACTATTGCTCCACCATAGCCCTCCGATGCGAGTACTACCAATTCCGCATCCTTTCCATCTCGAGAGTTTGTTTCGCGTCGTAGAATCGGATGAACTCGCACAGTGGAGGCTGCAATTGGTCACATCACATGGTGTTAGACACATGCAGGTTCGATGCAACACTAAATGCGAGTATGAACATACCGGGCTTCTTCGCCGCAGCCGCATCCCCAGCGTTGGCTCAGAGTCGTGGTTGCGGCAACTCCAGTACCTCATACCATATGTGTATGAGTTGTCTATGGACTGCCGAAAGCGGCAAGGATCCCCGCATAGGCACATAGGGACCTCCGTGCCGTCGGGGATGGTTTGGACAACGCTGTGCCTTGGGGGCGAGGGAAACTCCATTGGTGCTGCTCGTTTGGTTTGCGGGGGATGGTTCTCTTTGTTGTATTGGAGCAGTCGTTTGGTTGATGCAATGCTGGGAAGCCAGGAAGGGGGTTAAATAGCCTGAATTGATAAAGCGACAGACTTGAAGCAAGAACGAATCCGCGAGCATCGGATTCCTTTGCAGCTCTGCCTGTGCTTGGAAGCGACAAATGCATGCAGCTTTATAGCTGGTAGGGAGGTGCTAGTCAGGATTTGGCAGCTATGCTTTGACAGGACGACTAAGGCATTCTCTGCCACGCATGCATTTGATGACATGATATGTCCTGCAGGCTTTACCAGCAGTGCTTTGACAGGACGTCTCAGGCCAATGCAACGAAAGTTTGGATGATGACAACTTATAATTATGGAAATATCACAACTTAAGCATATTCGGCCGGCCGGGATAATTATAATAGTCGCGGAAAAATATGACAACTTAAGCATATTCGGCCAGCCGTGAAATATCACGTGTGAGTCCATTTTTTCGGAAGAATGCAGTTGATTTGCTCTTCTGTATACTGACTACGATATTATGGAAAAATATTGTAATTACACCTTCTGTTGTATGTATTTTCGTATAGTTGAAAAAGGCTAATTATAACGGTCGCGAACAAATGTGACAACTTAAGCATATTCAGCCGGCCGTAAAATATCACGTGTAAGTCCATTTTTTTTGGAAGAATGCATCTGATTTGCTCTTCTGTATACTGACTATGATATTATGGAAAAATATTGTAATTACACCTTCCGTTGTCTGTACTTTCGTATAGTTGAAAAGGGCTAAATATAATAGTCGCGGAAAAATATCACAACTTAAGCATATTCGGCCGGCCGTGAAATATCACGTGTGAGTCCATTCTTTCGGAAGAATGCAGCTGATTTTCTCTTCTGTATACTGACTACGATATTATGGAAAAATATTGTAATTACACCTTCCGTTGTATGTATTTTCGTATAGTTGAAAAGCGCTAATTATAACGGTCGCGAACAAATATGACAACTTAAGCATATTCGGCCGGCCGTAAAATATGACGTGTGAGTCCATTTTTTCTGAAGAATGCATCTAATTTTCTCTTCTGTATACTGACTACGATATTATGGAAAAAAATTGTAATTACACCTTCCGCTGTATGTACTTTCGTATAGTTGAAAAGGGCTAACTATAATAGTCGCGGAAAAATATGACAACTTAAGCATATTTGGCCCGCCGTGAAATATCACGTGTGAGTCCATTTTTTCGGAAGAATGCAGCTGATTTGCTCTTCTCTATACTGACTACGATATTATGGAAAAATATTGTAATTACACCTTCCGTTGTATGTCTTTTCGTATAGTTGAAAAGGGCTAATTATAACGGTCGCGAACAAATATGATAACTTAAGCATATTCGGCTGGCCGTGAAATATCACGTTTGAGTCCATTTTTTCGGAAGAATGCAGCTGATTTGCTCTTCACTATATGGACTACCGTTTTATGGAAAAAAAATGTAATTACATCTTCCGTTGTATGTATTTCCGGCAAGTTAAAAAGGGCTAATTATAATAGTCGCGTACAAATATGACAACTTGAGCATACTTGGCAGGCGGTAAAATGTCCCGTTTGAGTCCATTTTTTTGGAAGAATGCAGCTGGATTGCTCTTCACTATACGAACTACCATATTTTGCAAAAATATTGTAATTACACCTTCTGTTGTATGAATTTTCGGATAGTTGAAAAGTGCTAATTACAATAGTCGCGAAAAGTGGTTATCGGCTACGATACTTGGGGATATTGCGGTACTACAATTTACTTGTAAAGAAAGGTGTAAACGAAATTTATGTGTACAGAACGGTAGTCCGTATATCATATATCAAATCTGATCCATTCTTTAAAAAAACAATAGTAAACATATGTGACGCATACAAAATATGAGATATATATAATATACTATAATATTGATGCAAAAACATGAGAGAGAATAGATAACACAAATGGAACGATTGCATTGCACGACATAGATTAATAAAGTTAACATAAGTGACGCATAAAGCATGATCTAGTTCGCAATTGCAGACAAAATTATCACAAGGATAACTACATACAGCATCTTCTCTACCCACTTGATATGATCTAAAATGCGCTCCACCTTTAATGTCAGCATGTTAAGCCTTTGCTCTAGCGTTGGGTTCATGCTCTGCTCGAGTGTTGGGTCCATCCGCCGCTCTAGGCCGGGAAGCATCCCCGCTGGTGCTGCGGTACTACGACGCTCCATCGATGTATTCAGTGTATGCCTTGCCGAAAATATTGACATCCTACAGACTGCATAACGATGTTAACATATTTTCAGACCATGTAAAGAGCTGTGAACTCATAAGAGACTACTCGAAGAAGAGAACAATCATCATAGGCTGGAGAAATCGAACTACATTCCCACTTACAGAGTAATTAGGGCATTTATAAAACACCCGGCCGTAATTTGACGAAGTGGTGGAGTACAACACATTAGCTTCCACATGGCAATTAGGGCAATCGACCCGCCTAGCATTGGCAAGTGCAATGGCTCTCCGATTATTGAGCTCGACGTTTGAGACATGGCCTTCACACAATTGAAGAACGCACAAGTGTAATTAGGAAGAAGAGGATATCAGCAAGCTAATGTACAATGTGACTCACCGTACAAAATTTAGTTTGTAAATAATACCTCTAAAACACGTAGCCGGAATGAAACACTGGAAAAAAGAAAGCTAATCTACCAGTTCTCCTCTACGCGCTATGGGGTTTGTAAAATATCATGTGTAACCTTTATGCACTCTGGGATATTTATAGGCAGGGAGCGAGGGAGGAACGACGCAGCTGGCGGCACATCAGCCTGCAGGGCGAGGGGCCAAGACAGGTAATCAGCAGGTGGCAGCGTGTGCAGTGTCTTTGCGGGGGGGCCTGGCTGCAGAATCCGCGGTACCGGCGATGGCTTGGGAGTGGCGACCAGGTGGCGTAACGTTAGCGCACACGGTTTAGGGGTCGGGACATGAAAGCGGCACGTGGCAGCGTTAGCTGCACCTGATGGGGGCCTGGTTGAAGCCAAGCTGGAGCTGGCATTGTCCTGGCCCTAGTAATGCCCTTCGTGTAATAGTCGTGAACGAAGATGACAACTTAAGCCTATTGGGTAGGCCGTAAAATATCACATATTACTCTATTTTCTTTGGAATAAGGCAGATGATCTGCTCTTCGAAATACGGAGTAGCATGTTATGAAAAAATATTGTTTTCACACGATGCATGCAAATTACGCCAGTGCAAAAGGCCTCAGTGTAACTAAGTGGCAAAGACAACTTAGTGCCATAATACATTTCATTCCGAGCACAATATTGCACATATTAAAACATTACATTGAAAGTAAAATAATGCAATCGAACGGGTTGATCAATAACGGGTTCAACGGCCTTCTGGGTTAGTGTTCCCCCTTCCTCTTCCCCTGCGCGTCCCCCTACCATGACGTTCCTGGTTATCGTACATACGGTAGTACGGTGTGACATATTGTGTGCCGTCGTTGTCCCCCATATCACGGCACGCTGCTAGCACGTGCGAGCAGGGGATGTGCTCTAGGCGAGGCTTGTTGCATGAGCAGGTCGCCTCATACAGGCCGAGCTGGCATCTTTGGTTTGTGTCCCCCGCGGAGTATCCCGAACGGTGCTTGCGCTTGCACTCGACGAGAAAAATGTTTTGCGCAGGGTCCATCATGCGTGTGCGGTGGAATTGAGCTTTCTGCCTACGACGCTGTAACAAAGCCTCGACATGGGGAGCGAAGGTTGAGCCGCAGTTGTACGCCGCCCTTTGGTGATCAACAAAGTATTTCGCAGTCCTAAAAAATGTGAGCTCAATGATTGGGCAAATGGGTAAGCAACGAGCCCCCCGCAGCACATTGTTGTACGACTCGGCAAAGTTCGTCGTCATGATGGAGTATCTGCAGAAGAGAAGCATACCGCTTAGGTGCAAAATAGTGCTATCAAATGATGTGGTACCGTACTAGAGAGGGCATTATCTTACCGAGCATCGTTTGTATCGTGCGCCCAGGCCCATCTCTCAGCGGGTTTACGAGCTATCCATTGAGCGAATGTCATCTTGCACCGTACGGAGACCTCCGAGCCACCAATTACCTGTGTGCCCTCCATGGTCTCTTCCGCCACCAGTTCCTTTGAGCGCTGCTCACCGGGTTAAATATCGTATCGAACTTGCGCAGTTGGTTTTGCATGCATAGGGTTTTGAATAGCTTCACCATGTTCTTGTTCCTGCACATGGTGTACAGGTTCGCCCCCAGGTGACGCATGCACCATCTACGCTGGACGTCTCTCCACAGGCAAGGGCAATCTTCATCTTCCGCCATTCTATGGAGGGCGTTCAGCAGCCCTGCATTACGGTCCGATACGACGCACACCCCGGCCCTATCCCGCACCACACGGGTCTTCACCAGGGACAAGAACCAGAACCAGCTGTCGTTGCTTTCGCTCTCGACCACGGCGAACGCCAGCGGTAGTAGTTGGTTGTTTGCATCGGTAGCTAGGGCGGTAAGAAGGGTGCCATTGTACTGGCCGGATAGAAATGTCCCATTCACGCATATAACAGGACGGCAGTTGTTGAATGCCGTGATGCATGGACCGAACGCCCAGAACACCCTGAGGAGGTAGTAGTGTTCTGGAGCAGTCGATCCATCGGGAAGTTGCACGGGTTCAACAGCAATAGCATATTCGGAGCCCGGGTTTGTTGCAGCTATCCGCCTCAGTAGGCGTGGAGCCCAATTGAATGACTCCATAAAACTACCAAACATCATTTTCAAAGCCATCTGCTTTGCTCGCTAAGCCTGTAGGTAGGTTATGGACATCCCTGTCCTGTTCTGCATCTCAGCAATTATGGTTGCGGGCCTGAGACTAAGGTCGGCCTTCAGCACGTCTAACAGGATTTGTGCGATGAATCTTGATTTCACCACGCCGCTTGTGTTCCGAACAAGCGCCTCTGTGCATGCGTGCGGTGTGTACCGGTGTATAATGAAATGGTTCTGATGTTTAGGGCGCTGAGCACGAACATAGAATCCGCACTGCTGCCCTTTCTTACATTTAAGCTCGAAGCAGTTCGGGTCCGAGCGATGCACACGGTGGTCACGCCGGGTCACCACGGCATAATTATTGCAGAAGTGCATCGCTTCGTCCTTTGTGGCAAACTCCTGGTCGAGTTCTATGTCGCTATGGTCTTGCCCACGCTTAGAAATATCCTCCAAGCGGGCTAGAACACAGTTGGCCGGGTCCAGCGAGTGCAAAAAAGCGATTGTTGGCCCTGGGTCCTCATCTTCGTCAGGACCATCACCATAAGTAGGGTGAGGGTCATCCCCTAGGGCATCCGCATCAACCTCAGGGATGGGCGCATCCGTCTCGCCAGTCCCAGCCAAGCCCCCTTGACCGGGGACTTGCTGCGAGCTCATGGCAATTTCCTCTTCGGGCTCGGGTTGTTCGTCCGCATTGACCCCCATGTCCTCCTCCTGGGCTCGGCTCGTCCCTGCCTCCCCAGCGGGGGTGCGAGGGACCAGCTTCACGTAAACACCTAGTGCGAACCCTTCCTGTGCGGCCTTCTCCATGTAGAACTGCCAGGCACTCGTTCTATGGAGCTCGAATAGGCTGTACACGTAAAGCAAGCTATTTTGCACTACATGGGGCCTAACCCCATCTACCACGAGCTTGTACAATGTACGGTCAACACTAAGAGTGCGTGCAGCCGCTCTTCCTACTGTGCGCAACTCTATCGGTGGATTTACAGTTGTCTCTATGTGTGCGCAATTATGCATGCTGACAAATGGGCCCTGCAAATTTGCGGGCTCCCCCCCGTGCCATATATGAAGCGGGATCGCCATCGAGGACTGTAGCATTACATAATTGTAGTCATCAATAATTGCACACATGCACCGCTAACATATTTAAACATATTGGCATTACTCAAATTTTAATTACGAAAGAATAAATGTTATGGTTACGTACAGTTAAAATGTATGCCAACATATAATTATATATATGTTATATAATATACTATCACAAGACATATGCAGTTTATGAAATCCTAAAACCGCATTCCACACTCATAATATCATGTAAAATACTACTACACAGAAAGGCATTGTATACTTTACATTTCAGGTTCGTACGAACTAAGTAAAACAAATATACGTAGCTAACAAATTAATTGGTTGTTTTTTCGATCTTTTTGTGCGCATGTATTTTTAGGTGATACGATTAATTTGCAATTTTTATGGAATGCAGGGATTTATCTACCAGGTTCGCAATATATGGTGTTCACTCGGAGAAACGCATGCAACATAAGTTTGGTAAAAGTGTGCTAGCAGCATGATATAAGGGGAGATGCTTGCCTTGCTCTGAGTTTTCTGGAACGGCGTCGAGGTCAACGTGTGCGGTCTCTGCAGTGTCGGTACCTACACGAAACAAAAACAACAATACGAAGTCCAATAAGTAATAAGGGAAAATAGCTTACAATGGTGCGGAACTTCGGCCCACCGATATTTAAGTCGGATTAAGTGGCTACTTTGGTTCGAGTTGTAAAGTTCAGAAAGGAGGTCAACTCCTTTCGAGTCCAAGTAGATATTACGTCCAAAAAAACAGTCCTTCGCTGCAGTGAATCATCGTGCGAAATAAATACAGTGCAACGTTCGAGCAGAAGCTCGGCAGAGGGTCCTGACCTCTGCAGAGACTCCTTTCGGGTCAAAAAAATTATGTCAGGTTAAGCAGCTACTTTGGTTCAAGTTATTAGGTTCAGAAAGGAGGTCAACTCCTTTCGGGTCCAAGTAATGATTACGTCCAAAAATAAGTACAACAATACAAAGTAAAATAAGTAATAAGGCAAAACGAATTAACACAGTCCAGAACTTCGTGCAACCAGTATTTAAGTCAGATTAAGCAGCTACTTTGGTTCGAGTTATTAGGTTCAGAAAGGAGGTCAACTCCTTTCGGGTCCAAGTAATGATTACGTCCAAAAATAAGTACAACAATACGAAGTCGAATAAGTAATAAGGCAAAATGAATTAACACAGTCCACAACTTCGTGCAACCAGTATTTAAGTCAGATTAAGCAGCTACTTTGGTTCGAGTTTTTAGGTTCAGAAAGGAGGTCAACTCCTTTCGGGTCCAAGTAATGATTACGTCCAAAAATAAGTACAACAATACGAATTCGAATAAGTAATAAGGCAAAACGAATTAACACAGTCCAGAACTTCGTGCAACCAGTATTTAAGTCAGATTAAGCAGCAACTTTGTGCTACGATTAATTCGTAATTTTCAAGGATTGCGGTGTAACACCCCAAAATTTTGCTTTTCTTAAATTCATGTGTGATTTGGCACTTTGGTGAATTTTTGGAATTTTCTGGAATTTATTTGGATTTATTTGGAATTTATTTGAATTTATTCCATTTTGAAATAATTAAAGAATTAAACTTTGCAAATAAAATTTTGTTGGAAATATTTTATTTGAGTCCCAAATACCCTAAAATATTTTCCAGAATTTTTCTGGAATTTTTCTGAGTCTTTTGCTATTTTTAATGAATTAAATGAATTTCTGAGAATTATTTTAAATATTAAATCGCTGGAAAATCAAGTCGGGTCAAGTACTGTTCATCCGACCGAGTCGGAACCCGAGTCGGACTTGAGTCCGACCCGAGCCACGTGACTTGACCGAACCCCATTCGATCCTAACCGTTGGATCGAGATCCAACGGTCCAAATTGGACCGCACCGGTTCGAGCTGAGTCTGGGTCGGATCCGATCGCGCCCACGCGATCGTGGCCGTTGATCGCGCCACGTGGATGGTCCTCCGTCGTCGTCTCCGCCCGAGTCCGAGCCGGATTCCGCCGCCGCGCCCGCCGCCGTGAGGTTCTAGGTTTCCGTTTTCCGCGCGGAAGCCGAGGCTATTTAAAGCCCGGGTCTTGCCCTGAGGACCGCCGTGACCCCGCGCTGCTTTTGCCCTAGCTCGCTAAACCCTAGCAGCCGCCGCTTGCCCGGGATTGCTCGCCGTAGTAGCTTAGGGCCTTGTGTTGGTTTTTCTCACCTTCCGCCGCCGTCCGCCGTCGCCTGAGAAGAAGGAGGCCAGATCCGGGATCCCCGAGCCAGGGCGATTCGAACGTGACCACGCACGTCGCCGGAGGAGCCTCGTAGCGCCGCGCCCTTGGTCGTCGTCCCCAGCTCCGCCGCACGCCATCGCCGTCGCTCGAAGCTTCTCAGCCGTCCGATCAAGATCCGACGCCCCGGATTGCGCCACGTCATCCCACGGTGAGAACCACGTGTGATTCCCAGATCCAATCTCAACCGTTGGATCTAGATCCAACGGCCCGGATTGACCACGTTCGCCCCAAACGTGCGTCATTAGGTCCGATCAGGACCGTTGATTTCCAAATCAACGACCCGGATCATGCCACGTAGCTCTAGCCGCGCCGTGCGGCGTGGGAGCACGCCAGCGACATGTGGGGCCCCGTGTCGGCGCCGCGCCACGGCGTGAGCCCGAGCCATCGATAGGGCGGGCTCGCTGTCGCCAAGAAGCGGTGAGCCCCGCCGACGCCAAGAATGACGTCACCCGAGGGGACCCACTGTCCGACACGTGGAGCCGTGGACCGAGTCCATCAGAGACCCGAGCCGAGCGTGGACCAAGTCCATGGACCGGTGACGTCGCCAGACCAATCGAGAGGCTGCCACGTGTCCTCGCCGACGCAAAAATTAATTTCGAAAAAGAAAATGATTTATTAATTCGAAATAATGATTTCAGATTTTGATTCAAACTTCAAACGCTTATAACTTTTGCGTTTCAACTCCGATTTGAGTGATTCAAATTTCTAAATTTGTATAAAATTGAGATCTACCTAAATATGAATTTTATTTAATTTTTGGACTAAAGTTTTTCTCTGTAAAATTATTTAATTGATTATTTAAACTTCAAAATGCTATAACTTTTGCATTTTAACTCTAAATTTGACGATTCCAGTTTCTAAAAATTCATAAAATTATGTTCTCTCTGTTTATGGATTTTATTTGGATGTTTGGATACTTTTTGCCTATTGTTTATTCGTGTATTGCTATTTGCACGCTTTACGAGTAGACGTTGAAGTGCCGGAAGGATTCAAAGGAGAAGTATTGACTCAGGATCCAACTCAAGACCAAGAACAAGTACTTTTTGAAGGCAAGTTGTGCTTTGACCATGTTGATCCTATTTCGAAATCTATTTTGATTTAACCTATTGCATGCTAGTTCAATTAGAAAATACTTTATTTAAATATGGGGGATTAGATAAATACCAATTTGCTGTATGACACCTTGATTATTTAAATATGTGCCATGACCCTTGTCACCCTAGTTGTGGTTTACTAGTTGGACATTATTAAATTGCCAACATGGGAAATTAGACCATTGTAGTATGTTGCTTAGACCTGCTACGTGCTCATGATATGATTTTGGACAATCAAATGTTAATATGGACTTAATGATATATTGAACCTGTTTTGGAAAGGTATCATGTGATGTTGATGGCACGTGGTGCATGGTAATCAACTGGGGTTTGATAAATAGTTTTTGACCGGGGCATGTGGCAAGAATGATCAGGTGGGCCAGTTGTGGCACTGGGGATGTTGATTTGGTTCTTCGGGTAGTCTTGCCCTGGTCACCCTAAGGACTTCACCTTGCAAGCCTTTGAACTGGGTCTAACGTGCAACCACATGTCTGTAATGGGACGGACCTAGTTGACTAAGTTGCTAATAACGTACCTGTGGGACCTCAGGAGGTCAACTACACCCTTTGTGTAAGTTGTAAGGGGGAGCGTACCGGGGCTGAGGCCAGGTACCCATCTAACGGTTGGTTGGCCTAAACTTCGCCTTAGCTAAGGGAAGGGTTAGTGTGCAACAACCGGGGAGGACCACTTGTATTGTTAGAAGTTTCCGAAAGACTTTGTTACGGGAACTCGCCTTTGTGGTGTTTGACTGTATCTTGTGGGTAAAGTGCATAACCTCTGCAGAGTGTAGAATCTATTCGAATAGCCGTGTCCGCGGTATTGGACATCACTCGGGAATTACAGTCAAGGGTTAGATTTTCTCAAAAATAACTTGGATATGAAAGGTTGGGTTGGATTAATAATGATATTGATGGAAATATGGATTAGGATGGGAAAGATGTTTACTAAACTCCTGGAAAAGTTAATTATACTTTACTTGTTTCTACCGCTTTTGAATCTACTTATGCTACTTGTCAAATGTTGTTTACTGCAAATATACCCTGAGCTATTCCTTTGTATCAAGCCATGCATATAGTCTATTAGCCTGCATTCTGTGCATGACTTGCTGAGTACCAAGTACTCACCCTTGCCACAATACAACACCAGTTGAAGAGGAGACAACACCAGCTTTGGAGGAGGAGCTCCACGAGGAACCGTCTACTTAGGGAGCGAGCCCAGTCAGTTGCCTGTGGTATACTGGATGGCGCCACGAAGTTATTTGATTTTTCGCTGCTATTATTTCTCTCTTAATAAGTTTCGCCCCGCGAGGCGTACATTTGTAACTTGACCATAAGGTTGAGTAACCAGTTTAACTATTTAATTAAAGTACTTTACTATTATCGAGTGGTATGATTGTGATATTTACCGATGTTAAGACTGTGTGCACTAGCGCGTTCCTGGACTAGTGCTGAATACACAGAGGGTCCGGATTTGCAAATTCGGGGTCCTGACAGAGGTGGTATCAGAGCCATACTGACCGTAGGCTCAACCCTAGCTGGAATGGTCGTAGAAAGGTTAAAACCTATTTTCTAAAAGCTAAAAATTTGTCAAGACAAGAAATGACATCTCGACTTATCCCATTCTTTCCTTTCTTGTCTCTTGCTGAATTTTTCCTTACCTTGTCACGATTTAAAAATTCCGAGTTCTTACGTAAGCACTCTTGTGACAGATGGAGGGAGAGTTCAACTACGTCGATCTGGAGGTTGGTCACGCCGCGGAACTTTGGCGTATGCTACAGACTCTCGGAGATTTTGAGAAGCCGCAATACCAAGTGGAAGTAATCAGACAAGCAGGATTGATCAAGGCTTGTGACGTGAAGATTGTGGTACCTGCTAGGAAGAAGGGCCCAGGCAATCGCCCGATACACTGCACTGCCAGGAGGTCTACAATGCAGATGGGTATCCAAGAAGTATCACGACGAGCAATGCGGCACATTACCCGTATCTACGCCAGAGAGTTGGAGAGCATGGTGTTCCGTTATCACCCGCGCAGCGATAACCTTCTTGACCCGAAGGCGATTCAGGATGAGGATGCCATGGTCACACAGTTGGCATGACTTGTCGCCCAGGAGGATGTACTCGATGATACAAGCAAGGAGCTACAGAAGGCCCGCATGGAGATCACGACAGAGAAGAACAGATGGCGGGAAGCTCAAGAGTATGTGTCACACCTTCTGCGAAGGATTGACGAGTTGGAGATGGCTTTGTACGGACCAGAACCAGAGCCAGTACTCGAGCTACATGAACCAGATCCGGAGGAGTCAGATCTCGATGAGGACACTGCTTCTTCGACTACCACGGATGACACAGTTGCTGGACATGGCAATCATTTCGCGCCTATGCCGCAGCATCCGTACCCAGGCCGTGGAGGTTTTCTCGATGAGTGAGCGTAGGTTTTATAGTGAGACTCCTTCGCCGAGTCGCGTCATAGAATAAAGAGTCACCCTTTAGGCGTTAGACTCCAGTGTTAGTTCGATTTGGATTTTCATTGTTTGCTGAGTGTGCAGTATGTGTTGTAAGGCCCTTAGGCATTGTAAGCAACCATACCAAGTTACTATTGATTAGTTAATAAAGTTGGACCTTAAAGTTACACCTTTCGCCCCGCATAAGTTCCATATTACTTGTCTATTCTTGTTTCCCTCTCATCTCTAAAACCTAGAGCAAATCGGCGTGATGGTGAACACCCGCGGAAACTTTGGAGGCAATGGAAGTGGTTCTCGCCCAGCAGAAAACCCCAATGATGGAGCACCAGCACCGCCACTGGATATGCAGAATTTCGGAGCTTTTCTTGCTGCTCAGACTCAGTTAAATGCATGCTTGTAGTTCAAACCCCTGGTTCCGAACTCCGAACGAAAGTAGGATGTTCCGGGGTGAGAATACTAATAGATGGAATAGAGTTCCTAGCGAACCTTATTATTTTGGAGACCCAGACCTTAGATGTCATTTTGGGAATGGATTGGTTGTCCAAGCACAAGGCCGTATTGGATTGTGGACGAAGGACTATCTCAGTTGAGAGCCCGTGTGGAAAGAAAGTGGAATTTCAAGCTACTGCCGTTAGAGACGGACAGTTGATGGTAAACAGTACCAAGGCAATCAGCATAGAAGATGTCTCAGTAGTGAATGAGTACCCAGATGTTTTTCACGAAGATCTACGGTATGCCGCCAGACGAGGACATAGAGTTTGTAATAGAGCTTGTACAGTACAAAGACCGATAGCAAAGAGACCTTATCGGATGTCCACCGAGGAGTTGGTAGAGATGAAGAAACAGCTTGAAGAGTTAATGGAGAAAGGATTTATCAGACCGAGTTCGTCGCCGTGGGGAGCACCAGTTTTGTTTGTCAAGAAAAAGGATGGAAGTTTCAGGATGTGCATTGACTACCGTGCACTCAATGAAGTCACCGTGAAGAATAAGTATCCGCTACCCAGGATTGATGATTTGTTTGATCAGCTGAGAGGAGCCGGAGTCTTCTCCAAGATTGATCTAAGATCAGGATACCATCAGTTGAAGATCCGATCAGAGGATATTCCAAAGACAGCATTCTCGTCAAGATATGGACATTACGAGTTTACAGTTATGTCCTTTGGACTGACGAATGCACTAGCATATTTCGTGAATATGATGAATAAGGTGTTCATGGAATATTTGGACAAGTTTGCTGTCGTTTTCATAGATGATATCCTAATCTACTCCAAGACAGAGGAAGAACATGCCGAACACTTGAGGCGAGTTTTGGAAAAGCTGAGGGAACAGCAACTCTTCGCCAAGTTCAGCAAGTGTGATTTTTGGAAGGACAAGGTAGAATTCCTCGGACATGTAATGACCGCAGAAGGAATCGCCGTTGATCCAAGCAAGGTAGAAGATGTGTTACATTGGGAGCAGCCGAAGACCGTGACCCAGATCCGGAGTTTCCTTGGAATGGCAGGATACTATCGCCGTTTCATTGAAGGCTTTTCGACAATTGCGAAACCTTTTACGCAATTGCTGAAGAAGGTAAAGAAGTTTGCATGGACGCCAGAATGTGAGAAAGGATTTCAGGAGCTGAAGAAGCGATTGACATCAGCACCAGTGTTGGTTCTACCGGATGTTAATCAAAGCTTTGATATTTATTGTGACGCATCGCGCCAAGGACTTGGATGTGTGCTGATGCAGAATGGAAAGGTCGTCGCTTATGCATCAAGGCAGTTGAGGCCGCATGAGGAAAATTATCCGACACATGACCTAGAGTTAGCTGCCGTAGTGCATGCCTTGAAGATATGGCGTCACTATCTGATCGGGAACAGATGTGAAGTATATACGGACCATAAGAGCCTTAAATACATATTCACCCAGTCGGATCTGAATATGAGGCAGAGGAGGTGGTTAGAGTTGATCAAGGACTACAATGTTGGAATCCATTACCATCACGGGAAGGCCAACGTAGTAGCCGATGCTCTGAGTCGGAAAAGCCATAATGTGAGCATGTTGCTAGCCACAAGTCAGGATGAGCTGTGTGAGGATTTCCAGAGAATGAAGATTGAGGTGGTACCTAGCGGATTCTTGGCCGCATTGGAAGTGAAGCTGTGAAATCATGTGCTAAAAAATTGGCTTTGAACTGAAAAATTAACTTAGATTTGAATTTGCAAAATGTGTTTGTTCATGTGTTTTGACAATTGACAAGAAACAGTAAGTTTTACCTTGGCGCCGGATCAATCCTAAAGAAAACAGTAAGTTTCCCATCTACGACGGACAAACTTTCTTGGTCCTTTGTAAACATGTTTTTTTGACAACCTCTTTCTCCTATGTACAACGGACAAAGTTTTTGTGTCCGTCGTGAACATGTTTTTGAGCGCATGAGCCAAACCCTATTTTCCAAGAATCCAGTAAGTTTCGCATGTACGACGGACAAAGTTTTTGGGTCTGTCGTGAACGGCTTTTTGAGGTTTGATTTCGCATGTACAACGGACAAAGTTTTTGGGTCCGTTGTGAACGTATTTTCACCGGAATGTTTTCTTCTTGGAACTGAGAGTTTCACATGTACGCCGGACAGAGATTTCTTGTCCGTCGTGAATGGACTTTTTCTAGGGTTTTTATTTCTTGTCCGTTGTGAACGTGTTTTGCTCAGTTTGGATGTTTTGCAAGAATTGAAATGGTTTGACCTTGAGATTATGAAATTTGTGATGATTTCATGATGCGTGTTTTGAAGTGGACTTTTTGCAATGCTCATGTGAGTAGTTGCATGGATTGACATTGAGTCAAGTCGTGGACTTGTGCTCGGATTTGTTTTGTGGTTTGTTCATGTGCAGGTATTGCTCGAAGACGAATGTGGTCGATGACGGAACCGGAACTAGGTTCATGGAGGAACTGAGGTTCGGGACTATGTTCAGGAGGAACTGAGGTCTTGGTGGTCAAGGATGTCATGCGGGATGTTCGGGCTAAGAGAATGGTGCACATGAAGAATGGTTAGTCACGTGAGAATGGCAGGAGGTCATTCGCGTGCAAAGTGTTAGTCACGTGAGTATGGCAGGTGGCCATACGCGTGCTAAGTGTTAGTCACGTGAGTATGGTAGGGTTGCCATACGCGTGCAAGAGTTGTACTCGGCCAGGTTGGGCCAAGTAGAGTTGTGTTGGATACGGATTCCTTCTAGGGAATAGGAATCGTATTCAGAACTCCTTGTGGGTTGGTGCTTTAAATAGGTTGGGGGTCTCTGTTGAAAGGCACCAAGTAGAGCTGAGCGCATCAAGCTTTGAGCTTGGTTTAGGGTTTGTACTCTTTTGATGAGAGTATTTTAGACAAGAAATAAAGATCAATTCTTCCAAGATTTTTAGTGCTCTGATAACCACGTCGCTACAGTGTTTTCTGTTTTGGTTCTTGTTTGCATGCTTGTTCTAATTCTATATTAGTTTTTGATCGTTGAGTTTCATCTTGATTTGATCCATCAAAAACCTTTCTAGGGTATTGATCTAGTGTTTCTCAAAGTCTAGTTGATCAATCTTTTGTCGTTCTTGTTTAATCTTGAAGTTTTGATTAGATTGATTCTCGTCAAGTTCTGGATCAGCAAGCTTGCGAAGCTCATAACTTTTGATCCGTAAGTCCGATCGAGCTGATTCTTTTTGGGTTGGATTCGTACTGGAATTTAGTTTCTTGTGTCCAAATTTCAGATCGATCCTACGGTTGGATCTCTGGGAATTCGCGTTTTCCCAAACCTCTGTCATTCTGTTTTTGTCGAAAACGAGGCAATTATTTGGTTCTGTTTTGGGGTGAACTTTTAATAGATCAAGAATTTGGTTTTAGCTTCCGCACAATCATTCACCCCCCTCTGATTGCTATATTCGTATACTTCGATCCTACAAGTGGTATCAGAGCGAGGTTTTTCTAATCTATCTTAATCGGTGATTAGATCAATGGATCGTTATTCGACAAAACCTTGTGTGTTCGATGGTGTTGATTTTCAGTTTTGGAAGGCCAAGATGGAGGCGTTCATCCAAGCACAAGGCTTCACAATTTGGGAGAAGGTCTACAAGCCATATGAAGTCCCTGCAAACGACAACGTCAACGACACCAATCGCACACATGTTGAAGCAAATAGCAAGGCGCGCAACTTGATCATCCAAGGCTTGGGACGCAATGACTTTGATCGTGTGGTTCATCTTCGATCCAAGATATGAGGTATGGAAATCTCTTTGTGATTACCATGAGGGTTCTAACATCACAAAGAGGTTCGCCAAGATATTTACAAAAAGAATACATGCGTTTTGAGATGAAACCTAGTGAATCTGTAGATGACTTCTTTGCACGTTTCAATAAAATTCTTAGCAATCTACGTCTTTGTTGGAGTTAGCTACATCGATGCTGAAAATGCTCGACAATTGCTTAGTGCTTTGGACATGTCGGTGTGGGAGATGAAAGTAACATCTATACAAGAATCTACTACCATGAGCACACTCACATTAGATGTTCTTTACTCTAAGTTGAAAACTCATGAGTTGGATGTTCTTGCCAGGAAGGGTAACATTAAATCAATTGCTTTGATCTCTAACCCTAACATGTCAAATGCAAATTCTTCTTCTAGCTTTGCCTTGTCTTCCATGTCTTCTTTAACAGATGAGCAACTTGAAGAGTTTCTGAAGAAGATCTCGCACTACTCTCTTCTCGCTTTAACAAAGCTTTGCGGAATGTGAGAATGAGAAAGAGAGGTGGTCCTCCAAGATGCTATGAGTGTGGTGACCTCAACCATATTAGCACAAATTGTCCTAAGCTTGCAGGAAAAACATCAAAGGAGGAGAAGGACAACGATGAAGGAATGAGAAGAAAAGGTTCTCGTCAAATGATAGGAAGAAGAAGAGCTTCATCAACCGCAAGGTGGTTCACCGAGTTCTTTCCGCTCTTGAACAAGTCAATTTGAGCGATGTGGACTCGGAGAGCAGCGAAGATGATGCAACTCCAAGCAAGCATGATTTGATAGGATTATGTCTCATGGCAAGCAGCAAGGATAGCTTCATCGGGGCGACCACGACGGCGACTTCAATGAGGTAGATCCTCTTATGATGAATTAGCTATTCTGTTGCTCGTCTTGGAAAATTGCTTGACAAACGTGATAAGAAAATTAAGAAACATGATTTCATTATTGAATCATTGAATGCTGAAATTGCTAGACTTAAGACTTTGATTCCTAGTGATGATACTTGCAAATCATGTGACTTAATTTACAATGAGCTCACCTTGCTTAGGAAAGAACATGCTCTTTTGTTGCATCTAAATGAGAAAAATGAGAAACATGTTGTACATGCTAGCTGTTCCACTGATGATTTGCATAGTTCAACTTCTTGTTCTAAATGCTCAACTCTTGAATTAAAATTGAAAGATGCAAATGCTAGGGTTTCTCAATTAACTGATAATTTGCTTTCACATGAAATTCTCTCATGCTCAACTTGTCGCAAGCAAAAAGGAAAAGTAGATGTTCCCTGCAATAATTGTTTAACTCTTGCTAAGAAAGTTGATTACTTACAAAATTCTTTGGAACGTTTCACTAATGGCAAGAAGAAGTTGAACATGATTTTGGATCAATCTAAGGTTAGCACAAACAAGAGAGGTTTAGGTTTTGATCCTTATGCCACATATGAAACTAAACCTCGCCGTTGTTCAGGCTCCTTGCAAAATTGAGTTATCTAATGAGCCTAAGAAAATTGCTTTTCAATCATTGGTTTTTATCTTCTACTATGATGAATGCAAAATGTGCTTTTCTTGTTAAAGCTAAACATCATGTCAAGTACACTTGCACTCATTGTGGTAGAGATGGACACTTAGTAGATTTTTGCTTTAGACTAGCCAAACAAAGAAAAAGAAGGAAAGAACTGAGGCTAGGTCAAATTTCAGCAAAGCACATTTTTATGCGCCTAGAGTGATGAAAACACCTTCTGTTCCTACAAACATGGGAAAAGGCAAATCTGATTTTGTGCATAAAAATTATCGTGTTGTACCTATCTTGTTGTGCGTCGTGTGTCTCGATCGGATTCCCAAAAATCTCATTCCTAACCCGATCTTGAGACCTCGACATGTTTTGTTGCTATGTAGGCTTCTCGCGAGGAAGGAGAACATATGGCTAGTGGATTCCGGATGCTCACGCCACATGTCCGGTAATAAGAATTGGTTCTCCTCCTCACTCGTGCATCTCGTCTTTGAAAGTGTTACTTTTGGAGATGCTTCTTCCTCTTCTGTTGTGGCAAAAGGTACAATAAAGGTAAGTGACAAGTTTATGTTCAAAGATGTGGCTCTTGTTGAAAATTTGAAATATAATTTGCTTTCTGTCTCACAAATGCTTGATGAAGATCTTGAGATAAGCTTTAAAAAAAATGAATGCAAAGTGCTAGATGCTTCATGTGATCTTGTGTTCAAAATTTCTCGTTTTGGAAGAGTCTTTAAAGCTGATTTTGATGCATCACCTTCTTCTAAGCATAGGTGTCTAATTACCAATGTTTCTAAAGATTTATTCTTTTGGCATCGTAGACTTGGTCATGTTGGTTTTGATCATCTAACTCGTGTAAGTGGTTTAGATCTTATACGTGGCCTGCCTAAGCTTAAGGGTGATAGCAATCTAGTATGTTCTTCTTGTAGACATGGTAAGATGATTGCAGGTTCACATCCACCTCTTACCATGGTGATGACAAACGCTCCAGGACAGCTTCTACATCTTGATACAGTTGGACCATCTCGAGTCCAATCCTTTGGAGGCAAATGGTATGTGCTTGTGATTGTTGATGATTTTTCTAGATACTCTTGGGTATACTTTATGGCATCTAAGGATGAGGCTTTTAGTCATTTTAGAAGTCTTGTTCTTAGGCTTTCTATTGATCATCCAGGAGCTCTCAAAGCTATTAGAAGTGATAATGGAACTGAATTCAAAAATGCTTCCTTTGATCTCTTTTGTGCTGAAAAAGGAATTGATCATCAATTTTCATCTCCTAGAGTGCCTCAACAAAATGGTGTAGTTGAAAGGAAAAATAGAACGTTGGTTGAGATGGCTAGAACCATGTTAGATGAACATCACACTCCTAGAAACTTTTGGGCTGAAGCGATTTCAACTGCATGTTATGTTTCAAACCGTGTGTTTTTGAGATCAAAATTGGGTAAGACTCCATATGAGCTTCGGTTTGGACACAGGCCTACTGTTTCTCACTTTAGGGTTTTTGGATGCAAATGCTTTGTCTTGAAATCTGGAAATCTTGATAAATTTGAAGCTAGATCAATGGATGGCTTTTTCCTTGGATATCCTGCTCATACTAGTGGCTATCGTGTGCTTGTTTTGGAGACTAACAAAATTGTGGAAACTTGTGAAGTTACTTTTGATGAGGCTAGTCCAGGCACTAGTCCAAGTGATGCAGGTACAGACGCATACATTCAGGGGGAGAAAATCTTTGAAGATAATGATGATGTTGAAGATGAGGTCTTGACTATTTCTAATGCACAACAAGCTGTAGCACCTTTGGCACCTACTACTACATCACCTACAGCTAACCATCCTCAAGCTACAACATCATCTGTACATGCTGAAAATGAAGAAGGAGAAGGAGAAGTCTCAAAAGCCAATGCTCCCTTGCACATTCAGAAAATGCATCCATCTGAACAAATGATTGGAGACCTAAATGAGAGAGTCACTCGATCCAGGTTTATTCATTCTGACACTCATGCTCATTCTCGCTTTAGTTGCTTCCTTTGAACCCAAAGATATATCTCATGCATTATCGGCGAATCTTGGATCAATGCCATGCATGAAGAATTAGAGAATTTTGAACGAAATAAAGTTTGGAAACTTGTCTCACCACCTCCAGATTTTAATGTTATTGGAACTAGATGGGTTTTCAAAAATAAACAAAGTGAGGATGGTGTTGTTGTTAGAAACAAGGCTAGATTGGTTGCTCAAGGTTACACTCAAATTGAAGGCTTAGATTTTGATGAAACCTTTGCTCCTGTTGCTAGAATTGAAGCCATTAGAATCCTTTTAGCTTCTGCTGCATCCAAAGGTTTCAAATTGTATCAAATGGATGTGAAAAGTGCTTTTCTGAATGGCTACATAAATGAGGAGGTTTATGTCAAGCAACCACCTGGTTTTGAAAATCCAAAGTTTCCAAATCATGTGTTCAAACTAACAAAAGCTTTGTATGGTTTGAAACAAGCCCCTAGAGCATGGTATGATAGGCTAAAAACCTTTTTACTTGAAAAGGGCTTTTTAATGGGAAAGGATGACAAAACTCTCTTTTTACTCAAGCAAGGCAATGATCAACTATTCGTTCAGATTTATGTTGATGATATTATCTTTGGTGGTTCATCTCATGTTTTAGTGTCTGAGTTTTCAGAAACAATGAGGAAGGAGTTTGAGATGAGTATGATGGGTGAGTTGACATACTTTTTGGGATTTCAAATCAAGCAAACGAAGGATGGTACTTTTGTGCATCAAAGCAAATATACAAGAGACTTGCTACATCATTTTGGGATGGAAAACAGCAAGCCGATCATGACACCTATGGAGAGCACTTGCGCACTTGACCCTGATGAAGATGGTGAGCCGGTTGATCAAAAGGAATATAGAAGCATGATAGGTTCACTTTTGTACCTCACTGCATCAAGGCCGGATATACAATTTGTTGTGTGCTTGTGTGGTCGTTTTCAAGCTTCCCCATGTGCTTCACATCGACAAGCTGTCAAAAGGATTTTCAGGTATCTTCATGGAACTCAAGATTTTGGCATTTGGCTTTCTGCTTCCTCATGCATTAGTTTGAGATCTTTTTCTGATGCTGATTTTGGAGGATGTAGAATTGATAGGAAAAGCACTTCTGGTTCATGTCACTTCTTGGGAAATTCTCTCATTGCATGGTCATCTAGAAAGCAATCTTACATTTGCACAATCAAGCTTGAATCTGAATATGTGGTCAGCTGCTAGTTGTTGTTCTCAAATTCTTTGGATAGTAGCTACACTTAAAGATTATGGGGTTATTTTGGATAGTGTTCCTCTTCTGTGTGATAACACTAGTGCAATTTGCATTGCTAAGAACCCTGTGCAACATTCAAGAACAAAACATATTGACATCAGATTTCACTTTCTTAGAGATCATGTTGAAAAAGGCAACATTGTGCTTCATCATGTGGATACTGAACATCAATTGGCAGACATTTTCACAAAACCTTTGTCTTCTTCTCGTTTTGCTTTTATTCGGGGAGAACTTGGAATTGTTCATCCAATGGGATTGTTTTGAGGGGGAGTTTCTTTGCCAAGTTCTTTCACTTGATGAGCTCACTTTATCATATTTCTTTATATGTTATGTAATTGAGCTAATATATGATAATCTAATTATCTCACTTGAACTAAAAATGACATTGCGGAATTCCCTGGACTGATTACCTATAGCTAAATACTCTGTGATATTTCACTCTTCTAGGCTTGATATTGAATCTTCTTGACAAATTTGGGCTATGAAGCAAGTGTGTTTTCAGCTTTACTCTTTCATAAGACCTCTTAATCAGTTTTGCATGTTTATAATCAAAGAAAAATGAAAAGAAAAGGGAATCAATAAAAAAGGGTTGCTAAAAGCAAAAGCCTCAAGTTATGAGCTTCAGGATGCTTTCCCTAAAAGATAAGATGTATGCTTCAAGCATGCCATTCCCTCAAAAGACAAGATGTATGCTTCAAGCATGCCACTCCAAGGAAATAAAAGAAGTATGCTTCAAGCATGCCACATGCAATTTATTGTTTAAAGATTAAATTGGTCTACTAGATTGGAGTTGAAACTACTTGCTCGCCCTAAGTTGTTAGTTGCTTCAATTTTTTAAAGCCTTGCTTTTTCTGCTAAGATCTTGCTTAATACTTGGCTATAGTTGACTAATTTGAGGTTGAGATGCATGTCATTCCCTAACTTGTTAAAATCACATCAAGATCATGTATTTTACATATTATGTGATATATAAGGTTATATGATCGAATGAGCTCATCTTTTCCTATCTTGGCACTCCATTGTTTCTCCTTGTGAAATCATTGTTACAGGAAAAATTTTGAACATGTTCTCTCTTTTGTACTCTTGATGAATCCATTGTCAAAGGGGGAGAAAATTGGGAATTGTTGAAAAGATTAATGAAAAAGGGGGAGAAGAAAAAGGGGGAGTTGTTTTTGGAAATTTGAGAATTTTGGGAGAAGTTTGGAGAATTTTGAAATTTTTGGGCGCATTGCACATTCACACACATTTTCATTCTCAGGGGGAGATTTTGTTTTGCATTTTGGTCAAAAGGGGAATTCTATGTTTTCTCTTTTTGGTCCTTGATCCTTTGGATTTCAAAATCTTTTGTAAAGTGAATGCCAAATGTTCAATTCTAAGTGGTGTTGCCAATGTTTTCATCAAGGGGGAGATTGTGAAATCATGTGCTGAAAAATTGGCTTTGAACTGAAAAATTAACTTAGATTTGAATTTGCAAAATGTGTTTGTTCATGTGTTTTGACAATTGACAAGAAACAGTAAGTTTTGCCTTGGTGCCGGATCAATCCTAAAGAAAACAGTAAGTTTCCCATCTACGACGGACAAACTTTCTTGGTCCTTTGTAAACATGTTTTTTTGACAACCTCTTTCTCCTATGTACAACGGACAAAGTTTTTGTGTCCGTCGTGAACATGTTTTTGAGCGCATGAGCCAAACCCTATTTTCCAAGAATCCAGTAAGTTTCGCATGTACGACGGACAAAGTTTTTGGGTCTGTCGTGAACGGCTTTTTGAGGTTTGATTTCGCATGTACAACGGACAAAGTTTTTGGGTCCGTTGTGAACGTATTTTCACCGGAATGTTTTCTTCTTGGAACTGAGAGTTTCACATGTACGCCGGACAGAGATTTCTTGTCCGTCGTGAATGGACTTTTTCTAGGGTTTTTATTTCTTGTCCGTTGTGAACGTGTTTTGCTCAGTTTGGATGTTTTGCAAGAATTGAAATGGTTTGACCTTGAGATTATGAAATTTGTGATGATTTCATGATGCGTGTTTTGAAGTGGACTTTTTGCAATGCTCATGTGAGTAGTTGCATGGATTGACATTGAGTCAAGTCGTGGACTTGTGCTCGGATTTGTTTTGTGGTTTGTTCATGTGCAGGTATTGCTCGAAGACGAATGTGGTCGATGATGGGACCGGAACTAGGTTCATGGAGGAACTGAGGTTCGGGACTAGGTTCAGGAGGAACTGAGGTCTTGGTGGTCAAGGATGTCATGCGGGATGTTCGGGCTAAGAGAATGGTGCACATGAAGAATGGTTAGTCACGTGAGAATGGCAGGAGGTCATTCGCGTGCAAAGTGTTAGTCACGTGAGTATGGCAGGTGGCCATACGCGTGCAAAGTGTTAGTCACGTGAGTATGGTAGGGTTGCCATACGCGTGCAAAAGTTGTACTCGGCCAGGTTGGGCCAAGTAGAGTTGTGTTGGATACGGATTCCTTCTAGGGAATAGGAATCGTATTCAGAACTCCTTGTGGGTTGGTGCTTTAAATAGGTGGGGGGTCTCCTGTTGAAAGGCACCAAGTAGAGCTGAGCGCATCAAGCTTTGAGCTTGGTTTAGGGTTTGTACTCTTTTGATGAGAGTATTTTAGACAAGAAATAAAGATCAATTCTTCCAAGATTTTTTGCGTGCTCTGAACCACGTCGCTACAGTGTTTTCTGTTTTGGTTCTTGTTTGCATGCTTGTTCTAATTCTATATTAGTTTTTGATCGTTGAGTTTCATCTTGATTTGATCCATCAAAAACCTTTCTAGGGTATTGATCTAGTGTTTCTCAAAGTCTAGTTGATCAATCTTTTGTCGTTCTTGTTTAATCTTGAAGTTTCGATTAGATTGATTCTCGTCAAGTTCTGGATTAGCAAGTTTACGAAGCTCATAACTTTTGATCCGTAAGTCCAATCGAGCTGATTCTTTTTGGGTTGGATTCGTACTAGAATCTAGTTTCTTGTGTCCAAATTTCAGATCGATCCTACGGTTGGATCTCCGGGAATTCGCGTTTTCCCAAACCTCTGTCATTCTGTTTTTATCGAAAACGAGGCAATTATTTGGTTCTGTTTTGTGGTGAACTTTTAATAGATCAAGAATTTGGTTTTAGCTTCCGCACAATCATTCACCCCCCCTCTGATTGCTATATTCGTATACTTCGATCCTACAGAAGCCTACCCTAGAGGATCAGATCCGGGAAGGACAGAAGGATGATGACAAGATCCGCAGGATTAAGTCCATCAAGGAGGAAGGCAAGGCAGAGGACTTCAAGTTGGATGAGCAAGGCACGTTATGGATGAAGGATCGCATTTGTGTGCCGAACAAAAAGGAGCTGAAGCAATTGATTCTAGAAGAAGCCCATGACTCCAAGTATTCAATCCACCTTGGAAGCGCCAAAATGTATCAGGATTTGAAAGAAAGATTCTGGTGGCCGAGCATGAAGCGTGAAGTTGCCGAGCATGTTGCATTGTGCGACGTATGCCAGAGAGTCAAGGCAATGCATCAGAGACCAGCAGGATTGCTACAGCCGCTGAAAATACCTGAGTGGAAGTGGGAGGAAATCGGAATGGATTTCATTACCGGTTTGCCTAAGACTCAAGGAGGTTATGACTCCATATGGGTTATAGTGGATCGCTTGACCAAAGTAGCCCATTTTATCCCCGTGAAGACCACTTACTCGGGAGACAAGTTAGCAGAGTTGTATATAATCAGGATCGTCTGTTTGCACGGAGTGCCGAAGAGGATTGTATCGGACAGAGGTACCCAATTGACCTCAAGGTTCTGGAATAAGTTGCATGAAGCCATGGGAACCCGTTTGAACTTCAAGATGACCTATCATCCACGCAGACGGATGGCCAGGTGAAAGAGTCAACGGTCTGGAAGATATGTTAAGAGCGTGTGCATTGGCTTATGCTACCTCTTGGGATAAGAGTTTGCCGTATGCCGAGTTCAGTTACAATAATAGTTACCAGGCTAGTTTACAGATGTCACCTTTTGAGGCACTATATGGTCGACCCTGTCGGACGCCATTGAATTGGAATGAGACCGGCGAGCGCCGTGTCTTTGGACCTGATATTCTTCAAGAAGCTGAAGAGCAGATTGCCATGATTAGGGAAAGGTTGAAGATAGCCCAATCACGACAGAAGAGTTATGCGGATAATCGTCGCTGGGATTTGAGTTTTGAACCAGAAGACTTTGTATACCTCAGAGTTACGCCTCTCAGGGGAGTTAAGAGGTTCCATGCCAAAGGGAAACTCGCACCTCGTTATGTTGGACCATTTAAGATTTTGAGCCGCAGAGGCAAAGTCGCTTATCAGCTGGAGTTGCCACAGTCGTTAGCAGGAGTACATGACGTAATCCATGTGTCCCAGTTGAAGAAGTGTCTCCAAGTACCTGAGGAACAGACACCGCTAGAGTCAGTTGAGTTGCAAGAAGATTTGACTTATAAGGAGCATCCCGTGAAGATTTTGGACACTATGGATCGAGAGACCAGAAATAAGTCAACCCGCTTCTGTAGAGTTCAGTGGAGCAACCATGCAGAGAGCGAAGCAACTTGGGAGTGCGAAGAGGATTTGAAGAAAGAGTTTCCGAACCTATTCCTTTAGTAAGCCCTGAATCTCGGGGACGAGATTCTGTTAAGGGGGGGAGGTTTGTAACACCCCAAAATTTTGCTTTTCTTAAATTCATGTGTGATTTGGCACTTTGGTGAATTTTTGGAATTTTCTGGAATTTATTTGGATTTATTTGGAATTTATTTGAATTTATTCCATTTTGAAATAATTAAAGAATTAAAATTTGCAAATAAAATTTTGTTGGAAATATTTTATTTGAGTCCCAAATACCCTAAAATATTTTCCAGAATTTTTCTGGAATTTTTCTGAGTCTTTTGCTATTTTTAATGAATTAAATGAATTTCTGGGAATTATTTTAAATATTAAATCGCTGGAAAATCAAGTCGGGTCAAGTACTGTTCATCCGACCGAGTCGGAACCCGAGTCGGACTCGAGTCCGACCCGAGCCACGTGACTTGACCGAACCCCATTCGATCCTAACCGTTGGATCGAGATCCAACGGTCCAAATTGGACCGCACCGGTTCGAGCTGAGTCTGGGTCGGATCCGATCGCGCCCACGCGATCGTGGCCGTTGATCACGCCACGTGGACGGTCCTCCATCGTCGTCTCCGCCCGAGTCCGAGCCGGATTCCGCCGCCGCGCCCGCCGCCGTGAGGTTCTAGGTTTCCGTTTTCCGCGCGGAAGCCGAGGCTATTTAAAGCCCGGGTCCTGCCCCGAGGACCGCCGTGACCCCGCGCTGCTTTTGCCCTAGATCGCTAAACCCTAGCAGCCGCCGCTTGCCCGGGATTGCTCGCCGTAGTAGCTTAGGGCCTTATGTTGGTTTTTCTCACCTTCCGCCACCGTCCGCCGTCGCCTGAGAAGAAGGAGGCCAGATCCGGGATCCCCGAGCCAGGGCGATTCGAACGTGACCACGCACGTCGCCGGAGGAGCCCCGTAGCGCCGCGCCCTTGGTCGTCGTCCCCAGCTCCGGCCAGCCAGCTCCGCCGCACGCCATTGCCGTCGCTCGAAGCTTCTCAGCCGTCCGATCAAGATCCGACGCCCCGGATTGCGCCACGTCATCCCACGGTGAGAACCACGTGTGATTCCCAGATCCAATCTCAACCGTTGGATCTAGATCCAACGGCCCGGATTGACCACGTTCGCCCCAAACGTGCGTCATTAGGTCTGATCAGGACCGTTGATTTCCAAATCAACGGCCCGGATCATGCCACGTAGCTCTAGCCGCCGCACCGTGCGCGTGGGAGCACGCCACTGACATGTGGGGCCCCGTGTCACCAAGGCCGCCACGGCGTGAGCCCGAAGTCACCGACAGGCGGGCCGCTGTCACAAGAATAAAGCCGAGCCCCGCTGACGTCAGCAATGACGTCACCCGAGGGGACCCACCTGTCAGCGACACGTGGAGCCGTGGACCGAGTCCACGGTAGACCCGAGCCGAGCGTGGACCAAGTCCATGGACCGGCTGACGTCAGCAGACCAATCAGAGGCTGCCACGTGTCCTCGCTGACGCAATAATTAATTTCCGAAAAAGAAAATGATTTATTAATTCGAAATAATGGTTTCAGATTTTGATTCAAACTTCAAACGCTTATAACTTTTGCGTTTCAACTCCGATTTGAGTGATTCAAATTTCTAAATTTGTATAAAATTGAGATCTACATAAATATGAATTTTATTTAATTTTTGGACTAAAGTTTTTCTCTGTAAAATTATTTAATTGATTATTTAAACTTCAAAATGCTATAACTTTTGCATTTTAACTCTAAATTTGACGATTCCAGTTTTTAAAAATTCATAAAATTATGTTCTCTCTGTTTATGGATTTTATTTGGATGTTTGGATACTTTTTGCCTATTGTTTATTCGTGTATTGCTATTTGCACGCTTTACGAGTAGACGTTGAAGTCTTGGGAAGGATTCAAAGGAGAAGTATTGACTCAGGATCCAACTCAAGACCAAGAACAAGTACTTTTTGAAGGCAAGTTGTGCTTTGACCATGTTGATCCTATTTCGAAATCTATTTTGATTTAACCTATTGCATGCTAGTTCAATTAGAAAATACTTTATTTAAATATGGGGGATTAGATAAATACCAATTTGCTGTATGACACCTTGATTATTTAAATATGTGCCATGACCCTTGTCACCCTAGTTGTGGTTTACTAGTTGGACATTATTAAATTGCCAACATGGGAAATTAGACCGTTGTAGTATGTTGCTTAGACCTGCTACGTGCTCATGATATGATTTTGGACAATCAAATGTTAATATGGACTTAATGATATATTGAACCTGTTTTGGAAAGGTATCATGTGATGTTGATGGCACGTGGTGCATGGTAATCAACTGGGGTTTGATAAATAGTTTTTGACCGGGGCATGTGCCAAGAATGATCAGGTGGGCCAGTTGTGGCACTGGGATGTTGATTTGGTTCTTCGGGTAGTCTTGCCCTGGTCACCCTAAGGACTTCACCTTGCAAGCCTTTGAACTGGGTCTAACGTGCAACCACATGTCTGTAATGGGACGGACCTAGTTGACTAAGTTGCTAATAACGTACCTGTGGGACCACAGGAGGTCAACTACACCCTTTGTGTAAGTTGTACGGGGGAGCGTACCGGGGCTGAGGCCAGGTACCCATCTAACGGTTGGTTGGCCTAAACTTCGCCTTAGCTAAGGGAAGGGTTAGTGTGCAACAACCGGGGAGGACCACTTGTATTGTTAGAAGTTTCCGAAAGACTTTGTTACGGGAACTCCCCTTTGTGGTGTTTGACTGTATCTTGTGGGTAAAGTGCATAACCTCTGCAGAGTGTAGAATCTATTCGAATAGCCGTGTCCGCGGTATTGGACATCGCTCGGGAATTACAGTCAAGGGTTAGATTTTCTCAAAAATAACTTGGATCTGAAAGGTTGGGTTGGATTAATAATGATATTGATGGAAATATGGATTAGGATGGGAAAGATGTTTACTAAACTCCTGGAAAAGTTAATTATACTTTACTTGTTTCTACCGCTTTTGAATCTACTTATGCTACTTGTCAAATGCTGTTTACTGCAAATATACCCTGAGCTATTCCTTTGTATCAAGCCATGCATATAGTCTATTAGCCTGCATTCTGTGCATGACTTGCTGAGTACCAAGTACTCACCCTTGCCACAATACAACACCAGTTGAAGAGGAGACAACACCAGCTTTGGAGGAGGAGCTCCACGAGGAACCATCTACTTAGGGAGCGAGCCCAGTCAGTTGCCTGTGGTATACTGGATGGCGCCACGAAGTTATTTGATTTTCCGCTGCTATTATTTCTCTCTTAATAAGTTTCGCCCCGCGAGGCGTACATTTGTAACTTGACCATAAGGTTGAGTAACCAGTTTGACTATTTAATTAAAGTACTTTACTATTATCGAGTGGTATGATTGTGATATTTACCGATGTTAAGACTGTGTGCACTAGCGCGTTCCTGGACTAGTGCTGAATACACAAAGGGTCCGGATTTGCAAATTCGGGGTCCCGACATGCGGGTATATTTTTATGCACATAATATTACACTGAGTCAATATGCATGTTGCGGCAGCCCGAGGCCACGTACGCCCTCGGTATATAGAACCAAACGTCATCACTGTCACGGTAAATTCACGTTTCGTGCATATAATATCATATAGATTACTGCTACACACAAATCCAGTACATACTATGCTAAGAAAGTAATAGTCATTCTTTTCCTATCTTTTTGTGTGCATGTATTTTTAGGTGATACGATTATTTGGTAATTTTTATGGAATGTGGGGATTTATCGACCATTTCGAAATATATGGTGTTTACTAAAAGTAACCCGGATACATGCATTTCATCACAAGAACATAAGCTAGGTCAAAGCATGGTATTCACATGAAAGAAGGGGAAGTGCTTGCCTTGCTCTTAGTTTTCTGGAATGGCGTCGAGGTCGACGTATGCGGTCTCTGCAGTGTCTCTACCTACACAAGAAAAAGACAACAATACGAAGTCACATAAGTAATAAGGCAAAAAAAGCTTACCACGCTCCAGACCTTTGTGCCACCAATATTTAATGCTGATTTATCAGCCACTTTGGTTCGAGTTATTAAGTTCAGAAAGGAGGTAAACTCCTTTCGGGTCCAAGTAGAGATTACGTCCAAAAATAAAAACAGTTCTTTGCTTAAGCGAATAATCGTGCGAAAAAAATAAGGTCTGATGGTCATCGGAGGGTCCTGCCCCCCGAGACAGTTCAACATTACCTCGGCAGAGGGTCCAGACCTCTGCATACACTCATGGTCCCAAAAAGATGTTATTTTATGTAGTACTAGCTACTTGAACTTTTTATTCAATTAGAATCATCTTACTTACGTACACATTTAGAGTTGTCACGGTAAATTCACGTTTTCTGCACATAATAGCACATATATTACTGCTACACACAAAGCCATCACATACTTTACATTTCATGTTCGTTCTAACAAAGTAAATAATTTATACATAGCCAACAAATGAATGGTCATTTCATTTATCTATCTTCTTTTGCGGCACATGAAATAACATCTCTCCAACGTACCTTTTCAACAAAAGCACGGCTGTGCACGTCTGTAACACATCGAACACCAGTAGAAAAACCAGCGTCTTCTACTTATACAGAAACCTCGATTAAATGTTGACGCTCCTTATCCCGTACAAATGGTTTGCAACAAAAAGATACACACATAAATACTCCTCACCGTAATATAACCTTACTGCCCATACCAAAAACAAATGGAGTACCAAAACCTTTCAATACTGCTGTACAGGCAAGAACCCGCAAAGCCTAATAGCGAAGAAAGCGAGCAGCGCGAAGGGAGGGAGAGCACTACAAAGCCACAAGCAATGGCGTGAAGAGAGCTTGAGTAGAGCGTGAGTAGAGCGACGGACGCCCTGCCTTATATAGAAGGGGACGTCATTACTGTGACGTTTACAATAACCGCGATTATCTTATGCATAACGTTATCATTTATTTATAATAACGGTATTTAGCATTATTATTAGTCGTAATTTAAAATTTCGGCGGCATTAGATTCAGACACGAATGACTTGACGCGACTCATCACCAACCAGCTGTTGTTCATCCACATGCACGCGCCGAAAGCATTCCAAAGTGCATGCATGATTGAAGCCAGACGGTGGAATTTCCTCGTGGGTCCTGGGGAGGGAGGCCGGCGTGGGAGGGCACCTGGCTGCCGCCGTAGGGCATGGCGGCTGACCAGTTGGCAAGCGGGCTGAGGCGGGCGGTGCTTAGTCTGACGAGGGCACCTGGCTGTCACCGTAGGGCATTGCGGCAGCCAGGGCAGGAACCGGGCGGCGTGGCGGCCGCCACGTCAAATTTGAAAAAAAAAATTTATGTATAATTTTGATATTTGTATTTAAGTGTTGTATATTCAAGCATTTCTTCCCCAAATAGGACCTAAGTTTAATACACAGATGTGGTAGCGTAATTGTATGAAGATATAAGAAGTTGAATGGAACAAGAAAAGAATTACAAGGATTGAAATCTAGTTGTCGTATGTTGGTGTCTGTGTTGTCTATCAAAATTTTATTTTTCAAGTGCCTTTTCCTTTCTTAGTTTTGAAACTACCAACTTTTTAATCAACGCTACATGTGGATCTGTATACTTTTATTCGAAACTAGTAATATTAACTAGCCTTATAAGGGCTAGAATTGGAGGCCAACCGGAAGGTCACGTCACCCCTTGCAATTTGCAAGAAACCCCTCCTTTTTCATTAAATTACAGATAGATCCTTACAAATTACAAATAGGTCCTTCACGATTTTTTGTGAAAGCAAGAAAATCGTTTCTAAATTGCGTTCAGGTCTTTGGTTTGTTACTTTACGAACCCTCCCCCCCCCCCGCTAAATACAAATCTTGACCGAGCCATTTTCTAATTTTTTGGGATAGCGAACAGGTCCAAAAAAATAATAAACAGGTCCTCGTTTCTTACGTCCAGGTCCTTTCTCTGTTTTTCCCGGAAAAAAGGTTTTCGTCAGCATAAATTTGTGTACAACTCTATCTCTAGACTTTTTTTCCCCAACTTGATCTCTGATCTCTAGATTTCTTTCCCTAACTCGATCTCTAATATTTTTCGAAACATGCATTATTACTCAGTGAACGCGCAGATTGTTAAACTCGACAAACGAAGGTTAATATCTCGAATATTTCTCCGAACATGTATTACCCGGTTAACGTATAGGTTGTTAAACTCGGCACCTATAGTTTTTTTGCAACTCCATCTCTATTATTTTCCAAAACATGTATTATTACCCGGTGAACGCATAGGGTGTTAAACTCGACGTCTATAATTTTTTTGACAACTCGAAATCTAATATTTTTCGAGACGATCTCTAATATTTTCTAGAACATGTATTGTTACCCGATTAACGCATGGGGTGTTAAACTCGGCATCTAAATTTTTTTTGCGACTCGATCTCTAATATTTTTCAAAACATGCATCATTACCCGGTGAACGCATAGGGTGTTAAACTCGGCGTCTAATCTTTAGACTTCCCCCCCCCAACTCGATCTCTAATGTTTTTCAAAGCATGTATTATTACTCGGTGAACGCATAGAGTGTTAAACTCGACAAAAGAAAATTGGCATCTCTGATATTTTTCGGAGCATGTATTACCCGGTTAACACATATGGTGTTAAACTCGGCATATATAATTTTTTTTGCAACTCGATCTCTTCTATTTTCTAAAACATGTATTATTACCTAGTGAACGCATAGGGTGTTAAACTCGGCATCTATAATTTTTTTGGCAACTCGAAATCTAATATTGTCCAGAACGATCTCTAATATTTTCCAAAATGTGTATTATTACCCGATGAACGCATAGGATGTTAAACTCGGCATCTAAATTTTTTTTTTGCAACTCGATCTCTAATATTTTCCAAAACATGTATTATTACCCGTTGAACGCATAGGGTGTTAAACTCGGCGTCTATAGTTTTTTTTTGCAACTCGAAATCTAATGTTTTTTGGAACATGTATTATTCTTTTTTTTTTCCAAAAAGACCCGTAATTTCGCAGATTCGTCGACAGTTCTTACCTAGCGTTTTTTTTTCAAAAAAACACAAACGAACAAAAAACGCTTGGATATTCCTGCCTTTTTCAGAAATAAAAACTTGGATAAAATTTCGCACGGCCCGGCAGAGCGCGCAAATCTTACTAGTACCTTATTACTCGACGAAGCATTGTACCTAATCTAATGTATAAGAAGAAATAAGCCTATTTTACACCTCCCAACTTTCATAAAAATCCATTTAATATCTTTAACTATAAAATCGGGTATTTTACCCTCCAAATCTATAAAACCGGGTCAATTTACACTCTAAGATGGATTTTATGATTTGGATCCCACTCAATATGGTTTTCGTCCTATTGGCAACTATGTCATCGAGTTTTAGTAACAAAGATCCAATTCAAGAGTATTTACATCAACATCATCGATCTCTTTCTCACTCCTTTTCTCTCTATATACATTCTCTTTTTCTCTCTCTCTCTATATACATTTTCTTTCTTCTTTTCATTATTATTCCTTCTCTTATTTGGATCAACATTGGTAAAAATCGATGATATGGTTGTCAACACAGCAAAAACCATAAAAATCACCCTAAGTTGGTTCCTTGTCGGCAAAGTCGCTCTTCAAAACTGTTTTAAGATGTAAATTGATCCAATTTTGTAAGTTTGTGTGCTAAATAACTGATTTTATAGTTAAAGGTGTTAAATAAGCTTTTTTAAAAGATGAAGAGTGTAAAATAGATTTATTCCTTATAAGAATAAACGGGAAAATTACTATTTACAACAACCTTCCACCTTTTGTTTCTTTAGCCCCAAATGAAATCAGACATGAAATTTTGTAGGATGGTATATCACAATAAGGAGTGCCTCCACAATTTATTTCCATATTTTTTTAGTTTATTTGATGCCTACAATGAAAGAGTTAAGATATGACACCTAGTATGATGTTTGTATTAATATGTCCTCGGTAAATTTTTCATGTTTATATTTGATGCCTAAAATCATTTTCCTTAATTTTAGTCATAAAATTGCGCCAAAACTATATGTCAACTATGAAAATACAAGATATAATTAATCATACGCTTTGCTAAATACGTGGATGCAAGAAAGCTCATTGAGGCACTTATTTTGCTGAACTTTTCAGCCCTTTTTTCGAGAATCGTTTTTTTTCCTGCCTTATATCTACGGATGAGGATGGTAAATTGCTTATTTGGAGAAGAGCTACTCCCTCAGGCAGTAGTATCACAGAGCAAGAGCAGCACCGGTTACCATTGCACATATACGCCAGCACACCCTTACATTCTCATTCAGTGACTCATTCCACTCACACACCACAAACACAATTTAATCAACGACTCATACTCAACACAAAGACACACCACAAAACACAATTTAACCCACAGAATAACACTCTCGCTCACTAACGTCGTGACACACAACTGACCATTATCTAGCTGAAAATTAAAGATAGCACATGATGGAGAGTACACGATGTGACCAAGGACAGTAAACCAGTAACTGACGATAGCCCCCTCCTCCACCGACGAACATAGATTTAGATGGAGAGAGGGAGACCTGGAAGAAAGGCTTAGCCTTCCCTTGCCGATAAGACTTGCCTTCTTTCTTCTGCACTGCCGAAGCATCCCTGCACGCACACCAACCACTGGTACTACCCCCAGAGGAAGGCATGGCATGCATGCTTCCCTGCTCACACTCACACTGCAGACATTGTGACCAAGTGGCCGTAGTGTTCTGCACACCTCTTCTTCCTCTTCCTCGACATCGTTTGCGAGGAGCTCTGCTTAATTAGAAGTCAGAACAATGAGCGGACCATGCCTGGCCCCTCCCTTATATAGGCATATTTGCGGCAACCGAATCACTCAAGTCTCTGTGAGTGATTGGTCTGTGAGAATTGTTAATTGGCAATGGGGGATTCTTTGGCCGTGCTGTGAATTCTGGCATATCTGCACCCATTTATCTTTAGGCCACTGGATTCTCATGCTTTGGTTACTTTTTATGGGTGGCCATTAAGGCCTTAACACTTTGTTAAGCCTAAGTAAGATAGACTACAATTAGACCCAATGAGTGAGTGGCCTTTCCTCGCTAGTGCAGATCCTGAGGTACAATCAATGGACACTTGTCGATGAACAACGACAGTTTTATAAACATTTTTTAGAAGAATGTCAAAGAATCTCCTTCGATTGTAGACTGCAAATGATTTTCTGTTTGCAGCTTCAGTCCCAAAGCTTCAATTCAGAATACTAATACATATTCACTGTTGAAGTTGCATTGCACGTCAAAATTATTCCAAGTGCAATTGTGTGCTGCATATATTGTTGTACTAGAATAGTACTTACTGATCAAATACTAATGTCTCTGCATACCTTATCATGATCATATCAGTCTGCCCAGAAAATACTAGATGGAAGTAACTCGTGTTTTTCTTTACAAAATCAGTTCAGTTAATGTCTATCCGCAGATAAATTTTCCTTTTTTAAGGCTATTATATATTTTTTGGAGACAAGTTTTCTTGGCCAAGAGGGGATTTCAGATGAACTCGCCGAAAAATCCACCTGCAATAGTGAAGGAAGACGATCTAATTGCAGCCCCAGAAGATCCAGACATTCTTGTCCCTATGAAAGAAGAGTGGAAGGAGATCTCGAGATGGACTCCCTGTATAAGTCTGCATGATTCACCAAAGTGCAGGACAGCAAAGCAAAGCAGAAATAATGGCACGCTTTTGGCAGCAGAGTTTTTCTTATTATTAGAAGGTATAATTAAATTACCTTTAAACTTTTACAACACGTACAATAGTAGTGATATCAACTGTCTATATGTTTTATCATGTGATTATCGTTGGCATGGGAGAAAGAGAAAGAGGAGAGAGAGTAATTGTCTTTTTGTGAAGAGACGACCATATCACTAATGTATGAATTGTTAGAGATAGAGTCTTGTTATCCTTGTATAGATACTTAGTTAGAGATAGAGTCCATGCTCCTCTCCCTCATGTACATGTATATATATATTGGTCCATTGGCCTCAGGATGAATACAAGTGCTATTCATAACATGGTATCAGAGCATTAGGGTTAGGGTTAGACTTCCTGGGCATTGCACGTGCGCTCACCTCACCTGATCTCTCTTCCGGCCGCCTCGTCTCGATGGCCTTTACTTGCCTCACTGGACGCCTACGCCTCTGTGCGACCGTCATCCGCTGGATCGCCGCGCTGCCTCCACCCGTGCCGTCTGCTTCGGCCGGCCGCTGCCCAACGCCGCCCGACGCCGGATCCTGCCCACCTAACGCCGGATCCCGCCCGCCTAACGCCGGATCCCGCCTGCCCGACACTGCCCGCCTGACGTCGGATCTCGCCCGCCCAACGCTTCGGCTCCATCCTTGTCGAGACCGCCGATCCGTGCCGTTTCCACGGCCACCGTCAACCGCCAGCCTCTGCGGTGCCGACGTCTCCGCCGCCTTGGATCCGCTCTGGTGCTCGGCTGGCGTCTTCGCTTTTCTGCTCGCAGGCCGAGCGCCCGAGCTCTCCTGCCACCGCCGGAGCCGGGCCACTACCGTCGGAGCTGGGCCACCGTCGTCGGTCTCTTTCTGCTTACTGTGTTTTTCTTGGTGGTTCTCTCATTGCTTGGAAGACTAAGAAGCAGACAACAGTTTCTCGTTCGAGTGCTGAGGCTGAGTTGCAGGCTATGGCTCTTTTGACAGCAGAGGTTACTTGGCTACGGTGGTTACTTGAGGATTTTGGTGTTTCTGTTTCTACACCGACTCCTCTTTTATCTGACAGTACAAGTGCGATCAGCATTGCTCGAGATCCAGTGAAGCATGAACTCACCTAGCATATTGGTGTTGATGCTTCTTATATGAGGTCACAGGTACATGATCAAGTTGTGGCTCTTCAGTATGTGCCTTTAGAACTTCTGTTAGCCGATTTCTTCACGAAGACACAAACTAGAGTTTATCATAACTTTTTCCTCTCCAAACTCAGTGTAGTAGATCCACCATGAGTTTGAGGGGGGTGTTAGAGATAGAGTCCTGTTATCCTTGTATAGATACTTGGTTAGAGATAGAGACCATGTTCCTCTCCCTCATGTACATGTATATATACTGGCCCATTGGTCTCAGGATGAATACGAGTGCTATTCATAACATGAATTACTATCTGTAACAAACACTTTTTCATATCATAATTAAAAGATTGTGGGATCTCATAGAGACAACCTTAAAATGTTATCTATTGAAGAAATTGTCTTTAGTTTTGTTTTTAAATGACATGGAGAAGCATATCGACAGCCACGGTCTCTACTATTATATATGCTCCTATACCTCTTGGTATCTCTACTCTTTCAGCTTTAAGTACTTCTCGGTAATGGTTTTGGAAAGCACAATGCATGAGCAGGTTCCTGCAGGAGCCTCAAGCTCAGAAAGGAAACAAGAAATCAAGCTGGAATCTGATTGTTTATGGATCTATCAACATCTAAATGTGGTTATCCATCATCCAATGCAGGATGCGGTGCGTGCTGAACTAGCGGAGGCGTCGTTTTTCAGACATCAGAGAGATTCATATCCCATCTCAGACTTGTCATTCTGAGCTTACACCGAATTCTATCTGAATGGAAAGCAACGCTTTCCACTGGGTGGAGTTGATTGATGTTTTTGTCCTGAGTTTTGATCTTATCGCCTTCAAGTTGAATGAAATGGAGATCATTATTACCACTTTTCTCATGCTTCTGTCAGGATATGCTATTTTGTTTTGCTAAAGAAAAGATCACAGTCAGGAGATAAGAGTTGAGTGACCTGTAAGTGGTTTGTTGGATATCAGCTCTAATTTAATCTCGTGAATGATAAATGGACAGTGTGCTTCTTTATGAAAAGAAAGAAAGAAAAGAGACATGACTATGCGCTTTCATTAAATTATCCATAATTTCAACATGCACCATCAACTGCAGTTTTCTGATCAACGAAGGAGAAATACCATACTAGACTTTCTAGTTTTAGGTTGTACCAACTGCCAGCTTAGCTTTGCGCTTGTTGTGTTTACACGCTTTGCAGGGTTCTAATGTTAGTACTGGACCAGCTCTTGCTTTGTGGACAGTACCAAATGCAGCGTATCATGTTTGTATATCTAAGACAAAGAAAGGATGAGATAAAAAAAGGGCCTTTATGAGCGATATTGGACTCGTTCGTTTTGCTCTGTAGTTAAGTGGAAAATAATCTTGATTTGTTCCCTCTTATGTTGTGTGGTAAAAATTGTTGTTCCATATGAGCCCACACATTTTATTTATAACACAAGAATTACAGTCGACTAACAACTTATCTCGAATTTATCTCTAACCGAACTTATCCCGAATTTGACTCTAATCGAACTCTATCTCAACACCCCCTCAAGATGAACAGAAGATAACAACCATGGCCATCTTGTTACATAATATAATACCCTTACTAAACCATTTACTTGTACCAAATCCATAGCCAACACAATGGCAAACACCGTAATCAATATGTCCACCTATATCAAAGTTGTCTCCGGAGCCACGATTCATGCCACCTCCAAAACCGTCATCCTTCTCATTCACACCACCCACGTCATGTCCAACGCTGTCAAACCAACACAACATTCGATTGCCATCACCTACACTACGGACCATAGCACCCACCATGATTCATGTTACATCCCAAATTTTTGTCTCTTTAAAAAATGTTTGTGTACATTTTATTACTCCAAAAATTTTGGCAATTTTTATTGCTAATTAAAACTTAATTTAAAATTTTCTTAATTCAAAAAGGATTTAATATGATTAATGCTTAAGTGAATAACAATTAAAATTATTTTATTTAGGTTCTATATGCTCTAAGGTATCTTACATAATTTTTTGAGAATTTTTCATCATATTTGCTATTTATTTGGAGCTTATTTTTATTTTTTGTATTTTCTAAAAAGTGAAACTAAATAAAAATGCTGAAACAGTATTTGGGCCAAAAACCATCACAGCCGACCCAAGGAGCCAGCTAGTCAACCCTAACCTATGCGCAGGCCAGCCATTTAGCCCGCTCGGCGCGTGTCACTGGTAGGTGGGTCCCACCTATCAGACGCACTATTCTTCGTCTCTGAAGCATCTAGGCCCAATTTTATTTTGATTTTGGTAATTAATAGCAATCATGTTTACAGGACTAACAATTTCTCTTGAGTATGTGAGAATAGGTTGGTTGTGACACTACGGGATGACGGAGTGCGATATTATAGATTCCGGTAGATAAGGTACGAGGTTATATCGTGTTTTGGGCCGTTTTCGGGTGTTTGGGCCTGTCCGGGGGAGTTTTGGCCTTGGGGGAAGCAGTGTTGGCCTTGGGGGATCAAGTTGGGCTGTAGGTAGGAACCCTAGGCCCATGTGGGAGAGTGGGGGCAGCAAGGACCTGCCCCTTGCGCCCCCTTGTGCCCCCCCAACCCTAGCCGCCCACTTCCCTCTCCCTCCCAAACCTCCTAGCCGCCACCCCCCATGCACCCCTCCCTTTCCCCCATGCGCCCATCCCTCTCCCCCATGCGCCACCTCCTCCCTCGCCTCCCCACCTCTAGACGGCCCTAGAGCCTCTCCCTCCGCGCGATATCGCTGTCCGGGAACTCTTCATCCAAGAGGATCCGGCGTTCCCGGCGATTCCGGCGTTATCGGCGATTGGAGGAGAGATCGGGTCGCGAGGAGGAGACGTTCGTCGACTGGGTGATCCGTCAAGAAGAGGTAAGGATTTGTGGTCTTGTTTGGGGTGGTCTAGGTGCTGTTAGATGGGTAATTTCATGGTTAATTTTTGATGTTTAGGTGCTATAATTAGAGGTATAGATTCATTTAGTAGATCTGATTCGCGCAGTAGCCTCGGCCAATTCCGGACAGTCGATTTCGGTCTCAGTTTTGGGGTTTTTAGGTTCGGAATTTGGTCGGACACCTGTTGAGAAAGTGTAGATAATCGAAAAACCTTTCAATTAAGACTAAGAACGCTTAATTCCGTCCAGCTATTTAAAAGTTATGGCTGTTTTACCGAACGTTGTCAAAACTATGACGTGATTGGGACAGATCGTGTTGATCTGTAGATTAGTCAATTTTAGAGGCCGAATCAGTTTTTCCCAATACTTAGAAAAAGTTAGTAAATTTCCTAAGCTTCTAGAAAATGTACTCGTTTGCTTGATTTGGAGTTTTAGAACTCAGGTTATGCTAGTTGGAAACCCGCTGTCCCGCCGGAAGAGATTCTCTGTTTTCGGGTTTTAGGGGTAGTTTGCGAAGTCAGGGTAGATGATCATTCATGTACTATTTTGATGGCACGTTTTGAGTGTGTGGTACCTATGTGTAGGTGGTGTGACCCTGGGAGTGCCCTCAACCTCTCGCCAATCCGTCGCCCACGGTTGAAGGCAAGTGTATTGGAATGGGTTTGGGTGTTGTATGATTGCTAGACTTGCTGAGGTGCAATATGACTACATGATATGCTAACTTGCCATGGTTGATGTTTGCCTATGATATGATGAACATGGTTACATATTGGTTATGAATTCGTTGTATTAATGTTTATGCAAGTTTATACATGTTCATGTCATGTGTGCATCCATAATGGAAGAGGCGTCCCATTCTGATGCGGGCCTCTGTGTTCACACGTAGTGAACACGAAAGACCTACCTCGTAATCCCATCCACGGTTGTGTATGGGAGCGAGTCAGTAAGAGTAGGCACCCTCCATCTACGGGATGGAAGGGGAAAGAGGGTGCACGCCGACGGGTGTGCACTCGGCAATACCGGTATGTGCTTCAAAGAGACATGTGCATTGCATTGCATGTATGATGATGTTTATTGAGATGCTCATGATGTTCCATGAGATGTTGATGAAGATGATTATGAGATGATTATGATGATGTTGTACGAAAGGTTAACGAAAATGTTATGAATGTTGTTAATGTCTACTCCATTGCAATACACTTTGCTGAGTGATGAACTCACGCTTGTTGTTTGATGTTTCCTTTAGGTACCTCGAGATCGGCTTATGGGAAAGGGAACTAGTGACATGTCTTCACTTAATTGCACCCAATTAGACAACTATACACTTCCATTCATAGTTGTGATGTTTACCCTGGTTTATGCTATATGGTGCTTTGGTTCCATTATTCCCTTCATAATCGTTCATGAAACGTTGGAGTTTATGTTATGGGTTTGAAATGATGATTTGTCTCCTGTTAGTGCTGTTTAGATGTCATCTATTATGCTATTATGATGTGATACTGTTATTGTTGCCCCAAACCATGCAAAAACAAGGGAAGTGCTGCCGAAATTTCGGTTAAAGCATTTACGCCCTTGCTGTAATTTAATCTTAATTATGGTATTTAGTTGTTGTTATTGCTATGTTTGGTGACATTCAGGGCATACTAGATGCCGGGGTGTTACAGCTGGTATCAGAGCGGGCTTCGGGTCCGTGGTGTATGAACTTAGTGAAATACCATAAGGTTAACTAAAAATTTTGACGTGGAATAACCTAGAAACATGGCTTAGGTTGTACTTAAAATTTTGTCTTAGCATAGCAACATTAAAACTTGTGTAAGTGGAATAACTTATTTAAAATTTGACACACATGGATGCACAGTAGGAAAGTGTATGGGTATCGTTGCTTTACGCTTAAATGTTGTGTTTAAGCCTTGATGTTGAATGCTATATGTGATAATGTATGTTGCTATGTTATTGAGAGAATTGATTTGATTGTTCTTGTTATTGTGATAATGTGGGGTTGTGGTGCCGAAGGGTTTCCGTCACCTCTTTTTGTTCATAGTAAGGGTGTGGTTTGACGGTGTGGCCGGATAGAGCCATCACCGAAGAACTATTAACACCTGTGGGAGAAGAGTGCTTACCCTTTATGTTGTAGATCGGGTAGTTGACTGGAGTCAAATAGAAGAGTTTGGTGGTGGATTCCTTCGGATTTTCTTTACCATTCTGACGATCGATTTGGGTTGGTTTTTCTTGGTTTTAGTTGATTGAAATCAAAGGAAAAGTGTTTGGTATTGGATTTTTGCGGATTGATCCTTCGGCGGTTTGTGGTTTTGTCTTCCTTGGTTGAAGACGAAGAAGAAGAGTTTAGTGTTGCGCCTTTTTGGTCGCCTTTTGGCTTTGACACCGGTTTTGGATGGTTGCTTTGCAAAGAAAGGTATAGTTTTGGTTCTTGTGTGTCTCACTGAGTTTAAAAGAAGTTATTGAAGTTTTTGTCCGAAAAGGTTTACTTGGTCGCTTGGTTCCCTCCGGTAGGAGTCTTTAAGATTGAAATGTGTTTTGGAGATCTTTTGCATGACCCAGTGTGAGTCATGTCCCATTGCAACTTTGAGAGTCAAGTTTCTTTGTGAATTTTTGGTTGAGTTTTAAAAAGAAAATGCTGCATATAAAATAAGTAGTCATTTGACTGAAATTATTTGTCAAAAGTGAAAATTGTTGTTTAGTATGTTATGTAGTATGTAACAATGTAGTTTATGGACATGATGTACTCCTAAGTTAATTTGCGAGTTGAACCAATTAAATGTAATTTTTATCTTTAGCTTAAGATTAAATGAACTTCTAGTGTTGTAGATTACTCTATAGCGAGAATGATTAAATGTGTGATTGTACATGCTTAGAATTTGTAGCTTTATGTTAAAAATGAGGTAGCACCCTGTAACACCCCGGCATTTAATATGCCCGAATGCTACCAAAAAATAGACTAAGCAACCTCTAAATACCACAAATACAAGTAAATTACAGTAAAGGCACGAATGCTAAAAACCGAAATTTCGGCAGCATCTCCTTTGTTTTAACATGAATTGAAGGAACAATAACAGCATAGCAATATATGGCAATATAAGAGGCATCTAAAATTGCAATAATTAACGGCATGACAACAATATAAGTCTAATTCCAAGCATTCAATGTCTCCATGAGCCAAACGAACAATAAGACTCTCATATCGCAAAACTAAACCATAAATCAATAAGCATCACACTTAATTTATTATCAAGACTCCAATTGAACGACTGTGGGAACAAATAAGTGAAGCTACGTGTAGAAGTGTGTCTATTTCTCCCCGCATGCCGGTCTCATGGTACCTAAAACAACAAGAAAGCACAAGCGTGAGTTCAACACTCAGCAAGTATATTGCAATGGTACAAAAGAACAATTACATGGCTACAACAACTCACATCATGTCTATCATCTTATTCATGTTCACATATCATTATCATCATCATCATGTATGCAATGCGATGCGATGCATATGTCTCCTGGAAACTCATACCGGTATGGTTGAGTACACACCCATCGGTGTGGACCCTCTCCTCCCTTCCATCCCGAAGATGGAGGGTGCCTACTCCTCGCTTCCATTCACCGCGGTGGATGGAATCACGATGTAGGACTTACACAATGGCGCCCCAGACTAGTCATAACTTTCTCACCGACCTTACCGGACTAGTTATGACTTTCTCACCGACCCGGCCATGTATCATGCCATGTATGCAAACGTGCCAACATCATAGATAACTTGTACAATAACACATTTCATCACAACATAATAAACCATATTCATCATATCAAGGGCAAACATTAAAGCATGGCATGTGAACATATTCTATATTCAATTTCAACTCAACAAAACTAGCAATCTACAACTCACTACCCATTCCAATACACTTGCCTCAACCACGGGCGACGGATTGGCGAGAAGTAGAGGGCACTCCCGGGGTCACACCACCTGCACATAGGCACCACACACTCAAAATCATGCCCACAAAACAATACGCAAACACTCTTCTACCCCGACTTCGCAATCTACTCGCACAACCCAAAAACAGAGGTTCTGTCCCGTCGGGACAGCAGAGTTGCAACGAGCATAATTCGGGTTCTAAGACTCTGAATCGATTAAACGAGTACATCCTCGCATAGCTTAGGAAATTTCCTAACTTTTTCTAAGTATATGGAAAAACTGATTCGGACTCTAAAGTGGTTTAATCTACAGAATACCGTGATATGTTCCAATCACGTCACAGTTTTTAACACGTTCGGTAAAACGAGCATAACTTTCAAACGGATGGGCGGAATTGGACTTTCTTTATACCCACTGAAAGGTATTGAAATTATCTACAACTTCTTCAACAGGCGGCAGACCAAATTCCAAATCTAAATTGGCAAAAACTCAAACCCTAGGTCGACTGCTCATGCTGCCCGAAATAGAGAACGTGGCAAACTCTAGATTCCATCTAATCTACCCAATTACAGCACCACCAATTGATCTAAAAACATGATATTAACCCTTATAACAGTACCTAGACCAACCCCAAGGATCCCCGTGGCCATACCTTCGCCCGACGAACGAAAAACCAACGGATCTCTTCCCGGTTCGCGCGATCTCCTTCCTCGCTCCAAATCCACCGGATCTCCTCATCGCGGAGCGCTCCAATGGACGGATCTTCAGGGTGGTGAGGTGGAGAGACTTCCCTAGGGCAGCAAGGGGTGGTGGAGAGGGGAGGGGATGGCGCAAGGGGGAGAGGAGGCGCCCAAAGTGGGGGTGGCGGCTTGGGTGGTGGGAGGAGGAGGTGGAGTTGCGGCTAGGGTTGTGGGGCGCATGTGGGAAGGGGGAGGATGCCCCCAAGGCAGGTTATCCTGCCTCCCCCTCCATCATGGGCCCAAAAATCCTCCCACCAAGGCCCACGACACATCCCCCTTGGGCCCGAACTCCCCCGGAGAGGCCCAAACTCCCGAAAACAGCCCGAAAATACGAATAAACCTCACAGCGTATAGTTTTAACCTCCGGTTTCATATTTTATAATGTTTTGACCTCAATATTCACATTTTATAAGATTACGACACTCCGTGGTGTCACACACCCTGCTGTTACTTAATGGGAAAATGACCATTGATAGTGTTTAAAGTTTTAAACCTTGATGCGTAGTGAGAACATTAAGATGATGTAAACTACTATGGAAGTAATAGTAAATTGGTTGGTTATCTAAAAGACTTTTAATATAGGGTTGGTAGAACAAATTAATTGTGATGGTGATCAACCCTAGTGCATGATAGATGACTAGAACTACCATGTTGCTATTATGAACTAAGGAAATAATTGAAAGGATGTAATTGTGTTCTTGAAATGCTAATACAAATGACAATTGAGAAGGTAGGAGTTGTTGTTTGATGTTGTTGTTAAGAGCATTGGGATTGTCTAACTTATTAAATTTATTTTAATAGTTGGAGTATGTTGTGTAGTGGTAATTGTGTTATAACCTATGTATAGGGTAGCTAAAAGCAATGTTGTTGTTTGATGATTATGCTCATTTGTTGAGATTGATGACTAAGTAGTAGTAGTAATTGTTTAGATTACATGTTGAAAACCATGGTTAAATGGAGGAAATTGTAACATGTTGTGATGGAGTGAACCTTGGATAATTAACATGATGTAGAATTTTATCCTTAATGAATGTATATCTTAGAATCATATTTACGAACTTTGTCTTGTGAATATAATATTTACTTGTTGAAGTCATTAATTGATTGAACAAGTTTCAATTGTCAAGATGTTGACGTATGGATGGTGTAAAATTGATAGGGTGATCATGCTAAAGAATTCGTTGAAGTATTATGTTTTAAATTGAGAATATGATGTTTTATAATGTGTTTGTCTATGGGGATCAGGATGAGGTAGTATTGGTTGGATGTCTTTTTGATAAGCATTATAAACTTTGTTTATAAGTGTTGGGAAAGGTAACTAGAGAAAGAATTTGTTAGGTAGTTTTTGGTTGAATTATGACGGGGCTTCTCAAGGAGTAAATAATGAATATTGAAGTCTTTAATGGAAAGCATAATGGAACACTAGATGGTTGTATCTATGCTGAGCCGGTGTTTAAAACCTTTTTGGTCTGGTTGGGTTGTTGGCTATTTTGGTTGAATGTGTTCGGTCAAGGTGTTCCTTATGTTTCGTTTCAGAGTTTCCCTAAACTTGTAGTGATTGGTGCAAACCTTTGGTTTGGCTAATTTGTTTAGTTTATGCTATGAGTATGGGTTTACACCCCAAAAGTTTTTGAGTGGGTCGCGCTCTTTCGCGTTCACACTGAATTACCTTTGGAATAAATGTTTAAAAGGAAGCGGAGAGTCATAGTGGGTTGTGTTGGAAACTCTTGAGCTGAGCATTTAATTTGTAACTCCATTTGGCTAGAGTTGGAGTTATATGGAAAATGTGTGTGGTGTTTGCAAGTGCTTCAAAAGGTGGACTTTATGAATGTTTCATAAGTGATTTTGTTAGTGAAGTGTTCCTTTTTTGGAAATAAGTTTCCCTTTCTCTTTGAGAAAATTTGTGGCGGTTGTGGGTGCAGATGTTTGACTCTGGAGTTGATGTTCTTTTCCAAAATGTTGAGTTTGGTTAGAATAAGAGGTTTTGCAAATTTAGCTTCCAATTGTTGGTGGGTTATGATATGATGTGGTGTTTTCCTGTTACCGGTGTTGCCGTCATAGTCTATATGAATTGTCGCCACAATCGATGTTATGTGTGTTTCAAACGTGTGATACCGAGGAAGAAGTCTCTTGGTGCATGACTAATCGGTATTGTTGTTACCTGATGAATGAATGGTGAAAAGGAAACATGACATCGTTTATGTATAATTAATCATAAAAGAGTCGATGAGCAGGTCGGTGAGAAAGTCATATATGGATATATGACTAATCCGGAGTGCTCTTGAAAAGTTTGCATTCATGCCATGAATCGAGATGTCCATTTCTTTCTAGTAGGAGAAAGAAATAATGAATAAATTATGGTATTTTGGCTGTGGTGTAAGAGATTTGAGTTTCTTTGCATTTTGGCTTAGGAAAATAAAATGAGTGCTCTTTGGATGTTGCCGAATTCTTTCCAAAGTGTTTTTTTTTTGCGCTTTGGGGTTCGAGTTGTTGTATGTAGATCAATGGGTTTCATGGTTTATGGCTGAGCTCATTCAATGATTGTACTCTTTGTCTTGGTCCTTTGAGTGGAAGAGTGTGAGGGCGAGACCTTCTTACTAAGAGAAATCTAGTGTGGGTTGTTAATGACCTAAGTTATTAGGTGTTGCTAGTAGTGGATCGTAAATGGTTTAAAAGTGAGGAGTAAAGAGAGGTTGTGTATGACTCAATGCAAACCTTCTTGGAGAATTGTGTCATTAATGTGTTCCTCGATAGGGTTGATTAAAATATTAGTGGACCACTTGGTGGTTGCTAGTAATTGCCTTATATTTTCAAAGTGTATTGAATCTTTTTGTCCATGAACTATGAGCGAGTTGTGTCAACCGAAGTGGATTGTTCGGTTGTTATTGTTTTTGCGGGTTTGCAGGACCCTGGTCATAAAGTAGGCTTTCTTTTTCGGTGGTAGGGGTGGGTGTTGGTCTTGTTGTAAAATATCAATCTTTTGCCAGGTTGTAACCCCGAGGGTTCAAGCAGTTGGTAGTCTTAGAGTGTTGTGTCTCACTTGGTTTGCGTCGTCTTGAATACGATGAACCACAGTTGAGAGGTTGAGATATGAAATCACTTTTGTGCGTGGGAGCTAAAGAGGGATCTAGAAGTTGGTACCGTGTCCTTCTAGAGAGTGGCTTTGGTTAAGGGATCGGGCACTTTAGTGCCAAGGAATGTATGGAATGAGGAGTGTGAGACTGCTTCCTTTCGTGGTCTGTTTTGGGAGCTTATTTTATCGTTTGGGACGTTCTGAGGCCTTGTGTGAGTGCTTTGTGTACCAATTTGAGTAAAAGTTCTGGCAAGTTTTGAATGTGAGTTATCGGTAGAGCCATTAGTCTTCGAGCCTTAGCTCCTTGCTTTTGAGTTCTGGCTAGTGCAATCCGTAGGGGTTTCTGAGCAGGTTCTGAGAAGTGAACATTAGCTCCCTTCGATTTGTTTGTTTGCGTAGTGGTGTGTCTCGGATTCGGGGTCGAATCCTGTTGAAGGGGGGGGGGAGAATGTGACACTACGGAATGCCGGAGTGCGATATTATAGGTTCCGGTAGATAAGGTATGAGGTTATATCGTGTTTTTAGCCGTTTCCGGGTGTTTGGGCCTGTCCGGGGGAGTTTGGGCCTTGGGGGAAGTAGTGTGGGCCTTGGGGGATCAAGTTGGGCCATAGGTGGGAACCCCAGGCCCATGTGGGAGAGTGGGGGCAGCAAGGACCTGCCCCTTGCGCCCCCTTGTGCCCCCCCAACCCTAGCCGCCCACTTCCCTCTCCCTCCCACACCTCCTAGCCACCACCCCCATGCACCCCTCCCTCTCCCCCATGCGCCCATCCCTCTCCCCCATGCGCCACCTCCTCCCTCGCCTCCCCACCTCTAGCCGGCCCTAGAGCCTCTCCCTCCGCGCGATCTCGCTGTCCGGGAACTCTTCGTCCAAGAGGATTTGGCGTTCCCGGCGATTCCGGCGTTACCGGCGATTGGAGGAGAGATCGGGTCGCGAGGAGGAGACGTTCGTCGACCGGGTGATCCATCAAGAAGAGGTAAGGATTTGGGGTCTCGTTCAGGGTGGTCCAGGTGCTGTTAGATGGGTAATTTCATGGTTAATTTTTGATGTTTAGGTGCTGTAATTAGAGGTATAGATTCATTTAGTAGATCTGATTCGCGCAGTAGCCTCAGCCAATTCCGGACAGTCGACTTCGGTCGCGGTTTTGGGGTTTTTAGATTCGGAATTTGGTCGGCCGCCTGTTGAGAAAGTTGTAGATAATCGAAAAAACTTTCAATGAAGACCAAGAACGCTTAATTCCGTCCAGCCGTTTAAAAGTTATGGTTGTTTTACCGAACGTTGTCAAAACTGTGACGTGATTGGGATAGATCGTGTTGATTTGTAGATTAGTCAATTTTAGATGACGAATCAGTTTTTGATTTTGATGATAAATCAACACGATCTATCCCAAATCAACACGATCTATCCCAAATCAATTTAATCTTAATTGTGGTATTTAGTTGCTGTTATTGCTATGTTTGGTGACATTTAGGGCATACTAGATGCCGGGGTGTTACATTGTTCTTCGGCTTGGCACATGAAAAAGGAACATTCATGGAGTAAAAGGTCAAGTAAAGAAGACTAAAAGTTGAAGTCAAGGTACAATTGTGTTAAAGACCTTTCATTTAGTTTTACCGATCTTGGAGTTAGAAGTAAACGATCGGATTGTTAGAATAGGTGCCGTACTATTAAGGGGGAGTGATGTCTAGTAGCTTGAGTACGATTAAGGTCAATTGGCCCAAATTCATTTTTGAATCATTCCTTAATTGCATTAGAACATGCTTCTCCAAACATTTTCATGAAAATTCAGTATTGTCGACACTACCGCCAAGTTAGGGCTGACAATACCGCATGGGTGGTATTGCCACAATTTACATGACAGTAGCATTTTTCCAGAGAGTTCTTGCTGCGTGTTTTTCTTAAAAACTCTGGACCAATAGTACCGATGTGTGAAATCATGTGCTGAAAAATTGGCTTAGAATTGAATTTGCAAAATGTGTTTGTGCTTGTGTCTGACAATTTGACAGCAAACAGTGAAGTCATCTTTTGTGCTGGACCAAACTCTCAAACCAGTAAGTTTTACATGTACGCCGGACCAAATTTTTTGGTCCGTCGTGAATGGTTTTTTGAGTGACTTTTTCATGTGTACGCCGGACCATATTTTTTGGTCCGTCGTGAATGCGTTTTTGCTCGATTAGGGTTTTGAGCAAACTTGGAATTGAGTTTTTGGTTTGACCTTGAGATTATGAAATTGGTGAGAATTTCATGATGCTTGTTTTGAAGTGGACTTTATGCAATGCTCGTGTGAGTATTTGCATGAACTAATGTTGAGTCAAGTCGCGGACTTGTGCTCGGATTTGTTTTGTGGTTTGTTCATGTGCAGGTATTGCTCGAAGACGAACGTGGTCGATGACGGGACCGGAACTAGGTTCATGGAGGAGCTGAGGTTCGGGACTAGGTTCAGGGAGGAACTGAGGTCTTGGTGGTCAAGGATGTCATGCGGGACGTTCGGGCTAAGAGAATGATGCACATGAAGAATGGTTAGTCACGTGAGAATGGCAGGAGGTCATTCGCGTGCAAAGTGTTAGTCACGTGAGTATGGCAGGTGGCCATACGCGTGCAAAGTGTTAGTCACGTGAGTATGGTATGGTTGCCATACGCGTGCAAGAGTTGTACTCGGCCAGGTTGGGCCAAGAGGAGTTGTGTTAAATACATACTCCTTCTAGATTAGGAATTGTATTCAGAACTCCTTGTGTTTTGCTCCTTTAAATAGGAGGGGTGTCTCCTGTTGAAGGGCATCAATCGGAGCTGAGCGCATTGAGAGCCTCAAGCTCGCTTTTAGGTTTGTACTCTTTTGATGAGAGTACTTTAGACAAAAGAAATAAAGATCAATTCTTCTAGATCCTTGCGTGCTTGATGCTTAGCGTTGCTACAGTGTTTCCTGTTTTGGTTCTTGTTTGCATGCTTGTTCTTTTCTAGATTGGTTTTTGTTCTTTTAGTTTTATCTTGATTTGATCCATCAAAACCTTTCTAGAGAATTTATTTAGGGTTTCTCTAAGTTTAGTTGATTAATCTTTTGTCGTTTCTGTTAAACTTTCAAGTTTTGGTTAGATTAATTATCGTCATCTTTTTTCATAGCAATCTTGCAAGGTTCATAACTTTTGATCCGTAAGTCCGATCGAGTTGATTCTTTTTGGGTTCGATTCGTATTGGAATCTAGTTTCTCGTGTCCAAATTTCAGATCAATCTAACGGTTGGATCTCCGGGAATTCTTGTTTTACCGAACCTCTGTCATTCTGTTTTTGTCGAATACGAGGCAATTATTTGGTTCTGTTTTGGGGTGAACTTTTAGTAGATCAAGAATTTGGTTTTAGCTTCCGCACAATCATTCACCCCCCCTCTGATTGCTATATTCGTATACTTCGATCCTACACGATGTGCTAAAGATGGTACTACTGCAAGTGCGGTAGTACCCGAGTTGTTGCCCAATACTTATTTAACATAAGCACCTTTTCTATGTGTTTTTCTATAGCCGGAGCTACTGCCATGTAAAATCTGGTACTTCCGAAGGTTGGTAGTACCGTGATATAGCTCCAGTACATATTTCACAGAAAGAGTGTTTTTTAGCAACCTCTCTGTATTGAAGGCCGGTACTTCCGCTGTGAAAAAGAAGGTAGTACCACAAATTTCATACCAGTAATTATTTTACAAAGAAGACATTTTTCTAAGTTGATCAAGATTCAAAAGTCAGTGCTACCACATTTTGTGTGTCGGTAGTTCCATACCTCATTTAATGGCTATTACCTATCGCATTTAATGCGCTATTTTGATCGTTGGACAAGGTTTGGTATTACCGGGCTTTGCGAGCTGGTAGTACTGGGATTCTTGATTTTTTATGCTATTTGATTCCAACGGTTATAATTGTGGGTCATGGCTATAAATACCCACACACCTACATTATGGGATCTTCTTCGACACTCACTAAATACTTTGTGAGCTCTAGCAAGTATTCTCTCTTGCTTTGTGCATTGAATTCACATTTTGAGGGAGTTAGGAGCATTCAAGTGCATATTTCGAGTTTGAGCTAATTAGACACTTGAATCAACCTCAAGCAAGTGTCATCACTTTATTCTCTTGGAGGTTACCGCCTCCTAGATGGCTTCGTGGCGAGAGAACCGGTGATCTCCTCAAAGAAGGTTATGAGGAGGCCCGAGGATTGTAAAGGCCGGAGCTCGCCTACCTGGAGTAGGGAGGAACTACCAATAGTGATCGAGGGAGGCTTATTTGCGCAAGGAGTCGGCTTGATTTGTTTAAGCTTCCTCAACATGGATCATGGAAGACCGATAAGTCTTTGAGACCACAGAAAAATCTCTTGTGTCCATCTTTGTGGTTTGCTCTACATTTTATTTGTGCAATTTACTTTTCTAGAATATTTATTTGTGATTCTCTCTAGGATTGTGTATTTGCTTGGACTTAGCTTATTGGTGCATTTTAGTGGTACCTAGGCGTTTTTGGCCTTAATGTTAAAATTCTCAATTCTAGTATTGCTTGTTCAATTATTGCAATTAGAGCCATGAAGTTTTAAAACATCTTATTCACCCTCTCTAGTCAGTTATCCTTTATCCTACAGTCTCCAAAATGAACACTATGCCTGTGTCGTGCACGCCGTGGACTCCAGCATGTTTCGGGGGTTGCATGCATGCCAAAGCCAATATAAAGGGAGCATTAGAGTCACCTAGATTTCCTCGTCCAAAGCCCTAACCCTTGCCATTGAGTTTCCTCAGGATTCCTGTTTTTCCCTTACTACTGCCACCGAGGTCTTCATTAGATTCTGTCACTATTATTGAGTTTCTGTTGTCTTGGTCTTCACCTTTAGATTTACCTTGCTATGTTCTACCTTGTGAACACCTCATGGCTGGAGCATCACTGGACGTCGTTGTTGCCGTACGGAGCTTGTCATTGTGCCACCTTCATGGTCGTCACCATCATTAGAGGCCATCATTCGTCTTGAGGCTCAATGCTGCTCGCTGGATCTTAGTACCGTGAACAGTGTCACTTTCGTGTGGGGTCCATATGTATTGAGTCAAACCTATGAGTCGTGTCCACCACAGACTAGGCTTAGTGTTTAAGGACTTGGTCTATGTGACACTACGATATGGTGTGACATTATAGAATGTGAAATTAGAGAATAAAACCTTTCGGCTTGAGGTTTACTCGCGTTTTTGGGCCGTTTGAAGTGATGTGTCACCACGGAGTGTCGTAACCTTTTAAATGGTGCATGTTAAGGTCAAAAACTTTATGAAATATGCTATGGCAGGTTAAAACCATAAGGTATGGAGGTTAATAACGTTTCCGGGCCATTTTCGGGGTTTTGGGCCTTCCCGGGGGAGTTTGGGCCTTAAGTGGGCTTTGGTGGGATGGAGTAGGTCTCCGTAACGGACTAGGATTGGGTGTGGGGGCTGGTAAAATGGCTCCCCACCAGCCCTTGGGCGTTCACCCCTGCCCCTTGTGCGCCCTTCCCCCCCCACTTGCCCTTGCCCTAGCCGCCTCCCTCCTCCCTTGGCCGTGCGCCTCCCCCTCCTTTGCCCCATTGCTCCCCACCTCTCCACCACCTCTCCTCCACCCCCTTGCTGCCCTAGGGTGGTCTCCACACCTCTGCACCTTGTGGATCCATCCGTTGGAGCGAGGAGCGAGGAGCGAGGAGTGTGGAGCGAGGAGCGATCCGCGAGGAGATCTATTAGAGATTCGTTCGTTGGGCAAAGGTATGATCATGGGGATCCTTGGAATTGATCTAGGTACTGTTCTTAGGGTGATTATCAAGTTTTTAGATCAATTGGTGGTGCTGGATTGGAGTTCTTTGGGTTAGATCTAGACGTTGCCACGTTTCTGTTTTCGGGCAGATTGAGCAGTCGGGCTAGGGTTCGAGTTTTCGTCGATTTAGAATCTAAATCTGTCCGTACGGACTTAAAAGAAGTTGTATATAATTTAATTATCTTTCCGTGGACATAAAGCACGTTAAAATCCGATCAGCCGTTTGAAAGTTATGGCCGTTTTACCGAGCGTGTTAAAATCTGTGACGCGATTGGAACAGATCGTAGTAATCTGTAAATTAAACAATTTTAGAGTCCGAATCAGTCTTTCCGTATAACTAGAAAAAGGTAGGAAATTTCCTAAGCTTCGCGATGGTGTACTCGTTTAATTGATTTGGAGTCCCAGAACTCAAGTTATGGCCTTTGCAAGGCTGCTGTCCCGCCGGGACAGAACCTCTGTTTTTAGGTTTGCAAGTAGTGGGCAATGTCGGGTTAGATGGGGATTTGTGTACTATTTTGCGGGCATTATTGTGAGTGTGTGATGCCTATGTGCAGGTGGTGTGACACCGAGTGCCTCTACGTCCCACAAATCCGTCGCCCGCGGTTGAGGCAAGTGTGTTGTAATGTATAGCGGATTGTAGGTTGTTTGTTGATATTGGATGAAAGATTGAACACTTGCTATGCTCACTTGCCATGCTTGCTGTTTTCCAATGAAATATTGAGTATGATTATCATGGTTCGATGCCATGTGTTTATATTTGTCATGATGAGTTTCCATATGTTTATGTACATGTGAAATATGATAATTGGCATAGTTGCATGCATGACATGTTACATGGCCCGGGCGGTGAGAAAGTCATTAACTAATCCGGGAAGGTCGGTGAGAAAGTTATGACTAATCCGGAGAGCCATTAGAGTAAGTCCTACATCGTGATTCCATCTACCGTGGGTTGTGGAAGCGAGGAGTAGGCACCCTCCATCTTCGGGATGGAAGGGGGGAGAGGGTGCACACCGACGGGTGTGTACTCAACCATACCGGTATGAGTTTCCATGGAGATATGAGCATAACATTGCATTGCATTGCATTGCAATACATTTTTTTTAATGATGATGATGTTGTTATGTGCTCAAGTATGAGATGTTATATGTGATGTGAGGTATTATTGTCTTGTAAATGATCTTGTTGTCCATTACAATATGCTTGCTGAGTTTTCGAACTCACGCTTGTGTTTTATGTTGTTTTTAGGTACTTTGAGATCGGCATGCGGGAAAAAAGGGATCTAGCTACACTTCTACACGTAGCTCCACCATCATAGTCCATAATTAACCACTTGGAGACATGATATTAAGAGTTGTGTCCTAAACTTAATGTATGGTTTAATCTAGCATGCTTGTGAATCCTTATTTGCTTCGTTATAGTTTATGAAGTGGTTAAGCGTGGTATTATTGGCGTAACTTGATGTTATGTCCATTTATGTTGTTGTTTTAGATGTCGTGTGCTATGATATATATCTTGCCATGATATTGAGATTGTGTTAATTCATGGAAAAACAAAGGAGATGCTGCCGAAATATCGGTTTTTAGCATATGAACCTTTGCTGGAATTTATGTTTAATTGTGGTACTTAGATGTTGTTTAGCTTATGTTTGGTAGCATTCGGGCATATTAAATGCTGGGGTGTTACAGTTGGTATCAGAGCGGGCTGTAGGTCCTTGGAATGTGTATTTTTAGTGTCATGCTATAGAGTACAACTAAAATGTGATGTGGAATAACTTAGAAACATGGCTTAGGTTTTTACTAAAATTTTGTCATAGGATAGCAACATTAAAACTTGCAAAAGTGGTATAACTAATCTAAATTTTGACACACATGGATGCATAGTAGGAAGGGTATGGGTATCGTTGTTTACGCTTAAATGTTGTACTTAAGCCTTGTTGCTAAATGCTATATTTGATATAGTACGTTGCTATGTCTATGAGATAAATGATTGAATTATTCCTGTTGTGGTGGTAAAAGTGGGGTTTTGGTGCCGAAGGGTTTCGGCCACCTCTCTTATTTCATAGTAAGGGTGAGGTTTGTGGTGTGGCGGTTAGCGCCACCACCGAAGAACTATTGACCCTGTAGGAGAAGAGTGCTTATCCTTTCTGTCGTTGATCGGGTAGTTGACTGGAGTCAAATAGAAGAGTTAATGGTGGTTTCCTTCGTATGTTCTTTGCCGTTCTGACGGTCGGTGTTCTTTGCTTTTCTTGGCTTTAGTAGATTTGAATCAAATGAAAAGTGTTGGGTTTTCGCGGATCGTTCCGTATGCGGTGTGTGGTTTTCTCTTCCTTGGTTGAAGACGAAGAAGAGGAGACTAGTGTTGCGCTTCTTTTGGGCGCCTTTCCAGTTTTGATGCCTGTTGATTGCATTATGGGGAACAAGCATTCAATTTATCCCTGTGTTTGTCTTTCTATGAGGTTAAAGGAGTTATTGCGGAGTTGTGCCAAACCTGGCTGTCAGGGCTGAAGTTCTGTGGCTTTGTAGTAGTACGTGGTGTTTGATTTCGTTATTTTACTGGTTTAAAAAATCATCTTTGAAAAAAACCCTTCTTGTTTCGTGAAAGATTGGGGTTTGGTGCTAAGGTTTTATTTGCAAAGGTTTATTTGATCGGTTGGTTCCCTCCAGTGGGAGTCTTGGAGATTGAAAAGTGTTTTGGAGAATTCCTTTGCATGACCAAGTTTGGGTTTGTCTCATCGCAATTTTGAGAGTCAAATTTTCCTTATGAACTTAGGATGAGTTTTAAAACTAAAATGCTGTAAACAAAGTAGTCTTTTGACTGAAATCGTTTGTCCCTAGTAAGAATTGATGTTTAGCATGTTATGTAGTAGGTAACAATGTGGTTTATGGATTGATGTGTTGCTAAGTTAAATTTTGAGTTGAATCAATTCAATGTGATTAATATCTCTAGCTTGAGAATAAATAGACTACTAGTGTTGCAGTTTACTCTTAGCGAGAATGATTAAATGTGTTAATGTACATGCTTAGAATCTGTTGCCTTGCTTTAAAAGTGCTTATGATCCTTGTTAATGTTAAAAGTTTAAACTTTGATGCATAGTTAAAACATTAAGATGATGTAGACTGCTGTTATTGTAAAAGAAACTTTCTTTGGTTGTTAAAGATGTTCTAATCTAATGGATTAATAGAGAAATTTAATCGTGTTGACTAGTGACTTTAATTTGGATGTTGATTAGAGTTGCTATTTATGTTGTTGCAAACTACTAGTATCTTTGGAAGTATGCAGTTGTGTCGCTACAATGCTAGTATTGATATCAATGGAGAAGACATAAGACTTATTGTTAATGATGTTGTTAATGGTAGTGTTAATGCTAGTATTTAGTCTATTTTAAATAGTGGGAGTATGTTGTGTGGTGGTAATTTTGTTATCACCTATGTATAGGGTAGCTAAAAGTAATGTTGTTGATTGATGATTATGCCCATTTGTTGTTATTGATGACTAAGTAGTTGTGGTAACTGTTTAGATTATTCGTTGGAAAACCATGGTTAAAATAGAGGAAAATTTTAACATGTTGCGATGGAGTGAGCTTTGGATAATTAACATGATGTACAATTTCATCCTTAATGAATGTATGCCTTGGAATCCTAGTTATGAACTTTGTCTTGTAGAGATAATATTTACATGTTGAAGTCGTTGTTTAAGCTGAATAAGGTTCGGTTGTCGAGACGTGAATATATAGGTGGTATGAAATTTATAGGTTGATCTTGCTGAAAGATTTGTGGAAGTACTATGTTTCAAATTTAGAATAAGATGTATTATGATTCGGTGAGCCGTGGGGATCATGTCATTATAGTCTTGGTTGGGTGCCTTTTTGATAAGCATCATAAACCCTTATTAAAAAATGTTGGGAATGGTAACTAGAGGAAGAATTTGTTGTGAAACTTTCGGTTGAATTGTGTTGGGGATCCTCAGATAGTAAATAGTGATTATTGAAGTCTTTAATGGAAAGCGTAGTGGAGTACTAGAGATGGTTCCTTTCATGCTGAGCTGTTGTCTAAAAACCTTTGAAACTGGTTTGGTTGTTTGCCATTTTGGTTGAAGGGTTTTCGGTCAAGGTGTTCCTTATGCTGTGTTTCAGAGTTTCCCCAAAACTCGTAATGTTTGGTGTCGACCTTTGGTTTTGGCAAATTTGTTTAGTTCGTGTTGTGAGTTTGGATTTACATCCAAAAGTTTTGAGTCGATCGCGCCCTTTCGCGTTCGCACTGGATTATCTTTGGAATTAATTTTAAAAGGAAGCAGATGGTCTTAAAGGGTTGTGTTGGAAACTTTTGAGTTGAGCCCTTAATGTGTAACTCTTTTTGGCTAGAGTTGGAGTTGTTTTGAAAATGTGTGTGATGTTGCGAGTGCTTCAAAAAGGTGGACTTTATGAAAGTTTTACAAAGTGATTTTGTTAGTGAGGTGTTCCCTTTTGGGAATGAGTTTCCCTCTCCTTGAGGAAGTTCGTGATGGTTGTGGGAGCAGATGCTCGACTTGAAATTTTGATGTTCTTTTCCAAAATGTTGAATTTGGATGAAATGCAATGTTGTGCAAGTTCAGTTTTCAACTGATGTGGGGTCTTTTACGACGTGGTGTTTTATCACAACTATCTGCCGTCATAGTCTATATGAATTTCCGCAACCTTCGATGTTAATTGTGTTTCCATCATTTGATACCGAGGAAGAAGTCATTTGGTGAATGACTATTCGGTGCCGTTGTTACATGATGAATGAAGGGTGAAAAAGGAAAACGAGACATTGTTTATGCATAATTAATCATAAAGGAGTCGACGAGCCAGGTCGGTGAGAAAGTCATATAAGGATATATGACTAATCCGGAGTGCTCTTGAAAAGTGTGGATGCATGTCAAGAATCGAGATGTCCATTTCTTTCTAGTATGAAAAGAAAGAATGAAGGATTTATGCTTCCTTTGTGATTTGGCTTGGATGTTGCCGAATTCTTTCGAAAATGGTTGTTAACGCTTTGGGTTTGAGTTGTCGTGTGTACACTTGGGGATGATACCTAAGTGTTTTTGTGTGAGGGCGAGACCCTCTTAAGAAAGGAACCAATTGTGGTTTGGTAAGGTTTTCGATCCTAGCTTGGGCTAGGTGTCGAACCTTAGTGGTATAAGGGTGGTTTGTGATGGAGGTTGATGATGTATGGGTTTAACCTTTACTAAGAGTAGCGATGGGTGGAAGTGAAGTTGACGGTAGATCGGTGATAATTGCCCTGCCGTGAGCAGTTGTTTTCACTAGTTGTTTTTGGGTTTGAGTCTTGCCTGGGAAAGGATGGAATAAAATGTTAGTATGATGGTGTATCGGAAGGGCAAGTGTGCCTTAATGAGTTTTCCCCTCGATGGAAATTTTCGGGAATGTAGAAAGGTCGTTAAAGGAATTGTGACTTCCTTTGAATATGTCATGTTGAGTTTAATGGAGTATGGTAGTCAGGTTGGTTGTGATAGAAGTATGAAGTGTTTGCCGTGAGGATTCGAGCGTTTTGGGTTGATGGAGCCCTTTGTGGTTGAAACGCAGATTCTGTTGGGGAATTGAAGTGAAGGTCGATTTATGAGGGGTTGCCCTTAGTTGAGCTAGATCAACACTTTTTCTCTATGTGTTGGTTTTGGGAACTCGTTTGTTGTTTGTTCCGGTTTTAGTCGTTGTGTGAATGTTTTGTGCTGCAGAGAAGCCGTTTGTCCTTTGGGGATTTTGTCATTGATTTTGGCGTCCTTCGGATTCGAGGTCGAATCCTGTTGAAGGGGGGGAGAATGTGACACTACGATATGGTGTGACATTATAGAATGTGAAATTAGAGAATAAAACCTTTCGGCTTGAGGTTTACTCGCGTTTTTGGGCCGTTTGAAGTGATGTGTCACCACGGAGTGTCGTAACCTTTTAAATGGTGCATGTTAAGGTCAAAAACTTTATGAAATATGCTATGGCAGGTTAAAACCATAAGGTATGGAGGTTAATAACGTTTCCGGGCCGTTTCTGGGCCGTTTTCGGGGTTTTGGGCCTTCCCGGGGGAGTTTGGGCCTTAAGTGGGCTTTGGTGGGATGGAGTAGGTCTCCGTAACGGACTAGGATTGGGTGTGGGGGCTGGTAAAAGGACTCCCCACCAGCCCTTGGGCGTTCACCCCTGCCCCTTGTGCGCCCTTTCCCCCCACTTGCCCTTGCCCTAGCCGCCTCCCTCCTCCCTTGGCCGTGCGCCTCCCCCTCCTTTGCCCCATTGCTCCCCACCTCTCCACAACCTCTCCTCCACCCCCTTGCTTCCCTAGGGTGGTCTCCACACCTCTGCACCTTGTGGATCCATCCGTTGGAGCGAGGAGCGAGGAGCGAGGAGCGTGGAGCGAGGAGCGATCCGCGAGGAGATCTATTGGAGATTCGTTCGTTGGGCAAAGGTATGATCATGGGGATCCTTGGAATTGATCTAGGTACTGTTCTTAGGGTGATTATCAAGTTTTTAGATCAATTGGTGGTGCTGGATTGGAGTTCTTTGGGTTAGATCTAGACGTTGCCACGTTTCTGTTTTCGGGCAGATTGAGCAGTCGGGCTAGAGTTCGAGTTTTCGTCGATTTAGAATCTGAATCTGTCCATACGGACTTAAAAGAAGTTGTATATAATTTAATTATATTTCCGTGGACATAAAGCACGTTAAAATCCGATCAGCCGTTTGAAAGTTATGGCCGTTTTACCGAGCGTGTTAAAATCTGTGACGCGAGTGGAACAGATCGTAGTAATCTTCAAATTAAACAATTTTAGAGTCCGAATCAGTCTTTCCGTATAACTAGAAAAAGGTAGGAAATTTCCTAAGCTTCGCGATGGTGTACTCTTTTAATCGATTTGGAGTCCCAGAACTCAAGTTATGGTCTTTGCAAGGCTGCTGTCCCGCCGGGACAGAACCTCTGTTTTTAGGTTTGCAAGTAGTGGGCAATGTCGGGTTAGATGGGGATTTGTGTACTGTTTTGCGGGCATTATTGTGAGTGTGTGATACCTATGTGCAGGTGGTGTGACACCGGGAGTGCCCTCTACGTCCCACAAATCCGTCGCCCGCGGTTGAGGCAAGTGTGTTGTAATGTATAGCGGATTGTAGGTTGTTTGTTGATATTGGGTGAAAGATTGAACACTTGCTATGCTCACTTGCCATGCTTGCTGTTTTCCAATGAAATATTGAGTATGATTATCATGGTTCGATGCCATGTGTTTATATTTGTCATGATGAGTTGCCATATGTTTATGTACATGTGAAATATGATAATTGGCATAGTTGCATGCATGAAATGTTACATGGCCCGGGCGGTGAGAAAGTCATTAACTAATCCGGGAAGGTCGGTGAGAAAGTTATGACTAATCCGGAGAGCCATTAGAGTAAGTCCTACATCGTGATTCCATCTACCGTGGGTTGTGGAAGCGAGGAGTAGGCACCCTCCATCTTCGGGATGGAAGGGGGGAGAGGGTGCACACCGACGGGTGTGTACTCAACCATACCGGTATGAGTTTCCATGGAGATATGAGCATAACATTGCATTGCATTGCATTGCAATACATTTTTTTTAATGATGATGATGTTGTTATGTGCTCAAGTATGAGATGTTATATGTGATGTGAGGTATTATTGTCTTGTAAATGATCTTGTTGTCCATTACAATATGCTTGCTGAGTTTTCGAACTCACGCTTGTGTTTTATGTTGTTTTTAGGTACTTTGAGATCGGCATGCGGGAAAAAGGGATCTAGCTACACTTCTACATGTAGCTCCACCATCATAGTCCATAATTAACCACTTGGAGACATGATATTAAGAGTTGTGTCCTAAACTTAATGTATGGTTTAATCTAGCATGCTTGTGAATCCTTATTTGCTTCGTTATAGTTTATGAAGTGGTTAAGCGTGGTATTATTGGCGTAACTTGATGTTATGTCCATTTATGTTGTTGTTTTAGATGTCGTGTGCTATGATATATATCTTGCCATGATATTGAGATTGTGTTAATTCATGGAAAAACAAAGGAGATGCTGCCGAAATATCAGTTTTTAGCATATGAACCTTTGCTGGAATTTATGTTTAATTGTGGTACTTAGATGTTGTTTAGCTTATGTTTGGTAGCATTCGGGCATATTAAATGCCGGGGTGTTACAGTCTATATACCAAAGGACCACATATAATTTCTCTTAGATGTTTAAATAGTTTGAAAATTAGTTGTTCAACCCATTTGAATTATACCTACCTTGTCATTTGCTATGCCATGATTGTTTGTCATGCTAGGATGGGTATTTGTTAGTTGCTAATATAATACCAATGTGGATTGGTTAGATCATGAAGTAGTTTGCTTAGCCATGCCACAAATAATTGGTATCTTTTGAAAGTGCAAATCTATCGGGATCTGAATGTGCAAATTCGGACCCTCTATGTATTCAGCATAGTCCAGTATCACGATAGTTTACACAGTCTCAACATAGATGAAATATCACAATCATACGCAGCAGAAATACTATTAAGTACTTCATCTATCAATATAACCTATTTGAATGACCTTATGGTCAAGTTACGATAATATGCCATGCAAAGCAAATACTAAGAAATAAGAAAACTGCAACGAAAAAAGAAGACTCATAGTAACCCATAAATTTACCATAGAAAACTGACAAGGCTCGCACCATAATTAACCATCTCCTCCTCAAGTGCTGGCGTGGACTCCTTCTCAACTGGTGAGTTGGGTGTTGCAAAGGGGTGAGTACATAAAGCACTCAGCAAGTCATGCACAAAATGCAAATCTATTATACTACATGCATGGCTTGTTCCAAATGAATGGCTAAAGTGGTTAAGCATTTATAAAAGATTAACATGTACAGTTTAAAATGATTGTAAATCAAATATTATCGCTAACTAACTTTCTTATTTATTTTCTAAGATTCAATGGCCCATAGCCTAACCAATTTCATTATCATTTCCCAAAGGCACATATCATCCCTTCCCAAGTTTTATTTTTTAAGATCTAACCCTTGAAGGTAATTATCGAGCATTGTCCAAAACCACAGACACGGCTATTCAAATAGGTTTGACACACTCTGCAGAGGTTATATACTTTACCCACAAGACATGATCACACCATGCCGAGCAATTATCACACTTCCTTCGGTGTGATGGCTAAGTGATTCATGATAAAACCTTTTAGAAACTTCTATCCTAACACATGAACCTCTCCGGTATTGCCTTCACTATCCCTTCCCTCACATAGAGCCGAAGTATAGGACAGACATACTGTTGGATCGACGTGAGATCGCAATACACCACATACTCCCCCATAACCACACCCCTGTGTGACTATCACCATGAGGTATCACATGCTAAGACATAGGTAACTTACTTAGGTAGTTCTGTCCCATTCCAGATATGTGGTTGTATGTTTGGCTCAGTTCAAAGGCTTGCAAGGTTAAGTCCTTAATTGACTGAGGCAAGACTACCAAACACTCAAATAAACAATGGCACATAGCCCTCACTTACATCAACCTGTCGGCGTATTTTACACCAGGGTCCCCACTCCCCCGCAATAAAAGAGACCGCCGGGCGGGCAGGGTGTGTCCGGGCACACCACCACGGCGAGCAGCAACTCCCCAGCATGGTCGCCCCAGTGGACAGGTAGCGACCAGGCCACACCACTGGGCGCCCAGGAAGGTGGACACCTAGGGGACACGTGGCAGTCAGGCCATGCCCCTGGGCGACCAGCGAGGTGGTCGCCCAGTGGATCGGTGGCGATCAGGCCACACCACTGGGCACCTAGGAAGGTGGTCGCCCAGTGGACAGGTGGCGATCAGGCCACACCACTGGGCGCCCAGGAAGGTGGTCGCCCAGTGGACAGGTGGCGATCAGGCCACACCACTGGGCGCCCAGGAAGGTGGTCGCCAATGACAGTGGCGCCAAAGCCACGCCCCTAGGCGACCAGTGAGGTGGTCGCCAAGTGGACAGGTGGCGATCAGGCCACACCACTGGGCGCCCAGGAAGGTGGTCGCCCAGCGGAAAGGTGGCGATCAAGCCACACCACTGAGCGCCCAGCAAGGTGGTCGCCCAGAGGACACGTGGCATGCAGGCAACTCCCTTGGCGTCCACCCCCGAGGCTGTAGCGCCCAGATCAAGGACATCTAATGCGAATCGTGCGCATTAAATGCAAAGCATGGAGGATGCAGTATGGCGGCGCGTCTTCCCAGGCGTGCATTAATTACGCGTGACATCACGACAGCGCCTCACCCTGGAGGCAGGTGGCGTTGGCGGGCGTGGGCCAGGCGGGGTGTGGCAGGCTGCGGCAGATGTTACTGGGATGTAAGAACAGTGACAGGCGCATTAAATGCGTCTGTGGCAGTGTAATGAGTGGGCTTTGCCGTGTAAGCCTCCCATGTGCCCCCGGGAGCCCAAGTATAAAAGGGGGCCGGGGTGCATGGGAGAAGGGGTTCGATCCATAGTTAGTAGATTTCATCCTCTCAAGTTAGCACACAAGCAATACCAAGAAAAGCAGGACTAGGGCTATTACTCTCCGGAGGGCCCGAACCTGGGAAAAGAGTTCTTGCGCCCCCTTTGTTCCCCTGAGCTTCCCGGTACTCCAGTCATCTTCTTCCTTTCCCCGGCAATTGCCCCGAAAGCCCCCCGTCTGAACCTTATAAGCACCCGATTCGGAGGTGCCTGTTGGCTAGTACGCCAACAGTGGCACGCTAGGTAGGGGCTATTGGTGGTTAGATTGCCCCCTTCCTTCCGTTTCCAGCTCGAAGCTCAGTAGGAGTAGGGGCGCTTGTCTGCATGGCGGAGTCGCACTCCAAGTGCAGCAATCCGCCCGAGGAAAGCGGCGCCCGTAGCTGGTCCCGGCGTTCGGGGAGGGAGCCGGGCCACCCGGGTCCCTCCACTGCGGGAGGGGCGCGCGTGGCTCCTGCGCCCGGGGGTCAGCCCGTCCAACGGCGCTTGGCGCTGGGGGACGACACCCCCGCGTGAAGCCTTCATGCGGCCCGGCTGCTTCTCGATCATCCTCCAGTAACGCTGGGGGCGACACCCCCGCCACTCCATGGCTGCGGGATATCGTCCGCCTGGTTGATGCCGCTCAACAGCAGGTTGAAGCGGTGACCTAGCCGGGGGCTTCCGGCATGTGGCGGCAAGAAGCGCGCGCAACCGACGCGCAAGGCTCCAGCCGCCACATGACTTTTCCCGGTATCAAGGGCCGGGACAAGGGGAAGGGAGTCCTGGTTGCAGCCCCCTCTATTACAGGTGGATGTGCACGTGACTCCGCTTCTTCTCGCGGTCCCCCCGAGTCAAGAAGGGATCACGAGGATCTCAGATCGCGCTTGGACGAGAGGCAGCTCCAACGCAACGGCGACCTATGACACGTTCTCAGGGGGCGTCGTGAGAGTGCCCAGCGGCGCGCCAATCCCCAAATATCCGCCGAGCGACAGGGGGCTTCCCTCTCGGACTCCGGGGAGAGCGCAGGGTCGCACTCCTCGTCCTCTCCTCAGGATCGAGGAGCTGGCGAACAACGCTGCTCCCCCTACAACGTTGGATGCCAAGCGTTTTCTCTCTGCCTCCGGCAAGCCGCGTGGCCGGAGAGATTCCGCCTGGCCTCCATCGAGAAATACGACGGTACCACCAACCCGGAGGAGTTCCTGCAAATCTACACCAAGGTGGTGCGTGCGGCGGGAGGGTCCGAGAAGGTTATGGCCAACTACCTCCTGACGTCGCTGACGGGCTCTGCCCGGTCTTGGCTACTTAACCTCCCGCGAGGCTCCGTTTACTCGTGGGAGGAGCTGTGCGACATCTTCATCGCCAACTTTCAGGGCTCCTACGCTCAACCAGGCGTGGAGGATGACCTCCACGCTCTGGAGCAGGCAGAGGGGGAGTCCCTGAGAGAGTTCATCCGGCGGTTTAGCCACTGCCGTAATACGATCCCCCGGATCTCTGAGCAGTCGGTGATCATCGCTTTCCGGTGGGGGGTCCGGGACTAGAAGATGCGGGAGAAGATGGCTACCCGCATCATCTCGACCACTTCCGAGTTGTTCTCCCTGGCGCACAAGTGCGCCAGGGCGGCCGAGGCTCGAAAATGCGCGACAAGGCCTACCGACACCGACGACGCCAGCACCTCGAAGACCTCCGACCGCAAGAAGAAGAAGAAGCGAAAGGAGGCCACCGGTAGGGAAGTCCTGGTTGCCGAACCAGAGACCAAACCCCGGCGTCACGATGATCAAGACCGGAGGGACGAGCGCCAGGACCGGCGCGGCGACCGCAGGAACCGCCGCTCGCCCCGTCGCGAAGACGATGGGGGAAAACCCTACTGCCCCATCCATCGCACGAGTGGACACGACTTGGAGGACTGCCAAGTTGTGTCCAAACTGGTAGACAGGCGAATCAAGAAGCGCCGCGAGAAAGACCGCGGAGAAGACGACGACGAAGACTCAGCTCCATTGGCCTTCCAACAGGCGGAGCACACGGTGGCGTTCATCCACGGGGGCTCAGCCACCTACTCATCGAACTCGCAGTACAAGCGGGATCTGAGGCAGGTCTGCGCCACCGTATCGTCCTCTGGGGCAAGTAGGCTGCTGAAGTGGTCGGAGCAACCGATCACTTTCAGCCGGGCCGACCACCCGGAGAACGTTTCCGGTCCAAACCATTTGCCGATCGTGGTCTCTCCCACGGTTCGCAACGCGAGGCTCGGGCGGGTCCTCGTTGATGGGGCAAGCGCCATCAACCTGCTGTCAATTGGGGCGTACCAAGCGCTCCAGGTACCGTATGAGGAGCTGCGCCCGGCCCCACTCTTCTACGGAGTCGCCCCCGGGGTGGGCCTCCTGCCCCTAGGGCAAGTCCGATTGCCTGTTACGTTCGGAAGTGCGGAAAACTTCCGGACGGAGCTGGTCGACTTTGAGGTCGCCGACTTCGACCTCCCGTACAACGCCCTGCTTGGTCGTCCGGCCTTGGTCAAATTCATGGCGGTCGCTCACTACGCCTACATGCTGGTGAAGATTCCCGGGCCTGGAGGTCCAATAACGGTGAAGGTGGATAGACTGGAAGCCCTGCGTCTCAGCAAGCAGCTGCAGGACCTGGTCGGCGCCACCTGCTCGGTGCGCGATAAGGACAACAGCCCGAGCTCCCCTTCGGTCAGGACCCGCGCTCCGCCCAGACCTTCGGGCGAGGCAAAGGCGGTCCCCGTGGGCGAGGATAGCTTGGGCAAGGTCGTCAAGATCGGCACCGACCTCAGCGCCAAATAGGAAGGCGCGCTCGTCACCTTCCTCCGGTCTAATCTGGATGTGTTCGCCTGGGAACCATCAGAAATGACCGGGGTCCCTAGGGAGGTGATCGAGCACCGATTGGCAACGCTCCCTGGAGCGCACCCGGTTCGACAAAAGATCCGGCGGTAGGCGCCAGAGCGGCAGGACGCCATTCGGGACGAAGTGGAGAAGCTTTTGTCCGCCAAGATTGTGCGAGAGGCCACCTATCCGGAATGGTTGGCCAACCCTGTGCTCATAAAGAAGTCCAACGGGAAGTGACGAATGTGCATCGACTTCACCGACCTCAATAAAGCCTGCCCCAAGGACCCGTACCCCCTGCCAAGGATAGATATCGTTGTCGACTCCACGGCAGGGTGTGAAGCCCTGTGTTTCCTCGACGCCTACTCCGGGTATCATCAGATCAGTATGGCGCAGGAAGACGAAGAAAAAACCGCCTTTGTGACTCCTCTCGGTGTATACTGCTACGTCAGGATGCCCTTCGGGCTGAAGAACGCTGGTGCCACCTATCAGCGGGCCATGCACATTGTGTTTCGGCCCCAAATAGGGAGGAACCTCGAAGTGTATGTCGATGACCTGGTAGTAAAGACAAAAAGGCCGATGAGCTTGTCCAGGACCTGGATGAGACCTTCTCCCGCCTCAGAAAATACTGTATAAAGTTGAATCACGAGAAGTGCGTGTTTGGTGTCTCATCCGGGAAGTTACTCGGGTTCTTGGTCTCCAGCCGCGGGATCGAGGTCAACCCAGAGAAGATAGAAGCAATTGAGCAGATGCGGCCGCCTACCCGCCTCAAGCAACTACAATGCTTGACTGGCCGGCTGGCCTCCCTTGGCCGGTTCATAGCTCGGCTAGGGGAGAAAAGCTTGCCACTGTTCAAGCTGCTGAAGAAGACCAACTCGTTTGAAAGGACCCCAGAAGCCCAGCAGGCGTTCGAAGGCTTGAAGCAGTACCTCTCCTCTCCCCCGGTGCTGGTCGCCCCCGAGCCGGGTGAGCCACTGCTGTTATATGTGGCGGCTAGCCCGTCCGTAGTAAGCGCGGCGCTGGTGGCAGAGCGAGAAGGCGTCCAACGGCCGGTCTACTACATCAGCAAGATGCTTCATGACGCAGAAACAAGGTACCCTTAGGCTCAGAAGATGGTCTATGCTGTGGTGGTGGCGTCAAGAAAGTTGCGGCACTATTTTCAAGGGAGAGAGATCACAGTGGTCTACTCTTACCCCCTGCGCGAAATCCTTCACAACCGAGAAGCAGAGGGCCGCATCGCAAAGTGGTCCGTCGAGCTGGGGGAGTTCGGTGTCAAGTTCGCTCCTCGCACCACGATAAAGAGTCAAAGGCTGGCGGACTTCGTCGTCAAGTGGACTCCAGCTGAGTCCGAAGCCGATGAGGTCCCCGCACCCTCCCCCTGGACGCTCTTCTTCGACGGGTCCTTCAGGCTTGAAGGCGCGGGGGCTGGAGTTCTCCTGGTATCTCCGACCGGGGACCTCCTCAAGTATGTGGTCGTCCTCGACTTCAAGGCCACTAACAACGTCGCCGAGTACGAGGGCTTACTGGCTGGGCTCCGGGCAGCCGCAGCCATCGGTGTCCGGCGCCTGCAAGTAAAGGGCGACTCCCTGCTGGTCGTCAACCAGGCAAGGAAAGATTTCTCCTGTCCTGACCCCGTCATGGCGGCTTACCTGGCGGAGGTCAGGAAATTGGAAAGGCATTTCGAAGGGTTGGGGTATACTCACATCCCCCGGCGCGACAACCATCTGGCGGACGAGCTCGCCCAGCTCGCCTCAACCAGATCTCCTGTGCCGGTCGGGGTCTTTAAAGAAAGGCTTCCGCGACCGTCCATCGCAGCCCCCGTTTCTGGCGGGGACGATGGCGATGCCGCTTCAGCCCTCGCCCCTGGAGGGAAAGCGGTTCCGGCGGAAACGCCTGGCCAGGCGGAGTACCCGGACGACCACCTCGTGGTCGCTGTGCTTGACCGGGAAGGCACTTGGATGGATCCGATCCTGGCCTACCTGCGGGATCAAGTGTGCCCCTAGGATGATGCGTCAGCAAAGAAGCTAGCACGAAAGGCCAAGTGCTATACCCTGGTGGGCGGGGACTGCATCACGGGTAAGAACGGAATTCTTACGAAGTGCATCACTCGGGAAGAGGGAGCGCTTTGCTCGGATATCCATGGAGGCGTGTGCGGGAGCCATGTGTCCGGACGAACGATGGCGGGAAAAGCTTTCCGTCAAGGGTTCTATTGGCCAACCGCCCTCCAGGATGCCTGCGAGCTGGTGAGGAGATGTGAGGCTTGCCAGTTCCACGCCAAGCAGATCCACCAACCAGCCCAGGCCCTGCAAACTATCCCGCTCTCTTGGCCCTTCACGGTCTGGGGGCTGGATATCCTGGGCCCATTCCCGCGGGCCACAGGGGGCTACACCCACCTGTTCGTCGCCATCGACCAGTTCACTAAGTGGGTGGAAGCCGAGGCAGTAAGATCCATCACCGCCGCAGCTGTGGTCAAGTTCATGCAAGAGATTTTCGTCCGTTTTGGGGTCGCCAACCGCATCATCACCGACAACGGCATACAGTTCACCAGAGCGGCCTTCTTAGATTTCTGCGAAAAGATGGGCACCAAGGTCTGCTTTGCCTCGGTCGCCCACCCCAAGAGCAACGGTCAAGTCGAGCGGGCCAACGCGCTGGTGCTGAAGGGCCTCAAGACGCGGGCATTCGATCGACTCCACAAGCGTGGGGCCCGATGGACTGAAGAGCTCCCGGCGGTGTTATGGTCACTTCGGACTACCCCTAGTCGGGCCACCGGGGAAACCCCTTTCTTCCTGGTCTACGGCGCGGAAGCTGTTCTCCCTTCAGAACTGGAACTGGGATCACCACGCGTCGCTGCGTTCGTGGAAGAAGACCAGGAAGATCTGCGTCGGAACGACGTCAACCTCCTGGAAGAAGCGCGAGATCGGGCGGCTCTGCGCGCTGCAAGGTATCAGCAAAGTCTCAGGCGGTACCACGCCTCCCGGGTCAATGAGAGAACACTGGCAGCGGGCGATCTGGTCTTGCGAAGAATCCAGTCGCATGCCGGGTCGCATAAACTGTCTCCCCAGTGGGAGGGACCCTTCAAAGTGGTCTCAGTCTCTCGTCCCGGGGCGGTCAGGCTGGCCACTGAAGACGGCGAAGAACTGGCGAACTCCCAGAATATAGAAAATCTGCGCAAGTTCTACCCTTGATCGGTTGTAAGTCCCAGGTTCTGTTCCCCGACCGGCCGGAGTGTGTCTTCCTCTCCGCCGCGGGTCGGGGGAGGCCTTCTGTTTGAAATTAAATACTCATTTTCCTTATCCGAAATAGTTGTTCTTCCTACCCACTTTTCGGTCTCTTGCCCACTGTCGGGCAGTGCCAGGGCACTTGCCTCTGGTACCCTGCAGCCCTGCAAAAACCCAATAGCAAAGGCGGAATCGCTAAGTGAGAGCGGCGTGTGGGAATGGGTGATTGGATGGCTAGTTCAGCACGATCCCCAGCACGGTCATGACACTCCGGGTGTCCCTGTGGGGGTCGGTGACTTGAACACCATTGCCAAGAACCTAAGGTCCTGCCCCGACTCACCAAGCGTTCGTTCCCTAGAGGCTATCTAGGAGGCAAAATTTTGTTATGGCAAGGGGTTCGAGGGAAGCGATTCCCTGGCGCAAAACCTTAAGTCTTTAAGCGGTCAGGTGTTTGTTCCCGCGGAATCGGAAAGATTAGGGCAAAAGCGAACTCTAAGTGACATAGTGGGAAGCTTGTGCTTCCGTTTCATTTAAAATGTCTTGCATCTGAAGTCTTTACTGGCAAAAGCTAAAAAAAACTACACTACTGGGGGAGCTGGGGGATCCTCCTCGTCCTCCACTGCCGCCTCGGCGGCCGCCACGTCCTCGTCAACTGGGCCGACGTCCAGCCTCATCGCCACGTCTTCCGCAGCCGCCTCCATCTGGGGGTTCTCCATCTCCAGCTGTGCAGCAACCCGCTCGGAGGCGTCGTGGACCTGCTCCTCCGCCTGCGCCCAGTCACCTTCGATTCCCTGGACAGTGGCCGCGGGATCGAAGTTGGCGTCGCGGCTAGCACAGCAAGCCAGCACGTACTTCGCCGTGGCCGCCGCGACTGTGCGTCTCTCCTAGGCGAACCGGGCGGTTAGGGCGGCGGGCAGGTGCGTGAGGAAGTCCGCAGTCCGGCCGAGGCAGAATGCATAATGCCGCGGCCTCTCCTCCCGCAGACCCGACTACTACAGCCCCAGTGGGGCAAGACTGGCCACCGTCCGGTCGAAGGCGTGGCGCAGCATCTCTATGGTGTCCACCTCCGACTGGGCCCGATCGACTCTCTCTGCCTCCAGCTCCGCGGAGAGCTCTTCAACGCGGCGGGCGCTTTGCTCCCGCTGCTCTCGCTCCCGCCGCAGCTGCATCTCCAACCCCGCTCCCCGTTCGCGTAAGTCTTCCACCTCCTTGCGGAGGCGGTTGATTTCGGCTCCCGCCTCCGTGAGCCGCTCCCTGCTTGTCACCAGACGAGTGCTCGTGCTGGAGTAGAGCTCGCTAAGAGCCGCCAGCAGAGCGTCTGCGTCTGCCGAAGGAACGGAGGCGGTGGGGGGATCCGGGGTAGGCACGGGGCCGAGCGGGCCTGGGTCCTGAACGACGGCGGCGGCAGCGACCGCTTGGGGGTCGCCCCCCTCCACCTGCTCGTCCTGGGGCTCGGCGACCCCGGGTGGCGCACCCCCTGCAGCCACGGCGCCTGGATCGTCCCCGACTTGGGCGGCGGGGATATCCAAAGCAGGAACCCTGAAAAAGGGAAAGAAGTAACGGTAAGATACAGTTCGAAGGGACTTAATTTTCATATTGCATGTGCGTTTTCGAATGAGTACCTAGGTGACGGCCTCGAGAATTGGGGCATGCTCAGAGTGAGGACCAGTCCCCCGCGCGGTGCTGTCGGTGCCGGTCCTAGCGGCCTAGGGACCGGCGCTGGCGGCGGAAGAAGAATCGCCGCCGGGCGGGCGGGCGTGAGGAAGAATCGCCGCCGGCGGGCGGCGCGCGGGCGGTCGTAGCGCTGTCGGCGAGGCCGAGGGCGGCAGCCGTTGCCCCACCATCGGAGCCGGCGGAGGCGGAAGAAGAACCGGCGCTGGAGGGTCCATTGTCACCGCCCCAGCGGGGATAAGGGAGGACGAGGTCCCGCCGGTTGACGAACCCCCCGCCACCATTGAGGAGCCGGCCGCTGCAGCGGAAGAAGTTCCCGCGTCCACTGCGGAAGATCCCGCCCCGGCCGAACCCAGAAGGCGGGGCCTTTGGGAACGACCACCGGCGGCATCATCGTCGTCTGGACGCCTGCGCCTCCCTTGGTCACCCCTCCCCTGACCACCGGCGGGAGGAGGGTCCCGGATTGTCAAGGGCGCCTGGCGTATCACAACGGGTGTGCCCATGGCGTCCATCGACGGCATGGCGCAGATTATCGCCGCGCGCTCCCCCGGTGATAACCGGCAGAGCGGAACCGCGCCCTCCGGGAACGACGGGACGGGGCCAAAAAAGCCCAGCTGTGCCATCCACCTGTCAATCACGTCGGCAGCCAGGTTCCCGGCGGCTGACAACAGAAAAAAAAGAGAGAAGAGAAGAGGGAAGCCCCAGGAGACAGAAACGCTGTCAACACCAGACTCAGCCAACAAAGAAGAAGGACAAGGGATGGTCCAAGGTGAAGCGGGTTACCTCCAGTGATACTCCGGGTCCCATCGCCCAGGCCCATATCTTTTGCCAGGGGCGGGCCAGCGGCCAGCGCGAAGGGCGACCTCCGGGAGACGAAGTCCCGGATAACCATGGGCCCCGTCAGGCCCGCCGTCCACAGCTGGTCAACACGGGCTAGCATCGCCTGGAGCTCGGGCGTCTCGCTCACCTGGGCCCCCCAATTGGGGTTGCTGACCGCCGGACCAGACGGAAGCTCCAGCACTTCAATGCCGCTGTCGTCCTCGACGTACAGCCACTCTTCGCGCCAATTCCTCCAACTGGACCGGTAGTCCAGCGGAATGTAGCGCGACACGGTCCCGTCGCGGAGCCGCAGGTGGCAGCTCCCGGTGACAGGCGAATTGCCGCCCGCGGCACGAAGTGTATAGAAGAAACGAAAAAGTAGGAGATTGGGTAACACTCCTACGAACATTTCGCAGAAATGGGCGAAGGCAGAAAGGAGGATGACAGAGTTGGGAGGAAGGTGGATGTGATGAATGGCGTAGAAATTAAGAACGGAAAGATAAAAGTCAGAGACTGGCGGCAGCAGGCCAGCGAGAAGCTGCCACCCGAAGAAAATCACTTCCCCGGGCCGGCAATGGGGCTCAACGGTCCCAGGGCGGACACGGAGGGCGCCCGCGGTTATGTTCCGGGAGAACCTGGCGGCAACCTCCTCCTCGATGGACGAGGAGGGAAGAATAGGAGCCATCGGGCGCAGGAGTGTATCGAAGCGCATCGGAGAAGAAGAAGAAAGAAGCTCTAAAGCAGGGAGGAAAAGCAGAGCGAGGAAAGGTAGAAGGAGGAAGAACCGCTCCCCCCTCGGTCAACCTCTTATAAGGCAGCGAGTGAAGGCTCGGCGGGAAAACCAAAAGGGCGCGGCGGTTTGCAAAAAGGAAGTTCAAAAGCCCCATTAAGAAGGTGCGTCCCAAGGGTCGTGCGGCAGTTGCAGGGCGGGAATAACTGCACAAACCGCCTTGAGAACCGGAAGAAGCCAGAAGGTCTCTCGAAGGCTGCGGGGCGTGTGGGCTTATTATTGGCCCCACCCGGGAGACTAAGCGGTTCCTCGAGGGGCATTTAAAAGAGAGAAAAAGGAAGATGGTAGGCCAAAAAGCGCTCCTGGGTGGGCCCGGGGGCTACTGTCGGCGTATTTTACACCAGGGACCCCACTCCCTCGCAATAAAAGAGACCGTTGGGCGGGCAGGGTGTGTCCGGGCACACCACCACGGTGAGCAGCAACTCCCCAGCATGGTCACCCCAGTGGACAGGTGGCGACCAGGCCACACCACTGGGCGCCCAGGAAGGTGGACACCCAGGGGACACGTGGCAGTCAGGCCACGCCCCTGGGCGACCAGCGAGGTGGTCGCCCAGTGGACCGGTATATCGAGCCACACCACCGGGCGCCAGGAAGGTGGTCGCCAAAGGATGTGTGGCGATCTTGGAAATCTGGGAAGGTGTGGGTGATCAATCCTACTTGCAATCCTGAGTTAAGTCCCTTCATGAAACGAGACTGTCTGGCTTTATCTGTCGCTACATCCTCAGGTGCGTAGCGTGCTAGCTGTGTGAACTTGTTCAGGTAGTCAGCCACTGGCTGATTACCTTGCTTGATGCTACGAACTCTTCCTTCTTAAGGTCCATGATTCCTTCAGGCACGTGATCTTGACGGAATGCAGCCATGAACTCTTCCCAAGTGATATCTTGAGGGTTCTCTGCGTGGCACGAAGGTTCTCCCACCATTCGTGTTTGTTCCTTCCAAGCGATGAGAAGCGTAGAGTACCTTCTCATTTCCTATGCATTGAGCTATGTGTAGCTTCCTCTCAATTGACCTTAACCAATCATCGGCCTCCAATGGATTGGCATTCTGAGAAAGTGGGTGGATGGGTCCTCATAAACTCGACAGCCTTGTATTACGGCGTTGTCCCCGATTGACTTGATTAGTGTGTGGCCTGAGCGGTGGCGTGTTGCATTTGTTGCATCATAGCATGCATCAATCGAGTCCGAGCAGCAAGAAATGCTCCAAAATTCTGCATATCAACCGGTCTTTGGTGCTCCATCATTGGGGTTTTCTCACTGGCGAGAACCACTTCCATTGCTTCAAAAGTTTCGCGGTGTTCACCATCTGTCGATTTGCTCTAAGTTTTAGAGATGAGGGAATCAAGAATAGACAAGTACTATGGAACTTATGCGGGGCGAAAGGTGTAACTTTAATGTCCAACTTTATTAACTAATGATAATAATAACTTGGTATGGTTGCTTACAATGCCTAAGGGCCTTGCAACAAATGCTGCACAATCATCAAACAAGGAAAATCCAAATCGAACTAACACCGAGTCTATCGCCTAAAGGGTGACTCTTTATCCTATGACGCGACTCGGCGAAGGAGTCTCACTATAGAACCTACGCTCACTCATCGAGAAAACCTCCACGGCCTGGTACGGATCTTTGCGGCATAGGCGCGAAACGATTGCCATGTCCAAAGAATCTGTGTCATCTGTGGTAGTCGAAGAAGCGGTGTCCTCATCGAGATCGACTCCTCCGGATCTGGTTCGTGTAGCTAAATCGCAGCTCACAGTTCTGGTCCGTATAAAGCCGTCTCTAACTCTCCAATCCTTTGCAGAAGGTGGGACACATACTCTTGAGCTTCCCGCCATCTGTTCTTTTCTGTCGTGATCTCCTTGCGGGCCTTCTGTAGCTCTTTGCTTGTATCATCTAGTACATCCTCCTGGGCGACAACAAATCGTGCCAACTGTGTAACCATGGCATCCTCATCCTGAATCGCCTTCGGGTCAAGAAGGTTATCGCTGCGCGGATGATAACGGAACACCGTGCTCTCCAACTCTCTGGCGTAGATACGGGTAATGTGCCGCATTGCTCGTCGTGATACTTCTTGGATACCCATCTGCATTGTAGACCTCCTGGCGGCAAAGGTGTATCGAAGGCGATTGCACTGGCCCTTCTTCCTAGCAGTACCTCAATCTTCACGTCACAAGCCTTGATCTATCACCGCTTGTCCGATCACTTCCACTTGGTATTGCGGCTTTTCAAAATCCCCGAGAGTTTGTAGCATATGCCAGAGTTCTGCGGCGTGACCAACCCCCAGATCAACGTAGTTGAACTCTCCCTCCATCTGTCACAAGAGTGCTCACGTAAGAACTCAAAATTTTAAATCGTGACAAGGTAAGGGAATATTCAGCAAGAGACAAGGAAAGAAAGAATGGGATAAGTCGAGATGTCCTTTCTTATCTTGACAAATTTTTAGCTTTTAGAAAATAGGTTTTATCCTCACTACGACCATTCTAGCTAGGGTTGAGCCTACAGTCAGTATGGCTCTGATACCACCTCTGTCGGGACCCCGAATTTGCAAATCCGGACCCTCTGTGTATTCAGCACTAGTCCAGGAACGCGCTAGTGCACACAGTCTTAACATTGGTAAATATCACAATCATACCAATCGATGCTAATAAAGTACTTTTATTTAAATAACCAAACTGGTTACTCGACCTTATGGTCAAGTCACAAATGCACGCCTCGCAGGGCGAAACTTATTAAGAGAGAAATAGTAGCAGCGGAAAATCAAATAACTTCGTGGCGCCATCCAGTATACCACAGGCAACTGACTGGGCTCGCTTCCCTAAGTAGACGGTTCCTCTTGGAGCTCCTCCTCCAAAGCTGGTGTAGTCTCCTCTTCAACTGGTGTTGTATTGTGGCAAGGGTGAGTACTTGGTACTCAGCAAGTCATGCACAGAATGCAGGCTAATATACTATATGCATGGCTTGGTACAAAGGAATAGCTTAAGGTATATTTGCAGTAAACAGCATTTGACAAGTAACATAAGTAGATTCGAAAGCAGTAGAAACAAGTATAGCATAAATGACTTTTCAAGGAGTTTAATAAACACCTTTCCCATCCTAATCCACATTTCCAACAACATCATTATTAATCCAACCCAACCTCTCAAATCCAAGTTATTTTTGAGAAAATCTAACCCTTGACTGTAATTCGGCGATGTCCAATACCGCGGACACGGCTATTCGAATAGATTCTACACTCTGCAGAGGTTATGCACTTTACCCACAAGATACTGATCAAACACCACAAAGGCGAGTTCAGTAACAAAGTCTTTCGGAAACCTCTAACAATACAAGTGGTCCTCCCGGTTATTGCACACTAACCCTTCCCTTAGCTAAGGCGAAGTTTAGGCCAATCAACCGTTAGATGGGTACTGGCCTCGGCCAGACGCTCCCCGCACAACTTACACAAAGGGTGTAGTTGACCTCCGAGGTCCCACAGTGCGTTATTAGCAACTTAGTCAACTAGGTCCGTCCCATTCTGGACATGTGGTTGCACGTTAGACCAGTTCAAAGGCTTGCAAGGTTAAGTCCTTAGGGTGACCAGGGCAAGACTACCCGAAGAACCAAATCAACATCCCCAATGCCACAACCGCCCACCCGATTATTCTTGCCACATGCCGGTCGAAAAACTATTTATCAAACCCCAGTTGATTACCATGCACCACGTGCCATCAACATCACATGATACCTTTCCAAAACAGGTTCAATATATCATTAAGTCAATATTAACATTTGTTTGTCCAAAATCATGTCGAGCACGTAGCGAGTCTAAGCGATTTACTACAACGGTCTAAAACCCATGTTGGCAAGCTAATAATGTCCAACTAGTAAACCACAACGAGGGTGACAAGGGTCATGGCACATACTTAAGTAATCTAGGTGTCGTACAGCAAATTGGTATTTATCTAATTCCCCAAATTTAAATAAAGTATTTTCTAATTGAACTAGCATGCAATAGGTTAAATCAAAATAGATTTGAAATAGGATCAACATGGTCAAAGCACAACTTGCCTTCAAAAAGTACTTGTTCTTGGTCTTGAGTTGGATCTGAGTCAATACTTCTCCTTCGAATCCTTCAGGCACTTCAACGTCTACTCGTAAAGCGTGCAAATAGCAAATACACAAATAAACAATAGGCAAAAAGTGTCCAAACATCCAAATAAAATCCATAAACAGAGAGAACATAATTTTATGAATTTTTAGAAACTGGAATCGTCAAATTTGGAGTTAAAACGCAAAAGTTATGATTATTTAAAGTTTAAATAATCAATTAAATAATTTTACAGAGAAAAACTTTAGTCCAAAAATTAAATAAAATTTATATTTAGGTAGATCTCAATTTTATACAAATTTAGAAATTTGAATCACTCAAATCGGAGTTGAAACGCAAAAGTTATAAGCGTTTGAAGTTTGAATCAAAATCTGAAATCATTATTTCGAATTAATAAATCATTTTCTTTTTCGGAAATTAATTATTGCGTCAACATGGACACGTGTCAGCCTCGGATTGGTTGGCTGACGTCACCGTCCATGGACTTGGTCCACGCTTGGCTCGGGTCTCTGTGGACTCGGTCCTGACTCCACGTGTCGCCGACATGTGGGCCCCCTCGGGTAGCGTCACTCTTGGCGTCGGCGAGGCTCGACCACCACGGCGAGTGGGACCATTTGTGATGTCATTCTTGGCGTCGGCGCTCGGCTTGGGACGGCCCGACATCTTGAGCGCCATGGCGTCGGCGTGGCGTCATGGTCTGATTTGACCAAGCGTGACCGCGGGCGGCGTGTCGGCGTCACTGCCTGAGTGCGGCCGCGGCGGTCGAGGCTTCCCGACGCGTGGCGCCAATCTCGGCCGTTGATTTGAAAATCAATGGCCCAGTTAGATCTGGACTCACGCGTTTGGGTTAACGCGTTTGATCTCGACCGTTGGATCTAGATCCGGCCAGTCGAGATCGGAATCTGGGATTTTTGGGCGGGATCTCACCGTCGGGTGACGTGGCATGATCTTGGACCGTGCGATGGAGATCCAACGGCTCACGGCGTTCGCGGATGACGATGGCGACGCGGGCGAGCAGGCCACCGGAGATGAGAACGACGACGAGCCCGAAGCGGCGCCGGTCGCTCCGTGAGTGAGAGGTACCTGCAGTGCGCCTTGGCTTGGGGTCTCGGAGGCCTCAGCCGCGGAAGACGGCGAACGGCGAGCGGCGGAATGAAGCAAAGAATCATGGCGGGAGAGAGAGAACTCCGGCGAGCAATTGCGAGGTGACGGGCGGCGGATAAGGCTCGGGAGTTAGGGAAGATGATGCGCCGCAGGTCGGCGATCCTCGAACAGCGATCCACGCCTTAAATACCTGGCGCGGACGTCGAGATCCGCTTCGGTTTCAGCGGCGAACGTCTGGCGGCGAGTCCGTTCGAACACGGTGAGGTGGCGTGTACGCGCCTGGCCCGCCCACATGGCGCGATCCCGGCGAGATTGCTCACGCGAGCGGATCCGGCCGGACTCGAGGCTCGAGCCGGTGCGGTCCAATCCGGACCGTTGGATTGGATCGATTGGGTTAGGAGTGGGTTTGGTCGAGTCGATCGCTCGGTCGGACTCGAGTCCGACTTCGGGTTCCGACTTCGATCGGATGAACACGATTACTCGACCGAGTTGAATTTCAATGATTTAATATTTAAAATAATTCCCAGTAATTCATTTAATTCATTAAAAATAGCAAAAGACTCAGAAAAATTCCAGAAAAATTCTGGAAAATATTTTAGGGTACTTGGGACTCAAATAAAATATTTCCAACAAAATTTTATTTGCAAAATTAAATTCTTTAATTATTTCAAAATGGAATAAATTCAAATAAATTCCAAATAAATCCAAATAAATTCCAGAAAATTCCAAAAATCCACCAAAGTGCCAAATCACACATGACTTTAAGAAAAGCAAAATTTTGGGGTGTTACAATCCTCTCAAGTTAGCACACAAGCAATACCAAGAAAAGCAGGACTAGGGCTATTACTCTCCGGAGGGCCCGAACCTGGGAAAAGAGTTCTTGCGCCCCCTTTGTTCCCCTGAGCTTCCCGGTACTCCGGTCATCTTCTTCCTTTCCCCGGCAATTGCCCCGAAAGCCCCCCGTCTGAACCTTATAAGCACCCGATTCGGAGGTGCCTGTTGGCTAGTACGCCGACACAACCCATTGCCACACATGCCCCCCATAGTTCACAACTCTTGCCACTTGCCCCAGTCTAAATCATTTCCCACCCTAGCTAATTGTGCAACACATTCCATCAACAAGTCAACATCCATGTAGAACAACATATACCTCTATATTTCAACATCATCGTGTGGCAACACATGGCACACCATTTTAGAAACACATTCCATATTTCATTAATCAATGTTAAATGTATATCTCCAAAATGATATCAATAACATGTTGCATGACTAAGCACTCTTCACGTTCTAGCAACCCATATTGGCAATTAACAGCATCCAACTAATATTAAATCAACTTAAGGTGACAAATGAACATGGCATACAAATGACAAGGTGGATATACATCAATTAGATTGATTAGCTAATCCTGAATTAGTTGAAATCATTTTAATTTGAATTAACATACAATAATTTGAAACAAGGTAATTTTAAATAATGGGATCAACATGGTCAAAGCATAAATTACCTTAGAAAAGCTTTTTCTCCTACTCTAGACCTTGTTCTTGAAGTACCAATTCTCCTTCGAAACGATCGGGCACTTCAACGTCTACGCGTAATGAATAAATAAATAATAAATATAAAAAATAAAGAGCAAATATGACTCCAAAAATTAAATAAAATTTACTATTAAATAGAGCATAATTTTACAAATTTTAGGCTCTGAAATCACCACAATCGGAGTTCGTATGAGTAAGAACGAGCTATCTAAAGTTTGAAATAAAATAAAAAATAAACCAAATTAAGTGAATTATTTTTATGCTATAAAATATGAATTATGAAATCATTGTGATGTCAGCAAGAATATGATTTTGGCAGAAGTTTTTTCTATGGAAAAACATATTTATGACGTCACACCGACATCACTAGACACGTGGACCTACCAGAGACTGACATGTGTCACTACTAATTCTATTTTCGGCTGAATTATTTTTCTACTAGAAAAACCTGATTTATGACGTCATTGTTGATGTCATAATCTAATGAAATAAAATAAAATAAATTTAAAAATTAACTATTACGCTAACATGTGGGTCCACGGTACATAGACCGGGTCCACGAACCTACCCGAGTCCACGGTTGAGTCGGTCCATGGCACATAACCTCTAACATGTGTGTCCAACTAGGGTGATGTCATCACTAATGTCACCGATGACCAGGTGTGGTGATGCTTCAGTTTTCATGCATGAAGTGTGGCAGCATGTGGCTGGTGCAGTGCACGGTGAGATCTCGCCCACACAATTCAAATTGAATGGTTGAGATTGCACTGATCAGCGACTAAGGCGAGGACACGTGGCAAAATCAAGGCTATTTAATCTAGATCCAACGGTCATGATTAATGGTGATGAATAGTGATGAGATGCTATGGGATCGTGACACGTGGTCCTACCTGAACCGTTTGATGCAGATTCGACGGTTAAGATTGTTTGTGAAGGACGACGGCGCTTGACGGTGAAGCTTCACCGGTACTGAAGATGATGACCAATAATGCGACATTCTAGGGCATCTTCGGCGACAGTCCTTGGTGGTCAGATGCGTCTCAATGCAAGGAACTTGGGTCTTCCCTCGTATGCGGTGGACACAGCTTGACGTTGATATAATCTTTCACAAAAGAACGGTGGTGACCTTTGTAACACCCCAAAATTTTCTTTTCTTGAATTTAATTAAGATTTGGCTCTTTGGTGAATTTTTGGAATTTTCTGGAATTTATTTGGATTTATTTGGAATTTATTTGAATTTATTCCCTTTTGAAATAATTAAAGAATTTAACTTTGCAAATAAAATTTTGTTGGAAATATTTTATTTGAGTCCAAAATGTTCCAAAATATTTTCTAGAATTTTTCTGAAATTTTTCTGAGTGTTTTACTATTTTTAATGAATTAAATGAATTCCTGGGAATTAATTGGTTTATTTAATCGCTGAAAATCGAGTTGGTTTTACTGTTCCACCGACCGAGCCCGAGTCTGACTCGAGTCCGAGTCCGACTCGAACCCAACCTAACCCTAACCCTCTCGACCGTCCGATCAAGATCGAACGGCCGAGATTGAGCCACGTCACCCGAACGCAAGCCCGACCGAGCCAGCCAAGTCGCCCGAGCCGGACCCGAGCCCAAACCCCGCACCGTTGGATCTTGATCCAACGGCTCGCGTTGAGCCACGTCACCCTCTCCGAGTCCTCGTCGGACTCCGCCGCCGCCCGCGTGTGGGCCTCGGTCTTCGCGCTTTTCACGGAAGCCGAGGACCCTATTTAAAGCGCCACCGCCGCCATCGGGTTGCCGACTTCCGTGCGCACCCATAGCCCTAGCTCACATCGCCTGAGCCGCCGCCGTTTTCCCACGCAAGCTCACCGTAGTTGGTTTGGCGTTCCGCCGTGATTAATCGCTGTTTCCCCCGCCGTTGAGCCCAGATCTGGAATCGCAAGGACCAGCCGCGTCGAAGGGGACCTTTCACTTCGCCGGAATCTCGCCCAAATGCCGTCGGGCGTGTCGTCGTCCTCGTCTCCGGCGAACTAACTCCGTCGCAAGCCATCGCCGCCTCGCGAATTCCCTCAGCCGTCCGATCAAGATCCGAGGGCCCAGATTCGTCCACGTCGCCACGGTGAGATCCCACGTGCTAATCTCCAGATCTATTTCCAGCCATTGGATCTAGATCCAACGGTTTAGATTGTGCCACATAGCTAGAACCGCACCGTACTAGATCCAATCTCAGCCGTTAGATCTAGATCAAACGGCTAGGGTTAGCCACGTTGTAACTCTAGGGTTGATCTTGACCGTCCGATCAAGATCGAACGGTCCTTACCAGCCGAGCGGTTTCCTTAACGCGTTAAGCCAGATCCGATCTGGGCTGTTGATTTTCAAATCAACGGCCGAGATCTAGCCACGTGGGCGGAAGTCTAACCGCCGCGGTCAGCGCGGTCGCCGCCCAGTCGCCGCTGATGTCACGTGTGACGTCAGCGTGGGGCCCGCGTGTTAGTGGCCCAGCCAACCGCACCATGATGTCACCGCTGACGTCACGGTGGGGCCCAGCTGTCTGCCGTCCCTCAGCCGTGCGTGATGATATCACTGCTGACGTCATCCGAGGCCCGCTGTCGATGAGACACGTGGCCGTGGGATCGGGTCCACGGTGGACTGCCGCTGCGGCCGGGTCCATGGACCCAAGGCGACGTGGCGGCCCCTGATTGGTCCACGTGTCATGCTGATGCAATAAATTAATTTCCGAAAAAGAAAATGATTTATTAATTCGGATTATTGATTTCAAAAATGGATTCAAACTTCAAACGCTTATAACTTTTGCGTTTCAACTCCGATTTGAGTGATTCAAATTTCTAAATTTTCATAAAAATGAGACCTACTCAAATATGAATTTTAATTAATTTTTGATTATGTATATTTCTCTATTTTTATTTAATTAATGCTTTCTTTAAACTTTAAACGATTATAACTTTTGCATTTAAACTCCGAATTTGACGATTCCAGTTTCTAAAAATTCATAAAATTATGCTCTCTCTGTTTGTGAACTTTATTTGAAGTTTTGGATACTTTTTGTCTACTATTTATTTATCTATTGCTATTTGCACGCTTTACGAGTAGACGTTGAAGTGCCCGAAGGCTTCGAAGGTGAAGTGTTGACTCAGGAGCCAGCTCAGGACCAAGAACAAGTACTCTTTGAAGGCAAGTTGTGCTTTGACCATGTTGATCCCATTTCGAAATTAATTTGATTTAAATTATTGCATGCTAGTTCAATTATAAAATGCTTCAATTGATTTTGGGAGATTAGTTAATTACCTAATTGCTATATGCCACCTTGACATAGATATTTGAATGCCATGAACCCCTTGTCACCCTAGTTGAGGATTAAATAGTTGGACATTACTAAATTGCCAACATGGGAATTTAGATCGTCGTAGTATATTGCTTAGACCTGCTACGTGCTCATGACATGATTTTGGACAATCAAATGTTAATATTGATTTAATGATATATTGAACCTGTTTTGGAAAGGTGTCATGTGTTGTGACGTTGATGGCACGTGGTGCATGGTAATAAATTGGGGGTTTGATAAATAGTTTTCGACCGGGGCATGTGGCAAGAATGATCGGGTGGGCCAGTTGTGGCACCGGGAACGTTGTTTTGGTTCTTCGGGTAGTCTTGCCCTGGTCACCCTAAGGACTTAACCTTGCAAGCCTTTGAACTGAGTCAAACGTGCAACCACATGTCTGTAATGGGACGGACCTAGTTGATTAAGTTGCTAATAACGTACCTGTGGGACCTCAGGATGTCAACTACACCCTTTGTGTAGTTGTATGGGGGAGCGTACCGGGGCTACGGCCAGGTAACCATCTAACGGTTGATTGGCCTAAACTTCGCCTTCGCTAAGGGAAGGGTTAGTGTGCAATAACCGGGGAGGCTCACTTGTTGTAACACCCCAAAATTTTGCTTTTCTTAAATCCATGTGTGATTTGGTACTTTGGTGAATTTTTGGAATTTTCTGGAATTTATTTGGATTTATTTGGAATTTATTGGAATTTATTCCATTTTAAAATAATTAAAGAATTTAATTTTGCAAATAAAATTTTGTTGGAAATATTTTATTTGAGTCCCAAATACCCTAAAATATTTTCCAGAATTTTTCTGGAATTTTTCTGAGTATTTTGCTATTTTTAATGAATTAAATGAATTACTGGAAATTATTTTAAATATTAATTCGCTGGAAAATCGAGTCGGGTCAAGTACTGTTCATCCGACCGAGTCGGAACCCGAGTCGGACTCGAGTCCGACCCGAGCCACGTGATTCGGTCGAACCGCGTCCAAACCCTAACCATTGTGGACCGTCGGATCAAGATCCAACGGTCAGGATCCGCGCCGCACCGTTCGATCGGATCCGATCCGGATCCGTGCGCGCCCGAGCCAATCGTGGCCGTTGATCGCGCCACGTGGACGGTCCTCCGTCGTCGTCTCCGCCCGAGTCCGAGCCGGACTCCGCCGCCGCGCCCGCCGCCGTGAGGGATTAGGTTTCCGTTTTCCGCGCGGAAGCCGAGGCTATTTAATGCCCGGATCACACCCCGAGGACCACCTTGACCTTGCGCAGCTGCTGTTCTAGCTGCCGCCGCCGCGGTTTCGACGCGCCGCAATCGCCGTCGGAGTTGTAGCACTTCTCGCCGCGGTTTTTGCTTGCTCCGCCGCCGCCATCCGCCGCCGTTGACCCCAGACCCGGACTCACCGCGACGAGGCGCACCCGAAGGGACCACTCACCTCGCCGGAGGAGCCCGCAAACGCCATTGCCCGTGTCGCCGTCCCGGCTCGGCCCGGCCGGCCACAGACGCCATCGCTGCCGCTCGAAGCTTCTCACCGTCCGATCAAGATCCAACGCCCCGAGATCACGCCACGTCATCTCACGGTGAGATCCCAATCCAAATCCTCAGATCCAATCTCGACCGTAGGATCTAGATCCAACGGTCCAGATCAAACGCGTTAACCCAAACGCTGAGAGCGAGATCGACCGGGGCCGTTGATTTTCAAATCAACGGCCGAGATTGCGCCACGCTGCTCGAGAAGGTCGACCGCGGGCCGCCGCCCACGCTGCGGCGCGTGACGCCGACACGCTGGGCCCGCATGTCGGCCGCCCACCACATCGCACCATGACGCCACGCCGACGTCATGGCGGGCTCACTGGTCACGGCCGTCCCAATGAGCGCCGACGCCAAAGAATGACGCCAATGGTCCCACTGTCGGCCATTGGTCGAGCCTCGCCGACGTCATCGCGACGTCACCCGAGGACCCACTGTCGATGACACAAGGAGCCGTGGACCGAGTCCACGGTGAGACCCGAGCCGAGCGTGGACCAAATCCATGGACCGGTGGCCGACGCCACCAACCAATCGAGGTTGCCACGTGTCCAGCCGACGCAATAATTAATTTCCGAAAAGAAAATGATTTATTAATTCGAAATAATGATTTGATTTTGTTTCAAACTTCAAACGCTTATAACTTTTGCGTTTCAACTCCGATTTGAGTGATTCAAATTTCTAAATTTGTATAAAATTGAGACCTACCTAAATATGAATTTTATTTAATTTTTGGACTAAAGTTTTTCTCTGTAAAATTATTTAATTGATTATTTAAACTTTAAATAATCATAACTTTTGCGTTTTAACTCCAAATTTGACGATTTCAGTTTCTAAAAATTCATAAAATTATGTTCTCTCTGTTTATGGATTTTATTTGGATGATTGGATACTTTTTGCCTATTGTTTATTCGTGTATTTGCTATTTGCACGCTTTACGAGTAGACGTTGAACTGCCGGAAGGATTTGAAGGAGAAGTATTGACTCAGGATCCAACTCAAGACCAAGAACAAGTACTTTTTGAAGGCAAGTTGTGCTTTGACCATGTTGATCCTATTTCGAAATCTATTTTGCTTGCTAGTTCAATTAGAAAATACTTTATTTAAATTTGGGGAATTAGATAAATACCAATTTGCTGTATGACACCTTGATTACTTAAATATGTGCCATTGCCCCTTGTCACCCTAGTTGTGGTTTACTAGTTGGACATTATTAACTTGCCAACATGGGTTTTAGACCGTTGTAGTAAACTGCTTAGACCTGCTACGTGCTCATGACATGATTTTGGACAAACAAATGTTAATATTGACTTAATGATATATTGAACCTGTTTTGGAAAGGTATCATGTGATGTTGATGGCACGTGGTGCATGGTAATCAACTGGGGTTTGATAAATAGTTTTTCGACCGGGGCATGTGGCAAGAATAATCAGGTGGGCCAGTTGTGGCATTGGGGATGTTGATTTGGTTCTTCGGGTAGTCTTGTCCTGGTCACCCTAAGGACTTAACCTTGCAAGCCTTTGAACTGGGTCTAACGTGCAACCACATGTCTGTAATGGAACGGACCTAGTTGACTAAGTTGCTAATAACGCACTGTGGGACCTCGGAGGTCAACTACACCCTTTGTGTAAGTTGTGCGGGGAGCGTCTGGCCGAGGCCAGTACCCATCTAACGGTTGATTGGACTAAACTTCGCCTTAGCTAAGGGAAGGGTTAGTGTGCAATAACAGGGAGGACCACTTGTATTGTTAGAAGTTTCCAAAGACTTTGTTACGGAACTCGCCTTTGTGGTGTTTATTGTATCTTGTGGGTAAAGTGCATAACCTCTGCAGAGTGTAGAATCTATTCGAATAGCCGTGTCCGCGGTATTGGACATCGCTCGGGAATTACAGTCAAGGGTTAGATTTTCTCAAAAATAACTTGGATCTGAAAGGTTGGGTTGGATTAATAATGATGTTGATGGAAATGTGGATTAGGATGGGAAAGATGTTTATTAAACTCCTTGAAAAGTTATTTATGCTTTACTTGTTTCTCTTGCTCGAATCTACTTATGATACTTGTTAAATGTCAAGCATCGCAAAAATACCTTGAGCTATTCCTTTGTACCAAGCCATGCATATAGTATATTAGCTTGCATTCTGTGCATGACTTGCTGAGTACCAAGTACTCACCCTTGCCACAATACAACACCAGTTGAAGAGGAGACTACACCAGCTTTGGAGGAGGAGCTCCAAGAGGATCCGTCTACTTAGGGAGCGAGCCTAGTCAGTTGCCTGTGGTATACTGGATGGCGCCACGAAGTTATTTGATTTTCCGCTGCTACTATTTCTCTCTTAATAAGTTTCGCCTGTAGGCGTGCATTTGTAACTTGACCATAAGGTCGAGTAACCGCTTGACTATTTAAATAAAGTACTTTATTAGTATCGAGTGGTATGATTGTGATATTTACCGATGTTAAGACTGTGTGCACTAGCGTGTTCTGGACTAGTGCTGAATACAGGAGGGTCCGGATTTGCAAATTCGGGGTCCCGACAGAGGTGGTATCGAGCCATACCGACCGTGAGGCTCAACCCTAAGCTAGAATGGTCGTAGTGAGGATAAAACCTATTTTCTAAAGCTAAAAATTTGTCAAGATAAGAAATGACATCTCGACTTACCCCCTTCTCTCTTTCCTTGTCTCTTGCTGAATATTCCCTTACCTTGTCACGATTTAAAATTTCGAGTTCTTACGTGAGCACTCTTGTGACAGATGGAGGGAGAGTTCAACTACGTCGATCTGGAGGTTGGTCACGCCGTGGAACTTTGGCATATGCTTCAGACTCTTGGAGATTTTGAGAAACCGCAATACCAAGTGGAAGTGATCGACAAGCTGTGATTGATCAAGGCTTGTGACGTGAAGATTGAGGTACTGCTAGGAAGAAGGGCCCAGGCAATCGCTCGATACACCGCTGACCGCCAGGAGGTCTACAATGCAGATGGGTATCCAAGAAGTATCACGACGAGCAATGCGGCACATTACCCGTATCTACGCCAGAGAGTTGGAGAGCACGGTGTTCCGTTATCACCCGCGCAGCAATAACCTTCTTGACCCGAAGGCGATTCAGGATGAGGATGCCATGGTTACACAGTTGGCACGACTTGTTGTCGCCCAGGAGGATGTACTCGATGATACAAGCAAGGAGCTACAGAAGGCCCGCAAGGAGATCACGACAGAAAAGAACAGATGGCGGGAAGCTCAAGAGTATGTGTCCCACCTTCTGCAAAGGATTGGAGAGTTAGAGACGGCTTTATACGGACAAGAACCAGAGCCAAGATTTCGAGCCACACGAACCAGCATCCTGAGGAGTCGATCTCGATGAGGACATCGCTTCTTCGACTACCACAGATGACACGATTCTTTGGACATGGCAATCGTTTCGCGCCTATGCCGCAGCATCCGTACCCAGGCCGTGGAGGTTTTCTCGATGAGTGAGCGTAGGTTCTATAGTGAGACTCCTTCGCCGAGTCGCGTCATAGGATAAAGAGTCACCCTTTAGGCGATAGACTCCAGTGTTAGTTCGATTTGGATTTTCCTTGTTTGCTGAGTGTGCAGTATGTGTTGCAAGGCCCTTAGGCATTGTAAGCAACCATACCAAGTTATTAATATCATTAGTTAATAAAGTTGGACCTTAAAGTTACACCTTTCGCCCCGCATAAGTTCCATAGTACTTGTCTATTCTTGATTCCCTCATCTCTAAAACTTAGAGCAAATCGGCAGATGGTGAACACCATGGAAACTTTGGAAGCAATGGAAGTGGTTCTCGCCCAGAAAACCCCAATGATGGAGCACCAGCACCGCTTGATTGATATGCAGAATTTTGGAGCATTTCTTGCTGCTCAGACTCAGGTTGATGCATGCTATGATGCAACAAATGCAACACGTCCTTCGCTCAGGCCACAGCTAATCAAGTCAATTAGGGACAACGCCGTAATGCAAGACTGCCGAGTTCATGAGGACTCACCCACCCACTTTCTCCGGGAATGCCAATCCATTGGAGGCCGATGATTGGTTAAGGTCAATTGAGAGGAAGCTACACATAGCTCAATGCATAGGAAATGAGAAGGTAATCTACGCTTCTCATCGGTTGGAAGGAACAATACCGAATGGTGGGAGAACTTGTGCCACGCAAGAGAACCCTCAAGATATCACTTGGGAAGAGTTCACGGTGCATTCCGTCAAGATCACGTGCCGAAGGAATCATGGACCTTAAGAAGGAGGAGTTGAGCACTGAAGCAAGGTAATCAGCCGATGGTCGACTACGAACAAGTTCACACAGCTAGCACGCTACGCACTGAGGATGTAGCGACAGATAAAGCAGACATTCTCGTTTCATGAAGGGACTTAACTCGGGATTGCGGTGGGATTGATCACCCACACCTTTCCAGATTTCCAAGAATTGGTGAATAAGGCGCTTATTCTTGAGGACAAGCGCAAGGAACTGGATGAGAACAGGAAGCACGTAATGCAACGGCGAGGATCACGCCAGGGAACGCAATGGCGTCGAGAGTTGCACCAAATCAATTTTTCAGATTCCAGCCACGAGAATCGCTACAAGGACACCGTCACCAAAGCACCAAGACCCGTCAATCAGAACTACGGATCCCGGCCGCCGCTAGAAACGCTGCTCGTGCAACAAGAAGGAACAGTGAGACGCTGCTACAACCGCAACGAGCCAGGACATTTTGCCAATGATTGTCCAAAGAAGACAGCAGGAGTGACCCCGCTCGCTTTAACTTGGGAACCACCCCAGCTAGGACGCCAAAGACCAGGAACCACATCCTGCATCGTGGTGAGAGGCCGAGTCAACCATGTCACCGCAGATGCACTGCGAGAATGCTATGGACGTCAGATCGGGTAAGTTACTTGTTAACTCAAGCACTGCAATGCTTTGTTTGACTCTAGAGCTTAGCATTCGTTTGTTTCGCAAGGCTTTGCTGCTAGAAACGATTTGGGGATTGCAAGACTTAAGTGCATGCTTTTAGTTCAAACCCCTGGTTCGAACTCCGAACGAAAGTAGGATGTTCCGGGTGAGAATACTAATAGATGGAATAGAGTTCCTAGTGAACCTTATAATTTTGGAGACCCGGACCTTAGACGTTATTTTGGGAATGTTGGTTATCCAAGCACAAGGCCGTATTGGATTGTGGGCGAAGGACTATCTCGATTGAGAGCCCGTGTGGAAGAAAAGTGGAATTTCAAGCTACCGCCGTTAGAGATGGACAGTTGATGGTTAAAAGCGCCAAGACAATCGGCATAGAGGATGTCTCAGTAGTAAATGAGTACCTAGATGTGTTTCCCGAAGATCTACCTGGTATGCCGAGACGAGGGACATAGAGTTTGTGATAGAGCTTGTACTGCAGTACAGCGCCCGATAGCAAAGAGACCTTATCGGATGTCCACCGAGGAGTTGGTAGAGATGAAGAAACAGCTAGAGGAGTTAATGGAGAAAGGATTTATCAGACCGAGTTAAATGCCGTGGGGAGCACGGTTTTGTTTGTCAAGAAGAAGGACGGGAGTTTCAGGATGTGCATCGACTACCGTGCACTCAATGAAGTCACCGTGAAGAATAAGTATCCGCTACCTAGGATTGATGATTTGTTCGATCAGCTGAGAGGAGCCGGATTTTTCTCCAAGATTGATCTGAGATCGGGATACCATCAGTTTAAGATCCGATCGTAAGATATCGAAGATCGCATTCTCGTCAAGATATGGACATTACGAGTTCTGATTATGTCTTTTGGACTAACGAATGCGCCAGCATATTTCATGAATATGATGAATAAGGTGTTCATGGAATATTTGGACAAGTTTGTTGTCGTGTTCATAGATGATATCCTAATCTACTCCAAGACAGAGGATGAACATGCCGAACACTTGAGGCGAGTTTTGGAAAAGCTGAGGGAACAACAACTCTTCGCCAAGTTTAGTAAGTGTGATTTTTGGAAGGACAAGGTGGAGTTTCTTGGACATGTAATGACCGCAGAAGGAGTCGCCGTAGATCCAAGCAAAGTAGAAGCTGTGTTACATTGGGAGCAAACAAGATCGTGACTCAGATCCGGAGTTTCCTTGGAATGGCAGGATACTACCGCCGTTTCATTGAAGCCTTTTCGACAATTGCGAAACCTCTTACGCAATTGCTGAAAAAGGAGAAGAAGTTTGCATGGACACCAGAATGTGAGAAAGGATTTCAGGAGCTGAAGAAGCGATTGACATCAGCCCCGGTGTTAGTTCTTACGGTTGATGGTCAAAGCTTTGATATTTATTGTGACGCATCGCGCCAAGGACTTGGATGTGTGCCGATGCAGAATGGAAAGGTAAATCGCTTATGCATCAAGGCAGTTGAGGCCGCATGAGGAAAATTATCTGACACATGACCTAGAGTTAGCTGCCGTAGTGCATGCCTTGAAGATATGGCGTCACTATCTGATTGGAAACAGATGTGAAGTATACACGGATCATAAGAGCCTTAAGTACATATTCACCCAGTCGGATCTGAATATGAGGCAAAGGAGATGGTTAGAGTTGATCAAGGACTACAATGTTGGAATCCATTATCATCCCGGGAAGGCCAACGTAGTTGCCGATGCCTTGAGTCGGAAAAGCCATACCGTGAGTATGTTGCTAGCCACAAGTCAGGGTGAGTAATGTGAGGATTTTCAGAGAATGAAGATTGAGGTGGTACCTAGCGGATTCTTGGCCGCATTGGAAGTGAAGCCTACCCTAGAGGATCAGATCCGGGAAGGACAGAAGGATGATGACAAGATCCGCAGGATTAAGTCCATCAAGGAAGAAGGCAAGGCAGAGGACTTCAAGTTGGATGAGCAAGGCACGTTATGGATGAAGGATCGCATTTGTGTGCCCAACAAGAAGGAATTAAAGCAACTGATTTTGGAGGAAGCCCATGACTCCAAGTATTCAATTCATCCTGGAAGCGCCAAAATGTATCAGGATTTGAAGGAAAGATTCTGGTGGCCAAGCATGAAGCGTGAAGTTGCCGAGCATGTTGCATTGTGCGATGTATGCCAGAGAGTCAAGGCAATGCATCAGAGACCAGCAGGATTACTACAGCCGCTGAAAATACCTGAGTGGAAGTGGGAGGAAATCGGAATGGATTTCATTACCGGTTTGCCTAAGACTCAAGGAGGTTGACTCCATATGGGTTATAGTGGATCGTTTGACCAAAGTAGCCCATTTTATCCCCGTGAAGACCACCTACTCGGGAGATAAGTTAGCAGAGTTGTATATGATCAGGATCGTCTGTTTGCACGGAGTGCCAAGGAGGATTGTATTGGACAGAGGTACCCAATTTACCTCAAGGTTCTGGAATAAGTTGCACGAAGCCATGGGAACCCGTTTAAACTTCAAGATCTGACCTATCATCCATAGACGGATGGACAGACCGAAAGAGTCAACCAGATTTTGGAGGATATGTTAAGAGCATGTGCATTGGCTTATGCTACCTCTTGGGATAAGAGTTTGCCGTATGCTGAGTTCAGTTACAATAATAGTTACCAAGCTAGTTTACAGATGTCACTTTTGAGGCCTTTGTATGGTCGACTCATCGGACGCCATTGAATTGGAATGAGGCCGAGCGCCGTGTCTTGAACTGATATTCTTCAAGAGGTGAAGAGCAGATTGCCATGATTAGGGAAAGGTTGAAGATCGCCCAATCACGAAGTAAGAGTTATCTTGACAATCGTCGCGGGATTTGAGTTTTGAACGAGAAGACTTTGTATACCTCGAGTTACGCCTCTCGTGGGAGTTAAGAGGTTCCATGCCAAAGGAAAACTTCGCACCCGTTATGTTGGACCATTTAAGATTTTGAGCCGCAGAGGCGAAGTTGCTTATCACCGGAGTTGCCACGATCGTTAGCGAGGAGTACATGACGTATTCCATGTGTCCTGGTTGAAGAAGTGTCTCCGAGTACTGAGGAACAGACACCGCTAGAGTCAATTGAGTTGCAAGAAGATTTGACTTACAAGGAGCATCCCGTAAAGATTTTGGACACTATGGATCGAGATACCGTAAATAAGTCAACCCGTTTACAGAGTTCGGTGGAGCAACCACACGGAGAGTGAAGCAACTTGGGAACGCGAAGAGGATTTGAGGAAAGAGTTTAGAACCTATTCCTTTAGTAAGCCCTGAATCTCGGGGATGAGATTATTAAGGGGAGGTTTGTAACACCCCAAAATTTTGCTTTTCTTAAATCCATGTGTGATTTGGTACTTTGGTGAATTTTTGGAATTTTCTGGAATTTATTTGGATTTATTTGGAATTTATTGGAATTTATTCCATTTTAAAATAATTAAAGAATTTAATTTTGCAAATAAAATTTTGTTGGAAATATTTTATTTGAGTCCCAAATACCCTAAAATATTTTCCAGAATTTTTCTGGAATTTTTCTGAGTATTTTGCTATTTTTAATGAATTAAATGAATTACTGGAAATTATTTTAAATATTAATTCGCTGGAAAATCGAGTCGGGTCAAGTACTGTTCATCCGGCCGAGTCGGAACCCGAGTCGGACTCGAGTCCGACCCGAGCTACGTGATTCGGTCGAACCGCGTCCAAACCCTAACCATTGTGGACCGTCGGATCAAGATCCAATGGTCAGGATCCGCGCCGCACCGTTCGATCGGATCCGATCCGGATCCGTGCGCGCCAGAGCCAATCGTGGCCGTTGATCGCGCCACGTGGATGGTCCTCCGTCGTCGTCTCCGCCCGAGTCCGAGCCGGACTCCGCCGCCGCGCCCGCCGCCGTGAGGGATTAGGTTTCCGTTTTCCGCGCGAAAAGCCGAGGCTATTTAATGCCCGGATCACACCCTGAGGACCACCTTGATCTTGCGCAGCCGTTGCCCTAGCCGTCGCCGTCGCAGTGCCCCTGACGCGCCCGCAATCGCTCGCCGGAGTTGTAGCACTTCTCCGCCGCGGTTTTTGCTTTGTTCCGCCGCCGTCCGCCGTCCCCCGCCGCCGTTGACCCCAGACCCGGACTCACCGCGACGAGACGCACCCGAAGGGACCACTCACCTCGCCGGAGGAGCCTGCAAACGTTGTTGCCCGTGTCGCCGTCCCGGCTCGGCCGGCCCGGCTCCGCCGCGACGCCATCGCTGCCGCCGAAGCTTCTCAGCCGTCCGATCAAGATCCAACGTCCCAGATCACGCCACGTCATCTCACGGTGAGATCCCAATCCAAATCCCCAGATCCAATCTCGACCGTAGGATCTAGATCCAACGGTCCAGATCAAACGCGTTAACCCAAACGCGTGAGAGCCAGATCTAATCTGGGCCGTTGATTTTCAAATCAACGGCCGAGATTGTGCCACGCGTTCGGGAAGGCTGACCGCCGCGGCGCGCTGCGCCACGCAGCGTGGCGTGACGCCGACACGCTGGGCCCGCATGTCGGCCGCCACACCGCACCATGACGCCACGCCGACGCCATGGCGGGCTCAAGATGTCGGGCCGTCCCGGCCGAGCGCCGACGTCGGCAATGACGTCTGGCCGGGTCCCACTGTCAACGCTGTGGTCGAGCCTCACGACGTCAAGATGACGTCACCCGAGGGCGACCCACCTGTCAGTGACACAAGGAGCCGTGGACCGAGTCCACGGTAGACCCGAGCCGAGCGTGGACCAAGTCCATGGACCGGCTGACATCAGCCAACCAATCAGAGGTTGCCACGTGTCCAGGCTGACGCAATAATTAATTTCCGAAAAAGAAAATGATTTATTAATTCGAAATAATGATTTCAGATTTTGTTTCAAACTTCAAACGCTTATAACTTTTGCGTTTCAACTCCGATTTGAGTGATTCAAATTTCTAAATTTGTATAAAATTGAGACCTACCTAAATATGAATTTTATTTAATTTTTGGACTAAAGTTTTTCTCTGTAAAATTATTTAATTGATTATTTAAACTTTAAATAATCATAACTTTTATGCTTTTAACTCCAAATTTGACGATTTCAGTTTCTAAAAATTCATAAAATTATGTTCTCTCTGTTTATGGATTTTATTTGGATGATTGGATACTTTTTGCCTATTGTTTATTCGTGTATTTGCTATTTGCACGCTTTACGAGTAGACGTTGAAGTCTTGGGAAGGATTTGAAGGAGAAGTATTGACTCAGGATCCAACTCAAGACCAAGAACAAGTACTTTTTGAAGGCAAGTTGAGCTTTGACCATGTTGATCCTATTTCGAAATCTATTTTGATTTAACCTATTGCATGCTAGTTCAATTAGAAAATACTTTATTTAAATTTGGGGAATTAGATAAATACCAATTTGCTGTATGACACCTTGATTACTTAAATATGTGCCATGGCCCCTTGTCACCCTAGTTGTGGTTTACTAGTTGGACATTATTAACTTGCCAACATGGGTTTTAGACCGTTGTAGTAAACTGCTTAGACCTGCTACGTGCTCATGACATGATTTTGGACAAACAATTGTTAATATTGACTTAATGATATATTGAACCTGTTTTGGAAAGGTATCATGTGATGTTGATGGCACGTGGTGCATGGTAATCAACTGGGGTTTGATAAATAGTTTTTCGACCGGGGCATGTGGCAAGAATAATCAGTGGGCCGGTTGTGGCATTGGGGATGTTGATTTGGTTCTTCGGGTAGTCTTGCCCTGGTCACCCTAAGGACTTAACCTTGCAAGCCTTTGAACTGGGTCTAACGTGCAACCACATGTCTGTAATGGGACGGACCTAGTTGACTAAGTTGCAAATAACGTACCTGTGGGACCTCAGGAGGTCAACTACACCCTTTGTGCAAGTTGTACGGGGGAGCGTACCGGGGCTGAGGCCAGGTACCCATCTAACGGTTGATTGGCCTAAACTTCGCTTTAGCTAAGGGAAGGGTTAGTGTGCAATAACCGGGGAGGACCACTTGTATTATTAGAAGTTTCCGAAAGACTTTGTTACGGGAACTCGCCTTTGTGGTGTTTGACTGTATCTTGTGGGTAAAGTGCATAACCTCTGCAGAGTGTAGAATCTATTCGAATAGCCGTGTCCGCGGTATTGGACATCGCTCGGGAATTACAGTCAAGGGTTAGATTTTCTCAAAAATAACTTGGATCTGAAAGGTTGGGTTGGATTAATAATGATGTTGATGGAAATGTGGATTAGGATGGGAAAGATGTTTATTAAACTCCTTGAAAAGTTATTTATGCTTTACTTGTTTCTACTGCTCGAATCTACTTATGATACTTGTTAAATCTTTTTCTTGCAAAAATACCTTGAGCTATTCCTTTGTACCAAGCCATGCATATAGTATATTAGCTTGCATTACGTGCATGACTTGTCGAGTACCAAGTACTCACCCTTGCCACAATACAACACAGTTGAAGAGGAGACTACACGGCTTTGGAGGAGGAGCTCCAAGAGGATCCGTCTACTTAGGGAAGCGAGCCTAGTCGGTTGCCTGTGGTATCTTGGATGGCGCCACGGTTATTTGATTTTCATTGCTACTATTTCTCTCTTAATAAGTTTCGCCCTGCGAGGCGTGCATTTGTAACTTGACCATAAGGTCGAGTAACCAGTTTGACTATTTAAATAAAGTACTTTATTAGTATCGAGTGGTATGATTGTGATATTTACCGATGTTAAGACTGTGTGCACTAGTGTGTTCCTGGACTAGTGCTGAATACACAGAGGGTCCGGATTTGCAAATTCGGGGTCCCGACACTTGTGCTGTTAGAAGTTTCCGAAAGACTTTGTTATGGACACTCGCCTTTGTGGTGTTTGGCTGTATCTTGTGGGTAAAGTGCATAACCTCTGCAGAGTGTAAAATCTATTCGAATAGCCGTGTCCACGGTATTGGACATCGCTCGGGAATTACAGTCAAGGGTTACATTCTCTTGGAAATAACTTTGTTTTAAAAGGTTGGGTTTGGTTTAATAATGATGTTGATGGAAATGTGGATTAGGATTGGAAAAGATGTTTATTTAAATTCTGGAAAGATTATTGATCTTATACTTGTATTCACTGCTTTCGAATCTACTTATGCTACTTGTCAAATGCTGTTTTACTACAATTATACCCTGGGCTACTCCTTTGTACTAAGCCATGCATGTAGTATATTAGTTGCATTCTGTGCATGACTTGCTGAGTACCAAGTACTCACCCTTGCCACAATACAACACTAGTTGAAGAAGAAGCTACACCAGCTTTGGAGGAGGAGCTCCAAGAGGAACCGTCTAACTAGGGAGCATGCCCAGTCAGTTGCCTGTGGTATACTGGATGGCGCCACGATGCTATCTTATTTTCCGCTGTAGTTATTTCTCTTTTATTGAGTTTTTGCCCTGCGTGGCATATATTTGTAACTTGACCCTAAGGTCGAGCAACCCGTTTGGTTAACTATTTAAGGTACCTTATTATTTCGTTAAGTATGATTGTGATATTTACCAATATTGAGACTGTGTGCACTAGCGCGTTCCTGGACTAGTGCTGAATACACAGAGGGTCCGGGTTTGCAAATTCGGGTCCCGACAACCTTGAACATTGGCGAGCAATCCCGGGCACATGGTGGCTCCTTGATCGATGGTAAGGGAGGCAAATGAAGCGGCACGACAAGGGCTCATCAATGAAGGGGTCGGCGCCTTAAATAGCGGCTTGGAAAGTGTGATCCTTGTGGCACAAATAATGGACGCGGTGGAGTCCAGTGAGGATACGGCATGGTGATGTGGCGAAATCTCGATGGTCCATGCAGTGATGATCCTAAGGTCACAGTGCAAGAGCCACGCGGCTTCACTGTAACACCCCGGCATCTAGTATGCCCTGAATGTCACCAAATATAGCATAAGAAGCATCTAAATACCACCAATTAAGATAAATTACAGCAAAGGCGCAAATGCTAAACCGAAAATTTTGGCAGCATATCCTTTGTTTTTCTATGGTTTGAAGCAACAACAATAACAGCATGACACGATAGCATGATAGAAAACATCTAAAACAGGTATTCAACAACAGTTCATGCCAAGAAAAATAAGCTTAAGCGTCCCATGAACCAATAGGGTGAACAATTAATCATAGCCAACAATACAACATATACCAAGTCTAGATTAGTAAAATAAACCATCACAACTATAGAATGGTATAAGTTGTCTGTTCAAGTGATGCCAAGTAAAGGCGTGTATCTAGCTCCCTTTCCCATAAGCCGCATTCAATGTAGCTAAAAAAATATTAAACAACAAGCATGAGTTCGTCACTCAACAAAGTGTATTGCAATGGAACAAACAATAACAATTCACATATATACATCATACCGATCACCAATCATGGAAAATAATTCTTGAAGACTCCTTGGTTCACAATCTCATATACTTTCTCATTCACATTCTCATATGCTTCCTCATTCACATTCTCATTCATGCAATGCAATGCAATGCACCATGTCTATTTGTTTAGCACATACCGGTATTGCCGAGTGCACACCCATCGGTGTGCACCCCCTTTCCCTTCCATCCCGTGGAGGATGCCTACTCATCTCTTCCATTCACAACTGTGGATGGAATCATGAGGTAGGTCTTTCTCAATGGCGCTCCGGATTAGTCATAACTTTCTCACTAACCTTACCGGACTAGTTATGACTTTCTCACCGTCCTGGCCAATCCTCATGCCATGAATGCATAAATGCCATAAACATGAATAACTTGCATATAAACTCATCATATTCATCTTATGCAATATCATGGTCACATTCATAACAATAAACCCATTCACATGACTTTTGTTATTCCTTCTTTCATGGATACTCATCATATCCTACACATACTAGTGATGCCAACATAACAAATTATGCAATAGCAATTTATAGAGTAAGTTAACATGGCACTCAATTATCATTCCGAAACACAACAATCGATGCACTTGCCCAAGTCAAACATGACAATCCAACGTCTATCATTGTATAACATGCAAGAATCAAACATGGCAACTCAATATCTAACCATCATATAACATGCGAGAATCCAACATGGCAATTCAACATAGCACATGGACACAACCATCCCGATACACTTGCCTTCAACCGCGGGCGACGGATTGGCGAGAGGTTGAGGGCACTCCCGGGGTCACACCACCTGCACATAGGTACCACACACTCAAAACGTGCCCACAAAACAGTACAAGATTGAACCTCTAACCCGACTCCGCAAACTACCCCTAAAACCTGAAAACAGAGAAATCTGTCCCAACGGGACAGCGGGCTTCCAACTAGCATAACTTGAGTTCTAAGACTCCAAATTAAGTAAATGAGTACATTTTATCGAAGCTTAGGAACTTTCCTAGCTTTTTCTAAGTATTGGAAAAAACTGATTCGGCCTCTAAAATGGCCTAATCTACAGATCAACACGATATGTCCCAATCACGTCACAGTTTTGAACATGTTCGGTAAAACATCCATAACTTTAAAACGACTGGACAGAATTTAACGTTATTGGTGTCCAATTAAAGGTAATTCAATTACCTAAAACTTTATAAACAAGCGGACGACCAAATTCCGACTCTAAAATTGCGAAAACTCAAACCCTAGGTCGGCCGCCCAATCTGCCCGAGACAGAACGTGGGACAATCATAGCAAACCCCCTAATCTCATTTAGAGGCAGCACCTAAACATGAACTTCAAGCATCAAAAACACCTCTAACATAGCACCTAATCCACCCCAAGGATTTCCCAACACCATACCTTAGCCTGACGAACGATGAACCGATGAAAACACCTCCTGGTCGCCCGATCTCCTTCCACGCGCCAATCCCGCCGGATCCTCTCATCGCGGAGCTCCCCAAAGGTGAAGACAACGGAGAGGAAGGGCGTGGCAGTAAGGGGTGGGGGTGGAACACGCCTAGGGCCGGCTAAAGGAGGTGGGGAGGAAGGTGGTGGCTAGGGGAGGCAAGGGGAGGCGCAAGGGATGGAGGGGGCGGCTAGGGTTGTGTGGGAGGGTGTGGGGGCACATGGAGGGGTTGGGGGGCGCATGGGAGGGGTGGGAAACCCTAGGAAGTGGCAGGAATTTCCCCCCATGGGCCAAAAACTCCTCCACCAACGGCCCACTTCATCCCCCCAAAGCCCAAACTAGCTCCCACTAGGCCCAAACTCCCCCAGAGAGGCCCAAACACCCGGAAAAGCCCAAAAACACGGTATAAAGTCATACCGTAATATCATATTCTATAATGTCACATCCTATGATGTCACATTCACCTTAACTGCACGATCAAAGATCAACGATGTCGATTGAAGGGTTAGGGTTTCTCATGGGTAAGAGGCTCAGTGCGGGTCGGGTTGGACCAGATTAGGTTGGGCTCAATGGGTCTGGCCCGATTATTATTTAAGCTATTTATGGAATTTTCTATTCAAATATAATTCTAGAAAATAAACTAAGCCAAAATAAATAGTAAAAATATCAAAAAAATTCTAGAAGAATTCAGTAAAATATTTTGATACATTTTAAACTAAAATAAAATATTTCCAATAAAACTTTATTTGAACTTTTCAAATATTTAAATAATTTTAACAAAAGGCTGAATTCAAATAAATTCTCAAAAATTCAAAGGCATAATAAGCTCAGGATTTTACAAAATCCAAACTTGACTAATGGTCTATGAAACATATTGTGGAATACATGGGCCCTAGGTATCTACGCGGGAGGCTGCGAAGGCCAACCAGGAAGGGATGGGCCGAGCCAGTTGCGCAGGATCAAACACCGCATGGGCCGACAACACTGTACCTAAAAAAGGAGGTCAGAGGATGGTAACTGATTCTTGTTAGGAAAGATATGACTGTAAGCGTGTCCAGTAAGAAAGGATAGGGATAGAATCTTATCCCTAATCGACGGGGATTCCCCCTTTGTAACCGACTCGGACTCTTCCACCCCCCTATATAAAGGGGGCGGGGGTCCCTGGAGAAAGCGAGACAACACAATACATGAGAAACATACTGCTCATAATCCCAGAACACAGGACTAGGGTATTACCTCCACCGTCGAGGGCCTGAACCTGTATAAACCCTTGTCGTGTGTCACCATCGAGTTTGGATCCAGCGCATAGCCCCATATTTATTATTGTAGACAACAACCATCGACACATATTTATGAAAATGATGTGTTATATGTTGTCACACAATGATGATAATGTTGTTGATGGCATGTGTTACATGATAGTCAACTAGGGTGGTAAATGATTTAGATTGAGTTAAGTAGTAGGAGGTTTTGTGCCATGATGGTGAGTCTATGTGACATTGGGTTGGTGATTCTATATGAATCGATTAATGTTGGTTACTGTACATGAATAATTGGGTAAGGGTGGATAAATAGTGCTCCATCCTCTCCAGAAAAAAACTCCGGGTAGAATTTAGCTGGAACTGCTCAACGAAATCCTTCAGAATGATCGGACCATGGGTGGGGATCCTAGTAGAAAGCAACCCTCACACCATGTGTTCGCTTGGCTCTTCTGCTGAAAGGCCATAAAGCGAGCCCTCTGCTGAGAAGTCAACTCTAAAGCCCCAAATTGCCTCTCCATGTAGCGCAGCTAGTCCGTTTCTTGGACCGGCATACCTGTACCATCAAAAGTATCAATACAGAGAGACATGCACTCCTAGAGACTCATCCTAGGCTTCGATACAGTTGGGGCGGGTGTAGGAACAGCCGCAGGCGGAACCACAACTGCAGGAGCCGTCTGAACCCTCTAACAAAGCTCTTGAACCTCTCTCTGCAATGCTTGCAATAAGGACACAGATGCAGCCTCTGCCCCCACCTCAGACTGCCCAGTAGGAGCATCTCCCTGGCTGACTCATGGGTGTTAAGCAAGTTGCTTCCCTTAGTGACTGACTTAACAACCTCCTGTGATGGGTCTACATGGCCACGCCCATGGCCAAGTCCACAACCTCCACCACAACCATGGCCTCCATGGCCAAGGAGACCGCAACCTCTACCCGTTGGCATAGCTACAACACATAAGCACATACATATAGTCAGCTCATTCATCAACATAACACCATGCATCATCATATTCAACATTCATCATCATAACTCAAAAAAAAACATTAAAGCACAATGCAATGATTTGCCGTACCCTTCCTACTGTGCACTAAAGTGTGTCAAATTTTACGTTAATTAACCAATCTATGTCATATTTTAAGGTTGTTATCCTATGGCGATATCTTAAAGAATTTATACCTAAACCATGTTTCTAATTTCTCTAAGACAAGATTTTAGTTTGCTCTATAATAATTTGCAAATTTCATGCCCTACGAACCTAACACCCGCTCTGATACCAACTGTAACACCCTGGCCCAAACTTCACTCATGGCCCAGCCCACCATAGGGTGGACCCAAGCATGCATAGTACCCTACTTACACTTTCATCCCTGCTTCTTGTAAAAGGGTTAACCATGAGGTGCTATGTTTGGACTCAACAGGCATTATATACTACTATAACTAACTTTATGCAAGCAATGTGGAACTAATCCCACCACTGCTCCATATAGACCTTCACATTAACAGGCCGGGATATTACACTCTCCCCCTTAAGGGCTGATGCTGTAACACCCCGGCATCTAGTGTGCCTGAATGTTACCAAACATAGATTAAACAGCATCTAAAAACCTCAAATAAAGATAAATTACAGCAAAGGAGCGAATGCTAGAACCGAAAATTTCGGCAGCATCTCCTTTGTTTATCCATGATTCGGAGCAACAACAAAATATCACATGATATATCATAATGGAAAAACATCCAAAGCAGCAATAACAGGTAATATAGCGGCAATTTAAGTCTAACATAATGAATTTAACCACTTCATGAACCAAATCGAAGTAAAGGATGTAAACAGGCACATGAACAAATCATAATCCTAGTTTCATCACCCTAGATTCATGATCACAAATCCGAAAGGTAAATATTGTATAATTGTGTGGAAATTATGTGATGTCGTGCCGCTAAGCCCCTTTCCCACATGTCGGTGTCAAGATACCTAAGAAAAACAACATAAACACAAGTGTGAGTTCATCACTCAGCAAGCATATTACAATGGAACAAGAAAATACATTCCAATACCTTCATCACCACTTTTCACATACAACATCATAAATATTTCATATTCACAGTGTATGCATCTCATTGTCATCATCATATATCATCATCATATAACATCATCATATAATGCAATGCAATGCACATGTCTCCTGGAAGCATATACCGGTATTGCTGAGTGCACACTCGCCGGCGTGCACCCTCTTCCCCCTTCCATCCCGTAGATGGAGGGTGCCTACGCATCGCTTCTACTCACCGCGGTGGATGGAATCACGATGTAGGTCCTACTCACTGGCGCTCCAGATTAGTCATAACGTTCTCACCGACCTTTCCGGACTAGTTATGACTTTCTCACCGACCGGGCCATCTCTCATGCCATGTATGCAAACATGCCATAAACATAAACAACTTGCGCATAACTGAATTAAGCATAACATGTCAACATAATAACCAATTTCATTATATCATGGGCAAGCAATGCACATGGCAAGGTATCATAACATATAAACCATTTGCATCTAGTCAATATTAGCATCATACAACCCGATACCCATTCCAATACACTTGCCTCAACCACGGGCGACGGATTGACGAGAAGTAGAGGGCACTCCCGGGGTCACACCACCCGCACATAGGTACCACACACTCAAAATCATGCCCACAAAACAATACACAAACACACTTATACCCCGACTTCGCAAACTACACGCAAAACCCAAAAACAGAGGTTATGTCCCGTCGGGACAGCAGACTTCCAACGAGCATAACTTGAGTTCTAAGACTCCGAATCAATTAAATGAGTACATCCTCGCGTAGCTTAGGAATTTCTTAACTTTTTCAAAGTATACGGAAAAACTGATTCGGACTCTAAAGTGGTTTAATCTACAGAATACCGTGACCTGTTCCAATCACGTCACAGTTTTTAACACGTTCGGTAAAACGAGCATAACTTTCAAACGGCTAGGCGGAATTGGACGTTCTTTATGTCCACTGAAAGGTATTGAAATTACCTACAACTTCCTCAACAGGCGGCCGGACCAAATTCCGACTCTAAATTGGCGAAAACCCAAACCCTAGGTCGACTGCTCATGCTGCCCGAAACAGAGAACGTGGCAAACTCTAGATTTCATATAATCTACCCAATTACAGCACCACCAATTGATCTAAAAATATGATATCAACCCTTATAACAGTACCTAGACCAACCCCAAGGATTCCCTTGGCCATACCTTCGCCTGACGAACGAAAAACCAACGGATCTCCTCCCGGTTCGCGCGATCTCCTTCCTCGCTCCAAATCCACCGGATCTCCTCGACGCGAAGCGCTCCAATGAATGGATCAGCGGGGTGGTGAGGTGGAGAACTCCCCTAGGGGCAGCAAGGAAGGTGGAGAGGGGAGGGGAGAGGTGCAAGGGGTGGGGGAGGAGGCGCAAGGGGTGGCGGCTTGGAGGGAGGGCGCAAGGGGACTATGGGGCGCATGGGGGGGTGGGAACCCTAGGATTGGCAGGATTTCCCCCCCCCCACATGGGCCAAATACCCCCCACCAACAGCCCATTTATTTCCCCCAAGGCCCAAACTAGCTCCCGCAAGGCCCAAACTCCCCCGGAGAGGCCCAAACACCTGGAAAACGGCCCGAATCACGATATAAAGTCGTATCGTAATGCCGAAATCTAAAATGTCACATTCCGTAATGTCACAGATGCCCTTTGCAGCCACCGTATACACGGCAGATACCTATAACCACCCCTCGGTACACAACCATGCGTCCAGTGCCGGCACATATGCCATGCCATGTGGCCACTCTAGGCCTAGACACATCATGCGCTATATGCCCCCACCCCTGTCCAAGACATGCCCATGCAACGAAGGTTGATGCTCTGATACCAACTGCAATACCTCGGCACTCCACGTGCCCTGAATGCCACTACATCATGCCTTTCTCACAATTAATAAATTATTTTCAACAATGTCGGGACCCGAATGTGCAAATCCGGACCCTCTGTGTATCCAGCACTAGTCCAGGATCACGCTAGTGCACACAGTCTCAACATCAGTACATATCACAATCGTACTCAGCAAAATAATAAAGTATTTTAATTAATAATCAAACTGGTTGCTCGACCTTATGGTCAAGTTAAAAAAGTACGCCTCGCAGGGTGAAGACTTATTAAAGTGGACAATTGCAGCGGAATAAAAATACACTCGTGGCGCCCCCAATTTGCCACAGGCAACTGACTAGGCTGCTCCCTAGGTAGACGGCTCCTCCTGAGTTCCTCCTCCAAGGCTGGTGTCGCTTCTACTTCAATTGATGTTGTATTGTTGCAAGGGTGAGTACTTTGAGCACCCAGCAAGTCATGCACAGAATGCAGTTCTACTATTCTACATGCATGGCTTATTACAAAGGATAGGCTATGGTTCATTTGCAGTAAAGCAGCATTGACAATTACAATAATAGATTGCCAAAGCAGTAAAACAATAATAAGAATAATAACTTTCACAATATTTCACATGTAAAGTATTTCTCAACCTAAGTCAAGTTCACCAATTCCAACCCAAGTATTTTCCACCAATCAAGTTATTTTCATGAAAGTCTAACCCTTGACTGTAATCCCCGAGTAATGTCCAATGCCGCAGACACGGCTATTCGAATAGATTTTACACTCTGCAGAGGTTATACACTTTACCCACAAGATACAGTCAAACACCACAAAGGCGAGTGTCCGTAACAAAGCCTTTCCAATGCCTATCTAAACTCAGTACTACTCGCTGAGGTTTCAACACTGGTGCGAGGACTGGTTACCACTATCCGGGCCTCACACCACCATAATAGTACTAAAGTTTAGAATCAACAAATTAATCAGCTAGGGCTGTCCCATTCCAGACTTGTGGTTGTATGAATGACCCAGTTCAAAGGCTTGCAAGGTTAAATCCTTAGGTTGACCAAGGCAAGACTACCCAAAAACCAAAACGGCTTTCCCGGTACCAATCATGGCCCACCAGATCAATCTTGCCACTTGCCCCAGTCTAAAACATTTTATCACCCCCAGTTCTTTACCATGCACCACGTGCCATCATCAAACTCAACAACACATGTCACATTCTCGAAAACATGTTCTATATCTCATTAAGTCAATATTAACTTTAGTATCCAAAATCGTGGCAAATCTACGTGGCATGGCTAAGCATACTACCTACGAGCTAATTAACCCATGTTGGCAAATTATTAATGTCCAACTATTAATCCACAATCTAGGGTGACAAAGGATTCATGGATACAATTATATACGACAAGGTGGCATACAACAATTAGGCATTTAACTAATTCCCAGAATTATTCAAAACAATTCTAATTACATTAGCATGCAATAATTTGAATCAATATAATTTTCACAAATAGGATCAATATGATCAAAGCATAACTTGCCTTCAAAGAGCAACTGGTCTTGATCTAAGACTTGATCTTGAGCTTGATCCTCAACTTCCGCACCTTTGCACAGTTCAACGTCTATGCGTAACAGATAAAGAACCAAATAAACATCCAAAGACAACGAATAAGCACACATTCGGAAAATGTTGCAAATCAAACTAATTTGTAATTTCATGAAAACTTCCAGATAATTTAGCATTTTCTAAGATTTATAAAATTTATTTTGACATTTTTCGACATATAGTTTAAGAACTACAAAATTCGTAAGTTGGGACTTTCCACGAATAATTTATCAGTATAAATTTATTTATAAACTTTTAGTAAAAATTACTATGGAAAGGTATTTATGTCTAATGAATTCCAAAATTTTGCTGAGAATTTTGGGACAAGTAATTAAATTCATCACTTTATTATGCGCAAGCAAATGGTTAGGCCGAATAGTGAAACAAGACATCGATCAAGTTAATCAAGAGAAAAATCGATGACAAGCCTAGGAGTTGGTATATCATGTTAGCCGATGCATTATGGTCTTATAGAATTGCTTGTCATGTAGCTATCGAGTTGCCACCCTATAAGCTTGTGTATAGGCAAGAGGCAGTATTGCTGATAGAAGTTGGTATAAGCTTGTTGAGGGTCGACACGCATGATGAATTATTGGCTCAGGATGAGATTTGATAGCCGATAATTTATATGACTTGATAGAATTAAGATTGCGAATATTGGAATGAATTCAGAAAAATAAGGCTAGGGTCATAAGAGCTTATAATAAGAAAGTTGAGCGTAAGTCATTTAATAAAGCTGATTTATTGTGGAAAACAATTCTACCTGTCGGCTCAAAGGATAGTTGATATGGGAAATGGTCTCCTACGTGAGAAGGACCTTATAGAGTTAATCAGTTAGTTCACAGAAATTCTTATATTTTGGAGACATTAGATGGTGTATTGTTTACTAAGGCAATCAACATGAAATACTTGAATAAATATTACCTAAGTGTTTGGGCTAGATCTTAATCGGCTAAAGGTTTTGAAAGTTGACTTGTTGCAGTCATAAGAGTTTTGCTGGTCGATTAAAGTAAAGTAACCGAATTAACTTATTGCAGTTAATTATAGTACAAATGGCCGATGGAGTATATTGTTCTTAGAACAAAATCAATAACAAGCAAACATGTGATAAAACCATTAAACATGGAATCACTTAAACAACCGATTTCAAAGTTAACAATCGGATTACAGCAAAAGCAATGGTCCACAGCAAGTTGATAACTAGCCAAGGCATTAGGGATTGATCCCCAGACTCAACGACATAGCCAAGATGCTAGCGAGGATCTTGTCGATTTCATCTATGATATTCTGATCCTCTTCAGTTGTGCCATGGACAAGAATGACCTTGGTCAATTGGGCTCGGACTGCAGCTATGCCCATGGCCAAGGCAACCTTCTGTTCCTTGAGCGAAGATGAGAAGTTGGACATCTTCGGAGCTACGTCGGTTAGCTGGGCTTTGACTTTTAGTAGCTCCTCTTCTAGAGACTTTTTGGATGCCTCTAGAGCTGATACAAGCACTTTGGTCTCCTTGAAGTCCTTGTTGTCCTCATCAAGCTTGGATTTTTTGACCTTCGTCTCTGCCACTAGCCGATCCAGTGTCTTCTGGTCCTCCCGCTGCACCATGCGACGTTCAAGCCTTTCTTTAGCCTCATCAACAAACTTTTTTATCATCGATGAAGCAAGCTTTAAGAAGCACGTCTGTAGCATGCTCAGGGAGGTAGGGCTTCACGGCGTCCACCACGTCCCGGATTGGCTGGGCATCTTTGAGCAGATCGGCCTTGGGGCTGAGTAGGATCTTGCATAAATGCCTCATCCTTACCTCAGCTTTTGGGGATGACATGATTTGGGTCAACGCACCTTCTGCCTCCACCATAATTGTGTTAATAATGGTCATCGGGTGGTCCTCCTTGCTCTCAATGTTCAACAAGTCATATCTGAGGATGTTGACCATTGAGGACATTGGCTTGGTGACGATAGGACGAAGAGTCACCGTGGCAACCTGAGCTTGAGGGGTCGGCTGGGGTGGGGGTGAAGGCAGGTCACTGGCTATACCTTCCAGCATGTTGATATTGGTCGGTGGAGAGAAAGGAGGGGCCAAAGAAATGCGCAGCAAATGTGAAGAGAGTTTGTTAGGCCAATTGAATTGTTAGTTCAGTATTTTGGTTAAAAATTCGAAGCTAAAACACTTACCCCACCGGCCGTGGAAGTTTTTGGCAAACTTTTTGCCTATTCTTCTTGGGTCGATGTCTTCTTTCTTTGAACTATCTTTTTGAAGATCGACCTTTCCTTTTTTTCTGCGAAAGAAAGCCAATTAAGTATAATTGGACTTGGCATTATTTTAATATACCATAACTTACTCGGCTACTAGTGCTGCCTCTCGAGGTCGAAGAGGGAAGGCGATTGGACCCCAAGGGTCCCGAACAAGTGCCCTGCCAGTCTGATTGATCTGGACTTCTTTACTGGGGCATCGCCCGACAGTTCCGTGTGTCTCTTGCAAGCTGCCTTGTCTGAAAGGGAGAAATTAAAGTATAAGGTAAAAGCTGATTAAAGTAACTCAGGTAATAAGAAAAAGGGAAGTCTATTGATTAGTACCTCACTAGTGATATCAATAAAACTCGAGTTAGTTTGATCAGATGAGATAGAACTGCTCGAACTTGAACTATTGGAGTTAGTTCTAAGTGTTAGCTCTGGAGACAACTCTGGAAAATTTTTGGCTATTATTGAACTAGATGGCTGCTCAGCTGAAAATAGGGATGAAGAAATGGCTGACCACCAAGGTAAGTAGCCATGAACCCTTTTGGTGTGGAGGATGAAATGAGGAAGTTGCCAGATAAGGAGGTTGTCGACTATGTGAAGAGCTAAGTTGGCTGAAGAAGCTCGATGTAATCTCTCTCAAGGTTGAAGCCGATCGATCGATAGGAGTTTGGATATGATCTGACTGAAACCATGTTGTCAGGCATAGGTTAATGGATGGTAAAATTTGTTAGAAGCCTGAAAAGTTCTGCTGCAAGCTGATAGAGAGAATGCTTGGAGACAGGAAAATTTTGAAGAACCCCTGTGTTTTTTCAAGAGTGTCCTTGCTATTGACAGCAAGGTGGAAGAAGGAGGGGGTAAGGATAGTGATCGGCTTCGCGGTAGCTAAAGAATTCAGAAGTTCGGAAGGATTTTTGGTCAAGGTGATAGAAGAAAAAAATATTTTTAGGCGTTGGTCGGTTTTATTTTGGTTTCACCGCCAAAGCAAAGGAAAAGCCTCTCTCCAAAGGATCGGATATTTCTAAACTCGACATGGTGGGTGTCATCTCTAACAAGTCGATCCTGAAAGATCGACTGAAAACACATTAAAGAAACATTTGGATAAACCACGAAAGGCCGCCAATGTTCTCAACTGTGTATGATCCCATGGCTGTATCCAGCTGACAACGGATGTCATGCATCATTTGGTAAACTGACCCTAGAAACAGTTTACCTAATGCAATCTGATGGCCCCCAACTAATTGTTCAACTATTGCTTGATAAGTTTGGGTTGGACCAAGAGAAGCGCCACAGCGCCACAACAGGGGAATCGATCGAGCCATATATTTAGAAAAGCTATGTCTCCCTATCGGACACTAGGCCGACTCCTATATTGTTCTCTATATATTTACCCCATCCCTCACCCTTGGTGGTTACGAATTTGTGTTGTGGCTTGACACTAAAAGCCGATAGCTGCTCGCCATCTAGCCTAAGGCAGCAGAGTTGAGTAACGTCGAGAAGGGTTGGGCTGATGAGACCGGGTCGAAGGACGAAGGCATTAAAGGTGTTAGACCAAAAATAGCTTGCCATAGCGACTAAAGGTTTGTTGGGGGAGGAGTTGGCTAGAGATAATGGGAGGCACTCAACTATCCCCATTTGTTCCCAAACTAGGAGTTTCTGGGCTACTACCCGATTGAACCAGTTGTGCCACCTAGCTAGCGCAGTCGGCCAAGCCCTAAAACTCTTACTCCATCCTTCTAAATTAAAGTTTGGAGTGTTCAATGGAAGCTTAGGGAGTTCCTACCCTATGATAGCCGATGGGTTGCTACTTCCTGTCGATCCTAGGTAGAATTGAGTTTCATAGTTAGGGATAGGAAAGAATACATGGTTTGGATCCATTGGGATCAAAGAAGCCGATGAAAGTCAAAGCTGAGAAAAGGATTGCAAAGCCGATGATGAAAGGATTGAAAGCTTGAGCGCGTGAAAGTGATGGGTGAATGAGTGTCGGGTAAACTTGGTGGCATTGGAAGGTAAATTTTGCCGAACTTTTTACTACAATTAATGCTTTAGATCATGTGTACGCACAATTTGCGCGGGAAATTTGCAGTAAATGGCACGGAAATTGGTGGAAGTTGAAAGGACGAGTCTCAGAGGCGGCTGTTGATATTTTATGTTTAAGCCGATATTGCTGGTTTTTTTAGAGATGACGCATCTCCCAAAAATGGGGGGCATGTGTTGACATCAGAATCTGGTATATAGCCGATTTGGTAAGAGATTGTTAGGTTTGATATGCTCATTTGATTAAGGATAATATCGGGTTATGAGAGTATTTTGGAAAATCGTAAGCCGATAGAGATTATCGGATTATAACCAATATTAGTTCTAAAAAGGAAAGTATCTTAGGGAAAGCTGAAATCAATATGAATTGCTCTATGAGTCTAAGGGGGACATGGTTTACCTGGGTGCTATAAAAGAGGGCAACGAGCAATGCAGAAAAGACAGAGCCAATCAGTCAAACAACCCGCATCTACTTTATTTATTTTTCATCGACCAGGAATAGTTTTTAGGCTTGTAATATTTCTTTTGTTATTAATCTTAATCAATAAAGTTACGCATTGTCGATTATTGATTTTATCAACTTAGTTCACTCTAGGTCTGCTTGGAAGGAGGGTGAAGCAGATGAAGAGTCCACTTTCAATTCCTCAAGCGCTAAAAAGTCCACCAAAATTTGTAATTCATGTTAATCAATAAACACAGAGAAGGAGCGAAATGAATGGGCTGGGACACACGATGCAACAATTCCATTTCTTTGAAGGCAAGCCAAGCTGGCCATATTCGGCCCATAGCCAATACAGACACGTCGATCATTGCCCACGGTTCCGAGCCAGACTCCAACTCGGACCACCGCGTGCCGTACATGCCAGCGCCCAGCGGCCTATATATCCGCGGCACCCCCCGCCGCTCGTCTGCACCGGACACAATTGCACGCAGCTCTCAGCATGCAACAGGAGCAGCAAAGCAAACCGACCTAGCGACCGAAGATGGAGGTCGCCCCCCGGGGGACGCCCACCCGCGTTACGTTCCACGACGGCGTCTTGTACGTGGACGCCTTCGACCCCCGCGAGAGGGACGCCCTCACCGAGGAGGCCTGACGCCGCAACCCGGAGGAGAGGGCGGAGAAGGTGGGGATGTGACACTACGGAATGTCTAAACTTTATAAATTGTGAAATTTGAGAATAAAACTTTACAGTATGGTGTTTTATTGTGTTTTGGGCCGTTTCCGGGTGTTTGGGCTTTTCCGGGGGAGTTTGGGCCTTGGGGGAACTAATTTGGGCTTTGGGGGATGATTTGGGCCATTGGTGGAGGGTTTTTTAGCCCATTTGGGGGAGCAACCAGCCAGCCCTAACCCTAGGACACCCCCCACCTCCTCCTCCCACTTCTAGCCGCCACCCCTCCATGGTCGTGCGCCCCTCCTCCCTCCTCCCCATTGCACCACCACCCCTCCCCTCCCCTCTCCACCACCCTTGCTGCCCTAGGGAAGCCTCTCCACCTCACCACCCCACAGATCCGTCCATTGGAGCGCTCCGCGACGAGGAGATCCGGTGGATTTGGAGCGAGGAAGGAGATCGCGCGAACCGGGAGGAGATTCGTTGGTTCTTCGTTCGTCGGGCGAAGGTTTGGCCACGGGAATCCTTGGGGTTGGTCTAGGTACTGTTCTAGGGGTTGATATCATATTTTTAGATCAATTGGTGGTGCTGTAATTGGGTAGATTAGAAGAAATCTAGAGTTTGCCACGTTCTCTGTTTCGGGCAGATTGTGCAGTCGACCTAGGGTTTGGGTTTTTGCCAATTTAGAATCGGAATTTGGTCGGCCGCCTGTTGAGGAAGTTGTAGGTAATTTCAATACCTTTCAGTGGACATAAAGAACGTCCAATTCCGATCAGCCGTTTGAAAGTTATGCTCATTTTACCGAGCGTGTTCAAAACTGTGACGAGATTAGAAGAGATCACGGTATTCTGTAGATTAAACCACTTTAGAGGCCAAATCAGTTTTTCCGTATACTTAGAAAAGTTAGTAAATTTCCTAAGCTTTGCGAGGATGTACTCGTTTAATCAATTTGGAGTCTTAGAACTCAAGTTATGCTCATTGGAAGTCTGCTGTCCCGGCGAGACAGAACCTCTGTTTTTGGGTTTTGCGAGTAGTTTGCGAAGTCGGGGTAGAAGAGTGGTTGCGTACTGTTTTGGGGCATGTTTTGAGTGTGTGTTATGTATGTGCAGGTGGTGTGACCCAGGGAGTGCCCTCATCCTCTCGCCAATCTGTCGCCCGAGGTTAAGGCAAGTGTATTGGAATGGGTATCGTTTAGATTGTTGCTAGACTTGATTGGATACAACTTGCTTTATGATATGATGCTAAGAATGATGTTTGCCTATCACATGATGAACATGATTTCATATTGATTATGATTGTGTGGTATTTAATGTTTATGTCAATATTTACATGTTATGTCATATGTGCATTCATAATGGAAGAGGCGTCCCATCCACGTGTGTGCATGGGAGCGAGTCAGTAAGAGTAGGCACCCTCCATCTACGGGATGGAAGGGGAAGGGGGTGCACGCCGACGGGTGTGCACTCGGCAATACTGGTATGTGCTTCGAGGAGATATGAGCATTTGCATCGCATTGCATACATGATGATGATGATGATGATGATGGTGATGGTGATGAAATGAGTACAATGATATTGAGACATGAGAATGATGTGGTATATGAAATTATGGCTTGTACGTGATGTTGAGCATGGTAGTGATGTTTACGTTGAATTGTTCTTTATGGTCCATTGCAATATACTTGCTGAGTGATGAACTCACGCTTATGTTTTATGTTTTTCTTAGGTACCATGAAACCGACATGTGGGAAGGGGCTTTAGCTACACATCTTCACGTAGCTACACATTTATAGACAGAATTATCTACTTGAGTCATGATCATAATAATAGCGCCATGAAACTTGGTGTATGGATTAAATTGTGTGCTTGTGTTCCTTATTTGTCTCGTTATAGATTATGGAGCGGTTGGACTTGATAATATTGATTTTTTTTGTTGGTGCTATATTCTTTTACATTGCTTCTTTAGATGCATTATGTTATGATATGAATTGCCTTGTTGTTGCTATTGCTTCAATTCATGGAAAAACAAAGGAGATGTTGCCGAAATTTTCGGTTTTAGAATTTGCTCCTTTGCTGTAATTTATCTTTATTTGTGGTATTTAGATGTTGTTTAGTCTATGTTTGGTAACATTAAAGCGTACTAGATGCCGGGGTGTTACAGTTGGTATCAAAGCGGGCTGTAGGTCCCTAGAATGTGTATTTTTAGTGTCATGCTTGGTATGCTTGGTATCAGAGCGGGCTGTAGGTCCCTGGATTGGGGAAGAGATCTGGATGGTTGGTATGCATCAGATGTCTGTAAATTTCGATTGAGATTTCCAAAAGGAAACGTTTGAATGTAAACTAGATGCGTAGACAAGGCGTATCAAACGCTATACACAAAGCGGTGAAAATCGCACGGAGTTTGATTCTAGCGAAAAAATGGACTAATATATAATTTTTAAAAACTTTAGGGTAGCTTTTTGCAAAAAGTAGCATTCAACATCAAAGCTTAGATACAATATTTAAGCAGATAGCATCGATACCCATACCCTTCCTACTGTGCATCAGAGTGTGTCAAGTTTTAAATTAGTTAACCAAACTATTTCAGATTTTACGGTTATTGCCCTAAGGCCAAATTTTAAAAAGTAAACTTATGCCATGTTTCTACTTTTCCGAGTCAATATTTTAGTTTACTCTAGAGTAAATTACTACATTCACATTCCACGGACCTAAAGCCCGCTCTAAAACCAACTGTAACACCCCGGCATCTAGTATGCCCTGAATGTCACCAAATATAGACTAAACAACATCTAAACCACAAATAAAGATAAATTATAGCAAAGGCGTAAATGTTAAACCGAAAATTTCGGTAGCATCTCCTTTGTTTTGTCATGAATTGAAGCAATAACAATAACATGGCAAGATATATCATAACATAAGACATCTAAACAGCAATAACAATAAATATAGCAACATATTAAAGAAATAATACTATGTCCAACCACTCCACAAACTATAACGAAGCAAGTGAGGAAATCAAGCCCACAATTTAATCATACACCAAGTTTCATGGCACTATTCTTATTATCATGACTCCAAATGATTAAATTGTCTATAAGTGTGGAGCTACGTGTAGAAGTGTAGTTAAACCCCGTTCCCGCATGCCGGTTTCATGGTACCTAAAAAAATAACATAAAACACAAGCGTGAGTTCATCACTGAGCAAGTATATTGCAATGGAACACATAGAACAGTTTCAATGCTAACATCACTACATATCACATTCATCATAATCATGGCATAAGTGCATATTCAACTTCATAATCATGCCCAAACATCATTGTACACATCTCATTATCATCATCATGTATGCAATGCAATGCACATATCTCCTCGAAGCACATACCGGTATTGCCGAGTGCACACCCGTCGGCGTGCACCCCCTTTCCCCTTCCATCCCGTAGATGAAGGATGCCTACTCTTACTGATTCGCTCCCATGCACAACCGTGGATGGGACTACGAGGTAGGTCTTTCGTTTTCACTACGTGTGAACACAGAGGCCCGCATCAGCATGAGACGCCTCTTCCATTATGAATGCACATATGACATAAACATAAACAACTTGCACATAAACTCAACTAATCATTGCATAGCTTTATAACAAACCATTTTCATCATGTCACATGCAAGAATCAATCATGGCATCATATCATAAACATATGTAAACTATCTCATTGTCAAACACTATGGCACCCTAAGCCAAAACCACTACAATACACTTGCCTTAACCGCGGGCGACGGATTGGCGAGAGGATGAGGGCACTCCCGGGGACACACCACCTGCACATACATGTTTTCCACTCAATATCTGTAACACCCCAATTTTTGCTTTTCATGAATTTAAATAAGATTTGGCACTTTTGTGAATTTTTGGAATTTTCTGGGATTTATTTGGAATTTATTTGAATTTATTCCCTTTTGAAATAATTAAAGAATTTAATTTGGCAAATAAAATTTTGTTGGAAATATTTTATTTGAGTCCAAAATGTTCTAAAATATTTTCTAGAATTTTTCTGGAATTTTTCTGAGTGTTTTGCTATTTTTAATGAATTAAATGAATTTATGGGAATTAATTTGATTATTTAATCGCTGGAAATACCCGAACCGGTTTCACTGTTCATCCGACCAGACCCGAGTCCGAGTCAGACTCAAGTCCGACCTGGACCCGACCACGCCAGCCGTCTCGCTCGAACCAAGTCACCGAACCCCAATGCGTGTGATCGTCGGATCGTAATCCAACGGCCACGATCGTGCCACGTCGCCCGAACCCGAGCCCAACCGAGCCAACCAGGTCGCACGAGTCGTACCCGAGCCGAGACCCCGTGCCCGTTGGATCTAGATCCAACGGCTCACGTTGAGCCACGTCACCCAATCCGAATCCATTTCGTATTCCGCCGCCGCAGCTGTGTGGGCCTCGGTTTCCGCGATTTTCACGGACGCCGAGGGACCAATTTAATGCACCGCCGCCACCACCGGGTAGCCGACTCCCGTGCGCACCCGTAACCCTAGACCACGTCGCCTGAGCCGCCGCCGTTCGCCCGCTAGATCTCGCCGTAGTTGCGCTAGGTTTTCGCCGCGGTTAATCGTCGATTCCGCCGCCGTTCGCCGTCCTCCGCCGCCGTTGAGCCCAGATCTGGAACCGCAAGGACGAGACGCGTCGGAGGGTACCTTTCACCTCGCCGGAATCGCGCCCAAGCGTCGTTGCCGTGGTCACCGTCCTCGTCTCCGGTGAGCCAGCTCCACCGCACGCCATCGCCGTCGTTCGAGCTCCACCAACCGTCCGATCAAGATCCAAGGGCCCAGATTCGTCCACATCATCCCCGGTGAGATCTCACGTTGTAATTCCCAGATCTGTTTTCAACCGTTGGATCTAGATCCGACGGTTTAGATTATGCCACGTAGCTAATACCGCACCGTGCTTGGATAGATGTCAGCCGTTAGATCTAGATCGAACGGCTAGGGTTAGCCACGTTGTAAAGTCTATATTGGATCTTGACCGTCCGATCGAGATCGAACGGTCCATATCAGCCGGGTAGTTTTCCTATTGCGTTAAGCCAGATCCAATCTGGGCCGTTGATTTTCAAATCAACGGCCGAGATCTAGCCACGTGGCTAGGAGGCTGACCATCGTGGTCAGCGCGGTCACGCCGGTCACCGCTGACGTCAACCGTGACGTCACGTGGGGCCCGCATGTCAGCGACCGAGCCAAACCGCACCATGACATCATGCTGACGTCACGGTGGGGCCCAGCTGTCAGCCGTCCCTCAGCCGAGCGTGATGACATCACCGCTGACGTCATTCGATGGGGCCCACATGTCAGTGAGACATGTGTTCGTGTACCGGGTCCACGGTGAACCCGAGCCGAGCCGTGGACCGAGTCCATGGACCGGCTGACGCAATAAATCGATTTTTCAATAGAAAAATAATTCGGTGGAAAATGAAATTCCACGCTGACGTCAAGCTGACGTCATTAATCGGTTTTTCAGTATAAAAATAAATGAATTAATTCGGATTATTTGAATTTTGAAACTTCAAACACTTATAACTTTTGCAATTTAACTCCGATTTGAGCGATTCAAATTTCTAAATTTGTATAAAATTGAGATATACCTAATGGTGAATTTTATTTAATTTTTAGACCAAAGTTTTTCTCTGTAATATTATTTAATTGATTATTTAAACTTTAAACGCTTATAACTTTTGCGTTTTAACTCCGATTTCGCCGATTCAAATTCCTAAAAATTCATAAAATTATGCTCTCTCTGTTTATGGACTTCATTGGGATGTTTGAACACTTTTTGTCTACTGTTTTATTCATTTATTGCTATTTGCACGCGTTACGAGTAGACGTTGAAGTGCCCGAAGGCTTCGAAGGTGAAGTGTTGACCCAGGAGCCATCTCAGGACCAAGAACAAGTATTCTTTGAATGCAAGTTGTGCTTTGACCATGTTGATCCCATTTTGAAATTAATTTGGTTTAAATTATTGCATGCTAGTTCAATTATAAAATGCTTAAATTAATTTTGGGAGATTAGTTACTCACCTAGTTGTTGTATGTCACCTTGACATAGATAATTGAATGCCATGAACCCCTTGTCACCCTAGTTGAGGATTAAATAGTTGGACATTATTAAATTGCCAACATGGGAATTTAGATCGTTGTAGTATATTGCTTAGTCCTGCTACGTGCTTATGACATGATTTTGGACAAACAAATGTTAATATTGACTTAATGATATATTGAACCTGTTTTGGAAAGGTATCATGTGTTGTGATGTTGATGGCACGTGGTGCATGGTAATCAACTGGAGGTTTGATAAATAGTTTTCGACCGGGGCATGTGGCAAGAATAATCGGGTGGGCCAGTTGTGGCATCGGGAGCGTTGGCTTGGTTCTTCGGGTAGTCATGCCCTAGTCAACATAAGGACTTAACCTTGCAAGCCTTTGAACTGAGTTAATCGTGCAACCACATGTCCGTAATGGGACGGACCTAGTTGAGTAAGTTACTAATAACTTGCATGTGATACCTCGGGTGTCAACTACACCCTTTGTGTAGCTTGAAAGGGGAGCGTACCAGTGCGATGGCATGGTACCCGTCCAACGGCATGTTGGTCCCATACTTCGCCTTTGTTAAGGGAAGGGATGGTGTATGGCAAAAACCGGAAAGGTTCACTTGTGTAGTTAGCCGTTTCCGAAAGGCTTTGTTACGATCACTCGCCTTTGTGGTGTTTGGCTGTATCTTGTGGGTAAAGTGCATAACCTCTGCAGAGTATAAAATCTATTCGAATAGCCGTGTCCGCGGTATTGGACATTGCTCGGGAATTACAGTCAAGGGTTAGATTTTCTGGAAAATAACTTGAACTTGAGAGGTTTGGTTTGGTTAAATAATGATGTTGATGGAAATGTGGATTAGGAATGGGACAGATGTTTATTCAACTCCTAGAAAAGTTATTGATATTACACTGCTTCTATCGCTTTCGAGTCTACTTATGTTATCTTTTAAATGCTATTACTGCAAATGAATTATGAGCTATTCCTTTGTATTAAGCCATGCATGTAGCATATTAGTTGCATTCTGTGCATGACTTGCTGAGTACCAAGTACTCACCCTTGCCACAATACAACACCAGTTGAAGAAGAGTCTACACCAGCTTTGGAGGAGGAGCTCCAAGAGGAACTGTCTATCTAGGGAGAGAGCCTAGTCAGTTGCCTGTGGTATACTGGACGGCGCCACGAAGTTATCTTATTTTTCGCTGCTATTAATTCTCTTTTATTAAGTTTTCGCCCTGCGTGGCGTATATTTGTAACTTGACCTTAAGGTCGAGCAACCAGCTTGGTTAACTATTTAAAGTACCTTATTGTTTCGTCGAGTATGATTGTGATATTTACCAATGTTGAGACTGTGTGCACTAGCGTGATCCTGGACTAGTGGTGAATACACAGAGGGTCCAGATTTGCAAATTCGGGTCCCGACAGAGGTGGTATCAGAGCCATACTGACTGTAGGCTCAACCCTTAGTTAGAATGGTCGTAGTAAGGATAAAACCTATTTTCTAAAGCTAAAAGTTTGTCAAGATAAACGAATTCTCGACTTACCCCCTTCTCTCTTTTCTTACCCCCTTGCTGAATTTTTCCCTTACCCTCATCACAATTTGAAATCTGTTCTTACGTGAGCATTTTGTGACAGATGGAGGGAGAGATCAACTACGTCGACCTTGAGGTTGGCCACGCCGCGGAACTTTGGCGTATGCTGCAGTTTCTTGGAGGTTTTGAGAAGCCGCAATACCATGTGAACGTCATCCGACAAGCGGGACTGATTAAGGCTTGTGACGTGAAGATCACGGTACATGCCAGGAAGAAGGGCAAGGGAAATCGTCCGATATACTGCACCGCCAGGAGGTCGATAATGCAGATGGGAATTCAGGAGGTATCACGACGAGCGATGCGACACATCGCCCGCATCTACGCCAGCGAGCTGGAGGGCGCGGTGTACCGCTACCATCCACACAACAACAACCTTCTTGACTCGAAACTGATTCAGGATGAGAATGCCACGGTCACACAACTGGCACGACTTGTCATCGCTCAGGAGGATGTGCTCGATGATACGAACTGGGAGCTACAGAAGGCTCGCGAGGAGGTCACGATAGAGAAGAACCAATGGCGGGAGGCTCAAGAGCATGTGTCCCACCTTCTGCGAAGAATTGATGAGTTAGAGATGGCATTGTATGGACCGGGACCAGAGCCAGTACTTGAGTTACATGAGCCGGACCCGGAGGATTCAGATCTCGAGGAGGACACCGCTTCTTCGACTACCACAGTTGCAGGGCATGGTGATTGTTTCGCGCCGATGCCACCGCACCCGCACCCAGGCAGAGGAGGTTTTCTTGATGAGTGAGCCTAGGTCTTGTAGTTGGGACTCCTTCGTCGAGTTGTGTTATAGAATAAAGAGTCACCCTTAGAGGCGTTGGATTTTCATTGCTTGCTGAGTGTGCAGTATGTGTTGCAGGCCTTTAGGCGTTGTAAGCAACCATACCGAGTTATTATTGTTTGGTTAATAAAATTGAATTTTGAGTTACACTTTCCTCCCTGTATAAGTTATTCTACTACTTGTCTATGCTTGCTTCCCTCTTGTCTTTAAACCCTGGAGCAATCGACAGATGGTGAACACCCACGGAAACCTTGGAGGCAATGGGAGTGATTCTCGCCCAGCTGGGAACCCTAATGATGGAGCACCTGCACCCCACCCAGCATCGCCAGTTGACATGCAGAACTTTAGAGCTTTTCTTGCTGCACAAACGCAGCTGATGCATGCCATGATGCAACAGATGCAGCAGGTCACTGCTCAGGCCACCGCTAACTAAGCAAATCAGGGACAACGACAGGGAGCAAAGTTGTCGGAGTTCATGAGGACTCATCCACCCACTTTCTCTGGGAATGCCAACTCGTTGGAGGCGGATGATTAGCTAAGGTCAATAGAAAGGAAGTTACACATTGCCCAATGCATGGGAAATGAGAAGGTGCTTTACGCATCTCATCAGTTGGAAGGGACCGCCGCTAAATGGTGGGAAAACTTCTGCGCCACGTGGGAGGACCCACAGGACATCACGTGGGAGGAGTTTACGGCTGCGTTCCGTCAGTACCACGTGCCTGAAGGAATAATGGACCTTAAGAAGGAGGAGTTCAGGGCATTGAATCAAGGTAATCAACCGGTGTCAGAATATCTGAACAAGTTCACACAGCTTGCGCGCTACACACCTGAAGATGTAGCGACAGATAAGGCCAGACAGTCTCGCTTCATGAAGGGACTCAACTCCGGACTGCAGGTGGGACTGATCACCCACACCTTTCCAGATTTCCAGGAGCTTGTGAACAAAGCGCTTATTCTTGAGGACAAGCGCAAGGAACTGGATGAGAATAGGAAGCGCAGAATGCAGAAGCAGGATCACGTCGTGAGCGCAGCAGCCGCGTCACTGAGTTGCGCCAAATCAGTTTTTCAGATTTCAACCGCAGAATGCAGCAAGAACACCGTCGCCAGCACCAAGGCCTGTTAATCAGAATTTCCAGACTCCAGCCCCAGCCAGGAACGCCGCTACAAGCAACCAGCAGGGCACAGTGAGGCATTGCTATACATGCAATGAGCCAGGGCATTTCTCCAACAATCGCCCCAAGAAGACAAATGGAGTGACTGATTCGCTTCAACTTGGGCTCCACACCAGCCAGGACCCCACCCGAGAGCAAACGCGGAGCAAAGACAACAGGAGCAGCACCCCAGACCGTGGTGAGAGGCAGAGTCAATCACGTGACCGCAGATGCACTCCAGAATGCCACAAACGTCATACTGGGTAAGATACTTGTCAACTCAGTACCCGCAACAGTTTTGTTTGACTCTGGAGCTTCGCATTCGTTTGTTTCCCGAGATTTTGTTTCTAAGAATGATTTGGAGATTGTGGATCTTAAGTGCATGCTTATAGTTCAAACCCCTGGGTCAGAACTCCGATCTCAAGTAGGATGTTCTGGGGTGAGAATACTAATAGATGGGGTAGAGTTCTTAGCGAACCTTATTATATTGGGAACCCAGACCCTAGATGTTATTTTGGGAATGGACTGGTTATCCAAGCACAAGGCTGTGCTAGACTGTGGACGAAGAGTCATATCAGTTGAGAGCCCGTGTGGAAGAAAAGTGGAATTTCAAGCGACTGCCATTAGAGATGGACAGCTGATGGTTAACAGCGCAAAGGCAATCAGTATAGAGGATGTCTCAGTGGTGAATGAGTATCCAGATGTTTTTCCTGAAGATCTACCTGGAATGCCGCCCGACAGAGACAGAGAGTTTGTGATAGAGCTTGTACCTGGTACAGCGCCGATAGCAAAGAGATCATATCGGATGTCCACTGAAGAATTAGTGGAGATGAAGAAACAACTTGAAGAGTTGATGGAGAAAGGATTCATCAGACCGAGTTCATCGCCATGGGGAGCGCTAGTTCTGTTTGTCAAGAAGAAGGACGGGAGTTTCAGGATGTGCATTGACTACCGTGCACTCAATGAAGTCACCGTGAAGAATAAGTACCCGCTACCCAGGATCGATGACCTGTTTGACCAGCTAAGAGGAGCCGGAGTTTTCTCCAAGATTGATCTGAGATCGGGATACCACCAGCTGAAAATCCTATCGGAAGATATTCCGAAGACCGTATTTTCATCAAGATACGGACATTACGAGTTTACTGTTATGTCCTTCGGTTTGACAAATGCGCCAGCTTACTTCATGAATATGATGAACAAGGTTTTCATGGAGTACTTGGATAAATTTGTCGTCGTGTTCATAGACGACATTCTCATCTACTCCAAGACAAAGGAAGAACATGCAGAGCACCTGAGGCGAGTTTTGGAGAAGCTGAGGGAACAGCAACTCTTCGCCAAGTTCAGCAAGTGCGATTTCTGGAAAGACAAGGTAGAATTCCTTGGATATGTAATGACCGCAGAAGGAGTTGCTGTAGATCCAAGCAAGGTAGAAGCTGTGTTACATTGGGAGCAGCTGAAGACCGTGACCTAGATTCGTAGTTTCCTTGGAATGGCAGGTTACTACCGCCGCTTCATTGAAGGCTTTTCAACGATTGCGAGGCCCCTTACGCAATTGTTGAAGAAGGAGAAGAAGTTTGCATGGACGCCGGAATGCGAGAAAGGTTTTCAAGAACTGAAGAAGCGATTGACATCAGCACCAGTGTTAGTTCTACCAGACGTCAATCAAAGCTTTGATATTTACTGTGATGCATCGCGCCAAGGACTTGGATGTGTGCTGATGCAAAACGGGAAGGTCGTCGCATATGCATCAAGGCAGCTGAGGCCGCATGAGGAGAATTATCCGACGCATGACCTAGAGTTAGCTGCCGTAGTGCATGCTTTGAAGTTGTGGCATCATTATTTGATTGGGAACAGATGTGAAGTGTATACGGATCATAAGAGTCTTAAGTACATATTCACCCAATCAGACTTGAACATGAGGCAGAGAAGATGGCTAGAACTGATCAAGGATTACAATGTTGGGATCCATTACCATCCCGGGAAGGCCAATGTGGTAGCCGATGCCTTGAGTAGGAAGAGCCATACTGTGAACATGTTGATAGCCGCGAGTCAGGAGGAGCTATGCAAGGATTTACAGAGAATGCAGATTGAAGTGGTCCCAGAAGGATTCTTGGCCGCATTAGAAGTGAAGCCTACCCTGGAGGATCAGATCCGAGAAGGACAGAAGGATGATGACAAGATCCGCAGGATTAAGTCCAAGATGGATAAAGGCAAGGCAAAAGACTTCAAGCTGGATGAGCAAGGCACGTTGTGGATGGAGGACCGAATTTGTGTGCCGAACAAGAAGGAGCTGAAGCAGTTGATCCTAGAGGAAGCCCATGACTCCAAGTATTCAATTCACCCTAGAAGTGCTAAGATGTATCAGGATTTGAAGGAAAGATTCTGGTGGCCAAGCATGAAGCGTGAAGTTGCCGAGCATGTTGCATTATGCGACATATGCCAGAGAGTCAAGGCAATGCATCAGAGACCCGCAGGATTGCTGCAACCGTTAAGGATACCTGAGTAGAAGTGGGAGGAAATCGGAATGGACTTCATTACCGGTTTGCCGAAAACTCAGGGTGGATATGACTCCATATGGGTTATAGTATACCGCTTGACTAAAGTTGCCCATTTTATCCCGGTAAAGACCACTTACTCGGGAGATAAGTTAGCGGAATTGTACATGACCAGGATCGTCTGTTTACATGGAGTGCCGAAGAAGATTGTATCGGACAGAAGTACCCAGTTTACCTCGAGATTCTGGAATAAGCTGCATGAAACCACGGGGACCCGTTTGAATTTCAGTACAGCATATCACCCTCAAACGGATGGACAGACCGAGAGAGTTAACCAGATTCTAGACGACATGTTAAGAGCTTGTGCGTTAGCTTATGCCACCTCTTGGGATAAAAGTCTGTCGTATGCTGAGTTCAGCTACAACAATAGCTATCAAGCAAGTTTACAAATGTCACCATTTGAGGCACTATACGGTCGACCCTGTCGAACACCATTGAACTGGAATGAGACAGGTGAGCGCCGTGTCTTTGGGCCGGACATTCTTCAAGAAGCTGAAGAGCAGATTGCCATGATCCGGGAAAGGCTGAAGATAGCACAGTCAAGACAGAAAAGCTACGCCGATAACCGTCGCTGAGACTTGAGCTTTGAACTAGAGGATTTCGTGTACCTTAGGGTTACACCACTCAAGGGAGTCAAGAGATTCCATGCCAAAGGAAAACTCGCGCCGAGGTATGTTGGGCCATTCAAGGTTCTCAGCCGTAGAGGTGAAGTTGCATATCAGCTAGAGTTGCCGTAGTCGCTGGCAGGGGTACATGACGTGTTCCATGTGTCCCAGCTGAAGAAGTGTCTTCAAGTACCAGACGAGCAGACACCGTTAGAGTCGATAGAACTGCGGGAGGATCTCACTTCAAGGAACATCCCATCAAGATTTTGGACACCATGGATCGAGACACGAGAAACAAGTCAACCCGTTTCTGTAGAGTTCAATGGAGCAACCATGCAGAGAGTGAAGCAACTTGGGAGCGCGAGGAGGATCTGAAAAAAGAATTTCCAAACCTATTCTTTAGTAAGCCCAGAATCTCAGGGACGAGATTCTGTTAAGGGGGGAGGTTTGTAACACCCTAATTTTTGCTTTTCATGAATTTAAATAAGATTTGGCACTTTTGTGAATTTTTGGAATTTTCTGGGATTTATTTGGAATTTATTTGAATTTATTCCCTTTTGAAATAATTAAAGAATTTAATTTTGCAAATAAAATTTTATTGGAAATATTTTATTTGAGTCCAAAATGTTCTAAAATATTTTCTGAAATTTTTCTGAGTGTTTTGCTATTTTTAATGAATTAAATGAATTTCTGGGAATTAATTTGATTTCGCCGCCGTTGAGCCCAGTTCCGGAACCGCAAGGATGAGACGCGTCGGAGGGTACCTTTCACCTCGCCGGAATTGCGCCCAAGCGCCGTTGCCGTGGTCGCCGTCCTCGTCTCCGGTGAGTCAGCTCCGCCGCACGCCATCACCGTCGTTCGAGCTCCACCAACCGTCCGATCAAGATCCAAGGGCCCAGATTCGTCGACGTCATCCCCGGTGAGATCTCACATTGTAATTCCCAGATCTGTTTTCAACCGTTGGATCTAGATCCGACGGTTTAGATTATGCCACGTAGCTAATACCGCACCGTGCTTGGATAGATGTCAGCCGTTAGATCTAGATCGAACGGCTAGGGTTAGCCACGTTGTAAACTCTAGATTGGATCTTGACCGTCCGATCGAGATCGAACGGTCCATATCAGCCGAGTAGTTTTCCTATTACATTAAGCCAGATCCAATCTGGGCCGTTGATTTTCAAATCAACGGCCGAGATCTAGCCACGTGGCTAGGAGGCTGACCGTCGCGGTCAGCGCGGTTACGCCGGTCAGCGCTGACGTCAGCCGTGATGTCACGTGGGGCCCGCATGTCAGCGACCAAGCCAAACCGCACCATGACGTCATGCTGACATCACGGTGGGGCCCAGCTGTCAGCCGTCCCTCAACCGAGCGTGATGACGTCACCACTGACGTCATCCGATGGGGCCCACATGTCAGTGAGACGTGTTCGTGGACCGGGTCCACGGTGGACCCGAGCCGAGCCGTGGATCGAGTCCATGGACCGGCTGACGTAATAAATCGATTTTTCAATAGAAAAATAATTCGGTGGAAAATGAAATTCCACGCTGACGTCATGCCGACGTCATTAATCGGTTTTCCAGTATAAAAATAAATGAATTAATTCGAATTATTGGTTTATTTGAATTTTGAAAATTCAAACGCTTATAACTTTTGCAATTTAACTCCGATTTGAGCGATTCAAATTTCTAAATTTGTATAAAATTGAGATCTACCTAATGGTGAATTTTATTTAATTTTTTTCTCTATAATATTATTTAATTGATTATTTAAACTTTAAACGCTTATAACTTTTGCGTTTTAACTTCGATTTCGCCAATTCAAATTCCTAAAAATTCATAAAATTATGCTCTCTCTGTTTATGGACTTCATTTGGATGTTTGGACACTTTTTGTCTACTATTTTATTCATTTATTGCTATTTGCACGCATTACGAGTAGACGTTGAAGTGCCCGAAGGCTTCGAAGGTGAAGTGTTGACCCAGGAGCTACCCCAGGACCAAGAACAAGTATTCTTTGAAGGCAAGTTGTGCTTTGACCATGTTAATCCCATTTTAAAATTAATTTGGTTTAAATTATTGCATGCTAGTTCAATTATAAAATGCTTAAATTAATTTTGGGAGATTAGTTACTCACCTAGTTGCTGTATGCCACCTTGACATAGATAATTGAATGCCATGAACCCCTTGTCACCCTAGTTGAGGATTAAATAGTTGGACATTATTAAATTGCCAACATGGGAATTTAGATCGTTGTAGTATATTGCTTAGTCCTGCTACGTGCTTATGACATGATTTTGGACAAACAAATGTTAATATTGACTTAATGATATATTGAACCTGTTTTGGAAAGGTATCATGTGTTGTGATGTTGATGGCACGTGGTGCATGGTAATCAACTGGGGGTTTGATAAATAGTTTTTGACCGGGGCATGTGGCAAGAATAATCGGGTGGGCCAGTTGTGGCATCGGGAGCGTTGGCTTGGTTCTTCGGGTAGTCATGCCCTGGTCAACATAAGGACTTAACCTTGCAAGCCTTTGAACAGAGTTAATCGTGCAACCACATGTCCGTAATGGGACAGACCTAGTTGAGTAAGTTACTAATAACTTGCATGTGATACCTCGGGTGTCAACTACACCCTTTGTGTAGCTTGAAAGGGGAGCGTACCAGTGCGATGGCATGGTACCCGTCCAACGGCATGTTGGTCCCATACTTCGCCTTTGTTAAGGGAAGGGATGGTGTATGGCAAAAACCGAAAAGGTTCACTTGTGTAGTTAGTCGTTTCCGAAAGGCTTTGTTACGATCACTCGCCTTTGTGGTGTTTGGCTGTATCTTGTGGGTAAAGTGCATAACCTCTGCAGAGTATAAAATCTATTCGAATAGCCGTGTCCGCGGTATTGGACATTGCTCGGGAATTACAGTCAAGGGTTAGATTTTCTGGAAAATAACTTGAACTTGAGAGGTTTGGTTTGGTTAAATAATGATGTTGATGGAAATGTGGATTAGGAATGGGACAGATGTTTATTCAACTCCTGGAAAAGTTATTGATATTACACTGCTTCTATCGCTTTCGACTCTACTTATGTTATCTTTTAAATGCTGTTACTACAAATGAACCATGAGCTATTCCTTTGTATTAAGCCATGCATGTAGCATATTAGTTGCATTCTGTGCATGACTTGCTGAGTACCAAGTACTCACCCTTGCCACAATACAACACCAGTTGAAGAAGAGTCTACACCAGCTTTGGAGGAGGAGCTCCAAGAGGAACCGTCTATCTAGGGAGCGAGCCTAGTCAGTTGCCTGTGGTATACTGGATGGCGCCACGAAGTTATCTTATTTTTCGCTGCTATTAATTCTCTTTTATTAAGTTTTCGCCCTGCGTGGCGTATATTTGTAACTTGACCTTAAGGTTGAGCAACCAGCTTGGTTAACTATTTAAAGTACCTTATTATTTCGTCGAGTATGATTGTGATATTTACCAATGTTGACACTGTGTGCACTAGCGTGATCCTGGACTAGTGCTGAATACACAGAGGGTGCAGATTTGCAAATTCGTGTCTCGACAATATCATACCACCCAAACAAGTACAAAACTCAGAACACAACGATTCTACCCGAAACCCCGAAAACCTGAAAAACAGACCAATCTGTCCGTCGGGACAGCAGGCTTCCAACAATCATAACTTGAGTTCTAAGACTCCAAATTAAGCAAACGAGTACATCACCGCGAAGCTTAGGAAATTTCCTAGCTTTTCTAAGTATTGGGAAAAACTGATTCGGCATCTAAAATTACCTAATCTACAGATCAACCCGATCTATTCCAATCACGTCATAGTTTTGAACATGTTCGGTACAGCGACCATAACTTTCAAACGGCTGATCGGAATTACACGTTCTTGGTGTCCACTGAAAGGTATTGAAATTATCTACAACTTCTTCAACTGGCGGATGACCAAAGTCCGAATCTAAAATTGCGATTACTCAAACCCTAGGTCGTGTGCCCAATGACCCAATCTGCCCGAAGCAGAACGCTATGCAATCTCTAGTTTTCATCCAATCTATCCAATCGCAGCACCACCTTTCGATCTAAAAGTACCAAAACACCCTCTAGCACAGCACCTAGTCCATCCCTAAGGATCACCCATAGCCATACCTTCGCCCGACGAACGACGAACGTCGAATCTTCTCCTCCTGGTTCCCCCCGATCTTCTTCCTCGTGCCGGAACCACCGGATCTCCTCATCGTGGAGCTTCCCGATGGAGAGAACAGCGGGGTGGCGAGGCGAGGAGCTCTCCTAGGCCGGCAAGGGGGTGGAGAGGAGAGGGGAGGAGAGGTGGCGCATGGGGGAGGGCGGCTAGAGGGGGAGGCGTGTGGGGGAGGGGAGAGAGGGAGGGGCGGCTAGGGTTGGAGGTAGGAACACCAAGAGGATGATCGACAAAAATAATGATTTGTCCAAGGATAAGAAGTTCCAAATAGGTGTTCGGCTGCATCATTCAAATAAAAGGAAGAATGCTGTCAGCACCAATTTCCACGGCTTCACATACACTCGTAATCAAGGCTTCGTCATCCGACTCACTTCCCGGGACAGGTACAACCGCCTTGTCCTTAGCCTCAACCAACTGGAAGGTCGTCACAAGCTCGGTCTAATGCACCTGAAGATCTGCCTGGGCTGAGCCGATGGCACGATCGATGTCGGCAAGATGACCTTCAGCTTCGGCCAAAGCCTGCTTTAGGCGAGCGATCTTGTCAACCAGAGCAGCCCTCGACGGCGTTAAGGCTTTGCCCAAAGACACCGCAGCATCAAAGTCGGCCTTCTTCCGTTTCATGGCGGCCACCAAAACATCAAGTTCAGCGCGCGCTCTTGCGACCTTCTCTCGCCAATGACGACGCCCTAGTGCCTGCTGGACAATATCCTTTTTTGAGAAAAACTGGTGCAGATCGTGGAACCTGTCCATGGTCACCACAGAAAGGCAGGGGGCCACGTCAGCAAGAAGGACAACTATAGCCGGGAAGGCATCCAGAACTTCCGGCCCCGATCGCACCAGCAATCGATGGAGCTGCTTCAACTTATCCTGGTGAGGTACGCGCGGATTTCGCGGTGCAACTCCGTATCGGCGATGGAATCCGATGAGGGCACGGAGAGGGCAACGTGGCTCCATCCTGGCCGCCCACACCGCGTGGATCCAAAGGCTGAAGCGCGCGAACGACGTGGCACAGTCTGGTCCGCTAGATCCCGATGGGACGGCGCTAGGGTTTTGGCGCGGATCGGTTACGAGTTTAACGGGTCGGGTCCAACGGGTTAACGGGCCTGGCCCACGTGACTCAAACCGCTAGGGTTTTTTTGAATTCCTTTTTCGTTTTTAATACATAAAATAATTCCAAAAATTCAATTAAATCGGGAAAAATAGCAAAATGCTCGGAAAAATTCTGAAAAATATTTTGAGACATTTTGGACTCAAATAAAATATTTCTAACAAAACTTTATTTGTAACTTTTAAATATTTAAATAATTCAATAAATGACTTAATTCAAATTAAATCCAAATAAATTCTAGAAAATTCCAAAAATTCAAATAACTTAATAAATTGAATAAAATCACAAATTTGAGATGTTACACATATATTTAGAAAAGCTATGCCTCCCTATCAGACACTAGGCCGACTCCTATATTATTCTCTATATATTTATCACATCCCTCACCCTTAGTGGTTACGAATTTCTGTTGTGGCTTCACTCTAAAAGCCAATAGCTGCTCGCCATCTGGCCTAAGGCATTAGAGTTGAGTAACGTCGAGAAGGGTTGGGCCGATGAGACCAGGTCGAAGGATGAAGGCGTTAAAGGTGTCAGACCAAAAATAGCTTGCCATAGCGACTAAAGGTTTGTTGGGGGAGGAGTTGGTTAGAGATAATGGGAGGCACTCGGCTATCTCCATTTGTTCCCAAACTAGGAGTTTTTGGGCTACTACCCGATTGAACCAGTTGCGCTACCTAGCTAGCACAGTTGGCCAAGCCCTAAAACTCTTACTCCATCATTCTAAATTAAAGCCTAGAGTGTTCAATGGAAGCTTAGGGAGTTCCTGGCCTATGATAGCCGATGGTTTGCTACATCCTATCGATCCTAGGTAGAATTGAGTTTCATTGTTAGGGACAAGAAAGAATGCATGGTTTGGATCCATTGGGATCAAAGAAACTGATGAAAGTCAGAGATGATAGAAGGATTGCAAAGTCGATGATGAAAGGATTGAAAGCTTGAGCGCGCGAAAGTGATGGGTGAATGAGCGTTGTACTTATAGGGGGTAAACTCGGTGGCATTGGAGGGTAAATATTGCCGAACTTTTTACTACAGTTAATGTTGTAGATCATGCGTACACACGATTTGTGTGAGAAATTTGCAGTAAATGGCACGAAAATTGGTGGAAGTTGAAGGGACAGATCTCAGAGGAGGCTATTGATATTTTATTTTTAAGCCAGTATTGCTTGTTTTTTAGAGATAATGCATCTCCCAAAAATGGGAGGCATATGTTGACATCAGAATCTGACGTATAGCCGATTTGGTAAGAGATTGTTAGATTTGATATGCTCATTTGATTAAGGATAGTATCGGGTTAGGAGAGTATTTTGGAAAATCATAAGCCGATACAGATTATCGGATTATAACTGATATTAGTTCTAAAAAGGAAAGTATCTTAGGGAAAGCTGAAATCTATATGAATTATTTTATGAGTCTAAGGAGGGACACGGTTGACCCTGGTGCTATAAAAGATGGCAACAAGTAATGCAGAAAAATCAGAGCCAATCAGTCAAACAACCTGCATCTACTTTATTTATTTTTCATTGACTAGGAATAGTTTGTAGGTTTGTAATCTTTTTTCTGTAATCTTAATCAATAAAGTTACCCATCGTCGATTATTGATTTTATCGACTTACTTCACCCAGGTCTGCTTGGAAGGAGGGTGAAGTAGATGAAGGGGTGTGAGACCCTCAATTTTATGCTATAGTGCAAACATAATAGAAAGGTTCTAAAGTGCATACAGTGCTAGTCCCATGATCAGTAGCTAGCACACACTAACACAATTTGAGAACACAGCCATACAAGTTACATATTTAATTATAGCGGAAATATCAATACCAGATGATCAATGAGATCAACTAAAATATAACAGAAGAATCAAATGGCTTGCAGTGTGCCACATAACCCTTAGGCAACTGACAAGATGAACCTTAGGTAGAAGCATCGTTATTAATCCTGTTTTCCTGCATCAAGGTAATTGTCAGGGTTTCCTGCCTAAAAACAACAATAATAGCAAGGATGAGTACATTGCGTACTCAGCAAGACCTGTAGTGTTTTGCAAAACCTGGAATATATGCAAGCTGAATAGAAAGTGGGTTTCTACAGTTGTTTTGAATAAAGCAGAGATTCGAATTGTAAGTACTGAATAGTAAATGAAAGCATAAATAAAATTAAGACAGTTTGCCGAATAATTAAATTAGCCAGTAATTAAATGATAGAATAACAATTCACTCACGTTCCTTCGTGAGCGAGACCGATAAATTACTCACAGCCCTTTGTAAGTAAATAACCATTATACCAAATTCCGTTATGGTATCAAAATGAATTTAATCAAAACTTGAATCACATGCCTTTTTGTTAAAACAAAATCATCTAACTAGTGCCAGTTCACCAAGTTATCCATAACCGTGGATACGGCTAATCGATTAGTTTTAAACTCTGCAGAGTTGTACAGCTTTACCCATGAGGAATGATCATCTCTTTGTGCATTGCAAAATTAACCCACTTCCTTTGGTGTGCCGCAGAGAGATCATACATAACTGTTACATTATTCAATTCCAGCTTTGCACCAGCCCGGTGACGTTAAACCCCAGCTATGATGGAAGCAAAATAATTATGTGAAGTAATAATGATCAGGAGCCTGCGGCTCAAGTAAAATAATAATAGCCCCAATTCATAGCCAGGCGTACACTGTTATATCGGTAAACGTTGATTCCAAATGACCTCGGTGTGGACGTCCCTTCGAGCAAACCTAATCGGATTGCCCGTACTACTACTGCCTACCAATGTGCAAAGGCAGTTTCAAATAACTTAATAGGTTAAGGCCGCCCCATTTCAGTCCTCATGGTTGTACGGTTAGACTTGGATCATACAACACTATGTCTGGTCCTTAATGTGACATGGGCGATAACTTCACCCTATCTACGTACATGTTAAGACATGTACATCCGACTATTGCCAATAATCACCCACGTCAAATCCATAGTTTTATTTTCAGTTTACCAAACTACCAACATTCTTTATGGTTCCAAATAACCATTTACAAACTTATTGAAAAGACAAACATGTGTGTAAAAGTTGCCCACAATACCCTAGAACAATGCTAAGCATGAGCAAGTTAGTAGTCGAGTATACCCAGTTTATCCCAACCACTTTCTAAGGTTACCAAGGTTCACATTTCCAAAGTATTTGTGGTATAAACCATTGATGAGGCAATAACTACCAGGAAGCATTAAATAGAGATTGCTAGAAACATAAAGCATGCAGGTAATTTATTAAGCACATTTTAAGTGGTTATGAAAACTAGGTTCAAGATGGTCAAAGGGGGTCCTTGCCTTGCTATTTACTATTATTCGACGAAGTCGAAGTCGGCGGCGTCGATGTCGAGGACGTGATTTGAAGTGGCCGACGACGAAATCTTGGAACGTCGGATTCTACGGGTCGTTTTGCCAAGAAACCAAACAAATAGCAAATAACACTTTCAAAAGTGACAAAAGAAATCAAATATAAAATCAACACACAAAACAAGCATGGGTCACGGGTTAAGGTTTCGTGATCTTTGTGCGCGTGTGTTAACTTAAGATGTTATTAACAATATGGGTTAAATAGCACGCATCAATTTATTCTTTAGGATTCATTTTATTTAACGATTTCAAAAAGCAAAGATTATTTGGAATAATAGAATTAAGACATTAGTTAAGGCAATACCGACTCTTAATCTGCGGTACTACTGACCCACGGTGGTACTGTTCTTAAGTTTCGGTAGTACCGACTTCTAAGTATTAAGGAGGCGTTTACTAGATAAACTTGTATGGTTTGCGGATGGATCCTTATGATGTGCGTACTTTAGCTAAGGATTATTTAATGATTAACTAATTACAACATGCACCGTCGATAATTATAACATTTAGTTTTTTTTCTAATAGGATTCAGATGGAAAGCATATTATAATAAAAAAGTTTCTACAGATTAAGACAATCTTGCAATAGGGAGCGTTCTTAAGCTGATCCTATATGTTTTAGACATTCTATTCATTTCCCATTATCATATATTTCTAAAGTTTTAAGTTATGAACAATTAGACTTTGTTTTAGACTTGTGACTAGAGTTTACACGGTTATGTGACCTTTTTTGTAACATTAGTAGGCACACAAAAATGAAGTTTTGTAATGGATTAGTTTCTTATTTGGGCCTCCTGGAACTTTGAATACACTAGTATAAAATTGCTTTAATTTGCAGCTAAAAGACAGTAACGCACTTACCTAGGGGAAAGCGTGCACACATACATTCTATACACGTGTTGTAATAATAGTACTATCTATGTACCCAGGTCATCGATCACTGTTTGCTTTAGAGTTAAAATGTATCACTTGCGCTTGTATAAACCTGTATTCCGTTCATTCATAAACTCAAAGTGATAATCCAATTAAGAGCTAGCATCCATGCAGTTGTACCGCATGATAAAAAAAATGCAGACAAATTTACGGTTTGTATGTAGGGTTATATATATATATATATATATATATATATATATATATATATATATATATATATATGTATGTATGTATGTATGTATATACTCCCTCCAGTTTGATAATAGATGTCGTTTTGGACATCGACACGGTCTTCAAAACACAACTTTGACCGCTAATTTTTATTATAATATATTTATAAAACCCAATAAAATTATAATACTATGAAAGTACTTCTCAAGACAAGTCTACACATATAATTTTCATTTATCCAATTTAAATATTTAAAAATAAATCGATAGTCAAAGTTTTAGAAGTTTGACCATCACTATGTCCAAAACGACATCTATTATCAAACTGGAGGGAGTATATATGTATATATATATATATATATATATATATATATATATATATATGTATGTATGTATGTCGTAAAACTCTAGTACTTATAATGCCACTATAGTTGAACACTGTTTGATTAATTAAAGCATGATTAGTTTGTGGTATTGACAATTATATCATAGGCTATTATCTAGTCAGGTTCTTTTAAATTGAATTGATTTTTGAATTGGAGGATTCAATCAAAGCATACTTAATCATTTTACCTAGCACACATAGCTTCTGGGCTTTAGCTAACTCAAGCACAGATTACACTGATCCTTATATTACACCTCTCATAAGGCCTGGCTTCCAGAGCCAACGGGAGATCCCACATGGCAGCCAGTTTTTGGCGAAAAGCGCCCCCCCCCCCCGGTTTCTTCGAAATTATGTCCAGGTCTTTGCACGATTTTATGTGAGAGGAAAATATTTTTCCCGGTTCGCGGTTAGGTTCCTGGTTTGCCATTTTGCATGGAGGACCTCCCGTTAGGTACGAATCGCGAGCGAGCCCTTTCCTAATTTTTCATAATAGCGAACAGGTCCAAAATTAAAACAAATAGGTCCTCGTGCTTTACGTTCGGGTCTTTTCTCCGTTTTGTCCCAAAAAAATGTTTTCGGGGTCCGTTTTTCCTCCAGAGCATGCGAAAATTATTTTCATGGAAAAAATATTTTCGTTGGCCTTTTTCCAAAAAAAAATTTGGAAAACCGTTCCTTTTGTCCGTTTTGCTCGGAAAAAATGTTTTCGTGATCCGTTCTTCCTCCGGAGCATAGGGAAAATGTTTTCGGTGGCTATTTCCCACAAAAAAAAATGGCAGACTGTTTCCTTTCTCCGTTTTGCCTGAAATTTTTTTTTCGTGATCCGTTTTTCTCCGGAACATGGAACAAAAAACTTTTCGTTGGCCGTTTCGCAAAAAAAAAATGTAAATCCGTTTTTCGTCCGCCGTTTCTCGGTTTTTTCCCGCTTTTCCTCATTTTTCACGGGAAAATAAGGGCATAGGGTGTTAAACTCGGCATCTAGAATTCCTTTTGCGGGTCGATCTCTAATATTTTTTAAGACATGTATTATTGCCCATTGACCGCATAAAGTGTTAAACTCGGCGTCTATAGCTTTTTTGTGGTTTGGGATCTAATATTTCTCGGAACATGTATTATTTTTTTCCCCAAAAAGAGCCGTTGTTTCGCTGGTTCGTCGACGGTTCTTACCTAGCGTCTTTTTTCCAAGAAATACCCAGGCGAACAAAAAAAACTCGGATATTCCTGCGTTTTTTTTGGAGATAAAAAACTTGGATCAAATTTCGCACAGCGCGCCGCCAAATTAATTCTCTAAGGAAAAATCCAATTATGATGCCATGCTGACATCATAAATCGATTTAACCAAATAAAAGAAAAATCCTAAATTCTAAATAATCATGGCATGTGGGCCTGGGTATACGGTGGACTCGGTCCACGAAACTCGTCGGTCTACTGTGCGCCTGGCTCACAGAATGTTTAACCGGTGCTTAGCCTGATGTCAACGATGACATCACGTGCACGAAATACGAAGCGATAGTACATGTGGCTCCATCTCAGCCATTCATTTGATCGGACGGCCGTGATCGCACGACGGTTGAATAGCTACGGACATGCAGCAAATGCTGATTGGCTATGGTGTGGTGCAATCTAGGTCATTAGATCCAAATCCAACGGCTACATGGAGCAGATGACACGCGGCTCGCATTTAACGGTCTACGCTTAGATTGGACGGTCGACAACTTACCAGACGAAGATGGCGGCACGGTGGCACAACTCTCACCGGACATGAAGATGAAGACCCTCCCGATGGCGCACAAACTATGGTTTAATGTCAGAGCTTGTTGGATCAAAAGCAGCTCATTGCAAAGAGTCAATATCCGTGCTCAATCATGGTGGAAGATACCTAACGACGGCGCTAGCTCACAACACCTCATGGCGGCAAAATCGTCTACTCTGACGAGCTAACAAATGCCAATGGAAATGCCTCGGATAAATCTACAAGGGTGGCAAGATGCACAAATAGGGGTGGGCATATATAAATCGAACAAAAAACCAAACCGAACGCAATTAATCGATTATTTTTATTTTTGATTTTTGGTTCAGTTTTTATTACAGGACTATTCGATTTATTGATTTTGATTCAGTTTTAAAATTCAATTAACCGTGAAAACTGAACATCGAGCACATAACTCAAGTCTCCAGTTCCAAGGCCCAAGTGGCTAAGCCTAAGCGGCTGAGTGAACTCCTCAATCCGAACCCAAATCGTGACCTCATCACCTTCGACCCATAGTTCTCCCTCCTCCGAACCCTAGCCGTTGGCACCGCTCCTTGTCACAAGCCATCGATACCCGGTACCGCTTCTCATTCTGGCCAGTGCGCGACGCTGCTCCCCTCTGACTCCCGGACGCACAAGGCCACCCCTCCATTCATCTCACCGCTTGGCCTCCATTGCAAGTTTGCAACTACCTCTCCTTGCTGTGAGCATCCACTAGTTCCTTACACCCTACTCCTAGGCGGACTCGTGGACAAAATCCCCTCCTCCAGAGAAAAGGTCCCAATCCACTTTCCGGTTCCCCAATCCCCATTTTTTCGCAAAATTCAAACCCTAATCCGCCATTCCCCCCAAAATTTGAACCCAAAAACTTTTCTATACGCCATCCTTGCATGAGCACACGGCAAGGCGAGGCGAGCAGTAGCAGAGGGGGCTTGATGACGAGGGAGAAGGAGAGGCCAAGGTCCTTAGATGAGAAGACACATGCATTGTGTTGGTGGAAGGCAGTGTTGCTGGCGAGGCGGTAGGACGCCACCAGAAACGTGGTGTGCCATCGCTTCTGGAGCTGCCACCGTGCCACGCCTACCTCGGCTACAAGTATGGTCGCATCATCCCCTTCTCCAAAGATACCCATAGCCGCCATTTCTTTCCCCTTTTCCCTTTAATTTTTCTGTCCTTACTTATTGCGAATGCCAAATTTTCACTATTTCAGGTCTCTTCTTGGTAATGCAACCCGGCCTTTTCCTTTGCATCAGATAAAGATGGACTAAATAAGCTGGTAGGAATAATTCAATTTCTAGGGAGCTATAGACGATTTGCTTGCGAAATTCCTCATTCACCATTGCATCACATCGATGAACTTTGTAAGTATGAGATATCTTTGTTCTGGGTTCCTATCATGGATGAATCTTAGATGTTGGAACATATAATACCCTATTTAAGAAACCTCATATTTAGATTCATGGATGAATATTTCAGTAAACCAAAAAACTGAATTAACTGAATCAAATTTAAACCAAAAAACCGGAACCAAAAACCGAGATGGTTTCCTATCATGGATGAATATTTCAGTTAACCAAAAAACTAAATTAACTGAATCAAATTAAAACCAAAAAATCGAACCTCATGTGGGGATCATAGCAACTTTAAAGGGCCTTGGCTTCATGTGGGGAAAGCGTGCACACATACATTCTATACACGTGTTGTAATAATGGTACTATCTATGTACCCAGGTCATCGATCACTGTTTGCTTTAGAGTTAAAATGTATCACTTGCACTTGTATAAACCTGTATTATGTTCATGCATAAACTCAAAGTGATAATCCAATTAAGATCTAGCATCCATGCAGTTGTACCACACGATAAAAAAAATAGAGACAAACTTACGGTTTCTATGTAGGGTGTATATATATATATATCGTAAAACTCTAGTACTTATAATGCCACAATCAAGTTGAACACTGTTTGATTAATTAAAGCATGATTAGTTTATGGTATTGACAATTATATCATAGGCTATTATCTAGTTAGGTTCTTTTAAACTGAATTGATTTTTGAATTGGAGGATTCAATCAAAGCATACTTAATCATTTTACCTGGCACACATAGCTTCTGAGCTTTAGGTCCCTGGTTTGCCGTTTTGCATGGAGGACCTCCCGTTAGGTACGAATCGCGAGCGAGCCCTTTCCTTATTTTTAATAATAGCGAACAGGTCCAAAATTATAACAAATAGGTCCTCGCGCGCTTTACGTTCGGGTCCTTTCTCCGTTTTGTCCCAAAAAAATGTTTTCGTGGTCCGTTTTTCCTCCAGAGCATGCGAAAATTATTTTCATGGGAAAAATATTTTTGTTGGCCTTTTTCAAAAAAACAAATGGAAAACCGTTCCTTTTGTCCATTTTGCTCGAAAAAAATGTTTTCGTGATCCGTTTTTCCTCCGGAGCATAGGGAAAATGTTTTCGGTGGCTATTCCCCCCCCCAAATGGCAGACTGTTTCATTTCTCCGTTTTGCCTGAAATTTTTTTTTCGTGATCTATTTTTCTCCGGACCATGGAACAAAAAAATTTTCGTTGGCCGTTTCGCAAAAAAAAAATGTAAATCCGTTTTTCGTCCGCCGTTTCTCAGTTTTTTCCCGCTTTTCCTCATTTTTCACGGGAAAATAAGGGCATGGGGTGTTAAACTCGGCATCTAGAATTCCTTTTGCGGCTCGATCTCTAATATTTTTGAAGACATGTATTATTGCCCATTGACCGCATAAAGTGTTAAACTCGGCGTCTATAGCTTTTTTGTGGTTTGGGATCTAATATTTCTCGGAACATGTATTATTTTTTTCCCCAAAAAGAGCCGTTGTTTCGCTGGTTCGTCGACGGTTCTTACCTAGCGTCTTTTTTCCAAGAAATAACCAAGCGAACAAAAAAAACCTCGGATATTCCTGCGTTTTTTGGAGATAAAAAACTTGGATCAAATTTCGCATGGCGCGACGGAGCGCGCAGCTCTCTCTAGTTATATATATACACACACACTTGCCTAGGAGAGAAAGAACTAGTTGAATACTTACTATTTGGCTGGGCCACATAACAGAAGAAGTCCCACACAGGAGCTTCATTCAGCGCATGCTCCAGGAGCATGGCGCCATGGCAGCTCCTCTCTGAACTTGGCCGGCGGCCAGGACAAGCATGGGAGGAAATTGCGACATCGAAAATGGAACCCTGGAGGTCCACAGATGCTATGGGTGGCGCTGGCTTGGGCCGAAATGGGCTGAGGTGGCTGCACGGCTGCTCTAGGCGACGGCGTGAGCAGAGCTCCGTGGCGACGACAGTACGGCGAATAATCGCCCAAATTGATTTGAGGTTTTTAATCCTTCAAGGATGGTGATGCTGCAGGAATGAGGAATTGAAGAATGATGCACCGGACATGAAGTTGGCCGGCGATTTGGTTGAGAGGCCGGAGTTGGGGAAGGAACAGTGCGTCGAATTTGTTCCTTAAATGAAAGGAATAGGGCAGTGGTTGAGTTGGGTTGGTCCGAAATGAGTTAGCGCAGGAGCTTCAGTGAAGAATACAGGTTCTATCTCCAGGATTAAGCAAGAGAAAGAAGAGGATTTGGGTGCTCACCGTGGATGAAGACGACAGCCGAAAAAAGAGCTCGGTGCGGCGGAACTGGAAGAGGTATGATCTGAAACTAAAAAACGCCAATGAGTACTTGAGTAGTGAAGCCTCGGCCGAAGGGATTAATAGTTGATGGTCTGCGGTAGAAGTGAAAACGAAGATTTGGTGCGGTGGAGGTTTAGTCGGGCAGGAAGAAAATGCAGACTGGAAGACCGACTCCTAATCGGACCACGGTTCCGAGCCCGACTCCAACTCGGACCACCGTGTGCCGTACCCCGTACGTGCCAGCGCCCAGCGGCCTATATATCCGCGACACCCCCGTCGCTCATTTGCGCCGGACACAATTGCACGCAGCTCTCAGCATGCAGCAGGAGCAGCAAAGCAAACCGACCTGGCTACCGAAGATGGAGGTCGCCCCCCGGGGGACGCCCACCCGCGTGACGTTCCACGACGGCGTCTTGTGCGTGGACGCCTTCGACCCCCGCGAGAGGGACGCCCTCACCGAGGAGGCCCGACGCCGCAGCCCGGAGGAGAGGGCGGAGCAGGTGAGGAGGCTGTACGGGGAGTTCAGGGGATACGTGCAGGAGCGGTTCCCCGGCCTGGCAGAGCGTGTCGGCGGCGAGGACCAGCTCGCCGACCTCATCTTCAGCGACGAAGCCTACTACCACCCTGAGTACGGACTGTTCGGAGCTCGCATTGTGTTCACGTAGCTAGGCCGTTGTATCGACGTTGCGGTATGCAGCGCCTAGATCGAATCTCTTGTTGATCTAATAAAAATATAGTTTCTTGTTGCTGTATTGAATTTCTTGTTGATGCAATAAAAGATCATTTTCTTGTTCAGAAATGCTAAACATCTCTCGACAGAATTTATTTCGATTGAGATTTCCAAAAGGAAACGTTTGAATGTCAATTATTCATTCCTTTCTTGTTTTAACAACTAGATGCGTGGGCACGGCGCACGCCGTATCAAATGCTATACACAAAGCGGTAAAAATCGCACGGAGTTTGGAGGGTTTCTAGCGAAAAAATGGACTAATGTGTAATTTTTGAAAACTTTAGGGTTGCTTTTTGCAAAAAGCTACACGCACAAAACAAATTTGGGAGGTCCGTGTGCTTAGAAAACAATTTCTAGAGCTTTTGGGAATCTTTCCACCAAAAAAAATGGACCAATATATAATTCCAGAAAATTTCGGGAGGCTCTTCGAAAAAAACGCTTGAATATGCGGAGTATGCATTTCCAAAAAGGCTTTCATAATTTTCGGGGCCCTTCTGCGCAAAAAAATACAGATTTAAGAAGTTTCGGTGATTTCCCTGCAAAAAAAAAGGTTTATACAAATTTTTGGAAAGCTGCTCGTAATTTTTGAGGGCCTATGTGCAAAACAGCATATTTTTGAGTCTTTTCGTTTTGGGGCCTTTTGGGGGGGGGAATTGGATCTAGATGTAATTTTTGAAATTTTTTAGGACCTTTTGAAAAAAAACATGCGAAATCAGGTTTTCTTGGGGTCTTTTGGTAAAAAAGGAACTTATTCGAATTGCTGGAATTCCTAGAGGTCTTTTCACGAAATAACCGGTGCATTAGAGCACATGAGGGCTTGACCCACGCCACACGTCAGCCCGACAAACATCAATCACTCAATGTCGGCTTGGCAGCGAAGCGCTGTCCCACTGTGCTACGGCGCCATTTGTGTTAAATGATAAAAACAAAATACTTGAGCTGCACAAATGAGCGAGCAAAGCAGGCGATGTGGACACACGCTTAGTGAATGCATCACCCGAAATTAACGTGGCCACGCGGAGAACATCGGAATCCTTCGGTGTTTAATATACGTAGTATACGGTAGTATATTTCGCTTACAAATTGAATTTCTTGTTGATAAACAATACGGGCTCTTTCCAAGTTTTTAGTACGTATTTTTTTAATGATCTTGTTCACAAATATACAATATATTTCATATTTTTTCATGACCTGAATGTGCAAATCCGGGCCCTTTAGGTATTCAACACCAGTCTAGGATCATACTAGTGCACACTATCTCAACATAGATGAAATATCATAATCATACACAGCGTAATAATAAATAAAGATTTCATCTATTAATATAACTTGTTTGGTCAACCTTTTGGTCAACTTATAATAATATGCCATGTAGGGTAAAGACTCATTAAAAAAGAAATCTGCAACAAAAAAGAAAACTAGTAGTAACTGGTGAATATACCGCATGCAACTGACAAAGCTCGCATCCTAATTATTCGTCTCTTCTTGGAACTCCTCCTCAACTGGCGAGTTGTGTGTTCTAAGGGTGTGAGTACACAAAGCACTCAGCAAGTCATGCACAGAATGCAAGTCTATTATACTATATGCATGGTTTGTTCCAAATGAATGGCTGAAGTGGTTATTTTGAACATAGCAACATTTATAAATGATTAATATGTATATATTTAAATGATTGTAAATCAAATAACATTACTAAGTAATTTCTCATTCATTTTTTCAAGATTCACTCGCACACAGCCTAACCAAGTTTGTCATTATTTTCATAGGCACACAACCTCCTTTCCCAAGTTTTATTTTTCAAAGTCCAACCCTTGACTATAATTCCTAAGCATTGTCCAATATTGCGAACACGGCTATTCAAATAAGTTTGACACACACTCTGTAGAGGTTACACACTTTACCCACAAGATATAATCAGTTCACCGCATTTGCCGTGACTCGCCATACAAAGTATGCGAATGAGTGATCATAACAAAGTCTTTCATAAGCTTCTATCTCAACACATGAATCTCTCTAGTATGCATTCACTATCCCTTCCCTCACACAGAGCCGAAGTATAGGACTGACATACCATTGGATCGACGTAAAGCATACACATAGACATCCTCCCCCATAAGCACACACCCGTGTGACTATCACACTCAGATATCACATGCTAAGACATAAATATCTTACTTAACTAGGTCTGTTCCATTACAGACATGTTGTATGTTTGACCCAATTCAAAGGCTTGTAAGGTTAAATCCTTAATTGACCAAGCCAAGACTTCCAAACTCTCAATATTGGCTCAAAACCCTCACATCACTCATCAACCCATTGCCACACAGGCCCACCATGGCACAAAGCCTATTTCCACTTGCCTTAGTCTAAATCATTTCCCACCTCAGGTAATTATTGTGTAACACATACCATCAACAAGTCGACATCTATGTAGAACAACACATGCCTCTACATATATCAATATCATTGTGTGGCAACACATGGTACACTATTTTAGAAACACATTGCATATCTCATTAATCAATATTAAATTTAAAATTTCAAAATTATATCAATAACATGTTGCATGTCTAAGCATATTAGTCACGATCTAGCAACTCATGTTAGCAATTTAATAACGTCCAACTAACATTAAATCAATTTAATGTGACAAATGAGCATATCATACAAATGACAGGATAGTTATACAACAATTAGGTTGATTAACTAACCCAAATTAATTGAAATCATTTTTAGTTTAAATTAGCGTGCAATAATTTGAAACAATGTAAATTTTGAAATATAGGATTAACATGGTCAAAGCACAACTTGCCTTGGAAAAAGCACTTGCTTCTGCTCTGGACCTGCTGTTGAAGTAACAACTCTCCTTCGAAACCCTCGGGCGCTTCAATGACTACACGTAACAAATAAATAGACAATAAATATAAAAAATAGAGAGCAAAATAAACCCCCAAAATTAAATAAAATTTATTATTAAATAGAGCATGGCTTTATAAATTTTTAGGCTCTAGAATCATCTTAATCAGAGTTCATATGAGTAAGAGCGAGCTATGTAAAGTTTGAAAATAAAATAAAAAGAATAAATGAAATTTCTTGAATTATTTTTATAATGGAAATTGGAAATATGACGTCATTGTGACATCAATAGCTATTTTAGGTCTTGGCCAAATTAATTCTCTAAGGAAAAATCCAATTATGATGCCATGCTAACATCATAAATCGATTTAACCAGATAAAAGAAAATTCCTAAATTCTAAACAATCATGACATGTGGGCCTGGGTCTACGGTGGACTCAGTCCACGAAACTCGTTGGTCTACTTTGCGCCCGACTCACAGAATGTTTAACCGGTGCTTAGCGTGATGTCAACGATGACATCACGTGCACGAAATACGAAGCGATAGTACATGTGGCTCGATCTTAGCCATTCATTTGATCGGACGGCCGTGATCGCACGACGGTTGAACAGCTGCGGACATGCAGCAAATGCTGATTGGCTATGGTGTGGTGCAATCTAGGTCATTAGATCCAAATCCAACGGCTACATGGACCAGATGACACGCGGCTCGCATTTAACGGTCTACGCTTAGATTGGACGGTCGACAATTTACCAGACCAAGATGGCGGCACGGTGGCGCAACTCTCACCGGACGTGAAGATGAAGACACTCACGTAAATAGGGCAAAAGCCGACGTAAACTGAGCGACGTAAATAGCCTTCATTTACGTCGGCACCGACGTAAATAGAAATAGTAGTCCTCATCTAGCTGGAGTGGAGGTGACGTGGCACGAGGCCGACGTAAATAAGTGCCACGTCACCGAACCACGTCACCGTCTGACGTGGCACCTATTTACGTCGGCCAGGTCTAGGCCAGGCCTAGGCCAACGTAAATATTGGGGCTATTTACGTCGGCCAGCCCAGGCCGACGTAAATACTTGGGATATTTACGTCGGCCAGGCCTAGGCCGACGTAAATACTGGGGCTATTTACGTCGGCCAGCCCAGGCCGACGTAAATATTTGGGATATTTACATCGGCCACCTGCATCGACGGCGTAAATCGGTGCTATTTACGCCGCCACCAGGCCGACGTAAATACTGGGGCTACCAGGCAGTCTAATATCGATTCTGGCCGGCTGGATTTGGTCAGCAAAAATATCATTTTAAATGACATACAATATCAAGTCAAGCCATTCAATCATGCATTCATATAAACCAATATCAATCCATCCATTCAGATGACAATTCAATTTGCAAACATGACATATGACATATATATAGAAACTTCAATTTGCATACATGACATACAACATATAGAAACTTCAATTTGCAAACATGGCATATGACACAGTTGAACCATACTACTTATTGTTCATACAAACATCAATTTGACAGAGTATCTTCAAAGCGATGCCCACTATCTTCAAAACATCAATTAAAGCTTCTGCCACCACCAGTCTGCTAATTTCTCCCACAAGCTTGTCACCTAATAGGATAATGACGTATTGTTAGAATAATAAAAGACCTTATCAAAAGCGGAAGTTCGTCATCAAGTGGAGGTGAATAACTTGAACTTTAAATTTTGCATTGTCATAGAATAAACAAATAGAAGATTTCATTAGATGAAGTTTACTGAAGAAACTTAGGTGGTACGTACCTACACGTTCAGGTGTGTTATCCCCATCCCAGCGCTTTGAAGGAAATGCTGTAGTTCTAGTGCAGCTGATCACATGTGTAACTCCTGAAAGCATCTAGGCCCCCTAATAATTTGTTTAAATTATTTGTTGGGTTTTGGTGCTTGATGATCAACTAAATCAGTCTTATCAGATTTCTTCAGAAAAGAGGATCAAGATTAAGGTTTCATTATTCTTAGTCCTTTAGCTCATAAGTCTTTTCAAGTCTTTTTAGATAAGTCTTTTCGGGTTTCAACTGTACTATAAAGAGGGACTATGCACAAGTTCAATTCTTGGTTCCTAGGATTTCTGTTTAAAATCTATTTGGGGCTTAAGTTAAATCATTTCAGATTCCTTTAATAAACCTTGTTTGAGTTCATATCCTTTTCAAATCAAACTCTAACTGAACTCAAACCGAGCGTTTCCCATTTACAACGGACCAAGTTTTTGGGTCTGTTGCAGTTGTGTTTTCCTTGAAAATCTCTCAAGTGCTTTTAAGCTACAACGGACCAAAAAGCTTCCATTTACAACAGACCACCTTTTTGGGTCCGTTGTAAACATTAAACTTACTGGTTTCTGGTGATTCAATCCAATTCCTTTGTTGATGTATAACCATTAAGCTCTCCTTCTGCGACGGACCAAGTTTTTGGGTCCGTTGTAAACTTGTTCTTAAAACTCTCCCAACGGACCAGCATTTGCTCAAAGCATGTGTACGACGGACCAACTTTCTTGGTCCGACGTAAATGCCTTTTTCGCTGGTTTGGGTCCGTAGTTCTTTGAGCCTCTTGCATATTTTTGTCAACCCTTGTCAGATACAATCATTTCGTGTTGTCACTTCAGTCTGACATTGGCAAACGGCTACCTGTTGCAAATAACGGCTATTTGCTTCCTGTAGCCTATTTAAACAGTTCAGAGGCTCTTCCAAAATAGAACTTTTGCCATCTCTTGACATCTAGCATCCGAAAGCCAAAATTCCAAAAAGAGATCAAGCTCCATTCTGAAAAACAAAATCCTACACTCTTACAGCTACCAAGAAAGTCTAGTTTCAGTTGTTTCTAGTGAACCAAGAGACAGGGCTTGTGGATGGTCTATTACTCTTGGAACTAGCTGTTCCTAGACGGTTTGCTGGTGATTTTAGTGCGACCTGTCCAACTGTGTTTGTGGAAGGCCACTATTATTGTGAAGAGGTTTTGACTCACCTCACCAAAGTGGTAAAAAGAGTTACAATAGTGAAAAATCCAGTACTGCCTCTGTGAGTTACTGGAGGAGCAATACTTCTGAGGAAGTGCTCTAACGGGGACGTAGGAGATTTCTCTCTGAACCTCGGTGAAAAATCTCTTGTCTCTGTGTGATAGTTTGTCTTTTTCTTGTTCTCACTATTGCTTAAGTTGTTCTTAGTCTGTTGGTGCTTATTCTGTGTGTTTGCTTAGATCTTATCTTTAAACTGTTTAGTCTGTCTGGTTTAATTTGTTTAAAATTGCCTATTCACCCCCCCTCTAGGCCTTACCGATCCTTTCAAGTGGTATCAGAAAGGTGTTTTACCTGTTCAAGCTTAATCACTTGGGTAATGGCCGAGGGAAATGGGTCTGCTCTTTGTTAGTGTAGGAAGGGTTCCTGTTTTCGATGGCTCAAATTATGCTTATTGGAAAATTCGCATGAGATGTTATCTTGAGGCTGTCGGCTATGACGTTTGGAGAGTGACAGAAAAACCTTTACCTCCACGCGTCATACCTGATGGACAGTCCTCTTCCTCAGAACCCACTCCTGGAGAAATTAAAAACATGCAATATGATGCTCAGGCTAGAAATGCTATATTCTCTGTCTTAGCATAGAAGTTTTTGATAGAGTGAGTAATTTGTCTATCGCTTATGATATTTGGACCACTCTACAAGAAATTCATGAAGGTACCTCTGATGTGAAAGAAGAAAAATATTTTGTTGTTAGAGAAAAGTTTGATCAGTTCAAAATGCTTCCTCAGGAAAATGCCAATGATATGTTTTCTAGACTTAATCCTATTGTCAATGAACTTAAAGGTCTTGGTACTAAGGTTGATGATGTGGAAGTTTGCAGGAAAATGATAAGGGTGCTGCCACGTGCTTATCACAGCTTGATAACTTATCTATCAAACAGTGGAGATCTAAAAAAATTGACACCTACTGAGTTACTAGGAAAGATTTCTGCACACGAACTTACTTTGGCTGAAGAAGATGCACCCAAGAAGAAATCTATTGCTCTCAAAGCCAAGGATAAGGTGGAAGAGTCATCGAGTGAAGAAGATGATGCTTCAAGCTGTAATGAAGACGAAGATGTCAGGAAACTGGCCTTGCTTATGAGATCTGCAAACAAAATCATGAGAAGAGTTAATGCCAGAGACAGAGGGAAGGTATATAATCATTTTTCAAAGAAAAACCCTTTTTCGAATATTACCTGTTTTGAATGCAATGAAAAGGGACACATAGCTGCACGATGTCCAAACAAGAGCAAGAAGAAGGGCAAGGGCAAGGGCAAAGATGAAGAAACCGAAGAAAATGCCTACAACAGTCACAAAAAGTTTCATCACAGAAAGAAGTTCTCCAAGAAACATTGGAGAAAGGGAAAGAAGGAGGCACATATTGGTGAATGGGTCTCAGATGAAGAAAGTTCAAGTGATGAATCCTCTTCTTCCTCCTCTGATGATGAAGATGGTTCAAGGTCTAAGGGGTTGGCTGGACTGGCGTTGGATGAATCTACTCCACCCTCACCTTCTCTGTCTGTTTGTCTTATGGCAAGAGGTGATGAGGACAAGGTAAATGATTCTCCTTCTTATGATGAGCTAGTGGAGATCATTAAAGAGCTTAATGATGCCTTGTGTGCTAAAACTTCTAAGGATAAATCTCTTAAGAAAACTATTGCCAGTTTAAATGATGATAATGACTTGCTTGTCTCTAAGGTCAAGATTCTTGAATCTAAGTATGAAGAAGTGAAAAACAAGTTTTACTGTTTAGAGACTAGTCATAATGAGCTCAATGTTGTTCATGATAATCTCACTCTTACTCATAATGATCTTGTCATCAATCATGATTTACTTACAGCTGCTCATGATTTCTTTAATGCAACTCATGTATTACTTATTAAGACTCATGATGACTTGCTTGTCAAACATTGTGAACTAGAAATGAGTAAGGAATTAACTACAAGCAAATCAAAGAATGTTTCCACTCATGATAAATCTATTACCTGTGATTTGACTTGTGATGAAATTCCTATTGCTAGCTCTTCCTGCATGCTTAATGACAGTCATAGAAATGACTTGTGTACTGAAAGTCTCATGTTGGAAAATCAAGAACTAAGGTCAAAAGTTGCTAAATTTGACAAAGGTCTTGAAAAATGCTTTCTCGGAAGTGTCACTCTTGATAAAATTCTTGGAGAGCAAAAAGTCACCTTGGGCAAAAGAGGCATTGGATATAAAACAGATAATATGCCCAAGAAGGATTATTTGCCAAAATCCAAGATAAATTTTGTCAAGAAAAGCACTAAGTGCTGCTACTGTCATAGATTTGACCACAGTTCAAATGTATGCATGTATGCAAGCACGCCTAAACAAAGGCCAAAAGAAAGCGCATGGTTGATGCTCACTACATGTTGTTTAAAGATTTCAGGGGAAAAATGAATGTGAAATTTGTCGGCCCCTCTAATCTTGATAGAAAGCTTAAAGCTGTTTGGGTGCCCAAATCTTTGCTTATTAATCCTTTTGGCCCCAAAATTGTTGAAACTAACATCCATGGACCCAAAAGCATTTGGGTACCTAAAATCAAGAAATGATTCTGTTTATTCAGGTGAACTACAAGAGTGGTGGTCATCACTGGGTAATTGACAGTGGATGCACTCAACACATGACCTGGCTCATCAAGAATGTTCACCTCAGTTGAAAAAGAAAGTAATTCAAGTCACAAAATTACTTTTGGTGATAATAGTAGAAGAAAGGTAAAGGGAAATGGTAAGATTGCCATCTCTAATGATTATTCAATTGATAATGTGCTTCTTGTTGATTCCCTGAATTTCAATCTTTTATCGGTTGCTCAATTTGTGTGATCTTGGTTTCCATTGTACCTTTTCTCTTGATGGAGTAACTATTTTTGACAAAAATGAAAAGCTTATCTTCAAAGGTTTTAGATTTCAAAATCTTTATCTAGTTGATTTCAACTCTAACTCCTCATGCATCTCGACTTGTCTGTTGGCAAAAGCCTCTCTTGGTTGGCTTTGGCATAGACGTCTTGGGCATGTAGGCATGTCTAATTTGAAGAAGCTTTTTAAAAATGAGTTAGTGGTGGGCTTGAAAGATGTAAAATTCGAAAAGGATAGATTGTGCAGTGCTTGTCAAGCCGGTAAGCAAGTTGCAAATTCTCATCCTACTAAAAATATCTTGTCCACCACTAGACCTCTAGAGCTGCTTTGCATATGGATGTGTTTGGCCCAACCTCTTATGCCAGTCTAGGTGGTAACTCATACTTGTTTAGTCATTGTGGATGACTTCTCTCGGTTCACTTGGGTATTCTTTTACCTAATAAAAGTGAAGTTGGAAAAATATTTAAAAATTTTGCAAAAAGGGCTCAAAATGAATTTGATTGCCCCATCAAGAAAATCTGGAGTGACAATGGAACTGAGTTTGTTAATACTAATGTCATTGATTTTTGTTATGAGCTAGGAATAAAACATGAGTCGTCGACTACTTATACTCCTCAACAAAATGGTGTAGTAGAAAGAAAAACAGAACACTTATTGAAATGGCAAGAACCATGTTGGATGAATATGGAACACCAGACGCTTTTTGGGCTGAAGCAATCAACACGACTTGTCATGCAATCAATAGACTCTATCTACATCGACTACTCAAGAAAACCTCTTACTGCTTTGGTTGGAAGAAAACCAAATGTTACTTACTTTCGTGTGTTCGGTGCAAGGTCTACATCTACAAAAGAGAACACACCTAGGTAAATTTCAGAAAAGGTGTGACTCAGGTATTATGCTAGGTTATTCTTCCAAATCTAAAGCCTATAGAGTTTTTAATAATTCAACTGGTTTGGTTGAAGAAACCTATGATGTAAAATTCGATGAATCTAATGGCTCACAAGGTGAGCATGAGAATTTAGGCGATGCGGTGAAGATGCCTTGATGGAAGCAATGAAGAAAATGGAAGTTGGTGAAGTAAAACCTAGAGAAGATAATGATGAGAAACCAACAACTTCCATGATGCCTCAAAATGGATCACTACAAGAAGAAGATGAGAAGAATCAAGAAGGATTAAACTTGATTAAGAGTCATCATACTATTGCCAAAGACCACCCGTGGATCAAATAATTGGGGATTTCAGTAAGGGTGTTCAAACTCGATCTAGACAAGCTTCCTTTTGTGAACATTACTCTTTTGTTTCTTGTGTTGAACCCAGAACTATAGATGAAGCTTTGGATGATCTTGTTGGATTATTGCCATGGAAGAAGAGCTTAATAGCTTCAAGAGAAATAAAGTATGGGATTTGGTGGAACGTCCAAAAGATCAAAATGTCATAGGAACAAAGTGGGTTTTCAGAAACAAGCAAGATGAAAATGGAATTGTCACTCGAAACAAAGCAAGATTAGTGGCACAAGGTTTTACTCAAGTAGAAGGACTGGATTATGGAGAAACTTATGCTCCTGTTGCTCGACTTGAAGCTATACGGTTCCTTCTAGCTTTTGCATGTCATTTTAATATAACTTTATTTCAAATGGATGTAAAGAGTGCTTTTCTTAATGGAATCATTGAAGAAACTGTTTTTGTTGAGCAACCTCCTGGTTTTGAAGACTTAAAATATCCAAATCATGTATTTAAGTTATCAGGCTCTCTATGGTTTAAAACAAGCCCCAAGGGCATGGTATGAGAGACTTAGGAAATTTCTACTAGAAAAGAATTTCAAAATTGGGAAAGTTGACCCAACACTCTTTTTAAAAGACTTCAATGGTGCATTAATGATTTGCCAAATCTATGTTGATGATATAATCTTTGGTTGTACTAATCACTCTCTTTGCAAGGAATTCAGTGATTTGATGGCAAAGGAATTCGAGATGTCAATGATAGGGGAACTTACATTCTTCCTTGGATTTCAAATCAAGCAATTAAAAAGGGGAACTTTCATATCACAAGAAAAATACATCAAGGATCTCCTTAAACGCTTCAAATTGGATGAATGCAAGCCACTCAAGACACCTATGGCAACAAACACACATCTTGATCAAGATATAGGAGGTAAGTCTGTTGACCAAAAACTCTTTAGATCCATGATTGGATCTTTACTCTACTTAATGACATCTAGGCACGATATAATGTTTAGTGTGTGTATGTGTGCCAGATTTCAGTCTGCTCCTAAAGAAGTACATCTTAGTGCCGTAAAAGAATTTTTAGATATTTAAAGCACACTTCAACTATAGGCTTGTGGTACCTAAGGGTGCTTCTTTCAATCTAATTGGCTACTCAGATTCTGATTATGCTGGATGCAAAATAGATCGAAAAAGCACCTCTGGAGGTTGTCACCTGCTTGGAAGGTCTTTAGTATCTTGGTGCTCTAAAAAGCAAAACTCTGTAGCAATCGCTTCATCGCCGAGGCTGAATATGTGGCTGCCGGTAGTTGTTGTGCTCAGATTTTATTTATCAAGCAAACCTTTCTTGATTACGGCATTAAGTTTGAAAATGTACCTCTTCTCTGTGATAATGAAAGTGCAGTGAAAATAGCAAACAATCCGGTCCAAAGACTCACGAACTAAGCATATTGAGATCCGACATCACTTCATCAGAGATCATGTTGGCAAAAAGGACATTATGCTTAGTTATGTTAGAACTGATGACCAATTGGCTGATATTTTCACCAAACCTTTAGATGAAGCCAGATTTTCAAGACTGAGAAATGAATTGAATATTATTGATCTTTCAAATGTTGTTTAAAGCTTGACTTCTTATTTGAACTATTTGCTTGTTGATTTACCTTGCAAGTTTTTCGGAGTTTTAACATTAAGGGGGAGTCAAGAATGTTTCCCAATACATCTCTTGTCACCTACTTATGTTAACAAAAATAAGTAGTGCTGATGCAAGTAAATTGTTTTAAAATAAAAAAATTTATTATTTCAACTACTTAAAAAAAAATAGCTAGCCTCTCAGCACATGAGTTCTCTTTATCAAGCTTGAGTTTGTCTATAATCCTGCTTAAAAGAGTGGAACTCATACAAATTAAGAATTCTAAAAGTTCTTCAATTTCCTTTTTGCAAGTTCACAACGGACTCAGTGACAACAGTGGGTTTTCCATCTACGACAGACCACTCTTGCTCAGAACACATTCACGACAGGACTAAAGAAAGTCGATCCGTTGTAAATGTCCTTCTTGCAAAACTGGTCGGCGTAAATAGAAAACTTCTTGCTTTTCTCAAATGAGTCCTGTGTGCTCTTGCAATTGCCGATTAAGTGAGGAAGTTGTCTTTTCACTTGTCAACCAAACTCTTAAAGTCACTCTCACTTCCGTTGCAGTTACTATTACTCAGAATAGTAACTTTTGGTCTGTCTCCTCCCAACACTCCCTTGTCCTCAAAATCCATCTCAGAAAATTACCACTCTCCCCTCTCTACTTCCTCTCCCGAGCAACATTCCTTTCTCCATCGAAGCAAACCCTAACCGGGTGTCAGCGACGGTGCTCTGCTTGCTTTCGGAGAAGTGTGTTCAGGAAGTGGTAAGCTTTCTCTTCTGTTTTGATCAAATCTTAGTCCTAGAAATCTTTGTCTTAAGGTCTTTCCTCTTATCTCTGTAGACTTAGTCTGTTGCGTCAGTTCTTGCGCCGATCTGAGGTCACGAAAGACAGAGTGAGTCTGTTAGGTGTTTGACGAAATGCCTAGGAGAAAAGACACAGATAAAAGAAGTTTGATGGATAGACTTGGTGAGATAGTGTCAAAGAAGAAACATAAATTCACCCAGTCTTCACAAGGGACAGTACATCTAGAGGATACTCGCACTCTGGCTTGGTTACAAAGGTCACAACATCAAAGCCTCCTAGAAAAGATAAGCAACTCTTGTATCGATCCAGCTTTATGAGTCTGAATCGATGATGCTGATTATGAGCCAAGTAGGGATCTCGATTCAAGAAGAGAACCTAAGTCCTGAGATTGATATGTTAAGTGGAAATGAGCTAGCTACACTTGGAGGAAAAAGGTGAGGTCAATCAGGCTAGTAAATGAAAAAAAGTTGGTTTCCTTTTGATAAACCCCCACTAGATGAGAAGTTCATCACACTTCTTGAGAAAAACATCTTTTGGGATATAAGAATAGACATGACAAAAGGGAATGAAGATATTCGCCTTGAGCAAACATCAGTTTGTTGATTGGAATCAAATTTGCTCCATAACTAGATCATACCACATACTTGATTGTGTTAGATCTACCCCAGGATTCTCGGAAATGGTGTCGAGTAACATTTCCTCATGGAATGAAGATAGAATCCTAGAATTCTATTCATCTTTGCTGGTAAACAAAAGAAGACACTATATTACATTTTCAATCGATGGAAAAATCAGAAAAGTAAGAGCACCACACTTTGAATCGGCAATTGGAGCCGCAGGACCTCAAGTTAACAGAACAAGGATTCATGACAAAATGTTTCTGGAAATAGATGGAGACAAATTGGAGATATGCTCGATCTTCACTTTCAGCTCATATTTATAGAGATATCACAGAAGAAAACTTCAATGCAAATCGAGCTAGTTGTTTGTCTGGAGAAGCTAAAACACTGCTCTTGATCTTAAGGCACACAGTTTTTCCAAAATCTGGATATAAGGAAGGTGTCACTCCAGTGTTAGCTTGGCTGCTTCACCTAATCCTCTCCAAGCAACCCATTGATCTGATAGATTACATTTTTGGAGAAATGGAAGAAGCAATCTATAGAAGAATGGGGAGTCCACTGCCTTTTGCTCAGCAAATATCCAGAATGCTGCTAGCCCAAGGGATAATCTCACAAAGAAGAAAGTAGTAGATCTTTTACCTGTAAACCAAAGAAATACAGGTTGCTTAAACTACCCACTGAAGTTGCTGCCCAAGTACCCAGTCTTGCTGCATCAAATGATCCAAGTGATCATGAGGGAGACAAAGTGATGACAAATTTCACCATGATGGAGATGATCAACCTGTTTCAAGCCATCACAGTTCAGATCATCACAGCATTAGTCATCATACTCCAAGACTCAATACTCCTAGCTATCATAGCCATCCTCCTGTTACTCAGTATTTTGCACCTCCTCAGCCTGAAAACCTTGAGGAAACAGAAATTCTTGGAGGAAGTTCTCAGAAAACTTTGCAACAATCTGATGCACAAGATGAAGCAACTCAGATTTTCCTCAGTTCTCAATCCAATCATGAAACAGATGTTGCACTCAGCCAAGGTGGACATTTCAGTCCTAGTCACATTTCTCCAGTTTCAAGTCATCGCACCCTACCTCCAGCAGAACATTCAGTTATGGGTTTTCCTTCTCAGCATGATGAAAATGCTGAAGGAGATGAACTTGGAGAAATTGATAAGCTAAGAGAGCTTGCTGCTGCATCAAGGTTTGTTCAAGATCAGAATTCAGACACTGCGACACATGATCATGAAGCGAGAGGCTCTAGAGTTCCTCAAAATTTTTCAAGACCACGCACTTCCATCACTCTGCTCATGAAAATATAGGAGAAAATCCAGATGATAGACAACATCATGCTTGGAATGAGGAACACCGCTTGGTTCAACCTTTTGAAACAAGATACAATTCAGAATTGAAGGATGTCCAAGAAAAATTTGTCAAGAAACGAGAGGTTAGGCTGCGTTAAGGCACACTGAGCACATGGTCGCTCTTGACAATATCATGATCAAGTTCGAAAACTCATGAGTTGTTGAGTAAGATATATCAAGAACAGGGCAGATTAAAGGATGAAACTTCAAAGAATTTTGATATGCTAAAGAGCAATCAATGGGATCTGAGGACTTGGCTCACCCAAGTAAACACCAATCAAAACTTGCTCAAAGACAGGCTTTATGACCTCAATACCAAGCTGAATACTCAAGATACCAAGTTTCATCAGTTTGCTGATTTCTCAGAGAGGATGTTTAAGACCAATGATGACACAATTCATGGTGTAGAACACACTCTTCGAGGCTATATTGATCACTTTGATGCTTCAATAACAAATTTGGTATCAAATCAAGAACAACTTGGTGACATCATCTTTGATCAGACAAATCCAATTCTTGACTCAGTTCATGATCTTCAAGAAAACTTTCAGAACTGGACAGTTGAGTCTCAGCCAGGAGATCCAGATTATCCAAGTTGGCATGATCAAATTATGGTTTCAGCAGCACAACAATCAGAACAAGCTACTCCAGCTCAGTCTTCTCCGAAGCATAGTGTCAGTCAAAGAGCTTCGACTTTGTTTAAAAGAACTTTCTCCAGGCGCAAGAAGTGATATTCTTTTTGGAGAGTTGATGCCAAAGGGGGAGAAATTAGTCTAGAGAGTAGTAGAAGTAAATGTGTGAACTTGTGTTTGCTTAACTTTGGTCTGTTGAAGTCTGTTGAAGTCTGTTGCTTCTTTATGCTTTTTTTTTTTGGGAATGTTGCTTCTTCTGCCTGTTTAGACTACTTGCTGAGTTTCTCTTAATCATAATTACTCCATTGTGTGTGCTTAAAATCTTTGAAAAATAGTTCTTGTTAAATTTAAGCACGGTTTTAGGGGGAGCTCATTCCTTTAAATTATACTTTTGTTCATCAGGACTAACATTCTTTTGCAGAAGAAGGAAAGTTTTTATCTGAAATCAAGAAGGTTGTCATCAATCACCAAAAAGGGGGAGATTGAAAGCATCTAGGCCCCCTAATAATTTGTTTAAATTATTTGTTGGGTTTTGGTGCTTGATGATCAACTAAATCAGTCTTATCAGATTTCTTCAGAAAAGAGGATCAAGATTAAGGTTTCATTATTCTTAGTCCTTTAGCTCATAAGTCTTTTCAAGTCTTTTTAGATAAGTCTTTTCGGGTTTCAACTGTACTATAAAGAGGGACTATGCACAAGTTCAATTCTTGGTTCCTAGGATTTCTGTTTAAAATCTATTTGGGGCTTAAGTTAAATCATTTCAGATTCCTTTAATAAACCTTGTTTGAGTTCATATCCTTTTCAAATCAAACTCTAACTGAACTCAAACCGAGCGTTTCCCATTTACAACGGACCAAGTTTTTGGGTCTGTTTGCAGTTGTGTTTTCCTTGAAAATCTCTCAAGTGCTTTTAAGCTACAACGGACCAAAAAGCTTCCATTTACAACAGACCACCTTTTTGGGTCCGTTGTAAACATTAAACTTACTGGTTTCTGGTGATTCAATCCAATTCCTTTGTTGATGTATAACCATTAAGCTCTCCTTCTGCGACGGACCAAGTTTTTGGGTCCGTTGTAAACTTGTTCTTAAAACTCTCCCAACGGACCAGCATTTGCTCAAAGCATGTGTACGACGGACCAACTTTCTTGGTCCGACGTAAATGCCTTTTTTTTGGTTTGGGTCCGTAGTTCTTTGAGCCTCTTGCATATTTTTGTCAACCCTTGTCGGATACAATCATTTCGTGTTGTCACTTGATCGACATTGGCAAGCGGCTACTGTTGCAAATAACGGCTATTTGCTTCGTAGCCTATTTAAGCGATTCAGAGGCTCTTCCAAAATAGAACTTTTGCCATCTCTTGACATCTAGCATCCGAAAGCCAAAATTCCAAAAGAGATCAAGCTCCATTCTGAAAAACAAAATCCTACACTCTTACGGCTCCCAAGAAAGTCTAGTTTGATTGTTTCTAGTGAACCAAGAGACAGGGCTTGTGGATGGTCTATTACTCTTGGAACTAGCTGTTCCTAGGCAGTTTCTTTGGTGATTTTAGTGCGACTGTCCAACTGTGTTTGTGGAAGGCCACTATTATTGTGAAGAGGTTTTGACTCACCTCACCAAAGTGGTAAAAAGAGTTACAATAGTGAAAAATCCAAGATCGCCTCTGTGAGTTCTTGGAGGAGCAATACTTACGAGGAAGTGCTCTAACGAGGGACGTAGGAGATTTCTCTCTGAACCTCGGTGAAAAATCTCTTGTCTCTGTGTGATAGTTTGTCTTTTTCTTGTTCTCACTATTGCTTAACTTGTTCTTAGTCTGTTGGTGCTTATTCTGTGTGTTTGCTTAGATCTTATCTTTAAACTGTTTAGTCTGTCTGGTTTAATTTGTTTAAAATTGCCTATTCACCCCCCCCCCCTCTAGGCCTTACCGATCCTTTCAAGTGGTATCAGAGCAGGTTTTACCCTGTTCAAGCTTAATCAGCTTGGGTAATGGCCGAGGGAAATGGGTCTGCTACTGTTAGTGTAGGAAGGGTTCCTGTTTTCGATGGCTCAAATTATGCTTATTGGAAAATTCGCATGAGATGTTATCTTGAGGCTGTCGGCTATGACGTTTGGAGAGTGACAGAAAAACCTTTACCTCCACGCGTCATACACGATGGACAGTCCTCTTCCTCGTAACCCACTCTGGAGAAATTAAAAACATGCAATATGATGCTCAGGCTAGAAATGCTATATTCTCTGTCTTAGCATAGAAGTTTTTGATAGAGTGAGTAATTTGTCTACTGCTTATGATATTTGGACCACTCTACAAGAAATTCATGAAGGTACCTCTGATGTGAAAGAAGAAAAATATTTTGTTGTTAGAGAAAAGTTTGATCAGTTCAAAATGCTTCCTCAGGAAAATGCCAATGATATGTTTTCTAGACTTAATCCTATTGTCAATGAACTTAAAGGTCTTGGTACTAAGGTTGATGATGTGGAAGTTTGCAGGAAAATGATAAGGGTGCTGCCACGTGCTTATCACAGCTTGATAACTTATCTATCAAACAGTGGAGATCTAAAAAAATTGACACCTACTGAGTTACTAGGAAAGATTTCTGCACACGAACTTACTTTGGCTGAAGAAGATGCACCCAAGAAGAAATCTATTGCTCTCAAAGCCAAGGATAAGGTGGAAGAGTCATCGAGTGAAGAAGATGATGCTTCAAGCTGTAATGAAGACGAAGATGTCAGGAAACTGGCCTTGCTTATGAGATCTGCAAACAAAATCATGAGAAGAGTTAATGCCAGAGACAGAGGGAAGGTATATAATCATTTTTCAAAGAAAACCCTTTTCGAATATTACCTGTTTTGAATGCAATGAAAAGGGACACATAGCTGCACGATGTCCAAACAAGAGCAAGAAGAAGGGCAAGGGCAAGGGCAAAGATGAAGAAACCGAAGAAAATGCCTACAACAGTCACAAAAAGTTTCATCACAGAAAGAAGTTCTCCAAGAAACATTGGAGAAAGGGAAAGAAGGAGGCACATATTGGTGAATGGGTCTCAGATGAAGAAAGTTCAAGTGATGAATCCTCTTCTTCCTCCTCTGATGATGAAGATGGTTCAAGGTCTAAGGGGTTGGCTGGACTGGCGTTGGATGAATCTACTCCACCCTCACCTTCTCTGTCTGTTTGTCTTATGGCAAGAGGTGATGAGGACAAGGTAAATGATTCTCCTTCTTATGATGAGCTAGTGGAGATCATTAAAGAGCTTAATGATGCCTTGTGTGCTAAAACTTCTAAGGATAAATCTCTTAAGAAAACTATTGCCAGTTTAAATGATGATAATGACTTGCTTGTCTCTAAGGTCAAGATTCTTGAATCTAAGTATGAAGAAGTGAAAAACAAGTTTTACTGTTTAGAGACTAGTCATAATGAGCTCAATGTTGTTCATGATAATCTCACTCTTACTCATAATGATCTTGTCATCAATCATGATTTACTTACAGCTGCTCATGATTTCTTGAATGCAACTCATGTATTACTTATTAAGACTCATGATGACTTGCTTGTCAAACATTGTGAACTAGAAATGAGTAAGGAATTAACTACAAGCAAATCAAAGAATGTTTCCACTCATGATAAATCTATTACCTGTGATTTGACTTGTGATGAAATTCCTATTGCTAGCTCTTCTGCATGCTTAATGACAGTCATAGAAATGACTTGTGTCTTGAAAGTCTCATGTTGGAAAATCAAGAACTAAGGTCAAAAGTTGCTAAATTTGACAAAGGTCTTGAAAAATGCTTTCTCGGAAGTGTCACTCTTGATAAAATTCTTGGAGAGCAAAAAGTCACCTTGGGCAAAAGAGGCATTGGATATAAAACAGATAATATGCCCAAGAAGGATTATTTGCCAAAATCCAAGATAAATTTTGTCAAGAAAAGCACTAAGTGCTGCTACTGTCATAGATTTGACCACAGTTCAAATGTATGCATGTATGCAAGCACGCCAGAAACAAAGGCCAAAAGAAACTGCATGGTTGATGCTCACTACATGTTGTTTAAAGATTTCAGGGGAAAAATGAATGTGAAATTTGTCGGCCCCTCTAATCTTGATAGAAAGCTTAAAGCTGTTTGGGTGCCCAAATCTTTGCTTATTAATCCTTTTGGCCCCAAAATTGTTGAAACTAACATCCATGGACCCAAAAGCATTTGGGTACCTAAAATCAAGAAATGATTCTGTTTATTCAGGTGAACTACAAGAGTGGTGGTCATCACTGGGTAATTGACAGTGGATGCACTCAACACATGACCGGCTCATCAAGAATGTTCACCTCAGTTGAAAAAGAAAGTAATTCAAGTCACAAAATTACTTTTGGTGATAATAGTAGAAGAAAGGTAAAGGGAAATGGTAAGATTGCCATCTCTAATGATTATTCAATTGATAATGTGCTTCTTGTTGATTCCCTGAATTTCAATCTTTTATCGGTTGCTCAGCTGTGTGATCTTGGTTTCCATTGTACCTTTTCTCTTGATGGAGTAACTATTTTTGACAAAAATGAAAAGCTTATCTTCAAAGGTTTTAGATTTCAAAATCTTTATCTAGTTGATTTCAACTCTAACTCCTCATGCATCTCGACTTGTCTGTTGGCAAAAGCCTCTCTTGGTTGGCTTTGGCATAGACGTCTTGGGCATGTAGGCATGTCTAATTTGAAGAAGCTTTTTAAAAATGAGTTAGTGGTGGGCTTGAAAGATGTAAAATTCGAAAAGGATAGATTGTGCAAGGTGCTTGTCAAGCCGGGTAAGCAAGTTGCAAATTCTCATCCTACTAAAAATATCTTGTCCACCACTAGACCTCTAGAGCTGCTGCATATGGATGTGTTTGGCCCAACCTCTTATGCCAGTCTAGGTGGTAACTCATACTGTTTAGTCATTGTGGATGACTTCTCTCGGTTCACTTGGGTATTCTTTTTACCTAATAAAAGTGAAGTTGGAAAAATCTTTAAAAATTTTGCAAAAAGGGCTCAAAATGAATTTGATTGCCCCATCAAGAAAATCAGGAGTGACAATGGAACTGAGTTTGTTAATACTAATGTCATTGATTTTTGTTATGAGCTAGGAATAAAACATGAGCTGTCAGCTACTTATACTCCTCAACAAAATGGTGTAGTAGAAAGAAAAAACAGAACACTTATTGAAATGGCAAGAACCATGTTGGATGAATATGGAACACTGTGACGCTTTTTGGGCTGAAGCAATCAACACGACTTGTCATGCAATCAATAGACTCTATCTACATCGACTACTCAAGAAAACCTCTTACGAGCTGCTGGTTGGAAGAAAACCAAATGTTACTTACTTTCGTGTGTTCGGGTGCAAGGTCTACATCTACAAAAAGAGAACACACCTAGGTAAATTTCAGAAAAGGTGTGACTCAGGTATTATGCTAGGTTATTCTTCCAAATCTAAAGCCTATAGAGTTTTTAATAATTCAACTGGTTTGGTTGAAGAAACCTATGATGTAAAATTCGATGAATCTAATGGCTCACAAGGTGAGCATGAGAATTTAGCTGATGCAGGTGAAGATGCCTTGATGGAAGCAATGAAGAAAATGGAAGTTGGTGAAGTAAAACCTAGAGAAGATAATGATGAGAAACCAACAACTTCCATGATGCCTCAAAATGGATCACTACAAGAAGAAGATGAGAAGAATCAAGAAGGATTAAACTTGATTAAGAGTCATCATACTATTGCCAAAGACCACCCCGTGGATCAAATAATTGGGGATTTCAGTAAGGGTGTTCAAACTCGATCTAGACAAGCTTCCTTTTGTGAACATTACTCTTTTGTTTCTTGTGTTGAACCCAGAACTATAGATGAAGCTTTGGATGATCTTGTTGGATTATTGCCATGGAAGAAGAGCTTAATAGCTTCAAGAGAAATAAAGTATGGGATTTGGTGGAACGTCCAAAAGATCAAAATGTCATAGGAACAAAGTGGGTTTTCAGAAACAAGCAAGATGAAAATGGAATTGTCACTCGAAACAAAGCAAGATTAGTGGCACAAGGTTTTACTCAAGTAGAAGGACTGGATTATGGAGAAACTTATGCTCCTGTTGCTCGACTTGAAGCTATACGGTTCCTTCTAGCTTTTGCATGTCATTTTAATATAACTTTATTTCAAATGGATGTAAAGAGTGCTTTTCTTAATGGAATCATTGAAGAAACTGTTTTTGTTGAGCAACCTCCTGGTTTTGAAGACTTAAAATATCCAAATCATGTATTTAAGTTATCAGGCTCTCTATGGTTTAAAACAAGCCCCAAGGGCATGGTATGAGAGACTTAGGAAATTTCTACTAGAAAAGAATTTCAAAATTGGGAAAGTTGACCCAACACTCTTTTAAAAGACTTCAATGGTGCATTAATGATTTGCCAAATCTATGTTGATGATATAATCTTTGGTTGTACTAATCACTCTCTTTGCAAGGAATTCGGTGATTTGATGGCAAAGGAATTCGAGATGTCAATGATAGGGAACTTACATTCTTCCTTGGATTTCAAATCAAGCAATTAAAAAGGGGAACTTTCATATCACAAGAAAAATACATCAAGGATCTCCTTAAACGCTTCAAATTGGATGAATGCAAGCCACTCAAGACACCTATGGCAACAAACACACATCTTGATCAAGATATAGGAGGTAAGTCTGTTGACCAAAAACTCTTTAGATCCATGATTGGATCTTTACTCTACTTGACAGCATCTAGGCCTGATATCATGTTTAGTGTCTGTATGTGTGCTAGATTTCAGTCTGCTCCTAAAGAAGTACATCTTAGTGCCGTAAAAAGAATTTTTAGATATTTAAAGCACACTTCAACTATAGGCTTGTGGTACCCTAAGGGTGCTTCTTTCAATCTAATTGGCTACTCAGATTCTGATTATGCTGGATGCAAAATAGATCGAAAAAGCACCTCTGGAGGTTGTCACCTGCTTGGAAGGTCTTTAGTATCTTGGTGCTCTAAAAAGCAAAACTCTGTAGCACTGTCTACTGCCGAGGCTGAATATGTGGCTGCCGGCAGTTGTTGTGCTCAGATTTTATTCATCAAACAAACCTTTCTTGATTACGGCATTAAGTTTGAAAATGTACCTCTTCTCTGTGATAATGAAAGTGCAGTGAAAATAGCAAACAATCCGGTCCAAAGACTCACGAACTAAGCATATTGAGATCCGACATCACTTCATCGAGAGATCATGTTGGCAAAAAGGACATTATGCTTAGTTATGTTAGAACCGATGACCAATTGGTGATATTTTCACCAAACCTTTAGATGAAGCCAGATTTTCAAGACTGAGAAATGAATTGAATATTATTGATCTTTCAAATGTTGTTTAAAGCTTGACTTCTTATTTGAACTATTTGCTTGTTGATTTACCTTGCAAGTTTTTCGGAGTTTTAACATTAAGGGGAGTCAAGAATGTTTCCCAATACATCTCTTGTCACCTACTTATGTTAACAAAAATAAGTAGTCTTGATGCAAGTAAATTGTTTTAAAATAAAAATTTATTATTTCAACTACTTAAAAAAAAAAATAGCTAGCCTCTCAAAGACATGAGTTCTCTTTATCAAGCTTGAGTTTGTCTATAATCCTGCTTAAAAGAGTGGAACTCATACAAATTAAGAATTCTAAAAGTTCTTCAATTTCCTTTTTGCAAGTTCACAACGGACTCAGTGACAACAGTGGGTTTTCCATCTCTGACAGACCACTCTTGCTCGAGAACACATTCACGACAGGACTAAAGAAAGTCAGTCCGTTGTAAATGTCCTTCTTGCAAAACTGGTCCGGCGTAAATAGAAAACTTACTGTTTTTCTCAAATGAGTCCTGTGTGCTCTTGCAATTGCCAGTTAAGTGAGGAAGTTGTCTTTTTCACTTGTCAACCAAACTCTTAAAGTCACTCTCACTTCCGTTGCAGTTACTATTACTCAGAATAGTAACTTTTGGTCTGTCTCCTCCCAACACTCCCTTGTCCTCAAAATCCATCTCAGAAAATTACCACTCTCCCCTCTCTACTTCCTCTCCCGAGCAACATTCCTTTCTCCATCGAAGCAAACCCTAACCGGGTGTCAGCGACGGTGCTCCTGTTTGCTCGGAGAAGTGTGTTCAGGAAGTGGTAAGCTTTCTCTTCTGTTTTGATCAAATCTTAGTCCTAGAAATCTTTGTCTTAAGGTCTTTCCTCTTATCTCTGTAGACTTAGTCTGTTGCGTCAGTTCTTGCGTCGATCTGAGGTCTGAAAGACAGAGTGAGTCTGTTAGGTGTTTGACGAAATGCCTAGGAGAAAAGACACAGATAAAAGAAGTTTGATGGATAGACTTGGTGAGATAGTGTCAAAGAAGAAACATAAATCCACCCAGTCTTCACAAGGGACAGTACATCTAGAGGATACTCGCACCCCTGGCTTGGTTACAAAGGTCACAACATCAAAGCCTCCTAGAAAAGATAAGCAACTCTTTGTATCGATCCAGTTTATGAGTCCGAATCGATGATGCCGATTATGAGCCAAGTAGGGATCTCGATTCAAGAAGAGAACCTAAGTCCTGAGATTGATATGTTAAGTGGAAATGAGCTAGCTACACTTGGAGGAAAAAGGCTGAGGTCAATCAGGCTAGTAAATGAAAAAAGTTGGTTTCCTTTTGATAAACCCCCACTAGATGAGAAGTTCATCACACTTCTTCAGAAAAACATCTTTTTGGGATATAAGAATAGACATGACAAAAAGGGAATGAAGATATCTGCCTTGAGCAAACATCAGTTTGTTGATTGGAATCAAATTTGCTCCATAACTAGATCATACCACATACTTGATTGTGTTAGATCTACCCCAGGATTGCTGGAAATGGTGTCAGGTAACATTTCCTCATGGAATGAAGATAGAATCCTAGAATTCTATTCATCTTTGCTGGTAAACAAAAGAAGACACTATATTCTGTTTTCAATCGATGGAAAAATCAGAAAAGTAAGAGCACCACACTTTGAATCAGCAATTGGAGCTGCAGGACCTCAAGTTAACAGAACAAGGATTCATGACAAAATGTTTCATGGAAATAGATGGAGACAAATTGGAGATATGCCTGATCTTCAGCTTTCAGCTCATATTTATAGAGATATCACAGAAGAAAACTTCAATGCAAATCGAGCTAGTTGTTTGTCTGGAGAAGCTAAAACACTGCTCTTGATCTTAAGGCACACAGTTTTTCCAAAATCTGGATATAAGGAAGGTGTCACTCCAGTGTTAGCTTGGCTGCTTCACCTAATCCTCTCCAAGCAACCCATTGATCTGATAGATTACATTTTTGGAGAAATGGAAGAAGCAATCTATAGAAGAATGGGGAGTCCACTGCCTTTTGCTCAGCAAATATCGAATCTTTGCTAGCCCAAGGGATAATCTCACAAAGAAGAAAGTAGTAGATCTTTTACCTGTAAACCAAAGAAATACAGGTTGCTTAAACTACCCATGAAGTTGCTGCCCAAGTACCCAGTCTCGCTGCATCAAATGATCCAAGTGATCATGAGGGAGACGGTGATGACAAATTTGACTCATGATGGAGATGATCAACCTGTTTCAAGCCATCACGATTCAGATCATCACCGGCATTAGTCATCATACTCCAAGACTCAATACTCCTAGCTATCATAGCCATCCTCCTGTTACTCAGTATTTTGCACCTCCTCAGCCTGAAAACCTTGAGGAAACAGAAATTCTTGGAGGAAGTTCTCAGAAAACTTTGCAACAATCTGATGCACAAGATGAAGCAACTCAGATTTTCCTCGATTCTCAATCCAATCATGAAACAGATGTTGCACTCACCAAGGTGGACATTTCAGTCCTAGTCACATTTCTCGATTTCAAGTCATCGCACCCTACCTCCAGCAGAACATTCGATTATGGGTTTTCCTTCTCAACATGATGAAAATGTCAAGGAGATGAACTTGGAGAAATTGATAAGCTAAGAGAGCTTGTCTTTGCATCAAGGTTTGTTCAAGATCGTGAATTCAGACCTGCAAAGACATGATCATGAAGCAGGAGGCTCTAGAGTTCCTCAAAATTTTTCAAGATTACAAAGACTTCCATCACTCGCTCATGAAAATATAGGAGAAAATCCAGATGATAGACAACATCATGCTTGGAATGAGGAACGACTGCTTGGTTCAACCTTTTGAAACAAGATACAATTCAGAATTGAAGGATGTCCAAGAAAAATTGTCTTTGAAGAACAGAGGTTAGGCTGCGTTAAGGCACACTGAGCACATGGTCGCTCTTGACAATATCATGATCAAGTTCAGAAAACTCATGAGTTGTTGAGTAAGATATATCAAGAACGAGGCGATTAAAGGATGAAACTTCAAAGAATTTTGATATGCTAAAGAGCAATCAATGGGATCTCGAGGACTTGGCTCACCCAAGTAAACACCAATCAAAACTTGCTCAAAGACAGGCTTTATGACCTCAATACCAAGCTGAATACTCAAGATACCAAGTTTCATCGGTTCTTTGATTTCGAGAGAGGATGTTTAAGACCAATGATGACACAATTCATGGTGTAGAACACACTCTTCGAGGCTATATTGATCACTTTGATGCTTCAATAACAAATTTGGTATCAAATCAAGAACAGCTTGGTGACATCATCTTTGATCGAGACAAATCCAATTCTTGACTCGATTCATGATCTTCAAGAAAACTTTCAGAATCGGACAGTTGAGTCTCGGCCAGAGATCCAGATTATCCAAGTTGGCATGATCAAATTATGGTTTCAAAGACACAACAATCAGAACAAGCTACTCATTTCAGTCTTCTCCGAAGCATAGTGTCGATCAAAGAGCTTCGACTTTGTTTAAAAGAACTTTCTCCAGCGCAAGAAGTGATATTCTTTTGGAGAGTTGATGCCAAAGGGGAGAAATTAGTCTAGAGAGTAGTAGAAGTAAATGTGTGAACTTGTGTTTGCTTAACTTTGGTCTGTTGAAGTGCATTGAAGTCTGTTGCTTCTTTATGCTTTTTTTTTTTTTTGGGAATGTTGCTTCTTACACTGTTTAGACTACTTCTTGAGTTTCTCTTAATCATAATTACTCCATTGTGTGTGCTTAAAATCTTTGAAAAATAGTTCTTGTTAAATTTAAGCACGGTTTTAGGGGAGCTCATTCCTTTAAATTATACTTTTGTTCATCGGACTAACATTCTTTTGCGAAGAAGGAAAGTTTTTATCTGAAATCAAGAAGGTTGTCATCAATCACCAAAAGGGGAGATTGAAAGCATCTAGGCCCCTAATAATTTGTTTAAATTATTTGTTGGGTTTTGGTGCTTGATGATCAACTAAATCAGTCTTATCGATTTCTTGAGAAAAGAGGATCAAGATTAAGGTTTCATTATTCTTAGTCCTTTAGCTCATAAGTCTTTTCAAGTCTTTTAGATAAGTCTTTTCGGGTTTCAATTGTACTATAAAGAGGGACTATGCACAAGTTCAATTCTTGGTTCCTAGGATTTACATTTAAAATCTATTTGGGGCTTAAGTTAAATCATTTGAGATTCCTTTAATAAACCTTGTTTGAGTTCATATCCTTTTCAAATCAAACTCTAATCGAACTCAAACCGAGCGTTTCCCATTTACAACGGACCAAGTTTTGGAGTGCATTGCGGTTGTGTTTTCCTTGAAAATCTCTCAAGTGCTTTTAAGCTACAACGGACCAAAAGCTTCCATTTACAAATGCACCACCTTTTGGGTCCGTTGTAAACATTAAACTTCTTGGTTTCTGGTGATTCAATCCAATTCCTTTGTTGATGTATAACCATTAAGCTCTCCTTCTGCGACGGACCAAGTTTTTGGGTCCGTTGTAAACTTGTTCTTAAAACTCTCCCAACGGACCAGCATTTGCTCAAAGCATGTGTCTGACGGACCAACTTTCTTGGTCCGACGTAAATGCCTTTTTTCGCTGGTTTGGGTCCGTAGTTCTTTGAGCCTCTTGCATATTTTTGTCAACCCTTGTCGATACAATCATTTCGTGTTGTCACTTGATCGACATTGGCAAACGGCTACTGTTGCAAATAACGGCTATTTGCTTCCTCGTAGCCTATTTAAGCGATTCAGAGGCTCTTCCAAAATAGAACTTTTGCCATCTCTTGACATCTAGCATCCGAAAGCCAAAATTCCAAAAGAGAGATCAAGCTCCATTACGAAAAACAAAATCCTACACTCTTACGGCTCGGTAAAGTCTAGTTTGATTGTTTCTAGTGAACCAAGAGACAGGGCTTGTGGATGGTCTATTACTCTTGGAACTAGCTGTTCCTAGACGGTTTCTTTGGTGATTTTAGTGCGACTGTCCAACTGTGTTTGTGGAAGGCCACTATTATTGTGAAGAGGTTTTGACTCACCTCACCAAAGTGGTAAAAAGAGTTACAATAGTGAAAAATCCAAGATCTTGCCTCTGTGAGTTACTGGAGGAGCAATACTTCTGAGGAAGTGCTCTAACGGGGACGTAGGAGATTTCTCTCTGAACCTCGGTGAAAAATCTCTTGTCTCTGTGTGATAGTTTGTCTTTTTCTTGTTCTCACTATTGCTTAACTTGTTCTTAGTCTGTTGGTGCTTATTCTGTGTGTTTGCTTAGATCTTATCTTTAAACTGTTTAGTCTGTCTGGTTTAATTTGTTTAAAATTGCCTATTCACCCCCCCTCTAGGCCTTACCGATCCTTTCAACTCCCTATGAAAAGAGACCCCTATATTTTGATTTATTCAATCATGTATATATAGATACCCATAAACTCTATGAATTCAGCTTCAAAACAATGAGAAGAGAATCACCTCAAACATTTCTGGATCCAAATCATCAGCATTTCTCGTGTCCGCCTTGTAAACCTATCATTAAAAAGCAACTCATACGAGCAAAAGACGAAATAAACCAGGAATAGTTCACACATCGAAGAACAAATATGACAAATTCACAACCGTTTGAACAGAGGGCTTCTACTCTTTCAAGTTTGAACTCGGACCCCTAATCCTAGTAGGTAATAAATCTAGAATTCAGCTAAGATTCAGCTGTCCAAATCAGATTTCTCTTAATTCCTTCTCACCCTGTAATTCCAAATCAGGCAAAGAGTGTCCAAGAAACAGATTCTCTGAATTCCTTCTCAACCTGTCGAGCGAGCTCTCTAGTAGGTGCCAAAATGATGGCTAGACGATTCCTACCATGTCTGCATGCACCACACTATGTAATTATTACAATCAAGTCTATCTATCTGGCAGATAAATGAAAAGAATTCCAAATGAGAGAGAAACCAACCCATTCTTCTCATTGTAGCTTAGAATCCTGTCCATGATAGGAATGCCAAAAGCCAATGTTTTCCCAGTTCGATTCGAGCACGGCCAATCATGTCTTTTCCTTGCATTGCTGGCTCAAGAACAGCCCTCTGTACAGAGACATAAGGTAAAACCATCACTATAACAAATGAAAAAAATTGGCAAGCAAAATAGCATCAAGCAAATCATATCGCAAATCCAACAGAATTACACAAAAAGAATCTTCTCAATTGAGATGACACAAACAAATAGGTACAGACGTATAGCTCTTCTTATTATAATCTTGCACATTACTTAGTAAATGCATGAGTGACTTTTTGCAAATTTACTGTACACAAGTACAAAACATTATTTCCTGTAAAGATGAATCATATGTTCCTTTGTCAAATAACAAGAATTCTTAAGATCAACTCTCGAGTTTCTCTAAATTTGAACACCCATTGCAATAATGTTGTCACCTAAACTCAACAGAATCATGTCTAAACATTGCAGACAATCTAGTCTAAAAACATAAAAGTGGAAGTGGGTTAATGGTACTAGCAAGAGCTCTAGGCAGCAGATAAATACTGTCATGTTTACGTCGGTTTTTTTTAGGCCGACGTAGATATAGTTGGCCGACGTAAATATATCTGTTTCCTGTAGTGGTATTCAACCAATTTCTTCTCCTATTTTTTTTAATAGTAGCAGTAGAGAATTTCTTCTCTTAATTCAAGAACTATGATAGTTAGACAACAAATCCTACCCTTGTTCCAATGGAGTCTACTTGGCAGCAACACTCATCCGTGAATATGCTTGAGACTGACGCCAGACACCACCAAAGAAAAAGTTTTTTTGTAAGAAGAAAAATAATGTAGAAATTATACAATTATGGCATAGTAGTATTTTGTTTGCATTGAACAATCTATATATCATTGGAACTTTGTTATAGCCTATAAACTAAAAACTCCCGTTTGGCATCACATTTACGTCCGCAACGGCAAAAAGTCACGAGAAAGTTGCTTAACAATAACAATAAAATCACGATGTTTTCAACATGCAAGAGGAGAGGTGTATAATGACAGGCACCGACCACCATGACTGCCATTTACTGCATTGATTCTATCGTGATGACATGGCATCAACACACATTTGGGTTCCTAATTCAAAAATTATGATATTCACAGCACAAACCCAACCAATCAGTTCTGCAGCACGCCTTATTAATCATAAAAAATTGTTTTTTTTCTTTTATACGCTATCCAGCCAACAATTAAAATTTTAATGCTAAACTTCATATAAAAAGACGTTTTATCAACACTTTTTTTCAACTATGAAGTGTCATTAGCAGGTGATGAACCTTTCAACTATGAAGTGAACTAAGAATAGCAAAACCCCAAACTGATTGTGGCACAAGCAATTCACTATCCAACCGTGCTACCTATCCCAAACTCGCAGAGCAGCGCATAGCACTAAAGCTAGTAATTAGGAAAGCAAAAGGCTAAACAAGCATTCGATCCAGAATATTACCAAGGGCAGATCAGGCCCGAATCGGAGGGGACCACGAATCCGTCAGCTCCAGTAGAGGGATCCCGCCGATTGAGGTTGGCTGCCATAGCGGAGGCGAATTGGACTGCTGGCTCCGCTTGGTCTCCACCCCGCTTTGTCACCTACCCTTGCAGTTTGCTTCGAGATTGCGCCGAGAACCGGGAGGGCCGCGCGGCACGAGCTCCAGGGTGGGGGCGCGCCCCGGGAGGGAGAAGTCTGGGGGCGGCGTCGGCCGGGTGGGGGAGAGACAGCGGCGGCGCCGACCGGGGTGGGGACTGGATCCAGAGGAGGCTGGGTTTGCTTGGGGGAAAAAACAACGGGAGGGGCACCTGGCCGGGTGGGGCAAAGGAAGAGAGAGTCCTATTTACGTCGGCCTGGCCAGCCGACGTAAAACATCGCCACGTGGCATATTTACGTCGGCCAGGCCGACGTAAATAGAGCCTGGCCTACGTAAACGTGCATGCAGGATATTTAAATTTCTTTGGGCGCGGTTCGGCGCTATTTCCGTCGGCCTGGCCGACGTAAATAGTATTATTTACGTCGGCTTAGCCTAGCCGACGTAAATAAAACCTCATTTACGTCGGTTTTTTTGAGGCCGACGTAAATAAAACCTCATTTACGTCGGTTTTTTTGAGGCCGACGTAAATATATCTGGCCGAAGTAAATAGATCAGATTCCTGTAGTGACTCCCGATGGCGCACAAACTATGGTTTAATGTCAGAGCTTGTTGGATCAAAAGCAGCTCATCGCGAAGAGTCCATATCAGTGCTCAATCACGGTGGAAGATACCTAACGACGGTGCTAGCTCACAACACCTCATGGCGGCACAATCTTCTACTCTGACGAGCTAACAAATGCCAATGGAAATGCCGCGGATAAATCTACAAGGGTGGCTAGATGCACAAATAGGGGTGGGCATATATAAATCGAACCAAAAAACCGAACTGAACTGAATTAATCGATTATTTTGATTTTTGATTTTTGGTTCAGTTTTTATTTCAGGATTATTCGATTTATAGATTTTGATTCAGTTTTAAAATTCCATTAACCGTGAAAACTGAACATCGAGCACATAGCTCAAGTCTCGAGTTCCAAGGCCCAGGTGGCTAAGCCTAAGCGGCTGAGTGAACTCCTCAATCCGAACCCAAATCGTGACCTCATCACCTTCGACCCATAGTTCTCCCTCCTCTGAACCCTAGCCGTTGGCACCGCTCCTTGCCACAAGCCATCGATACCCAGTACCGCTTCTAATTCTGGCCAGTGCCCGACGCTGCTCCCCTTCGGCTCCCGGACGCACAAGGCCACCCCCTCCATTCAACTCACCGCTTGGCCTCCATTGCAAGTTTGCAACTACCTCTCCTTGCTGTGAGCATCCACTAGTTCCTTACACCCTCCTCCTAGATGGACTGGTGGACCAAATCCCCTCCTCCAGAGAAAAGGTCCCAAGCCACTTGCCGGTTCCCCAATCCCCATTTTTTCGCAAAATTCAAACCCTAATCTGCCATTTCCCCCAAAATATGAACCCAAAATCTTTTCTATACGCCATCCTTGCATGAGCACACGGCAAGGCGAGGCGAGCAGTAGCAGAGGGGGCTTGATGACGAGGGAGAAGGAGAGGCCAAGGTCCTTAGATGAGAAGACACATGCATTGTGTTGGTGGAAGGCAGTGTTGCTGGCGAGGCGGTAGGATGCCACTGGAAACGTGGTGTGCCATCGCTTCTGGAGCTGCCACCGTGCCACGCCTACCTCGGCTACAAGTATGGTCACATCATCCCCTTCTCCAAAGATACCCATAGCCGCCATTTCTTTCCCCTTTTCCCTTTAATTTTTCTGTCCTTACTTATTGCGAATGCCAAATTTCACTATTTCAGGTCTCTTCTTGGTGATGCAACCCAGCCTTTTCCTTTGCATCAGATAAAGATGGACTAAAAAAGCTGGTAGGAATAATTCAATTTCTAGGGAGCTATAGACGATTTGCTTGCGAAATTCCTCATTCACCATTGCTTCACATCGATGAACTTTGTAAGTATGAGAGATATCTTTGTTCTGGTTTCGTATCATGGATGAATCTTAGTTGTTGGAACATATAATACCCCAGGGGCGGACCCAAGGCCCAGCTAGCCCGGGCCCGGGCCCGGGCTCAACCTATATAACAAACATTTAAATCTCATATTCACGCAACCTGGCAAGTACAATTTTCAAATCAGAAACGAAAATATAGAGCCTGAATCTACAAGCTTTACTAGCGTCTTGTAAAAAACATCCTAAATTGTATAAAAAGTTAGCAACTAAAATTTAAATAGCTTTGAACTTGTTGTCCTTTTTTAATCGTGCCCGGGCTCTAAAAAATTCCTGGGTCCGCCACTGTAATACCCCATTTAAGAAACCTCATATTTAGATTCATGGATGAATATTTCAGTTAACCAAAAAACGGAATTAACTGAATCAAATTAAAACCAAAAAAACCGAACCAAAAACCGAGATGGTTTCCTATCATGGATGAATATTTCAGTTAACCAAAAAACTGAATTAACTGAATCAAATTAAAACCAAAAAAACGAACCTCATGTGGGGATCATAGCAACTTTAAAGGGCCTTGGCTTCATGTGGGGAAAGCGTGCACACATACATTCTATACACGTGTCGTAATAATGGTACTATCTATGTACCCAGGTCATCGATCACTGTTTGCTTTAGAGTTAAAATGTATCACTTGCACTTGTATAATCCTGTATTACGTTCATGCATAAACTCGAAGTGATAATCCAATTAAGATCTAGCATCCATGCAGTTGTACCGCACGACAAAAAAAATACAGACAAACTTACGGTTTCTATATAGGGTGTGTGTGTGTATATATATATATATATATATATATCGTAAAACTCTACTACTTATAATGCCACAATCGAGTTGAACTCTGTTTGATTAATTAAAGCATGATTAGTTTATGGTATTGACAATTATATCATAGGCTATTATCTAGTCAGGTTCTTTTAAACTGAATTGATTTTTGAATTGGAGGATTCAATCAAAGCATACTTAATCATTTTACCTGGCACACATAGCTTCTGAGCTTTAGCTAACTCAAGCACAGATTACACTGATCCTTATTATATATATATACACACACACTTGCCTAGGAGAGAAAGAATTAGTTGAAAACTTACTATTTGGCTGGGCCACATAACAGAAGAAGTCCCACACAGGAGCTTCATTCAGCGCATGGTCCAGGAGCATGGCGCCATGGCAGCTCCTCTCTGAACATGGCCGGCCTGCGACATCGAAAATGGAACCCTGGAGGTCCACAAATGCTATGGGTGGCGCTGGCTTGGGCCGAAATGGGCTGAGGTGGCTGCACGGCGGTTCTAGGCGACGGCGTGAGCAGAGCTCCGTGGCGACGACGGTACGGCGAATAATCGCCCAAATTGATTTGAGGGTTTTAATCCTTGAAGGATGGTGATGCTGCAGGTATGAGGAATTGAAGAATGATGCACCGGACATGAAGTTGGCCGGCGATTTGGTTGAGGCCGGAGTTGGGGAAGGAACAGTGCGTCGAATTTATTCCTTAAATGAAAGGAATAGGGCAGTGGTTGAGTTGGGTTGGTCCGAAATGAGTTAGCGCAGGAGCTTCAGTGAAGAATACAGGTTCTATCTCCAGGCTTAAGCAAGAGAAAGAAGAGGATTTGGGTGCTCACCGTCGATGAAGACGACAGCCGAAAAGAGAGCTCGGTGCGGCGGAACTGGAAGAGGTATGATCTGAAACTAAAAAGCGCCAATGAGTAGTGAAGCCTTGGCCGAAGGGATTAATAGTTGATGGTCTGCGGTAGAAGTGAAAACGAAGATTTGGTGCGGTGGAGGTTTAGTCGGGCAGGAAGAAAATGCAGACTGGAAGACCGACTCCTAATCGGACCACGGTTCCAAGCCGACTACTAATCGGACCACCGCGTGCCGTACATGCCAGCGCCCAGCGGCCTATATATCCGTGGCATCCCCCGCCACTCGTCTGCGCCGGACACAATTGCACGCAGCTCTCAGCATTTCAGCATGCAGCAGCAGCAGCAAAGCAAACCGACCTGGCTACCGAAGATGGAGGTCGCCCCCCGGGGGACGCCCACCCGCGTGACGTTCCACGACGGCGTCTTGTGCGTGGACGCCTTCGACCCCCGCGAGAGGGACGCCCTCACTGAGGAGGCCCGACGCCGCAGCCCGGAGGAGAGGGCGGAGCAGGTGAGGAGGCTGTACGGGGAGTTCAGGGGATACGTGCAGGCGCAGTTACCCGGCCTGGCAGAGCGTGTCGGCGGCGAGGACCAGCTCGCCGACCTCATCTTCAGCGACGAAGCCTACTACCGCCCCGAGTACGGACTGTTCGGAGCTCGCATTGTGTTCACGTAGCTAGGGCGTTGTATCGACATTGCGGTATGCAGCGTCTAGATCGAATCTCTTGTTGATCTAATAAAAATATAGTTTCTTGTTGCTGTATTGAATTTCTTGTTGATGCAATAAAAGATCATTTTCTTGTTCAGAAATGCTAAACATCTCTCGATGGGATTTATTTCGATTGAGATTTCCAAAAGGAAACGTTTGAATGACAATTATTCATTCCTTTCTTGTTTTAACAACAAGATGCGTGGGCACGGCGCACGCCGTATCAAATGCTATACACAAAGCGGTAAAAATCGCACGGAGTTTGGAGGGTTTCTAGCGAAAAAATGGACTAATGTATAATTTTTGAAAACTTTAGGGTTGCTTTTTGCAAAAAGCTACACGCTGCAAACAAATTTGGGAAGTCCGTGTGCTCAGAAAACAATTTCCAGAGCTTTTGGGAATCTTTCCACCAAAAAAATGGACTAATATATAATTCCAGAAAATTTCGGGAGGCCCTTCGAAAAAAACGCACGAACCTTTCATATTTAATATGCGGAGTATGCATTTCCAAAAAGGCTTTCATAATTTTCGGGGGCCTTCTGCGCAAAAAAAAGCACAGATTTAAAAAGTTTCGTTGATTTCCCTGCAAAAAAAAAAAGGTTTATACAAAATTTTGGAAAGCTGCTCGTAATTTTTGAGGACCTATGCGCAAAATAGCAAATTTTTGAGTCTTTTCGTTTTTGGGCCTTTTGGGGGGAAATTGGATCTAGATGTAATTTTTGAAATTTTCGGGGGCCTTCTGCAAAAAAAAAACATGCGAAATCAGGTTTTCTTAGGGTCTTTTGGTAAAAAAGGAACTTATTCGTAATTGCTGGAATTCCTAGAGGTCTTTTCACGAAATAACCGGTGCATTAGAGCACATGAGCGCTTGCCCCACGCCACACGCCAGCCCGGCAAACATCGATCGCACAATGTCGGCTCGGCAGCGAAGCACTGTCCCACTGTGCTACGGCGCCATTTGTGTTAAATGATAAAAACAAAATACTTGAGCTGCACAAATGAGCGAGCAAGGCAGGCGATGTGGACACACGCTCAGTGAATGCATCACCCGAAATTAACGTGGCCACGCGGAGAACATCGAAATCCTTCGGGGTTTAATATACGTAGTATACGGTAGTATATTTCGCTTACAGATTGAATTTCTTATTGATAAAAAATACGGGCTCTTTCCAAGTTTTTAGTACGTATTATTTTAATGATCTTGTTCACAAATATACAATATATTTCATATTTTTTTCATGACATGAATGTGCAAATCCGGACACTTTGGGTATTCAACACCAGTCTAGGATCATACTAGTGCACACTATCTCAACATAAATGAAATATCATAATCATACACAGCGTAATAATAATTAAAGATTTCATCAATTAATATAACTTGTTTGGTCAACCTTTTGGTCAACTTACAATAATATGTCATGTAGGGTAAAGACTCATTAATAAAGAAATCTGCAACAAAAAAGAAAACTAGTAGTAACTCGTGAATATACCACAGGCAACTGACAAAGCTCGCATCCTAATTATTCGTCTCTTCTTGTAACTCGTCCTCAACTGGCGAGTTGTGTGTTCTAAGGGTGTGAGTACACAAAGCACTCAGAAAGTCATGAACAGAATGCAAGTCTATTATACTATATGCATGATTTATTCTCAATGAATGGCTGAAGTGGTTATTTTGAACATAGCAACATTTTTAAATGATTAATATGTATATATTTAAATGATTATAAATCAAATAACATTACTAAGTAATTTCTCATTCATTTATTCAAGATTCACTCGCACACAGGCTAACCAAGTTTGTCATTATTTTCATAGGCACACAACCTCCTTTCCCAAGTTTTATTTTTCAAAGTCCAACCCTTGACTGTAATTCCTGAGCATTGTCCAATATCGCGAACACGGCTATTCGAATAAGTTTGACACACACTCTGTAGAGGTTACACACTTTATCCACAAGATATAATCAGTTCACCGCATTTGCCGTGACTCGCCATACAAAGTATGCGAATGAGTGATCATAACAAAGTCTTTCATAAGCTTCTATCTCAACACATGAATCTCTCTAGTATGCCTTCACTATCCCTTCCCTCACACAGAGCCGAAGTATAGGACTGACATACCATTGGATCGACGTAAAGCATACGCACAGACATCCTCCCCCATAAGCACACACCCATGTGACTATCACACTCAGATATCACATGCTAAGACATAAATATCTTACTTAACTAGGTCTGTTCCATTACGGACATGTTGTATGTTTGACCCAATTCAAAGGCTTGTAAGGTTAAGTCCTTAGTTGACCAAGCCAAGACTTCCAAACTCTCAATATTGGCTCAAAACCCTCACATCACTCATCAACCCATTGCCACACAGGCCCACCATGGCACAGAGCCTATTTCCACTTGTCCTAGTCTAAATCATTTCCCACCTCAGTTAATTATTGTGTAACACATACCATCAACAAGTCGATATCTATGTAGAACAACACATGCATCTACATATATCAATATCATTGTGTAGCAACACATGGCACACTATTTTTGAAACAATGTAAATTTTGAAATATAGGATTAACATAGTCAAAGCACAACTTGCCTTGGAAAAGGCACTTGCTCCTGCTCTAGACCTGCTGTTGAAGTGACAACTCTCCTTCGAAACCCTCGGGAGCTTCAATGACTACACGTAACAAATAAATAGACAATAAATATAAAAAATAGAGAGCAAAATAAACCCCCAAAATTAAATAAAATTTATTACTAAATAGAGCATGGCTTTATAAATTTTTGGGCTCTAGAATCATCTTAATCAGAGTTCGTATGAGTAAGAACGAGCTATGTAAAGTTTGAAAATAAAATAAAAAGAATAAATGAACTTTCTTGAATTATTTTTATAATGGAAATTGGAAATATGACGTCATTGTGACATCAATAGCTATTTTAGGTCTTGGCCAAATTAATTCTCTAAGGAAAAATCCAATTATGATGCCATGCTGACATCGTAAATCGATTTAACCGAATAAAAGAAAAATCCTAAATTCTAAATAATCATGACATGTGGGCCTGGGTCTACGGTGGACACGGTCAACGAAACTCGTTGGTCTACTGTGCGCCCGGCTCACAGAATGTTTAACCGGTGCTTAGCCTGATGTCAACGATGACATCACGTGCACGAAATACGAAGCGATAGTACATGTGGCTCGATCTCAGCCATTCTTTTGATCGGACGGCCGTGATCGCCTGACGGTTGAACAGCTGCAGCCTTGCAACAAATGCTGATTGGCTATGGTGTGGTGCAATCTAGGTCATTAGATTCAAATCCAACGTCTACATGGACCAGATGACACACGGCTCGCATTTAACGGTCTACGCTTAGATTGAACGGTCGACAACTTACCAGACGAAGATGGCGGCACGGTGGCGCAACTCTCACCGGACGTGAAGATGAAGACCCTCCCGATGGCGCACAAACTATGGTTTAATGTCATAGCTTGTTGGATCAAAAGCAGCTCATCGCAAAGAGTCCATATCCGTGCTCAATCACGGTGGAAGATACCTAACGACGACGCTAGCTCACAACAACTCATGGCGGCACAATTGAAAGCATCTAGGCCCCCTAATGGTGTATTTAAATTATTTGTTGGGTTTTGGTGCTTGATGATAAACTAAATTAGTTTTAGTAGATTTCCTCAGAAAGGAGGATCAAGATTAAGGTTCCCTTAATCCTAGTTCTTTGACTTGGGAGTTGATTCAAGTCTCTTAGATGTGTTGTTCTAGTTTTCAACCGTTCTCAACCGTACTAAAGAGGGATTATGCATAAGTTCAAAATCTTGGTTCCTAGGACTTTTTATTAAGACTACTTGGAGCTTAGGTTAAATCTTTTGATTCCTCTAAAAATCTTGTCTTGAGTTCATATCCCTTTCAAGTCAAACTCAAATGCTTTTAAACCGAACTCAAACCGGCGTTTCCCATTTACGCCGGACCAAGTCTTTGGGTCCGGTGCAAATAGGCTTTCCCTTTGAAACCAACTTGAATGCATTAAGGCTACAACGGACCAAAAATCCTTCCTTTGCTTCAGACCACTTTTCTTGGTCCGTAGTAAACTTAAAACTTACTGGTTTTGCAGTTGAATCCAATTCATTTCTTATGTCATGATCAGTAAGTTTGCCTTCTCTGACAGACCAAGTTTTGATGCAGCCGTAAACATGCACTTCATTATCTCTCAACGGACTAGTTTTTGCTCAAAGCATGTGTACGACGGACCAACTCTTCTTGGTCCGACGTAAATGCACTTTTCGCTGTTTTGGGTCCGGAGTTCATTGAGCCTCTTGTATACTTTGTCAAACCTTGTCATATACAATCATATTGAGTTGTCTTTTCAGTCTGACATTGACAAACGGCTACTTTTTGCCAATAACGGCTATTTGCTTCCTGTAGCCTATTTAAACTGTTCAGAGGCTCTCCCAAAACAAAACTTTTTACATCTCTTTGACATCTAGCATCCCAAAAGCTGAAAAGCCCTCAAAGAGATCAAGCTCAATTCTGAAAGCAAAAATCCTACAATCTTACAGCTCCAAGTGAAGTCTAGTTTCAGTAGTTTTCTAGTGAACAAAGAGACAGGGCTTGTGGATGGTCTATTACTCTTGGAACTAGCTGTTCCTAGACGGTTTACTGGTGGTTGTAGTGCGACCTGTCCAATCGTGATTGTGGAAGGCCACTGTCATTGTGAGAGGTTTCGACTCACCTCACCGGAGTGGTAAAAGAGTCACACTAGTGACAATTCCAGTACTCCTGTTGTGAGTTACTGGTGGAGCAATACTTCCGAGGAAGTGCTCTAACGGGGACGTAGGAGATTTATCTCTGAACCTCGGTGATAAATTTCGTTTGTCTCTGTGTTTTGTTTGTCTTTGCGTGTATCCCTATTCGTTGGCTCTTGTTCGTTGTCTGTTGGGGCTTAATCGTTATATTTGTTCAGTTCCTGTCTTTAAACTCTTAGTTAATCTTGTTAAATTGTTAAAATTGCCTATTCACCCCCCTCTAGGCCATACCGATCCTTTCAAGTGGTATCAGAGCAGGTTTTACCCTGTTCAAGCTTAATCAGCTTGGGTAATGGCCGAGGGAAATGGGTCTGCTACTATCAGTGTAGGAATGGTTCCTGTTTTTGATGGCACTAATTATGCTTACTGGAAAATTCGTATGAGGTGTTATCTTGAGGCTGTAAGTTATGACGTTTGGAGAGTTACAGAAAAACCTTTACCTCCACGTGTCATACCTGAGGGATGATCCTCTTTCTCGAGAACCCACACTGGGAAATTAAAAACATGCAATATGATGCTCAGGCTAGAAATGCTATATTCTCCTGTCTTAGCATAGAAGTTTTTGATAGAGTGAGCAATCTGTCTACTGCTTATGATATTTGGACCACTCTACAAGAAATTCATGAAGGCACCTCTGATGTGAAAGAAGAGAAGTATTTTGTTGTTAGAGAAAAGTTTGATCAATTCAAAGTGCTTTCTCATGAAAATGCTAATGATATATTCTCTAGACTTAATCCTATTGTCAATGAACTCAAAGGTCTTGGAACTAAAGTTGATGATGTGGAAGTTTGCAGGAAAATGATAAGGGTGATGCCCCGTGCCTATCACAGTTTGATTACTTATCTATCAAACAGTGGAGATCTCAAAAAATTAACACCCACTGAGTTGTTGGGGAAGATCTCTGCTCATGAACTTACTTTGGCCGAAGAAGATGCACCTAAGAAGAAATCTATTGCTCTCAAGGCCAAAGATAAGGTCCAAGAGTCATCTAGTGAAGAAGATGATGTTTCAAGCTGTGAAGAGGACGAAGATGTCAAGAAACTGGCTTTACTCATGAGATCGGCAAATAAAATCATGAGGAGAGTAAATGCCAGAGACAGAGGAAAGGTATATAATCAGTTTTCCAAGAAAAACCCTTTCTCAAATATCACCTGTTTTGAATGCAATGAAAAGGGACACATAGCTGCTCGATGTCCCAACAAGAGCAAGAAAAAGGGCAAGAGCAAAGATGAAGAAATCAATGAAAATACTTACAACGGTCGCAAGAAAGCTTATCACAAAAGGAAGTTCTCTAAAAAACATTGGAAAAAGGGGAAGAAAGAGGCACATATTGGTGAATGGGTTACTGACGAAGAAAGCTCAAGTGATGAATCCTCTTCCTCCTCTAATGATGAAGAAAGTTCAAGGTCTAAGGGGTTGGCTGGACTGGCTTTGGATGAGTCTACTCCACCTTCACCTTCTCTGTCATTTTGTCTTATGGCAAGAGGTGATGAGGACAAGGTAAATGACTCTCCTTCTTATGATGAGCTAGTTGAGATCATTAAAGGGCTTAATGATGCCTTGTGTGCTAAAACTTCTAAGGATAAAGCTCTTAAGAAAACTATTGCCAGTTTAAATAATGATAATGACTTGCTTGTCTCTAAGATCAAGATTCTTGAATCTAAGTATGAAGAAGTGCAAGACAAGTTTTACTGTTTGGAGACTAGCCATAATGAGCTCAACACTGTTCATGATAATCTTACTCTTGTTCGTAATGCTCTAGTCATCAATCATGATTTACTTACAGCTACTCATGATTCCTTGAATGCAACTCATGTATTACTTGTTAAGACTCATGATGATTTGCTTGTCAAACACTGTGAACTAGAAATGAGTAAGGAATTAATTACGAGCAAATCAAAGAATGATTCTACTCCTGATACTTCTATTACCTGCGATTTGGCTTGTGATGAAATTCCTACTTCTAGCTTTTCCTGCACACTTGATGAAAATCGTAGCAATGCTTTGTGTGCTAAAAGTCTCATGTTGGAAAATGTTGAATTAAGGTCAAAAATTGCTAAGTTTGACAAAGGTCTAGAAAAATGCTTTCTTGGAAGTGTCATTCTTGATAAAATTCTTGGAGAGCAAAAAGTCACCTTGGGCAAAAGAGGCATTGGATATAAGACAGATAATATGCCCAAGAAAGATAAATTGCCAAGATCCAAGATAAATTTTGTCAAGAAAGGCACTAAGTGTTACTACTGTCATAGATTTGACCACAGTTCAAATGTATGCATGTTTGCTAGCACACCAGAATCAAAGGCAAAGAGAAACTGCATGGTTGATGCTCACTACATGTTATTCAAAGATTTTAGGGGAAAAATGAATGTGAAGTTTGTTGGTCCCTCGAATCTAGATAGAAAGCTTAAAGCTGTTTGGGTGCCCAAATCCTTGCTTATTAATCCTTTTGGCCCCAAAGTTGTTGAAACTAACATCCATGGACCCAAAAGCATTTGGGTACCTAAAATCAAGAAATGATTCTGTTCATTTAGGTGAACTAAAAAAGTGGCTGTCACCATTGGGTTATTGACAGTGGATGTACTCAACATATGACTAGCTCATCAAGAATGTTCACCTCAGTTGAAAAGGAAAATGATTCTAGTCACAAAATCACTTTTGGCGACAATAGCAGGAGAAAGGTAAAGGGAAATGGTAAGATTGATATCTCTAATGATCATTCAATTGACAATGTGCTTCTTGTTGATTCCTTGAACTTTAATCTTTTATCGGTAGCACAGTTGTGTGATCTCGGATTCCATTGTACTTTTTCTCTTGATGGAGTAACTGTTGTTGACAAAAATGAAAAGCTTATCTTCAAAGGTTTTAGATTTCAAAATCTTTATCTAGTTAATTTCAATTCTAACTCCTCATGCATCTCGACTTGTCTGTTAGCAAAAGCCTCTCTTGGTTGGCTTTGGCATAGACGTCTTGGGCATGTAGGCATGTCTAATCTGAAAAACTTTTTAAAAATGAGCTAGTGGTGGGCTTGAAAGATGTAAAATTTGAAAAGGACAGGTTGTGCAGTGCTTGTCAAGCTGGCAAGCAAGTTGCAAACTCTCACCCTACCAAAAATATCATGTCCACCACTAGGCCTCTAGAGCTGTTGCATATGGATGTGTTTGGCCCAACCTCTTATGCTAGTCTAGGTGGTAACTCATATTGTTTAGTCATTGTGGATGACTTCTCTCGATTCACTTGGGTATTCTTTTTACCAAATAAAAGTGAAGTTGGAAAAATCTTTAAAAATTTTGCAAAAAGGGCCCAAAATGAATTTGATTGCCCCATCAAGAAAATCAGGAGTGACAATGGAACTGAGTTTGTTAACACTAACGTCATTGACTTTTGTGATGAGTTAGGAATAAAACATGAACTGTCAGCTACATATACTCCTCAACAAAATGGTGTAGTTGAAAGGAAAAACAGAACACTTATTGAAATGGCAAGAACCATGTTGGATGAATATGGAACACCAGATGCTTTTTGGGCTGAAGCCATCAACACAGCATGTCATGCAATTAATCGACTCTATCTACATCGACTACTCAAGAAAACATCTTACGAGCTGCTGGTGGGAAGAAAACCAAATGTAACTTACTTTCGTGTGTTCGGGTGCAAAGTCTACATTTACAAAAAGAGGATACACTTAGGTAAATTTCAGAAAAGATGTGACACAGGTATTATGCTAGGCTATTCTTCTAAATCTAAAGCCTACAGAGTTTTTAATAATTCAACTGGTTTGGTTGAAGAAACCTATGATGTAAAATTCGATGAATCTAATGGCTCACAAGGTGAGCATGAGAATCTAGCTGATGCAGGTGAAGATGCCTTAATTGAAGCCATGAAGAAGATGGAAGTTGGTGAAGTAAAACCCAGAGAGGACAATGATGAGAAACCAACAACTTCCATGATGCCTCAAAATGGATCTCTACAAGAAGTAGATGAAAAGAATCAAGAAGGACTGGATCTGATAAAGAGTCATCATACTATTGCCAAAGATCACCCCGTGGACCAAATTATTGGGGACTTCAGTAAGGGTGTTCAAACTCGATCTAGGCAAGCTTCCTTTTGCGAACATTACTCTTTTGTTTCTTGTGTTGAGCCCAGAACTATAGATGAAGCCTTAGATGATGCTGATTGGATTATTGCCATGGAAGAAGAGCTTAATAACTTCAAGAGAAACAAGGTATGGGACTTGGTGGACCGCCCAAAAGATCAAAATGTCATAGGAACAAAGTGGGTTTTCAGAAATAAGCAAGATGAAAATGGAGTTGTCACTCGAAACAAAGCAAGATTAGTGGCCCAAGGATTCACTCAAATAGAAGGATTGGACTATGGAGAAACTTATGCTCCTGTTGCTCAACTTGAAGCTATACGGTTCCTTCTAGCCTTTGCATGTCATTTCAATATAACTTTATTTCAAATGGATGTGAAGAGTGCCTTTCTTAATGGAATCATTGAAGAAACAGTTTTTGTTGAGCAACCTCCTGGTTTTGAAGACTTAAAATATCCAAATCATGTATATAAGTTATCTAAGGTTCTCTATGGACTGAAACAAGCCCCAAGGGCATGGTATGAGAGACTTAGGAACTTTCTACTGGAAAAGAATTTCAAAATTGCGAAGGTTGACCCAACACTCTTTTTAAAAGACTTCAATGGTGCATTAATGATTTGCCAAATCTATGTTGATGATATCATCTTTGGTTGTACTAATCACTCTCTTTGCAAGGAATTCAGTGAACTAATGGCAAAAGAATTTGAGATGTCAATGATAGGGGAACTCACCTTCTTCCTTGGATTTCAAATCAAGCAATTAAAAAGGGGGACCTTCATATCACAAGAAAAATACACCAAAGATCTCCTCAAGCGTTTCAAATTGGATGAATGCAAGCCACTCAAGACACCCATGGCAACAAACACACACCTTGATCAAGATATGGGAGGTAAGCCTGTTGACCAAAAACTCTTCAGATCCATGATAGGATCTTTACTTTACTTGACAGCATCTAGGCCTGATATCATGTTTAGTGTCTGTATGTGTGCTAGATTTCAGTCTGCACCTAAAGAAGTGCATCTTAGTGCCGTAAAAAGAATTTTCAGATATTTAAAGCTCTCTTCAGCTATAGGCTTGTGGTACCCTAAAGGTGCTCCTTTCAAACTATTTGGCTACTCAGATTCTGATTATGCCGGTTGCAAAATAGATCAAAAAAGCACCTCTGGGGGTTGTCACTTGCTTGGAAGGTCTTTAGTATCTTGGTGCTCCAAAAAGCAAAACTCTGTAGCACTTTCTACTGCCGAGGCTGAATATGTGGCTGCCGGCAGTTGTTGTGCTCAAATTTTATTCATCAAACAAACCTTTCTTGATTACGGCATTAAGTTTGAAAATGTACCTCTTCTTTGTGATAATGAAAGTGCAGTGAAAATAGCAAACAATCCGGTCCAACACTCACGAACTAAGCATATTGAGATCCGACATCATTTTATTAGAGATCATGTTGTTAAAGGAGACATTATGCTTAGTCATGTTAGAACTGAGGACCAATTGGCTGATATTTTCACCAAACCCTTGGATGAGGCTAGATTTTCAAGACTGAGAAATGAATTGAATATTATTGATCTTTCCAATGTTGTTTAAATCATGTCTCTTTATTTGTATTGTTTGCCTGTTGGTATCTTTTGGATGTCTTTGGAATCTTTAACATTAAGGGGGAGTCAAGAATGTCCCTCAATGCATCTCTTGTTACCCACTTATGTTAACAAAAATTAGCAGTGCTGATGCAAGTAAATTTTTTTTTAAAAAATATATATATATTGCTAAAACTTCTGCCAAAATTCTTACTGTTTTCTCTCAAGAAAATGAAGATAGTTTCTTCCTCAAAGAAATATTCACAAATACTTATTAATAAAATATAACAATAACTTAAAATTATCCAGCCACTCAGCACATGAGTTCTCTTTATCAAGCTTGAGTTTGTCTATAATCATGCTTAAAAGAGAGGAACTCATACAAATCGAGAATTCTAAAGTTCTTCCATTTCTTTTTGCTGTTTGTTTGTGTATGAAGCTTAAGATTATTCAAGTCCATCTTACTTGCTCTTATTTCTTTCTTTCAAGAGGATCTTGAAAATCTCTAAGAGTCTAGTTATTTCTCTTTGCTAACTTTTTTGTTACTAGTTCACAACGGACTTGGTTACAATAGTGAGTTTCTCATCTACGGCAGACCACTTCTGCTCAGGACGCATTCATGACAGACTAAAGAAAATCAGTCCGTTGTAAATGTCCTTTCTTGCAAATATGGTCCGGCGTAAGTAAGAAACTTACTGTTTTTCACAAATCGCTCCGGTGTGCTCTTGCAACTGTTAGCTTCTATTCCTTTACCTTGATTCAAAATTGTTCGTCATTTGAAAAATTTGCTTATCTAATCTTAAAATTTCTATTCAAAATCTCTTCTGAAATTAGGACTTATCCTTGCTAATCTCTCTTTGCTTCTGAAACCCATCCTCTGCCTTGAATCATCTTTCTTGGGTTTCACCAACCAGAGTAAAGTGAGAAAGTTGTCTTTTTCACCTGTCAACCAAATGTCATAAAGAGTGAAGCACCTCCTTGAGAAGTTACTGTCTTCTGAAGCAGTAACTTCCCGTTGGTTTCATTCCTGTTTTCTTCTCCTTTCACTCAAAAGTATTCAGAAATTACCACTCTCTCTTCGGTACTTCATCTCCCGAGCAACATTCCTCTCTCCATCGAAGCAAACCCTAACCGGGTGACAGCGACGGTGCTCCAGTTTGCTCGGAGAAGTGCTTCTAGGACGTGGTAAGTTTTCTCTTCTGTTTTGATCAATCCCTAGTCTTAGAAATCTTTGTCTTAAGGTCCTTCTTCTTATCTCTGTAGACTTAGTCTGTTGCGTCAGTTCTTGCGCCGGACTGTGGTTTGAAAGGCAGAGTGAGTCCTTTAAGTGTTTGACGAAATGCCTAGGAGAAAGGATACAGATAAAAGGAGTCTGATGGAAAGATTGGGTGAAATAATGAAAAAGAAGAAACAAAAATCCTCAAATCCAACTCAGTCTTCATATGGAGCAGTACATTTAGGAAACACTCATACTCCTGGCAGTGTTACAAAGGTCACTACCTCAAAGCCCCCTAGAAGAGATAAGCAACCTATTGTGTCTGAGACTGATTGTGATTGTGATTCTGATGATATTGAATATGAGCCAAGTGCTGACTTTAGCTCTGAAGAAGAAAACCTCAGTCCTGAGATTGACATGATAACTGGAAATGAGTTGGCAACTCTTGGAGGGAAAAAGTTGAGATCAATTAGACTTGTAAGTGAAAGAAATTGGTTCCCTTTTGATAAACCCCCCTAGATGAGAAGTTCATTACACTTCTTCAGAAAAAACATCTTTTTGGGATATAAGAACAGACATGACAAAAAGGGAAAATCAATCTCTGCATTGAGTAAACATCAGTTTGTAGATTGGAATCAAATCTGCTCCATAACTAGATCATATCACATACTTGATTGTGTCAGATCCACACCTGGATTACTTGAAATGGTGTCTGGTAACAATGCCTCATGGAATGAAGATAGAATCCTAGAATTCTATTCCTCCTTGCTTGTAAACAAAAGAAGACATTACATTCTATTTTCAATAGATGGAAAAATAAGAAAAGTGAGATCGCCACACTTTGAATCAGCAATTGGAGCTTCAGGTCCTCAGGTCAATAGAACAAGAATTCATGACAAAATGTTTCCTGGAAATAGATGGAGACAGATTGGTGATATGCACGATCTTGACTTTTCAAAGACATATCTATAGAGATATCACAGAAGAAAATTTCAACGCAAACAGAGCTAGTTGTTTGTCCGGAGAAGCCAAAACACTTCTATTGATCCTAAGGCACACAGTATTCCCAAAATCTGGATATAAAGAAGGTGTTACTCCAGTGTTGGCCTGGCTGCTACACCTAATCCTCTCCAAGCAACCCATTGATCTAGTAGATTATATTTTTGGAGAAATGGAGGAAGCTATTTACAGAAGAATGGGAAGTCCATTGCCTTTTGCTCAGTAAATATCCAGAATGTTACTGGCACAAGGGATAATTTTGCAGCTAGAAAGTAGTAGATCTTTTACCTGTCAACCCAAAAGGTACAAGTTACTTAAGTTACCCACTGAGATGGCTACACAAGGACCTAGGGTACCGCCCGCTCTAGATGATCCAAGTAATCATGAGGGAGACAGTGATGACAGCCCAGCTCACGATGGAGATGATCAACCTGCTTCAAGCCATCACAGTTCAGGTCATCACAGTATTAGTCATCATACTCCAAGATACAATACACCTAGCTATCATAGCCATCCTCCTGTTACTCAGTCATCACCTCCATTTGTACCTCCACAGCCTGAAAACATTGAAGTTACAGAAATTCTTGGAGATGGTTCTCAAAAATCATTGCAACAATCTGTTGAACAAGATGCAGCGACTCAAATTTACCTTAGCTCTCAATCCGATCATGAAGCAGATCTTGCACACAGCCAGGGTGGAAACTTTAGTCCTGATCATATTTCTCCAGCTTCAAGTCACCATATCCTACCTCCAGCAGAGCACTCAATTAGGGGTTTTTCCTCTCATCATGATGAAGAACCTGAAGGAGATGAACTTGAAGAAATTAATAGACTGCAAGAGCTTGCTGCTGCCTCAAGGTTTGTACAAGATCAGAAATTCAGGCCTGCAGCACATGATCATGAAGCAGGTGGTTCTGCTTTACCTCAAAATTTTTCTGCTCATGAGCATGAGGAAAAAAATCCTGATATTGGACAACATCGTGCTTGGAATGATCAACCTGAATGGTTCAACATTTTTGAGACACGATACAACTCAGACTTGAAGAATGCCCAAGAAAGTTTTGCTGAAGAACAGAGGTTAGCTGCCTTAAGGCACAGTGAACACATGGCTGCTCTTCAGCAATATCATGATCAGGTTCAGCAAACCCATGAGTTGATGAACAAGATATATCAAGAACAGGGCAGAATCAAGGATGATAATTCCAAAAATGTTGATATGCTCAAGAACAATCAATGGGATCTCAAAACATGGCTCACTCAAGTAAATACCAATCAAAACTTGCTCAAAGACAGGCTGTATGACTTCAATACCAAGCTGAATGATCAAGAAACTAAATTCCATCAGTTTGCTAATTTTTTCGAGCATATGTTCAAGACCAATGATGATACAATCCATGGGGTGGAACACACTCTTCGAGGATATATAGATCACTTTGATGCCTCAATAACAAATTTGGTATCAAATCAAGAACAGCTTGGTGACATCATCTTTGACCAGACTAATCCAATTATTGACTCAGTTCATGAACTTCAAGAAGATTTTTAGAACTAGATAGTTGAATCTCAGCCTGCAGATCCAAATTATCCCAGTTGGCATGATAAAGCTATGGAATCTCCAAAGCACTCAGCAGAAGATCACTCAGAGCAAGCAGAACCAACTCAGTCTTCCCCAAAACAAAGTGTCAGCCTCCGTGCATCCACTCTGTTCAAAAGGACTTTCTCCAGGCGCAAGAAGTGATTTTATTTTTGGAGATGTGATGCCAAAGGGGGAGAAATTAGACTAGAAAAACAATCTTTAGAGTTATCCTTAGAGTAGGACTAGTATGGTATGTTGTGTCTGGAACTATTAGTGCTTATTATTATCTGCTCTTTCTGCTGTTAATGCTTGCTGGTTTTCCCTTAATCTTAATCATACTTTGGTGTTTTTGCTTAACTTTCTGAGAACAGTTCTTTTTAAGCCTAAGCACATCTTTAGGGGGAGCATATTCTATCAAATTTATGCTTTTGTTCGGTCAGACGAACATTCTTTTGCAGAAGAAGAAAAGTTTTTCATCTGAAATCAAGAGGGTTGTCATCAATCACCAAAAAGGGGGAGATTGAAAGCATCTAGGCCCCCTAATGGTTTATTTAAATTATTTGTTGGGTTTTGGTGCTTGATGATAAACTAAATTAGTTTTAGTAGATTTCCTCAGAAAGGAGGATCAAGATTAAGGTTCCCTTAATCCAAGTTCTTTGACTTGGGAGTTGATTCAAGTCTCTTAGATGTGTTGTTCTAGTTTTCAACCGTTCTCAACCGTACTAAAGAGGGATTATGCATAAGTTCAAAATCTTGGTTCCTAGGACTTTTTATTAAGACTACTTGGAGCTTAGGTTAAATCTTTTCAGATTCCTCTAAAAAATCTTGTCTTGAGTTCATATCCCTTTCAAGTCAAACTCAAATGCTTTTTAAACTGAACTCAAACCGAGCGTTTCCCATTTACGCCGGACCAAGTCTTTGGGTCCGGTGCAAATAGGCTTTCCCTTTGAAACCAACTTGAATGCATTAAGGCTACAACGGACCAAAAATCCTTCCTTTGCTTCAGACCACTTTTCTTGGTCCGTAGTAAACTTAAAACTTACTGGTTTTGCAGTTGAATCCAATTCATTTCTTATGTCATGATCAGTAAGTTTGCCTTCTACGACAGACCAAGTTTTTCGGTCTGTCGTAAACATGCACTTCATTATCTCTCAACGGACCAGTTTTTGCTCAAAGCATGTGTACGACGGACCAACTCTTCTTGGTCCGACGTAAATGCACTTTTCGCTGTTTTGGGTCCGGAGTTAATTGAGCCTCTTGTATACTTTGTCAAACCTTGTCAGATACAATCATATTGAGTTGTCTTTTTAGTCTGACATTGGCAAACGGCTACTTTTTGCCAATAACGGCTATTTGCTTCCTGTAGCCTATTTAAACTGTTCAGAGGCTCTCCCAAAACAAAACTTTTTACATCTCTTTGACATCTAGCATCCCAAAAGCTGAAAAGCCCTCAAAGAGATCAAGCTCAACTCTGAAAGCAAAAATCCTACACTCTTACAACTCCAAGTGAAGTCTAGTTTCAGTAGTTTTCTAGTGAACCAAGAGACAGGGCTTGTGGATGGTCTATTACTCTTGGAACTAGCTCTTCCTAGACGGTTTACTGGTGGTTGTAGTGCGACCTGTCCAACCGTGATTGTGGAAGGCCACTGTCATTGTGGGAGGTTTCGACTCACCTCACCGGAGTGGTAAAAGAGTCACACTAGTGACAATTCCAGTACTCCTGTTGTGAGTTACTGGTGGAGCAATACTTCCGAGGAAGTGCTCTAACGGGGACGTAGGAGATTTATCTCTGAACCTCGGTGATAAATTTCGTTTGTCTCTGTGTTTTGTTTGTCTTTGCGTGTATCCCTATTCGTTGGCTCTTGTTCGTTGTCTGTTGGGGCTTAATCGTTATATTTGTTCAGTTCCTGTCTTTAAACTCTTAGTTAATAATGTTAAATTGTTAAAATTGCCTATTCACCCCCCTCTAGGCCATACTGATCCTTTCAACAATCTTCTACTCTGACGAGCTAACAAATGCCAATGGAAATGCCTCAGATAAATCTACAAGGGTGGCAAGATGCACAAATAGGGGTGGGCATATATAAATCGAACAAAAAACCAAACCGAACGCAATTAATCGATTATTTTTATTTTTGATTTTTGGTTCAGTTTTTATTTCAGGACTATTCGATTTATAGATTTTGATTCAGTTTTAAAATTCCATTAATCGTGAAAACTGAACATCGAGCACATAGCTCAAGTCTCCAGTTCCAAGGCCCAAGAGGCTAAGCCTAAGCGGCTGAGTGAACTCCTCAATCCGAACCCAAATCGTGACCTCATCACCTTCGACCCATAGTTCTCCCTCCTCCGAACCCTAGCCGTTGGCACCGCTCCTTGTCACAAGCCATCGATACCCGGTACCGCTTCTCATTCTGGCCAGTGCGCGACGCTGCTCCCCTCCGACTCCCAGACGCACAAGGCCACCCACTCCATTCATCTCACCGCTTGGCCTCCATTGCAAGTTTGCAACTACCTCTCCTTGCTGTGAGCATCCACTAGTTCCTTACACCCTCCTCCTAGGCGGACTCGTGGACCAAATCCCCTCCTCCAGAGAAAAGGTCCCAAGCCACTTTCCGGTTCCCCAATCCCCATTTTTTCGCAAAATTCAAACCCTAATCCGCCATTTCCCCCAAAATTTGAACCCAAAATCTTTTCTATATGCCATCCTTTCATGAGCACACGGCAAGGCGAGGCGAGCAGTAGCAGAGGGGGCCTGATGACAAGGGAGAAGGAGAGGCCAAGGTCCTTAGATGAGAAGACACATGCATTGTGTTGGTGGAAAGCAGTGTTGCTGGCGAGGCGGTAGGACGCCACTGGAAACGTGGTGTGCCATCGCTTCTGGAGCAGCCACCGTGCCACGCCTACCTCGGCTACAAGTATGGTCGCATCATCCCCTTCTCCAAAGATACCCATAGCCGCCATTTCTTTCCCCTCTTCCCATTAATTTTTCTGTCCTTACTTATTGCGAATGCCAAATTTTCACTATTTCAGGTCTCTTCTTGGTGATGCAACCTGGCCATTTCCTTTGCATCAGATAAAGATGGACTAAATAAGCTGGTAGGAATAATTCAATTTCTAGGGAGCTATAGACGATTTGCTTGCGAAATTCCTCATTCACCATTGCATCACATCGATGAACTTTGTAAGTATGAGATATCTTTGTTTTGGTTTCCTATCATGGATGAATCTTAGATGTTGGAACATATAATACCCCATTTAAGAAACCTCATATTTAGATTCATGGATGAATATTTCAGTTAACCAAAAAACTGAATTAACTGAATCAAATTTAAACCAAAAAACCGGAACCAAAAACCGAGATGGTTTCCTATAATGGATGAATATTTCAGTTAACCAAAAAACTGAATTAACTGAATCAAATTAAAACCAAAAAATCGAACCTCATGTGGGGATCATAGCAACTTTAAAGGGCCTTGGCTTCATGTGGGGAAAGCGTGCACACATACATTCTATACACGTGTTGTAATAATGGTACTATCTATGTACCCAAGTCATCGATCACTGTTTGCTTTAGAGTTAAAATGTATCACTTGCACTTGTATAAACCTGTATTACGTTCATGCATAAACTCAAAGTGATAATCCAATTAAGATCTAGCATCCATGCAGCTGTACCGCACGATAAAAAAATACAGACAAACTTACGGTTTCTATATAGGGTGTATATATATATATCGTAAAACTCTAGTACTTATAATGCCACAATCAAGTTGAACACTGTTTGATTAATTAAAGCATGATTAGTTTATGGTATTGACAATTATATCATAGGCTATTATCTAGTTAGGTTCTTTTAAACTGAATTGATTTTTGAATTGGAGGATTCAATCAAAGCATACTTAATCATTTTACCTGGCACACATAGCTTCTGAGCTTTAGCTAACTCAAGCACAGATTACACTGATCCTTATATTACGCCTCTTATAAGGCCTGGCTTCCAGAGCCAACGGGAGAACCCACATGGCGGCCGGTTTTTGGCGAAAAGCCCCCCCGGTTTCTTCGAAATTACGTCCAGGTTTTTGCGCGATTTTATGTGAGAGGAAAATATTTTTCCCGGTTCGCGGTTAGGTCCCTGGTTTGCCGTTTTGCATGGAGGACCTCCCGTTAGGTACGAATCGCGAGCGAGCCCTTTCCTAATTTTTCATAATAGCGAACAGGTCCAAAATTATAACAAATAGGTCCTCGTGCTTTACGTTCGGGTCTTTTCTCCGTTTTGTCCCAAAAAAATGTTTTCGGGGTCCGTTTTTCCTCCAGAGCAAGCGAAAATTATTTTCATGGAAAAAATATTTTCGTTGGCCTTTTTCCAAAAAAAAAAATGGAAAACCGTTCCTTTTGTCCGTTTTGCTCGGAAAAAATGTTTTCGTGATCCGTTTTTCCTCCGGAGCATAGGGAAAATGTTTTCGGTGGCTATTTCCCACCAAAAAAAATGGCAGACTGTTTCCTTTCTCCGTTTTGCCTGAATTTTTTTTTCGTGATCCGTTTTTCTCCGTACCATGGAACAAAATTTTTTTCGTTGGCCGTTTCGCAAAAAAAAATGTAAATCCGTTTTTCGTCCGCCGTTTCTCGGTTTTTTCCCGCTTTTCCTAATTTTTCACGGGAAAATAAGGGCATAGGGTGTTAAACTTGGCATCTAGAATTCCTTTTGCGGGTCGATCTCTAATAGTTTTGAAGACATGTATTATTGCCCATTGACCGCATAAAGTGTTAAACTCGATGTCTATAGCTTTTTTGTGGTTTGGGATATAATATTTCTCGGAACATGTATTATTTTTTTCCCCAAAAAGAGCCGTTGTTTCGCTGGTTCGTCGACGGTTCTTACCTAGCGTCTTTTTTCCAAGAAATACCAAAGCGAACAAAAAAAAACTCGGATATTCCTGCGTTTTTTTGGAGATAAAAAACTTGGACCAAATTTCGCACGGCTCGCCGCCAAATTAATTCTCTAAGGAAAAATCCAATTATGATGCCATGTTGACATCATAAATCGATTTAACCAAATAAAAGAAAAATCCTAAATTCTAAATAATCATGACATGTGGGCCTGGGTATACGGTGGACTCGGTCCACGAAACTCGTCGGTCTACTGTGCGCCCGGCTCACAGAATGTTTAACCGGTGCTTAGCCTGATGTCAACGATGACATCACGTGCACGAAATACGAAGCGATAGTACATGTGGCTCGATCTCAGCCATTCATTTGATCGGACGGCCGTGATCGCACGACAGTTGAATAGCTGCGAACATGCAGCAAATGCTGATTGGCTATGGTGTGGTGCAATCTAGGTCATTAGATCCAAATCCAACGGCTACATGGACCAGATGACACGCGGCTCGCATTTAACGGTCTACGCTTAGTTTGGACGGTCGACAACTTACCAGACGAAGATGGCGGCACGGTGGCGCAACTCTCACCGGACGTGAAGATGAAGACCCTCCCGATGGCGCACAAACTATGGTTTAATGTCAGAGCTTGTTGGATCAACAGCAGCTCATCGCAAAGAGTCCATATCCGTGCTCAATCACGGTGGAAGATACCTAACGACGGCGCTAGCTCACAACACCTCATGGCGGCACAATCTTCTACTCTGACGAGCTAACAAATGCCAATGGATATGCCTCGGATAAATCTACAAGGGTGGCAAGATGCACAAATAGGGGTGGGCATATATAAATCGAACAAAAAACCAAACCGAACGCAATTAATCGATTATTTTGATTTTTGATTTTTGGTTCAATTTTTATTTCAGGACTATTCGATTTATAGATTTTGATTCAGTTTTAAAACTCCATTAACCGTGAAAACTGAACATCGAGCACATAGCTCAAGTCTCGAGTTCCAAGGCCCAAGTGGCTAAGCCTAAGCGACTGAGTGAACTCCTCAATCCGAACCCAAATCGTGACCTCAACACCTTCGACCCATAGTTCTCCCTCCTCCGAACCCTAGCCGTTGGCACTGCTCCTTGTCACAAGCCATCGTTACCCGGTACCGCTTCTCATTACGGCCGGTCTTGGCTGCTCCCCCTCGACTCCGGATGCACAAGGCCACCCCCTCCATTCATCTCACCGCTTGGCCTCCATTGCAAGTTTGCAACTACCTCTCCTTGCTGTGAGCATCCACTAGTTCCTTACACCCTCCTCCTAGGCGGACTCGTGGACCAAATCCGCTCCTCCAGAGAAAAGGTCCCAAGCGACTTTCCGGTTCCCTAATCCCCATTTTTTCGCAAAATTCAAACCCTAATCCGCCATTTCCCCCAAAATTTGAACCCAAAATCTTTTCTATACGCCATCCTTGCATGAGCACAAGGCAAGGCGAGGCGAGCAGTAGTAGAGGGGGCTTGATGACGAGGGAGAAGGAGAGGCCAAGGTCCTTAGATGAGAAGACACATGCATTGTGCTGGTGGAAGGCAGTGTTGCTGGCGAGGCGGTAGGACGCCACTGGAAACGTGGTGTGCCATCGCTTCTGAAGCTGCCACCGTGCCACGCCTACCTCGGCTACAAGTATGGTCGCATCATCCCCTTCTCCAAAGATACCCATAGCCGCCATTTCTTTCCCCTTTTCCCTTTAATTTTTCTGTCCTTACTTATTGCGAATGCCAAATTTTCACTATTTCAGGTCTCTTCTTGGTGATGCAACCCAGCCTTTTCCTTTGCATCAGATAAAGATGGACTAAATAAGCTGGTAGGAATAATTCAATTTCTAGGGAGCTATAGACGATTTGCTTGCGAAATTCCTCATTCACCATTGCATCACATCGATGAACTTTGTAAGTATGAGATATCTTTGTTCTGGGTTCCTATCATGGATGAATCTTAGATGTTGGAACATATAATACCCCATTTAAGAAACCTCATATTTAGATTCTTGGATGAATATTTCAGTAAACCAAAAAACTGAATTAACTGAATCAAATTTAAACCAAAAAATCGGAACCAAAAACCGAGATGGTTTCCTATCATGGATGAATATTTTAGTTAACCAAAAAACTGAATTAACTGAATCAAATTAAAACAAAAAAATCGAACCTCATGTGGGGATCATAGAAACTTTAAGCCTTGGCTTCATGTGGGGAAAGCGTGCGCAAATACATTCTATACACGTGTTGTAATAATGGTACTATCTATGTACCCAGGTCATCGATCACTGTTTGCTTTAGAGTTAAAATGTATCACTTGCACTTGTATAAACCTGTATTACGTTCATGCATAAACTCAAAGTGATAATCCAGTTAAGATCTAGCATCCATGCAGTTGTACCGCACGATAAAAAAAATACAGACAAACTTACGGTTTCTATATAGGGTGTATATATATATATCGTAAAATTCTAGTACTTATAATGCCACAATCAAGTTGAACACTGTTTGATTAATTAAAGCATGATTAGTTTATGGTATTGACAATTATATCATAGGCTATTATCTAGTTAGGTTCTTTTAAACTGAATTGATTTTTGAATTGGAGGATTCAATCAAAGCATACTTAATCATTTTACCTGGCACACATAGCTTCTGAGCTTTAGCTAACTCAAGCACAGATTACACTGATCCTTATATTACACCTCTTATAAGGCCTGGCTTCCAGAGCCAACGGGAGAGCCCACGTGGCGGCCGGTTTTGGCGAAAAGCCCCCCCCGGTTTCTTTGAAAATTACGTCCAGGTCCTTGCGCGATTTTATGTGAGAGGAAAATATTTTTCCCGGTTCGCGGTTAGGTCCCTGGTTTGCCGTTTTGCATGGAGGACCTCCCGTTAGGTACGAATCGCGAGCGAGCCCTTTCCTAATTTTTCATAATAGCGAACAGGTCCAAAATTATAACAAATAGGTCCTCGCGCGCTTTACTTTCGGGTCCTTTATCTGTTTTGTCCCAAAAAAATGTTTTCGGGGTCCGTTTTTCCTCCAGAGCATGCGAAAATTATTTTCATAGAAAAAATATTTTCGTTGGCCTTTTTCCAAAAAAAAAATGAAAAACCATTCCTTTTGTCCGTTTTGCTCGAAAAAAATGTTTTCGTGATCCGTTTTTCCTCCGGAGCATAGGGAAAATGTTTTCGGTGGCTTTTTCCCCCCCCCCCCCCCCAAAAAAATGGCAGACTATTTCCTTTCTCCGTTTTGCCTGAAATTTTTTTTCGTGATCCATTTTTCTCCGGACCATGGAACAAAAAAAATTTCGTTGGCCATTTCGCAAAAAAAAATGTAAATCCGTTTTTCGTCCGCCGTTTCTCGGTTTTTTCCCGCTTTTCCTCATTTTTCACGGGAAAATAAGGGCATAGGGTGTTAAACTCGGCATCTAGAATTCCTTTTGCGGCTCGATCTCTAATATTTTTGAAGACATGTATTATTGCCCATTGACCGCATAAAGTGTTAAACTCGGCGTCTATAGCTTTTTTGTGGTTTGGGATCTAATATTTCTCGGAACATGTATTATTTTTTTCCCCAAAAAGAGCCGTTGTTTCGCTGGTTCGTCGGCGGTTCTTACCTTGCGTCTTTTTACCAAGAAATAACCAAGCGAACAAAAAAAAACTCGGATATTCCTGCGTTTTTTTGGAGATAAAAAACTTGGATCAAATTTCGCACGGCGCGACGGAGCGCGCAGCTCTCACTAGTTATATATATACACACACTTGCCTAGGAGAGAAAGAACTAGTTGAATACTTACTAATTGGCTGGGCCACATAACAGAAGAAGTCCCACACAGGAGCTTCATTCAGCGCATGGTCCAGGAGCATGGCGCCATGGCAGCTCCTCTCTGAACTTGGCCGGAGGCCAGGACAAGCATGGGAGGAAATTGCGACATCGAAAATGGAACCCTGGAGGTCCACAGATGCTATGGGTGGCGCTGGCTTGGGCCGAAATGGGCTGAGGTGGCTGCACGGCGGCTCTAGGCGACGGCGTGAGCAGAGCTCCGTGGCGACGACGGTACGGCGAATAATCGCCCAAATTGATTTGAGGTTTTTAATCCTTGAAGGATGCTGATGCTGCAGGTATGAGGAATTGAAGAATGATGCACCGGACATGAAGTTGGCCGGCGATTTGGTTGAGGCCGGAGTTGGGGAAGGAACAGTGCGTCGAATTTGTTCCTTAAATGAAAGGAATAGGGCAGTGGTTGAGTTGGGTTGGTCCGAAATGAGTTAGCGCAGGAGCTTCAGTGAAGAATACAGGTTCTATCTCCAGGATTAAGCAAGAGAAAGAAGAGGATTTGGGTGCTCACCGTGGATGAAGACGACAGCCGAAAAAAGAGCTCGGTGCGGCGGAACTGGAAGAGGTATGATCTGAAACTAAAAAGCGCCAATGAGTAGTGAAGCCTCGGCCGAAGGGATTAATAGTTGATGGTCTGCGGTAGAAGTGAAAACGAAGATTTGGTGCGGTGGAGGTTTAGTCGGGCAGGAAGAAAATGCAGACTGGAAGACCGACTCCTAATCGGACCACGGTTCCGAGCCCGACTCCAACTCGGACTACCGCGTGCCGTACCCCGTACCTGCCAGCGCCCAGCGGCCTATATATCCGCGACACCCCCGTCGCTCATTTGCGCCGGACACAATTGCACGCAGCTCTCAGCATGCAGCAGGAGCAGCAAAGCAAACCGACCTGGCTACCGAAGATGGAGGTCGCCCCCCGGGGGACGCCCCCCTGCGTGACGTTCCACGACGGCGTCTTGTGCGTGGACGCCTTCGACCCCCGCGAGAGGGACGCCCTCACAGAGGAGGCCCGACGCCGCAGCCCGGAGGAGAGGGCGGCGCAGGTGAGGAGGCTGTACGGGGAGTTCAGGGGATACGTGCAGGAGCGGTTCCCCGAATCCCCGGCCTGGCAGAGCGTGTCGGCGGCGAGGACCAGCTCGCCGACCTCATCTTCAGTCACGAAGCCTACTACCGACCCGAGTACGGACTGTTCGGAGCTCGCATTGTGTTCACGTAGCTAGGCCGTTGTATCGAGTTGCGGTATGCATCGTCTAGATCGAATCTCTTGTTGATCTAATAAAAATATAGTTTCTTGTTGCTGTATTGAATTTCTTGTTGATGCAATAAAAGATCATTTTCTTGTTCAGAAATGCTAACATCTCTCGACGGAATTTATTTCGATTGAGATTTCCAAAATTAAAGTTTGAATGTCAATTATTCATTCCTTTCTTGTTTTGACAACTAGATGCGTGGGCAAGGCGCACACCGTATCAAATGCTATGCACAAAGCGGTAAAAATCGCACGGAGTTTGGAGGGTTTCTAGTGAAAAAATGGACTAATGTGTAATTTTTGAAAACTTTAGGGTTGCTTTTTGCAAAAAGCTACACGCACAAAACAAATTTGGGAAGTCTGTGTGCTCAGAAAACAATTTCTAGAGCTTTTGGGAATCTTTCCACAAAAAAATGGACTAATATATAATTCCAGAAAATTTCGGGAGGCTCTTCGAAAAAAACGCTTGAATAAGCGGAGTATGCATTTCCAAAAAGGCTTTCATAATTTTCGGGGGCCTTCTGCGCAAAAAAAATACAGATTTAAGAAGTTTCGGTGATTTCCCTGCAAAAAAAAAGGTTTATACAAATTTTTGGAAAGCTGCTCGTAATTTTTGAGGGCCTATGCGCAAAACAGCATATTTTTTAGTCTTTTCGTTTTGGGGCCTTTTGGGGGGGAATTGGATCTAGATGTAATTTTTGAAATTTTCGAGGGCCTTTTGTAAAAAAAACATGCGAAATCAGGTTTTCTTGGGGTCTTTTGGTAAAAAAGGAACTTATTCGTAATTGCTGGAATTCCTAGAGGTCTTTTCACCATATAACCGGTGCATTAGAGCACATGAGCGCTTGCCCCATGCCACACGTAATGAGCGCTTCCTCCTCAACTGGCGTGTTGTGTGTTCTAAGGGTGTGAGTACACAAAGCACTCAGCAAGTCATGCACAGAATGCAAGTCTATTATACTATATGCATGGTTTGTTCCAAATGAATGGCTGAAGTGGTTATTTTGAACATAGCAACATTTATAAATGATTAATATGTATATATTTAAATGATTGTAAATCAAATAACATTACTAAGTAATTTCTCATTCATTTTTTCAAGATTCACTCGCACACAGCCTAACCAAGTTTGTCATTATTTTCATAGGCACACAACCTCCTTTCCCAAGTTTTATTTTTCAAAGTCCAACCCTTGACTATAATTTACTGAGCATTGTCCAATATCGCGAACACGGCTATTCAAATAAGTTTGACACACACTCTGTAGAGGTTACACACTTTACCCACAAGATATAATCAGTTCACCGCATTTGCCGTGACTCGCCATACAAAGTATGCGAATGAGTGATCATAACAAAGTCTTTCATAAGCTTCTATCTCAACACATGAATCTCTCTAGTATGCCTTCACTATCCCTTCCCTCACACAGAGCCGAAGTATAGGACTGACATACCATTGGATCGACGTAAAGCATACACATAGACATCCTCCCCCATAAGCACACACCCATGTGACTATCACACTCAGATATCACATGCTAAGACATAAAATATCTTACTTAACTAGGTCTGTTCCATTACAGACATGTTGTATGTTTGACCCAATTCAAAGGCTTGTAAGGTTAAGTCCTTAATTGACCAAGCCAAGACTTCCAAACTCTCAATATTGGCTCAAAACCCTCACATCACTCATCAACCCATTGCCACACAGGGCCACCATGGCACAAAGCCTATTTCCACTTGCCTTAGTCTAAATCATTTCCCACCTCAGGTAATTATTGTGTAACACATACCATCAACAAGTCGACATCTATGTAGAACAACACATGCCTCTACATATATCAATATCATTGTGTAGCAACACATGGTACACTATTTTAGAAACACATTGCATATCTCATTAATCGATATTAAATTTGAATTTCCAAAATTATATCAATAACATGTTGCATGTCTAAGCATATTAGTCACGATCTAGCAACTCATGTTAGCAATTTAATAACATCCAACTAACATTAAATCAATTTAATGTGACAAATGAGCATATCATACAAATGACAAGATAGTTATACAACAATTAGGTTGATTAACTAACCCAAATTAATTGAAATCATTTTTAGTTTAAATTAGCGTGCAATAATTTGAAACAATGTAAATTTTGAAATATAGGATTAACATGGTCAAAGCACAACTTGCCTTGGAAAAAGCACTTGCTCCTGCTCTGGACCTGCTGTTGAAGTAACAACTCTCCTTCGAAACCCTCGGGCGCTTCAATGACTACACGTAACAAATAAATAGACAATAAATATAAAAAATAGAGAGCAAAATAAACCCCCAAAATTAAATAAAATTTATTATTAAATAGAGCATGGCTTTATAAATTTTTAGGCTCTAGAATCATCTTAATCAGAGTTCATATGAGTAAGAGCGAGCTATGTAAAGTTTGAAAATAAAATAAAAAGAATAAATGAAATTTCTTGAATTATTTTTATAATGGAAATTGGAAATATGACGTCATTGTGACATCAATAGCTATTTTAGGTCTTGGCCAAATTAATTCTCTAAGGAAAAATCCAATTATGATGCCATGCTGACATCATAAATCGATTTAACCAAATAAAAGAAAATTCCTAAATTCTAAACAATCATGACATGTGGGCCTGGGTCTACGGTGGACTCGGTCCACGAAACTCGTTGGTCTACTTTGCGCCCGGCTCACAGAATGTTTAACCGGTGCTTAGCCTGATGTCAACGATGACATCACATGCACGAAATACGAAGCGATAGTACATGTGGCTCGATCTTAGCCATTCATTTGATCGGACGGCCGTGATCGCACGACGGTTGAACAGCTGCGGACATGCAGCAAATGCTGATTGGCTATGGTGTGGTGCAATCTAGGTCATTAGATCCAAATCCAACGGTTACATGGACCAGATGACACGCGGCTCGCATTTAACGGTCTACGCTTAGATTGGACGGTCGACAACTTACCAGACGAAGATGGCGGCACGGTGGCGCAACTCTCACCGGACGTGAAGATGCAGACACTCACTACAAGAATCCGATCTATTTACGTCGGCCAGAAGCCGACGTAAATAGGGCAAAAGCCGACGTAAATAGATATTTACGTCGGCATGCTGACGTAAACTGAGCGACGTAAATAGCCTTCATTTACATTGGCACCGACGTAAATAGCCCTTATTTACGTCGACCACGAGGCCGATGTAAATAGAAATAGTAGTCCTCATCCAGCTGGAGTGGAGGTGGCGTGGCACTTATTTACGTCGGCCGAGGCCGACGTAAATAAGTGCCACGTCACCGAACCACGTCACCGTCTGACGTGGCACCTATTTACGTCGGCCAGGCCTAGGGCGACGTAAATACTGGGGCTATTTACGTCGGCCAGCCCAAGCCGACGCAAATACTTGGGATATTTACGTCGGCCAGGCCTAGGCCGACGTAAATACTGGGGCTATTTATGTCGGCCAGCCCAGGCCGACTAGGCCGACGTAAATACTTGGGATATTTACATCGGCCAGCCCAGACCGACGTAAATACTGGTGCTATTTACGTCGGCCAGCCCAGGCCGACGTAAATACTGGGGCTACCAGGCAGTCTAATATCGATTCTGGCCGGCTGGATTTGGTCAGCAAAAATATCAATTCAAATGACATACAATATCAAGTCAAGCCATTCAATCATGCATTCATATAAACCAATATCAATCCATCCATTCAGATGACAATTCAATTTGCAAACATGACATATGACATATATATAGAAACTTCAATTTGCATACATGACATACAACATATAGAAACTTCAATTTGCAAACATGACATATGACACAGTTGAACCATACTACTTATTGTTCATACAAACATCAATTTGACAGAGTATCTTCAAAGCGATGCCCACTATCTTCAAAACATCAATTAAAGCTTCTGCCACCACCAGTCTGCTAATTTCTCCCACAAGCTTGTCACCTAATAGGATAATGACGTACTGTTAGAATAATAAAAGAGCTTATCAAAAGCGGAAGTTCGTCATCAAGTGGAGGTGAATAACTTGAACTTTAAATTTTGCATTGTCATAGAATAAACAAATAGAAGATTTCATTAGATGAAGTTTACTGAAGAAACTTAGGCAGTACGTACCTACACGTTCAGGTGTGTTATCCCCATCCCAGCGCTTTGAAGGAAATGCTGTAGTTCTAGTGCAGCAGATCACATGTGTAACTCCCTATGAAAAGAGACCCCTATATTTTGATTTATTCAATCATGTATATATAGATACCCATAAACTCTATGAATTCAGCTTCAAAACAATGAGAAGAGAATCACCTCAAACATTTCTGGATCCAAATCATCAGCATTTCTCTTGTCCACCTTGTAAACCTATCATTAAGAAGCAACTCATACAAGCAAAAGACGAAATAAACCAGGAATAGTTCACACATCGAAGAACAAATATGACAAATTGACAACCGTTTGAACAGAGGGCTTCTACTCTTTCAAGTTTGAACTCGGACCCCTAATCCTAGTAGGTAATAAATCTAGAATTCAACTAAGATTCAGCTGTCCAAATCAGATTTCTCTTAATTCCTTCTCACCCTGTAATTCCAAATCAGGCAAAGAGTGTCCAAGAAACAGATTCTCTGAATTCCTTCTCAACCTGTCGAGCGAGCTCTCTAGTAGGTGCCAAAATGATGGCTAGACGATTCCTACCATGTCTGCATGCACCACACTATGTAATTATTACAATCAAGTCTATCTATCTGGCAGATAAATGAAAAGAATTCCAAATGAGAGAGAAACCAACCCATTCTTCTCATTGTAGCTTAGAATCCTGTCCATGATAGGAATGCCAAAAGCCAATGTTTTCCCAGTTCCAGTTCGAGCACGGCCAATCATGTCTTTTCCTTGCATTGCTGGCTCAAGAACAGCCCTCTGTACAGAGACATAAGGTAAAACCATCACTATAACAAATGAAAAAAATTGGCAATCAAAATAGCATCAAGCAAATCATATCGCAAATCCAACAGAATTACACAAAAAGCATCTTCTCAATTGAGATGACACAAACAAATAGGTACAGACGTATAGCTCTTCTTATTATAATCTTGCACATTACTTGGTAAATGCATGAGTGACTTTTTGCAAATTTACTGTACACAAGTACAAAACAGTATTTCCTGTAAAGATGAATCATATGTTCCTTTGTCAAATAACAAGAATTCTTAAGATCAACTCTCGAGTTTCTCTAAATTTGAACACCCATTGCAATAATGTTGTCACCTAAACTCAACAGAATCATGTCTAAACATTGCAGACAATCTAGTCTAAAAACATAAAAGTGGAAGTGGGTTAATGGTACTAGCAAGAGCTCTAGGCAAAGATAGGTCCTAAACCCACCCAAGAATGGACCGCTTAGCTCGATTTGTCATGGCATGTTGTAGGATCCAAATGAAATTTCGGCAGCACAACCCCGCTGTTCTCGAAATGCACGCCTGATACTTGTGCATCCGAGAACAACTAGGTTATGTAGCCGAAATTTCATTTAGATCCTACACCACACCACAACAAATCGTGCTAAGCGGTCCATCCTCAGGCTGTCCAAAAGCGTGGACAATTCGGAAGCGACACAGTTCACAATTCAATGTGAGTTGTGTCGCTCCCAAATGGGTGACGTATAGGTTGGGTTGACTGTTGTTTTCAAAAGTGCATCATTTTCCAATAGGAGTCTTATCAATTTTATTGCATAATTACATCCAAAATTGCCATAAATCAAAGCATACTTCGAATCAACCTTTCTTTAATTCGCCACAAAGCATACAAAAAATTTCTTCTTTTCCTAGATTACATATCAAATGTTTGAAAGAAGTATCAATCGAGTTGGTACCTGAAAAGCGACGATCGATGTGCTCCTAGATGCCAAAGCCGAAGCGACGTCCGGCGGCAGGCGAGCGGGAGGCGGCTACCTGTGAATGACCCAAGAGAAATAAAAAAACAAGCTCATGCTTTACTAATATAGATTGAAAACTTAACAAGATCGAAGGTTGCCGAATTCACTAAAAATTTCGACAGCACCTCCCCTAAAACATAGACATCCACTCAGCAGACAAAAGACAATAATCAATATAATAGCAACAACATGGACAATAGCAGCAGATAAATACTGTCATGTTTACGTCGGCTTTTTTTAGGCCGACGTAGATATAGTTGGCCGACGTAAATATATCTGTTTCCTGTAGTGGTATTCAACCAATTTCTTCTCCTATTTTTTTTAATAGTAGCAGTAGAGAATTTCTTCTCTTAATTCAAGAACTATGATAGTTAGACAACAAATCCTACCCTTGTTCCAATGGAGTCTACATGGCAGCAACACTCATCCGTGAATATGCTTGAGACTGACGCCAGACACCACCAAAGAAAAAGTTTTTTGTAAGAAGAAAAATAATGTAGAAATTATACAATTATGGCATAGTAGTATTTTGTTTGCATTGAACAATCTATATATCATTGGAACTTTGTTATAGCCTATAAACTAAAAACTCCCGTTTGGCATCACATTTACGTCCGCAACGGCAAAAAGTCACGAGAAAGTTGCTTAACAATAACAATAAAATCACGATGTTTTCAACATGCAAGAGGAGAGGTGTATAATGACAGGCACCGACCACCATGACTGCTAGGGGTGGGCATTATTTAACCGAAACCGAAAAACCGAACCGAACCGAACCGAAATAACCGAAAAAATCGGTTTTTTCGGTTTTCGGTTATCGGTTCGGTTTGTATTTTGCATTTGTTCGGTTTTCGGGATTCGGTTCGGTTCTGGATCGTCAGAACCCGAATAAACCGATCCCCGAATTCAAGCACAAAGAAAAATTCCCAATTCCCCACTCGGCCACTCCCCCCCAAGCGCCTCGCCCTAATCCATTCCCCACTGCCTCGCCTCATTCCTTCCTTCGATTCCCTTCCTCGCCGAACACGCCATGCATCACGCTGCCTCCTCCGTCCAAGCCTCCTTCCTCAAGACACCTCGGCGGCGCCGATGCCTCCTTCCTCGCTCGTTGGTCTCGCGCCTTGGCTTGTCCGGGTTGTCCCTAGGCGGCTCGGCGAGGAAGCTAGCATGAGCATGTTCAGCGGCGATAGCTGGGCGCGTGATGCATGGCAGTGGAGGCGCCGCCTCGACGACCTCATGCTCCTGGCCTCGGCCTCCTTCTTCTCGTACACTTCCTCTCCGCCTGCATCCGCCATCCGGTTCCTTCAAGAGGCTCTCCAACGGCTCTGCCCCCACTGCCTAGTCATCCTCGACTAGTCGACTCCCCGCTCATGCTCTCCGTAACTCCGTAAGCAAGCACCCATCCCCTAAGTCACAGTTCCTCCTTTACTTAAGCATCTAGGTAATTAAATTATCTGATGGAGAGAAATAGCTTGTGGTTCATGATCCAGTGTTTTCAACCGATGCGTTATTGACTCGTGGGTTGCACTAATCAATTATTGTATAATGGTATTGCAAGCATTTTGCTAAGATCTGTTGAACGTATTGTTGAATGTATTCTGATGTCTAAGAACAGGCCACTCTGTTGAATGCATTCCGATGTGGGTTGGATTAAAATTCTTAATCAATTATCGAATTAACCGAACCGAATTAATTCGGTTAATTCGGTTCGGTTTTACGATATAATTCGGTTCGGTTCGGTTATCAATTTTTAAAAACCGAAATAATTTAAAACCGAAAAAACCGAACCGAAAAAACCGAAAAAACCGAATGCCCACCCCTAATGACTGCCATTTACTGCATTGATTCTATCGTGATGACATGGCATCAACACACATTTGGGTTCCTAATTCAAAAATTATGATATTCACAGCACAAACCCAACCAATCAGTTCTGCAGCACGCCTTATTAATCATAAAAAATTGTTTTTTTTCTTTTATACGCTATCCAGCCAACAATTAAAATTTTAATGCTAAACTTCATATAAAAAGACGCGGCCGTCCGCCAGCCCGCGCGGCGCGCCCTTGCCTTCCTCGAAGCCGGCGCGTTCTTCCCTTTGCCAGGGCCGGCGCGCACGAGATCCACCGGGTTCTTCCCTTCGCCGGAGCCAGCGATAGTGGGAGGAGCCGCAGCAAGTCTCGTCCATCCTGTCCGGGTCGTCGGCCACGCTGTGCTGCACGTTCTTCACTTCGCCGGCGAAGGTTGACAAGCAGGTACGACGAGGATTCAGTGCTTCACCCTTCGTCTGCACTCTGCATCTTCTCTGTTCGTTACTGCCATTGTGTTTATTTGTTCTTGTGTGCCTCTGATTTGATCACTGCAGGAAGCCAAGAAAGTCTCCAGTGACAGTGAGACATCCCGCTCATCCTCACCGTCCAGGTCGCCGGCAAGGCCTTCGTCAGTGGAGAAGGAGATCAAACGGGTAATGCGTCTGCTTTCTTCATTTAGCATGTTCAATATCTACCGACAGTTAGCCCCAATCAACCCCCTATTAAGTTATTGTTTCAGGTTCAGAACAGAAACTATACCACTTGCTTCCTTTCCAATTTGCTCCACGCATATTTTGCAACCATGCGATCGAATAGATGAGTTATTGTTTCAGGTTCAGAACAGAAACTATACCACTTGCTTCCTTTCCAATTTCTCCTTAACAGACTTACCTTTAGTTGAAATGGCATTTCTCTAAATCAGCCACATGAAAATCTTGAACTCAAGAGGTATTTTGGCTTTCCAAAGCAATTTACAAGCATGATCAAGTAATTTTCTACAAAGGTGTTTATATACATGATCATTATACTCAAACATGACCATTTCTTGACTTATGGTCCATGGAGGTAAACGTACTGTTATATGAACTCTGAAGCTTATGATCTACTTTTCTCTCTAGTGATTGTGAATTTGTGCTGACTGCTGTGAGATGATGCTTCTGAAAATTGCAATTCAATATCTGCTATCACCGAGGGTTTGTTTACTGGGATGAGATATCATGTGAATGAATCAGTCCAGGTCAAGCTCTTCATAATTCTATATATTGAGTCAACATTGCAATATGGCCATTATACAACTTTTTGCTTGTTGGCTGTTGCAATATGCCCATTATACAACTTATTGCCCATTTGTTAGTTTACTTTGGTTAATTCAGTGGGCTCTTTTTAAAAACCAAAATGGTATACTTGTTATTGAAAGGTGTTTTTTTTTCTTTCCCCTTTTCAGTTTTCAGTTTTACTGATTTCAAAAGGGGGTGTTTTCATGAATCTACTGTAGTTTCAAAATAGCATTGTAATATTTGATGTTCCAGTATCCTTGCTCAATGAACTAAAGCTTAGTTTTGATGAAGCTTAGTATCCTTGCTAAACTGGATTTTCTGGGAGGACATTATAAAGAAGAACAGATGATATTGTTTCGTTCTTTGCAATTCTTTGCTCTGTAACTAATTGCATGGACTGCTTCTTTGTTACTGCCTGAGCTTCTTTGAAACAGTTTAAAAGTTTACTTGAGCTTCCTGTTTTCTAACCAATGCATTATTTTTTAATGATAGAAAAGACATGGAAGGCAACAAAACCGATGGAGGAGAGGATCACAATAACCTGAGCCAAGACACAAATGAGGAGGACGCCAACTATACTGTTGCTATTGAGGATGGAGAGGGGGATGACATTGCTAGTAATCAGAGCAAGAAGGTGGAGGTTGTTGTGGGTCGTGGCAAGAAAAAATCTATGGGTGCATGTCCTCGTCCAATGAAGATACGACGACTTGCGGACCTTCCAACAGTGCAAGTGATGACCTCCTCAAGCAAAGAGGCCACTACACCAATGTTGACTAAGGGCAAGGCAGTGATGACCTCCTCAAGCAAGGAGGCGGCTAATCGTACAAGCAAGTTCATGGGGTCCTCATTCAAAGCATTGGAGTCGAGCAAGGCTATGGTGACCTCAAGTAAGGCGGTCCAAGGTATAAGTCGCATTTGTTTACCAATATCTAAGTTATAGATTTTTTTTTAAGTTTTGATACTAATATTTCTTTACTATATTTGTAGCTTTACAATCTAAAAGTACAAGTGCAAGTCCAAATGTAAGTGCAAGTGCAAGTGTGAACATTGAACAGAATAGAGAAGAAGAAGATGAAGCAAATCTCAAAATTGGAAGGAAGCTCACTTCCTTTGTGTGGGATCATTTCACAAAGTTTATGAAGGAGGTAACAAAAGATGATGGTTCAGTCATCAAGGAGCAATGGGCTAAATGCAAGATGTGTCCACATACAACTAGAGCTGACAGCAGAAATGGTACGCATGCTTTTAGTAATCACTTGAAATTGAAGCATAAGGTTGTGAAAGGTCAACAACTATTACATCAAAATGATGATGGCATTGCAACATATCGGTATGATCAGGAAGTTAGTTTGAGAAAATTTTATTATGCCATCATTATGCATGAGTATCCATTTAATATCTCTCAACATGAGTATTTTGTTGATTTTATCAAGTCACTACGACCAAGTTTTCCTGTGAAATCTCGAAATACAATTCGTAAAGAAATCATGGATATCTATAAAGAGGAAAAAAACAAGTTGTATGACCAGTTTAAGTCACTCTCTTGTCGCTTTAGTTTTACTATGGACATGTGGACATCAAATCAGAACAAAGCATATATGTGTGTCACAGCGCATTGGGTTGATGATGATTGGAACATGCAAAAAAGGATTATCAATTTCATTCATGTACATGGCAGTCATTCAGGGCTAAAGTTGGGTGACACATTTTTTTCCAATGTATTGAATTGGAACCTTGATAAGAAAATGTTTGCCCTTTCATTGGATAATGCGTCTTCAAACAAAATTGCGGCTGACATTGTCATTGAAAATGCTAGAGGCTTACTTGTGTGTGGTGGCAAATTTTTTCATGTTAGATGTGCAAATCATATATTGAACCTTGTTGTTATGAGTGGGTTGCAAACAATTGGAGGTATTATTGGAAATATTAGAGAGTTCATAACAATAGTAAAAAGATCACCCCAGTAGTGGGAGGCATTTGAAAAATGTGCTAAAGAATGTGATTTGGACACTAAAAAAGCACTTTCCTTGGATGTTGTCACAAGATGGAACTCTACTTACATTATGATAAGAGATGCAATTTACTACAAGGATGCTTTTGATCGACTTGCTCTTAAAGATAGGGCTAGATATGGACATGTCATCCCTACAAGTCATGATTGGTTGAATGCAGCAAATATTTGTAAATGTTTGAAGAAGTTTTATGATATCACTTTACTTTTCTCTGGCACATCTTATCCAACTGCAAATCATTTCTATGGAAAATTCTGTGAGATCAAGATTGCTATTGCAAGATGGTATGAGAATGATGATGTCATAATTTCTACCTTGGCTGAATCTATGAAAGATAAATTTGAAAAGTATTGGGACATGAACAATTTGGCTTTGGCAGTAGCAGCCTTTTTGGATCCAAGGTACAAACACAAGATGGTCGAGTTGTGTTTGTCAAAAATATATAGCACTGAGATGGCTGAGTTAGAGAAGGTAGAATTTATGAATGTGGTTAATGAATTATTTGCATGTTATTCATCAAGTATCAATGCATCTTCTATCAATAACACATCTACTTCGAAAGAGTGTGATATGGTATCAAAGTCAAAGAATTTCTTATTGGATGATGAGGATGAGAATGAAATTGATTTTAATGTGTTGTATCACTCTACAAGCAATGATACGAAGATGTCAGAGTTGGATGTGTATATGAGTGAGGGACTATTGAAGTTTAATGATGGAGATAGAGCATTTGATGTGCTCTCATGGTGGAAGGGGCAAATGACAACTTATCCTATTCTTTCATGTCTTGATCGTGATGTGCTGTCTATGCAAGTGTCCACCGTTGCTTCAGAGTCAGCATTTAGTGCCGGTGGACGCGTTATTGATCCTTTCCGTAGTCGTCTTGATGCCGACATTGTTGAGGCCTTAGTTTGTACAAAGGATTGGATGCTTACTTCACAAAAAGGTAAAAAAATTTTTTATGTATTTGGCTACGCTAATGCATTAAGGAAATATCATGGTTCATAAGTTCTAATTTCTTGTTTACCCATTTCAGATTCAAAGAACAAAATAGCAACCTTAATTGAAGATCTTAATGCTATGGGGACGAATGACGATGTTGAGACTTGAGATCTTGATATATGCATGAAGAAATTTGTTTTGTATAATTTAACTCTATGTGTTGGACTATATGTGTTGAATTATGTGTGTGAATTTCACTTCATGTATTGGCCTTTGTGTGTTTATTGAACTCCATGTGTTTGATTATGTACTATTTGAACTCTTTGTTGGACTATGTATGTTTGTTAGACTATACGTCATTATCTATTGTGTTATCTGATATGCTAGTGTAATGGTTGGATTGTTTTCATCGCATATTATGGAAGATTAAGCCTTTGATGGAACAAAACCGTTTTGCTGTTACCTCATGATTAGTTGACTAGTTATCTATTTGTATACATTACTGAAGATTCAATATCAGAGTCAGCAATTGCTTAATGAAGTTGTACTTGTACATTTCCAATCCCATAGTAAGCGCACATGGATTTTTTTTTCTCTTTTGATCTGATCATTTAGCCCAACTCCTGTCTTCTCTCATCAGATAATTGTTGGACAAACTGTTGTGACACACTTGTTTTCAACGAAGACAGCTCAGAACCAATGTACCACAGCCTTATTATCCTTGAGATTGTGAGGACAGACCAAAATAGTCCACAGGCCATGGGCTTATATACTGAATAACTACCTTCCCTTTAGCAAGCAGCATTAACCATTCTCACCAAGCAAAATAAGTTCAGAGTTATTTGTCATCCGAAATACTATGATCAGCATGCACCACAACATGAGTTGAGTGTTATTCTTTTCATTTTGTAGATTTGTAGTTAGAAGAAATGGTTATTTTCCTGTATATGCTAAGGTTGATATATAATATAAAATAGCTACCGAGATGTGGAAGTGTAATCATTTTGAATTTGCCACATACTGAAATAGTACATAAGGTTGGTATATGCAACGAGAGAAGAATATCTAGGGCAGCTCTCACTTTCGAAGATGCACAAGATGAATCAATCCCAGACTGCTTTTTAGTATGTACCATGTCCATACAAGAATCATTAGGCAGGAATTCATATGTTAATTTGCGCAAAGAGCAATCAAGGGTGCCTCGGGAGAATAATGAAGTTGCATTTAGTCTGATTCTGCAATAATGAAGCTGCTTCAATATGCATTGGTTAAAACAACATCTTCTGGTGCATCCTACACAATTCAAGTTGTTAAGAATCAGAAGTGATTCTGAGGCAGAATAGCAGCCATGGTTTATGATATTGTATCAAGCTGAGACCAAGAAAACTGAATTAAAGACAACTGTTGTTTCCTTTCTTGAATTTTTTGGGTACTATGTATGTTTGTTAGACTATATGTTATTATCTATTGTATTATGTGATGTATTAGTGTGATGGTTAGATTGTTTTCATCGCACGTTTTGATCCTAGGTATTTTGTGTACTACCCGATGAAGTACCCGTTGTCTGTATTATACCCGTCCGCACACTACACGGAACCCGATTTCTACCCGTCCGTAGAAAATGCTACCCGTTACCCGTACCCTACCCGATTTTTACTACCCGTGCCCGTACCTGTACCCGGAGAAAAAATAATAGGGTAGGGTATGGGATGACCTACTACCCGCCCGAACCCGACCCGTTTACACCCCTAGTACGGACTGTTCGGAGCTCGCATTGTGTTCACGTAGCTAGGCCGTTGTATCGACATTGCGGTATGCAGCGTCTAGATCAAATCTCTTGTTGATCTAATAAAAATATAGTTTCTTGTTGCTGTATTGAATTTCTTGTTGATGCAATAAAAGATCATTTTCTTGTTCAGAAATGCTAAACATCTCTCGACGGAATTTATTTCGATTGAAATTTCCAAAAGGAAACGTTTGAATGTCAATTATTCATTCCTTTCTTGTTTTAACAACTAGATGCGTGGGCACGGCGCACGCCGTATCAAATGCTATACACAAAGCGGTAAAACACAAAGCGGTAAAAATCGCACGGAGTTTGGAGGGTTTCTAGCGAAAAATGGACTAATGTGTAATTTTTGAAAACTTTAGGGTTGCTTTTTGCAAAAAGCTACACGCACAAAACAAATTTGGGAAGTCCGTGTGCTCAGACAACAATTTCCAGAGCTTTTGGGAATCTTTCCACCAAAAAAATGGACTAATATATAATTTCAGAAAATTTCGGGAGGCTCTTCGAAAAAAACGTGTGAACCTTTCATATTTAATATGCGAAGTATGCATTTCCAAAAAGGCTTTCATAATTTTCGGGGGCCTTCTACGCAAAAAAATACAGATTTAAGAAGTTCGGTGATTTCCTTGCAAAAAAAAAAGGTTTATACAAATTTTTGGAAAGCTGCTCGTAATTTTTGAGGGCCTATGCGCAAAACAGCAAATTTTTGAGTCTTTTCGTTTTTGGGCCTTTTGGGGGGAAATTGGATCTGGATGTAATTTTTGAAATTTTCGGGGGCCTTCTGTAAAAAAAAACATGCGAAATCAGGTTTTCTTGGGGTCTTTTGGTAAAAAAGGAACTTATACGTAATTGCTGGAATTCCTAGAGGTCTTTTCACGAAATAACCGGTGCTTTAGAGCACATGAGAGCTTGCCCCACACCACACGTCAGCCCGGCAAACATCGATCGCACAATGTCGGCTCGGCAGCGAAGCGCTGTCCCACTGTGCTACGGCGCCATTTGTGTTAAATGATAAAAACAAAATACTTGAGCTGCACAAATGAGCGAGCATAGCAGGCGATGTGGACACACGCTGAGTGAATGCATCACCCGAAATTAACGTGGCCACGCGGAGAACTTCGGAATCCTTCAGGGTTTAATATACGGAGTATACGGTAGTATATTTCGCTTACAGATTGAATTTCTTGTTAATAAAAAATACGGGCTCTTTCCAAGTTTTTAGTACGTATTTTTTGTGTCTTTTTGTTTTTGGGCCTTTTGGGGCAAAATTAGATCTAAATGTAGTTTTTGGAATTTTTGGGGGCCTTCTGCAAAAAAACATGCGAAATCAGGTTTTGTTGGGGTCTTTTGGTAAAAAAGGGAACTTATACGTAATTGCTGGAATTCCTAGAGGTCTTTTCATGAAATAACCGGTGCATTAGCACACATGAGCGCTTGCCCCACGCCACACGTCAGCCCGGCAAAATTCGCGCTAGCGAGATGCGCATGGGGCAAGGAATGGATTGCACAACGTCAGCTCGGCAGCAAAGCGCCGTCCCACTGTGCTATGGTGCCGTTTGTGTTAAATGATGAAAACAAAATACTTGAGCTGCACAAATGAGAGAGCAAAGCAGGCGATGTGGACACACGCTGAGTGAATGCATCACACGAAATTGACGTGGCCACGCGGAGAACATCGGAATCCTTCGGGGTTTAATATACGTAGTATACGGTAGTATATTTCGCTTACAGATTGATTTTCTTGTTGATAAACAATACGGGCTCTTTCCAAGTTTTTAGTACGTATTTTTTTAATGATCTTGTTCACAAATATACAATATATTTCATATTTTTCGTGATCTGAATGCGCAAATCCGGACCCTCTGGGTGTTCAACATCAGTCTAGGATCATACTAGTGCACACTATCTCAACATAGATGAAATATCATAATCATACACAACGTAATAATAATAAAGATTTCATCTATTAATATAACTTGTTTGGTCAACCTTATGGTTAACTTACAATAATATGACACGCAGGGTAAAAACTCATTAATAAAGAAATCTGCAGCGAAAAAGAAGACTAGTAGTAACTCGCCAATATACCACAGGTAACTGACAAGACTCGCACCTTAATTATTCGTCTTTTCTTGGAACTCCTCCTCAACTGTTGAGTTGTGTGTTGTAAGGGGGTGAGTACATAAAGCACTCAATAAGTCATGTACAGAATGCAAGTCTATTATACTACCTGCATGGTTTATTCGAAATGAATGGCTGAAGTGGTTATTTTGAACATAGCAACATTTATAAATGATTAACATGTATATATGTAAATGATTGTAAATCAAATACCATTACTAAGTAATTTTTCATTCATTTTTTCAAGATTCACCGGCACACAGCCTAACAAAGTTCTTCATTATTTTCACAGGCACACAGCCTCCCTTCCCAGCATTGTCCAATATCGTGAACACGGCTATTCGAATAGGTTTGACACACTCTCTGCAGAGGTTACACACTTTACCCACAAGATATAATCATTTCACCACATTTACCGTAACTCTCCATACAAAGTATGCGAATGAGTGATCATAACAAAGTCTTTTAGAAACTTCTATCTTAACACATAAACCTCTCTAGTATGCCTTCACTATCCCTTCCCTCACACAGAGCCGAAGTATAGGATTAACATACTATTTGATTGACATCAAGCATACGCAAAGACATCCTCCCACATAAGTACACCCCCATGTGACTCACCCTCAGGTATCACATGCTAAGACATAAATATCTTACTTACCTAGGTCTGTTCCATTATAGACATGTTGTATGTTTGGCCCAGTTCAAAGGCAAGACTTCCAAACTCTCAACATTGGCTCACAACCCTCACATCACTCGTCAAGCCATTGCCACACAGGCCCACCATGGCACAAAACCTATTTCCACTTGCCCTAGTTTAAATCATGTCCCACCTCAGTTGATTATTGTGCAACAAAAACGATCAACAAGTCAACATCTACGTAGAACAACACATGCCTCTACATATATCAATATCATTGTGTATCAACACATGGCATACTATTTTAAAAACACATTGCATATCTCATTAATTAATATTAAATTTTTATTTACAAAATTATATCAATAATATGTTGCATGTCTAAGCATATTAGTCACGATCTAGCAACTCATGTTAGCAATTTAATAACATCCGACCAACATTAAATCAATTTAATGTGACAAATGAATATATCATACAAATGACAAGATAGATATACAACAATTAGGTTGATTAACTAACCCAAATTAATTAAAATCATTTTGAGTTTATATTAGCATGCAATAATTTGAAACAATGTAAATTTTGAAATATGAGATCAACATGGTCAAAGCACAACTTGCCTTGAAAAAAAGCACTTGCTCCTGCTCTGGACCTTGCTGTTGAAGTAACAACTCTCCTTTGAAACCCTCAAGCACTTCAATGCCTACGCGTAAGAAATAAATAGACAATAAGTATCAAAATAGAGAGCAAAATAAACCCCCAAAAATTAACAAAATTTATTATTAAGTAGAGCATGATTTTATAAATTTTTAGGCTCTACAATCACCTTAATCAAAGTTCGTATGAGTAAGAACGAGCTACGTAAAGTTTGAAAATAAAATAAAAAGAATAAATGAAATTTCTTGAATTATTTTTATACTGGAAATTGGAAATATGACATCACTGTGACATCAACAACTATTTTAGGTCTTGGCCAAATTAATTCTCTAAGGAAACATCCAATTATGATGCCATGTTGACATCATTAATCGATTTAACCAAATAAAAGAAAAATCATAAATTCTATATAGTCATGACATGTGGGCTTGGGTCTACGGTGTACTCGGTCCACGAAACTCGTCGGTCTACTGTGCGCCCGGCTCACAGAATGTTTAACCGGTGCTTAGCCTGATGTGAGCGATGACATCACGTGCACGGAATATGAAGTGATAGTAAACGTAGCTCGATCTCAGCCATTCATTCGATCGAACGGCCGTGATCACACGATGGTTGAACAGCTGTGGACATGCAGCAAACACTGATTAGCTATGGTGTGGTGCAATCTAGGTCATTAGATCCAAATCCAATGGCTACGTGGACCAGATGACACGTGGCTCGCACCTAATAGTCTACGCCTAGATTGGACGGTCGATAACTTACCTGACGAAGATGGCGGCACGGTGGCGCAACTCTCACCAGACGTGAAGACAAAGACCCTCCCGACGGCGCACGAACTATGGTTTAATGTCAGAGCTTGTTGGAATGAATGCAGCTCATCGCGGAGAGTGCATATCCGTGCTCAATCACGGTGGAAGATACCTAACGACGACGCTATCTCGCAAAACCTCACGGTGGCACAATCTTCTACTCCGACGAGCTAACAAATGCCAATGGAAATGCCTCGGACGAATCTACAAGGGTGGCTAGATGCACAAATATGGGTGGGCATATATAAATTGAAACCAAAAAACCGAACTGAACTGAATTAATCGGTTATTTTGATTTTTGGTTCAGTTTTTATTTTAGGACTATTCGATTTATAGATTTTTATTCGGTTTTAAAATTCCATTAATCGTGAAAACTGAACATCAAGCACCTAGCTCAAGTCTCCAGTTCCAAGGCCCAAGTGGCTAAGCCTAAGAGGCTGAGTGAACTCCTTAGTCCAAACCCAAATCGTGACCTCATCACCTTTGACCACTAGTTCTCCCTCCTCCAAACCTTAGCTATTGGCGTCATTCCTTGTCGCAAGCCATTGATGCTCGGTACCGCTTCTCATTTTGGCCAGTGCCCGACGCTGTTCCCCTCTGACTCCTGGACGCACAAGGCCACCCCCTCCATTTGCCTCGCCGCTTGGCCTCCATTGTAAGTTTGCAACTGCCTGTCCTTGCTGTGAGCTTCCACTAGTTCCTTACTCCCTCCTCCTAGGCGGACTCGTGGACCAAATCCCCTCCTCCAGAGCAAAGGTCCCAAGCCACTTTCTGGCTCCCCAATCCCCATTTTTTTTCGCAAAATTCAAACCCTAATCCACAATCTCCCCCAAAATCTGAACCCAAAATCTTTTCTAAACTCCATCCTTGCACGAGCACACAGCAAGGCGAGGCGAGCGGTAGTAGAGGGGGCTTGATTTCGAGGGAGAAGGAGAGGCCAAGGTCCTTCGATGAGAAGACACATGCGTTGTGTTGGTGGAAGGCAGTGTTACAGGTGAGGCGGTAGGACGCCACTGGAAACGTGTTGTGCCATCGCTTCTGGAGCTGCCACCGTGCCACGCCTACCTCGGCTACAAGTTTGGTCACATCATCCCCTTCTCCAAAGATACCCCTAGCCGCCATTTCTTTCCCCTTGTCCCTTTAATTTTTCTCTATCCTTGCTTACTGCGAATGCCAAATTTCACTATTTCAGGTCTCTTCTTGGTGATGCAACTTAGCCTTTTCCTTTGCTTCAGATAAAGATCGACTAAATAAGCTGGCAGGAATAATTCAATTTCTAGGGAGCTACAGACGATTTGCTTGCGAAATTCCTCATTCACCATTGCTTCACATCGATGAATCTTAGATGTTGGAACATATAATACCCTATTTAAGAAACTGCACAATTAGATTCATGGATGAATATTTCAGTTAACCAAAAAACTGAATTGACTGAATCAAATTTTTTCGTTAATTCGGATCGGTTTTCAGATTTGATACGGTTTGGTTTTGAGTTTTCAAAAACCAAAATAATTTAAAACCAAAAAAATGAAGATATCGAATGCCCACCCCTACGCACAAAAGTACAAAGAACCTCGTGCGGGGATCATAGCAGCTTTAAAGGGTCTTGGCTTCCGTGTAGCGGCCAAAAAGACGAAGCGACGTGGAGATGGAGTCCAGGCCGAGCACGATGAGGACAATGACAGTGGGCCATCCACTTGTCCAGATCGATGGCTACGATGCACGAGGATTCAATCAATCTGAACCATTAACGAAGATCAATGGCCTTGCGCTCTCAGAGCTCTGAACCGTTACGATCTAATCACAAGCGTCTGATCTCCATCCAACGGTCACACAGCACTAGCCTATGTGGCACCATCTAAGTCGTTGAATCCCAAATCGACAGTCAAGATTGAGCACCTAGGGTTTTTGCTAAATGGGCCGACAACGTGCTTTCGGACAGCCGGTTTGGGTTCAGCCTAAACACTATTCACAAATTTTCTAAATAAATAAATTACTGAAATTCAAATAAGCCAAATTAAATAATAAAAATATCAAAAAAATTCTAGAAAAATTTTGGAAAATATTTAGAGACATTTTGAACTCAAATAAAATAATTCCAACAAAACAATATTTGAACTTTTCAAATATTCAAATAATTTTAACAAATGGCTTCATTCAAATAAATTCCAAATAATTCTAATAAATTTTAGAAAATTCTTAAAAATTCAAAAGGCACAATAAATGCGTGAAAAACAAAATTTGGGATGTTACAATATTCCAATGCAAAATTAGTGTGATGTTCTCTCTACCCCTAATAAAAATATCTATCTTTAATTTATGTTCTCTATATGAATGTATTGAATATAATGCTTATAGATAATAATAAGGGATGATCTAGTCATTTCCAATATCTACTTAATTAATATGCCAAGAGGTTATATGCCATATAAATTTGGATAGAGAAAGTAAATATTTTTTTGTTAAGAAATGCTAAACATCTGTTGATGAAAACTTATTGCGAAACCAATCGATTTTTCTGGAGGCCTATGGTGTGACAAAAACGTGAGTCGAGTAATGGTTATGCGTAACGGCAGGAGGCAGATGGGGAGCTGATCTAGCCAGTGGCGGAGTCAAAAAAATTCTAAAGGAGGGGGCTAAGAATGAAGTGAACCTCTACTAATGATTGTACAGTTGTACTAGATACTAGACTACTAAAGCTTGGATTGCACATACATACTATCTGTTGACGTTTGGTATCGGCAATGAATGTGGTGGTGTGTATTTGTGGGGTTAGGTGCTAGATCGGGAACTTGATGGTAACACAAGACAAAGGTTTATACAGGTTCAGGCCCTCAAGGAGAGGTAATACCTAACGTCCTGTGTTCGGTGGTATTGTCTGTCGTTTGACCTGTCAGTGTAGATCGTGGGATTGGATGAGATATCCCGTGATCAGATGCCTTGTCTAAGGTTCCCGCCCCCTTTATAAAGTCAGGGGGTTGGGTTACATGGAGGAGTCCTAGTCCGATACAAGGAGGCAATCCTAGTCGGTTACAAGGTTGGTTCCTATATCCGGTGATGCCGAGTACTAAAGGATTTACAATCAGACTTTCCTTATCGATGTAGAACTCTATCTCTTCCCTCTCTTGTGGTATAAGTCAGGAAGGATCTGGATGGTCTGCGTCTATGTAGATGGCTCGGCCTGCCCCTTGTCGGGTGGCCTTTTGCCCGTCTTGCGGATGCCCGGGGTTCGTGTACTCCACACTATCTGTCCTGGACAGCTGGACTCCTGGCGCAGTGGCGCTGGCCGCGACCGACGAGACACGAGAGCAATGGACGGAGTCATGGAGGGAGCACGCTGCACGCGAGGCGAGTCACGGAGGGACCGAGGGAGCACACGAGACCGTGACACCGGCGACCGGGCGCGAGAAGTCGCGAGACCAGCTGGGACGCGATCGTTCGATCTCCCATCTAACCGTGTCCCCACGAGTCTACATCTTCACAAATCACGAGTCCTCACCAGGCACCAGTCGTCTTGGCTCATGGTCCTATTGGGCCAACGACGCCGACCAGGGCCCAGGCCCACCTAGGCCCCAGCCTTGGCTCCGCCTGTGGATCTAGCTGCTACCATTGGCGAAGACGGCGAAGAAGGTTCCATACCCATGCCTCACCGGCTCCGAGGTAACGCTCGTAAAGAGGTGGTGGGGGGAGGGCGGTGCATCAGGTTTATGTCGAGGTGGGTGTAGGTTGTTGGCCGCTAGGGTTGGGCGGATTCACTACTATAGAATGGGACAATACTATCGCTTCCTCTATGTTGGTTCCCAGCTATTGAGAAAAAATCGATTGTGATATGAGCATGTAATTTGTAAATTTTGGAAATGGAGTCATCACAATTGGTTCTTAGCTAGAACTGACTATGATGAGGGGTGTCATCACAATCGGTTCTAGATAAGAACCGACTATAATGTGGGGTGTCATCACAATCAATTCTAGCAAAGAACCGATTGTGATGACGTGCCCCCTCATCATAGTCGGTTTGAGTTAAGAACTAATTATGATGAGGCACCCCCTCATCATAGTCGGTTTGACCTAAGAACCGATTATGATGACACCCCACATCATAGTCAGTTGTTATCTAGAACAGATTGTGATGACACCCCTCATCACAGTTGGTTCTTAGCTAGAACCGACTGTGATTAGGGGGAAGGTGTCATCACAATCGGTTCTACATAAGAACTAATTGTGATGAGCCTCACTAGGTTTTATATACCCTGTCGGGACCCCGAATTTGCAAATCCGGACCCTCTGTGTATTCAGCACTAGTCCAGGAACGCGCTAGTGCACACAGTCTTAACATCGGTAAATATCACAATCATACCAATCGATACCATAAAAGTACTTTATTAAAGTAATAAAACTGGTTACTCGACCTTATAGCCAAGTTACAAATATATGCCTCGTAGGGCGAAACTTATTCAGAGAAAAATAATAGCAGCGGAAAATCAAATAAACTGTGGCGCCATCCAGATACCACAACTGAGCAATGGCTGTGAGCTCGCATCCCTAAGTAGTCGGGTCCTCTTGGAGTTCCTCCTCCAAAGCCGGCTGTAATCTCTCTTCAAGCGATATTGTGTTGGGGCAAGGGTGAGTACTTGGTACTCGGCAAGTCATGCAATGCAGAATGCAAGCTAATATACTATATGCATGGCTTAGTACAAAGGAGTAGCTCAGGTATATTTACGATGAAAACTGACTTTTGACAAGTAATATAAGTAGATTCAGCAAAAGAGAAATAAGTAAAGCATAAATAACTTTTCAAGAAGTTTAAATAACATTTTTCCCCATCCTAAACCATATTTCCATCATCTTCTTTGTTAAACCAACCCAACTTCTCAAAATCCAAGTTATTTTCAGAAAATCTAACCCTTACTCAGAATTCGAGCATTGTCCAAAGATCGTGACTCCTGGCTATTCAAATAGATTCTACACTCTGCAGAGGTTATGCACTTTACCCACAAGATACAATCCACTCACCCACGATCGGCCGTGAATCGCCATACAAGAGTATGCGAATGAGCGATCATAACAAAGCCTTCGGAAGCCTCAAACAACACAGTGGTCCTCTCGATGCGTTTCTACACCATCCCTTCCCTTAGCCACGAAGTATGGGACCAACACAGTTAGATGGGTACCGGCCACGACACGCTCCCTCGCACAATCACACAAACGGTGTAATCGACACCTGAGGCTCCACAAGTGAGTCCTTAGCGACTTAGTCAACTAGGGCCGTCCCATTCCGCCCATGTGGTTGCAAGTATGACCAGTTCAAAGGCTTGCAAGGTTAAGTCCTTAGAGTGACCAGGGCAAGACTACCCGAAAAAACCAAATCATCACTCCCAATGCCACCTGGCCCACTTTGATTACTCTAAGCCATATGCCCTTGGTCGAAATCGTTTTATCAAACCCCGCTTGATTACCATGCACCACGTGCCATCAACATCACATGATACTTTTCCAAAAGCAGGTTCAATATATCATTAAGTCCATATTAGCATTTGATTATCCAAAATCATGTCATGAGCACGTAGTGTGTCTACAGCATACTACAACGATCTAAACCCATGTTGGCAATTTAATAATGTCCAACTAGTAATCCACAACTAGGGTGACAAAGGGATCATGGCACATACTTAAATAATCAAGGTGTCATACAAAGAAATTGGTATTTATCTAACCCCCATGTTTAAACAAAGTATCTTTCTAATTGAACTAGCATGCAATAGTTTAAATCAAAATAGATTTGAAATGGGATCAATATGGTCAAAAGCACAACTTGCCTTCAAAAAGCACTTGCTCTTGGTCTTGAGTTGGATCCTGAGTCAACACTTCTCCCTCGAATCCTTAGGCACTTCAACGCTCACTGTAAAGCGTGCAAATAGCAAATACACAAATGAACACTATGCAAAAGATCCCAAAACTCCAAATAAAATCCATAAACAGAGAGAACATAATTTTCTGGATTTTAGAAACTGAATCGCCAAATTTGGAGTTAAACGATAAAAGTTATGATTATTTAAAGTTTAAATAATCAATTAAATAATATTTCAGAGAAAAACTTTAGTCCAAAAAATTAAATAAAATTCATATTTAGGTAGATCTCAATTTTATACAAATTTAGAAATTTGAACCACTCAAATCGAGTTGAAACGCAAAAAAGTTATAAGCGTTTGAAGTTTGAATCTAAATTTGAATCAATATTTCGAATTAATAAATCATTTTCTTTTTTCGGAAATTAATTATTGCGTCAAAGATGGACACGCGTGGCAGCTCACGATTGGCTTTGCTGACGCCAGTCAAATCCATGGGCTCGGTCCACACTCGGCTTGAGTCCGTGGACTCGGTCCCACGGCTCTCCACGTGAGGCCCGACATGGGCCTACTCGGGTGACGTCATTGCTGGCGACGGCGGGAGCTCGGCCGCAGTCGTGCGTGGGTCGCGATGGCGTCATGGGTGGCGTCCGCGATCTTATCGCCGACACGCGGGCCCCGCGTGTCGGTGATACCTGACGCGTGGTAGCGGCGGGTTCGGCTTCCTGGGCCGTGGCTGTCGTGGCGTTGGTTTGAAATCCGACTACCGGGATTGAGTTTGGCCTCATGTGCTTGGGGCGCACGCGATCGATCGTGGGTCGTTGGATCTAGATCCACCCGCTGGGATTAGATCTAGGATTTTCAACGGGAAACTCAGAAGTGGCGACGATCCGGGCCTTTGGATCTTGATCGGACGGCATGGAGCTTCGGTCGCGATGGCTTTCACGGCGGAGTGTATACCGCGAGGGATCGCGACCACCCAAACGGCGGTTGGGGCGTGCTCGGCGAGATGGAGGGTGTCTTCGGTGCGCTTGGCTTCGGGGTTTCGAATCTGGGGTCAATACGGCGGAGGCCGGCGGACGCATGGGCGAGGCAAGGACCGTGGTGGCGCTTCACGCAACTACGGCGAGCGATTCCGGGCGAACCTCACGGCGGCTAGAGCTCGGCGGTTAGGGCAAGAAGTGCGCGAGTCACGGCGGTCCTCTGGTGCGATCCAGGGCATTAAATAGCCACGGAGGGCGTGCTCGGTGAGCCCTAATCGATCCGCTACGGCACTCGGTGGCGAGTCGGCTTTCGATTCTACGGAAGACGACGAATCGTTGGCCGTCCACGTGTCGCGATTAACGGCCACGATCGCGCACGGCGACGGTCGGTCCAAACACTACGGCTTTCGGTCGGGCGGCGGATCTCACCGTTGGATCTTGATCAGCAGTTTGGGATCGATTAGGTTAGGAGGGTCTTGTCAGTCAAGCCTCAAGGTCGGACTTCAGGTCCGACTTCGATCGGATGAAACGATGATTGACCCGAGTTGGATTTTCAGCGATTTAATATTTAAAATAATTCATGAATTCATTTAATTCATTAAAATAGCAAATGACTCAGAAAAATTCCAGAAAAATTCTGGAAAATATTTTGGATTATTTTGGACTCAAATAAAATATTTCCAACAAAATTTATTTGCAAAATTAAATTCTTTAATTATTTCAAAATGGAATAAATTCAAATAAATTCCAAATAAATCCAAATAAATTCTAAAATTCCAAAAATTCACCAAAGTGCCAAATCACATGATTTTAAGAAAAGCAAAATTTTGGGATGTTACAAACCTCCTCTTAATAGAATCTCGTCCACAGAGATTCGGCTCACTAAAGAAATAGGTTTGGAAATTCTTTCTTCAAATCCTCTTGGCTCCCCAAGTCGCTTCACTTTCTTCATGGTTGCTCCATGAACTCTACAGAATCAAGTTGACTTGTTTCTAGTTTCTCGATCCATTGTGTCTAGAATCTCACGGGGTGCTCCTTATAAGTCAAATCCTCTTGCAACTCAATTGACTCTAGCGGTGCCTGCTCTCGGGAACTAGGAGACACTTCTTCAATCGGACACATGGAACACGTCATGCACTCCGCTAACGATTGTGGCAACTCGGTGGTAGGCAACTTCACCTCTCGCGACTCAAAATCTTAAATGGTCCAACATAACGGTGCAGTTTCCCTTTGGCATGGAACCTCTTAACTCCCCGAGGCGTAACTCACGAGGTATACAAAGTCTTACGGTTCAAAACTCAAATCTCGCGACGATTGTCAAGGCATAACTCTTCGCCGAGATTGGGCTATCTTCAACCTTTCCTAATCATAGCGACTCTGCTCTCGGCCTCTTGAAGAATATCAGGCCCAAAGACACGGCCACTGGAGTCTCATTCCAATTCAATGGTGTCCGACAGTCGACCATACTGATGCCTCAAAAGGTGACATCGTAAACTAGCCTGATAACTATTGTTGTAACTAAACTCGGCATACGGCAAACTTTTATCCCAAGAGGTAGCATAAGCCAATGCACAAGCTCTCAACATATCCTCTAGAATCTGGTTGACTCTTTTCGCCTCCATCCGCCTGTGGATGATAAGTCAGACTTGAAGTTCAAACGGGTCCCCATGGCTTCATGCAACTTATTCTAACCTTGAGGTAAATTGGGTACCTCGTCCGATACAATCCTCCTTGGCACTCGTGCAAAACAAACAATCCTGATCATGTACAACTCGCTAATTTATCTCCCGAGTAAGTGGTCTTACGGGATAAAATGGGCTACTTTAGTCAAGCGATCCACTATAACCCATATGGAGTCATAACCTCCTTGAGTCTTGACAAGCCGGTAATGAAATCCATTCCGATTTCCTCCCACTTCCACTCGGGTATTTTCGGTTGTACAATCCTGTGGTCTACGATGCATTGCCTTGACTCTCGGCATACGTCGCACAATGCAACATGCTCGGCAACTTCACGCTTTCATACTCGCCACCGTAATCTCTCCTTGAGATCTCGATACATCTTGGCGCTTCGAGGATGAATCGAGTACTTAGAGTCATGGGCTTCTTCCTGAATCGATTGCTTTAACTCCTTTTTGTTAGGCACACAAATGCGATCCTTCATCCATAACGTGCCTTGCTCGCTCTAGCTTGAAATCCTTTGCCTTGCCTTCCTCCATTTTGGACTTAATCCTCACGGATCTTGTCATCATCCTTCGTCCTTCTGGATCCGGTCCTCTAAAGTAGGCTTTACTTCCAAGGCGGCCAAGAATCCGCTAGGTACAACCTCAATCTTCATTTAAAATCCTCACATAACTCATCACGACTTGTGGCTAGCAACGTGCTCACGGTATGGCTCTTCCGACTGAGATCGGCTACTACGTTGGCCTTCCCGAGGATGGTAATGAATTCCAACATTATAGTCCTTGATCAATTCTAGCCATCTCCTTTGCCTCATATTCAGATCCGATTGGGTGAATATGTACCAAGGCTCTTATGATCCGTATATACTTCACATCTGCTTCCAATCGGATAGTGACGCCATATCTTCAAAGCATGCACTACGGCTAACTCTAGGTCATGTGTGGGATAATTTTTCCTCATGCGGCCCTCAATTTGCCTTGATGCATAAGCGGCGACCTTTCCATTCTGCATCGGCACACATCCAAGTCCTTGGCGCGATCGTCACAATAACATCGAAGCTTTGAGCAACATCCCAGGTAGAACTAACACCGGTGCTGATGTCAATCGCTTCTTCACCTCTGAAATCCTTCCTCACATTCTCGTCCATGCAAACTTCTTTTCCTTCTTCAAGAATTGCGTAAGAGGTTTCGCAATTGTCGAAAAACCTTGATGAAACGGCCGGTAATATCCTGCCATTCAAGGAAACTCAGAATCTGGTCACGCCCCTACTGCTCCTAATGTAACACAGCCTTCTACTTTGCTTGGATCTACGGCGACTTCTCATAGTCATTACATGTCCAAGAAACTCCACCTTGTCCTTTCCAAAAATCACACTTGCTGAACTTGGCGAAAAGTTGCTGCTCTCAATTTTCCAAAACTCGCCTTAAGTGTTCGCATGTTCATCCTCTGTCTTGGAGTAGATTAGGATATCGCCTATGAACACGACGACAAACTTGTCCAAATATTCCATGAACACCTTATTCATCATATTCATGAAATAAGCGCGGCGCGTTAAATTCGACCCAAAGGACATAACTGTAAACTCGTAATGTCCATATCTTGGCGAGAATGCAGCCTTGGTCTTGAATATCTTCTCGATCGGATCTTTAGCGATGATATCCGATCTCGAGATCAATCTTGAGAAAACTCGGCTCTCTGTAAGCGATCAAACAAATCATCAATCCTGGGTAGCGGATACTTATTCTTCACGGTGACTTCATTGAGTGCACGGTAGTCAATGCACATCCCGAAACTCCGTCCTTCTTCTTGACAAACAAAACCCGGTGCTCCCCATGGCGGCGAACTTGGTCGATAAATCCTTTCTCCATTAACTCTTCATTTGTTTCTTCATCTCTACCAACTCCTCGGTTGACATCCGATAGGTCTCTTTGCTATCGGTGCTGTGCATTACAAGCTCTATCACAAACTCTATGTCCCTGTCAGGCATACCGGGTAGATCTTCGGGAAAAACATCGGGTACTCATTCACTCTTGGGACATCCTCTATGCTGATTGCCTTGGTACTTGTTAACCATCAACCGTCCATCTCTAGCTGCGGTGGGCTTGAAATTCCACTTTCTTCCCACACGGGCTCTCAAGCGAGATAGTCCTTCGTCCACAATCCAATACGACCTTTTGTGCTTGGATAACCAATCCATTCCCAATATAACATCTAAGGTGCAGGTCTCCAAAATTATAAGGTTTGCTAGGAACTCTATTCCATCTATTAGTATTCTCACCAAGAACATCCTACTCGTTCGGAGTTCGGAACGAGGTTTGAACTAAAAGCATGCACTTAAGTCTTGCAATCCTTAAGTCATTTCTAGTAGCAAAGCCTTGCGAAACAAGCGAATCTGAAGCTCGAGTCAAACAAAGCTACTGCAGTAATCTTGAGTTAACAAGTAACTTACCCGGTCACGGCGTCCGTAGCATTTTGCAATGCATCATGATGACATGGTTGACTCGGCCTCTCACCACGATGCAGGTGTGGCTCTCTTTGGCGCCCTAGCCAGGGTGGTTCCTAGATTGAAGCGAACCGTCGCTCGCTGGCCTCTTCTTCGGACAAGCTGTTGGCAAAGTGTCGCTCGTTGCGATTTGTAGCAGCGTCTCCTGCATTCCTATTGTTGCACAGGGTAGCGTTTCTAAGCGGGGCTGAGGGTTTGGTAGTTCGATTGGCGGGTCTTAGTCTTTGGGGATGGTGTCCTTGTTGCATTCTCAGTGGTTGGAATCAAGAATTGATTTGGTGCAACTCTCAAGCGCCATATGCATTCCACCGACGTGATCCTTGCTTTGCATCCTCGCGCTTCTGTTCTCATCCAGTTCCTTGCGCTTGTCCTCAAGAATAAGCGCCTTATTCACCAACTCTTGGAAATCCGGGAAAGGTGTGGGTGATCAACCCTACTTGCAATCTGAGTTAAGTCCCTTCATAAAACGACTGCCTGGATTTATCTGTCGCTACATCCTCGGTGCGTAGCGTGCTAGGCTGTGTGAACTTGTTCAGGTAGTCGGCCACCTTTGGTGATTACCTTGCCTCGCTGCTCCAACTCCTCCTTCTTAAGGTCCATAATTCCTTCCAGCACGCGTGATCTTGTCGGAATCGGTGTGAACTCTTCCCAAGTGATATCTTGAGGGTTCTCTGCGTGGCGCAGAAGTTCTCCCACCATTCTGGCCAATTGTTCCTTCCAACTGATGAGAAGCGTAAAGTACCTTCTCATTTCCTATGCATTGGGCTATGTGTAGCTTCCTCTCAATTGATCTTAACGATCGTCGGCCTCCAGCGGATTGGCATTCCCAGGAAGAAAGTGGGTGGGTGAGTCCTCATGAACTCGACGCCTTGTATTCTCGGCGTGGTCACTGATTAACTTGATTGGCGGTGGCTGAAGCGGTGACGTGCTTTGCATTTGTTGCATCATAGCATGCATCAACTGGGTCTGAGCAAAGCAAGAAATGCTCCAAAATTCTGCACATCGATGGCGGTCTTTGGTGCTCCATCATTGGGGTTTTCGGGGCGAGATCCACTCCCATTGCTTCCAAAGTTCCCACGGTGTTCACCATCTGCCGATTTGCTCTAGGTTTAGAGATGAGAGGAAAGCGAGAATAGACAAGTAATATGGAACTTATGCGGGCGAAAAAGGTGTAGCCTTAAGGTCCAACTTTATTATTAGTAACTTGGTATGGCTGCTTACAATGCCTAAGGGCCTTGCAACACATCTTTGCACACTAAACCAAAACAAAGCAAATCCAAATCGAACTAACTCGAATCTATCGCCTAAAGGGTGACTCTTTATTCTATGACTCGACTCGTGAAGGAGTCTCACTATAGAACCTATGCTCACTCATCAAGAAAACCTCCATCTGTCACAAGAGTGCTTTACGTAAGAACTCGAATTTTTGAATTGTGACAAGGTAAGGAAAAATTTTAGCAAGAGACAAGAAAAGGGAGAAGGGATAAGTCGAGATGTCATTTCTTATCTTCACAAATTTTTAGCTTTAGAAAATAGGTTTTATCCTCACTACGACCATTCTAGCTTAGGGTTGAGCCCTACGAGTCAAGTATGGCTCGATACTACCTCTGTCGGGACCCCGAATTTGCAAATCCGGACCCTCTGTGTATTAGACTAGTCCAGAACGCGCTAGTGCACACGCAGTCTTAACATCGGTAAATATCACAATCATACCAATCGATACCATAAAAGTACTTTATTAAAGTAATAAATCAAGTTACTCGACCTTATAGCCAAGTTACAAATATATGCCTCGTAGGCTTAAACTTATTCAGAGAGAAAATAATAGGCGGCGGAAAATCAAATAAACTTAGTGGCGCCATCAGATATACCACAGGTAGTGACTCGCATCCCTAAGTAGTCGGGTCCTCTTGGAGTTCCTCCTCCAAAGTGGCGTAATCTCCTCTTCAACTGATATTGTGTTGGGGCAAGGGTGAGTACTTGGTACTCAAAGAAGTCATCATGAATGCAAGCTAATATACTATATGCATGGCTTAGTACAAAGGAGTAGCTCGGAGTATATTTGCAAGATGCTTGACTTTGACAAGTAATATAAGTAGATTCGAAAGCAGTAGAAATAAGTAAAGCATAAATAACTTTTCAAGAAGTTTAAATAACATTTTTCCCCATCCTAAACCATCTTTCCATCATCTTCTTTGTTAAACCAACCCCACTTCTCAAAATCCAAGTTATTTTCAGAAAATCTAACCTCTTGATTTGTAATTCCCGAGCATTGTCCAAAGATCATGGACTCGGCTATTCAAATAGATTCTACACTCGGCAGAGGTTATGCACTTTACCCACAAGATACAATCCACTCACCACGTCGGTACCGTGAATCGCCATACAAGAGTATGCGAATGAGCGATCATAACAAAGCCTTTAAGCCTCAAACAACACAGGTGGTCCTCTCCAGATGCGTGCTCTACACCATCCCTTCCCTTAGCCAAGGCGAAGTATGGGACCAACACACCGTTAGATGGGTACCTGCCACGACCCACGATACGCTCCCATACAATCACACAAACGGTGTAAGCGACACCACTGAGGCTCCACAAGTGAGTCCTTAGCGACTTAGTCAACTAGGGCCGCCCCATTCCGACCATGTGGTTGCAAGTATGACCGAGTTCAAAGGCTTGCAAGGTTAAGTCCTTAGAGTGACCAGGGCAAGACTAGAAAAAACCAAATCATCACCCCAATGCCACAAGCCGGCCCAGCTTTGATTACTCTTGCCATATGCCACTGGGCCGAAATCTGTTATCAAACCCAGTTGATTACCATGCACCACGTGCCATCAACATCACATGATACTTTTCCAAAACAGGTTCAATATATCATTAAGTCCATATTAGCATTTGATTATCCAAAATCATGTCGCGAGCACGTAGCGGTCTAAGCGAAGATACTACAACGATCTAAACCCATGTTGGCAATTTAATAATGTCCAACTAGTAATCCACAACTAGGGTGACAAGGGATCATGGCACATACTTAAATAATCAAGGTGTCATCTGACAAAGAAATTGGTATTTATCTAACCCCCATGTTTAAACAAAGTATCTTTCTAATTGAACTAGCATGCAATAGTTTAAATCAAAATAGATTCGAAATGGGATCAATATGGTCAAAGCACAACTTGCCTTCAAAAGCACTTGCTCTTGGTCTTGAGTTGGATCCTGAGTCAACACTTCTCCCTCGAATCCTTCCGGCACTTCAACGCCTACTCAGAAGCGTGCAAATAGCAAATACACAAATGAACACTATGCAAAAGATCCCAAAACTCAAATAAAATCCATAAACAGAGAACATAATTTTCTGGATTTTTAGAAACTGGAATCGTCAAATTTGGAGTTAAAAGCGTTAAAGTTATGATTATTTAAAGTTTAAATAATCAATTAAATAATATTTCAGAGAAAACTTTAGTCCAAAAATTAAATAAAATTCATATTTAGGTAGATCTCAATTTGATACAAATTTAGAAATTTGAACCACTCAAATCGGAGTAGAAACGCACAAGTTATAAGCGTATGAAGTTTGAATCTAATTTTGAATCAATATTTCGAATTAATAAATCATTTTCTTTTAGGAAATTAATTTACGTCGGCATGGACACGTGGCAGCTCTGATTGGCCTGCTGGCGTCGGTGGAATCCATGGGCCGGTCCCACGCTCGGCTTGGGGTCCACCGTGGACTCGGCCCACGGCTCACGTGAGGCCCGACATGTGGGCTCCTTTCGGGTGGCGCCATTGTCGACGTCGGCGGGCTCAGCCACGGTCGGCAGTGGGTCCCACCGATGACGCCATGGTGACGCCACGGTGATCGGCCGACACGGGCTGTCGGTGACTTCTGACCACTTGTGGCGCTGGGCGCGACAGTTCTCGGCTTCCTGGGCCAGCAGGCTGTCGTGGCCGTTGGTTTGAAATCCGACTACCGGGATTGAGTTTGGCCTCATGTGCTTGGGGCGCGACGTGACTGATCGTGGCCGTTGGATCTAGATCCAGCGGTTGGGATTAGATCTAGGATTTTCAGCGGAAACTCACCGAAGTGACGCGGGCACGATCCGGGCCTTTGGATCTTGATCGGACGGTTGAGGAGCTCTCGGCGATGGCTTTCACGGCGGAGTTGCGGCTGCCGGCGCCGAGGATTCGCGACCACCCAAATCATGCGTTGGGGCGTGCTCGCGAGATGGAGGGTGTCTTCGCGCGCAAGCCGGGGTTTCGGACCGGGGTCAATGGCGGCGAGGACGGGCGACGGCGCATGAGGCGAGGCAAGGACCGTGGTGGCGCTTCACGCAACTACGGCGAGCGATTCCGCGAACCTACGCGCTAGAGCTCGGCGGGTTAGGGGCAAGAAGTGCGCGAGTCACGGCGGTCCTAAAGTGCGATCCGGCATTAAATAGCCCCGGAGGCGTGCTCGGCGGAGCCCTAATCGATCCTGGCGCACTTTCGCGGCGGAGTCCGGCTCGATTCGAAGACGACGAAATCGTGGCCGTCCCACGTGTCGCGATTAACGGCCCAATGATCGCAGCGCGTCGGGCCCAAACACGGCTTTCACGGCTTGGGTCGAGTGGATCTGGTAGATTGGATCTTGATCCAACGGTTGGGATCGATTAGGGTTAGGAGTGGGTTCGGTCGAGTCAATGGCTCGGGGTCGGACTTCGAGTCCGACTCGATCCTGATGAAACGAGTACTTGACCCGAGTTGGATTTTCCAGCGATTTAATATTTAAAATAATTCGATAATTCATTTAATTCATTAAAAATAGCAAATGACTCAGAAAAATTCGAGAAAAATTACGGAAAATATTTTGGATTATTTTGGACTCAAATAAAATATTTCCAACAAAAATTTATTTGCAAAATTAAATTCTTTAATTATTTCAAAATGGAATAAATTCAAATAAATTCCAAATAAATCCAAATAAATTCCAGAAAATTCCAAAAATTCACCAAAGTGCCAAATCACACATGATTTTAAGAAAAGCAAAATTTTGGGATGTTACAAACCCTCAAGATGAACTCTCATATGTTGGTGTTATAGAGCCAAAAAAACTGCTATCGCCCCAAAAAACAAAACATGCTCTCGTTGAAACTTAGACTTGGGTGAGAAAATATGAAATCCTTAAGGATGTGTGTTAAGAGGGTAAGTTGAAGCCCTAACTTGAGGAGATTTCCCCTTTATTTTCACTCATTTGTGGTTTTCTTCAAAAGGTGAGCATTCCTTCAAATCTCTTCAATTTTGCATTAAGAAATTCGATTTTGATTTGGTGAATGTGTTTCCTGTCATTAGTTCTACGGTTGAAACCAATATGGTTGAGAAATTATGAAATCCTTGAGGAGATGGTGGTTTGAGGGTAAAATTGAAACCCTAGCTTGAGGAGATTTCCCCTCATTTGTGGTTTTCTTTGATGTGAGTATTCTTTCAAATCCCTTCAATTTTGCACTAGGAATTAAATTCAATTTTGATTTGGTGAATGTGTTATATATCATTATTGTTGCTATAATTAATGTGATCAATGCTAGAGTTTAGGTTGCGTAACCTATGCGTCTCCCATTCAAAGGTAATACGCTGAAATAGCATATTTATAAATAAGCATTTTCGAATTGTCCACGTTCTTTTGGACAATTTGAGGATATGTGGTTCGGGCAAGTTCCAAATGAAACTGTTGTACAACTCCAGGGAAAGTTTCAGCAACATCTCCCTGGTGTTCTTCGGATACACACCATCTTGACCTATTGTCGAGACTTGTATTTGGAGAACAATGGGAGATACAGTTGAAATTTTCTCTGGAGTTGTACAACAGCTTAGAAACTTGCTCGAACCACATATCCACGAAAAGGATTAGGACCTGACCTAATTAAAGATTAGGAGACAACATTGATATGTACTTAGTTGGTCAATAGAAAGACATTTCTTTATGATCATTCAATTCTTCAACTTTGTATTTGACATAGCTAGCTGTCGATCAAGTTTTTTTATTAATTTATTGTTTGTGGTTTAATTGTAGATGGATCATCAAGAATGGATGTATCAAAAAAGTTGTGTGAGTGCTGAATTTTATAGGGGGGTTAAGGAGTTTATAAGAGTTCCAGAAGAAGACATGGTTAAGAGGAGTGTAAAGTTCATATATTGTCCTCGCATTGATTGCACTAATCTCAGGAGATTTAACAACTCAGCTCAAATTGAAGACAACTTGATTCGACGTGTCTTCGTGAGGAATTACACATGTTGTAGCCATCATGGGGAGATAAGTAGTACCCATCCGGTATACAATGATGATATGCTAAAACCCGATCACGAGTTGGAGTATGATATGTTTGAGGAGGACAATTTAGATTAAATGTTGCGGGATGTGGAGGGAAATTACGTGGAAAAAAGTTCAAAAAATTTAAAAGCTTAATAGAAGACGATGCCAAACCGTTATTTTCCAGTTGCAAAGCAAAATACACCAAGATGGGTTCAGCCCTTACGTTGTTCGAACTGAAGGCAAAACACCATTGGACAGATACAAGTTTCAATGCACTTCTAGTTCTTCTATAGGATATGCTTATAGAGGGAAACGAGTTACCAACAAGCATGTATGAAGTGAAGAAGCTACTATGTCCCATGGGAATGGAAATAGAAAGGATAAATGCATGTCTGAATGATTGCATATTATACCACCACACGCATAAGGAACTGCATGTTTGTCTAGTTTATGGTGTACCCTAGTACAAACAAAATGAGAAGCGTAATGACAAGAAGTGTAAGAGCCGAACCGATGACGGTGAAGATGTAAACAAAGGGGCATCGGCCAAGGTATTATGGTATTTGCCCATCATTTTCCATTTAGAGCGGTTGTTTGCAAATTTCAAAGAGGCAAAATTATTGCGTTGGCATTATGAATTTCGAAAGGAAGATGGCAAGTTGAGACACTCCACTGATTCGGCTCAATAGAGAAACATTGATTGGAAACATGAGTAGTTTGGTGTTGAGATGAGGATGGATTGAATACAGATGGAATGAATCCGTTTGGTAATATGAGCAGTCATCACAATATTTGGCCAGTTTTGTTGTGTATCTACAATCTCCCTTCTTGGTTGTGCATGAAATGGAAGTATATCATGATGTCGTTACTAATATCGGGACCCAAACAGCCAGGTAATAATATTGATGAGTACCTAGCACCACTGATTGAGGATTCGGCAAAATTGTGGAACGAGGGGGTTGCAGTGTGGGACGCATACAAAAGAGTGAACTTCATCCTACGAGCTATGATATTTTTGCACTATAAATGATTTCCCGGGCCTTGGTAATTTGGAGGCCTACAGAACGAAGGGAGCCAAAGCGTGTTTAATTTGTGAAGAGGGGACTGAGATCTTGTGGCTGCCAAATTCTAAGAAAACTGTGTACATGGGTCACCGTAGGTTTCTACCTCGAAGTCATCGATATTGTAAGATGGATAACAAATTTGATGGGAAGAGGGAAGTTCGTGCGGCCCCGCAGCTTATGAATGGAAGGCAAGTATATTCATGTGTGGAGGGTATCGATGTTCAGTATGGAAAGAGCTGTAAATCTATTCGTCCTAGGACTATTTGGAAGAAGAGGTTGATATTTTGGGACTTACCATATTGGAAGGAGTTAGATGCCCGTCATTGTATTGATGTCATGTATGTTAAGAAGAATGTTTACGATAATTTGGTTGGCATCCCGATGAACATACCTGGGAAGACCAAGGATGGTGCGAATGCTCACCGCAATATAGCCTACATGGGAATCAGGCCGAAGCTTTCAGTGATAGAGGAAGATGAAAAAGGTCTGTACATCCCCGCTGTATGCTACACCTTGTCCAAGAAGGTGAAAGAAGACCTCTGCATAATTACTTCAGTTTATGTATACATGCATAATAAGCTCAACCTTTTACATACTTATTTTAAAACTTAAATTAGTGAACTACTTTCTATTTTGCAGAAACTCAATATCCCTGCTAGAGCCTAGATAACAAAGATCTCAACAAACTACGAGGCCATATATGCATGTGGTACTGGATAGAGGTTATAGTGGAGGAAGGTAGGTATAGAGACAACAAAGGCTCCTACTAGTCTATATATATGTTGTATACAATATTATATCATGTGAATGTGATGTCTACTATGAATGTGATATATATGGTTTTGTTGTGAATGTGATATGTGTACTTTGAATGTGAATGTTATGTGCTATGTATAAGTATTGTGAATGTTCTGTGATATTTTCATATTGTGAATGTATGTGTACTGTGATTTGTATGGTGATACTATGAATTTGGGGCTATTTTCGGATGGTGTATAATCTGTATTGCAATCGGTTTTATTTAAAAATTGACACAGATTTATTAGTATTACAATAAGTTTTATTTAAAAACCAACACAGTATTGCAATCGGTTTTATTTAAAAACCGACACATATTGCAATCGATTTTATTTAAAAGCCAACACAGTTGTATGTCACTATTACAATCAGTTTTATTTAAAAACCGACACATATATATTTCTCTATTACAATCGGTTTTACTTAAAAACTGACTGACACAGATTTATTAAGTATTGCAATCGGTTTTACTTAAAAGCCGACACAGATTTATTAGTATTACAGTCAATTTTATTTAAAAACTGACACAAATGTATTTTACTATTACAATCGATTTTATTTAAAAACTGACACAAATAAATACGTTCATTGCAATCGGTTCTACGTGGGAACCGATTGTGATGACCCTCTGATGACTGATAATTACTGTTGCGCGAGAATCGACTGTGATAGAACCTCCGCATCACTGTCTAAAGATTTTATATCGCTACCAAAATCGACTATGATATGACGAAAAAGAACCGATTGTAATGTATATTCTTGTAGTAGTGATTGGGGATTGGAAATGGATGTAAAGGTGGGGAAGAGATTTAGATTGATGGCATGCATTAGATGACTGTAAAATATGACTGAGATTCTCAAAAGTAAAGTCGAATGTTCAGGTAGTCATTTTTTATGGAGCGTGCAGGCAGGACGCACATATATCAACTCATGCTACATACTTTCATTCATGTTAAAAAATTTTGTGAAGCCTCTACGATCTTACAGAACACGGGCACAAACTTTTTTACTGAATATATATATATATATATATATATATATATATATATATATATATATATATATATATATATATATATATATATATATAAGAAGTCTTTTTTTACTCTTGGGAGTATGTAATCTCACCTCCAGTATACCACTTAAATGAATGTGTTATACTCCTTTATCACTTTCAATATACTTCATTAATAATTCTAAGATACTACATTAATGCGACATTGTTGAAAAAAATTAATCGGAGCCCTTTATTTTTTGCTATATACCCATTTCTATATGTAAAAAGAGTATATAAACAAATTATACTATAAATGGTGGATTTTGAAAAAATAATTTCATGAAATTCACTTTGGAGTATCTTATAATAAGTATTAGAGTATACTCGAAATGACAAAGAAGTATAACAACATCATTTATGCAGTATATTGAGAGTAGGAGTACATACTCCTAGGAGTATGCAACCTTTTTCATATGTGTGGTGGGAAAAACACACACATATATATATATATAGACACACACTAGATAAATACAACACACTGTGTCAATTCCAAGGATATGAATCTGTGGTGGGAAAAACACACTTGCACCTATCGCTAGGCCAGTGCTATCCGTGTCAGGTAGTTATTTGTTAAACTATACGCTAATATATTTTGCGTGCTTAATCATCTCTCGATAGTTCTTGTGTACAGATCATTCAATACGGCATTCTTCGAGATTTCATTGTTTTGGGGAATGCGTTTGTCGTAGAGCACTGTGACAGGGCCTAACTAGCATCATGTCTAATTGAAATGCCTATTATAACGGCACATTATATTGATAGAGCAGGCAAGAAAGCTGCCTAATACTCTATTTATTAAAGTCCAGAGGTTTGCAGGCTGGGGAGGCACTCCACGTCGCCCGAGCATGCGAAGAGGCCCTCGGCGAGTTTCGGTTTTTCGCTCGGCTCTGCACGTGCTCCCGTCGTCATCATGGTCATCGACGCGTGTGCTCCCTCGCTTCGCTGCCCGCATGCCACCTCGCTTCCTTCTCGATCCTTCTGTTCCCATCCTGTTTTTCCCCTCTCTGAACTCACCATCCACCCGATGCTCACCCTCTTCTTCCTCCTCTCGACCCATTACGCGCCGCTGCCGCCCTTTTGGAGCCCTCCACGCCGCAAGCCGTCCTCCCTCCGCTCTCGCCTTCCCGATCCAATCCAGCCTAGCCTCTACCCTCTTCATCTCCATCGAGAGGGAAGGCACGCCGACCCCCTTGCCCTCTTCATCACCGTCGCCATTGCTCTCCAGTGAAGGATGCGTCTCCCTATTCGATGGCTCTTTGCGCGTCATTGGTTCCATGGCCATGTCCCTTTCGGAATCCTCCACGTAACGCAACCCACTATGCCTCTGCCTTCTCCTTGCCTCCTCCACTCACCCTTTCAAATTCGGTTTCCGTCCCACACAACACGATGTCTCTAGCCCTGCCCGACCTCTGCCTCCTCCTCCCCACTCCGCTTGCTCTCTCAGATCTGGCGGGGAGGGCATCATTGATAGCGAGGTCACTTCGGTTGGCGGGCTCCTCCCTTTGTTCCGAGCGTGCCATGGCCAAAGCTCTCCACACTACTAGGCAGCCGAGGCCTCCAAGCCCTCTCCCGTCCCCTCCCTGCCTCCACCCTCTTCTCATCTTCCTGGTGTGGAGGTCATCATGGACAGTGAGGTCGCCTTGGTCGACGGGCTTCTCCCTCGTTCTGAGCGTGCCAGGCAAGTGAGTCCTCCGAGCCCTATCCCGTCCCCTCGCCTCCACCCCCTCTTCATCTTCCTCTTCCTCTCCATGGGATTCGTTCATCCAAATATATCTCTCACCCTCTGCACGCACGCATGGATCAACTCTTGCCTCTGCTTGTCTGGCTGTTGGCCGATTTCACACTTGCTGATTGTTTTCACCCAAAATGGCAGACCTCCCGATCCATATATGTGGGGTGTGATGCTCATGTACACATAAATAGGGCCAATTACAACACATTTGTCACAGTTTACTTCGGAGTTAGATTAACCGGGTTAGCTAACCTTAACCCAGCTAGTTTAGCTTAATCTAATTTTTATGTTTTGCAACTAATCAGTTAATATAAAATACTATTTGGCTGGTTAACGGAGTTAAATTAGTTTAGTGCCAATTGTACAATTTTACCCTGCCCGCAAACTAGCGTTTTCTCATTTGCCTGGAAGTTTACATCTCTAACCCCTTGCTCCGCTGTTCCCCATGGCAGACAAACCCTAGATACATCTAAAATCTCTCATCTACCTAATCAATTAACCTAGCCAGTAGCGTCTTGAGAGCCCTTGCCACGCCCTCAAGCTTGTTGACCTCCGCATACTCCGCCCAGAGAAGGTTGGGATCAGCTGCATGCAGTAGCGGAGGCGTCAGTGGAGCTGGGTGGGGCTAGAGCCCACTCCGTCAGCCCAGCACAAAAGACCCCTTCGCAATGGCCCCTGGCCCATACGGCTATACCGCGTAGCATAGAGGTAGCCAGCAGGTCAGTTTGTCTTCCGCGTAGCACAGAGGCAGGTCAGTTCGTCTTCAAACCAAAACGCGACGTCGCGTGACTCCCGTCAGTTCATCTTCCGCGTCTCGGTGCGTCTTCGTCTCTTCGCGACTTTGCAGTCCTCGCGGACTGCTGCGACGGGCGGCACGCCGACGTGATCATCTCATGCTTCAACTATTTTAGAATATATCAATAGTCATAGTAATTGATTTTGGATGTCTCTTTTTTAAGCTTTCTTTTTTGGAATTTCTAGCTCCGCCACTGGCTGCATGGTCGCGTGGCTACGTACGACGCGCGGCGGCGGCGGTGCAGAGGAAGCTACAACGGTGAACGAGGTCAGTTACAGCTTCATCAGTAATGAATAAGTAAGACTACTTTTCATTAGGAATCATCCATTTGTTCCATTGTTGTGAACAAGCATGTTTGCGAAAAAAAAAACACTGGAGTTCACGTATCGAAAGAAATGAACATGACTGACATCGTCTTCCGAAAAAAATATGTAATCAAGTTGATAAATGGTTGGAACACAAACACTTTGAACATTATTAGCAATTGATATATATAGTCATATAGCTTGATTGCTTCAAGATTTTATCCACTGTAGACTCCGACTTATGCATCCTCATTGTGGCCCATCGCATGCAGCTGCCGGCATTTGGTTAATTAACCGACGCAATTCTGCTCCTCTAGGCCTCTCATCGGATCCAACAACAGTGTAGTATTCCACTTCGTCGTCCATTATTGGAAGGCGGTATCACACGGCTAGTCCTCGTATTAAAGTATTTAGCGTCATATCTGGCCTGTCATCCCAATTATTCATCCTAACACGTGATTTTCCTGATGGTCTTGTATTTCCAGATTCACAAGGTTGCTTTGCAGCATTCTTTCCCATCTCTGCTACTAGCACCAAGAGGTATAGTTCAAAGTATGAATTGGTAAAAGAAGCCACACGTGTGTATTCCGTTAACAATCTAATAAATTTCTATACACAAAAATGATTTGCATAACACAATATCTAGTAGCTCGTTGATTGCAGGTTAAGAAGGGAATGTCAAGATGTACTCGAAACACTATCAAATTGATGGAACTTATGGCACTTATGATGAAGGAGAGAAGGAGATCCAAGCAAATTGTTCACCCACACGTACCTGAAGCTTCTTTTCCTCACCACTTTCGCCGTTTCGTGCTTTGCCCTGTGTGTAAATATATAAGCCTAGAATTTTGTACAGGAAAACTACAATGTTGATAATTTTTGGTGCCATCGAAGAAGCGATTTTTTTTTTTGAGGGCGACGCGTACGACATGATGGAAGGAGGAATTTTTTTTAAATAATACTTTTTTTAAATTAAATTGCGTTTTTAATATACGGAATAAAAAATTTGCAAAAATAATATTCCGTCGCCAAACCGTACGGAGAATACCCTATTTTCGCCGAATCGTGCGGCGAACACCCTATTTTCGCCACACGGTTCGGCGAAAATAGGTTAATTGCGCTATTAACCGGCCGCACGGGAATCAAGGGTATTTTCGCCACACGGTACGGCGAACACCCAGTTTTCGCCAAACCATACGGCGAACACAGAGTTTTCGCCAAACCGTACGGCGAAAATAGGTTGTCGCCGCACGGTGTGGCGAAAATAGCCCGGTAAAAATTGGCCCACGCCAGATCGATCGATCGATCGATCGTTCACTTCGCCGCCGAAGCCATAGAAGGAAAAGGAGCGGGCGCCACCGGCCGGAAGAGAGGGAGAGAGAGAAAGGGAAGGAGAGAGGGAGAGAGTGGAAGGGAAGGAGAGAGGGAGAGAGAGGAAGAGGAGAAGAAGAAGAGGAGGAGGAGAAGAAGAAGAAGAAAAAGAGAAGGAGGTAACCTCGCATCGCAATTTTGTTTAATTTCGTGTTTTTTAATTTAGAGTAGTGCAATTTAGAGTAGCGATATAGAGTAGTGCAATCTAGAGTAGCAATCTAGATCAGTGCAATCTATAGTAGCGATCTACATCAGTGCAATTTAGAGTAGTGATTCTAGTTCTTTAATTTAGAGTAGCAGTTTTAGTTATTTAATTTACAGTGGTGAGATTAGTTTGCATATGTAAACGTTTTTAAATCTTCTGATAATGAAATTTACTTATTAGCATTGTTGAAGAAATCATTAATCGGTAACTAATTGGTCGACCTAGGATTAACTGAAGTAATCGGTCAATCATTAGTCGGTAGGTCCGCAAGGGCAATATATCGATGTAATTACAAAAATATTGAAAAAGTGATTAATCCTGTTTTATCGATTGGTCGGCCACGCTTTATCACCGTAAACATAAAAAATGGAATCTTTAGGTCTTCGATCACGAGCCAATCGGCCAGTTAATCGGCTAATCGGGCCATTTTTTCGAACATTTAGCAAATAGACATATTACACATGCGCTATAATATTATAAGAATATAGTATCGATACGGCCACGCTTTATCACCGTAAACATAAAAAATGGAATCTTTAGGTCTTCGATCACGAGCCAATCGGCCAGTTAATCGGCTAATCGGGCCATTTTTTCGAACATTTAGCAAATAGACATATTACACATGCGCTATAATATTATAAGAATATAGTATCGATAGCGGGGTAGTTAATTAGCGTGGTTGAAATTACGGTTCTGATATTCCATTTTAAGTAGGGAAGGAAAAATTAATTATGTCTATGTCTATGTCGTCGTAGTGATGTCGGAACTAGTGAAATTCAGGGTATATTATGGCGATGGTGAAGTAAAAAATGGGCAGAATGGAGTGGATTTAAGCTGCTTTGCGGTCACCATGGCCGAGCACTTGTCCCCCGATACTGTTAGCATTCGTGATATAAAACTTTGGTTGACCCAATTTTTTTCCCTGGATCCAAGTGTTTATTCTGTTAGCATCCAAATCGTATACACGCGTAGCAAGGGTGACCCGGCTGTGTGGGAGTTGAAGGCGATGAGATCGAACACGGTTGTGGCGAGAAATGGTTAAGATGGTGCAAGGGATCTAGCCTCGATTGTGTGATCTTTGGTGCAAGCTTGCCCTAGGGAAGAGGTGAGTACTCTTGGTGTGAGCGAGAGCGACACATCGGCTCTGGTGAACAAGTTCAGCCCGGTGTCGGTTGAGGCAGCGGCGGGGATGATCACATGGATGCAGCAAGTGCGGAAGGTCGGTGATGAAGGGAGGATATCGATCAACTTGTGAATCAATTGGATTGGGTGGACCGCATGGCGACGAAGAGGAAGCCGAAATGTTGGACCCGATCGATACCATCGGCGAAGATGATGACCGGGAGGAAGATGATGAAATGCATGGTAGTACTCGCCAATGGAGGTACCCATCCCGATGAATGGAGCAGCGAGAACAAAGATGGTATGGAAGCTTTGTGGGGCCATGACTCGCATTGTGAGTATGGTACTGGTGCCATTCGGTTGAATCAAATATTCCCGAACAATTCTGAATTGAAGTTGGCAGTGAGCTTGTGGGCACTATCGCTGCAAAGAGAGTTTCGGGTTGTCCTGTCTAGCCCAGATAAGTACACAGTGAAGTGCGTAATCGATGGTTGTGAATTTAAAGTACATGCATACAAGCCGAAGTGTGAGACATATTGGATTGCATCAAGAGTGGATGAGCACACATGCAGACTAGAAAATGTTCTTGTCAAACACCGTAACTTGAATGCCGCTGTAATAGCTAGCGTGATGTTTAATGAAATCATTGAGAAGCGGGATATCGAGTGTTCGTATATTCAGAAAGCAATGTTACGAACATTTAAGTATCAGATAAGCTACTCCATGGCCTGGTGTGCGAAGCAGAAAGCATTAGAGAAGAGGTTTGGCACATACGAGGCATCGTATTGCAACCTACCTCGTGTGCTTGATGTACTGAAGCAAACCAATCCTGGCACATACACCGCTTTCAAAGAAAGCGAAGAAGATGCAAATGGGATCTGTACATTTCGTCGTGCTTTCTTTTCATTGGGGCCTTGCATTGCGTCATTCAGGTACTGTCGTCCATTGCTTTGTGTTGATGGCACATTTTTGACTGGAAAATACAAGGGGCAGATTCTAACAGCCATTGCAATTGATGCGAACAACCACATACTTCCATTGGCCTTTGCTTTTGTTGAGGGTGAGAATCGGGATAGCTGGCTGTGGTTTTTCAGACATCTGAAGGTGGGGGTAGTTGGTGATCGGCCCAGCATGTGCATCATTCATGATCGTCACAAAGGTATCCTCTCGGCAATCAAGACTCTACAGGAGGACCGAGATGAACCATTTTCGTGGCCTGACCTGCAGAACAGGTGGTGCATGAGACATTTGGGTGCCAATTTCTTCAGGCAGTTCAAAAGCAAGAAACTGATGAATCTGTTTAAGAGGTTATGCAAGCAGAATCAGGCACGTAAGTTCAACGCGCTATTTGCCGAGTTGGATAAGCACACCAGTGCGCATATCGAAGAGATGAAGAAGCAACCACCTACGCCGAACGAATGTCCACCCAAAAGGCTAACACCCCTTGGGGAGCTCGATCCTCCTAATATGAGGAGACGAACGTCAAGGAACATTAAGTGTTTCTCGCACTGGATAGAGGCTGAGCCTCTAGAGAAGTGGGCATTGCTCCATGACACCGGAGGCGCCAGGTTAGTATGGTACATTAAAATATCAAAATAGCGCTAAACAATTTGGCCTGTTGTTCTAAACTGTTTTGCGTTGAACAGGTTTGGTGTGATGACAACGAACATAGCCGAGGTTTACAATTGGGTCATCCGAGGCCTCCGTCCGCTTCCGCTTGTGGCCATCCTTGAAGGCATGTTGCACGGCATCGTTAGCTACTACCAAAAAAGGCATGCGGAAGCGGTACTTCATGCCTCCACATTGCAAACGCCGTATTGTTCGCGGATGATGACCTACATGGAGGAACGAACCATGAAAGCTCAGCAGCATATGGTGCGTAGCTACGGGGTCACTGAATACCGCTTCGAGGTGACTCTTCGGTGCAAAAGGGGATTGGGAACGGACACAGCGGTTATTACGCACGAGGTTAATCTAGGCCAAGGGGCATCTGGATAGTGTGAATGCAGCTGCAATAAGCCAAGACTTCTCCATATTCCTTGCTCACACGTGATGGCTGCTTGTGGGCAAATTGGGATGAACACGTCGCAATACATGTCCCCTTTCTACTTGAAGGATCATGTTGTCCATATCTGGTCGGGTGAGTTTCGTGGTTTTCATGCACACGGTGATTTCACTGCGATTAACAGAGATGAGGGCATCTGTTTGCCGGATCTAACCTTGCGGAGGTGTGCGGAAGGGCAGTCTGGTCGTCCACAGACTAGGCGCATTCGCAACGATATGGATGAATCTGAAGTGGGTGGCCCTCTTAGGAGGTGTTCTGAGTGCGGCGAGTATGGCCACAAGGCAAACCAAAGGCACGTAGGGGTGTAGGTTCTGAAAGTGGTGGTGGCTATGTATCGAAATATGTTATTATATGCACGTTGGATGTCTTTTATTGTAATATTGACGCGATTGGGTGTCTTTTATTCATATATGTTGTGTCTCTCACATGTTGTGTACTTTTATTTATGTTCACCCCTTATGTCTTTTATACATATATGTATTGTAATATTGACGTGATTGGTTGTCTTTTATTCATATATGTTGTGTCTTTTATTCAAATATGTTGTGTTTCTCACATGTTGTGTACCTTTATTTATGTTCAACCCTCATGTCTTTTATTATTATACGTTGTGTACTTTTATTCACATATGTCGTGCTTGCCGTACGTTATGTAGTATGATTTATGTTGAAGCATTTCTATGTGCAGGGATGGAGCAGGTCGACTCACTCCTGGACCCTGTCTTGGATGCGCGGCACCGTGCGCACGTCCACACGACAGAGGGGAATGACAAGTTGTCCTTACTGCGGATTCATGTGCCTAATAAGGCATGGTGTGTTGACCCTCGCTTCCACATCAGGTTAGTTGCAGTACTTGTACATGTTCCATTGTTCGTACAATTAGTGTTCATTACATTCAATTGATTAAACTCTATTGTTCCTCGTTAGGCTGGCACGTGTCGGGCTGTTAGCGTGTTTGGTCGACCGTTGGAGGCCGGAGACGCACACTTTTCACCTACCTTTCGGGGAGATGACGGTGACGCTGCAGGACGTCGCCATGCTCACTGGATTGCCGATCGCCGGGGCAGCGATCGGCCCCTCGGTGGCTCCTGCTGGGTGGGACGCGGACTTACTGCTGCGCTTCGCCGGGGTCGCGGAGGTCGACCCACAGATACCGGTAGGCGAGAAGCACGGGCCATCGAGGAGGTGGTTGGCACAGTTTGAGGTTAGTGATTGTACATATTACTATGTTACTCCAGCTTTGCATAGCATTAACGTGATATCACACTCTTTCAATTGTTGCAGGTGCAGCGGATGGCGGCCCAGCCCACGGACTACCAGGTTGCTAGGAACCTCGAGGCCTATCTGCTTTGGTTGTTCGGCTGGGTGATGTTCACGTCGAGTCACAGCGACATCGTGGACGCGCGTTGGATAGCCTACGCACGGGCTATTGCGGACTCAGAGCCTAACGATGTACCGGCGGTATCCTGGGGTTCGGCGGTTCTTGCTTCCACGTATCACGCCCTTTGCGAGCGTGCGTGAAGAAAGGCAGGAACTCCAATCTGACCGGGATGCCGCTTCTTCTTCAGCTTTGGTCATTCGAGCGCTTCTCCGTGGGTCGACCCCTTGTCGACCCTCGGCACTACACCCCGACATGTACGGCGGTGATGCGCTGGACCGACCGAAGATGGGCTCGCTCTGGACCAGGTGACGGGTACATGTTCTTACTCATTAATGGAATTGTAATTTCAATGCCATCTGCTTACAGTTATTTCTACTCTATTGCAGCCACAAGGGTGTGTCCAGTGCACGCGGCGGCGTACCTCTCCTTCACGGAGGCCTTCGACCACGAGGGACGGAATGTCGTGCAGGACCCCTCTGACGAGCGTGTAGGAGAGAGAGCTGCGGGGGCTGTCCATGCTCTGCGGCGAGGACGGCCTTCTTGGATGACGAGGAGGAAGCTCGTCTTCGACGTCTTCGTAGAGGACTACGCGCCGCACCGAGTCCTCAGGCAGTTCGGACTACGCCAGGTGGTCCCTGTTCCTTTGGGGGAACGCATGCCAGCGAAAGTGCACTCGTGAGTTACTCGCCACTACAGGTTTGCTAAGTGCTTACGACATATTTGTAGTAATGAGGTCTTTTGTGCAGGTACTCCACCCAGGGACCCAAGAAGGCCATGGTGACCTTGCTGCAGAGGATGGTGCCGTGGCTTGCGCTGTGGGAGGGGGCGCTGGAGGACGTTGTCGAGGAGGTCGCGCCCTACGACCCCTCCTCCTACCAGGAGTACTTGTCCTGGTACGTGCCCCGGACCCGTACTCGTCTCCTACGCGAGGAGCAGCCGGCCCAGGTGTTTGCTGCTAGCATCGCAGACTTGTACTCGAGCCACGCAGGACTGGCACTGCACCAGATGGTAAGTCTCGTTGTATTTTTACTCATTAATGCAATTGTAATTTCAATGCTATGTCGTTATGTTTAATGTTTGTTTGTACGTGATAGGTGGACGAGGCGAGGGGCTTGCAGCAGCATGCCGCTGACTTTCTGTCTAGGCTGCAGCAGGGGACCACTTTCACACCGCAGCAGCTATCAGAGGCCATGGGGCATGTGGAGCTGCACTCCCGACGGATCGTGGAGATTGGTGCTGTTTGGCAGGCCCCAGCCCCGACTGTTTCGGCTGGCACCTCGTCTAGGCCGCCACCCGGGCTCAGCTCCTGGACACCACCTTCTCGACCACCGCTACAGCCAGGGTCCAGCTTCCACACCCAGGTGCCTCCAGCTCCAGGCACGGCTGGAGGATCCAGTTGGCAGACGCCACCACGCGGGCCTACCATGGTCCCCACACCCGGTAAGCCGATAAACATTCAGTTGATCCCGTTTCGAATCTAATCTTCTCACTATAATTAAATGTTAATGTCTGTACTGTAGGCCTCCTAGGACATGCCTCTACTTCGGACACCCAGTCAGGGCACGGCGTCCCTGACTACTGGACCGATCAGTTCTTCGCAGGGGCTCCGTTCACGCAGCCTCCTCCAGCCACGCAGCACACGCCGCCTCCTCCAGCCACGCAGATCACGCAGCCTCCTCCAGACCCGTTGCCTCCCCGCCTGCGTGTCCCGCCGGTTCGGTACAGCCCTTCGGACTACGGCCAGGCGGGACCGTCGCGGGTGCTTCGCCCACGACCTCTCGACGATGCACCCCCTTCGGCGCGTCGGCGAAGGAGAGCTAGGGGTCAAGGTCAGGGCCAGGGTCAGGATCCACCACCAGGGGGTGATCAGGCTAAGGATGTGCGTTATTTTTGGATACTTTGTCCTATTATGCTTTACCATCTGTTTTGTGTACTTTCTCATATACGTGGTCTATTATATATTTCTGTCATCTTTAGTCATATCAACCGCGTGTCATTATTGCTTTTTCAGCTTTTGTCATATCAACTGTTCCAGCCTTTGTCATTTCAGCTGCATAATGCTGCCAAAAGCCGACTATGGCAGAGATTCCCTGTTTAAAGCTGTGGGCATAGCCACGCTCATGTCATCATGAGCTGCAGAAGCATCTGATGCTCGCGGATTTGAAATACTCTGAAGTCCGCGAGACTCTCCTTTGGTTGCCCCATCGCTAGCTCTTTATAAACCCACCGAGGGAGGGATATGTGCATCACACAGCCAGAACTTCCATAAACTTTAGTCTGTTTTCCCCACACACACAGTAGGCCACGATGTCCTTCTACCGTCGCCTCTTGATGGCGAAGGCTAACCCCCCAATACCCGGATGAGAGTAAGCGTTGGCGCTTGATTCTGCCGGAGTTGCCACGCCCGAAATGTGACTGCAACCTGGTAGCGAAGGTTACGCAGTCTACGCACGGAGATACGGCCTCCCGCGCTCACTACTGTTGTGCCCGCGGCTTCGGGGTAAACCAAATGATGTCCATACCCTAATTAGGGTAACAGTACCATTTCATGCATCGTTATTTGTTTTTTTAGGACGAGGACCGTTGTTGCTTTTTCCAATGGATCGACGGGCCGGAACGACGTGACTACGAATTTCTCTACAACTGCCACGACGCCTACCCCACTTCGCCTGAGAACTTCACACGGTGGGAGAGGCCGCCGGGATATGTCCCCTACCTAGATCGACCGGAGTTAAGGGCCGGTGGGCAAGGGACGAACCAATCGGTGAGTTTCACGTGCCTCATGTTTCAGCTACAATGTACCCATTCTAAATCAGTTCATCGCATACAGGACTTCAAAAAGAAGTTTGCAAAATGGCTCAAGTCAAGGCAAGAAAATCCTCCTCAGGGGCCAACGCAAAGCCAGGAACTGTGCGACCACGGCCTTCAGGCAGTGGTTGATACCGGCGATGGGGATCTAGCGGACAGAAGATTCTACCGGTGCCCTTTTTCCGAGGATGCATGGTGCTGGTACTTCAACTGGGTGGACCCGGAGACGTACCACCCACATCTCAAACTTCCCGTATTTGATAACTGGGGAGAGCAACCCTCGCCGTGGTGCTACTACCTCCCAGAAAAGCCGGACCTCGAGTACGCATATGGTATTCTCCAACCACCACAGCGGGCATACTTCATTGATTGCAGGGCACGTTTTCGGTTGTACAACAAGAAGCCCAACACACACCTCTTGGACCATATCGTGGAGTGCGAGCCGAAACAGAGGAGGCGTCTCGGCAAGTCTCCGGAAGGGCAAGAGGGTTCGTCCTCTCGAATGGTACAGGATAAGGGGAAGCAGCCGGCCGAGGTCCGCACTACGCAACAAATCCTTGACGCATTACAAAGGCCATCCGGCAACCCTGGTGGTATTAATATAGGGGGCGCCGGAAATCGAGATGGCATGCCCATATGGGTGGGCAGGACTCCACAGAATGCACACAAACAAGTTACTTCTTACACCCTAGAGACGTATGGCATAGGCTACCCATTCGGCGACAGCTGGGAGCACTGCGCACGGCCATGGAGCTCTTTCATAAAAGAGATTGAGCGGTGTTCAAGAACAAATCGCACAAGATTGACAGGTGATTTAATATGTAGAAAATGTATGGCATCATTCCCACTCTACGAACATAGGCGGAACGATCACTTGTTCCACCATTACAATCAGTGTTTTTGGCACTTCTCCTAGCAATGTCGTCACTGTTGTAATATCCGTTGTATCTGCCGTACTAAGGTTGAGTTTGCGTACTAAGATTGCTGGCTGCATCTACATGCTTTTGTTATTGTCCTTTCTCATATATCAAAGAGCCAATCTGCGGTATTCGTGCCGAAAAATACATTCGAACGTGACATTTTACAGGCTGCCGAAAAGGCTTAAAAGTTATGGTTGACAATAGTATTTAGGGTTTTTGCGACGGTATATTTCAGCGGAAACAAGGGCGTAGATGAATTTTTTTTCCATAATATGGTACTCCATATATCAAAGAGCCAATCTGCGGTATTCGTGCCGAAAAATACATTCGAACGTGACATTTTACAGGCTGCCGAAAAGGCTTAAAAGTTATGGTTGACAATAGTATGTAGGGTTTTTGTGACGGTATATTTCAGCGGAAACAAAGGCGTACATGAAATATTTTTCCATAATATGGTACTCCATATATCAAAGAGCCAATCTGCGGTATTCGTGCCAAAAAATACATTCGAACGTGACATTTTACAGGCTGCCGAAAAGGCTTAAAAGTTATGGTTGACAATAGTATTTAGGGTTTTTGCGACGGTATATTTCAGCGGAAACAAAGGCGTACATGAAATATTTTTCCATAATATGGTACTCCATATATCAAAGAGCCAATCTGCGGTATTCGTGCCGAAAAATACATTCGAACGTGACATTTTACAGTTTAAAAGGCTTAAAAGTTATGGTTGACAATAGTATTTAGGGTTTTGCGGTATATGTATATGTGAAACAAAGGCGTAGATGAAATATTTTTCCATAATATGGTACTCCATATATCAAAGAGCCAATCTGAGGTATTCGTGCAGAAAAATACATTCGAACGTGACATTTTACAGGCTGCCGAAAAGGCTTAAAAGTTATGGTTGACAATAGTATTTAGGGTTTTTGCGGCGGTACATTTCAGCGGAAACAAAGGCGTAGATGAAATATTTTTCCATAATATGGTACTCCATATATCAAAGAGCCAATCTGCGGTATTCGTGCCGAAATAATTTACATCCTACTGAAAGTGCTTCAGTATTTAAATAGGGTATTGATACCTACATATTTTTGCATAAATGGAACATCCAACACTATATAAATATGGTATAATTATTTTATAATTTTTGGAGCCATGTTTTGTATATTTTCGCCATCTAGTATGGCGACTACATATTTTCGCCACATGGCTTGGCGAATACTATATTTTCGCCAGTTGGTACGGTGACTACCTATTTTCGCCGTACCGTGTGGCGAATACCCTATTTTCGCCACACGGTAGGGCGAAAATACCCTAGCCCATGGTTGACAGACATTAATAGCGCAATTAACCTATTTTCGCCGAACCGTGTGGCGAAAATAGGGTGTTCGCCGTACGGTTCGGCGAAAATAGGGTATTCGCCGTACGGTTTGGCGACAGCATATTATTTTTGCAAATTTTTTATTCCGTATATTAAAAACGCAATTCAGTTTAAAAAAAGTATTATTTAAAAAAAATTCATGGAAGGAGCTAGGGAAATCTTTCTGTCAGTTCGATGACTCACCTTAACGATGCTTTGCACTAGAACCTCCAATTTTATCCCAACTGCACCTTTGCATCATCAATTTTTGATAGTAACATAGCAGACGATAACTCTTTGCTTTGGAAGATTCTTGAGTTCCACTGCTTGCAACTTACTAACTGACACTACTACAGAATTTGTTATCTGTGACGGTATTTAATTAACATCAATGGCGATTTTTAAACCATCACAGATTAAGTGCCACTGACAATTATCAGTGACGTTTTAAAACTGCCACAGATAATACTATCAGTGGCGGCTTTTGGCTAAAACCGTCACTGATAATACGAGTATCAATGGCGGTTTTTGGAAATCCACTGGTAGTATGGGTATCAGTGCGGTTTTAACCAAAAACCGCCACTAATAATTCCAAACCATAAAATAAAAAACCTACTTTTTGGGCTAGCCTCAGGAAGCGCTAGTCATGCCCTCTGAAATGACATACACACAGAACAGATATATCATACACATTGTAATATATGTATACACAAAGAACATATATATCATACACATTGTAACAGATGTATACACAAAGTAGCATAGATTATCCAGAATTTGAACATCAATTTACACTTTATAATGAAACAAAATTTAAATAATAAAAGCCTAAATTAGTTTTCTAAACTACAAGACTACGAGCCTTCGGTGTTAGTTGGAGATGAATGATGTATAACATGAGTATGGATAGCTGGATCGTTGTTGTCTTTGTCATAAAACTTGCCATTTTTGTTGATGACTTCCTTCATGATGAAGTAGGCGAGCTATCCCTGAATGGCTTGAATTTTAATTGGAAGCAGTCCTCCCGTAGGCAACTCGAGGCGCTATAAGTAAGAAAAATAAATCTCAGAGTATATATATATAGAAATTGAGTGGTGCGAATCAATATGTGATGTTAGCATGACAAATCTCTGTGTCATTTTTTATTATTGTAGAACCTAAGATTTCACGCATGTATTGGCACACGAAGTATCCACATAAATTTGTGCCACACGGCTGCTTGTGACACTGTAAAAATTGAATAAACTAAAATGTTATGGAAGGAGTTATTTACTACGAAATGTGATATAAGAATATTGCTTGCGTGCATACCGGAAATTTAGTATGGACTGAAAGTGATTTCTGGAATGGGCGGTATCTCGAGCTCTTTTTACAATATCTTTTGAATGCCTCATTCATTACACTTAGCATGTCTTCGTAACCTTTTTTTTTATCTTTGTCCAGAGGATCCATGATCAGCATCTTACTCTTTTCTAGAGTAATTACTACGAGAATCCAGTGGAATCTACATACACATGTATAATGCCATAGTCATTAGTCCTAAGATAAGAGCAACAAACGAAATCAATGAGTAATTTAACTAGGTGTCGACGATCGGGATCGCCTGACCGCAGAGATGAAGTCGAGGGGGTGTGTGAGCAGGGACCCAAAGACTAGCCTAGCCCCTCGGGAGGTCGACGATGCTGCTGTTACGATCTGGAGAAGAAGAAGACAAAATACACCGAGAGTTATACTGGTTCAAGCCCCCGAGCTGGGTAATAGCTCTACTACAGTCTTGCCCTGAGGCAGAGAAATTGATTATGCGTGAGTACAAGTGGATGTCTATGGCTCTGTGTATCTATCGTCTGAGGCCCCCCACGTTCTCATATAGAGATTACAAAGTCCCTCCTTCCCATTCTTGGCAATTGGTCAGGAGTAGTTTACGGAAATGGTGGGCCCATGTACGCTTCAACCAGATCGCAACTTCCCCGGGTCCTACGCCCATGTCCGCATCATGCCCTATCCTTGCGGATCTCGGTAACCGCAAGCCTCTGATCGGGTCTCCCTGAGCTTCAGGTCTTGGTCGCGTGACGGCCTCTGGTTCCCTTTCTCAAGGTCGCGCGGGTGCCGCCTGGTCATCGGGATAGCAGGGGGCCTGAGCTTGGGTTACGAGCTCGAGCTCGGGCCGGGGCCCGTTGACCATGCTCATGACCGGGCAGGATATCTCAGTCCCCAACATTTAGCCCCCGAGGCTCAAGTCTCTCCCAGTTGCCGAAGAGGACCTTAAGCCTTAAAACCTTGGAGGGGAACGCTCCTCGGGTTTCCTCTAGCTCCTGAAGTGGCGTCACGTCCTAAGGTTTAAGTTTAGCTCGGCACCGCGTCGGGTGCCCCGGCCGTGACCAAGAACTCCCAGGTCTCGTTGCTTGGGTCTGAGTGATGGGGGCAGTCCAAGTCCTTTCGTACCGTTGCCACTCCCCTCGGCGTGATTTCCCAAGCGCACTCGACGCGCCTTTTGAGGCACAATAACTCCCAGCCGTCAGAAACCGGGACCCTACGTATACCGGGCCACTTCGACTTCCCAGGGAAAAGCCCCCAAATCTTCTAGGATCTTGCAACCTCTGGCGAAACCGCTCCTTCTCTTGTCTAAAACTCTCTTCCTTCTCCCAGCCAAGTCCTCACAAGCTCCCATGGCCAAGTTCGGGAAGAGCTTGTTGTCCGCAGCGAGGATGAAGGAGCTTGAGGAATCGGGGTTGCTGGATCCGGCGACTTGGCGGCTACCTGGCTGGGAGACCGAGCCGCAGCCCCGAGAAGACGAGCTCGTCAGCATCGAGAAGTACATACTCTTCGGCCTGCGGACGCTGGAGAGCGACTTCTTGGCCTTGGTTCTTGCCCAATGCGAGATCGAGCTTATCAACCTGGTGCCCAACTCTATCCTCCGCCTCTCCGTCTTCTCTCCGCCTTCTCTTTTCTTTCGCAACTTCTCTCTATTCCGCACTGGAAAGGAACCCGTGGTCAGGTGCCTTTACTTCTGGCTGCGGCCAGGGCTTCCTTGGTACTTTCCTCAGCTTTGTGCCCGTGACTCCCTCGGTCCTTGGTCCGAGAGGTGGTTTTATCTGAAAAGGGGAGAGGATGGTGCCCTCGCCTACGACGGGACCCCTGTCAGTACCAAGCACCTGACCCCTGAGCCGGACGAGCTGGAAGCGGACCAAGAGGCCATCGCCACCATCCATATCTGTGCCACGCGTGGCCACACCGGGCAAGCCATCGCCAGCAACTTCTTACGAAATTGGGTGTGCCCTCTGCGAAAGAGGCTCCACCCATTCTTCAAGATCGTGGGGCGAGACGACCCTACTCGCGAGGCCCCCGTCGGTAAGTTTCCTTGTCCAAGGAGGCTTTCCTGAGCTTGAGCTGATATGTATTTTCTTTCTTTCTTTTTGCCTAACTCTCACATGGCCCTCAGTAGCGTCAAAATAATCCTGGGTGGCTGCCAGGATGAACGAGATGTTTGGGAAGGCGGCCCTCGACTACACCCTGGACGAGCCCATCCCGAAGAGAGTGCTAAGCCAAAGCCCCGAGGTAACCATTCTTCGAGTTCAAGTCCTTGCTCAAGGCCTCTCGAGTTTGCACTGATCCCAAATGTGCCCGCAGGATGACCAGGAGCTGTGCAAGACCGCAAGGCGGATGCTGGCATTGCCCGGAGCAGGCAGATGTAAGAGAGCGGGCAAGAGGCCATCCCCGAACACCCCTAGTGGCAGTGCCCCAAAGAAGCCGCACGTCGAGTGGGGGGACCGGGCGGTGGTAAGTTTCCTTCTCCCCGCATTTCGGTCGTTCCCCGGACCGCTTTGCCCTAGCACCTTTTCCTTCTCACGAACTCTTCTTTACTTGTGTAGCAGCAACAAGTAGCAGCTGCAGCAAGGACCTCGAGCTCACCAGGGGCTTCAGGTCCCCAGACCCGAGGCTCGGGGCCCAGCCCTTCCACGGCCCTGAGACCTTCCTGAGCTCCAGCGCCTCCGGCCCAAGGCGCCCAGAGGGGAAATTCCCTAAACTCTCCGAGGCACCCTGACTCCCAGTGCCTATCCTCGAGGAGAAGGCTTGTCACTCAGGTACGCGTGCTGCCTTGCCCTGGCGTTCTTGAATTTTTCCTTGCTTTGGTTTAGTAATTCTCCCCACTACAAACACCGGGATCCCGAGCACGCTCACAGCTGCCCTTGACAATGGGGGGTCCTCCAGGGCGAGTCCGAGTTCGAGGAGGAGGTCAACTTCCAACTGGTCTGTCGGCCGCAACCGCTCGAGGACCAGACCTTCGGAGGCTCCCCCCAGGAGAGCTCATCCGGCCTCCCCGAGCCGAGCCCCCCAAGCGAAATCATGGCGGAGGACCAAGGGAGAGATGCCCCAGAGGTTGAGATCCTGGAGGCTGGGGCCGTCGGGGCGGACGAGGCCGAGGTCGAGACCCTCGAGGCTGAAGCCACTAGGGCGAGCGAGGCTGAGGTCGAGACCCTCGAGGCTGGAGCCACTGGGGTGAGTGAGGTCGAGGTCGAGGCCCTCTAGGCTGGAGCCATTAGGGTGGGCGAGGCCGAGATCGCACTAACAGTCGAGGTCGGGACCCTCCCAGTCGCGGACCCCAGCAGCCCCCTCACGGTTGACGAGGGTGACCTTCCCCCGACCAGGGCCTCCTTGGGGGTCGCAGCCGAGGATGCCTTGAGCTTGGTTGTCGAACCCGACCAGGTCGGGGGTGAAGGTCCTAAGACCGGACCTGCCCCTGGGCCTGATGAGGGAGATCGGGCGAGCTCCTCTTCTGACCAGGCCAGGTCAGGAAGGCAAACCATGATAGGGGCTTTAAGCGATAGGAGCATTGGCCCTCACCGTGCTGCCTTTGAGAATCGGCTCAGCCAGGTATGAGTCGCTTTACTCATGTTTTCTCCATTCCGCCTCCTCCTTAGCAACCTTCATTTGTTTACCTTTTGATTTCCTCAGGCTATGGATCATGTTGCCCAGGGACTCCAAGGTCTCCAGGTGCATGTACATTCGCTGAGGGCTGTGCTGAACCTGGTCGAAGAGCGGGAGACTCGCATGAAGCAGCTCAAGGAAACCCTTGGGGCCGAGTCATCCACGGCCCGACAGAGAATGGAGACAGTCTCCGCCGTGCTCACCGCCCTTCAAGGTACCATGAGGGCTCTCAAGGTCTCCCACGCCGCTGAGCTCAGGGGGGCCATTGACACTAAGCACGACCACGCCTACCGAGTTGTAGAGGACGAACGCGCGAGGTCATCCCGAGCGCTCGAGGCTGCCCAAGCTGAGGCCTCCAAGACTCTCGAAGCCTATCGTGCCGAAGCCACCAAGACCCTGGAGGTGGAGCGAGCGATGGTGGAGGGGCTTCAGAAGTAGCTCGCAGAGTAGGCTGCCGCGCCGGCCAAGGCCTCCGTCGAGCTCGAAGCGAAGGTTGTCGAGCTCGAGGAGAAGCTTGGGCGGGCAATGAAGACGGCCAAGGGCGCCCTGGCCCAACTCCAAGAGGAGCGAGGCCGCTCCACCAGCTCAGCCACCGAGATGCTCCGCCTACAGGGTGAAGTTACCGGGCTGAGGGCAAGGATCGCCAAGCTCGAGCAAGAGAAGCTTGCTCGTGAGATGTCAGATCTGTAGATATGAGTAGGCTAGAACTTTTGTAGTTAAGGTTTTTTAGAACAATGTAATGAAAGAATCAAGAGTCGTCGAGCGAAGGGTGGGTTCTAATATAGTCTTTTGCACATCTGTGATCGAGCATTTGAGTACTCAGCTGTTCGTAGAATGATGCCCCCTTTGGCCAGCCCTCGATGTGGTTAAGGTCGTGCATTGCCGACATCGGGCGTAGTTGACGAAGTCCGCGGTCCAGCCCCTGATGCGGTCGAGGTCGTGCGGGACGTCAACCGCAAACGAAGTCCGCGGTCCAGCCCCTGAGTAAGACTTTGGGAAAATTAACCCTTCTAGGTCAGGACCTACAAAGTTATGAGAAACCAAGAGAGAGTGCACAAATTTCAAAGGTTGAGGTCGAGCCCCCAAGGGTCCTCGAGCAACCTGTGTTAAACCCAGTCTTGCATGTGCTGGCCTGTCTGGGGTATGGACTTTTAGTTCAAGCCCTATAACGGGGAAAGCCATGACGCGATAAGGATCGACTTACTGCTGGCGTGACCCTTGGAGGTGAATGTCTAAGTCGCAGTACTCGGATCTGGCTTCGAAGTACGTGAACACGGATCGAGCCCGAAAGAGGCTCCAGTATTGGATCTCGACCTCGACTAAGCTATGGCGGAGTGTGATAAAGATTGTCATGCAATCTCAAGGACCCCCTGGATCCACAACGCAAGGCATAAAACAGAGATATACGAAGATTTCAAAGGCAAACATGGGGAATCTTTATTGAAAATTAGAGCAAGAACATTACACATGAAACTTCCAAAGTTGGTCGATATTCCACGAGCCCGCGAGCTCCCTGCCATCAGGTAACGCCAGCCGGTAAGCCCCCGTGCGATATGTTGAGACGACTCTATAGGGGCCCTCCCACTGTGGGGATAACTTGTTGGTGTTGGACGCGCTCTGGATTCGTCTTAGAGCCAGGTCCCCAACAAGGGGCTCCCTAGGTCGTGCCGATCTGACCGCATGTCTGCGAAGAGTTTGCAGGTAATGTGACAATCGCAACAGTGCTCGGCGCCTTACTTCTTCTGCTAGGGTTAGATCTAGAGACCGTTGTTGCTCGAAGTCGACTTGGTCGACCAAGCTGACCCTAGGAGGGCCCAGCATTACCTCCGGAGGCAGGACGACTTCCGTACCGAAAACGAGCCGGAAGGGAGTAGACCCTGTCGCGTGGCTGACCGTGGTACGGATCGACCATAGGATGGTGGGGAGTTCGTCCACCCAGGACCGACCGTGCTGCTCAAGCCCCTGAGAAACCCGTCTCTTGACGCCTTGAACAATCTGTCCATTGGCGCGCTCCACGGCTCCATTGCTCTGTGGATGACTCATTGAGGCATAGCACACATTGGTCCCCATGTCTTCACAAAATTCTTAGAACAACTCGCTGGTGAACTGAGTTCCATTGTCAGTAATAATTTTGCATGGGACTCTGTACCTGGTCACCACGAACGAACGGAAAAACTTGACCGCTACTTGCGCAGTGATTGCAGAGACCGGCTAGGCCTCAATCTATTTGGTGAAGGTGTCGATGGCAACGAATAGGAATATTTTCCCACCGACGGCCAATGGGAAAGGACCCAAGATATCCATCCCCCAGGTCGAGAAAGGCCAGGCGAGTGGGATGGTCTAGAGGGCGTAGGCCAGTTGATGCGACTTCCGAGCATGGAATTGGCAAGTCTGACAGGTGCGGACTATATCCCGTGCGTCTTGGAGTGCTGTTGGCTAGTAGAACCCCATGCGAAATGCCTTCCTGACCATCGCCCTGTAGGAGGAATGCGCACCACAGAGACCCGAGTGGATATCGTTTAGCAGGAACTTACCCTCCTCCGGGGAGACGCATTTTGATAGGACGCCCGACACGCTCCGATGGTACAACTGGCCGTCGACGATCTTGTATGAACAAGATCGGCACTTGATTCTGCTCCTCTCTGTGGGGTCATCTGGCAACTGACCCCGTTCGAGGTAGTCGTAGATCGGTATGGTCCAGTTCGGGCCCCCTTTGAGAAAGGCTGCCAAGGGCTCCGATTCTGAGATCGAAGGGGCCGCCAGGGTCTCTAGGATGACGTCTAGCAGTATCTCGTCATTGGAGGATCCGAGCTTGGCTAGGAAGTCGGCGCTGGTGTTGTCCTTTTAGGGCACGTGCCTGACCTCCAAGTTCTGGAACCACTTCTCCATTTTACGTAACTCTGCGAGGTACTAGCCCATCGAATCCTTCGTGCATTGGTAGTCCTTGTTGTACTGGTTGACGATGAGTTGTGAGTCGCCCTTTACGACCAAACGGCGTACGCCTAACGCCTTGAAGGCTCGGAGTCCGGCGAGAAGGGATTCATATTCTGCCCCATTGTTAGTGGCTGTGAAGCCAAAACGGATCACGTACCTCAACTTGTCTCCCTTTGGTGTGACGATGAGGACGCCGGCCCCCGAACGCTCGAAGGATCTCGAGCCGTCAAAGTGCATGATCCAGGGCTCCTCCTTGTCGACCTCGAGCTTGGGGGCCGGCTGTGGGGTTTGCTCGACTACGAAGTCCGCCAGCGCTTGTGATTTAATGGCTGTGCGCGCCATGAACTTGACGTCAAATTCGGCCAACTCCATGGCATATTTGGCAATCCGACCCCCAGCCTTCGGGTTCCTTAAGATCTCGCTGAGTGGGAACCCGCTCGGGACGATCACCGAGTGCGCCTAGAAATAGTGCCAGAGCTTGCGCGAAGCCATGAGAAGGGCGTACAGTAGCTTCTGGACCTGAGGGTAGCATTCCTTGGGTCCGTGAAGCACCTCGCTGACATAGTAGATCGGTTGCTGCCAACCATCTTGCTCGGCGGCTAGAACGGCGCTCACGGCCTGAGCCGTAGCCGCGAGGTAAAGCAGCAAGTCCTCATTCGGCCGTGGAGTCATGATCAAGGGCGGGCTTGAGAGGTAAGTCTTCAGCTCATCGAAAGATCGCTGCGCCTCGGACGTCCACTCGAAGCCCCCTTGCTTGCACAATGTCTTGAAGAACAGCAGCCCGCGCTCGCCGAGTCTTGAGATGAACTGGCTGAGTGCGGCCATGCGGCCGTTGAGGCTTTGCACTTGTTTCATCGAGGTCGGGGGCGCCATCCTCTCTATAGCTTCGATCTTCTCTGGGTTCGGGCCGACTCCTGACCCCCCGATCATGAAGTCGAGCACCTTCCCTGAAGCAGCACCGAATACACACTTTTCAGGATTGAGTTTGATCCCGTGCTTGTTCAGGTTGGCGAAGGTCTCAGCGAGGTCTCGGGCATGGTCACGTTTGGAGGAACTCTTCACGATGATGTCGTCCACGTAGACCTCGAGGTTGCAACCAATCTGCGGGTCGAAGGTTTTGTCCATGAGACACTGGAATGTCGCGCCTGCATTGTGAAGACCAAACGACATGGTCGTGTAGCAGTATTGTCGGGACCCGAATTTGCAAATCCGGACCCTCTGTGTATTCAGCACTAGTCCAGGATCACGCTAGTGCACACAGTCTCAACATCAGTAAATATCACAATCATACTCAACGAAATAATAAGTACTTTAATTAAAAATAACCAAACTGGTTGCTCGACCTTATGGTGAAATTACAAGAGTACGCCACACAGGGCAAAAACTTATTAAAGGAAATAAATTGTAGCGGAATAAAAGCATCAATGTGGCGCCATCAAGTATACCACAGGCAACTGACTAGGCTCGCTCCCTAGATAGACAGTTCCTCCTGAAGTTCTTCCTCCAAAGTTGGCGTCGCTTCTTTTTCAACTGGTGTTGTATTGTTGCAAGGGGTGAGTACTTGGTACTCAGCAAGTCATGCAGATGATGCAACTGATATTCTACATGCATGGCTTGGTACAAAGGATAGGCTAACAAGTGCATTTGCAGTAAACATCATTTAACAAGTAGCATAGTAGATTCGAATGCAGTAAAAGTAAAGATAATATCAATAGCTTTTCTAGGAGTTAAGTAAACACTTTCCCTTTCCTAATCCACATTTCCATCAACGTCATCATTAACCCAACCAAACTTTTCAAGTCCAAGTTGTTTTCATGAAAGTCTAACCCTTGACTGTAATCCCCGAGCAGTGTCCAATACCGTGGACTCGGCTATTCGAATAGGTTGTACACTCTGCAGAGGTTATGCACTTTACCCACAAGATACAGTCAAACACCACAAAGGCGAGTGATCGTAACAAAGCATTTTAGAGACCGCAAACTATACAAGTGAACCTCACCAGTTTTTGCCATACACCATCCCTTCCCTTAACAGAGGCGAAGTATGGGACCGACATACCGTTGGACGGATACCATGCCATAGCATTGGTACGCTCCCCTTTCAAGCTACACAAAAGGTGTAGTTGACACCCCGAGGCACCAGATGCAAGTTATTAGTAACTTACTCAACTAGGTCCGTCCCATTACAGACATGTGGTTGCACGTTTGACTCAGCTCAAAGTCCTTAGGTTGACCAGGGCAAGACTACCCGAAGAACCAAAACGACATCCCCGGTGCCACTCATGGCCCACCATTTCATTCTTGCCACTTGCCCCGGTCTAAATCTATTTATCAAACCCAGTTGATTACCATGCACCATGTGCCATCAACAATCACAACACATGATACTTCTCAAAAATAGGTTCAATATCTCACTAAGTCAGTATTAACATTTGATTGTCCAAAATCATGTCATGTTTACGTAGCAGGTCTAAGCCATTTACTACAACGGTCTAAATACCCAATGTTGGCAGTTTAGTAATGTCCAACTAAATATCCACCACTTGGATGACAAGGGTTCATGGTACTTAATTAAATAGTCAAGGTGTCATACTTCAATTTGGCATTTATCTAATTCCCAGAAATAATTTAAACAATTTCTAATTAAACTAGCATGCAATAATTTAAATCAAACTAATTTTCAAGAATAGGAGCAATATGGTCAAAGCATAACTTGCCTTCAAAAAGTACTTACTCTTGGTCCTATGCTGGCTCCTAGGTCAAAGCTTCACCTTCGTAGCCTTCGGGCACTTCAACGTCTACTCGGAACGCGTGCAAATAGAAATAAATAATCAAGCAGTGGACAAAAAGTGTCCAAAAATTTAAATAAAATTCCTAAACAGAGAGAGCATATTTTTATAAATTTTTAGAAATTTGAATCATCCAAATCGGAGTTAAAACGCAAAAAGTTATACTCGTTTAAAGTTTAAAGAATCTATTAAATAAATATAAACAGAGAAAAAACTTATGTCCAAAAATTAATTAAAATTCACATTTAAGTAGATCTCAATTTTATAAAATTTAGAAATTGGAATCGTTCAAATCAGAGTTAAGACGCAAAAGTTATAAGCGTTTGAAGTTTGAAAATTCAAATAAATCAATAAACCAAATTAATTCATTTATTTTTCTATTGAAAATCCAGATTTATGATGTCAGCATTGCGTCAGCGAGGATTTAAATTTTCCACCGAATTATTTTTCTAAAGGAAAACCGAATTATTGCGTCAGCATAACGTCAGCCGGTCCATGAACTCGGTCCACGGCTCGGGCTCGGTCCACCGTGGACCCGGTCCACGGGAACAGCGTTACTGACACGTGGGTCCCACTCGGATGATGTCAGCTGCTGATGTCATCACTCTCGGCCGACGGTACTGACACGCGGGCCCCACCGTGACGTCAGCGTGACATCACAGATGACGTCATGGTGTGGTTGCGCCAACCACTGACATGCGGGCCCGTGCTGACGTCAGCGACGACCGGGGGCGCCCGCGCTGACCGCGCCTGTTCGGCTCCCGAACACGTGGCTTGATCTGGGCCGTCGGTTTGAAATCCGACAGTCCAGATTAGATCTGGATCCCGTACGTTCTGAACAACGTGGTTGATCTGGACCGTTCGATTTAGATCGGACGGTCGAGATCTGATCGGGTTTTACCGCGTTAAGGGGTGACGTGGCATGTCCCGGTGCTCAGCACATGGCTCGATCCTCGCCGTTCGATCTTGATCGAATGGCTGGGATTGCATCTGTTGCTACAATGTGGGATACTCTTAACCGTACGATCTAGATCTAATCTAAGCACGGTGGTTTACAGGCTACGTGGCAGTCTAAGCCGTTGGATCTAGATTCAACGGTTGAGATTAGATCTAAACTGCAATGTGGAAGATTACTCACGGGTGATGTGGACGAATCTCGACCGTTCGATGGAGATCCAACGGCGGAGAAGCTTCGCGGGTTCGGCGATGGCCACGGCGGAGCTGGGGTTGCTGGAGCTGGGGACGACGACCTAGCCGACGGCGCTTTGGTGCAGTTCCGGCGAGGTGAGTGGTACCCTCCGACGCGTCTCGTCGTGGCAGTTCCTGATCTGGGCACCCACGCAGCGGAGGACGGCGGACACGGCGGGAAACGGCGAAGAAGGTTGGTGGAGCACGATTCCAACTACGGCGAGCTCCCCTGGCTTGACGACGGCGAGTCCGGCGGCGGCGCTTTAGGGTTTGGGTGCGTCTCGGAAAGCTCTATCCAATGCGCGGCTCGGGGACTTAAATACCGGCCTCGACGTCCGTGAATCTCACGTGAAACGAGGCCCACTCGGCTGCGGCGGTGAAATCTGACGGGGATTCGGATTGGGTGACGTGGCGTAATCGTGACTGTTGGATTAAGATCCGACGGTCGCGGGGTTAAGGTTCGGTTGGGCTCGGGTCTGGCTTGAACGTGGTTTGGGTCGGGCTCGAGTCCGACTCGGGTTCGACTCGGTCGGTTACACAGTGAAACTAACTTGGATTTTCCAGCTATTTAATACTTAAATTAATTCCTAGAAATTTAAATAATTCGAGAAAAATAGCAAAATACACAGAAAAATTCTAGAAAATATTTTAGGGCATTTGGGACTCAAATAAAATATTTCCAATAAAAATTTATTTATAACTTTTAATTATTTAATTATCTCAAAAGAGAACAAATTCAAATTAAATCCAAATAAATCCCAGAAAATTCCAAAAATTCACAAAAGTGCAAAAAGGCATTTAATTTCATAAAAAGCAAAATTTGGGGTGTTACAAGTATGTCCCGAACGGGGTGATAAAGGTCGTTTTACTCTCATCGTCAACCGCCAACTTGCTCTGGTGATAACCAGAGTAGGTGTCTTGGAAGCTCAGCACTTGGCATTTGCTGTGGAGTCGACGATCTTGTAATAATGTGAAATGTTGCTCCAAGTATTGGTCCTTCAGCCGGGTGAGCGTGGGCCCGTCAGGCGTGTAATTTTAGGGGTGTGGACCATCTTTGAGAGTTAGGGTTAAACTTTTGGTTGTGGGAGGGGGGTTTTTGGAATTTTCCTCTCCACCCCAACCTTATCTTCTCTAACCCTTGTCCTTTTCCCTGGCTAACTCTCCCAGTCACCACACCTCCTGGATATTTTCCTAGGGTCAACACCCCTGCCACCCCTGGCCGACCGCCCTACTCCCTGCCGGCGCTGCCGCCCCAGATCTCGGCCGAGCGCCGCCCTCACTCCCCTCCTCGGCCACCGTCAGCTCCTAGCGCCGCGCCACTGGTCCTCTCCTCTACGTCGCCACCCTGGCCGAGCTCTGGCACCCTTCGGCCAAGCTCTCAACCGGCGCCATCCCACCCCTCTTCCTCCCTGCTCCCTGCGACCACCCAGGCCCGGCCTCCCTCCCCTGCTGCCGTGCGTCGCCCTGGAGACTCCCCTGTCGTCGACGTCGCCCTGGAGCCACCCCCTGCTACCAGCGCCGCCCTCTGTCGCCCCCTTTTGCCTTCTTGTGGTGAGCACTTGAGCTTTAAGTGAATGGAGATGTATGGTTTCTTTGTGCATGCAAGGTGTTTGTTGAAATGCCTACAAGGTTTGCGATATGGTATCACGCTGTGATTTAGTGTACTGATGCTTGCGTTGGACAGTGGACTTGTCAGTGCCCCCAACATGCTCTGTTGTGATTATGTGTATATGGTCCGTTAAGTCATGAAGTGGCTTGTGGTTGATTAGTTACTTATCACATGTGTTTGCATTAAGGAGCTATTTTGTTCGTGAGGTTTAGCTAATGCATTTCATGGTGGTACAGTTTCTACTTGGCTTCCTATTTAATTAAATTAGCAATGTCTGTCATGCGAATGATTGTACTACTTGTTAAGGGCATAACTCTGTTTTTGTATTATCAGTCCTGTATTGAGTTTCTCTTTCTTGATGGGTTCCATGCCCTTCTATATATTAGCTCATTAGTGGAACTTGAAGTACAATTTACTAGTTCTAATTAGCGCTTATGTTGTGCTGCATCTTCATTGTGCAGGATGTTATTTTGTGTGTATGTGTGTATTTAAGGCATCCTTCTTTAGATGGAAATTGGCTCTAACTTTAGTTGCTTTCTGAACTTCTAATGAACTAGCAAGATAAATTTCTTGCCATGAGTATAAACATGTTGTGACTGTTAAATGCCTGTTGGTTGCTGTATGTACTCTGGTTGTGTGTTTTGTAGTCATGTACCCATGTTACATGTAAGTCCAATTCAATTACTGATGGAGTGGCACTCACATGCATGTTTGTCGGGACCCGAATTTGCAAATCCGGACCCTCTGTGTATTCAGCACTAGTCCAGGATCACGCTAGTGCACATAGTCTCAACATAGATGAATATCACAATCATACACAACGGAATAATAAAAGTAACCCAATAATAGAATATAAACTATTGAACGACCTTAAGGTCAACCTTACATTTGCGAAGCCTTGATGGCTTCAACTCCAAATAAGCAGCAGCGGAACAAAGAACATCGGTGAATCCCATCAATACGCCACAGGCAACTGACAGGGTTCGATTCCTAGATAATCGCCTTCTCACGGAACTTCTTCTTCTTCGACGATGTAGACTTTTGCTCACTGGTGATTGTTTGTTTGCAAGGGGTGAGAACATAAAGCACTCAGCAAGTCATGCACAGAATGCAAGTCTAATAACTATATGCATGGCTTATTCCAAATGACAGGCTGAATGGTTATTTTGCAGAAAAGCAACAATCACAAATAATCATAATAGATTGTAAAGCAGTAAAACAGATAATAATAGTAATAATTTCACAGTTGTTTCAAAAGTAAACCATTCCACATCCTTAAACAATTATCACTTTTCCACAGGCAAACTGCCTCCAAGACCAAGATCAATTTTATGAAAAGCTAACCCTTGACTGTAATCCTCGAGCATTGTCCAGTACCGTGGACTCGGCTATTCGAATAGGTTTTACACTCTGCAGAGGTTATACACTTTACCCACAAGATACAATCAACTCATCACGTCAGCCGTGAATCGCCATACAAGAGTATGCGATTGAGCGATCATAACAAAGTCTTTCGGAAGCCTCTAACTACACAAGTGGACCTCTCCGGTTTTTGCCCTACACCATCCCTTCCCTTAGCTAAGGAGAAGTATGGGACCGACATACCGTTGGATGGGTACCATGCCGCAGCCCTGGTACGCTCCCCTTCAATCTACACAAACGGTGTAGTTGACACCCCGAGGTACCACAAGTAAGTTATTAGCAACTTAATCAACTAGGTCCGTCCCATTCCGGACATGTGGTTGTACGTTTGACTCAGTTCAAAGGCTTGCAAGGTTAAGTCCTTAGAGTGACCAGGGCAAGACTTACATCAATACTCTCAAAGAAATCCATCTCACCATCACTCATACATATATCATGTTTCAAACAATCCCAACTACCAAACTGGCCCACCATAATTCTTGCCACTTGCCCTAGTCTAAATCATTTTATCACCCCAGTTGATTATTGCGCAACACAATGCCAACAACTCAACATCCTTGAAGAAGTACGAATACCTCCACATATCAACTTCATCGTGTCAGCAACACGTCACACCGTTCCAAAATACATTGCATATTCCATTAGTCAATATTGAGCTTTTGTATTTCCAAAACGATGTCAAAGGTTCGTTGCAAGACTAAGCAGCTACTGACGGTCTAACTAACCCATGTCGGCAAAGTATTTAAAGCAACCTATTAATCAAGAACCCTAGGGTGACAAATGAATCATGGCGTACAGCTATTATAGACAAGGTGGCAATAACAATTAGGTTGATTATCTAATCCCAAATTAATTGAAAATAATTTAACTCAAACTAGCATGCAATAATTTGAAACAACATAAGTTTCGAAAATGGGATCAACATGGTCAAAGCACAACTTGCCTGGCCCTTACAACTTTTACTATTCTTTACTCTTTATCCTCGATCTTCAATCTTCACTTCCTTGATCTTCAGTTCCTTCGAGCGACTTCCGGACGACGCGTCTAACGATTAAAGAAGAAGCAAATACAAACCAATTCAAAAGACAATCAAGTAAAACTCCAAATTAAGAATGAACCGCATTGGGCACAACGGCTGGGATAAAATTAGGAACTTGAAAGGATTGGATCGAAGATTAGACAAGAGAGGACGGGCTTTCGGAAGAACACCGAAAAGGGAAAGATTAATAACTGGGAAAGAAAGAATAATATTCCGAAGAATATTTCTTCCGAAGTTATTATCTTGCTTGGACAGATAGCGACATATGGGCTCTCGATCTATAGATCGGGTCCATAAGAATACGTTAGTTCATAATGAACTAAGCTGATTCTCGAGGTTGACTTTTGTTGACCGAACGGACACAGTCAAACAAAAGAGAGACCGATAGATCGGGCACAGGGGTATGACAGATGGCCAATGGTCTATCGACCAAGTCCACGAATGAATTCTCGATTAATGGCAGATTAGGTTTTCAGGGATAAGACAAGACAAGTGTCTTACCACGATTGAAACAACGGGAAAGATTGCAAAGATAATAACGCGGCTCACGATGAACTTAGTCCATCGAACCGGTCTTAGGTTAGGGTTTTGATTCGGCTTTGAAGATGACATGACGATGAGACTAGGCTCACATCATGATGATAGAACAGGTGAAGGCATCGCACTAGGGTTTGTGCAAGAATGCACGCATGCGATGACAACGAGGCGAAGAGAGCCAAGCGTTAACGATGAAACGTTAACGATGGAACATTAACGACGGAGCGTTAATGGTGGAACGTTAACGGCAAAACGTTAACGGAGGAACGTTAACGACGAAACGTTAACGGCGGAGCGTTAACGACGGAGCGTTAACGGTGAAACGTTAACGGCAACAGGTAACGGAGGAACGTTAACGGCGGAGCGTTAACGACAGAGCGTTAACGGTGAAACGTTAACGGCAAAGTGTTAACGGAGGAACGTTAACGACGAAACGTTAACGGCGGAGCGCATCGACGAGCGTTAACGCGAAACGTTAACGGCAACAGTAACGAGGAACGTTAACGCGAAAGCGCATGCAGCAGCGCAACGGTGAAACGTTAACGCAAAGTGTTGCGGAGGAGCGTTAACGGCGGAGCGTTAACGACGGAGCGTTAACGGCAGAACGTTAACGTCGGGAAAACGTTAACGGTGGGACGTTAACGGTGTAGGTCAAACAATGATAGGATACTCATGAAACAAGGTAGCGACCATTGGTGCAACGACATGGCCGTGATAAAACGCTACCAAGGACGATTAACCGGTGCGCAAACCGGTAACAACGGTTTAGGCCGAAAAACGACGGTTTAAGGCCGGAATCGGGTTCGACAGCAAACGGAGAGAAAAGGAACTCTAAAAATGGACCAAAACAGTACATGATGATCCTCCGGATGCGACAACACGGCCGGAGCGAACCAAAATAGCCGGCGTCAAAAGGCGACGCGCGGCGACGGCTAAACGGTGGCCTAAATATATAAAAAAAATTCCGGAGGACGGGATGGCAAAGGGGGAATGTCTACTGCGTAGAACGTGGCAAGACGAACTCAACGGTATAGGCGGATTTTGCGGTGCCCTTCCGGATTAATCACAAACTGCCGTTTAACGGGTTTCGGATCAAAACTTTGGATGGCCATAACTTCTAGAATAATGATCGGAACTTAACGAAATTTGACTGCGAGCTAGATGGGACCAAGAGGCACACCGTGACGCAGGTGGCTCGAAGAAATACCATCTGGAACAGCGGGGAACGCGTGAGGAAGTTTGCCGCTGTCTGAAACGCAGTCTGATCGTAGTCTGATCGGAGATTTTATTTTTCTGCGCCAAATCCAGAGGGCAAAACCATGAGGAAAGATGTGCATCACGTAGAGGACATCCCCAGGAGTCTGCACAAAAAATTTCACGGTCAAACTCGAAAAATTGAGGGAGTTATGGCCTCGGCAAGATTCGAGATTGAAACGGCCATAACTTTTGATCCCCTGGGCCAAATTGGTTGAATTTTGTACAGCAAACAAATGTTACCTTGTGGCACACCATGGCGAAGACGGATATCAAAAAGAGTTGACGAGCTGCCCGGGACGCGGCTCCAAAGTTCGGCCGATGTTGGGCAACGTTCGGGCGACATTGGATGTATTTCTCGGGTTTGGAGAAGATCCATGGGGTTGTGGATGCGTGGGAGAGACCATGGGAGGTCTACATGGGGTTGGGGTGGCGGCTAGGTCAAGAAAAATCAAGTTTGGACGCGTTTGGAGCAAAAACGGGTCTTATAGGCATTAGATCGAGCACTTGGTGGGCGGATCGGACCCGGGGGCGACGTGGTAGCATGTGGGCGCGACACATGGCGGCGGCGGCTGGCCTGGCCCAGCTGGGCTGCGTGGCCCAAGCGGGGGCGCCGGCACAGTCTTGTGAGATGGGCCGGCCGGTGGCTTCTTGGAGGGGGGCGAGTGGGCCGGATGTGGGGGCGAGGCCCGGGTGGCGGTGTGGGCTGGTGGGAAGGGGAGAGAGAATTCAGCCCAAAGCAATATTCGAATTTCCAGCATTTTCCAATTAAAACAATTCCACAAATTCAAATAAATCATTTGAGGCAATAAAAATACCTGAAAAATTCTGGAAAAATTCTAGAAAATATTTTGAGATATTTTAAACTCAAATAAAATATTTTCAGAAAAAACTTTATATAAACTTTTCCAAATAATTAATTAATTTCAATTAGAGGGTGTCGGGACCCCGAATTTGCAAATCCGGACCCTCTGTGTATTCAGCACTAGTCCAGGAACGCGCTAGTGCACACAGTCTTAACATCGGTATATATCACAATCATACCAAACGATACTATCAGAGTACTTTATTTAAATAATCAAAGGGTTACTCGACCTTATGGCCAAGTTACAAATACATGCCTGGCAAGGCGAAACTTATTAAAAGAGAAATAACAGCAGCGGAAAATCAAATAAACTTCGTGGCGCCATCCAGTATACCACAGGCAACTGACTGGGCTCGCATCCCTAAGTAGACGGGTCCTCTTGGAACTCCTCCTCCGAAACTGGCGTAGTCTCCTCTTCAACTGGTATTGTGTTGAGGCAAGGGTGAGTACTTGGTACTCAGCAAGTCATGCACAGAATGCAGGCTAATATACTATATGCATGGCTTGGTACAAAGGAATAGCTCAGGGTATATTTGCAAGAAATGACTTTTGACAAGTAATAAAAGTAGATTCAAAGCGGTAGAAATAAGTAAAGCATAAATAACTTTTCAAGAAGTTTAACAAACATTTTTCCCATCCTACACCATATTTCCATCACCTTCCTTGTTAAACCAACCCATCTTTTTCAAAACCAAGTTATTTTCGTAAAGTCTACCCCTTATTGTAATTCGAGCATTGTCGATCACAGTGGACTCGGCTATTCAAATAGATTCTACACTCACAGAGGTTATGCACTTTACCCACAAGATACAGTCAAACACCACAAAGGCGAAGTTCAGTAACAAAGCCTTTCGGAAGCCTCAAACAACACAGGTGGTCCTCTCCGTGACGTGCTCTACACCATCCTTCCCTTAGCCAAGGCGAAGTATGGGACCAACACACCGTTAGATGGGTACTGGCCACAGCCACGATACGCTCCCGCACAATCACACAAACGGTGTAATCGACACCCGAGGCTCCACAAGTGAGTCCTTAGCGACTTAGTCAACTAGGGCCGTCCCATTCCACCCATGTGGTTGCAAGTATGACCCAGTTCAAAGGCTTGCAAGGTTAAGTCCTTAGAGTGACCAGGGCAAGACTACCCGAAAAACCAAATCATCACTCCCAATGCCACAATGGCCCACTGATTACTCTTGCCACATGCCCTGGCCGAAAATCGTTTATCAAACCCCAGTTGATTACCATGCACCACGTGCCGTCAACATCACATGATACTTTTCCAAAACAGGTTCAATATATCATTAAGTCCATATTAGCATTTGATTGTCCAAAATCATGTCATGAGCACGTAGCAGGTCTAAGCAGCATACTACAACGGTCTAAACCCATGTTGGCAATTTAATAATGTCCAACTAGTAAACCACAACTAGGGTGACAAAGGGTCATGGCACATACTTAAGTAATCAAGGTGTCATATAGCAAATTGGTATTTATCTAACCCCCATGTTTAAACAAAGTATTTTTCTAATTGAACTAGCATGCAATAGTTTAAATCAAAATAGATTTCGAAATAGGATCAACATGGTCAAAGCACAACTTGCCTTCAAAAAGTACTTGCTCTTGGTCTTGAGTTGGATCCTGAGTCAACACTTCTCCTTTGAATCCTTCCGGCACTTCAACGTCTACTCGTAAAGCGTGCAAATAGCAAATACACAAATAAACACTATGCAAAAGATCCCAAAACTCCAAATAAAATCCATAAACAGAGAGAACATAATTTTCTGGATTTTTAGAAACTGGAATCGTCAAATTTGGAGTTAAAGCATAAAAGTTATGATTATTTAAAGTTTAAATAATCAATTAAATAATATTACAGAGAAAAAATTTAGTCCAAAAATTAAATAAAATTCATATTTAGGTAGATCTCAATTTTATACAAATTTAGAAATTTGAATCGCTCAAATCGGAGTTGAAACGCAAAAGTTATAAGCGTTTGAAGTTTTGAAATTCAAATCAATTATTAAACCGATTTATTAAATCATTTTCTTTTGGAAATTAATTATTGCGTCAAGATGGACACGTGTCAGCTCTCGATTGGCTGGTCGACGTCACCGGTCCATGGACTTGGTCCACGCTTGGCTCGGGTCTACGGTGGACTCGGCCCACGGCTCCACGTGAGGCCGACATGTGGGCCTACGAGATGACGTCATTCTTGGCGTCGACACCGCTGGGACAGTGGCGACAGCGGGCCCCCACCGTGGCGTCGGCGATGACGCGTCATGGTGCGGTTTATTTGTCCGTGGCCGACGGGCCGGGTCGGTCGTCTCACGCTGCAGTGCTGGCGGCGGCAGTCAAGCTTCGACAGCGTGGCGCAATCACGGCCGTCGATTTAAAATCCGACGGTATGGATTGGGTCTCGGTTTCACGTTTTGGATTAACGCGGCGGATCTGAGCCGTTGGATCTTGATCCAACGGTTGAAATTAACCCTAACTCAGACGTTACCCACGTTACAAGCAACGTGGCGATTATGGGCCGTTGGATCTTGATCCAACGGTCCCGATCTAATATGGGATCTTAGGGTTGGGATAGAACGTGGGCTCACCTCAACCGTCCGATTTGGATCTGACGGTTCACCGAGCTCGGGACGGCGATGGCTTCGCGGCGGCGCGGGCTCACCGGCGCTGAGGATAGCGACCACAGCGTGGCGCCAGGCGTCTCCGGCCAAGTGAGTGCACTCAACAGTGCGCTGGGCCGGGTTCGGATCCGGTCTTGGTTGCGGCGAAACGGCTTGCCGTGGCGCGGAATCGTCGAGGAACGCGGTGGAAGAGAGAGGCAACGGCGAGCTTTTGCGGCTAGGCGGCGGCGGCTAGGGCTCAAACTTCGAGGAAAAGGTGCGCCGCGATGCAGAGCTTCAACGGGCGGCCTTGGGGCTTTAAATAGTGCCTCGACGTCGCGCGCAACACACGAAACCCTAACGCACACGGCGCCCACGGCGAGCAGTCCGCCTCCGGTCGGATCGGGAACGATGACGCGGCCGTTGGATCTCGATCCAGCGGCTCGCGTCTTGAAGCAGGCTCGGTCGAGCGGTAGCCTTGGCCGGGTCGGGTCGGACTCGAACTCGAAGTCGACTCGGGCTCGATCGGATGAACAAGATTTGACCGAGTTTGATTTTCCAGCGATTTAATAATTAAAATAATTCGATAATTCATTTAATTCATTAAAAATAGCAAATGACTCGAAAAATTCGAGAAAAATTACGGAAAATACTTTGGATCATTTTGGACTCAAATAAAATATTTCCAACAAAAATTTATTTGCAAAATTAAATTCTTTAATTATTTCAAAATGGAATAAATTCAAATAAATTCCAAATAAATCCAAATAAATTCCAGAAAATTCCAAAAATTCACCAAAGTGCCAAATCACACATGAATTTAGGAAAAGTAAAATTTTGGGGTGTTACAAACCTCCCCCCCTTAATAGAATCTCGTCCCCGAGATTCAGGGCTTACTAAAGGAATAGGTTTGGAAATTCTTTCTTCAAATCCTCTTCGCGTTCCCAAGTCGCTTCACTTTCTTCATGGTTGCTCCACTGAACTCTACAGAATCGGGTTGACTTGTTTCTAGTTTCTCGATCCATTGTGTCTAGAATCCTCACGGGATGCTCCTTATAAGTCAAATCCTCTTGCAACTCGATTGACTCTAGCGATGTCTGTTCCTCAGGAACTCGGAGACACTTCTTTAACTGGGACACATGGAATACATCATGTACCCCTGCCAACGACTGTGGCAACTCCAGCTGATAAGCAACTTCGCCTCTGCGGCTCAAAATCTTAAATGGTCCAACATAACGGGGTGCAAGTTTCCCTTTGGCATGGAACCTCTTAACTCCCCTGAGAGGCGTAACTCTGAGGTATACAAAGTCTTCTGGTTCAAAACTCAAATCTCGGCGACGATTGTCAGCATAACTCTTCATCGAGATTGGGCTATCTTCAACCTTTCCCTAATCATGGCGATCGTTCTTGACCTCTTGAAGAATATCAGGCCCAAAGACACGCGCCACGGTCCCATTCCAATTCAATGGCGTCCGACAGGTCGACCATACAAATGCCTCAAAAGGTGACATCTGTAAACTAGCCTGATAATCTGTTGTTGTAATCGAACTCGGCATACGGCAAACTCTTATCCCAAGAGGTAGCATAAGCCAATGCACAAGCTCTTAACATATCCTCGAATCTGGTTGACCCTTTCGGTCTGTCCATCCGTCTGTGGATGATAAGTCATCTTGAAGTTCAAACGGGTTCCCATGGCTTCATGCAACTTATTCGAACCTTGAGGTAAATTGGGTACCTCTGTCCGATACAATCCTCTTTGGCACTCCGTGCAAACAAACAATCTCGATCATGTACAACTCTGCTAATTTATCTCCGAGTAAGTGGTCTTCACGGGGATAAAATGGGCTACTTTAGTCAAGCGATCCACTATAACCCATATGGAGTCATAACCTCCTTGAGTCTTGACAAACCGGTAATGAAATCCATTCCGATTTCCTCCCACTTCCACTCAGGTATCTTCAGCGGTTGTAGCAATCCTGCTGGTCTCTGATGCATTGCCTTGACTCTCTGGCATACGTCGCACAATGCAACATGCTCGGCAACTTCTCGTTTCATACTCGGCCACCAGAATCTCTCCTTTAGATCCTGATACATCTTGGCGCTTCCAGGGTGAATTGAGTACTTGGAGTCATGGGCTTCTTCCAAAATCAGTTGCTTTAACTCCTTTTTGTTAGGCACACAAATACGATCCTTCATCCACAACGTGCCTTGCTCATCCAACTTGAAGTCCTCGCCTTGCCTTCCTCCTTGACGGACTTAATCCTGCGGATCTTGTCATCATCCTTCGTCCTTCTCGGATCTGATCCTCTAAGGTAGGCTTTACTTCTAATGTGGCCAAGAATCCGCTTAGGTACAACCTCAATCTTCATCTTAGAAAATCCTCACATAACTCATCCTGACTTGTGGCTAGCAACGTACTCACGGTATGGCTTTTCCGACTCAGAGCGTCGGCTACTACGTTGGCCTTCCCGGGATGGTAATGGATTCCAACATTGTAGTCCTTGATCAACTCTAACCATCTCCTCTGCCTCATATTCAGATCCGATCGGGTGAATATGTACTTAAGGCTCTTATGATCCGTATACACTTCACATCTGCTTTCCAATCGATAGTGACGCCATATCTTCAAGGCATGCACTACGGCAGCCTAACTCTAGGTCATGTGTCGGATGATTTTCCTCATGCGGCCTCAATCGCCTTGATGCATGTTTAATTTACCTTTCCATTCTCAGACAAAGACACATCCAAGTCCTTGGCGCGATGCGTCACAATAAATATCGAAGCTTTGAGCAACATCCGGTAGAACTAACACCTGCCGATGTCAATCGCTTTTTCACCAAAATCCTTTCTCACATTCCGGCGTCCATGCAAACTTCTTTTCCTTCTTCAGCAATTGCGTAAGAGGTTTCGCAATTGTCGAGAAGCCTTCGATGAAACGGCGGTAGTATCCTGCCATTCCAAGGAAACTCCGAATCTGGGTCACAGTCTTTGGCTGCTCCCAATGTAACACAGCTTCTACTTTGCTTGGATCTACGGCGACTCCCTTTGCAGTCATTACATGTCCAAGAAACTCCACTTTGTCCTTCCAAAAATCACACTTGCTGAACTTGGCGAAAAGTTGCTGTCCCCTCAGCTTTTCCAAAACTCGCCTTAAGTGTTCGGCATGTTCATCCTCTGTCTTGGAGTAGATTAGGATATCGTCTATGAACACGCATTTACCTAACTTGTCCAAATATTCCATGAACACCTTATTCATCATATTCATGAAATAAGCCGGCGCATTCGTCGATCCAAAGGACATAATCAGAACTCGTAATGTCCATATCTTGACGAGAATGCGATCTTGAATATCCTCCGATCGGATCTTCAATCGATGGTATCCCGATCTCGAGATCAATCTTGAGAAAACTCCGGCTCCTCTTAATCGATCAAACAAATCATCAATCCTGGGTAGCGGATACTTATTCTTCACGGTGACTTCATTGAGTGCACGGTAGTCAATGCACATCCTGAAACTCCCGTCCTTCTTCTTGACAAACAAAACCGGTGCTCCCCACGGCGATTTAACTTGGTCTCGATAAATCCTTTATCCATTAACTCTTCCAAATTGTTTCTTCATCTCTACCAACTCCTCGGTAGACATCCGATAGGGTCTCTTTGCTATCGGTCTTGTGCAGTACAAGCTCTATCACAAACTCTATGTCCTGTGGCGGCATACCGGTAGATCCTCGGGAAAACATCGGGTACTCATTCACCATCGGGACATCCTCTATGCCGATTGCCTTGGTACTGTTAACCATCAACTGTCCATCTCTAATCGCAGTGGGCTTGAAATTCCACTTTCTTCCCACACGGCTCTCAATCGAGATAGTCCTTCGTCCACAATCCAATACGGCCTTGTGCTTGGATAACCAATCCATTCCCAATATAACATCTAAGGTCCGGGTCTCCAAAATTATAAGGTTTGCTAGGAACTCTATTCCATCTATTAGTATTCTCACCGGAACATCCTACTTCCGTTCGGAGTACGGAACCATGGGTTTGAACTAAAAGCATGCACTTAAGTCTTGCAATTCTCAAGTCATTTCTAGCCGCAAAGCCTTGAGAAACAAACGAATGCGAAGCTCCAGAGACAAACAAAACTGCAGTGTATCGAAGTTAACAAGTAACTTACCCAAGACGACGTCCGTAGCATTCTGCAGTGCATCTGCGGTGACATGGTTGACTCGGCCTCTCACCACGGTGCAGGGTGTGGCTCACAGTCTTTGGCGCCCTAGCTGGGTGGTTCCTAGATTGAAGCGAATCGGGTCGCCTCGCTGTCTTCTTCGGACAAGCTGTTGGCAAAGTGTCCTGGCTCGTTGCGCTTGTAACAGCGCCACTGCTCCTTGCCGATCGCCTGGAGTAGTGTTTCTAGCGGGCCGGGGTCCGATAGTTCGATTGGCAGGTGTCTTGGTGCCGGGAGGGTGTCCTTGTTGCATTACGTGGTTGGAATCAAGAATTGATTTGGTGCAACTCTCAAGCGCTTGCGTTCCTGGCGTGATCCTTCTTTGTTGCATCCTGCGCTTCTGTTCTCATCCAGTTCCTTGCGCTTTGTCCTCAAGAATAAGCGCCTTATTCACCAATTCTTGGAAATCTGGAAAGGTGTGGGTGATCAACCCTACTTGCAATCCTGAGTTGAGTCCCTTCATAAAACGAGGCTGCCTGGATTTATCCGTCGCTACATCCTCAAAGCGTAGCGTGCTAGCTGTGTGAACTTGTTCAGTAGTCGACCACCGGTGATTACCTTGCTTGATGCTCTGAACTCCTCCTTCTTAAGGTCCATGATTCCTTCAGGCACGTGATATCGCTTTAATGCACCGTGAACTCTTCCCAAGTGATATCTTGAGGGTTCTCCTGCGTGGCACAGAAGTTCTCCCACCATTCGGCGGCTGTTCCTTCCAACTGATGAGAAGCGTAAAGTACCTTCTCATTCCCTATGCATTGAGCTATGTGTAGCTTCCTCTCAATTGATCTTAACCAATCATCGGCCTCTAATGGATTGGCATTCCCAGAGAAAGTGGGTGGGTGAGTTCTCATGAACTCTGACAGCCTTGTATTCTGGCGTTGTCCATGATTAACTTGATTAGCAGTGGCTTGAGCAGTGACGTGCTGCATTTGTTGCATCATAGCATGCATCAACTGAGTCTGGGCAGCAAGAAAAGCTCCGAAATTCTGCATATCCAGTGGCGGTGCTGGTGCTCCATCATTGGGGTTTTCTGCTGGGCGAGAACCGCTCCCATTGCTTCCAAAGTTTCCACGGGTGTTTACCATCTGTCGATTTGCTCTAGGTTTAGAGATGAGAGGGAAACAAGAATAGACAAGTAATATGGAACTTATGCGGGGCGAGAGGGGTAACTTTAAGGTCCATCTTTATTATTAATAACTTGGTATGGCTGCTTACAATGCCTAAGGGCCTTGCAACACATACTGTACACTCAGCAAACAATGAAAATCCAAATCGAACTAACTCTGGAGTCTAACGCCTAAAGGGTGACTCTTTATTCTATGACTCGACTCGGCGAAGGAGTCTCACTATAGAACCTATGCTCACTCATCGAGAAAACCTCCACGGCCTGGGTACGGATGCTGTGGCATAGGCGCGAAACGATTGCCATGTCCAAAGAATCGTGTCCTCTGTGGTAGTCGAAGAAGCAAGGTGTCCTCATCGAGATCGACTCCTCTGGATCTCGGCTCGTGTAGCTCAAATCTTGGCTCTGGGTCTGGTCCGTACAAGGTCATCTCCAACTCGTCAATCCTTCGTAGAAGGTGTGCCACATACTCTTGAGCTTCCCGCCATCTGTTCTTCTCTGTCGTGATCTCCTTGCGGGCCTTCTGTAGCTCCTTGCTTGTATTATCTAGTACATCCTCCTGGGCGACGACAAATCGTGCCAACTGTGTAACCGTGGCATCCTCATCCTGAATCTCCTTCGGGTCGAGAAGGTTATCGCTGCGCGGATGGTAACGGAACACCGTACTCTCCAATTCTCTGGTGTAGATACGGGTAATGTGCCGCATTGCTCGTCGTGATACTTCTTGGATACCCATCTGCATTGTAGATCTCCTGGCAATGCAGTGTATCGGGCGATTGCCTGGGCCCTTTTTCCTAGCAGGTACCTTAATCCTCACGTCACAAGCCTTGATCAATCCTGCTTGTCTGATCACTTCCACTTGGTATTGGGGCTTCTCAAAATCTCCGAGAGTCTGTAGCATATGCCAAAGTTCCGCGGCGTGACCAACTCCCAGATCAACGTAGTTGAATTCTTCCTCCATCTGTCACAAGAGTGCTTTACGTAAGAACTCGGAATTTTTAAATTGTGACAAGGTAAGGGAAAATTCCAGCAAGAGACAAGAAAAGAGAGAAGGGGATAAGTCGAGATGTCATTTCTTGTCTTCACTAATTTTTTTAGCTTTAGAAAATAGGTTTTATCCTCACTACGACCATTCTAACTAGGGTTGAGCCTACAGTCAAGTATGGCTCTGATACCACCTCTGTCGGGACCCCGAATTTGCAAATCCGGACCCTCTGTGTATTCAGCACTAGTCCAGGAACGCGCTAGTGCACACAGTCTTAACATCGGTATATATCACAATCATACCAAACGATACTATCAGAGTACTTTATTTAAATAATCAAAGGGTTACTCGACCTTATGGCCAAGTTACAAATACATGCCTGGCAAGGCGAAACTTATTAAAAGAGAAATAACAAAGAATGAAAATCAAATAAACTGTGGGCGCCATCCAAAGATACCACAGGCAACCGACCGGGCTCGCATCCCTAAGTAGACGGGTCCTCTTGGAACTCCTCCTCCGAACCGGCGTAGTCTCCTCTTCAACTGGTATTGTGTTGAGGCAAGGGTGAGTACTTGGTACTCAACAAGTCATGCACGTAATGCAGGCTAATATACTATATGCATGGCTTGGTACAAAGGAATAGCTCAGGGTATATTTGCAAGAAATGACTTTTGACAAGTAATAAAAGTAGATTCGAAAGCGGTAGAAATAAGTAAAGCATAAATAACTTTTCAAGAAGTTTAACAAACATTTTTCCCATCCTACACCATATTTCCATCACCTTCCTTGTTAAACCAACCCATCTTTTCAAAACCAAGTTATTTTAGTAAAGTCTACCCCTTGACTGTAATTCCCGAGCATTGTCGATGCAGTGGACTCGGCTATTCAAATAGATTCTACACTCTGCAGAGGTTATGCACTTTACCCACAAGATGGTCAAACACCACAAAGGCGAGTTCTCGTAACAAAGCCTTTCTAAGCCTCAAACAACACAGTGGTCCTCTCCAGACGTGCTCTACACCATCCCTTCCTTAGCCAAGGCGAAGTATGGGACCAACACACCGTTAGATGGGTACCTGCCACAGCCACGATACGCTCCCCGCACAATCACACAAACGGTGTAATCGACACCCTGAGGCTCCACAAGTGAGTCCTTAGCGACTTAGTCAACTAGGGCCGTCCCATTCCAGCCATGTGGTTGCAAGTATGACCAGTTCAAAGGCTTGCAAGGTTAAGTCCTTAGAGTGACCAGGGCAAGACTACGAAAAACCAAATCATCACTCCCAATGCCACAACCGGCCCACTGATTACTCTTGCCACATGCCCTGGCCGAAATCGTTTATCAAACCCCAGTTGATTACCATGCACCACGTGCCGTCAACATCACATGATACTTTTCCAAAACAGGTTCAATATATCATTAAGTCCATATTAGCATTTGATTGTCCAAAATCATGTCATGAGCACGAAAGGTGTCTAAGCAAAGATACTACAACGGTCTAAACCCATGTTGGCAATTTAATAATGTCCAACTAGTAAACCACAACTAGGGTGACAAAGGGTCATGGCACATACTTAAGTAATCAAGGTGTCATATAGCAAATTGGTATTTATCTAACCCCCATGTTTAAACAAAGTATTTTTCTAATTGAACTAGCATGCAATAGTTTAAATCAAAATAGATTTCGAAATAGGATCAACATGGTCAAAGCACAACTTGCCTTCAAAAAGTACTTGCTCTTGGTCTTGAGTTGGATCCTGAGTCAACACTTCTCCCTCGAATCCTTCCGGCACTTCAACGTCTACTCGTAAAGCGTGCAAATAGCAAATACACAAATAAACACTAGGCAAAAGATCCCAAAACTCCAAATAAAATCCATAAACAGAGAGAACATAATTTTCTGGATTTTTAGAAACTGGAATCGTCAAATTTGGAGTTAAAACGCAAAAGTTATGATTATTTAAAGTTTAAATAATCAATTAAATAATATTACAGAGAAAAACTTTAGTCCAAAAATTAAATAAAATTCATATTTAGGTAGATCTCAATTTTATACAAATTTAGAAATTTGAATCGCTCAAATCGGAGTTGAAACGCAAAAGTTATAAGCGTTTGAAGTTTTGAAATTCAAATCAATTATTAAACCGATTTATTAAATCATTTTCTTTTTTCGGAAATTAATTATTGCGTCAGCATGGACACGTGTCAGCTCCTGATTGGCTGGCTGACGTCAGCCGGTCCATGGACTTGGTCCACGCTTGGCTCGGGTCTACGGTGGACTCGGTCCCACGGCTCCACGCGGAGACCGACATGTGGGCCTACAGATGACGTCATTGACGCCAAGACACCGGCCGGGATACCGGCCGACAAGCGGTTTCACCGTGACGTCGGCGATGACGTCATGGTGCGGTTTTCTGTCCCGCCGACGCTGGCCCGCTGTCGGCGTCTCACGCGCTGGGTGCGCTGATCGGCGGTCAAGCTTCCCGACGCAATCACGGCCGTCGATTTAAAATCCGACGGTATGGATTGGGTCTCGGTTTCACGTTTTGGATTAACGGCGGATCCGAGCCGTTGGATCTTGATCCAACGGTTGAAATTAACCCTAACTCAGACGTTACCCACGTTACAAGCTAACGTGGCGATTATGGGCCGTTGGATCTTGATCCAACGGCCCGATCTAATATGGGATCTTAGGGTTGGGATAGAACGTGGGCTCACCTCAACCGTCCGATTTGGATCTGACGGTTCACCGAGCTTCGGACGGCGATGGCTTCGCGGCGCGGCTGAGCTCACGGCGCCGAGGATGACGACCACGCGGCGCCGGGCGTCTCCGGCCAAGTGAGTGCACTCAACAGTGCGCTGGCCGGGGTTCGGATCCGGTCTTGGTTGCGGCGAAACGGCTTGCCGTGGCGGAATCGTCGAGGAACGCGGTGGAAGAGAGAGGCACCACTGGCGAGCTTTGCGGCTAGACGGCGGCGGCTAGGGCTCAAACTCGAGGAAAAGGTGCGCGACGGATGAAGCTTCAACGGCGGCCTTGGGGCTTTAAATAGTGCCTCGACGCGGCGCGCAACACACGAAACCCTAACGCACACGGCGCCCACGGGCGAGCGATCCGTCTCGGTCGGATCGGGAACGATGACGCTGGCCGTTGGATCTCGATCCAACGGCTCGCGTCTTGACGAACTCGGTCGAGCGGCTGACGGCCGGTCCGGTCGGACTCGAACTTCGAGTCGACTCGGGCTCGATCGGATGAAACGATACTTGACCCGAGTTTGATTTTCCAGCGATTTAATAATTAAAATAATTCCCAGTAATTCATTTAATTCATTAAAAATAGCAAATGACTCAGAAAAATTCCAGAAAAATTCTGGAAAATACTTTGGATCATTTTGGACTCAAATAAAATATTTCCAACAAAAATTTATTTGCAAAATTAAATTCTTTAATTATTTCAAAATGGAATAAATTCAAATAAATTCCAAATAAATCCAAATAAATTCCAGAAAATTCCAAAAATTCACCAAAGTGCCAAATCACACATGAATTTAGGAAAAGTAAAATTTTGGGGTGTTACAGAGGGCTTAATACAAATCGATCCCGAATAAATCATTTGAGGCAATAAAAATACCCGAAAAATTCTAGAAAAATTCTAGAAAATATTTTGAGATATTTTAAACTCAAATAAAATATTTTCAACAAAACTTTATATAAACTTTTCCAAATAATTAATTAATTTCATTAAAAGGGCTTAATTCAAAGCAAATTCAAATAAATCCAATAAATAGCAAACGAGCTCCGAAAAATCTCAAAAATTACAGAAGAACTTCTTGAAACACAAGGAATCCAAATAAAATAAAATTTATTTTATTTGAGGTTTAAAATAATCAAATTAAATTGTTTTAGCTTTTAGAAAATTCAAATCAAGTTTTATAAACGCGAGAAAATCAACGAAAACTTTTGGGAAGCTAAACAAAACCAAAAATTTTTGAAAACCCAAATTTTGGGATGTTACAATGTTGCCAACATATACTGTTTCGTCATCATGGTTGATGGATGTCTTCATTGATGTACATGCCTGCGTGCCTAGTACTTGACGCTACTCGTGTGCACTTCTGATTCATACATTTTACCGCCCGGAGTGGCATTAGTTGAAAAGTAATAGAGTTGTTTCAGTGTTAAGCATCATTGTATTACTTAAAGTTATGATTAATCGTTTGGTCAGAAAGTTGTATTTATTATGATATCGGTGTTCAGGGGAAGTGGCCTCTTCTTTGCGCACCACTCCACTTCCTACGGGTAAAGGCAAGTACATCGTGGGGTTGAATATGGTCGTGAGTAATATGTGACACTTCCTGTTTTATAATATGTGATACTTCCTGTTTACTCATAGCGTTGCAAATTTAGATGAATTATGGTTGAGAGTGGGATTTTGGCAAGTGTATGGTAGAACGATAAAGCGAATAGACAGTATTTAATATGGAAAGCATCCAATATTTTACTCACTGTCTTTAAGTGAACATTCTTGCTTTTGATACGCCGTACTAATGTTATCGATTAAATTGTCTTGTTATGAGTGTGTTATGCATATGAGTATTCTTATGCATATATGTATTCTTATGCATATGGTTGTGATGAGGAGAATGGGTTCATAGGGAAATTAAATGCTCTGTTGACAGTGTTGTCGCATGATAGATGAGCAATGAAAAGTAAATGTTGCATCATTTGCACTCATAGCATACAAAGGGCCAGGTTGGTGAGTAAGTCATAACTAATCCGGTGAGGTCGGTGAGAAAGTTATGACTAATCCGGAGTGCCCTTGTGTAAAACCTACTTTGGGGTAGGTACTTGCATGGGCTGGAGGTAGAGGGTGAACAACGACGGGTGTTCCCTCAGCTATACCGGTATAATGGATGAAAAGGTGCATGAGCATGTTTGCATTCATTGCATTACATTGCTATTGATAGACTACTCAGTCATGTGGAAAAAGGGTTAAGACGTCGATTTGTGGTCACAATTAAAGATGTGTAAGGATCGTGATATTACCGGTTTTCTTTTCCATTTCTATGTGCTGAATTCAATTAAGAGTTGTGAGTATGTGACTGCTTAAGAAATTCTATTTGGCTATGTCTATTCCTTTAATTTACTTGTGAAGGAGAACGCGGTGCTACGCTAGCCGAAAACAAAACTTTTCTACTGCGAACACCCAGGAAACATGCGAGTCAGAGATCATGGAGCATTACCCTTGGAGCACGTTAGCAGCGGAAGTAGAGTGGGTGAAACCTCCCCGCGTGCTCCGAAGCACAATACGTAGTCGAACACGACGTGGTACAACTCCTCCTCGTCGCGGATCACCGTCACAACAGCGTTGTTATAGTCACACAATTGATGTAACCAATTGAATCGATCAGCGCCGACGCAAGAGCGATGACGCCTCTACGGTATCCACACGTCCGGGGTGGGATCACTGCGCGCTGGTGTGCTAGCACCCACGCGTGCGGCTAGGGTTTTAGGGGCAGTGGGACACGGTGGCGTCTAGGGTTTGTGGTGGGGAGACTATCACTCTGCACGGCCCCACGCCTCCTTTATATAGAGCGCACTAATGTGCCTTCTTTAATAGAAGCCCACTAGGGCTCGCACTAATGGATCTTCTACAATAGAAATCCATTAAGACACCAAAGGATCCAAATCCACATAAACCCACTAATGGATCCAATCCATTAGACATGATCCAACCCGTTAAGTGTGTGACCCATTAGGCTCATGTACAAGTTGGTCGCGGTCCCGGAGAACCCCTTTTCCAGACCACAATTCAATAGCGGTACCTAGCAGCACATATTGACCCCCAAATGTATACAATGATCGAATCAGCTGAACCTTGATACACTCACATAGGATGCTTTTGCCACACGATATTAGTCAAACTCAAGGCGAGAAGCTTGCCACCATTGTGATAGCTCGACAAATTCACTCGTTAATGTAATGGATATAATTTGTGATTAACTCTTTAATCACTTTGGCATGGCCATGCACTTTTTCTTATCCATCCACACCAAGGGGCCCAAAGATATCTCTCCCGTTATCAAGGAGGGGCAAATTCCATCTTGATGTCTTACATCTCACGTCATGTTTCATGGCATACCCGTAAGCTACCTTTATAACTCCCCTGTTATGGTGAAGCGTTTGATAGCCCCAAAGTATACAATTACACATGCTGAGAATCAATAAGAATCTCAGGTCAAAGGATCATATAGGTATACCACTCGAGACTATATCCTGATGGCACTTCTTAAGATAACAATCTCAGCAGTGTCTTAGAGCGGATCTATCCAACCCCATGTTATCTAACATGTGCCCACATTATTGATTTGATATCTCCATATCTATGGTATGTGAAACATTACCATCAATCAATATATATGCTGGTCAAATCACTATTGTCCCACATAATGATATGTGACCAGGCATCATTTAGAATAATATCATATAACCAATGTGTTTCACAATTAAGTCATACTCAATGAACAAAGGAGTGACATTTATTCATGGAACTGATAAGTACATGAACATAGACGTATGATATAATCATCTCACATGATTGTCTCTAGGGCATATCACCAACAATCTCCCACTTGCACTAGAGTGCATCATGCAAGTATCTAATACCCATGGCTCTTGTGTGTGACTCATGCTTCGGCTGCGGAAGATGTTTTGTCAGCGGATAAGCGACATTCAGATCCGTGTGCACTTTGCAAATCTTCACATCTCCTCCATCGACGATCTCTCGGATGAGGTGATAACGCCTGAGTATATATTTGGATTTTTGGTGGGACCTAGGCTCCTTCGCTTGTGCAATGGCACCACTATTGTCACAATAGAGGTCCACTGGACAGGATGCACTAGTGACAACTCCCAACTCAGAAATAAATTTTTTCATCCAAACAGCCTCCTTTGCAGCTTCAGAAGCTGCAATATACTTAGCCTCTGTAGCGGAATCAACTACTGTCTCTTGCTTGGAACTTTTCCAGCTCACTGCCCCACCATTGAGACAGAATACAAAACCGGATTGCGATCGTGAATCATCTTTATCGGTTTGGAAGCTAGCATCAGCGTAACCCTTTATGACGAGCTCTTCTTAACCTCCAAAGACCAAGAACATATCTCTAGTCCTTCGCAAGTACTTGAGAATAGTCTTTACAGCCATCCAATGACTCTCACCTGGATTTGATTGGTATCTGCTCGTAACACTTAGAGCATAAGAAACATCTGGGCGTGTGCACAACATGGCGAACATGATGGATCCAATAGCAGAGGCATATGCAATGCTACTCATTCTATCCAGCTCATCAGGTGTCGAAGCACACTGAGTCTTGCTAAGACTAACACCATGTGACATTGGCAGGAAACCTTTCTTGGAATTCTGCATTTCTAACCGTTTCAAAACCTTGTCAATGTACGTACTTTGGCTTAATCCGATTAGCCTCCTCGATCTATCTCTATAAATCTTTATGCCCAAAATGTAAGCTGCATCTCCCAAATCTTTCATCGAGAAACATTTTCTCAGATAAGATTGAACAGTTTCTAACATTAGAATATCATTTCCAATTAATAAAATATCATCCACATACAAGACCAAAAATACAATTGCGCTCCCACTTGCCTTCTTGTAAACGCAAGGTTCCTCTTCGTTCTTGATGAAATCAAACTCTTTGACCACTTTATCAAAACGAAGATTCCAACTCCAAGATGCTTGCTTCAGTCCATAAATGCACTTTCGAAGCATGCATATCTTGCTGACATTCTTAGGATCATCAAAAGTGCATTTATGGACACATCCTTAGGATCATTCCAACTCCAAGATGCCTGCTTCAGTCCATAAATGCACTTTCGAAGCATGCATACCTTGCCAACATTCTTAGGATCATCAAAATCTTCAGGTTGTGTCATGTACACATCCTCACTTAGGTCTCCATTTAGGAAAGCCATTTTGGCATCCATTTCCCACCTTTCTTCTGGACGATCACAGGGTTGGCCAGCCATTCGAAATAGTCGATTTCCCGAATGAAGCCGGCCTTCAGGAGTTTATCCAGGTTCTCCCTTATTACGACCACTTTCTCGTTTGAATGTTTAACATAAGCCTCACAGCCCCAAATCTTTAGGTAAGACAAATCAGGACGTTTCCCTTTCCACATCTCATATGGTGTCTTACTTACGGATTTCGATGGAACCCTATTTAAGGTGAACGCAGCAGTATCTAGAGCAAGTCCCGAAAGAGATAACGAAAGATCGGTTTGACTCATCATAGATCGAACCATGTCTAACAGAGTCCGATTCCTCCGTTCAGACACGCCATTCAACTGATGCGTCCCTTGCGGAGTCAATTGTGAAACAATTCCACAACTCTTAAGATGATCATTAAACTCATGGCTCAAATATTCACCTCCACGATCAGATCGCAGAAATTTGATTGTCTTGCCCAAATGATTTTGTACTTCATTCTGAAACTCCTTGAACTTTTCAAAAGATTCAGACTTATGCTTCATTAAATAGATATAGCCATATCTACTAAAGTCATCAGTAAAAGTAATGAAGTACTAAAATCCAACTTTGTCCACAACGCTCATTGGTCCACATACATCCGTATGTACTAAAGCCAACAATTCACTGGCCCTATCACTTGAACCAGTGAATGGCGTCTTAGTCATCTTGCCAAGTAAACAAGAGTCGCATGTTTCAAATGATTCGCAATCAAATGAATCAAGAAGACCATCTCTATGGAGCTTCTGCACGCGTTTCTCATTTATGTGGCCTAAGCGACAATGCCATAAATAGATGCGATTAAAATCATTTGTTTTGAGCCTTTTAGCATTAATATTATAGACAAATTTATCTTCAAGTTCGAGCACATATAGCCCATTCAATAATGGACAATGACCATAGAGCATACCATTGAAATAAATTAAACAACATTTGTTCTTTATTACAAAATCAAAGCCATCTTCTTCCAAACATGAAGAAGAGATAATGTTTCTGCTCAAAGCTGGAATGTAATAACAATTATTCAATTCCAAAACTAATCCTGAAGGTAACAATAAAGGATAAACGCCAACATCCACTGCAACAACCTTTGCGCCATTGCCGACGCGAATTTCCACTTCACCACTTGCACAACTTCTAGTCCTTCTCAGCCCCTGCAATTATTTGCAAGTGTAAATCATCGATCCAGTATCAAATACCCATGACTCGTTTGGACAAGTAGCAAGATTAATTTCTATAACATTAATACCTGAAGTGGAAGCCAAAGTTCCATTCTTTTTATCCTCCAGATATTTCTTGCAGTTTCTACGCCAATGACCAGGTTTATGGCAGTAGTGACATTCATCAGAAGCAACAGGACCACCCTTGGTCTTACCATCATGCTTAGGTTTCGGGTTCGAGATCACATCCTTACCCTTGCCTTTTGCCCCACACTTCCTTTTCTTACCACCATCCTTTTGGACCATCATCACATGATTATTTCTTTTCTTGATGCTTTCCTCTGCTGTCTTAAGCATCCCATGCGGTTCAAACATGTTTTTCTCCATGCCATTCAAATGAAAGTTCATGATGAAAGGCTCGAAGCTTGCAGGAAGCGACTAGAGAATCACATAAGTGGCCAACTCTTGGCTTAAGGGGGAGTCAGTTTCTCCAAGTTCTCAATGTAACCAATCATCTTGATCATATGAGGACTCACCGGACTACCTTCAGTTAGCTTGCACACAAACAGAGCTTTTGAGATTGAGAATCTCTCAGCCCTAGCTTGGTTCTCAAACATGCTACATAGGCCTGTGATCATAGCATAGGCATTCGTGTTCTCATATTGCTTCTGAAGCTCAGAGTTCATTGTAGCAAGCATGAGACAGCCAACATCAACCTCATCATTGACATGCTTATCATAAGCACGTCGTTCAGCAGCAGTAGCATCATCAGCTAGTTCCTCAGGATATGGCTCCTCAATGATATTCTCCTTTTTCTCTTGTTGAGAACAATTCTCAAGTTACGATACCAATCAATAAAATTTGTTCCAGAGAGCTTCTCTCTCTCCAGAATCGATCGCAAGTTAAAACCAGAGTTATTGACAGTATTAGGCGCCATCTATAACAGTAAAGCAAAGTTTTAGCACAATGTTCATGTTAACCTTCTATTAATCAATTTTAATAAAAGATGCTCCCATTAAAATCACTTTCCCTCTAGTGCATTTTAGTAGGACAAGATCCATAGTCATCCAAAGATCTAGTGCACGGAAGCGACTCCTAGGACTAAGTGACATAGGTAGGCAACCCCTTGCCAATCACATCGTATGCGACTCTTGTTCGTTGGGTGGCATCCAATGCCCTGACTCCCAACACTGATGCCCCGAGGCCCAAAACCATTTTGATAGCCTCGATAAGTAAACCAATACTATGCGTGTGAAGTCCGACTTCATCCCGATGGTCAAGGAAATTAATGGCACCCTGCTGTATGCTGAAACTGCCAATTAACGTACAAGACCTTATGGGTGCAGCTATTGGAAGGGCATCAAACACTTAATTTTTTGAGGGAAACTATTCTATCATATGAAAATCATATCCACCAACTATGAAATATGAAGGAATAGCATGACAGGAATCATCACAAATAATCATATTGACTTGTGAAATGGTATGGCCCGTGGCGTTCCGATCTCCATCATCGCGCTTCATGTCCACCGAGTCACCATGCTAGAAGCCTCCATGATAATACACTAAGCTACTACACATAATAGCTAGTAACAAATTATATGAGGATATGAAGCATCACAAATCAGCACGCAGGCTGTTATACAATAACATGGCAGCCCAAGCTGCAATTAACCATAGCACGCAGACTATGAAAATTACATTAATGCATCACATACACACAAGGGAGCCATACCATTCATATCATTCCCTGCAAAAACAAGTTAGGCGCTGGATCAAATTCTAGCGCGCGTGATGTGAACAAGTTTTAATTAGTGGGCGCTATGCTGACTATCGGCGGTCCCGCTATGGAAATCTACGAAAGCGCTATGGAAATCCAATCGGATTGATCAAATCATACCGATCCCAAGCCATCAGAACGTCTCAATTTCCATAAGATTCTTGAGAAGGCGGCAACCACACCAATCTCGATATGTTGGCACGATCTATTCGACACGAGCTACTACCCCGATGGTGTTACCAGCCGGTAGGGGTAATGCACGGCACGAAACAAAACGAGCACGAACTAATCTTTTGATCGTGTAGGCCCCTCGAGAATATTGTGCGCATGCGGCCTCGATCTGTTGGCTAATATCATAGATGGCACATGACGGAAGTCCAGATGGTGTTTCCAGCAGGTATGGACCAGTCGCGACACGATCTACATAAAGCACGAACTAATCTTTTTGGCCTCATAGCACTACCAACTCGTACCTCATGAACCCTATACCGATTGATCTCATCAACCCATGACCAACTCAACAGCACATCAACATATGTGTAGCAACCAGATCCAAGACAACGCAAGATCGGCTCTGATACCACTGAAGGAGAACACGGTGCTACGCTAGCCGAAAACAAAACTTTTCTACTGCGAACACCCAGGAAACATGTGAGTCAAAGATCATGGAGCATTACCCTTGGAGCACGTTAGCAGCGGAAGTAGAGTGGGTGAAGCCTCCCCGCGTGTTCCGAAGCATAGTACGTAGTCAAACACGACGTGGTACAACTCCTCCTCGTCGCGGATCATCGTCACAACAGCGTCGTTGTAGTCGCACAGTTGGTGTAGCCGATTGAATTGATCAGTGCCGACGCAAGAGCGATGATGCCTCTACGATATCCACACGTCCGGGGTGGGATCATCTCACGCTGGTGTGCTAGCACCCACGCGTGCGTCTAGGGTTTTAGGGGCAGTGGGACGCGGTGGCGGCTAGGGTTTGTGGTGGGGAGACTGTCACTCTGCATGCCCCCACGCCTCCTTTATATAGAGCGCACTAACGGGCCTTCTGTAATAGAAGCCCACTAGGACTCGCACTAATGGATCTTCTACAATAGAAATCCATTAAGACGCCATAGGATCCAAATCCACATAAACCCACTAATGGATCCAATCCATTAGACATGATCCAACCCGTTAAGTGTGTGACCCATTAGGCTCATGTACAAGTTGGCCACGATCCCGGAGAACCCCTTTTCCAAACCACAAGTCAATAGCGGTACCTAGCAGCACATATTGACCCCCAAATGTACACAATGATCGAATCAGCTGAACCTTGATACACTCACATAGGATCCTTTTGCCACACGATATCAGTCAAGCTCAAGGCGAGAAGCTTGCCACCCTTGTGATAGCTTGACAAATTCACTCGTTAATGTAATGGATATAATTTGTGATTAACTCTTTAATCACTTTGGCCTGGCCATGCACTTTTTCTTATCCATCCACACCGAGGGGCCCAGAGATATCTCTCCCATTATCAAGGAGGGGCAAATTCCATCTTGATCTCTTACATCTGACGTCATGTTTCATGGCATACCCGTAAGCTACCTTTATAACTCCCCTGTTATGGTGAAGCGTTTGATAGCCCCAAAGTATACAATTACACATGCTGAGAATCAATAAGAATCTCAGGTCAAAGGATCATATAGGTATACCACTCGAGACTATATCCTGATGGCACTTCTTAAGATAACAATCTCAGCAGTGTCTCAGAGCGGGTCTATCCAACCCCATGTTCTCTAACATGTGCCCACATTATTGATTTGATATCTCCATATCTATGGTATGTGAAACATTACCATCAATCAATATATGTGCTCAAATCACTATTGTCCCACATAATGATATGTGACCAGGGATCATTTAGAATAATATCATATAACCAATATGTTTCACAATTAAGTCATACTCATTGAACAAAGGAGTGACATATATCCATGCAACTGATAAGTACATGAACATAGACGTATGATATAATCATCTCACATGATTGCCTCTAGGGCATATCACCAACAATCTCCCACTTGCACTAGAGTGCATCATGCAAGTATCTAATACCCATGGCTCTTGTGTGTGACTCATGCTTTGGCTGCGGAAGATGTTTTGTTAGTGGATCAGCGACATTCAGATCCGTGTGCACTTTGCAAATCTTCACATCTCCTCTATCGACAATCTCTCGGATGAGGTGATAACGCCTGAGTATGTGTTTGAATTTTTGGTGGGACCTAGGCTCCTTCGCTTGTGCAATGGCACCACTATTGTCACAATAGAGGTCCACTAGACAGGATGCACTAGTGACAACTCCCAATGAGAAACAAATTTTCTGATCAAAACAGCCTCCTTTGCAGCTTCAGAAGCTGCAATATACTCAGCCTCTGTAGTGGAATCAACTACTGTCTCTTGCTTGGAACTTTTCCAGCTCACTGCCCCACCATTGAGACAGAATACAAAACCGGATTGCAATCGTGAATCATCTTTATCGGTTTGGAAGCTAGCATCAGCGTAACCCTTTACGATGAGCTCTTGTTCTCCTCCAAAGACCAAGAACATATCTCTAGTCCTTCGCAAGTACTTGAGAATAGTCTTTACAGCCATCCAATGACTCTCACCTAGATTTGATTGGTATCTGCTCGTAACACTTAGAGCATAAGAAACATCTGGGTGTGTGCACAACATGGCGTACATGATGGATCCAATAGCAGAGGCATATGGAATCCTACTCATTCTTTCCCGCTCATCAGGTGTCGAAGCACATTGAGTCTTGCTAAGACTAACAGCATGTGACATTGGCAGGAAACCTTTCTTGGAATTCTGCATTTCGAACCGTTTTAAAACCTTGTCAATGTACGTACTTTGGCTTAATCCGATTAGCCTCCTCGATCTATCTCTATAGATCTTTATGCCCAAAATATAAGCTGCATCTCCCAAATCTTTCATCGAGAAACATTTTCTCAGATAAGATTGAACAGTTTCTAACATTAGAATACCATTTCCAATTAATAAAATATCATCCAGATACAAGACCAAAAATACAATTGCTCTCCCACTTGCCTTCTTGTAAACGCAAGGCTCCTCTTTGTTCTTGATGAAATCAAACTCTTTGGCCACTTTGTCAAAACGAAGACTCCAACTCCGAGATGCCTGCTTCAGTCCATAAATGTACTTTCGAAGCTTGCATATCTTGCCAACATTCTTAGGATCATCAAAACCTTCAGGTTGTGTCATGTACACATCCTCACTTAGGTCTCCATTTAGGAAAGCCATTTTGACATCCATTTCCCACCTTTCTTCTGGACGATCACAGGGTTGGCTAGCCATTCGAAATAGTCGATTTCCCGAATGAAACCGGCCTTCAGGAGTTTATCCAGGTTCTCCCTTATTACAGCCACTTTCTCGTTCGAGAAACGGTGCAACTTCCGTCGTACTGGATGCTAGCCGGGCCGTACTTGCAGTTTGTGCTCGATCACCTCCCTCAAGACGCCCGGCATGTCTGTTGGCTCCTAGGACAATATGTCTTTGTTATCTCGAAGGAAGGTGACGAGCTCAAGTTCCTATTTGGGATCCAGCTCAGCCACGACGTGGGTGCACCTACTCGGATTGTTCTCCTCGAGCTGCATGGCTTTTGTTACGCTGCTGGGCTGGATCGCTGCCTTCTCTGGGCCCAGCTGGGGCAGCAAGCCGGCGAGAGCCAGGACTTTACTCTCGCAACCATGCGCTGCCTTAAGGTCGCCCTGTACAGTGATGACGCCGTTGGGTTTCGGAAGTTTCATGCAGCGGTGGTCGTAATGGTTAAGCCACCATGAATTTGATCAGGGCATGGCGCCCGAGAATGGCGTTGTAGGGGAGGTCTGCTGTAACATCCCAAAATTTGGGTTTTCAAAATTTTTTGGTTTAGTTTAGTTTTCCAAAAATTTTCGTTGATTTTCTCACTTTAATAAAGCTTGATTTAAAATTTTCTAATACTCAAATAATTTAATTTGATTATTTTATACTTCAAATAAAAGAAATTCAGTTTTAGTTGGGTTCCTTGTGCTTCAAGGAATTTTTCTATATTTTCTGACATTTTTCGGAGCTTGTTTGCTATTTATTGGATTTATTTGGAATTGATTTGAATTAAGACTCTTCTTGGAATTAATTAAATATTTAGAAAGTTTATACAAAATTTTATTGCAAATATTTTATTTTAGTTCAAAATGTCTCAAAATATTTTCTAGAATTTTTCTGGTATTTTTATTGCCACAAATGATTTATTTGAATTTTTGGAATTGTTTTTATTCGAAAAATCAGAATTTCCTTGGCCGTACCACGTGCGCCATGTGTTGCCACCAGAATCGGCCACGTCACCCAGTCTGGGTCACTCACGCCAAGTGCTCGATAAAATGCCGTTTTTTGATCCAAACTCCTCCAAACTTGATTTTTCTTAACCTAGCCATCTCCCCCAACCCTTTGTAGACCTACCATGACCCTCCCCCATGTCCTCAATGCTAGATCAATTTTCCAAAACCTCGAGCCGCCGCCGAGAAGCTCCAAGCATCGCTCAATGATGGCCGAACTTTACATCATATTTCCCGTCAGCTCGTCGACTCTTTTTGAGATCCGTCTTCGCCACAGTGAGCCATGATGTTCCCTCTATCTACCCTCCAAATTTCGTACAATTTGGTTCACGGAATCAAAGTTATGCCCATTTCAATCTCAAAAACTGCGGAGGCCCGTTCTCCCTCGTTTTTGCGAGTTTGACTGTGAAATTTTTTGTGTAGACTCCTGGTGATGTCCTATACATGATGCTCACCCTAACCCACAGTTTTTTCCTCTGGATTTTGTGCATAAAATTCTTTTCCCCGATCAAACTGCATTGCAAACAGCTGAAAACTTCCTCGCGCGTTCCCTGTTGATCCAAAAGGTAGAACTCAAATCCTCTTCCATCACTTTGTGCATTAGGGTCCCAAATAGTTCTCTGTAAAATTTGGTTTAGTTCCGTGCATTACGCTAAAAGTTATGGCCGTTTGAAGTTTAGCTCCGAAAGCCGTTCGTCGGCAGTTTGTGATCAATCCGTTGGGTCACCTCAAAATCCGCCTATACCGTTGAGATCGTCTCACCGCGTTCTACGTGGTGAACAATCCCCCTTTGCTGTTGCATCTACCGAAATATTTAATATTAGTTAGCGTCGTCTTTTCGCCGTCGCCGCGCGCCGCCTTTTGCCGCCAACCATCTTAGCTCGCTTTGGCCGTGTTGTCCCATCCTTTGGGTTATCATTTACTGTTTTGGTCCATCTTTAGAGTTCTTTTGGTTTCCGTTTACCGTCAAAGCCTTGTTCCGGCTTAAAACCGTCGTCTTTCGACCTAATCCTTCGTTACTGGTTCACGTTTCGGTTAGCCATCCTTGGTAACGTTTTATTACGGCGATGTCGTTGCACCGATGGTCGATACCTTGTTTCATGAGCGTCCCATCATCGCTTCACTTTTGCCGTTAACGTTTCACCGTTAACGTTCCATCGTTAACGTCCCGCCGTTAACGTTCCGCCGTTAACGTCCTGCCGTTAACATTTTGCCGTTAACGCTCCGTCATTAACGCTTCACCGTTAACGTTCCACCATTAACGTTCCGTCGTTAATGTTCCACCGTTAACATTCCGTCGTTAATGTTTCGCCGTTAACGCTTCGCCATTAACACTCTGCCGTTAACGTTCCGCCGTTAATGCTCCACCGTTAACGTTCCACCGTTAACGCTCCATCATTAACGTTTAGCCATTAACGTTCCGCCATTAACGCTTCATCGTTAACGCTTGGCTCTCATCGCTTCGTTGTCATTGCATGCGTGCATTCATGCAAGAGCCCTAGTGCGATATCCTCATCTATTCTATCATCATGATGTGAGCCTAGCCTCATCGTCTTATCATCTTCAAAGCCGAACCAAAACCCTAACCTAAGACCGGTTCGATGGACTAAGTTCATCGTGAGCCGCGTTGTTATCTTTGCAATCTTTCCCGTTGTTTCAATCGTGGTAAGGCACTTGTCCTTGTCCTATCCCTCTTTTGTTTGATTGTGTATCTGTTTAGTCAACAAAAGTTAACTTTGAGCATCATCTTAGTTCATTGAGAACTAACATATCCTTATGGACCCGGTCTATAGATCGAGAGCCCATATTTCGTTGTCTGTCCAATCGAGATAATAACTTCAGAAGAAATATTCCTTGGAATATTATTCTTTCTCTCTCAATTATTAGTCTTTCCCTCTTCGGTGTATTTTCCGAAAGTCCGTTCTCTTTTGTCTAAACTTCGATCTAATCCGTTCGAGTTCCTAAATTCTTCCAAGCCGTTGTGCCCAATGCTATTGTTCTTAATTTGGAGTTTTACTTGTTTTGTCTTTTGAATTGGTTTGTATTTGCTTCTTCTTTAATCATTAGACGCGTGGTCCGGAAGTCGTTCTAAAGGGCTGAAGATCAAGGAAGTGAAGATTGAAGATCGAGGATCAAGAATCAAAGATAAAGAGTAAAGAACAGTAAAAAAATTGGAAGGGCCAGGCAAGTTGTGCTTTGACCATGCTGATCCCATTTTTGAAACTTATGTTGTTTCAAATTATTGCATGCTAGTTTAAGTTAAACTGATTTCAATTAATTTGGGATTAGATAATCTACCTACTTGTTATTGCCACCTTGTCTATAATAATTGTATGCCATGATTCATTTGTCACCCTAGGATTGTTGATTAATAGTTTGTAGCTAATAAATTGCTAACATGGGTTAGATAGAACGTATTAGTCTGTTTAGACCTGCAACGGGTCAGTGCCATCATTTTAGAATTACAAATGTCAATATTGATTAATAGAATATGCAATGTATTTTGAAATGGTGTGACGTGTTGCCGACACGATGATGTTGATATGCGGAGGCCTTCGTGCTTTTTCAAGGATGTTGAGTTGTTGTTGGCATTGTGTTACTGTGACACCACGGAATGCCGAGACACCGTAAACAAATGTGAATTAGAGAATGTGACCTTATAAAGTATGAAATCGGAGATTAAAACTTTACGTTATGCAGTTTAATCGCGTTTCCGGGCCGATTTCGGAAGTTTGGGCCTTCCCGGAGGAGTTTGGGCCTTAGGGGGGTGAGTCGTGGGCCTTGGTGGGAGAGAGTTAGGGCCCATGAGGGAGAAGAGGCAGAATTTTGGGGGCTAGGGGCGTCCCTCCCTGCCCTAGCCGCCCCACCCCCAATCCCCATCTCTCTTGGGTGCCTCCTCCTCTCCCTCTTGGGCGCCTCCTCCCCTCCCCCTTGGGTGCGCCCCCAATTCCTCCTCTCCACCTCCTTTGCTGCAAAGAGGAGATCCCCCACCACACAACCTCGCTGTCCCCTCCAACGGGAAGCCCCGCGACGAGGAGATCCGGCGATTCTAGCGCGAGGAGGACGTTCGGGAGGCTCGGGAGGATAGATCTCGGCGTTCGTCGTTCGTCGGGAGGAGGTAAGGCATGGGTGATCCTTGGGTTTGGGTCTAGGTACTGTTATAGGGATGAATTTCATGTTTTTAGATCAAGGGAGGTGCTGCCATGGGGTAGGATTGATGAAATCTAGAGTTGTGTTCATGTTCTGGTTCGGGCAGATTGGGAACCCGAACTAGGGCAGGCGTTTTCGCCAATTTCGAGTTTGAATCTGACCGTACGGACTTTTAGGAAGTTGTAGATAATTTCCTTATCTTTCCGTGCATATAAAGAAATTGAAATTCCGCCCAGCCGTTTAGAAGTTATGGCTGTTTTACCGAGCGCTGTCAAATCTGTGACGAGATTGGGACAGTTCGTGTTCAACGTTAGATTAATCAACATTAGAGTCCGAATTAGTCTTTCCCTATAACTAGAAAAAGTTGGGAAATTTCCTAAGCTATGCGGGGATGTACTTGTTTATTCAATTTGGAGTCCTAGAACAGAAGTTATTCCCATTGGAAGTCCGCTGTCCCGAAGGGACAGATTTGCTGTTTTCTGATTTTAGGAGTTGTATGCGAAGTCGGGTAGTGGGATTTATTTGTGTACTGTATTGTGGACCCAATTTGAGTGAGTGGCACGTGTTTGCAGGTGGTGTGCCTCCGGGAGTGCCCTCAACCTCTCGTCACTCCGTTACTCGTGGGTGAAGGCAAGTGTTTTGCGTGGTTTTTATGTCATACGTGCTGCTAGAATTGATTGATGGTATTTGGAATAGTTAACACGTTGTCTTGCCATGCCATGGAATTACATGTTATAATGGATAGGATGTCCTTAGGCCATGATTGAAATAATGTCGATGATATGGGGTCCTCATGCTATGATTAAAATGCTTGTCGTTGATAAAGGATTCATGCCATGTCTTTGAAAGGTTACCGTTGATTGTTGATCACGGTCTTACATGTTGAGAGGCCATACGTTGATATGCAATATTCTATTTATGAATACGTTACTGTCCATTTTGCATGCATGGCATATTTTCATGGCTGGCGGTGAGTTAAGTCATAACTATTCTGGTAGGGGCGGTGAGAACCAAGTTATGACTAGTCCGGGGCCATTCGATTGAGTAAGTCCTACCTCGTGATTCCATCACCGAGGTGACTGGAAGCGAGTGATAGGCACCCTCCATCTTCGGGATGGAAGGGGGAAAAGGGTGCATGCCGACGGGTGTGCACTCAACCATACCGGTATGAGTATTCCAGAAGACATGTGCATTGCATTGCATGAATGAAACTATGAATGAGAATGTTGTTGAATTGTTCATGAGTTCATGAGACGAACACCATATTGATCAAGAGATGATTATGATGTTTTTACCATGTCATGTACGTGAGAATGGTAATGATGTGATATGTAATGCTTATGAAGATTGAAGTTGATGGTTTGTTGTCTTGCACTGCTTTCCATTGTATTACACTTCGCTGAGTTATGAACTCACGCTTGTATTTTCGTTGTTTGTTTTCTTTAGGTACCATGAAATCGGGCGCATGGAAAGGGTTTTAGCTACACTACTCCACGTAGTATCATAATCTAGCAAATTCACTGTTGTGGAGACATGACAATAAGCATTACAATAATCTTTAGTGTATGGTCTCGTATGTTTGGTTGTCTCCCTCATGTGTATCATGTGGGGCTATGGAGGGAGTTGTTTTAACTTCCTAGATTTAAATTGATGCTTATTATTTTGCTATCGATGCTTATTGATGTTTTAGTTGATGTTTAGCTATCCTTATCGCTGCGTATGGATATCTCGTTTGTCTTACATATTGATATGATGCTATGTTGTTAAGTTTCATGCAAAAACAAAGGAGATGCTGCCAAAATTTCCAATTATTCCAAATGATTACTTGCTGTAATTTACCTTAAATTATGGTATTAAATGTGTTAGAGTCTATGTTTGGTGACATTCTGGGCTTAGTAAAGGCTGGGGTGTTACAGTTGGTATCAGAGCGAGGTTGTAGGTCCCTGGAATGTGTATTTAGTGTCATACTATAGGTTCAACTAAAATATGAAGTGGTATAACCTAGAAACATGGCTTAGGTTTTACTTAAAACTTTGCCATAGGATAGCAACATTAAAACTTGTGTAAGTGGAATAACTAATTTAAAACTTGACACACTCTGTTGCACAGTAGGAATGGGTATGTGTACCGTTGCTTTACGCTTAAATGTTGTATTTAAGCTTTTATGTGGAATGTTACATTTGGTAATATATGTTGCTATGTTTATGAAAGAATCGATTGTGTTGATACATTTGAGATTTTGTGGGTTGTGGTGCCGAAAGGGGTTTCGGTCACCTTCATTGTTTGTAGTATTGTTGGGTTTGTGGTGTGGCGGTTAGTGCCATCACCGATGGACTTTAACCTCCTGTTGGGAGAGTGCTTATCCTTTGGTCGTAGATTGGGTAGTTGGTTGGAGTCGAGTAGTAGAGTTGTGGATTGACCCTCCGAATTTCCTTTGCCGTTTTGACGAACGGTTTTGGTTGGTTTTTGGTTGGTTGAAATAAAAGAAAAAGTGTTCGGTTTTGGATACTCACCAATAGTTCTTTTGGTGGTTTTGGTTTTGTCTTCTTTTGTTGAAGACAAGAGAAGAATTTAGGGTTGCGCCTCTTTTGGTCGCCTTGCCAGCTTTGACGCCCGATTTGTTGTTTGCCTTATAGAGAAACTTATAGATTGATTCTTGGGTTACCATTCTCCAATTTGAAAGGAAGTTATTGAAGTTCCGATGGAAAAAAAAATCTAAGTCGCATGGATTTAGGTGTCAAGGTTTTGTCGGAAGGGATGTGGTTTCAATTTATTTTTGTGTTTGTCTTTCTCCGAGGTTTAAAAGAGTTATTGCGGTGTTGTGCCAGATCTTGTTGTTGGGGCCTAAGTGGTGTTTGATTGCAATGATGACTTGCTTGGGAATTCATCTTTGAAAAAAAAAACCATTTGTTTCGTGAAAGTTTGAAGTTTGGGGTTATGGCCTTATCTGAAAAAAAAAAGATTTGGTTAATCGCTTGGTTTTCCCTCTTGCAACCATTTTCCTTCGCGGAAGTTGTTGATCTCGAGAGTTGTGAAGTAGTTGCGTGTCGGCATTTGGGAATTTAAGAGTTGACTTCTCTTGTGATTTATGGTTGAGCTTTCCGGAAGGAAAGGTGTTTTGGGTGTTGTTCTTTTCTGGAGCAATTATGGTTTCCTTAAGAGTTGGGTGCGTGATTCACGCGGATGTTTAAGAAGTTAAGTGTATGACGAAGTTAGAGTTTTCGGTTGATATGAGCTAGTGGTCGGTTAAAGTAAACTTGTTGTTTGTTTAAAGATAAACTAAAATATTGTGTTGATAAGAGATGATTAAACGAGACGTCAGGTGATCCAAAGTGAAAGTTGATTAGTGGTGTGTGCAAAGTGATGCGGGTTATGGAATCTAATGGATGTTTGAGATTAGTTAGCATAGAATGTCTCGGTTGATGAACTTGTTATAGCAAGAAGAGGGTGTGAAAGTCTGCCTATTGTAGCTGGTGGGTCAGTTAGTATTGTGGGTCGACAATATGACTTAAAATTGCGTGTAATCAATTAATGAGGATATATGGAATGATTGTAGGAAAGGTTGAATTATTCTTGACAGATGTCTGTCTGGGATCCGTATTTATGAGGGATGTCTAGTGGAGATCGTGTCGCGTGGTTAGTATTAATTATTGGTGGAATGAACTGGTGATATGGAATATGTGACTTAGGGGTTATACCCAGGGTAATTGTTGATTACGCCGGAATAATTGTAAAGAGATGTGTGCTACGCTTGGGGATAATAAGTTGCATGAATAATGGTTCGTCATGGTTAGTAGACCAAAAGAAGTTGTTGATATGCGTCTTATGTTGGATTAACTGATAAGATAATTGTCTTTGGAGTTGTGAGAACGTGGTTCTCCTTGTTGATTGTCATACGGTAGATATGGTCTATGGTTCGTTGGTAATATAATCAATTGTGGTTATATGAACAGTGAAAAGTGATTTTATTAAGAGCAGATGTTGTAGCTTGTGTGCAACAGTGTTTGACTTCTCGGGATTTGGGTGATTATGACATCCGTATTGGCTAAGAGTATTGGAATGCGAGTAATGGTGGGATTTGAGTCGAACTTTCTTTTGAAGGTTTACAGATTCAAATGAATGTATAAATTTTCTGGGAGTACCTGCCTCTTTGTTTAGGCGTCTTGATTAGGGTGCAATAAAATCTCCCCTGATTAAGTGGCATTTTGTCAAGTTACAAACTTGACTCCGATGATTGGAAATATGGATGAAAGAGTAGTATTTGAAGTAACCGGCTTATGGGTTCCAAATGTGGTGTGGTATTGAACCATGCCAATCTTTGGTTTTGGGCTAATCTGTTTAGTCTATGCTATGAGTATGGTTTAACACCCAAAGCGTTGGGGTGGGACGCTCTCTTTAGCTGCTCAACTGATTTATCTTTGGTAACCCTGGTGTTAAGCGCTTAAATTGTAATTCTATCGTGACTAGAGTTGGATTTATTTGGGAAACGTGTGTGGTGTTTGCGAGCGTTTCAAAAAGGTGAATCTTATGATTGTTTCATAAGTGATTTTGTTGGTAAGGTGTTCCTCGGGAATGTGTTTCCTTTCTCTTTAAGAGAATTGGTAGCGGTTATTAGGCGTAGACGTTTGATTTGAGAGTTGATGCTATCTTACATTATTGGCTTGGGTTAAAATGCGATGTTTTGCACGCATTGCGTCTGATGGTTGTTGGGTTGTGATGCGATATGGTATTTTTTTCTGCTAACGCCGTCGTAGTTTATGCGAATTTGAGCAACCATCGATGTTGTTGGGTGTCAATCATGTGACAAAGAGAATGAAGTCTCTTTGTGAATGGTTAATGGGTATCGTGGGTTACATGACGAATAAATGGTGAAAAAGATTTATGACATCGCTTTTATAAGCATAAAAGAGTTGTTGAGCCAGGGCGGTGAGAAAGTCATATAGAGATATATGACTAATCCGAGTGCTCTTGAAGAATTCGCATTCGTGTTATGAATCGAGATTTTCATTGCTCTCTAGCATGAAAAGGAATGAATGGATAAATGCTTGGCATTTTGGCTATGTTATGCAAGGGATTTGAGTTTCTCTTTCTCTTCGAGAGTTTTTGTGGCGATTCTCTTCCAAGATGTTGATTTTGGTTAAAGTGAAAAGTTTGGCTGTGGTGAAAGCGAGTCGAGTTGTCTCTAGTTGTTGAGAACTTCACAAGAGAATTGTGTGGAGTCTCTATTTGTTTGAGTGCTCCCCAATGCGAATTGTATCGCGTTGATTGGAGATTTGAGTTTTCTTTCTTTGCTTGATTTAGGAAAAGCAAAAAGGGTGGTCTTTCAATGTTATCGGGTTCTTTCCAAAGTGATTTGTGGCGCTTTGAGGTTCGAGTTGTTGTAGTGGTCTACTTGGATTCAAAAGAATTGTACTTCTTTTGCACTATTGATAGGAGCGAGAATAAGAAGGGCCTTGGATTATTGTTGAGCATAATCTAAGAGCTATACTCGTGGTCCTCGTTGTTTGTGTGATTTGGTTGTGAGGGCGACATCCTCTTGGGGAAAAGTGCCAATTGAGAGTTAGTAGTGAGTTACGATCCTAGCTGGGGCTAGGTGATGGACATTAGTGGTATGAGGGTGGATGATGATGGAGGTTGTTGGCGTCGTGGTTTGAATTTGGTTGAAAGTATCATTGGGTGGAAGCAAATGTTATAGAAATTGTGATGTAAAATGCTTTCTCGTGGTTATTGTCTTAGCTAGACGTCCCTGGGTGTGCGTTATGCCTGGGAGAGGATAGAATGAAAAGTGTAATGTGGTTGGCAGTCGAAAGGAAAGTATGGTCGATGTAGGCTATGAGCGAAGATGACATTAGTAAATTTTGATTCCTTGCGAAAAAGGGGTCAAATAATTGGAAGGAAAGGTGGAACTGCGTGAGAGGTTGTACTTAGCTGGGCTAAGTCAACTCTTTCTCGTTAAGTGTTGGTTTGGTAGGTTGCTTGTCGATGATTCGGTTTGAAGCGTTGTGTGGTTGCCTTACATTTGTACGTAAGTTTTTGTCTGTAGGGGTTTTGTTGTGGTTCTTAGCGTTCGCTCGGATTCGAGGTCGAATCCTGTTTAAGGGGAGAATGTGACACCACGGAATGCCGAGACACCGTAAACAAATGTGAATTAGAGAATGTGACCTTATAAAGTATGAAATCGGAGATTAAAACTTTACGTTATGCAGTTTAATCGCGTTTAGGGCCGATTTCGAAGTTTGGGCCTTCAGGAGGAGTTTGGGCCTTAGGGGTGAGTCGTGGGCCTTGGTGGGAGAGAGTTAGGGCCCATGAGGGAGAAGAGGCAGAATTTTGGGGCTAGGGGCGTCCTCCCTGCCCTAGCCGCCCCTCCCCCAATCCCCATCTCTCTTGGGTGCCTCCTCCTCTCCCTCTTGGGCGCCTCCTCCCCTCCCCCTTGGGTGCGCCCCCAATTCCTCCTCTCCACCTCCTTTGCTGCAAAGAGGCGATCCCCACCACACAACCTCGCTGTCCCTCCAACGGGAAGCCCCGCGACGAGGAGATCCGGCGATTCTAGCGAGGAGGACGCTCGGGAGGCTCGGGAGGATAGATCTCGGCGCTCGCTCGTCGGGAGGAGGTAAGGCATGGGTGATCCTTGGGTTTGGGTCTAGGTACTGTTATAGGGATGAATTTCATGTTTTTAGATCAAGGGAGGTGCTGCCATGGGGTAGGATTGATGAAATCTAGAGTTGTGTTCATGTTCTGGTTCGGGCAGATTGGGAACCCGAACTAGGGCAGGCGTTTTCGCCAATTTCGAGTTTGAATCTGACCGTACGGACTTTTAGGAAGTTGTAGATAATTTCCTTATCTTTCCGTGCATATAAAGAAATTGAAATTCCGCCCAGCCGTTTAGAAGTTATGGCTGTTTTACCGAGCGCTGTCAAATCTGTGACGAGATTGGGACAGTTCGTGTTCAACGTTAGATTAAACAACATTAGAGTCCGAATTAGTCTTTCCCTATAACTAGAAAAAGTTGGGAAATTTCCTAAGCTATGCGGGGATGTACTTGTTTATTCAATTTGGAGTCCTAGAACAGAAGTTATGCCCATTGGAAGTCCGCTGTCCCGAAGGGACAGATTTGCTGTTTTCTGATTTTAGGAGTTGTATGCGAAGTCGGGTAGTGGGATTTATTTGTGTACTGTATTGTGGACCCAATTTGAGTGAGTGGCACGTGTTTGCAGGTGGTGTGCCTTCGAGTGCCCTCAACCTCTCTTCAATCCGTTACTCGTGGGTGAAGGCAAGTGTTTTGCGTGGTTTTTATGTTATACGTGCTGCTAGAATTGATTGATGGTATTTGGAATAGTTAACATGTTGTCTTGTCATGCCATGGAATTACATGTTATAATGGATAGGATGTCCTTAGGCCATGATTGAAATAATGTCGATGATATGGGGTCCTCATGCTATGATTAAAATGCTTGTCGTTGATAAAGGATTCATGCCATGTCTTTGAAAGGTTACCGCTGATTGTTGATCACGGTCTTACATGTTGAGAGGCCATACGTTGATATGCAATATTCTATTTATGAATACGTTACTGTCCATTTTGCATGCATGGCATATTTTCATGGCTGGCCGGTGAGTTAAGTCATAACTATTCCGGTAGGGGCGGTGAGAACCGTTATGACTAGTCCGGGGCCATTCGTTTGAGTAAGTCCTACCTCGTGATTCCATCACCGAGGTGACTGGAAGCAGTGATAGGCACCCTCCATCTTCGGGATGGAAGGGGAAAAGGGTGCATGCCGACGGTGTGCACTCAACCATACCGGTATGAGTATTCCAGAAGACATGTGCATTGCATTGCATGAATGAAACTATGAATGAGAATGTTGTTGAATTGTTCATGAGTTCATGAGACGAACACCATATTGATCAAGAGATGATTATGATGTTTTTACCATGTCGTGGTACGTGAGAATGGTAATGATGTGATATGTAATGCTTATGAAGATTGAAGTTGATGGTTTGTTGTCTTGCACTCTGTTTTCCATTGTATTACACTTCGCTGAGTTATGAACTCACGCTTGTATTTTCGTTGTTTGTTTTCTTTAGGTACCATGAAATCGGTGCGCGGGAAAGGGTTTTAGCTACACTACTCCACGTAGTATCATAATCTAGCAAATTCAATTGTGGAGACATGACAATAAGCATTACAATAATCTTTAGTGTATGGTCTGTATGTTTGGTTGTCTCCCTCATGTGTATCATGTGGGGCTATGGAGGGAGTTGTTTTAACTTCCTAGATTTAAATTGATGCTTATTATTTTGCTATCGATGCTTATTGATGTTTTAGTTGATGTTTAGCTATCCTTATCGCTGCGTATGGATATCTCGTTTGTCTTACATATTGATATGATGCTATGTTGTTAAGTTTCATGCAAAAACAAAGGAGATGCTGCCAAAATTTCCAATTATTCCAAATGATTACTTGCTGTAATTTACCTTAAATTATGGTATTAAATGTGTTAGGGTCTATGTTTGGTGACATTCTGGGCTTAGTAAAGGCTGGGGTGTTACAGTTACGCAATAATCAACTGGGGTGATAAAATGATTTAGACTGGGGCAAGTGACAAGGATTATGGTGGGCCAGATTGGCGGTTGGGATTGTTTGAAACATGATATATATATATATATATGAGTGATGGTGAGATGGATTTCTTTGATAGTACTGATGAACGTCTTGCCCTGGTCACCCTAAGGACTTAACCTTGCAAGCCTTTGAACTGAGTTCATCATGCAACCACATGTCTGGAATGGGACAGACCTAGTTGAGTAGGTTGCTAATAACTTGCATGTGGTACCTCAGGGTGTCAACTATACTTAAGTGTAGTTGTACGGGGAGCATACCTGGGCTGCGGCTAGGTACCTGTCCAACGGTTCGTTGTCCTAAACTTCGCCTTTGCTAATGGAAGGTTTAGTGTTCGACAAACGGGGAGGTTCACTTGTGGAGTTAGAAGCTTCCAAAAGGCTTTGTTATGATCACTCATTCGCATACTCTTGTATGGCGATTCATGGCTGATGTGGTGAGTTGATTGTATCTTGTGGGTAAAGTGTATAACCTCTGCAGAGTGTAAAATATATTCGAATAGCTGTGTCTGCGGTACTGGACAATGCTCAGGGATTACAATCAAGGGTTAGCTTTTCATAAAATTGATCTTGGGTTTGGAGGCATTTTGCCTGTCGAAAAGTGATAACTGGTTAAGGATGTGGAACGTTTTACTTGTGAAATGACTGTGAAATCTATTACTGTTATTATTTGTTTTACTGCTTTACAATCTATTACAAATATTTGTGAATGCTGTTTATTGCAAAATAACCATTCAGCCTGTCACTTGGAATAAGCCATGCATATAGTTATTAGACTTGCATTATGTGCATGACTTGCTGAGTGCTTTATGTACTCACCCCTTGCAACAAACAATCACCAGTTGAAGAGAAGCCTACACCTTCGAAGATGGAGTTCCATGAAGAGGCGAATATCTGGGAGTCGAACCCTGTCAGTTGCCTGTGGTATATTGATAGGATTCACCGACGTTCTTCGTTCCTTTGATGCTTATTTAATTGGAGTTGAAGACATCAAGGCCTCACATGTGTAAGGTTGACCTTAAGATTGCTCAACAGTTTTATATTCTATAATTGAGCTATTTTTATTATTCCGTTGTGTATGATTGTGATATTTCATCTGTGTTGATATTGTGTGCACTAGCGTGATCCTGGACTAGTGTTGAATACACTAAGGGTCCGGATTCGCATATTCGGGTCTCGACATCTGCTTCAACCACTTCGAAGGTGATCAGCTCGGTGCGAAAGTTGTTCGAGTCGTCGAACGTGATGGGCAGGACCACTTGCCCGAGGGGGGTGGTCGAGCTGCCCGGGACGATCCCGAAGAAAGGAACCGCGATGTTCTTGATTTTCGACCGGGGGATTTGCATTCGGTCGAGTGCGCTTGCCAGGAGCAGGTTGAGGGAGCTGCCTCCATCGAGCATGACCCGGCTGGCCATGGTGTTGCTTATGGTCGGGGTCACGACCAGGGTGGTCTTGAGGTCCTTTGACATGCCCTAGGGAGCGTCCTCCCTAGTGAAAGCGATCGTTGTACCGGCCCATTTGCAAGGCTGGTCGATGGGCTTTCCGGCGGCGGCGTGGTAGACTATCCGGGCGGTGGTCTTAAGCTCGCGTCGGGACTTGTAGGCAGATGAGCCGCCGAATATCACGTCTATCCGCCACTCGCTCTGTTGAAACTCCAGGTAGAGGCCGTCTAGGTGCTCACCTGCATCGACCCTGTCGGGCTGCTCGCCCTCCTTTGGGAGCGTGGGCATTTCACCGTGCCCATCGTAAAAGGCGTCCAGCTTGCCCAGCCAAGCCCTGCAATTACGTAAATCATGGCCATGGGCCCTGTGAAAGGGGCAGTACCTGTTATCATCGTATTTCAGCCACACCTCACCCCCCCTACGGTCGGACATCGCCGTGCTGAGGCCCAGGTCAGCGATTCCCTGGTCGGGGTAGGCGCGCGGCCTTTTGGGTTCATGCTTGACCTTACTGAGGTCGAGGCTCTCCTTGGGCCGACCCTAGGGCCTCCATCACTTCATGCTCGTTGCTCAATGTCGTGAGCACCCACGGCCCACACGCTTTCTTGCGATCCTTTTTCCGTTTGTTAGAGGTCGGTGCGGGATCGTTACCTTTGGTGTCGGACGGACCAATCTCTCCGAGGTTGGGGGCGAGATTGCCTTGGTTGTAGTCGCGTTTCCAGCGCGCCGCGTTGTCCACATCCGCGTATCGCTCCACCATACGGAACAGCTTGTTAACGCTGAGCCTTGGCGTGATCTCCAGATCTTTAGTGTGGCGCCGATCACGGACGCCAAACTTAAAACTTTGATCAAGGCCTCGTCGGAGACACTGGGATCGAGTTCTGGGTGCGGATGAACTGTCGCACAAAGTCGCGGAGGGGTTCGTTCCTACCCTGGATAACCCGATCCATATCCTTCTGTTAGTGTTATGCCCTTGAGGCAATCATATGAATGATTGTAACATGACTATGTTTATGAATAATAATATGATTATTGGTCCAATGAATGTATATCATTGTTTTGATAAACAAGTGTGTGACTTTTTTATGAAGCTCTTTACTTATTGATATAATTCGATAAATATCTCTGATCGGATATCATCGTATAGGACAACGATGAATAGATCAGCGCATGTATTGTTCGATGATCATGTTTCATAGATCATGGGATATGGAGATATCATCAATACATTGTGGATGCATGTTGAAGAACATGTGTTAGATAGACCCACAATGGGACACTGCGAGAATGTTACATTCTTATGTGTCATCAGTGTATCTCATACATAGTAGATGTATGATCCTTAGACCTGAGATTGTCATATTCCCTACATGTGTAATAGTTTACCTTGGGGTTACCAAACACTATTTCCTAACCGGATAGTTATAAAGGTAGCTTTCATGTTTACTATGAAACATGCAGAGGGAAGTGAGCAGTCAAGATGGAATTTGCCACTCCAATGGAACGGAGATATATGTCTAGGCCACTCGTGTGATATGATTAAGGAAGTGCATGGCCATGCCGTGATTGAGAAGTCAATCACAACTTATTAATATATCACGGATACGAGAGATGGATTGAACTGTCAAAGGATGACATGCTTCTCGCCTTGAGTTCGATCTTCATATAGTTTGGCAAAGGAATTATTACATCAGTACATTAATCATATGCGTTTGGGAGTTGGCATGCTCTGCAAGGAGCCGCTACCGACTATTGGATTAGAAAAAGGGTTTTCCGAATCCATGTCCAAATGCGCATGAACCTACAGGGTCACACACTTAACGGGCTGGGATGCATTAATTCGGATTGGATTTGTAATTAATGGACCTCGTGGGCTTAGCGCGTAGATGGGCTCTGACTGCCTAGGGTTTCACCTCGTGGCTATATAAGGAGGGGAGGAGGCTAGACGCAGAATACACTTTCGTGCGGTTTAGAGGTGTTTCGCTAGAAACCCTAGCCACCTCCTCTCGTTGCCCCTGCCGAGTGACCCGGTGCTTGCACACCGACACACGGTGTTCCATCCCTAGACGTGTGGACTGTTGTGGTGACGCTGCTGCTACTGCGGCGTGGAGAGGACGATCCGCAGCGAGGACTATCCGTGGCGAGGACGATCCACGCCGAGAACAATCTACTACAACGACGTGCGAAGGATTCCGCAACTACGCGTCTAGTGGTAATAGATCTACGATTCCCTTCTTTCGAGTAGCTTTTCTGGTTTGCGGTTGAAATTTTAAATTTGTGCTAGTGTAGCATACCGCATTCCCCAACTGTGGTATCAGAGCCATCTCGCGTAGATTTGTGATCTAAAGGTTGCACATATGGTATGTGAGGATAGTAGATTGGATCTATTACATGTTCAACCGATTCATGTGATGAATTGGTGGAGGCAGCCGTCGATGAGATCGATCGGTTTAGGGTTTGAGGAAAGTGCAAACCGAATCAATCTTGATTTGGGTGAGTCCGTTCATGGTACGACGTTGCCCTTACCGATTGGGTTACCACCATCAGGGTTCACAAATCGCAACCATATGGGACCAAGCCAATCAGATTGAATCGGATTGGGTCAATCTGATTGATCCGTGGAGATTTTGAGGGCATTTTCTTTTAACGGAACACATACCTCTAAAAAAAATTTCCAAGGGATCACCGCCAGGGACGCTGCCCCGTTAACCCCGCTTTGGGCGTTGCCCCTGGACCCCGCCAGGGGTGCTGCCCCTTGGAACCCCGCTGTAACACCCCGGCATTTAATATGCCCGAATGCTACCAAACACAAGCTAAACAACAACTAGATACCACATTTGACATAAAATTCCAGCAAAGGCGCATAGACTAAAAACCGAAATTTCGGCAGCACCTCCTTTGTTTTATCATGAATTTAAGGAACAGCAACAATATAGCATTATATGGCAATAAGAGAAACATCTAAAACAGCAATAAATAAAGTCTTAACGACAATAAGAGACTAACATTAAGCTCTTAAGGTTCCAAGTGTCAAACAAACAATAGAACTCTCATTAACCAAGCTAAGACTTAATTTAAAGGCCATCACACGCAATTTATTATCCAACTAAATGAATTGACTTGGGGAAACATTAAGGTGAAGCAACGTGTGAGCGTGTGACTATTCCCCTTTCCCGCATGCCGTTCTCATGGTACCTAAAACAACAAGAAAACACAAGGGTGAGTTCGAAAACTCAGCAAGCATACTGCAATGGACAACAAGCATAACAACAAGTCAATAACATCTTTCATCATGTATAACATCTCATTCATGAATACTTATCAATATCATCATCAATTTGTATGCGATGTAATGCATTGCTCCTGACCCTCTGGAACCTCATACCGGTATGGTGGAGTACACACCCGTCGGTGTGCACCCTTTCCTCCCTGCCATCCCGAAGATGGAGGGTGCCTACTCGCTTCCAAACACCACGTGGATGGAATCACGACATAGGACTTACTCAATGGCGTTCGGATTAGTCATAACTTTCTCACCGACCTTGCCGGACTAGTTAAGACTTTCTCACCGCCTCGCCTCTATCTCATGACATGCATGCAACCATGCCAGTTATCATATTCAATTCACATATTAACACATGGCATCATAATATGTTAAACATGCTCATCATATCATATCAATCATTAACACATGGCAAGTGGACATATATCATGTAAACAATTCCATCTAATCTCAACATGCAACCTACAACTCGCTATCCATCACAACACACTTGCCTCAACCACGTGCAACGGATTGGCGGGAAGAAGAGGGAACTCCCGGGGTCACACCACCTGCACATAGGCATCACACACTCACAATCATAACCTCAAAACAGTACACACGCCCCATCTAACCCGACATTGCCAACTACTCGCAAAACCTAAAAACAGAGGTTCTGTCCCGGCGGGACAGCAGCCTTGCAAAAGGCATAACTTGAGTTCTGGGACTCCAAATCGAATAAACGAGTACACCGTCGCGAAGCTTAGGAAATTTCCCAACTTTTTCTAGTTATAGGGAAAGACTGATTCGGACTCTAAAATTGTTTAATCTACAGATTACCACAATCTGTTCCAGTTACGTCACAGATTTTTAGGCGCTCGGTAAAACGGCCATAACTTTCAAACGGCTGATCGGAAATTAACGTGCTTTACGTCCACGGAAAGATAATTAAATTATCTACAACTTCCTAGAAGTCCGTACGGTCTGATTCGGACTCTAAATTGACGGAAACTCGAACCCTAGTTCGACTGCTCAATCTGCCCGAAAACAGAAACGTGGACAAGTTTAGATCTAACCCAAATTACTTCAAACCAGCGCCTCCAATTGATCTAAAAACTTGATAAACACCCTAATAACAGTACCTAGATCATCCCCAAGGATCCCCAAGATCATACCTTTGCCCGATGCACAAAACTCCAATGAATCTCCTCGCGAATCGCTCCTCGCTCCACGTTACTCGCTCCTCGCTCCTCGCTCCACGGGATGACTCCACAAGGTGCAGGGGTGGGGAGACCACCCTAGGGCAGCAAGGGGTGGAGGGGAGGTGGTGTGGAGGTGGAGGAAAGGGAGGGGGGTGCGCACGGTTTTGGGGGGCTAGGGCTTAGGAGAGGGGAGGGAGGAGAGGCGCAAGAGGGGAGGTGGGGCGCAATATGGGGAGGTGGGGCGCAAGGGGCCGGGGCCAAGCCCCTTTTACCAACCCTCAACCCAATCCTAGTCCGTTACGGAGTCCTAATCCATCCCACCAAAGCCCACCAAGGCCCAAAACTCCTCAGGAAGGCCCAAAACCCTAAAACGGCCCTAAACGGCCCGAAACGTTATTAACCCCGATCCTTATGATTTTAACCTTATTTCCACATCTCATACTGTATTTAACCTTATCATGTTCAAAAATTAAGGATACGACACTCAGAGGTGTCACATTCTTCCCCTTCAACGGGATTCGACCTCGAATCTATACGCACCAATCACGAAACCAGCCAAAACCAAAGATACCAGATTTTCACATCACATACCCGAGGTGAAAAGCTCAGGATACTTCTCGCGATGCGAGATTCCAGCTCCCAAGTCGCTTCTCTCTCTGGCCTGATGTGACCACAAGACCTTGACAAACTTAAGCGCCCTGTTCTTCATCACTCGCTCTGAAGTCCCGAATTTCCACAGACGGGACTCGAAGGTGAGGTCCTGCTCAAGCACTAATGGTTCCAATGGAACCACCAACTCCGGATCGTGCAAGTATTTCTTCAACATCGAGACATGGAACACATCATGCACACCTTGCATGGATTCCGGTAGCTCTAGGCGATAGGCCAACCTGCCAACTCGGGCGAGGATAGGAAAAGGCCCAACATACCTTGGGTGAGCTTTCCTTTGGTGCCAAAACTCACCACACCCTTGGTGGGAGATACTGCAAGAGTACGCTATCACCCACCTCAAACTCCAAGTCTCGCCGCCTCACATCCGATAGCTCTTCATGCGCTCTGTCTTTGCGAGAAGGTTTTGCCGAACCTCCGACACGCGATCAACGGTCTGCTGAACCCAATCCGGCCCAAGAATAGCTCTCTCGCCCACAAAGATCCCAACAAAGTGGCGATCTGCACTTCCGACCATACAAGATTACCTCATAAGGAGCGGCCAGGATCTTTGGAATGGTAGCCGTTATTGTAAGCAAACTCTGCAAGGGGCAAATGGTCTTCCCAAAGAACCCTTCCAAGCCATCACACAGGCCCTGAGCATGTCCTCCAAAGTTTGGATGGTACGCCAGACGCCCATCTGTCTGAGGGTGAAAAGCGGTACTAAGGCAAAGCTGCGTACCCAAAGCACTCTGCAAACTCTCCCGAACTTGGAGACGAACTCGCATCCCGATCAGAGATAATGGTCTTGGGTACACCATGCAATCTCACGATCTCCCGCACATAGATGGGAGCCAACTCGCTCGCTGAATTGGTCGTGCGGATGGGAATGAAATGCGCAGACTTGCTGAGACGGTCCACCACAACCCAAACAGCATCCTTCCCTCGTGGAGAACGAGGTAAACCAACCACAAAATCCATGGAGATGTCATCCCATGGCCATACAGGAATCTCCAAGGGCTGCAACAGGCCAGCGGGACGCTTATGCTCAGCTTTGATCTTCTGGCAAATCCCACAAGACGCCACATACTTGGCAATATCCACTCTCATCCTTTTCCACCAGAAATTCTTCTTCAAGTCCTCAGTACATCTTGGTCTCCCGGGATGGACCGTGTACGGGTGCGATGAGCTTCTTTCAGGATGTCTTCTTTCACTTGAGATTTCGGGGTACACACAGACGGCCACGAAACCTCAAAGCTCCCGCATCAACAACAGTAAAGTCTCCGGACTTGCCTTCCTCAAGACGTTTCCTCACTGCTGGAGCAAACGATCATCTTCTTTGTGCCTCCCGACACGCTCGGAATCGCCGACTCAAGGATCATTTGAGTTTCAGCCTGCACGGTCCCATAAAGCAATAGGAGACTCCCAAACGCTCAAAATCAGCAACAAGACAATCAACAACAGGGGCATTGTCTTGCGATCGAGGGCGTCGGCCACCACATTTGCTTTCCCGGATGATACTTGGATAGTGAGGTCATAATCCTTTATCAATCAGTAGCCACCTCCTCTCGCCTCAAGTTCAAATCTTTACGAGTAAAGATGTACTTGAGGCTCTTGTGATCAGTGAAAATATCACAAGACTCACCGCATGAGTAATGCCTCCATATCTTCAATGCAAACACCACGGCGGCTAGCTCAAGATCATGCGTGGGATAATTCGCTCATGCTTTTTCAATCGCCTCGAAGCATAAGCAATCACCTTGCCCTCTTGCATGAGCACACACCCAAGTCCCAACCGAGAAGCATCGAATAAACAGTGAAGCGCTTTCCCGGCTCGGGAAGGGTAAGAACAGAGCGATCCACTAACTTCTCCTTCAAAGTGCGTAAGCTGTGCTCACACTCTGCGATCCTTTGGAACTTCATCCCCTTCGAGTCGGTTGTGAAAGTGGCTTGGCAATGATAGAGAAATCTCTGCACAAAACGCCGATAGTATCCAGCCAACCCAAGGAAACTACGCACCTCTTTGACATTGGAAGGCCTCTTCTAATCCAAAGCCGAGACTTTGCTAGGATCTACCGATATGCCCTCTGGATTGATGATGTGGCCAAGAAAACCCACTTACGAAATCGAACTCGCACTTTTTCAGCTTAGCAAAGAATTGATTCTCCTCAGGGTACTCAAAGACAAGCCTCAAGTGTCGCTCATGCTCCTCTTCCGATTTAGAGTAAATCAGAATGTCATCGATGAACACTACCACAAACTCATCAAGGTACTTGTGTAGCATCTTGTTCATCGCCTCCATAAAGACAAATAGGAGCATTAGTTAGTCCAAAAGACATAACTTTAAATTCATAATGCCCATACCTAGTGGAGAAAGCAGTCTTCTCAATGTCCTGCTCCCTCACACGGATCTGATTATACCGATGAAGATCAATTTTGGAGAACACCTTTGCTCCCTTCAGTTGGTCAAACAGATCCTCGATGCGAGGCAAAGGATACTTGTTTTTGACTGTCACTTGGTTAAGAGCACGATAATCAATGCACATACGCCAACTTCCATCCTTCTTCGAGACGAAGAGGACGGGTGCTCCCCATGGCGATACGCTACGCCGAATGAAGCCTTTGGCCAACAGATCCTCCAATTGCTTCTTCAACTCGTCTTGAAAAGGTCGAGCTAAGCGGTATGGAGAGATAGAAATAGGTCGAGTGCCCGGAGCAAGATCAATACGAAACTCCACATTCCTCACAGGAGGTAGACCAGGCAACTCGTCAGGGAACACATCAACGAACTCCTTCACTACCGAAATCTCCTCAATGGGAACTGAGGAAGATGGTTTCTCAAACAAAGTCATGAGGAAACCCAACACCTCAAACGCCAGTAAAACAAACTAGTCAAAGCAAAGACGAATCCGGAGGGTATACCACCCTGAAAGGTCAACTCTTCACGGACGGGCCTGCAAGGCAACTGTCTTCCGAAACAACAGATCTTAGCACGGCATCGATGCAGCCAGTCCATGCCCAAAATGACATCAAAAGGAGCCAACTGGATCACCATGAGATTGGCAAAGAAAACCTCATCATCAATGGCAATGGTGCAACCAGGGCAAACCAAAGAACTAGCAATCAAACCCCAGGAGAATCGACTAACACGGACTCGAAATCCGCTGAACTCCCAACTTAGCTCTACTAGCAAACTCCGACGACACAAAAGAATAGGATGCTCCGAATCAAATAGAACAAAGGCATCAACGGAATCCACGAGCAGAGTACAGAAACCACCTCTGGATGCCCGGTGACTCGGCGGTCGGCAAAGCGTACACTCTGGTGGCGCGGGACGTATGAGCCCCGACTCAGTGATGCCCCATCAAGGCTGGGGCGGAGGAGGCAATCGAGGAGGAGCAGACGGCCATGCGGCACCAAGACGCTGGTGGCGCCACGCAAAGGGTGGATGAGAAACAGGAGCAGCCATCATGTGCACCGATCCTCTAGAAGACGCCCGGAGTGGGAGGAGAAGGCACCGTCTCCCACTTGATGATGCTACCGGGGTTCATCCGGCAGACTCGCCCCATATGGCGGAGCTTGCCCGCAGTGGTTGCAACTCAGTCCAACCACACTATGAAGCACGGTGCTCGCCACCGCACTTGAAGCACTTCATGCCCTCGCCGGGCACAGATCTAACAATCGCTCGCGAAGAAGACGCATCGGGCGACCCCATCTTAGCCCCCGAGGAGGAGCCCTGTCCTCCCTTGAACTTCTTGAAGGTGGGGCCGAGAGGACCCACCTCCTCCACCAAAGGTCCTCTTCGGCCCCCGGGCCGCAGGAACCCCTGAACCTCCCGGTTCTCGCTTGTCCCGGAGAGCTCCAACTCGAGCTCCATGCCCTTCGCTTGCTCCACCACAGCGAGAAGTCACGAGGGCGATCGCCCCCATGACAACTCTGAACTCCTGGTTGAGGCCCCTACGGAACCTCCTAGCTTTCTCCCGATCGTTTTGCCACAGTAGATCTGAAGCGCACCAATGTTGAACTCCTTCTCATACTGCCACCGACCTCTTTCCTGGAAAGAGTGGTCGAGTAAGCTCCATCCTCTCAAGGAAAGACTGCAGGTGGAACTTGGCTCGAGCGAGCCACAAAGTCCTCCCAGTGTGATCGACCCAGATCGGGGTTCTAGCGGCAGAACCCCTCCCACCAGATATCGGCTTGGCCCTTCAAATTGAAAAGCCACAAAGCGAGTCCTTCTGAACCGAGGTCAATTCTAGGACCTCAAATCGCCTCTCCATGTACCGCAGCCAATCTGGACTGGATCGGCGTGCTGCTTCCATCGAAAGTGTCAAGACGGAGGGACATCCACTCCAGGAGACTCATCCTCGGCTCCGGCAGCGGGGCAACAACAGGGGCCATCGTGGGGAGGCACAACAACAGGGGCTGCCCGCATGGCCGGGCGCGCAGCTCTGAATCTCCTCTGCAGAGCTGAACTAAATCTTCATTGGCGGCGGGCACCCGACCGCAATTTGGAAGCTCCTCTGAGCTGGCCCACGAGCATTAAGCGAAACGCTACCCTCAAAGAATGACTCCTCAACTCCTGGGAGCCTCGCCTGGCCTCCACGGCCACGGCGTCCCACGGCCTCTACCCCTCGGCATGGTCGCTAGACAGACAACCACCCAAACACCAAAGCACACAATCAAGATCATAGATCAAACATTATCATAAGCATATTCCTTATCACATAATCAAGCGCGATGCATTGATGAACCAAAACCCATCCTATCTTTGTGCAACCAAGTGTGTCGATTTTAGATTAGTTATACCACTTTTACAAGTTTTAACGTTGCTATCCTATAACAAGGTTTTAGTTAGAACCTAAGCCATGTTTCTAAGTTATTCCACATCACATTTTAGTTGTACCCTATAGCATGACACTAAAAATTCACATTCCAAGGACCTACAAATTTCGCTCGATACCAATCAGTAACACCAGGCATTTAATATGCCCGAATGCTACCAAACACAAGCTAAACAACAACTAGATACCACATTTGACATAAAATTCCAGCAAAGGCGCATAGACTAAAAACCGAAATTTCGGCAGCACCTCCTTTGTTTTATCATGAATTTAAGGAACAGCAACAATATAGCATTATATGGCAATAAGAGAAACATCTAAAACAGCAATAAATAAAGTCTTAACGACAATAAGAGACTAACATTAAGCTCTTAAGGTTCCAAGTGTCAAACAAACAATAGAACTCTCATTAACCAAGCTAAGACTTAATTTAAAGGCCATCACACGCAATTTATTATCCAACTAAATGAATTGACTTGGGGAAACATTAAGGTGAAGCAACGTGTGAGCGTGTGACTATTCCCCTTTCCCGCATGCCGTTCTCATGGTACCTAAAACAACAAGAAAACACAAGGGTGAGTTCGAAAACTCAGCAAGCATACTGCAATGGACAACAAGCATAACAACAAGTCAATAACATCTTTCATCATGTATAACATCTCATTCATGAATACTTATCAATATCATCATCAATTTGTATGCGATGTAATGCATTGCTCCTGACCCTCTGGAACCTCATACCGGTATGGTGGAGTACACACCCGTCGGTGTGCACCCTTTCCTCCCTGCCATCCCGAAGATGGAGGGTGCCTACTCGCTTCCAAACACCACGTGGATGGAATCACGACATAGGACTTACTCAATGGCGTTCCGGATTAGTCATAACTTTCTCACCGACCTTGCCGGACTAGTTAAGACTTTCTCACCGCCCTCGCCCTATCTCATGACATGCATGCAACCATGCCAGTTATCATATTCAATTCACATATTAACACATGGCATCATAATATGTTAAACATGCTCATCATATCATATCAATCATTAACACATGGCAAGTGGACATATATCATGTAAACAATTCCATCTAATCTCAACATGCAACCTACAACTCGCTATCCATCACAACACACTTGCCTCAACCACGTGCAACGGATTGGCGGGAAGAAGAGGGAACTCCCGGGGTCACACCACCTGCACATAGGCATCACACACTCACAATCATAACCTCAAAACAGTACACACGCCCCCATCTAACCCGACATTGCCAACTACTCGCAAAACCTAAAAACAGAGGTTCTGTCCCGGCGGGACAGCAGCCTTGCAAAAGGCATAACTTGAGTTCTGGGACTCCAAATCGAATAAAAGAGTACACCGTCGCGAAGCTTAGGAAATTTCCCAACTTTTTCTAGTTATAGGTAAAGACTGATTCGGACTCTAAAATTGTTTAATCTACAGATTACCACAATCTGTTCCAGTTACGTCACAGATTTTTAGGCGCTCGGTAAAACGGCCATAACTTTCAAACGGCTGATCGGAAATTAACGTGCTTTACGTCCACGGAAAGATAATTAAATTATCTACAACTTCCTAGAAGTCCGTACGGTCTGATTCGGATTCTAAATCAACGGAAACTCGAACCCTAGTTCGACTGCTCAATCTGCCCGAAAACAGAAACGTGGACAAGTTTAGATCTAACCCAAATTACTTCAAACCAGCGCCTCCAATTGATCTAAAAACTTGATAAACACCCTAATAACAGTACCTAGATCATCCCCAAGGATCCCCAAGATCATACCTTTGCCCGATGCACAAAACTCCAATGAATCTCCTCGCGAATAGCTCCTCGCTCCACGTTACTCGCTCCTCGCTCCTCGCTCCTCGCTCCTCGCTCCTCGCTCCTCGCTCCTCGCTCCTCGCTCCACGGGATGACTCCACAAGGTGCAGGGGTGGGGAGACCACCCTAGGGCAGCAAGGGGTGGAGGGGAGGTGGTGTGGAGGTGGAGGAAAGGGAGGGGTGCGACGGTTTTGGGGGCTAGGGCTTAGGAGAGGGGGAGGGAGGAGAGGGGCGCAAGAGGGGGAGGTGGGGGCGCAATATGGGGAGGTGGGGGCGCAAGGGGGCTGGGGGAAGCCCCTTTTACCAGCCCTCAACCCAATCCTAGTCCGTTACGGAGTCCTAATCCATCCCACCAAAGCCCACCAAGGCCCAAAACTCCTCCGGGAAGGCCCAAAACCCCGAAAACGGCCCGGAAACGGCCCGGAAACGTTATTAACCCCCGATCCTTATGATTTTAACCTTATTTCCACATCTCATACTGTATTTAACCTTATCATGTTCAAAAATTAAGGATACGACACTCCGAGGTGTCACACCCGCTGTCGTAGAATCTATTTTTTTTAACTCGTTTTTGCAGGGTGTTGTGTGAAATAGTATGGCCTATGTGTATGTGATCCATGTAATATTTACATGGCCTGCGTGCCATGTCAAGCCATAAGGCTATTTCAATCTAAAATGTATAACGGCTTGCGTGTCGACTTGTGATGTTTCAAACCCTCATGTAATATTCATTATCAAAGTTGTAAGGAGTTGCATCTACAATGATGAAGATGGTGGCATCGAGCATGATGGCAAGGTGAACAATCAAGCATGATGATGGAGATCCAAATTCTAAGGGCCATACTATTTCACATCTTAATTTGATTATATGTGGATGTGTGTTTAATCCTTGCTATTTTCTTTATGCTCATTGCATGTGATGCCATGTTCATAGTAGATATTGTTCATCCCTATAGTTAAAATTTTAAATCACACTTGTCCATCCAATTGTTGCTGAAGGGAATATGCCCGAGAGGCAATAATAAATTGTTTATTATCTTATTCCATGTTTATAATAGATGTTTATTTCTCAAGCTAAAATTGTATTAACCGGAAACGTTGATACATGTGTGTTTAATAAACAAAAAGGTTCCTAGTAAAGCCTCTCTTTTAAACTAGCTCGTTGATTAACTGATGATCAAGGTTTCCTGATCATGAACATTGGATGTTGTTAATAACGGGGTCACATTATTAGAAGAATGATGTGATGAACACACACCCAAGTTGGTATAGCAAATTCGATCAAGTCATTAAAGTTTGTTGCTGTACTGAATATATACAAAATAGCTCTTTTCCTTAGACCATGAGATGATGTCAATCACTAACTCCGGAAGAGTACTTTGATGACATCAAACATCACTCCGTAACACGGTGACTATAAAGATGGATTTGGGTACTATGAAAGTATTAGTTGAGGCTCATGCATCAAGAGTGGGATTTGTCCATCCAGATGACGGAGAGATATACTCTGGGCCCTCTCGGTGATATCACATTGACATCGCTTGCAAGCACGTGACTAGGTCACAAGAATGTCATATCACGGAACGAGTAAAGAGTACTTGTCGGTAACGGGATCGAACTAGGTATAGTTGATACCAATGATCGGATCAGGATAAGTAATATATCGCGAGACAAAAGGAATTGGTTATGTTGTTTTTGGTTCACACGATCACTAGTTCATCGTTGAGTAAGTGGGAGTCATTATGGATCTCCAGATCCCGTTGATGATTATTGATCAGAGAGGTGTCTTGATCATGTCCATTTTATTCACGAACCGTAGGGTGACACACTTAAGGTTCATCGACGCTTTTGAGTGGATACGGAACACCGGAGAAAAGTTTGGACAGCACCGGAATAGTTTCAGGATATCGGAATAGTTCAAGGGGGTATGTGTTAATTTTTGTTAATTAAAAGAATTAACAAATATTAAAATAACAGAAATAAAATTGTTTATTTATTTAATGGAGAGTCCATTCACATGGAGAGAGTGGAGAGTCCACTCACTCCTATAAAAGGGAGGGTGGAGCTCCTCTCTCATGTACTAATCTCCATAACCCTTTGGTTGGTCCTTTCTCCCTCCTCCTGCTGTTCCACCTTTCAAGCAGTAGCTTAAGCGAAGCGCTGCTGAAATAGTTTCTCCACCACCACCACTAAGTCGTAGTGTTGTTGGAATTTCCCGTGGATCCTCTACTTCCGCTGCCCCGCTGGATCGAGGGATTGGAGGTCGTCGTTGTTCCGTACGTGTGACCAAGTACGGAGGCGCTGCCGTTTGTGGCGCTCATCTTCGCGACTTTGAAGTCGGGCGTGTACCTCTACTTCAACCACGTTTGTTTGCGGGAACGTTATTCCCGCTTTCGGTCTACGAGGGTGAGTCCTTCTGAAACCGTTTGCATGCATCTCCTAGATATGATCTTGGTGTTTGGTTGCATTCGTAGGAAAAATTTTGTTTTCCATGCTTAGAACCCAAAACCGCGTAAAATATGAAAAAAAAAAATTAGAGGCGTCTAACTTGTTTTTGCAGGGCATGTGATGTGATATGGTCATTGATACAAAGATTGTTGTATGAAATAAGATTTATTGTAAATTTAAACAACCGGCAGGAGCCATTTGGTTGTCTTTTGTTTTATGGCCTGCGTGCTAAGTATATGTACATGTGATATATTGTAATGGAGGAAGACAATCAAGGTGGAAGCACCATGGACCTTGGTGCCACGCCGGTGGAATGATGGAGATCATACCATGACGCACAAGATGGAGATCAAGTGCTAGAAGGACCATATCATATCACATTATTCATGCATGTGATGTTAATCCTTTTTATGCATCTTATTTTGCTTGGATGTGATCTCGTCGTTAGCACTATAAGATGATCCCTTCAACTTAATATCAAGATAATAATGTGTTCTTCCATAGTATGCACCGTTAAGAAAGTTCATCGTTTCGAAGCACCACGTGATGATCGGGTGTGATAGACTCTACGTTCGCATACAACGGGTGTAAGCCAGATTTACACAAGCAAATACTTTGGTTCTACTTGGCGAGCCTAGCATGTACAGACATGGCCTCGGAACACAAACCGAAAGGTAAAGCATGAGTCATATGGATGATATGATGAACATATTGATGTTCGCCTTTGAAACTATGCCGTCTCACGTGATGATCGGTTTCGGTATAGTGAATTTGGTTCGTGTAATCACTAAAGATGACTAGAGGGGTGTTGTTTTTGAGTGGGAGTTCTCGTAGTAATTTTGAATTAAACTTGAACTTAATCTATTATGAACTTAGTCTAAGTAACTTTGCAAATATGTTGTAGATGGCACCACCTACTTTCAATTTCAATCTGTTCATGGAGAAAGAGAAACTAGCCACCAACGGTAGCAACTTTACCAACTGGGCCCTTAACCTGAGGATTCTCTTCAGCGCTGCTCAAAGGAGCTATGTGCTTGATGCGCCGCTGGGTGCCCCGCCCGCTGATGATGCCCCGAGGAGGAGAAAAATGCTTTCTTGACTCGCAAGGAGGACCACAGTTTAGTTCACTGTGGCATTTTGTATGGCCTTGAGCCTGAGCTGCGAAAACGTTTTGAGCACAGCAATGCTTTTGATACAATGGGAGAGTTGAAAATGATTTTCGACACCCATGCCGCAGTAGAGAGTTATGAAGCTTGAAAAGTTCTTTAGCTGCATGATGGAGGAAAACAGCTCATTAGTGAGCACGCACTCAAAATGTCTAGGTACGCCGATAAACTCATAGCTTTGGGAATAACGATCCCCATTGAGCTAGGAATTCATCGTGTTCTCAGTCCTCTGCCACCAAGCTACAAGAGCTTTGTGATGAACTACAACATGTAGGGCATGAAGAAGTCTCTCCTCGAGCTTCACAATGCCGAAATCCGCTGAAGTAGAGATCAAGAAGGAACATCAAGTGTTGATGGTCCATAAGACCACCGATTTCAAGAAGAATGGCAAGAAAGGCAAGGCTAAGGGTAACTTCAAGAAGAAGGGCAAGTCTGTTGCCACATCCGAGAAGAAGACGAAGGCTGGCCCTAAGTCGACATCTTGAATGTTTTTATCGCAAGGGCACTGGGCACTGGAAGCGCAATCGCCCAAAATATCCGGGCCGATAAGAAGGACGGGAATGTGAACAAAGGTATATATGATATACATGTTATTGATGTGTACCTTACTAGTACTCGCAGTAGCGCATGGGTATTTGATACCGGTTCGGTTGCTAACATATGTAACTCGAAACAGGAGCTAAGGAACATGCGACAACTAGCAAGGGATGAGGTGATGATGCGCGTCGGCAATGGATCAAAGGTTGATGTGATCGCCGTCGGGACGCTACCTATCCAATTACCATCAGGATTAGTTATGAACCTAAATAATTGTTATTTGGTGCCTGCGTTGAGCATGAACATCATATCTGGATCTTGTTTAATGCGAGACGGTTATTCATTCAAGTCTGAGAACAATGGTTGTTCAATTTATATGAATAATATATTTTATGGTCATGCACCTAAGAAGAATGGTTTATTTATTTTGAATCTTCTTGATAATAATAGTACACATGTTCATAATGTGAATGTCAAAAGAATTAAGTTGAATGATGATATTGCTGCATATATGTGGCATTGCCGCTTATGTATGGTGTTAAACGCATGAAGAAGCTCCATTCTGATGGACTACTAGAATCACTTGATTATGAATCATTTGAGACATGTGAACCATGCCTCATGGGCAAGATGACTAGAACCCCGTTTTCCGGTACAATGGAGCGGGCAACCGACTTATTGGAAATCATACATACCGATGTGTGTGGTCCAATGAGTGTGTCGGTAGCGTGGTGGATATCGTTACTTCGTTACTTTCACGGATGATTTGAGTAGATATGGATATATTTACTTAATGAAACACAAGTCTGAAACATTTGAAAAGTTCAAAGAATTTCAGAGTGAAGTAGAAAATCATCGTAATAGAAAGATCAAATTTCTACGATCCGATCGTGGAGGAGAGTATCTTAGTTACGAGTTTGGCACACACATGAGACAATGTGGAATAGTTTCACAACTCACTCCTGCTGGAACACCACAGCGTAATGGTGTATCCGAGCGTCGTAATCGTACTTTATTGGATATGGTTCGATCTATGATGTCCCTTACAGATTTGCCACTATCATTTTGGGGTCATGCACTAAAAACAGCTGCATTCACTTTAAATAGGGCACCATCTAAATCCGTTGAAACGACACCGTATGAATTATGGTTTGGCAACAAACCTAAGCTATCATTTCTAAAAGTTTGGGGATGCGATGTTTATGTGAAGAAACTTCAACCTGATAAACTCGAACCCAAAGCGGAAAAATGCGTCTTCATAGGATACCCTAAAGAAACAATTGGGTACACCTTCTATCACAGATCCGAGGGCAAGGTTTTCGTTGCCAAGAATGGATCCTTTTTGGAGAAAGAGTTTCTCTCGAAAGGTGTGAGTAGTAGGAAGGTAGAACTCAACGAGGTTTTTGAACCTTCTCTTCATAGAATGGCAAGTGCAGTAGCGCCGGAAGTTGTTTCGGAGTTGACTTCACCAGATGAAGAGGGAACTAATGATGAGGATCATGAAACTCCGAAAGAGAACACTACCACACCTCGCAGGTCAACAAGAGCGCGTAATGCTCCTGATTTTATGTTTCTACTATGAATGTCATGGTAATTGAGAATGATGACCCTGCGACGTATGATGAAGTGATGATGAGCCCAGATTCTGACAAATGGCTAGAAGCCATGAAATCCGAAATGGGATCCATGTATGAAAACCAAGTATGGACTTTGGTGGACCTACCCAATGACCGTAAGGCCGTTGAGAACAAATGGATTTTCAAAAAGAAAATAGACGCTGATAGTAATGTGACCGTCTATAAAGCTCGACTTGTCGCAAAGGGTTTTCGACAAATTCAAGGAGTTGACTACGATGAGACTTTCTCACCCGTAGCGATGCTAAAGTCTGTTAGGATTATGTTAGCAATTGCTGCATTTTTTGATTATGAAATCTGGCAGATGGATGTAAAAACCGCGTTCCTTAATGGAAACATTGAGGAAGAGTTGTATATGATACAACCCAAAGGTTTTGTTGATCCTAAGGATCTTGATAAGGTATGCAAACTTCAGCGATCCATTTATGGATGAAGCAAGCATCACGAAGTTGGAATCTCCGCTTTGATGAGGTAATCAAAGGTTTTGGATTTGTCCAAACTTACGGAGAAGCTTGTATTTACAAGAAAGTGAGTGGGAGCTCTATAGCATTTACGATATTATATGTGGATGACATATTGTTGATTGGAAATGATATAGAACTTTTGAAAAGCATAAAAGATTACTTAAACAGTAAGTTTTCAATGAAGGACCTTGGTGAAGCGGCGTATATTTTAGGCATCAAAATCTATAGAGATAGATCGAGATGCTTGATTGGGTTATCGCAAAGTACATACCTTGACAAGATTCTAAAGAAGTTTAGAATGGACGAAAGTAAGAAAGGGTTCTTACCTATGTTGCAAGGCAAGACGTTGAGTAAGACTCAGAGTCCAGCTATAGCAGAAGATAGAGAAGTAATGAATAAGATTCCCTATGCTTCAGCCATAGGCTCTATCATGTATGCTATGTTGTGTACAAGACCGGATGTGGCACATGCTATTAGTTTGACTAGCAGGTACCAATCTGATCCAGGTTTGGAACACTGGACAGCTGTAACACCCCATAAAACTAAACTGTTGTACAAGAAAAATTCAACAACGTTTCCCCTAAAACAGGACAATACGGAAGCAATTCAAATGGGAATAACATCACGATATCAAAACTAGAGACAACAAGTCTAATTCAAACAGGAATCAACCATAAACATAACACATCTCTAAAGGGACAACCATAAACGAAATCAAGTTTAAAGGGGGCAACAATGGGTCTAGGTGTAATAATATTTCAAACAACTAATGAAATAATTAAAGCACTAGTTCAAGTGAGTCGTGACGACCCCAGAAGATTTATTGTGTTGCTAGCCCACCCTTCATGCTTACGACTCACAAGCGCTACCTGAAAACATCAAAACAGCAAGTAGTGAGATTGGGTAAATCTCAGCAAGCGGAAAAACTAATACAAATAACACATCCACCATAAAACTAGCATACCACATTCCTCATATCCAATACCACATCATAGAGTCCACACAACCTCAGTAAAATGCATATGATTGTGCACATGCTTATGCCATGATCCTTCTCACCGTGCCCTTTCTCAGGAACACACGGTGTTGTACGGCATCTTGGCCAAGACGCTGGCATCGACAAAACTTCCAATGCATGATTATGCAGTTAATGCTTCATGCATGAATTCATTCATAACCTTCCCCACTGAGTCCACATGTTTGCATATCATCATATAGCATGGATAGAAAGCAAATATCATTGAGATGAAATGTTTAGACAATTCATCGGTAAACAACATCATTCTTCACCTTACTCATGATTCATAGCCAAACCACAACATCACAATGCCAGTCAAGATATTGCAATCCTCAAAGCAAGTGATTAAACCATGTATGATTGCTGTAATTGGAGTTTATAATGAAGGCGAAGCAAACAACGATGTATAGCTTAACAATACAACTACTTCCACTTGCCTTTACCGACGTAGATGACGAATCTAGTTGCGTCCAGAAGGGGCGCCACCTGAACAAGCATACTTTCAGTATATAATAACATCACAATTGATCACACAATTCAAACACGCGTTTCCTACAACCCGTTCCCCTTTTAAACACCGAAAACCCCGATCTGTCCGGATCGAACAGCAACACCCTCTCTTCCCAATTTCTTATCTTTTTTTCTACTATTCATAAAAATACAAAAAAATTACAGTAGCTAGATATTGACTATATCTACAACTTTCATGAAGGTCAAAAATTTCAATTCCACTGTTAAACATGCCTAAACAACCGTCCAACATAGTGGACGAAATCTGTTTCCAGATTCTGTTCGTCATCTTCCAACAGCGATAACTCTCAGACCGACGCCCCAAAACTTCTGAAAAAATTACAGAAGCTAGTTCGCGACGTTATCTACAACTTTCTAGTTATAGATTTCTGCAGGAAAAATTGTCTAGGTCACGTAAAACGCGAAACAATCCGTGCTGCACAATCTCCCCTCTCAGAAACAGCACCACGTGAACAACTACCCTTCTCCCCCATCAAAATCCATCCAAACCAAACACCACCAGATCTAATACCCTCCTAATCCCTAGGTAGAACAGGGGTAAAAGATTGGAAATTTTACCTTGAGTTCTCCCTTGAGAACCCACAAAGATTGCGCGACGATCCCCGAAACGGAAATCTGCTCGTCCTCCACGCCTCCACGGATCCTCTTCTCGTTTTCTCCTTCGCGTTTCGCGGTGGATCTTGAGCCACCACGCAGGGGGAGGAAGAGGAGGGGTGGTGTGGCTGCTAGGGGAGGAAGGGGGAGGCGCCCTAGGGTTGCAAAGGGTGGGGGCGCCACCCCTCTTGAGGGAAAGGTGGGCCGGCCCACTAGGGCGTGGGGAGGGAGGGGGTGGGAAGGGAATTCCCGGCCTAGGCCCAGGTTGCCTCAGCCCAGCTAAAACTAGCCCAAAACTCCAATTTCTAATATTAATTGCAGCATAAAACTCAATTATTTCATCTCCCAACATTTCCCTCATTCCTTCCAAAATCGAAACAAGGGAGAAAACCCCCCTACGGTAATCTCCCAAATTCTAAGGCATCACAACAGCAGTCAAGAATATCTTTAAGTACTTAAGAAGAACTAAGGATATGTTTCTCATATATGGTGGTGAAGAAGAGCTCGTCGCAAAAGGTTACGTCGACGCTAGTTTCGACACTGATCCGGATGACTCTAAGTCACAAACCGGGTATATTTTTGAAATGAATGGAGGAGCAGTGAGCTGGAGGAGTTCCAAGCAATCTGTGGTGGCGGGATCTTCAACAGAGGCGGAATATGTTGCTGCTTCAGAAGCAGCGAGAAGCGCTTTGGATGAAGATGTTCATATCCGAACTGGGTGTGGTTCCGAGTGCGTTGGACCCAATGGTTATCTATTGTGACAACAATGGTGCCATAGCCAATGCTAAAGAACCAAGGTCACACAAGAATTCCAAGCATATTAAGCGCCGGTTTCACTCCATCCGTGAACATGTCAAGGATGGCGATGTAAAGATTTGCAAAGTGCACACGGATCTGAATGTGGCAGACGCGTTGACTAAAGCTCTCCCAAGGGCAAAACATGATCAGCACCAGAACTCAATGGGTGTTAGATTCATCACAATGTAATCTAGATTATTGACTCTAGTGCAAGTGGGAGACTGAAGGGAATATGCCCGAGAGGCAATAATAAATTGTTTATTATCTTATTCCATGTTTATAATAGATGTTTATTTCTCATGCTAAAATTGTATTAACCGGAAACGTTGATACATGTGTGTTTAATAAACAAAAAGGTTCCTAGTAAAGCCTCTCTTTTAAACTAGCTCGTTGATTAACTGATGATCAAGGTTCCTGATCATGAACATTGGATGTTGTTAATAACGGGGTCACATTATTAGAAGAATGATGTGATGAACACACACCCAAGTTGGTATAGCAAATTCGATCAAGTCATTAAAGTTTGTTGCTGTACTGAACATATACAAAATAGCTCTTTTCCTTAGACCATGAGATGATGTCAATCACTAACTCCTAAGAGTACTTTGATGACATCAAACGTCACTCCGTAACACGGTGACTATAAAGATGGATTTGGGTACTATGAAAGTATTAGTTGAGGCTCATGCATCAAGAGTGGGATTTGTCCATCCGGATGACGGAGAGATATACTGGGCCCTCTCGGTGATATCACATTGACATCGCTTGCAAGCACGTGACTAGGTCACAAGAATGTCATATCACGGAATGAGTAAAGAGTACTTGTCGGTAACGGGATCGAACTAGGTATAGTTGATACCAATGATCGGATCCCGGATAAGTAATATATCGCGAGACAAAAGGAATTGGTTATGTTGTTTTTGGTTCACACGATCACTAGTTCATCGTTAAGTAAGTGGGAGTCATTATGGATCTCGGATCCCATCGATGATTATTGATCAGAGAGGTGTCTTAATCATGTCCATTTTATTCACGAACCGTAGGGTGACACACTTAAGGTTCATCGACGCTTTTGAGTTGATATGGAACACCGGAGAAAAGTTTGGACAGCACCGGAATAGTTTCGGGATATCGGAATAGTTCAAGGGGGTATGTGTTAATTTTTGTTAATTAAAAGAATTAACAAATATTAAAATAACAGAAATAAAATTGTTTATTTATTTAATGGAGAGTCCATTCACATGGAGAGAATGGAGAGTCCATTCACATGGAGAGAGTGGAGAGTCCACTCACTCCTATAAAAGGGAGGGTGGAGCTCCTCTCTCATGTACTAATCTCCATAACCCTTTGGTTGGTCCTTTCTCCCTCCTCCTCTGCTCCACCTTTCAAGCGGTAGCTTGCTTAAGCGCTGCTGAAATAGTTTCTCCACCACCACCACTAAGTCGTAGTGTTGTTGGAGTTTCCCGTGGATCCTCTACTTCCGCTGCCCCGCTGGATCGAGGGATTGGAGGTCGTCGTTGTTCCGTACGTGTGACCAAGTACGGAGGCGCTGCCGTTTGTGGCGCTCATCTTCGCGACTTTGAAGTCGGGCGTGTACCTCTACTTCAACCACGTTTGTTTGCGGGAACGTTATTCCCGCTTTCGGTCTACGAGGGTGAGTCCTTCTGAAACCATTTGCATGCATCTCCTAGATATGATCTTGGTGTTTGGTTGCATTCGTAGGAAAAATTTTGTTTTCCATGCTTAGAACCCATCAGTTGCACCTATCAAGAATTTAGATCATTATTGATATGACTGCCAAAGTAGTATATCATTGACTATCTTAATAGATGATAGGGATGTGTTGGACACATCGCGCATAACAATGGTTGATTTAACTAAGCTATCAAAACGGTTTTGGGCTTAAGGACAACTTGGCAAAATCAACTTGGCAAATCAATAAAACACTTACGATCAGATCATGGTGGTGAATACTTGAGCCAAGAGTTTGGTGATCATCTAAAGCAATGTGGAATCGTTCCACAACTTACTCCGCCAGGAACGCCCCAATGGAATGGCGTATCCGAACGACGGAATCGAACTTTATTGGATATGGTTTGGTCAATGATGAGCCAAACAGATCTACCATTATCCTTCTGAGGGTTCGCTTTAGAGACAGTTGCGTTCACATTAAATAGGGTCCCATCAAAATCCATTGAGAAGACACCATATGAGATATGGACCGGGAGAAGTCCCATATTGTCATTTCTCAAGATATGGGGATGTGAGGCTTATGTAAAACATTTGCAATCAGATAAACTCGCACCTAAATCAGAAAAATGCTTCTTTGTGGGGTATCCTAAAGAAACAAAAGGATATTACTTTTATAAAAGAAACGAGAACAAAGTTTTTGTTGCTCGAAATGGTGTCTTTTTGGAGAAAGAGTTTCTTTCCAAAGAAATCAGTGGGAGTGATGTGCATCTCGATGAAATTCGAGAATCGCATGAATATGTTCAAGCTACCACTGAACCTTCACAAGATGTACAAAGTGTTGTACAACCTGTGGAAGAGACACCAGCCCTACGTAGGTCGGGGAGGCCGCATCATGAACCCATAAGATATGGACATGACATATTATTATTGGACAAAGATGAGCCCACGACTTACAAAGAAGCGATGATGGACCCAAACTCCGAAAAATGGCTTGGAGCCATGAGATCCGAAATTCAATCCATGCATGACAATCAAGTTTGTAACTTGGTCGATCCTCCTGATGGTGTAAAAACAATAGAATGCAAATGGATTTTCAAGAAGAAGACAGACGTAGATGGAAATGTTCAGATCTATAAGGCACGGTTGATGGCAAAGGGTTTCAAACAAGTTCAAGGAATTGACTATGATGAAACTTTTTCGTCGGTAGCCATGCTCAAGTCTGTCCGGATCATTTTAGCAATTGCTGCATATTTTGATTATGAAATATGGCAGATGGACGTCAAGACAGCTTTCCTTAATGGGAATCTATCTGAGGATGTATACATGATACAACCTGAGGGTTTTGTTGATCCTAAAAATGCTAAAAAGATATGCAAGCTTCAGAGATCCATTTATGGGTTAAAGCAAGCATCTCGGAGTTGGAACATTCGTTTTGATGAACTGGTCAAAGCATTTGGCTTTATCAAAAACGAAGAAGTGCCTTGTGTTTACAAGAAGGCTAGTGGGAGCGCACTTGTGTTTCTGATCTTGTATGTGGATGACATATTATTGATCGGGAATGATATTCCTATTCTTGAAGACGTTAAGACTTCGTTGAAAAGGAGTTTCTCAATGAAGGACATGGGAGAAGCATGTTATATCTTGGGCATAAAGATCTATAGAGATAGATCAAAAAGGTTGATTGGATTAAGCCAGGAAACGTACATTGATAAAGTTTTGAAAAGGTTCAATATGCATGAATCTAAGAGAGGTTTCATGCCAATGTCACATGGCATCAGTCTAAGCAAGAATCAGTGTCCTTCGACAACTGATGAGCGAGACAGGATGAGCAAGATTCCATATGCTTCGGCTATTGGATCTATCATGTATGCCATGATCTGTACGGGCCCAGATGTCTCATATGCTCTAAGTGTCACAAGTAGATACCAAGCGGATCCCGGTGATGGTCATTGGATAGCCGTGAAAAACATTCTAAAGTACTTGAGAAGAACTAAGGGTATGTTCCTAGTCTTTGGAGGTGAGGAAGAACTGGTTGTAAAAGGTTACACCGATGCAAGCTTCCAAACTGACAAAGATGATTTTCGATCACAATCCGGTTTTGTGTTTACACTAAATGGAGGAGCAGTAAGCTGGAAGAGTTCCAAGCAAAGCATTGTGGCTGACTCTACGACAGAAGCGGAATACATTGCGGCTTCGGATGCCGCAAAAGAAGCTGTATGGATAAAGAAGTTTATCTCAGAGCTTGGTGTGGTCGCTACTGCCTCTAGTCCAATGTACATCTATTGCGATAATAGTGGTGCCATTGCAAAAGCAAAAGAGCCTAGATCACAACAGAAGTCCAAACAAATACTCCGACGCTTTCACCTTATTCGCGAAATTGTGGATAGAGGTGACGCGAAGATATGCAAAGTACATACAGAAGCCAATGTGGCTGATCCGTTGACAAAGCCACTACCACAGCCTAAGCATGAGGCGCACACGAGGTCTATTGGTATTAGATACTTAATTGATTGACTCAAGTGCAAGTGGGAGATTGTTAGTGTTATGCCCTTGAGGCAATCATAAGGATGATTGTAACTTGACTATGTTTATGAATAATAATATGATTATTGGTCCAATGAATGTATATCATTGTTTTGATCAACAAGTGTGTGATTTGTTTATGAAGCTCTTTACTTATTGATATAATTCGATAAATATCTCTGATCGGATATCATCGTATAGGACAACGATGAATAGATTAGCACATGTATTGTTCGATGATCATGTTTCATAGATCATGGGATTTGGAGATATCATCAATACATTGGGACGCATGTTGAAGAACATGTGTTAGATAGACCCACAATGGGACACTGCGAGAATGTTACATTCTTATGTGTCATCAGTGTATCTCATACATAGTAGATGTATGATCCTTAGACCTGAGATTGTCATATTCCCTACATGTGTAATAGTTTACCTTGGGGTTACCAAACACTATTTCCTAACCGGATAGTTATAAAGGTAGCTTTCATGTTTACTATGAAACATGCAGAGGGAAGTGAGCAGTCAAGATGGAATTTGCCACTCCAATGGAACGGAGATATATGTCTAGGCCACTCGTGTGATATGATTAAGGAAGTGCATGGCCATGCCGTGATTGAGAAGTCAATCACAACTTATTAATATATCACGGATACGAGAGATGGATTGAACTGTCAAAGGATGACATGCTTCTCGCCTTGAGTTCGATCTTCATATAGTTTGGCAAAGGAATTATTACATCAGTACATTAATCATATGCGTTTGGGAGTTGGCATGCTCTGCAAGGAGCCGCTACCGACTATTGGATTAGAAAAAGGGTTTTCCGAATCCATGTCCAAATGCGCATGAACCTACAGGGTCACACACTTAACGGGCTGGGATGCATTAATTTGGATTGGATCCGTAATTAATGGACCTCGTGGGCTTAGCACGTAGATGGGCCCTGACTGCCTAGGGCTTCACCTCGTGGCTATATAAGGAGGGGAGGAGGCTAGACGCAGAATACACTTTCGTGCGGTTTAGAGGTGTTTCGCTAGAAACCCTAACCACCTCCTCTCGTTGCCCCTGTCGAGTGACCCGGTGCTTGCACACCGACGCACGGCGTTCCATCCCCAGACGTGTGGACTGCTGTGGTGACGCTGCTGCTACTGCGGCGTGGAGAGGACGATCCGTGGCGAGGATGATTCGCGGCGAGGACGATCCGCGGCGAGGACGATCCGCGGCGAGGACGATCCGCGGCGAGAACTATCCACTACAACGACGTGCGAAGGATTCCGCAACTGCGCGTCTATTGGTAATAGATCTATGATCCCCTTCTTGCGAGTAGCTTTTTTGGTTTGCGGTAGAAATTTTAAATTTGTGGTAGTGTAGCATACCGCATTCCCCAACACCTTCTCCCACCCGGACCGCTCGTAGCAACTCTGGAAGTTGGATCGTAGGGCGTTCCGGACTTGGCGCCATGATCGGAAGGAACCGGGCTTTTGATTGAATAGCCAGGTATGGGCAGCACCATCCAATACGGTCGGGAGGTAAGTAGCCATTATGGCCTCGTCCCCCCCAGCTGCCAGGACCGCCATCGAGTAGATCGACAGAAACTCATCGGGGTTTTGGATTCCATCGAACCGCTCAATCGGAGCGGGCTTGAACCGAACCAGCCAGCGTACCCGATGAAGATCGTCGGTATATGCCGAGCATCCGTAGGCTGGCGCAACATCTCATCGGGAATAGCCTCCGTCGCTAGACCCAGAACTTCGGTTGCCACGACGACAACCGGGCGCGCGATCGCGCCGGTCGTGACGACGAGCATGGGCATCACCCGGGCAGCATAGTAGACATTCGTGGACCCAACGGCGCATGGGCGGGGCATTAGGAGATGGGCTCCTAGACGTGGTATTGTTCGAGCGAGTGCTACTGTGACTCGACAGGCACCGGTCGTTTCGCCAGGTTGCGTTCGGGGAGCGGCGACGTGGGCGTGTCCAGGATACGTCCCGAGCTCGATGTCGTGGCGGCGACCGGTGAGAGCGCTGGTGTTTGCACGAAGAGCTACCATTGCTCACGGGATAGCAGGATCCAGAGTGCTGGCTCCGACCCCGTTGGGGGGGGGTTGCCTCGTCAGCGGCCTTGTCTAGCTTTCGGCCAGTGCTCGGCTGAAGAGGTCCGACCTTACCCGAACGGGATCAGTCATGACCCTGGCGATGGCGCGCAGACATTCGGTGGAACAAGGGAGCCTGGAAAGCCTAGAGGAGGTGCCGATCTCCCCCCGCTCTTCCCGTCGGAGGGTGGTTATGGCCTGGTTGATGGCGACCTGGGCCATTCGACGTGCGTCTTTAGGGGTCTTCAGCTCGCGGTTTTCCGCTTCCGCGTTCGCACCATGGCTGCCAGCCATGAAGATGAATTGATCACGGGGCAGTAGCGACGGGGAGAACAGGGACATAGAGCCCCCGCGCTTGGGGACAGGTCTCTCCCCCGAGTTCGTCGAAAGTCTCCCAAAGCCACACGCCATGTCCTTGTCAAAGTTGTCGAAGCAGCGATGTTCCTCCAGAGATTCGAAGTCTTCGGGCCCCACGGTGGGCGCCAGCTGTCGATGATCGGGATCGCCTAACCGCAGAGATGAAGTCGAGGGGGTGTGTGAGCAGGGACCCAAAGACTAGACTCACCCCTCAGGAGGTCAACAATGCTGCTGTTACAATCTGGAGAAGAAGAAAACAAAAGACACCGAGAGTTATACTGGTTCGAGCCCCCGAGCTGGGTAATAGCTCTACTCTAGTCTTGCCCTGAGGCGGAGCAATTGATTATGCGTGAGTACAAGTGGATGTCTATGGCTCTGTGTATCTATCATCTGAGGCCCCCCACATTCTCATATAGAGATTCCAAAGTCCCTCCTTCTCGTTCTTGGCAATCGGTCAAGAGTAGTTTCCGGAAATGGTGGGCCCACGTACGCCTCAACCGGATCGCAACTATCCCCGGGTCCTACGCCCACATCCGCATCACGCCCTATCCTTACAGATCTCGGTAATCGCAAGCCTCTGATCGGGTCTCCCTGAGCTTCAGGTCTTGGTCATGTGACGGCCTCTGGCTCCCCTGCTCAAGGTCACGCGGGTGCCGCCTGGTCATCGGGATAGCAGGGGGCCCGGGTTTGGGTTACGAGCTTGAACTCGGGCCGGGGCCCGTTGACCATGCTCATGACCGGGCAGGATATCCCAGTCCCCGACACTAGGTAATGAGAAATTTACTTAAAATTGTAGGGTAAAAGTATGAACTCCTTGTCTTGTAGTTTGAGCAACGTGTTGTATACGTATTCCTCGACCTCCTTTGGTGCTCTTATGATTTTGGTTTGGTTGACCGTTCCAGGGTCGAGGAATCCCACTAGTCCCTTGGTTCTTCTTAGTTCGATCATCTCATATCTAGATAAGGAAAAAGTTAGACATGACATTTACCGGTATTACATAAATGTAGACCATGATTTATTTAGTAGATACTTACAGTAACCAGCATCTCAAAAAATACATGTCGAGGGTATCATGATAGCACATGTTGTGTAATTCCTCGAATTCTATCGGGAAGTAGCCACCCTCTCATGGTGAAAATGTTCCTCTCAAAAAACTACGGTGATGACCTTCGGGAGTATCGCTTGGTTGGATCGCTCAATGTACCAGGCATGTAATCGATGCATCATGAGTGTTAGGCTATTTAACTTCGAAAGGGTGTCAAACGGCTTCCCTAGCTCGAATTTCAGCCTTTCTTGGTTATCTTATACTTTAGACTACGCCTTGCCCTTGCCCTTACTTTTTGTAACACCCTGGCATTTAATATGCCCGAATGCTACCAAACATAGACTAAGCAACATCTAAATACCACAATTACAAGTAAATTACAGCAAAGGAACAATACTAATACCGACATTTTCGGCAGCATCTCCTTTGTTTTTCCATGATTCGGAGCAACAACAAAGTATCACAAGTTATATCATAAAGGAAAGCATCTAAAACTGCAATAACATGTGACATAGCAACAATATAAGTCCAAGATAAATCATTCGACCACTTCATGAGCTAAACGAATCAAATAGTAAGACCAAGCACACAGTTAAGCAATTCTCCAAGTTTCATGGCAATACTTTCATTATCATGACTCCAAATGATAACACTGTCTAATTTGTGTGGAGCTACGTGTAGATGTGTAGCTAAACCCTTTTTCCCGCATGCCGGTTTCATGGTACCTAAGAATAACAACATAAACACAAGCGTGAGTTCATCACTCAGCAAGTATATTGCAATGGAACAAGAAAACACATTCCAATACCTTCATCACCACTTTTCAAATACAACATCATACACATCTCATATTCATAGTGTAAGCATATCATTGACATCATCATAAATCATCCTCATATAACCTCCTCATATAATGCAATGCCATATAATGCAATGCCATGTAATGCAATGCGATGCACATATCTCCTGGAAACTCATACCGGTATGGTTGAGTACACACCCGTCGGTGTGCACTCTCTCCCCCCTTCCATCCCGAAGATGGAGGGTGCCTACTCCTCGCTTCCGTTCACCGTGGTGAATGGAATCACGATGTAGGACTTACTCATTGGCTCTCCGGAATAGTCATAACTTTCTCACCGACCTTCCCCGGACTAGTTATGACTTTCTCACCGCCCGGGCCATGTAACATGCCATGTATGCAAATATGCCAGCAACATAAATAACTTGTACATTAACACATGGCATCATAACCTAGAAAACATGCTCATCATAACATTGGCAATCATTAAAGCATGGCAAGTGATCATATCATATAATCAATTTCATCTATTATCAACAAGCAACCTACAAACCGCTATCCATTACAATACACTTGCCTCAACCACGGGCAACGGATTGGTGAGAAGTAGAAGGCACTCCCGGGGTCACACCACCTGCACATAGGTACCACACACTCACAATCATGTCCACAAAACAGTACGCAAACCATCATCTACCCCGACATTGCCAACTACTCGCAAAACCTAAAACAGAGGTTCTGTCCCGTCGGGACAACAGCCTTCCAAAAGGCATAACTCGGGTTCTAAGACTCCGAATCAATTAAACGAGTACATCCTCGCGTAGCTTAGGAAATTTCCTAACTTTTTTTAGGTATAGGGAAAGACTGATTCGAACTCTAGAGTTGTTTAATCTACAAAATACCGTGATCTGTTCCAATCACGTCACAGATTTTAACACGCTCGGTAAAACAGCCATAACTTTCAAACGGCTGATCGGAATTTCGCGTTCTTTATATCCACGGAAATATAATGAAATTATATACAACTTCTTCAACATCCGTACGATCAAATTCGGACTCTAAATTGGCGAAAAACCGAACCCTAGGTCGACTGCTCATGCTGTCCGAAACAGAGAACGTGACCAACTCAAGAATCCATCTAATCTAATCAAATCCAGCACCACCAATTGATCTAAAAACTTGATAAACACCCTTAGAACAGTACCTAGACCAATCCCAAGGATTCCCATGGCCATACCTTCGCCCGACGCACGAAAACCCAATAGATCTCCTCCCAGTTCGCGCGATCTCCTTCCTCGCTCCAATCCCGCCGGATCTCCTCGTCGCGGAGCGCTCCAATGGATGGATCTTTGAGGTGCTGAGGTGAGGAACTCCCCTAGGGGTATCAAGGGAGGTGGAGAGGTGGTGGAGGGGTGGTGGAGCAATGGGGAGCAATGGGGGAGGTGGAGGCGCCACAAGGAGGAGGTGGGGAGGTGTGGGAGGCGGCTAGGGCACTTGGGGGCGCAAGGGGCAGCGGTGGATGCCTAAAGGGGCTGGGGGAGGCCCCCAACCAGGTCTCCTACTCCTATTTGGACTCAAACTCCATCCCACCAAAGCCCACGACCCTTTCCTTTAGGCCCAAACTCCCCCGGAAAGGCCCAAACTCCCGGAAACGCAAATAAACCTCAAACCGTATGGTTTTAACCTCCAATTCCATATTTCATAATGTTTTTGACCTCAATATTCACATTTTATAAGGTCTCGGCATCCCGTAGTGTCACACTTTTTTCTAGGACAACATCATACTCTGTTCTTACTTTGTCTGATCTAGCTGATACGGCTTGTCTAATATGCCATTTCTTCAGATCAAGGGTTATAAGTTTGTCCTTTGAAGTAGTCACACTAGCCATTTCATGCTCAAGTGCTGGTAACGAATGGACGAGTTCTACTGTAGGAGTGGCCGGCACTACATCGTGGGCGAGTTCTACTGCAGGAGAGGCTGGCACTACATGGTCCAAGATGATGTCAAGCTTGTGCCACTGAATGAATGTGTGGACAGCACTTCCTAGAGTTGTAACCTCATTGTTGGAGGGTATTTCCAGCCCACACAACTATAGAATGATACATAACTATCGCTTCATCTGTGTCGGTTCCAAACTTTTGACTAAAAAACCGATTGTGATACGTGTATATCATTTGTAAATTTTGGAAACAGGTTATCACAATCGGTTTTGAGAAAGAACCGATTGTGATAAGAATATCATCACAATCGATTCATTCTAAGAACCGATTGTGATAACCTGTTCCCTTATCACAATCGGTTCTGAGAAAGAACCGATTGTGATAAGAGTCCCTCATTACAATCGGTTCTTAGAAAGAACCGATTGTGATGATGGACCACTTATCACAATCGGTTTTGAGAAAGAACCGATTGTGATTATGAGGTCCCTCATCACAATCGGTTCTTTCTCAAAATCGATTGTGATAAACAATCGGTTCTGAGAAAGAACCGATTGTGATGAGGGACCCATCATCACAATCGGTTCTTTCTTAGAACCTATTGTGATAATATACTCATCACAATCGCTTCTTTGTAAGAACTGATTGTGATGAGCCTCGTTAGGTTTTATATCCCATCGGGATGAACTCTCCTCTGTTGGTGTTCTAGAGCCAAAAAAACCGTCGCCACCTCAAAAAACAGAACATACTCTCGTTGAGACTTAGGCTTGGGGGAGAAAATCTAAAATCCTTGAGGATGTGTGTTGAGAGGGTAAGTTAAAGCCCTAGCTTGAGGAGATTTATTTCCCCTCTATATTTGCCCCACATTTGAGGTTTTCTTCAAAAGGTGAGCATTCCTTCAAAACCCTTCGATTTTGCATTAAGAAATTCGATTTTGATTTGATGAATGTGTTATATATCATTAATGCTATTATGGTTGAAACAATATTGGCGAGAAATTATAAAATCCAGAAGGAGAGATGGTGGTTTGGGGCTAAAGTTGAAACCCTAGCTTGAGTATATTCCCCTCATTTGTGGTTAATTTTCTTCGAAAGGAAAGCATGTGAATGGGTTACATGTTATTATTGTTGCTATAATGTGATCAATGGTAGAGTTTAGGTTACATAACCTATGCGTCTCCCATTCGAGGGTGCTTGTTTATAAATATGCTAAAATGGCATATTTATAGATAAGCAGTCTCGAATTGTCCACGTTTTTTGGACAATTCGAGTATATGTGGTTCGGGCAAGTTCCTGAGCTATTGTACAACTCTAGAGAGTTTCAGTAGCATGCATCTCCCTGGTGTTCTCCAGATACACACCCTCTTGACCTGTTGTCGAGACATGTATTTGGAGAACAGCGGGGAGATGCTGCCGAAATTTTCTTTGGAGTTGTACAACAGCTTACGAACTTACCAGAACCACATATCCTCTAATGGGATTAGGACCTGACCTAATTGAAATTAGGAGTCATCGTTGGTACGTACTCAATTCCTCGACTTTGTTAATTCTTCAACCCTTCTTTTCTTTCATTGATTAGTACATGTCTCTCTATTGTGCGAAGGTAAATAAATAATATATTGGTATTTGAAATAGCTAGTTGTCGCTCGTTGGCATTATTAATTTGTTGTTTATGGTTTAATTATAGATGGACCATGAAGAATGGATGTATCAAAAAAGCCGTGTGAGTGCTGAATTTCAGAGGGGAGTTAAAGAGTTCATAAGAATTGCAGAAGTAGATATGGTTATGAGAGGTGTAAAGTTCATATATTGTCCTTGCATTGATTGCACCAATCTCAGGAGATTTAACAACTCAGCTCAAATTGAAGGCCACTTGATTCGACGTGGCTTCGTGAGGAATTACACGGGTTGGATCCATCATGGGGAGACAGGTGGTACCCCTCTATTACGCAACGAAGACATGCTTCAAGCTGATCACGAGTTGGAGCGTGATATGTTTGATGAGGATAAATTAGATCAAATGTTGCGAGATGTGGAGGGAAATTACACGAAAAGAGAGTTCGAAAAATTTAAAAGCTTAATGGAAGACAATGCCAAACCGTTGTTTTCGGGTTGCAAAGCAGAATACAGCAAGTTGGGTTTGGTCCTTGCATTGTTTGAACTGAAGGCAAAACACCGTTGGACAGATACAAGTTTCAATGCACTTTTAGTTCTTCTATCGGATATGCTTCCAGAGGGAAACGAGTTGCCAACAAGTATTTATGAAGCGAAGAAGCTACTATGTCCCATGGGAATGAAAATAGAAAGGATACATGCATGTCTAAATGATTGCATATTATACCGCAATGCGCATAAGGAACTGTGCATTTGTCCAGTTTGTGGTGTACCCTGGTACAAACAAAAGGAGAAGCGTAATGACAAGAAGCGTAAGAGCTGAACTGACGACGGTAAAGATGTGAACAAAGGGGCACCAGCCAAGGTAATATTATTTGCCCATCATTCCTCGTTTAGAGCGGTTGTTTGCAAATCCCAAAGAGGCAAAATTGTTGCGTTGGCATTATGAATCTCGAAAGGAAGATGGCAAGTTGAGACACCCCGCTGATTCGGCTCAATGGAGAAACATTGATTGGCAACATGAGGAGTTTGGTGCCGAGATGAGGAACATAAGATTTGGATTGAGTACAGATGGAATGAATACGTTTGGTAATATGAGCAGTCGTCACAGCACTTGGCCAGTTTGTTGTGTATCTACAATCTCCCTCCTTGGTTATGTATGAAGCGAAAGTATATCATGATGTCATTGCTAATCTCTGGACCCAAACAGCGGGTAATGATATCCATGTGTACCTAGCACCACTAATTGAGGATTTGGTAAAATTATGGAATGAGGGGGTCGAGGTGTGGGATGCATACAAAAGAGAGAACTTCACCCTTCGGGCTATGATATTTTGCACCATAAATGATTTCCCAGCCCTTGGTAATTTGGCGGGCTACAGCATGAAGGGAGCCAAAGCTTGTCCAATTTGTGAAGAGGAGACTGACAGCTTGTGGTTATCGAATTCCAAGAAAACTGTGTACATGGGTCACCGTAGGTTTCTACCTCGAAGTCATCGATATCGTAAGATGGATGATAAATTTGATGGAAAGAGGGAAATTCGTGCGGCCCTGTAGCCTATGAGTGGAAGGCAAGTATATTCATGCGTGTCAGATATCGATGTTCACTACGGTAAGAGCTGTAAATCTGTTCGTCCCAGGACCATTTGGAAGAAGAGGTCAATATTTTGGGACTTACCATACTGGAAGGAGTTAGATGTCCGTTATTGTATTGATGTCATGCACATTGAGAAAAATGTCTGTGATAATTTGGTTGGTATCCTGCTGAACATACCTGGGAAGACCAAGGATGGTGTGAATGCTCGTCGCGATATGACCTACATGGGAATTAGGCCCAAGCTTGAAGTGATAGAGGAGGATGAAAAAGGACCGTACATCCCCGCTGCATGCTACACCTTATCCAAGAAGGAGAAAGAAGACCTCTGCAAGTGTCTCCATGATATTAAAGTTCCATCGGGCTACTCCGCAAACATTAAGAAGATTGTGTCTATGGATGTTTTGAAGTTGCTTGGTATGAAGTCCCACGACTGTCATGTCTTGATGACCCAAATACTCCCTGTTGCAATCAGAAATATTCTGCCAGAGGATGTCAGGTTGATAATCACGAAGCTATGTTATTTCTTCAATGCGATTTCATGCAAGGTTATTGATTCTGATATACTAAACAACTTACAGAGTGAGGTGGTGCAGACTCTTTGTCAACTTGAGATGCATTTCCCCCCGTCGTTCTTCGACGTCATGGTCCACCTCGTTGTTCACCTTGTTAGAGAGATTAAGATATGTGGACTCACATTCTTGCGTTACATGTATCCATTCGAGAGGTACATGGGTATGTTAAAGTCATATGTTAGGAATAGGTCGAAGCCTGAGGGTGGTATTATTGAAGGTTATGGCACTGAAGAGGTTATTGAGTTCTGCGTGGACTATCTAGGTAAAAGACAACCGATTGGTGTTCCTATATCTCGTCATGAGGGAATACTTGGTGGCAAAGGAACCATTGGGTCCAATCAAACGAGTCCACAGTTTGAAATGTACTATAAAGCGCATTTTGTAGTCCTACAACACAGCACAGAAGTTCATCCATACATCCAGCAGCACAAGTTGATATTATGGAAAGAGAATCCACATATGGATGAGCTTTCCATCACACGATAACACAACAATCAATTCCTCACATGGTTCAAAGAAAATGCGAAGGTCTCCGTCAGTACTGAGGCTATCAAATGGTTGGCTGACGGACCAAAATTTAGTGTACAGACATGGCAAGGGTATGATATTAATGGTTACACCTTTTATACTGAAAGTCAAGATGCAAAGAGTACAGTTCAAAACAGTGGTGTGAGCATAGATGCTTTGTCCGATGATCACTCGAAAAGAGGATCCTCAACCGCAATGAACTGTTACTACGGGATGATCGAAGAAATATGGGAGCTCGATTACGGAATATACCAAGTTCCATTGTTCTGATGTAAGTGGGTGAGACTTCCTCACGGAGTGAAGGTTGACACGAGAGGTTTTACTCTTGTGGATCTCAATAGACTCGCCTACAAAGATGAACCGTTCATCCTTGCCAAGCAAGCAACTCAAGTTTTTTACGTGCGTGATCCGGCCAATCCGAGGTTGCACGTCATCCTTCATGGCAAGAGGCGGATTGTTGGAGTTGAAAATGTTGTAGATGAGGAAGAGTACAACCAATTCGATGAAATACCTTTGTTTGCAGATAGGGCATGTCTTAGCGGTGACGACGACACACATGGAACAAATTACATGCGTGTAGATCATCAAGAAGGGTTATATTGTAAATAAAGGGACTACGTATGCTTCTCAATGCCACTTGATCTGTTAATTCATTCAATAATGATTCTTTAATTACATTCACATCATGTCATATTTTTTTTGTTTATGTGACCGCTGTGGATCATTGTTGATAATCTCGTAGTTCCATTTTGTACGCCCAAATTACACCGCGTTCATAGCTAGTTCATACAATGAGCTCAGTTAATTTGCTTGGAATACATGAAGTATAAGGTACTAGGTACTATTGGAATACATGAAGTTGGTTGTATTTCAGGTCATTGAAGTGCAACCTGCATGCACACTACATGATCAGGCCATTTGAGATTTAAGTAAAATATTTCCAGACTTTGCTATTATTTGGTGATCCAAATTCAGAGATAAGGCCAAACTTCTACCGGAGCGTAGCGAAGGCCCGTCGCCGGTAGGCTTGGGCCAGAGCGTAGAGAATTGCCGAAACTTCAGACTTCCAGTCATTGCATTGTTTAATCGATTTAGATGATGCAGTGGCTTTTCAGGGAATGCCTTTGGTTGGCTCAATGAGTTGTCAATACGGGGCAATACATTGGTGCATTAGTACAGTGTAGTTTAGAGGTGACAACTGTGAGCACTTGGATTACCAACATTAAGCTTTTTGGTTGGTGCAAGATGATTTGCATATAGCTAAGTTGGTAGGTCTTTAGGTGAAGTTTTGAATGTATGCAATCCTGCACAAAGAATGTGTAATGCTCAGCTACGAATTACCTGAGAATACACTTTATTAGCCTAATGAAGTTTTAGCTATTGCAATGCTTGATTGCCAGACTCCAAGCAGCAGATCGGCCGAAATTGATTTGAGGACTTTTGAGCTAGCAAGTTTGAAGATTGACATGCTAGGGCATCCATTACTTGCTTAAAACAGTAAAGGGGTGCGTTAGCCCGAAAAGACATGAAATGGAAATTTTATTTTATTTTTAAATTTCTTGGGATGTTACGATGAATCTTTTGTCACCCTAGATTATGGAATATTAGTTAGACATTAATAATTTGCCAACATTGGTTAAATAGATCGTGTGTAGTATGCTTAGCCCTACCACGTGTCGATAACACCGTTTTGGATTATTAAATGTTAAATGTGACTTAATGAGATATGAAACATGTTTATGAAAAATGTTACATGTGTTATTGATGATGTTGATGGCACGTGGTGCATGGTAATCAACTAGGTGATAAAATGATTTAGACTGAGGCAAGTGGCAAGATTATTTATGGTGGGCCAGAAGTGGCACATGGGAGGTCGTATTTGGTTTTTGCTGATTTGGACACTTGTGAACTTCTTGGGTAGTCTTGCCATGGTCACATTAAGGACTTAACCTTGCAAGAATTTGAACGGAGTCTAACATACAACCACAAGTTTAGAATGGGACAGACCTAGCCTATTAATTTGTGATGTCTAGACTTCGATATTGTCGTGGTGGTGTGGGTTCCTGGTATACGGGTGAAAACTCACATGGCGCAAGAGGGGGGGCCTGAGTGTGGTAACCAGTCCCTTCAATGTTGAAACCTTAGCGGACAGTACTAGGACTAGAAAGAGCATTGTAAAGGCTTTGTTACAGTCATTCGGCTTGGTGGTGTTTGATTGTATCGTGTGGGTAAAGTGTATAACCTCTGCAGAGTGTACAATCTATTCAAATAGCCGAGTCCACGTTATTGGACATTGCTCGGGGATTACAGTCAAGGGTTAGACTTTCATAAAAATGAACTTTGGATACTTGGTATGGGAATGAGGAATCTGTTTAAGGATGAGAAATACTTTACTTAAAAAAGTAATTGTGAAAGTTATTATTGTTTTACTGCTTTCCAATCTACTACTGTTATTTACGAATGTTGCTTATTGCAAAAGAACCACTTAGCCTGTTGTTGGAATAAGCCATGCATGTAGCTACTAGAATTGCATCTCTATGCATGACTTGCTGAGTGCTTTAAGTACTCACCCTTGCAACAACACAAAACATCAACTGAGGAGGAATCAACGCCAGCAATGGAGGAGGAGTTCCAAGAGGAGCCAGCGAACTAGGGGGCGAGCCCAGTCAGTTGCCTATGGCATATTGGTTGGCGCCACGAGTTTACTTAATTTCCGTTGCAGTTTATTTAATTAAGACTTTGCCCTGTGAGGCATACTTCTGTAAGTTAACCATAAGGTTGACTCAGCCTCTTTCGTTATAATAAAGTCTTATTTAATATTCTGCTGTGTATGATTGTGATATTCATCGATGTTGAGACTGTGTGCACTAGCGTGATCCTAGACTAGTGCTGAAAACACAGAGGGTCCAGATTTGCACATTCGGATCCCGACATTGCCCCTCATGACAAAAAAGGGGCTTCCAGGTGCACGGGACTCAATTTCGCGGAGACGTCCGCAGAAACAGAGGACCAAACAAATGAGATCACTACCTATGATAGTGGAAGAAGCTCAACCTAATGTTGAGAAAATCCCTGAAGTGACACATCCTGAAGATGGTAATGTCCCTGAAGTGACACATCCTAAAGATGATAATCCCAGCATATATTTACGCGCACAATATAATGCTAGGAGGTCAAAACACCCAGACTCCATCGTTTTGGAAAATCACGAGGAGCTGGAAGAAATAAATGAAGAGATATCCACCAATTATATGGATTCAAGAGAATTATATAAGAGAAAGACTACAATTGTCGACATATATTTTGCCTCTAAAATTGTTAAAAATCTTGAACTGGATCCAGAACCAAAGTCCATAGCAGAGTGCCAGAAGCGTTCAGATTGGGTCAAATGGAAAGAAGCAATTGAGACAGAATTGTGCTCGCTTAATAGGAGGAAAGTTTTTGGTCCTTCTAACTGAACACCTCTTAAAGTGTTCCCTATAGGATCAAAATGGGTTTTCATCCGGAAGAGAAATGAAAACAATCAAGTGGTGAGATATAAAGCGGGGCTTGTAGCACAAGGGTTCACGCAGAGGCCTAACATCGATTACGATGAAACATATGCTCCGGTGATGAATGGAATAACATTCTGATATTTAATATCAATGGCAGCTAATATAAATCTAACCATGCAATTGATGGATGTGGTGACCGTATATTTATATGGGTCACTGGATACAGATATTTATATGAGAGTCCATGAAGGAGTCAAAGTTCTGGATGTAACACCCCGGCACCTAGTATGCCTAGAATGTCACCACAAAAGATAAAACAACAACCAAATATCATCTTTAAAGGTAAAATTATAGCAGCTACACTACTAACTTTAACAAAATTTTGGCAGCATATTCTCTGTTTTTCCATGGTTTTAAATATCAACAATAATAGCATAACAAGATAGCATAATGGGAGACAACAATAACATGACAATCCATGGTTCCAACATCAATTCAAGCACAACAGATAGATTTAATTGTCACCTAAACCATTAAGAATTAAACGATTGTTCCAGGCAACCAACGAGGTAATTATTCCAAGGTCTAACTGGATAAGACAACCATCACAACTATGGAGGGAGCATGTCATTATTTAAATGTGTGATGCTAAGTGATGACGTGAGTCTAGCACCCTTTCCCCAAGCCGGATTCAAGGTACCTAAAAAAACATTAAACAACAAGCGTGAGTTCAACACTCAACAAAGTGTATTGCAATGGAACAAAACAAAAAACAATTCACCTACATACGTCATACCGATCACCAACCATGCAAACAATCCATGAAGACTTTCTCATTCACATTCTCACATACTTCCTCATTCATATTCTCATTTATGTAATGCAATGCAATGCATCATGCCTCTTTGCTCAGCACATACCAGTATTGCCGAGTGCACACCCGTCGATGTGCACCCTCATCCCCTTCCATCCCGTGGAGGGTGCCTACTCTTACTGACTCGCTCCCATACAACCGTGTGTATGGGACTATGAGGTAGGACTTTCGTGTTCACTACGTGTGAACACAGAGGCCCGCATCAGAATGGGTCGCCTCTTCCTTTATGCATGCACATATGCCATAAACATGAATAACTTGCATATAAACTCGATTTAACAATTGCATAGCTATTTAACAAATTATACTCATCATGTCACAAGCAAGAATCAATCATGGCATCTTATCAAAATACATGGTTAAACTATTTCATTGCGAATCATCACAACCACTACAATACACTTGCCTTCAACCAGGCGAGACGGAGTGGTGAGATGTTGAGGGCACTCCCGGGGTCACACCACCTGCACATAGGTACAATCAGGGTTAACAAAACCGAAACCGAAAAAACCGATGGAAAACCGAAATTGGAAATTCGAAAATATCGAACCAAAAATCGCTGGAAAATCGTTAGAAACCGAAGAGTTTCAAAACCAAGCATTTGAACAAAAAACATTCAAAACAAATTTAAAAAAAACGAAAACCGCTCGGTTTTCTCGAAAAACTGCTCGGCGAGTTGAACCTTTTGGACGATCGGTTTCTTGAGCGATTTTCGTCGGTTTTCTCGAAAAACCGTTCGGTTTACATAGCATAAATTTTTTTAAATTTTTTGAATTTTTTGAATTTTTTTTGAACTGGACCGGTTTACCGGTCGGTTTTATATTTCGATGGGGCTCGAAATCTCGAAAACCGAACGAAATTCGAGAATTTCGTTCGGTTTTGTTAACCCTGGGTACAATACACTCCAAAACATGCCCACAAAACAACACAAGAATTGGGGAAGGAGGGTGTGTGCTGCTAAGGGAGGGGGCGGCTAGGGTTGGTGTCATGGCTAGCTTTTCTATGTGTGGGCATGTGGGTAGAAAGGTCATTTCACAAATCATTTTTTCCCCACCCACCTCCTCTCTTTCTCCTCCCCACTCATTTCTCTCTCTCTCTCCCAACTCCCGGCTCCTCACCCACCCGACGCCGGCGGTCTCCCCCTGCTCTACGCCAGGATCGGCCGGCCGGCCTTGCGCCGACGCCACCTCCCTGTGCCCTCCAGCCCTTGGCGACATCCCCTCCCTCCCCCTGACGCCGGCGCCCCCCCCCTGCTGCCTCCACCCGTCCATGTCGCCGGCCTCCCCTCCACTTGCCGTCGCCGAGCCGGCCCTCCGCCACCTCCTGTGCTGCTAGGTGACCCCCCCAGTGCTCTCTCTCTCTCTCTGGATGCCGATCTCCCCCTTGTCTCTTATGTTGAATGATGGTGGTTCAGTTCAATTTAGGGTTTGGGGATCTCCCCTAATTCCTAGTCTCTTGCGCCTGTTGATGTTATTTCGGTTTTGATTAAGGTTTGGGTATCCCCTGATGTTCTTATCCCTTTCTCTGGAGGCTGAATCCTTACTGTGATTGAGATGGTTCCATGATGATTTGATACTAAGGATTTATGATACTTAAGATTAAAGCACTAATACTGAGATCATCCTTCCTTGATCTGTGATTTCTTGAGGGTTAGCTATGGGTGCTTGTACTGATTTGCCATGTGAATGAGTTTAGCAAATGATAAATAGATCGATGCTAAAATGAGTGGGGGTCCTTGAATGCTTGGGTATATCATGAGGATGCTGATTCCTTTATCGCTCTACTTACATGGTAGTTGATGCATGCTACTATGTTACTGATTACTTCTCTAAATACTTCATTGAACACGATGCCAGGGTATGGAATTTGATTATCTTTCTATTCTTGTGCTGTGTCGGGACCCCGAATTTGCAAATCCGGACCCTCTGTGTATTCAGCACTAGTCCAGGAACGCGCTAGTGCACACAGTCTTAACATTGGTAAATATCACAATCATACCACTCGATACCAATAAAGTACTTTATTTAAATAACCAAACTTGGTTACTCGACCTTATGGCCAAGTTACAAATATATGCCTCGCAAGGCGAAACTTATTCAGAGAAAAAGAATAGCAGCGGAAAATCAAATAACTTCGTGGCGCCATCCAGTATACCACAGTAACCGATCGGCTCGCATCCCTAAGTAGACGGATCCTCTTGGAATTCCTCCTCCGAAGCTGGCGTAGTCTCCTCTTCAACTGGTGTTGTGTTGAGGCAAGGGTGAGTACTTGGTACTCAGCAAGTCATGCACAGAATGCAGGCTAATATACTATATGCATGGCTTGGTACAAAGGAATAGCTCAAGGTATATTTGCGGTAAACAGCATTTGAAAAGTAATATAAGTAGATTCGAAAGCAATAGAAATAAGTAAAGCATAAATAACTTTTCAAGAAGTTTAACAAACATTTTCCCCATCCTAAATCACATTTCCATCATCTTCATTATTAAACCAAACCAACTTTCAAATCCAAGTTATTTTCAGAAAGTCTAACCCTTGACTGTAATTCCCGAGCGATGTCCAGTACCGCGGACTCGGCTATTTAAATAGATTCTACACTCTGCAGAGGTTATGCACTTTACCCACAAGATACAGTCAAACACCACAAAGGCGAGTTCCCGTAACAAAGCCTTTCGGAAGCCTCAAACAACACAGGTGGTCCTCCCCGGTTCGTGCTCTACACCATCCCTTCCCTTAGCCAAGGCGAAGTATGGGACCAACACACCGTTAGATGGGTATCTGGCCACAGCCACGATACGCTCCCCGCACAATCACACAAGCGGTGTAATTGACACCTGAGGCTCCACAAGTGAGTCCTTAGCGACTTAGTCAACTAGGGCCGTCCCATTCCAGCCATGTGGTTGCAAGTATGACCCAGTTCAAAGGCTTGCAAGGTTAAGTCCTTAGAGTGACCAGGGCAAGACTACCCGAAGAACCAAATCAACACTCCCAATGCCACAACTGGCCCACCTGATTACTCTTGCCACATGCCGGCCGAAATCGTTTATCAAACCCCAGTTGATTACCATGCACCACGTGCCATCAACATCACATGATACTTTTCCAAAACAGGTTCGATATATCATTAAGTCAATATTAACATTTGATTGTCCAAAATCATGTCATGAGCACGTAGCAGGTCTAAGCAGTATACTACAACGGTCTATAACCCATGTTGGCAATTTAATAATGTCCAACTAGTAATCCACAACTAGGGTGACAAGGGATCATGGCACATATTTAAATAATCAAGGTGTCATACAAAGAAATTAGTATTATCTAACCCCCATGTTTAAACAAAGTATTTTTCTAATTGAACTTAGCATGCAGTAGGTTAAATCAAAATAGATTTCGAAATAGGATCAACATGGTCAAAGCACAACTTGCCTTCAAAAAGTACTTGCTCTTGGTCTTGAGTTGGATCCTGAGTCAACACTTCTCCTTGAATCCTTAGGCACTTCAACGTCTACTCGTAAAAGCGTGCAAATAGCAAATACCCAAATAAACAATAGGCAAAAACATCCCAAAACTCCAAATAAAATCCATAAACAGAGAGAACATAATTTTCTGGATTTTTAGAAACTGGAATAAATCAAATTTGGAGTTAAGGCATAAAAGTTATGATTATTTAAAGTTTAAATAATCATTTAAATAATATTACAGAGAAAAACTTTAGTCCAAAAATTAAATAGAATTTATATTTAGGTAGATCTCATTTTTATACAAATTTAGAAATTTGAATCACTCAAATCGGAGTTGAAGCACTTAAAGTTATAAGCGTTTGAAGTTTGAAACAAAATCAAATCATTATTTCGATTTAATAAATCATTTTCTTTTCGGAAATTAATTATTGCGTCGGCATGGACACGTGGCAGCCTCTCGATTGGGCGGTGGCGTCGGCCGATCCATGGACTCGGTCCACGCTCGGCTCGGGTCTCACAGTGGACTCGGTCCACGACTCCACGTGAGGCGGCGGGTGGGACCACTCGGGTGGCGTCATCGCCGGCGTCGGCGGGGACTCAGCCGCAGTCGACATGTGGGACCCGGCCAGTGGCGTCATGGGTGACGTCGGCGCTGGCTGGATTAGCCAGCGACATGCGGGCCCTCGACACGCGGGCCCGCGTGTCGGCGTCCTACCTGCCAGCGGCGTGGGCCAGCGGCAGCGTCGGTCCAACTTCCCGACACGTGGCGCAATCTCGACCGTTGATTTGAAATTCGACGGCCGCGATTAGATCCAGGGTTAACGCGTTGAATCCACTCGATGATCGTGGGCCGTTCGATCTAGATCGGACGGTCCAGATCTAATCCTATAATAAGCACTACTACGACGCGTGGCGATTGTGAACCATTGGATCTTGATCCAGCGGTCCGCATCTAATCGGGTTTGGAACACGTGAACTCACCTCAACCGCACGATCAAGATCGGACGGTCCACGAGCTTCGCGAGGGTGATGGCGGCAGGCGGAGCTGCAGCCACCGGAGGCGGAGGCGACGACGAGCCCAACGGCGCTCGGGTCGTTCGGCGAAGTGGGTGGTCTCTTCGGTGCGTCTCGGCGGGGACTCGGATCTGGGCTCCTTCTCGGCGGAAGACGACGGCGGGCGGCGAGAGCGAGGCAAAAGCGGCGGAGTGGCGCTCAACTCTGGCGAGCTCGCCGCGGGCAAACGGCGGTGGCTCAGGCGAGATGGCTCGGGAAGCTTAGTGCGCAAGGATGAGGGCAACCTCGGGCGTGACCAGGGCTTTAAATAGCCTCGGCGTTCGTGCGAGACGGAAACCTAATTCTACACGGCGGCGGCGCGCGGCGTGAGTCCGGCTCGGACTCGGCGGAGACGATGACGCCACCGCCCACGTGGCACGATCGCGACGGGCGCGATCGGATCCGGGCGGATACGGCTCGAACCGTCTGCAGGCGGATCTCGGTAGTTGGATCTTGATCCAGCGGTTGGAATTGATTAGGGTTTTGAGTGGTTTGATCGAGTCAATCGGCTCGGTCGGACTCGAGTCCGACTCGGGTTCGACTTCGATCGGATGAACGATACTCGACCGAGTTGAATTTCCAGCGATTTAATATTTAAAATAATTCGATAATTCATTTAATTCATTAAAAATAGCAAATGACTCAGAAAAATTCCAGAAAAATTCTGGAAAATACTTTGGATCATTTTGGACTCAAATAAAATATTTCCAACAAAATTTTATTTGCAAAATCAAATTCTTTAATTATTTCAAAATGGAATAAATTCAAATAAATTCCAAATAAATCCAAATAAATTCCAGAAAATTCCAAAAATTCACCAAAGTGCCAAATCACACATGAATTTAAGAAAAGCAAAATTTTGGGGTGTTACAAACCTCCCCCCCTTAATAGAATCTCGTCCTCGAGATTCAGGGCTCACTACAGAATAGGTTTGGAAATTCCTTCCTCAAATCCTCTTCACGCTCCCAAGTCGCTTCGCTTTCTCCATGGTTGCTCCACTGAACTCTACAGAAACGGGTTGACTTATTTCTAGTTTCTCGATCCATTGTGTCCAGAATCCTCACGGGATGCTCCTTATAAGTCAAGTCCCCTTGCAACTCAATTGACTCTAGCGGTGTGCATTTCCTCAGGAACTCGGAGACACTTCTTCAACTGGGACACATGGAATACATCATGCACTCCTGCCAACGATTGTGGCAACTCCAGCTGGTAAGCAACTTCGCCTCTGCGACTCAAAATCCTAAATGGTCCAACATAACGGGGTGCGAGTTTCCCTTTGGCATGGAACCTCTTAACTCCCCTGAGGCGTAACTCGAGGTATACAAAGTCTTACGGTTCAAAACTCAAGTCTCGGCGACGATTGTCAAGATAACTCTTTTGTCGTGATTGGGCTATCTTCAACCTTTCCCTAATCATGGCGATGTTCTTGACCTCTTGAAGAATATTAGGCCCAAAGACACGGCTCGTCGGTCCCATTCCAATTCAATGGCGTCCGACAGTGGTCGACCATCTGATGCCTCAAAGGTGACATCGTAAACTAGCTTGATAACTATTGTTGTAACTAAACTCGGCATACGGCAAACTCTTATCCCAAGAGGTAGCATAAGCTAATGCACAAGCTCTCAACATATCCTCCGAATCTGGTTGACTCTTTCGGTCTGTCCATCCGTCTGTGGATGATAAGGCATCTTGAAGTTCAAGCGGGTTCCCATGGCTTCATGCAACTTATTCCAGAACCTTGAGGTAAATTGGGTACCTCTGTCCGATACAATCCTCTTTGGCACTCCGTGCAAACAGACAATCCTGATCATGTATAATTCTGCTAATTTATCTCCGAGTAAGTGGTCTTCACGGGGATAAAATGGCCTACTTTAGTCAAGCGATCCACTATAACCCATATGGAGTCATAACCTCCTTGAGTCTTTGGCAAACCGGTAATGAAATCCATTCCGATTTCCTCCCACTTCCACTCGGTATTTTCGGCGGTTGTAGCAATCCTGCTGGTCTCGATGCATTGCCTTGACTCTACGGCATACGCCGCACAATGCAACATGCTCGGCAACTTCACGTTTCATACTCGGCCACGAGAATCTCTCCTTGAGATCTGATACATCTTGGCGCTTCCAGGATGAATTGAGTACTTGGAGTCATGGGCTTCTTCTAGAATCGCTTGCTTTAACTCCTTTTGTTAGGCACACAAATGCGATCCTTCATCCACAACGTGCCTTGCTCATCCAACTTGAAGTCCTCTCGCCTTGCCTTCCTCCTTGATGGACTTAATCCTGCGGATCTTGTCATCATCCTTCGTCCTTCTCGGATCTGATCCTCTAGGGTAGGCTTTACTTCTAATGCGGCCAAGAATCCGCTTAGGTACTACCTCAATCTTCATTTTACGAAAATCCTCACATAACTCGTCCCGACTTGTGGCTAGCAACGTACTCACGGTATGGCTTTTCCGACTCAGGGCATCGGCTACTACGTTGGCCTTCAGGGATGGTAATGGATTCCAACATTATAGTCTTTGATCAACTCTAACCATCTCCTTTGCCTCATATTCAGTCCGATTGGGTGAATATGTACTTAAGGCTCTTATGATCCGTATACACTTCACATCTGTTTCCAATCGATAGTGACGCCATATCTTCAAGGCATGCACTACGGCGGCTAACTCTAGGTCATGTGTCGGGTAATTCTCCTCATGCGGCCTCAAGCGCCTTGATGCATAAGCGGCGACCTTTCCATTCTCAGACAAAGACACATCCAAGTCCTTGGCGCGATGCGTCACAATAAATATCGAAGCCTTGAGCAACATCAGGTAGAACTAACACCGGTCTTGATGTCAATCGCTTCTTGACTCTGAAATCCTTTCTCACATTAAAGCGTCCATGCAAACTTATTTTCCTTCTTGGCGATTGCGTAAGAGGTTTCGCAATTGTCGAGAAGCCTTCAATGAAACGGCGGTAGTATCCTGCCATTCCAAGGAAACTCCGAATCTGGGTCACAGTCTTCGGCTGCTCCCAATGTAACACAGCTTCTACTTTGCTTGGATCTACGGTGACTCCTTCTGCGGTCATTACATGTCTAAGAAACTCCACCTTGTCCTTCCAAAAATCACACTTGCTGAACTTGGCGAAAAGTTGCTGTTCCCTCAGCTTTTCCAAAACTCGCCTTAAGTGTTCGGCATGTTCATCCTCTGTCTTGGAGTAGATTAGGATATCGTCTATGAACACGACGACAAACTTGTCCAAATATTCCATGAACACCTTATTCATCATATTCATGAAATAAGCTGGCGCATTAAATCGACCCAAAGGACATAGCGTAAACTCGTAATGTCCATATCTTGACGAGAATGCGATCTTGAATATCTTACGATCGGATCTTCAAGCGATGGTATCCCGATCTCGAGATCAATCTTGGAGAAAACTCCGGCTCCTCTCAACTGATCAAACAAATCATCAATCCTGGGTAGCGGATACTTATTCTTCACGGTGACTTCATTGAGTGCACGGTAGTCAATGCACATCCTGAAACTCCCGTCCTTCTTCTTGACAAACTAAGCGGTGCTCCCCACGGCGACGAACTCGATGCGATAAATCCTTTCTCCATTAACTCTTCTAGTTGTTTCTTCATTTCTACCAACTCCTCGGTGGACATCCGATAGGGTCTCTTTGCTATCGGTCTTGTGCAGGTACAAGCTCTATCACAAACTCTATGTCCCTGTCTAGCGGCATACCGTAGATCTTCGGGGAAAAACATCGGGTACTCATTCACTCTTGGGACATCCTCTATGCTGATTGCCTTGGTCTTGTTAACCATCAACTGTCCATCTCTAACTACAGTGGCTTGGAATTCTACTTTCTTCCCACACGGGCTCTCAACTGAGATAGTCCTCCGTCCACAATCCAATACGGCCTTGTGCTTGGATAACCAATCCATTCCCAATATAACGTCTAGGTGCAGGTTTCCAAAATTATAAGGTTTGCTAGGAACTCTATTCCACCTATTAGTATTCTCACCGGAACATCCTACTTTCGTTCGGAGTTCGGAACCAAGGGTTTGAACTAAAAGCATGCATCTAAGTCTTGCAATCTGAGTTAAGTCCCTTCATAAAGCAGCTATGCGGATTTATCCGTCGCTACATCCTCAGTGCGTAGCGTGCTAGCTGTGTGAACTTGTTCGGTAGTCGACCACTGGTGATTACCTTGCTTGATGCTCTGAACTCCTCCTTCTTAAGGTCCATGATTCCTTCAGGCACGTGATCTTTGTCGGAATGCGTGTGAACTCTTCCCAAGTGATATCTTGAGGGTTCTCTTGCGTGTACGAAGTTCTCCCACCATTCGGGCTGTCCCTTCCAAGCGATGAGAAGCGTAGAGTACCTTCTCATTTCCTATGCATTGAGCTATGTGTAGCTTCCTCTCGATTGATCTTAACCAATCATCGGCCTCCAACGGATTGGCATTCCCAGAGAAAGTGGGTGGGTGAGTTCTCATGAACTCGGACTGACCTTGTATTCTGGCGTTGTCCATGATTAACTTGATTAGCAGTGGCCTGGCGTTGACGTGCTGCATTTGTTGCATCATAGCATGCATCAATCGAGTCTGAGCGACAAGAAATGCTCCAAAATTCTGCATATCAGCTGGCGGTCGGTGCTCCATCATTAGGGTTTCTGTGGCGAGAACCACTCCCATTGCTTCCAAGGTTTCCACGGGTATTCACCATCTGTTGATTTGCTCTAGGTTTAGAGATGAGAGGGAAACAAGAATAGACAAGTAATATGGAACTTATGCGGGCGAAAGGGGTAACTCTAAGGTCCAACTTTATTATTTAATAACTTGGTATGGCTGCTTACAATGCCTAAGGGCCTTGCAACACATCTGCACACTCAAGAAACAAAGCAAATCCAAATCGAACTAACTCACGGAGTCTAACGCCTAAGGGTGACTCTTTATTCTATGACGCGACTCGTGAAGGAGTCTCACTATAGAACCTATGCTCACTCATCGAGAAAACCTCCACGGCCTGAGTGCAGGGTCTTTGTGGCATAGGCGCGAAACGATTGCCATGTCCAAAGCTGTGTCCTCTGTGGTAGTCGAAGAAGCGGTGTCCTCATCGAGGTCGACTCCTCTGGATCTGGCTCGTGTAGCTCAATCTTGGCTCTGGATCTGGTCCGTACAAAGTCATCTCCAACTCGTCAATCCTTCGTAGAAGGTGTGCCACATACTCTTGAGCTTCCCGCCATCTGTTCTTCTCTGTCGTGATCTCCTTGCGGGCCTTCCGTAGCTCCTTGCTTGTATTATCTAGTACATCCTCCTGGCGACGACAAATCGTGCCAAGCGTATGGTAACCGTGGCATCCTCATCCTGAATCGCCTTGGGTCAAGAAGGTTATCGCTGCGCGGATGATAACGGAACACCGTACTCTCCAACTCTCTGGCGTAGATACGGTAATGCGCCGCATTGCTCGTCGTGATACTTCTTGGATACCCATCGCATTGTAGATCTCTGGCGGTCTGGTGTATCGGGCGATTGCCTGGGCCCTTTTTCCTAGCAGGTACCTCAATCCTCACGTCACAAGCCTTGATCAATCCCGCTTGTCTGATCACTTCCACTTGGTATTGGGGCTTCTCAAAATCTCCAAGAGTCTGTAGCATATGCCAAAGTTCTGCAGCGTGACCAACTCCCAGATCAACGTAGTTGAACTCTTCCTCCATCTGTCACAAGAGTGCTTTACGTAAGAACTCGGAATTTTTGAATTGTGACAAGGTAAGGGAAAATTTCAGCAAGAGACAAGAAAAGAGAGAAGGGGATAAGTCGAGATGTCATTTCTTATCTTGACAAATTTTTAGCTTTAGAAAATAGGTTTTATCCTCACTACGACCATTCTAGCTTAGGGTTGAGCCTACGGTCAAGTATGGCTCTGATACCACCTCTGTCGGGACCCCGAATTTGCAAATCCGGACCCTCTGTGTATTCAGCACTAGTCCAGGAACGCGCTAGTGCACACAGTCTTAACATTGGTAAATATCACAATCATACCACTCGATACCAATAAAGTACTTTATTTAAATAACCAAACTTGGTTACTCGACCTTATGGCCAAGTTACAAATATATGCCTCGCAAGGCGAAACTTATTCAGAGAAAAAGAATAGCAGCGGAAAATCAAATAACTTCGTGGCGCCATCCAGTATACCACAGGCAACTGACTGGGCTCGCATCCCTAAGTAGACGGATCCTCTTGGAATTCCTCCTCCGAAGCTGGCGTAGTCTCCTCTTCAAGCGGTGTTGTGTTGAGGCAAGGGTGAGTACTTGGTACTCGGCAAGTCATGCGAGAATGCAGGCTAATATACTATATGCATGGCTTGGTACAAAGGAATAGCTCAAGGTATATTTATGTAAACTTGACATTTGAAAAGTAATATAAGTAGATTCGAAAGCAATAGAAAGAAGTAAAGCATAAATAACTTTTCAAGAAGTTTAACAAACATTTTCCCCATCCTAAATCACATTTCCATCATCTTCATTATTAAACCAAACCATCTTTCAAATCCAAGTTATTTTCAGAAAGTCTAACCCTTATTTGTAATTCGGCGATGTCGATCATCAGCGGACTCGGCTATTTAAATAGATTCTACACTCTGCAGAGGTTATGCACTTTACCCACAAGATACAGTCAAACACCACAAAGGCGAAGTTCAGTAACAAAGCCTTTGGAAGCCTCAAACAACACAGGTGGTCCTCCAGGTTCGTGCTCTACACCATCCCTTCCCTTAGCCAAGGCGAAGTATGGGACCAACACACCGTTAGATGGGTATCGGCCACAGCCACGATCGCTCCCGCACAATCACACAAGCGGTGTAATTGACACCTGAGGCTCCACAAGTGAGTCCTTAGCGACTTAGTCAACTAGGGCCGTCCCATTCGACCATGTGGTTGCAAGTATGACCAGTTCAAAGGCTTGCAAGGTTAAGTCCTTAGAGTGACCAGGGCAAGACTACCCAAGAACCAAATCAACACTCCCAATGCCACAACTGGCCCACCTGATTACTCTTGCCACATGCCTTGGCCGAAAATCGTTTATCAAACCCGATTGATTACCATGCACCACGTGCCATCAACATCACATGATACTTTTCCAAAACAGGTTCGATATATCATTAAGTCAATATTAACATTTGATTGTCCAAAATCATGTCATGAGCACGAAAGGTGTCTAAGCAAAGATACTACAACGGTCTATAACCCATGTTGGCAATTTAATAATGTCCAACTAGTAATCCACAACTAGGGTGACAAGGGATCATGGCACATATTTAAATAATCAAGGTGTCATACAAAGAAATTAGTATTATCTAACCCCCATGTTTAAACAAAGTATTTTTCTAATTGAACTTAGCATGCAGTAGGTTAAATCAAAATAGATTTCGAAATAGGATCAACATGGTCAAAGCACAACTTGCCTTCAAAAAGTACTTGCTCTTGGTCTTGAGTTGGATCCTGAGTCAACACTTCTCCTTCGAATCCTTCCGGCACTTCAACGTCTACTCGTAAAGCGTGCAAATAGCAAATACCCAAATAAACAATAGGCAAAAACATCCCAAAACTCCAAATAAAATCCATAAACAGAGAGAACATAATTTTCTGGATTTTTAGAAACTGGAATAAATCAAATTTGGAGTTAAGGCCTTAAAAGTTATGATTATTTAAAGTTTAAATAATCATTTAAATAATATTACAGAGAAAAACTTTAGTCCAAAAATTAAATAAAATTTATATTTAGGTAGATCTCATTTTTATACAAATTTAGAAATTTGAATCACTCAAATCGGAGTTGAAACGCAAAAGTTATAAGCGTTTGAAATTTGAAACAAAATCTGAAATCATTATTTCGATTTAATAAATCATTTTCTTTTTCGGAAATTAATTATTGCGTCAGCATGGACACGTGGCAGCCTCTGATTGGGCAGCTGATGTCAGCCGGTCCATGGACTCGTTCCACGCTCGGCTCGGGTCTACCGTGGACTCGGTCCACGACTCCACGCGTGAGGCGGCGAGGTGGGACCACTTTCGGGTAGCGTCATCGGCGGCGTCGGCGGGGACTCGGCCACGGTCTTTGACATGTGGGACCAGCTGTGGCGTCATGGGTGACGTCGGCGCTTGGCTGGATTAGCCAGCGACATGCGGGCCCTCGACACGCGGGCTCGCGTGTCGGCGTCCACGCCAGCGCGTGGGCCAGGCCCGACCGCGTCGGTCCAACTTCCCGACACGTGGCGCAATCTCGACCGTTGATTTGAAATTCGACGGCCGCGATTAGATCCAGGGTTAACGCGTTGAATCTACTCGATGATCGTGGGCCGTTCGATCTAGATCGGACGGTCGGATCTAATCCTATAATAATCACTACTACGGCACGTGGCGATTGTGAACCGTTGGATCTTGATCCAACGGTCCAGATCTAATCGGGTTTGGAACACGTGAACTCACCTCAACCGCACGATCAAGATCGGACGGTCCACAGAGCTTCGCGAGGGTGATGGCGACGGCAGCGGAGCTGCAGCCACCGGAGACGGAGACGACGACGAGCCCGACGGCGCCCGGTCGTTCCGGCGAAGTGGGTGGTCTCTTCGGTGCGTCTCGGCGGGGACTCGGATTCGGGCTCCTTCGGCGGAAGACGACGGACGGCGCGAGACGAGGCAAAACCGCTGGCGGAGTGGCGCTCAACTACTGGCGAGCTCGCCTGGGCAAACGGGCGGCGCTCAGGCGAGATGGCTCGGGAAACGGGTGCGCAAGGATGAGGGCAACCTCGGGCGTGACCAGGGCTTTAAATAGCCTCGGCGTTCGTGCGAGGCGGAAACCTAATTCTACGGCGGCGGCGCGGCGGCGAGTCGGCTTCGGACTCGGCGGAGACGATGACGCTCGGCCGTCACGTGGCACGATCAACGGCCACGATCGCGACGGGCGCGATCGGATCCGGGCGGATACGGCTCGAGCCGTCTGGCGGATCTCGGCCGTTGGATCTTGATCCAGCGGTTGGAATTGATTAGGGTTTTGAGCTGGTTTGATCGAGTCAATCGGCTCGGTCGGACTTCGAGTCCGACTCGGGTTCGACTTTCGATCGGATGAACGATACTCGACCGAGTTGAATTTCCAGCGATTTAATATTTAAAATAATTCCCGATAATTCATTTAATTCATTAAAAATAGCAAATGACTCGAAAAATTCGGAAAAATTCTGGAAAATACTTTGGATCATTTTGGACTCAAATAAAATATTTCCAACAAAATTTTATTTGCAAAATCAAATTCTTTAATTATTTCAAAATGGAATAAATTCAAATAAATTCCAAATAAATCCAAATAAATTCCAGAAAATTCCAAAAATTCACCAAAGTGCCAAATCACACATGAATTTAAGAAAAGCAAAATTTTGGGGTGTTACATGCTGGTCTGTGATGTGCTCGGATGGTCTGATCTACTATCCCCTATACTGATTTACTATGGTATAAACACATTTAGCAAATGATGCGCAAGTTGATGCTAAATTGCTTTTACTGAGTTCTCTGCATAATGATTGATGGATTGGTGCTATGCCTGGATGTGCTTGGTTCGGTTGAGGATTTGGGAGATAGGTGATGTTCCGAGGTCGAGTAACTTTTGTGCTTAACTAGGTATTTTTCTTGTGTTAGTTATAAACCGGAATCACTCAAGTTGATTGAGTAGGTGGATAGATGTGCTCAATTGAATGTACGATGTCCTAAAAGAAAATCTAGAGTTAGGGCGTTGGTTGGGGTATGGTTGAGTAGTTCCAAATGTTGCTGGGTTATTATTGTGAGTTTCGCCTTGTATTTCGTTTTGGCTCGATGAATGTTTGCATTATTGTCTTTAATTGTCACTCCATTTCATATGCATAGCATGCATCTCATTTCATGCATATGTGTCGTGTAGAGAACGATTACGTGGAGGGTGACGTGCCCGTGGTCAAGGGGGACCTTGGTGAGCAAGTTGTTGTTGAGGATCCGGCAGAAGCATCAGGCAAGCACCTAAGCATATTCAACCTTTATGTGATATTATTTTAGTGAATAAACTGCTTAATTGATCGATTACGTCTTGCATGAGGAATTAAATTGTGGGATAGGGCTAGATCCTAATTGCTGCACATACACTCCTTGGTATTTGTTGAACACATCCTTTGGAACTAGATTACGGGTAATATAACTGAGTCCATGCTTAGTTTGCTTAGAAAATGGGGTTGGGCCAAGTGGTGGACGGTTCCATCACTTGAGAGTGCTCATTGTTACACACGTGAACTATTTTGGAAACGGGTTTAGGCCATGTTACTTGGATGGATATTAATAATTGGCGACCGGGCGGGAAAGTAGAATCAATTGGGTATGGAGACTCAATTGGCGTAGTCCCGCCTGTGTCAATTAAGGACCGATCCGTTTGTGTGCCATGTTGATCGAGCACCATTAGGTTGATCGCATGCCTGATTATGGAGGGTAAGCCACTCTTTCATCGCATGCCGTTCGATGGATCATGCCCTCATGCAGTTGGACGTGGTTGAGGGCGAGGCTTAGGCCGACCCTCGAGGGCCAAGCCGGGCTTGAGCCGCTCGAGGGGGTGCTAGGTGCTCGGACCGCATGAAGATGGTTCAACGAATGGGTATGGATGGGAGGGGGTTGACATGAGGTACTTTGTGGCACGTGTCGTGCGATCAACGCTTCCCTGCAGGGTAAAATAAGCGATTCGAATTGCCGCGCTCACGGATATGAGCACGCTCGCATCATCCGACACTCAGCGTAGTAATAACTTAAACTCCTGGCTCGTCGTTGTACTTGAGCTTTAAAATGGTTATAATTGCTTTACTTTAGTGTTGTTACCTTTCAACTTCATGTTAGAAATAGGTGCGGTCTATAACTGCTTTAAATTGTAATTTGTTTAGCTGTTAAACTCATACTACAAATGTTAAATGCTTTTTCCGCACTATTACCTTCAGCTTTATTACTTTCTATACCCAAATGCATAACCCTTTGGAGTCGGTCATATATGGACTACGGGTAAGTCTTGCGAGTACATTCGTACTCATGCTTCTGCTTTGTGGTTTTCAGGTGAGGATCAGGAGGGCTGCGAGTTCTGTCCCTACTGCCTCTCGGTGTCCGGGTGGGGCACCGAGTAGAGGTTACTTGCGATGTTACTGCATGGAAGTGTTCGAGGCGAGAACACTTAGGAGATGCCGTATTTTGCTAGTGTGTCGGTTAAATTCACTTTTGTTGTATAGCTAGCTTTATCTCCCCTGTCCTGTGAGGCTTGAAGACTTGGTTATCCTCTTGTTGATCGTTGTTGTGTTGTGATGTCTTTATCATGCTTGTATGTTGCTTTTATCCATGCCATATTATCATGCTATATCAACTGCTCTTTTGTCTGCTGAGTGGATGTCCTAGAATCTAGAAAGGTCATGCCGAAATTTCGAATTTTTGTGCTACCATGGTTTAGGTTGCATCATCTTAGTTATCTAGTATGTTAGTTGAGTTGTTTTAGTTGTGTGGTTGTCGGGTTTGTCTTTGTGCTTTGGTTTTGTCGTCTTGTTGTGCTTCCGCGTTGCGTGTCCGGTTGTGGGGTTTTGAGTTCGTTGTCCCCTTTATGCAAATTGAATTGATGTAACAGTGGAAACCGGTATGCGGGGCGATCCTGGGCGAGTTCGGGTCGCATACCGGGGGAATATCGGGATTGTTGTCGAGTTATTGGAACGGTTTCATTGTCGTCTCAATTGGGCTTGGGTGCTAGCACTGTGAGCGCCATCGGCGACCCTTTGCTAGCCCCCAAATCCGATAAGGTCGACCGAGCGTTCAAATAACCCGAGGACAGTCTGGGCGGCTCCTCACAGTTGGAGGGGTGGGGCGCATGGAGTGGGGAGGCTAGGGTTTGCAGGAAATTCTCCCCCCACATGGGCCAAAACCCCCCACTGAAGGCCCAGAACTCAAACCCCTTAAGCCCAAACCCTTTCGGAAGAGCCCGAAAACCCCGAAAAGGCCCAAAACATGACATAACTCATACCGTAATGTTACACTGGATCCTAATAATTGCAACATGTATAGCTTCAAACTGCAAAGATTGCTATATGGATTAAAACAATCAGGGAGGACATGGTACAACTGACTAAGTGAATTCCTCCTGAAGAAAGGATATTCAAATAATGATGACTGTCCTTGTGTGTTTATAAAGAAATTCTAGAATGGATTTTGTATCATCTCGGTATATGTTGATGATATGAATATCATTGGAACCACAGAGGAGATAAAGGAAGCAAGTGCTTACCTCACGATGGAGTTTGAGATGAAGGATTCAGGTAAAACCAATTTTTGCTTAGGCCTGTAGCTTGAGCATTTCCCAGAAGGAATTTTAGTACACCAATCTGCCTATATCGAGAAGGTATTGGACAGGTTTAACAGATAGATCTCATCCTTTAAAAACCCCATGGTTGTTCCATTGAAGCAGACAAGGACCCATTTAGACCAAGGATGGAAGATGAGGAAGTCTTAAGACCTGAAGTTCTATATTCGAGTGCTATTGGTGCACTTATGTATCTTGCGAATTGCACAAGGCCTAATATTACATTCGCAGTAAATTTGCTAGCAAGACACAATGCAGCTCCAACCAAAAGACATTGGATTGATGTTAAGACTTTACTCAGATACCTCCAAGGTTCTCAAGATCTTGGTTTATTTTACCGGAAGAACCAAAACTTAACTATGGTGGGATATACATATGCTGGCTATTTGTCTGATCCCCACAGTGCCAAATTTCAGACTGGTTTTATATTTCTCTGCGGTGGTACAACCATTTCTTAGTGGTCTTTTAAACAAACTTTGGTAGCCACTTCTACCAACCACTCAGAGATTATATCTTTTTGTATGAATCCTCACGAGAATATGTTTGGCTAAGACGTGTAATTAACCATATCCAGAAGTGATGTGGTCTCAATACCGTTGATACCCCTACCATTATCTATAAAAATAATACTGCTTGTGTTGCACAAATGCAAATGGGTTATGTAAAGAGCAATATTTCGAAGCATATTGCCCCTAAGTTCTTCTATCCTCAAGAACTCTAGAAGAATGGTGAGATAAAAATAATGCAAACCAAGTCATGTAAAAATCTAACAGATTTATTCACAAAATCTTTGCCAAATTCTACCTTCCAAAGGTGAGTCAACGGCATTGGAATGAGGCGACTTAGATATTTGCAAATTTCAGGGGGAGTAAAACCCTGAACTATAATTCCTTTTGCATGATCCTGAAGATAATATTTTATATCATGAAGATTATAAGTTGTACTCTTTTCTCCTTAGTGAGTTTTCCTGAAGTTTCTCACATAAAGATTTTTAATGAGGCAACAAGTGCAACACAAAGTGCGAGTGCCATGTACTCTTTTCACCATCCATTTTTCTCAATGGGTTTTGAGAGGAGTTTTTAATGAGACATGTGCATTACGTGGTATTCGCCCAAGGGGGACTGTTATAATATGGTTAGAGTTCGTGTCCCTGTATGGAAGGACTCTATTTATTGGTGGACGAATCCGAATTAATCTTAGGGGTTCTCCACTATATATAGAGTATTACCTTGTACACAAAAAAATCAATATAATAAAGAGATAATATTTCCCCTTACATAATGTACACTTCTTTTTCTATTCGTATAATTGCATTGATATACTATCATTGGTATGAGCGAACAACTACTTTTCACAACACCAATCAACAACTCATCACTACTCGTGAGACACGGATGCGCAGTGCACGGCTAGTGCGGTAGTTCATCCTCTCTTCTTCTGTGACAGAGAGGCAGGCAGGGCGAAGTGGTAGCAAGATACCATCAGTCTATCGTGTTGTGGATTATCGATTCACGAGTTTCCCACGGCCACGGTCGAAAAGAGACGGGATAGAAAGCAACGCTTGGGCAGATCACATCCAGGAGAAAGCAATCCGGAGAAAGCTTGAAGTGTTTTGACCTTTTGCGAGGAAAAGTTTGAAGATTTCGTTTGTGGTTTCCCTGCGTTGTACAATATACATTTTTAGCGTGTGGGTTTGGTTGTCTATACCATGTGGTGCATATATGAGATGGTTCAAAAAGAAGTGATCCTTATGTTTGGTTGCTTAAATGAAATTATCCTATCCTGGACCAAGTGTTACAAATTTGAGAAATATTTCCTTTGGATACTGAAGCATCCAAAATAATAGAACCAAATGGTACAAGATTATCTCATCCAATTCAACCCCATTCTATCAACCAAACACATCCTAAGGGACGTACACAACTTATGCACTACACTCATGTACCATATATATACACATGCTTACACATCTCTTACACATGCTGAGAAATTAATAGGATACTCTACAACTTCCGAAACACGGAAATACACTGTCCTACTTAACGCGCACGTGTGTATACCTATTTTTATTTACGGTGAGTAAGCACGTCTAATGGAAGTGGAACTCAAACGAACTGAGATGCACGACCGCATCACTGCCAACTGAGCAACGCTCAGTTCTCATGTTGTACAATTCACATTGACCGCACTTGAAGAATGTACCAGATGTCTCTGTGTGAGCAGGATTTGAATTTTCGTTTTCGGGTTTCATCTCGGTACCCTCCAAAAGATGAAATTTCGGTGAAACATCGGTATCTTAGACGAAATCCGAACGAAAATCAAAAGGCAAAATTTGAATCCGGTAATTTTTGAAACGATATTTCCGAGATTTCGGTTCATATAGATGAAATTTCGGTCTAAAATGCCGAGATCTCGACAAAATTTTAGGTACTATCACACTTTGAATTTTTTTAGGGTTTTTTCAATTTCACGGGAATTATGATCTACCGACTGTCCTACACGGGAAATGACGTGAAGAATCCAATCCGATCAAATTCGGTCAAATCCAGTCAAGTACGGTCAAATCTGGTCAACATTTATTCAAATCTCGATCAATTTTATTGAGAGGCGAAATTATATATTGCTGTAGCACTTTAAATTTTATTTAGGGTTTTTTAATTTTTGACGGGATTATGAAACTCGGGGGGTCTGAAATTCGAAATTTCTCCGAATTTCGACGAGATTTTGACCCATGTGGGTGAGCATGGGTGAGAGGTGAGATGTCGAGTTAGACGCTGCACTTGAAGATGTCTAGCATGGCATAGAGGTGGGCGTCGTGCCAACCCGGCCCGGGCCCATCGTGCTTCGGGTCGAAACCGTACCGTGCCACGACGGTCCATCGTGCCCACCGTGCCAGGCCGTGCCGGCCCGACTCGTCTTTGGCGAGCCCAGGCCCGACCCATTTGCATTTCGTGCCTGCTTCGTGCCATGCCGGCCCAAGCCCAACCCATTTTCACTATTGTGACGAGCAAAGAAATAAAACACATCATTACTACTAAACTACCTATTTTAATTACATAAGAGACTAATCACATCAACAAAATGTCAAACATAAATGCAATGCTTGAAGATGTCCTGAATCAACAATATCTGCCAACTTTTAGGTTTTAATCCGTGATTTCGTGCCTGTTCGTGCCATGCTGGCACGGGCTCGATCCAAACGATCGTGCCGGACCGTGCCGCCCATCGTGCCCAGTTCTCAGACCTGGCACGGCCCGTGCTACAGTTACGTATCAGACTTTAGACCAGACCATCCCATCGTGTTTCGGGCCAGCCCAAAAGAACCCGGCAAGTACCCACCTCTAGCATGGCAGCCTGGTGGTAGCAGCCGATCGAGAAGGCACAGTTGAACAGAAAGATATTTGACCCGTCGCTTGCTAGCGTTTCGTTTGTCGTGTCTCACCTCACCAGTAGTCAGGTCAGTCTTGGCGTGCCGTGCTGCTATAAATAGAGCTAGATTCCGATCCAGCCTTTCCACAAGAGACGTATGAGTGTCCTCTGTGGATGCAGAAATTACTTTTTAGCTAAGCAGCTCCTTTTGCTAGCTTGCTTTTTATTGGAGGAAACTTTAGCTAGCCTGTGAGCACCAGGCTCCACTTTTCGAAGGAAATTATTTCGTTCGTACAGCTCACAATTAAAAAGAAAATTCGTTTTGAATTTTGTTTAAATTCAAATTTAAAATTAAAATTTTTTTAAATATTTTAAAAAATTATCTAAAATTTATCCATAATTAGCATTAATAGCCTTATGACCTCTCATGTGAATATTATTTAAAAAACAAAGTTTGAAGACGTTTTTAAGCCATTCAATTATATTTAGTAGAAATATTTGTTGAATTATATATATTTAGTAGTAATATTTGTTGAAGTATATTTAGTACCAATAATTTTTTTGTAAAAACCAGCAGCATGAGGCAAGAAGCGTATTATCTATAAAATCATGACCTGTATTCAAAAAGTACATCTTGGTTTTTCTTAAAATCACATGTAAACTGCTAAGAGATTATTAGACTAAATCAAAATTCTCGGTTTAACTTGTCAACAATCAATATAGAATTATATAAGACCTCTAGTGATAAACCGTCTATCATTTTTTTCTATTATTTTGATGTAAAGAGCTATATCATAACTAAATATTCAACACGAATGCAAGTATTAGATAATCAACTGTAGTGCATAAAAAATAAATGAAAATACATTGTTACAAGATCTGCTACAGCCTACAAAAATTATAGTTGATCAAATAAGTGCAACATTTGAATCAGAATTTTAGACTACACCTCCACAACACACTGCATGTTTCAATATTTATTCAATTATATTCAGTAGCAATATTTATCGAAGTAATTCTTCAAATATCATTTTTTGCCTTTAATAGCTTTTTACAAATTATACAACAATTTTTTCCTAATTTTTTACATTTCACCCCATTTTTTCAACTACCATCGGTTTTTCGAGCGAATTTCGAGCCTTTTCAAGCGGTTTTTGAACCCAGCGGTTTTTCAAGTTTTTGGAGCGAATTTCGAGACTTTTCGAGTGGTTTTTGTTCGAAAACCGTGAATTTCACTTGGAGGTTTGACTAGATTTTGAATTCATTTCACTTTCGAACTGAGCGGTTTTGAGCGAATTTTGAGTGGCTTTTCGCAAATTTCGATACCACTAGGACATCAAAATTTGAGTTCGAAATAAAAAGTGAAATCCTGGTGAGAACTCGAGAGATGATACTAGTACTAGTATATGCTTGCATTGGATTCGGCGAAGGAAAATGTCATTGCTCCAATATATATTTCAACTTCCCTCTCGGGTCATGGGCTTAAATCAGCCGTAATTATTTTTTGAAAAATATCATGTTAGCTAGATCTTAAGACCTTTTGATGTTATATTTAGTTGTATGCAGCAACTAATTCACCTAAAAATTTAAGTTGATGAGAAAAGTTAGATAATATACTTCAGCAGCGACGTCGTTTTCTAAATACAAGCAGTAAGTATTTTTTGAGATAAATGTGCATGCATAGTTGAAATATTTTAGATGAATGCTGGGATATGCTCATGGAAGCTCTGTTCACAGAATTGCGGGCAACAATATAGCTGCTCCTTGCGTACGTTATATGTGTTTTTTTTATTCAACCATATATTCGTGTTAGTGTGTTACGTACTAACGTACATATAGGTGGCCAACTATCTGATTAACCATCTCTTTGCAACGCAAAGCTGTCATTGTTGAGAGAGGAGTGTTGTGTAAGGCTGATATATGCAAAGGAAGGGGCTATGTTAGGAAAAGCGGAGTCTGAGTTCAACATGCAACCCGGATATAAATATATACCGTCGATTTTTTGTAACTCTAATTATAAAAAGAAACTCCTATTACGCATGCACAGAGCTGCCGTGACTTGGTTCTCATGACGTAGGTATTGCCGAACCTCGTTAACAGATATTAGTGTCTCTTGTGTGTTTGTTCTCTTGTGCTGGGGCTGTTGCCGGTTTCAACAACTGGTATCAGAGCTCTGTTTAGATGGCTACGTCGGGTGCTTGGTTTGAAGTGGTCAAGTTCAACTGAACAAGGAACTTCGGATTGTGGCAAAAGAGGGTGAAGGATCTATTGGCGTAGTTGGGATGTTCTAAAGGGTTGCGTGAAGCAAAGCTCAAGGAGATGGAGGACGACAACTGGGTTAAGAAGCAAGCAACCGCGATCATATAGTTGTGTCTTTCGGATCAGGTTATGTATCATGTCATCAATATGACATCATCGAAAGAAATTTGGGATAAGTTGTAGACTCAATTTATGTCCAAATCACTAACGAACAAGCCGTATATGAAGCATAAATTGTACAGGTTGAAGATGCAGGAGGGTTTTGATCTTGCACAACATTTCAACGCCTTTAATCAGGTGATCACATACCTAAGGTGTCTGGAAGTGAAGATTGAGGATGAAAACAAGACAATAATTATGCTATATTCATTGCCACCTTCCTATGAACACTTAGTCATCACTGTGACGCATGTGAAAGGTATTATCAAGGTTGATGGAATCATTACGGCTTTGTTGGCACATAATCAATGAAGGCAGAACATGGGGAAGCGTTCTCATAGATAGTTTGTACGTAAAGGGCAAGCATGGAATAAAGCAAGAAAAAGAGAAGTTTGGAAGACAAATCCAAATCAAAGTCAAGTAGCAGAGAGAGTATTGAGTGTTACAAGTGCAAGGAGATGGGGGCATTATAAGAGAAATTGTCCAAAGTTGAAAGAACATAATAGTGGAAAGCGTGATGTGAAGACTGTGAATGTGGCCCAGAAAGATGTCTTGTTCAACAGTGATGCAGATGTTCTCTCTTTTTTTCAAATAGTCAGCTGACAAATGTGTGGATTCTTGCTCCATAGTGCTCATACCACATCATGCCTAACAAGATGTTGTTCACCTCATACAGGTAAGATAATTTTGGTTCCGTCTATCTTGGTGATGATACATGCCATATTATTGTTGGGATAGGTAATGTTGAAATTAAGGTGTATGATAAAATTGTTAGAACAATGCGTGATGTTAAACACATACCAAGATTGAAAAAGAATTTAAATTCTTTAGGTGCCTTACATAATAGTGGTCTTACTTATAAAGTTGATAAAGGTAGAAGGGCTGCTAGAAATATTTACATATTTCTAGGAAGCACTACTGTAGGTGGAACTAATTCAGATGAGCCACATTACAAATAGCAAAACTTTGTAAAGAGGTACTTCTATGCTTATCTTTTTTAAAGTTGCGCAAATATTAAAGCATGAATGAATGATAGATGGTGATTACTTACCACTTCGTTTGCTTTAAGATTTGTACAACGTGTATTGAGAGGGAGAAGCATAGAAGCACTGCTCAACTTTGTAATATGCGGCTAGGCCATCTTAGAATCTGTGGGATGGCAAAATTGCAAAAGAAAAACTTATTGGCAAGAATTAAATTTGCAAGTTAGGTTTATGTAAGTTTTGTGTTCTTGGAAAATAGTTCAAGCTTAACTTCTCAAATGGCAAGCGTGAAACAGAAGGCATTCTTAATTGGATTAATTCCGCATATGCCACTAAAATTTAGGGGAAATCCATGCATGAATGTGTCATTGACATATGAGGTTAAGGCCCATATGTCAGACACAATGAGTGGCATATAAGGGATGAGGTTAACTTTCAGTGGCATATAAGAAATTGCCCCTTCTTAATTATATACACTCTGATGTGTGGGGCTTACTAGAAAATTGTTAATTGGTGTAGCTCAGTATTTGGTGTTTTTATTGATGATTTTTTTCTTCAAAGTTTGGCCGCATTTCATGAAGTAGAAATCAGAGGTGTTTTCCCAAGTTCAAGGTGAGGAAAGCTAAGGTAGAAAATCATACAGGTAGAAAGGTAAAGTATTTGGGATCTGATAATAGTACGTAATATATTGATTCATAGTTTCAGAAATAGTGTGAGGAGTAGGGGATTCAGTGGCATTACACAGTATGCAAGACACCGTAGCAAAACATTGTGGCTGAAAGGCACTATATGTGAAAGGGCAAGATACTTGAGGTTGAATGAAGGGCTTCCTAAATGTTTTTGGATAGAGGCTGTGAGCATGGCATGCTATCTCATTACCAGATCGCCATAGGCATCTCTATGTGGTAAGATTGCATAGAAGGTATGGATTGGTAGTTCAGTTGATTATCCTAATTATATGGGATTTTTTTGTTGTCCAGCCTACATACATTTACTAGGTGATGAAAGATCAAAGCTTGATGCAAAATCAAAAAAGTGCATTTTTCTAGGTATAAGAAAGGTGTTGAAGGGTAAAAGCATTAGGATCTGGCGTTAAAGAAGGTGGTGATGAGTAGGGATGTTGTCTTTGATAAGCAATCAATGTTACAATAGAACAAATTGGAGGTAACACATGAGATTGCAGGTTCAGATACAGTGCAAGTGGAGTTGCAACATTGTTCAGAGACTTTAGATTCACACACACTACATACATATTGCACTTCAAGGAGTTCTACTTAAGATGATTTGTAGAATTTTCAATTGGCGAGAGATAGACAAAGATGCACCAATGTGAAATCTCTAAGAGATTCAAGTATGGATACCAGGTTTCCTTTGCTCTTATTGTTAGTATTGATGATCCAACTAATTTTCAAGAGGCGATTACAAGCCAGGCGAAAGACATGGATGACTACAATGACAGAAGATGGAGTCTTTATAGAAGAATCATATTTGGGAGCTAGCTCGTCTTTCTAGGGAAAGAAACTAATTAGGTGCAAGTGGGTATACAAAAGAAAGCCATTAGTATCAAAAAAAGAAGGGGGAAAAATTCAAGGCTCAGTTATTTGCAATAGGGTATTCACAAAAGAAGGGGATTGATTATGATGAGGTATTTTCCCCAGTTGTGATGCATACTTCTACCAAGATAGTTCTTGCATTGGTAGCCAATTGAGATTTGCACTTGGAACAGATAGATATGAAAACAACATTTTTTGCATAGTGATCTTGATAAGTAAATCTACATGGAGTAGAAGAAGAGTTTATAGAACCAACAAGTTAGCACCTGGTTTGGAGGTTAAACAATTCTTTGTATTGGTTGAAATAGTTACCGAGGTAGTGGTACAAGCATTTTGACCCCTAATGTTGAAGATTGGTTACAAACGATGTGAGTGTGATGGTTGTGTTTATGTTTGACATCATAATGATGGTCCATTTTTTCTATTACTCTATGTTGATAACATTCTAATTGCTATAAAATACATGTGTGATTTGATTGGCTTGAAGGTTTGTGAATTTTATATAAAGATTGAGAGGTAACAAAGAAAATATTGGGCATGGAAACACAATTTGGGCGGAAGCTAAAGAAAATTATGGTTATCTCATTGAGAGTATGTTGAGAAGGTTTTGAAAAGATTTAATATGACCAAGACCAAACTAGTAAGTACTTCATTAGCACAACACTTTAAGCTTTCTTCTAAATTTTGTCCTATAACAGACAAGGAAATTAATAAGATGACAAAGATTCCTTATGCTAGTGTGGTTGGCTCCATAATATATGCAATAGTTTGCACAAGGACGGATTTGGCGCATGCAGTAAGTCAAGTCAGCAAGTTTATAAGAAAGCGATATTGGGAGGCAGTCAAATGGATATTTAAGTACTCGAAAGGGCCAGCAAGTCATGGTAATCCTTTTATTGTTGGATATGTGGATTCGAACAATACCGATTATTTAGATAATGGGAGGTCTACTACATGGTATGTTTTTACTTTGGTGAGATTGATTTTATGAAGGTGCACACTGATGATAATACTACAGATACATTGACCAAGCCCGCCATTGTCAGCAAGTTTGAGGATTGCCTCAATTTGTTGGGAGTCATAACCTGTTGAGCAAAAAGGTAACCCACTAGTCAATGGGTGAGTGAGGAGTATCAAGGCTTTTCCATTGTTCTTCAAAGTGGTGTGTTCATCAAGATGGAAATGTGTGTTATCCAAGGTGGTGTATTCGTCAAGGTGTAGATTTGTTGTGTATGACTCATGCAAAGGAGTGGGTCATGTTTGAAAAAGCGGAGCGTTGCTTTCTAGGGAAACATAGTTTGTGTGAAATTACGAAATATTTTAGGCTAAGGGTGAGGGGAGCAAATCTCCTGTGATATGGACTAGATGTCTGAGTTAAACACATAACCATGATATAAATATATAGATCTAACCTCTTGTAACCCTAATCATAAAAAGAAACTTCTCATGTTAAATATGGCGACTCATATCTAGCCTTTTAGTATATGGAAATGTGTGCTAGAAGAATCCTAATAGGATTAGGATTCGTAATCTTAATAGGAGTAGGATAAACTTAGGGGGTGGTCATGGAGAACCCAAGCAACCATGAGGCCACAAGTCAACTTATCCAAAGCAAGAGGTGCACGAGAGGATTAGAGGCTAAGTTACTCTTTAGCACTAGATTCTTGTATAGGGAAAGGATCTAAAGGTCCTAAAAGGTTTGAGAGCTTGTGAGATAACAACGATCTCTTGTACTCTTTTGAGGTTATGCTTAAAGAATTTGCGATCAGTTTTACCAAATCTTTTCTCTCTCATTGTGGTTACTGCAACGTTGTTATTTTGGTTCTCTCTACGAGATTCATCATCTTAGTTCTTGAGACCACACACACTCATGTTGTATCTCACAAAACTTTGATCCGATCGGGGAGCTATTGAGCATAAGAAGGGTTATGAGAGTGTAACAAGTGGTATCAAGCTAAGACCGAATTAATTAGATTTGTGAGAAGGTCGGTAAAGCGTCAAGTCGCACAAAATAAAGATCGATGTCAATGATGTGGAATCAAGTAGAGAGATTTGACAGTGGAGGTAATTTTAGCGTGTGGCAATGTGTGGTGAAGGATATTGTGAAATCATGTGCTGAAAAATTGGCTTTTGAACTGAAAAATTAACTTAGAATTGGTTATGCAAAATGTGCTTGTGCATGTGTTTGACAATTTGACAAGAAACAGTAAGTTTCGCTTTGGCGCCGGACCAAACTTAAAGAAAACAGTAAGTTTCCCATCTACAACGGACCAAGTTTTTGGAGTGCATCGTGGACGTGCTTTTGAGATCATGAGCCGAACTCAATTTTCCAAGAAACCAGTAAGTTTTGCATGTACGTCGGACCAATTTCTTTGGTCAGTCGTGAACGGCTTTTTGAGGATTGATTTCGCATGTACGACGGACTGATTTCTTTTAGTCTGTCGTGAACGTGTTTTCGCCGGAATGATTTCTTCTTGAAACCGAGACTTTCACTTGTACACCGGACCGATTTTGTTGGTCCGTCGTGAATGGTTTCTTGAGTGACTTTTTCATGTGTACGCCGGACCATATTTTTTGGTCCGTCGTGAATGCGTTTTTGCTCGATTACGGTTTTGAGCAAAATTGGAATTGTGTTTGATTTGTTTTTGAGATTATGAAATTTGTGAGAATTTCATGATTCTTGAAGTGGACTTTATGCAATGCTCGTGTGAGTATTTGCATGGATTGATGTGAGTCAAGTCGTGGACTTGTGCTCGGAATTGTTTTGTGGTTTATTCATGTGCAGGTATTGCTCGAAGACGAACGTGGTCGATGACAGGACCGGAACTAGGTTCATGGAGGAGCTGAGGTTCGGGACTAGGTTCAGGGGGAACTGAGGTCTTGGTGGTCAAGGATGTCATGCGGGACGTTCGGGCTAAGAGAATGGTGCACATGAAGAATGGTTAGTCACGTGAGAATGGCAGGAGGTCATTCGCGTGCAAAGTGTTAGTCACGTGAGTATGGCAGCTGGCCATACGCGTGCAAAGTGTTAGTCACGTGAGTATGGTAGGGTTGCCATACGCGTGCAAGAGTTGTACTTGGCCAGGTTGGGCCAAGTAGAGTTGTGTTGGATACAGATTCCTTCTAGGGAATAGGAATTGTATTCAGAACTCCTTGTGGGTTGGTCCTTTAAATAGGAGGGGTTGTCTCCTGTTGAAGGGCATCGAATCAATCGGAGCTGAGCGCATTGAGAGCCTCAAGCTCAGTTTTAGGGTTTGTACTCTTTTGATGAGAGTACTTTAGACAAAAGAAATAAAGATCAATTCTTCCAAGATTCTTGCGTGCTACAGTAACCACGTTGCTGGTTGTTTTCTGTTTTGGTTCTTGTTTGCATGCTTGCTCTAATTCTAGATTGGTTTTTGATTCTTGAGTTTCATCATGATTTGATCCATCAAAAACCTTTCTAGGGTATTGATTTAGAGTTCCTCAAAGTCTAGTTGATTAATCTTTTGAAGATCTTGTTTAATCTTAAAGTTTTGATTAGATTAGTTTTCGTCAAGTTCTGGAACAGCAATCTTGCGAAGCTCATAACTTTTGATCCGTAAGTCTGATCGAGCTGATTCTTTTTTGGTTCGATTCGTATTGGAATATAGTTTCTTGTGTCAAAATTTCAGATCAATCTAACGGTTGGATCTTCAGGAATTCTCATTTTACCGAACCTCTATCATTCTGTTTTTGTCGAATACAAGGCAATTATTTGGTTCTATTTTGGGGTGAACTTTTAGTAGATCAAGAATTTGGTTTTAGCTTTCGCACAATCATTCACCCCCCCTCTGATTGCTATATTCGTATACTTCGATCCTACAAGTGGTATCAGAGCGAGGTCTTTCTAATCTATCTTAACCGGTGATTAGATTAATGGATCGTTATTCGACAAAACCGTGTGTGTTCGATGGTGTTGATTTTCAGTTTTGGAAGGCCAAGATGGAGGCATTCATCCAAGCACAAGGCTTCACAATTTGGGAGAAGGTCTACAAGCCATATGAAGTCCCTGCAAACGACAACGTCAACGACACCAATCGCACACATGTTGAAGCAAACAAAGAAGGCACGCAACTTGATCATCCAAGGTTTGGGACGCAATGACTTTGACCGTGTGATCCATCTCAAATCCAAGATACGAGGTATGGAAATCTCTTTGTGATTACCATGAGGGTTCTAACACTATTAAAGAGGTTCGTCAAGATCTTTACAAAAAGGAATACATGCGATTTGAGATGAAGCCTGGTGAGTCACTAGATGATTTCTTTGCACGCTTTAATAAAATTCTTAGCAATTTGCGTCTTTGTTGGAGTTAGCTTTGATGATGCTGCTAATGCTAGACAATTGCTTGGTGCATTAGACATGTCTATTTGGGAGATAAAAGTTACATCCATTAGAGAATCTACTGTCATGAGTACACTTACCTTAGATGTTCTTTATTCCAAGTTGAAAACTCATGAATTAGATATTCTTGCTAGAAAGAATGATCATAAATCAATTGCTTTGACATCTCAATCTAGCATATCTCATAATGGTGCTGCTTCAAGCTTTGCTCTATCTTTCTTGTCTTCACTAACCAATGAACATATTGAGCAATTCCCAGAAGAAGACTTGTCACTACTCTCTTCTCGCTTTAACAAAGCTATACAAAATGTGAGAATGAGAAAGAGAGGTGGTGGTGGCCCTCCAAGATGCTATGAGTGTGGTGATCTCGACCATATTCGTCCAAACTGTCCTAAACTTGCAGGTAAAGCATCAAGGGAGGAGAAGGACAACGACAGAAGAAAAGAGAAGAAGTTCTCTTCAAGTAATAGAAAGAAGAAGAGCTTCATCAACAGCAAAGTTGTCCACCGAGTTCTTTCCGCTCTTGAACAAGTCAATTTGAGCGATGTGGATTCAGGGAGCAGTGAGGACGATGCAACTCCAAGCAAGCATGAGTTGACGGGGTTGTGTCTCATGGCTAAAAGCAGCAACAGCTTTACTGAGGACGACCACGACAGCGACTTCAATGAGGTAGATCCTTCTTACGATGAATTAGCTATTGCTGTTGCTCGACTTGGTAAATTGCTTGATAAACGTGACAAGAAAATTAAGAAACATGATTTTGTTGTTGAGTCATTGAATGCTGAAATTGCTAGACTTAAAACCTTGATTCCTGATGATGATGCTTGCAAATCATGTGACTTAATTTATAATGAGCTTACTTTGCTTAGGAAAGAACATGTTACCTTGTTAGAGCAAATCAATGCTGAAAATGAGAAAAATGAGAAACTTGTTAAACATGCTAGTTGTTCTACCATTGATTTACATGATACAACTCCATGTTCTATATGCTCCATACTAGAATTGAAGTTGCATGATGCAAATGCTAGGGTTTCTCAAATGACAGAAGATTTGCTTACACATGAGGTTCTTTCATGCTCAACTTGTCGCAAGCAAAAAGGAAAAGTGGACGTTCCTCGTAATAATTGTTTAACTCTTTCTCGAAAAATTGATTACTTGGAAAAGTCATTAGAACGTTTCACTAAAGGAAAGAAAAACCTAAACATGATCTTGGATCAATCAAAAGTCAGCACTCATAACAAAGGTTTAGGTTTTGATTCTTATGCTCATCATAAATCACATGCTCCCACTGTTGTCAAAACACTTGAAAGTGGAAATTTTGAAATTGTCAATGAGCCTAAGAAAACTGTCTTTAAATCTGCTGGTCTTTTATCTTCTACTATGATGAATGCAAAATGTGCTTCTCTTTGTTAAAGCAAAACATCATTTTAAGTACACTTGCACTCATTGTGGTAGAGATGGACATTTAGTAGACTTTTGCTTTAGACTAGCTAAACAACAAAAGAGAGAAAGGTTTAATGCTAGGTCTAATTTTAGACAGGCACGCTTTGTTTCTCATTATGTGCCTAGGGTGATGCAAACACCTTTTGTTGGTAAGAACACGGGAAAAGACAAATCTATCTTTGTGCATAAGAATGCTCGTGTTGTGCCTACTGTTGTGCGTCGTGTGTCTCGATCTTTGGATTCCTAAACATCTTATTTCTAACCCCAAGATCGAGACCTCGACAATTTCTGCTTCTATGTAGGCTTCTCACGCGAGGAAGGAGAACATGTGGCTAGTGAATTTCGGATGCTCACTTCATATGTTCAGTGATAAGTTTTGGTTCTTCTTCACTCGTGCATTTCATGCTAAAAGTGTTGCCTTTGGAGATACTTCTTCCACTTCTGTTTTCGCAAAAGGCACTAGTCCAAATGATGCAAGTACATGTGCATATGTTCAGGGGGAGAGTGTCTTTGTTCATAAAAGATGATGATGATGCTGTTGAGGATGAGATAATTGGAGGTTTACATGAGAGACTCTTCCCACGTGCTTGTGTGTGCTTGTTTTCAAGCTTCCCACGTGCTTCACATCGACAAGCGTTCAAGTGAACTTTCAGGTATCTCCATGGTACTCAAGATTTTGGCATTTGGCTTTCTGCTTCCTTATGCATTAGTTTAAGAGCTTATTCTGATGTTGACTTTGGAGGATGTTGAATTGATTTGGTTCGTGCCACCTCTTGAGTAATCCCCTTTCTTGAGCATATTGATACTGGATTTCACTTTCTTAGAGATCATGTTGAAAAAGAAAATATTGTGCTTCATCATGTGGATACTGAACATCAATTGGCAGACATTTTCACAAAACCTTTGTCTTCTTCTCGTTTTGCTTTTATTCGGGGAGAACTTGGGATTGTTCATCCAATGGGTTTGTTTTGAGGGGGAGTTTCCTTGCCAAGTTCTTTCACTTAATGAGCTCACTTTATCATATTTCTTTATATATTTTGTAATTGTGCTAATATATGATAATCTAAATTGTTCCACTTGAACTAAAAATGACTTTGCGGAATTCCTTGGTTTGATTGCCTATAGTTAAATACTCTGTGATATCTCACTCTTCTAGGCTTGATATTGAATCTTCTTGACAAATTTGGGCTATGAAGCAAGTGTGTTTTCAGCTTTACTCTTTCATAAGACCTTTTAATCATTTTTGCATGTTTACAATCAAATAAAAGAAAAGAAAAAGGGAATCAATAAAAGGGTTGTTAAAAGCAAAAGCTTCAAGTTGTATGCTTGAGCATGCTTTCCCTAAAAATAAGATGTATGCTTCAAGCATGCCATTCCCTCAAAGATAAGATGTATGCTTCAAGCATGCCACTCCTAGAAAATAAAAGAAGTATGCTTCAAGCATGCCACATGCAATTTATTGTTTAAAGATTAAATTGGTCTACTAGATTGGAGTTGAAACTACTTGCTCGCCCTAAGTTGTTAGTTGCTTCAATTTTTAAAGCCTTGCTTTTTCTGCTAAGATCTTGCTTAGTACTTGGCTATAGTTGACTAAATTGAGGTTGAGATGCATGTCATTCCCTAACTTGTTAAAATCACATCAAGATCATGTATTTTACATATTATGTGATATATAAGGTTATATGATCGAATGAGCTCATCTTTTCCTATCTTGGCACTCCCTTGTTTCTCCTTGTGAAATCATTGTTTCAGAAAAATTTTGAACATGTTCTCTCTTTTGTACTCTTGATGAATCCATTGTCAAAGGGGGAGAAATTTGGGAATCGTTGAAAAGTTTAAGAAAAAAAAGGGGATTTGTTTCTGAAATTTTGGGAGAAGTTTGGAGATTTTTTGGAATTTTTGGGCACATTGCACATTCACACACATTTTCCTTCTCAGGGGGAGATTTTGCTTTGCATTTTGGTCAAAGGGGGAATTCTGTGTTTTCTTACTTTGGTCTTTGATCCTTTGGATTTCAAAATCTTTTGTAAAGTGAATACCAAATGTTCAATTCTAAGTGGTGTTGCCAATGTTTTCATCAAGGGGGAGATTGTGAAATCATGTGCTGAAAAATTGGCTTTTGAACTGAAAAATTAACTTAGAATTGGTTTTGCAAAATGTGCTTGTGCATGTGTTTGACAATTTGACAAGAAACAGTAAGTTTCGCTTTGGCGCCGGACCAAACTTAAAGAAAACAGTAAGTTTCCCATCTACAACGGACCAAGTTTTTGGGTCTGTCGTGGACGTGCTTTTGAGATCATGAGCCGAACTCAATTTTCCAAGAAACCAGTAAGTTTTGCATGTACGTCGGACCAATTTCTTTGGTCAGTCGTGAACGGCTTTTTGAGGATTGATTTCGCATGTACGACGGACTGATTTCTTTTAGTCTGTCGTGAACGTGTTTTCGCCGGAATGATTTCTTCTTGAAACCGAGACTTTCACTTGTACACCGGACTGATTTTGTTGGTCCGTCGTGAATGGTTTCTTGAGTGACTTTTTCATGTGTACGCCGGACCATATTTTTTGGTCCGTCGTGAATGCGTTTTTGCTCGATTAGGGTTTTGAGCAAAATTGGAATTGTGTTTGATTTGTTTTTGAGATTATGAAATTTGTGAGAATTTCATGATTCTTGAAGTGGACTATATGCAATGCTCGTGTGAGTATTTGCATGGATTGATGTGAGTCAAGTCGTGGACTTGTGCTCGGAATTGTTTTGTGGTTTGTTCATGTGCAGGTATTGCTCGAAGACGAACGTGGTCGATGACGGGACCGGAACTAGGTTCATGGAGGAGCTGAGGTTCGGGACTAGGTTCAGGGGAACCGAGGTCTTGGTGGTCAAGGATGTCATGCGGGACGTTCGGGCTAAGAGAATGGTGCACATGAAGAATGGTTAGTCACGTGAGAATGGCAGGAGGTCATTCGCGTGCAAAGTGTTAGTCACGTGAGTATGGCAGGTGGCCATACGCGTGCAAAGTGTTAGTCACGTGAGTATGGTAGGGTTGCCATACGCGTGCAAGAGTTGTACTCGGCCAGGTTGGGCCAAGTAGAGTTGTGTTGGATACAGATTCCTTCTAGGGAATAGGAATTGTATTCAGAACTCCTTGTGGGTTGGTCCTTTAAATAGGAGGGGTTGTCTCCTGTTGAAGGGCATCGAATCAATCGGAGCTGAGCGCATTGAGAGCCTCAAGCTCAGTTTTAGGGTTTGTACTCTTTTGATGATAGTACTTTAGACAAAAGAAATAAAGATCAATTCTTCCAAGATTCTTGCGTGCTACAGTAACCACGTTGCTACAATGTTTTCTGTTTTGGTTCTTGTTTGCATGCTTGCTCTAATTCTAGATTGGTTTTTGATTCTTGAGTTTCATCATGATTTGATCCTTCAAAAACCTTTCTAGGGTATTGATTTAGAGTTCCTCAAAGTCTAGTTGATTAATCCTTTGAAGATCTTGTTTAATCTTGAAGTTTTGATTAGATTAGTTTTCGTCAAGTTCTGGAACAGCAAGCTTGCGAAGCTCATAACTTTTGATCCGTAAGTCCGATCGAGCTGATTCTTTTTGGGTTCGATTCGTATTGGAATATAGTTTATTGTGTCAAAATTTCAGATCAATCTAACGGTTGGATCTTCGGGAATTCTCGTTTTACCGAACCTCTATCATTCTATTTTTGTCGAATACGAGGCAATTATTTGGTTCTATTTTGGGGTGAACTTTTAGTAGATCAAGAATTTGGTTTTAGCTTCCGCACAATCATTCACCCCCCTCTGATTGCTATATTCGTATACTTCGATCCTACAGATATCCTTGTCTAGCAAGAGTTAATCGCTGCTCTTCAATGGAACAAATAAAAAAAACGTCCAGAGAAGATTGGAAGGTGATGGAGCGGAAGGCTGTTAGTAAAGTTCGTCTATATCTCTACGATGAAGTAAGGTACTTGGTGAGCAAGGAGAATTCACTGAAGAAATTATGGAAGGGTTTAGAAGAATTATATGTGGAAAAGTCTCTCACAAACTGGTGGGTGCTGAAGCAACAACTGCATAGGTTGCGCATAGAGAAAGATACATAGTTTGTTGACCATCTCAATATCGTCAACAAGCTTATCACACAACTTATTAGTGTGGATGAGAAAATTGAGAACTATAAAGTCATCGTAATGATATCATCTCTACCACCACTTAGGAGAAATTGGTGATGAACATTTTGTCGGAAAAGCACTCTCAACTTCAACGAGGTAGTTGCATATCTATTGGTGGCGGAGTCCATGAAAAAGCCAATAGAATCTTCATCCTCAAGTGATCAAGCATTGGCTGCAGTAAGTGTTGCAAACAAGAGCAAGAGTTACATAAGAAGAAGGGTAAGAGTATACTATCTATGTGATGAGGAAATTCATATGATAAAGGGCTGCCTGAGTTTGAAGCAAATGTAGGGTGCATATTGAATGGTGGTAGCAAAAGACAATTCAAATGTACTTGTCATTAGTTAATCAGATACTTCTTATGGATTGATATTAGATTCAATCTATTGCTTCTATATATGTTCGGCAAGAAAGATGTTTGATGAAGGATCTCTATGCCTGGCACATGTAACTATTCACTTGGCTAGTTGCAAGGAGTATGCAATTATTGAGGTGAGGATAGTTACATTGGAAATATATGATGGAGCAAATCGCATGTTGACGGGAGTTCAGTATGTACCTGGCATAAAGAAGAATCTAATGTATGTGAGGTCGTTGGAACTTGAAGGTTGTGAGGGAACACTTCGAGGTAGAGTTATTCGAGTTACTTGCAAAGGGAAGGTGATCATAAAAAGTATCTAGAGCAACGGAGGATACCGATTGATAGGTAAACCTAAAGAAAGGACAATCAATGGGAGGTCTAAAAATAATTCAGATCAGGAGAAGAAAACCACATCGTCAATGGTAGGTAATCAGATCTCAACTGCAGTTATGTGCAAAACTGCAAAGACGGTTGCAAAATCTAGCAGACGCAAAGGCAAAGGTGCGGGCTGTTGGAAGAAGAAAGACGTGGCGGGACCAACCATGAAGTGCCGTCGAGCATGTGGAGATCAGAGACGATACAAACCGATGGCATGGAGGGCTATAGGAGCAGAAGATGTGAATAGCCAAACTACACAAAGAAAATGCTCTTAGGTGGACTGTTTGGGCGGCCAAACCCAAACACCAACATCCACATTGAAGTGATGTGCACGAGTCCCTGTGGTGGGGGCACTCCCAAAAGTGAGAGAAAAAAATATGGAGCCGACTTAGAGCGAGTTCTTGGAGGAGCACGGTGACTTCAACAAATAAGAGCTAAGGTTGAGATTGTTAAATATGGTGACTCATATATACCCTTTAGGATATGGAAAGGTGTGGTAGGAGAATCCTAAGAGCAAGTATAATAACAAAGCCCATACTCCATCTCTCATCCATGTTATCTAGTGTAAGCACTAAAACCAGCTTGTACAATAGTTATCTCTACGGGTTGGCTCTAGATACTGTGCAATAACTATCTCTTCTCTCTTGTACATAACTAATCTACCTATGTTCCCGTGCAATGCTTGCTATTAAAATAAAGCCAACTCTCATCTCTCTCCTCTTTTCTCACTTTTCCACATATGACAAAACTGATGTGTACATGCTAAGAGGAAGCTGAGATGATCTTATTGTATATGCCCTAATAGGATTAGGATTCCTAAACCTAAAAGGAGTAGGATTCTTACTTACTTTGGAGGTGAACTAGGAAGGCTATATAAATCTAGGGAGTGGTCATGAAGGACCCAAGCAATCATGAAGCCATAAGCCAACTCATCCAAAGCAAGAGGTGCACGAGAGAATTAGAGTCTAGGTTATTCTTTAGCACTAGATTGTTGTGTAGGACAAGAATCTAAATGTCCTAATTAAAATGTTTGAGAGGTTGTGAGAGTAATAATTCCTTGTACTCTTTTAAAGTTGTGCTTAAAGAATTTGCGGTTGGTTTCGCTAATCTTTTATCTCTCATTGTGATTGCTTTAACGTTGTTATTGTAGATCTCTCTACGTGATTCATTGTCTTCCCTTTTAAGACCGTGTACGCTTGCGCTAAATCTCACAAAACTGATTCGATCTGGGACTGCTGCATATAAAAAGTATCAGAGTGTAACATCTCATACTGACAGAGCCACTGCGATTCAGCTTTGAAGGAAGTAGATATTGCCGAACACATCGTTAACAAATCTCTATCTCATGCATGCTTGCTGTGATTGTTCTTTCATGCTAGGGCTGCAGCTAGTTCCAAGTTCCAACAGGGAGAGAGAGGCATCAATTTGGTACTACCTTAGGCTATTCACAGTGCATTGTATCTTGTCACAATATCCAAAGCTGCCATGTCATATGATATTATAGAAGATACAGCTATCCCAATGCATGGTATCATGGGTTGTTTCTTAGTCCCCACAAGATAATTAAATGCTAGATGTGTATGAGAGTATGAATTGTGGGCCACTTAGATGATTCAAGTTTTAATGCCTATGATTTTGTGCCCAAGTGGTATCTTCCTAGAGATATAGCTTTCTTCTCTCCCCTCTTAACTCTCTTGCCACATCATCAAAAATGCTTATGTGGCATGCATTAAATAGGTATGTTACCATGCACTGGGAATAGCCTTACAGTCACAAACTCACAACGTCACATCGGTATTGCTGCATTGCACGGGTATGATGTGATGAGAAGCTGGTCGATGGCGGGCGAAGACCAGAATAAAGGCATCCATGTTCGCATGAAGCTCGCTTCTTCTTCTATAAAGTTCGTAAAAAGTCTAAACCCAATCATCATGTTAATACACCGCATAATTAATTCACCCCTCATTAATTTCTTCTCTTTGCTGTATCTTTTCATTGCTTCCACTGGGATATGGACATTCAAGACGTTCGCAAAGCTGGACGTGCTGCTAGTCCAAGTCCCACTTGCTCACTGCGTTCCCGCGGTTTCATCCACTCCGGTGTGTTTGATTGACTGTATCAAGTGGTATATGTATGAGATGATTCAATAAAAAAGTGATCTATATGTTTGGATGCTTGAATAAAATCATCTCATTCTAGATTAAGTGATACAAATTTAAGAAATATTTCCTTCAGATACTAAACTATTTCATTCACCTAAAATAATAAAACCAAATGGTACAACACTATCCCATTCCATTCAACATCATCTCAATCAACCAAACACACTCCATATTTTCACGTGCCTCTTCTATTTAAGACCCTCTCTTCTCCCTTCAAATTTAGTATCTCTCTCTCCCTAGGATCTTTTTGTGTACCTGCGGGGCTCTGCTAGCTGTGCGCGCGTCGTCTCTCCCTCTCCGGCCGGCGAGGGCCGGTTGCCAGACGGCCGTCGACGCCTGCAAGACGCCGACGTCTTCCGTTGCTCTCGCTTTCGTATAGGTGCTCGATCAATGCTCTTTAATTTTCCTTAATTTGTTCTCTATGTGCGTTTCCATGTCATGGTTTGTAGTGTAATCTTGCATGCATGCGTCGTAATTTGTCCATTCTGGCGGAGGATTATAGCGAAGTCAGTCAGTAGGATCGAGCTCGTGTGGGGTGTGTGCATCATGGATTCACCTAAAATCAGTGGATCCAGCCCGGCCGGTTATAGAAGGCATCACTTTTCTAGCTCCTTCCGCACTGCTAGATTGCGGCAGGTGACTATTAGTGCTTTTGCGGTCGGGGATAGTACTATTTTTACAATTACGTTCGGAAGAGAGCTATATTTGCAACAACAAAAAAATTGCCACAGGGCTAGAAAAGTGGTGATTTTTTTTGTTATGCTGATAGAATACTCTTTTTTTTTCAATTAGAAGTGGGCACTCTATTGCTTTGTGGTCGTGTGATCAGGATTTGTATGGCTGAGGTCGAGGTGAATGGTCAAGCATTTCCTAATTGTATGCCTTCCTTATAGTAGTTTCAATGGCAATATAGAGAGGATTCAATCCAACAATAAAGCGCGTGGTGGATCTAGAAACTTACATGCGTGAGATCAATTACAATATGCACATAGCCGAGCCATCTATCTATACCAATACTAATTAGCCACTCTGAGAAAGCTTTAATCTTAATCAGAAAGATCTAGTCATCTAACATGTAAATCCGAGTTATAACAACACGGATTGGAAAAAAAGGTGCCCATGTCAAGCATAATTCAAATTAACTGAAATTTGGAATACAAAATAAAGAAAATTAGCAATTTAGTTTCCATACTGTCTCCAAAGTAACATCCATAAGTAACTAAAATTTAGAATAATAACTAAATAAAAATTAACAAATTAAAAGAAAGCGTCAATATCAAGTACAATCCGAATCCACTAAAATTCGAAATAAAAATTAACTAGTTAAAAGAAAGAGTCTTTGCCAAATACCATCCAAATTAACTAAAAGTTAGAATAAAAATAAAGAAAAATTAGTAATTTGGTTTCCATACTGACTCCAAAGTAACAACCATAAATAACTCAAATTTGGAATAATAATTGAATAAAAAATGGAAAATTAAAAGGAAGAATCATTGTCAAGTACAATCCAAGTTAGCTAAATTTGGAATAATAATTAAATAAAAGTCACCACATTAAAGGTACAATTCAAATTAACTAAAATTCAGAATAAAAGTAAAAAAAATATCAATTTGACTTCCACACAAATTCTAAAGTAATATCCCTAGAAAAATAAAATTTAGATTAGATTTTTAAATTCACTCCACGTACGAAAAAAAACATGCAAATTCATTAAAAAAATTAAAGGGTGATCATAATATATATATATATATATATATATATATATATATATATATATATGGGGGCATATTCGGTGCAAACCACCTTTACCGTGAAAACTCCGTGAAAACCATGTGTAAAACTTTTGAAAAATTCTCAAAAAATTATCATATGTAGGGGAGGTGAGGTTCTACAACCGTGTAAAATTTGAAAGCCAAACTCAATCGCATTTGGAAGATATGAAAAAGACAAATTGCAAAATGAATAGTGCTAAACAGTGAAAAATTACTATTCATACTGAATTTGTCTTTTTCATATCTTCCAAATGCGATTGAGTTTGGTCTTCAAATTTTACAGAGTTGTAGAACCTCTCCTCCCCTACCTATGATAATTTTTTGAGAATTTTTCAAAACTTTTACACGTGGTTTTCACGGAGTTTTCACGGTAAGGGTGGTTTGCACCGAATATGCCCCCTATATATATATATATATATATATATATATATATATATATATATATATATATATATATATATATATATATATATATATATATGATTTTTTTATGCGAATTCCAAACCTAAATCCGAATAATATTAAACTTCATAATAAGGTCTATACCTATACTAATGATAAACTACAATGAAATTTCCAAGTTAATCAAGGAAAGGAAAATATTTATCGTCCATCTGGTGGACCTAAGTTATAGCGGCTTAGATTGAAAGAAAGAGTCCTGTCAAGTACAATCCAAATTAAAAGTCACTCCAATGGAAATTATAAATTTAGTTTTATAAAATTATAAATTTAACTAATAAAAATAAGGAAATTAGGAAGTGCAATTCCTTTTTTTTAAATCTGTAAATGCAAAAAAAAGGTTTTTAGGCATTACTTGGTTTGAGGCTTCTCTACCTCAAGTTTTTCTTTTATTACTTTATGTATGGGGTCAAATACTTTCTTTATTGTAATGTCAATTCAAACTACATCCATCACTTAATTTCTGTCATAGCTAAAATTTCTAACCGTAGATATGGTAATTAGAAATATGTGAACGAATTAGGCTAAGTTTGGAAATTACTATGTCATTCTCTACTGCTTACACGAGCAGCAGCTACTAGTTTTGAGCAATCATAACATAATTAGGGACGCCGTTAGATCGAATTATTTCAGCTCCTCTTGTTGCGTAATAGGATGGCGATCTGTGTCCCATTAGAAAATTGAATCCATTTTGAACTTTTTTGTTTAGAGAAAAGTGGACTCATTCGGTTGAGGCCTCGGCTCGACTGGCTGCGCTCGGCCAGCCCGCACGCGTTCGAGCGCTGCTCGACGCGGGTGCGCATGAGGTGAGTACTGCGTGGGCGAGCGTGTGTGCTGAGTGAGGGTGCGTGTGTGTGCGCGTAAGTAGCTCACCTGTTGTTTCTTTCCTTCTTTACAGAATTGCCAGAGCTCTTAGCCAAACTTCAAAAAAAAAAAAAAAAAGTGGACTCATTCAAATTTGATTTACTTAGTCTGATTATTTACCTTGAGTTAACAAAGGAAAGATGGGCATTTTCAGTCCAATCCTTTATTTTGTTTTTTAAAAAAAATTCCAGCTCCCGTGCAATAGCATTTTCTCGTGATCTTCAGGAGAAGGACATCGTTTGGAACAAATGAATCTTACAGAAATTTGAGACAGTTTCTGGCTACACCTTTCTTCTCCTACAAAATTCCTGTGAAATTCCAATGTTCCCAGGACGACCTCGATGCCACAGCAGGAATCCGATAGGAAAAAGTCCTCGCGCAATACCCTTCTGATCCCGTGGGGGTTTGATCTCGTGAGGTCAGCCATTGCTATTTTCGGGCCAGTGATCTTCGCTCTCCCCGCGTCTTCCTTGCTGGCTGAAGACACGGCATTCAGTTTTCATCTCATTCAAAACAGAAACAGAAAAACTAACCTACGGTATACCGTAGGAACGGTATACCTCTGAAACTCATGAAACTTGTGAATTTTTACACTGAAACTCATGAAATTTAGCATAAAAAATGATGAAACATGAAACTGATGAAATTAAACACTGAAACTCATGAAACCAACACTGAACTGATAAGTTTCGTAAGTTTCACGGCTATACCGTTGGAACGGTATACCGTTCCCTAGTTTCCCTCAACAGAAATAAACAAAAGAAACGAACACCATAACTAGCAACTGACCGTCCTGGCCAGGCCAGACAAATGCGCCAAATGGAGCGAACAATCTATGCTCTAGCGACAGGTGAAGGCATAGAAACTTACTAATTGGAGTCATAGAGAGACAGGGAGGCACGGCACCTAGCTAGATCGGTTTCTTCCACCGTCTCTTTTGTTTCTTCAACAAGGAGACAGCCAGATAGCCATGAATACTCATGGGCCATGAGTTGTCAAGTATCTTCAGATTTAGCCCTAGAGGTTGGTTCTCCAGGAGGGACAGACAGAATGCAATGGCATCTGGTTCTGCAAATGGTGTGTATATAAGATGTCAAATGTGCAAAGAAAGAAATTTACTATTCTGGAGAGTGAGGAAAAATTAGTATTGCATCTGCAGCCTCTCCTTCCAATCCCGGCCGGGTATCCTCCTATTCTTTCACCATTTCATCTCTATATCTTTTCTTTCTCTGAAACAGCTTCTTGATTTGAGACAACCGTGTGTGTGCCATTTATTCTCCATATATATATATATATATATATATATATATATATATATATATATATATATATATATATATATATATATATATATATATATTGAGCCAATTGTGTCGCATGTCGGCGTGCCCATCCTGGATCCAGCAACTGGTTTTTCGATACTGTTCTCTATTGTTGAGAAAGAATACAAGTACCGGAGACGAGTCACACGAATAAATTTGGACTGAATTATTCATTCGCTCGATTTCAATATCCCATACTGATTACTGTTTAAATACGGTCACGAGTGTCATAGCTTTCAGGATTTGTAAATTGAGTTTTGACATCTCATCAGAATTTGAGTTCCAATTACTGCTTGTGTTGCATCCTGATGCAGGGCGCACCGGGTGCTGAAGCCTTGAAGTTTATAGATCCACCACTCTAAACCCTCCAAGCTCTTCAGAGTTTCAGACACATCCAAGATCCGCAGCGGCGCAAGCTCCGGGCAGGAAGAAGAGATGTCAGTCCAAGTCGAGAGCGGGGCGGGCGCGGAGAGGCTCAAGCGACACGACTCACTCTATGGCGACGCCGAGAAGGTCTCCAATGAGAAGTACCATGGATCTGGGGTCTGAAACTCCGAACCACCCTGATTTGTTTCATGGCCAATGATGCTGTTGTCCTATCAAGAACTCGTTTGTTGGTAGACAGTGACACCGAGTTTCATCTGTCCTTGACACAGGGAAGCTGGATCCGGACGCTGCACCTGGCGTTCCAGAGCATCGGCGTGGTGTACGGCGACGTTGGGACGTCGCCGCTGTACGTGTACTCGAGCACGTTCCCGAAGGGCATCAAGCACCGGGACGACCTCCTCGGCGTCCTCTCGCTCATCCTCTACACCCTCATCCTCATACCCATGCTCAAGTACGTCTTCATCGTCCTCTACGCCAACGACAACGGTGACGGTGAGTTCTCGATGTCTGACGGAATTCAGAAAACAGAAGCAATCGTTCACTAATTTTAATCCATTTTGCGCTCTTGGTGCATGGCATGGTGGTGATGTTTGTACAGGAGGGACGTTTGCGCTGTACTCGCTGATATCGCGCTATGCGAAGATAAGGATGATACCGAACCAGCAGGCTGAGGATGCAATGGTGTCGAATTACAGCATCGAGGCGCCCAACTCGCAGCTGAGGAGGGCTCAGTGGGTGAAGCAGAAGCTCGAGTCCAGCAAGGCAGCCAAGATTGCACTGTTCACTGTCACTATCCTAGGCACGTCGATGGTCATGGGCGATGGAACCTTGACACCGGCAATTTCCGGTAACGCGAATAGTACATTCAAATGGCAATCAGCTTGCCGAATCGTATGTACATTTGTAGATTTGAAGAACACTAATCTGTTGCCAATGGATGTGCTCTTGCAGTGCTCTCTGCAGTGAGTGGGATCAGGGAGAAAGCGCCGAACTTGACTCAATGTGAGCACAGAAAAATGCTGCTAATTTCCAGATAAATTAACTTTTTTTCACACTGTTCACGGCACGTATCATCTGAATTCTGTGTTGTCGTTTTTGCTACAGCGCAAGTGGTCTGGATCTCGGTGGCCATTCTGTTTGTGCTGTTCTCGGTGCAGCGCTTCGGGACCGACAAGGTTGGATACTCCTTCGCGCCGATCATCTCAGTGTGGTTCCTCCTGATCGCCGGCGTCGGGCTGTACAACCTCGCCGTGCACGAGATCACCATCCTCCGAGCCTTCAACCCCAAGTACATAGTAGATTACTTCAGCAGGAACGGCAAGGAGGCGTGGGTCTCCCTGGGGGGCGTTGTGCTGTGCATCACAGGTAGTTAACTTCACCTCTCTCTAGTAGTATATTATTACTGAATTCGCGATTGCCAGAGAGGAGAAATTAACTGTAAAACTGATTTCCCCCCCAAATGTCATACGGAACAGGCACGGAGGCCATGTTTGCTGACCTTGGCCATTTCAACATCAGGGCCATTCAGGTACTAACAGACACATCTCTGCTTCCTGATTAGTACGAGTTCTTGTTGTTTATTACGTCTCTGCATATAATTTTCACATGTCATTCAGAGTAGAATAGCTTTAGCTTGTCAGTTATGAGGACCGAAACATCTTACACTGGTTTTTGAATTGTTCTTTCTCTCTTGCAGCTCAGCTTCAATTGTATCCTATTCCCCTCCGTGGCACTATGCTACATGGGTCAGGCAGCCTACCTGCGCAAATTCCCGGAGAACGTCGGCGACACCTTCTACAAATCCATCCCAGGTACAACCAAATCGACCTGACGGCTCTTCTTAAACCAGAATTCTCCTAGTAGAAATGGGTGACTCTCTTCTGTACATAACAAATTAAACTGAAACCATGCATCGTTAATTCTGTGCTGCCGCATGCAGCGCCAATGTTCTGGCCGGCGTTCATCGTTGCCATCTTCGCCGCCATCATCGCCAGCCAGGCCATGCTGTCCGGCGCGTTCGCCATCCTGTCCAAGGCCCTCTCCCTGGGCTGCTTCCCGAGGGTGGAGGTGGTGCACACCTCCAAGAAGTACGAGGGCCAGGTGTACATCCCGGAGGTGAACTTCCTCATCGGCGCCGCCAGCATCATCGTCACCCTGGCATTCCAGACCACCACCAACATCGGCAACGCGTACGGCATCTGCGTGGTGACGGTGTTCTCGATCACGACGCACCTGATGACGGTGGTGATGCTGCTCATCTGGAAGAAGCACATGGCGTTCATCGCTGCCTTCTACGCGGTGTTCGGGCTCACCGAGTTCCTGTACCTGTCGTCCATCCTCTCCAAGTTCGTCGAGGGAGGGTACCTGCCCTTCTGCTTCTCGCTTGTGCTAATGGCGCTCATGGCCACCTGGCACTACGTCCACGTCAGGCGCTACTGGTACGAGCTCGACCGCGTCGTGCCGGCGGCAGAGCTGACGGCGCTCCTGGGGCGCCGCGACGTGCGGCGGGTGCCCGGCGTCGGGCTGCTTTACTCAGAGCTCGTCCAGGGCATCCCACCGGTTTTCCCGCGCCTCGTCGACAAGATCCCTTCCGTGCACGCCGTATTCGTCTTCATGTCCATCAAGCACCTCCCCATCCCGCGGGTGGCGCCGCCGGAGCGCTTCATCTTCCGCCGGGTCGGTCCCGCGGAGCACCGCATGTTCCGCTGCGTGGCGCGCTACGGCTACACCGACCCGCTCGAGGGCCCCAAGGAGTTCTCTGCCTTCCTCCTCGACCGCCTCAAGATGTTCATCCAGGAGGAGGCCGTCTTCGCCTGCCAGTGCGCCGACGCCGACGACGGCGACAACGTACATGACGGCCAGGTGCAGCCGGGGAGCGCTGGCAACGACAACGACAACGACGCGCTGCGACGGGCGCAGGCGGCGGCGGCGGAGGAGAAGTCGTTCATCGACGCGGAAGCGGAGCGCGGGGTGGTATACCTGATGGGCGAGGCGAACGTGACCGCGGCGGCGGGGTCGTCGGTGATGAAGAGGATCGTCGTCAACTACGTGTACACCTTCCTGAGGAAGAACCTCAGGGAAGGCCACAAGGCGCTGTCCATTCCCAAGGACCAGCTGCTCAAGGTCGGAATCACCTACGAGATATAGAGTCGTTTTTCACTTCGATCTCTTCTTGTTTTCAGGGCTTGTTTGTCAACCTTTCTTTTGTTATAACGATGTACTTTTAGCAAATGGAGTAGTAATGTTGTTAGCTGTGCAGCTGCGTTGCCTGAATGATCTGGACACTACTCCTACTTGCATTGGGTACGTAGCAAGAGCTCAAATATGTTGCTACTCGGAAGGAACAGGGTGATCGGAGACACGCCCCTGTCCTCAGAAATTAGTGTCGGTAAGCTTCAGGTACTAACCTGTTCACCGGAAAAAAGTTTCGGAAAAAAAGTGGGCAATCAACTCGTACCTCGACACGGTTTCACCCAAAAGAGTTACGAAAAAAAGGTGGACAATCAACTCATACGTCAACACGGATTTATCTGGGAGTCCCATTCTTCTTGGGATCCATACGGATGGACCGAAATTTTAAACTAAAATTCTGATCCATCCATATGGAATGGAGCTCTCAAACAAAGCCTTGTATTTACTACCGCACGAGTTCTTGGCCATCAACGGTTCAGATAAATGAAGGCACTTTTTTCAACTGTGACAGAGATCGACAGGTTGATCACCGTGCCTTCACATGCTGTCCTTTTCAGCTACTGTTGACGGTGTTTGTTTTGCGCAAACTGTAAATAATCTTCTTCTGGCTCTTGCTCCTTGTCCTTTTTCGCCTCTGTTCGTTCTGGAGAGGATGATTCCTCCGCTGAAACTGTAAAAATCCATAGGCCCAGGAACCGGGATGCTTGGCATAGGGCAGCCCGGATAACGGTTTTGGCGCTTTCCTTGTATTGTATCCGGTGTCGCTGAATGAACCAACTACCAAGCCCTTCCTTCACTGTCAGTAAACAGTACACCACTGCCTGGACTAAGAAACAAAACCACAGCTTGCTCCAGATTGAATGATGACCAGATCCAGAAAAATTCTTGCTAATGATTTGTTCTGTGCAATTCCAAAGGGCATCATGCATGCATTGGCTGATGCATAGGGTTGATGTATATTAACATCCTTATAGTGCCTAGCTTTGGAGGCCAAAGAGAGCAGCCAGGTGTCAGCCATTTTTTTTTGCGAAAAAACTCTCCGTTTCTTTGAAATTACGAACGGGTCCCTGCGCGATTTTATGTGAGAGGAAAATATTTTTTCGCGTTTCGCGTTTAGGTCCCTCGGTGGCCATTTTACAGGAAGAACCTCTCGTTAAATGCGAATCGCGAACGAACCCTTTCCTAATTTTTCAAAATAGCGAACAGGTCTAAAATTATAACAAATAGGTCCCCGCGCTTTACGTTTAGGTTCTTTCTCCGTTTTGCCGGGAAAAAATATTTTCGTCGCCCATTTTTTCTCTAGACTATGCGAAAAATATTTTCGTTGGCCGTTTTTCCAAAAAAAAAAAATGGAGGACCGTTTCCTTTCTCCGTTTTACCCGGAAAAAATACTTTCGTGATCCGTTTTTTCTCCGTAGCATGGGAAAAATGTTTTCGCTGGTCGTTTTTCCAAAAAAAAAATTGGAAGATAGTTGGCCGTTCTCCAAAAAAAATAAATGGAAATTCATTTTTCGTCCGTCGTTTCTCTGTTTTTGTCCTTTTTCCGGGAAAATTGTTTTCGTGGCCCGTTTTAAAAATATTTTCGTTGACCGTTTTTCCAAAAAAAATGGAAAACCGTTTTCTTTCTCCGTTTTGCCCGGAAAAAATGTTTTCGTGATCCGTTTTTCCTCCGGAAAATGTTTTCGTTGGCCATTTTCCAAAGAAATTAATTGGAAAACCGTTTCCTTTCTCCATTTTGCCCGAAAAAAATGTTTTCGTGATCCTTTTTTCTCCGGAGCATGGGAAAAATGTTTTTGTGGACTGTTTTCCCAAAAAAAAATGGAAATTCGTTTTTCGTCCATCGTTTCTCCGTTTTTCCTCATTTTTCCCGGGAAAATTGTTTTCGTGGCTCATTTTTCCTGAAAAAATGTTGTTTTCGTTGGCCGTCCCCCCCCCCCCAAAAAAAAAATTTGGAAATTCGTTTTTCGTCCATCGTTTCTTTGTTTTTGTCCGTTTTTCCTCGCTTTTACCGGTGAAAAATCAAGGTAGATAATTTTTTTTTGCAGCTCGTTCTCTTATATTACCCGGTAAACGCATAGGATGTTAAATTCGGCATCTATAATTTTTTGGCAACTTGAAATCTAATATTGTCCAGAGCGATCTCTAATATTTTTCAAAACGTGTATTATCTTGGATATTCCTGTTTTTTTCAGAAATAAAAACTTAGATCAAATTTCGCACGGCGCGGCGTAGCGCGCAAATCTTCCTAGTATAACAGAGAGGTTGTGGGATCAAATCCCGATCCATCACCAAATAACCCACAAACGTATGGTCATGCGACTTGAGCAATAGCTAGTATTCACCAAGGTTCAAAATCTCACCGAAATTCGGCGAAATTTCGGCAAAATATCGGATCTCGGAATCCCCCGAGTTTCATAATCCCGGCGACATTAAGAAAACCCTAAAAAAAATTCAAAGTGCTACAGTACCTATAATCTTGCCGAGATCGGTGAATTTGACCGAAATCTCGGCAAATGTGACCGAGATTTGACTAAAACTTGACCGGATTTAACTGGATTGGATTCTTCACATCGTTTCCCATGTGGGACAGTCGATAGATCATAATTCTGACGAAATTCATAAACTTTAAAAGATTCAAAATGTGACGGTACGTAAAATCTCGCTGATATCTCGGTGAATCTCGCCGAAATCTCGGCAAATCTGACTGAGATTTGACAAACTTGACCGGATTCAAATTTTGGTTTTTGTATTTCGTTCGGATTTCTTCCGAAATAACGAGATCTCGGCGAAATTTTGGATTTCGGTAGGTAACGAGATTTAATCCGAAAACAAATTTTGAAACCCCGGTATTCACCACGATAACTAGATGCCAAATAGGCGAACGGTTCATTTGACATACATTCTAGTCTTTTCTGGTCTCAGCATCTGCATTGGACGACATGCCGTAGAACACTTCAAACCATCAGGTTACTTCCATACAAGGCAGGAAGCTCCAAATACTAAAACAAGAGCAAATCCAACAGTTGTACAGACGAGGCAGCAGGGTTAATACCACGGACGCCGGTTAGAGAAATGCGGCCAACGCTTGTCTCTTCCCCTGGATCTCTCCGTTGTCATCCTCTCTCGTTATTTGTACCGACGAAACCGTCCCCTGCCTGCTGATCTCTTCACCCATTGTCTTGTTTCCGTTTTATTCCCCCGTCTGATTGCGACGTCGTCCCAAGAAAACAACATTATCAATTAACCACCCGAGGATCGGCCTTTACGTCGACAGGCTAGTTTATTCACCCACGGTGAAATATGACATACATTTGATCCTCTCTTGTCGATAATTACAAGGTCTACACATTTTCTACTCTCAGTAGCGGGGAAAAAGTATCAGGAATTACTGTCTGTACAGTGTACAATTTGATAGCATGTTTGAGATCTTCTGATACAAATTTGTCATCCTATCAGATTGTACACCAAACATAACTGTAATGAAAGTGTCACAAAATGTTCCTTGTAATTTCCTCTCCGGAGGTTACTGATACCCTTTCTCTCCTTCTGAAATGAATACCAGAGCTCTTGCTCTTAGTTTTAAAAAAGAAAGTGTCACAAAATGGACTTACCGTAATATGTAGCTCAGGACTAGTTTTGTGCTTCTTCAATAATGTGGAACTTTGCTCGCACGGCTTCAGTGATCCTGACAATTTCATCGGAAACAATATACGGAACATTCCATGCTGACTAGGCAATCAGATTCGCATTAGATGTTTTTAATATTAACACGAACATTGCAGTCCTTGATGCTGACTGAAAAGGAATTTACCATTTTCCTATTGTCCAGTTGCAGTCCCTTCGCTCCATTGTGCATAAATCACCATCCCCCTGACTTTACTGGAACCCTCAACTGAGCTTGTAAACAATGTCGCACACATCGGAGGAAGAGTCTCTGAACAATTTCCAGCAGCAACCGAAGCTTGAAGCCAGTGCAGCTGGGTCGAGCAAGGGTGATGCCGTCATGCCTGCAGTGAGAAAGAGACGAGGTCATCCAGGAAATCCAGGTGTGTTGCTTCAACCTTTTCAACTTAACACAATTGCTTTGTTATAACATTTAATAATAGTACTTTTCAGCTAATGTTGGCCATGATGTCACAAAAAATCACTCCAAGCCTCATTTTCCCAGTCATGATTATCTGATTCGATGAACAGACGTGCAAGTGCAATATAATAAATGCATCAAAGCAATGTTTAAAACAACATCGATGGTTGAATAATTACTAGGTCTAAAGTTTATCCTACGATATTTCTTGCCTGGCAATCCAGGTAAGGAAGATCAAAGTGTGTTGTTTAATGTTGTTTTAGCTTTTGACTAAGAAACTCATGATGCTATGTTTTATCTTTGTTCTCAACAAACGTTTTTCCATTGTTAGCCAGCTCTATACCTCCATGTTTTTTTTGAAACATATACCTCCATGGTTTAAAGCAAAACACACAGATCTAAACAAGTTCACCTTATAATATGAAGTATTTTCCAACAGCTGCATCAGGAGAAGGATAGTAAATTTCAAGTTCAGACTTCAGTCATAGTAAATTTCAAGTTCAGACTTCAGTCAATCACACTAAAAGATTTAAAATATATAAATGGAATGAACAAATTGTGAATGGATAGATAATAACCAAATCTTGCATTTTTATGACACCGATTTATTGAAATAACCCATCTCAAGCAGAAAAGACATGATATTTACAATAGGCATTAACATGGCAGCTTGGTCAGAATTGAAGTGATGAAAACGAAAACTGGAATGTGCACTTCAAACTGTGACAGATATTGGCTCATGATGTTCATCTTGCAGATCCAGATGTGGAAGTAGTAGCTTTGTCACCTAAGACACTCCTGGCGACAAACAGATACATATGTGAGGTCTGCCACAAGGGCTTCCAGAGAGACCAGAACCTCCAACTCCACAGGAGAGGCCACAACCTACCGTGGAAGCTCAAGCAGAGAAGCAGCACTGAAGCTAAGAAGAAGGTGTACGTCTGCCCTGAGGTTACCTGCCCTCATCATGATGCAACCCGAGCTTTGGGTGATCTCACAGGCATAAAAAAGCACTACTCCAGGAAGCATGGGGAGAAGAAGTGGAAGTGTGACAGGTGTTCAAAGAAGTATGCTGTCCAATCAGATTGGAAGGCTCACACAAAGATATGTGGCACCAAGGAGTACCGATGTGACTGCGGAACAATCTTCTCAAGGTATCTCTCATCAAACCAACTACATTATACACATTAGTTAAACTGACTATGCTTGACTATATGCTGATTATGCTAAGAACTCAATAGACAGCTGTGTCATACTTCTGCATGAGTGGCTCTCAACAAAAAAACTTCATGATTATGAACTAATAAGTATTTCTTGGTTGAATAGCTTAAATATCCTGAGGTATATAGTTGTGAAGTATACTACACCAGCAAGCAAAACAAAAGGAATACAAACAATTGAGTCCTTGAGTGCTACATAGTTGCATAGGGCAGGGCTTAAAGAGCTCGTGAAGGTCAGGCGAGAAATGATTTTTTTCCCTACTTGTCTGGACTTGTGCACTTTAAAATCTGTGGACTTCGCATAGATTGTTCCTACCCCAGGTCCTTAAGATATCAATCGATCGACAGTATGGATATGAGTAAAGCCTTTAAAGAAGTGATTTAGAAATTGATTATACCCAGCTTATATTTCCTAAGAAAAGATCCCAAAAGGTTCCAAAAGGAACTGATAAATTGCCTTCATGTGTGATACATGAACTGCAAAGTTACTAGCACAACTGCATAATTCTTAGAGATTGAAATGCTTCTGCAGCAAGTAGCAACTACAAAACCTGTGCTTTTGTTCGGTATCCTCCTGTTATGCGGCTCATTTCTGTGTTGCTTACATGGCTATTCTGATTTGTGTAGATTAAATTAGCTTGCACATTCTCATAGTTGTCAATGTCAAAGTGTATAAGCAACTGAAGCAATCCAATGCAGGATTGGATTTTGACATTTTATTGACATCTTTTGGCACTGATTATATCATATAAAACTAATCATGGGTTAAATGTAGCTATCTCCCTTGTCAACTTTGAGAAATTGACATTGACATTCAACTCTATTTTATGTAAATGCAGAAAGGATAGTTTCATCACACATCGAGCCTTCTGTGATGCATTGGCTGAAGACAACTCCAGGGTTAAACACAGCCTTGCCACAATGGTGGGAAGTCTGCATGATCAGCAGCAGGACATCTTTTCACATGGAGTGCCTAGCTTGAGTTCTTCACCGACTGATATAATTGCAAACTTGTCCAGTAACGACCATAACTCAGACAGCCCTCTAAGATTTTTATCCCCTTATACTCTCATTACAAGGAACACAGCCTTGTTCTCCAACCAGATATCACCAAAGGATTCAGGCTTTCCGCTTGATGGAAGTGCATCGAGCTATCCTTACATGTCCATGAACTCTCCATACATGTCTGCAACAGCCCTGCTACAGAAAGCTGCAGAGATGGGAGCAAAGACCAGCCAGGATCCTATTTCACCATTACTTCTAAAAGGCTTCCCAAATAATTTGACTACTGCTAGAGAACATATGGACATATCTTCTGGAAGCCAAGGAGATTCCCTAGGGAATTCAGCAGCTAATAGTGTTTGCATGAAGACTGTCGAAGATGAGAGCTCTTACATGAGTGGTCGCAATAATATTTTGATCAACTCACCATGGGCTAGTGGCATCATGAGACCAACTACTGTGCCTTTAATTGGACAAATGAACCAGCCATTTGCCATGAGAGCAGAAAAGGAGAGCTCTAGCATTTTCCCTGAAATTCAGACGCAGCACAACAGACAGGAAAACATTTCAGGGGTAGGAGATGCAGGACTAACCCAAGACTTTCTAGGTTTAGGAGGCAGTGGGAATTTGGATATGAGTTCTGATACCTACAATGCAGATGTGGCAGCATTAAGCTATTCTGATGAGCAGCAGAAATCTCAGGAGCATATCTACTCTTACCATCAGTCATCTCTTGACTCCACTGCATTGGAGAAACCTATCTGGGATTCCTAAATCCTAATGCAGACAGTTTACTTACTCTGGTAGTTCAGCTTCAGCTAAGTGGCCCCAGGAGCAGCATTAGCCATTAAGCAGTTATTAATGTGTACCAGGCAGTAAAACCCCTGTTCTGTAAGCTGAAATAGGGTCAGGAGGCCATTTCTCTAGGGACATTAAAAAATTAGTTCAGTAATGTTATCTGCATCAGAGAGCCGTCCAGGATGACTTTAAGGAAATACTGCATTTTCATTCAAGAGGAACATTAATAAATATTTTGCAAACTGGTTAGAAGGAAAGCAGGACCGGCGGATGTAGATTGCCATTGTAGATCAATCAATTCAGCTGAAGAACAATTGGGATCAACAATGTTAAAAAAATTGCTACTCCAATAGAAAGAAATAAGAAGGAACACACACAACAGTTCTTTGTTCTCTCTCTTTCAAAGTAACAAACAACAGAACATCCCCTAATATATGAGGCTTTAGGTGTATGAATGTGCCGTTTCCATTGCTCTTATATTTTTCTTGTTATCTTTAATCTGGAGGTCATGCTGGCAAATTCTTTTGGGCCCAGTAGCGAGTTTCAATTGTTTTTCCTTTCTCAATTTTGGTTTTTCACTTTCATGTAATTCATCACAAAGCAGAAGTGGAAGTCAATTATGTTCTAGAGTCTATGTTTTCAATTGATATTGTAACAGGCATGCTCTATGCGTAGGCAAGTCATGTAACAACATGTCAATACTACAAGCAATACCCTGATCCAAAGCTGGAGCTGATACAGGTGTATAAGATCTCAGTCTTCTTGGCACCATAAGCCCTCTGGTCACTACCACCAAGAACATGCTATTACTTTATCATGGATTGTAGTGTTGCAAGTATGCAGCATTCATTGTGGGAATTACCATATGAGGTCTCAGAAGGATGTTAACATCAGAGGCATACATACTCCAAAAGCATCAGCAATCTAATCTAATCTAATCTAATCTGATCTGATATGTGATGTGAGGTTTACCTTCCGCATAATCCCCAAGCTCAGGGCAACTCAAGTCTCCACTACTCTGCCACAAGGACCGGAAGCTAGGTGGGCGCATCAGCAAGCTAGGTGGGCGCTCTGCCTTCAACGTCGCCGGAAGGTGGGCGGCCGGAAGAGGTTGCTAACCGCCGCTGCCGCCCGCCATCGACGGCGTTGCCGACGAAGCCGTTGTGGAGGATTCCAACGAAAGGGACGACTGCAGCACGGTAAAAGTTCGGATCGATCCGCACAGCATACAACTGTTCAGACTCCGGCAGCCCTCCTTTCTTATCCTCTTCCCTCGCCCTCGCCCCGCTGCATCCCTCCTCCATCGCCGCCGCCGCCGCAACGGTCACAGCATCGTACCGGGCGGAGCTAGCCAGCGGGCCAGCTCATCTTAGATTAAATATCTGTTTTCAATGATTTTACATTAATTTTTCGTAGAATTTTAGTGAGGCACCGGTCTGCAGGCGCATTTCTGACCTCTCTGCGGCCTGGATCCGCCTGTTAAATGCGCCTCCTCTACCACTCCCCCCACCCCTTTCCGCATACGAACTGCGGCGAGCTCGCTGCCTCACCGTGATGCAGGCTCCCCCTCCTCCTCCATCGACCACCCTATCCAACATAATATTCAGTGCACCGACCCTTGCGGTCTCGCCCCGCTACCAGCCTCTGCCGGGCCACCAATGCCCTAGCCTCCCTCTATAATCGAGGGGTATGGTAAACCCATTGGCGACAACGGCACCATCCTCGTAAGTTGTCGGCGCCGGAGAGTCGACAAGAGTAAGCGGGAGAGAACAAGATTTTGAGTAAGGCCCCGTTTGACAACTTGGAATTAGACCGTTTTTATTAGATTCGGGAAGAAACTCAATCAAATGGGCTAAAAGTCGAACGATTCTCCTAAGATCGTTTCTTTTTTTCCACTCTGTGGTCGAATCGATCTCAACCCCGTTCTACCCGATTCACAGAATCCTACCTGAAACGTTTCTACCAAGAATCTGAAACCGTTTCCGTTTCTACTAGAATCTGGAACCGTACCAAGCAGGGCCTAAGGGTGCGTTTGGTTCGCTGTATCAGGTTGAACCGAACCGTTCCATACAGGCTTTAATCTCGTTCCTGCGTTTGGTTGACTGAACAGAATCATTTGGTACGGGATGAGATGGTACAGATTTTTAGAATATTCCTTGAAGATGTATCGTTTGATACGGTGAATTCGGCTGAACCAATCGGTACAGGACCGACCGGTTCGTTCACTCTCGTCTCTTGCATGGGGACTCCTCTCGTCTCTCACACGGGGGACTCCTCTCGTCTCTCATCTCCGCCGTCTCTCGTCTCATCTCCACCGTCGTCACACCCGTCTCCCGCCATCGTCCCCAGCTTCGATTGCGCAGTCACAGGGGAGATCTCCGCCTCGTCTCAGACTCCGTCTCGACCATCTTCGCCTTCGCCTCAACATCTTCGGCTGCACCGTCACAGGGGAGATCTCCGCCTCGGCCGGATCCGTTTCATCCCCAACTCCGGTGACCTCACACCGGAGCTGCAGCTCCCAAGGTGCCACCTCTCTTTCTCCCTTCCCTCTCCTCTTCTCCCGGGCAGATCTAACCGCTCATGGTGCAAAGAATGGTGCGTACGGTGGTGACCTCTTGTCGGCATCGCCTGGACCTCGCGACACGCCTCAGCTCCCAAGGTGCTGCATCTTCTCCCTTCCCTCTCCTCTTCTCCCCGCCATACCCGAAATCTTGGGGTGATTTTGCCTCGCATTAGATGTCTACCTAATCTGATGGTTCTAGTATTTTGGTTTCTACAGAGTCCAAGATCAGCCTCAAATGATTTATTACAATTACAGTGTGTTCTATCACTTCACTTTGTTCTTTGCATCATAGGATGTTTAGTCTGATCAGTTTCAAAAAAAAATTATGGCCAAACTATTTCTGTTTTTAGATTGTAAAACCAATATAACTGAACTAAAATGAAGTGATGCAGCTAGTTTATTCTGTTGATCTTTCATAATATATTGAATACTTTTAGATGATAGCAGATATAATAGAACATTTTACTAATGCATCATGAAAGATAGTCTTGTACTTGTATGCCACTAGCATTCCATATTCTCAATTGAGAACATAATACAATTTAACCATTCAATTTATGGAAGTTCCTTATTGTCATTTGTTCTCGTTTGCATGATGCCTGCAAGTTCTACATGCAAGGTTGTTTGGACATTAATTGTATTGTTAGCTATTTTCTTTAGTACAGTGCTTGGTGTAGGTTTAGATAGGGCATAATAGAAGACAAGTGCTATATCCAGTAAGGAAGAGTTTGTTTGGCACACTGATCACATATTTGCATATACAAAGTTCAGAAACTTCTTAATGCTTGCATTTGGAAGTAACAATTATATATACAGGTGAAGGGATTTCCTCTGCAATCCTACCAACATGTGTGTGTCCTGATTTATAATTAGTTTTCTTTGGCTGATTGTTGTGTAGCAGTTTAGTGTTATTCAAGTCCATGGTTACCAAGAATCCTTTACTACTACTTGCTATTTTGATGAGTTGATGCAGTTTATTAATTTTAGATGATTAATACTTTAATTTTAGATGGACAAGAGGAAGCTTAGACGGAGGAAGATGTTGATTAGTGGTGCTGTTGCATATGTGGCTGCTTGCATGATGATGTTGTATGTGTAGTGTAGAATACATAATAGGAGACGACGTATTACGTATGGCCCAATCGAGTAAAGTGACAAAAATAGAATTGATTATATGAATAATAAAATTTGAAAGAATGATACAACTTGTATTACAACGATAAGATTTCAGAGAGCTCCTTTCTTTAAGTTATGTCAAGTATTGAAAGAACGCTCTTTGCTCCACGACACTATACATGTATGTGTTGAGAAGCAAGTTGCCATGTTCTTGAACACAGTTGGACACAACATAAGGAATAGGATAGTTGGTACCAACTTCAGTAGATCAGGTGAAACAGTTAGCATATATTTTGGACATGTCCTACATGCCATAGGCGAGCTACAAAATGATCTTATCAGGCCACCTTCATTGGAGACACCAACCAAAATTGCAGGAAACCCAAGATGGGATCCGTATTTTAAGGTATGATAGTTAACAAGTATGCCTTAGAGATTTATGGCTAAAATTCCGGGGTTACTAATTTTTTTGCCAATTTATTTGACCAAATAGGATTGTATTGGAGCCATTGATGGTACACATATAAGAGCTTCTGTTAGTAAATCTATGAAAGCAACCTTTCGTGGTAGGAAATCGTTTCCTACTCAAAATGTGATGGTAGCCGTAGACTTTGAACTTCGATTCACATATGTGTTGGCTGGTTGGGAGGGGACAGGTCATGACGCTACAATTTTAGCAGATGCGATAGAACGTGGGAATGGCTTACGTGTCCCTAAAGGTAAAGAGAATCACTGTATCAGTATATATTCATACCAAATTTTTAGAAACCAATGTCATTAATGTGTTCCTCTATTTTAGGGAAATTCTACCTAGTTGATGCTGGATATGGAGCCAAACCTAGGTTCATGCCACCTTTTTCGGGGTCTTAGGTACCATTTGAATTAGTGGGGGAACAATCCAGTACAAGATGGGAAGGAATTGTTCAATCTCAGGAATTCCTCTCTGCGAGTAGGCGTAGAGGGTGCCTTTGGATCACTTACGAGGAGATTCCAAATCCTTGATGATGCCACTTCATTCTTCCCCTTCTCAACTCAAGTTGATGTTGTCCTCGCTTGTTGCATCTGAAAGGATCGGTATGGCCTAGAGGGGGGGTGAATAGGCAATTTTAACAATTTAACAAAATTAACTGAGTAAGTTAAGGGCAATTTAGTAGTTTAAAGAAAGGATCTGAGCAAGTAAAAGGTTGAGCAACAAAGAGCACTGAACAAGTAACAGATAATAGAGAAACGAGCAAAAGTAAACAACAGATGCAGAGACAAGCGAATTTTTCACCGAGGTTCAGAGATAAATCTCCTACGTCCCCGTTGGAGCACTTCCACAGAAGTGTTGCTCCACCAGTGACTCTCAACAGAGGAACTGGGTTTGTCACTAAAGTGACTCTTTACCACTCCGGTGAGGTGAGTCCAAACCTCTCACAAAGATAGTGGCCTTCCACAATCACGGTTGGACAGGTCGCACTACAACCACCAGTAAACCGTCTAGGAATAGCTAGTTCCAAGAGTAATAGACCATCCACAAGCCCTGTCTCTTGGTTCACTAGAAACTACTAAACTAGACTTTACTTGGAGCTGTAAGAAAGTAGGTTTTTGTTTTTCAGAGTTGAGCTTGATCTCTTTGAGGGCTTTTGAGCTTTTGGAATGCTAGATGTCAAAGAGATGTAAAGTTATGTTTTGGGAGAGCCTCTGAACTGTTTAAATAGGCTACAGGAAGGAAATAGCCGTTATTGGCAACAGGTAGCTGTTTGCCAATGTCAGACTAAAAAGACAACTCAAAATGATTGAATCTGATAAGGTTTGACAAAATATACAAGAGGCTCAAAGTACTACGGACCCAAACCAGCGAAAAAGGCATCTACGTCGGACCAAGAAGAGTTGGTCCGTCGTACACATGCACTGAGCAAAAAGGGGTCCGTTGAGAGATAACGAAATGCACGCTTATGCATGCACCTAAAAACTTGGTTTGTTGTAGAAGGCAAACTTACTGATCATGAGTCAAGAAAGGAATTGGATACAAGCAGCAAACCAGTAAGTTTTAAGTTTACTACGCACCAAGGAAAGTGGTTTGAAGCAAAAGGAAATTTTTGGTCCGTTGTAGCCTCAATACACTCAAGTTGGTTTCAAAGAGAAAGACTATCTGCACCGGACCCAAAAACTTGGTCCGGCGTAAATGGGAAATGCTCGGTTTGAGTTCAGTTAGATTTTGACTAGAAAGGGATATGAACTCAAGATAAGATTTTTAGAGGAATCTGAAAAGATTTAACCTAAGCTCCAAGTAGTCTTAATAGAATGTCCTAGGAACCAAGATTTTGAACTTATGCAAAATCCCTCTTTATAGTACGGTTGAAAACTAGGAATAACACACCTAAAAGACTTGAATCAACTCCCAAGTCAAAGAACTAGGAATAAGAGATCCTTAATCTTGATCCTCCTTTCTGAGGAAATCCACTAGAAACTGATTTTGTCGGGGGATGGATAATTCCCATAATTTACCTCGGGTGCCACGGGGAGCCGAGCTCATCACCGCCCGAGCCACCGGGAGGTCGTTCCCAAGGACGACCTAGTCGGAGCCTAGGGAGGTCGCGTAGTTTGGCCGATTGCGAGCTCACGCCACAGAAACAGCCGAGCTCTGAGTGTCGGCCACCGACCTGACGTGATCTCGAGGTCGGCGGGAGTAACTACCGGCGGCGTTTTCTCCGTTAATTCGTTGCGTCCTTCGCGGGAGCGTGGCGGATTTATAGGATCTGTTAGTTAGGCCATCTCCAACAGGCTCCCTATCCCATTCCTCATCCCTCAAAATGAGTAATCCGTACAAGGAGCCGTTACAATCGTTGCTCCAACAGATTACCTATCCCATTCCCCATTTTTGCAGAATGGAGAGAGGTTCTCGAGATTTCGGGATTCCCCGTCCGTTCCCCATCGCATTCCTGAACTCTGGTCGGTGCTCAACATCGTCTCTCCCGCGCCCGTGAGGAATCTGCGAGGAGGCGACAGCTCTGGCCTCCGTCGTCGCCATCGCGCCGTCGTCGACCCGGTCACGACCGCTTGGTCCTCGTCGCCGCTCCATCGTCTACCCGGTCCTCGCCGCCGCTCCATCGGCGACCCGGTCGTCGCTGCCGCTCCATCGTCGACCCGGTCCTCGTGGTCCTCGCCGCCACTCCATCGTCGACCCGGTCCTCGCCGCCGCTCCATCGTCGACCCGGTCCTCGCCGCCGCTCCATCGTCGACCCGGTCCTCGCCGCCGCTCCATCCTGAACTTGCAACAGCCGGTAAATCCTCACTCGTTGCTCCTCCATTCCATCACCTTAGATTGAGTTGGCTTCGGTTAAATTTGTTTGCCTGACATCTGAACCTAGACTGGTATAACATGTTGCCACAAACCTGCGCCCAAACTTTCTTGCGACTGATTGGGTTTGGAAAGTAGTTGATTCCTGCTGCAACAATCTGAGTTTGTCTGTAAATTTTGCTTAGGTTCATAAGTTTTCGTTAGAATTTGGGGATCTCATTGTTGTCTGTGTTTCTGGAGAAAGGTGGATGGTTAGCTGTTGCAAATGCTTGTAATGAATGGTGAGATATAGCAAAGGATACGGTTTCTGAAGCTTTTGTCCATTAGGACTCCTAGATCTGAATCCAGATGGTACAACATAACAAGAACTTGCAACAGCTAATTTGCACATATATTGAAGCAATTTTGTTGATGTTTGATGTTGTCGTTAGAGAGTTAATACAACATTTGGACAACCCAAATTCAGGTCATTTGTACAACTAATTGGTTCTTTTAGTGAACTGAAAACGAAAAAAATAAACGGCAACGAGAAAATGAAGATAAGTGATAGTTTTTGTGAAGCAGTAATGATAATTAATCCACTAAGGATTTTTGTTTTGGGAGGGGATCCTGGTGGAAAAGCATTTCATGATTGGTTCCATTATGCATTCTTGTTCTCTGTTGCAGTATTTCTTTATGAATTTTCAGATCAGAAATTTAATTACTCCAGATCAGAAATTTAATTACTCCTTTATCTCATTGAACAAAAGCTTTGGTTATAAACCCCTGTGTTATACAGGCAATGCAAATTAGAACTTATATATTTCATATGATGCAACAAGATAACTGTATATAGAGCTTGCACTGGGCCTATGATTTGCTCTTAGATCAATTTTGTTGTTTCACTACACTGCATGTCGCCAATGGTCAAATGGATATGCTTTTGCATTAATGTTTAAATCCATTTACTTACCTGTTGATGTCATGTTCATATGACAGGAACACATTGTCACAGAAATGCTCAAATGGATAGGCTTTTTTTTTGTTTCCTTAATACTTTCCTATGTTTGCCCGTGTCAGAGAACCCCCTCTTTCCGAACTGCTATTGTCAAGTGTTTCTGAGTCCTTGCTATCTGAGGAGTGCTGCGTCGATGATTTCCTTGCTATCTGAGGAGTGCTTCCTCGATGATTTCCTTACCGAGTATTGATACATGGGGTCATCCTCGATGATTTCCTTACCGAGTACTTGCATCATCAAGTGTAGCTGAGTCCTTGCTCCAATGATCTTATAGTAAAAATAGCCACAGAGAAATCAAAGGTGATGTACAATGTGACAAGGCATGGACTAGTTATACATTTGCACAGTGCTGAATTAAGATCAAGATGTATTAGAATTGTGAAACTTATAATCCATCCTATTCCTCGAAAGGAAAAATAGAATAGCAAGTGTACCGAAAAGGTCTTCCCCAATATAAGTTCCTTATATTTGAATATTAATCTACTCTTCATACAAGGAATCTGGAAGTATAGAAAAATGTTATTTAGACTTGATTAGAAATCAGGGCCGCAGATTAGACTTGATTTAGTACATAAACCTGCCAAATTGCACATTGTTGTCTAATGTTTGCTGTCTATGCTTGGGGTATAGTTGCTTCCAATGTGTGGTTTAAGCTGCTGTATATTGCTTGCAATGTGTAGATGGACAAAGATCCAGAGAAGCTCGGTAAAGGCTTGGCATGGACAGTAAAACAAATAGAGAGCATCGCATTGGACCTTAACAAAATTGTAGAAGACAATTTTAGTAGTGGCACTTGTCAATGTGCCAATGAACTCAATAGCCTTTTGATGGACATCGAAACTATAACTCGAAGCTTAGAGCAGGTTGCCATACAATCACATGAACTGATGCAAAGAGATGAAGTAGAGCTTGCAGAGGATGTAGACCCTGAGTTGTGCCTTCCCTATGACTACCAGAGTGATGACGAGGATAAACGTGATGACAGGCAGTATTGTGAAGAAGAGGGTATCGAAATTGATAGTGTAATGCACTTCCGGCGCTTGTCCTTCAGCTAGCTTTGCGAAGAGAGGGGAACGGTGAAGAACATTAATATCATTGTGAGATCCTGGTAAACCAAAAAAGGCATGCCAAATCCATAGATCTTGTGAAGCAACAGCTTCTAGAATTATTGTTGGCTTGTGTACATGCCCAGTATACAAGCCTTGCCATGCTGTGGGACAATTTTTCCACCTCCAATGCATGCAATCTATGCTTCCTAGCATTCCAGGAAAACCTCTTTCCTCACCGATTGCAAGTAATCTAGCAGTATCATTCTCATTTGGAGATCTCAAATACTCATCTCCAAAGAGGACAATAATAGCGCGCACAAACCTTTTAAGACTCTCTATGGCAGTACTTTCTGCAATCCGTAGACAATCATCAATAGCATCTGCCGGTACTCCGTAAGCTATCATCCGGAATGCTGCAGTTACCTTCTGTAAAGAAGATAACCCGATAGTTCCAGCACAATTCCTTTTCTGAACAAAATAATCATCATGGGCTTCTATAGCATGCAATATGCGAAGAAATAGATAACGACTCATTCTAAACCTGCGCCGAAAAGAAGAATGAGCTATAGAAAAGATGATCAATCGAAAATACAAACAAATGAAATATTTCTAATCATAAACCTCCGCCGAAAGAAAGCTGGGCCGTAGACCGGAGGATCAGCAAAATAGTCTCGGTATAGCCTGGCATGCCCTTCCTCTCTATTGCGATGTATGTATTGATGGCCAACAATAGAACCCCATGGCGTCGAGCACTCACACACTTATCTTGTTCTTTGTGCTAGATATGCTATCAGTAAGAAGAGTTTCATCGTCGTCATCCGACGATGAGTCTTCGGAGAGGAAATGATGAACTAAGTTCTGACGACTCATTGAGATTTACTAGATAATGAACATTCAGATATGGGCAAGGCTTGGAAGTGTAAATGGCTATGTATATATAGCCTCAAAATCTAGCCGTTACAATATAGCCGTTAAATTATAGCCGTTAAAAAATAGCCGTTACAATATAGCCGTTACAATATAGCCGTTACAATATAGCCGTTACAATATAGCCGTTTTAATAAATTTTTTAATTTCCTGTAATTAAAAATATTGAAAAAAAAAATTCGCAAAAAATTGCACGGGGCTCATACGGCGGTTATGAAATATCATTATAATATAGGAGTGACAAAATAGAGAATGAGATTTGGGGAATGCTGTTGGAGAGGAAAGAGATATAGGGAAGGAATCTTTTTAGGGAATTCTGTATATGAGGATATAGGGAATTAAATTTGAGGAATGCTGTTGGAGATGCCCTTACAATATAGCCGTTAAATTATAGCCGTTAAAAAATAGCCTTTATAATATAGCCGTTACAATATAGCCGTTACAATATAGCCGTTTTAATAAATTTCTTAATTTCCTGTAATTAAAAATATTGAAAAAAAAATTCGCAAAAAATTGCACGGGGCTCATACGGCGGTTATGAAATATCATTATAATATAGGAGTGACAAAATAGAGAATGAGATTTGGGGAATGCTGTTGGAGAGGAAAGAGATATAGGGAAGGAATCTTTTTAGGGAATTCTGTATATGAGGATATAGGGAATGAAATTTGAGGAATGCTGTTGGAGATGCCCTTACCACGTTGGACCTGGTCGAACGTGGAGTTAGTGGGCTTGAACAAGTACGCCCCTTTGTAAACTATAAAGCATCCCCACCGTGAAGGGGGGAGGCAGAGACACACACATACGAAAATATACACGAGCTGGAGTAGGGCTGTTATCTCCTTCCTGAGAGGCCCGAACCAGGGTAAATTACTGTGTCCCCGCTCGTTGAAGTCCAGTGAGTCACTCCTCTGAGTATTCCCTCACGTGAGAAGGGGTCACGGTTGGTCCCTCCACCAACAAGTAAGCTCGGCGGGGGCCTGCTCCCCAATCGTCGACAGCTGGCGCCGTCCGTGGGGACCGACTTTCCCTTTCGTGAGGAATCTCGGAGGATGTCAGACTCCCAAGATCGCCGGGGCCTCTACGCCCCCTGAATCGAGGATGAGGAGAAGCAGTTCTACGACAATGGGGCTGCCGACATCGCTGGCTTCGAGAATCATGACGGTTCCAGGAGCTTCTGCCTGGAAGCCGCCGCACGGGAGCAGTTCTTTCGCTCCCAACTCGATGCCCTCTCGGACGACGAGTACGACGGGCTCTACGATGGCCTGGACATTCCCGACCATCTCGAGCTTGACCAGGGGACTGCGTCACGGGGAGACACCGTGATGTCACCCTCGCGGTCTGCCCAATCCCGTAACGTCTTGGTTGCGGAGGAAGGTGGAAATATCGGGGGCAAATCCCCGGGCGAAACACGCCTCCACCGCTATGAACCGGCCAAGGAGCACTGCGGCATCTACGAATCGACTGGCCAGCTTACGCCGGCAAGTCCGTGATGGCCCGGCCGACAAGACCAGGGCCGAAGCTCGTGAGAATCTCCACGCGTACGGGACGCCGGAGCCCGTGCGCCGGCGAACGAACTCGTCACCCCGCGCTCCCCCGAGCGGGGAACGCCTTCAAGCCTTGGCCACAGTGGTGCGCAACCTCAGAGAATTTCCTGAGCAAGTCGATCTAGAAGCCATGGGTGCGGCTGTGGCCGACGACCTCGAGGAAATTGCCACGGACATAAAAGCGGCGGAAGCCTCCCGAGGAAGGGATGCCCGGAGTGATTCCTGGGAACGCCGCCGCCAGGCATCCGTGCGCCTCCACCCCAACGACTCACGCAGCCGTACCCGGAGTGACCGGCACGAACGCGATCGGGCTCGGGAAGGCACCCGGAGCAATTCCCGGGCACTCCCTCGAGATCGACGGGATATGAGCCATGGGCAGAACTGGGCCGAACATTCCTCCTCGGGCCACTCTCCATCTTACCGGCCTAGGGAGGTATTCTCTCGCCTGGGCCCACGGACCTCGGGCTTGGCCGGCGGGGATCGCCCCGATCGCCGCGCTCGCAACGACCGTCCCGACAGTCCTATTTTCGGGTGCAGAACATTCGCGGCGTCCCTGTGGCGCGTAACATGGCCAATCAGGTTCAAACCAGGCCACATCGAGAGGTTCGATGGGACGTAGAACCCGGACGAGTTCCTCTCGATTTACACCACGGCCATCCTGGCCGCCGACGGGGATGAAGGGGTCATGGCAAACTTCTTGCCCACGGTGCTGGATGGACCGGCTCGGACGTGGCTCTTCAATCAGAAGGAGGGCTCTATTCGATCCTGGGCGCAACTAAGTAACACCCTTCGGGCAAACTTCCAGAGCTGTTACGTTCGCCCGGGGAAAGAGCGCGACCTCGAGCGTCTGATACAGACGGACGGCGAGACCCTGCGCCAATTCGTCCAGCGTTTCATGCAGGTGCGGAACTCCATCCCGAGCATCTCGGATGAGGCGGTTGTCTGAGCTTTCAAGTTCGGGGTCCGAGACGTCCGCTTTACGCAGGACCTCGAGATTCACCCGGACATCACGGCCAACGAACTGTTCCGTATGGCCGACCGTTATGCCAATGCTGACGAGGCGGTCCAATGGAAGAGGCTGCTAGACTAAGGAAAGATGCCCCCTCAGCCCGGACTCGAAGGGGCGTCAAGCCGGAAGAGCGTGAGCTCGATCGAGAAAAAAATTAAAAAGAAGAAAAAACCCTCTGTCTCCGACATGGTGGCGGCCATCGAACGACGACAACGGCCGACCTCGCAAGCGTATAAGGGGGGAGCCGCAAAAGGAAAGGGTCGACCAGTTCAGCGGAACAACGAGCAAAACCGGGACGACCAAGACCGCGGCGACCAACGCAGACGGGCTAGCGCCTATTTTTGCCCGCTCCACCAGGCGTATGGGCACGACCTACGGAATTGCAGAACATGGGCCTCCCGCCTGGAGCAATTCTACAATGGTGAGGGTCCCATGCCCACGCTCCCAGAGCAGGAAGGAGACGTCAAGGGCAAGAAGCCCGCCGAGGAGGAAGATACGGACATGGAGTACCAGGAGCCGAAAAACCACATCGCCGTAATATTCGGGGGCTCCGCCGCCTATGGGTCACGTCGGGAGTTGAAGGAGGCCGCACGCGAGGTACTTCGTGTCACTCAGGGGAGGCCTCCCGTTCAGCAGCTCAAGTGGTCCGAGCTGCCCATCACCTTCTCTAAGGACGACTGCCCCCCGGGGATGACGAAACCCCAGAGGCTCCCAACGGTCGTTAGTCCGACGATCTGCAACACCGTGGTAGGATGAGTGCTTGTAGATTGCGGGAGTTCCCTGGACCTGATATCAGCCAGGGTCCTGGACAAGATGCAAATTCCTCGGTCCAAGGTCAAGAGTGTCATAGTCCCTTTCTACGGGATAGTCCCCGGCACCTCGGTCAAGCCGCTCGGACAGATCGTCCTGCCCGTGACTTTCGGTGGCCCGAGCAACTTCCGAACGGAGTTGATCACATTCGAGGTGGTCGATTTCGAGTCGGCCTACAACGCCATCCTGGGCCGACCAGCACTCGCCAAATTCATGGCCGCCACGCATCACGGGTACCAATGCCTGAAGGTTCCCGGCCCCGGCGGCGTGATCTCGGTGAAGGGAAGCCCGAAAGCAGCCCTAAACTGCGACGAGAGGGCATTAGACATGGTCGGGCAGCTGCCCCAGCGCGGGCCCGAGCAAGAGCCGAGGAGTTCCCGGCCCAAGGCTACCCTCCAGGCCGGGGGGAAACTAAAGCCATTCCACTGTACGACGCAGAGCTAGACAAGGTCGTACACGTGGGGGCTTCCCTGGATCCTAAATAGGAACTCGAGCTCGTGACCTTCCTCCGGAGAAGCGCGGACACGTTCGCCTGGGAACCGTCCGACATGCCCGGAGTCCCAAGGGAGGTCGTCGAGCACAAGCTAGCAGTTCGGCCTGACAAAAAGCCTGTGCGGCAGAAACTCAGGCGCTTCTCCCCGGAGAAGCAAGCTATCATCAGAGAGGAACTGGACAAGCTCCTCAAAGCCAGTTTTATACGGGAAGTCGATCACTCTGATTGGTTGGCTAACCTGGTTATCGTGAAAAAAAGGGGGGCAAGTGGCGCATGTGTGTCGATCACACAGGGCTGAATGCCGCGTGCCCCAAGGACAATTTCCCGCTACCTCGGATAGACTAGTTGGTCGACGCAACGGCCGGCTCCAAGGCGATGAGTTTTCTGGACGCCTATTCAGGTTATCACCAGATCGGCATATCGCCCGACGATGAGGAGAAGACTTCCTTCATCACGCCGTTCGGCAAGTTCTGCTACACGACCATGTCCTTCGGTCTAAGGAACGTTGGAGCGACCTTCCAGCGCCTCATGCAGAAAACCTTCTCGGACCAAATAGGTCGGAACCTGGAGGTATACGTAGACGACATAGTCGTCAAAAGCAAGATGGCCTCGAGTCATGTATCCGACCTAGAGGAAACCTTCCGTAACCTCAATAAACATCGAATAAAGTTAAACCCTGAAAAATGTGTGTTCGGGGTCAAAGCCGGCAAGGTACTCGGCTACATGATCGGTCCACGAGGGATCAGGGCAAACCCCGAGAAGATAGAGGCCATCGAGAACATGCGACCACCCACCTGCACGCGGGAGGTTCAGTCCCTGACTGGGAGGATGGCGGCCCTAAGTCATTTCATCTCGTGGCTCGGGGAGCGCGGCCTGCCTTTCTTCAAGGCGCTCCGAAAGCACGACGGTTTCGCTTGGACAGAAGAAGCGGACCACTCTTTCAAAGAATTAAAGCTATATTTGTCGAGACCCCCGGTCTTGACCACACCGAGAATAGGAGAGGTTCTCTTGCTCTACCTGGCCGCCACACCCCAGGCGGTAAGCGCCGTTATAACGGTAGAGCGGGACAGGGTGCAGCGCCCGATCTACTACATCAGCGAAGTCCTGCACAGACCAAAGGAGCGTTACCCCGAGGTCCAGAAGCTCCTTTATGCACTCCTCGTGGCCTCGAAGAAATTGAGACACTACTTCCAGGCCCACAAAATTCGAGTCCCGACCAACTTCCTGCTTAGAGAAATTCTAGGGAATCAGGATGCAAGCGGACGGATCGCGAAGTGGGCCATGGAGCTCGCCGAATTCAAGATCGAATTCTGGGCCAGAACCGCGATCAAATCTCAGGTCCTAGTAGACTTCCTAGCTGAATGGACAAATCCTACCCCATCCGAGTCCGAACCCGACGGTCAAGCACGGTCATTTGGGTCATGCGCCGACGGATCCCGAGCTTCACGATTGCTCTGGGTCGGAGTGGTCCTAGAATCCTCGTGGGGAGCGGATCGATCGCCCTCCAACTGCATTTCGGCGCAACGAACAACGCGGCAGAATACGAAGGTCTGCTAGCCGGGCTTCGGGCATGCAAGACGCTCGGAGTCCAACGACTAACCGCGAAGGGCGACTCGCAGCTAGTTATCAACCAGGTTAACAAGGAGTATCAGTGCTCCGATGACTCGATGGCGCTTTACCTGGCTGAAGTAAGGAAGATGGAAAAATTCTTCAGAAACTTCGAAGTACTGTACATCCCCAGGAAGGACAATGCCCTGGCCGACCATCTATCGAAGGTCGGTTCCGCCCAACTCCCCGCCCCGGCGGGGGTGCTCGTCGAGCACCTTTATAAGCCCTCCATACCTACTGAGGAGGAGGCAACCGAGACGGGTGGTACCGTCTCCTTCCTCGAGCAGGGTGCGAGTTGGATGACGCCATTCATCCAGTACCTCGCACACGGGACACTGCCCGGGGAAGAAGCCGAGAAATCCCGGCTCGTAAGACGCTCCTCTGCCTATAAAATGGTCGAGGGCCTCTTATACCGCAAAGGCGCGCTTGGGGTCCTCTCCAAGTGCATCACCCAAGAGGAAGGCAAATATCTCCTCAAAGATATCCATGACGGGATGTGTGGAGCTCACTCGTCCTTTAGGACCCTGGTGAGCAAAGCCTTTCGGTTGGGTTACTACTGGCCGACGGCCCTGGCCGACGCGCGCTCAATAGTAACCTCCTGCCGATCTTGCCAGTTCCATGCTCGGAAAGTCCATCAGCCGGCATATGCACTGCAGACCATGCCCCTAACTTGGCCGTTCTCGGTTTGGGGCATCGACATACTCGGACCATTTCCCAGGGGAAGGAAGGGTTGTAAACACCTGTTCGTCGCAATCGACACCTTCACTAAATGGATCGAGGCCGAGTCTGTGTCGATCATCTCGGCACAGGCGGCTAAAAGGTTCTTCCGCAATAACGTAGTGACCCGCTTTGGCGTTCCGAGTCGCCTCATCACAGACAACGGCACTCAGTTCACAAGCGAGCTGTTTCAGGCTTATTGCGAGGAGGTCGGGACCAAGATATGCTTGGCCCTGCGTGGCCCACCCGCAGAGCAATGGGGCGGCCGAGCGCGCGAACGGGCAGATTATCCAAGGAGTCAAAAAGAGAGTCTTCAAGAACCTCGATCAGCATGGTCAAGCCTGGGTGGACGAGCTACCCCCCGTCCTCTGGTCGGTCCGCACCACGACGAGCCGAGCTACGGGTGAGACCCCCTTTCAGCTCGTGTATGGCGCGGAAGCTGTCCTACCCGCCGAGGTCGTCCTGGGATCCCCAAGGGTGAATCTAGCCGACGACATTAACACAGAAGGCGAGCGACTTCTCGACCTCGACCTCGCGGAAGCGACTCGTGAACGGGTTCTGCTGTGATCCACGGTTTACCTGCAAGCTCTCCGCAGGCACGCCGCTAAATCGGTACGACCAAGGACCTTACATATCGGCGATCTCGTTCTGCGACGGGTCCAAGACTTGTCAAAGGCTAACAAGCTAACGCCGAGATGGGAGGGTCCTTACACGGTCGTCTCAACAGCACGCCCGGGGGCTGTTCGCCTCGCGATGGAAGATGGTCGAGAACTCGCCAGCACCTGGAACATCGACCAACTGCGTAAAGCCCGCAGAGATCAACATAACTAAAAACAACCGGCGCGCTTCTCCCCCTGAAGAGTGGCAAGCTCCTCCCGCACGGAGTCAAGCTCGGACTCGAGGTCGAGCACCTGCCGACGAGCTTCCCGACCGTCGGCAGCTGCTTGGCGAAGCCGTCTGGACTCCTCCCCGTGTTGATCGATCGTCTTTTCGGCACTCTGAAGGGAGTCCCGCAGCTTGACCACCGCCGCCTCAAGGCCCGACCTCGCATGCTCGCTCTGGTCGAGCCGCTCCTTGAGGACCAGCAAGGACTCTTCCATCTTGTGCCGGATCTCCGCTTCAGATGCCTTCAGCCCGGCAACCAGATGCTCGAGCTCCGCGATCCTCGCATCTTGCTCGGCGTGGTGCTTAGCAACAACTTCTGGTGGGACGGTCGCAGCACGGAAGTCCTGCATGGTGGTCTCTAGCACCTGAACGGCGGGGCATCTCGGGTTACTGTCGATCTTATAGGAAAAGAGACGGTGTCAAGGAAACTTACCCAATGAAGCCGGGCCTCCAGCCCTTCCCGGAATAACTCGGCAGGGTCCTCCACTCCGTTCTCTCCTCCTTGGACGGGCACGGAGCCCGGGAGTTCTTCCACCTCCCCTCGGGCCCGAACTCCCTCGTTATCCGGGAGTGGAAGACCCTGGTTTGGGGGGTCGACCTCCATCACCTGGGGGAAGACAGCCACAAGGGCAGGTACCTCCGCCTGCGCTTCTTCCCCCCGGGCAGGAGTTGCGCCCGGGGAATCTGTCGCTTCCTGAGCTCGGGCTCCTTCGGCGTCTGAGGACGCGGGGTCTTCGGCGCGGGGCGTGGAGTCGTGGCCCTGGTCTTGGGGGTCGACCTCCATCTCCTGGGGGACGACGGCCTCAAGGGAAAGGACCCCCACCTGCGCTTCTTCTCCCCGGGCAGGATTTGCGCCCGGAGACTCCACCTCCTCCTGGGCTCGGGCTCCTTCGGCGTCCAAGGGTGCGGGATCTTCGGGCCGAGGCGCGGAGTCGGCGACCGGAAGATCGGCGCCGACCGAGAGGACCTCGGTGCTCGGCGGTTCCCCCCCACCTGGGAGCTGGTCCGTCCCGCCAGCCTCAGTCAAGGTCGGCTCCACGACGAGCAGAGCTACCGGCTCACCCTCGCCAGGACGAGCTCCGTCCAGGTTGGAGTCCCCCAGCGCTGAGCCGGCGTTGGTCTCCGACAAAGTATCGCGAGCTCGGTGGGGCTCCTCCGCGATCTCCTGAAGCGTCTCGGCGATGATGTCGCTGGCGTCGACGGAGTCTTCGCGGAGACCCTCGGCAGCACTCTCGACGCCACCAGGCTCCGCTGCGTCGTCATCCAGCTCGATTATGAGGTGGGGGATGCCGTCCCTCGCAGCTCGAGCATCGGTGGCAGCGATCTTCCTCCGCGTTTCCTCTTCAGGAGACACGATCTCGGGGGCTTGGGCCTCCGCGGCCTCGGCCACCCCCTCCTCGACCTCGACGCCCACCATGGCGTCGGCAGCACGGGCGAGCTCTCTCTCTAAGGCGAGGTCAAGAATATCGTCAGCCATAGCTTCGAAATCCCATACCTCCGTACCGGCTGCCACACCCACTATAGACGATGTGGGGTTAGTGTGGCACCGGGGGAGGAAGAAGACGAACAAGGTTGAGATGAGAGGCTAACCTCGCGCGGTGTCTTCCATTTGGGCGCGGGCGCGAACGAGGAGGGCGGCCATGTCTTCGCGCGCCTTGTCGGCCCTTGCGACCGCGGGGTCGACTTCCTCCAAACCGACCTCGGAAATGGTCGGCGTTGGACGCGGTTGGGGAATGGTAGGCGACCTTCGGGGCCTCGGGGCCAGCGGAGCGGGGTCCAGTTCCTCCTCCTCCTCCGCCTCGTCCCGTGGAGCCAAGCCCGAGCTCACTGCGCGAGCTCGGCCTGGAGGGCCGCGATCTGGCCCTCTAGCTCCTTCTTCTGCGCAGGGCTGGCCGCAGCAGCAGCCTCTTTCTTTGCCCGCTCGGCGAGCTGGCGCAAACGAGACATCAACTTGTGGTTTTTTCTGGTGTACTCATCCATCCACAATTTTAAGTCGCTCACCTCCCGTCGATCGGCGTACTCCAGGTGTTGGCGGGGTGAACGGTCGCCCTAACCAGGACATCTGCCCGAACGCCTAGGCGGAGACGGCGTGGCCGAAGGAGATCGGTCGCGGCGCTTGCGGCCCGCCAGTTTTCTGGTCTTACGACCTCGTCCCCCCAACTGCGATGCCAGTTGGGCCACGGCGACCTCGAGGGCGACCTTCTCCTGCCAAAAAGAGCTTGATGAGGTCGGGGGACCCTGGGGAGACCCGGACCAAATGGAACATCAAAAAAGGGGGGCCAAGTCGAAAACTTACCGCCTCGGTCCGGTTGAGAACGTTGTTCGGGATCTGGCGACCCTCTAGGATCTCCTTGCCCTTGGGGGTGCCGAATATTTCGGACACTCTCACGTCCACCCAGTTCTCCGGTGGAGCTGCGTACCGACCAAGAGGAGGTAGTAAGAGCGAATGTCTTCTACATAGGAGGGAAGGTCGAGGTCGATGGTATACCTGAGCACGACTCCCGTGTGATGTCCTGCCACCCCTCGACCTTGAAGAAGGGATGCACCCTCCTCCTGAGGGGCGACACCCGGGCTCTGACGTAGTCCCAGGCGACATCCCGTCCGGTCAGCCCTGAGCAGGTGAGCTCGTTGATCAGCAGGAGCACCTTCTCCTCCTCAGGCTGCACGGTCGGCCGGGGTGTCTCGACAGCTCGGGCTCTAGTGCCGGTATAGGAGAGCGAGCTGCCCTCCACCTTCCTCAGATAGAACCAGGAGTCGGCCCACCCCGACACCGAGTCCTTGAGCGTGAAGCTCGGGTACTCGTACGGACGGGTAGGTCGGAGACGGAAGTAGAGGCAGCCGGCCGACGAAGGCGTGCCGGTGCGCGACAGGGTGTAGAAATGGAAGAAGAGGCTGGGAGTGGGCTCGATGCCCACATACCCTTCGCAGAGGTGGGCGAAGATGGCCATGATAAGGATGGAGTTGGGGTGGAGGTGAGCGATTTCGCACTCACAGAAGGCGAGGACGGACTCGACGAACTCGCTTTCGGGCATCCGGAGCCCGTTCATGGCGTAGAGCTCGGTGGAGACGATCTCCCCTTCCTCCGGCTCTGGGCTCTCCTCGGCCCCGGTGGCTCTCCATGTGCTGGCGTCGAGGTACTTCGCCTGTTGAAGAAGCTCCAGCTTTCGCCTATCGAGCTTACTTGCGCCAAACTTCGCCATTCGTATGGGGGAGGCGATCGAAGAGGGAGACGATTGCACACGGTCAGAGGAACGTGCACTGGAGCAAGGAATGATTCGAGACATTTCTTTTGCTGGGAGACTGCGCAGATCTAGGGTTCACACCGGTGTTTAAAGCCCCTTCGAAAAACAGGAAAGCGAAGGGACTTCCCGCCGTTATGGTCAAGGAAGCCCTAAAAGCGCAGAGGGCAGTTGAGGCGTTCGCCACCCAGGGGACGACACGTGGGCGCGCGAATCGAAACTATCCTGCCAAGAGACGGTTTTCCCAAGGGGAGCGGTTTGAACTGACCGAATGAAAGCTTCCGGGAGAAGGAACCGTTCAGGGGGGCCCACGTTCATCCGCCCGAAACACGACGAACTAGGCCAAAAGAGCTCGTTCCCGGAGATGGTTGATAGCCCGGTAGTCTCGGCAGCTGTTCGCCGAAACAAACCCGACGTGCTTGTATGACGGTAGGCCCAAGGGGAAGGCCTTTTGCCTTTTTCCCACTTGAACCTCGGGGGCTAGCTGTCGGGGGATGGATAATTCCCATAATTTACCTCGGGTGCCACGGGGAGCCGAGCTCATCACCGCCCGAGCCACCGGGAGGTCGTTCCCAAGGACGACCTAGTCGGAGCCTAGGGAGGTCGCGTAGTTTGGCCGATTGCGAGCTCACGCCACAGAAACAGCCGAGCTCTGAGTTTGTCGGCCACCGACCTGACGTGATCTCGAGGTCGGCGGGAGTAACTACCGGCGGCGTTTTCTCCGTTAATTCATTGCGTCCTTCGCGGGAGCGTGGCAGATTTATAGGATCTGTTAGTTACCACGTTGGACCTGGTCGAACGTGGAGTTAGTGGGCTTGAACAAGTACGCCCCTTTGTAAACTATAAAGCATCCCCGCTGTGAAGGGGGGAGGCAGAGACACACACATACGAAAATATACACGAGCTGGAGTAGGGCTGTTATCTCCTTCCTGAGAGGCCCGAACCAGGGTAAATTACTGTGTCCCCGCTCGTTGAAGTCCAGTGAGTCACTCCTCTGAGTATTCCCTCACATGAGAAGGGGTCGCGGTTGGTCCCTCCACCAACAAGTAAGCTCGGCGGGGGCCTGCTCCCCAATCGTCGACAGATTTAATTGAACATCAAGCACCAAAACCCAACAAATAATTTAACACAATAGGGGGCCTAGATGCTTTCAATCTCCCCCTTTTTGGTGATTGATGACAACTCTCTTGATTTCAGATGAAAAAACTTTTCTTCTTCTGCAAAAGAATGTTAGTCTGACAGAACAAAGGCATAAATTTGATAGAATATGCTCCCCCTAAAGATATGCTTAGATTTAACAAGGACTGTTCTCAAGAATTAAGCACAAGCATCAGAGTAATTAAGATTAAGTGAAACTCAGCAAGTATTAAAAAAAAGCAGAATAAAACACTTTAAGAAGCAACAGACCAAAGTTAAGCACAAGTTTGCACAAAGTTTTTCTACTTAAAGTTTTTCTACTTCTACTATACTTCTACTACTCTCTAGTCTAATTTCTCCCCCTTTGGCATCAGATCTCCAAAAAGAATATCACTTCTTGCGCCTGGAGAAGGTCCTTTTGAACAGAGTTGAAGCTCTTTGGTTGACACTGTGCCTAGGAGAAGACTGACCTGGAGCAGCTTGCTCTTAGTGTTGTTCTGCTGAAGTCATAGCTTGATCATGCCAACTTGGATAATCTGGATCACCTGGCTGAGACTCAACTGTCCAGTTCTGAAAATTCTCTTGAAGTTCATGAACTGAGTCAATGATTGGATTTGTCTGATCAAAGATGATATCACCAAGCTGTTCTTGATTTGATACCAAATTTGTCATTGAGGTATCAAAGTGATCAATATATCCTCGAAGAGTGTGTTCCACCCCATGGATTGTATCATCATTGGTTTTGAAAATCCGTTCTGAAAAATCAGCAAAACGATGGAATTTAGTCTCTTGAGTATTCAGCTTGGTATTGAGATCATACAGCCTGTCTTTGAGCAGATTTTGATTGGTGTTTACTTGAGTGAGCCATGTTCTAAGATCCCATTGATTGTTCTTGAGCATGTCAACATTTTTGGAATTCTCATCCCTGATTCTGCTCTGTTCTTGATACATTTTGTTCATCAACTCATGAGTTTGGTGAACCTGATCATGATATTCTTTGAAGAAGCGACCATATGCTCAATGTGCCTCAAGGCAGCTAACCTTTGTTCTTCAGCAAATCTTTCTTGGGCAGCCTTCAGGTCTGAGTTGTATCGAGTCTCAATGATATTGAACCATTCAGGTTGATTATTCCAAGCATGATGTTGTCCAATATCAGGATTTTCTTCTATATTTTCATGAGCAGTGTGATGGAAATCTTTGTAGTCTTGAAAAATTGTGAGGAACTCGGACCCTCTGCTTCATGATCATGTCTGCTGGTCTGAATTCCGATCTTGTACAAACCTTGATGCAGCGACAAGTTCTCATGCTTTATCAATTTCTCCAAGTTCATCTCCTTGACATTTTCATCATCTTTGAGTAGGAAAACCCATGGCTGAATGTTCTGCTGGAGGTAGGTTGTGATGACTCGAAACTGGAGAAATGTGACTAGGACTGAAGTGTCCACCTTGGCTGTGTGCAACATCTTCTTCATGAAAGGATTGTGAGCTCAGATAGACTTGAGTTCTTTGCATCTTGCTCACTGCATCAAGGTAAGGTTTTCTCGAGAACTACCTCCAAGTATTTACGTAACCCAGTGTTTTCAGGCTGTGGAGGTACAAATGGAAGAGATGACTGAGTAACAGGAGGATGGCTATGATAGCTAGGAGTATTGTATCTTGGAGTATGATGACTAATACTGTGATGATCTGAACTGTGATGGCTTGAAACAGGTTGATCATCTCCATCGTGAGCTGGGCTGTCATCACTGTCTCCCTCATGATCACTTGGATCATCTAGTGCTGGTTGTACCCTTGGCCCTTATGCAGCCATCTCAGTGGGTAACTTAAGCAACTTGTACCTTTTGGGTTGACAGGTAAAAGATCTACTGCTCTCTAGCTGCGAGATTATCCCTTGTGTCAGTAACATTCTGGATATTTGCTGAGCAAAAGGCAATGGACTTCCCATTCTTCTGTAGATTGCTTCCTCCATTTCTCCAAAAATATAATCTACTAAATCAATGGGTTGCTTGGAGAGAATGAGGTGTAACAGCCAAGCCATCACTGGAGTAACACCTTCTTTATATCCAGATTTTGGAAAAATTGTATGCCTTAGGATCAATAGAAGTGTTTTGGCTTCTCCGGACAGACAATTTGCTCTATTTGCGTTGAAATTTTCTTCTGTGATATCTCTATAAATATGTGCTGAAAGCTGAAGATCGGGCATATCACCAATCTATCTCCATCTATTGTTCGGGAACATTTTGTCATGAATCCTTGTTCTGTTAACTTGAGGACCTGCAGCTCCAATTGCTGATTCAAAGTGAGGTGATCTCACTTTTCTGATTTTTCCATCTATAGAGAAAAGAATATAATGTCTTCTTTTGTTTACTAGCAAAGTGGAATAGAATTCTAAGATTCTATCTTCATTCCATGAGGTATTGTTACCTGACACCATTTCAAGTAAACCAGGTGTGGATCTGACACAATCAAGTATGTGATATGATCTAGTTATGGAGCAGATTTGATTCCAATCTACAAATTGATGTTTACTCAAGGCAGATATTGATTTTCCCTTTTTGTCATATCTGTTCTTATATCCCAAAAAGATGTTTTTCTGAAGAAGTGTGATGAACTTTTCATCTAGAGGGGGTTTGTCAAAAGGAAACCAATTTCTTTCACTAACAAGTCTAATTGATCTCAACTTTTTCCCTCCAAGAGTTGCCAACTCATTACCGGTTATCATGTCAATCTCAGGACTGAGGATTTCTTCTTCAGAGCTAAAGTCAGCACTTGGCTCATATTCAATATCATCAGAATCAGAACCAAAAACAGTCTCGGACACAGTAGGTTGCTTAGCTCTTCTAGGGGGCTTTGAGGTAGTGACCTTTGTAACACTGCCAGGGGTACGAGTGTCTCCTAAAGGTACTGCTCCATATGAAGACTGAGTTGGATTCGAGGATTTTTGTTTCTTCTTTTTCATTATCTCACCCAATCTATCCATCAGACTTCTTTTATCTGTATCCTTTCTCCTAGGCATTTCGTCGAACACTTAAAAGACTTCTTCTTTTTCATTATCTCACCCAATCTATCCATCAGACTTCTTTTATCTGTATCCTTTCTCCTAGGCATTTCGTCGAACACTTAAAGGACTCACACTGTCTTTCAGACCTCAGTCCGGCGCAAGAACTGACGCAGCAGACTAAGTCTACAGAGATAAGAAGAAAGACCTTAAGACAAAGATTTCTAAGACTAAGGTTTGATCAAAACAGAAGAGAAAGCTTACCACTTCCTGGAAACACTTCTCCGAGCAACCTGGAGCACCGTCGCTGTCACCCGGTTAGGGTTTGCTTCGATGGAGAGAGGAATGTTGCTCGGGAGAGGAAGTATCGAGGGGAGAGTGGTAATTTCTGAGTACAATTGAGTGGAAGGAGAGGTGAACAGGAATGAAACCAACGGGAAGTTACTGCTATAAGACCGTAACTTCTCTAGGAGGTGCTTCGCTCTTTAAGACAGTGGTTGGTAGGTGAAAAGAATAACTTTTCTCACATTACTTTGGATGGTGAAACCCAGGAAAGAGGATTCAAGGCAGAGGATGGGTTTCAGAAACAAAGAGAGATTAGCAAGAAGGTCCTAATTTCAGAAGAGATTTTGAATAGATTTTTTTTTTAGATAAGAAAAACAAAATTTTCAAATAAAGAAATTTGAATCAAAGCAAAGGAATAGAAGCTAACAGATGCAAGAGCACACAGGAACGATTTGTGAAAAACAGTAAGTTTCTTACTTACGCCGGACCATATTTGCAAGAGAGGACATTTACAACGGACTGATTTTCTTTAGTCTGTCGTGAATGCGTCCTGAGTAGAAATGGTCTATCATAGATGAGAAACTTACTGTTGTAACCAAGTCCGTTGTGAACTAGCAAAAATGGAAGAACTTTAGAATTTTTGATTTGTATGAGTTCCTCCTTTTTAAGCATGATTATAGACAAACTCAAGCTTGATAAAGAGAACTCATGTGCTGAGTGGCTTAGATAATTTTAAGTAATTGTAATAAATATTTGCGTGAATTTCTTTGAGAAAGAAACTATTTTCATTTTCTTGAGAGAAAATAGTAAGAATTTTGGCAGAAGTTTTAGCAATAAATAATAAAAATTTACTTATATTTCCCCCTTTTTTTTAAATAATTTACTGGCATCAGCACTGCTAATTTTTGTTAACATAAGTGGGTAACAAGAGATGCATTGATGGACATTCTTGACTCCCCCTAAATGTTAAAGATTCCAAAGGACATCCAAAAGATACCAACAAGTCAACAATAAGGAGTAAAGACTTAAACAACATTAGAAAGATCAATAATATTCAATTCATTTCTTAGTCTTGAAAATCTTGCCTCATCCAAGGGTTTGGTGAAAATATCAGCCAATTGGTCCTCAGTTCTAACATGACTAAGCATAATGTCTCCTTTAACAACATGATCTCTGATAAAATGATGTCAGATCTCAATATGCTTAGTTCGTGAGTGCTGGACCGGATTGTTTGCTATTTTCACTGCACTTTCATTATCACAAAGAAGAGGTACATTTTCAAACTTAATGCTGTAATCAAGAAAGGTTTGTTTGATAAATAAAATCTGAGCACAACAACTGCCGGTAGCCACATATTCAGCCTCGGCAGTAGAAAGTGCTACAGAGTTTTGCTTTTTGGAGCACCAAGATACTAAAGACCTTCCAAGCAAGTGACAACCCCCAGAGGTGCTTTTTCGATCTATTTTGCAACCGGCATAATCAGAATCTGAGTAGCCAAATAATTTGAAAGGAGCACCTTTAGGATACCACAAGCCTATAGTTGAAGAGTGCTTTAAATATCTGAAAATTCTTTTTACGGCACTAAGATGTACTTCTTTAGGAACAGACTGAAATCTAGCACACATACAGACACTAAACATGATATCAGGCCTAGATGCTGTCAAGTAAAGTAAGGATCCTATCATGGATCTAAAGAGTTTTTGATCAACAGACTTACCTCCCACGTCTTGATCAAGATGTGTGTTAGTTGCCATAGGTGTCTTGAGTGGCTTGCATTCATCCAATTTGAAACGCTTGAGGAGATCTTTGGTATATTTTTCTTGTGATATGAAGGTTCCTCCTTTTAATTGCTTGATTTGAAATCCAAGAAAGAAGGTGAGTTCCCCTATCATTGACATCTCAAATTCTTTTGCCATTAGCTCACTGAATTCCTTGCAAAGAGAGTGATTAGTACAACCAAAGATGATATCATCAACATAGATTTGGCAAATCATTAATGCACCATTGAAGTCTTTTAAAAAGAGTGTTGGGTCAACCTTCCCAATTTTGAAATTCTTTTCCAGTAGAAAGTTCCTAAGTCTCTCATACCATGCCCTTGGGGCTTGTTTCAGTCCATAGAGAGCCTTAGATAACTTATATACATGATTTGGATGTTTTAAGTCTCCAAAACCAGGAGGTTGCTCAACAAAAACAGTTTCTTCAATGATTCCATTAAGAAAGGCACTCTTCACATCCATTTGAAATAAAGTTATATTGAAATGACATGCAAAGGCTAGAAGGAACCGTATAGCTTCAAGTCGAGCAACAGGAGCATAAGTTTCTCCATAGTCCAATCCTTCTACTTGAGTAAATCCTTGAGCCACCAATCTTGCTTTGTTTCGAGTGACAACTCCATTTTCATCTTGCTTGTTTTTAAACACCCACTTTGTTCCTATGACATTGTGGTCTTTTGGACGGTCCACCAAGTCCCATACCTTGTTTCTCTTGAAATTGTTAAGCTCTTCTTCCATGGCAATAATCCAATCAGCATCATCTAAGGCTTCATCTATAGTTCTGGGCTCAACACAAGAAACAAAAGAGTAATGTTCGCAAAAAGAAGCTTGCCTAGATCGAGTTTGAACACCCTTACTAAATTCCCCAATAATTTGGTCCACGGGGTGATCTTTGGCAATAGTATGATGACTCCTTATCAGATTCAATCCTTCTTGATTCTTTTCATCTTCTTCTTGTAGTGATCCGTTTTGAGGCATCATGGAAGTTGTTGGTTTCTCATCATTGTCCTCTCTAGGTTTTACTTCACTAACTTCCATCTTCTTCATGGCCTCAATTAAGGCATCTTCACCTGCATCAGCTAGATTCTCATGCTCACCTTGTGAGCCATTAGATTCATTGAATTTTACATCATAGGTTTCTTCAACCAAACCAGTTGAATTATTAAAAACTCTATAGGCTTTAGATTTAGAAGAATAACCTAGCATAATACCTGAGTCACACCTTTTCTGAAATTTACCTAAGTGTGTCCTCTTTTTGTAGATGTAGACCTTGCACCCGAACACACGAAAGTAAGTTACATTTGGTTTTCTTCCAACCAAGAAATCGTAAGATGTTTTCTTGAGTAGTCGATGTAGATAGAGTCTATTGATTGCATGACAAGCTGTGTTGATGGCTTCAGCCCAAAAAGCATCTGTTGTTTCATATTCATCCAACATGGTTCTTGCCATTTCAATAAGTGTTCTATTTTTCCTTTCTACTACACCATTTTTTTGAGGGGTATATGTAGCTGACAGCTCATGTTTTATTCCTAACTCATCACAAAAATCAATAACGTTAGTATTAACAAACTCAGTTCCATTGTCACTTATGATTTTCTTGATGGGGCAATCAAATTCATTTTGGGCCCTTTTTGCAAAATTTTTAATGATTTTTCCAACCTCACTTTTACTTGGTAAAAAGAATACCCAAGTGAACCGAGAGAAGTCATCCACAATGACTAAACAGTATGAGTTACCACCTAGACTGGCATAAGAGGTTGGGCCAAACACATCCATATGCAGCAGCTCTAGAGGTCTAGTGGTGGACATGATATTTTTGGTAGGATGAGAGTTTGCAACTTGCTTACCAGCTTGACAAGCACTGCACAATCTATCCTTTTCGAATTTTACATCTTTCAAGCCCACCACTAGCTCATTTTTAAAAAGCTTTTTCAGATTTGACATACCTACATGCCCAAGACGTCTATGCCAAAGCCAACCAAGAGAGGCTTTTGCTAACAGACAAGTCGAGATGCATGAGGAGTTAGAATTGAAATCAACTAGATAAAGATTTTGAAATCTAAAACCTTTGAAGATAAGCTTTTCATTTTTGTCAACAACAGTTACTCCATCAAGAGAGAAAGTACAATGGAATCCAAGATCACACAATTGTGCTACCGATAAAAGATTAAAGTTCAGGGAATCAACAAGAAGCACATTGTCAATTGAATGATCATTAGAGATAGCAATCTTACCATTTCCCTTTACCTTTCTCCTGCTATTGTCGCCAAAAGTGATTTTGTGACTAGAATTAATTTCCTTTTCAACTGAGGTGAATATTTTTGATGAGCCGGTCATATGTTGAGTACATCCACTGTCAATTACCCAATGATGACCACCACTTTTGTAGTTCACCTTGTCCTCATCTCCTCTTGCCATAAGACAAAATGACAGAGAAGGTGAAGGTGGAGTAGATTCATCCAAAGCCAGTCCAGCCAACCCCTTAGACCTTGAACTTTCTTCATCATCAGGGGAGGAAGAGGATTCATCACTTGAGCTTTCTTCATCGGTAACCCATTCACCAATATGTGCCTCTTTCTTCCCCTTTTTCCAATGTTTCTTAGAGAACTTCTTTTTGTGATAAGTTTTCTTGCGACTGTTGTAAGTATTTTCATTGATTTCTTCATCTTTGCCCTTGCCCTTCTTCTTGCACTTGTTGGGACATCGAGCAGCTATGTGTCCCTTTTCATTGCATTCAAAACAGGTGATATTTGAGAAGGGGTTTTTCTTGGAAAACTGATTATATACCTTTCCTCTGTCTCTGGCATTAACTCTCCTCATGATTTTGTTTGCCGATCTCATAAGTAAAGCTAGTTTCTTGACATCTTCGTCCTCTTCACAGCTTGAAACATCATCTTCTTCACTAGATGACTCTTGCACCTTATCTTTGGCCTTGAGAGCAATGGATTTCTTCTTGGGAGCATCTTCTTCGGCCAAAGTAAGTTCATGAGCAGAGATCTTCCCCAATAACTCAATGGGTGTTAGTTTTTTGAGATCTCCACTATTTGATAGATAAGTAATCAAACTGTGATAGGCACGAGGCAGCACCCTTATCATTTTCCTGCAAACTTCCACATCATCAACTTTAGTTCCAAGACCTTTGAGTTCATTGACAATGGGATTAAGTCTAGAGAACATATCGTTAGCATTTTCATGAGGAAGCATTTTGAATTGATCAAACTTTTCTCTAACAACAAAATACTTCTCTTCTTTCACATCAGAGGTGCCTTCATGAATTTCTTGTAAAGTAGTCCAAATATCATAAGCAGTAGACAGATTGCTCACTCTATCAAAAACTTCTATGCTAAGATAGGAGAATATAGCATTTCTAGCCTGAGCATCATATTGCATGTTTTTAATTTCTCCAGGAGTGGGTTCTGAGGAGGAGGACTGTCCCTGAGGTATGACGCGTGGAGGTAAAGGTTTTTCTGTAACTCTCCAAACGTCATAACCTACAGCCTCAAGATAACACCTCATGCGAATTTTCCAGTAAGCATAATTAATGCCATCAAAAACAGGAACCCTTCCTACACTAACAGTAGCAGACCCATTTCCCTCGGCCATTACCCAAGCTGATTAAGCTTGAACAGGGTAAAACCTGCTCTGATACCACTTGAAAGGATCGGTATGGCCAAGAGGGGGGGTGAATAGGCAATTTTAACAATTTAACAAAATTAACTGAGTAAGTTAAGGGCAATTTAGCAGTTTAAAGAAAGGATCTGAGCAAGTAAAAGGTTGAGCAACAAAGAGCACTGAACAAGTAACAGATAATAGAGAAACGAGCAAAAGTAAACAACAGATGCAGAGACAAGCGAATTTTTCACCGAGGTTCAGAGATAAATCTCCTACGTCCCCGTTGGAGCACTTCCACAGAAGTGTTGCTCCACCAGTGACTCTCAACAGAGGAACTGGGTTTGTCACTAAAGTGACTCTTTACCACTCCGGTGAGGTGAGTCCAAACCTCTCATAAAGATAGTGGCCTTCCACAATCACGGTTGGACAGGTTGCACTACAACCACCAGTAAACCGTCTAGGAACAGCTAGTTCCAAGAGTAATAGACCATCCACAAGCCCTGTCTCTTGGTTCACTAGAAACTACTGAAACTAGACTTTACTTGGAGCTGTAAGAAAGTAGGTTTTTGTTTTTCAGAGTTGAGCTTGATCTCTTTGAGGGCTTTTGAGCTTTTGGAATGCTAGATGTCAAAGAGATGTAAAGTTATGTTTTGGGAGAGCCTCTGAACTGTTTAAATAGGCTACAGGAAGGAAATAGCCGTTATTGGCAACAGGTAGCCGTTTGCCAATGTCAGACTGAAAAGACAACTCAAAATGATTGAATCTGACAAGGTTTGACAAAATATACAAGAGGCTCAAAGTACTACGGACCCAAACCAGCGAAAAAGGCATCTACGTCGGACCAAGAAGAGTTGGTCCGTCGTACACATGCACTGAGCAAAAAGGGGTCCGTTGAGAGATAACGAAATGCACGTTTGCGACAGACCTAAAAACTTGGTCTGTTGTAGAAGGCAAACTTACTGATCATGACTCAAGAAAGGAATTGGATACAAGCAGCAAACCAGTAGGTTTTAAGTTAACTACGGACCAAGGAAAGTGGTCTGAAGCAAAAGGAAATTTTTGGTCCGTTGTAGCCTCAATACACTCAAGTTGGTTTCAAAGAGAAAGACTATCTGCACCGGACCCAAAAACTTGGTCCGGCGTAAATGGGAAACGCTCGGTTTGAGTTCAGTTAGATTTTGACTAGAAAGGGATATGAACTCAAGATAAGATTTTTAGAGGAATCTGAAAAGATTTAACCTAAGCTCCAAGTAGTCTTAATAGAATGTCCTAGGAACCAAGATTTTGAACTTATGCAAAATCCCTCTTTATAGTACGGTTGAAAACTAGGAATAACACACCTAAAAGACTTGAATCAACTCCCAAGTCAAAGAACTAGGAATAAGGGATCCTTAATCTTGATCCTCCTTTCTGAGGAAATCCACTAGAAACTGATTTTGTCGGGGGATGGATAATTCCCATAATTTACCTCGGGTGCCACGGGGAGCCGAGCTCATCACCGCCCGAGCCACCGGGAGGTCGTTCCCAAGGACGACCTAATCGGAGCCTAGGGAGGTCGCGTAGTTTGGCCGATTGCGAGCTCACGCCCACAGAAAAAGCACCGAGCTCTGAGTCGGTTGTCACCGACCGACGTGATCTCGAGGTCGGCGGGAGTAACTACCAGCGGCGTTTTCTCCGTTAATTCGTTGTGTCCTTCGCGGGAGCGTGCCGGATTTATAGGATCTGTTAGTTACCACGTTGGACCTGGTCGAACGTGGAGTTAGTGGGCTCGAACAAGTACGTCGAACGGGTAGAAATCGGGTTCCGGATAGTGTGCGATGGGTATAATACAGACAACGAGTACTTCATCAGGTAGTGCATGAAATACCTAGGATCAAAACATGCGATGAAAACAATCCAACCATCATATCCATTATTGTCGGGACCCGAATTTGCAAATCCAGACCCTCTGTGTATTCAGCACTAGTCCAGGATCACGCTAGTGCACACAGTCTCAACATAGATGAATATCACAATCATACACAGCGGAATAATAAAAATATCACAAATACAGAATATAAATTATTGAACGACCTTAAGGTCAACCTTACATCTGCGAAGCTTTAATGGCTTCAACTCCAAATAAGCAGCAGCAGAACGAAGAACATCGGTGAATCCCATCAATACGCCACAGGCAACTGACAGGGTTCAACTCCTAGATAATCGCCTTCTCACGGAACTTCTTCTTCTTCGACGTTGTAGACTTTTGCTCACTGGTGATTGTTTGTTTGCAAGGGGTGAGTACATAAAGCACTCAGCAAGTCATGCACAGAATGCAAGTCTAATAACTATATGCATGGCTTACTCCAAATGATAGGCTGAATGGTTATTTTGCAGAAAAGCAACAATCACAAATAAATATAATAGATTGTAAAGCAGTAAAACAAGTAATAACAGTAATAGATTCCACAGTTATTTCACAAGTAAACCATACCACATCCTTAACCAGTTATCACTTTTCCACAGGCAAACTGCCTCCAAACCCAAGATCAATTTTATGAAAAGCTAACCCTTGATTGTAATCCCCGAGCATTATCCAGTACCGCGGACACGGCTATTCAAATAGATTTTACACTCTGTAGAGGTTATACACTTTACCCATAAGATACAATCAACTCATCACGTCAGCTGTGAATCGCCATACAAGAGTATGCGAATGAGTGATCATAACAAAGCCTTTCGGAAACTTCTAACTACACAAGTGAACCTCTCCGGTTTTTGCCATACACCATCCCTTCCCTTAACAAAGGCGAAGTATGGGACCGGCATACCATTGGATGGGTACCATGCCGCAGCCTTGGTACGCTCCTGTAACACCCCAAAATTTTGCTTTTCTTAAATCTATGTGTGATTTGGTACTTTGGTGAATTTTTGGAATTTTCTGGAATTTATTTGGATTTATTTGGAATTTATTTGAATTTATTCAATTTTCAAATAATTAAAGAATTAAACTTTGCAAATAAAATTTTGTTGGAAATATTTTATTTGAGTCCAAAATGATCCAAAATATTTTCCAGAATTTTTCTGGAATTTTTCTGAGTCTTTTGCTATTTTTAATGAATTAAATGAATTTCTGGGAATTATTTTAAATATTAAATCGCTGGAAAATCAAGTCGGGTCAAGTATCGTTTCATCCGATCGACCCGAGTCCGAGTCCGACTCGAGTCCGACCGAGCCACGTGACTTGACCGAACCCCATTCGATCCTAACCGTTGGATCGAGATCCAACGGCCCAAATTGGACCGCACGGCTCGAGCCGAATCTGGTCGATCCGATCGCGCCACGCGATCGCGGACCGCCGATCGTGCCACGTGGGCGGTCCTCCGTCGCCGTCTCCGCTGATCCGAGCCGGACTCCGCCGCCGTGAGGTTCTAGGTTTCCGGATTCCACGCGAAGCCGAGGCTATTTAATGCCGGATCACACCACGAGGACCACCTTGACCTTGGCGCGGCGTTCTAGCCGCCACCGCCGCAGCGTTCTCGACGCACCCGCAATCGCTCGCGGAGTTGTAGCACTTCTCCGCCGCGTTTTTGCTTCGCTCGCCGCCGCCCCCCCGCCGTTGACCCCAGACCGACGCGCCGCGACGAGACGCACTGGCGACCTCTCACTCGCCGGAGGAGCCCGCAAACGCCGTTCGTGTCGCCGTGGCTCGGCCAGCCAGCTCCGCCGCACGCCATCGCCGTCGCTCGAAGCTTCACAGCCGTCCGATCAAGATCCAACGTCCCAGATTGCGCCACGTCATCTTACGGTGAGATTCCGTCCAAAACCACTAGATCCAATCTTGACCGTCCGATCTAGATTCAACGGTCCAGATCAAACGCGTTAACCCAAACGCGTGAGAGCCAGATATAATCTGGGCCGTTGAATTTCAAATCAACGGCCGAGATTGCGCCACGTGTCGGGAAGCCTGACCGCCGCGGCGCCGCTTCGCGTGTGACGCCGACACGCCGCCCGCGTGTCGGGCCGGCGTGACTAAACCGCACCATGACGCCACGCCGACGCCATGGCGGGCTCAAGACGCCGGCCGCTGTCGGTACCGGCGCCGACGTTAGCAATGACGCCACAGTGGGTCCCACTGCCAAGACCGTGGCCGAGCCTCGCCGACGCCGAAGTGACGTCACCTGAGTGGTCCCACTCGCTGACACGAGGAGTCGTGGGACCGAGTCCACGGTAGACTCCGAGCCGGCGTGGACCAAGTCCATGGACCGTGACGTCGCAGACCAATCGAGGCTGCCACGTGTCCTCGCCGACGCAATAATTAATTTTCGAAAAGAAAATGATTTATTAATTCGAAATAATGATTTGATTTTGATTCAAACTTCAAACGCTTATAACTTTTATGCTTCAACTCCGATTTGAGTGATTCAAATTTCTAAATTTGTATGAAATTGAGATCTACCTAAATATGAATTTTATTTAATTTTTGGAGTAAATTTTTTCTCTGTAAAATTATTTAATTGATTATTTAAACTTTAAATAATCATAACTTTTGCATTTTAACTCCAAATTTGACGATTCCAGTTTCTAAAAATTCATAAAATTATGTTCTCTCTGTTTATGGATTTTATTTGGATGTTTGGACACTTTTTGCCTATTGTTTATTCGTGTATTTGCTATTTGCACGCTTTACGAGTAGACGTTGAAGTGCCGGAAGGATTCGAAGGAGAAGTATTGACTCAGGATCCAACTCAAGACCAAGAACAAGTACTTTTTGAAGGCAAGTTGTGCTTTGACCATGTTGATCCTATTTTGAAACCTATTTTGATTTAACCTATTGCATGCTAGTTCAATTAGAAAATACTTTCTTTAAATATGGGGGATTAGATAAAATACCAATTTGCTGTATGACACCTTGATTATTTAAATATGTGCCATGACCCCTTGTCACCCTAGTTGTGGATTACTAGTTGGACATTATTAAATTGCCAACATGGGTTTTAGACCGTTGTAGTATCGCTTAGACACACTTTCGTGCTCATGACATGATTTTGGACAATCAAATGTTAATATTGACTTAATGATATATTGAACCTGTTTTGGAAAGGTATCATGTGATGTTGATGGCACGTGGTGCATGGTAATCAACCGAGGTTTAATAAATAGTTTTTCGACCGGGCATGTGGCAAGAATAATCAGGTGGGCGGTTGTGGCATTGGGAATGTTGGTTTGGTTCTTGGGTAGTCTTGCCTGGTCACCCTAAGGACTTAACCTTGCAAGCCTTTGAACTGGTCTAACGTGCAACCACATGTCCGTAATGGGACGGACCTAGTTGACTAAGTTGCTAATAACGCACTGTGGGACCTCGGAGGTCAACTACACCCTTTGTGTAAGTTGTACGGGGAGCGCATCGGCCGAGGCCAGGTACCCATCTAACAGTTGATTGGCCTAAACTTCGCCTTAGCTAAGGGAAGGGTTAGTGTGCAATAACCGGGGAGGACCACTTGTATTGTTAGAGGTTTCCGAAAGACTTTGTTACGGGAACTCGCCTTTGTGGTGTTTGACTGTATCTTGTGGGTAAAGTGCATAACCTCTGCAGAGTGTAGAATCTATTCGAATAGCCGTGTCCGCGGTATTGGACATCGCTCGGGAATTACAGTCAAGGGTTAGATTTTCTCAAAAATAACTTGAACTTGAAAGGTTGGGTTGGACTAATAATGATGTTGATGGAAATGTGGATTAGGATGGGAAAGATGTTTATTAAACTCCTTGAAAAGTTAATTATGCTATACTTGTTTCTACTGCTTTCGAATCTACTTATGCTACTTGTCAAATGTCAAGCATCGCAAATATACCTTGAGCTATTCCTTTGTACCAAGCCATGCATATATTATATTAGCTTGCATTCTGTGCATGACTTGCTGAGTACCAAGTACTCACCCTTGCCCCAATACAACACCAGTTGAAGAGGAGACTGCACCAGCTTTGGAGGAGGAGCTCCACGAGGAACCGTCTACTTAGGGAGCGAGCCCAGTCAGTTGCCTGTGGTATACTGGATGGCGCCACGACGTTATCTTATTTTCCGCTGCTATTATTTCTCTCTTAATAAGTTTCGCCCTGCGAGGCGTACATTTGTAACTTGACCATAAGGTCGAGTAACCAGTTTGACTATTTAATTAAAGTACTTTATTAGTATCGAGTGGTATGATTGTGATATTTACCGATGTTAAGACTGTGTGCACTAGCGCGTTCCTGGACTAGTGCTGAATACACAGAGGGTCCGGATTTGCAAATTCGGGGTCCCGACAGAGGTGGTATCAGAGCCATACTGACCGTAGGCTCAACCCTAGCTAGAATGGTCGTAGAGAGGTTAAAACCTATTTTCTAAAGGCTAAAAGGTTGTCAAGATAAGAAATGATATCTCGACTTATCCCCTTCTCTCTTTTCTTGCCTCTTGCTGAATTTTTCCCTTACCTTGTCACGATTTAAAAATTTCGAATTCTTACGTGAGCACTCTTGTGACAGATGGAGGGAGAGTTCAACTGCATCAACCTGGAGGTTGGTCACGCCGCAGAACTTTGGCGTATGCTACAGACTCTCGGAGATTTTGAGAAGCCGCAATACCAAGTGGAAGTGATCAGACAAGCAGGATTGATCAAGGCTTGTGACGTGAAGATTGTGGTACCTGCTAGGAAGAAGGGCCCAGGCAATCGCCTGATACACCTGCACCTTTGCCAGGAGGTCTACAATGCAGATGGGTATCCAGGAGGTGTCACGACGAGCAATGCGGCACATTACCCGTATCTACGCCAGAGAGTTGGAGAGCACGGTGTTCCGTTATCATCCGCGCAGCAATAACCTTCTTGACCCGAAGGCGATTCAGGATGAGGATGCCATGGTTACACAGTTGGCACGACTTGTTGTCGCCCAGGAGGATGTACTCGATGATACAAGCAAAGAGCTACAGAAGGCCCGCAAGGAGATCACGACAGAGAAGAACAGATGGCGGGAAGCTCAAGAGTATGTGTCACACCTTCTGCGAAGGATTGACGAGTTGGAGATGGCTTTGTACGGACCAGAACCAGAGCCAGTACTCGAGCTACACGAACCAGATCCGGAGGAGTCAGATCTCGATGAGGACACTGCTTCTTCGACTACCACGGATGACACAGTTGCTGGACATGGCAATCGTTTCGCGCCTATGCCGCAGCATCCGTACCCAGGCCGTGGAGGTTTTCTCGATGAGTGAGCGTAGGTTTTATAGTGAGACTCCTTCGCCGAGTCGCGTCATAGAATAAAGAGTCACCCTTTAGGCGTTAGACTCCAGTGTTAGATCGATTGGATTTTCATTGCTTGCTGAGTGTGCAGTATGTGTTGCAAGGCCCTTAGGCATTGTAAGCAACCATACCAAGTTATTGATATCATTAGTTAATAAAGTTGGACCTTAAAAGTTACACCTTTCGCCCCGCATAAGTTCCATATTACTTGTCTATTCTTGTTTCCCTCTCATCTCTAAAACCTAGAGCAAATCGACAGATGGTGAACACCCGTGGAAACCTTGGAGGCAGTGGAAGTGGTTCTCGCCCAACAGAAAACCCCAATGATGGAGCACCAGCACCGCCACTGGATATGCAGAATTTCGAGCTTTTCGCTGCTCAGACTCGATTGATGCATGCTATGATGCAACAAATGCAACACGTCACCGCCAGGCCATTGCTAATCAAGTTAATCGGGGACAACGCCGTAATACAAGACCCATCGAGTTCATGAGGACTCATCCACCCACTTTTTCTCGGGAATGCCAATCCATTGGAGGTCGATGATTGGTTAAGATCAATTGAGAGGAAGCTACACATCGCTCAATGCATGGGAAATGAGAAGGTACTCTACGCTTCTCATCGCTTGGAAGGGACAAATTACGAATGGTGGGAGAACTTCTGTGCCACGCAAGAGAACCCTCAAGAGATCACTTGGGAGGAGTTCACAGCTGCGTTTCGCTAGTATCACGTGCCTGAAGGAATCATGGATCTTAAGAAGGAGGAGTTCAGAGCACTGAAGCAAGGTAATCAGCCAGTGGCCGACTACCTGAACAAGTTCACACAACTAGCACGCTACGCACCTGAGGATGTAGCGACAGATAAAGCCAGACAGTCTCGCTTCATAAAGGGACTTAACTCAGGACTACAAGTAGGATTGATCACCCACACCTGGTATGCCGCCAGACAGGGACATAGAGTTTGTGATAGAGCTTGTACCTGGTACAGCACCGATAGCAAAGAGACCCTATCGGATGTCCACCGAGGAATTGGTAGAGATGAAGAAACAACTTGAAGAGTTAATGGAGAAAGGATTTATCAGACCAAGTTCGTCACCGTGGGGAGCACCAGTATTGTTTATCAAGAAGAAGGACGGGAGTTTCAGGATGTGCATTGACTACCGTGCACTCAATGAAGTCACCGTGAAGAATAAGTACCCGTTACCCAGGATTGATGATTTGTTTGATCAGCTGAGAGGAGCCGGAGTTTTCTCCAAGATTGATCTGAGATCGGGATACCATCAGTTGAAGATCCGATCGTAAGATATTCGAAGACAAGATTCTCGTCAAGATATGGACATTATGAGTTTACGCTATGTCCTTTGGTCTCGATTTAATGCACCAAAGATATTTCATGAATATGATGAATAAGGTGTTCATGGAATATTTGGACAAGTTTGTTGTCGTGTTCATAGATGATATCCTAATCTATTCCAAGACAGAGGAAGAACATGCCGAACACTTGATGCGAGTTTTGGAAAAGCTGAGGGAACAGCAACTCTTCGCCAAGTTCAGCAAGTGTGATTTTTGGAAGGACAAGGTGGAGTTCCTCGGACATGTAATGACCGCAGAAGGAGTCGCCGTTGATCCAAGCAAGGTAGAAGCTGTGTTACATTGGGAACAGCCGAAGACCGTGACCCAGATCAGAAGTTTCCTTGGAATGGCAGGATACTATCGCCGTTTCATTGAAGGCTTTTCAACGATTGCGAGACCTCTTACACAATTGCTGAAAAAGGAGAAGAAGTTTGCATGGACGCCAGAATGTGAGCAAGGATTTCAGGAGCTGAAGAAGCGATTGACATCAGCACCGGTGTTAGTTCTACCGGATGTTAATCAAAGCTTTGATATTTATTGTGACGCATCGCGCCAAGGACTTGGATGTGTCTTTGGCCGAAATGGAAAGGTAGTCGCTTATGCATCAAGGCAGTTGAGGCCGCATGAGGAAAATTATCCGACGCATGACCTAGAGTTAGCTGCCGTAGTGCATGCCTTGAAGATATGGCGTCACTATCTGATCGGGAACAGATGTGAAGTGTATACGGATCATAAGAGCCTTAAATACATATTCACCCAGTCGGATCTGAATATGAGGCAGAGGAGATGGTTAGAGTTGATTAAGGATTACAATGTTGGAATCCATTATCATCCCGGGAAGGCCAACGTAGTAGCCGATGCTCTGAGTCGGAAAAGCCATACTGTGAGCATGTTGCTAGCCACAAGTCAGGATGAGCTATGTGAGGATTTCCAGAGAATGAAGATTGAGGTGGTACCTAGCGGATTCTTGGCCGCATTGGAAGTGAAGCCTACCATAGAGGATCAGATCCGGGAAGGACAGAAGGATGATGACAAGATCCGCAGGATTAAGTCCATCAAGGAAGAAGGCAAGGCAGAGGACTTCAAGTTGGATGAGCAAGGCACGTTATGGATGAAGGATCGGATTGGTGTGCCCAACAAGAAGGAATTAAAGCAACTGATTTTGGAAGAAGCCCATGACTCCAAGTATTCAATTCACCCAGGAAGTGCCAAGATGTATCAGGATTTGAAAGAAAGATTCTGGTGGCCGAGCATGAAGCGTGAAGTTTTCGAGCATGTTGCATTGTGCGACGTATGCCAGAGAGTCAAGGCAATGCATCAGAGACCAGCAGGATTGCTACAGCCGCTGAAAATACCTGAGTGGAAGTGGGAGGAAATCAGAATGGATTTCATTACCGGTTTGCCTAAGACTCAAGGAGGTTATGACTCCATATGGGTTATAGTGGATCGCTTGACCAAAGTAGCCCATTTTATCCCCGTGAAGACCACTTACTCGGGAGATAAGTTAGCGGAGTTGTACATGATCAGGATCGTCTGTTTGCACGGAGTGCCAAAGAGGATTGTATCAGACAGAGGTACCCAATTTACCTCAAGGTTCCGTAATAAGTTGCATGAAGCCATGGGAACCCGATTAAACTTCGGTACAGCCTATCATCCACAGACGGGTGGACAGACTGAAAGAGTCAATCAGATTCTGGAGGATATGTTAAGAGCGTGTGCATTGGCTTATGCTACCTCTTGGGATAAGAGTTTGCCGTATGCCGAGTTCAGTTACAATAATAGTTACCAGGCTAGTTTACAGATGTCACCTTTTGAGGCCTTTGTATGGTCGACCACTGTCGGACGCCATTGAATTGGAATGAGACCGCGAGCCGTGTCTTGGCCTGATATTCTTCAAGAAGTGAAGAAGCGATTGCCATGATTAGGGAAAGGTTGAAGATAGCCCAATCACGACGAAGAGTTATCCGATAATCGTCGCGGGATTTGAGTTTTGAACCGAAGACTTTGTATACCTCGAGTTACGCCTCGGGGGAGTTAAGAGTTTCCATGCCAAAGGGAAACTCGCACCTGCTATGTTGGACCACTTAAGATTTTGAGCCGCAGAGGCGAAGTTGCTTACTACCTAGAGCTATCGCGATCGTTAGCGAGTACATGATGTGTTCCACGTGTCGATTGAAGAAGTGTCTCCGAGTACGAGGAAATGACACCGCTAGAGTCAATTGAGTTGCAAGAAGATTTGACTTACAAGGAGCATCCGTGAAGATTTTGGACACTATGGATCGAGAGACCAGAAATAAGTCAACTTTGTTTCAGCAGAGTTCAAAGGAGCAACCACGCGAGAGTGAAGCAACGTGGGAGCGAAGAGGATTTGAGGAAAGAGTTTAGAACCTATTCCTTTAGTAAGCCCCGAATCTCGGGACGAGATTACATAAGGGGGAGGTTTGTAACACCCCAAAATTTTTCTTTTCGTAAATCTATGTGTGATTTGGTACTTTGGTGAATTTTTGGAATTTTCTGGAATTTATTTGGATTTATTTGGAATTTATTTGAATTTATTCCATTTTGAAATAATTAAAGAATTAAACTTTGCAAATAAAATTTTGTTGGAAATATTTTATTTGAGTCCAAAATGATCCAAAATATTTTCCAGAATTTTTCCGAATTTTTACCGAGTCTTTTGCTATTTTTAATGAATTAAATGAATTTCTGGGAATTATTTTAAATATTAAATCGCTGGAAAATCAAGTCGGGTCAAGTACTGTTCATCCGACCGGACCCGAGTCCGAGTCCGACTTGAGTCCGACCCGAGCCACGTGACTTGACCGAACCCCATTCGATCCTAACCGTTGGATCGAGATCCAACGGTCCAAATTGGACCGCACCGGTTCGAGCTGAGTCTGGGTCGGATCCGATCGCGCCCACGCGATCGTGACCGTCGATCGTGCCACGTGGACGGTCCTCCGTCGTCGTCTCCACCGGATCCGAGCCGGACTCCGCCGCAGCGCCCGCCGCCGTGAGGTTCTAGGTTTCCGGATTCCACGCGGAAGCCGAGGCTATTTAATGCCCGGATCACACCCCGAGGACCACCTTGACCTTGCGCAGCCGTTGCCCTAGCCGTCGCCGCCGCAGTGCCCCTGACGCGCCCGCAATCGCTCGCCGGAGTTGTAGCACTTCTCCGCCGCGGTTATTGCTTGCTCGCCGCCGCCGTCCCCCGCCGTTGACCCAGACCGGACTCACCGCGACGAGACGCAGAAGGGACCTCTCACCTCGCGGAGGAGCCCGCAACGCCATTGCCCGTGTCGCCATCGACTCGGCCCGGCCAGCTCGCCAAGACGCCATCGCCGTCGCTCGAAGCCGCGGCCGTCCGATCAAGATCCAACGTCCCAGATTGCGCCACGTCATCTCACGGTGAGATTCCGTCCAAAACCACTAGATCCAATCTTGACCGTCCGATCTAGATTCAACGGTCCAGATCAAACGCGTTAACCCAAACGCGTGAGAGCCAGATCTAATCTGGGCCGTTGAATTTCAAATCAACGGCCGAGATTGCGCCACGTGTCGGGAAGCCTGACCGCCGCGGCCGCCGTGTGTGACGCCGACACGCCGCCCGCGTGTCGGGCCGGCGTGATTAAACCGCACCATGACGCCACGCCGACGTCATGGCGGCTCAAGACGCCACGGGCCGCTGTCCCAGCGCCGACGCCAAGAATGATGTCACAGTGGGTCCCACTGCCGCGACTGGTGGCCGAGCCTCGCCGACGCCGCCAGTGACGTCACCCGAGTGGTCCCACCTGTCAGTGACACGAGGAGTCGTGGACCGAGTCCACGGTAGACCCATGGACTGGTGCTGCCACGTGTCCGGTCCATGGACTGGGTCCACGGGCGGCACGGTCCACAGTGGACTGGCGCACGGCTTGGTGCGGCTAACATGCGGGCCCGCATGTCAGCGGCCCACGTGCGCCCGCACGGTGCGGCGCGCCTAGGCTACGTGGCACGATCGTGTCCGTTGATTTGAAAATCAACGGCCGCGATTAGATCCAGGGTTAACACGTTGAAAACTACACGGTGATCGTGGGCCGTTCGATCTAGATTGGACGGTCCAGATCTAACCGTACGTTAACGCTGCTACGGCCTGAGGTGATCGTGGGCCGTTGGATCTTGATCCAACGGTCCAGATCTAATCGGGTTTGGAAACACGTGAACTCACCTCAACCGCACGATCAAGATCGGACGGCGCACAGAGCTCGCGAGGGCTGATGGCGGTGCGGTGGTCGGGGACGAACGGAGCTGGGGAAGGCGACCTTCGAAGCGGCGTTGCGGTGCTCCTCCGGCGAGATGGGTGCACGGCTCGGGCGCGTCTCGGCGAGGGGTTTTCAGATATGGGCTCGGCGTCGACGGAGTGGCTCTGGACACGGCGGAAGACAGCAGAAACCACCGTGGAGACCCAACCAACTCCGGAGAGCAATCGGGCACGAACAGCGGCGGCTAGGGTTTCGGGAGGTGGGGCAAAAGGTGCGCACGATTGAAGCGAACCTCGGACGATGACCCACGCCTTAAATAGCCTCGACATGCGCGCACAAAACGGAAACCTAACCGGACGCGGCGGCTACACGGCGGCGGAGTCCGGCTCGGATTCGGCGGAGACGACGACGCACGGCCGTCCACGTGGCACGATCGACGGTCACGATCGCGTGGGTGCAATCGGATCCGACCCGGACTCAGCTCGAACCGGTGCGGTCCAATTTGGACCGTTGGATCTCGATCCAACGGTCGGGATCGAATGGGGTTCGGTCAAGTCACGTGGCTCGGGTCGGACTCGAGTCGGACTCGGACTCGGTCGGTCGGATGAAACGATTTGACCCGACTCGATTTTCCAGCGATTTAATATTTAAAATAATTCCCAGAAATTCAGTTAATTCATTAAAAATAGCAAAATACTCAGAAAAATTCCAGAAAAATTCTGGAAAATATTTAGGGACATTTTGGACTCAAATAAAATATTTCCAACAATTTTTTATTTGCAAAGTTTAATTCTTTAATTATTTCAAAATGGAATAAATTCAAATAAATTTCAAATAAATCCAAATAAATCCCAGAAAATTCCAAAAATTCACAAATGTGCAAAATAATATTTTAATTTCATGAAAAGCAAAAATTGGGGTGTTACAATGTTACATGGCCCGGGCGGTGAGAAAGTCATAACTAGTCCGGGGAAGGTCGGTGAGAAAGTTATGACTATTCCGGAGAGCCAATGAGTAAGTCCTACATCGTGATTCCATCCACCGCGGTGTTTGGAAGCGAGGAGTAGGCACCCTCCATCTTCGGGATGGAAGAGGGGAGAGGGTGCACACCGACGGGTGTGTACTCAACCATACCGGTATGAGTTTCCAAGGAGACATGAGCATCGCATCGCATTGCATACATAATGATGATGTTATTGATATGGGATCATGAATGAGATGATAGACATGATATGTGATGTTGTAGCCATGTATTTGTTCTTGTGTACCATTACAATATGCTTGCTGAGTGTTGAACTCACGCTTGTGCTTTCTTGTTGTTTTAGGTACCTTGAGATCGGCATGCGGGGAACGAAAATAGTCACACTTCTACACGTAGCTTCACTCAATTGTCCCACAAGTCGTTCAATTGGGTTTTGACAATAAACTAGTGTGATGTTTAATGCTTTATGGTTTAGCTTTGCGTTATGAGAGTCTTTTTGTTCGTTTGGCTCATGGAGGCATTGAATGTTTGGAATTAGACTTATTTGGTCATCGTACCTTTAATTATTGCTATTTTAGATGTCTCTCATATTGCCTTATATTGCTATGCTATTGTGATTCCTTCAATTCTTGTTAAAACAAAGGAGATGCTGCCGAAATGTCGGTTTTTAGCATTTACTCCTTTGCTGTAATTTATCTTTATTTATGGTATTTAGAGGTTGTTTGGTCTATGTTTGGTAGCATTCGTGCATATTAAATGCCGGGGTGTTACAGTTGGTATCAGAGCGGGCTGTAGGTCCTTGGAATGTGTATTTTTAGTGTCATGCTATAGGGTACAACTAAAATGTGATGTGGAATAACTTAGAAACATGGCTTAGGTCTTAACTAAAAGTTTGTCATAGGATAGCAACATTGCAAATGTGGTATAACTAATCTAAAATTTGGCACACACTGGATGCACAGTAGGAAAGGGTATGGGTATCGTTCCTTTATGCTTAAATATTGTATTTAAGCTTTGATGTTGAATGCTTCATTTGATAATGCATGTTGCTATGTCTATGAGATAAATGGTTGAATTGTTCTTGTTATTTGTGATATAGTGGGGTTGTGGTGCCGAAGGGTTTCGGTCACCTCTTTTTGTTCATAGTAAGGGTGTGGTTTGACGGTGTGGCCGGTTAGCGCCATCACCGAAGAACTATTAACCCCTGTGGGAGAAGAGTGCTTATCCTTTCTGTCGTAGACCAGGTAGTTGGCTGGAAACAAATAGAAGAGTTGATGGTGGTTTCCTTCGGATGCTTTTCACCGTTCTGACGGTCGGTTTTGGTTGGTCTTCTTGGTTTTTTTTTAGTCGATTGAAATCAAAAGAAAAGTGTTTGGTATTTGATTTATCGCGGATTGTTCCGTAGGCGATTTGTGGTTTTGTCTTCCTTGGTTGAAGACGTAGAAGAAAGGTTTTCTGTTGCGCATCTGTTGGTCGCTATTTTTTTGCTTTGACACCGGTTTTGTTGGTCATTACGGACTGTCTTGAGGAGGAAACTTTTGTGGTTGTTGTTCTCCCTATCTAGGAAAAAGTGTTGGAGTTTCCCTTGTGCAGGCCTTGAGTTGGTGGAGCTAAGTTTGAATCTTTTATCGAAAAAGATTTAATGAACATTTGATTTTCCCTGGTGCATCCTTCTTCCTTCTTGGAAGTATAGATCTTGAAATTTCTTGAAGAGTTTTGTGGGCAAATTTGGGAATTTGAGAGTTGAGCTCTCCTGCATTTCTATCGGAGTTTTGTTTTTCTTCCTTGCCTGGAAAGGAGAAATTTTCTACCAGTGTTCGTTCTGGTTCTTGAGTTGTGGTTATCTTTAAAAGTTGAGTTGCATCCTGTTTGTCAAGAGTTCGTGCCCCATGAAGGTGTTTAGAAAAGTTTAGGTCTGTGCTATGTAGTAGGTAACAATGTGGTTTATGGAATGATGTGTTGCTAAGTTAAATTTTGAGTTGAATCAATTCAATGTGATTATCATCTCTAGCTGGAGAATAAATAGACTACTAGTGTTGTAGTTTACTCTGTAGCGAGAATGATTAAATGGGTTAATGTACATGCTTAGAATCTGTTGCCTTGCTTTAAAAGTGCTTATGATCTTCGTTAATGTTAAAAGTTTAAACCTTGATGCATAGTTAGAACATTAAGATGATGTAAATTAATAATACTGTTAAAGAAACTTTGCCGGTTGTTTAAAGATGTTCTAATCTAACGGGTTAATAGAGAAATTTATTCATGTTGACTAGTGGCTTTAATTTGGAAGTTGATTAGAGTTGCTATTTATGTTGTTGCAAACTACTAGTATATTTGGAAGTATGCAGTTGTGTCTCTACAATGCTAGTATTGACATCAATTGAGAAGACATAAGACTTATTGTTAATGATGTTGTTAAGAACACTGTGCTGATCTAACTTATTAAAACTAATTTAATAGTTGGAGTATGTTGTGTAGTGACAATTTTGTTGCAACCTAGGTGTAAGGTAGCTAAAAGCAATGTTGTTGATTGATGATTATGTAAAGAATTGATATTGATGCCTTAGTAGTGTTGTTAATTGTTGGAAACCATTGATCCAATAGAAGAAAAGTGTAAAACTGTGGTATTATGTCGAGTACATGTTGTGATGGGATGAACAATGGATAATAATCATGATGCAAGATTTTAATCTTAATGAATGCATATCTTAGAATCCTATTTACGAATTTTATCTTGTAGAGATATTACTTATTTGTTGAAGTCATTTTATTGATTGAACAAGTTTCAATTGTCAAGATTTTGACGTATGAATAGTATAAACTTGATAGGTTGACCATGCTCAAGTAGCTATTGAAGTACTATGTTTGAAATATAGAATACGTTGTTATATGATTTGGTGATCCGTGGGGATCATGTCAATGTAGTCTTGGTTGGGTACCTTTATGATAAGCATCTTAAACCTTAATTAAAAGTGTTGGGAATGGTAACTAGAGAAAGAAATTGTTATGTAAATTTTGTTAAATCCGGTTGGACTCTCTTGATGAGTAAATAGTGATTATTGAATGCTTAAATGGTAAGTGTAGTGGAATACAAGTTATGGTGGGTTTCATGCTGAGCTGTTGTTTAAAACCTTTTGAACTGGTGTGGTTGTTTGCCATTTTGGGTTGAATGTCTTCGGTCAAGGCATCCCTTGTGTTGTGTTTCCGAGTTTCCCTAAAACCCGTAGCTATTGGTGCCAATCTTTGGTTTTGGCTGTTTTGTTTAATTTGTGCTATGAGTATGGATTTATACCCAAAAGTTTTTGAGTGGATCGCACTCCTTCGCATTCACCCTGAATTATCTTTGGAATAAATTTTAACGAAAACAGATTGACATAGTGGGTTGTGTTGGAAACTCTTGAGATTTAATTTGTAACTCTTTTTGACTGGAGTTGGATTTATTTGCATAATGTGTGTGATGTTTGCGAGTGCTTCAAAAAGGTGGATTTTATGAATGTTTTATAAAGTGATTTTGTTAGTGAGGTGTTCCCTTTTTGAAATGAGTTTCGCTCTCCTTGTGAAAAATTTGTGACGGTTGTGGGAGCAGATGCTCGACTTGAAATTTTGATGTTCTCTTCCAAAATGTTGAATTTGGATGAAATGCAATGTTTTGCAAGTTCAGTTTTCAATTGATGTGGGATGTGATGCGACGTGGTGTTTTACTGTCAACCATGCTGCTGTCATAGTCTATATGAATTTCCGCAACCTTCGATGTTAATTGCGTTTCCATTATTTGATACCGAGGAAGAAGTCATTTGGTGAATGACTATTCGGTACAGTTGTTACATGATGAATGAATGGTGAAAAAGGAAAACGAGACATTGTTTATACATAATTAATCATAAAGGAGTCGATGAGCCAGGTCGGTGAGAAAGTCATATATGGATATATGACTAATCCGGAGTGCTCTTGAAAAGTGTTCATGCATGTCATGAATCGAGATGTCCATTTCTTTCTAGTATGAAAGGAAAGAATGAAGAAATTATGGTATTTTGGTTGATTTTAACCTTTATTAAGAGTAGCGATGGGTGGAAGTGAAGTTGACGGTAGTTCGGTGATAATTGTCCTGCCGTGAGCAATTGTCTTAACTAGTTGTTTTTGGGTTGGAGTCTTGCCTGGGAGAGGATGGAATGAAATGTTAGCATGATCGTGTATCGGAAGGGCAAGTGTGCCTTAATGAGTTATTCCCCTCGAAGGAAATTTTCAAGAATGTAGAGAGGTCGTTAAAGGAATTGTAACTCGCTTTGATTATGTCATGTTGGGTTTAATGAAGTGTGGTGGTCAGGTTGATTGTGATAGTAGTGTGAAGTGTTTGTCGTGAGGTTTCGGGCGTTTTGGGTTGATGGAGCCCTTTGTGGTTGAAACGCAGTTTCTGTTTAGGAATTGAAGTGAAGATGGAACCGTGAGAGGTTGCACTCTGTTGAGGTAAATCAACATTTTCTCGCTATTGTTGGTTTTGAGAACTCGCTTGTCGTTTGTTCCGGTTTAGTCTCTGGGTGAATGTTTTGAGTTGCAAAGAAGTCTTTTGTCCCTTGGGGAACTTGTTGTTGATTTTGGTGTGTCTTGGATTCGAGGTCGAATCCTGTTGAAGGGGGGGAGAATGTGACACCACGGAGTGTCGAAACCTTATATAATGTGACTGTTGAGGTCAAAAACATTATGAAATGTGGAATTAAGGCTAAAACCATAAGGTATGGAGGTTAATAGCGTTTTCGGGCCGTTTCTAGGAGTTTGGACCTTTCCGGGGAGTTTTGGGCCTAGGGAAAGGGTCATGGGCCTTGGTGGGGGAGAGTTTGAGTCCATTTAGAGCATCTCCAGCAGAGCCCCTAAACCAGCCCCTAAACCTTAAAATAGGGAGTGTAGTAAAAAACCAGATCCAGCAGGGCCCCAACTCAAGCCCCTAAAATTAGGAGGCCCCTAAATTTGCCTCCTCAGCCCCAATTCCCAGGGACACGAGTACAACCCCTATTATTGAAGATAGGGAAATACATGAGAGGCTTCGAAAATTTTATCATGTTTTGAAAATTTTAAATTTAAATTTGAAATATCATGTTTTTAAATTGTAAATGTTAATATGCTTATGTTTTATGTATTACAAATATTTTTGATTGAATTTTAGTGGTGTCAAATGAAGATTATATATAGCGGATATGTCAAAATAGGAGAAAAAGTAAAATAGGGGCTGAGATTTAGGAGCTTTTGCTGGACTTGTGCTCTGAAAACAGGGCCCCAAAAAATAAAGGGAGTCCCTAAATCCAAAATAGGGACCCTGTTTTAGGGGCCCTTGCTGTAGATGCTCTTAGGAGTAGGATTCCTGTGTGGGCTGGTAAAAAGGGGTTCTCCCTGCCCCTTGTGTGCCCCCACCTCCCTCTTGTGCGCCCCCTCCACCTCCCCTTGTGCCCTAGCCACCCCACCTCCCCTCTCCCTCTTGTGCGCCCCCCTTGCTCTTCCCTTTGCTCCCCACCTCCCCACCACCTCTCCTCCACCCCTTGCTGCCCTAGGGTAGCCTCTCCACCCCTGCACCTCGAAGATCCATCCATTGGAGCGAGGAGCGAGGAGCGAACCAGGAGATCCATTGGGTTTTCGTGCGTTGGGCGAAGGTATGGCCATGGGAATCCTTGGGGTTGGTCTAGGTACTGTTCTAAGGGTCATTATCATATTTTTAGATCAATTGGTGGTGCTGGAATTGAGTAGATTAGATTAGATCTAGAAGTTGCCACGTTCTCTGTTTCGGGCAGCATGAGCAATCGACCTAGGGTTTGGGTTTTCGTCAATTTAGAGTCGGAATTTGGTCGTACGGCTGTTAAAGAAGTTGTAGGTAATTTCAATACCTTTCAGTGGGTATAAAGAACGTCCAATTCCGCCCAGCCGTTTGAAAGTTATGATCGTTTTACCGATCGTATTAAAATCTGTGACGTAATTGGAACAGATCACGGTATTTTGTAGATTAAACAACTTTAGAGTCCGAATCAGTCTTTCTGTATACTTAGAAAAAGCTAGGAAATTTCCTAAGCTACGCGAGGATGTACTCGTTTAATTGATTCGGAGTCTTAGAGCCTGAGTTATGCCTTTTGGAAGGCTGCTGTCCCGACGGGACAGGACCTCTGTTTTTGGGTTTAGCGAGTAGTTTGCGATGTCGGGTTAGAAGAGGGTTTGCCTACTGTTTTGTGGACATGATTGTGAGTGTGTGGTACCTATGTGCAGGTGGTGTGACCCCGGGAGTGTCTTCTACTTCTCACCAATCAGTTGCCCGTGGTTGAGGCAAGTGTATTGTAATGGGTAGCGGTTTGTAGGTTGCTAGTTGAGAGTAGATGAAATTGATTATATGATATGATCACTTGCCATGCTTTAATGATTGCCAATGATATGATGAGTATGCTTATTATGTTATGATGCCATGTGTTAATGTACAAGTTAATTATGATGTTGGCATATTTGCATACATGGCATGTTACATGGCCCGGGCGGTGAGAAAGTCATAACTAGTCCGGGGAAGGTCGGTGAGAAAGTTATGACTATTCCGGAGAGCCAATGAGTAAGTCCTACATCGTGATTCCATCCACCGCGGTGTTTGGAAGCGAGGAGTAGGCACCCTCCATCTTCGGGATGGAAGAGGGGAGAGGGTGCACACCGACGGGTGTGTACTCAACCATACCGGTATGAGTTTCCAAGGAGACATGAGCATCGCATCGCATTGCATACATAATGATGATGTTATTGATATGGGATCATGAATGAGATGATAGACATGATATGAGATGTTGTAGCCATGTATTTGTTCTTGTGTACCATTACAATATGCTTGCTGAGTGTTGAACTCACGCTTGTGCTTTCTTGTTATTTTAGGTACCTTGAGATCGGCATGCGGGGAACGGAAATAGTCACACTTCTACACGTAGCTTCACTCAATTTTCCCACAAGTCGTTCAATTGGGTTTTGACAATAAACTAGTGTGATGTTTAATTCTTTATGGTTTAGCTTTGCGTTATGAGAGTCTTTTTGTTCGTTTGGCTCATGGAGGCATTGAATGTTTGGAATTAGACATATTTGGTCGTTGTACCTTTAATTATTGCTATTTTAGATGTCTCTCATATTGCCTTATATTGCTATGCTATTGTGATTCCTTCAATTCTTGTTAAAACAAAGGAGATGCTGCCGAAATGTCGGTTTTTAGCATTTACTCCTTTGCTGTAATTTATCTTTATTTATGGTATTTAGAGGTTGTTTGGTCTATGTTTGGTAGCATTTGGGCATATTAAATGCCGGGGTGTTACACATGTGAACCATGTATTCTCATTTTAATGTGAACCTTTGTCTAATTGACACAGTGTTGATGCAATTCCATGCTTCTTTCTTGATGTATTGTGTTTTTCACATGTTTTGATATCATTACTACCTTCTTTATTATTTCTGTTTTCTACCTTTTATTGTAGGCAATGGACTTCGATCATCAGGGTGATAGTATGGGGGGTAACAATATGGGTAGTGGTGCTGAGGTTGTTTGGACAAAAGCAATGTCTGCATTTGTGCTAACCTACTTGTCTAATCCAGTGGCTAATGGTAAAAGAACATCTACAGGCTTTAAGCAATCTCATCTCAATAGTTGTGCTAAGGAATTGAATGAATATATGAAGGTTCACGTGACTGGCATTCATGATAGTAACCACCTCAGGAGGTGGAAAAAGATTTGGGTAAAGATAAACAAACTGAAGAATTTAAGTGGTGCTCTTTGGGATGAGGCTACCTTCACTATCAGTCTTGAGCATGAGCACTGTACACATGCCATATTAAAGTAGCTTGCTTCCAAGTTGCAACAACCATGTTTATACTAGAGATTGTTGTTGCTTGAGAATGATTACTTCTCTAACAATGACAGGACCACCCCAAGGATGCTGGTTTCTTGAACACTCCCCTTGAGCATTATAGTGAGATGGCCACTATCTTTGGGAACAGCATAGCTACAGGACAATATGCTAAGGGAGCAAATGACTCTCTGGCTACAAATGTGATTGAAATAGAAGAAGAAGCACCAACTGATGAACATGCGGTTGTGAAAGATGTGACGGCATCAGGGTATGGTGGAGGTGACTCCTCGGCAAGTAAACCACCAAAGAAGAGGGCCAAGATATCCACTGATGATGATGTGCTTTATGTCATGACCACTAGTATTGATAGACTTGCTCAAACTATTGAGAAGGCCAATAGTTCAGATACCAAGGTTCCAGAAGATCTTTGGGACAATATGATGCATCTCCCTGGATTTCATGAAGCACATTTAGCCCACTACTATGCTTATTTGTGTGAGAGTGTCACACTTGCCCGAACATTCAACAAGCTTAGTACTTCAAATAAATTGGTCTGGGTAACTAGGTACATCGCGAGGGAAAACCTCTAAGGTTAGAGTGCTGACCTCATTGATTTTTCTTATGTTTGGTAATAGTTCTTGTTCTTAGTATTTCATATCTGAAGATGGTACCCTCTTGATCACAAGTACTAGTATGCTTTCTATTCCCTCAATGTAATTACTTTTATTCATTGTACACCCACACGATGTACCCTCTTTAGAGGGCCGGTGAGTATGATGGGATTTCCTCCAAAAATCATACTCCATATTTCTATTAGATTTTGAAATATTGACACATAATAATTCTTTCCCTGGTCCATGTCACTTCAGCGGTGATTATGCTTTATGCGTTGCGGCTTGTAGGCCATGTTAACACATTGATTGTGGGAGAATTTGCCTTGCATAAAAATCAGCCTCCTATTGATCCTTGCCTCTCGAACATTTATGAACTTTTGAAGGTTCTCACTACTACAGAACATGCAATCCTCACCACCATATCACTGCCGGTTGGGCTAGAGACGTCGGGGATAAAATATCACTGCCGGTTCGTAAGAATTCCTGCCCTGGAAATGTATCCCTGCCGGTCTGTATAACAAACCGATAGTGATAATATATTATCACTCCCGGGTTATATATAAATCCTGTACTGAATTATCACTGCCGGTTGTAAATACAACCGGCAGAGATATTGGAGATTTTACTGCCGGTTCGACATTTTAACCGGCATTGATATTTTTTTCCCGCAAATATGAAACCTCCCGCGTAATTCGACCTTATAACTGCCGGTTCTAGGAAAAGCCGGCAGTGATAAGTTATTTATATAACTACAGCGTCAGACGCCCTCGTGACCGAGCAGACAGAGAGGAGCTCTGTCTGCTCGCTCGGTTGGCATTTTCTTGGGGAGGTGCTACCAAAAAATGTGTTAATAATTTTTCAGTATTTATTTTCGCGACGACATCTTCTCTGACCAAGTAGAACAAAGAAGAGCTCTACTTTGCTCGGTAGTTATTATCTTGCCGAGTTGTTGTTGGAATGTTGTTTTAAATAGTGAAAAAGGTTTGATATTTCTTAATATAGACAAGATTGCTAGCTGTATTTGTAAATCTAATCATTTACAATTATATTGTTATTTGCAGTTATGTGCTTATAATGTGTTTATCGTTTGAATTAATTACCACTGCATGATTAATGGAAACAATAAATTATTTGTAGATGGACCGAAGATGGATGTATGACACGGACTATCACGGTCTAGAGTTCTTTAATGGTGTGTCTGGTTTTCTGAATGTGGCTACGGCACACAAGTCGAAGAATCTGGCGGATTATATGTGTTGCCCATGCATTGATTACAAAAATGAGAAGCTGTTTTCTAACATAGAGTCGATACGTGCACACTTACTTCGAAGGGGTTTCAAGACTGGCTATACATGTTGGACCGAGCATGGTGAAGATGATATTCTAGAAGAAGGGCAACACATTGATGAAGATGATATTGTAGAAGAAGGGCAACACATTCATAAAGATGATATTGTACATGAATGGCACCATATTGATGAAGATGATAGAGACAGTGATATGACGGTGGTGGAAGATATGTTTATTCATAGCCACGAAGATGATATAGATGAAATGTTGCGTGATGGGGAGGGGGACTTGACGAGTGAAAGGGAGTTTCAAAAGTTTCAACGTATGGTAGAGGACTCTACAACGCCATTGTACCCGGGCTGCAAGGAGGAGTACAAAAAGCTACGTATTGTACTTTCACTACTGCAGTTGAAGGCAAGCAATGGTTGGTCCGATAAGAGCTTTACTGAGCTGTTGTGGCTCCTGGGGGACTTGCTTCCAGAGGGTAACGTGTTGCCTACAACTACGTACCAGGCCAAGCAGGTTGTCTGCCCATTTGGGATTTGGAAGTACAAAGAATCCATGCATGTCCAAACGATTGCATATTGTATCGCAATGAGTTTGCAGACATGGATGCCTGTATTGTTTGCAAAGCAAAGCGGTATAAGGGCAACGATGATGATATCAAAGTAGATGATGTCGGGGTGAAGCGTAAGAAGAAGAGGTGTCACTGTAAGGTGGTGTGGTATTTCCCTATAATTTCGTGTCTGAAGCGATTATTTGCGAACAAAAGGCATGCCCAATTGCTACGATGGCACGCCGAAGAGCGTAAGAAGGATGGAATGCTCAGACACCCTGCTGATTCTGTGCAATGGAGGAACATCGATAGGAAATATAAGAAGCACTTTGCATATGATGTGAGGAATATAAGGTTCGGGTTGAGTACGGATGGGATGAATCCTTTTGGCAACATGAGTAGTCGTCACAGCACTTGGCCGGTGACTTTATGCATCTACAACCTTCCTCCATGGCTTTGCATGAAGTGAAAGTACATTATGATGCCACTACTGATTCAAGGGCCTAGGCAACCTGGCAATGATATCGATGTGTACCTCAAACCATTGGTTGAAGATCTAATATTGTGGAACGATGGTGCACAAGTATGGGATGAGTATAAAAGAGAAAACTTTATCCTACGGGCATTGTTGTTCGTAACCATCAATGATTACCCTGCTCTTGGCAACCTATCGGGCCAGACGACAAAAGGCTTCAATGGATGCGTCCAGTGCTTGGGTGATACAGCTAGCCGGTGGCTGAAGAATTGCCGAAAAATGATTTACATGCAGCATCGTAGGTTCCTCCGCAAGGATCACCCGTACCGCAATAATAAGAGTGCATTTGATGGGACAAAGGAAACTGCCTTAGCTCCAAAGAATCTCACGGGGAAACAGATATTTGCGGCCGTAAAGGATATCACAGTTATTCACGGAAAGGGACCCGGCAGTACATCTATCCCGAGTTCCCGGGGTAAGGATCATTTATGGAAAAAGAGATCAGTATTTTGGATCCTACCTTATTGGCAGCACCTGCAAGTTCGACACGAAATTGACGTCATGCACATAGAGAAGAACGTGTGTGATAGCTTGCTTGGTATCTTACTAGACATACCTGGCAAAACGAAAGATACACTCCAAGCACGGATGGACCTCAAAGATATGAAACTCAGGAAGGAGCTGCATCACAAAGAAATGGATACGGGCAAAAAGTATCTTCCCGTAGCCTGCTTCACTCTGAGCAAGAAAGAGAAAATTAGCATTTGCGAATGCTTGCATGGAGTCAAAGTTCCGTCTGGTTACTCTGCTAATATAAAGAGACTAGTCTCAATGAAAGACTTAAAATTAATTGGTATGAAATCTCACGATTGCCACGTGATGATGACACAGATGCTTCCAATTGCAATTAGGGGTGTTCTGCCAGAGAAAGTCCGAGACCCAATTATCAAGTTGTGTTCATTCTTCAACGCGATTTCACATAAGGCCATCGATCCGTTAAAACTACATAAGCTGCAGGAAGACGTGGTCCACACTTTGTGCAGGCTTGAGATGTGTTTCCCTCCATCTTTTTTTGATATTATGGTCCATCTCATTGTTCACATTGTGAAGGAGATACGGATTCTTGGTCCCGTATTTCTACATCAGATGTACCCTTTCGAGAGATTCATGGGGGTTATAAAGAAATATGTTCATAACCGACATCGACCAGAAGGCTGCATTGCCGATGGCTGGGGAACTGAGGAGGTCATTGAGTTCTGCGTCGATTATATGGACCTCAAACCGATTGGTGTGCCTGTAACTCGGCATGAGGGGAGGCTACAGGGTAAAGGGACACTGGGCGAGAAATTTGTACGTACTAGCAATCTAGCTTCATTTACACAAGCACATTTCACAGTTTTGGGACAATCAGTTGTGGTGGCCCGTTTGACAACATGCACAAGAACATGCTATCCAGAACCAACCCGGGGAGGTCAGAGGTTTGGCTCGCGAGAGAGCACAGGGATAACTTCGGCGATTGGTTGCGTAGACACATTATGCATACAGAGACAGACTGCACTCAGTTGAAAGAGTTAGCTCAGGGACCGTCATGTACATTTCGGACATTCCAAGGATACGATATAAATGGTTTTACATTTTATACAAGAGCGCAAGATAAAAAGAGCATCAACCAAAACAGTGGTATCCGTATAGATGCCTATGACAGCAATGGAAATAGGCAAACCAACTACGGATTCATAGAAGAGATTTGGGAGCTTCACTATGGACCTTTAAAGGTCCCTCTCTTTCGATGCCAATGGGTCAGACTTCCAGGGGGCGTGAATATCGACAAGTACGGTATCACTACTGTGGACCTCAAACTCGTTGGATACAGAGAAAAACCATTCGTGCTTGCTAATTCTGTTACACAAATCATCTTCGTAACTGACCCGGCTAACAAGCAGCGCCACGTGGTTATGAGTGGAAAAAGAAGGATTGTCGGGGTTGAGAACGTTGTTGACGAGGAAGAGTACAACCAATTCGATGAGCTTCCGCCTTTCGGAGAGGATGTTGACCTAAGTATCATGGAAGAGACTGACGAAGCTACATACATACGCCGCGATCATAATGAAGGCCGAATCGTAGCTTAGCTGTAGTAATGAAATGTATGTTTTCTTTTGTACACACGACATGTATTGAACTTCAACCATTTTGCGAATATGAGTATTTGGAATTTATATTGCATTAGCAATCTTATTCATCACCTCTAAAAACTTTTACTAAGTTTGGAAATGATTTACTAATGTTAGAAAATGAAAAATCACCGTGTGGTATATCGTTGCCGGTTGGAAAATGGGCCGGCAGTGATGTTCCTTACCCCTGCCGGTTTTACAATTGAGTCGGCAGTGATATATTGTTATCACTGCCGGCGACATCTTCAACTGGCAGTGGTATAGAATTATCACTACCGGTTAACTCATATAGCCGGCAGTAATAGTATTATCACTACCGGTTGTTATGGTCAACCGGTAGGGAAATATTATCACTGCCGGTTGGTATTTTCAACCGGCCGTGATAGTCTCTATAATTTCAAAGGGCGCGCTCTCCTCCCTCATTTACCCTAACTTAGCCGTCAGACCCGAGCTGCTCTCACTGCCGTCCCCGAGCCCAACGCTGCCTCCCCGAGCCCGGCGCCCCCCCCCCAGAGCCCTGCGCCGCCCTCCCCGCCGTCCGGGAATGCCCCTCGAGCTTGGCGCCGCCCTCCCCGCCGTCCGGGGACGCCCCCCGAGCCCGACGCCGCCCTCCCCGCCGTCTCTCTCTCTCTCTAACTTGAAAATGTTAATTAAGATAATTAAGCATGTGTTAATATTAGATTGAATGTTGTCTTCTGTCTGTTGAGTGAATGGCCACTATTTTAGGGGAGGTGCTGTCGATTTTTTTGTTAGGTTCAGCAACCTTCAGTGTTTTCTAATCTCAATTTTAATGGTTGCCTTTGACGTAGCCTCCTCGTAGTTGTGGCAAAAGCTAATTTATGATAAACTTGCTAGGAATGACCTCTAATCAGGGACAAGTGCCAGAGGGAGTGCCGCCCTCGAATATAGATGAAGTAGGAACGGGTAGCCCATTGTACTACCTGAACCTACAGGATATTGATACAGCGTCCCTCCAACCTGGCGCCGCTGCCATGGACCAACCTGGCGCCACTGACATGGACCAACCTGGCGCCACTGACATGGATCAAGATGACGCCACTAACATTGGCGAGGTAAATTATTAGTACATTGTGACTCCCAACACATAGTAGTGTCAGACGACTAATAAGAAGATCCATTTGCAGGCTCAAATGGATGATGAACAAAGGGGACGCGTAGGCCGTGGTCCAAACAAGATGCCTAAGGGTGTTCACAATATAGTACAACTCTCGGCGGTCGGGGAACCTGAAATACCCCAGTCATTGTTGGCTCCGAACAGGACAGCCTGCGGATTACTTGCTAGGGATAATGTGCCGATCAGCTACAGATCATGGACCGGCCGCCAAGGTGTCCAATGGGTGGTTCCTGATGACCTGAAGGACTTGCTGTGGGACAAGCTAAAAGAAGTATTCCAATTCCCCGAAGGGTCCGAGGTGGTTGCAAAGAAACGTGCACTATGCATCATGTGCATAGTGTGGAAGAATTGGAAGACGACACTGAACAAGAACTTTGTGAAGAAGAACGAAATGCCAGATTTTAACTTGTACCCAAAGATAATGGAGTTCTGGGAGGACTTCGTGGCGTACAAGAATTGTGAAGAAGCCCAGATAGTGAGTCAGAGGAACAAGGCTAACGCAGATAAAAGTACATACCCTCACACACTAGGCACTGGTGGCTACGTGAAGAAAATACCTGCATGGGATAGGAGTGAAGAAGAGCTAATCCGCAGGGGCGTCATTCCTACGACTGCCGAGTTGAGCGAACGATCAAAGCACTAGTTGCTTGCGAGGGGGGCTTCTGTCTCAGAAGATGGCAGCTTAAGCTTCAAGAGCGATAGAACCCAGGAAGTGTCGCGAAAAATTGCAGATGCTCACGCGCAGTCCTCCCAAGGCTTTTTCACACCACGAAGGGAGAATGATGAGCTGAGCGTTGCCCTAGGTAACAAGGAGCACCCTGGTCGCACCCGAGGAGTTGGTTTGGTGCCGTGCAAAGAAGGCTTCCCAGCTGACGCATCATTGTACAAGCGGCCGAAGAGACTAAGAGAAGATCAACTGGACCATCAAATAAAAGATGTTGTGGCAAGAGCATTGGCGAAACAGAGAGCGGAGCTGGATAAGGTTGTCGAGCAAGCAGTAGAGAGAGCTCTCAGCTCACGAACATCACCTAATGACAGCCCTCGAAACTTCAGTCACGATGTTCATAAGAGCAGTTGCGCGTCCACAGGGATCCCTGAAGAGCATGGACTCCATTTCCCAGTGGATGACATCACAGAACTGACACCGTGCAAGCTGCATTTGTCCGCACATAGCTTTACCTTCAAGATGGCTGATGGCAGGGCTTGGCCATGCGGCTTCTCGCGAGTTACGCCTTGCCGCCGATTCACAGGATTTGCCAGGGTCGAAGTGGACAGTGTAGTCCGGCAATACCGCAAAATGGAGGTAGAGATCCCTGGTGAGTATGGGAACAAAAGACTTGGAGAAAACGTGCATGGCTTCCTCGCGTGGCGCAAGAGCTTGATTATGTTTGGTTCGGACGATGAGGATGACAAAGACGACGGCGATGATGATCCTCAGCCGTACACTCCACGCAGAAACTTGTCGCTAGGGACAAGTCCAACCCCCTGCCGGCACCTACAGCTAGGAAAAGTCCAAGTCCCCCACCGGCACTAACAAGGAAAAGTCTGTCTCCTTAGCCGGCACCATCCAGGCAAAGTCCGTCTCCTCCGCCAGCACTAACAAGGAAAAGTTTGACTCGAACATCAGCACCATCTTGGAAGGCCGCACTGTCTTATAGAAAATCTCGGTCATCTTTGAAGACATCACAACCTCAGAAGAAATTACCAGCCGTGATGACTGAAGAAGAACGAAAAAAGGAAATAAGCGCATGTGTAACTTCTCACTTCAAAAAGAGGACATCGCCTTCGAAAACTAAAGTTGATGCTAATGCGCAGCAGTTTTTCTTGAGTATGGCAGAAGGCAAATAGTCAGGGGTGGCTTCTGAACCTTCAAAAATGTCAGACTACGAGCGCATCTCCAGAAAGCAATACTTGAAGGAGGCTAGTGCGGACGCGTTGAAATCACATGAAAGAGATATTGCTGAACAACTTCGTGTTCACAAGGCAGGTCTAAGGTGGAGGTTCGTTAACTGGCAACCACTGGTTGAACCAGCTCATGTAGACCACCTAACAACACAATTGCGGCGCGTCCATCACTGGTACATGCAGCAGAGCAGAAATGGCATGGATGCATTCCCAGTCAAATACAAAGAATCGGATTTTCACAATGGGGATAATACCTTCTGGGTGGTTTTCCTCGAATTGTATATGTTGTACCAGCAAGATGCCCTGGACGTGAATATAGTCAGAGTGTGGACTTTGTAAGTTTCAATTTATATTATTGTATATATATTCATGTACCACCGAACTTCATGTCTAACTTCTTTCTTATATATGCAGAATGGAGACACATACATGTAGAATAAATGGCAATGAAAACCTAGGATTTATTGATCCGGGGATTGTCAACGAGGAGATTGTCCAGCAGGACCCAATTTTTCTTGAAGAGCATTTATTTAATACTTTCTTGAAGCTGCAATACAAAACCTCCATACTTTTACCCTATAACTTTAAGTACGTATTACACTACTTCTAATATCGTTTTACTATTTTTACATGACACGATGTGGGACTAATAGGCTATGTTAACATATATATATATGAACAGGTTTCACTGGGTCCTCCTCGTCATCGAGTTAGATGCTAGCAGGATTTTTGTCCTGGACTCGATGAGAAAACCCCTTAAAGATTATGGAAACTTTTTCGACATGATGAACAGGTAAACTCGATCGTTGCGTTATTGCTGTAGTAATATTCCATTCAATTGCAGTTAAGATTAATTACTATTTAAAATCATTCACAAGGCATTCCAAAAATATTGCAAGAAAAGTCTTCGGCATCGTCCCTACATGAAAACTTTCCAAATAATAATGGACTTTCCATGTATGAGATATGACCCAGGAAATAATTTATGCGCATACTACGTATGCTCAAAAATGCATTCAATTACGACGGAGAGTGTCGGCTATAACGAAGCCATGGTATATAATTAGGACATTGATCCCTACTTTTCATTCATTTAATACATATCATCATTCATTTAATTTCTCTTTTCTTCAATAATAGCGCTCCAGGTTGAAAACCAATAAGTTACTTCTAACAGAAGTTTTAGCAATTCAAGAGCAGATGGCTGGATTCATTCACGATCAAATCATCAATCCAAACGGCGAGTTCCATGAGAAACTTTAATTCTACTGGAGTCGTTGAAAACCATAATTGGATTAGATGTACTAACACTATAGTTGTAAACAGACGATTGTAAAAACTAAATATTGTGATGCTTTAATATATTTCAATTACAATTTAACGATGCTTTATATACTATATATTTGAAGGCAACATATCCTGTGCACGCTGGGCTTCCCGTGTACACACCGTGCACACTACCTAATAAAATTGATGAAAAACTTTGAAAAATTTTGCAGATGTACTTCGAAGATGACTCTACGTATGTATAAAATTGTAGGTTCAAATTCAAAACATATGAAGAGTTACAAAAAAGAGAATAATTTTTTTTCTGTTTTTTGTAACTCTTCATATGTTTTGAATTTGAACCTGCAATTTTATACATACGTAGAGTCATCTTCGAAGTACATCCGCAAATTTTTTCAGAGTTTTTCATGTGCAAATTTTATACATAAGGCGTTGTACAAAATATTTGTTTCAAATTATATAATGTAAAGAAAATATGAGAAAAATTCCTCACTGCCGGTTCGTCCAAGAACAGACAGTGATATACATATCACTGCCGGATTGCAGTATAGGCCGGCAGTGATGTATATGTATCACTATCAAATTGTGGTATAGGCCGGCAGTGATGTATATATATCACTGCCGGATTTATTTTGAGCCGGCAGTGATATTCAGGTATCACTACCGGTTTTAGTGTGAGCCGGCAGAGGTATCTTTTATCACTGCCGGTTCCTGAGCCGGCAGTGATAATCCCGAGTATCACTGCCGACCAATCACTGCGGCTGCTATAACCGACTGTGATAGCGTTTCCTAACCGGCAGAGATTGCCTATCCTGTAGTAGTGTCTGTTGCAGGAAGGGGTCAACTTCCCAAACCAGTAAGTTAACTATCTTTTCAAATTTATAAACCTGATAATTGGATACTTCCTATTTCTAATTTATCCATGTGGCAATATATATGCGTGGCTCATTCCCTTAACTTCTAATATGATTGATTCTAGGAAGCGGAATTTGAATACATATATTCGTTGGTTAGCATCTCAGATCTTCATGCGAACACATAACGTTATACTTAAAATTTTTCTGTTCACATAGTTGTAGTTTTATGCACAACGTTTCTCTGTGTGAAGAAATAGCACCTTAGTGTAGTTTCAGTCTCTGTGTGACCTGTGATGTATTCTGTCTGATGTGACCATCTTCTACTTGTCAACTTTGAAGTGGACCTGTAGAAGTTATCTACTCTGCTGTAATTCAGTGGTGTTGTTTTTAGATATTCATGGTCAACTAAAAATTGGAAACTTTGCCTTGAAGTGGACTTGTAGAAGTTATCTCTCAATTGATTAGTAGTAGTCAGTTGACTCTCTTAGTTGATTTCTGTATTTTTTGCATTATGACAAGCTTTGGTATGCTGATGCAATTTTGAAGTGCAAAAATACTATTAACGCCATGCTAGCAACTATCTTACTTTGGTATGCTGATTATTTACTTTGCATTATTTAATGTTTATAGATTATTTTCTATAAACATTAAATTTAAGTTTTTATCAATAATTGGTTGCTAATGTGAGCAATATCTGCAGAGGGCTAGAAGCTTGATGGTCTATTATTCCTGGTGTCTGTGGAATGCTTATCTACATCATGACCACGTTTGAGATGTTTGTCGAACACTTATCTACATGTTGACCGTGTTTGAGATGTTTATGGAACGCTTATCTACATGTTGACTGTGTTTGAAATGTCTGTGGACTGCTTATCTACATTCTGTTAACTCTGTGAAAGATGTTGAGATAGTGAACTGTTCACTAGTGTTTCTTGTTGATTTTTGAAGCTAGTGAAAGATGTTAATTTTGTTATCTAAATTTTTGAAGCTGTTCACTAGTGGGCTGCTTATCTACATTCTATTTGATGATTACTCGCTGAAAACACCTGGCTGTGAAGTTTTTGAAGAATTTTCAAGTTCATCTCATTGTCTGTGGAATGCTTATCTACATGTTGATTGTGTTTGAGATGTCTGTGGACTGTTTATGGTTGAAAATGTTTTGATGCATCATGTTGAAAATCATTTCACTTGTTTTATGAACACAGAGCACTTGTTTGTGCTTATCTAATAAGCAATCCAAAACCTAAAGATTTTGTGGACAGACTACAGAGATGGAGGTAAAAATAGCAACGTATATTCATTGCCAAAGGAAAACCTTCCTATGGTATATGAAAGAGGACTTGAACTATCCAAGTAACCAATCATTATCTCATACCATCCAGGATCATCCTATTCAAATAACCATACAAAATCTTGTACCATCCTATTCAGGCAACCAAACATCATCTTGTACCATCCCGCACCATTCCATCGAAGCAACCAAACAAAATCTTGTACCATCCCATTCAGGCAACTAAACACTCTCCCTGTACCATCCCATCCAGGATCATCCCATCCATCCTGTACCATTCCATCCCATTCAGCCTGGTACATCCAACCAAACGCACCCTAAGTTTTAAAAATTTTCAAATAAATTTTAGTAGGGTTTATCAAGTTTCAACCAAAAAATTTAAAGAAGTTTTATAGGATTTTTTAAGTTTAAACTTAAATGTTTCAAAAAGTTGTAAAAGGTGTTAACATGTTTTATTGAGTTTCACATAAAGTTTTAACCAAGCTCATTAGAACAAGAAAATAAAAAAATATCGGGCATACTCACATACAACCCTCGTTCCACCCTTGCCACTCACCAGCACCAACGCCTCCTCCCCGTGCTCGTCTAAGTGGGGTGAAACCAAAGCTCAAAGTCGTTTGTGACGCATGTGGCGGTGAAGTGGAGCCATGAGGCATCATGGGCGGAATCAGCATTGGATCACTCTATGGCCCAGAGAGGAGGCAGGGGAGGGTCATAGGGATCTGGCGGATCACATCGTTGGTGATGAGGAAGACGATCGCGCTGCTACCGCTGCTGCTATGCACCCCACGTTGTTGGATGCATCACTTGCTCGCGCATAACAAAAATCCCCTACAGTCATTGGGCCTATACGCACCGCGCTCCCCCACAGTTGACACACCAGCACGCGACCAAGTTTGCCAAATATGATGGTTTAGATTGACATAGTGGTTGCGCATGCGAGAGAGAGAGGGTGGAGAATGAGAGAGATGACGGACGAGAGGTGGAGAATGAGTTTAAGGAGACACAGATGAAGCTAGGCAAAGTGAATGAAAAAAAAACTAGATGGTTAGAATTATATGTGGGGATTTGATCAAAGTGATGTGTGCTATACCGCCATTTCAGAAGAAAATGGTATAACATGGTTAGTATTTATGCACTGAAACTAGTAGCGGGGTGAGAGGAGTGGACACAACTCGTGGGCCTATTGGGATAAGATTCTATCCCTATCCTTTCTTACTGGACACGCTTACAATCATATCTTTCCTAACAAGAATCAGTTGCCATCCTCTGACCTCCCTTGTTAGGTACGGTATTTATGGCCCGTGTGGTGTCCGATCTCACGCAACTGGCTCGGCCCATCCCTTCTTGGTTGGCCCTCACAGCCTGCCGCGCAGATACCCATGGCCCATATATTCCACACCGATGGTGGAGAATAATGATGGTGAACGGCGATGATAGGATGCATGGCAAACGGAGGCAGCACCTACGTGGCAAGATCTAGACCAATCCTCCTAGATCTAACAGTTGATCTTAAGTTAAGACTCCACGGTGAAGACAATGGTAGTGCACTCACCGGACTTGGGGAAGATGACCAAGAACACGGCGCTATGACAAAGAATTCGGCTCGGGTCTTCATTGGTCTGGTGCGATAAAACGTGATGACCTCGGATCTGGATTCAAGCATGGCAACGAGGTTTCAACAGCGACGGAGATTATGAGAAACCATGGCAGCACGTTCTTCCAATTTTAGCGAGCTCATTCTCCTCGATCATAGCACCTCGGTCGATGGCGTCTAGGGAAAATGAAGTGACATGGGGTGAGCTAATCAATGCAGGGGGTTGAGCACATTAAATACCCCCCTCGGTGTCCGCGAATCTTGCGATAACCAAAGCGAATAAGGCGCGGTGGCGGAGTCCAGCGGAATCAACGTGGCTCGATCTTGATTGCACACATGTCGATGATCAGAAGACTTCCGTGGCGCGACGACGTGAAGAGATCACGACCGTTGGATTGAAATCCGACAGTCGGCGATATTAGGGTTAGGGTTTGCGGGTGAGTGGCTGCGACAGCGGTGGGTTGGGTTGGGCTGGCGCGACTAGATTGGGCTGGGCCCTAATGGGTTTCGGCGCAAAGACTCCAAGCATTTTCCTGATTTCTCATTTAAAATAATACTAAAAATTAACCTAAGTCAAAATAAATAGTAAAAATATATCAAAAAATTCTGAAAAATATTTTAAGACATTTTAAACTAAAATAAAATATTTTTATCAAAAATTTATTTAAGCTTTTCAAAAAAATTTAATACTTTAACAAAAGGCTTAATTCAAATAAATTCTAAAAAATTCTTATAAATTCAAAAGGCATAATAAATTCAAGAAATGCAAAAACTAGGGTGTTACACTATCTTTATCTCTTCCTGTGGCTCCTTGGTGCTTGGTTGTCTTCTGGTCTTGATGTGGCTTGTGGCCTTCTTACTCCTATTGACTTGATGGTCCTGGTTATGTTTGCTCTCTTGTGCTTGAGCTCTCTTGTGTGCTCTAACTTTGGGGTGGTTGCTGAGATGGTGTGCTTGGGAAGCTTGTGCTGGAGGCTTGCCTTATAGGCTTGGGCACATATGCCTTATGAACTAAGGCTCTGAACTTGGTAGCTTCGGCAAAAAATCTATCCTATTTCACAGTAGCTCAAGGATATTCATTTTATTGTGGAACTTTACCCTGTTGTTGTGGGGATTTACTTTTTTATCACGTGATATTTTTACTATTTGTGTATCTACAAAATAAATGTTCACATTTGTTTAATTGCTGAATGATGAAACTCTAATTCGTGAGAAGTACCGACTTTGCCCCGGACGAATCTGGTATCTCAATGAGCGATACCAACTCATACGGTCTAACAACATCTCTATTTTTTAATTTTCTTGTCTTTTTAATTTATTGCCTCAGATTTTATATGCACAAAAGATTTACTGATATTTTCAGGATTACAAACGAATATCAAAAGAAGTGTAGCTTTTTAGGAATTTCAATATTCATGCAATTTTTATTTTTGGGATGTAATTAAATATTCTTGTATATTGTAATTAATATCTTGTACAATATTTGCAAAGGATAAGGTGTAACTAATCTTTGTCGCTTAATTTAATTGTATGTGTTATTAACTAGGTAGAATGTGCGGTGCACGCCGCACCGTGTAAAATTTGCTCTGTTTTTTTTCTAAAAAAAGGATGCAGAAGGACCTTAATATATTTTTTCGGGACGATCTTAACACTCTATACGTTCACCGGTGAATAATACATGTTTCGAAAAATATTATAGATCGAGTTGCAAAAAAAACTATAGAGATACAGCTGTACACATACATTTCTTATTCTGAAGAATATCAGAAATCAAGTTACAAAAAAATAGAGAGATAGAGTTGTACACATATTTCTTTTAACGAATTTGGTTAACACTTTATTATTACCCGGTCAACCTTCTTTTGTCGAGTATAACACTCTATGTGTTAACCGGGTAATAATACATGTTCCGAAAAATATTAGAGATGCCAACCTTCTTTTGTCGAGTTTAGCACTCTATGCGTTCACCGAGTAATAATACATGTTTCAAAAAATATTAGAGATCGAGTTGGAAAAAAAGTCTAGAGATAGAACTGTACACATATTTCTGTTGACGGAAATATTTTTTTCGAGAAAAACGGAGAAAGGACCTGGACACATATTTCTTTTGACGAATTTGGTTAACACTCTATTATTACCCGGTCAACCTTCTTTTGTCGAGTTTAACACTATGTGTTAACCAGGTAATAATACATGCTTTGAAAAATATTAGAGATGCCAATCTTTTTTGTTGAATTTAACACTATGCATTCATCGAGTAATAATACATATTTCGAAAAATATTAGAGATCGAGTTGGTAAAAAAAGTCTAGAGATAGAGCTGTACACATATTTCTGTTGACGAAAATATTTTTTCCGGGAAAAACGGAGAAAGGACGTGGATGTAAGGGACATGGACCTATTTTTTAATTTTTTGGACCAGAGCGCTACCTTGAAAAATTAGAAAAGGGCTCGTTCATGATTTGTATTTAATAAGAGTTTTTTTCTTAAAGTAACGAACGAGGGACCTAAACGCAATTTGGAAGTGTTTTTCTTACCCTCAATAAAAAATTCCGAAGAACCTTTTAGTAATTTTATAGGAACCTATCCGTAATTTAAAGAAAATGGAGAGACTTCTTTGCAAAATATAGGAAGGTGATGTGGAGGCCCAAATAAGCTCCAAAACTTCCAGACATAAGAGTCTTATTATTATTGTGACACCACAGAGTGTCGAAACCTTATATAATGTGACTGTTGAGGTCAAAAAACATTATAAAATGTGAAATCAAGGTTAAAACCATAAGGTATGGAGGTTAATAGCGTTTCCGGGAGTTTGGGCCTTTTCGGGGAGTTTTGGGCCTAAGAGAAGGGGTTGTGGGCTTTGGTGGGATGGAGTTTGAGTCCAATTGGGAGTAGGAGTCCTGGTTGGGGGCCTCTCCCTGCCCTTTATTGCGCCCCCACCCCTGCCCCTTGCGCCCCCAAGATGCCCTAGCCGCCCCCACACCTCTCCACCTCCTCCTTCTGGCGCCTCCACCTCCCCCATTGCTCCCCATTGCCCCACCACCTCTCCACCTCCCTTGCTGCCCCTAGGGGAGTTCTCCATCTCAACACCTCTAAGATCCATCCGTTGGAGCGCTCCACGACGAGGAGATCCGGCGGAATTGGAGCGAGGAAGGAGATCGCGCGAACCGGGAGGAGATCCGTTGGGTTTTCGGTCGTCGGGCGAAGGTATGGCCACGGGGATCCTTAGGGTTCATCTAGGATCTGTTCTAAGGGGTATTATCATGTTTTTAGATCAATTGGTGGTGCTGGAATTGAGTAGATTAGATGGAATCTTGAGTTTGCCACGTTCTCTGTTTCGGGCAGCATGAGCAGTCGACCTAGGGTTTGGGTTTTCGCCAATTTAGATTCGGAATTTGGTCGTACGGCTGTTGAATGAGTTGTAGGTAATTTCAATACCTTTCAGTGGGTATAAAGAACGTCCAATTCTGCCCAGCCGTTTGAAAGTTATGATCGTTTTACCGAACGTATTAAAATCTGTGATGTGATTGGAGCAGATCACGGTATTTTGTAGATTAAACAACTTTAGAGTCCGAATCAGTCTTTCTGTATACTTAGAAAAAGTTAGGAAATTTCCTAAGCAACGCGAGGATGTACTCTTTTATTCGATTCGGAGTCTCAGAACCCGAGTTATGCCTTTTGGAAGGCTGCTGTCCCGACGGGACAGAACCTTTGTTTTTTGGTTTAGCGAGTAGTTTGCGATGTCGGGTTAGAAGAGGGTTTGCCTACTGTTTTGTGGACATGTTTGTGAGTGTGTGGTACCTATGTGTAGGTGGTGTGACCCTGGGAGTGCCTTCTACTTCTCGCCAATCCGACGCCCGTGGTTGAGGCAAGTGTATTGGAATGGGTAGCGGCATGTAGTTGCTAGATTGGTTGAGATTGAATTTGAATACATGATATGTTCACATGCCATGCCTTAATGATTGCCAATGATATGATGAATATGTTTATTATGTTATGATGCCATGTGTTAGTGTACAAGTTATTTATGAAGTTGGCATGTTTGCATACATGGCATGTAACATGGCCCAGGCGGTGAGAAAGTCATAACTAATCCGGGGAAGGTCGGTGAGAAAGTTATGACTATTCCAGAGAGCCAATGAGTAAGTCCTACATCGTGATTCCATTCACCGCGGTGAACGGAAGCGAGGAGTAGGCACCCTCCATCTTCGGAATGGAAGGGGGGAGAGGGTGCATACCGACGGGTGTGTACTCAACCATACCGGTATGAGTTTCCAAGGAGATATGAGCATCGCATCGCATTGCATACATAATGATGATGATATTGATATGTGATCATGAATGAGATGATAGACATGATATGAGTGGTTGAAGCCATGTAATTGTTTTTGTGTACCATTGCAATATGCTTGCTGAGTGTTGAACTCACGCTTGTGCTTTCTTGTTGTTTTAGGTACCTTGAGATCGGCATGCAGGGAAGGGAAATAGTCACACTTCTACACGTAGCTTCACTCAATTGTCCCACAAGTCGTTCAATTGGTGAGTCTTGTGATATCTTCACTGATCACAAGAGCCTCAAGTACATCTTTACTCAGAAAGATTTGAACTTGAGGCAGAGGAGGTGGCTGGAATTGATAAAGGACTATGACCTCTCTATCCAGTACCATCCGGGTAAGGCAAATGAGGTGGCTGACGCTCTCAGTCGCAAGACAATGCCCCCTGTCGTAGATTGTCTTGTTGCTGATTTTGAGCGACTAGGAGTCTCCTACTGCTTTGCGGGACCGTGCAAGCTGAAACTCAATTGATTCTTGAGTCAGCGATTCCCGAGCGTGTGCGGGAGGCACAACAGCAAGATCGTTTGCTCCAGCAGGTGAGGAAACGCCTTGAGGATGGCAAGTCTGGAGACTTTACCGTTGATGATATGGGAGCTTTGAGGTTTCAGGGTCGTCTGTGTGTGCCTCAGAAATCCCAAGTGAAAGAGGATATTTTGAGAGAGGCTCATCGCACCCCGTACACGGTCCATCCTGGGGAGACCAAGATGTACAGGGATTTGAAAAAGAATTTCTGGTGGAAAAGGATGAGAGTGGATATTGCCAAGTATGTGGCGTCTTGTGGGATTTGTCAGAAGATCAAGGCTGAACACAAGCGTCCTGCTGGTCTGTTGCAGCCATTGGAGATTCCTGTGTGGCCATGGGATGACATCTCCATGGATTTCGTGGTTGGCTTACCTCGTACTCCACGAGGGAAGGATGCAGTTTGGGTTGTGGTGGACCGTCTCAGCAAGTCCGCGCATTTCATTCCTATCCGCACTACCAATTCAGCGAGCGAGTTGGCTCCCATCTATGTGCGGGAGATTGTGAGACTGCATGGTGTACCCAAGACCATTATTTCTGATCGGGATGCGAAGTTTGTCTCCAAGTTTTGGGAGAGCTTGCAGAGTGCTTTGGGTACACAGCTTCGCCTTAGTACCACTTTTCACCCTCAGACGGATGGGCAGTCTGAGCGTACCATTCAGACTTTGGAGGACATGCTCAGGGCATGTGTGATAGCTTGGAAAGGTAGCTGGGAAGATCATTTGCCTCTGGCAGAGTTTGCTTATAATAAAAGCTATCATTCCAGCATCCGGGCTGCTCCTTATGAGGTACTGTATTGCCGGAAGTGCAGATCGCCGCTTTGTTGGGATGCTGTGGGCGAGAGAGCCGTCCTTGGACCGGATTCGGTTCAGCAGACTGTTGATCGTGTGGCAGAGGTACGGCAGAACCTTCTTGCAGCGCAGAGCAGACAGAAAAGCTATGCTGATGTGAGGAGGCGAGATTTGGAGTTTGAGGTGGGCGATAGAGTACTCTTATCTCCCACCAAGGGTGTGGTGCGTTTTGGCACCAAAGGAAAGGTCAGTCCGAGGTTTGTTGGGCCGTTTCCTGTTTTAGCTCGAGTCGGTAAGTTGGCTTATCGCTTGGAGCTACCGAAGTCTATGCAAGGAGTGCATAATGTGTTCCATGTCTCGATGCTGAGAAAATACTTGCATGATCTGGAGTTGGTGGTTCCGTTGGAACCATTACTGCTTGAGCAGGACCTGTAACATCCTCATTTTTGCTTTCTGGAGAAAAACCTAATTTAAATAAATTAAATTCAAAGATTGGAGTTTCTTTGGTGTTCATATTAACCTGCCATCCATTTTCCCTTCAAAATCGGGATTTAATTCCCCTCCGGTCGAAAAATCGAATTTTCCAATTCCCACCTGTACCCGAAATTTCACCCGAGTCCAAACATGCTCCAAAAATCCCAAAACCACTTCAATTGTGTTCCAAATATTCCAAAATGATTTTAGGAATCATTCCCGGGATTTTTGGACCTTCGCTCCTATTTTATCTCGCGCGGCTTTTGTTTAATGCCTGCGATCCGCACCTGAATATTTAATTCCACAAAATTCATCCAAATTCCGCGAAACCAATTTTATTGGGTCCCAAATATTCTAAAATGACTCTAGGAATTTTTCCGGAATTTTTAGACCATTTTTCCTAATTTTTCTCTAGGGTGGTTTATTCACGTAAAGGAGGGCCAATGGGGGAGCGCCACGTGGCATGAACAGTACCCATCTTCTACCTCTAGCCATGGCAAGAACAGAGAAGCTTCATGGAGCTCATCCATGGCTAGGGTTCTGTAACACCCCAAAATTTTACTTGTCCTAAATTCATGTGTGATTTGGCACTTTGGTGAATTTTTGGAATTTTCTGGAATTTATTTGGATTTATTTGGAATTTATTTGAATTTATTCCATTTTGAAATAATTAAAGAATTTAATTTTGCAAATAAAATTTTGTTGGAAATATTTTATTTGAGTCCAAAATGATCCAAAGTATTTTCCAGAATTTTTCTGAGTCATTTGCTATTTTTAATGAATTAAATGAATTACTAGGAATTATTTTAAATATTAAATCGCTGGAAAATCAAACTCGGGTCAAGTACTGTTCATCCGACCGAACCCGAGTCGGACTCGAGTCCGACCCGAGCCACGCGACTCGACCAAACCCACTCCTAAACCTAATCAATCCCAACCGTTGGATCAAGATCCAACGGCTGAGATCCGCCCGTCTGCGGTTGAGCCGTATCGGCCCGGATCCGATCGCGCCGTCGCGATCGTGGCCGTTGATCGCGCCACGTGGGCGGCTGAGAGTCGTCGTCTTCGCCGAGACCGAGCGGACTCCGGCCGAGTCGCGCCAGTGGATCGACTAGGGCTCCGCCGAGCACGCCTCCGGGGCTATTTAATGCCGGATCGCACCGAGTATCGCCGTGACCTTGCGCTACTTTTGCCCTAGCTTGCTAAGCCCTGGCAGCCGCCGCTTGCTCGGGATTGCTCGCCGTAGTAGCTAGGGTATCATGGTGGTTTTTCTCACCTTCCGCCGCCGCCGTCGCTCGAGGAGAAGGAGGTCGAGCAGGATCCCCGAGCCAAGGCGACTCGAGCGTGACCCGCGTCGCGGAGGAGCCCGTGGCGCGCCGTCGGGCTCGTCATCGTTCCGTCTCCGGTGCCCAAGCTTAGCGTGCCATCGCCAGGACTCCGCGAGCTACGTGGACCGTCGATCCAGATCGGACGGTTGAGGTGAGTTCACGTGTTCCAAACCCGATTAGATGCGGACCGTTGGATCAAGATCCAGCGGTTCACAATCGCCACGCGCCGTAGCAGTACTATTATAGGATTAGATCTGGACCGTTCGATCTAAATCGAGCGGCCCACGAGCATCGAGTAGTTTCAACGTGTTAAACCCTGGATCTAATCCGCGGTTGATTTTCAAACCAACGGCCGAGATTGCGCCACGTGTTGGGAAGGTGGACCGACGCGGTCGGCGTCGCTGTGGCGTGTGAGCGTGTCCTCGACACGCGGGCCCCGCATGTCGAGAGGGCCCACACGCCACCGCGTTGGCGTGAGACCCGCGACCGGCAGTGGAGTCCCACTGTCGACCTCACCCGAAGCCGTGGACCGGGTCCACGTGGACCAAACCGCGCCGTGGTGAGCCCATGAGCCGGCTGACGTCAGCCAACCAATCAGAGGCTGACACGTGTCCATGATGACGCAATAATTAATTTCCGAAAAAGAAAATGATTTATTAATTCGAAATATTGATTCAAATTTAGATTCAAACTTCAAACGCTTATAACTTTTGCGTTTCAACTCCGATTTGAGTGATTCAAATTTCTAAATTTGTATAAAATTGAGATCTACCTAAATATGAATTTTATTTAATTTTTGGACTAAAGTTTTTCTCTGTAATATTATATAATTGATTATTTAAACTTTAATAAATCATAACTTTTGTGTTTTAACTCCAAATTTGACGATTCCAGTTTCTAAAAATCCAGAAAATTATGTTCTCTCTGTTTATGGATTTTATTTGGAGTTTTGGGATGTTTTTGCCTATTGTTTATTTGTGTATTTGCTATTTGCACGCTTTACGAGTAGACGTTGAAGTCTGGGAGGGATTCGAAGGGAAGTATTGACTCAGGATCCAACTCAAGACCAAGAGCAAGTACTTTTTGAAGGCAAGTTGTGCTTTGACCATGTTGATCCTATTTGAAATCTATTTTGATTTAAACTATTGCATGCTAGATCAATTAGAAAGATACTTTGTTTAAACATGGGGTTAGATAAATACCAAATTGCTTTGTATGACACCTTGATTATCTAAGTATGTGCCATGATCCCTTGTCACCCTAGTTGTGGTTTACTAGTTGGACATTATTAAATTGCCAACATGGGTTTAGACCGTTGTAGTATCTTTGCTTAGACACGCTACGTGCTCATAACATGATTTTGGACAATCAAATGTTAATATTGACTTAATGATATCTTGAACCTGTTTTGGAAAAGTATCATGTGATGTTGATGGCACGTGGTGCATGGTAATCAGCGGGGTTTGATAAACAGATTTCGATCGGGGCATGTGGCAAGAGTAATCAGGTGGGCCGATTGTGGCATTGGGAGTGTTGATTTGGTTTTTCGGGTAGTCTTGCCTGGTCACTCTAAGGACTTAACCTTGCAAGCCTTTGAACTGGGTCATACTTGCAACCACATGGCTGGAATGGGACGGCCCTAGTTGACTAAGTCGCTAAGGACTCACTTGTGGAGCCTCAGGTGTCGATTACACCGTTTGTGTGATTGTGCGGGGAGCGTATCGTGGTGTGGCCGATACCCATCTAACGGTGTGTTGGTCCCATACTTCGCCTTGGCTAAGGGAAGGGATGGTGTAGAGCACGAACCGGAGAGGACCACTGTGTTGTTTAAAGCTTCCAAAGGCTTTGTTACTGAACTCGCCTTTGTGGTGTTTGTTGTATCTTGTGGGTAAAGTGCATAACCTCTGCAGAGTGTAGAATCTATTTAAATAGCCGAGTCCACGATCTTTGGACAATGCTCGGGAATTACAGTCAAGGGTTAGATTTTCTGAAAATAACTTGGATTTGAAAGGTGGGTTGGTTTAACAATGAAGATGATGGAAATGTGGTTTAGGATGGGGAAAAATGTTTATTAAATTTCTTGAAAGTTATTTACGCTTTACTTATTTCTCACGCTTTGAATCTACTTATATTACTTTTCAAATGTTTCTTTGCAAATATACCTTGAGCTATTCCTTTGTACCAAGCCATGCATATAGTATATTAGCTTGCATTACATGCATGACTTCTCGAGTACCAAGTACTCACCCTTGCCTCAACACAATACCAGTTGAAGAGGAGACTACGCCAGTTTCGGAGGAGGAATTCCAAGAGGACCCGTCTACTTAGGGATGCGAGCCCAGTCAGTTGCCTGTGGTATACTGGATGGCGCCACGAAGTTATTTGATTTTCCGCTGCTGTTATTTCTCTTTTAATAAGTTTCGCCTTGCAGGGCATATATTTGTAACTTGGCCATAAGGTCAAGTAACCTTTGGTTATTTAAATAAAGTACTTTGATAGTATCGATTGGTATGATTGTGATATTTACCAATGTTAAGACTGTGTGCACTAGCGCGTTCCTGGACTAGTGCTGAATACACAGAGGGTCCGGATTTGCAAATTCGGGGTCCCGACAGAGGTGGTATCAGAGCCATACTTGACTGTAGGCTCAACCCTAGCTAGAATGGTCGTAGTGAGGATAAAACCTATTTTCTAAAGCTAAAAATTTGTGAAGACAAGAAATGACATCTCGACTTATCCCCTTCTCTCTTTTCTTGTCTCTTGCTGAAATTTTCCCTTACCTTGTCACAATTTAAAAATTCCGAGTTCTTACGTAAAGCACTCTTGTGACAGATGGAGGAAGAGTTCAACTACGTTGATCTAGGAGTTGGTCACGCCGCGGAACTTTGGCATATGCTTCAGACTCTCGGAGATTTTGAGAAGCCCCAATACCAAGTGGAAGTGATCAGACAAGTGGAAGTGATCAGACAAGCGGGATTGATCAAGGCTTGTGACGTGAAGATTGAGGTACCTGCTAGGAAAAAGGGCCCAGGCAATCGCCCGATACACTGCACTGCCAGGAGATCTACAATGCAGATGGGTATCCAAGAAGTATCACGACGAGCAATGCGGCACATTACCCGTATCTACGCCAGAGAATTGGAGAGCACGGTGTTCCGTTATCATCCGCGCAGCGATAACCTTCTTGACCCGAAGGAGATTCAGGATGAGGATGCCACGGTTACACAGTTGGCACGATTTGTCGTCGCCCAGGAGGATGTACTAGATAATACAAGCAAGGAGCTACAGAAGGCCCGCAAGGAGATCACGACGGAGAAGAACAGATGGCGGGAAGCTCAAGAGCATGTGGCACACCTTCTACGAAGGATTGACGAGTTAGAGATGACTTTGTACGGACCAGACCCAGAGCCAGTACTCGAGCTACACGAGCCCGATCCAGAGGAGTCAGATCTCGATGAGGACACTGCTTCTTCGACTACCATAGAGGACACAGTTGCTGGACATGGCAATCGTTTCGCGCCTATGCCGCAGCATCCGCACCCAGGCCGTGGAGGTTTTCTCGATGAGTGAGCATAGGTTCTATAGTGAGACTCCTTCGCCGAGTCGAGTCATAGAATAAAGAGTCACCCTTTAGGCGTTAGACTTCAGAGTTAGTTCGATTTGGATTTGCTTTGTTTGCTGAGTGTGCAGTATGTGTTGCAAGGCCTTTAGGCATTGTAAGCAACCATACCAAGCTATTAATAATAAAGTTGGACCTTAAGGCTACACCTTTCGCCCCGCATAAGTTCCACATTACTTGTCTATTCTTGTTTCCCTCTCATCTCTAAACCTAGAGCAAACCGACAGATGGTGAACACCCGTGGAAACTTTGGAAGCAATGGGAGTGGTTCTCGCCCAGCAGAAAACCCCAATGATAGAGCACCAGCACCGCCAGTTGATATGCAGAATTTTGGAGCCTTTCTTGCTGCTCAGACTCAGTTGATGCATGCTATGATGCAACAAATGCAGCACGTCACTGCTCAGGCTACTGCTAATCAAGTTAATCAGGGACCACGCCAGAATACAAGACTGTCAGAGTTCATGAGAACTCACCCACCCACTTTCTCTGGGAATGCCAATCCATTGGAGGCCGATGATTGGTTAAGATCAATCGAGAGGAAGCTACACATAGCTCAATGCATAGGAAATGAGAAGGTACTCTACGCTTCTCATCAGTTGGAAGGAACAATGGCCGAATGGTGGGAGAACTACGTGCCACGCAGAGAACCCTCAAGATATCACTTGGGAAGAGTTCACAATTGCATTCCGACAAGATCATGTGCCTGAAGGAATCATGGACCTTAAGAAGGAGGAGTTCGAGCATCAAGCAAGGTAATCACCGATGGCCGACTACGAACAAGTTCACACGGCTAGCACGCTACGCTTTGAGGATGTAGCGACAGATAAATCCAGCATACCTCGTTTTATGAAGGGACTTAACTCGGGATTGCAAGTAGGGTTGATCACCCACACCTTTCCAGATTTCCAAGAATTGGTGAATAAGGCGCTTATTCTTGAGGACAAGCGCAAGGAACCGGATGAGAACAGAAGCGCAGGATGCAACAAAGAAGGATCACGTCAGGAACGCATAGCAGCGCTGAGAGTTGCACCAAATCAATTCTTGATTCCAACCACGAGAATGCAACAAGGACACCATCGGCACCAAGACACCGCCAATCGAACTACTGCACCCACTTCGCTAGAAACACTACTCGAGGCAACAAGAAGGAACAGTGAGACGCTGTTACAACCGCAACGAGCCAGGACACTTTGCCAACAGCTTGTCCAAAGAAGACAGCAGGAGTGACCCAGTTCGCTTCAATCTAGGAACCACCCGGCTAGGACGCCAAAGACCAGAGCCACACAGGACCGTGGTGAGAGGCCGAGTCAACCATGTCACTGAGATGCAACTTTGCAGAATGCTACGGACGTCGTCTTGGGTAAGTTACTTGTTAACTCGATACACCTGCATTTTGTTTGACTCTGGAGCTTCAGATTCGTTTGTTTCGCAAGGCTTTGCTACTAGAAATGATTTAAGGATTGCAAGACTTAAGTGCATGCTTTTAGTTCAAACCCTGGTTCCGAACTCCGAACGAAAGTAGGATGTTCCGGGTGAGAATCTTGATAGATGGAATAGAGTTCCTAGCAAACCTTATAATTTTGGAGACCCGGACCTTAGACGTCATATTGGGAATGGATTGGTTATCCAAGCACAAGGCTGTATTGGATTGTGGACGAAGGACTATCTCGATTGAGAGCCCGTGTGGGAAGAAAGTGGAATTTCAAGCCACTGCGATTAGAGATGGACAGTTGATGGTTAACAGTACCAAGGCAATCAGCATAGAGGATGTCCCAAAGAGTGAATGAGTACCCGATGTTTTTCCCGAAGATCTACGGTATGCCGCAGGCAGGGGACATAGAGTTTGTGATAGAGCTTGTACTGCACAAAGACCGATAGCAAAGAGACCCTATCGGATGTCTACCGAGGAGTTGGTAGAAATGAAGAAACAAACTAGAAGAGTTAATGGAGAAAGGATTTATCGGGCCGAGTTCGTCGCCGTGGGGAGCACCAGCTTTGTTTGTCAAGAAGAAGGACGGGAGTTTCAGGGATGTGCATTGACTACCGTGCACTCAATGAAGTCACCGTGAAGAATAAGTATCCGCTACCCAGGATTGATGATTTGTTTGATCGGTTGAGAGGAGCCGGAGTTTTCTCCAAGATCGATCCGAGATCGGGATACCATCGATTGAAGATCCGATCGTAAGATATTCAAGATCGCATTCTCGTCAAGATATGGACATTACGAGTTCTGATTATGTCCTTTGGGGTGACGAATGCGCCACTTATTTCATGAATATGATGAATAAGGTGTTCATGGAATATTTGGACAAGTTTGTTGTCGTGTTCATAGACGATATCCTAGTCTACTCCAAGACAGGAGGATGAACATGCCGAACACTTAAGGCGAGTTTTGGAAAAGGCGAGGGGACAGCAACTTTTCGCCAAGTTCAACAAGTGTGATTTTTGGAAGGACAAGGTGGAGTTTCTTGGACATGTAATGACCGCATGAGTCGCCGTAGATCCAAGCAAAGTAGAAGCTGTGTTACATTGGGAGCAGTAGAAGGCGTGACCCAGTTCGGAGTTTCCTTGGAATGGCAGGATACTACCGCCGTTTCATCGAAGGCTTTTCGACAATCGCGAAACCTCTTACGCAGCTTGCTAAAGAAGGAAAAGAAGTTTGCATGGACGCCGGAATGTGAGAAAGGATTTCAGGAGCTGAAAAGCGATTGGCGCCAAGACCGGTGCTAGTTCTACGGATGTTGCTCAAAGCCGATATTTATTGTGACGCATCGCGCCAAGGACTTGGATGTGTCTTGATGCAGAATGGAAAGGTCGCCGCTTATGCATCAAGACAGTTGAGGCCGCATGAGGAAAATTATCCGACACATGACTTAGAGTTAGGCTTTGTAGTGCATGCTTTGAAGATATGGCGTCACTATCTCGATTGGAAACAGATGTGAAGTATATACGGATCATAAGAGCCTTAAGTACATATTCACCCGATCGGATCCGAATATGAGGCAGAGGAGATGGTTAGAGTTGATCAAGGACTATAATGTTGGAATCCATTACCATCCGGGAAGGCCAGCGTAGTAGCCGATGCTCTGAGTCGGAAAAGCCATACCGTGAGTACGCGTTGCTAGCCACAAGTCGAGGATGAGTTATGTGAGGATTTCCGGAAAATGAAGATTGAGGTAGTACCTAGCGGATTCTTGGCGCATTGGAAGTAAAGCCTACCCTAGAGGATCAGATCCGAGAAGGACAGAAGGATGATGACAAGATCCGCAGGATTAAGTCCATCAAGGAGGAAGGCAAGGCAGAGGACTTCAAGTTGGATGAGCAAGGCACGTTGTGGATGAAGGATCGCATTTGTGTGCCTAACAAAAGGAGTTAAAGCAACTGATTACGGAAGAAGCCCATGACTCTAAGTATTCAATTCATCCTGAAGCGCCAAGATGTATCGAGGATCTCAAGGAGAGATTACGGTGGCCGAGTATGAAGCGTGAAGTTGCCGAGCATGTTGCATTGTGCGGCGTATGCCAGGAGAGTCAAGGCAATGCATCGAGACCAGCAGGATTGCTACATTGAAAATACCTGAGTGGAAGTGGGAGGAAATCGGAATGGATTTCATTACCGGTTTGCCGAAGACTCAAGGAGGTTATGACTCCATATGGGTTATAGTGGATCGCTTGACTAAAGTAGCCCATTTTATCCCCGTGAAGACCACTTACTCGGGAGATAAGTTAGCAGAATTGTATATGATCAGGATCGTCTGTTTGCATGGAATACCAAAGAGGATTGTATCGGACAGAGGTACCCAATTTACCTCAAGGTTCTGGAATAAGTTGCATGAAGCCATGGGAACCCGTTTGAACTTCAGTACAGCTTATCATCCACAGACGGATGGACAGACCGAAAGAGTCAACCAGATTCTGGAGGATATGTTGAGAGCTTGTGCATTGGCTTATGCTACCTCTTGGGATAAGAGTTTGCCGTATGCCGAGTTCAGTTACAACAATAGTTATCAGGCTAGTTTACAGATGTCACCTTTTGAGGCCTTTGTATGGTCGACCTGTCGGACGCCATTGAATTGGAATGAGGCCGTGGCGCCGTGTCTTTGGGCCTGATATTCTTCAAGAGGTCAAGAAGCGGATCGCTATGATTAGGGAAAGGTTGAAGATAGCCCAATCTCGACAGAAGAGTTATCTTTGACAATCGTCGCGAGATTTGAGTTTTGAACGAGAAGACTTTGTATACCTCGAGTTACGCCTCTCGGGAGTTAAGAGGTTCCATGCCAAAAGGAAACTTGCACCCGTTATGTTGGACCATTTAAGATTTTGAGCCGCATGAGGCGAAGTTGCTTATCACCGGAGTTGCCACGATCGTTGGCGAGGAGTACATGATGTATTCCATGTGTCCCGATTAAAGAAGTGTCTCCGAGTTCCCGAGGAGCAGACACGTTAGAATCAATTGAGTTGCAAGAGGATTTGACTTATAAGGAGTATCAGTGAGGATTACGGACACAATGGATCGAGAAACTAGAAACAAGTCAACTTCGTTTTGTAGAGTTCGATTGGAGCAATCATGAAGAAAGCGAAGCGACTTGGGAGCTGTGAAGAGGATTTGAAGAAAGAATTTCCAAACCTATTCCTTTAGTAAGCCACGAATCTCGGGACGAGATTCTATTAAGGGGAGGTTTGTAACACCCCAAAATTTTACTTGTCCTAAATTCATGTGTGATTTGGCACTTTGGTGATTTTTGGAATTTTCTGGAATTTATTTGGATTTATTTGGAATTTATTTGAATTTATTCCATTTTGAAATAATTAAAGAATTTAATTTTGCAAATAAAATTTTGTTGGAAATATTTTATTTGAGTCCAAAATGATCCAAAGTATTTTCCAGAATTTTTCTGGAATTTTTCTGAGTCATTTGCTATTTTTAATGAATTAAATGAATTACTAGGAATTATTTTAAATATTAAATCGCTGGAAAATCAAACTCGGGTCAAGTACTGTTCATCCGACCGAGTCGGACTCGAGTCCGACCCGAGCCACGCGACTCGACCAAACCCACTCCTAAACCTAATCAATCCCAACCGTTGGATCAAGATCCAACGGCTGAGATCCGTCGTCACGGTTGAGCCGTATCCGCCCGGATCCGATCGCGCCCGTGCGATCGTGGCCGTTGATCGCGCCACGTGGGCGGTGAGAGTCGTCGTCTTCGCCGAGACCGAGCCGGACTCCGCCGAAAGTCGCGCCGTGGCCAAACTAGGGCTCATGCCGAGCACGCCTCCGGGGCTATTTAATGCCGGATCGCACCCGAGTATCGCCGTGACCTTGCGCTACTTTTGCCCTAGCTTGCTAAGCCCTGGCAGCCGCCGCTTGCTCGGGATTGCTCGCCGTAGTAGCTAGGGTATCGTGGTGGTTTTTCTCACCTTCCGCCGCCGCCGTCGCCCGAGGAGAAGGAGGTCGAAAGGATCCGAGCCAAGGCGACTCGAGCGTGACCCGCCGTCGCGGAGGAGCCCGTAGCGCCCGTCGGGCTCGTCATCGTTCCGTCTCGGTGCCCAAGCTTGGCCGTGCCATCGCCGGACTCGCGAGCTACGTGGGACCGTCATATCGGATCGGACGGTTGAGGTGAGTTCACGTGTTCCAAACCCGATTAGATACGGACCGTTGGATCAAGATCAGCGGTTCACAATCGCCACGTGCCGTAGCGATACTATTATAGGATTAGATCTGGACCGTCCGATCTAAATCGAGCGCCCACGAGCATCGAGTAGTTTCAACGTGTTAAACCCTGGATCTAATCCGCCGTTGATTTTCAAACCAGCGCCGAGATTGCGCCACGTGTTGGGAAGGTGGACCGACGGTCAGCGTCGTCTGGCGTGTGAGCGTGTCACCGACACGCTGGGCCCCGCATGTCGAGGAGCCCACACGCCACCGCGTTGGCGTGAGACCCGCGACCGGCAGTGGGTCCCACTGTCGGCCTACCCGAAGCCGTGGGACCGGGTCCACCGTGGACCAAACCGCGCCGTGGTGAGCCCATGAGCGGTGGCGTCCACCAACCAATCAGAGGCTGACACGTGTCCATGATGACGCAATAATTAATTTCGAAAAAGAAAATGATTTATTAATTCGAAATATTGATTCAAATTTAGATTCAAACTTCAAACGCTTATAACTTTTATGCGTTTCAACTCCGATTTGAGTGATTCAAATTTCTAAATTTGTATAAAATTGAGATCTACCTAAATATGAATTTTATTTAATTTTGGACTAAAGTTTTTCTCTGTAATATTATTTAATTGATTATTTAAACTTTAATAAATCATAACTTTTGCGTTTTAACTCCAAATTTGGCGATTCCAGTTTCTAAAAATACATAAAATTATGTAATCTATGTTTATGGATTTTATTTGGAGTTTTGTGATGTTTTTTACTATTTTTTATTTGAGTATTTGCTATTTGCACGCTTTACTGAGTAGGCGTTGAAGTCTTGGGAGGGATTCGAAGGAAGTATTGACTCAGGATCCAACTCAAGACCAAGAGCAAGTACTTTTTGAAGGCAAGTTGTGCTTTGACCATGTTGATCCTATTTGAAATCTATTTTGATTTAAACTATTGCATGCTAGATCAATTAGAAAGATACTTTGTTTAAACATGGGGTTAGATAAATACCAAATTCTTTGTATGACACCTTGATTATCTAAGTATGTGCCATGATCCCTTGTCACCCTAGTTGTGGTTTACTAGTTGGACATTATTAAATTGCCAACATGGGTTTAGACCGTTGTAGTATCCGCTTAGACACACTACGTGCTCATAACATGATTTTGGACAATCAAATGTTAATATTGACTTAATGATATCTTGAACCTGTTTTGGAAAAGTATCATGTGATGTTGATGGCACGTGGTGCATGGTAATCAATCGGGTTTGATAAACGATTTCGATCGGGGCATGTGGCAAGAGTAATCAGGTGGGCCGGTTGTGGCATTGGGAGTGTTGATTTGGTTTTGGGTAGTCTTGCCCTGGTCACTCTAAGGACTTAACCTTGCAAGCCTTTGAACTGGGTCATACTTGCAACCACATGGCTGGAATGGGACGGCCCTAGTTGACTAAGTCGCTAAGGACTCACTTGTGGAGCCTCAGGGTGTCGATTACACCGTTTGTGTGATTATGCGGGGAGCGTATCGTGGCCGTGGCGAGATACCCATCTAACGGTGTGTTGGTCCCATACTTCGCCTTGGCTAAGGGAAGGGATGGTGTAGAGCACGAACCTGAGAGGACCACCTGTGTTGTTTAAAGCTTCCGAAAGGCTTTGTTACTGAACTCGCCTTTGTGGTGTTTGACTGTATCTTGTGGGTAAAGTGCATAACCTCTGCAGAGTGTAGAATCTATTTAAATAGCCGAGTCCACAGTCTTTGGACAATGCTCGGGAATTACAGATCAAGGGTTAGATTTTACGAAAATAACTTGGATTTGAAAGGTGGGTTGGTTTAACAATGAAGATGATGGAAATGTGGTTTAGGATGGGGAAAAATGTTTATTAAATTTCTTGAAAGTTATTTACGCTTTACTTATTTCTCTTTGCTTTCGAATCTACTTATATTACTTTTCAAATCTTTGTTTCTGCAAATATACCTTGAGCTATTCCTTTGTACCAAGCCATGCATATAGTATATTAGCTTGCATTACTGCATGACTTGGTCGAGTACCAAGTACTCACCCTTGCCTCAACACAATACCGCTTGAAGAGGAGACTACGCCCGGTTTGAGGAGGAATTCCAAGAGGACCCGTCTACTTAGGGATGCGAGCCCGATCGGTTGCACTGTGTGGTATCTTTGGATGGCGCCACGAGTTATTTGATTTTCATTCTTTGTTATTTCTCTTTTAATAAGTTTCGCCTTGCAGGGCATATATTTGTAACTTGGCCATAAGGTCAAGTAACCTTTGGTTATTTAAATAAAGTACTTTGATAGTATCGATTGGTATGATTGTGATATTTACCAATGTTAAGACTGTGTGCACTAGCGCGTTCCTGGACTAGTGCTGAATACACAGAGGGTCCGGATTTGCAAATTCGGGGTCCCGACAGGTTCCATTCAAATCCTCATAACTTCCTCATTACAACTCCAAAATGCGAACGGCCGGTTCCGTTGAATTTGTATCGACGATCTCTTGCCATTCCCCACCTTCATTAGCCACTAATCTTGCCGAAAACGGCCGCATTAAAGAAAAACCGAAATGCACTCAAACGTTCATAACTCGACCGTTTCAACTCCATTCCGCGTGATTCCACTTCCATTCTCTCCGTATAAGAACCCCTGTCCCGGTGGTATGAGCATCCTTTGGCCTCTCCCGTTCGTTCATCCACTAGAGCGAGAAAACCGACGCCGGGTTAGAGTTTTCGGTGTTCTTCACGTTCTTGGTTGTAGATCTCTCCACGGTGGGTTATTCTTCGTGCCACTTGATTCCTTGTGACCATGAATGAGTCTAGAGTCTAACCCAACAATCAATTTTAGGTTTCATCAAGTGTTGGAGACGAATTTCGCATTTTTCTCGGTTCGGCCGGAGCTCCGTTCGTCGCCGAATTCGTCGCCTCCGATGAGGTTCAAGCAAATTCCTTGCTCCTCTAGGTCCCTAAGGAGGTTATCTAGTGATTCCATGATTTTATTTGGTCCAAATCCATGCAAAAATGGGGTAAAAATCGGATTTTTTGAGTTGGGACATTGCCTCTATTTTTGTTTTTGAGCTCTCTGTTTTGGAGCTTCCATGGGTGCGTGCGGGCCCGTGCCCACGCCGGCCGGCTGGCCGCTGCGCTACGCCGCCGCCGCCCGTCGACCGCGCCGCCACGCCAAGCGCGCGCGCCTCGCGCCGCGCCGCCATGCCGCCGCCGCGCCCTCGGCCGTGGCCACCCCCCAAGCTCCTTCCCCACCATGGCATGGCCATGGCTAGGCCAAAGCTTGAAGACAAGCCCCATGTCAATGACATGTGGGGCCCACTTGCAAGTGACACAATTAATTTCCAAAAATCAGAAAAATAGGAAAGGGAATATTCTCGATTTTCCAATTTTTCGAAATTCAAACTTCGGACGCTCGTATCTTCTCCGTCCGAACTCCGATTGACCCCATTCAAATTTCTAAATTCATCTAAAATCAAGATCTACCTGCCAGTACTAATTTTGTAATTTTTAGATTTTATTATTTTCTGGTATTTATTTATTGCCTCGATTTGCGCATAGCCGAGGACTCCGACGCGGCCACCGACCCCGCCGCTGGACTTCCCTCGTACGACGACCTTTCCGTGACCGAAGGCAAGTCTCCTTGACGCATGTTGAACCTACGTTTATAAACTTGTTTTAATTGTTTTCCAAACTTGCATGCTATGTTTATCCTCGTATGTCAAATATAAGTGTATAGTTAATCCCAATTGCAATTTCCTCCTTGGTTATCGACATACATGTTCCTTGTAACCCTAGGACATTGTTATACCATGCTTATGCTTATACGGTATTCTTTGTTACATAGTACGGTAGAATTGCTTAGGATCTTTATCGATGAAAACAATCCATGGGTGGGATTACTCAAAATTTATGATTTCAAGTATGATTTGGAAATTATTATTATTATTATGGTACTGTTTTTCTAAAATAAAAAGAAAAGGAAAAATGGTTTGGACTTGGGCGGATTGGATTGTCGGGTGGGTGCGGATGGAGCACTAGTTGTCTTGTGCAAGTACCGCCCCAAGTCAACTAAGGACCGACGCTTGTGATTGTCCATTCTAAGCATAACCGTACTACCACATGTCTATAATGGTACGACCTGGCTAACTAATTTGTAGAAACCTAATTTAGACTCACCACTCGGTTGAATGTGAGTGCCGGATAGAGGCAATGTCGTTTTTCTCACACGGCGCAAGAGGGGACTTCTGTACTGGGCGGATGGAACCCTAACAGCGGTGAAACCTCAGTGGGTGGGTCGAATTAGGTGGATACATTGTAACGGCCTTGTCAGGATATCCCTGCCGGCACACGCAAGGAAGTGTGTTAATTGCATGGCATCAAGGGTATATCTTGTCTTGTGGGTAAAGCTGTACACTTCTGCAGAGTTTAAACTATTCGAATAGCCGTGCCTACGGTCAAGGGCAAAGCGAAGAATGCTTTCATATTGGTAGACTTTGATTTTGGTTTTAAAAACTGAAAAGTGTCTTGTTTTGGGAGTCGGGAGAGGTTAGAACTCTCGGATGTTGATTGGCGGATAGAGCCAACCAAGTGGAAAGAACCTGTTTTATGCTTGACGGATGGAGTCATATGATTAACCTTGATCTTTGAACGTTGGCGGTTAGAGCCTTTATATTAGTGATGGTGGATAGAACCTCACTGCAATATTAAATAATTCAATTGTTAAAAAGAATTGTAAAAAGATGCTTTGTGAAATTTATTACTTAATTATGGTTTAATAAAATCTGGCTTTATGCAAATGAACCCTGTTAAGCTTCCTTTGGAAAGCCCCACATAATCATACTTTCCCCGACTTGCTGAGTACTTTTGTACTCACGTGCTACATCAACTTGTCATCATCAGAGATTTATCAAGACGCAGCCGAGGAGGGCGAGTTCTACCCTGAGGAGTTCGAGGAGGGTTGCCAAGATAACTAGTTGCGTTTTTGGTCGTCGCCTGTGGCGTTTTGGTGTTCGCTTGATCTTTCTTTCATTTTCCGCTGCGTGTCTCCGGTCTTTTGACCGAGTATTGTAATAAGTGGCCATGTGGCCCATACTTGAATATTTATGTTACAATTTTCGTTATGTTTGGCAATGATGTATCACTGTGACTGTGTACTAGCTACTGATCTGGGACTAGTACGGAAATACACAGGAGATTTCGAATAACTGATCTGGGGTCTCACAGGATCTTACCTTCGAGTCCCGTCCTGTGAAAATTCTGGGGACTTCGGAGCGAGTGATGAAGAACCAGACGCTCAAGTTTGTCAAGGTCTTGTTGTCACATCAGACCGAGAGAGAAGCGACTTGGGAGCTAGAGTCTCGCATGCGCGAGAAGTATCCCGACTTGGATTCGAGGTCGAATCCTGTTGTAGGGGGGAGAATGTGACACCACGGAGTGTCGAAACCTTATATAATGTGACTGTTGAGGTCAAAAAAACATTATGAAATGTGAAATTAAGGTTAAAACCATAAGGTATGGAGGTTAATAGAGTTTCCGGGCCGTTTCTAGGCCGTTTCCGGGAGTTTGAGCCTTTCAGGGGAGTTTTGGGCCTAAGAGAAGGGGTCGTGGGCTTTGGTGGTATGGAGTTTGAGTCCAATTGGGAGTAGGAGTCCTGGTTGGGGGCCTCCCCCTGCCCTTTATTGCGCCCCCACCCCTGCCCCTTGCGCCCCCAAGATGCCCTAGCCGCCCCCACACCTCTCCACCTCCTCCTTGTGGCGCCTCCACCTCCCCCATTGCTCCACCACCTCTCCTCCACCTCTCCACCTCCCTTGCTGCCCCTAGGGGAGTTCTCCACCTCAACACCTCTAAGATCCATCCGTTGGAGCGCTCCGCGACGAGGAGATCCGGCGGAATTGGAGCGAGGAAGGAGATCGCGCGAACCGGGAGGAGATCCGTTGGGTTTTCGGTCGTCGGGCGAAGGTATGGCCACGGGGATCCTTGGGGTTGGTCTAGGATCTGTTCTAAGGGGTATTATCATGTTTTTAGATCAATTGGTGGTGCTGGAATTGAGTAGATTAGATGGAATCTTGAGTTTGTCACGTTCTCTGTTTCGGGCAGCATGAGCAGTCGACCTAGGTTTTGGGTTTTCGCCAATTTAGATTCGGAATTTGGTTGTACAGCTGTTGAAGAAGTTGTAGGTAATTTCAGTACCTATCAGTGGGTATAAAGAACGTCCAATTCCGCCCAGCCGTTTGAAAGTTATGATCGTTTTACCGAACGTATTAAAATCTGTGATGTGATTGGAGCAGATCACGGTATTTTGTAGATTAAACAACTTTAGAGTCCGAATCAGTCTTTCTGTATACTTAGAAAAAGTTAGGAAATTTCCTAAGCTACGCGAGGATGTACTCGTTTATTCGATTCGGAGTCTTAGAACCCGAGTTATGCCTTTTGGAAGGCTGCTGTCCCGATTGGATAGAACCTCTGTTTTTGGGTTTAGCGAGTAGTTTGCGATGTCGGGTTAGAAGAGGGTTTGCCTACTGTTTTGTGGACATATTTGTGAGTGTGTGGTACCTATGTGCAGGTGGTGTGTGACCCCGAGAGTGCCTTCTACTTCTCGCCAATCCGACGCCCGTGGTTGAGGCAAGTGTATTAGAATGGGTTGCGGGATGTAGTTGCTAGATTTGTTGAGATTGAATTTGAATACATGATATGTTCACATGCCATGCCTTAATGATTGCCAATGATATGATGAATATGTTTATTATGTTATGATGCCATGTGTTAGTGTACAAGTTATTTATGATGTTGGCATGTTTGCATACATGGCATGTTACATGGCCTGGGCGGTGAGAAAGTCATAACTAATCCGGGGAAGGTCTGTGAGAAAGTTATGACTATTCCAGAGAGCCAATGAGTAAGTCCTACATTGTGATTTCATTCACCGTGGTGAACGGAAGCGAGGAGTAGGCACCCTCCATCTTCGGGATGGAAGGGGGGAGAGGGTGCATACCGACGGGTGTGTACTCAACCATACCGGTATGAGTTTCCAAGGAGACATGAGCATCACATCGCATTGCATACATAATGATGATGATATTGATATGTGATCATGAATGAGATGATAGATATGATATGAGTGGTTGAAGCCATGTAATTGTTTTTGTGTACCATTGCAATATGCTTGCTGAGTGTTGAACTCACGCTTGTGTTTTCTTGTTGTTTTAGGTACCTTGAAATCGGCATGCTGGGAAGGGAAATAGTCACAGTTCTACACGTAGCTTCACTTAATTGTCCCACAAGTCGTTCAATTGGGTTTTGACAATAAACTAGTGTGATGCTTAATGCTTTATGGTTTAGCTTTGCGTTATGAGAGTCTTTTTGTTCGTTTGGCTCATGGAGGCTTTGAATGTTTGGAATTAGACTTATTTGGTCGTCATGCATTTAATTAGTGCTTTTTTTAGATGTCTCTCATATTGCCTTATATTGCTATGCTATTGTGATTCCTTCAATTCTTGTTAAAACAAAGGAGATGCTGCCGAAATTTCAGTATTTAGCATTGTGCCTTTGCTGTAATTTACTTGTAATTGTGGTATTTAGAGGTTGCTTAGTCTATGTTTGGTAGCATTCGGGCATATTAAATACCGGGGTGTTACAATTATTATGTTAATGATCTCATTTGCCTTAATAATAACCGCAGTTCTTTCACACTCGCATGCACGAACCACACTTTTGATATCAGTAATGGACTACATTGGAACGACGCTTCTCAAAAATAGAAACTTAGGGGGTGTTTGGTAAAGCTCCAGCTCCACTAAATTCTTGGAATTGGTGGAGCTAGGTATTCCTAGCTTCATCAAATTCGTTCAACTGGAGCTGTGGGTATATTAAGAGTGTTTAAGTGGGTCATCTTATTTACATTTTAGAATAAAATTATAAACTTAAGTCACTTTATTTCAGTCTACAAGTTTTAGCTCTGAGGTGGAGCTGGAATCTGGAGCTCTGCCAAATAGGGCCTTATCAACATAAGCAATCTCAACAGAGATTTTGATAGGAAATATCGTCTGAAAAAGAAGAAGATAAAGTATGTAGAAACTAAAACATCTCGTTGAAACAGCGTCCATTTTTGGACTGAAGCAATAATATATATTGATTGATAATACTAATTTTTCATATATTAGGACTACGCTCTTGTGTTCTTCTAAAAAAAGGGTCTAGTGTGCTCTTGTTTGACTTAAGAGTGATAATTACTAGGACAGCAAGTGGGCGCACGTCGCGCGCGCAAACGAAAAACGAGAAAATAACAGAGGTTGAGTTGGAGGAAAAAAGTCTAGAGATAGAGATGAACACGTATTTCTGTTCACGAAAATATTTTTTACGGGAAAAACGGAGAAAGGACCTAGACGTAAGGAGCGGGGTCTATTTGTTATATTTTTGGACCTAAACGCTATCCCTAAAAATTAGAAAAGGGCTCGCTCGCAATTTACATTTAACGGGAATAACTTTCTGTAAAGTAACGAACGAGGGATTTAAACTCAATCCGAATTTTTTTTTCTTTCCCTCATAAAAAATCGCAAAGGACCTTTTGTAAATTCGTAGGGATCTATCCGTAATTCGAAGAAACAGGAGGACTTTTTCGCAAAACAACGCGGCGACACGTGGCTATACCCTCTGGCCGGGAACTCTCCGGACTGTAATAAAGGATATATATATATATATTCCGGCGAAGAATCCTTTTGGGAGCACGTGGGCTGGTCAAGCACAGCAATGCATGGATGCTGCGAACTGAAGCTTCCTCACACCTAGAGGTGGGCACTTGGGCCGGGCTTTTTTGGGCCGGCCCGAAGCACGATGGGATGGGCCGGGCCGGGCCGGCACGCAACTGTAGCTCGGGCCCGTGGCGGTACGGCACGAACGGGCATGGAATCACTGATTAAAGCCTAAAAGTTGGCAGATATTGTTGATTCAAAGCATCTTCAAGCATTGCATTTATGTTTGACATTTTGTTGATGTGATTAGTCTCTTATGTAATTAAAATAGGTAGTTTAGTAGTAGTGATTTGTTTTATTTCTTTGCTCGTCACAATAGTAAAAATGGGTCGGGCTTGGACCGGCACGGCACGAAGCAGACACGAAGCGCAAATGGGCGGGCTTGGGCTCGCCAAAGGTGAGTCGGCCCGGCACGGTGGGCACGATGGACCGTCGTGGCACGGCACGGTTTCGACCCGAAGCACGATAGGCCCGAGCCGGGCCGGCACGGCACGGCACGACGCCCACCTCTACTCACATCCCTCATGCCCAGAACTAAACAAATAATGTAATACTTTTATAAGACTTACTTTTTTATTTGTCTTACTCATAAATATAAGACTTACTTGTAGATTTAATATGGTATTTTCTTCTATACACATATTTATTCTATCTAACTATATGCATTTATTCATTACTACCTACGTAAAGTATATCTTTTATCTTTCAAGACAATTAAGTGAGGGTATCTAAATCATTTTCTCTCATACTTTTCTCAATTTCAACTAAACTTTAATCCTTATGCAAAATCAAAATATACCTTATAAAAATGAAGGGAGGAAGTACACCCTTCATCTAAGAACAGAACTTCAGGGCCTGTTTGGCAATAAGGTTTTGCAAAACTATGGTTTATGAATTGTCTTGGCATAAAAAACATAGTTTTACCAAACCCCATTAAAACCATGGTTTTTCTTGGAACTCACAACTGTTTGGCTACAAAGTTTTTGGTTGATATTTTCAAAGTTTTTGAGTTGTTTTGGCACCATTGCTCAGAAAAATTTGCTCAAGACCAAAGTTTCCAAAACAAAGAAAAAATCATGGTTTTTAAAACAGAGTTTTTTGAAGGGCTACCAAACACATCTTGATTTCTAAAACAGAGTTTTTCTTCAAAACCATGATTTTATCTTGAAACTATGAAAAAAACCTTGTTGCCAAACAGCCCCTCAATTCTTTATACTGTCCAGTCTTGATTTCGGACGGACAGCTTAATGAAAGTTGAAACATGCCCGGCAACGCGTCGATGGATGGTCACCGGAGTACTCTAGTATTTTCTATTACTCCAACTGCAAGTAGGTCGAAGGATCATTCAAACATGTCATGAAACCACTTAAAAACATCACGGTTACTAGTATTATTATCATTAATCAAAACCGTGCGCTAGCAGTGATTAACCATATTAGCACGTGGCTTTACAAAACTTCGTAGGTTGGTACATGCGAATGACACCCGTACAAAAAGCATTTAGCTCCGTTTGGACGTCAGAATTGAATTGGGTTTGTGGAATTGGAATTTAAATTGGATGACAATTCCAATTATTTTGTTTGGTTGGCAAAGAAACCGTGACATTGATATGGAATATTCAGAGGGATGGGGCTGCGAATTGGAGGTGGGCTGATTTATTCATCTCTCAATTCAAGTGGAATTAGGCTCCAATTCCAATTTCATGGTACATCCAAACAGTAGAAAATTGATAATTCCTGGTTCAATTCCTACTTCCAAACTGGGTGTTAGGGAACTCACTGCTACCTAAAAGGATAAAGCATGCACTTAAGAGCTAGGTAACGTCAAAAAAAGAAAAACCCGTTCGCTTTTGTAGCCTGCTTGAAATGCAAGAATTTTACCAAAAGGGAAAAAAAATGTGTAGTTCCGTCACTACGTGAGGTCCCATGTTCCGAGCAAAGACTTGGAAAGGTCAGAGACCTCTTCCTAAGTTGGCATGTTAGAGCATCTCCAACAGCACTCTCCAAATCTCACTCTCCAAAAGCCATATTTGGAGAGTTCTCCAAAAATTTGACTCTCTATATCTCCTTCCTCTCCAACAGCACTCTCTATATCACACTCTCTATTTTCTCTCCCCTATATTTTAGTCATATTCCATAACCTGTATAACAGCTATTGTAACCACCACGCTGCAACGGTTTTTTTTCAACGGGTAAATTTGAACGGCTATATTTCAATGCGGGGATTTAAAATTCTGAATTTATTGTAACGACAACGCTGCAACGGCTATTTTTTAACGGGGAAATTCGAACGGCAATATTTCAATGCGGGGATTTAAAATTCAGAATTTATTGTAACGACAACGCTGCAACGGCTATTTTTTAACGGGTAAATTCGAACGGCTATCTTTCAATGCGGGAATTTAAAATTCGGAATTTATTGTTACCACCACGCTGCAACGGCTATTTTTCAACGGGTAAATTCGAACGGCTATATTTCAATGCGGGAATTTAAAATTCGGAATATATTGTAACGACAACGCTGCAACGGCTATTTTTAACGGGTAAATTCGAACGGCTATCTTTCGATGCGGGAATTTAAAATTCGAAATTCCAACGGCTAAATTCCAACGGCTATATTTCAACGGCTATATTTTTCAACGGGTAAATTCCAACGGCTATATTATTCTTGTCTATATATACATACCTATTTGGTCTTCGAAGTATTGCACGTTTCTTGTTGTTCACTACTAACAATACCGAGATGAGTCGTCGAAATTTAGTATCGGAATGTCTCTCGGAAGATGAGGAGTCTGAGAGAAGTGATGAGTACGTATTTCTTTTGACAACAGGATACCTAGCACACATGGAAGATCGGGATGTTAATGTTCGACGCCATGGCGGTTCTACTCCTGGCCATCAAGTCGTTCATCGCAATAGACAAGAAGGACATGCTAGACTGCTCAAGACTATTTTGTTGATCCTCCTATCTATGGCCCAACCTTCTTTGGTAGCGGTATGGAAGTATTCTTTGTTTATGTGTTCGCATTTTATCTCGATCGTCTGTCTGTAGTGAACCTTCTTTTGGCGTAGGTTTGAATGAATCGTTCTTTATTTCTTCGCATATTGCATGTTTGTACAAGGGCATGATAACTATTTCATTCAGAAGAGGAATTGTGCTGGAATTCTTGGGTTATCTTCTTTGCAAAGGTTACCGCTGCCTTTCGGATGCTAGCGTGCATTTGAGTAGCGGCAGGATGCTATTGATGATTATGTGAGGATTGGAGAAAGTACTGCTATAGAGAGCACGAGAAGGTTTGTGAAAGCTATTATTGAACTCTTCGGAGATGAGTACTTGAGATCTCCAAATGATAATGACCTTTGCTAGATTACTTGCAATTGGCGAGGAAAGAGGTTTTCAGGGAATGCTAGGGAGCATAGATTGCATGCACTTTGGAAGTGGAAAAATTGCCTGCAAAGATGGCAAGGCATGTATACTGGTCATGTGCATGAGCCAACAATCATTCTAGAAGCCGTTGCTTCGCAAGATCTTTGGATATGGCATGCTTTTTTTGGTTTACCAGGGTCTCACAATGATATTAATGTTCTTCACCGATCCCCTCTCTTCGCAAAGCTAGCCGAAGGGTAAGCACCAGAAGTGAATTATACTGTGAACGGTCACAATTATACAATGGGATACTATCTTGCAGATGGAATATATCCTTCATGGGCAACATTTGTGAAGACAATACCAGCTCCCCAAGGGAATAAGAAAAAACATTTCGCCGAAGCTCAAGAAGCGGCTAGGAAGGATGTGGAACGAGCATTTGGAGTTTTACAAGCTCGGTTTGCAATTGTTCGTGGACCAGCTCGTTTTTGGTATCAGGAAGCACTAAGAGATATCATGACAGCTTGTATCATCATGCATAACATGATAATTGAAGATGAGCGGGATGAAGGTGCAGTGGACTACAATTACAAAGCAATGGGAGAGAATGTTGCAGTCTCCCATGAAAGAACACCTGAGCTTTCTGAGTTTATTCAAACTCATCAATCCATCAGAAATAGATTACAGCACTCTCAGCTCCAAGAAGATCTAGTTGAGCACTTATGGCGCCGTTATGGAGGGATGTAAGCAAACACATCATGTACTAGTTTTTTTCGCTTGATCTATGATGTACCAGTTTATGCATTTCAACTACGATGTACCAGTTTATGCATTTCAACTATGATGTACTCAACTCAACTTCAAAAATTCTAGAGGATAATTCTCAAGCATTGAAAAACAAAGGGAGAATGATCATAATAAGGATTTTCCACAACTCAACATCAAGTCCATCACTAACTGAAGGATAAGCAAAATAATTAGTGAATACATCAACCGGACCTATTACATCTGCGAGCAATGATCTCATTCTGCAAGGACAGGTAGTATTGCTGTTGTGGCCCACTCAAGCGAGTAGTGTCAACGCTCATAATTCTCTCTTCTTCAACCATTATCTTCAATTCAAACTCATTTTTCCTTATCTCAATCTTTTCCTTCTCATGAGCAATCCTCTCCTGTTCTTGCGCAAATGCTCGCTCTGCATCGCTCTTCTTTCTTACGCTCTTTAATGAGCTCCATTTCTTTCATTTCTTTCCTAAAGTTTTCTAATGCTTCCATGTAAAGTGAACTGTTGCACCACTCTCAATCGTAGCTTTACCACAAGGCGTCTCGCTCTTTCTCGGCCTTCCTACCAGTTGGCCTTACGAGCACATCAGCTTCTATAGTAGCAAAGATCTTCATGAAAATGACTTGCATTAGAGCTAACAGGACTGGAACTACCCGGAGACGCATTGGATGATGTTTTCTGCTTTTTCTGAGATAAATGACTAGTCCACTTCGGATGGTGTTGTAGTATATTCCAGCAATGCAAGTATGCAAATAATCGCCCTTCTTCTTCTTGATACAATGATTTAGCATGGACAATCTACAGAAGGACAATGAACTTATTAACATGGCCAAAATATAGAAAGCTATAATGAAAAAAGGGATATGGACCAACCTTATCCTGCTCTGTAATCCCGCTTTGCCGTCTACGCTCAATGCGGTCATAACACCCGCAAAATTTGTTAACGTGCTCTTGAATAGATGACCATCGGTGCATAAGCGAGTTTTGACTACGCTCTGAATCGAAAGTTTTGTTCTCGTGGAAGTAATCATGTATTCTACTCCAATATGTGCTACGAGTTTGTTGGGTCCCTTGCACTGGATCCAAACTAACATTAAGCCATGCCGACACCAACATATTATCTTCATTCTCCGAAAAATTCTTGGATCTTTTATTTTGAGCTCTTGACTGGGGACTGCAATGGTCAACTGCAGAAGGTTGCTCCCCAATTGGACTTTTGGACCAACGAAATTCACTTCCCCCCTCACTCAACAGACGAGTATAGAAGTCATCCATTTTCAACAAACTGTAGGCATCAATACTTCATTAAAAAAGGATGAATAACAACACGTGGAAAAGTACGACACGTCTTAATACGCTAAACATAAATAATACTACAGCATGGTCTCAAAAGTAGGTATCAAAAGTACAACACGAATAACACTAGCCACTGGACTCGATACTTTCATCCTCTCTAAATTGATGATCCGGAATTTTATCGGAATCATCAGTCTCATAGTCGTATGGGCGCAACTCCTCGTCTACTTCTTCTTCTCCCAGTGGATCAACACCGGTTGTTCCCATGAAGTCTTCCGAATGTATACAACCTCATCAAGACGACGAGCAGTGTGTTCGATCGCAAGTAAGAGCCGATTGAGTTCATTTCCACTCTCGCATGAGCAAGGGGAAAAATTATTGTTCACTATGTTCTTAATATCAGTTGCGATGTCCTCTATGCACTTAATTGTCCAAGCATGCACTTCACCGACTTTCTTTGAATCTTTATCCATCTATGCCGAACAACATGCCAAAAATATGATTCAGTGATAAATATCTAAGCACCACATGTATGGTAGTAGATGTCATACACAAGTCTACTTATTTTCTAATAGGAAGAAACTCCAGTGGTTATGCAATATAATTACGTGGGCACTTCTTCTATACTAGACAAAAAGCATTGAGAAATCAGTAGCCATCACAGATCACATACTCTACAATATAAATATGAGATTACTTCAAATTTTTTACATTGCAAAGCATGCAGTGCGGAGAAGCATGTGTTGGATTTTTATACAGTATAGAAGAATGGATGCTGATGCTTTGTACAAGTGAAGTCACAATTAACCCTAATGGAGCTGAACCTATATGCAACGTATACTTTGCACTCACATGAGCCTTTTTTCCATAAAAGATGGTGGATTAAAGTTCCACTAGAAAGTCAATTTGTATTATAATTGCAAAATCGACATCATTTCCATCAGGGAGAAAGGAACAGGCCAATATACCCAATTTTTTACCAGTTTAAAATACTCCGAGTTGCAACCAAAAAAAAAATAATCCATTCACACCACCAGTCTCTCCCAAGTCAAAATTCCCATCCATCAATCCATATATACATTTTTACTGACAAGTTGACTGCAGCAAGCATTGCAAACAGGCCTCAAATGAAAGGTGTTACTCTTAGAAGCTCCATACAGCAAGCATTTCATCTATACCAGACATCAAGCCCGAAGAAATAAGCAGCCATCGCAGAGCACATTCAGTAGGAGAATTTGACAGGGGAAAGTGAGTATTCACAGGGGAAATGCTTGCTGTATGGTACTTTCATTGATTCACAGGGGAAAGAATGTTTTGGGATTCTGGCAACTGGAGATCCCTCCAAAGGACATAGGAGCTTCTACAAGCTAAATGAAAAATTGTTGGATTGATTAATCACCTGATTCGATGGCGTGGGGGTTGAGTTCAACCCAGCAATGTCTGCAAATGCAAGCTGATGCCTGTTGTCAATTAGCTCCCACCAAGTTTCTTTCCTCCAATGGAAGAAGTGATAAGTGAACTGAAAGAAGGAAAACAGTTACAAAGAGATTAGTTTAATAAGGATTTAGAGTAGAAATTGCACATGTGCAGCATGATCAGCTTATTCAACAGTTCTTAGTTATAGCATATGGGATAAAGAAAGGTCAAAATTTGCTGTATCCCTTCTCAATAAGATTATGAACAACATCGCAAAACACTGTGAGGCCACCCGTGCCAGTCCCCACAAGAACACCTTGAATATCAACCATCTAAGTCAACCCCATTTTAGTGCAGGAGATCTAAATGCAAGCTTGATTCTAAGTCTGTCATTTTCCTTAGTTCCAAAGGCTAGGAACCTAGTGATATGTGCTTGGTTAGTGTGAGTAATTTACACGGGCATGTAGAGTGCAAACCCAGTAGATACCCCAACACAAGGCCGTAACATTAGGTCCATCAGCATGACCACAAACAGAAGGAACACGAGATGACAAATTGATGCCATATGGGCCATATCACGCTATCAAATCATGATGATCTACAGTTCTACACTTCACTTACGTATAACTTCCAACACTAGCCAAATAGACACATTGTACTACCCTGAGTAACCATTGAGCAGGTTCTAATGCAGTGAGTGCTCAATCACAACTCAAGCCACAGGTGAAACAATTCAAAATTATGAGGACAAAAAAAAATTGTATAGAGCAGATGCTTTTTACAATAGAATGATTAAAGTTGCCAATCTGTACTTACTCCTATGCAATACAAAAGAGCCAGTTTATATCATCTCTGAAAGTACAGTGACAAAACAGTACAAAGTATGTTAGGCCAACAAATTTGTTAAAAATGTCATTGTGGGATAGGATGCCAGGCTAACAATTTTTTTCCGAGTATCAGATTGAGCACACAAGATTCTATGTCCATTCATGAAAATCATTACATTCCATGCTCTAAATTATCAATGCAGGAGATGTTTTTAGCTGTCCATTCTGCAACGTAGCAATCATAAAACCCATGTCCAGATTCGACCCTGAATAAGTAAGAGCAAAAGTTTTTGTATTCAGTACACTAAGCAATCAAAAGCACAATTACCTAAAGCATAAGACGATCAGAATATCTGTCAAGTTTAGTAGGGAATACAATCAGACAAAGTTCATCCCCAATAAATAAACAAACTGAATGGTTAAACAATTCCCATGTATTACCTTGGTCGATTGAATTCTTAAATACTGAATGCAATGCCAGTGAGAGAAGGTTCACCATATACTTAATCCTCTGGCAAGAAATCTACCAAGGTAAACCTTGCCAACCAACTTAACAAGCATAATAGATGATGATGACTCAATTTATACAGCAACGGAACTACGGCCTATCTAGTTGTTTCCACTTTGCCCTGAATCTATTCTAAAAAAAGTTGTTATTACAATACTTCCCTTCAAGATCCAACTGTAAATCAACACTAAAATCCTTCTGTAAATCACCGGTTGGAATCCTTCTGTAAACCAGCACTCAAATCTTTCTGTAAATCACACGGCAAGAGGAAAATGGTGGTAGGTCAAGTACTTACCAACAAAACGATGGTGATTTCAGATCTGGAGGTCCAAGGCTCTAGCACTACCGGATCCGCGTCGCAGCCGGATGGAGAGAGGAAGATTGCACAACACGAAACAAGAAAACGGGGGGGGGGGAGATTACCAACAAATCACAAAGAGGCATCCAGATCTAGAGGAAACAAGAAAACAGTGGGGGAGTTTACCAGTGCTAGATCTGCCGTCGAATGCCTCCTCGGGGTTGGGGATCCGCCGCTGGCTTGCGGAGGCCCGACCGAGTGGAGATGGCGGCGGCGCTCCCTGAGGTCGCGACGGAGATGTCAGACCGACCGAGTCGAGTGGGGACGGCGCTCCGTGCTCGCGACGGAGGATAAGAGAGCGAGAGAGTGGAGGGGGACGACGATCCGCCTGGCCGCGAACGAAGGAGACCGTTGCGCCTCGCCGGATAGCGAGCGGAGAGAGAATCGCCAAATGTAGCGAGTCTCTCTCCGCTCGCTCGATTTCCAGAACGGGATGCCGATGCTTTTGGAGAGGACTTTTTCCTGGAGATCGCTATTTTTTACCGATAGAGAGCAGGATACCAAGCCTGTTGGAGATGCTCTTAGCCTAACACACCAAAAATCATACGGCAACAAATGTACTACAAAATTGCAAAAAACACACAAACTCTTTAAGCAAATGCCAACAAAAGAGTTGGTGTTTTTGTTTACGTAGAAAACTGAACCCCCATTCCTCAAGGGTTGGTAGCCTAGCTTAACTGTACCTTGAAGCTACCTAGCATAGATTCAATATGAAACGAACAAAAGCACAAATAAAAAAGAAACACAAAAGTCCAACTCCAATCAATATTAAAACAGGAGGTGCTCTAATAAATTACTATTTAAAAATTACATAGATATTAAAGTATGAATAAAGGAAAGATAATGATTACTTACTTATTTGTTTGCTTTAAGATTTTTATAATTTATATTAAAAGAGTGATACATCCAAACAGTGCTGAAAACGGGAAACTTTATTCCAGTCTATGAAAAAGAAAAAGCAAGCGCACAGAGGAAGGGAGAAAAGGGCGACCAGCCTGCGCGCTGCGCGCTACGCGGCTTTACCTCTCCGATTCCACCGCACCTGACCGGGATTATCCCTCCGTTCCGCGCCCCATCCGCCCGATCGGGATCCGACGGTCCGCACGGATCTCCTTACGTGCCCACCACCTCGCCTTCCGTCTCGACCTCTCCCACGCCGTCGTCCTCCACGTTTCCATCCATTTCTCTTCTGATCTCCCCTCCTGGCCCCCGGTTCCCTCCATTGCTCTCGCGCGCGGCGCAAATCGGAGCACGCGCCCGTCGAAGCTAGGGTTTCCTCTGTTCCGTCTCAGGTGGTTTGCTTTCATCGATATGCCTGTGCCTTTGGGGGTGTGTGTGCGAATGTTGCTACGATGTATGCATTTTCTTGCTCGAAATCGTGTTCTTGCCCCGTGGGTGGCTGGTTCTTCTGGCGATTCTGATGTGTATTGTCGTTCGGGTTGGCTAGATCTGAGCTTCGAATGCTTCCGCACGGTTTCTTTCTCTTATTATTGTTATTTTGTTTGGAAGAGAATTTGCGCCATTTGTCGTTTCGAGATGAGATCTGCCTGGTTTCTAACCCCCTGGTTGGGAGTATTAATCCATCCTTTTTTTTCTTGCGTTTGGTTCGAATGGTTTGGTTCTTGCTGTGCTAGCCTGATTTGGTGATTAATTAACCAAATCATTGCCATTATTTAATCGGCAATGCCGCCTGCATTTTAAGTTGTTGCAATTCTCGAACAAAGAGTAAACAATAACCTAGTAAAGATTAGGTAATGAAAAGTGGACGGCTTAGTGTAGCATGCCATTTTTAAACACAAAATTAGTTGTCCTCCCAGGGAATGTTCAGTAGAAGATTCTGTGCTCACGTAGTAAGGTTGTAGCCTCATGATATTACATTGCTCCACTCTTTGAATACCCTACGGAATGATGCTCTTCTTGAATTATTGTCATCCTGAGTACATGTGACTGATATGTCATTTGTGCCTTCTTTTTCTGCAGATTGCCGTGTCGGTCACCCAAGGTTTAAGCTCCACACTGTTTCTTGGAGAGGGGTGAACAATTCAAGTCTTTCAAGAGGGTACTCCGAGATAAATGCAGTGAGCTTCTGTACAAGTGGCTTGTTGAAGGAGTATGCCGTATATTTGTAGGAGAGATTCATACTTTTTCGACTCATGGGCGACTGGGTTATAGGAGCGCTGATCAACATTGTGGGTAGTGTTGCCATAAACTTCGGTACCAACCTTCTCAAATTGGGCCATGATCAGGTGGATATTACATCTCAGGATTGAACTCTTAGTTGCTTTTAATTTACCTAATTACTTAACCCTAGTGATTTTACTCTAGGTTACCATACGGCGTGAAGCTTTTTTCCTCTAGTCGTCATGAGAAAAATACTTTACTAAAAAAATGTAGGATCATGATTTGCTAGCTCAAACTCACTTGAGCAATTTGTCTTCAATGACTTGTGCGTTTAATAGGAAACAATCACTAGTAAACATAGCAAATATAGCTTAGTTCTCCAGATCAATATTTGGTAGCATTGCAGCTAATTCTTGCTGAAGACCTCAGTCTATTTATTTTTGGTATTATTTGAGCATATTACTTTACCTATATGCCAAACATTTTTTGAAATAAGTATGGTTCTGGAAATATATGCCAATACTCCTTTTGTTTTATTTGGCAGAGAGAAAAGCTTTCCACAAGTAGCAATAATCAAGGCAATGGCAAGTTCGTCCCAAAATCAGTTATGCATTTCCAGACTTGGAGAATAGGTAATGCTCTCTGATAGAGCTTATTTACTCGTCTTTATGTATTTGATAAAATAATTGAAAATTGCCATATTTAATACTAAAACCGCATCCAGGTATACTCTTTTTTGCTGTGGGAAACTGTCTCAACTTCATGTCCTTTGCATACGCCGCACAGGTTGGATTACTATCTCCTCTTCAAAGCAAATTCATTTCAACATGGAAGAATAATGATGGTATAGATGAGGATAGACTCTGTTATGTCCAGTAGTGCGTAGGCAACTACAAAATGAAGTGCTTACAGGGATTGTAGGTTCAATCCCATTTCTCAGCTATTTTGGTGTAGTCCTTGCATCCTTGCTGCTTGTTTGTTCTTTCAGGTCAACAATAACAGTTTCCCCTGACTTTCCCACCTCTGTTGGCTTCTTACTTTAATAGATCTAGTAATTCCATTCGATCATTCTTTTTATATCCATTTCCAATTTAGTGATTAAGGTTGTTTGGAAAATGATTTCTTGTGTAATTTTACTGCAGTCACTTCTTGCAGCTCTTGGATCAATTCAGTTTGTATCCAATATTGCATTTGCCTACGTTGTGTTGAACAAGACCATTTCAGTGAAGTATGTCTGTTTTCACTTGTTGAAACTACATGGATAAAACTTAGAACAAATACATGGAATCATGAGATGAAATTAATTAAGATTTTACTCTGCTTTACAGAGTCATGGTAGCCACAACTTTTATTGTCTTTGGCAACGTCTTCTTAGTTTCCTTCGGCAATCATCAGTCTCCTGGTATGAGTTATTTCATACATCATGTATTTTGTATATAGCCCTACTGAGTATAAACTAGTATGATCTTTTTTGTTTAATTCTGCTTGCACAAGTGTAACATCATCTCCCTGTAAGGGGAACATAGAGCCCTGACTGCACTATATGTAACGAATTATGATGTAGCTGTAAGCCAGCAACTTCACATTTACCTCGGTTCCAACTTAAATTTTCTGATGCCACAATCATGTTGACAGTTTACACACCGGAGCAGCTGATTGCAAAATACAGCAATTTGGTGTTTGTTCTCTACTGCATGTCACTGTTCTTTGTTGTTGCATTCAATCAATATCTCTATAGGTGAGATCTTGCTCATATAACCTAGTATGTTTAGGAAAACTGAGTCATACTCTTTCTTACCTGTTAAAACACTCTATTGCAGGAGTGGAGAAACAATTCTTTCAGACAATGCAAAAGCTACTGGCACATATTGGCGAACACTGCTGCCTTTTTCTTATGCTATTGTATCTGGGGCTGTTGGATCTTGCTCTGTCCTGTTTGCAAAATCATTGTAGGTCATATCCTATTTGATCAAGATCTATGCATATGGTATGCTGATTATCCTCCTTTTTTGGTTACTATCTAGGTCTAACATGCTGAGGCTGACTATGAGCAGTAGATACCAGTTCCATAGCTGGTTCACATACTCAATGCTTCTGTTGTTTCTCTGTACAGCTGGATTTTGGGTAATGAAGCCAATTGCAGGCACTAACCTAATGCATTGTTTTTGAGACTACCACACATGCCATTGTGCTTTATATTATTACTGTCTAATTGAAAACTCATTTTGTGTCACAGATGGCGAGATTGAATGAAGGGCTGTCTTTATTTGATGCAATACTGATTGTTCCGATGTTTCAAATTGCATGGACCTTCTTCTCTATTTGTACAGGATTTGTTTACTTTCAAGAGTATCAAGTGAGTCCTTATTTGTGAATGTTTGCGATAGCAAGTGGCATTTGTATTGCTCATGCACAAACTGATGGTTTTGGTTTGCCTTCAGGTATTTGATACAGTTAGGATAATGATGTTCGTACTGGGCATGACATTTGTCTTTATAGGCATCTCCTTGTTAGCACCCAACGACAGTAAAGGTTGGCTAAAAATCAATTTTCGTGTGCTTTTACACAAATATACATGATTTTGACTCTTGGAAAATTCTCAGCAGTTGACACCAAAGATGGCTCTAGTCCTACCCAGGGCCCCACAATTGATGCAAACAGGTTCCTGTTGCTATCTTTCTTTCCGCTAGCATGTATCAAATTTCAACTTATGCTTAATTGCATTTTGGATTGAACGACTGCTACTTTGCCTTTTCAGTAATGCACGTGTATCACCAACTAAATGAATTTAACCTGTAAACTTGGACATTGCAGGCCTGGAAATATGCGGATGGAGGAGACAGAAGTAGGTGATAATAACTCCTTCACAACTTCAGTAAAAGTAAAAGCGAAACGCATACTGTTGAAGGCAAAGGTGATTGGTTTTCGTTCTAGATCCGATTCTCTTGTTGACCTATTATTGGTAAGCCTTCCTCATGTGATCTTGTTTGCAGTCGGCTTGCTCGATGTCACTTGGCCTCGGGGAGGAGACCATCAGCGCTTCTTCGGTGCTTGCAATGCCAATGGTCTCCTCAAGAACAACAGGGTTTAGAGGAATCGGAACTGACCGATCAAAGTACATTCCTTTGAGGACCACCGACTGGGATAATCTATAGCTGGTGATGATCTATAGATATACGACACAGATGTTTACTTTTGATATTGCCAAGCGGATGCCGGTAATTTTTTGTTGCTTCCGATGGCACTTGCTTGTTCTACGTCGTAGTTAGCTGTAACACGAGTGTATAGTTCCAACATTTCCCCTTCAAACATTGTCCATATTCAGGTTGTAATTTTTCAAGACAGCTGCCTACCCTACATGTGTAAAACACACAATAGAGCCTCAGTGACTTCATTCATTGCCCGCTTGTTCGGCTATTACAGTTTTTGTGGTAATCAGCTTCTGCATAGTTGCAGTATAGTCAGATACAACTAGAAAGAACCAAACCAAGTTTGAGGCAGGATCCGTCATGTTCGGTTGTTCATGGGAAAAGCATCAGCAATGACAGGGCAAAACGTTGCTCTCCGAGAAGAAACTGCGGGGCAAGAAGATCTTTTGTGAACTGTGATTGGAAATTACCTATGGCTATTACAGCGCCAACTAGGGATGTGATCGGATCGGATACGGTCGAATATCGTCCTATTCATATCCGTATCCGTATTTTTTATCGAATACAGAATCGAATACGTATCTGTATCCGTATTTTTTATCGAATACAGAATCGAATACAGAATCAAATACGAATAATACAGGATAATATCGGTTACGAATACAGATCGAATACGGATCGGAATCAACATGGATACGAATAATATTAGTCGGATATTTTAAAATCCAATTTCAGTTTTTTTCCAAAATCGGTCCAAATTTAAATTCAAAATTCCAAAAGAAATATATTTGTATGTCTTTTTTTTGCCTTTTTATCCCTAGCTTGTCATACATGTGACTCTGTGAGTAACAATGTACCCCATTGCAATAATTGAACCAAATGATTTGCGGTGGCATATCTTCTTTGAATCCTAAGTAACCCTCCTAAAACGTCACTTGCCAATTTCTGTATCACATTTACCCAAATATCTCCAAATTAGCATCTAGCACATATGAACACATTATATCTTGTCATCCAATGCTGGACCTCTCAAAACAGTGAAACATGTTAAATTGTTAATGTGTTATTCTGAAACGTGTTATTCGGATAATATTCATATGTCATATTCGGATATTATCCGAACAAAAACTCGGATATTCCGTATCCATCGGATAATCAGTGTTCCATATCCGTATCCGTATCCATGTAAATTATCTGTATCCATATCCTTATCCGAGAAATCAACTGAATATCTGTGAAACTAACCAAATCATCATCCAAATCAATTCGATCGGTCGGTCAGTCGGAAAATATCCGTACCAGTTCCATCCTAGCGCCAACAGGTGCTCACTGCTAGGAAACTAAACTGGTGTGGGAAGCGTCCGACGCTGAAACTCCGTTCATGGCCGTTGGATCACGCGTTTCCACGAGATCAGACGTCTCTGAAGATTCTGCCGCGAATCATGGTCCTACAGAGAATTCGAGACCACATATTTCCACTGCAATTCTTGTCCACTCACACCAACTGTTATATGAACAAATGGAAATGCAACTACTCAGTGCTGTGCGCCTGTGCAGGGGTTCTGAATAGTCAGTGGTCTCCTTGCTCTCCCTGTCAGCCATCAAGTTTTTCCTCGGGGGTCCTCGGGGGCCGGGAACGCGTTGCTTTCGGACAAGCCGCGGGAGAAGAAATTGCCGTGCAGCCTCCGTCGGTTTGCGACTCCAAGTACCAAGTTAGACCATCTCCAACCCATTCCCGTCCCCCTCCCTCATTCCCTTCGCGAAGGGATTTCCATTCCTTCTGGCCTCCAACAGTGCTCCTTCAAAGATTCCCTTCACTGATTCTCTCTCCTATTCCCTCCAGGAAGGGATTCTCTCTCCTTTCCCTATACAATTCCCTTTAAAGGGAATCTGTTTGAGATGAGTGAAAATAAAGGGAATGGGAATGGGGAAGGGAATGAAATGAAGGGAATATGGTTGTAGATGATCTTAGACTATCTCCAGCAGCTTCCCTTCCCCTCCAAATCCCTTCGCGAACAGATCCCAAGTGCTCCAGCGGATTCCCTTCACGATTCCCTTCAGAAGGGATTCAAACAGTGAATCCCTTTAGAAAGGGATTCTCTCTCCAATCCCTTCACAAATCCCTTGAGGGGATGCTGCTGGAGATGGTAGGAAATAAATGGAATGAATATGGGGAAGGGAATAGGGAAGGGAATAGAATGAAGGGAAGTTGCTGAAGATAGTCTTAGGGCGCTGGTTGGAGTGCTGAGCCGTTGATCCGTTCCATCCCTACCACTACCAGCGTCCCATCTGGAGCAAATGCGCGCGAAGACTTCCCTTCCAGTCGTCTCCCGCCACCGCGTCATCCACCACCTTCTTAACCTCACTTCCTCGATCTCTTCGTCTAGTCACTAGCTTTTATTTTTTGTTTCTTTTGAACCGCACCTTACCTGCTTGTTGCGTGGAGAGTTTTGCGATGGATCGTCTGCGGCGGCGGCCGGAGCCGGCGGCCATCGACATCACGTGGGTGTCGTGCCGGGGCGTCAGGTCGTCCCTCCCGTTCCACACGCCGAGCCTCTACGCATCCGTCCACCTGATGACGTCGTCGTCCACCGCCAAGAGCGTCCGCCGCCGACGCCCGCACCGCGTCAAGACACCCACCGACCGCGCCGGCGGCAAGAATCCCGAGTGGGACGTGCCCCTGCGGCTGTACGTCCCCGACGCCACCTCGCCAACGCCGGAGCAACGAGCGGGGACCGAGAAGGACAGAGACGCCGATGGCGGCGGCGGCGTCCTTCTTGTGCGATTCGAGCTCAAGTCGGAGGTGGCCGTCCTCGGGGACGTGCTGGCCGCGTCCGCCGTCGTGCCGGTCTCCGACCTCGTCGCCGACGGCCTGACGCGCCGGGTGTCTTACCAGCTGACCGCCTCCGACGGCAGGCAGCCCAACGGCGTCATTTCCTTCTCCTACGCCTTCCACGACAGAAGCAAAAACGAATCCGACGAGGACCGCAGCAGCGACGGCGACGCCGTCGCTCCCCGTTGCCTGCCCGCAGCTTGCACGGTAGCCCTCCCACCGCCGCAGTCAACCGCCGCGTCCGGGATGTACCCGGTGATAGACTGGGCATTGACGGAGCAAGTCGCCGTTTACCCGCCGGTGACGTCTGACACGATCGCGGTCACGGGCTCGAGGCACCACCCTCCTCTACCGCCGGTCATGACTTCGGTGGAGCAGGTCGCGTTTTACCCGCCGCCGTTGCCGGACTCGTCGGCCATTGGCGCGTACCCGACGGTGGCGGAGCCGGCCAGCGGTATGTACCCGACGGTGGACCTTGCTCCGGTGAGCTGTTACTCGCCGACGGCGCCGTGCTAAGGTGGGGGTTGTGGGTATGCGGCGGCGCCGGAATGGGATGGCCGGTGTTTGTACGGCTGAATCCAGCGTTGTCTCGCGGGTTGGATCGCTTCTTTGTGCCGCCCTCCCGCCTTCGGATTTGTTTGTTTACATCTAGAGGTGGGCATTGGGCCGGGCTTTTGGGCGGTCAGAAGCGATGGTATGGCGGTGCAAAGCACGGCGCGATTCGGCCGGCCGGCTGCCGGCACGCAATCAGAGCACGTGCGCCCAGAACCAGAGCACGACGGGCAGACGCGGACGACGATTTAGTACGCGTCTGGCTGCACCGACGACGAACGCACGAAATCACGGATTAAGGCTTAAAAGTTGGCGGATATTGTTGATTCGGGGCATCTTCAAGCATTGCATTTATGTTTGATATTTTGTTGATGTGATTAGTCTCTTATGTAATTAAAATAGGTAGTTTAGTAGTAGTGATTTGTTTTATTTCTTTGTTCGTCACAATAGTAAAAATGGGTCGGGCTTGGCGACACGCAAGCGCAGCCTAAACGCATAATGGGCGGGCTTGGGCTCGCCAAAAGTGAGTCGGGCGCAAGACGGCAGCACGATGGTAGTCGTGGCGACGCAGTTTGACGCACGATGGGCGGCGCGAAGACGGCGACGACGCCCACCTAATTACATCTACGCGGAGACGGAAGATGCCGGCGGCTTGTACTTACTAGTACTCCTGTTTAACTCTGCCTTTTAAAATATTACTCCCTCCGTTTCTTTTTATAAGGCGTATTTGGTTTCGTTAGGACAAGGCTTTGACCAACAATTACTTTATTAGCATATAATTTTTATGACACAAAATTGATATTAGCAGATTTGTATTCAAAAGTACTTATATATAATTATGATTTTGTATTGCATAAATGATATATTAATGAAGTAATCGTTGGTCAAAGTCTTGTCCTAACGAAACCAAATACGCCTTATAAAAAGAAACGGAGGGAGTACTGTTTAATCTATAGATTTTCACTTGCCTATTTGTTCCCCACTGAACTTCCAACGCAGTTGTGAATTGTGATTGAACCTTGTAGAGAATCACCAACATCTCTTCATAACTGATCAAGTACGCGGTCTCCATATTATTAGCAGTTTTTTTTGTTGGCAATTGACCGACTAGATACCAGACTGATACAGAATTATTTTTAAGGGTACTCGAATTGGGATCTGATCCGAAGGATCTAAACCTTTCCTCAAATCATACCCTCTGCGTTCATTTTTATGAGACTTATTTTTAAAAGTCTTGTATATAAATATAAAACTTGTATATATATTTAATGAGAATTTTTCTTCTATATCCTTATTTATTCTCTCTCAACCGTATGTATTTATTCATTACCACTCACACAAAGTATATCTTTTATCTTTCAAGGCAATCAAGTGGAGACATCAAAGTCATTTTCTCTCATATCATTCTCAATTTCAACGCAACCTTAATCTTTATGCAAAGTCAAAATACACCTTATAAAAATAAAGAGGGGGTAAATTACAAGTGAATGAGAGCTCTGCGGTTACAAGTGAATGAGAGCTCTGCAGGCTAGATCTCTAGAAACTCGCGCTTCCAACGCTCATGGACACTCCTAACTCGTTCTCTTTAGGATCCCTCATCAACAAATCAAGAACTCAAAACACCAATCCAACGAAAAAAAAACTTTTTTTTGGCTTCGCACGGATTCAATCAGGGAAGCCAAGAACAAGGGCGCCCACTAATCGATGTGAAGGAGGGGCGAAAACCCCAAAAAAAATTTGTGGGAAAAATAGGAAATGCAAGGGAATGAGAGCTCCGCAAGTTGGATCTCTAGGAAACTCGTGCTTCTGGCACTCATGATCGCTCCTGGCTCACTCTCTTTCGGATCCCTTCTCAAAAAAAAAAAAAAACTCAAAACACCAATCCAATGAAAAAAACTTTCTTCAGCATCCTGCGGACTCAATCAGGGAAGGCAGGGCTCAGAGGCTTCACTTGACCGGGTAAGGCAGGGGGGAGGGATGCACCGACGGAACAAGCTGTGCATATGGGCCACAGACGGTGAGGACGATGCCCCGGCTGAGTGCACGAGGGGCAGAACAAGCGGAGCAAGCGAGGAGGCACGTGGGATGCAAGGGGTGGGAATCCACGCCGCGCAAAGAGTCATCGAGAGGGAAGGCAGCCCAAGGCATGAGAGGGCTAACGCGCTGCACGTGGCAGGAGGCACAGATCGATGCAATTGGTTGGGAGCAAGGATAGAAATCTCGATAAAATTTCATGAATTTTTGGTGAAATCTCGGATTCTCCCCTCCCCCGAGATTCATAAATCCGACGGAATAATTTTTTTTGAAAAAAATCCAAATTGCTATAGTGATTTTGGATTTTTGTGAAATTTCGGGTATTTTGATTGGATTTAAAGTTTTTTTTTTTACCGAACTCAAGTCTCCTTTTGAAGCTTTCAAACTTGTGAGTATTCCCACGCAAACTTGGTCAATTCTCAAAATTTTGTCTCCTAATGAAGCTTTCAAACTTCCAAGTATTCCGAGGCAGGGATTGAAAAATTGTCGATAATCGTCGATTATCACCCATATCGCTGGGGCATGCAATCCAAAACCGATAGGAAAATCGATGATTTTGAAATTCAAATTCAAAAAATTCATGAAGTTTGCAAAAAAAAAAAAAACTATCCAAAATATCCCTAAAATTAGTATTAATAAGGTTTTGACATGTGGGATGAAATTTACTTAAAATCACAAAAATTTTGACACGTTTTTTTAGCCAAAACTGAATGTAGGAAAAAGAAAAAGAAAAAGAAAAAAAGAAAATAGTGAAGCTTGGCACTGTGTGGGCTGCAAGACCCATTAGCCCGTGCGGCCCACTAAAAACACTAGTTGTTTTTACACTGATGCACTGGCTTTCGACCCCATTATTGCGTCGCATCCACTAAACTCCAGACTCCCTCGCAGCTCTACTATGGCCGAATCCAGCCACTGGCGATGCAGAAATCACCACTTCAGCAGTGCAAATCAACATTTGAGCAGCAAAAATCGATGTCCTAGCTACGATTATCGCTAAGGTTGCTATGCGCAGCGGTTTGGTCGAAAATCCATATGATTTCCCAGGTAAATCGATCGATTATTGTTCTATATTTCTTCGATTTTCGTTGTAGTACATGATGCATAGCATATGTGTGTACTTTGTTGGCTATTGTTGGAGACTTGGAGTGCACCAGCTAAGCTATGGTGACCATTGATGATTTCTGGCTAAAGTGAGGGTTCCATTCCATAGCTGATTGTCATACTTTGATTTATCATTTTATATGAAATGTTATAGTTAGAACTATGAACTTGAGCACTTCACTGTGTGAATGAGTAACATAGATAATGATCTTATTTAGGGTTAGGGTTAGTGTGATTCATGAGGGTATTAAACATATCAATTAAGTAGTAGCTATATATGCGCGGTTGATGTTGCATTTACTTGCATGCATGTAGCAGTAGAAAATTTATTGTTTTATTGTGTATCTTGATTACTTCCTCAAAGTGGTTCAGCTATTGGAGCTCCTGACTTCTTGTTGTTCTGCATTAGCAGATGGCAGACTAGGGCGACATTGTGTGGGAGCACGACGACAAGATCGGGATCGGGTTTCGATGCAAGTACTGTCACCAAGAGAAGAAAGATGGTGATGCAACCCGACTGAAGCACTACTTGGCAGGGTGTGGTAAGAATGTCATCCATTGTAGTCAAGTTCCTAAGGAGGTTCGCGAGTACTTTCAGCATAACCTAGACAAGATGAAGAATAAGAGAAGGACCGAGGAGAGGCTTAGAAAGGAAGAAGCGGCTGTAGTTTCCCCGCCTAGGAGAAGTGCATATTCAAAGTACACGGGTGATACTGATGAGGAGGATCAACTGTAGCATGCCATAGCTACCTCCAGGGTGGAGGCAAAATTTATCAATCGGGTAGCTGGTAGGTATGAGCACAGTGATGGTAGTGGCACCTCTGGAAGGGCTAGAGGGAGCGGTGGTGTGTTGTCGAGGATGTTTCGGAGTTTATCGTAAAGGGAAAGACCAGCTATGGGGGATTACAACCTTGGTACGACCCGTGGCCCTGTGCAAATAAGGATTGACACTAGGTAATGGACACAAAGGGGAGGAATGTGAGGTAGACGATTGACTCGGCTTGGGTTAAATTCTCCCACACGGCTGGTATCACGGGGAGGAAAGTAGACAATTCGTACTTTGTTAGCGCTGTGAGGGAAACTCAAAAATGGGGTAAGTGAGCTTTCAAATTTTCGTCCATTTGTTTGTCGATTAATTGCTCATATTTTCATCCATTGTCTTCATTTGTAGGCGATGGTGTTCTGTCCCTAAGTGGGAGAGATAAGCAGGAAATATTTAGATGATAACGAAGCGGACATACGACAGAAAGTGGTGAAGTTAAAGAAGGAATGGCCTACGTATGACATAACAATACTATGCGATTCTTGGACTGGGCTGACACGCATGAGCATCATAAACTTCATGATATACACGCATGAGCATCATAAACTTCATGATATATGAAGGATTGATAAGTTGGGGTTCCGAAGTAGGAAGCTTCTTAGGCAGCTATTGAGCACGTCTGAAAAGACTCAAATAGTAGCAATGGCTAAACTATCAAATAAACAAAACCCAAGTAATTTTGGGGGAGTCCCTAGCTATATATAGAAGAAATAGGAGGGAAATTCATGCTAGGGTCGGCCACAACAAGTGGAGTGGTCGAGTAGGACTCCGACAAGGCCCAAGGCCCAAGTTTGACTCTGACTGGAAAGTTGACCCGACTTATTTTGCATATTCCCATCGACTCGTAAGGAATGTGGAGATGAGGCCGGATCTGTTGGAAAGAGGACGAAGAAATCTTTCCAACAAGTACAAGAACATATCAATTGGACTATGTATACAAAAGTTATGCTCGTTTTACTTCAGACTGTTATCCGGAGGCCGAGTTGGCTTAAAAAACGTGGCACACTTGATCTCTTACTTTGCTTGATGTAGATGTGCATCCTTGTTGATTCAAACCATGGTTCCTAAGTATAAGCACATCACACATATCAGGTAGTGGATTATTCTCAAAAGTGTAATTAGATATGCTTAAGAATGACTTTACCTGATAATTTAGTTGACGGGCTCGAGCTCGAGTCAATGGTCCTTGAACCGGCGAAGATGGAAAAGGGTGGCTAAGATGGGGGCCGATGAAGCCAAGCAGATGGAGACATCGTAGTTGATGTATACGAAAAGATGGAGAAGGATGGCCAAGGTGGGGCCGATGAAGCCATACAGGTGGAGCCATCGTAGTAGATGTATACGAAGTAGAGGATGCCATGAAGTGTCGCCAACTTGTCACAAACATAATGGAATAAGAGGACGTAGTAGATATAATTGCAGCAACACTTGGTGATGACTATATGTATGCGGTGATTCTTGTTGGAGAAGGTGCGGGACTCATATATCCATCTTTGGAAAAATTGGGGAGTCTGTTGGTTTCATCGTTTGGGTGCTACGGGGTGAATACCGATCCCCAAACTTTCTGATCGAAGTTCCTGACTGTCTGTAGTGCTTGATTTTTCCTGATTTTCTACAAGGCTTTTTGATGTGGTTTTTGGTAGAGTGTTTCAAGACTCATTTGTTCACAGGGATAAAAATTCTCAAAAAATTTAGAGCAATAGAAATCCACCAACCACCTGCTCCTAGTGAGAATAATTTCTGAAAAATCTGCTTTTGATTTTCTAAAAGAGATTTTGGTGATTTGGCTTGATCTTTTTTAGAAAAGAAGTATTTGAATTGATTTCTTTTTGTTTGGACACTTGACAACCGGGATTGTGATTCAAAAATCCCTCACATGTTTCATGGTTATCATCCATGCAAGCTAGGGGTACATATAGTTGTCTAGTTGTTTTGTTTTTTATGGTTGGCGAATTTGAGAAGCACCGGTCTGAAGAAAAATCTTTGTGTCTTTCAAATTTTCCTTACGGGATTGTTTGGAGTATTTTAAGTGGGGGAAAATTTTATTTGGGATCATTCACCCCCCACTCTGATCGCCATCTCGATCCTTCAGCTATTTGTATTTCTAAAATTATTTTAATTCAAAAATAAATGTAAATTTTTCCTTCGGTTTTTTGGGCTAAGCCCGTTCCATTTCTAATTTCCGATTTCACTTATACGGAATTTTCGTCGAAACTGACTCTTCCGTTTTCCGTTTTGTCGGGACCCCGAATTTGCAAATCCGGACCCTCTGTGTATTCAGCACTAGTCCAGGAACGCGCTAGTGCACACAGTCTTAACATCGGTATATATCACAATCATACCAAACGATACTATCAAAGTACTTTATTTAGATAATCAAAGGGATACTCGACCTTATGGCCAAGTTACAAATATATGCCTCGCAAGGCGAAACTTATTAAAAGAGAAATAACAGCAGCGGAAAATCAAATAAATTCGTGGCGCCATCCAAAGATACCACAGGCAACCGATCGGCTCGCATCCCTAAGTAGACGGGTCCTCTTGGAACTCCTCCTCCGAAATCGGCGTAGTCTCCTCTTCAACTGGTATTGTGTTGAGGCAAGGGTGAGTACTTGGTACTCAAAGAAGTCATGCACAGAATGCAAGCTAATATACTATATGCATGGCTTGGTACAAAGGAATAGCTCAGGGTATATTTGCGATGCTTGACTTTTGACAAGTAATAAAAGTAGATTCGAAAGCGAGAAATAAGTAAAGCATAAATAACTTCTCAAGAAATTTAATAAACATTTTTCCCCATCCTAAACCACATTTCCATCAACTTCATTACTAAACCAACCCAACTTTTCAAATCCAAGTTATTTTCGTAAAGTCTAACCCTTGACTGTAATTTGAGCATTGTCGATCGTGGACTCCTGGCTTATTCAAATAGATTCTACACTCTGCAGAGGTTATGCACTTTACCCACAAGATACTGAGTCAAACACCACAAAGGCGAAGTTCAGTAACAAAGCCTTTCGGAAGCCTCAAACAACACAGGTGGCCCTCTCAGGTTCGTGCTCTACACCATCCCTTCCCTTAGCCAAGGCGAAGTATGGGACCAACACACCGTTAGATGGGTATCTCGGCCACACCCACGATCGCTCCCCGCACAATCACACAAACGGTGTAATTGACACCCTGAGGCTCCACAAGTGAGTCCTTAGCGACTTAATCAACTAGGGCCGTCCCATTCCAGCCATGTGGTTGCAAGTATGACCCAGTTCAAAGGCTTGCAAGGTTAAGTCCTTAGAGTGACCAGGGCAAGACTACCCAAGAACCAAATCAACATCCCCAATGCCACAATCGGCCCACTGATTACTCTTACCACATGCCTGGCCGAAAATCGTTTATCAAACCAGGTTGATTACCATGCACCACGTGCCATCAACATCACATGATACTTTTCCAAAACAGGTTCAATATATCATTAAGTCAATATTAGCATTTGATTATCCAAAATCATGTCATGAGCACGTAAGTGTGTCTAAGCAAAGATACTACAACGATCTAAACCCATGTTGGCAATTTAATAATGTCCAACTAGTAAACCACAACTAGGGTGACAAAGGGTCATGGCACATACTTAAGTAATCAAGGTGTCATATAGCAAATTGGTATTTATCTAACCCCCATGTTTAAACAAAGTATCTTTCTAATTGAACTAGCATGCAATAGTTTAAATCAAAATAGATTTCGAAATAGGATCAATATGGTCAAAGCACAACTTGCCTTCAAAAAGCACTTGCTCTTGGTCTTGAGTTGGATCCTGAGTCAATACTTCTCCCTCGAATCCTTCCGGCACATCAACGTCTACTCGTAAAGCGTGCAAATAGCAAATACCCAATAAACAATAGGCAAAAACATCCCAAAACTCCAAATAAAATCCATAAACAGAGAGAACATAATTTTCTGGATTTTTAGAAACTGGAATCGTCAAATTTGGAGTTAAAACGCAAAAGTTACGATTTATTAAAGTTTAAATAATCAATTAAATAATATTACAGAGAAAAACTTTAGTCCAAAAATTAAATAAAATTTATATTTAGGTAGATCTGAATTTTATACAAATTTAGAAATTTGAATCACTCAAATCGGAGTTGAAACACAAAAGTTATAAGCGTTTGAAGTTTGAATCTAAATTTGAATCAATATTTCGAATTAATAAATCATTTTCTTTTTCGGAAATTAATTATTGCGCCAAAGAAGAACACGTGGCAGCCTCTCGATTGGCGCCGACGTCACCGGTCCATGGACTTGGTCCACGCTCGGCTCGGGTCTACCGTGGACTCGGCCCACGACTCCACGTGAGATCGACATGTGGGCCCACTCGGGTGACGTCATCACCGACGTGGGCTCACCACGGCCGACAGTGGGTCCCACCGATGACGTCATGGGTGACGTCGGCGCACCGAGATACCGGCCGACATGCGGCCCGCCATGACGCCGCGATGACATCATGGTGCGGTTAATCACGCCGGCCGACACGCTGCGGCCGGCGTCATTACACGACGGGTGCGCTGAACGCGGCGGTCAGGCTTCCCGACACGTGGCGCAATCTTGGCCGTTGATTTGAAAATAGACGCCCGCATTAGATTCGCTTTCACGCGTTTGAGTTAACGCGTTTGATTCGACCGTTGGATCTAGATCCGACGGCCGAGATTAGATCTGGAATTTTGACGGGATCTCACCGCGGCGTGACGCGGGCACAATCTGGGACGTTGGATCTTGATCGGACGGCGGAGAAGCTTCGAGCGGCAGCGATGGCGCGGCGGGCGGAGCCGGGCCGGGCCGAGCCGGGACGGCGACACGCCAACGGCGTTGCGGCCTCCTCCGGCGGTGAGATGTCCTTCGTGCGCGTCTCGTCGCGGTGAGTCCGGATCTGAGGTCAACGGCGCAGGGACGGCGGACGGCGCGAACGGGCAAAGACCGCATGAGCGGGCGCAAGAATTACGGCGAGCTCGCGACGGCTAAACGGGCGGCTTTGCCTCGGTGAAGTAGAGAAGGAGGGCGCGGGATCACGGGCGGTCTCGGGGTATGCCTCGGCTTTAAATAGCCTCGGCGTCTGCGGTAAAACGGAAACCTAGTTTTCCACGGCGCATGACACGGCGGCGAGTCCGGCTCGGACGGCGGCGAGACGACGACGGAGAGCCGTACACGTGGCACGATCAACGGCCACGATCGCCGCGGCGCGACGGTCCGGTCCGGACACACGGCTCGGGTCGAGTCGGCGGATCTCGGTAGTTGGATCTTGATCCAACGGTTGGGATTGATTAGGGTTAGGAGTGGGTTCTGGCCGAGTCACGTGGCTCGGTCGGACTCGAGTCCGACTTCGGGTTCGACTTCGGTCGGATGAACAAGATTTGACCCGAGTTTGATTTTCCAAATGATTTAATATTTAAAATAATTCCTAGTAATTCATTTAATTCATTAAAAATAGCAAATGACTCAGAAAAATTCCAGAAAAATTCTGGAAAATACTTTGGATCATTTTGGACTCAAATAAAATATTTCCAACAAAATTTTATTTGCAAAATTAAATTCTTTAATTATTTCAAAATGGAATAAATTCAAATAAATTCCAATTAAATCCAAATAAATTCCAGAAAATTCCAAAAATTCACCAAAGTGCCAAATCACACATGAATTCAAGAAAAGCAAAATTTTGGGGTGTTACACGTTTCCGTTTCCGACAAAAAAAATTCGGTTTTTATTTTCATACTGGTATTTTTCGTTTCTGTTTTTCTTCGAAATGGTTGAAAAATTTTCGTTCTATTTTCAGAACTAAAGAGGCGCTGTAGAATGTTATCGAGGTCCAAATCTCCACATTTGATAGGCAGTATGGAACTTCTTCGCAGGTTCGCATTGAGGAGGTGGCATTTCTCAGAACTTTGAATTTTTGTAGTGGCATTTCGTATCCTTTCTCTTAAATCTTCCTTGTTGCAACAGTCACTTTCGTATACTTCTCTCTTGTTTTTTTTTTTTCTTTCAGTGGACACTTCCTTATGCTTCTACCACCATATCTAGTTTAGATTGAAGGCACCACATCTAACAATAACGCCATCCTTTTAAATTGAATCAAGTGACTAGTTAACCATCATTTCACTGCAGAAGAAGTGCATGTACTCCGTACTCCCTTCATCGATAAATATAAGGCGTATTTTGATTTTACATAAAAATAAATATTACAATAAAATTGAAAAGGACATAAGAGAAAATAACTATTACATACCCTCTTAATTGTCTTAATAGATGAAAGAGAATACTTTAGGTCTGAAAGGACCAACGATGTCGCCTAGAGGGGGGTGAATAGGCGGATTAAAAATTACGCAGCGGAATTAAACTGGCCGAACTGATCAACCCGGAGTCTCCGGGTTTTGGTCCGGATACTCCGGCTTGTCCGGAGTGTCCGGTATTGAATACCGGAGTCTCCGAGTTGAGTGGCTCGGGAACGCAATACAAGTTTCTCAAACTTGCACAAGATATTACTAAAAGTAGATAACAATTGCAACCTAGAACAAGTGCTAGTATGGATTTGAATTAAAGCTAGACAAAGAGCTAGATCTAGGGTTTACGAAGACAAATCCACACAAGCAACACAAGCAAATAAAGAGAGAGCAAGAGAAACGATTTTTCACCGAAGTTCGGATTCTTGAAGGGAATCCTACGTCTCTGTTGAGGTGGCTCGGTCACACTTGAGCCGGGGTCTCTTTCAACCCGCTTTCCTCCCGGTGTTGCACAAATGCACTCGCCGGCTTCACTTCTAGTCTCTTCCCTTTCGGAGGCGAGACTTGCCTTCACAAACGACCGGGGCTCACCACACGCGTCGGTAGCTCCCGGTGACTCCTAGCCGTCTAGGAGACCTTCAACCTCCAAGAGAAATAGCATCACGAAGAATCGCTTGGAGGATGAACTAGTGCTCAACAAGATGAAATTAATGCACTTAGCACTTTGCTTCTTCCTCTCCTCACCAAAAAGAATCAACAACCAAATCAATTGGTGGGAGGAAGTGGGGGCTCTATTGAATGCTTAGAGATGGTTAGGAATGGCTTGAATGCTGCTATGAATGAGCTCAATAGAGATTCTAGCCGTTGGAGTGGAGTGGAGGCTTTAAATACCCTTTTTGAAAACTAGCCGTTGCTCCCGTTTTTGTACAGGCCGGAGTGTCCGGACAGACAACCCGGAGACTCGGGTTATCCGAGACTCGGACCAAATGTCCGGATACTCCGGACCATCTGGAACCAAAAGCAACCGAGGGGTCCAACCCGGAGACTCCGGACAAAATGTCCGGATACTCCGGATTTAATCCGGATACTCGATTTGGAATCAGGAGACTCCGGTTACCCGATTCGGTTTCAATTTAAAACTTTTCAAAACCAAATGTAGGAGTGCTAATTAGAGATGCAATAATTGATGTTGAGCACATGCACATCCTAAAGTCGATTTCTCGTCATACCCTCTTAATAGTACGGCTATCCTTAAGACACAAATAAATAAAAGGTTACAACTTTGGTCTTGATGCCGTCCTTTTGATTTTAAGTAGTCATAGGGGCGTCCAATGTCATTCCAAGCTCGATATGATCTCGATCTCTGCAGTATTCTTGGATAAAACATTAGATCTCTTTAATTGTGTCATCATTAATCACCAAAATAAATTGAGGGGCCTAGATGCACTTTCAAGGTCAGTATTAATGAATAAATGCATATAATTGAGAGAGAATAAATAAGGATACAATATGAAAGACTCATTAAATCTACATACATACAAGCATTATATTTTTAAACAAGATCTTTCAAATGATAGACATTATATTTATCAACAGAGGAAATATGTTACAAGCCAAAACTCCAGAGAATTATACACAGAGTAAGGTAGGGAAGAACCCAATACACAGAGGGGGCAAAGCAGGCATATAGCCAGGGTTAGCAAAACCAATGAAAACCCGTTGATTTTTACAAAAATCGACCATATCAAGTCAATTCAAAACTCTAAACTGGTCGGTAAAACGGTTCAATTTAAAAAAATTTAAAAACTCAAAAAATTTATGCGATGTAAACCGGTCAAAATCGATGAAAATTAAGCGATTTTTGACAAAAATCATCGAAAATCGCTCAAAAATCGACCATCCAAAAGGTTAACCTTGCCGGTCGGTTTTTTGAAGAAAATCGATCGGTTTTTCGAGGAAACTGAGCAATTTTCGATAAAACCGATCAATTTTTGTTTTTTTGAATTTTTTTTGAACCCTCGGTTTCGAAACTTTTCGGTTTTTGACGATTTTTATTCGATTTTTGCAGTAAATCGATACCGTTGGATCTCGATTTCAATTTGAAAACGATTTGGTTAACCCTGCATATAGCGCTTAATTTAGCTTTGGATTGCGGTAAAATCAAGGAAAGCATATAGCAACATTACACAGCTGCATGCACGCTAGCTTTTGTGCGACCTCCTGGTCTTCAGGCCGTTCTCCAGCATTTTCTCCTCAAGTAACTTCTCTCATGCAAATGGGCCTGGACAGCTATGTGTGTGTAGGCCATCAAGAAGAATGTCTACGTGATCAAGGAAGATTCTTTTTAATTTCGGCATGCAGCAGTATCTTCTGACCAGGGTTCACATTTCGACGAAATTCGACCTTACCGGTCGGTCTCGAAATCGCTCTTCGTTCGATTTTTCGTCCAAATTCAAATTCAAATTTAAAAAAATTCAAAAATTTGACAAAATTTATCCAAAAAATTCCTATAATTAGTATTAATATTTTTATGACCTCTGGTGTAAATATTTTTTTGAAAAAATTGAAATTAAAGATTTTTTGAGTCATTCAAAATGTATATAATAGAAAAGGAAAAAAAAGAAATTAGAAGTATATTTTAATATGTTAATGTTATCTAATATTGAAACTTTTTCTTGTATTGGTATGTGACAACTTTCAATTATTTAAAATATAGCAAATGTATAGTATTTTTTTAATATATTAGTGTTATCTTGATAGGGTATATTTTAATATTTTAATTACATGCATGCCTATTTTTGCACTTGTATTGATATGTGACAAGTGTTAATATGTGAATTGCATTTTACAACATTTTTTTTGTAATTTTTGTAATTTTTTATATTTTTATTAATTGTTTTTAATCTGTCGTCAAAATTTCGAGCTTTTCGATCGAATTTCGGTGCTTTTCGATCGAATTTTGAGCTTTTCGATGGAAATTCGCTCATGGGTTTGACCAGTTTTCAAATCCATTTGACTTTCGAACCATTCGAAATTTCTCGAATTTCGACCGAATTTTGTCGAAATTCGGTACCGGTGGATGCACGAAAAGTGAGTTCGAAACGAGATTCAAAACCCTGCTTCTGACAGGTGTGTCTTGCTTGGGCATGAAAAAATGACGCAGTTGCACATATTCGTAATATTCATGGCCAAGCCAAGTTTCCATCTAGTTTCCATCTTTTTCTTAAAAGAGAACTAACCGTATGCTCTTTGTTTATTTAATTTAAAGGAAATTCCCTCCTGTTTTCCTTCTAGAAACAACATTCATTTTTCTTATTTTATCCTTGCTTGGTTCAGATGACATACATTTCGATCATAAGAAGTGACTACTTTATATTTGGCCTGACCATTGCTCTACTAAAAATCTACCACAGAATAGAAAGGTAAAATAACTATGCGTGGCGAGATTTTCGGTGCTCAGACTGTGCAAACGCCGTGATCAATATCTTTTGCTAGGTAGGTTTTCTTTATAGAAATTTGAGACTTGGATGCATGGAAGAGCGCGTCATGCATGCATCAGCACAAACAAGCTTTCTTGCCCGATTTGATTATGTAATTTGTATAAGTGTGGTAACATGATGTATGTAATTTGTGGCGAGCCAGCTTTCTCGCACAGCTTGCTTCTCCGATTCGCCAAACCTTTCTTGCCCCGAAATTATGCAACCCTCCCTTGTGTCACCTATGACTTTCATCCGAATACTCCCTACTCTCTCTCTCTCAACCTGGTTAGCTATAAAAGGACATCAACCTTGACCAAGTATATACAGTCCCGGGACATAGCTAGATTCCTCATGTTACCACACTTATACAAGTAGGGTAGGAAAAGCCCTAGCAAGTAGCAAGTACGTACGTACATCATCACCTTCCCGCCACGTACGTACGCCCGCATGGAGGCTCGGCGCCAGCGCCCCAGCTCCGCGGCGACGAGGCGGTTGTACAGCCTCCTCGTCCTCGCCGGCGACTACCTCAAGTACCTCTTCATGAAGCGGCGCCGGCTCCTCGGCAGGGTGGCGAGGAGGACCCTCGCACTGATCTCTCACCACGGCAGCAAGAGCAGCAAGCACCTGGCCCCGTCGTGGCCGCGGGCGTTAATGGAGCACGAGTTCTCGTGCAGCAATAGCCCCAGCCCCGCGTTCCTTGCGGCGAAGAGGCTAAGGTCACGGCTGAAACTCGGCGCCGTCGTCTCAACCTCCTGCTTCGGCGCCCTTCCAGCCTCCTACGGGTCACCGCCGCCGGCTCTGGAGGACGAGGTGGTGGAGGAGGTGGACGAGCTTGACGTGGACTACAGGGCTGAGGAGTTCATCAACATGTTCTACGAGCAGCTCAGGGCGCAGAGCTTCCCTGTGCTTTTACAGTGCTCGCCATGACGTACGTATTACGAGCACGACACCATCTGATCAAGTCTTTCAGTGTTTCGTTTCGAGAGCGTCCGTACGTCAGTCTAATGTGATTTGATTTGAGAGGAGTCTTCGGTTTTCAGGAGGGATGCATGGGTCGGTTTGTACCAGTTTGTTTTTCATTACGGAGTACATGGAGAGTATATATACGGAGTACATTCAAGTTGAGCATATCTATACACGTTTACGTGTACGTCAGTGCAACATGCTTTTCAAGTATAAATGAGGGATTGTCTATATAACAGTAATTTTTTTGACTGATTTAGTCACAGAATTAATCCTTTTCTTGACTGTTCAATCAGATCCAGATCTAGATCAACAGTCTGGAGTCATGCTTCACATTTTATACACTACCCCTCATTTTCTTCCTCTATTTTACACTCCTCCTGTTGGGAACCAAAAATGCAAATTCAGATTCTATATATTCTGCATTAGTCTAGGATCACACTAGTGTACACAGTTGCAACATATATATAATATCACAATCATACATGGTAAAAATATAATAAAAGACTAATTTATTCAATAAACGAATGTACGTAGAAAGACCTTAAGGCCAACATTATACTTATTAGCTCTTGATAGCCTTAACTCAAAATAAAGAAGACATCAGCGGAAATGAAATATCGATGAATCCCATCAATATGCCATAGACACCTAACAAGGTTCGACTCCTAGACACTCGCATCCTCGTAGAGCTCCTCCTTCAAAGCAAATTTAGACTTCTCTTCAACTGATGGATTCATTGTGGTAGAGGTGAGTACATAAAATACTCAACAAATTATGCACAAAATGCAAGTCTATTATAACTACATGCAAGGTTTATTACAAAAAAAAGTTGATATAGCTATTTTGCATAAAGTAGTATTTTTTCAATTGAATATAATAAATAGATTAAAAAGACAATAACACAAATAATGATAATAGTAAATTTCTCAGTTATTTCACAAAATAAACCAACATACAGCCCTAAATTAGTTTTCACAACTTTCCTTGGCACACTGCCGTCCTTCCCAAGTTTTGTTTATAAAATCTAACCTATGACTGTAATTCCCGAGCATTATCCAATAATGCGAACACGGCTATTTGAATAGGTTTGACACTTTGCAGAGGGTATACACTTGTCGGGACCTGAATATGCAAATCCGAACCCTTTGTATATTTAGCACTAGTCTAGGATCACGCTAGTGCATACAGTCTCAACATAATAAAATATCACAATCATACAGAACGAAGATAATATAAAGTACTTCATCTATTAATATAACATGTTTGAACGACCTTATGGTCAACTTACAATGATATACCACGCAGGGTTTTGACTAAGAAATAAAAGAAATCTGCAGTGGAAAAGAAAACTCGTAGTAACCTGTGAGACCCTCCCTTTTATGCTACAGTGCAAATATAAAAGAAAGGTTCTAAAGTGCATACAGTGCTAGTCCCATGATCAGTAGCTAGCACGCACCAACACAATTTGAGAACACAGCCATACAAGTTACATATTTAATTATAGCGGAAGTATAGATACAAAATGACCAATGAGGTCAACTAAAATTTAATAGAGGAATCAGATGACCTGCAGTGTGCCACATAACCCTCAGACAACTGACAAGGTAAACCTTAGGTAGAATTGTCGATAATAATCCCGTTTTCCTGCGTCAAAGTAATTGTCGAGGTTTTCTGCCTAAAATCAACAAAAATAGCAAGGGTGAGTACATTGCGTACTCAGCAAGACTTGTAGTGTTTGCAAAACCTGAAATATATGCAAGCTGAAAAGAAAGTAGGTTTCTACAGTTGATTTGCATAAAGCAGAAATTTGAACGGTATTACTGAATAGTAAATGAAAGCGTAAATAAACTTAAAACAGTTTGCTGAATAATTAAATTAACAAGTAATTAAGTGAAAGAATACGACTCACTCACACTCCGTCGTGAGTAAGAAGTGAATAATTACTCACAGCTCTTCATGAGTAAAATAGCCCATTATACCAAATTCCTTTATGGTATCAAAATGAATTTAATCAAAGTTTGAATATCAAGTTCCTTTTTGTCAAAACTAAATCATCTAACTAGTGCCATTTTTCCAAGTCATCCATAACCGTGGTACGGCTAATCGATTAGTTTTGACACACAAGAAATGTTCTCCCTTTTTGCAAGGCCATTAGACACACTTCCTTTGGTGTGCCGCCAGAGAGTTCATTACGAAACTGTTCAATTACCTGAACCTAACTTTGCACCAGCCCAGTGACGTCTAACCCTGACTATGATGGAAGTCAATAAATAGTAAAGTAATGATAATGAGGAGCCAGTGGTTCAAATAGAATAATAACAGCCCCAATTCATAGCCAGGCGTACACCGTTGCACAGGAATGCATTTACCCACAACGAACATGTGGCAGCCCCGAGCAAGCCGACACGAAAGGGTTTAAGGCTTGTGCTACTTCTGCCTACCAATGTGCAAAGCTAAACCCAAATAATTTAATAAGTTAAGGCTGCCCCATTGTAACATCCTCAGTTTCGCGTTCTGGAAAAATCTAATTTAAATTAAGTAAATTCAAAATTTGGAGTTTCCTTGGTGTTTATGTTAACCTGGCATCCTCTTCCATCCAAAATCGGAATTCAATTCCCTTCCGTTCGAAAAAGCGAATTTCCAGATTCCCGCCAGTACCCGAAATTTCACCCGAGTCCAAAAATGCTCCAAAAATCATGGAGCCTATTGCATTAGGTCCCAAATATTCTAAAAACATTTTGGAAATTTTTTCAAGATTTTTGGAGGCTCTCTGGCATTTTATCTCGCGTGGCTTTCGTTTAATGCCCGCTATTCGCCCCAGAATTTTCAAATCCACAAATTTCATCCAAATTCCGCTAAACCAATTTTATTGGGTTCCAAATATTCCAAAATGGTTCTAGAAATTTTTTCAGAATTTTTAGACCATTTTTGCTAATTTTTCTCTAGGGCGTTGCATTTGCGTAATCCTCGGCCAATCACGGAGTGACACGTGGCAACACTATTCAGCTTTCTTCAGCCTCACGTTGGCTTGCCCCCATGGAAAGAACAGAGAAGGTTACGTAGTGAGTTCATACCTTCAAATCATCATAACTCCCTATCCATTACTCCAAATCATGAACGGCCGGGTCCGTTGAATCCGTAGCGACGAGCTCTCTCCATCCCCCACCATCATTAGCTCGGGATCTCGCCAGAAATGGTTCAATCTTTCCAAAACCGAAAATGGCCATTATGGCAATAAATCGGCCGTTTCAACTTCGTTTCGCGTGCTTCCACCTCTCATTGCTCCGTATTAGAACCCTCTTCCCGGTGGTAGCACTCACCCTTTGCGTCTCCAACTCATCTGGTCGCTAGATCGAAGAAACCGCGAGGAACGCTGAGTTTTCGTGTTCTTGGTTGTATCTTCCTCTCCGGTGGGTCAATCTCCACTCCGTTTGTTTCCTTGTGATCGTGTGGAGGTTTAGATTCTAATTCATCCATCAATTTTAGGTTTCATCAAGATTTGGCGATGAATTTCACATTTTGGTTACTTCGGCCGAACTCGTGTTCTTCGCCAAATTCGTCATCTCCGGTGAGAATTGGTTCAATTCCTTGCTTCTATAAGCTCATCTAGATGTTCCCTCCATGTTCCATCTTTTTATTTTGCAAAGTTTCATGAAGATTTGTGTAAAAATTCGTTTTTTTTTGGAAAACTTGGGCTCTCTGTTTTTTTGGGGGAGCTTCATCGTGCTCGGCCAGCCGACGCACGCACCGCACTTCCGCCACATGGCCGTGCCGCCGCCCCCTCGCTCGCCCCTCTCCAAGCCCACCTCCTCTGCTTCCATGGCCATGGCCATATGCATGAAGAAGATGACACTATGTCTATGACAAGGGGGACCTACCATCCATAGACTCAATCAAATCCAAAAAAATCAGAAAAATTAGAAAAAGGAATATTCCGGGAATATTCCTCGGTTTTCTATTTTTCAGGGTTTTCAAACTTCGGAAGCTCATATCTTTTCTGTCCGAACTCCGATTGATTCCGTTCAAATTCCTAAATTCATCTAAAATCAATACCTTCCTGCCAGTACTACTTTTATAATTTTTGGATTTTAGTTATTTTCTGGTTATTTATTTGTTGTCTCGTTTCGCGCGTAGCCGAGGAGCCGTCCGAGTCCGCCGACTCCGCCGCTGAACTCCAAGGTTTCGACACCCTCTCTACAACTGAAGGCAAGTCCCTTGACGCATTTTGATCCTATGTTTGCAAATGTTTTAACGTGTTTTATAAACTTGCATGCTATGTTTATCATCGTATGTCAAATTTAGATGAATAGTTAATCCAATTTGCAAATACCTCCTTTGCTGTTGACATCCATGCTTACTTGTAACCCTAGGACTTTTGCTATGCCATGTTTACCTTATATGGTGACCTTTGTTGAATAGTACGATAGAATTGCTTAGGGCCAATATTGATGAAAATGACCTATGGGTGGGATTATACAAAAATGATGATTTAGCGTGTGATTTGGAAATGATTATAAAGATTTTGGTACTGTTTTTCCAAAAGAAAAAGAAAAAGGGTTTGGACTTGAGCAGATTGGAATGTCGGGTGGGTGCGGATTTAGCACTAGTTTGCATTGTGCAAGTGCCGCCCCAAGTCAATTAAGGACCGACGCTTATGACTGTTCATTCTAAGCATAACCGTACTACCACATGTCTAACATGGTACGACCTGGCTAAATAATTTGTAGAAACCTAACTTAGACTCGCTAGTTGGTGGACTGTGTGTGACACTATGGTTTGGTGTGACGTTATAGAAGGTGAAACTAGAGAATAAAACCTTTCGGCTTAGGGTTTTCTCGCGTTTTTGGGCCGGTTGAAGTGTTATGTCGCCACGGAGTGTCGTAACCTTATTTAACGTGCATGATAAGGTTAATAACATTATGAGATGTGGAATTAAGGTTAAAACTATAGGATATGAAGGTTAATAGCTTTTAAGGCGTTTAGGGCCGTTTAGGGGTTTTGGGCCTTCAGGAGTTTGGGCCTTGGTGGGCTTTGGTGGGATGGAGTAGGTCTCCGTAACGGACTAGGATTGGGTGTGGGGGCTGGTAAAAGGGCTCCCCACCAGCCTTTGGGCGTGCTCCCCTGCCCTTGGCGCCCCCACCTCCCTCCTAAGCCCTAGCCGCCACCCCCTCTCCCTCTCCCTCTTGTGCGCCTCCACCTCCCCCTTTGCCCCATTGCTCCCCACCTCTCCACCACCTCTCCTCCACCCCCTTGCTGCCCTAGGGTGGTCTCCACACCTCTGCACCTTGTGGATCCATCCGTTGGAGCGAGGAGCGAGGAGCGTGGAGCGAGGAGCGATCCGCGAGGAGATCTATTGAAGATTCGTTCGTTGGGCAAAGGTATGATCATGGAGATCCTTGGAATTGATCTAGGTACTGTTCTTAGTGTGATTATCAAGTTTTTAGATCAATTGGTGGTGCTGGATTGGAGTTCTTTGGGTTAGATCTAGACGTTGCCACGTTTCTATTTTCGGGCAGATTGAGCAGTCGGGCTAGGGTTCGAGTTTTCGTCGATTTATAATCCGAATCTGTCCGTACGGACTTAAAATAAGTTGTATATAATTTAATTATCTTTCCGTGGACATAAAGCACGTTAAAATCCGATCAGCTGTTTGAAAGTTATGGCCGTTTTACCGAGCGTGTTAAAATCTGTGACGCGATTGGAACAGATCGTAGTAATCTGTAGATTAAACAATTTTAGAGTCCGAATCAGTCTTTCCGTATAACTATAAAAAGGTAGGAAATTTCCTAAGCTTCGCGATGGTGTACTCGTTTAATCGATTTGGAGTCCCAAAACTCAAGTTATGGCCTTTGCAAAGCTGCTGTCCCGCCGGGACAGAACCTCTGTTTTTTAGGTTTGCAAGTAGTGGGCAATGTCGGGTTAGATGGGGATTTGTGTACTGTTTTGCGGGCATTATTGTGAGTGTGTGATGCCTATGTGCAGGTGGTGTGACACCGGGAGTGCCCTCTACGTCCCACAAATCCGTCGCCCGCGGTTGAGGCAAGTGTGTTGTAATGTATAGCGGATTGTAGGTTGTTTGTTGATATTGGGTGAAAGATTGAACACTTGCTATGCTCACTTGCCATGCTTGCTGTTTTCCAATGAAATATTGAGTATGATTATCATGGTTCGATGCCATGTGTTTATATTTGTCATGATGAGTTGCCATATGTTTATGTACATGTGAAATATGATAATTGGCATAGTTGCATGCATGACATGTTACATGGCCCGGCGGTGAGAAAGTCATTAACTAATCCGGGAAGGTCGGTGAGAAAGTTATGACTAATCCGGAGAGCCATTAGAGTAAGTCCTACATCGTGATTCCATCTACCGTGGGTTGTGGAAGCGAGGAGTAGGCACCCTCCATCTTCGGGATGGAAGGGGGGAGGGTGCACAAGCGGGTGTGTACTCAACCATACCTGTATGAGTTTCCATGGAGATATGAGCATAACATTGCATTGCAATACATTTTTTTAATGATGATGATGTTGTTATGTGCTCAAGTATGAGATGTTATATGTGATGTGAGGTATTATTGTCTTGTAAATGATCTTGTTGTCCATTACAATATGCTTGCTGAGTTTTCGAACTCACGCTTGTGTTTTATGTTGTTTTTAGGTACTTTGAGATCGGCATGCGGGAAAAGGGATCTAGCTACACTTCTACACGTAGCTCCACCATCATAGTCCATAATTAACCACTTGGAGACATGATATTAAGAGTTGTGCCCTAAACTTAATGTATGGTTTAATCTAGCATGCTTGTGAATCCTTATTTGCTTCGTTATAGTTTATGAAGTGGTTAAGCGTGGTATTATTGGCGTAACTTGATGTTATGTCCATTTATGTTGTTGTTTTAGATGTCGTGTGCTATGATATATATCTTGCCATGATATTGAGATTGTGTTAATTCAAGGAAAAACAAAGGAGATCTTTGCCGAAATATCGGTTTTTAGCATATGAACCTTTGCTGGAATTTATGTTTAATTGTGGTACTTAGATGTTGTTTAGCTTATGTTTGGTAGCATTCGGGCATATTAAATGCCGGGGTGTTACTGATTAGTATCGAGCGGGCTGTAGGTCCTTGGAATGTGTATTTTTAGTGTCATGCTATAGGGTACAACTAAAATGTGATGTGGAATAACTTAGAAACATGGCTTAGGTTTTTACTAAAATTTTGTCATAGGATAGCAACATTAAAACTTGCAAAAGTGGTATAACTAATCTAAAATTTGACACACATGGATGCCTGAGAGGAAGGGTATGGGTATCGTTGTTTACGCTTAAATGTTGTACTTAAGCCTTGTTGCTAAATGCTATATTTGATATAGTACGTTGCTATGTATATGAGATAAATGATTGAATTATTCCTGTTGTGGTGGTAAAAGTGGGGTTTTGGTGCCGAAGGGTTTCGGCCACCTCTCTTATTTCATAGTAAGGGTGAGATTTGACGGTGTGGCCGGTTAGCGCCACCACCGAAGAACTATTGACCCCTGTAGGAGAAGAGTGCTTATCCTTTCTGTCGTTGATCGTGTGTTAATTGCATGGCATTAAGAGTTGATCGTGTCTTGTGGGTAAAGCTGTACACCTCTGCAGAGTTAAAACTATTCGAATAGCCGTGCCTACGGTCAAGGGCAAAGCAAAGAATGCTTTCATACTGGTAGACTTTAGTTTTTGGTTTCAAACTAAACAATGTTTTGTTTTGGGATTCGGGAGTGGTTAGAACTCTCGGATGTTGAATTGGCGGATTGAGCCAACCAGGTAGATTGAACCTGTTTAATGTCATGACAGATAGAGTCATGTCTGGATGATCTTGATCTTTTAACTGTGGCGGTTAGAGTCTTATACTAGTGATGGTGGATAGAACCTTCACTGCAATATTAAATAATTCAATTGTTAAAAAGAATTGCTAAAATATGCTTTATGAAACTTATTAGCAAGTATGGTTTATTGAAACTTGGCTTTGTGCAAAAGAACCATATTAAGCCTCTCTTGGCAAGCCCCACATATGCATACTTTCCCCGACTTGCTGAGTACTTTTGTACTCACGTGCTACATAACCGTTTTCATCAGAGAACTATCAGGACGCCGTTGAGGATGGTGAGTTCTATGTCGAGGAGTTTGAGGAAGATCGCCAAGATAGCTAGTCGTGTGTCTTGTCGTCGCCTGTGGTGTTTTTGGTTTTCGCTTTTTGTCATTTTTGCTTCCGCTGTCGTGTCTCCGGTCTCGTGATCGAGTATTGTAATAAGTGGCCATGTGACCCATACTTTATTATTATGTTACAATTTCGTTATGTTCGGCCATGACGTATCACTGTTGACTGTGTGTACTAGCTACTGATCTGGGACTAGTACAGAAATACACAGGAGATTTCGGATAGCTGATCCGGGGTCTCACACCCATCCCAGCACTTGTGGATGTACGATTTTACTTAGATCATGCAACACTATGTTTGGTCCTTAAAGTGACATGGGCGAAAAACTCCCCCTATCTACGTACACGTTAAGACATGTACAACCGGCTATTGCCAATAGTCACCCACATGAAATCCATAGTTTTATTTTCAGTTTTATCAAACTACCAACATCTTTCATAGTTTCAAATAACCGTTTGTAAACCATAAAGAAGGGGTCATGTGTAAAAATGTTACCCAAAGCTTTCTACAGTAGTGCTAAGCATGAATACTGAAATAACGAGTATTCCCAGTTCAACCAACCATGTCTAGGGTTACAAGGGTTCACGTATTCAACATTATTGAGATATAATCCATCATTGAGGTGATAATTACCAGAAAATGTAAATAAGCAGTTTCATAGAACATAAAGCATGCATGTAGGTTACTTGTGCACATTTTTAAGTGGTTATAAAACTGAGATCAAAGATGCTCAAGGAATGCTTGCCTTGCTAATTACTATTATTTAACGAAGTCGAAATCGTCGTCGTCGATATCGAAGACTGATTTGAAGTGGCCGACGATGAAATCTTGGAACGCGGATTCTACACGTCGTTTGGCAAGAAATAAAACAAAGAACAAATGACATCTTTCAATAAAGGCAGAGGAAATCAAACGAAAAATCCAATAAAGATCATTACATAAAACAAGCGGGGTTGAAGGCTAAGGTTTCGTGATCTTTGTATACGAATGTGTTGGTTTTATAATATAGTTTTCTAACTGTTTATCAGCGTAAGGGTAAATCGCACACGACTCCTATTCCTTAAAATTTGTTTTATTTTACTTTACGAGTGAAGGAATCTAAGATTACAGATTTGAATATATATTAGATTTCAAATTCAAGAGGCTAAGATCATTTAAATTAATAGAATTAAGGCATTAATAAGATATTAGTTAAAGTGCTATCGTTTTCCTGGTAATACCGACTCTCAAACAATAGTATTACCGATCTTCGATAGTACTGTTCTCGAGCTCCGATAGTAACGATCTTTAGTATTAAAAAGGCGTTTACTGGACTAGAGTTACTGACTGAACCTACATGGTTTTTGGATGATTTCTTACGATGTACGCACTTTATCTAAGACCATCTAACGATTAACTAACTACAACATGCACTATCGATAATTATAAACACTTAGGGTTCTTGCTCTAATGAGATTCACATGCAAAGCAAGACGTAAATTAAATATTTTCTCAGAATATGGTAGTATATACATATTAGAGAGTAATTCTAGACCATTCTTCTTAATATTCTCATTTAGACGAGATATTCTACGGGACACTGAACAGGCTTAAATGATCACAAAATCGGCGGGAAGGTGAAGCGAATGTTTAACACTTAAGGGTTTAAAATGATGGATTTAGATGGAAAGCAAGTTATAAATAAGATGTTTTTCTAGAATATGGTAGCATGCACTTTGTAGTGTGTTTCTAAACTGATTTACAGGTTTTAGCATATAGACGACTTATTTTATTAATTGTCAAAATAGTCTAAATGATCACGAAGGTAACGCTAATAGGATCAAGTTCATTCTAAATTTGCAACCATACTATACATGTTCTTTTACTCATTTTTCTGGCATTAGCTGGGGATATCTCTATGAGTGTTTTAAAGTTGGTTCAGCGATACTTCAGTTTTATCCGCGACGTTTTTCAACTAAAAGGGCATTAAAGCCTTATATGAACTTAAACCTTACATTACATGCATAAGGATTATTTTTGCAAGATTAATTAGTATTAAACTAGGGGTACTCAAATACAGAATTTACAAACATTAATACTAGTACTTATTTCTAGAACTTATATTCTAATTATAGGGGTATGAAAGGTAAGGTTACGAGCAAAAGGAGTTTAAATCTAACAAAATTCATTTTACTTTGTGTGTGATATTTTATACCAGAATTGGTTATTACCGTAGGGCCACTGTAGGCCCCCAGATCGGCTATCCGGAGTCCTCTGTGTATTTCTGTACTAGTCCCAGATCAGTAGCTAGTACACACAGTCAAACAGTGATGAATCAACAACCATATCACGAATACATATAACTAAATAAGAATAATACCAAATAAAAGCAAAGACCTTATGGTCAAGGTTTACCATTACGGCCTGAACAGGCAGAACAACTTGAACAACTGCAGCGGAAGACGAAAACACCAAGGCGACCCATCCAAATGCCCACAGGTAATCGAGTGGGGAGCGCGTCCTAGTCGTTGGAATTCCTTGACAGCTTCTTTCACTTCTGAGATATGATTAGAATGTAGCACGTGAGTACATAAAGTACTCAACAAGTCTGGGAAATTATGCACAATGTAGGCTATCCAAAGATGGCTTACTATGGTTCTTTTGCATAAAGCCAAGTTTCATTAAATCATACTTGTTAATAAGTTTCACAAAGCATATTTGAGCAATTCTTTTTAATAATTGAATTATGTAATATTGCAGTGAAGGTTCTAACCACCACTCACTAATATACAGGCTCTATCCGCCACATCTCAACAAAATCAGGGTTCAATCCATTCACATGGCTCTATCTGCCACAGTTCACAAAATCAGGTTCCTTCCACCTACTTGGCTTTAGCCGCCAGAGGCACACCCGAGAGTTCTATCCGCTCCTGGATCCCAAAACAAACCATTGTTTAGTTTGAAACCAAAAACCAAAGTCTACCAGTATGAAAGCATTCAACAAACTTTGCCTTTGACCGTAGGCACGGCTATTCGAATAGTTTTAACTCTGCAGAGGTGTACAACTTTACCCACAAGACATGATATTCCCTTGATGCCATGCAATTAGCACACTGCCTTAGGTGTGCCGGCAGGGATATCATGACAAGGCCTTTACAATGTATACGCCTAACCTGACCCACCCGCTGAGGTTTCATCGCTGTTAGGGTTATATCCACCCAGTACAGAAGCCCCCTCTTGCGCCGTGTGAGAAAAACAACAACATTGCCTCTATCCGGCACTCACATTCCACCGTTTGGTGAGTCTAAGTTAGGTTTTCACAAATTATTCAGCCAGGTCGTGCCCACTTTGACATGTGGTTGTACGGTTATGCTTAGAATGGAGACAGTCATAAGCGTCGGTCCTTAACTGACTTGGGGCGGTTCTTGCACAATGAAAGCTAGCGCTCCATCCGCACCCACCAGACAAACCATTCCGCCCCAGTCCAAACCATTTTTCATTTTAAATTTTTATTTTGAAAACCATCGGCAATACTCCTTGCCTATAACTTCCAACACAAGTTTTCAAGAGTTAAATGAAAATACTGACCGATTGCGAGTCTAAGCATTTCTACCGTACTATTCTATTCCACCAATAATTTAGTTTATAAAATACAAATCTTAGGGTTGATAAAACATGATTATAATTAAATCGGTACTTCCCAAAATTCATGAGACCACCGAGATTCCCCCATTCTTATCATGGTACTATATAATCCAGTCCAATTTAGTACTTCCACCGTGTAAAGTTGATATCATGTGCCATCATAACTCTAAAATCATGCCAAGCTATTATTATCATTGTATATGAAACAATCTCCTCAAAATATGAGTCTCCTTATTGATTACCCATCATCCACACATCTATTGGTCTGTTAATCTACTTGATCCACCGAGAATAATTCATAATCTCATCCCCGAGCATATTTCATGGAAGATTCTACAAATCCAAGACTTCATTGATTCATTGCCTAGAGTTGTTTCCATATACCATGACACCAAGTGGACTAAGCAAATCACACCCAATCCACATCATTCATAATCCCACACAAATGGTTATCGCAAAACCATAATTCCCAAAATCATTTACTACTCCACCGAGTACGATTCTCAGTATTATCCACTTAATACATCGAGTAGATTGGATAATATCATTGATTAAGTCATCGAGTATCATTCTCCACATCACCTATTGTAACCCTTCATATTGTCATTGCTAAATCATCTACATTTTATCCACCAAGCATACGTAATATTATCATTTACTAAACCACCAAACATTCTGGATTATTCACAATTCTCCATAAATTATTATCACATAGTATGCTTGTTAAAATCCACCGAAATGTAAGTCACCACTTATTTCATTTAATCCACAAGTATGCCTCTCAATATCATTTATTTATTTTTTTCCGACTATTACTCTTGACATCATATATCTTCCAATATTCTTCCAATCCACACAAATTATATGGATTACCATGCATAGATCAATTCCATAACGACTACACCACAGCGCTAATATTCACGAAATCTTCAATTTACATTTCGTACCACTTGTTTCACCGATCGTGTCTTTCCAACAGTCTTTTTCCCTAATTAAAGAATATTTTTTCAAAAACATTTATATTGGTGGATTACTATACTAGGGCGACAAAGGATCAGGGATAACAATGTCAAGGAGGTAGGAACAACAGGTATAACTAATAACCTACCGTTGACATCATCCATTTAATACAAATAGCAATGCAATTTGTAAAACAGTGTAAAACATTTAGAAAGCATAGGATCAACATGTGTCAAGGAGACTTGCCTCGGTCACAACGAGAATGATGAACTCTTTGAAGTCCGGCGGCGGGGTCGGCGGGATCGTCGACTACGCGCAAAACGAGACAACAAATAAATACAAGAAAATAAATAAAATCCAAAAATTACCAAAGTAGTACTGGCAGGTAGATATTGAATTTAGATGAATTTAGAAATTTGAATGGAGTCAATCGGAGTTCGGACGGAAAAGATATGAGCTTCCGAAGTTCGAAAATCTTGGAAACATGGAAAACGAAGAATATTCTGGGAATATTCCTTGGGCTGAATTTTCTGATTTTCTTGAGTGGACTAGTCACTTGAAAGTGGGGCCCTAGTGTGATACTCATGGGGCTTCTTCCCCATTGGCCTTAGCCATGGCCAAGAACAAGCAAGGGAAGGAGCAAGGGGCGCTGCGAGGGGAAGGCGGGCGGCCGGCGGCGTGGCCACGAAGCGGCCGGCGCACTCATGGAGGCGACGGCGGATCGAGGCGGGCCGAGAGCCGGCGCGGCGAGCGGGCGATGGGCGATGGAGGCGCATAGGCGCACAAGGCTGGGACGACGGCGGCGCAGCGGCAGCTGGGCGGCGAGAACCGGCGGCGACGGCGGCGGGCACGGAGCGGCCGGCGACGGGCGGCGAGTTTCAGGCCGGCCTACGGCAGCGCGTGCATGAAGCGCCCGGTGAGGACGGAGACGGGCCAGCCGAGGGCGGCGGGCGGGACGCGTAACGGCGGCGGGCTCGCCGGAGGGCCGGCGACGGCGACGGTGGGGCCGGCGGCATGCGCAGGGGAGCCCAAAACAGAGGCAACCCAAAAAGTGCCCCAAAATCCGAATTTTGCCATAAATTTCATGAAACCTTACACAATAAAAGGATGGATCACCAAGGAGACATCTAGAGGAGCTTACACGTGCAAGGAATTGATCAATCGCTCGCCGGAGAAGATGAAATCGGCGAAGAACACGGTTTCGACCGAAGCGACAAAAATGCGAAATTCATCGACGAAACTTGATGAAACCTAATAGTGATTGTTGGGTTAGAATCTAGACTCCCACACGGTCACAAGGAAACAACCGGAGAATAGAATGACCCACCGGAGAGAGAGAAACGAGAATGAACACGAAGAACACAAAAACCCGACGTTCCTCGCGGTTTTCTCGATCTCCCGGCCGATTGGATTGGAGAGGGAAAAGAGGGAGATGTGCACCGGAAAGAGGGCTTCAAAACGAAGAGATAAGAGGTGGAATCATGCAAAACGGAGTTGAAACGGCCGAGTTATGCCCAATTAAGTGCATTTTGGTTTTTACATTGCAGCTCAAAATCCGGCGAGATTTGGGACTAATGATGGTGGGGAATGGAAGGGTCACGTCGCTAAGAATCCAACGGATCCGGCCGTTCGCAATTTGGAGCTTTTATTGGGAAGTTATGGCCATTGGAAGGGACAAAGGTATGTGAGGAACTTGAACTCCATTGCTCTAGTTCTTCCAACGTGCATGACCAGAGGTTGAAGATGAAGGTTACTGTAGCGCCACGTGTCGCCTCCTCATTGGCCACGGTTTACGCGAAAGTGATGCCCTAGAGAAAAATTAGGAAAAATGGTCTAAAAATTCCGGAAAAATTCCTAAAACCATTTTGGAATATTTGGGACCTAATAAAATTGGTTTCGCGAAATTTGGATGAAATTTGTGGAATTAAATACTCAGGCGCGGATTGCGGGCATTAAACAAAAGCCGCACGAGATAAAATAGAAGCAAAGGTCCAAAAATCCGGGGAATGATTCCCAAAATCATTTTGGAATATTTGGAACACAATTGAAGTGGTTTCGGGATTTTTGGACCATTTTTAGACTCGGGTGAAATGTCGGGTACCGGCGAAAATCTGGAAATTCGATTTTTCGATCGGAAGGGAATTGAATCCCGCTTTTGGATGGAAAAGGATGCCAGGTTAATATAAACATCAAGAAACTACAATTTTTGAATTTAATTAATTTAAATTAGCTTTTCTCCAGAAGGCGAAAACTAGGGCGTTACAGCCACGCATACATATTTTTATTTTCAGGTACCAACTAACACAAAGTTCCTTATATGATTTACATGCATGTAAATCCATTCGGAAGAAGGGTTGTTTCAGACAAATACTCTCTTAAGGTTTTGTGTCTATTTAATTCGACTGGTCAGCTTCATTTAAACTATCATTGGAATTCATGGAAATTATCCGAAGGTCTTTCTTTCCTTCCTTCATCCGATGACCAAACATGTGATTAATCATGTGACAGAATGGCTCTACTTTGTCATATTGTTATTAAAGCATTACTCTAATTTAGAGATTACTGTTCAAGGGTCTTTAAGATACAAACATGTATATAGGCATCTTGAGTCGAACTATTTAAAGTTAACTTAAGATTTTAGAATTCAAGTCTAGAAATAATGAAACTCATTAAATCAATCTTCTAATTTATGAACTAGGGAATTAGGTTAATCAGGTTAGCCAGGTAGACATATCCAGTAAAATTTACAAGAAGATTCATAAGCATATATGATTATTGATCTTAGTACAAGATTCTATTTGATCGTTCTCTACTTAGTGAACTAGAGATTAAATGTACCCTAAACAACTATGTAGAATCCTTACACTAGGGACAACAGTACATAACATTGAAACTTTATAAGCAAGCATCAGCCAAAGGTGTCTTCTAGGGTATTCCAAGGTTATCCCAAAATTTACTATGGTAATTGTAATCTTTTACCATTTTATATTTTACCTCTTTATCTTTTACTTCTTATCTTTTTGTCAATTCCCTTTTCAAAGAAGGAAAAATCAATAAATGATTTTAGAAATTTAGAAAAGATGTTTATTCAAAATTAAGATCATCTTTGAATCTCATTTTAATAATTTGTTCTTTTGGAAATGAATTTCCAAACTGAAGTTATTCTTTATCAAGATTTAGGAAAAAGGTGTGAGGATAATAAATTTCGAATCAAATTCTTGATTCCAATTAAAATTTCTATTTAATTTTATTTTTAAATTTTAAATTTTCATTTTTCTAATTTTTGAAAATGGTAGGATGTTACATAACCCATCAATCTGCCACAGGCAACTGCCAAGGCTTGCACCCTAATTAACCATCTCCTCCTGGAACTCCTCGAGAGCTGGTGTAGACTCCTCAACTGGTGTGTTGGGTGTTGTAAGGGAGTGAGTACATAAAGCACTACACAAGTTGTGCACAGAATGCAAATCTATTACACTACATGCATGGCTTATTCGAAGTGAATGACTGATATGGTTATTTTACATAAAGCAACTTTTCAAAGGATTAACATAAGTAGATTGAAATGATTGTAAAACAATTATTATTATTAAGTAACTTTCTAATTTATTTTTCCCAAAATAACCTGGTACACAGCCTAACCAAATTTATCATTTCCAATGTCATAGAGCCTCCTTTCCCAAGTTTCATTTTTTCAAGATATAAGCCTTGACTTTAATTCCCGAGCATTGTCTAATATCGCGGACACGGCTATTCAAATAGGTTTGACGCACTATGCAGAGGTTATATACTTTATCCACATGATATGATCAATCTTACATTGTCGATCATTACACGTACCTATTGACGTGTGATAAAGAAGGTCATAACAAATATTTCAAAAACTTCTACCATAACACAGGAACCTCCCGGTAATGCCATACACAATCCCTTCCCTCACACAGAGCCGAAGTATAGGACCAACATACCGTTGGACCGATGTACGTGAGACCACAGTACACCATATCCTCCCTCATAACCACACCCCATGTGACTATCAACCTGAGGTATCACATGTCAAGACATAGGTAACTTACTAGTTAGGTCCGTCCCATTCTAGACATGTGGTTGTACGTTTGGCTCAGTTCAAAGGCTTGCAAGATTAAAACCTTAATTGACCGAGGCAAGACTACCAAACGCTCAAATGGCACACAACCCTCACAACACTCATCAACCCAGGCCCCCCATAGTTCACAACTCTTGCCACTTGCCTCCATCTAAATCATTTACCACACTAGTTGATTATTGTGCAACGCATGCCATCAACAAGTCAACATCCTTGTAGGACAACACATGTCTCTATGGTTCAACATCTTCGTGTGACAACACTTGGCACACCATTTCAGAAACATATTCCATATTCCATTAATCACATTAAATTTGCATTTCCAAAATGATATCAATGACTTGTTGTATGTCTAAGCATACTATCATGTTCTAGCAACCCATACTGACAATTAATAGCATCCAACTAACATTAAATCATCTTAAGGTGACAAATGAATATGGCATACAAATGACATGGTAGATATACTGCAATTAAGTTGATTAACTACTCCCAAATTAATTTAAATTAGATTAATTTGAATTAACATGAGATAGTTTAAAATAATATAATTTTAAAACTTGGGATCAATATGGTCAAAGCACAACTTACCTTAAAAAAGTTCTTCCTCCTGCTCTAGACCTTGTTCTTGAAGCAACAACTCACCCTCGAATATCTCGGGTGCTTCAACGTCTATGCTTGACGAATAAATAAAAAATAAATTCCAAAAATAGAGCAAAATAAGACTCTAAAAATTAAATAAAATTTATCATTAAATAGAGCTTGATTTTATAAATTTTTAGGCTTTGGAATCACCCCAGTTAAAGTTTGTATGAGGAAGAATGAGCTCTCTAAATTTTAAAATAAAATAAAAGAATAAAACATGATTAATTGAATTATTTTTGTACTAGAAAATAAGAATTATGATGTCGTTGTGACATCAGCACTAAATAAGATTACAATCGAATAAATTTTCTACGAGAAATTCTAATTATGATGTCATGCTGACGTCATAAATCAAAATACCAAAATAAAAGAAAATCTAAAAACAAATACAAAGGCCGACAGGTGGGCCCGATCTATAGACCTAGTCCACGGACACAAGCACGCGCACGGTGGACTTGGTCCATGACTCCTCAGGCTCTGCACCTAACGTCAAGGGTGGTATCATCAAGGTTGATGTCAACATCTACACACAGCGGACTAATCGCTCGACACGTGGTAGCATCACAACCGTCCGTTCGACCGGACAGTTGCTACCGTGCGACGGTTGAGCGGCGGTAATCCACGTGGCTCATGCAGATTGGATGGCTGTGCAAGCAGAAAAAGGAAGCAACAAAGAAAAGCAAAATCCAGAAGCAATTGTGGTGGCCCGTGGGGCGTTGCTATACTAACTATCCCATCTCGACGAGAATGGTCTGAGCAGTGCAATAGCACCGCAAGAAAAGAATAGTAGAGGTAGAGCACCTCCTGGCTTGTGACGGCGCAAGACAATAGGAAAAAGCTATGTGCAGCTAGGAGATGGGAGTCCTTGGGACATGTGGCTACAGTATACGGGACAACAATGAGCACGCAAGAAGAACAACAGAGCTCTGGAGGCTGTGCAGCACATCAAAGCAACAAAGGAGCTCTAGAGGCTGTGTAGTGCATTTGAGAGAGAGAAAGAGTGGAGAAGGCGTGTCTCATGGATACTAGCCATTGGTAAGTGTCGTCAATAATCGGCATGACAAAATAGTATTAGTGGTTATCTACTTGTCTCGTCAAGAGATGGCCAAAGCTACATATTCTCGTGTCAGTTGTGCTCACGAGATAATATGTGATCACGTGAGTTTTTACGCGAGTTGTATCTACAAGATATATGTGTGCGGGTGTCGGGAGCCGAATGTGCAAACCCGGACCCTCTGCGTATTCCACACTAGTCCAGGATCACGCTAGTGCACACCGTCTCAACATAGATGAATATCACAATCATACACAGTGAAATAATAATTAAAGTCTTTATTTAAAGTATAGCTGGTTGAGTTAACCTTATGGTCAACTTACAAAAGTACGCCTCGCAGGGCTATGTCTCAATCAAATAAACTTGCAGTGGAAATAAATAAACTCGTGGCGCCAACCAATAAGCCACAGACAACTGAGTGGGCTTGCTCCCTAGTTCGTTGGCTCCTCCTGGAAATCCTCCAGTGCTGGCGTTGATTCTTCTTCAATTGATGTTTGTGTTGTTGCAAGGGGTGTGTACTTGAAGCACTCAGCAAGTCATGCACAGAAATGCAATGCTAATAGCTACATGCATGGCATATTCCAAATGACAGGCTGAGGTGATTCTTTTGCAATAAAACAACATTCACAAGTAACAATAATAGATTGAAAAGCGGTAAAACAATAATAACAATAAAAACTTTCATAATCAATTTCTCAAGTAAAGCATTTGTCATCCTCAATCAGTTTCACCAATCCCAAACAAGTGTCCACCAACCCAAATTCATTTTATGAAAGTCTAACCCTTGACTGTAATCCCCGAGCAATGTCCAATACAGTGGACTCGGCTATTCAAATAGTTTTAACACACTGCAGAGGTTATACACTTTAACCACAAGATACAATCAAACACCACAAAGGCAAGTGACCATAACAAAGCCTTTACAATGTTCCTTCTAGACCCAGTACTGCCCGCTAAGGTTTCAACATTCAAGGGACTGGTTACCACACTCAGGGCCACCCCTCTTGCGCCATGTGAGACTACCCGTATACCCAGGCTCACACCACCAAGACAGTACCAAAATCTAGACATCACAAATTAATCAGCTAGGTCTGTCCTGTTTCAGACATGTGGTTGTATGTTAAACTCAATTTAAATTCTTGCAAGGTTAAGTCCTTAAATTGACCAAGGCAAGACTACCCAAAGAATTCACAAGTATCCAAATCAGCAAAAATCAAATACGACCTCCCATGTGCCACTCTTGGCCCACCATAAACAATCTTGCCCCTTGCCTCAATCTAAATCATTTTATCACCGAATTGATTACCATGCACCACGTGCCATCATCATCATCAATAACACATGTCACCACTTTTCTAAACGCGTTCCATAATCCATTAAGTCAAAGTTAACATTTAATAATCCAAAACAATGTCATTGCCAAGTTACATGACTAAGCATTACTACATATGATCTATTTAACACATGTTGGCAAATTATTAATGTCCAACTATTATTCCACAATTTAGGGTGACAAATGATTCATGGCATACATTTATTATAGATAAGGTGGCATACAACAAATAGGTCGCATATCTAATTCCCAAAAATATTGAAATCATTTTAATTAAACTAGCATGCAATAATTTAAATCAACTTATTTTCAAAAGTAGGATCAACATGGTCGAAGCAAAACTTTCCTTGGAAAAGGTCTTGATTAGGTTCTGGACCTTCTTCTTGAGTCAACACCTCTCCCTCGAAGCCTTTGGGCAATTCAACGTCTACGCGAAACGGATAAATAGACAATAAATATCTAAAACAGAGAGCAACTCAACCCCAAAAATTAAATAAAATTCACTATTAAATATATCTCGATTTTACAAAGTTTTAGAAACTAGAATCACCTCAATCGGAGTTCAAACATAAAAGTTATAACGATTCAAAGTTTGAAAATACATTAAAAAGAAAAATCAGAATTAAACGAATTATTTTTCTATTAAAAATTCTGAAATATGATGTCATCCTTACGTCAGCACCGAATTTCTTTTTCAACCAAATTATTTTTCTAAAGGAAAATAGAATTATTGCATCACGCTTGCGTCATCCAGCGCATAGACCCGGTCCACAGCCCGGCTTGGTCTACCGTGGACCCGTTCCACGAGTCCACGTGTTGCTGACACGTGGGCCTGCTCGGATGACGTCAGCGTGACTCGACTGGGTCAACTAACACGCGGGCCCCACCGATGACGTCATCGCTGACATCACACGTGCCCTAACAGAGTCTGACAAGCGGGCTTGGCCGCGGTGCCTCGGATTCCGCGGTGACGTCAGCGACGACCGAGTGGCTTGTCCGCGGTGCCTCGGATTCCGCGGTGACATCAGCGACGACCGAGTGGCTCGGCTGCGCAAACACGTGGCGTTTTCTAATTGGCTAATCGTGCGGCAAATCTAAATCGTTTACTTTGAAATCTATGGTCCAAATCTGATCAATCCACCCCAACTAATCTATCTACATGGATAGTCCCGGTTGATGACATGTGGGGCTGTGTGGACTGAGCGATTCGGATTGGATGGCTAGGAATGGTCTAAAGCGATAACGCTTGGTTTAATCTAAACCGTTTAATCCAAAACCTACGGACGAGATTGAATCCAATCGGCTGAGGGAAAGGGCGACGTGGACAATCCCGGCGGACGCCATGTGGCTCGATCTAGGCCTATGTTGCAGATCGGACGAGCATGATCTAATCAAATTCACATGCTGTGAGCCCTACGTGGCACAATCTAGGTCGTTCAATCTAGATCCGACGGCACATATCAGATCTAATCTACGGCTCTGGAAACCCTACGATCTAGATCTAAGGGTCTATACTGATTTGATCTAATTCTCTATATTGCATCTACGTGGATCAATCTGGACAGCTCACCTGAGATCAGACAGTGGAGAGAGCTCGGGAGCATCGGTGATGGCGCGGTGAGAATGGCTGGCTGGAGACGACGACGAAGACAAAAGCAACGGCGTTTCAGTTTGCGATATCCTCTCCGAAGTGTCTCATCGCGGAGATCTCGGAACTGGGCTCCAAACGGTGGAACTCGACTTGACGGCGGCGGAAGAAGATAAAAAACCATGACGGCGCCTTGCGAACACCGGTGAGGAATCAACAGCAACTGGCGGTGGCTTGGGCGTTGGGAGCTAGGGCAAACGATGCGCATGGGAAAGGAGAACGCAGCGGTAGTGGCGGCGCATTAAATAACGCATCGATGTCCGAGTTAGGCACGAAAAATGCGGGCGTTTAGCGACGGCGGCGGAGTCCGGTGGTGACACAGAGTGAGCGATGTGGCCGTATGTGGAGCGTCCACGAGCGGTCAATCCAATGACCACGAGCACGCGTACACGCGGGCAGGTCTCAGCCGTTGGATCCTAATCCGCCGGTTGACCGGTTAGGGTTTCGACGCAAGTCAGGTTAACGGGTCGGGTTACGGGTCTTAGTGGATCTCAACGAACTAGGCTTTTTCCATATTTTCCTTTTTGGCTTTAATATTTAAAATACCTATAGTAATTCAAATAAAGCGAGAAAATGCCAAAAATGTCAGAAAAATTCTGGAAAATACTTTGAGATATTTTGGACTCAAATAAAATATTTTCAAAAAAAATTTATATAAAATTTTCAAATATTTAAATAATCTAATAAAGGAATTAATTTGTAGGATCGATATATACGAATATAGCAATCAGAGGGGGGTGAATGATTGTGCGGAAGCTAAAACCAAAATTTTGATCTACTGGAAAAAAACACCCCAACTCGGATTCAAATAATTGCCTCATAATCAACAAAAATAGATTGATAGACATTTGGTAAAATGCTAATTCCCAGAGATCCAACCGTTGGATTGATCTGAAAATTGAACACAAGAAACTAGATTCCAATACAATTCTAACAGAAAAAGAATTAGCTCAATCGGACTTACGGATCAAAAGTTATGAACCTCGAAAGCTTGCTGTGACAGAATATGACGAAAATTGAACTAACATCAATTTCGTGATTAAGCAAAATCTTCAAAAGATTAACCAATAAAACTTGAGGAACTCTAAATCAATGCCCTAGGAAGATTTTGGATGGATCAAATCAAGAAGAAACTCAAAGAAATAAGATTGATAATGAATACTGTAACACGCAGATGAGCGAACAAACACTCAAAACAGAGAAGACTATAACAACTCGTGCACTTTAGCTTCGAGATTACTGTAACACGCAGAGGATCTGGAAGAAATTGATCTTTATTTCTTTTTTTGTAAAGTACTCCAAACACAAGAGTACAACCCTAAAACCTGGTTCTGGCGCCCTGGCTCTGCTCTCTACAATAAGTAGGGAACACATCCCCCTATTTATAGTGAGCAACTCTAACAGAGTACGCATGCATATCCACTTGGTCGAACATGGCCCAATACATGCAAGCTACCCCAAACTCTGCACGTATATGGCTCACCTGCCATACTCGCGTGACTAACCAGCCTCCACGTGCGCCGTTCTCTAGCCCGAATGTCCCGCATGACATCCTTGACCACAAAGACCTCGATTCCTCCAAAACATAGTCTCGAACCTCAGTTCCTCCATCAACCTAGTTCCGGTCCCGTCATCGACCACGTTCGCCCTCGAGCAACACCTGCACATGAACAATCCACAAAACAATATTCCGAGCACAAGTTCTTCCCAACTTGGCTCAATTAGTCCATGCAACTACTCACACGAGCATTGCATAAAATCAAAACATGCATGTATTGGGCCATACGAATTTCATAGTCAAGAAACCCTAAAAAAATATTGACGTTCACGGCGGACCAAAATTTGGTCCGGCGCACACAGGGACTAAACACTAGAAAAAGCCATTCACGCCGGACCAAAGAAATCAGTCCATCGCACACAGGGAATCAACCTTCAAAAAGCTGTTCACGCCGGACTAAAACTTTGGTCCAGCGTCACTCACGACGGACCAAAAAATTGGTCCAGCGTACATGCGAAACTTATTGTTTCTTGAGAATCTTGGTCCGGCGCAAATGCCTCAAAAACACATTCACGGCAGACTAAAACAAAATTAGTCTGGCGTACATGTGCTACACTCGGTTTGCACTACAACTTGGTCCTGCGCAAAAGACCTCAAAAGCACGTTCTCGGCGGACTAAAAATTTGGTCCGGCGTACACACAAAATCAACTCTTAAAAAAGCCATTCACGACGGACTGAAAATCATTGGTCCGGTGTACACATGAAAAACTCCTTCAAAAATGTCGTTCGCGAAGGACCAAAAGATTTGTTCCGGCGTACATGTAAAACTTACTGTTTTTGTAAAACTTGGTCCGGCGTAAATGCTTTAAAAACTTTTCATGATGGGCTGAAGAAAAGATGGTCCGACGTCAAAAGCAAAGTCTATGTTTCTTCAAAAAAACCTTAACTAGGGCTTAACACAAGTATATCAAATGATCAATCATGCACAAGCACATTTTTGCACATTCAATTCTAAGCCAATTTTTTAGCACATGATTTCACATAATTCAAATTAAATCCAAATAAATTCCAGAAAATTCCAAAATATCAATTAACTCAATAAATTCAATAAAAGCAAAAATTTGGGATGTTACAAACCTCCCCCCTTAACGGAATCTCAACCCCGAGATTGTGGGATAACTAAGGAATACGTCGGGGAACTCTTGCTTCAAGTCCTCTTCACGCTTCCAAGTTGCTTCACTTTCTGAGTGATTGCTCCACTGGACTTTGTAGAATCGGGTTGACTTGTTTCTCGTCTGTCGATCCATTGTATCCAAAATCTTCACTGGATGCTCTTTATAAGTCAGATCTTCTTGTAACTCGATCGACTCCAAAGGTGTTTGCTCATCTGGCACTCAAAGGCACTTTTTCAGTTGCGACACATGGAACACATCATGCACTCATGCCAATGATTGCGATAATTCCAGGTGGTATGCAACTTCACCTCTGCGGCTTAGGATCTTGAATGGACCGACATACCTTAGCGCAAGCTTCCCTTTTGCGTGAAACCTTTTGACACCCTTGATAGGTGTAATTTTGAGGTATACAAAATCTTCGAGTTCAAAGCTCAACTCTCTGCGATGATTATCGGCATAACTCTTCTATCTTGATTGTGCAATCTTTAGCCTCTCCCTGATCATGGCTATCTGCTCTTCGGCTTCCTGGAGAATGTCCAGTCCAAAAACATGACGCTCTCCAGTCTCATTCTAATTCAATGGCGTTCGACAGGGTCGTCCATATAAAGCTTCAAATGATGACATTTGCAAACTCGTTTGGTAACTATTATTGTAGCTGAACTCAGTGTACGGCAAACTCTTGTCCCTGAAGTAGCGTAAGCCAAAGCACACGCTCATAGCATATCTTCCTGGATTTGATTGACCCTTTCTGTTTGTCCATCTGTCTGTGGATGATAAGCTATACTAAAATTCAGATGGGTCCCCATGGCTTCATGCAACTTATTCCAGAACCTTGAGGTAAATTGGGTACCTCTATCCGACACAATTTTCTTCGGCACTTCATGCATACAGATAATTCTTGACATGTAGTGCTCTGCTAAACGGTCTCCTGAATAAGTGGTCTTCATAGGTATGAAATGAGCGACTTTGGTCAAGCGATCCACTATGACCCATATGGAGTCATATCCACTTTGAGTCCTGGGCAAACCGGTAATAAAATTCATACCGATTTCCTCCCACTTCCATTCAGGTATTTTCAATGGCTGCAACAATCCAGCTGGCCTCTGATGCATTGCCTTGACTCTTTGGCATATGTCGCATAATGCAACATGCTCGACAACTTCATGCTTCATGCTGTGCCACCAAAATCTATCTTTCAGGTCTTGGTACATCTTGGCGCTTCCCGGATGAATCGAGTACTTGGAATCATGAGCTTCTTCCAGAATCAACTACTTCAGCTTCTTGTTCGGCACCCAAATTCGTCCTTTCATCCACAAGGTACCTTGTTCATCCAAGTTGAAATCCTTAGCTCTGCCTTCCTCCATCTTAGACTTGGTCCTCTTTATCTTGTCGTTATCCTTCTGACCTTCCCTGATATGGTCTTCTAACATAGGATTCACTTCCAATGCAGCCAAGAATCCTTCGGGTACCATTTCCAGCTTCATTTTCTAAAAATCTTTACATAGCTCGGCCTGACTCTCCTCTATAAGCATATTCACGGTGTGGCTCTTCTGACTCAAAGCATCGGCCACCACATTGGCCATGCCGGGATGGTAATGGATTCTGACATTATAGTCCTTGATTAATTCCAACCATCTCCTTTGCCTCATATTCAGGTCCGACTGGGTGAAGATATATTTAAGACTCTTATGATCTGTATATACTTCATATCTATTTCCAATAAGGTAATGATGCCATAACTTCAAAGCATGCACTACAGTAGCTAACTCCAAGTCATACGTCGGGTAATTCTCTTCATGCAGCCTTAATTGCCTTGATGCATAAGCAACTACCTTTCTATTCTGCATCAACACGCATTCAAGTCCTTGACGCGATGCATCACAGTAAATGTCGAAACTCTGGTGGACATCCGGTAAGACTAACACTGGTGCTGATGTCAATCGCTTCTTCAACTCTTGAAAGCTCTTCTCGCACTCCGGCATCCATGCAAACTTCTTCTCCTTATTCAAATATTGAGTAAGGGGTCTAGCAATCATTGAAAATCCTTCGATGAATCATCGGTAATATCCCCCCATTCCAAGGAAATTGCGGATCTGCGTAACCGTCTTTGGTTGTTCCCAATGCAATATTGTTTCTACTTTGCTCGGATCAACTGCAACTCCCTCGGCAGTCATCACATGTCTAAGAAATTCCACTTTACTCTTTCAAAAATCACACTTGCTAAACTTAGCAAATAACTGCTGTTCTCTTAACTTCTCCAGAACTAGCCTCAGATATCCGTCATCTAGTCTTGGAGTAGACATGAATGTCATCTATGAACACGACGACGAACTTATCCAGGTACTCCATGAAAACTTTCTTCATCAAGTTCATGAAGTATGCAGGTGCATTTGTCAGACCAAAGGATATAACTGTAAACTCATAATGTCCATATCTTGACGAGAACGCAATCTTCGATATATCTTCTGATCGAATCTTCAGCTAATGATAACCTGATCACAGGCCAATCTTGGAGAAAACTCTAGCTCCTCTTAACTGATCAAACAAGTCATCGATCCTAGGTAGCGGATACTTATTCTTTATCGTCACATCATTCAGTGCACGATAGTCGATACACATCCTGAAACTTCCATCCTTCTTCTTGACGTACAGAACAGGCGCTCCCCACGGTGATGAACTAGGTCTTATGAAACTTTTCTCCATCAGCTCATCGATCTGCTTTTTCATTTCAATTAACTCATCGGTGGACATCCGATAAGGTCTCTTGGCTATTGGGGTTGTACCAGGTACTAACTCAATTACAAACTCGATATCTCTATCGGGCGACATACTAGGTAAATCTTCTAGAAAAACATCCGGATACTCGCTGACCACTGGTACATCTTCAATCCTGACAGCCTTCACGCTGTTGACCATCAGCTATCCATCTCGAACAGTAGTTGCTCGAAACTCCACTTTTCTACCATGTGGGCTTTCGACTAATATGACTCTTCATCCACAGTCTAACATAGCCTTGTGCCTGGTCCCAATATAACATCTAGGATCTAGGTATCCAACACTATGAGGTTTGCTAGGAACTCTATTCCATCTATAAGCATCTTTACCCCAGAACATCCTACATTAGATCAGAGTTCTGATCCAAGGGATTGGACTAGCAACACATATATAAGGTTCACCATTCTTAACCTATTTTCAACAGCAAAATTCCAAGATATAAAAGAATGCGAAGCTCTAGAATCAAACAAAACTGTTGCAGGTAGTGAGTTAACTAGGAACTTACCCAATACGATGTCCGTTGCATTCTGGACTGCATCAGCAGTGATGTGGTTGACTCGACCTCTCACCATTGCTTGGGGTGTGGCTCCAGCTTGAGCAGCTCCACGGTTCCGTCCTAGTGCAGCTGTCCTTGTAGGTGTGGTTCCGAGGTTAAACCGAACAGGCATCACACCTCCTCCTTTCTTGGGACAGTGGTTGGCGAAGTATCCCGGTTCGTTGTAGATGTAGCACCGTCTCACTGTTGCTTGCTGACTCCCTATGATTGCATTGCTGGCTGGTGCCGATGTCTGGTAATTCTGACCGGCAGGTCTTGGTGCGGGCAATGGTGTCTTGGCCACATTCCTGGGCTAGAATCTGAAGAACTGGTTGGGTGCAACCTTCAACCGCTATGCTCCCTGATGAGCTCCTTGTTGTGCCATCCTGCGCTTCCGGTTGTCATCCGGCTCTTTGCGCTTGTCTTCAAGAATAAGAGCCTTATTCACCAGCTCTTGGAAATCAGAAAATGTGTGGGTAATCAGTCCCACTTGCAGTCCTGAATTCAGTCCCTTCATGAAATGATATTGTCTTGCCTTATGTATCGCCACATCCTCCGGTGCATAGCGAGCCAACTGGGTGAACTTATTCAAGTAGTCAGCCACTGACTGATTGCGTTGTTTCAACGCCCTGAATTCTTCCTTCTTTAAGTCCATAATTCCCTTAGGCACATGGTATTGACGAAAAGCTGTTGTAAATTCCTTCCAAGTGATCTCCTGTGGGTTTTCCTACGAGGTGCAGTAATTCTCCCACCATTCGGCTGCAGTCCCTTCCAGCTGATGAGAGGCATAGAGTACCCTCATTCCTAGAGCACTGGGTGATGTGCAGTTTCTCTCGATGGACCTCAGCCAGTCATCGGCCTCCAGTGGATTGGCATTCCCAGAGAATGTAGGCAGATGAGTTCTCATGAACTCTGATAGTCTGGAATACGGACAATGTCCCTGATTGGCTTTATTATTCTGATTGGCAGTAGCTTGAGCAGTGATCTGTTGCATCTGTTGCATCATAGCATGCATTAGCTGCGTCTGTGCAGCAAGGAAAGCTCCAAAATTCTGCATGTCGACTGGGGGTGCAGGTTGGGGCGCAGGTCTCCCATCATTGGGGTTCCCACTAGGGCGAGAACACTTCCACTTCCTCCATTGTTGCCACTAGTGTTCACCATCTGTTGATTACTCCAAGGTTTAGAGATAAGAGGGAAACAAGAGTAGACAAGTAATAGACAAACTTATGCGAGGTGAAAGGTGTAACTCAAAATCCAAACTTTATTAATTATTCAATAATAAATTAGTATGGTTGCCCACAAGGCCTAAGGGCTTTACAACACATACTGCACACTCAGCAATCATGAAAATCCAAATTAATCTAACAAGCTGGAGTCTAATGCCTAAGGGGGTGACTCTTAATAATCTAAGACGCGACTCAACACTTGAGTCTCATTTCCTCGACAAAGCTCTCACTCATCCAGCCAACCTAGCTGGGGACCTCCTGGCGAGTACACAGGCGGGTGTGGCGGCATCGGCGCGAACTGATCTCCATGGCCTCGGACTGCCGTGGTCGATGAAGCCACGTCCTCCTCTGGCACCGGCTCGGGCTCTGGATCGAGCTGCACCTCCTCTGGGCCCTCCTCGTCGAGCTTCGGCTCTGGCTCCCCTCCATACAGAGCCTCCTCCAGTTCTCCGATCCTTTGTACAACCCACATTCTGACATCCTGCATACTCTTGTCTATGGCCTCCAAGGCAGTGTAGGCATCATCCAGTTCCTGAACAGTGCGGTCCATCACTGCATCCTGTGCGGCGGCAAATCATGCAAGGTGCACAACTGCAGCGTCGCTCTCTAGATCCACAGGAGTGCTAGTGGATCCTCCTCCCTGCGGGTGAAGACAAAAGACAGACTCCTTCAGTTCGTCAGTGTAGGTGGCGGAGATCCTCGACAATGCAAGCCATGTTGTCTCCTGTATGCTAGCTTCAAAAGTAGCCCTACGAACTATGATGTTGACAGGGCGACTCGCCTTGGTCTTCTCTCAAGCATATACCGTGATCTTTGTGACCATGCCCTGGGCCTTCCCGTTCACGATCCAAGTGCTGGCTCTGTAGATTGGCCGCTCAAAGCCTCCTAACACCTGGAACATGCTCCACAGCTTTGCTGCGTAGCCTCCCTCACGCTCACCATAGGTGTGAATCCTCTTCATCTTCAAAAGGACACTCTCGTAGGAATGCAACATTTTTAAACAAGTAATAACAAGAAAAATTGCAGCAAGGGGTATGAAACAAGAGAGAGGGGATAGTCAAGAGTTCATTCTTCATCTAGGCAAATTTTTAACTTTAGAAAATAGTTTTATGCTCTCTAGCGACCATTCTAACTAAGGTTAAGTCCTACAGTTAGTATGGCTCAGATACCACCTCTGTCGGGACCCAAATGTGCAAACCCGGACCCTCGGTGTATTCCACACTAATCCAGGATCATGCTAGTGCACACAGTCTCAACATAGATGAATATCACAATCATACACAAGTGGAATAATAATTAAAATCTTTATTTAAAGTATAGCTGGTTGAGTTAACCTTATGCTCAACTTACAAAAGTATGCCTCACAGGGCTAAGTCTCAATCAAATAAACTTGCAGCGAAAATAAATAAACGTGTGGCGCCAACCAATATGCCACATGCAACTGTCTGGGCTCGCTCCCTAGTTTGTCGGCTCCTCCTGGAACTCCTCCAGTGCTGGCGTTGATTCTTCTTCAACTGATGTTTGTATTGTTGCAAGGGGTGAGTACTTGAAGCACTCATCAAGTCATGCACAGAAATGCAATGCTGAGAGCTACAAGCATGGCTTATTCCAAATGACAGGCCGAGGTGGTTCTTTTGCAATAAAGCAACATTCACAAGTAACAATAGTAGATTGAAAAGCGGTAAAACAATAATAACAACAATAACTTTCATAATCAATTTCTTAAGTAAAGCATTTATCATCCTCAATCAGTTTCACCAATTCCATACAAGTGTTCGCCAACCCAAATTCATTTTATGAAAGTCTAACCCTTGACTGTAATCCCCGAGCAATGTCCAATACCGTGGACTCGGCTATTCGAATAGTTTTAACACACTGCAGAGGTTATACACTTTACCCACAAGATACAATCAAACACCACCAAGGCGAGTGACCATAACAAAGCCTTTACAATGTTCCTTCTAGACCCAGTACTGCCCGCTAAGGTTTCAACACTGAAGGGACTGGTTACCACACTCAGGGCCACCCCTCTTGCGCCATGTGAGACTACCCATATACCCGGGACTCACACCACCAAGACAGTACCGAAATCTAGATATCACAAATTAATCAGCTAGGTCTGTCTCGTTTTAGACATGTGGTTGCATTTTCTGGTCGGCCGGCTGTTGAGAAAGTTGTAGGTAATTGAATTACATTTAAATGGACACCAATAACACAAAATTCCGATCAGCCGTTTAAACGTTATGGCCATTTTACCGAACGTTGTCAAATCTGTGATGTGTTTGGGACAGATCGTGTTCTGTGACACCATGGAGTGTCATAACCTTATATAATGTGAATGTTGAGGTCAAAAACATTATGAAATATGGAATTGGAGGTTGAAACCATACGGTATGAGGTTTATTTGTGTTTCCGGGACGTTTCCGGGGATTTGGGCCTTTCCGGCGGAGTTTGGGCCTAGGGGAAAGGGTCGTGGGCCTTGGTGGGGAAGAGTTTGAGTCCTTTTGGGAGTAGGAGACCAGGTTGGGGGGCTTTCCCCAGCCCTTATTGCGCCCCCACCCTGCTGGTTGCGCCCCCACCCTCATTGCCCTAACCGCCACCCCCACCTCCCCCTCTCCCTTGCTTGCGCCCCACCTCCCCCTTGCTCCCCATTGCACCACCACCCCTCCACCACCTCTCCACCTCCCTTGCTGCCCCTAGGGGATTTCTCCATCTCAACACCTCGAAGATCCATCTGTTGGAGCGCTCCGCGACGAGGAGATCCGGCGGAATTGGAGCGGGGAAGGAGATCGTGTGAACCGGGAGGAGATCCGTTGGGTTTTCGGTCGTCGGGCGAAGGTATGGCCACGGGGATCCTTGGGGTTGGTCTAGGATTTGTTCTAAGAGGTATTATCATGTTTTTAGATCAATTGGTGGTGCTGGAATTGAGTAGATTAGATGGAATCTTGAGTTTGCCACGTTCTTTGTTTCGGGCAGCATGAGCAGTCGACCTAGGGTTTGGGTTTTCGCCAATTTAGAATCGGAATTTGGTCGTACGGCTGTTTAAGAAGTTGTAGGTAATTTTAATACCTTTCAGTGGGTATAAAGAACGTCCAATTCCTCCCAGCCGTTTGAAAGTTATGCTCGTTTTACCGAACGTATTAAAATCTGTGACGTGATTGGAGTAGATCACGGTATTTTGTAGATTAAACAACTTTAGAGTCTGAATCAGCTTTTCCATATACCTAGAAAAAGTTAGGAAATTTCCTAAGCTACGCGAGGATGTACTCGTTTATTCGATTCGGAGTCTTAGAACCCGAGTTATGCCTTTTGGAAGGCTGCTGTCCCGACGGGACAGAACCTCTGTTTTTGGGTTTTGCTAGTAGTTTGCGATGTCGGGTTAGAAGAGGGTTTGCGTACTATTTTGTGGACATGATTGTGAGTGTGTGGTACCTATGTGCAGGTGGTGTGACCCCGGGAGTGCCTTCTACTTCTCGCCAATCCGACGCCCGTGGTTGAGGCAAGTGTATTGGAATGGGTAGCGGGTTGTAGTTGCTAGATTGGTTGAGATTGAATTTGAATACATGATATGTTCACATGCCATGCCTTAATGATTGCCAATAATATGATGGATATGTTTATTATGTTATGATGCCATGTGTTAGTGTACAAGTTATTTATGATGTTGGCATGTTTGCATACATGGCCTGGGCGGTGAGAAAGTCATAACTAGTCCGGGGAAGGTCGGTGAGAAAGTTATGACTATTCCGGAGAGCCAATGAGTATTCACCGTGGTGAACGGAAGCGAGGAGTAGGCACCCTCCATCTTCGGGATGGAAGGGGGGAGAGAGTGCATACCGACGGGTGTGTACTCAACCATACCGGTATGAGTTTCCAAGGAGACATGAGCATCGCATCGCATTGCATACATAATGATGATAATGATATTTGATCTTGAATGAGATGATGGATATGATGTGAGTGATGGTAGCCATGTAATTGTTCTTTTGTACCATTGCAATATACTTGCTGAGTGTTGAACTCACGCTTTTGCTTTCTTGTTGTTTTTAGGTACCTTGAGACCGGCATGAGGGAAAAAGGGAATAGTCACACATGTACACGTAGCTTCACTCATTTGTTCCCACAGTCATTCAATTGGGTCTTGATAATAAATTAAGTGTGATGCCTATTGTTTTATGGTTTAGCTTTGCGATTTGAGAGTCTTATTGTTCGTTTGGCTCATGGAGACATTGAATGCTTGGAATTAGACTTATTTTGCTGTCATGCCTTTAATTATTGCTATTTTAGATGCCTCTCATATTGCCATATATCGCTTGTGCTTTTGTTGTTCCTTCAATTCGTGTTAAAACAAAGGAGATGCTGCCGGAATTTTGGTTTTTAGCATTTGTGCCTTTGCTGTATTTTTCTTGTAATTGTGGTATTTAGAGATTGCTTAGTCTATGTTTGGTAGCATTCGAGCATATTAAATGCCGGGGTGTTACATGTTCATCTGTAGATTAGACAATTTTAGAGGCTGATTCAGTCTTCGCCAATACTTAGGAAAAGATGGGAAATTTCCTAAGCTTCGAGAAAATGTACTCGTTTACTTGATTTGGAGTTTTAGAGCTCAAGTTATGCTAGTTGGAAGCCTGCTGTCCCAATGGGACAGATTCTCTGTTTTTGGGTTTTTTTGAGTTGGTTGCGAGGTAGGTGTAGAAGATCGTTTTTGTTCTGTTTTGGGGGGGGTTGTTTTGAGTGTATTGTGCCTTTGTGCAGGTGGTGTGACCCCGGGAGTGCCCTCAACCTCTCGCCACTCCGTCGCTCACGGTTGAAGGCAAGTGTATTGGGATGGTTGTGTCTATGTGCTATGTTGAATTGCCATGTTTGATTCTTGCATGGTATTTGATGGATAGATGTTGAATTGCCATGTTTGATTCTTGCATGTTATAAGATGGATAGATGTTGGATTGTCATGTTTGACTTGGGCAAGCGATATGATGATTATGAATGATTAAATGGCTATGCAGTTGTTAAATTGAGTATGTATGCAAGCGTATCCACTAGTATGACTGATAGGATGTCGATTTCTTGTTAACCTTTACAATTATGTTTATGTTAATCATAATGGTAAATTGTGAGTATGAAAATGATATTTTGAATGTGCTTATGTTCATGATTGGTGGAGATGTGCATGCTGGAAAAGAGTGCATTGTGTGATTTATTCATGTTAAATTTGCATATGTGCATTCATAATGGAAGAGGCGATCCATTCTGATGCGGGCCTCTGTGTTCACACGTAGTGAACACGAAAGACCTACCTCGTAGTCCAATCCACGGTTGTGTATGGGAGCGAGTCAGTAAGAGTAGGCACCCTCCATCTACGGGATGGAAGGGGAAAGAGGGTGCACACCGACGGGTGTGCACTCGGCAATACCGGTATGAGCTAAACAAAGAGACATGGTGCATTGCATTGCATTGCATGAATGAGAATGTGAATGAGGAAGCATATGAGAATGTGAATAAGAATGTATATGAGATTGTGAACAAAGAAGTCTTCAAGAATTATTTTCCATGATTGGTAATCGGTATGACGTATAAATGTGAATTGTTATTATTTTGTTCCATTGCAATACACTTTGCTGAGTGATGAACTCACGCTTGTTGTTTAATATTTTTTTAGGTACATTGAATGCGGCTTATGGGAAAGGGAGCTAGATACACGCCTTCACTTGGCATCACTCGAACAGACAATTCATACCATTCTATAGTTGTGATGGTTTACTTACTAATCTAGACTTAGTATATGTCGTATTGTTGGCTATGATTAATTGTTTGCCCCTATTGGTTCATGGGACGCTTAAGTTTATATTCTTGGCTTGAACTGTTGTTGAATACCTGTTTTAGATGTCCTCTATCATGCTATCGTGTTATGCTGATACTGTTGTTGCTTCAAATCATGGAAAAACAAAGATTATGCTGCCGAATTTTCCTTAAGTTACTAGCGTAGTTGCTGTAATTTAATGTTAACTATGGGATTTGGTCGTTGATAGTATCGTTTGTGGTGACATTCGCGACATACTAGGTGCTGGGGTGTTACAATCCAAATCAGCAAAAACCAAATACGACTTCACATGTGCCACTCTTGGCCCACTATAAACAATCTTGCCACTTGCCTCAGTCTAAATCATTTTATCACCCAGTTGATTATCATGCACCACGTGCCATCATCATCAATAACACATGTCACCACTTTTGTAAACACGTTCCATATTCCATTAACTCAAAGTTAACATTTAATGATAAAAAACAATGCCATTGACATGTTGCATGACTAAGTATTACTACATACAATCTATTTAACCCATGTTAGCAAATTATTAATGTCTAACTATTATTCCACAATCTAGGGTGACAAATGATTCATGGCATACAATTATTATAGACAATGTGGCATACAACAAATAGGTCGCATATTTAATTCCCAAAATTATTGAAATCATTTTAATTAAACTAGCATGCAATAATTTAAATCAACTTAATTTCAAAAGTAGGATCAACATGGTCAAAGCACAACTTGCCTTGGAAAAGGTCTTGATTAGGTTCTGGACCTTCTTCTTGAGTCAACACCTCTCCCTCGAAGCCTTCGGGCAATTCAACGTCTACGCGAAACAGATAAATAGACAATAAATATCTAAAACAGAGAGCAACTTAGCCCCAAAAATTAAATACAATTCACTATTAAATAGATCTCAATTTTAAAAAATTTTAGAAACTGAAATCACCTCATTTGGAGGTCAAACGCAAAAGTTATAACGATTCAAAATTTGAAAATACATTAAAAAGAAAATTCAGAATTAAACGAATTATTTTTCTATTAAAAAATCTGAAATATAATGTCATCCTGACGTCAGCGATCAATTTCTTTTTCAACCGAATTATTTTTCTGAAGGAAAATCGAATTATTGCATCACGCTTGCGTCATCTGACGCATAGACCCGGTCCACAGTCCAGATTGGTCTACCGTGGACCCGGTCCATGAGTCCACGTGTCGCTAATACATGGGCCCGCTCCGATGATGTCATTGCTGATGTCAGCGTGACTCGGCTGGGTCAATTGACACACGGGCCGCATCGATGACGTCATCGCTGACGTCACACACGCGCGCAAACAGAGGCAAACATGCGGGCCCGACACTGACGTCAGCGACGACCGAGCGGCTTGGCCCCGGTGCCTCCAATTTCACGCAAACACGTGGAGGCTTCTAATTGGCTAATCGCGTGGCAAATCTATACCGTTTACTTTGAAATCTACGGTCCAGATCCAATCAATCCACCCCAACTAATCTAGCTACGTGGATAGTCCCGGTTGATGACACGTGGGGGTGTGTGGACCGAGCGATTCGGATCGAATGGCTAGGAATGGTCTAAAGCGATAACACTTGGTTTAATCTAAACCGTTTAATCCAAAACCTACGGACAAGATTGAATCCAATCGGCTGAGGGAAAGGGCGACGTGGACAGTCCCGGCAGATGCCACGTGGCTCGATCTAGGCCCTACGTTGCAGATCAGACGGCCACAATCTAATCTAATTCGCATGTTATGTGCCCTATGTGGCACAATCTAAGTCATTCAATCTAGATCCGACGGCACATATCAAATCTAATCTACGGCTCTGGAATCCCAACGATCTAGATCTAAGGGTTTACACTAATTTGATATAATTCTCTAGATTGCATCTACGTGGCTCAATATGGATGGCTCACCTGAGATCGGACGGTGGAGAGAGCTCGGGGGCGTCGGTGATAGTGTGGTGAGAATGGCTAGTCGGAGACGACGATGAAGACCAAAGCAACAACGTTTCGGGGTAGCTCCGACGAAGTGCGATATCCTCTCTGAAGCATCTCGTCGCGGGGATCTCGGAACTTGGCTCCAAACGGTGGAACTTGACTTGACAGCGGTGGAAGAAGATAAAAACCGCGGCGGCACCTCGCGAACTCCAACGAGGAATCGACAGCAACTGGCGGTGGCTTGGGCGCTGGGAGCTAGGGCAAACAACGCGCATGGGAAAGGAGAACGCAACGGTAGTGGCGGCGCATTAAATAACGCATCGACGTCCGAGTTAGGCGCGAAAAACGCAAGCGGTTAGCAGCGGCGGCGGAGTCCGGCGACGACACGGAGAGGGTGACGTGGCCGCATCTGGAGCGTCCATGAGCGATCAATCCAACGACCACACGCACGCGTACACACGGACGGGTCTTAGCCGTGGGATCCTAATCCGACGGCTGACCTGTTAGGGTTTCAGCGCGAGTCGGGTTAATGGGTCGGGTTATGGGTCTTAGCGGATCTCGATCCGTTAGGGTTTTTCCAGATTCTCCTTTTTGCTTTAATATTTAAAATACCTCTAGTAATTCAAATAAAACGAGAAAAATACCAAAAATGTCAGAAAAAATCTGAAAAATAGTTTGAGATATTTTGGACTCAAATAAAATATTTTGAAGAATACTATATATGTAATTTTCAAATATTTAAATAATCCAATAAAGGACTTAAATCAAATTAAATCCAAATAAATTCAAATAAATTCTAGAAAATTCGAAAATATCAATTAACTCAATAAATTCAACAAAAGCAAAAATTTGGGATGTTAAAGTGGGTTCCTTCTGAGATATTATCCGCATTAGAAGAAATCTTGCTGCACGAGAAGACCAAAAGGAATCTGTTGCGTTTACCAAGAGGTGTATAGATCGTTGAGGAGTTCTGGTCGTCGTTCTAGCATGTGTATGTGCATGAGAGTTCTTGTAGGTGTGCCCAAGTTCTCTCGTGGTTGAGCTCTAATCTGAGTCTACGTCGCCGTCAAATTGTGTCACCAGTGAAAAGATAATTAATTGGAGTTCAGGCAAAGGTCGTAATCGCCAGTGAGGTGTGTCACCGACGGCAAAGATATGAAAGACACTGGCAAGTTGTGTCACAGGTGGCATGGCCAACAAGAAGGCTGAACTTCTTAGAGATGCGTTCACCGTCTTGTGTTGAGTAGAGTCGACAGTCTTGATTAGGAGGAGATTGTTGGAAACTAATTAAAATTTGCTAAAATTGTTGAGTTATCGTGTCATGAAAGGCAAGTAAAGATTATGATACAATCGGCAATTAGATCAAATCGGTTAGTTTATTTCCTTAGTTAGGCTTTTCATATTTAGTATTTATGATTAAGTTGTCCTCCCACTATAAAAGAATAGAGAGTGACTAGGGAACGGTATACCGTTGTAACGGTATAGCCATGAAACTTATGAAACTTATCAGTTTCAGTGCTAGTTTCATGAGTTTCAGTGTTTAGTTTCATCAGTTTCATGTTTTATCAGTTTTTAGTGCTAAGTTTCATGAGTTTCAGTGCAAAAAATCATAAGTTTCATGAGTTTCAGAGGTATACCGTTGCAACGGTATACCGTTTTTTAGTTTTTCTGAAAAGAATATGTATCTTATAAGTTTAAAAATAACACAACAAAGATTACCCGTTTAAAAATAACACAACAAAGATTACCCTAAAATTTCAGTATTCTTGTATGAATATCCAAAGCTAAACCAACAAGAACGTCCGCGCCAAACGGCCGGCCGCGGCGCTATACCAGTACTGCCAAAGCGTTCTTGTTGTATTATCCATGAATTCTTTGGTTCGAGCATGGATGTACGTATTCTAATCCCGTGTTCTTTCATGGCATGCGAAACTGAGCCTACGCTTCTTGTAAAGCTGTACTCTGAATTTCTGTTTCAGCAGTATCTGAACAAAAAGCTCGCATGTACGCACATTGGTTCCACATAACTCCATGCATGTAAATTCAATTTTTCCGATTAAATTGCGGTGATCGCTTGTGTTGTTTCACAGCGTCTGATTTTTCTTTTAGAACAAACACAGTCTGAAACTTGTTCAGAGTAGACCTGTGAAAGTAGGGTTGGCCTGAGTTGGGTCTAGGTCTGGGCCGCCAATTTAGGCCCAATGATTCTTTGCTCAGGTGGCCTGATTCAGAGCTTAAACCAACGCTCACGGTGATTCCAACCCCAACTTTAATTAAAAAAAATAACCAGTTCATATACATATTTGTAGCCCATCAACTCGGGGCTAGCCACCAGGGTGGTTCCATTGGACTGGAACCGTGTTGGCGTCGACAACCCTACATGAGATATTTTTATTATATTTTTTTGTTTGGTTTTGTTTCTCTTTTATTATGAATTTAGATTACACAACACTGTATTTATTACATTTTTCTTTTCGATTAAAAAATAGTTTACTCTTTCAAGCCCTCGCCAATTTTTTTAGAAAAAGAGGCAGGAGCTCTGCCAATGCATTAAGGGGGTAGAGTCGAGTACACTGGGCAAACCCAAAGACAACAAAATTCAACCGACCAAATTAACTGAAGTGCCTAAGAACCAACAGGGCCGCACCTCAAACTAAAAGTTGTTGGGCAATCGTTGCTAAGTTTTTGTCTTCGACAGCCTTCTGAACTACGTCTACCACCATGGAATGCTTACCAATGAAAATTCTAGCGTTTCTCTCCTTCCATAAATTCCAGAACCCATACAATATAGCAACGTCCAAGAGCTTCCTACTGTCCGCGTCCGTAGCATATCGCAACTTCTGGCACCACGCCGAGATTATCGTTGCAGGAGTAAGAGTAGCCGGCGTTTGGACCTGAATTTTGGAAAATAGAGTAACCCAAAACGCTTGAGCGAAAGGACACTCCAACATTAGGTGTACTGTCGTCTCCGCAGACACCTCGCACAGACTACAAGCGTCCGGCCTTGGCCAGCCCCTTGTGGCAAGGAGATCTGCCGTCAGAATCCTGTCCTGTAGCTAGGGATGAAAATGGTACGGAAACGGTCGGTAAATGACTGTTCCGTTTCCGTTTCCACATTTTTTACCGGTAACGGAAACAAAATCGGAAACCCCGGAAATGAATACGGACACGGATAGTGACGGAAACGAAATCAGAACGGAACGGAACGGATACGGAAACGAAAGCGAAAAATTCCACAAGAACATAGTAGAGAATTACAATATATATGACCACAAGAACAATATAGCCCATTCCACCTCTAAGGTGGACACAAGAATATCACTAGAAAATTTTTCTTAAGTTTGTCAACTAATGGCACATTATTTGTCTCCCATATCAGATCATCATGTCCTCATCCATATAATTATCATTGATATCCTATTGCTCCACCAATTACAGAGGTTTAGCACCCTAAAATTTGTATATTATTATTCGATGTTCATTTATGATTTTTTGAGATTTATCTTGGATTTTCTGGAGTTTATAAATACTATTTTGCATTTTTTAGATTTATAAAATTAATTTATTTATAAAAAAAATTATGCTGAAAATAATTTTTCTAGGTTCAAAATATTCCAAAGTATTTTTGAGAATTTTTGTGGAATTTTTGAACTCTATTTAGTATTTTATATAAAACCATTTGTATTTATGAAATTATTTTAATTCGAAAATAAATATAAACTCTCTTATCATTTTTGGGCCAAGCCCATTTCCCTTTCCGGCCCATTTCCGTTTTTAGTTTCCGGTTTCACTTATACAGAATTTCTGTTTCCGTTTCCGTTTCCGCCGGAATTGGCTATCCCGTTTTCGTTTCCGTTTCCGACAAAAAATTTCCGTTTCCGTTTCCGCCGGAATTGGCTATCCCGTTTTCGTTTCCGTTTCCGACAAAAAATTTCCGTTTCCGTTTCCGTACCGATATTTTCCGTTTCCGTTTCCGAAAAAGAGCTTCCGTTTCCGTTTTTCTTCGGAACGGTCAAGAACTTTCCGTTCCGTTTTCACCCCTACCTGTAGCATCTGCCAGGCAAAGAATTTACACTTACTCTCCATTTTTGCTTTCCAAATGTGCTTGTAACACTGGTCTACCACATTTGGGAGGAAATGAGCATTGTACGTCGATTTGGCTGAATATCTCCCGTCCCCTGTCCATCGCCAGACAATTGAGTCTTGAGAATCTACCCTCAATTGCACCTCCTGTAGCGCTTCCCAGAGATGCACGAACTGCTCTAGCTGTTGCGCAGTGGATATTTTCCTGAGGGGATGCATCCATCCATTGGCTGACAGACCTTGGCTCACCGTCAGGTCCTTTCTTCTAACAAGACGGTAGCAAAGCAGAGCTAAGTTTTTCGGTGCTTCCCCCTTCAGCCAATTGGATGACCAGAACCTAGCTGTTGTTCCATCGCCAAGATTAATTGTAGTGCTCACATTAAACAGGTCGTCGTCAGGGTCATTGCCGGGGGTGTTTGTTCCCGCCCATATCCTATCGCGCTCGACCCATCGCAGCCATTGCCACCTTTGCCTGAGAGCTGTACCGAAAGCCTACAGGTTCGGTATTCCCAACCCCCCAAACGTTTCGACCGACAGACTTTTTATCAACTAATCAGACAGTGACCACCATTACAACTTTCATTTTCTCTGAAACTCCGTCTAAGCTTGTCGATCCTTTTGAGTGCCCCGCCAATTTCATCCTAGCTTCGTCACTCACGAACTAGTTAACACGAAGTGACGCAGCCTGCTCGCATGTAAACGGCGTGCAGAGCGAAGAGCGATAGCAATTTACAGTACTGACAACACACGCAAAAGACGGAGTTAATTACACTACTTCATCATGTGCTCAGGCTGGTTACTTTCGATCATAATATAGAAAAAAAATAGTACTAGTATCTTTGCCTACGCCACACGTACTGGCAGAGTCTGCAGAGAAAGTGCCGGCAAATTTCTACGCGTGTGGTCTAATATTGTAGTCGACCAATGAACACTGTGAACGCACTCGAGTTATTGTGTGCTACTGGGAGAAAATATTTGCCGACATTGTTCAGTTTGATGGTGATACCATCTTTGTAGAAAAAAAATATATCTCTATACTCTATACGTGGCGACAGGGATTTGTACTGATAGAAAACTGCATGGATATTCTTGCTTTACATATGACATCGTTGACTTGCTGAAGTGTGTCTGTGTGTGTGGCACTGTGGCAGTCTCCATGCTTCACCGAGTTCGAAATGTGCAGAGAAGCTAAACGATGGATTAAAACGAGAAAAGCACAACTGAAGTCATTTTGCACTTCTTTGAATCATTCTAAATATAAAAGTGTTAAACTGAGGTCCCGTTTGGCAACTTAGAACCGAGCTGTTTCTATTAGAATCTGGGAGAAACCCAGCCAAACGGGCTAAAACTCGGAACGTTTCTTATTTCTCCACGCCGTGGCTGAATCACCTTCAACCCTATTTCTACTGGTTTCTACTAGAATCTGGAACCGTATCAAACGGTTTGCAGAAAGTGATTCTGATTTCTATCAAAAATCTAGAATCGTTTTCGTTTCTATTAGAATCTAAAACCGTACCAAACGAGGCCTGAATCCCGATAACAAGCAATCGACATGACTCACATTTTTCTGAACTGTCCTGAAACAGTTGTAAATGCTAGCTAGTAGCTAATATGAGACGGGATCAGACCATCAGATACCTTAACCCCCATGTATACATATTTGAATCTCAGGAACAATTTAAAAACATGACAGGAGAAGCAAATTTCAAGGAAGCTGCACGTCACATCAAGTAACTTCCCTCTCCTTCGCGGCAATTGGCAACACAATGGCACGTACCGTAGCCACAATCAATAAGCAATTAATGGCTCTGTCACGTAAATCTTCCTAAGCTTTTCCAGCCGCCGTCCTTCCGCTCCAAGCTTTCTTCTGCTAAACCCTATAAGTACTAACTGAGATCACCAGCATGTTTCGCCATTGCAACTGCATGCATTACTTGTTTCTTCTCTTTGCATTGTTGGCTGTTGCTCATTTGTTCCTAACTACCATGAAGGCATGAAGCCTCAGCACCAAGAAGCCGTTGTGAAGCTATCGTGCGGCTCGAGGGAGCTCCTCTTCTTCATGTCGATCAAGAAGCCTATGGTCGCCGCTGTCTTGGCCGCCGTGGCCAAGTGCAGGGGGCTCTGGCAAGGATTCACCGGCTCCGGCGCCGCCGTCGCGCACTCCTCCGCCGACGACTACTTCAGGTGGAGCTACGAGTTCTCGTGCACGACCACCCCGGTTGCTCCGGTGAAAGGCTACGGTCGCCGGCGTCGGCGTCGTCTGCCACCCTGCGTCGGCGACAGGCAGGCGAGGGAGATGCTGGCGAGCTCGTTCGCGGGCTGCTCGCCGGACTGCTCTCCGGAGGAAGAGGTGGGGCACGAGATCGACGGCCTGGCGGAGGTGTTCATCAACAGGTTCCACGAGCAGCTGAGGCGGCAGAGGGTGGCAGAGCTACAGGTGGAGCGCAAGAAAGCGTCTCCTTCTCCATTGGCGAGCCATGCCCCGGGCGATGCACTGGTGTAGGGATATCTACGTACTTGCGTGAATATATACTGGTTTTGACGAGGTGCTATCAAGAAAAACAAATACAGAAAAACTAAAAAACGGTATACCGTTGCAACGGTATACCTCTGAAACTCATGAAACTTATGATTTTTTGCACTGAAACTCATGAAACTTAGCACTAAAAACTGATAAAACATGAAACTGATGAAACTAAACACTGAAACTCATGAAACCAGCATTGAAACTGATAAGTTTCATAAGTTTCATGGCTATACCGTTGCAACGGTATACCGTTCCCTAGTCACTCTCAAACAAATATCTTCCTCGAAGAAAAAGCATAACGAAATAAATCATACACTACTACAAAACCTCAAATATATGACGGTCTATCTGCATCGATTTTTTAAAAACCGACACATATAATATTTTTTGTCTTGGTTCTAAAACTCAAAATAACGGGAAGACTATGTGTATCGGTTTTTAATTGGAATCGACAGTTCTAGCAAAAAACTGACACAAATAGTAATCCTATTATTTGTATCAGTTCTAGCAAAAAATCAACACAAATAATTTTATCTGTGTTGGTTCTAGCTAAAAACCGACACAAATAGTCTTCACCTCCACACCATTAATAAAAACATCATAACTTTTGACTCATAACTCTGATCAGAGCGTTCTTTGGCTCGTTGGAAAGCTAACGAGAAGCTCCATCCGAAAATGCTTAACGTCCAAAAATCAGCAGGTCTTTCAATAATTATTTGTGTGAGTGTGAGCGCGGCGATAGAATTCGAAAAACATCGTTTAGGGCCTCAAAACAACCTCCAAAGTTTTGTACCCGTTTCGAAGTATGACAACACTGAAATATAGCTCAAACCGTGTTCGGAATATGAGAACATTAAAATCGATGTTCGGATACTCTACGTGGTTAAGGGGAGAAAGACGCGTTACACGTCACATGCGATCATACCAATACTAAAACACTGGATCTTATAAAAACTCTAAAGTTAAGCGTGCTTAGGTGAGAGTAGTAACTTCAAAATTAAACATGCTTGGGTGAGAGTAGTACTAGGTTAGGTACTTCTCGGGAAGTTAAATCTACCGGATCCCGTTAGAACTTCGAAGTTAAGTGTGCTTGAGCGAGAGTAGTACTAGGATGGGCCACACGGAGTTGCCAGATCCAACACAATTACAAATAATAACAGATATATTTTTTATCATATTATTTGTGTCGGTTCTAACAAAAAACCAACACTAATAAAACTATCTGTGTCAGTTCTAGCAAAAAAAAAACCGACACTAATTAGACTATATGTGTCGGTTCTAGCAAAAAAACCGACACAAATAGTCTTATTAGTGTCGGTTTGAAAACCGACACTGATAATCCCATTATCAGTGTCGTTTTAATAACCAACACAGATGTGGTTCCAAACCAATACAAATGTAAGTTTTTAAGGTAGTGATTGTTAAGAACATATTACCTTATATAGATGTTTTTCTTATTTTAGGTTTTCCTTTTGTACCCCCATGTACTCTATATATTGTGACCATTGGTCTCATATTGAATACATCAAACGCTATTTATAACATGGTATCAGAGTCCTAGATTTTTCTTGAAACCCTAGCCTCCATCTTCTTCCACTGCTGCTACCCCCGAGAGGAGCAATCTCCACTCCCGAGGGTGGCCATGCACTTCCGCCTTCGCGCGACCTCGCCATCTGCCACCGGCGCCGTCGCCTCATCTACCGCGTCGTCGTGTCGTCGCCATCCACCGCGCCGCTCTCCTCGACTTCCGCGTCGAGGCCGCCTCCTTCGGATCTGCGTCGGTCGCCATCCTTTGGATTTGCGCCGCGTCGCCTCTGACGTTTCCGCTTTGCACCGCCCACCGGTTCGTCTTCACCGTCGCTCGACCCGTGCGCCTGGCCTCCAGATCTTCAACTGCCGTCGGCTCGCGCTCGAGCTGGCCGCCGCTTCGTCGCAGGCGAGAAGCGCCCGAGCGCCCTCCTCGCTCCTCCGGGTGCTCCTCCACAACGCTTCCGGCCAGACGTGGCTTCCGTGCTACGCTTCCCACTTTGGCGCTCTTCCGCGCATCGGCCACCGCAAGCTCCACCGCCTTCTTCTCACACGCTCGGTTAGTCAAGCCATCGCCGTGAGGAGTCAGGAGAGCCAATCAGACTCGAGTGTTTTCGTGAGGCTTCAAGTCCGAATAAGGATCGGTTCAAGTCCAGAAGTGAATCCCTTTTTCTATTCGGCTCAAGTCTGAGGCACGTGAAGCCTTCTGCCTTGCTTCAAGTTTGGTCAATTGACTCAATACACGTGAAGACCTTTCAAGTGCATCGCTTCAAATATTACCTCGGCTCTGGCTTCTTGGATCAGTTATAGCTCCTGGTCTTCTACATGGCTGGCTTGGCTCCAGTTCGGTCGGCTTGGCTTCTTAGATCTTTTCAATTAGGCTCAGCTCATTCAGCATAGCTCTGTAATCTTAGCTTTCGTTGGCTTGATGGTTTTTGGGCTACTGTTTTTTAGTGTGGCGGTTATTATTTCCTTTAGTATTTTATTAGAGTCTTCCGTTGCGTCCATCCAAGTCTTTAGCATCTTGATTCTGTCGTCGCTCGGCTTGACTAATTCTATCAGCTCTTATTACCTCGGCTCGGCTCGTTTTACCAGCTTCGTCGGTTCTTCTTCGTCGACTCAGCTCTACCGTCGGCTCTTCTTCGTCAACTCGGCCATACCTTCGACTTCCGTTCGTCGATTTGGCTTCTTCGTCGACTTTTCTTCATCGACTTGATTTTTCGTTGGTTGTTCTTCGTCAGCTCGATTTTTTCAAGAGTTACATGCTACAACAGCTACTTCATGACTAACTTTGGATTTTTCCTATTTTAGTTCAGCCCTTCCAAATACAATGCTATTGCATACGCCTTGCATTTGTAGGAGAGTGTTAAGGATATATTACCTTATATAGATATTTTCCTTATTTTAGGCTTTCCTTTTGTACCTTCATGTACTCTATATATTGTGGCCATTGGCCTCATATTGAATACATCAAGCGCTATTCATAACAGTGATAATGTCCGGACACAAGAAAGGAGTACATGTAACTATTTTGGGATATTTAAGTTCATTCCTGAACTTTAATTGGCTGCAACTCTCAACATTATGTCCTGTCTACAAAGAACTGCAGTGCTTAAGGATACGACCTTATTTAGGGGAAAAACTATTTATTTTAACCTTACAATGTAAAACGGAATAATTTGGCATCAACACTGCTCAAACTGAGAAAGTTTCGCCTCGCTAGTTTTCTGTTCTAATAACTGCATAAACAAGGTAACCCCTCGCTCCCACTCGGCGTCCAAAACTTCATTGCTTACCATACCGCTGCCTTGAGCAGCCTTCTCTTCACTCATCTACCGACGCCCTCCAGCCTTCCTCGCAGCTGGAGCTTGCTCCTCATCATCGGATTCGACGTCTCCGTACTGCCAGAGCCGCAGCCTCTCCTTCTTTGCTTTCTCCTGGAACTGTTCCAGATTCTGGAGAGCTGTCTTTCTCTCCCTGTTGTCCCATCTCTTGCTTCTTTCAAGCCGAGCAAGCCCTTCCTGCGCATACAGATGGGCATAATACAAGGAATGAAGAGAATTTTCGGATGCATCCAAGCTTTGAATAGTTAGTGAGCAGTTTTCAACACCCAACAGAAGTACAAAAATAATGTACACCGAATATCATTCAAATATGACTCATAGGTCTGATAAACTAGAGTGAGCTGGCAAGTGATGACGATTTTACCCTTTATTTTACAAATACTATGAACAAAATATACTTGCATTAAAAAAATAATTGAAGATTTGGCCTAAAAGGACGTATGCCATCTGACTTAATAACACCAACCCTGGTTGGAATCAGAAATTCAGGTGCAATTGGTTTTCTAAACCAAAGTCCAATTACATTACAGACCATCAAGTCTCTTCAAACGTCAAAGACTACAGCTAGCACATAATGATCCTAACGTAAGAAAAGCCTTTACAAAGTCAATATTAGCCGTGAAAAAATATGAGCCAATTCTAATTAATGAAGAGAAATTTTACGGTGCATTCTTCTGGTAGTAAGTGACGGTAGTAGAAATAAAATATAACCATTGATTAACAAAGGGCAATTTTGACCTTTTGCTTTAACCCTAAATCTTTCTGCAACAAACGGCAACTGAAATTTCGGGGGAATCAACTGAAAGGATCAATCTACTCCTATTCAGCTGCTGGCTTCTTCGTTCTTTCCTGCGAATCTGTGACACCAACCACCATGGCATGATGTCGCTGCCCAACACCTTGGCACATACCAGTGTGCGGATGATTTAAAAACAAGATGGAACTAAATCTTTGATCGAATAGTTCTTATCAAGTACAACCAGGACAATTTTGCATATAACTACATCATGTATGATCAATCTTCATGGCTGCTTCTTGTGAAGGCCTAAAAACTAGATCAACTTGCTTGTGAATTAGCTGTTCTGATATAGGATGAGTTCTTTTCTTGTGATTGCCCAGGAACAGCTGATTGCTGGCTGCAGACTTGCAAGTCAAGGTCAAACAGATTGATGGGGGTTGCAACGTCAAGATTGGCTTTTATTTTTAACTAGATCGGCTCCTTAGATGAAAGCAATTCAATTACAATTTTACCCCTTTGTGAACGATATTACCCGTGCTTGATGATGTAGTACAACCGAATTCTAACTAATGTGATCCATTAGATTGAAAAAATAGATGGTTTAAAGTAATTGTCGTGTACCGTAAAAAAAAGCTCTTAATGAAACCTACTAAAACTGCTTCAGTGATATCCTCCAAGCTATTTTCATAAAGAAAGCCCATTGAATGTGTAAGGAAGAAAGACTTTGCAGAAACTCACCAGCAACTAAATTTAATCTCACCAGAAATTTAATAATGCTAAGTAGTCAGTAGCACAAACCTCAAGCATAGTAGCATTGATGCTGGTTTCTGTCTCCGCATCAACCAGAGTCACACTGAGAATAGTTCCAGTCCCCTGTCCCTTTGATTTCCCGCCAGAAGTATCACGCTCTTCGATCATTGCCCTGTATTGTTTTGAGCTGTTGAGCACGCATTCGCTCAGATACTCTGCTGCTTCCTGACCAAAATCATCTTCTAGACTGGGCACTTTTATGAAGGCAAGGCTGCACAGCTGAGCAAGAGCTGGAGAGGAGGAAACTGATGGGTCTACAGGTCGTATCCGATTGTAAGGAACCACTTCTTGGTTGCCATAATCAATGTAGAATACTTCAAACTTGTCATCTAGAGATTCTACAGCTCCTTGAGGTCCATTAACAATCTGCACAAGAGTTGTAATGGGGATGCTTCCTTGGCATATAGTATTATTTTTTTAAAGACAAGAAGCCAAGAATGGCAATCTACCTAAAAAAAGTGTAAAGCTAAGGAGTCATTAGAAGAATAAAACATAAGCATGTGGCATTTGCCACAGATGGGTACATGCATATCGCATGTCCAACAACAGTGGCAAGATATTGTTATACTACTATTCTGGCCATATGCAATGTTAGGTTCCTAGGTCTGACATTGACATATTCCACTTCAATTTATACCCACAGATGCTCTTTGTTATTTAATAAACCAAAGGTGACATCAGTTGCCTACAAATTTGTATTGTACCAAACTTCGGGTAAATAAGACTAAGTTTGTGAACAGAAGTGGTTATGTAATCAATGGTAGCAGAACATTACTGAAGTTTTGAAGCACATAAACATGAGACATACAACACCACTACTGGCTCAAGTAGACAACTTATGCTAAATACACATCAAGTTAATTGGCTAATGGCTGGTATAGTGATAAGCATCTGCTAAGGAAACGGCACCAACCACTAGTAGGATGCCAGAAATTTTAAAACCACACTACAGCACAATTAACTGACTAAACAATTTGACTCACAAAGGTGGGTGTTTGTTGAAATCTTAAACTAATTCCAGTGAAAAGTTTTGCAGGAAAAAACTTGAAATAATTAGATATAACAAGGAAATTTCAATGAAGCTTTAGGATGTAAGCTACTAAGGTTAGTGCAGATTTGGTTTCAAGTTAGAAGTGAATTAACTGCAGCCATACCATGGCTCTATTCCAGGAGTTGTCAAGGCTAAATTGAGCAAGGATTATCTCTCCCTTCACAGGATTAAAAGCACCAATAACCGGTGCATCCTTGACTTTCAAAGACGCAAGCTGCTGCTGAATGGAAGACACTCTTTGGTCACCTACTGTCTGGACATAGAACTTTCCACCGCCAAGGACTTCAGTGACAACAACCTAAATACAGGTAAGAAAGCAATGTTAGCTTCTCTTTTTTTCAGAAATGACAAGATTGTACATTCCAATATTTTTCCATAACAAACCTTGAGAATCTCCTTTTGCTTAGATTCAGATGCGGATCCGTTGGAAATTTCTTCACCCTCCACGTAGTTTTCCCATATCTTGACAAAAAAAAGGTGTCGGTAATTTTTTTTTATTATATACTTCAGGAAGAAAAAGGGATTACCTTCAGTTTCTGCTGCTTTGCAGACTGTTCAGCTCTTGTGAGAACATAAGCATCCGGAATCCTATCCAAGCCAAATGAACTAAGCTTGGCCAGGCCAGCTTCCAAAAGAACAGAAGCCATGTTGGTCTTGGACTCCCATAAGGAACCTAAGAATGTTCCAGTTCTATCAACTGCTTCGACCTCTATCTGCAGATTCACCTAGAATCCTTTAGAAATTGGAGATGGGAGATACAGATAAACCAGAGAGACAGCCAAAGTCATACCTCCACATCACGCTGTAGAATCCTCCTCCTCATCAAAGCAATAGCTTCATTCGAGTAGGGCTCATCTTTACCAGGGCACCTAACACCAGAAAATGAAAAGGCAATGCTGCAAGTCTCCTTTGGAATTGTTAGTTTGAAACGATGGCCACTGAAAACATATTCAACAATGGCGGAATGCCTTCTGTTCTGCTGTAAGAAGGGAAGGAAGTCTTTGGCCTTCTTTGCAGAAACCTGAGCAGATAAGAACCAATAGTAAGTTAATAACGGAGAACAACTGTCAAAGGAAACTAATGGAACAAGCAAGGATGACAAACCGTTGTCAAATCAGTTATGTGCATCACAGGAGAATCTTTTGCAGAATGAACTCCTTTCTTTGCTTTCTCAGCTCGTGATTCAGCTGCTAACAGAGCATCATAATAGTGAGACCTTTCTTCATAGTCTCGGTGTTTAGATGTTCTAGCAAACCCCCGTGAGAGCAAAAGCTCAGCAACATTAACTCCAGGCTGGTTGCCAGAGCTCGGAATAGAAGATACGTCATCTCCGTCAACCTGCGATGGTGAGCCTAGAAAAACCGAACCATAATCCCAAACTCTGGTATCAGCCGAGTTCATTGTGGGCACACTCTGTCCATCCACAGTGCTGATCCTTCTAGAGTATTCCATTGCAACAGTCACCTGGAAATTGAAAAACAAAAAGGGAAAACTCGATCAATTTTCAACTAGGGTAACTACTTTTTATTATTACAACTTCCTTCAGAATATCACAAGCCCCTCTACATACTTGTTTGCCAATCAACCGTGTCCGCAAGAATTCCTTAGCTTCACGAGCAAAATTGTCGGGTTTCTCATCTCTACGAGGATTACCCATCTTAGGAGCTCTGATGCTTGAAAGATTAACTCGGCGCTCTGCTGAAGGACTGCCATAAGGAGCAGCATCATCAGCAACGATAATGCAATCCCCACTCGCAACCTCAACGACCTATGAAGAGATAAGCATGCACCAAATTAGTTAAGACACATGAATCCTGATGAATACACTATCAGTGAGAGCATGAAACCCACTTTCCCAGTGAATTTCTGGTCATGGATTGGCTTTGAATTTGTCACTGGTGGCTTAAATCCTGTCCAAATTCTCAATTGGTCCTTTTTAGCCTGAAGCTCTGCATTCTTCAACTTTATTTTGGCTTCAACATCCAGCATGTTCGCACTCCACTCGACATACTTGGCAAGACCCTGTAATAGAAAGGTTACAAAACAATTTATCAATGCAAGTAGACATATTAACGAAACAGCATGGCAATTCTTGCTTCTTAAAAGGGATCATGTGAACTCCAAACAAGAGGCATGGATAAATAATTAGTCATACATTTTCAACAAGCTCAAGAGCCAAGTCCTTTGCAGTGTCCCCATCAGGGTAATACACCGAACCGATTATATTACTAAAATTGTCTGTGCCCTCCACCACAATCCGCACCTAGAGAAAAAAATACAAAATAAATCTGAGAAAAAACCGAAACCATTTACTCCAAAGAGGGCATAAAAATTTGAGACTAGTGGTGTCTTACATCTCTGTTCAGAACTCGAGTTTCTGCAAAGTGCTTAGCTTCTCTCCCAAACCTATCTGGTGGAATTTCAGTAGCAATTGCCGATGCAGCAAGCCTTTGTGCTGTTGTCAGTGGTGCTGGAGTTCCCTCAGAATCTTCACCATTTGTAGCGCCATCAGCAGTACCCTCTGTTTCAGCAACCATGGTGGGAATTGGTGGGCGTCTCCCCATGGACGGAGCCTACTTTTGTTTCTAATCAATGTCCACCTTCTAATAGTAAAGACATACAGCAGCAAATAAAGGGTGCATGAGAAGCATACCTGTACTCCGGCAACATATATCTGGACAAATTGGAAACTTGGGAGCAAGTAAACACGAACAGTACTGCCATCACGAACTTGTTCAACAATGGCTTCCAAACTCTTGCCTTTATTCGCAACCGCAAAACCCTTTGCATCAAAACCACTTGCTTCACCAATTGCTGATGGTGGAAGATCTCTTATTGATACTTCAGCAGCACCAGGCTCCTGAAAGTCAGTAGAGAAGATGCGTGCAAACGGAAGTCAATTCGAACATTCACCTCATGCAATGCAAAAAAGATGGTGACAGAAACAAAAAAAAAATGCTAACCTTGCTCCAACGACCTAAACCCTGTTGCTTGGCAACTTCCTCCAACCTTTGCAGCTCAGCAAGATATGGGCTTTGTTCACCCTTTGGGCCTTGCTCCTTTACCTAATTAAGCAAAATAGCAAATAAGATTAGAAATTAGCAAAGCAATTAGTAGGATAAAACAACTAAAAAATTAGTAAATGATCCTCACCCTTGCCCATCCTGCAGCAACTACCGAGTAAGCAACATTCTTGTCACCAAGGAAAACAGTACCAAACTCTCGTCCGATATTAGGAGCTGTGTAGTCCACTCTGAATGTGACTTCCTGTAATAGGTTTTAATTTTTCATTTTGAAAAGAAAATCAAACAAAATTTTCGGAATACAATAAATATATATGTAGGAGAGTTCAGGAAAGATGTGAAATTCACATGGAGTACCTTTCCTATGCAGAGTTTCCTCAGAAACTCCCTGCTTTCCCAAGCAAATGGCTCATCCACTCCGCCACGGCGAGCCTAGAGCAATATGGACTCTCCATTTCAATAGACAAGCGAAAAAAGGGGAAACATTAAAGATATGTATGGCACAACAGAACGCGGTAACTTGATACTGCGTACGTATTCCTTGAGTGTTAAACTATACTAACAAAATGGAATTAAAGAGTAAGAATAATAATGCATTGATGGAGATGATTCTTGTGCCAATTATACACTTCCATTAGTTCCAAAGCATAACATGACACAAGCCAATTACTTCCTCCAAATCCATGACACAAGCAAAAATAATAAGTTAAAAGGCCAGAACATATTCCACATTATCGACAAGGATTTCATCAAGTGCAGACTGAATCTTACCAGCCTCGGGGCCATGAGATATGCCAGAGTGATAGACTTCTCAGGCGGGATCTCTGCCATTGTGTTCCCCATGATGAGAAGGCAGTCCCCGGAAGTCACAGCCTTCACCTTACCCCTCAGCCAACCTGATGCTCCTGTGTTCGATGCCATGACAACAGCTATACCCTGCGATCAAAAGGAAAGATGGAACTACATAAACAGCTTAGCAAAATTTAGTTGTGTCCTCCCTCCTATTCCACAGCTCATAATTTTCCTTGCATTTCGAGTTCATAGTCACAAAGGGGGGAAGACCAATAATATGCAGATAATTAATCACAGCAATATCAATTTTCCGCATAAATAATTGCTGTTTTTTTACGTTACAAATCAACTCAGCCCAATCCTGCAGTTGACCTAACGCAGTATCCAATGACTCCGTTTGGCAAATAATTAAGGTCAATACTCCGTAAACAACAACCAACACAGGATGAATTAATAAATAAAAAAAAGAATCGCAGCGGTAAGCATCAGAATTAGGAAGGAATGTAAAGTGATCAGCACGTAGGCAGCCATCACATCCCGCTCTTATCCAGTACGGAATGGCTAAAAACGAGCAGGTTTCTCTAAAAGGAAACATGGGACCCAGAGCTACCTTTCTGCCACAGCTCAGAGCGCGACAGAGCTGCAAAGCAATGCGCACAGAACGTACAAATCTAAATCTAACATGATGCATATCACAAGCACCACCCAAGCAGCCATGCAAAGCTGCAGCCCTACCCGCACGGGCAGATCTGGCCCTAAAAACACACAAAACTAGGCGATCTGAATTACGACCTCAGCAACCACAGCCCGAGCAGAGCAGAGCAGACCAGGCCGCCGACGAATCGACCCCGCGCGACACCTGCAACCCACAGATCGGGCCGCGGCGGGATCACAAACCCCCAGATATGCGACCCAGCCCACCCAAACCAACACGAAATGGAAACGAGAGCACGGGATCAGGGGGGCTCGTCTCACCTCGCCTCGGCGCGATCGCCCGGGGAGCGGCGGGACGGGAGGGAGATAGATCTGGGCGAGCGGATAGAGACGGGTGCTCTCCGCGAGCCTCGATCCCGCTGTAGTTATAGGCGTGGGGAGTCCCCCTCTCGCCGGCGCGGCGACGAGGGGAGGAGGGCGAGAGAGCGCGAGGTTTTTGGGGTGTAGCGATTGGCGAAACGAGGGTGGAGGTGGCTCGCGTCAAGGGCTCTCTGGTTTTCACGGAAATGGGCGTGGGTTTGTTAGGGAAACGGGACGGTTAGCTGGAAATGGTTCTTGCTCAGGTAGAGACTGTTTGGATGGGCTGTGCTGTCCGTCCGTCCGTGGGAGTAAAGGTGCAAGTGGGGCGGGCTGACCCACACCCGCCCACAGTTTCCGTTTAATGAAATGCCAACCCGCATTGTTGTCTACTAATTCAGTTATGGGTTTTACTGCAACCCACTAACCAGCGTTCACAAAACAATACAATACTAAGGTTTTGTTTGGTACGATTTCAGACTATAGTAAAAACGGAAACGGTTCCATATTCTTGATAGAAACATTTCAGATAGAATCAGAATCACTTTCTGCAAACCGTTTGGTAGATTCTAGTAGAAACTAGTGAAACGGGGTTGAGGGTGATTCAGCCACGACATGGAAAAAGAAGAAACGTTCCGAGGAGAATCGTTCCGAGTTTTAGCCCATTTGGCTAGATTTCTCCCAGATTCTAGTAGAAACAGCTCGGTTCCAAGTTGCCAAACGGGACCTAAGAGCGGACTAACGCTTTGAAAAATTTTCCAAAAAATTCTGAAAAAAATAGAACTTAAAAAGAGTATTCATAATCAGAAATATAATTACCAACTAAATATTTACTTGCATCAATGGATATTCAAACATTAAAACATTATAGAATATATTACATCATGTCCCATAATTGACTGAGTTTTCACACAAGGATCTCATCACGGCTCCCAATTCTTTGCTAGCAATGCAGCTTGCAGGAAAATTCATCAACGACATTACAACCTCCTACATTTAAGTTGACAGCAACAAAAGACGCAATCAAAACATCGCCAAGCTTGATTCTTTTGCCGTCGACAAACTAATACAGAAGTCAGCGCAACTGTAAAGAGGAACTTCCACAATCAGATGCAAGAAGTGTTACCACAAGCTTCAAGGTTGACGAAATGAAGCAGACATTTCGTATTTGCTCAGCTTTAGAAAAAAATCTACTTCTACTAGCATTATGTTGCTACACAAGATTTCATATTTGAAAATTGAAACATTCAGTTCTATGGTTGAAAAGAAGCATCTAGTGTGCACCTGATTAAGTAGAACAAAGAACAACCGGCTGAAACCTACTGTTTTCTTAAGTCCAAATGTATGATTCCATTCTCTACTTCCAGAAGAGATAGTCGATTCAAGCAAAAATTAGAGGCTTAGTTGAGTACTTGTTCGTCTCCATGTCTTGATACCGGTCAAAATCTATAGAAGAGCAAAACTGGTTTTGATACCAATTGAAAGATCGAGATAGCGATCAGAGGGAGTGAATGATCTCAAATTAAAATTCCCATTCCTACTGGACAAAAAGAACCAACTAAAACATTCCCCAATGTAATCTAGCTCAAAACAGCAAAACAACCAAATAATTAGTCTATGGCCGGTAATACCGCAAGCACAGGGGCGGTAGTGCTGGTCTGATGAATAGGGCACGAAAAACAGCATGATCTCAAAGGAAGATTTGATGGAAGATCGGCTTGTTCAAAGTTCATGCAACTTGGTAGACACCTTCTTTAGGATGTCAAGAACTTATTCTATCCATCAATCCATTGAATTGACGTTAAAGTCCCAACCTTTCTTGAATCGAAGGAAGAGTGCACCAAGAAACACCAAAAATCAAAATCTTTGATCTTGACTTGTTTGTAGGATTTTGATGATCAAGATGATCTTAGATATCTTCCCACTTATCACGACAAGCTAGAACACAAGAAGAACAATCTCCAAACTTGATCAACAAAGAAATCTTCAATGAAGTGCAAAAGGTCAGTTTCCCAAGAATAAGATCAAGTTTGCCTAAAGGATTGGGATATGATCTAAGAGAAGATTCATCCAATCAATTACCCATCTTCATCAAGAAGAACCACAAGCAAGTAGGAGGGAAGGCAAATCCAACTTGCAAAAATTAAATTGCGATAATGTAAGTGCGTAATGTAAATACTGAATTTAAATTACATAAAGTAAATACATAATGTAAATACAAAAAGTAAATTCAGAATAAAGAATGAAATTAAACTTTCATTGCTTTGAGAGGAATGGTTTACAAAGCCTCACAACAAGGTAGGCAAAACTCAAAGGAGTACATCCAAAATCCTTCTCTAAAGACTTGAGGGGAGAGGCATACCCCTTCCCCTCTATTTATAGCAACCTTGGAGCAATCTCCACCCTTGATACTTTCTTGGCCTTCAAGAAACCTTGTTAAGGGTTGAGATTCACTCCCTCATACATAGGCTAACCCGCAACCCAATAGCATAATGGGTTTTGCACACTTCTCAAAGCGAGCTAACTTGGCCGCTACTCCATCCTCTAAACTGCAATACAACGGTTCTCCTTGATCCGAGCAGCTCCAAGATAGCATCCCAATCGTTCCCTTGCCTTCATGGCTAGCAGCAACTCTGTCTTCAGTCATCCTCCGGAGATCCCCGAATGTTTGGACATCCGGCGCACCTCGCCTAGTCCCAGTCATCTCCGCCTCACCATGACCTCGTACCGACGTCCTGCAACCATAAAAAATAATGAAACACATCACATAGCAATGTCCAAAAGGATATGGAATAATAATCCAATTTCTCAAATCTCAAATCTAATTCAAATCAAACTCAAACCCGAGCACACGTAGCTCAAATAAAGTCAATTACTCATCACAAAATATGGATAAACCTCCACATGGTCTTTCACTAACTGCCAACCTAATCTCTTCCATGCTAGGATAAGTGACTCCCACTTCCATCTTAGGATTTTTTTGTCATAAACATAGGTGGGCTCAACATCATTTGCACAATCATCCACCAGAATGGCAGCACCTTGAGTGTCATCATCAAAAATATGCTCCACATCAGGAACCTTCGGTTGCTTTCATCTAGATTCTTGTTGTGCATCATCATCCTCTGCCCTGAGACCAAGCATCACATACATTTGCTCATCATCCATGAAAATATCAACATCATTCATCAGTGTATACACCACATTCTCCAGGGCTTTTGACTAGATATGGTTGCTATCAGATGCTTCAGGCTGGCAACCAGGGTTAGCATTTGCCTCAGACTGGATGTCATTACAATATGGGCCTCAGACTGGATGTCATTACAATATGGTGGTTTAGGCCAGCTACTAGATTGTTGTGATAACAATAGATGCCTAACAAATGGTTGTGAAAACAATAGCTCTCTCACAGGTGGTTGGATGTCATCTTTGCTAACATGAATCGAGGAAGATGCAGGTTTAGCTATTCTTCCCTTTCCAGAACTAGTAGCTAATTTAACCACTTTCTTCCCTGCTTAATTTCTTCCTCCTTTCTATCATGTTTTTCTCAAATCCTGATTTGATTTCAAAATCAATAACAAGAGTCAAAATCCTGATTCTCTTGTACATCTAAAAGGCCTGTACCAAGTTAATAAAATTTTCAATCTTTCGATTATCTTGCAAAACCTTGTCATAGTACCAAAAAACCACCTCCTGGGCTTTTCCCCAAATAGTCTTAGTCAACAAATCATCCGTTAGCTTTGCAATCATGTATCCACATGAGTCAACGTCCAACTCGAAATTTCTACTATCAACACGAGTACTACTGCCATCATTGTGAAATGTCATGTAGCCTGAAACTCTTACGCTCGAAGTAAACATCAAATTGCCATGTTCATTGACATTCCTACGTGAAAATGGACAAATAAAAATAATAATCGCTAGTTAGTTTGCCAACTACTACACACTACTCACGTTTAGCAATCAATTAAGAATAACAACAACTTAATTAGAGGAGGCTTCATCAAAGGCGGTGGTGAGAGAAGGCACTGTAAGCCTTCAGTACCTGATACTCACTAAGAGCAACTATGTGTCTTGGGTGATGAAGATGAAGGTTTTCTTGCGTGCACAAGGAGTTTGAGCGGTTGTGGAGGGCAATGAGCTGGTCGATGAAGGCAATGACCAGATTGCTCTCACCGCCATATTCCAAGCTATGCCCGAGGCCATGATAATGGTCTTGTCCGAGAAGAAGACATCCAAGGAGGCCTGGAACACCCTAGAAGAGATGCACATCGGTTTCGATCACGTCAAGGATGTGTGTGTACAGACCCACACAAGAGACTTCGAGGATTTGTACATGAAGGAGATGGAGTCCATCAATGATTATTCCATGAAGCTGACCACCATCATCAACGAGATACGAGCACTCAAAGACAAGATGGAGGAGCATACCATTGTCAAGAAGTTCCTCCGTGCCATCCCTGATAGGTTTCTACCAATCATCTCCACCCTCGAGCAGTTCATTGATATTAAGACGATGAAGATTGATGAAGTGGTCGGACGTCTCTGAAGAATCGAGATGGCGATCAGAGGGGGTGTGAATGATCCCAAATAAAATTTTCCCCTAATCAAAGTAACCCAAACAATCCCACAAGGAAAATCTGAAAGACCCGAAGATTTTTCTTCAGACCAGTGCTCCTCAAATTTACCAACCCGGAAAAATTGGAACAACTAGAAAACTATGTATACCCCTATGGATGAGAACCTTGAAACATGTGAAGGATTTTTAGATCACAATCCTAGTTGTCAAGTGTCCAAACAAAAAGTAATCAATTCAAACATTGCTTTTCGAAAAGAGATCAAGCCAAATCACCAAAGTCTCTTTTAGAAAAGCGAAAGCAGCTTTTTCAGAAGTTGTCCTCACTTGAAGCAGGTGGTTGGTGGATTTATGTTGCTCTAAAAATTTTGGGAATTTTTATCCTTGAGTCATGAAACACTCCACCACATATCACCTAAAAAATCCTTGTAGAACAATCAGGAAAAATCAAGAATTACAGATAGTCAGGAACTTCGAGCAGAAACTTTGAGGCTCAGTATTCACCTCATAACGCCCAAACAGTGAAATAAGTAGACTGCCAAATTTTTCATAGATGGATATATGAGTCACTCACCTTCTCCAACAAGAATAACCTAAAATGGATTTTTATATATTTTTCTAAAAATCAAATATTGACTGCTGCGCAAAGAACAAGTTATGGACAGATTTGCAACTTGACATAAACTTGATCTCTAGTCTATCCTAAGGTGCAAGAGAGATGAAAAACCATATGAGCACCCTCAAGACATCCTATATCAACAGCATGTAGAAGGAGGGGAGGCAAATCCAAAATGCGAGATAGCAAATTGCGGGAATTTAAATGCTGGAAAGTAAATGCTGAGTTTAAGTTGCGTAAAGTAAAGACATAATGTAAATGCGGAATTTAAATTCACAAGAATAGTAAATAAACCTTTGTATTTTCTGGATGGAAGGTTTACAAAGCCTCACTTCATGTGGTCAAAGCTCAAAGTAGCAACTCAAACCTTCAAGTGAGGGAGGGCACCCTCCCCCTCCATTTATACTACGCTTGGGTCACCTACCACCCTTGGATGAGACCCTCAACCCTAAAGTACTCCACCAAGGGCTAGGATTAACCCACTCACACAGCCATGCAAGGGCAACCCAAAACCCTACACACATAATGGGTTTTTATTCACGGTTTTCAAAGCATTCTACCTAGACCCGCTAACCTATCAACTAGACGGCGATTCAACGGCCCTTATCGATCCTCGCAGCATCTAGCTAGTATCATCGCCTTTTTTTGTCTTCTTGACTTGCCCGCACTCCATCTCCGATCATCTTCCGACGATCTTCGATCGTCTAGACCTCCGACGCACCTCGCCTAGTCCTGGTCATCCTCCGCCTCACCATGACCTAGCACCGTCGTCCTGCAACCATCAAAGACAAGGAAACCCATCATATAGCATTGTCTAATAATCATCACAAATTCTCACAATTAATTATGTCTCATTCATCAGTCTGTTCTACCGTCAGCCATAGGTCGGTAGTACCACAAGAAGCTAACACAACTCAAATTGCTTCCTTTTGAAATCCAATTCAAATCAAACTCAAACCTTAGCACACCTTGCTCAAATAAAGTCAAATACTCATCAAAATTATGGATGGACCTCCACATTGTCCTTCAACCTCCCCCTTGATGAGTATATTGACAACCATTAGAAAACCCTCATGGTCAAACATCTCTTTAAATGCAATTTTTTTGAGATTAACGCAGACAAAACGGTAGATAGTTAGTCCTAGTGAAGCACATCCTCGACTAGGAGCCATCGACAAAGGTTTCCTAAGCTTCACTCTCTTCCGCAAACCTTTGAGGCTTAGTGAGTTTATCCTAAAGAAACACAACCTCGACTAGGAGCCGTCGACATAGGTCTCCTAGGCATCACTCTCTTCCTCTAGTTTATTTTGCATTTTTTCAATTTCTTGACTCAAGCCCTATTCGACCATCTCAAGCACGAAGCTTAAAAGAGTGGTCTTGGTCATACACGATACACTCCAAGTTCATCCCAAGTGCAATGGGAAGCAGTCTTGAGAGTGTAGAGTGTTGAGATCAATTTTAGCGAAAACAAGTCAATTTTTTTCATTGCAGCACATAGATTCATGAGCATATTGAGGATTCTAAAAATGAAACAATATAGCTAACCCAAGTTGCTCTAGGGACTCTAGTAGAAGCCCACTATTTCACTAAACGTGGCATAAGCATCTAGTAAAGAAATATAGTAAGTAAAAGTCAAGTTTCATCAAGTTTTTCAAGAATGATCAATTTTAAATGATGGCTAGCTTAACATGATACACCAGATTATATATGACCTAGACTAGCAAGGATCTTCATGAAGGTAGCTAGGTGCAACATATCATAAATTTATCAATTGCATAAAAGACAAAGCTCAGAAAATGAAAAACAAGCCTATATGCAATGCAAGAAAATCAGTTTCAAGAACTCCCCCTCAACATGTGAGTTAATTTTAAGCACAAATCTGATTCAAGTTGAGTTATTAGCAATTTTGATTCTAAGAAATAAAGAGGAACTCAACTGAAACCAAAAAGACAAAAGAGGGAAACAAGAAACTGACAACCGAGTGATCTAAGAGCATAGAAAAGATGGTAGAGACACTACAGCTTAGACTCGCTCTCATCTTCCCCATATGACTTACAAAGGAAAATTAGCTCTCAAATTCTAGCCCAGGAGCAAACATAGACCCTGTCTACCTAGGAGCCCAACACCTGCTAGACCTACAAGACTGTGAGTGAGCTCAACCGAGAAGAAGAGAAAAGCATCCTAAAGCATAAGATGAGAGGTCCATGCCAAAGCATGCCAGAAGTCTCGATGAAGTGGACTCAACAAAATGAGAATGTAACACCCCGGCATTTAATATGCCCGAATGCTACCAAACACAAGCTAAACAACAACTAAATACCACATTTAACATAAAATTCCAGCAAAGGTGCATAGTCTAAAAACCGAGATTTCGGCAGCACCTCCTTTGTTTTATCATGAATTTAAGGAACAGCAACAATATAGCATTATATGGCAATAAGAGAAACATCTAAAACAGCAATAAATAAAGTCTTAACGACATTAAGAGACTAACATTAAGCTCTTAAGGTTCCAAGTGTCAAACAAACAATAGAACTCTCATTAACCAAGCTAAGACTTAATTTTAAAGACCATCACACGCAATTTATTATCAAACTAAATGAATAGACTTGGGGAAACATTAAGGTGAAGCAACGTGTGAGCGTGTGACTATTCCCCTTTCCCGCATGCCGTTCTCATGGTACCTAAAACAACAAGAAAACACAAGGGTGAGTTCGAAAACTCAAAGAAGCATACCGCAATGGACAACAAGCATAACAACATGGCAATAACATCTTCCATCATGTATATCATCTCATTCATGATTACTTATCAATATCATCATCAATTTGTATGCGAAGTAATGCAATGCTCTCGACCCTCTGGAACCTCATACCGGTATGGTGGAGTACACACCCGTCGGTGTGCACCCTTTCCTCCCTGCCATCCCGAAGATGGAGGGTGCCTACTCGCTTCCAAACACCACGTGGATGGAATCACGACATAGGACTTACTCAATGGCGTTCCGGATTAGTCATAACTTTCTCACCGACCTTGCGGACTAGTTAAGACTTTCTCACCGCCTCGCCCTATCTCATGACATGCATGCAACCATGCCAATTATCATATTCAATTCACATATTAACACATGGCATCATAATATGTTAAACATGCTCATCATATCATATCAATCATTAACACATGGCAAGTGGACATATATCATGTAAACAAATCCATCTAATCTCAACATGCAACCTACAACTCGCTATCCATCACAACACACTTGCCTCAACCACGTGCAACGGATTGGCGGGAAGAAGAGGGCACTTCCGGGGTCACACCACCTGCACATAGGCATCACACACTCACAATCATAGCCTCCAAACAGTACACAAACCCCCATCTAACCCGACATTGCCAACTACTCGCAAAACCTAAAAACAGAGGTTCTGTCCCGGCGGGACAGCAGCCTTGCAAAAGGCATAACTTGAGTTCTGGGACTCCGAATGAATTAAACGAGTACACCCTCGCATAGCTTAGGAAATTTCCCAACTTTCTCTAGGTATAAGGAAAGTCTGATTCGGCCTCTAAAGTTGTTTAATCTACAGATTACCGAGATCTGTTCCAATCGCGTCACAGATTTTTAGGCGCTCGGTAAAACAGCCGTAACTTTCAAACGGCTGATCGTAAATTAACGTGCTTTACGTCCACGGAAAGATAATTAAATTATCTACAACTTCCTAGAAGTCCGTACGGTCGGATTCGGATTCTAAATCGACGGAAACTCGAACCCTAGTTCGACTGCTCAATCTGCCCGAAAACAGAAACGTGGACAAGTTTAGATCTAACCCAAATTACTTCAATCCAGCGCCTCCAATTGATCTGAAAACTTGATAAACACCCTAATAACAGTACCTAGATCATCCCCAAGGATCCCCAAGATCATACCTTTGGCCGACGAACAAATCTCCAAAGAATCCCCTCGCGAATCGCTCCTCGCTCCACGTTCCTCGCTCCTCGCTCCACGGGATGACTCCACGAGGTGCAGGGGTGGGGAGGCCACCCTAGGGCAGCAAGGGGTGGAGGGGAGGTGGTGTGGAGGTGGAGAGGTGGAGGGGGGGCGCACGGCTAGGGGATGGGAAGGGTGGCGGCTAGGGCTTTGGGGGGAGGAGAGGTGGGAGGTGGAGGGGGATGTGTGGGCGCATAGGGGTGTGGGGGCGCCCATATAGGGCTGGGAAAGCCCTCCCACCAGCCCCCAACACTGATTCCGTGTCCAAGGAGGAGCCCTAATCCATCCCACCAAGGCCCACAACCCCTTTTTAAGGCCCAAAAACCCCCGGAAAGGCCCAAAACCCCGGAAACGGCCGGAATCGGCCCGGAAACGTTATTAACCTCCAATTCTTATGGTTTTAACCTTATTTCCACATCTCATACTGTATTTAACCTTATCATGTTCAATAATTAAGGATACGACACTCCGAGGTGTCACATTCTTCCCTTCAACAGGATTCGACCTAGAATCAAAACGAAACAATCACGAAACCCAGAAAAACCAAAGACAGCTAGGTTTTCAAATCAAACACATGAGGCAAAAAGTTCGGGATACTTCTCGCAAGATGCGAGATTCCAGCTCCCAAGTCGCTTCTCTCTGGCCCGATGTGACCACAGGACCTTGACAAACTTAAGCGCCCTGTTCTTCATCACTCGCTCTGAAGTTCCCAGAATTTCCACAGGACGGGACTCGAAGGTGAGGTCCTTCTGAAGCACTAATTGTTCCAAAGGTACCACCATCTCCTGATCATGCAAGTATTTCCTCAACATCGAGACATGGAACACATTATGCACACCTTGCATGGATTCCGGTAGCTCTAGGCGATAGGCCAACCTGCCAACTCGGGCGAGGATAGGAAAAGGCCCAACATACCTTGGACTGAGCTTTCCTTTCGTGCCAAAACGCACCACACCCTTGGTGGGAGATACTCGCAAGAGTACATTATCACCCACCTCAAACTCCAAGTCTCACCGCCTCACATCAGCATAGCTTTTCTGTCTGCTCTGTGCTGCGATAAGGTTCTGCCGAACCTCCGACACACAATCAACAGTCTGCTGCACCCAATCCGGTCCAAGAATAGCTCTCTCGCCCACAAAGATCCCAACAAAGTGGCGATCTGCACTTCCGCCATACAAAGACCTCATAAGGAGCAGGCCAGGATCTTTGGAATGATAGCTGTTATTGTAAGCAAACTCGCAAGGGGCAAATGGTCTTCCCAGCTACCCTTCCAAGCCATCACACGTGCCCCGAGCATGTCCTCCAAAGTTTGGATGGTACGCTCAGACGCCCATCTGTCTCGAGGGTGAAAAGCGGTACTAAGGCGAAGCCGTGTACCCAAAGCACTCTGCAAACTCTCCTGAACTTGGAGACGAACTTCGCATCCCGATCAGAGATGATGGTCTTGGGTACACCATGCAATCTCACGATCTCCCGCACATAGATGGGAGCCAACTCGCTCATTGAATTGGTCGTGCGGATGGGAATGAAATGCGCAGACTTGCTTGAGACGGTCCACCACAACCCAAACGGCATCCTTCCTCGTGGAGAACGAGGTAAACCAACCACAAAATCCATGGAGATGTCATCCCATGGCCACACGAGAATCTCCAAAGGTCGTAATAGGCCGGGACGCTTATGCTCGACTTTGATCTTCCGGCAAATCCCACAAGACGCCACGTACTTGGCAATATCCACTCTCATCCTTTTCCACGAAATTCTTCTTCAAGTCCCTGTACATCTTGGTCTCCCGGGATGGACCGTGTACGGGTGCGATGAGCTTCTTTCAGGATGTCTTCTTTCACTTGAGATTTACGGGCACGCATGCACGGCCCTGAAACCTCAAAGCTCGCATCATCAACAAGAAAGTCTCGGACTTGCCATCCTCAAGCGTTTCCTCACTGCCGGAGCAAGCGATCATCTTTGTTGTGCCTCTCGCTGCACGCTCGAGAATCGCCGACTCAAAAATCATTTGAGTTTCAGCCTGACGGTCCCATAAGCGGTAGGAGACTCCCAAACGCTCAAAATCAGCAACAAGACAATCAACAAAAGGGGCATTGCCTTGCATCGAGGGCGTCGGCCACCACATTTGCTTTCCCGGATGATACTTTGGATAGTGAGGTCATAATCCTTTATCAACTCTAGCCACCTCCTCCGCCTCAAGTTCAAATCTTTACGAGTAAAGATGTACTTGAGGCTCTTGTGATCGTGAAAATATCACAAGACTCGCCAGTCTGAGTAATGCCTCCATATCTTCAATGCAAACACCACGGCGGCTAGCTCAAGATCATGGGTGGGATAGTTACGCTCATGCTTTTTCACCTGCCTCGAAGCATAAGCAATCACCTTGCCATCTTGCATGAGCACACAACCAAGTCCCAACCGAGAAGCATCGAATAAACAGTGAAGCGCTTCCGGCTCGGGAAGGGTAAGAACAGGAGCGATCACTAACTTCTCCATCAAAGTGCGTAAGCCGTGCTCACACTCTGCGATCCTTTGGAACTTCATCCCCTTACGAGTCGGTGTGAAAGTGGCTTGGCAATGATAGAGAAATCCTGCACAAAACGCCGATAGTAGCCACCAACCCAAGGAAACTACGCACCTCTTTGACATTGGAAGGCCTCTTCCAATCCAAAAGCTCACGAGACTTTGCTAGGATCTACAGATATGCCCTCTGGATTGATGATGTGGCCAAGAAAACCCACTTACGAAATCGAACTCGTGACTTTTTCACCTTAGCAAAGAACTGATTCTCCTCAAGGTACTCGGCACAAGCCTCAAGTGCCGCTCATGCTCCTCTTACGATTTAGAGTAAATTAGAATGTCATCGATGAACACTACTACAAACTCATCAAGGTACTTGTGTAGCATCTTGTTCATCGCCTCCATAAAGACAAATAGGGGCATTAGTTAGTCCAAAAGACATAACTTTAAATTCATAATGCCCATACCTAGTGGAGAAAGCGGTCTTCTCAATGTCCTGCTCCCTCACACGGATCGATTGTACCGATCAAGATCAATCTTGGAGAACACCTTTGCTCCCTTGATTGGTCAAACAGATCCTCGATGCGAGGCAAAGGATACTTGTTTTTGATCGTTACTTGATTAAGAGCACGATAATCAATGCACATCGCCAACTCCCATCCTTCTTGAGACGAAGAGGACGGGTGCTCCCCATGGCGATACGCTACGCCGAATGAAGCCCTTGGCCAGCAGATCCTCCAAGCTGCTTCTTCAACTCGTCTTGAAAAGGACGAGCCAAGCGGTATGGAGAGATAGACATAGGTCGAGTGCCAGGAACAAGATCAATACGAAACTCCACATTCCTCACGGGAGGTAGACCAGGCAACTCGTCGGGAACACATCAACGAACTCCTTCACTACGTAAATCTCCTCAATGGGAATCGAGGAAGATGGCTTTTCGAGACAAAGTCATGAGGAAACCCATGACCTCAAACGCAGGCCAGAAAACAAACTAGTCAAAGCAAAGACGAATCGGAGGGTATACCACCCTGAAGGTCAACTCTTCCGGACGGGCCTGCAAGGCAGCTGTCTTCCGAAACAACAGATCTTAGCATGGTGCCGATGCAGCCACCCATGCCCAAAATGACATCAAAAGGAGCCAACTGGATCACCATGAGATTGGCAAAGAAAACCTCATCATCAATGGCAATGGTGCAACCAGGGCAAACCCAAGAACTAGCAATCAACCCCAGGAGAACCGACTAACACGGACTCGAGAAATCCATTTGAACTCCCAACTTAGCTCTACTAGCAAACTCAGACGACACAAAAGAGTAGGATGCTCAGAATCAAAGAGAACAAAGGCATCAATGGAATCCTGAGCAGTACGAAACCACCTCTAGATGCGGTGACTCGGCGGTCGGCAAAGCGCACACTCTGGTGGCGCCGGGACGTATGAGCCCGACTCGGTGATGCCCCAACAAGGTGGGGCGGAGGAGGCAATCGAGGAGGAGCCACGGCAATGGGCACCAAGATCTGGCATTGGTGGCGCCCACGCAAAGGGTGGCTGAGAAACAGGGCAGCCATCATGTGCACCGATCCTCTGGAAGACGCTGGAGTGGGAGGAGAAGGCACCGTCTCCCACTTGATGATGCTACCGGGGTTCATCCGGCAGACTTCGCCCCATATGGCGGGCTTGCCCGCAGTGGTTGCAACTCCGGTCCAACCACACTCAAGCACGGTGCTCGCCACCGCACTTGAAGCACTTCATGCCTGCCGGCACAGGGCGAATAGTCGCTCGCGAAGAAGACGGCCATCGGGGCGGCCCCATCTTAGCCCCACGAGGAGGAGCCTGTCCTCCCTTGAACTTCTTGAAGGTGGGTCGTTGAGAGGACCCACCTCCTCCACCAAAGGTCCTCTTACGGCCCCACTGGGCCGCAGAACCCTGAACCTCCGGGTTACGCTTGTCCCGGAGAGCTCCAACTCGAGCTCCATGCCCTTCGCTTGCTCCACCACAGAGCGAGAAGTCACGAGGACGATCGCCCCCATGACAACTCTGAACTCCTGGTTGAGGCCCCTACGGAACCTCCTAGCTTTCTCCCGATCGTCGGCCGCCACAAATGCAGAAGTGCACCACGCTGTTGAACTCCTTCTCATACTCTGCCACCGACCTCTTTCCTCGGGAAAGAGTGGTCGAGTAAGCTCCATCCTCTCAAGGAAAGACTCTGGATGGAACTTGGCTCGGAAGCGAGCCACAAAGTCCTCCTGTGTCACTGGACCCAGATCGGGGATCTAGCGGCCGTAACCCCTCCCACCAGGATATCGGCTTGGCCCTTGGTGAAAAGCCACAAGGCGAGTCCTCTGAACCGAGGTCAAATCTAGGACCTCAAGCGCCTTTCCATGTACCGCAGCCAATCTGCGGTGGATCGGCGTGCTGCTCCGTCGAAAGTGTCAAGACGGAGGGACATCCACTCAGGAGACTCATCCTCGGCTCGGTGCAGCGGGGCAACAACAGGGCCGCTTTGGGGGAGGCACAACGGCGAGGCTGCATGGCTAGCTGGCGCGGCTCACGAATCTCCCTCTGCAGAGCTGAACTAAATCTTCATTTGCGGCGGGCACCCCCGGCCGTCTGCAGCTGGAAGCTCCTCCTGAGCTGGCCCACGAGCATTAAGCGAAACGCTACCCTCAGCAACAGACTCCTCAACTCCCTGGGAGCCTCGCCCCTGGCCTCCACGGCCTCTACCCCTTGGCATGGCTGCTTTAGACAGACAACCACCCAAACACGAAAGCACACAATCAAGATCATAGATCAAACATCATCATAGACATATTCCTTATCACATAATCAAGCGCGATGCAATGACGAACCAAAACCCATCCTACTGTGCATCCAAGTGTGTCAGATTTTAGATTAGTTATACCACTTTTACAAGTTTTAACGTTGCTATCCTATAACAAGGTTTTAGTTAGAACCTAAGCCATGTTTCTAAGTTATTCCACATCATATTTTAGTTGCACCCTATAGCATGACACTAAAAATTCACATTCCAAGGACCTACAGCCCGCTCTGATACCAACTGTAACACCCCGGCATTTAATATGCCCGAATGCTACCAAACACAAGCTAAACAACAACTAAATACCACATTTAACATAAAATTCCAGCAAAGGTGCATAGTCTAAAAACCGAGATTTCGGCAGCACCTCCTTTGTTTTATCATGAATTTAAGGAACAGCAACAATATAGCATTATATGGCAATAAGAGAAACATCTAAAACAGCAATAAATAAAGTCTTAACGACATTAAGAGACTAACATTAAGCTCTTAAGGTTCCAAGTGTCAAACAAACAATAGAACTCTTATTAACCAAGCTAAGACTTAATTTTAAAGACCATCACACGCAATTTATTATCAAACTAAATGAATAGACTTGGGGAAACATTAAGGTGAAGCAACGTGTGAGCGTGTGACTATTCCTCTTTCCCGCATGCCGTTCTCATGGTACCTAAAACAACAAGAAAACACAAGGGTGAGTTCGAAAACTCAAAGAAGCATACCGCAATGGACAACAAGCATAACAACATGGCAATAACATCTTCCATCATGTATATCATCTCATTCATGATTACTTATCAATATCATCATCAATTTGTATGCGAAGTAATGCAATGCTCTGACCCTCTGGAACCTCATACAGGTATGGTGGAGTACACACCGTCGGTGTGCACCCTTTCCTCCCTGCCATCCCGAAGATGGAGGGTGCCTACTCGCTTCCAAACACCACGTGGATGGAATCACGACATAGGACTTACTCAATGGCGTTCCGGATTAGTCATAACTTTCTCACCGACCTTGCCGGACTAGTTAAGACTTTCTCACCGCCCTCGCCCTATCTCATGACATGCATGCAACCATGCCAATTATCATATTCAATTCACATATTAACACATGGCATCATAATATGTTAAACATGCTCATCATATCATATCAATCATTAACACATGGCAAGTGGACATATATCATGTAAACAAATCCATCTAATCTCAACATGCAACCAACAACTCGCTATCCATCACAACACACTTGCCTCAACCACGTGCAACGGATTGGCGGGAAGAAGAGGGCACTTCCGGGGTCACACCACCTGCACATAGGCATCACACACTCACAATCATAGCCTCCAAACAGTACACAAACCCCCATCTAACCCGACATTGCCAACTACTCGCAAAACCTAAAAACAGAGGTTCTGTCCCGGCGGGACAGCAGCCTTGCAAAAGGCATAACTTGAGTTCTGGGACTCCGAATGAATTAAACGAGTACACCCTCGCGTAGCTTAGGAAATTTCCCAACTTTATCTAGGTATAAGGAAAGTCTGATTCGGCCTCTAAAGTTGTTTAATCTACAGATTACCGAGATCTGTTCCAATCGCGTCACAGATTTTTAGGCGCTCGGTAAAACAGCCGTAACTTTCAAACTGCTGATCGGAAATTAACGTGCTTTACGTCCACGGAAAGATAATTAAATTATCTACACCTTGCTAGAAGTCCGTATGGTCGGTTTCGGATTCTAAGTCGACGGAAACTCGAACCCTAGTTCGACTGCTCAATCTGCCCGAAAACAGAAACGTGGACAAGTTTAGATCTAACCCAAATTACTTCAATCCAGCGCCTCCAATTGATCTAAAAACTTGATAAACACCCTAATAACAGTACCTAGATCATCCCCAAGGATCCCCAAGATCATACCTTTGGCCGACGAACAAATCTCCAAAGAATCCCCTCGCGAATCGCTCCTCGCTCCACGTTCCTCGCTCCTCGCTCCACGGGATGACTCCACGAGGTGCAGGGGTGGGGAGGCCACCCTATGGCAGCAAGGGGTGGAGGGGAGGTGGTGTGGAGGTGGAGAGGTGGAGGGGGGGCGCACGGCTAGGGGATGGGAAGGGTGGCGGCTAGGGCTTTGGGGGGGAGGAGAGGTGGGAGGTGGAGGGGGATGTGTGGGCGCATAGGGGTGTGGGGGCGCCCATATAGGGCTGGGAAAGCCCTCCCACCAGCCCCCAACACTGATTCCGTGTCCAAGGAGGAGCCCTAATCCATCCCACCAAGGCCCACAACCCCTCTTTAAGGCCCAAAAACCCCGGAAAGGCCCAAAACCCCGGAAACGGCCCGGAAACGTTATTAACCTCCAATTCTTATGGTTTTAACCTTATTTCCACATCTCATACTGTATTTCACCTTATCATGTTCAATAATTAAGGATACGACACTCCGAGGTGTCACAGAGAAACAACCCAAAGATACCCAGAAGAAACAAAAAGGAAATGATGAATATAAACATATCATACAAATCAGCTCTGCCTCAAGATATGCCATATGGGTCACTATGAGATACAGAAGGGAGCTGATCAAGCTCCAGAACTAGTGAGATCAAGAGTTCAAAGACTCAGTATTGGTGCAGATAAGAGTAGATCTGGGAACCCAATATTGAGTGACACGATGAACAGAAGTACCAGTCACAAAGGCAGAAGACTGGACTCTAGTATCTCTCTGAGGCTCAAATCTCACAAGCTCAGAAACAGCTCCTGTAGGACATCTAGGAGCTTGTGCTGGGATGATCCGCCAGCATGCAAAGGCTAAACCATCCCAATGCTGCTGCCCAGACCTCCTGCTAGAGAAAGCAAAATCATGTCGCTGATATCCACCTCGATAGCAAAAACGAGGAATATTATAAGGACGACGGAAAGATTGACTACGGACAGCTCCTGGGTGAAAACCAGAGGTAGAAGCCTGAAAACCAGGCCCCGAACACTATCCAACAGGAGACTCTCTAACCTGTCTAGAAACAGTGTGTGCCTTAGAAGCACCCAGAGTCTAGAGATGACCCTGAATACCCCTAAGGGCATAAACACTATTACGCTGAACAATCTTAGCATGTCTGAAACAGAACTCAGCCAGATGTCCATCCTTCTGACAGAAGGTGCATGTATACTTCGCCTTACTAGAAGCAGAAGCTGTAGGAAGATCAACCTTCATATCAGAAGTCCCTTGGATAGTCCTAACTAACCAGAACATAGTGGTCCTCATCTATGGAGCAACCACAAGCTCTCTACTTTTGGAGGCATGCACAACTGTAGACAGATGCGCCCGTGCATGCTCCAAGCAGTCAAATCCTAGACCCTAATTAAATCTGCTAATCTTGGACTAGTCTAGGATGAGATTGAGCTTCTTCTTGCCTCCTACAAATCTCTCGAGAGTGCTCAAGAGGTACTCACACTCTCGGAAGAAAGAGGCACATGAAGGACAGGGGGAAGAAGTAGAAGAAGAGCTAGAAGAAGAATGATCAGTACGTGCAAATATCTCCCTAAGCATGGCTTCCTTAACCTTGAGGGCCTCACAAGAAACGCAAGGGGAATTCTTAACCCTAACAATCTGGGCCTCTAGGTTCTTCCTAAGCTCGACTTGGATTTTGTCCAATTCCCCCTCAATCTCAGCACATCGCAAGCAACCATTATGTGACTTATCTAGTAAGTCCTTAGCAAGTTCATTACATTCGACATTTAAAGCATCATTATCAAGTTTTAGTTGCTTACAACCCTCACATGAGCTAACTAGGTCCTTAAAAGCATGTGATTCAAGTTCATCATTTCTAACAGAAAGCTTCTTAAGGTGATTGCTCATGGCATCAATTTCAGCTAGCAACTTAGTACAATTTTCACATGAAGCAGAAGTATAAGCATGAAGAAAACTAGCATCAACAGGAATGACGTCAGAAGGAATAATACTAGTATTCTTCGACCTAAGACCCTCAAGCTCAGAAAGCACACTATCATGCATGGTCTTTAGGTTCTCCAACTCCACAAGCAAAGCATCACAAAGAGTACAACAATTAGAGTTTCAGGAGGAATATGATCTAACTGAAGCTAACTCCCGAGACAGGGTACCTACTTCCTTCTCTAACTCCACACATCTAGCTTTATCCCTAGCATGAAATTTTCCTAATTTGCGGAAAGCATCATTGAGCTGGTCATAGGAGGGGTACCTCATCCGTGTCGCTGTACAGCTTGGAGTCGCTAACGCCGTTGGCATCCGCCACGAAGCACATGCGGAAGAAGTCCTCACCGCCCTTCGTCTTCTCTCGTGATTCATCCTCGCCCTCGTCGCTCCACGTCTCCGTGTTGGAGAAGTCGACATCGTCGAGAGTGGCGAGCACGCGGTGGAAGAGCTTCTTGTTCTTGGCGAAGTTGTGGTACTTCTTCTCTTGCGCCGGCTCATGAACTGGAGGCTTCTTGTTGCAGTTCTTATCGGTGTAGTCATTCTTGCTCGAACCGCCTTGCTCGTTCTTGCCCTTCTCCAGCTTGGGGCAGTTTGCTCGAATGTGGTTGGGGCCACCACACACGAAGCAAGTAATAGACCCACCTCTCTTCCCCTCTCTCTCTCTCACTCTTGTAAATGTTGGAAAATTTGTGAGCAACAAGAGCAAGCTCATTTTCTAGAAATTATTCCAGAACTTCATCGCTTACGTCACAAAGAGCGGAGAGAGAAAAAACAGAAGAGAAATCAAGAGATGGTCCAGAAGAGGATCCAAACCTGCGCAGGGTAAATCATGAATTCATGCTTGTCTCTTGGATTGGGGACTACGGAAGCTAAGTCTGTCTCATATACAGTGTTAGTAGAGTCTTTGGAAGTTAAAATGAACCACTCTTTAATAAAACTATCTTTCATAAAAAGCTAGTTGGAGGGAAGGAGTTAGTTTGGTGGAATTCAGCAATTGAGAGAAAATTCATATCTGCATTTCCTTGCTATTAATACTTGCTGAGTACTCTGTACTCACTCTTGCTTAAACCCCCCTTTGCTTAGAATGTGAGTCCCATGGATCCGCTTCGGACGCAGGGGGTGAGGATTATTCGCAGGAGCAGGACTTATCGGAGGGAGACTACTACTACTACTATCTACAGGAGGACTAGGGTGTCTAGGGGACCATCTCCTGGTGGATCTTTTCCCAGGGGACCGAGGCCTCATTCTGAGGGGTCCCTAGGGTAATAATTATGTATTAAGCTTGATGTATCGGTCTATTGTATAATTAACCTTTTGGACATGTAGCCCGGCGTGGCAGGATGGTATGCAATAAAGGTACCGTTTCCGTCTCTAATTATTGTTCTGCTGCAACACTCTGAACACGGTGTAGTAGCTGATAAAGTATTAGGATCCCTGATACTTTGTTAGCCACTATACTGAGATCCGAGTAATTATCTTAGCATAATGACAGTAAAGCTGTCAATTATCTGGGCTAATTACCCGGGTCGTCACAGGTGGTATTAGAGCAATGGTTACGAGAACCACGCAATTAAAATAACTAGTGGCGGATAAGAAACTTAAGAAGAAAAGGATCCTTCTGGCTATATGGCCCTAACTATACTTAACTCTCTTCCTTGTAGGCTAATAGATGCAAAAATTTATCTTAGTATTCTACTACTTAGCCACCAATACTAATTAGATTTACATATTGCAGGATGCCGCGTGTTAGGATTCCGGGTTCGCAGATCCAGGGTCAGCATGTGTTGATGCTGAGCCAGCTGGTGTTGGAGCTAGGAGGCGGATGGATAGATTTTTACCATGAGTCACAGGGTGCCTCATCTTCTCGCAGAGTCGGAGTGGTCGTCTCGGGGCTAGGGGTAGAGCCGGGGTTCTATAGGGAGTTCACTGCACCTTGGCGTCACGCCGAGTACTTCATTCCACTCCAGGATGCCGCTAGGAAGGCGGTACTGGCTCTTAGGGCTCAGTTTGTGAGCCATCTGCAGGATTCCTCTTTTAGCCAGTTCCCTATCTTCACTCACGGGATTACTCACCCTCCCCCACCACCAGGCGCTCCTCCCCACAGTGTTGGTGAGCCCTCTGGACCCTCTGGTAGGAGAGTCACCGGCCACTACATGATGGGTTCGGACGCCATGTACTGCGAGGCAGTGAATGGAGTGGTGGATGAGTCCGATGATAGAGCTACCTACTGGCACCAGCAGTACCAGGAGGCGGCTTCAGACCGTCAATTTCTTGCTACCACCCTCGCACAGATGATGGCATCAGGCGCTTACCATGCAGCCCCCACCGCCACCGCTACAGTTACTCCTCCTGTGCCACCTACCACCACCTATCCTCCACCATCTACCACTACAGCAGCACCCGCATACCCGCATGTCCCTTCTTTAGAGATAGGTGCACCTGCTGTAGCCTCCACTGCTTTTCAGCCCTCCTTTGTCCCAGGCTCAGGCACTTCCCTCGCACAAACCCTTTTTAGGCCTACTGCTTCCTATTCCCTGCCACCTCACAGACGCTATCTGCACCAGTCTTCCCACCAGAGTGTGCACATCGGTTCTAGCTCCGAGTCCACTATTGTGACTTCTCATGTGGGACAGCTAGGTCAGGGGACGAGTGCGACGAACCAGGGTCGCGATCCCGGGGATTCTGAGGAGGATCCTGATGAGGTCGCGCCAGAGGACTAGGTTGTTAGAGGGTTGGGGAGTAGTACCCTTGTGGAACTTGTAATGTACTGTATTGTATGGTATTGTAACTGAACTTGGTATTAGCTCGGTTCTATTTGTAATAGTTAGTTAATGCACTTGTACCTGTACTACTGTTTAAGTATCGTTTCAATATGAATGTTGCTGCCCTCTTATTATTAATTGGTTAGTTGAATGCATTTTCTCCCTGTACGTCACTTTAATGTAATGTAACTTGCTGATTCAGTGCTTAGAAGCATGATATCTTTCACTCTTTAGAGCATGTAGGTAAGAAAAGAACATAGTATGCATCTGTTCCAGCGTAACAAAAGTTGAGTAGATCTTAGTATACATCATCTAACTAGTAAAACCTAGCTTAGTTCCTTTATGCAATTGTGTGTATATGGCTATATATCTATATAATTAGCTGATTAAATAAATCAGAAGAGGAGCTATGGATTAGGAAACGGTCCCGGACCCGACGTCCGTGGCGGTCTTGGACACGTGGTCCATAGCGTGCTCGAGCGCGTGGTCTCGAGGAGTTCTTGGTGCTCGACACCAAGTTGTTTATCGTTTATCTTCAGTAGATAGGCGCGACTCGAGGCGCGTAGACCTTGAGGAGTTCCTAGTGCTCGGACACTAGGGTTTTTGTCGTTTTCTTATTTGGATCTTCATAGAGTTAATGTTCTTCAGTAGCAATAGGTGCGACTCGAGGCGCGTAGACCTCGAGGAGTTCTTGGTGCTCGGACACCAAGTTTCTTTTCATTTTCTTAATTCGTGGTTTATGGTTCTTATTCTGAGATGGTAGATAGATTAGGTTGATTCTGAAATGGAATGAAAAACGCAAGCGATCATATCTAACGTCTTATCCCTTCCTTAAAAACAAAGCTATAACAGCCTCTTCTCACAATTACACCTCTCATCTTTCAATCAAGTGCTGTCATTAAGCAAAAGTGTCAACTTTATTTTCTCCCCACAAGCAAGACCTCTTATCTCATAAACAACTTCTGATAATGGCTTGTCCAACCATCCCTAACCATAGTGTTGAGTGAAATGTAAGAAGGGTAACAGAAGCTAAAATATTGCTAATGGTAATTGTTAACTAAGTGTTGTCCTGTAATTGCTCTCTTTTGCAGAATGTCTGATCGAGAACTCTCTGAGCAGAACCTGATCCTTAGGCTAGGAGTCACCCAACATCAACCTAGTGTGCCAGAACCTTCTTCAGTACCCCTCCAAGATCTTAACCAGCCAAGTCACCCAGAGTCTAGGCAGCCCACACCCCCAGGAGGCATAGCCAGCACAGCTAGGACACCTGAGAACCCAGATCCCTTGGAGAGAGTCCTAATGTATATGGAGAATTCTAGGAGAGAAGCCCAGGCTAACCTAGAAACTCTAATAACCCATCTTGTTCTTGGAACCCATCCTCATCATCACCCTAGGGGAAGAGTAACCTTAGGGGAGTTTCTCCAAACCCGTCCACCCACTTTCTCCAGAGCCACAGAACCTCTTGAGGCAGATGACTGGCTTCGAGAAATTGAGAAGAAATTAAACACCATCAACTGTACAGATCAGGAGAAGGTACAGTTTGCAGCACACCAGTTGATTGGGTCAGCCGTAGTGTGGTGGGACAATTATTGTGAAGCTCGCACTAGGGAACCACCAGTTACTTGGGGAGAGTTTACTACCCAGTTCCATAGTGCCCACATCCCATCAGGAGCTTTAGATATCAAAAGAAGGGAATTTTGGGACCTGACCCAGGGGAATAAGAAAGTCACAGAGTATCTGCAAAAATTTAATGAGTTATCTCGCTATGCACCTGATGAGGTGGACACCGATGTTAAGAAGATATACCGCTTCAAGAAAGGAATGAATCCATACATTAGAATGCTAGTGTCCACTCAAGCAATCACAGAATTTCAGGAATTTGCAAACCGCGCCATAATACTAGAGGATGAACATTCCCAACTGCATGAGGAGAGAAGGAAGAAGGCAAGGTTTGATCCCAGACCAACCACTTCCAACCAGCCAAAGCCTTTCAGAGCTCCTATGCCAGTGCGTCCCTCAGCACCAAGACCTTATGTGGCAATTCCAGTTCAGCGTCCTAGTTCGCTCCCACCTAGACCCCCACTTAAATGCTTCAAGTGTGGAGGTCCCCACTTTGCCAATTACTGCCCTCAAACTTCCAACAGATGCTTTAACTGTGGCCAAGAGGGGCACAAAAAGAATAGCTGCCCACATCCTATTAGCCAAGCTGGACAGCACAACCCAGGTAGATTCCCAAGCCATCCACGAATAGTGGGGCGTATTCTTTGAAACCAAGCGCTCTTGAATCGCAAGGACAACTGCAGGTCGGCTAACTGCGAACAATGTGACTGTGGAGCAAGCAGAGGAAGCAACAGATGTGGTGACGGGTATGCTTCCTATTCCTCCATCTGTGGGCAATGTTTTATTTGATCCTGGTGCAACACATTCTTTCATTTCTAAAGAATTCGTGGCAAGAAACAAACTAGAATGTGCAATCTTAACAACGTCATTAGGGGTTAATACACCTGCTGGGGCAATCACAGTAACTTCCATTAGAAGGGATCAAGTGATAAAAATTCAAGATACTCCATTCCTAGCTAATTTGCATGTCATCAGCTTATCCCACCTAGAGGTGATATTAGGCATGGATTGGCTAGCTACAAACGGAGTTATTATGGATTGTGAGTTGAAAACTGCATCCATAAGAACACCTAGCGGGGACCGTATTGTGTTCCAGGGACGTAGAGCCGGAATGTATCCATTTGATATTAAACTCAACCATCTGTCCCCACAAGAATTAACTCCCATCCTAGTTGTTCGAGATTTTCCTGATTTATTTCCTGAAGAACTGCCAGGGATGCCACCTGACAGGGAAATAGAGTTCACAATAGATCTTGTACCTGGAGCCACTCCCATATGCAATAGACCTTCCCGCATGACCCCATTAGAGCTAGTGGAACTAAAGAAACAATTGAAGGAATAGGAGGACAAAGGATTTATCAGGGAAAGTGTGTCACCTTGGGGAGTACCGTTAGTTTTTGTGCCAAAGAAGAATGGAGAACAGAGGTTATGCATAGATTATAGAGATCTTAACGAGGTCACAATCAAAAACAAGTATCCTCTTCCTAGGATCGATGATCTGTTCGATCAACTCAAGGGTGCTTGTGTCTTCTCCAAGATAGACCTACGGTCAGGGTATCATCAAGTTAAGGTAAGAGAAGAAGATGTAGAGAAAACCGCCGTTGTATCCAGATATGGGCATTATGAATACACAGTGGTTCCTTTTGGATTAACTAATGCCCCAGGAGTGTTCATGAATTTAATGAACAAAATTTTTATGAAGTATCTAGATAAATTTGTAGTGGTATTCATTGATGACATTTTGATCTATTCCAAAAATGAAGAAGAGCATAAGGAACATCTAAGAATCACACTTCAAGTCCTAAGAGAAAACCAATTGTACGCTAAGTTCAGTAAATGTAAGTTTTGGCTGAATCAAGTTTCTTTTCTAGGACATGTTATATCCGGAAAAGGGGTTGAGGTAGACCCAGAAAAGATAAAATCAATTAAGTCATGGACACAACCATTCAATCAGAAAGAGATCAGAAGTTTCCTTGGTTTAGCTGGGTACTACCGCAAGTTCATTAAGGGATTTTCTCAAATCTCAGCACCCCTCACCAAACTCTTGAGAAAAGATAGTAAGTTTATCTGGACTGAAAAATGTGAGGAGAGTTTCCACAAGCTCAAGGAAGCTCTAACCTCCACTCCAGTTCTATCCTTACCTGAGGAAGGCATCGAATATGTGGTATATTGTGATGCCTCCAAAACAGGATTGGGTTGTGTGCTAATGCAAAAGGAGAGGGTAATTGCTTATGCATCAAGGCAATTGCGCCCACATGAAGTCAATTATCCAACCCATGATCTAGAATTAGGAGCTGTAGTGTTTGCCCTAAAGATTTGGAGACACTACTTATATGGAGCCAAGTGCATCCTGTATAGTGATCACAAAAGCCTTAAATACTTGTTCACTCAGAAGGAATTGAATTTAAGGCAAAGAAGATGGCTAGAACTTATTAAGGATTATGACATCACCATCAATTACCACTCAGGAAAGGCCAACGTGGTAGCAGATGCATTGAGCAGGAAGGCTCACTGCAACAACCTGTCTATCCAGAACTTTATGCCAGAACTAATAAGCGAATTGGCAAGAATGGAAATTAGTTTCAGCACATCCACCTCGGATGCCATGCTGGCAACCATGGATGTCCAGTCCACTCTATTGGGACAAATTAAAGAAAAGCAAGCCACAAATAGCTTCATTGTAGAAGAAATCAAGAGAATCAAGTCCAATCAACCATCAGAATTTAAAGTAGATCAAAATGGTAGTCTAAGGATGAATGATCGATTATGTGTTCCAAGTGATCCAGAGATCAAGCTGACCATCCTTAGAGAGGCTCATGACACCCTTTATACCATCCATCCAGGAAGCACTAAAATGTATAAGGATCTGAAAGAAACCTTTTGGTGGAATGGCATGAAGAAAGACATAGCGGAGTATATAGGTAAATGTGATACATGCCAAAAGGTTAAAGCTGAGCATCAGCATCCTGCAGGCTTGTTGCAACCTCTCCAAATCCCTGAGTGGAAATGGGAAGATGTATGCATGGACTTTATTACAGGTTTGCTCAGAACTTTAGCTAAAAAGGATGCCATATGGGTAATAGTGGACAGACTCACCAAATCTGCTCACTTTATTGCCACTAATCAGAAATACTCTGCTCACAGATTGGCTGAAATCTATATAGAAAGAATTGTCACGTTGCATGGAGTTCCTAATACCATTACTTCAGATAGAGGATCTATCTTCACCTCTAACTTTTGGAATAGCTTACAAACTGCCTTAGGAACTCAGCTGAAATTTAGTACCGCATATCACCCTCAGACGGATGGGCAGACTGAGCGGGTGAATTAAATTTTGGAAGATATGTTAAGAGCGTGTGTGCTGAATTTTAAGGAAAGTTGGGACAAATACTTGCATCTGGCTGAGTTTGCATACAATAACAGCTATCAGGCAAGTATTCAGATGGCGCCATACGAGGCTCTGTATGGTAGGAGATGTAGATCACCCATCTGTTGGTATGAGGTAGGGGAAAAATCATTAATGGGACCGGAACTCATTCGTCAAAATGATGAGAAGATACAGTTAATTCAAGAAAGATTAAAAACTGCTCAAAGCCGGCAAAAGAGCTATGCTGATAAGCGTAGAAGGGATCTCAAGTTCCAACCAGAAGAGTATGTGTATCTAAAAGTGTCCCCAATGAAAGGAGTTCACCGGTTTGGAATAAAAGGGAAGCTCAGCCCTCGGTATGTTGGGCCATTTAAGATTCTGGAACAGAAAGGAACCTCAGCCTATCAAATCGAACTACCTCCTCAGTTATCCAGAATCCACAATGTCTTTCATGTTTCCCAACTTCGAGCTTGTCTTACAGAGCCTTCCCAACTAGTGTCAAATACAGAAATTCCCTTGCAGCCAGACCTAACCTATGAAGAGCATCCACTCAAAATCCTATCAATAGAAGAGCGTCGATTTCAGAGAGCTACAATTAAGTTCTGCAAGGTCCAATGGAAGCATCACACAGAAAAAGAGGCTACTTGGGAGAAAGAAGAGTATCTGCGGGAAGCTTACCCACACTTCTTCAGGTCAGTTAGATTTCGGGGACGAAATCCCTTTTTAAGGGGGGTAGGATGTAAGAACCCTGAAATTCCCATTCCATTAGATGCATCATTAAGCTTAAGTATCAGCAAAGCATTGCTATCAATTAATCAGAAGCTAATGTCAGTGGGTGAATTGAAGTAGAGCAACTGAGTAGAGAGAGTAGAAAGGAAGACATTTCTGCCCTTGCCCATTCAATAGAGCATAAAGGGTAGAAGGGTAACTTCGCATCAGGGAGTGAATAAGAGTGAAGTTACAGCCTGGAGAATCCACCGCACTCCTCATTTCACCTTTCCCCTTTTTCACTCCATGGAGCCACATCCGTAGCATTCCACCAACCGTGAGAGCGACAGAGAGAGCAAGAACCAAGGGGGGGACCGCAGCCTGTCGGAGGAGGAGGAGACCGCCAGGAGCTGCTGGACCGGAGCCCCAAGCCGAGCCAAAGGAACCAGCAGGAGGTGGAGCCAGGCGAGCTAGGGTCGGCTACCACTACTCCAGCTCCTATTCATCTTCCCCAAACCGAACCGAACAGCAAAGGAGTCCAAGTAAGCCGGCAACCCTCGTAGCATTTCAGTAGCAAGCAGCTGGCAAACCCTAGACTAGAATGTAGTATGCTAAACCTCCAGATCTAGGAAGAACCGGCTTAGATCGGGGTTCTTCTTTTGGGGTCTCAGTGGGGGAGTTACCTAGGGGCACTTGTAGCTCGTCCCAAGCCATCCCAAGCCCTTACCTAGAACTGGCTAGCCGATCTCGGCGCTACAACCCCCGACCTAGATCCTATCACCCAAAGAATCCTCATCGACCCCAAGTCTACCGTTGAGCGCCATTCTTAGGGTTCGGCCAAGTAAGCAAACCACAGATCGGTTAACCCAAGTCCAGATCCCAGCAAGACAGCAAGAACCGAACCCCCATCTTGTAGCGTCCAACACCCGAAAACCGAATCCAGCAGGGAACCAAACCCAGCAACCATCTTCAATCAACCAGCAACCAAGAACCGAACCAAGAAAGCATAAATCCCCAAATCCAACCAAGCACCAAAACCCTAGATCAAGCAATCGGTAAAGGGGAGAGGGAGCCTGTGATCCAGAGAGTGCAGAGGAGCCCAGTCGGTAGAGGAGAGACGCGGCCGTAGGACGCCAGTGGGGTGGCGGCGTCGCGTCGCCTAGAGGTGAGGAGGCGGCGTCGGGTCAGGCCTGGAGGAGAGGAGGCGACGGGTTAGCCGAGGGGAGAGGGAGAGGCTAGAGCCTCTGTGGCTGTGAGCGAAGAAAAAAAGAGAAGGGAGAGGGAGTGTGTAACATCCCAAAATTTTGCTTTTCTTAAATTCAAGTGTGATTTGGCACTTTGGTGAATTTTTGGAATTTTCTGGAATTTATTTGGATTTATTTGAATTTATTCCATTTTGAAATAATTAAAGAATTTAACTTTGCAAATAAAATTTTGTTGGAAATATTTTATTTGAGTCCAAAATGTTCCAAAATATTTTCCAGAATTTTTCTGAGTCTTTTGCTATTTTTAATGAATTAAATGAATTTCTGGGAATTAATTGAATTATTTAATCGCTGGAAATTAGCAAGTGGGTTTTACTGTTCATCCGACCGAGTCGGAACCCGAGTCAGACTCGAGTCCGACCCGAGCCAGCCGACTCGACCGAACCCAATCCTAACCCTAATCGATCCCGACCGTTGGATCGGAATCCAACGATCCGGATTGGACCGCGACTGCTCAACCGAGACCGGCCGGATCCGGCCCACCGGGCGATCGTGGCCGTCGATCACGCCACGTGGGCGGCCACCGTCATTATCGTCTCCACCGAGTCCGAACGGACTCGCCGCCGCCGCCGGGCCAAGGGCCTAGGGTTCCGTTTTCCGCGCGGACGCCGAGGGCATTTAAAGCCCGGGACATGCCCCGAGGTTCGCCCCCACCCCGCAAGCATTTTGACCTAGCCGCCGCCGCCCGTAGCGTACCGTAGCGCCCGCGATTGCTCGCCGTAGTTGGAAAAGCTTTCCACCGCGGTTTTTGCTTCGCCCCGCCGACGACCCCAGATTCGAACTCCCCGTGACGAGGCGCACCCGAAGGGAGAACTCACCTCGTCGGAGCGCTCGAACGCATGTTGCCGTGTCGCCGTCCCAGCTCGGCCGGCCCAAAGACCGTCGCCGCGCTATCACCGGGACTCGAGCTCCCTCAGCCGTCGGATCGCAATCGCACGGCTAGGATTGCGCCACGTCACCCGCCGGTGAGATTCCGTTCCAAACCCCAGATCTACTCCCAACCGTTGGATCTAGATCCAACGGTCCATATTGGCCATGTTCACCCCAAACGTGCGTCACCAGATCCAATCTGGGCTGTTGATTTTTGAATCAACGGCCGAGATCGCGCCACGTGGCTGGAAGTCTGACCGTCGCGTCAAGACCGGCTGAGAGCGTGTCTTCGACACGCGGGCCCGCGCGTGTCGAGGGCCCACTGTCACCACGCCGCGCGCTGCGGAACGTGAACCCGGCCGACAAGGCAAAGCCCACACGCCGCTGCTCGCAGACTGCGGACGCCACCCATGACGTCACCAGTGGGTCCCACCTATCAGCAGTGGGCTGAGTCCCCGCTGACGTCAGCAATGACGTCACCCCCGTGGGTCCCACCTGTCAGTCATACGTGAGCCGTGGACCGGGTCCACGGTGGACCCGAGCCGAGCCGTGGGCTGAGCCCGTGGTTTGGCTGACGTCAGCCGCCCAATCAGAGGCTGCCACGTGTCATGCTGACGCAATAAATGAATTTCCGAAAAAGAAAATGATTTATTAATTCGAATTATTGATTTCAGATTTTGATTCAAACTTCAAACGCTTATAACTTTTGCGTTTTAACTCCGATTTAAGTGATTCAAATTTCTAAATTTGTATAAAATTGAGATCTACCTAATGATGAATTTTATTTAATTTTTGGACTAAAGTTTTTCTCTGTAATATTATTTAATTGATTAATTAAACTTTAAATACTTATAACTTTTGCAATTCAACTCCGAATTTGACGATTCCAGTTTCTAAAAATTCATAAAATTATGCTCTCTCTGTTTGTGAACTTTATTTGGATGTTTGGACACTTTTTGTCTACTGTTTTTTTATTTATTGCTATATGCACGCTTTACGAGTAGACGTTGAAGTGCCCGAAGGCTTCGAGGGAGAAGTGTTGACCCAGGAGCCAGCTCAGGACCAAGAGCAAGTACTTTTTGAAGGAAAGTTGTGCTTTGACCATGTTGATCCCATTTTGAAATCTATTTTGATTAAATGAATTGCATGCTAGATTAATTAGAAAATACTTTATTTATTTATGGGAAATTATATAAATGCCAAATTGCTGTATGACACCTTGGTTAATTAAATATGTGCCATGACCCCTTGTCACCCTAGTTGAGGTTTGAATAGTTGGACATTATTAAATTGCCAACATGGGAGTTTAGATCGTTGTAGTATATTGCTTAGACCTGCTACGTGCTCATGACATGATTTTGGACAATCAAATGTTAATATTGACTTAACGATATATTGAACCTGTTTTGGAAAGGTATCATGTGTTGTGATGTTGATGGCACGTGGTGCATGGTAATCAACTGGGGTTTGATAAATAGTTTTCGACCGGGGCATGTGGCAAGAATGATCGGGTGGGCCAGTTGTGGCACCGGGAACGTTGTGTTGGTTCTTCGGGTAGTCTTGCCCTGGTCACCCTAAGGACTTAACCTTGCAAGCCTTTGAACTGGGTCAAACGTGCAACCACATGTCTGTAATGGGACGGACCTAGTTGATTAAGTTGCTAATAACGTACCTGTGGGACCTCAGGATGTCAACTATACTTTTTGTGTAGTTGTACGGGGGAGCATACCGGGGCTGCGGCCAGGTACCCAACTAACGGTTGATTGGCCTAAACTTCGCCTTTGCTAAGGGAAGGGTTAGTGTGCAATAACCGGGGAGGCCACTTGTGCTGTTAGAAGTTTCCGAAAGACTTTGTTACGGACACTCGCCTTTGTGGTGTTTGACTGTATCTTGTGGGTAAAGTGCATAACCTCTGCAGAGTGTAAAATCTATTCGAATAGCCGTGTCTGCGGTATTGGACATTGCTCGGGAATTACAGTCAAGGGTTAGACTTTTCTTGAAAACAACTTGGACTTGAAAGGTTGGGTTTGGTTTAATAATGATGTTGATGGAAATATGGATTAGGATTGGGAAAGATGTTTACTTAACTCCTGGAAAAGTTATTACTGATATACTTGTTTCTACTGCTTTCGAATATACTTATATTATTTGTTAAATGCTGTTTACTGCAAATATACCCTGAGCTATTCCTTTGTATCAAGCCATGCATATAGTATATTAGCTTGCATTCTGTGCATGACTTGCTGAGTACCAAGTACTCACCCTTGCCACAATACAACACCAGTTGAAGAGGAGTCTACACCAGCTTTGGAGGAGGAGCTTCCAGAGGAACCGTCTAACTAGGGAGCGAGCCCAGTCAGTTGCCTGTGGTATACTGGATGGCGCCACGAAGTTATCTTATTTTCCGCTGCTATTATTTCTCTTTTAATAAGTTTCGCCCTGCGAGGCGTATATTTGTAACTTGGCCTTAAGGTCAAGCAACCAGTTTGTTTATCTAATTAAAGTACTTTATTAGTATCGAATGGTATGATTGTGATATTTACCGATGTTAAGACTGTGTGCACTAGCGCGTTCCTGGACTAGTGCTGAATACACAGAGGGTCCGGATTTGCAGATTCGGGTCCCGACAATTAGCAAGAAAGAGCAGTAGCAACTTAAAAGGCAAGTGTTAGCACATACATACACATCGAAGGTACATTGTTCTTTAATCATCAAAAGAACAATATTAGTAGAATGGAAGAGAGGAGAGAAACTCAATATGCAAGGCATTCCTAATATGTCTCAAGGTTTGTTTGTGCTTTTGCACATATAAAGGATGATTTGTGCTTTTTTGCACATATAAAAGTTATTTTTTGGTTGAATCAAAATTGCTAAATAATCTTATAGCTTCCGCAGTTTATCTTACATTTGGTATCAGAGCCGGTTTTAGCACTTTTGATTCACCATTATAATATTCTTTATGGTTGATTAAGTTTCCTTTCATGATATTTTATTACATACTGTAGTGTGGTAAATATATTGCTCTATTTTTGATCAACGCGCATAAGTGAAATTGCATTTGCAATTGCGCGATTCATCATAGTAATGTTGTTTAGAGCAATAAAATGTTGTTTACCTTTCCAGTATTGTTACTTGGATAATATGCAAGAAATGTGTTTGTGTCCGTCTGTAATGTTAAAAGACGGAATTTTCTTTTATTCAAAAGATCACAGTTTATCCTTATGAGCATAATTAAAAGTGATATGCCAATTAAATATTTATATTATAAAAGCATGTTAGTCACCAAAGTGGCCTTGCTTAGGATCATAGATATTTAATTGAGCATTACAATTGTTCATATTCTATTTGATGCTATTAATTGGAAAATATGATGGACAATTGAGTTCACGAATTGTAATGCTAGAAGGTCACCCAAAGGTAGACCATTGCTTACAATTGGTGACATGAAAGAGGTTAATCATCATGCTTGGTCAATTTGTTAGTTTATCCAAAGATAGCGTGCGCATTGGCTTAAGTATAGTTGATTATCTATTAAAGATGTTTGTTTTTAGCATTATTACTGATTCCAGCCGTGTAGCTAAATTTCATCCAAAGATGTTTTTGGATGCACACTCAAAGTTTGTTTTTACATGAATCTGTTTTATATATTCAGAGTATTAATTTGTGAACATATTTAAAATTTGCAGCTTCCATTAACTTAATGAGTCAGGGTTTTGGGCTAGTCAAGTTTAATGGGCTGAACTATGTTGACTGGCCTGAACAGATCCGGTTTCAGCTGGGTGTTGTGGACTTAGATCTAGCATTTAGTTCTGGATGAAAAGCCTGCAGCTATTACGGATGAAAGTACTGATGAAGATCGTTCCCTTTATGAAGCTTGGGAACGATCCAACAGGCTAAGCTTGAACTTGATGCGCTTGACGATTGCTGAAAACGTCAAGCCATCGCTGCCTAAAACTGATAATGCAAAGGAATTCATGACGAAGCTAAAAGAATATTCCCAATCAGACATTACAGACAAGTCTGTGGTTGGGAGTCTTATGAGTGATCTAACGACCAAGAAATTTGATTGGTCTATTCCCGTGCATGATCATGTGATTAGCATGGCAAATATTGCCGCAAAGTTAACATCCATGGGAATGGACGTAAGTGAATCATTTTTGGTCCAATTCATCATGAACTCTCTACCTCCTGAATTTGGCTCGTTCCAGGTGCATTATAACACCATAAAAGATAAATGGAACCTTCAAGAATGCAAAGCCCAATTGGTTCAGGAAGAAGGGAGATTAAAGAAAGTAAGGGATCACTTTGTCCATCTCACAATGCACAATGGTGAAAGTAGCAGCAAGGAAAAGCCAGGAAAGAGGGGTAAAACGAAGGACAAGGCTTCACATCAAGTTAGTGAGGGCCAAATCCATAAGAAGTTGAGATGCCACTTCTGTAAGAAGGTTGGTCATTTCAAAAAGGATTGCCCTAAGAGAAAGAAATGGTTCGAACAGAAAGGTATGCATTATGTTTCTGTATGCTTTGAATCAAATCTTATTGAAGTTCCTAGCCATACCTGGTGGTTAGATTCTGGTGCTACTACTCATGTTTCACATGTTATACAGGGATGCTGGAAGTGACTTAGTGAATAAATCTGTGAGATTTTCACACGACTTAGTATGCAGTATCTTGACCTCATTCATCTTATGCATTTCATGAGCATAAAAGAACTTGGGGTTGATATGTTTCATGAGATTGCTTTTCACATATCCCATTTGCACTTGAGCAGCACAAGCTGCATTATCTTCATAGATGATAGTGGGAGTTTGTTCCATGTTCAAGCCACATGATTTTTGGATATGGTGAACAGTTCTTCTAAGCCATGCACATTCTCGGGAGGCTTCATACAAGGCAATGATTTCCGAGTGGTTTATCGATGTTGAGACAAGAGTCTGCTTAGACGACTTCCAAGAGATTGCCGTTCCACCACAAAGGAAAACATACCCATTTTGTGACTTGCCAGTATGCGGGTCCGATAGGTACCCAGCATCGGCATAGCCAACCATATTCAATTCATTATTTCCTCCATAGAACAAGTCGAGATCTTTGCTTCCTTGGAGGTAACGGAAGATGTCCTTCACCCCTTTCCAATGCCTTTTGGTGGGTTCTATACTGTACTGGGCTAGCAAATTCACGGCGAACGCAATGTTCGGTCTAGTGCTATTCGCAAGGTACATGAGTGCTCCAACTGCACTCAAATATGGGAATTCGGCTCCCAGGACTTCCTCCCCCTCTTCTCTAGGCCTGTATGGGTATAGGTCTGCTTGTAGTGACCTTCCGACCATTGGGGTCTTTGTAGGGTATGCCTTTCCAAAACCAAATCTCTCCAACACTTTCTGTGTGTAAGATGATTGGTGTACCAAGATTCCGCCTTGGACATACTCAAGTTGGAAGCCTAAAGAAAACATGGTTTTACCCAAGTATTTCATTTCAAAATCAGACTTCAAGTATGAGCAAGCTTCTTCTATTTCTTCATCCATCCCAATGATGTTTAGGTCATCTACATAGACGGATATTATACAAAATCCATTCAAGGATCTTTGTATAACGACACATGGACAATCTTCGTTGTTTGTGTAGCCTTTCTTGTAGAGAAAGTCACTCAAGCGATTGTACCACATTCTTCCTGACTGCTTTAGCCCATACAGTGATTTCTCCAATTTTACACTGTATAAGTTTCTGTTTGCTCTGTCTTGGTTCGGGGCAGGGATACCTTCTGGTACTTTCATGTATATCTCAGAATCCAAGTTTCCATACAGATATGCTGTGACAACATCCATTAGTTTCATTTTCAACTTCAAGTTGACTGCCATTGAGATCAAATATCTAAAGGTAATTACTCCCATGACCGGAGAATAGGTTTCTTCATAATCAACACCAGGACGTTGAGTGAAACCTTGAGCGACAAGCCTTGCCTTGTACCTTACTGTGACACCACGGAGTGACGTAACCTTATATAATGAGACTGTTGAGGTCAAAAACATTATGAAATGTGGAATTAAGGTTCAAACCATAAGGTATGGAGGTTAATAGCGTTTCCGGGCCGTTTCCAGGAGTTTGGGCCTTTCCGGGGAGTTTTGGGCCTAGGGAAAGGGTCGTGGGCCTTAGTGGGGGAGAGTTTGAGTTCATTTAGGACTAGGATTCCTGTGTGCGCTGGTAAAAGGGGGGTCCTCCCTGCCCCTTATGCGCCCCCTCCACCTCCCCTTGTGCCATAGCCGCCCCACCTCCCCTCTCCCTCTTGTGCGCCCCCTTGCTCTCCCCACCTCTCCACCACCTCTCCTCCACCCCTTGCTTCCCTAGGGTAGCCTCTTCACCCCTGCACCTCGAAGATCCGTCCATTGGAGCGAGGAGCGAGGAGCGAACCGGGAGGAGATCCATTGGGTTTTCGTGCGTTGGGCGAAGGTATGGCCATGGGAATCCTTGGGGTTGGTCTAGGATCTGTTCTAAGGGTGATTATCATGTTTTTAGATCAATTGGTGGTGCTGAAATTAAGTAGATTAGATTAGATTAGATCTAGAAGTTGCCACGTTCTCTGTTTCGGGCAGCATGAGCAGTCGACCTAAGGTTTGGGTTTTCGTCAATTTAGAGTCGGAATTTGGTCGTACGGCTGTTGAAGAAGTTGTAGGTAATTTCAATACCTTTCAGTGGGTATAAAGAATGTCCAATTCCGCCCAGCCGTTTGAAAGTTATGATCATTTTACCAAACGTATTAAAATCTGTGACGTGATCGGAATAGATCACGGTATTTTGTAGATTAAACAACTTTAAAGTCCGAATCAGTCTTTCTGTATACTTAGAAAAAGTTAGGAAATTTCCTAAGCTACGTGAGGATGTACTCGTTTAATTGATTCGGAGTCGTAGAGCCCGAGTTATGCCTTTTGGAAGGCTGCTGTCCCGACGGGACAGAACCTCTGTTTTTGGGTTCAGCGAGTAGTTTGCGATGTTGAGTTAGAAGAGGGTTTGCCTACTGTTTTGTGGACATGATTGTGAGTGTGTGGTACCTATGTGCAGGTGGTGTGACCCTGGGAGTGCCTTCTACTTCTCACCAATCCGTTGCCCGTGGTTGAGGCAAGTGTATTGTAATGGACAGCGGTTTGTAGGTTGCTAGTTGAGACTAGATAAAATTGATTATATGATACGATCACTTGCCATGCTTTAATGATTGCCAATGATATGGTGAGTATGATTATTATGTTATGATGCCATGTGTTAATGTACAAGTTAATTATGATGTTGGCATATTTGCATACATGGCATGTTACATGGTCCGGGCGGTGAGAAAGTCATAACTAGTCCGGGGAAGGTCGGTGAGAAAGTTATGACTATTCCGGAGAGCCAATGAGTAAGTCCTACATCGTGATTCCATTCACCGCGGTGAACGGAAGCGAGGAGTAGGAACCCTCCATCTTCGGGATGGAAGGGGGGAGAGGGTGCACACCGACGGGTGTGTACTCAACCATATCGGTATGAGTTTCCAAGGAGACATGAGCATCGCATCGCATTGCATACATAATGATGATGTTATTGATATGGGATCATGAATGAGATGATAGACATGATATGAGATGTTGTAGCCATGTATTTGTTCTTGTGTACCATTACAATATGCTTGCTGAGTGTTGAACTCACGATTGTGCTTTCTTGTTGTTTTAGGTACCTTGAGATCGGCATGCGGGGAAGGGAAATAGTCACACTTCTACACGTAGCTTCACTCAATTGTCCCACAAGTCGTTCAATTGGGTTTTGACAATAAACTAGTGTGATGCTTAGTGCTTTATGGTTTAGCTTTGCGTTATGAGAGTCTTTTTGTTCGTTTGGCTCGTGAAGGCATTGAATGTTTGGAATTAGACTTATTTGGTCGTCGTACCTTTAATTATTGCTATTTTAGATGTCTCTCATATTGCCTTATATTGCTATGCTATTGTGATTCCTTCAATTCTTGTTAAAACAAAGGAGATGCTGCCGAAATTTCGGTTTTTAGCATTTACTCCTTTGCTATAATTTATCTTTATTTATGGTATTTAGAGGTTGCTTGGTCTATGTTTGGTAGCATTCGGGCATATTAAATGCCGGGGTGTTACACTTACAACTTCATTGTTTTCATTCTTCTTCCGAACAAAAACCCATTTGTGACCTACGGGGTTTATATGGGGAGGCATGTGGCACACAGGCCCAAACACCTCTCTTTTGTTCAGAGAGACTAACTCTGCAGTGATTGCCTTCTTCCATTCTTCCCAATCGAACCTTTTCTTGCACTTTACGAGAGATGCGGGCTCGGGATCATGATCAATGATCGTGACAATCTTCTTCGCAAAGTATGAATCGACGTTGGAATGTTGCTCTATTCATAGATTCTCCTGTTGTTACAAAATTTATGGTCATTCCATCATGGGGTGCTTCATACACTTCTACTTGCTCTTCTCTGCTATTTCCCATCGCAGGAGCAAGTTCCTTTAGTTTCTCATCGCCCATGTGTGCGCACAGATTATTTCCAGTGGCTTCTTCCAATGGAAGATTCAGATCTGGAATTGGCTTTTCCATAGGCTTCTTTCCAGTGCCAAGTCTCAACTGGCTCCCCTTCTTGCTTTGGGGCATTTTTGCGATTGGCTGTGTTAAGTCTTCTTGCGCAGTTTTCCCCATACATCTCCGGGTACTTTGGGTTTGAGAAGCCAGATTTCCTATTCTTTTTCTTTGAGGCCTCTAAACAGGATGAGGGATACCTTCTGCTTTCTTTGGTATTTCAACCCTCTCTGGTGCATTTTTTGCGGGTACATGCGACTTGACCACGCTCTTCAGATCACATAAATGATCAGGCAGTGGCAAAGTAATTCAAACATTGCTTGCAAATATAGAATATTGGAATAAAGAATAAATTGTAATTCTATTCACGAGAAAAATGTATGCTCTTCTAGAGCTTACAATTCATTATTCAAAATTAACTAATCAACCACAATCTAAAGAAAAATGCTAAAAATGCTATTCATGCATTAAACGGAATCTGTAAAGTATGCATTCACTTCCGCCTCTATGTCATCAACAGATGTCTTTTCTTCAGTTGCTATGATCTTGGCTGCTGCATCGATGTCTAGGTTGGAATGCGAGGATGAAGTAAGTGGGGTGTCTACATCCATAGCATCCACATTGCCTATTTTGGCGAAGTGTGCTTCTGCTGGTGCACTTTCCTTTGCCTTCTTCTTGGCCTGATATGCATTGACCACTTCCTTGGATTCTCAGCATATCTTTGACCAATGCCCCCAAGTGCCACACTTGAAGCACGTTTGGTTCTGCTATCCATACAGCTTGGCATGTGGCTTCTCCTTGTCATCATTCTTCTCTTGGGCTTTGGACTTTCCTTTGGCATGATGTCTCTCTTTTTCACCCTTCTTGCCTCTCTTCCTATGAGGGGGCTTTTTCACCTCATAGCTATTGGCATTGACTTCTGATCCAATGCTTCTTCCAGGTGGCTGTGAGATGAAGTTCTTGCGAAGAACATCATTTTGTGACCCCTAAACTTGCATAACATCGATCAGTTCGCTATCCTCCTTGTATGCGTCCTAAGGATAGCTGCGGGCACTCTGGATAGCAATAGGGTGAAAAGTGGAAAGAGTTTTCTCAATCTTCTCCTCATCAGTGATCTTCTTGCCACATAGGGGGAGATTGGTACAAATCCTGTGCAAGGCAGAATTGTACGCGGCCACTGTTCTGTAGTCCACAAACGTCATGCGAACCCAATCTTGCTGTGCTTGAGGCAAGATTGTGTACTTGAGTTTCTTGAACTGCTTCTGAAGTGCAGTCCATAACTCAAGTGCACTGTCCTCAGCCATATATTCATTCTTCAGGGTGGCTGAGAGGTGGTGCCTGAGGAAGTGCAAAGCTTGATCGTTCTGCTCGGTAGGAGATTGCGTGTCCTTCGAGGACCCTAAGTCGATGGCAGCTCGGAGCTTCTTGCCGCTAAGTACGATCTTCACATTAGATGCCCAAGTGAGGTAGTTCTAACTATGCGGGGCCAGTTCTTCAAACTCACGATTCACAATGCCAGACATCTGCATGTTTACAAAATTTCGTCATTAGATCACTGCGTGTAATCTAATAGAATGTGGTTGCAAAAATTCATAAAATGCGGAAAAATAAATTCTCAAGAATTTACAGTAACCTAAACAAAGCAATAATTGCAAAAATATGTACAAATATTCATAAATGCAGAAAAGATGGCTAAGGAAAATTAAAACTAGAGCATTTTTTTCATAATTTTCTAACTATTTTTGACGAGTACCCATGCCATGGGTACCCCCATCAGCTCGGAAGCACGAACGGGCTGACCAATCGCGGCGAAGGCCCAGCACCACCGAAAGGTACTTGGGCCGCGGGGGGCGAGCCCCGACCTGAGCAGGGCCGACCCCGAACGGTCGGCGGACTCCGATTCCGGGTGGTCGGTGGGCTCCGACCACCTAATATTGGAGCTCGCGGTCAGCAAGCTCCACCCGCGCACGAGCCAGCAGGGCCCACGCCAGTGTCAGGTGGCTGCCTTGTGCGCAGCGTCCCCTGACATCCGTACCGGGGTAGGCGGCTCCTTCCCAAGACTGTCAGAGGAGCCACCGAAGAAGTCTTGCCCCCGTCCCATCGCCTGGCACACCGCAGAGGAGTGCGCCCACTCCCGAGGCCAAGGCAAGGTCAAAGCGCCATTAAAGCCACCGAGGCTGACAGGAGCACCACGCGACACGCCACCTGCATAACACTACGCAAGATCAGACGCCATGTAGCCACTCAACCTCGCCGGACGGGCAGGGTTGGTCGACAAGACGAAGCTTGACCTCAAGACGCAGGCCCCTTTCCTCGTAGTTTTCACAACTCCCGTGTAACCTGCCTCCTCCGTCTATATAAGGAGAGGCAGGACCCGAGAGGGAGGGGCGCGGAGAAAACAGTCTTCTAGGTAGCCTCGACTCCCTAGCGAAAACATCAAGGGGATCGGACAGCCGACCGTCCGCCTCGCTTGTACACCCCTTGTTCATCACCCAAAGATCAATACACCCACGCCGAACGAATCGAGTAGGGACATTCGCCCGAACCAAGATACATCTTCGACTCCTTGAGTCGACCATTCGGGAGAGGGAGCGCGCGACCCTTCCGACCACAAATTCAGATCTGGTGCACGAAACACCGGCAGCTTGGCGCGCTGTAGGGGTTTCGCGGCCTTCACCGACATCCTCATCTTCGGTTCCCATTCTCCTCCTCGATGGCCTCCCACTACGATTCGCCGATGTCGAGGGGCCGATCCGCCGGCGCCCTCGATTTCATCTTCACTACGGCGGGAGAGCTTGTCTCGTCCCGCTGCCGTCCGGGACCGGACGCCTCCGCTAGCTCGACGCAGCTTGTCCGACGCCCTCAAGAACCTCGGCCTCGAGGCCCCGCAGATGGGCCGCGGCGGGCCCGACAGCAGCCGGCGTTGCTCCTGGCGACACCGCCTACGGACTGCGGCGAGCGGCGGAACCACCTCCACGAGCTCACAACTTCGTGGCCATGGCGGCTTCTGGCGGCTTCCTCCACGACCTGGCGGACTCCTCCACCACGGCTCAGCCCGACAAGGAGTACCCCCTCGCAGGCGTACTTCGCGAGTGCAACATGACGGTGCGGCGGAACCGTCCCGCCACTTCGCTACCTCGGGACCCTCCTCCCACGCGACGGCGCGGGAGGAATCCCGGCGGAAGACGACGACAAGATCTATAACGCCGCTGACCTTCAGCAAATAGCGAGGAGTTAGAGGCCCGAAAGGCCGAGCTCGACAAGCTCCAGCCGAGCCGGAGCACCGCCACCTAACCCACCACTCGCCTCGGCCAGCGGCCAAGGCCGTCAGTGCATCAAAGAATTGGCCGAGGAAGCGAACGACCTTCCGCTCTTCCTCACGCCAACCGTAACATTGCCGCAGCGGCAATGCCGCCCGAGGGTCGCTCGAGCCAACGGAGCCTGGCCAAGGCCACCTATCGTAACCTCCGGATCGGTAGAGCGCGGCCGTCGCTCAAAGACGCCCAAGGTTCGGCTCCCGGCGCACGGGCGCCACTGCGGGCCGCTCGGGCCACTCTCACAGGGTCGACGGAGCCCAGCCAAGACGGCCCCACTCTGCGAGCTCCCCCAGGCATCCTACACCCCGGTGCGACACCGCCTGGGGGACAAGTACGATCTTCGCACCACCCTCGAGGCGCGAAGGAGAGCTACCGAGGCAGCGCCCTCGCAGTCGCCGATAGCGGGCGACGAACCGCTTCGACCGGATTCGACGGTCCCGACCGCGTATGCTCACCCGCCTCATCCGCAACGCCGACTTCTGGCCGATTCCGGCTCCAACCAACATAGCCAAGTACACGGGGCTACCAACCCCAAACCGGTTAGAAGACTACCGGCTCGCCTGCCGAGCGGGGGGAGCGACGGACGACTCCTTCATCATCCAGTACCTCCCCATCTATCTTGCGGACTCGGCTCGAGCATGGCTCGAGTACCTGCCCGCAGATACCATCGGCAGCTGGGCCGACCTGACGAACCTTTTCGTCGGAAACTTCCAGGGCACGTACAAACGCCTGGCAACTCCTGGGATCTCAAGAGCCGCAAGCGGCGGGGAGACCCTCCGGGACTACATCCGCCGCTTTTCCCAAAGCAGCAACGAGCTCCCGACATCCGCGACGCCGACGCCGTCGGCGTTCATCTACGGCACCACGGCGCAGGCCCTGGTCCACAAGTTGGGCTGTGCGAAGCCGGACCACCAAGGAGCTCCTCGACATCGCCACCAACCACGCCTCGGCGAGGAGGCCGTGGGGCCATCTTCGAAAGGAAGACGGCCCACAAGGCAGCCACCTGAGCTAGCGCCTCCGACCGCCCTGACAAAAGGAAGCGAAAGGGGAAGCAGGGCCGCGAAGGCCGAATGGTCGCCGCTGCCGACCGACCTGCAAAACAGCAGGCTCGGCAGACGCCCGACCGATTCGAGAAATTGATGGATAGTCCGTGCCCGAACCACGACTATCCCGTCAAACACAAGTATCGGGACTGTGAAGTCCTGGCGGTTTCTCTCGGAAACCCCACGACGCCGCGGGTAAGGAAGAGCGCGACGGCCGGCCCGCCGGGGCAAAGGGCGATGAGCCAGCCGACGAGTTCCCACAACTCGACGGCTGCCTCATGATCTTCGGAGGGGCGGAGTGCTACGCCGACAAGCGACGGTTGAAGCTCGCCCACCGAGAGGTCCACACGGCTACCCCCGCCGTGCCCACCTACTTGAGGTGGTCGGAATGCCCGATCGCCTTCGACCGGACCGACCACCCCGACCACATCCCGCACCCGGGACGCTACCCGCTCGTCGTCGACCCCATCGTGGGGACGAAGCGCCTGACCAAGGTGCTCATGGACGGCGGGCAAATAGCCTCAACATCATGTATGTTGAGACCCTGGATGCCCTGGGGGTCCCTCGCTCCGCCCTCCGGCCGAGCAAGGCGCCCTTCCACGGCGTCGTACCAGGCCAACAGGCCCACCCCCTCGGGCAGGTCGGCCTGCCCGTCACCTTTGGGAGCCCGGACAACTTCCGCACCGAGAACCTCACTTTCGAGGTTGTGGACTTTCCCGGCTCCTACCACGCTATTCTGGGACGACCATGCTACGCGAAGTTCATGGCGGTCCCCAATTACACCTACCTCAAGCTGAAGATGCCAGGGCCGCAAGGTGTCATCACCGTGGCCACATTTTTCCAGCTCGCCTACAACTGCGAGCGAAGCAGCTGCGAGCTGGCCTCAGCAGTCGTCGCCTCCGCCGAGCTCGCCCAGCTCCAGGAGAAGGTCTCCGGATCCGCCTCCGACTCCAGCAAGTCAGGGCCTAGCTCTTTCAAATCCGCGGAGGACACGAAGGAAGTCGCTGTCGACCCCGAAGATCCCGCCAAGACCGTGCGGATCGGGGCCGCCCTCACCACCAAATAGGAAGGCGCGCTCGTCGACTTCCTCCAAGCAAACCGAGACGTCTTCGCTTGGAGACCCTCGGACATGCCAGGAGTCCCGAAGGAGGTCGCCGAGCACTCCCTGAACATTCGACCGGGATCTAGACCCGCCGCTTCGCCGCGCTGCTTTCGACGAAGAAAAGCGTCGGGCCATTGGGGAAGAAATCGCCAAACTTTTGGCCGCCGGCTTTGTAAGGGAGGTGCGTCACCCCGAGTGGCTCGCCAATCCCGTCCTTGTAAAGAAAAAGTCGGGGCAATGGAGAATGTGTGTTGACTACACGAGCCTCAACAAGGCCTGTCAGAAAGATCCATTCCCATTACCTCGCATCGACCAGGTCGTGGACTCCACCGCCGGGTGCGAGTCCCTTTCTTTTTTGGATGCCTACTCAGGCTACCACCAGATTGCGATGAAGGAATCCGATCAGCTCGCGACCTCCTTCATCACCCCGTACGGCTCATACTGTTACGTCACGATGCCTTTTGGTCTGAAAAACGCAGGCGCTACGCATCACGGCCGGTGTATGCAGGCATGTTTCTCAGACCAAATTGGCCGTAACATCGAGGCCTACGTCGACGACATCGTTGTCAAAACCAGGAAGGCCGATGACCTCATCGCCGACCTAGAAGAGACTTTTGCGAACCTCCGACGGTTTCGCAAGATAAAGCTCAACCCCGAGAAATGCGCCTTCGGGTCCCCAAGGGCAAGTTGCTGGGATTCATCGTCTCCGAGCGCGGCATCGAAGCCAACCGAGACAAGATCTCCGCTATCGCAAGGATGGGGCCAATCAACGATCTGAAGGGAGTTCAAAGGCTGATGGGATGCCTCGCGGCACTAAGTGGCTTCAGATCTCCGCCTCGAACGCGGGATGCCACTCTACAAGCTGATGAAGAAGTCCGACCGCTTTTCCTGGACCAACGAAGCTCAGGAAGCCTTTAGTCGACTAAAGGCCTTTCTGACCTCACCTCCGGTCCTGGTCGCCCCAGAGCCACAGGAGCCTTTGCTCCTCTACATCGCCGCCACGACTCAGGTCGTCAGCGCGGCACTTGTTGTGGAGCGAGCGGAGGAAGGCCGCGTTTTCAAGGTGCAGAGGCCGGTCTACTTCGTCAGCGAGGTGCTCTCCGAAACAAAGGTCCGATATCCCCAGATACAGAAGTTACTGTACTCGGTGCTCATCACCAAGAGGAAGCTTGCCCATTACTTCGATCGACACCCCATCTCCGTGGTAACCTCCTCACCGCCGGAGAAGTCGCCCACAACCGCGACGCCATCGGAAGGATCGCCAAATGGGCTCTCGAGCTCAACGGCCTCGACATATCGTACGTCCCCAGGACGGCGATCAAGTCCCAGGTCTTGGCGGACTTTGTCGCCGAGTGGACCGAGGCGCAAGTCCCTGCGGCGGTCGAGGACCCGGAGTACTGGACGATGTACTTCGATGGGTCTTACACCAAGAACGGGGCGGCGCGGGGTCGCCATCATCTCCCCACTCGGCAACAAACTCGGTATGCCATACGACTACTCTTCGACGCCACCAACAATGTCGCCGAGCACGGCCTCGCCAATGGCCTTCGGATCGCCACACTGGGCGCACGACGGCTCAACGTTCACGGCGACTCCAAGCTGGTCGTCGACCAAGTGATGAAAGCCACCGAGCCCCGTGACGCTCGGATGGCCGCCTACTGCCTGGAGGTCCGCAAGCTCGAGGAGAAGTTCAAGGGTTTCGAGCTCCATCACAGCTACCGACGCTACAATGGTGAAGTCGACTCCCTCGCCAACCTCGCCTCCGGGAAGGGGCCGGTTCCCCCTGGAATCTTTGTCTCCGACCTCGGCCAGACTCTTCAATCCGGGACCCGGAAGGCCGAGGGCGCCGCCGCTTTCAAAGGCGGCGGCCCCACCGATCTTCGGCCAGATGACCACCCGCTGGTCGGACTTGGGCGCCCCGAAAGGCCGAAACCGATCGAGGCAACCGTTTGTCGATCGGTTGACGAACGGGTCGCTCCCCGCCGATACCACCGAGGCTCGGCGCCTCGCTCGGTGGGCTAAGTCTTTCGTCCTGATCGAGGGCGCCCTCTACAAGAGGAGCCCGTCCGGAATCCTTCAGAAGTGCGTCCCGACCGACCAAGGGAAGCACCTTCTGCTGGACATCCACGACGGGGTGTGCGGGCACCATGCCGCGCCGCGGTCCCTGGTAGGAAAGGCCTTCCGACAAGGTTTCTACTGGCCGACCGCCGTAGCAGATGCGACCCAAATCGTCCGCACCTGCGAAGGATGCCAATTCTTCGCCAGGCAGACGCATCTTCCTGCGCAAGCCCTGCAGACGATCCCCATCACGTGGCCCTTCGCGGTTTGGGGGCTCGACCTGGTCGGACCCTTCAAAAAGACGCTCGGGGGCTTCACTCACTTGCTTGTCGCCGTAGACAAGTTCACAAAGTGGATCGAAGCAAAGCCATTGGCAAAGATCACATCGGCGCAGCAAAGCAAGTTTCTTCCGCGATATTGTCTACCGGTTCGGGGTGCCCAACTCCATCATCACCGACAACGGGACGCAGTTCACGGGAAAGGAGTTCCTCGAGTTCTGCGACAACTTCAATATCCGAGTCGACTGGGCGGCAGTGGCACACCCCCGAGCCAACGGACAGGCCGAGCGAGCCAACGGCATGATTCTCCAAGGACTCAAGCCGCGAATCTTCAGCCGACTGAAGAAATTCGCGGGACGGTGGGCCGCCGAGCTACCGCCCGTTCTTTGGAGTCTACGAACCACACCAACCCGGTCGACCGGGTTCACGCCTTTTTTCTTAGTGTTCGGAGCGGAGGCTGTGCTCCCGACCGACCTTGAGTACGGTGCGCCAAGGGTGCAGAACTACAACAACACACGGGGGACCGAGGAGCAGCAGGATGACCTCGACCAACTCGACGAGGCTCGGGATGTCGCGGTCTTGCGGTCGGCTAAATATCAGCAGGCGCTGCGTCGCTACCACAGCCGACGGGTCCGCGGCCGCTCGTTCGAAGTCGGCGACCTAGTGCTGCGTCAAGTCCAATCCGCGAAGGACAGGCACAAGCTCTCCCCGCCTTGGGAGGGCCCTTTCACCATCGCAGAAGTTCTCCGGCCCGGCACCTTTCGTCTCAAAGACGCTGAAGGAAATCTCCTTGCAAACGCCTGGAACATAGAGAAGCTGAGAAGGTTCTATCCATAGTCGGCCTCTCTCCTCTTTTTGTACCATGTGAAAAACACTTGAGCAAAGAAAGCTGCAGCAGTCGGACGACCGACCAAGTGGTTTTTCTCTCTCTCGAACCTCTCTCGTTCTGTTGATCCGGAGCACTACGACCTCCACCCCGAAAGCAGAGGTCCCGAAGCTGCCCCCCTTTGATCACATGCGAAAGAACGAGGGCTAGATCTCAACACACAAAAAAAAACAAGGAGCCAAAAGAGACGAAAAGAGAAACACGGTCACTTTATTCATTTACAGGAGGAACATCAGCCCAACCCAAAAAGGAACCACTCGCCAAGGTCCCTTTACTCGGCAAAGGCGCGATACTCCTCCTGGTGTGCGCCCAGCCAGCCGAATGACGCGCGACGCCGCTCAGTCACCGCCCGAATCAGCGGCGCCCTCACCTCCCACAGCCGGGGAATGCCCGCAACAAGGATGCCGACTCGCCGCGCATCCCCGCGCACGGCTTCAGCCTCGACCTCCGCCACCACCCGCAGCTAGGCTTGCTCGTCGCCCACCTCCTCTCGAAGTTGTGTGTAGCGGTCCGCCATAGCACGCGAAGCAAGTTCGTTTGGCGGCCGTCTTGGCGAAGTAACAACAACTCTGGCGCCTCTCCTTTTATAACCTGCGGCACGGAAGACGAAGCGCCCCAAGTCGCCAGAAAGCGAAAGACGAAGCGCCTTGGGGTCACGCAACTGGCTAGAAGACGGCGCCAAAGACACGGGCTCCAAATCGCAGACGATCCCCAGCGAGTTAATCCACACTTATCTCCAAAGAAAACTTAAATCCTTCTGCCGACTCAAGCGGTGCGTGGCGACTGTACCCCCAGTCCCCACGCACCACTCGGGGGCTACTTCCCCGACCTCAGGACCTCACGGGCCAGCGACCTAGATCGATGACCGGTAACCACTCCGACCGGGCTACCCCCTCATAGTAACCTCTTCAAACCCAAAACGCTACAGCCCACGCCCCGCGCCACGGCCCGAGGTAGCACTTTGAGCAAAAGGGAGGTTACTTGAGCAAAGGGCCAAGCGGCGGGCGGATGGAGCGTTTCGATTTAGGTCGGCAAGCCGATCGATCAAACAAATCTCCCTCGCGGCAACCTCCTCGAACCGAATGCTACAACCTAAGCCCCAACGGCTACGGTTCCCGAGTAGCATTCCACGCAGAAAGGAAGCCGCCCGAGCAGAAGATAGTTTGATCGACCAGGCACCAACCCCGCCGCCGTTAGAAAGCGTCGGTCGCTAACCCAAGCCGCATCTCGACCGACCGAGCTATCTACCTCATGGCTTGTTTCCGCCCAAAGTACTACGGCCTACGCCCGCTGCCACGGCAAGTGGCACTCATGCGGGAGAAGCGAGTCCTCTGAGCGAGAGACGCTAGGGACGGTCGAAGCACCTCCGCTCGGGTCAGCGATCTGACCTACCAAGCGCAAGCTTCGCAAAGAGGGCGGTCCGACCTAGGCGCCCCTCCGCAAAGCTATCGCTCGATTTAGCTCGTCCTATCCCGTGATCTCTCCGAACGGGATTGAGGCAACACCTACGCCTCGTGGCACTTCGCTGCCCTCGTAGCTATGGTCGTAAGATTGCCCGAATTCATAGAAGAAGCACGGGATAGACGAGCAAAATAGCTTAAAGCAACCCGACACTCCGAACTCAGTTGGGGTAGTCATGTTCATTACATACACTGCCAAAAAAGCAAAAATAGGGATACTAATCGTCTCCCTCCGTCCGACGGAGGATTTCTCGCGGCGAGATCCGGCGGGCAATCTCTTGGGCGCACGGATCGACCCGGGCCACGAAAGCGTCGACTTCTTCGTCGCCGGTCAGCGACGCCGCTCCCAACCGCCTCAAGGTCGACGCCGTCATAATAAGAGATGTTGACCAGGGCCGAGGAAGCGCCAAGCACCGCCGCCTCCGCACCGACGCCGACGCAGGCCAGAATCCACCCAAGCAGGGCAGGAATAGCACCGGGCCCGGAGTAAGCCCGAACAACCGGTCGCAGATCGCCTGGGTGCCTACACGGCGACCGTCGCTCGGCCGCCGATTGGCCGCTTCCCTCTCCGCCACCCGCTTATCCACGAGGGCCGAGTCACGTGACTCGACCGCCGCATCCCGTTCTTCCACCGCCACCCTTCGCGACTCTAGCACGTCGCTAAGGTTTTTTCGCAGCTCTGCAGGGACACAGAAAAAAGAGAGACAGCGTCAGAAGACGCCCGTCGCAGTGGCTCCAAGGGGTTGAATTACTCACCGGCCACGGAGGCCTCTTTGGCGCGAAGTTCCTCCTCGACCTTGGCACGTGCTTCTCGATCGGCCGCGGCACGGTCGGCAAGCTCCCTCGCCGTCACGAGCTCCCCCCGAACAAGATCCCGCTCGCCGCGAAGCCGGTCGACCTCCCTGCGGGCCGACTCGCATTCCTCTCGGAAGAGGGCGGCCTCCGCCCGGGCGGATACTTCTGCGCGGACCGCAGAAGTCTTGGCCGCTTCCGCTTCCACCAGGGACGACCTGGCCCTCTCTCCCTCGACGGCCAACGACTCCACGATCGGCCGAGCCTCCCGCAAGGCTTCGGTGACTTCCCACCCGACCCGGCCGTGGCGGCCCTTCCTTGTTTCGGCAACAAGCGCCCGAAAGGCGTCGAGCAGCTCTTCCCTACGGCACTCCGGCTGTGCAAGTGCCGGAGGAACATCGACTTGTCCACCGCCGGGATGTCAAGCGCTGCGAATACCCGCCGGCCGATCTCCATTTCCGGCCGAGAGATGCACAAAAGACAAATCCTCGTCGGACTTACCGATCGGCGGCGGGACTCTGAGCAATGGACTTCCTCGCCTTGGACGCGCTTGGCCAATAACGAGTAAGGTCGGCGTGGATCCTTCCCATCTCCTCCTCCGTAACGCCCCAATCTGCTCGCTGCCGCCCGTACGAACGCGGACCCCGGCCGGTCGGGGCCGGGCCAAGTCAAGACGGCGATCGGCGATCGCTCGACTTGATTTCCTCGCCCGCCGAACGCTGTGGCGGCCGGTGCGCGCTTCTTCAGCGACACTCGGACCGCCAAATCGCGGCGGCCCGGCGGCGGGGGCGGCGGATCTCGTCCCGCCGGCGTTGCGAACACCGCAAACCCCAGTGCTTCCCCCGGCGACAGGCTCGCGCTGACCTCTACGGTCGGCAGCACGGGGGAAGGCAGGGCCGACAGGACTTCACCGGTCTCACTGGTCGACAGCACGGGCGGAAGCACGCCCGACGGAGCTTCTGCCCGCATGGTCGCATCCGGCAGCGGCCCAGATGCATCCCCCTCCGGCAGCGTCCTCTCACCGACGGGCCCTACCGCGGGGAGCGCATCCGGACGATCCCCGCTCCCGACGACCACCGCACGCCCCGCGGACAGGCGGAGGGGCGATTCTCACCGCCGGAAGTAGGACTCGCGCCCTCACACTGGTGAGGCCTCGCGCCTGATGGTCGGTCCAGAATTACGTAAGAAGACAAAGACCGAGGAATTGCGTAAGTCACTTACCGGAGGAGCGAACGACCGGCACTCGACGTGCCTCTCTTCGCCGGACCCTCGCGAGGAGGCGACAGGATCTGCGCTCGCAGGATAAACCTGCGCTCGCGGTTTCTTCCGAGGAGCCGCGGTCGCTGCCCCGCTGATCGAGCCGCGCCGCTGCCGCTGCTCGCCTCCGGCAACTTCTCCTCCTCGCTCGGCGGCGACTCCTCGTCACCCTCACTCGAGGTCTCCTCCGAGACCTCCTCGCCACGCTGCCTGGTCCGCGCTCTTTCCTCTTCTGCGTCTTGGTGGCCACCTTTTCGCTAGCAGGCGGCGTCTGCTTCTCCTTTTCGAGGCGCACGGCCGCCCTCAACTCCTTTCCCCGGCAGCAGCAAGGGGCGGAGATCGCCCACCGAGCCTCGCGAGAACACGCTCGGATGAGGGGACGAGGGAGCAGAACAAAACAAAAGCAAACAGGAGCCACCGGACGTACCAAGTCCGGAGGATTCTGCGCCGAGAACGGCGCAGGCGCCCCGCCCGCTGGCTCGGTATCTCCCGCGATGGAGACTGCGGACACGCGCGCGAGGATCTCCGACGGAGGGAGCTCCCGCTCCGACGACCTTGCAGGGTCGGTCGGCCCAATGTACTCAAACATGGGACGCAACCGATCCTTGAGGGGTTGGATGCGCCTCTCCATAAACGTGCTGAGGACCACCTTGCCTGTCAGACCCCGCCGCTTCAAGTCCGCAAGCTTCTCGAGAATCAAATCCACCTTCGACCGGTCCTTCGCGTCGGGACCCCAGGTCCAGCAGGGATGCGACTTCGGTGGATTCCCGCTAAAGGCCGGGGCGCTGTCACCGATGTTCCGGACATAGAACCACTCGCCGTGCCACCCCCGGTTGGACGTCGGCAGCTTCACGTCGATGTAGGACGACCTGCGGTGGTTGCGCAGTTGGATCGCGAGGGCGCCGAGGAGGTCGGCGGCATCTGATGGCGGCCTCGCGAAGAAGAAGTGGCGCCAGAGCCCCCAGTGGGGTTCGATCCCCAGAAAGGCCTCGCACAGCGTCATAAAGACCGCGATGTGGAGGACTCCGTTCGGGTTCAAGTGGTGAACTTCCCCCCCGTAGAAGGGCAGCAGCCCCGAACGAATGGGTGGAGTGGGAGGCCGAAGCCCCGCTCGTAGAAAGCCGCCAGCGAGACTATCTCGCCGTCTTCCAGTTCGGGGACCTCGGTCCCGGCCGGCGGCACCCGCCAGCCGGACTGAGGCCGCGGAGGAAGGAGCTCCTTCCTCTCCAAGCCGAGGTAGCGACCCGCCGCGGCCAAGTGCGGGGTCAGCGACATCCTCGAAAGTGCGTGGGGAAGCGGAGGACGGCGCGACGAAGCAGGAAGTTTTTTCTTCTTCCCCTTGCGTTCTCTCTCCTTTTCTTTTTTTCAGAGGACACGAGCAGGAGGATTTGCTCCCTCCGCGCCGCCCTCTCCTTCCTTTATAGACGCCCGGCGGGAACGGACGCGCCTCCGCGCCCAATCGACGCCACCTCGCGCGGACCGACGCAGTCGCCAACCGTCAGCCTGCTGCCACGCCCACTACTCCGGTAACGTGCCGCAGCCCATTTAAACCCCACTAAGCATTAACTGCTCCGACAGGACGGCCGCCTCGCGCCGCACGCCACGCCGCATCGCAGGCCCCGTCGGCCACAACGGGCCAGGGCGCCCCCATGCCAAGAAAGGTAAGAAAACGGCCCACTGGGCCGCCCGGCCTCGGGAAAGCAAGTGGCCAGCGGGCTCGCACCCGAGGCCCGGCACCGTGCTGAGGGTTACGAAGGCCGGATCCAGCCAGCTGGAATGAAAGCCGCCCCAACACGTAAAAAAAGAGAGCGAGGGGCGGGTCGCAGTGAGCCCCCAGAGGGCCACTAGTTAGGATCGGCGGACGATCCAATCACTGTGGCCCGCGTCCGAGACCATACCTCACACTCTCCCGCGGAGCTCATCGATGAGTGGCGGCCAGCGCTCGGGTTGGCTGACGACCGGCAGCCCGATGCGGGACGAGTAAGGAAAGGTTTTTATGGAACGCCTGCGGCCTGACGCCCACGACGGGAGCAACGTCCGCTTGGAAACGATCCCCCTCGAGGGAGATTGCCAAGGTTCCACTCGGATTACCCGATAGTAGCTCGCACGAGCACGACGTTCAAGCCGACGAAGGCAAACGTGCGTTCGCTCACCCGACTCTGAAAAAACCCACGAACGACGTGGCTTGCCAGGGTCGGCCAGGGCTAAACCCCGACCGCTCTCCGACCCGCTCGGGGCTCGGGCTGCACCACGGTGCGCTCGCACAAGACCGGGCTCTTTCTAGGCTAGGCACGGCTCCCAAGCAGTCGCGCCGACCTAGGCGCCACCGACCTCCGGGTCGACGACTACCACGGCCGGGCTAAACCCCCGACCGGCTCTCCGACCCGCTCGGGGGCTCGGGGGCTACACCCACCGGTGCGCACAAGACCGGGCTCGGTCTAGACTAGGCGCGGCTCCCAAGCAGTCGCGCCGACCTAGGCGCCACCGACCTCCGGGTCGACGACTACCACGGCCGGGCTAAACCCCCGACCGGCTCTCCGACCCGCTCGGGGGCTCGGGGGCTACACCCACCGGGTGCGCTCGCGCGCACCCGGGCCCTTTCTAGGCTGGCGCGGCTCCCAGGCAGTCACGACGACCTAGCATCACCGACCTCCGGGCCGACGGCTACCACCGCCAGGTTAAACCCCGGCGGCTCCGACCGCTCCGGGGCTCGAGGCTCTTGGACGAGTACCCATGCCATGGGTACCCCCATCAGCCCGGAAGCACGAACGAGCTGACCAATCGCGGTGAAGGCCCAAAGACCACCGAAGGTACTTGGGCGCGAAGCGAGCCCGACTGAGCAGGCCGACCCGAACGGTCGGCGGACTCCGATTCCGGGTGGTCGGTGGGCTCCGACCACCTAATATTGGAGCTCGCGGTCAGCAAGCTCCACCACAAGACGAGCCAGGCCCACGCCGTTGTCGTGGCTGCCTTGTGCGCAGCGTCCCCTGACATCCGTACCGGGGTAGGCGGCTCCTTCCCAAGACTGTCAGAGGAGCCACCGAAGAAGTCTTGCCCCCGTCCCATCGCCTGGCACACCGCAGAGGAGTGCGCCCACTCCCGAGGCCAAGGCAAGGTCAAAGCGCCATTAAAGCCACCGAGGCTGACAGGAGCACCACGCGACACGCCACCCAGACAACACTACGCAAGACTGTACGCCACAGAGCCACCAACCCTGCCTCGGGACGGGCAGGGGTTGGTCGGACAAGACAGAAGCCAGACCTCAAGACGTGCAGGCCCCTTTCCTCGTAGTTTTCCCAACTCCCGTGTAACCTGCCTCCTCCGTCTATATAAGGAGGGGCAGGGCCCGAGAGGGAGGGGGCGCGGAGAAAACAGTCTTCTAGGTAGCCTCAACTCCCTAGCGAAAACATCAAGGGGATCGGACAGCCGACCCTCCGCCTCGCTTGTACACCCCTTGTTCATCACCCAAAGATCAATACACCCACGCCGAACGAACTGGAGTAGGGACATTCGGCCCGAACCAGTATACATCTTCTGACTCCTTGAGTCGACCATTCGGGGAGAGGGAGCGCGCGACCCCTTCCGACCACAAATTCGTACTGCCGGTGCATGAAACACCGACAATTTTAATCAATTTTTTGAATTACTATTCAATTTTCGAAAAAAGAAAAAAAATGAATTAAAATTCCCAGGGGGCAAAGGGGTAATTTCCCCTTACCCCCTGCCCCACGCTTGCTCTTAACCGGATTTTATCCTGCTCGGTCCCGTCCAATCGTCTTCTCCAACGCCTGATCGGGATGGCGTTTCGGCGCAACGGGCGGGCGGAGCTGGCTAGGACGCGGTGGGACACCGGTGGTGTGTGACGGCTGGGCTACGGGTGACAACTGGTTGTGGGCTGGGTGGTGCTTCGTGCGCGCGGTGGCCTGGAGAAGCAGCGGCGGTCGGGGGGTGGGCAGGCGCGGCATCGGCTTCGGGCCAGGACGCTGGGCCGAGAAAAACCGGGGTGCCGACAGAGCAGCGGTGAGGCCATCGGCTTCGAGCCATGGGCATGGCGAGGAGGCTGCGCCAGCTGAGGCCGGCGGCTGCCTGAGGGGCAGGAGGTGAGTGGCTCCAGACGCGTAGCGAGGCTGGCGGCTCGCTCGTGCGCGGGCCAAGGGAGTGCACGGTGGTCGGCTTTGGGCCGGGGCGGCGCGGCTATGAGTAAGGTGCTCGGCGAGTTCAGCAAAGGCTAGCGTCACGGCAGCGGCTTGCGAGGCCGGCTGCGGCTGTGACTTCAACACACGAGACTGGACTCGGCGATCGGCGCGGAGCTGGTGGTGCTTCGTGGCAGCTTTGAGCCGAGGGGACCGGCGGTCGGTCGGCGATCGGTGCTTCGAGCGACGGTTCAACGGTGGCGACGGTTGGTCTTCAGGCCAATCGCGTGCCAGACGGCGATGGCCTTCGGGGCCTGTCGGCATCGGGCGGCAATGGTTTTTGGTGCCGAGGGGTCGGCCAGCATCGACAGCTTTGAGCCGAACGGATACTGTAGCTTCGTGCTGGTACCATATATCACCGTGTACAATTTTCTTTTATTGTAGCTTATGCATACTTGTATTGGAGATCTATAACAAAAACACTACGAACTCGTAGCTTTGTGCCACGTAGATGCAAGTATAGAATCAAACGAGTGATTATATTCAATCACCTGTATCTCACCTTTTCTCACCTTTTAATCTGTTCATCGGGTAGAGCTTCGTGCTGATAACGTGTTAGACAACCTCGCTATCGAATAGTCCGGGGTTGCCGAACAATCCGAGGTTGCCGAACAGATTTAGATTGGAGAACAAAGAGAGAAAGAGAGACACAGAGTATGAGGAGGAATCAACTGCTTTATTTCTGATTGCTTCTGTACAATGGGGGAACCCCCTGCATCCTATTTAGAACCTGCAGCTAGGGTTTTGGTAAGAGTTCACATGGGCCTTCATGATTTCCCAACAAGACCCAGTCAAGCTTTTATAACAGAGCATTGTCTTGCTTGTTACTCCAAGTAAAAGAATGACCTTTAAAAGGAATCTCCACTAGATTCAAATGTTGAATAAGGTAAACAGAGAAGATGAATTTTCCACACACAACCTAATCGGGTTGTCAGCTATTTATAGCCAGATTACAATGAGTATATATGGACAGGGGGGATTACAAGGATTAGACTTTCTACACTTAGCTACAGAATATGCCAAAGCATATTATCTTTCTAAACTTGGGTATTTGACATTCCCCCTCAATCTCAACCGGTGGCCATTAGGTTGAGATTGCGTTTGAGATGATCAAGCATGACCTTTGTAGCTGGTTTCGTGAACGTGTCAGCCACCTGATCACCTGAGGATACAAAACAAACTTCAAGAGCTTCGAGTGCGACTTTCTCTCTTACAAAATGGAAATCAACCTCGATGTGCTTCATATGTGCATGAAACACAGGGTTGGCCGTGAGGTAGGTTGCTCCCAGGTTGTTACACCATAGAACAGGGGGCCATGGCTGTGGAACTCTTAACTCGCGCAATAGTGATTAAATCCATATGACCTCAGCTCTACCATTTGTGAGAGCCTTGTACTCAGCCTCAGTGCTGGATCGAGATACAATTGGTTGCTTATGGGCGCTCCATGAGATGAGGTTCGGTCCTAGGAAGACTGCGAACCCCCCTCCCCCCACCGTAGATTGGCGATCGTCTGAACAACCAGCCTAGTCAGTGTCGGTAAACGCGCTAAGAAGCAAGGAAGAGGACTTACAAAAACTGAGGCCAGTTGTGAGAGTCCCTTTTACATACCGTAGTATCCTCTTGACTGCCTCCCAGTGTGCATCAGTAGGTTTAGACAAGAACTGACAGACCTTGTTAACCGCAAAGGAAATGTCTGGCCGTGTCAAGGTAAGGTACTGCAATCCTCCAACAATGCTCTGATATTTGAAGGCATCAGCATCATTGAGTGCCTTGCCAACATTACTTGATAACTTCTCTGTGACTATCATGGGCGTAGAGACTGACTTGCAATTTTCCATGCACGTGCGATGAAGTAAATCAGAAGCGTACTTGTGCTAAGTCAGTGACATTCCCTCTGAAGTATAGGACACTTCAAGGCCAAGGAAATAGTTCAGATGGCCGAGGTCTTTAACGGGAAAATCGACGAAGAGCTGACGGAGAAGTTGATCAACTGCACTTTTTGAGGAGCTGTCGGGACCCCGAATTTGCAAATCCGGACCCTCTGTGTATTCAGCACTAGTCCAGGAACACGCTAGTGCACACAGTCTTAACATCGGTAAATATCACAATCATACCACTCGATACTAAATAAGTACTTTATTTAAATAGTCAAACTGGTCACTCGGCCTTATGGTCAAGTTACAAATATATGCCTCGCAAGGCGAAACTTATTCAGAGAAAAATAATAGCAGCGGAAAATCAAATAACTTCGTGGCGCCATCCAGTATACCACAGGCAACTGACTGGGCTCGCTTCCCTAAGTAGACGGATCCTCTTGGAGCTCCTCCTCCAAAGCTTGTGCAGTCTCCTCTTCAACTGGTGTTGTATTGTGGCAAGGGTGAGTACTTGGTACTCAGCAAGTCATGCACAGAATGCAAGCTAATATACTATATGCATGGCTTGGTACAAAGGAATAGCTCAAGGTATATTTGCAGTAAAACAGCATTTGACAAATAGTATAAGTAGATTCGAAAGCAGTAGAAACAAATAAAGTATAAATAACTTTTCAAGAAGTTTAACAACCATCTTCCCATCCTAAAGCACATTTCCTTCAACATCATTATTAATCCAACCCAACCTTTCAAATCCAAGTTATTTTTGAGAAAATCTAACCCTTGACTGTAATTCCCGAGCGATGTCCAATACCGCGGACACGGCTATTCGAATAGATTCTAAACTCTGCAGAGGTTATGCACTTTACCCACAAGATACAGTCAAACACCACAAAGGCGAGTTCCCGTAACAAAGTCTTTCGGAGACTTCTAACAATACAAGTGGTCCTCCCCAGTTATTGCGCACTAACCCTTCCCTTTGCTAAGGCGAAGTCTAGGCCAATCAACCGTTAGATGGGTACCTGGCCTCAGCCCCGGTACGCTCCCCCGTACAACTTACACAAAGGGTGTAGTTGACCTCCTGAGGTCCCACAGGTACGTTATTAGTAACTTAATCAACTAGGTCCGTCCCATTACAGACATGTGGTTGCACGTTAGACCCAGTTCAAAGGCTTGCAAGGTTAAGTCCTTAGGGTGACCAGGGCAAGACTACCCGAAAAACCAAATCAACACTCCCAATGCCACAACTGGCCCACCTGATTACTCTTGCCACATGCCCTGGCCGAAATCGTTTATCAAACCCCGCTTGATTACCATGCACCACGTGCCATCAACATCACATGATACCTTTCCAAAACAGGTTCAATATATCATTAAGTCAATATTAACATTTGATTGTCCAAAATCATGTCATGAGCACGTAGTGTGTCTAAGCAAAGTGTACTACAATGGTCTAAACCCATGTTGGCGATTTAATAATGTCCAACTAGTAATCCACAACTAGGGTGACAAGGGGTCATGGCACATACTTAAATAATCAAGGTGTCATACAAAGAAATTGGTATTTATCTAACCCCATGTTTAAACAAAGTATTTTTCTAATCGAACTAGCATGCAATAGTTTAAATCAAAATAGATTTCAAATAGGATCAACATGGTCAAAGCATAACTTGCCTTCACAACGTACTTGTTCTTGGTCTTGAGTTGGATCCTGAGTCAATACTTCTCCTTCGAATCCTTCCGGCACTTCAACGTCTACTCGTAAAGCGTGCAAATAGCAAATACACGAATAAACAATAGGCAAAAAGTGTCCAAACATCCAAATAAAATCCATAAACAGAGAAAACATAATTTTATGAGTTTTTTAGAAACTGGAATCGTCAAATTTGGAGTTAAGACGCAAAAGTTATGATTATTTAAAGTTTAAATAATCAATTAAATAATTTTGCAGAGAAAAAATTTAGTCCAAAAATTAAATAAAATTCATATTTAGGTAGATCTCAATTTTATACAAATTTAGAAATTTGAATCACTCAAATCGGAGTTGAAACGCAAAAGTCATAAGCGTTTGAAGTTTGAAACAAAATCTGAAATTATTATTTCGAATTAATAAATCATTTTCTTTTCGAAATTAATTATTGCGTCGTGAGGACACGTGGCAGCACCGGATTGGTCTGGCGGCGTCGTGATCCATGGACTCGGTCCCACGCTCGGCTCGGGTCTACCGTGGACCGGCCCACGGCTCACGCGTGAGGCCCGACATGTGGGACCACTCGGGTAGCGTCATCGGCGTCGTGAGGCTCGGCCACCTGCGGTCGACAGGTGGGACCCACCGATGACGTCATGGGTGACGTCATGGTGCAGTTACGGTTAAGCCGCTGACACGCGGGCCCAGCGTGTCAGTGACCACGCACGCGCGCGTGGGCGCGGCGGCTCGGCTTCCCGGACACGTGGCACGATCGTGTCCGTTGATTTGAAAATCAACGGCCGTGATCGGATCCAGAATTAACACGTTGAAAACTACTCGATGATCGTGGGCCGTTCGATCTAGATCGGACGGTCCAGATCTAATCCTACAATAACACTACTACGGCACGTGGCGATCGTGGGCCGTTGGATCTTGATCCAACGGTCCAGATCTAATCGGGTTTCTAGGGTTTGGGGGAGAACGTGGGCTCACCGTGACTGTCGGATCTTGATCGGACAGCTGAGGACCTTCGCGGGTGACGATGGCGTCGCGGCGGGGCTTGGTGCACCGGAGACGGGGACGACGACCAAGGGCGCGGCGCTACGGGGCCTCTCCGGCGAGATGAGTCCTCCCTTCGAGTGCGTCTCGTCGCGGGGATTCCGGATCTGGGCTCCTTCTCGGCGGAAGACGACGGACGGCGGCGGAATCGGCGTTAAACCGCTGCGCAACAGGATTCCAACTCCGGCGAGCTCGTACGGGCAAACAAATGACGGCCAGCGAGATGGCTTGGGGCACGCAGTGCGCAGACGGACGAGGCAACCTCGGGCGATGTCTCACGCATTAAATACCCTCGGGATGCGGCGCCTGGCGGAACCCTAGCGGAACACGCGGCAGCGGCGGAGGAGTCCGGCTTCGGACTCGGCGGGGACGATGACGGACAGCCGTCCACGTGGCGCGATCAGCGGCCACGATCGACGCAGCGCGATCGGTCCGGTCTGACACGGCTTGGGTCGGGGCGATCCAATCCGGACCGTTGGATCCCGATCCAACGGTCGGGATCGATTGGGGTTATGAACGGGTTTGGTTGAGTCAACTGGCTCGGGTCGGGTTCGAGTCGGACTCGGACTCGGGTCCGGTCGGATGAACAGTACAAACCCACTCGCATTTTCCAGCGAATTAATAATTAAAATAATTCCCAGTAATTCATTTAATTCATTAAAAATAGCAAAATACTCAGAAAAATTCCAGAAAAATTCTGGAAAATATTTTGGAACATTTTGGACTCAAATAAAATATTTCCAACAAAATTTTATTTGCAAAATTAAATTCTTTAATTATTTCAAAATGGAATAAATTCAAATAAATTCCAAATAAATCCAAATAAATTCCAGAAAATTCCAAAAATTCACCAAAGTGCCAAATCACACATGAATTTAAGAAAAGCAAAATTTTGGGGTGTTACAGGAGCTAACGATGACTATGTCGTCGATGTACACCAGCAGGTATATGGTGACATTGTGATGATGAAACATAAAGAGAGTGTGAAATCATGTGCTGAAAAATTGGCTTTGAACTGAAAAATTAACTTAGAATTGGTTTTGCAAAATGTGCTTGTGCATGTGTTTGACAATTTGACAAGAAACAGTAAGTTTTGTTTTTACGCGCGGGACCAAGTTCTTAAAAGACAGTAAGTTTTACATGTACGCCAGACCAAATTTTTTGGTCCGTCGTGAATGCGTTTTTGCTCGATTAGGGTTTTGAGCAAAATTGGAATTGTGTTTGATTCATTTTTGGGATTATGAAATTTGTGAGAATTTCATGATGCTTCTTTTGAAGTGGACTTTATGCAATGCTCGTGTGAGTATTTGCATGGATTGATGTGAGTCAAGTCGTGGACTTGTGCTCGGAATTGTTTTGTGGTTTGTTCATGTGCAGGTATTGCTCGAAGACGAATGTGGTCGATGACGGGACCGGAACTAGGTTCATGGAGGAACTGAGGTTCGGGACTAGGTTCAGGAGGAACTGAGGTCTTGGTGGTCAAGGATGTCATGCGGGACGTTCGGGCTAAGAGAATGGTGCACATGAAGAATGGTTAGTCACGTGAGAATGGCAGGAGGTCATTCGCGTGCAAAGTGTTAGTCACGTGAGTATGGCAGGTGGCCATACGCGTGCAAAGTGTTAGTCACGTGAGTATGGTAGGGTTGCCATACGCGTGCAAGAGTTGTACTCGGCCAGGTTGGGCCAAGTAGAGTTGTGTTGGATACAAATTCCTTCTAGGGAATAGGAATCGTATTCAGAACTCCTTGTGGGTTGGTCCTTTAAATAGGAGGGGTGTCTCCTGTTAAAGGGCATCAATCGAACCAAGTAGCAGAATAGGCGCAAGGGAGCTTGAGCTTGGTTTTAGGGTTTGTACTCTTTTGATGAGAGTACTTTAGACAAAAGAAATAAAGATCAATTCTTCTAGTTCCTTGTGTGCTACAATATTCTCTTTTGGTTCTTGTTTGCATACTTGTTCTAGTTCTAGATTGGTTTTTGTTTTTTGAGTTTCATCTTGATTTGATCCATCAAAAACCTCTCTAGGGTATTGATCTAGTGTTCCTCAAAGTTTTGTTGATAAATCTTTTGTTGTTCTTGATCAATCTACAAGTTTCGATTAGATTGATTTTCGTCAAGTTCTGGAACAGCAAGCTTGCAAAGCTTATAACTTTTGATCCGTAAGTCCGATCGAGCTGATTCTTTTTGGTTTCGATTCATACTGGAATCTAGTTTCTTGTGTCCAAATTTCAGATCGATCCGACGGTTGGATCTCCAGGAATTCGCGTTTTACCGAACCTCTGTCATTCTGTTTTTGTCGAAAACGAGGCAATTATTTGGTTCTGTTTTGGGGTGAACTTTTAATAGATCAAGAATTTGGTTTTAGCTTCCGCACAATCATTCACCCCCCCTCTGATTGCTATATTCGTATACTTCGATCCTACAGAGAGAGGGGTCTACCTTGGAAGGGACGAAGCCCAACTGAAGAAGCTTGTCACTCAGCCGAGAAAACCAAGCCCGTGGGGACTGCTTGAGGCCATATATGGCTTTGTGAAGGCGGCATACGAAATCTGGATGGAGCGAATCCTCAAAACCAAGCGACCGATGCATATATATATTTTCATCGAGAATACCGTGGAGGAATGCATTACTGATATCCGCTTGATGTAAATGCCAACCACATGCCATAGCTAAAGAGAGCACAAGATGAATAGTAGCTGGCTTGATAACAGGACTGTAAGTGTCTGAATAATCAATACCGAGGCATTGTGTGAAGCCACGAGCAACGAGTCGAGCTTTGTGTTTGTCAAGGGAGCCATCAGCCTTGAGCTTGGTCTTGAACACCCACTTGCAGCTCATGATGTGTATGCCGGGGGGTCGCGGCACGAGACTCCAGGTCTTGTTCTGCTGCAAGGCATTGAATTCCTCCTCCATAGCTTGGCACTAGGCCAGATCAACCAGAGCTTGGCGATGAGATAAAGGCTCCGCAAAGAAGGCGCGCCGTCAAGGATCATAGTGAACGGTGCCGTCAGTGAGTTTACGAGGCTGCAAGACGTTGTTGCGCAGACAAGTGATCATCGGATGCGCCTGCTCGAGAGTAAGAACTAGAGATCCTGGTCCTGAAACCAAAGTTGATGCAGACGTCACAGTTGGCGTCATGGGGTGATGGAGATGCAGCGGCTTGGCCCCCAATAGCCGAAGTTGAGATGGGAACTGATGCTGTTGGCGATTCGGGTGTAGAAGCTCCCAGAGGCGCTGAACCCAGTGAACCCGGTGAGGGAGATCCTGGGGGCGCAGCGGTTGACACGTCTTCTTCAGAGGATTGTGTGCCAGACTCGGTTGGCGGATCTATTTCTCGTGCGGGAGACATGCACACTTGCGCACCAGCAACGTCACATGATGAACGCGGGGTTGCTGTGCAAGGATCTAGAATGTCATGCATGTCCTGGGATTGAGCATCGATGGGTGCTGCAGTTGCATCAGAAAGGTTAGTAGACAACAATGACAAGTTGTAATCCTGCATATGAGCATTCTGCACTACTGGCTCGGATTCTGAAAAAGAAACTGGGGCTGTGAGGATTGATAAATCCTGTGAAGGGAAAATTTTCTCATCAAAGATCACATCACGAGAAATGTAAATTTGTCCCGTGGATTGGTCCAGACATTTGTAACCTTTGTGATAGGGGCTGTAGCCTAAAAAGGTACACATTTTTGAGTGGAGCTCCAATTTTCTGGAGTTGTATTTTCTAAGACTAGGCCAACACGCACATCCAAAAGTGCGAAGGAAGGAATTATTAGGAGAAAGTTTTAGAAGCCAAGTCATAGGTGTCATGCCCTGTAGAAGCTTACTAGGCATGTGGTTAATAAGATAACAAACTGTGAGGAAAGCCTCATCCCAAGAACGAATTGGGAGAGAAGAATGTGTGAGAAGCGCAAGTCCGGTCTCAACCAAATGGCGATGTTTACGCTAGGCGATTCCATTCTGCTGGGATGTGTGAGGACAATAAATACGATGAGAGATGCCAATGCGCAGGAAATAGTGATGTAGTCTATGATACTCGCCACCCCAATCAGATCGGATGATGAGAATTTTAGTGCCAAGAAGGCACTCAACATGCTTTTGAAAAATATAGAACACTTGTTGTACGTCGGATTTGAGTTTAAGAAGGTAGATCCATGTGAACCGACCGAAATCATCAACAAAACTGACATAGAATTTGAAACCACCCGAAGATGCGAGAGCTGGACCCGAAACATCAGTATTGATAAGTTCAAGTGGTTTGGGGATTACACGAGTAGAGACACAGATGAGTCATTATTAGAGGAACATGGAAGTTTATTGGACCAAATGACAGATTCTACGACTTGATTTGAAGGGTGACCGAGACGTTGGTGCCATTGACTCGACATGGCTGTGACTCCTGAGAAAGCTTGGCGACTTGAAGATGACGAAGATGACCGCAAATTGGGAAAGGATACAGCTCCCACGACTTCTACTTTGTAAAAGAATTTTCTTCGTTGCCTGGTCCTTAACAAAGAAGAATTAAGGATGAAATTCGATAAAGATGTAATTATCGGAAACAAGACGATGAACAGACAAATATGTTTGTGAATTTGTGGTATGTGGAGGACATTATTAAGTGTTAAGGAAGAGCCAAGAAGTTTAGAATGACCAGTATGCGAGATTTTCAAACCTACACCATTGGCTACTTGTACTTGATCCTTCCTGTTGTAGTGCTCGTGTGTGGTCAGTCGGTCGAGGTCGCCTATGAGGTGGTCGGTGGCGCCGGTATTGAAATACCAATTCGTGTTGTTGTTGGAGCTGTAGGTGGTAGCAGTATTTTAGCATCGCAACGCTTCATGCCCATATATGCCACACACCTGCACTTGGGCCGATAACAGCCTCCACCCTCTCCTTGACCACAGTCATGTCTTCCTCCTCCTCCTCCTCCTCCATGGGTCTGTCCGCCATCGCGCCTACCGCCGTGATTGTTACTATCCCCGCGGTGTCCGTTGTTGGTGCGATGCATGGCATTGTTGGCGGAAGAGGTGAAGTCACCAGCCTGCGTGTGAAGCTCTTGTCATGCCTCGCATGTCAGGAGCGTGGAGTAAAAATCGGCGAGTCACCGGGGCGTTGTAGATCATGAGAGACGCCATAAGGGCATCTTATTCTGGCCCTAGGCTAGGCATGATGTAGCCTATCAGTTCATCGTCGCCCAGGGGGTAGCCAACGGTCGCCATGGTATCTACGAGGACCTTCATCTTATTGAAGTACTCTGTGATGGAGATGTCCTTCTTCATCATCGACAGTTGCGCATGGACGTTGATGGTATTCACTCGATTTCACGCATAATACATTGCATGGAGAGTTGCCCAAGTCTGAGCGAACAATGTGCATCTCATCGTCTAGGCCAGGACATCCTCAGTCATGGAGGAGTTGAGGATGCCAAGGACCGTCTGATCCTGGCAATACTAGGCGAGAAACGCCCGGTTGATTATCTGACACGCAGAGTCGCCAGTTCCCTCGACTATCATCCGTGCTGAAGCAGTAATGGAACTATCCAGGTAGCCGCAATAATTCACACCAGAGAGGATGGAACAATCTGAGCCTTCCAGGGTAGGAAATTAGTGCGGGTAAGGCGCACGGTGATGGATCCGCTGAGGGTGGCGGCGCCGGTGTCGGGCATGGTGGTGGCAGGACTGGAAATCAAGGCATCGGTAGTTTGCGACGTTGGAGAGCTGCCGCCGCTAGTGTTCATGGTGGCGGATGGAATTGGGAGAACGGATCGTGGCTCCGATACCAAATCAGAGAAGATGAATTTCCCACACATAACCCAATCAGGTTGTCAGCTATTTATAGCCAGATTACAATGGGTATATATGGACAGGGGGGATTAAAAGCAATACTGTAGCGCACTGTAGTAGGTACTATAGCGCCGAGATAAGAAGCCGATGCGCTCATCGTTTTCTTTTCCTTTTCTGCCAGCCTTTTTTCTTTTCCTGTTTGCACGGCCTCTGGTCCTCCTTTTCTTTCATGTGCGGCTTCAACAAAAACATGAGATACCTTCTCCTGTTTATATACAACTCTAAACCCTAATCAGTTGTATTCAAATACATGCATGCATATCCACCTGGCCTAATTACATATGGCCCAATATATGCACACAACAGCCTAAAACTTATATTTGCAAGCGTACAGCCCACCTGCCGCTACCGTGTGACTCACTTACATCCACGTGCACCGTTCTCTAGTCCAAATGTCTCGCATGACATCCTTGACCACTAGGACATCAGTTCCTCCCTGAACACAATCCTGAACCTCAATTCCTTCATGAACCTAGTTCCGGTCCCGTCATCGATCACGTTCGACCTCAAGCAATACCTTCACATAAACAAACACGAAACCGTGTACGAACACAAGTCCATGACTTGACTCAAGATCAGTCCATACAACCACTCACACGAGCGCATTGCATCAAGCAAAACCATTACCATGCTATGACAAGCATATTAATTAATCATCTAAAACAACACATGCGCAAGCACCACACATGCCATGAGTACAACCACTTTGGAATACCAAATTTATCACTAAGCCAATTTTTCAGCACATGATTTCACAATCTCCGACACATTGCCACCAGGTTTGTTTCTATTATCAGGGCTTCGCATAAGATTGAAGTCACTAGCAAGTAACCAAGTTCATAAGAGCTTATATCCATATTATAAAGCCAGTTCGAAAACTCCAGTTTGTCCATCGCACGAGTAGGGCCATAAAACATTTGTTAAAACCAATTCTGAGCACTAATAGTCGAAGTCAATTTGACTGATTAAGAAAACATGTTCTGATGAACTACCACACCATCAAACTGAGAGCCATTCCAGGTAGTAAGTAATCCTCCTAAAGCACTCACCGAAGGGGTGTAAGCAAACTGGTTAAATCTTTTACGACAAAAATTCCTTAAAAATTGGATATCAAAGATCTCTCTTTTGGTTTCATCGAAATAGAGGACTGAAGAAGCACTCTCAATAATTATCCCGAGTGTCATTCCATTTGGAAGAACAATTAATTCCTCTCACATTCCAAGATTTAGTATTATTCATTGGAAATGAAAACAAAATTTAAGTCCCCAAAGCCCAGTGTTAACAAGAACACTAGGGTTGATACTTGATAGAGACTCAACCACAAAGGTATACCAATCAGTTCTGAAAACATGATACCAATTGTCATACCAGTTATTCCAACCATACCAAATAGGAATCCAGATAGATTGCCCTTTAAAGAATCTGATAGCACAAAAGGAGCTAATAGAAATAGCAAAGGAGTCTTCTAAATGCCAAACAGACCTATGGGCAATTTACGACAAAAGATGAAATAGATCATTGGATAATCTAGGTCATCCGGTTGAACAGAGCCTCTTTAGACATCTCACTTGGGGACACCCGACAGAAATTGACTCCAATACCCTATGCCAGATCCACAGTCAGGTAAGGTGCAGGAGCCCCTGGAGTGGTAGTGAGCTTTCCCCCTTTAAAGTCTTTCTTGGCTGCATTCAATCTGGCACTACGACGAAGAAGGCTGGTATCAAGAGGTACTGGATACTTCTTATGATTCATTTTCCTTGAAGACTTTGGTGTGTAAGATAAATTGCAGAATCTATAAGATTATTTAGTAATTTTTGATTTAATCGAAAAGCAATTTTTATATGTGCAGAAGCATAAATCATCTTTTATATGTGTAAAAGCACGAACCCATCTTAAAACATATTAGCAATGCCTTGCTTATTGAGTTTTATTTTTCTCTCCTCTCTTTCTTCTTAACCTTTAGAATCCTCTCAATGGTAAAAAACTTTTCTTTACTTTCTTTGATGTGTGTAATATTCTTTCATGTGCTTGTCCCCATCTACTATCTGAATACCGTAGCATATATATAGCCAAGCATCATCTAGAGTTAGATGCATGAAGCTTTACTTACATTTATTGCATCATTTAATGCACATTTAGTTTCATGAAACTCCATCATTTATCGCATCATGTAATGCACATTTACTTTCATGAACTCCATAATTGAAGTAGGCTTTAATATCTATTCAGTTTCATGAAACTGACGCTTTAATATTCAGCACTTGAAACTGAAACACCATGTAAAGCACTAAAGAAATGTCTGTTATTAGCACACAAATTATTTTTTACATTTTTTGAAGAGAGATGAGAGAATTACACCCATAGGTTCTCAATATTTTTAGTCTAACAACCATCACACTTAGACCTTTTAATTATAAGAACCTTTCTATAATTTACATGGGCCACATTATGTTAAAATAATTTAACAATCTCCAACTTGGCCCTTGTAAAATCTCGATGATTCGATAACCTTTTAGTGGTGCACCTTTCTTCGAATTTATCAAGTCATTGTTAAATTAAATTGTGGTGACAGAATCATGGTGGTCACAAGCCACACAGTGACAAGATCCCTTTCATGTATCACAATTGACATAATTCAAACTAATCATAATGGGAAACGTTCATTTTTATCCATCACTACCATAATTGTATACACGATAATATGGATGCCTCACCCATATCTTTCATTTCAAAATTATTGGAGAGAAATTTATTTACATCATGCAATAAAGATTTATCATTAGTAGCAAGCAAAATGTCATCAACATATAGGACCAAAATAATAAACTTGCTCCCACAGACCTTTATGTAGATGCACCGATCAACGATATTCTCTACCAAACCATACATCAAAATGGTATCATTGAACTTTATATACCATTGTCGGGCAGCTTGTTTTAGCCCATATATTGACTTCTTTAATTTACACACCAAATTTTTTTTAGGAACCAAGAATCCTTGTGGTTGGTTCATATACACATCATCCAAAGCACCATTGAAAAGCGGTTTTCACACCCATCTAGTGAAGCTCCAAATCATAATGTGCCACCAGAGCCAAAATAATTCTCAAAGAGTCCTTTGAAACTAGAGAGAAGGCCTCTTTGTAGTCAATACCTTCTTTTTTTAATGTAACCTTTGACGATAAGTCTAGCTTTATATCTTTCAATATTGCCTTTTGAGTTGTGTTTGGTCTTAAAGACCCATTTACACCCGATTTGTTTTGAACTTTGCGGCAACTCGACTAGTTCCGAAACTTTATTGTTATCCATTGATTTCAACTCTTCTTTCATGGCATCAAACCACTTTTTAGAATTATCACATTTCATGGCTTGCTTAAATTAGAATGGGTCATTTTCGATACTCAAGTCACATTCATGTTCAAGTGAATAAATCACATAATCATCTGAAATGGCTGGTCTTTTATTCCATACAGACCTTCGCACTATCCTTTCATGTGGAATTTCCTTTTCATTGTGACTTGCACATTAGTAGCTGGTTCCATAGTTGTATTTTCTGCAGTGTTGTGTAACGGTGATACAACAATTATAGGAGAATGGTTGGACTAAATTTCTTTGATATCCACATTTCGTGGATCACTACTCCCACTGATTTCACCATTCTCAATGAACCAAGCATTTCCAGACTCAACTATTCTTGTACTATGGTTAAGAGAGTAAAATCTGTACCCTTTTGATGTGACAGTACGAGTAATGATTTAGTCGTTTTTCGGTCATTTCGGGGAAAGAAACATGTGCTGGGGAGTTTGGGCCTTGAGGGACTGCATCTGGGCTTTTAGTGGGAGGATTCTGGCCCATTTGGGGGTGGAGAGCAAGCCAACCCTAGCTTCCCCCCCAAGCCGTGCGCCCCCCTTACCCCCTAGTGGCCGCCCCCCTCCTTTCCCCCCGCCCCCAAGCCGTGCGCCCCCCTCCTTCCTCCCTTGCGCCCTCCACTCCCCCTCTAGCCAGCCCTAGTCCCAGGTCTCCTCCCCCAAGAAGCCTTCCCCTCCCTTCTCCTGATTTCTTACTTGGGGATCTCGTCCAACCAAGAGGATCTGGCGAATTCCGGTGATTGGAGGGAGATCGTGGTCGGGAGGAGGAGAGTTTCGTCGTTCTTTTGTTTCTCCAAGGAGAGGTAAGCATTGTAGATTCTTTTGTAGTGTTATAGTGCTTTTTAGATGCGGGAATTCATGCCTAAAACCTACAATTAGGTGCTGTTTCTAGATGGGTTTAAGGTGATTGTAGATCTATCCTGCGTTCTGTCCTCGGGCAGATTAGATCCCTGAATTTAAGGCATAAATTTGAGAATTTTAGAGTCGTTTTCTGGGGGACCGGCTGTTGTGAAAGTTGTAGATAATCAAATTATATTTCAATGAAGATTGAAATCACTAAGTTTCGTTTATCTGTTTAAAAGTTATGGCTGTTTTACTTAGCGCTGTCCAATTTGTGTCGTGAATGGTACTGTTTATGTTCATCTGCAGATTAGAGGAACTTGAAGGCCGATTTAGATTTTCCGAATGCTTAGAAAAAGATGGAAAATTTCCTATAGTTTGGTAAAATGTATTCGTTTACTTGATTTGGAGTTGTAGAACTCAAGTTATGATTGTTATAAGGTTGCTGTTTATTTGAGTGGATTGCTATTTTTTGGTAAAATATATTCAATTACTTGATTTGGAGTTGTAGAACTCAAGTTATGATCGTTATAAGGTTGCTGTCTGTTTGAGTGGATTGCTGTTTTTTCAGGACTTAGGCGTGGGTCGCGGAGTCGTTGTAGTTATAAGTCTTGTGTTGCTCTATTGGCATGTTTTTGAGTGGAATGCATGTATTTGCAGGTGGTGTGACCCCGGGAGTGGCTTTAACTTCTCACCACACCGTTTCGAGAGGTTAAAGGCAAGTGTATTGTGGTCAATGTGGCTTGATTGCCTTATGATTTTGTATTGTTGTGATTCAACCGTTTGGTATGTTGGGATTGCCATGTCTTATTCTTGAATGTGATTAGATGAATATGAATTGTTAGGTTATGTATGTGGGAGTTAGTTATGGATCATGTATCTAATTATGGCTATGCAATTGTTAGAAATGAGTGTACTTGCAAATCTATTCATGTTTATGGCATATGTGCATTCATAATGGAAGAGGCAATCCATTCTGATGCGGGACTCTGTGCTCACATGTAGTGAGCACGAAAGACCTACCTCGTAGTCCCATCCACAGTTGTGAATGGGAGCGAGTCAGTAAGAGTAGGCGCCCTCCATGGGATGAAAGGGAATGAGGATGCACACTGACGGATGTGCATTCGGCAATACCGGTATGTGCTAAGAAAAAGAGCATAACATGAGCATGCATGATGCATTTCATGAGAATGTGAATGAAAAAGAGTGAATTGATCCTCACATGATTTAGGTCATGAAGTATATTCATATGTAGGTTACATGTTATTACCTTGTTTCCATTGCAATAAACTTTGCTGAGTGACGAACTCACGCTTGTGCTTTGTTGTTTTTATTTTAGGTACCTCCAGAGCGGCATTTCGATCGGGAGACAGGCTAGCATGCACTCACTCACATTGTTTTCATGTAGTTTAGCATGGTCACAATATCTTTTTAGAAGTGATGCTAAGTTGAAAGAACTTGATTTTTGAATAGGTAGCTAATAAGTAGTGGTGGTATGCTGGTTTACTCCCTTGGGTTTGTGATGTGGATACTTGTAGTTCTTCTTTAATTGCTCCATAATTATCGTTAAATATTATTGCTCTCTCATGTTAGTATGCTTATTGGGTCATGATGGTTAATCGATACCATGACCCTTTTATTATTTGTGCTTAGTCAGTCATGATGGTTAACGGATACCATGACCTGTTAATGTTATTGTTGATTTTAAATGCAACTGTTGTTATTTGGTTGTTACTGTTGTCTTGTGTGGTGACATTCTAGGCACACTAGGTGCCGGGGTGTTACATTTGATTTTTCAGGATAGCTGATGAAGCAACCACTAATGGTCTTTTCATTGAGCTTCTTTTCATGTGGATTGTACATACTTATTTCAGCTGGGCAACCCCAAACGTGCAGGTGCCTCAAGCTATGTTTCTTTCCAGTCCACATTTCATAAGAAGTCTTAGGAACTGACTTACTTGGAACCCTATTAAGCAAGTATATAGCAATCCTTAATGTGTGCATCCATAAAGATAAAGGCACATCACTGTAACTTAACATGCTCCTAACCATTTCTATGAGAGTATGATTCCGCCTTTCACCCATCCCATTTTGTTGAGGTGTTCCGGGCATTGTATATTGTGCACAAATGCCTCGGATTTCAAGAAACTTTGCAAATAGACTTAGACATTATCCACTTTCATCAAACTTTCCAAAATATTCAACAACTCTATCCAACCCTACCATCTTGATCTTCCTATCAAGCTGCCTTTCCATCTCATTAATGAACACCTCTAGGATACTCGTAGCTTGAGACTTTTCATGCAGCAAGTATAGATAACAATAACATGAGAAGTCATCAATAAAGCTGATAAAATACTTTTCACTGCCCTAGGAAGGAACATCAAATGGACCACAAATATCAGCGTATATTAACTATATCAGTTCACTATTCCTTGTAACTGGGTGCTTTGATATGTGTGAGGTTTGCTTGCCCCTTGATGCAATCTACACACACATTCCAGTCAACAAATCCAATTGAGCTAAAATTTCACTTTTCACCAACCTTAAACTTTTTCTTTGGATATATGACCCAATATTTTATACCACAAAAAAGCAGGACGTTCATTATATGCACTACGTTTGTTACCAATAATATGTTCAACATGAAACAGGGATTCAGAAAAATCAGCATTAAGATTTAAGTGGTATAAACCATCAATTAAAGTACCAGAACCATAATAGTACTTATTCTTATATAAAAAAAACATACCGTTGCCAATCGAAACTTAAAACTTAATATATCCAATTTTTCCACAGATACTAAATTTCTAGTACATTCGGGAACATAAATACATTCTTTTAGATCTGAGTGTAGACTATTATCAAGAATTATTCTTTAAGTCATAATCCCTTTAATTCGTGTCTTCATTATGTTCCCCATGTGTTGGATTTAAAGGTATCTCTGTGTAACATGTGAAACATGAGTAGTAGCACCAAAATCTACCCACCAGCTATTGCTAGGAACTTCAACAAGATTTGATTCAAAGCATACAGAAACATAATGTATACCTTGCTGTTCAAACCATTTCTTTCTTTTAGGGCAATCCTTCTAGAAATGACCAACCTTCTTGCAGAAGTAGCATCTCAGGTTCTTATGGATTTGGCACTAACTTGATGTGGAGTCTTGTCCTTCATTTTACCCTTATTTTCTGACTTTTCCTTGCTGCTACTTGCACCATTGTGTATTGTTAGATGGACAGAGTGATCCCTCACTTTCTTTAATCTTCTTTCTTCCTGAATCAATTGGGCTTTGCATTCCTGAAGGTTCCATTTTTCTTTTATGGTGTTATAATGCACCTGGAACGAGCCAAATTTAGGAGGTAGGAAGTTCATGATTAATTAGACCAGAAATGATTTACGTCCATTCCCATGGATGTTAACTTTGCGGCAATATTTGCCATGCAAATCACATGATCATGTATGTGAATAGACTAATCAAATTTCTTGGTCGTTAATTCACTCATAAGACTCCTAACTACAGACTTGTCTGTAATGTCTGGTTGAAAATATTCTTTTAGCTTCGGCATGAATTCCTTTGCATTATCAGTTTTAGGTAATGATGGCTTGACGTTTTCAGTAATCATTAAGCGCATCAAGTTCAAGCTTAACCTATTAGACCGTTCCCAAGCTTCATAAAGGGAAAGATCCTCATTAGTACTTTCATCCGTAATGTCTCTAGGCTTTTCGTTGAGAACTAATGCTAGATCTAAGTCCATGACACCTAGCTAAAACTGGATTTGTTTGGATCAGTCAACATAGTTCAACCCATTAAACATGACAAGCCCAAAACCCCAACTCATTAAGTTAATAGAAGCTGCAAATTTTTAAATATGTTCATAGATTAATATCTTGAGTAAATAAAACAGATTAATGTACGAATATACTTTGAGTGTGCATCTAAAAACATCTTTGGATGAAATTTAGACACATGGCTGGAATCAGTAATGATGCTAAAACAAACACCTTTAATAGATAATCAACTATACTCAAGTCAATGCACACGATATCTTTGGATAAACTAACAAATTGACCAAGCATATTGATTAAACTCTTTCATGTCACCAATTGTAAGCAATGGTCCACCTTTGGGTGACCTCCTAGCGTTACAATTCATGAACTCAACTGTTCATTATATTTTCTAATTAATAGCATCAAATAGAATATAAACAATTGAAATGCTCAATTAAATATCTATGATCCTTTTTAAGCAAGGCCACTTAGGTGACTAACATGCTCTCGATAATAAAAATATTTAATTGGCACGCCACTTTTAATTATGCTCATAAGAATAAATTGTGATCTTACGAACAAAAGAAAATTTCGTCTTTTAACATTACAAATAGGCACAAACATATTTCTTGCATATTATCCAAATAACAATATTAGAAATTAAATAACATTTTACTACTCTAAATAACATTACTACGATGAATCACATAATTGCAAATGCAATTTCACTTATGCACATTGAGAAAAAATAGAGCAATATATTTACCACACTACAATATGCAATAAAATATCATGAAAAGAAGCTTAATCAACCATAAATGAACAATGTAATGGTGAATCAAAAGTGCTAAAACCTTGCTCTAATACCAAATGTAAGATAAATTGCGAAAGTGTAACACCCCGGCATCGAGTATGCCTGAATGTTACCAAGCATAGACTAAACAACATCTAAATACCACAAATAAAGATAAATTACAGCAAAGGTGCAAATGCTAAAACCGAAAATTTCGGCAGCATCTCCTTTGTTTTTCCATGAATTGAAGCAACAACAATAATAAGGCATGATATAGCATGATAAAAGACATCTAAAACAGCAATAACAACTGGTATAGCATCACTTATGTCTAAAATAGGGAATTCAACCATTCCACAAATTATAACGAATCAAACGATGAACTTAAGCTCAAACCAAGCTGTCGGGACCCCGAATTTGCAAATCCGGACCCTCTGTGTATTCAACACTAGTCCAGGAACGCGCTAGTGCACACAGTCTTAACATCGGTAAATATCACAATCATACCATTCGATACTAATAAAGTACTTTATTTAAATAACCAACTGGTTACTCGACCTTATGGTCAAGTCACAAATGTACGCCTCGCAGGGCAAAACTTATTAAGAGAGAAATAGTAGCAGCGAAAAATAAGATAACTTCGTGGCGCCATCCAGTATACCACAGTAACCGATCGGGCTCGCTTCCCTAAGTAGACGGTTCCTCTTGGAGCTCCTCCTCCAAAGCTGGTGTAGTCTCCTCTTCAACTGGTGTTGTATGGTGGCAAGGGTGAGTACTTGGTACTCAGCAAGTCATGCACAGAATGCAAGCTAATATACTATATGCATGGCTTGGTACAAAGGAATAGCTCAAGGTATATTTGCAAAGAAACAAGATTTGACAAGTAGCATAAGTAGATTCGAAAGCAGTAGAAACAAGTATAGCATAGGTAACTTTTCAAGGAGTTTAGTAAACATCTTTCCCATCCTAATCCACATTTCCATCAACATCATTGTCAATCCAACCCAACCTTTCAAGTCCAAGTTATTTTTGAGAAAATCTAACCCTTGACTGTAATTCTAGCGATGTCCAATACCGTGGACACGGCTATTCGAATAGATTCTAAACTCTGCAGAGGTTATGCACTTTACCCACAAGATACAGTCAAACACCACAAAGGCGAAGTTCAGTAACAAAGTCTTTCGAAACTTCTAACAATACAAGTGGTCCTCCCGGTTATTGCACACTAACCCTTCCCTTAGCTAAGGCGAAGTCTAGGCCAATCAACCGTTAGATGGGTACTGGCCTCGGCCAGACGCCTCCCCGCACAACTTACACAAAGGGTGTAGTTGACCTCCTCGAGGTCCCACAGTGCACGTTATTAGCAACTTAGTCAACTAGGTCCGTCCCATTAGACATGTGGTTGCACGTTAGACCAGTTCAAAGGCTTGCAAGGTTAAGTCCTTAGGGTGACCAGGGCAAGACTACCCAAGAACCAAATCAACATCCCCAATGCCACAACCGCCCACCTGATTACTCTTGCCACATGCCAGGCCGAAAACTATTTATCAAACCCCGCTTGATTACCATGCACCACGTGCCATCAACATCACATGATACCTTTCCAAAATCGGTTCAATATATCATTAAGTCAATATTAGCATTTGATTGTCCAAAATCATGTCATGAGCACGAAAGTGTCTAAGCAAAGATACTACAACGGTCTAAACCCATGTTGGCAAGTTAATAATGTCCAACTAGTAAACCACAACTAGGGTTACAAGGGGTCATGGCACATACTTAGATAATCAAGGTGTCATACAAAGAAATTGGCATTTATCTAATTCCCCATATTTAAATAAAGTATTTTCTAATTGAACTAGCATGCAATAGGTTAAATCAAAATAGATTTCGAAATAGGATCAACATGGTCAAAGCACAACTTGCCTTCAAAAAGAACTTGTTCTTGGTCTTGAGTTGGATCCTGAGTCAATACTTCTCCTTCGAATCCTTCCGGCACTTCAACGTCTACTCGTAAAGCGTGCAAATAGCAATACACAAATAAACAATAGGCAAAAAGTGTCCAAACATCCAAATAAAATCCATAAACAGAGAGAACATAATTTTATGAATTTTTAGAAACTGGAATCACAAATTTGGAGTTAAAATGCAAAAGTTATGATTATTTAAAGTTTAAATAATCAATTAAATAATTTTACAGAGAAAAACTTTAGTCCAAAAATTAAATAAAATTCATATTTGGGTAGATCTGAATTTTATACAAATTTAGAAATTTGAATCACTCAAATCGGAGTTGAAACGCAAAAGTTATAAGCTTTTGAAGTTTTGAAATTCAAATCAATTATTAAACCGAATTATTAAATCATTTTCTTTTCGAAAAACATTTATTGCGTCAGCAGGACACGTGGACCAATCGGGTGACGACGCTGCGTGGCCTCGGGTCCACGGACCACAAGACGGTCTCGGCTCGGTCCACCGTGGGCTCTACCACGGCTCACGGCCGCCGAGGTGGGTCCTTCCGACACGCGGCCCCGCGTGTCGGCGCCACACGCGACGCTGCTGCGGACGGCACTGACCGCGATGGTCAGCCTTCCCGGACACGTGGCTCAATCTCGGCTGTTGATTTGGAAATCAACGGCCCAGATTAGATCTTGATCGGACGGTCAAGATCCAATCTACCGCTATGAACGTGGTTCAATCTAAGCCGTTGGATCTAGATCTAACGGTTGAGATTAGACCTGGAGATCAACACGTGATTCTTTACCGTGGGTGACGTGGACGAATCTGGACCGTGCGATGAAGATCCGACGATGGAAAAGCTTCGCGGGTCTGCGATGTCCACGGCGGAGCTCCGGCGGCCGGCGTTGAGAACGAAGACCACACCGACGGCGTTTCGGGCACGCTCCGGCGAAGTGGGTGGTCTCTTCTGGTGCGTCTCGAAGCGGGGATTCCGGATCTGGGCTCCTTCTCGGCAAAAGACGACGGACGGCGGCGGAAAACTACAAGAAATCGCGGCGGACACCTCCTCCAACTACTGGCGAAGCTCGCGGCCGACGGCGCTTGAGCGGCGTGGGTTGGAGCTACGGGTGCGCAATGAAACGGCGATCCCGACACGGTGGCGGCGCAATAAATAGGGCCTCGGCGCCCGGAACGCGCGAATCCGAGGTCCTCTCCGCTGCGGCGGCGAGTCCGGCGGCGACACGTTAGGGTGACGTGGCGCACGCGACACCGTTGGATCGAGATCCAACGGCGCGAAGTTTGGGTCCGGTCAGACTTGGGCGAGCTGGCTCGGTCGGGCTCGGGCTCGGTGGCGTGGCTCAATCGTGGCCGTTGGATCCGGATCCAACGGCCACGCTGATTAGGGTTCCGGCGGGTTCGGTTTGACCACGCGCGGTCGGGCTCGGTCGGACTCGAACTCGAGTCCGACTCGGGCTCGATCGGATGAACAAGAACTCGACTTCGGTTCGATTTTCCAGCGATTTAATATTTAAAATAATTTCCAGAAATTCATTTAATTCATTAAAATAGCAAATGACTCAGAAAAATTCCAGAAAAATTCTGGAAAATATTTTGGATCATTTTGGACTCAAATAAAATATTTCCAACAAAATTTTATTTGCAAAATTAAATTCTTTAATTATTTCAAAATGGAATAAATTCAAATAAATTCCAAATAAATCCAAATAAATTCCAGAAAATTCCAAAAATTCACCAAAGTGCCAAATCACTCATGAATTTAAGAAAAGCAAAATTTTGGGGTGTTACAAACCTCCCCCCTTAATAGAATCTCGTCCCCGAGATTCAGGGCTTACTACAGAATAGGCTTGGAAACTCTTTCCTCAAATCCTCTTCGCGTTCCCAAGTTGCTTCACTCTCCGTGTGGTTGCTCCACTGTACTCTACAGAAACGGGTTGACTTATTTCTGGTCTCTCGATCCATAGTGTCCAAAATCTTTACGGGATGTTCCTTATAAGTCAAATCCTCTTGCAACTCAATTGATTCTAGCGGCGTCTGCTCCTCAGGTACTCGGAGACACCTCTTCTACTGGGACACATGGAATACGTCATGTACTCCTGTTAACGACTGTGGCAACTCCAGCTGATAAGCAACTTCGCCTCTGCGGCTCAAAATCTTAAATGGTCCAACATAACGGGGTGCGAGTTTCCCCTTTGGCATGGAGCCTCTTAACTCCCCTGAGAGGCGTGACTCTGAGATACACGAAATCTTCTGGTTCGAAATTCAGGTCTCGGCGACGGTTGTCAGCATAACTCTTCTGTCGTGATTGGGCTATTTTCAACCTTTCCCTAATCATGGCAATCTGCTCTTCAGCCTCTTGAAGAATATCAGGCCCGAAGACACGGCGCCACGGCCTCATTCCAATTCAATGGCGTCCGACAGGTCGACCATACAAAGGCCTCAAAAGGTGACATCTCAGAACTAGCCTCGATAACTATTGTTGTAATCGAACTCGGCATACGGCAAACTCTTATCCCAAGAGGTAGCATAAGCCAATGCACAAGCTCTTAACATATCCTCCAGATCTGGTTGACTCTTTCTGCCTGGCCATCCGTCTGTGGATGATAAGTCGCATGAAGTTCAAACGGGTTCCCATGGCTTCATGCAACTTATTCTAACCTTGAGGTAAATTGGGTACCTTCGTCGATACAATCCTCTTTGGCACTCCGTGCAAACAGACGATCCTGATCATGTACAACTCTGCCAATTTATCCCCCGAGTAAGTGGTCTTCACGGGGATAAAATGGGCTACTTTGGTCAAGCGATCCACTATAACCCATATGGAGTCATAACCTCCTTGAGTCTTAGGCAAACCGGTAATGAAATCCATCCCGATTTCCTCCCACTTCCACTCAGGTATTTTCGATGGTCGTAGCAATCCTGCTGGTCTCTGATGCATTGCCTTGACTCTCTGGCATACGTCGCACAATGCAACATGCTCGGCTACTTCACGCTTCATGCTCGGCCACCAGAATCTCTCCTTCAGATCCTGATACATCTTGGCGCTTCCAGGATGAATTGAGTACTTGGAGTCATGGGCTTCTTCCAAAATCAGTTGCTTTAACTCCTTCTTGTTAGGCACACAAATCCGATCCGTCATCCATAACGTGCCTTGCTCATCCAACTTGAAGTCCTCTGCCTTGCCTTCCTCCTTGATGGACTTAATCCTGCGGATCTTGTCATCATCTTTCTGTCCTTCTCGGATCTGGTCCTCTAGAGTAGGTTTTACTTCCAATGCGGCCAAGAATCCGCTAGGTACAACCTCAATCTTCATTTTCTGAAAATCCTCACATAACTCATCCTGACTTGTGGCTAGCAACGTACTCACGGTATGGCTTTTCCGACTCAGAGCATCGGCTACTACGTTGGCCTTCGCAGGATGGTAATGGATTCCAACATTGTAGTCCTTGATCAACTCTAACCATCTCCTCTGCCTCATGTTCAGATCCGACTGGGTGAATATGTATTTAAGGCTCTTATGATCCGTATACACTTCACATCTGTTTCCAATCAGATAGTGACGCCATATCTTCAAGGCATGCACTACGGCAGCTAACTCTAGGTCATGTGTCGGATAATTTTCCTCATGCGGCCTCAACTGCCTTGATGCATAAGCGACGACCTTTCCATTCTCGCATCGACACATCCAAGTCCTTGGCGCGATGCGTCACAATAAATATCGAAGCTTTGATTAACATCCGGTAGAACTAACACCGTGCCGATGTCAATCGCTTCTTCAGCTCTGAAATCCTTCCTCACATTCCGACGTCCATGCAAACTTCTTCTCCTTCTTCGGCAATTGCGTAAGGGTTTCGCAATTGTCGAAAAGCCTTCAATGAAAGCGGCGATAGTATCCTGCCATTCCAAGGAAACTCGGATCTGGGTCACGATCTTCTACGCTCCCAATGTAACACGCCTTCTACCTTGCTTGGATCTACTGGCGACTCCTTCGCGGTCATTACATGTCCAAGAAACTCCACCTTATCCTTCCAAAATTCACACTTACTAAACTTGGCGAAGAGTTGCTGTTCCTCGAGCTTTTCCAAAACTCGCCTCAAGTGTTCTGACATGTTCATCCTCTGTTTTGGAGTAGATTAGGATATCATCTATGAACACGACAACAAACTTGTCCAAATATTCCATGAACACCTTATTCATCATATTCATGAAATATCTTTGGCGCATTTGTCAGACCAGAAGGACATAATCAGAACTCGTAATGTCCATATCTTGACGAGAATGCAGTCTTGGGATATCTTACGATCGGATCTTCAATCGATGGTATCCCGATCTTAGATCAATCTTGGAGAAAACTCCGGCTCCTCTCGGTGATCAAACAAATCATCAATCCTGGGTAGCGGATACTTATTCTTCACGGTGACTTCATTGAGTGCACGATAGTCGATGCACATCCTGAAACTCCCGCCCTTTTCTTGACGAACAGAATCGGGGCTCCCACGGCGACGAACTCGGTCGATAAATCCTTTCTCCATTAACTCTTCTAACTGCTTTCTTCATCTCTACCAACTCCTCGGTGGACATCCGATAGGGTCTCTTTGCTATTGGTGCTGTACTGTACAAGCTCTATCACAAACTCTATGTCCCCTGTCAGCGGCATACCGTAGATCTTCAGAAAAACATCCGGGTACTCATTCACTATCGAGACATCCTCTATGCAGATTGCCTTGGTACTGTTAACCATCAACTGTCCATCTCTAATCTGCGGTGGCTTGAAATTCCACTTTCTTCCCACGGGCTCTCAATCGAGATAGTCCTTCGCCCACAATCCAATACGGCCTTGTGCTTGGATAACCAATCCATTCCCAATATGACGTCTAAGGTCCGGGTTTCCAAAATAATAAGGTTTGCTAGGAACTCTATTCCATCTATTAGTATTCTCACCGGAACATCCTACTTTCGCTCGGAGTTCGGAACCAGGGGTTTGAACTAAAAGCATGCATCTAAGTCTTGCAATCCTCAAATCATTTCTAGTAGCAAAGCCTTGCGAAACAAACGAATCTGAAGCTCGAGTCAAACAAAATTGTTGCAGGTATTGAGTTAACAAGTAACTTACCCAAGACGACGTCAGTAGCATTCTGCAGGTGCATCTGCGGTGACATGGTTGACTCGGCCTCTCACCACGATGCAGGGTGTGGTTCCTGATCTTTGGCGTCCTAGCCGGGTGGTTCCTAGATTGAAGCGAACGGGGTCACTCCTGCTGTCTTCTTTGGACAGCTGTTGGCAAAGTGTCTGGCTCGTTGCGCTTGTAGCGGCGTCTCACTTGTTCCTTCTTGTTGCACGGAGTAGTGTTTCTAGCGGGGCTGGGTCCGGTAGTTACGATTGATGTGTCTTGGTGCCGGTGACGGTGTCCTTGTAGCATTCTCGTGGCTGGAATCGAAAAATTGATTTGGTGCAACTCTCGACGCCGTTGCGTTCACTGGCGTGACCCTTCTTTGTTGCATCCTGCGCTTCCTGTTCTCATCCAGTTCCTTGCGCTTGTCCTCAAGAATAAGCGCCTTATTCACTAATTCTTGGAAATCTGGAAAGGTGTGGGTGATCAATCCTACTTGCAATCCTGAGTTAAGTCCCTTCATAAAAAGAGACTGTCTGGCTTTATCTGTCGCTACATCCTCAGGTGCGTAGCGTGCTAGCTGTGTGAACTTGTTCAGGTAGTCAGCCACTGGCTGATTACCTTGCTTCAGTGCTCTGAACTCCTCCTTCTTAAGATCCATGATTCCTTCAGGCACGTGATACTGACGGAATGCAGCTGTGAACTCTTCCCAAGTGATATCTTGAGGGTTCTCTTGCGTGTACGAAGTTCTCCCACCATTCAATTTGTTCCTTCCAACTGATGAGAAGCGTAGAGTACCTTCTCATTTCCTATGCATTGAGCTATGTGTAGCTTCCTCTCGATTGACCTTAACCAATCATCGGCTTCCAATGGATTGGCATTCCCAGAGAAAGTGGGTGGGTGAGTCCTCATGAACTCTGACAGTCTTGTATTCTGGCGTTGTCCCTGATTGACTTGATTAGCTGTGGCCTGAGCAGTGACGTGTTGCATTTGTTGCATCATAGCATGCATCAACTGTAACACCCCCAAAATTTTGCTTTTATTGAATTCATGTGTGATTTGGCACTTTGGTGAATTTTTGGAATTTTTTGGAATTTATTTGGATTTATTTGGAATTTATTTGAATTTATTCCATTTTGAATTAATTAAAGAATTAAACTTTGCAAATAAAATTTTGTTGGAAATATTTTATTTGAGTCCAAAATGATCCAAAATATTTTCCAGAATTTTTCTGGAATTTTTCTGAGTCTTTTGCTATTTTTAATGAATTATTGGGAATTATTTTAAATATTAAATCGCTGGAAAATCAACTTGGGTCGAAATCTTGTTCATCCGATCGAAGTCGAACCGAAGTCGGACTCGAGTCCGACCGAGCCGATTGACTCGACCAAACCAGTTCCCAACCCTAAGCGATCCCGACCGGTTGGATCAAGATCCAACGGCCGAGATCCGCCCGTCTGCACGGTTCGAGCCGTATCGGCCGGATCCGATCGCGTCCACGCGATCGTGGCCGTTGATCGTGCCACGTGGGCGGCCGTGCGTCGTCGTCTCGCCCGACTCGAAGCCGGAGAGCTCCGCCGTGACCGGCGCAGACACGGCTAGGGTTCCGATTTGCACGCACGCCGAGGCCGTATTTAAAGCGTGAGACGCCCCCGAGGTTGCCCTCATCCGTGGCGCACCCGTTCCCCAAGCCATCTCGCCGAGCCGCCGCTTTGCCGTGCACGAGCTCGCCGGAGTTGGAACCTCTGGCGCAGCGGTTTACCGCCGATTCCGCCAGACGTCGTCTTCCGCCGAGAAGGAGCCAGATCCGGAATCCGTGACGGTGACGCACCGAGGAGGACTCATCTCGCCGGAGCAACCCCGAAACGCCGTCGGGCTCGTCGTCGTTCTCATCTCCGGTGGTCTTGCTCCGCCGCGTCGCCATCGACCTCGCGAGCTCTGTGGACCGTCCGATCTTGATCGTGCGGTTGAGGTGAGTTCACGTGTTCCAAACCCGATTAGATCTGGACCGTTGGATCAAGATCCAACGGCCCACGATCGCCACGTGCCGTAGTAGTGCTGTTATAGGATTAGATCTGGACCGTCCGATCTAGATCGAACGGCCCACGATCATCGAGTAGATTCAACGTGTTAACACTGGATCTAATCGCTGCCGTCGAATTTCAAATCAACGGCCGAGATTGCGCCACGTGTCGGGAAGCCTGACCGTCGCCGCGGCCGCCGCCCACGGCGCTGGCGTGCAGACGCCGACACGCGGCCCGCGTGTCGAGGTCCCACTGCCGCGACCGTGCGGCCGAGCCCCGCTGACGTCAGCAATGACGTCGCCCGAGTGGTCCCACATGTCAGTCTCACGTGAGCCGTGGACCGGGTCCACGGTAGACCCAAGCCGAGCGTGGACCGAGTCCATGGACCGGCTGACGTCAGCAGACCAATCCAGTGCTGCCACGTGTCCATGCTGACGCAATAATTAATTTCCGAAAAAAGAAAATGATTTATTAATTCGAAATATTGATTCAAATTTTGTTTCAAACTTCAAACGCTTATAACTTTTGCGTTTCAACTCCGATTTGAGTGATTCAAATTTCTAAATTTGTATAAAATTGAGATCTACCTAAATATGAATTTTATTTAATTTTTGGACTAAAGTTTTTCTCTGCAAAATTATTTAAATGATTATTTAAACTTTAAATAATCATAACTTTTGCGTTTTAACTCCAAATTTGACGATTCCAGTTTCTAAAAATCCATAAAATTATGTTCTTTCTGTTTATGGATTTTATTTGGATGTTTGGACACTTTTTGCCTATTGTTTATTTGCGTATTTGCTATTTGCACGCTTTACGAGTAGACGTTGAAGTGCCGGAAGGATTCGAAGGAGAAGTATTAACTCAGGATCCAACTCAAGACCAAGAACAAGTACTTTTTGAAGGCAAGTTGTGCTTTGACCATGTTGATCCTATTTCGAAATCTATTTTGATTTAAACTATTGCATGCTAGTTCAATTAGAAAAATACTTGGTTTAAACATGGGGTTAGATAAGTACCAATTTCTTTGTATGACACCTTGATTATTTAAGTATGTGCCATGACCCTTGTCACCCTAGTTGTGGATTACTAGTTGGACATTATTAAATTGCCAACCTGGGTTTAGACCGTTGTAGTATCTTTGCTTAGACACGCTACGTGCTCATAACATGATTTTGGATAATCAAATGTTAATATTGACTTAATGATATATTGAACCTGTTTTGGAAAAGTATCATGTGATGTTGATGGCACGTGGTGCATGGTAATCAAGCGGGGTTTGATAAGCGATTTCGGCCAGGGGCATGTGGCAAAGAGTAATCAGGTGGGCGGTTGTGGCATTGGGAGTGTTGTTTTGGTTTTGGGTAGTCTTGCCCTGGTCACCCTAAGGACTTAACCTTGCAAGCCTTTGAACTGGGTCTAACGTGCAACCACATGTCCAGTAATGGGACGGACCTAGTTGACTAAGTTGCTAATAACGTACTGTGGGACCTCGGGAGGTCAACTACACCCTTTGTGTAAGTTGTGCGGGGAGCGCATCGAGTGAGGCCAGGTACCCATCTAACGGTTGATTGGCCTAGACTTCGCCTTAGCTAAGGGAAGGGTTAGTGCGCAATAACAGGAGGACCACTTGTATTGTTAGAAGTTTCGAAAGACTTTGTTACGGAACTCGCCTTTGTGGTGTTTTGTATCTTGTGGGTAAAGTGCATAACCTCTGCAGAGTATAGAATCTATTCGAATAGCCGTGTCCGCGGTATTGGACATCGCTCGGGAATTACAGTCAAGGGTTAGATTTTCTCAAAAATAACTTTGGTTTGAAAGGTTGGGTTGGTTTAATAATGAAGATGATGGAAATATGGTTTAGGATGGGGAAAATGTTTATTAAACTTCTTGAAAAGTTATTTATGCTTTACTTATTTCTCTTTGCTTTCGAATCTACTTATATTACTTGTCAAATGTCAAGCATCGCAAATATACCTTGAGCTATTCCTTTGTACCAAGCCATGCATATAGTATATTAGCTTGCATTCTGTGCATGACTTGCTGAGTACCAAGTACTCACCCTTGCCTCAATACAACACCAGTTGAAGAGGAGATTGCACCAGCTTTGGAGGAGGAACTCCAAGAGGATCCGTCTACTTAGGGAAGCGAGCCGGTCGGTTGCACTGTGGTATCTTGGATGGCGCCACTAAGCTTATTTGATTTTTCCGCTGCTATTATTTCTCTTTTAATAAGTTTCGCCTTGTAGGCATACATTTGTAACTTGACCATAAGGTCGAGTAACTGATTTAGTTATTTAAATAAAGTACTTTGATAATATCGAATGGTATGATTGTGATATTTACCGATGTTAAGACTGTGTGCACTAAGCGGCGTTCCTGGACTAGTGCTGAATACACAGAGGGTCGGATTTGCAAATTCGGGGTCCCGACATCAATCGAGTCCGAGCAATGAGAAAAGCTTCAAATTACTGTGCATATCAATGGCGATCTTTGGTGCTCCATCATTGGGGTTTCTGTGGCGAGAACCACTTCCATTACTCCCAAAGTTTCCGCGGGTGTTCACCATCTGTCGATTTGCTCTAAGTTTTTAGAGATGAGAGGGAAACAAGAATAGACAAGTAATATGGAACTTAGGCGGGGCGAAAGGTGTACTTTAAGGTCCAACTTTATTATTGATATTAATAACTTGGCATGGTTGCTTACAATGCCTAAGGGCCTTGGAACACATACGCACACTCAAGAAACAATGAAAATCCAAATCGAACTAACACTGAGTCTAACACCTAAAGGGTGACTCTTTACTCTAAGACGCGACTCGGCGAAGGAGTCTCACTATAGAACCTACGTTCACTCATCGAAAACCTCCACGGCCTGGAGTACGGATCTTTGCGGCATAGGCGCGAAACGATTGCCATGTCCAAAGAATCGTGTCATCCGTGGTAGTCGAAGAAGCGGTGTCCTCATCGAGATCTCGACTCCTCGGATCTGGCTCGTAGCTCGAAATCGGCTCTGGCTCCGGTCCGCATACAAGGCCATCTCCAACTCGTCAATCCTTCGCAGAAGGTGTGACACATACTCTTGAGCTTCCGCCATCTGTTATTCTCTGTTGTGATCTCCTTGCGGGCCTTCAGAGCTCCTTGCTTGTATCATCAGTACATCCTCCTGGCGACAACAAGTCGTGCCAAGCTGTGTAACCATGGCATCCTCATCCTGAATCGCCTTGGTCAAGAAGGTTATTCTTGCGGGGTGATAACGGAACACCGTGCTCTCCAACTCTCTGGCGTAGATACGGGTAATGTGCCGCATTGCTCGTCGTGATACTTCTTGGATACCCATCTGCATTGTAGATCTCTGGCGGTCACGGTGTATCGAGGCGATTGCACTGGCCCTTCTTCCTAGCAGGTACCTCAATCTTCACGTCACAAGCCTTGATCAATCCTCGCTTGTCTGATCACTTCCACTTGGTATTGCGGCTTCTCAAAATCTCAGAGTTTGAAGCATATGCCAAAGTTCATGGCGTGACCAACTCCCAGATCAACGTAGTTGAACTCTCCCTCCATCTGTCACAAGAGCGCTTACGTAAGAACTCGAAATTTTCAAATCGTGACAAGGTAAGGAAAAATTCAGCAAGAGACAAGAAAAGAGAGAAGGGGATAAGTCGAGATGTCATTTCTTGTCTTGACAAACTTTTAGCTTTAGAAAATAGGTTTTATCCTCACTACGACCATTCTAGCTTAGGGTTGAGCCTACGGTCAGTATGGCTCTGATACCACCTCTATCGGGACCCCGAATTTGCAAATCCGGACCCTCTGTGTATTCAACACTAGTCCAGGAACGCGCTAGTGCACACAATCTTAACATCGGTAAATATCACAATCATACCATTCGATACTAATAAAGTACTTTATTTAAATAACCAACTGGTTACTCGACCTTATGGTCAAGTCACAAATGTACGCCTCGCAGGGCAAAACTTATTAAGAGAGAAATAGTAGCAGCGGAAAATAAGATAACTTCGTGGCGCCATCCAGTATACCACAGGCAACTGACTGGGCTCGCTTCCCTAAGTAGACGGTTCCTCTTGGAGCTCCTCCTCCAAAGCTGGTGTAGTCTCCTCTTCAACTGGTGTTGTATGGTGGCAAGGGTGAGTACTTGGTACTCAGCAAGTCATGCACAGAATGCAAGCTAATATACTATATGCATGGCTTGGTACAAAGGAATAGCTCAAGGTATATTTGCAGTAAACAGCATTTGACAAGTAGCATAAGTAGATTCGAAAGCAGTAGAAACAAGTATAGCATAGGTAACTTTTCAAGGAGTTTAGTAAACATCTTTCCCATCCTAATCCACATTTCCATCAACATCATTGTCAATCCAACCCAACCTTTCAAGTCCAAGTTATTTTTGAGAAAATCTAACCCTTGACTGTAATTCCCGAGCGATGTCCAATACCGTGGACACGGCTATTCGAATAGATTCTAAACTCTGCAGAGGTTATGCACTTTACCCACAAGATACAGTCAAACACCACAAAGGCGAGTTCCCGTAACAAAGTCTTTCGGAAACTTCTAACAATACAAGTGGTCCTCCCCGGTTATTGCACACTAACCCTTCCCTTAGCTAAGGCGAAGTCTAGGCCAATCAACCGTTAGATGGGTACTGGCCTCGGCCGATGCGCTCCCCGTACAACTTACACAAAGGGTGTAGTTGACCTCCTGAGGTCCCACAGGTACGTTATTAGCAACTTAGTCAACTAGGTCCGTCCCATTACAGACATGTGGTTGCACGTTAGACCCAGTTCAAAGGCTTGCAAGGTTAAGTCCTTAGGATGACCAGGGCAAGACTACCCAAAGAACCAAATCAACATCCCCAATGCCACAACTGGCCCACCTGATTACTCTTGCCACATGCCCCGGTCGAAAACTATTTATCAAACCCCAGTTGATTACCATGCACCACGTGCCATCAACATCACATGATACCTTTCCAAAACTGGTTCAATATATCATTAAGTCAATATTAGCATTTGATTGTCCAAAATCATGTCATGAGCACGAAAGGTGTCTAAGCGATACTACAACGGTCTAAACCCATGTTGGCAAGTTAATAATGTCCAACTAGTAAACCACAACTAGGGTGACAAGGGGTCATGGCACATACTTAGATAATCAAGGTGTCATACAGCAAATTGGCATTTATCTAATTCCCCATATTTAAATAAAGTATTTTCTAATTGAACTAGCATGCAATAGGTTAAATCAAAATAGATTTCGAAATAGGATCAACATGGTCAAAGCACAACTTGCCTTCAAAAAGTACTTGTTCTTGGTCTTGAGTTGGATCCTGAGTCAATACTTCTCCTTCGAATCCTTCCGGCACTTCAACGTCTACTCGTAAAGCGTGCAAATAGCAATACACAAATAAACAATAGGCAAAAAGTGTCCAAACATCCAAATAAAATCCATAAACAGAGAGAACATAATTTTATGAATTTTTAGAAACTGGAATCGTCAAATTTGGAGTTAAAATGCAAAAGTTATGATTATTTAAAGTTTAAATAATCAATTAAATAATTTTACAGAGAAAAACTTTAGTCCAAAAATTAAATAAAATTCATATTTGGGTAGATCTGAATTTTATACAAATTTAGAAATTTGAATCACTCAAATCGGAGTTGAAATGCAAAAGTTATAAGCTTTTGAAATTTTGAAATTCAAATCAATTATTAAACCGAATTATTAAATCATTTTCTTTTTCGGAAAAACATTTATTGCGTCAGCAGGGACACGTGGACCAATCGGGTGACGACGCGTGGCCTCGGGTCCACGGACCCGGCGCACGGTCTCGGCTCGGTCCCAGTGGGCTCGACCGCCACTCACGGCCGCCGACAGTGGGTCCTTCGACACGCGGGCCCCGCGTGTCGGCGTCTACACGCGACGCTGCGTGGATGGCAGCGACCGCGACGGCCAGCCTTCCGGACACGCGTGGCTCAATCTCGGCCGTTGATTTGGAAATCAACGGCCCGGATTAGATCTCGGCTAACGGCGCTTGGAAAACAACTCCATTGATACGGACCGTTCGATCTTGATCGGACGGTCAAGATCCAATCTACCGCTATGAGCGTGGTTCAATCTAAGTCGTTGGATCTAGATCTAACGGTTGAGATTAGACACGAGATCAACACGTGATTCTTTACCGTGGGTGGCGTGGGCGAATACGGACCGTGCGATGAAGATCCGACGGTGGAAAAGCTTCGCGTCTGCGATGTCCACGGCGAAGCTCCGGCCCGGCGTTGAGAACGAAGACCACACCGGCGGCGTTTCGACGCGCTCCGGCGAAGTGGGTGGTCTCTTACGGTGCATCTCAAGCGGGATTCGGATCTGGGCTCCTTCTCGGCGGAAGACGACGGACGGCGGCGGAAAACGGCGCAAACCGCGGCGGACACCTCCTCCAACTACGGCGAGCTCGCGCGGGCTGACGGCGGCGGCTTGAGCAGCGTGGGTTGGAGCTACGGGTGCGCAATGAAACGGCGATCCCGACACGGGTGGCGGCGCAATAAATAGGGCCCTCGGCGTGGTAAACGCAGCGAATCCGAGGTCCTCTCCGTTCTGGCGCGAGTCCGCGGCGACACGGTTAGGGTGACGTGGCACGCGCACAGCCGTTGGATCGAGATCCAACGGTGCGCGAGTTTGGGTCCGGGTCGGACTCGGGCGAGCTGGCTGGCTCGGTCGGGCTCGGGCTCGGTGACGTGGCTCAATCGTGGCCGTTGGATCTGGATCCAACGGTCACGCGGTTAGGGTTCCGGGCGAGCGGGTTCGGTTTGACCACGGGCGCGGTCGGGCTCGGGTCGGACTCGAACTCGAGTCTGACTCGGGCTCGGTCGGATGAACAGTAACCGACTCGGTTCGATTTTCCAGCGATTTAATATTTAAAATAATTTCCAGAAATTCATTTAATTCATTAAAATAGCAAATGACTCAGAAAAATTCCAGAAAAATTCTGGAAAATATTTTGGATCATTTTGGACTCAAATAAAATATTTCCAACAAAATTTTATTTGCAAAATTAAATTCTTTAATTATTTCAAAATGGAATAAATTCAAATAAATTCCAAATAAATCCAAATAAATTCCAGAAAATTCCAAAAATTCACCAAAGTGCCAAATCACTCATGAATTTAAGAAAAACAAAATTTTGGGGTGTTACACAAGCCATACACCAAGTTTCATGGCACTATTCATTATTATCATGACTCCAAATGATTAAACTGTCTATAAGTGTGAAGCTACGTGTAGAAGTGTAGCTAATGCCCTTTCCCGCATGCCGGTTTCATGGTACCTAAAAACAACATAAAACACAAGCGTGAGTTCATCACTCAGCAAGTATATTGCAATGATACCAAAACAATAACAACTCACATACATACTTAATGTCATTCACATAACCTGAGAATCAACTCATAAACTTCATTTATGCTCTTATATAACACCATCATAAATATCCCAAATAAACATCTTCATATGCATTTCATAGAACATAATAATCATCTCATAAACCACTTCATTCATGCAATGCAATGCACATATCTCTCTGAAGCACATACCGGTATTGCCGAGTGCACACCCGTCGGCGTGCACCCCCTTTCCCCTTCACATCCCGAAGATGGAGGGTGCATACTCTTACTGACTCGCTCCCATGCGCAATCGTGGATGAGACTACGAGGTAGGTCTTTCGTGTTCACTACGTGTGAACACAGAGGCCCGCATCAGCATGGGACGCCTCTTCTATTATGAATGCACATAGGACATAAACATGTAAATATTGGAATAAACATTTAATACAACGAAATCATGATCAATATGAAATCATGTTCATCATGTCATAGGCAAACATCAATCATGGCATCATATCATAAAACATGTGTAAACCATCTCATATTCAAACATTACGGCTCCCTAAGCCGCAACCACTACAATACACTTGCCTTAACCGCGGGCGACGGGTTGGCGAGAGGATGAGGGCACTCCCGAGGTCACACCACCTGCACATAAATTCCACACACTCAAACCATGCCCTCAAAACAGTACACAATCGCTCATCTACCCCGACTTCGCAAACTACTCCCAAAGCCGAAAAACAGAGAATCTGTCCCCCGGGACAGCAAGCTTCAAACTAGCGTAACTTGAGTTCTAGGTCTCCAACATAAGTAAACGAGTACATCATCGCGAAGCTTAGGAAATTTCCTAGCTTTATCTAAGCATTGGGAAAAGCTGATTCGGCCTCTAAAATTGTTTAATCTACAAAACATTACGTTCTTTCCCAATTACGTCACAGATTTGAACACGTTCGGTAAAACGTCCATAACTTTCAAACGGCTGGGCAGAATTGGACGTTCTTGGTGTCCAATTAAAGGTATTGAAGTTATCTACAACTTCCTCAATAGGAGACTGACGAAATTCCGAATCTAAAATCGCGAAAACTCAAACCCTAGGTCGAGTGCACAATCTGCCCGATACAGATAATTAAGAAACCTCTAGTTTTCATCCAATCTACCCAATCACAGCACCACCACTTGATCTAAAAGCATCAAATCAACCTCTAGAAAAGCACCTAGACCATCCCCAAGGATCACCCATACCATACCTCTGCCCGACGAACGCCGAACGCCGAAATCCTTCCTCCCGGGTTCCCCGATCGTCTTCCTCGCGCCAGAACCGCCGGATCTCCTCGTCGCGAAGCTTTCCGAGGGGAAGAACAGCGGGGTGGCGAGGTGAGGGGCTCCCCTAGGGCAGCAAGGAGGGTGGGGAGGGGGTGGAGGGGGTGGTGGCGCAAGGGAAGGGGAGGGGAGGCGCACGGCAAGAGGGCAAGGTGGGGGGCGGCGGCTAGGTGGGAGAGGGGGATGAGGGGCGGCTAGGGCAGGGGTGAGGCACCACAAGAGCAGGGGGGCCACCCAAGGCCCCCTCATGGGCCCAAATTCCTGCCCACTAAAGCCCATGACTCATCCCCTTGGGCCCAAACTCCCTTGGAGAGGCCCAAACTCCCGAAATCGGCCCGGAAACGCGATTAACCTTCATAACGTAAAGTTTTAACCTCCGATTTCACATTTTATAATGTCACATTCTCTAATTTCACCTTTTACGGTGTCCCGACATCCCGTAGTGTCACATTCCCCCCCCCTTAAACAGGATTCGACCTCGAATCCGAAGAACACCAAAATCAACAACAAAGTCCCCAAGGGACAAAAGTCTTCTTTGCAACAAAAAACATTCAGACAAAGACTCAAACTGGAACAAACGACAAGCGAGTTCTCAAAACCAACACTAGCGAGAAAATGTTGATTTAGCTCAACAGAGTGCAACCTCTCACGGTTCCACCTTCACTTCAATTCCCAAATAGACCACGAAAGAAAACGGTCTCACACTCCTCATTCCATACATTCCTTGGCACTAACGTGCCCGATCCCTTTAATCGAAACTACTCTCCAGAAGAACACGGTACCAGCCTCTAGAACCCTCTTCATCTCCCACGCACAAACGTGTTTTCACACCTCAACCTCTCTACTGTGGTTCGCCGTATTCAAGGCGACGACGAACCAGGTGAGACGTAAACTCCAAGACCACCAACTATTTGAACAAACGAGGTTAAAACCTTGTAAAAGATTGATCTTTTACAAAAGACCAATACCCAACACTACCACCGAAAGGAAAGGCCTACTTTACAACTAGGGTCCTTAAAACCCGCAAGAAACAGTAACAACCGAACAAAATCTCTACGGTTGACACAACCTCGCTCAACCTCAGCGACAGAAAGATCCAATTCATTCTAAAAAGGAAAAACAATTACTAGCAACCACCAAGTGGTCCACTAATAATTTAATCAACCCCACCTAGGAACACATCAATGACACAATTCTCCAAGAAGGTTTGGATTGAGTCATACACAACCTTCCTTTACTCTTCACTTTTAAACTGTTTACGATCAACTACTAGCAACATCTAATAGCTTAGGTCATTAACAACCCGCACTAGATTCCTCTTTCTAAGAAGGCCTTGCCCTTACAATCTTCCACTCAAAGGACCAAAACAAGAGCAAAATCCTTAAATGAGCTCAACTACGAACCATAAACCCCATTGATCCACATACAACAACTCGAACCCCAAAGCGCTGAACCACTTTGGCAAGAATTCGGCAATATCCAAAGAGCACTCATTTTTTTTCTCTAAAAAACAAAACTCAAATCTCAAATCAATGCGATACATTTCGCATCGGGGAGCACTCAAACAAAAGAGAGACTCCACATAATTCTTTGACAGAAGTTCTCAACAACCAAAACATCTCAACTCGCTTTCACCAAAGCTAAACTTCTCATTTTCACCAAAATCAACATTTTGAAAGGGAACCATTTCTCAAATCACACACAAGAATCCACAACCAACACAGTATCTCTCAAAGAGAGGGAAACTCAAATCTGTAACATAACCAAAATTCCAGCATTTATCCATTCTTCATTTTCATGCTAGAAAGCACAGGAAATTTCGATGCCTGACATGAATGTAATCTTTTCAAGAGCACTCCGAATTAGTCATATATTCATATATGACTTTCTCACCGACCTGGCTCATTAACTCTTTTATGATAAACATCGCAATTTACCTAAAAGCAAAATTTTGGAAGAGAACATCGACTCCAAAGTTAAACATCTGCACACGCAACCGCCACAAATTTTCTCAAAGAGAAAGGGAAACTCATTTCAAAAAGGGAACACTTCCCTAACAACATCACTTATAAAACATTCATAAAATCCTCCTTGTGAAACACTTGCAAACACCACACACAATTTCAAAAATAACTCCAACTCTTGCCAAATAGAGGTGCAAATTAAATATCAAGAATCTCCAACACAACCCGCTATGTCCATCTGCTTCCTTTAAAATTTATTCCAAAGATAATTCAGTGCGAACGCAAAGGGGCGCGATCCACTCAAAGACTTTTGGGTGTAAAACCATACTCATAGCATAAACTAAGCAAATTAGCTAAAACCAAATATTGGCACCAATCACTACGAGTTTAGGGAAACTCTGAAACACAACAAAAGGAACACTTTGACCGAAAGCATTCAACCAAGATAGCAAACAACCGAACCAGTCCAAAAGATTTTAAACACAAGTTCAACATAGATACAACCACCTCTAGTGTTCCACTATGCTTTCCATTAAAAACTTCAAGAATCACTATTTACTCCTTGAGAAGCCCCATCATAATTCAACCAAAAATTACATGACAAGTTCTTTCTCTAGTTACCTTTCCCAACTCTTATTAATAAAATCTATGATGATTAGACATCCAACCAGTACTACCTCATCATGATCCCCACAGACCAACACATCATATAACAACGTGTTATATATTTCAAACATAGTACTTCAACATATACTTAAGCATGATCAACCTATCAATTTTATACTATCCATACGTCAAAATCTTGACAATTGAAACTTGTTCAATCAATAAAATGACTTCAACAAATAAGTATTATCTCTACAAGATAAAATTAGTAAATAGGATTCTAAGATATGCATTCGTTAAGGATAAAATCTTGCATCATGATTATTATCCATTGTTCATCCCATCACAACATGTACTTGACATAATACCACAGTTTTACACTTTTCTTCTATTGGATCAATGGTTTCCAACAATTAACAACACTACCAAGTCATCAATATCAATTGTTTGCATAATCTTAAAAACTGCAAAATTACTTTTAGTTACCCTATCCAAAGGTAATCACAAAGAGATTTCCATACCTCATATGCGGATCGAAGATGAACCACACGATCAAAGTCACTGCGTCCCAAGCCTTGGATGATTAAATTTCGCGCCTTGCTGTTTGCTTCAACATGTGCTCGATTGGCGTCGTTGACGTTGTCGTTTGCAGGGACTTGGTACGGCTTGTACACCTTCTCCCAAATTACGAAGCCTTGTGCTTGAATGAACGCCTCCATCTTGGCCTTCCAAAACTGAAAATCAACACCATCGAACACACACGATTTTGTCGAATAACGATCCATTGATCTAATCACCGGTTAAGATAGATTAGAAAAACCTTGCTCTGATACCACTTGTAGGATCGAGATATAAGCAACTAGCAATCAGAGGGGGGGTGAATGATTGAGCGGAAGCTAAAACCAAATTTTTGATCTATTAAAACTTCACCCCAAAAAGAAACCAAAAGATTGCCTCGGATTCGACAAAAACAGATTGATAGAGGCTCGGTAAAACGTGAATTCCTGGAGATCGAACCGTTGGATCGATCTGAAATTTCTACACAAGAAACTAGATTGCAAGACGAATCAAACCCAAAAAGAATAGCTCGATCGGACTTACGGATCAAAAGTTATGATCTTCGCAATCTTGCTGTTCCAGAACTTGACGAAAATCAATATAATCAAAACTTCAAGATTAAACAAGAATGACAAAAGATTGATCAACTAGACTTTGAGAAACACTAGATCAATACCCTAGAGAGGTTTTTGATGGATCAAATCAAGATAAAACTTAAAGAACAAAAACCAATCTAGAACTAGAACAAGCATGCAAACAAGAACCAAAAAGAGAACGTTGAAGCAATGCGGGAACTAGAAGAATTGATCTTTATTTCTTTTGTCTAAAGTACTCCCATCAAAAGAGTACAAACCCTAAACTTTGAGCCCAAGGCTCTATGCGCCTAGCTCTCCTCAATTCGATGCTCTTCAACAGGAGACAACCCCTCCTATTTAAAGGAGCAACCCACAAGGAGTCCTGAATACAATTCCTAATCCTAGAAGGAGTCCTACTCCTAATCCTAGAAGGAGTATGTATTCAAACACAACTCCACTTGGCCCAACCTGGCCGAGTACAACTCTTGCACGCGTATGGCAACCATACCATACTCACGTGACTAACACTTTGCACGCGTATGGCCACCTGCCATACTCACGTGACTAACACTTTGCACGCGAATGACCTCCTGCCATTCTCACGTGACTAACCATTCTTCATGTGCACCATTCTCTTAGCCTGAACGTCCCGCATGACATCTTTGACCACCAAGACCTCAGTTCCTCCTGAACCTAGTCCCGAACCTCAGTTCCTCCACGAACTTAGTTCCGGTCCCGTCATCGACCACGTTCTCCCTCGAGCAACACCTGCACATGAACAAACCACAAAACGATTCCGAGCACAAGTCCGCGACTTGACTCAAAGTCAATCCATGCAACTACTCACACGAGCATTGCATAAAGCAAAACAATTACCATGCTATCACAAGCATATCAAATAATTATCTGAAACAGCACATGCATATGCACCACACATGCCATGAGAACAACCACTTTGGAAATTCAATTCTAAGCCAATTTTTCAGCACATGATTTCACAATCTCCCCCTTGATGAAAATATTGGCAACACCACTTAGAATTGAACATTTGGCATTCACTTCACAAAAGATTTTGAAATCCAAAGGAATCAAAAACCATAAAAAAACACAAAATCTCCCCCTTTCACCAGTATGCAAGGAGAAAAACTGAAAACCTCCCTCTAAGAAGAAAAAAAGTGTGTGAATGTGCAATGTGCCCAAAAGGTCCAAATTCTCCAAACTTCTCCCAGATTTTTCAGAAATCCAAAAACTTCTCCCCCTTAACTTCTCCCTCTTTTTTCTTAAACTTCTCAAAGATTCCTAAATTTCTCCAAAATGTCAAAAACTTCTCCCCCTTTGACAGTGGATTCATCAAGAATACAAAAGAGAGAACATAATCAAAAGTTTTCTTGTAGCAAAGATTTCGCAAGAAGAAACAAGGGAGTGCCAAGATAGGAAAAGATGAGCTCATTTGATCATATAACCTTATATATCACATAATATGCAAAATACATGATCTGACTATGATTTTAGCAAGTTAGGGAATGACATGCATCTCATCCTCAATTCAGTCCACTATAGCCACGTACTAAGCAAGACCTTAGTAGAAAAACAAAGGCTCAAAATTGAAGCAACTAACAAATTAGGGCGAGCAAGTAGTTTCAACTCCAATCTTGTAAACCAATTTAATCTTTAAACAATAAACTGCATGTGGCATGCTTGAAGCATACTTCTTTCTTTTTCTTGGATTGGCATGCTTGAAACATACATCTTGTCTTTTGAGGGAATGGCATGCTTGAAGCATACATCTTATTTTTTAGGGAAAGCATGCCTGAAGCACATAACTTGAGGTTTTTGCTTTTAACAACCCGTTTTTTATTGATTCCCTTTTCTTTGATTGTAAACATGCAAAAGTGATTAAAAGGTCTTTTGAAAGAGTAAAGCTGAAAACACACTTGCTTCATAACCCAAACTTGTCAAGGAGATTCAATATCAAGCCTAGAAGAGTAAGATACCACAAAGTATTTAGCTATAGGCAATCAGTGATGACGTCACCACGCTCAACGACGTTACTGACAGCGATGACGTCATGGTGCGGTTCTGCTGTCCCGCTGACACGCGGGCCCCGCGTGTCAGAGACACGCGCTCGCGTGTGTGCGGCGCGGCTAGGGTACACGTGGCACGATCGTGTCCATTGATTTGAAAATCAACGGCCGCGATTAGATCCAGGGTTAACACGTTGAAAACTACACGGTGATCGTGGGCCGTTCGATCTAGATCGGACGGTCCAGATCTAACCCTACGTTAACGCTGCTACGGCACGTGGTGATCGTGGGCCGTTGGATCTTGATCCAACGGTCCAGATCTGATCTGGGTTCCAGCGTTTGGGGGAGAACGTGGGCTCACCGCGTGCGTTCGATCTTGATCGGACGGCTGTGGAAGCTCGAAGACGTCGATGGCGGTGCGGCGGCTCGAGGTCACCGGAGTTGGGGACGGCGACCTTCCAAATGGCGCTCGAGCGCGTCTCCGGCGAGGTGAGATGGCTCCACGGGTGCGCCTGCCGGGTTACGGATCTGGTCTCTGCGGGGCGTGAGACGGCTTGCCGGCGCGAGCAAGAAACCGACGCCAACCCTAGAACTAACTTCGGCGAGCTATTCCGGGAAGATGGTGGTGGCTGGGGCGCTAGGACCTTAGGGCTTCAGTGCGGCGCGGAGAGGCGAACCTCGGAGGGTGACCCGGTCATTAAATACCCTCGACGTCTGCGCGGAAATCGGAACCCTAGCCGTGTCCCGCTCGGTCACGGCGGAGCTTTCCGGCTCGGATTCGGAACGGAGACGATGGCTGGGAACCGTCCACGTGTCGCCATGAGCGGCTACGATTGCTCGCGCGCGAACGGGTCCGACCGGACTCGGGCTCGGGTGTCGTGGTCCAACGCGGACCGTTGGATTTTGATCCGACGGTCACGCAGCTAAGGTCTCGCCGAGCGGGTTCGGCTTGACCACAAGGCGCGGGTCGGACTCGAGTCCGACTCGGGTTCGACTCGGTCGGATGAACGATTTAATTCGATTGATTTTCCAGCGATTTAATATTTAAAATAATTTCCAGTAATTCATTTAATTCAAGAAAAATAGCAAAAGACTCAGGAAAATTCCAGAAAAATTCTGGAAAATATTTTAGGGCATTTGGGACTCAAATAAAATATTTCCAACAAAACTTTATTTGAAAATTTAATTTCTTTAATTATTTCAAAATGGAATAAATTCAAATAAATTCCAAATAAATCCAAATAAATTCCAGAAAATTCCATAAATTCACAAATGTGCAAAATAATATTTAATTTCATGAAAAGCAAAAATTGGGGTGTTACAAACCTCCCCCCCTTAACAGAATCTCGTCCCCGAGATTCAGGGCTTACTAAAGAATAGGTTCGGAAACTCTTTCTTCAAGTCCTCTTCGCGTTCCCAAGTCGCTTCGCTTTCTTCATGGTTGCTCCACTGAACTCTGCAGAAATAGGTTGACTTGTTCCTCGTTTCTCGATCCATGGTGTCTAGAATCTTCACGGGGTACTCCTTGTAAGTCAGATCTTCTTGCAACTCAATTGACTCTAGCGGTGTCTGCTCCTCAGGTACTCGGAGACACTTCTTCAGCTGGGACACGTGGAACACGTCATGCACTCCTGCTAACGACTGCGGCAACTCCAGCTGGTAAGCAACTTCGCCTCTGCGGCTCAAAATCTTAAATGGTCCAACATATCTCGGCGCGAGTTTCCCTTTGGCATGGAATCTCTTAACTCCCCTGAGAGGCGTAACTCTGAGGTATACAAAGTCTTCTGGTTCGAAACTCAGGTCTCGGCGACGGTTGTCAGCATAACTCTTCTGTCGTGATTGGGCAATCTTTAATCTCTCCCTGATCATGGCAATCTGTTCTTCGGCTTCTTGAAGAATATCAGGCCCGAAGACACGGCGCTCGCCGGTCTCATTCCAGTTTAATGGCGTCCGGCAGGGTCGACCATACAGTGCCTCAAAAGGTGACATCTGTAAACTAGCCTGGTAACTATTATTGTAACTGAACTCGGCATACGGCAAACTCTTATCCCAAGAGGTAGCATAAGCCAATGCACACGCTCTTAACATATCCTCCAGAATCTGATTGACTCTTTCGGTCTGTCCATCCGTCTGTGGATGATAGGCTGTACTGAAGTTCAAACGGGTTCCCATGGCTTCATGTAGCTTATTCCAGAACCTCGAGGTAAACTGGGTACCTCTATCCGATACGATCTTCTTTGGCACTCCGTGCAAACAGACGATCCTAGTCATATACAACTCTGCTAACTTATCCCCCGAGTAAGTGGTCTTCACGGGGATAAAATGGGCGACCTTGGTCAAGCGATCCACTATAACCCATATGGAGTCATAACCTCCTTGAGTCTTAGGCAAACCGGTAATGAAATCCATTCCGATTTCCTCCCACTTCCACTCAGGTATTTGGCCGGCAACAATCTCGCTGGTCTCGATGCATTGCCTTGACTCTACGGCATACGTCGCACAATGCAACATGCTCGGCAACTTTACGCTTCATGCTCGGCCACCAGAATCTCTCCTTCAAATCCTGATACATCTTGGCACTTCCTGGGTGAATTGAATACTTGGAGTCATGGGCTTCCTCCAAAATCAATTGCTTTAGTTCCTTTTTGTTGGGCACACCAATCCGATCCTTCATCCATAACGTGCCCTGCTCATCTAGCTTGAAGTCCTTTGCCTTGCCTTCCTCCATTTTGGACTTAATCCTGCGGATCTTGTCATCATCCTTCTGTCCTTTCCGAATCTGATCTTCTAGCGTTGGCTTTACTTCCAAGCGGCCAAGAATCCACTAGGTACCACCTCAATCTTCATTCTCTGAAATTCCTGGCATAGCTCATCCTGATTCGTGGCTATCAACATATTCACGGTATGGCTTTTCCGACTCAAGGCATCGGCCACCACATTAGCCTTTCCGGGATGATAATGGATTCCGACATTGTAATCCTTAATCAACTCCAACCATCTCCTTTGCCTCATATTCAAATCCGACTGGGTGAATATGTACTTAAGGCTCTTATGATCCGTGTACACGCACATCTGTTCCCGATCGAGATAGTGACGCCATATCTTCAAGGCATGCACTACGGGCCTAACTCTAGGTCATGTGTCGGGTAATTCTCCTCATGCGGCCTCAACTGCCTTGATGCATAGGCAACAACCTTTCCGTTCTGCATCAACACACATCCAAGTCCTTGGCGCGATGCATCACAATAGATATCAAAGCTTTGATTGACGTCCGGTAGAACCAACACTGGTGCTGATGTCAATCTCGTCTTCAGTTCTTGGAATCCTTTCTCGCACTCTGGCGTCCATGTAAACTTCTTCTCCTTTTTCAGCAATTGCGTAAGAGGTCTCGCAATTGTTGAAAAGCTTTCAATGAAGCGGCGGTAGTAACCTACCATTCCAAGGAAACTCCGGATCTGGGTCACAGTCTTCGGCTGCTCCCAATGTAACACAGTTTCTACTTTACTTGGATCAACGGCGACTCCTTCTACGGTCATTACATGTCCGAGGAATTCCACCTTGTCCTTCCAAAAATCACACTTACTGAACTTGGCAAAGAGTTGTTGTTCCCTCAGCTTTTCCAAAACTTGGCAAAGAGTTGACTTGATTAGCAGTGGCCTAAGCAGTGACGTGTTGCATCTATTGCATCATAGCATGCATCAACTGAGTCTGAGCAGCAAGAAATGCTCCGAAATTCTGCATATCAACTGGCGGTGCTGGTGCTCCATCATTGGGGTTTTCTGCTGGGCGAGAACCACTTCCATTGCCTCCAAGGTTTCCGCGGGTGTTCACCATCTGTCGATTGCTCCACGATTTCAGAGATGAGAGGGAAACAGGAATAGACAAGTAATATGGAACTTATGCGGGGCGAAAGGTGTAACTTAAAGTCCAACTTTATTATTTTAATCAATAGTAACTTGGTATGGTTGCTTACAATGCCTAGGGGCCTTGCAACACATACTGCACACTCAGCAACCAATGAAAATCCAAATCGAACTAACACTGGAGTCTAACGCCTAAAGGGTGACTCTTTATTCTATGACGCGACTCGGCGAAGGAGTCTCACTATAGAACCTACGCTCACTCATCGAGAAAACCTCCACGGCTTGGGTACGGATGCTGCGGCATAGGCGCGAAACGATCGCCATGTCCAAAGAATCGTGTCATCTGTGGTAGTCGAAGAAGCAGTGTCCTCCTCAAGCTCCGGCTCCTCCGGGTCTGGCTCGTGTAGCTCGAGTACTGGCTCCGGCTCTGGTGCGTACAATGCTGTCTCTAACTCTCCAATCCTATGCAGAAGATGGGACACATACTCTTGAGCTTCCCGCCATCTATTCTTCTCTGCCGTGATTTCTTTGCGGGCCTTCTGTAGCTCCTTGCTTGTATCATCGAGTACATCCTCCTGGGCGACAACAAGTCGTGCCAACTGTGTAACCATGGCATTCTCATCCTGAATCGCCTTTGGGTCAAGAAGGTTATTGCTGCGCGGATGATAACGGAACACCGTGCTCTCCAGTTCTCTGGCGTAGATACGGGTAATGTGCCGCATTGCTCGTCGTGACGCCTCTTGGATACCCATCTGCATTGTAGACCTCCTGGCAGTGCAGTGTATCGGGCGATTGCCTGGGCCCTTCTTCCTAGCAGGTACCACAATCTTCACGTCACAAGCCTTGACCAATCCTGCTTGTCTGATCACGTCCACTTGGTATTGTGGCTTCTCAAAATCTCCGAGAGTCTGTAGCATACGCCAAAGTTCCGCGGCGTGACCAACCTCCAGATCGACGTAGTTGAACTCTCCCTCCATCTGTCACAAGAGTGCTCACGTAAGAACTCGAAATTTCTAAATCATGACGGGGTAAGGAAAAATTCAGCAAGAGACAAGAAAAGAAAGAAAGGGATAAGTCAAGATGTCATTTCTTGTCTTGACAAACTTTTAGCTTTAGAAAATAGGTTTTAACCTCTCTACGACCATACTATCTATGGGTGAGCCTACAGTCAGTATGGCTTTGATACCACCTCTGTCGGGACCCGAATTTGCAAATCCGGACCCTCTGTGTATTCGGCACTAGTCCAGGAACGCGCTAGTGCACACAGTCTTAACATCGGTAAATATCACAATCATACCACTCGATACTAATAAAGTACTTTAATTAAATAGTCAAACTGGTTGCTCGACCTTATGGTCGAGTTACAAATATACGCCACGCAAGGCGAAACTTATTAAGAGAGAAATAATAGCAGCGGAAAATAAAATAACTTTGTGGCGCCATCCAGAATACCACAGGCAACTGACTGGGCTCGCTCCCTAAGTAGACGGTTCCTCTTGGAGCTCCTCCTCCAAAGCTGGTGTAGTCTCCTCTTCAACTGATGTTGTATTGTGGCAAGGGTGAGTACTTTGGTACTCAGCAAGTCATGCACAGAATGCAACTAATATACTACATGCATGGATTGGTACAAAGGAGTAGCTCAAGGTGTATTTGCAGTAAAACAGCATTTGACAAGTATCATAAGTAGATTCGAAAGCAGTAGAACAAGTAAAGCATAAATAACTTTTCAAGGAGTTTAGTGAACATCTTTCCCATCCTAATCCACATTTCCATCAACATCACTATTTAACCAAACCCAACCTTTCAAGTCCAAGTTATTTTTGAGAAAGTCTAACCCTTGACTGTAATTCCCGAGCGGTGTCCAATACCACGGACACGGCTATTCGAATAGATTTTTCACTCTGCAGAGGTTATGCACTTTACCCACAAGATACAGTCAAACACCACAAAGGCGAGTTCCCGTAACAAAGTCTTTCGGAAACTTCTAACAGCACAAGTGGTCCTCCCCGGTTGTTGCACACTAACCCTTCCCTTAGCTAAGGCGAAGTTTAGGCCAACCAACCGTTAGATGGGTACTGGCGCAGCCCCAGACGCCCCCGTACAACTTACACAAAGGGTGTAGTTGACCTCCTGAGGTCCCACAGGTACGTTATTAGCAACTTAATCAACTAGGTCCGTCCCATTACGGACATGTGGTTGCATGTTTGACCCAGTTCAAAGGCTTGCAAGGTGAAGTCCTTAGGGTGACCAGGGCAAGACTACCCGAAGAACCAAACCAACATTCCCGGTGCCACAACTGGCCCACCCGATCGTTCTTGCCACATGCCCCGGTCAAAAGCTATTTATCAAACCCCCAGTTGATTACCATGCACCACGTGCCATTAACATCACATGATACCTTTCCAAAACGATTCAATATATCATTAAATCAATATTAGCATTTGATTGTCCAAAACCATGTCATGAGCACGTAGCAGGTCTAAGCAGTATACTTCAACGATCTACAAACCCATGTTGGCAATTTAGTAGTGTCCAACTAGTAATCCACACTAGGGTGACAAGGGGTCATGGCACATATTTAAGTAATCAAGGTGTCATACAGCAATTTGGCATTTATCTAATTTCCCATATTTAAATAAAGTATTTTCTAATTGAACTAGCATGCAATAAGTTAAATCAAAATAGGGTTCAAAATAGGATCAATATGGTCAAAGCATAACTTGCCTTCAAAGAGTACTTGTTCTTGGTCCTGAGCTGGCTCCTGGGTCAATATTTCTCCTTCGAATCCTTCTGGCACTTCAACGTCTACTCGTAACGCGTGCAAATAGCAACAAATGAATAAAATAATAGACAAAAAGTGTCCAAACATCCAAATAAAGTTCATAAACAGAGAAAGCATAATTTTATAAATTTTTAGAAACTGGAATCGCTCAAATCGGAGTTAAAACACAAAAGTTATGATTATTTAAAGTTTAAATAATAAATTAAATAATATTACAGATAAAAACTTTAGTCCAAAAATTAAATAAAATTCATATTTGAGTAGATCTGAATTTTATGAATTTTTAGAAATTTGAATCGTTCAAATCGGAGTTGAAACGCAAAAGTTATAAGCGTTTGAAGTTTTGAAATTCAAATCAATTATTAAACCGAATTATTAAATCATTTTCTTTTTCGGAAATTATTTATTGCGTCATGGGTGACACGCGTCGGCTCTGATTGGTGGTGGCGTCGACGTAGGCTCATGGGCTCGGCCACGCTTGGCTCGGTCCACGGTGGACTCGGTCCACGGTGGGACCCCTTGGATGACGTCAGCACTGACGTCACCACGCTCAACGACGCTACTGACAAGCGGGCCCCACCGTGACGTCAGCGATGACGTCATGGTGCGGTTCTGCTGTCCCGCTGACACGCGGGCCCCGCGTGTCAGAGACACGCGCTCGCGTGTGTACGGCGCGGCCAGGGTACACGTGGCACGATCGTGTCCGTTGATTTGAAAATCAACGGCCGCGATTAGATCCAGGGTTAACACGTTGAAAACTACACGGTGATCGTGGGCCATTCGATCTAGATCGGACGGTCCAGATCTAACCTGCGTTAACGCGCTCACGGACGCGTGGTGATCGTGGGCCGTTGGATCTTGATCCAACGGTCCAGATCTGATCTGGGTTCTAGCGTTTGGGGGAGAACGTGGGCTCACCGTGTGCGTTCGATCTTGATCGGACGGTTGTGGAAGCTCGAAGACGTCGATGGCGGCGCGGCGGCACGAGGTCACCGGAGTTGGGGATGGCGACCTTCCAAACGGCGCTCGAGCGCGTCTCCGGCGAGGTGAGATGGCTCCACGGGTGCACCTGGCTTCGGGGGTTCCGGATCCTGTCTCGGTTGCGGCGGAGACGGCTTGCCGGCGGCGGCGCGAGCAAGAAACCGACGCCAACCCTAGAACTAACTTCGGCGAGCTATTCCGGGAAGATGGCGGTGGCTGGGGTGCTAGGACCTTAGGGCTTCAGTGCGGCGCGGAGAGGCGAACCTCGGAGGGTGACCCGGTCATTAAATACCCTCGACGTCTGCGCGGAAATCGGAACCCTAGCCGTGTCCCGCTCGGTCACGGCGGAGCTTTCCGGCTCGGATTCGGAACGGAGACGATGGCTGGGAACCGTCCACGTGTCGCCATGAGCGGCTACGATTGCTCGCGGCAACGGTCCGACCGGACTCGGGCTCGGGTGTCGTGGTCCAACGCGGACCGTTGGATTTTGATCCGACGGTCACGCAGCTAAGGTCTCGCCGAGCGGGTTCGGCTTGACCACAAGGCGCGGGTCGGACTCGAGTCCGACTCGGGTTCGACTCGGTCGGATGAACAGTACTCGACCCGATTGATTTTCCAGCGATTTAATATTTAAAATAATTTCCAGTAATTCATTTAATTCAAGAAAAATAGCAAAAGACTCAGGAAAATTCCAGAAAAATTCTGGAAAATATTTTAGGGCATTTGGGACTCAAATAAAATATTTCCAACAAAACTTTATTTGAAAATTTAATTTCTTTAATTATTTCAAAATGGGATAAATTCAAATAAATTCCAGAAAATTCCAAAAATTCACAAATGTGCAAAATAATATTTAATTTCATGAAAAGCAAAAATTGGGGTGTTACAACGAGCACACAAGCACACAACAAACTCCAATTATCTCATTCTCAATAGCATCATCATCATCTTCATGAACAAAAATACTCTCCCCCTGAACATATGCACCTGTACCTGCACCATTTGGACTAGTGCCTTTTGCGAGAATAGAAGTGGAAGAAGCATCTCCAAAAGTAACACTTTCAGCACGAGATGCACGAGTGAAGGAGAACCAAATCTTATCACCGAACATATGGCGTGAGCATCCGAAACCACTAGCCGTATATTCTCCTTCCTCGCGTGAGAAGCCTAGATAGAAGCAGAAAATGTCGAGGTCTCGGTACTGGGGTTAGAAATAAGATGTTTAGGAATCCAGTACTGAGACACACGATGTACAATAGTAGGCACAACACGAGAATTCTTATACACAAAATCAGATTTGCCTTTTCCCGTGTTACCAGCAACAAAAGGTGTTTGCATCACCCTAGGCACATAGTGAAAAGCAAAGCGTGCCTTTCTGAAATTAGATCTAGCCTTAGCTCTTTCTTTCTTTTGTTGTTTGGCTAGTCTAAAGCAAAAATCTACAAAATGTCCATCTCTACCACAATGAGTGCAAGTGTACTTAACAGGATGTTTGGCTTTAGAAGTAGAAGCAACATTTGCATTCATCATAGTAGAAGATAACACTCCAGCAGACTTAAAGACAGTTTTCTTAGGCTCATTGATAATTTCAAATTTTCCACCTTCAAGTGCTTTAACAACAGTGGGATCATGTGATTTATGATGAGCATAAGAATCAAAGCCTAAACCTTTGTTATGAGTGCTGACTTTTGATTGATCCAAGATCATGTTTAGGTTTTTCTTTCCTTTAGTGAAATGTTCTAATGACTTTTCTAAGTAATCAACCTTTTGAGAAAGAGTTAAACAGTTATTACAGAGAACGTCTACTTTTTCTTTTTGTTTGCGACAAGTTAAGCATGAAAGAACCTCATGTGTAAGCAGATCATCAGTCAATTGAGAAACCTTAGCATTTGTATCTTTCAATTTTAATTCAAGAGTTGAGCATTTAGAACAAGAAGTTGAACTATGCAAATCATCAGTGGAACAGCTAGCATGTACAACATGTTTCTCACTTTTCTCATTTAGATGCAACAGAAGAACATGTTCTTTCCTAAGCAATGTGAGCTCATTGTAAATTAAGTCACATGATTTACAAGTATCATCACTAGGAATCAAAGTCTTAAGTCTAGCAATTTCAGCATTCAATGATTCAACAATGAAACCAAGTTTCTTAATTTTCTTGTCACATTTGTCAAGCAATTTTCCAAGACGAGCAATAGCAATAGCTAATTCATCATAAGAAGGATCTACCTCATTGAAGTCGCTGTCGTGGTCATCCTCGGTGAAGCTATCCTTGCTGCTTGCCATGAGACACAGTCCCACCAAATCATGTTTGCTTGGAGTTGCATCGTCCTCGCTGCTCTCCGAATCCACATCGCTTAAATTGACTTGTTTAAGAGCGGAAAGAACTCGGTGGACCACTTTGCGGTTGATGAAGCTCTTCTTCTTTCTATCACTTGAAGGGAACTTCTTCTTCTCTTTTCTTCTGTCATTGTCCTTTTCCTCCCATGATGCTTTACCTGCAAGCTTTGGACAATTTGATCTCATGTGGTTGAGATCACCACTGTCGGGACCCGAATTTGCAAATCCGGACCCTCTGTGTATTCAGCACTAGTCCAGGAACGCGTTAGTGCACACAGTCTTAACATCGGTAAATATCACAATCATACCACTCGATATTAATAAAGTACTTTAATTAAATAGTCAAACTGGTTGCTCGACCTTATGGTCAAGTTACAAATATACGCCACGCAGGGCGAAACTTAATAAGAGAGAAATAATAGCAGCGGAAAATAAGATAACTTCGTGGCGCCATCCAGTATACCACAGGCAACTGACTAGGCTCGCTCCCTAAGTAGACGGTTCCTCTTGGAGCTCCTCCTCCAAAGCTGTTGTAGACTCCTCTTCAACTGGTGTTGTATTGCGGCAAGGGTGAGTACTTGGTACTCAGCAAGTCATGCACAGAATGCAAGCTAATATACTACATGCATGGCTTAATACAAAGGAATAGCTCAGGGTATATTTGCATTAAACGGCATTTAACAAGTAACATAAGTAGATTCGAAAGTAGTAGAAACAAGTATAACATCAATAACTTTTCCAGGAGTTTAATCAACATCTTTCCCATTCCTAATCCACATTTCCATCAACATCATTGTTTAACCAAACCCAACCTTTCAAGTCCAAGTTATTTTCAAGAAAATCTAACCCCTTGACTGTAATTCCCGAGCGATGTCCAATACCGCGGACACGGCTATTCGAATAGATTTTACACTCTGCAGAGGTTATGCACTTTACCCACAAGATACAGTCAAACACCACAAAGGCGAGTTCCCGTAACAAAGTCTTTCGGAAACTTTTAACAATACAAGTGGTCCTCCCCGGTGTTGCACACTAACCCTTCCCTTAGCTAAGACGAAGTTTAGGCCAATCAACCGTTAGATGGGTACCCGGCCGCAGCCCCGGTACGCTCCCCCGTACAACTTACACAAAGGGTGTAGTTGACATCCTGAGGTCCCACATGTACGTTATTAGCAACTTAATCAACCAGGTCCGTCCCATTACAGACATGTGGTTGCACGCTTGACCCAGTTCAAAGGCTTGCAAGGTTAAGTCCTTAGGGTGACCAGGGCAAGACTACCCGAAGAACTAACACAACGTTCCCGGTGCCTCAACTGGCCCACCCGATCATTCTTGCCACATGCTGTAACACCCCGGCATTCACTATGCCTGAATGTTACCAAACATAAGCTAAACAACATCTAAATACCACATTTAACATAAAATTCCAGCAAAGGCGCATAGACTAAAAACCGAAATTTCGGCAGCACCTCCTTTATTTTATCATGAAATTAAGGAACAGCAACAATATAGCATTATATGGCAATAAGAGAAACATCTAAAACAGCAATAAATAAAGTCTTAACGACAATAAGAGACTAACATTAAGCTCTTAAGGTTCCAAGTGTCAAACAAACAATAGAACTCTCATTAACCAAGCTAAGACTTAATTTTAAAGACCATCACACGCAATTTATTATCAAACTAAATGAATAGACTTGGGGAAACATTAAGGTGAAGCAACGTGTGAGCGTGTGACTATTCCCCTTTCCCGCATGCCGTTCTCATGGTACCTAAAACAACAAGAAAACACAAGGGTGAGTTCGAAAACTTCGGCAAGCATACTGCAATGGACAACAAGCATAACAACATGGCAATAACATCTTCCATCATGTATATCATCTCATTCATGATTACTTATCAATATCATCATCAATTTGTATGCGAAGTAATGCAATGCTCGACCCTCTGGAACCTCATACCGGTATGGGAAGTACACACCCGTCGGTGTGCACCCTTTCCTCCCTTCCATCCCGAAGATGGAGGGTGCCTACCGCTTCCAAACACCACGTGGATGGAATCACGACATAGGACTTACTCAATGGCGTTCGGATTAGTCATAACTTTCTCACCGACCTTGGGACTAGTTAAGACTTTCTCACCGCCCTCGCCCTATCTCATGACATGCATGCAACCATGCCAATTATCATATTCAATTCACATATTAACACATGGCATCATAATATGTTAAACATGCTCATCATATCATATCAATCATTAACACATGGCAAGTGAACATATATCATGTAAACAATTCCATCTAATCACAACATGCAACCTACAACTCGCTATCCATCACAACACACTTGCCTCAACCACGTGCAACGGATTGGCGGGAAGAAGAGGGCACTTCCGGGGTCACACCACCTGCACATAGGCATCACACACTCACAATCATAGCCTCCAAACAGTACACAAACCCCCATCTAACCCGACATTGCCAACTACTCGCAAAACCTAAAAACAGAGGTTCTGTCGGCGGGACAGCAGCCTTACAAAAGGCATAATTTGAGTTCTGGGACTCGAATGAATTAAACGCAGTACACCCTCGCGTAGCCTAGGAAATTTCCCAACTTTCTCTAGGTATAAGGAAAGTCTGATTCGGCCTCTAAAGTTGTTTAATCTACAGATTACCGAGATCTGTTCCAATTACGTCACAGATTTTTAGGCGCTCGGTAAAACAGCCATAACTTTCAAACGGCTGATCGGAATTTAACGTGCTTTACGTCCACGGAAATATAATTAAATTATCTACAACTTCCTAGAAGTCCGTACGGTTTGATTCGGATTCTAAATCGACGGAAACTCGAACCCTAGTTCGACTGCTCAATCTGCCCGAAAACAGAAACGTGGACAAGTTTAGATCTAACCCAAATTACTTCAATCCAGCGCCTCCAATTGATCTAAAAACTTGATAAACACCCTAATAACAGTACCTAGATCATCCCCAAGGATCCCCAAGATCATACCTTTGGCCGACGAACAAATCTCCAAAGAATCCCCTCGCGAATCGCTCCTCGCTCCACGCTCCTCGCTCCTCGCTCCTCGCTCCACGGGATGACTCCACGAGGTGCAGGGGTGGGGAGGCCACCCTAGGGCAGCAAGGGGTGGAGGGGAGGTGGTGTGGAGGTGGAGAGGTGGAGGGGGGGGCGCACGGCTAGGGGATGGGAAGGGTGGCGGCTAGGGCTTTGGGGGGAGGAGAGGTGGGAGGTGGAGGGGGATGTGTGGGCGCATAGGGGTGTGGGGGCGCCCATATAGGGCTGGGAAAGCCCTCCCACCAGCCCCCAACACTGATTCCGTGTCCAAGGAGGAGCCCTAATCCATCCCACCAAGGCCCACAACCCCTCTTTAAGGCCCAAAAACCCCCGGAAAGGCCCAAAACCCCGGAAACGGCCCGGAATCGGCCCGGAAACGTTATTAACCTCCAATTCTTATGGTTTTAACCTTATTTCCACATCTCATACTGTATTTCACCTTATCATGTTCAATAATTAAGGATACGACACTCAGGTGTCACATTCTTCCCTTCAACAGGATTCGACCTCGAATCTAAACGCACCAATCATGAAACCCAGCCAGAAACCAAAGACTGACTAGGTTTTCACATCACACACTGAGGCGAAAAGTTCGGGATACTTCGCGCATGCGAGATTCCAGCTCCCATGTCGCTTCTCTCTGGTCTGATGTGACCACAGGACCTTGACAAACTTAAGCGCCCTGTTCTTCATCACTCGCTCTGAAGTCCCAGAATTTCCATAGGACGGGACTCGAAGGTGAGGTCTCTTTGAAGCACTAATGGTTCCAACGGAACCACCATCTCGGATCATGCAAGTATTTCCTCAACATCGAGACATGGAACACATTATGCACACCTTGCATGGATTTCGGTAGCTCTAGGCGATAGGCCAACTCGCCAACTTCGGGCGAGGATAGGAAAAGGCCCAACATACCTTGGGTGAGCTTTCCTTTCGTGCCAAACGCACCACACCCTTGGTGGGAGATACTCGCAAGATGCGTTATCACCCACCTCAAACTCCAAGTCTCGCCGCCTCACATCGGCATAGCTCTGTTTGCTCTGTCTTTGCGATAAGGTTCTGCCGAACCTCCGACACACGATCAACGATCTGCTGCACCCAATCCGGTCCAAGAATAGCTCTCGCCCACAAGATCCCAACAAAGTGGCGATCTGCACTTCCGCCATCTGACACCTCATAAGGAAGCGAGCCGGATCTTTGGAATGATAGCTGTTATTGTAAACAAACTACGCAAGGGGCAAATGGTCTTCCCAGCTACCCTTCCAAGCCATCACACAGGCCCCGAGCATGTCCTCCAAAGTTTGGATGGTACGCTCAGATCGCCTATCTGCTTGAGGGTGAAAAGCGGTACTAAGGCAAAGCTGCGTACTCCAAAGCACTCTGCAAACTCTCCTAACTTGGAGACGAACCGCATCCCGATCAGAAATAATGGTCTTAGGTACACCATGCAGTCTCACAATCTCCCGCACATAGATGGGAGCCAACTCGCTCGCAGAATTGGTCGTGCGGATAGGAATGAAATGCGCAGACTTCTTTGAGACGGTCCACCACAACCCAAACGGCATCCTTCCTCGTGGAGAACGAGGTAAACCAACCACAAAATCCATGGAGATGTCATCCCATGGCCATACGAGAATCTCCAAGGGCTGCAGAGGCCGGTAGGGCGCTTATGCTCGACTTTGATCTTCCGGCAAATCCCACAAGACGCCACATACTTGGCAATATCCACTCTCATCCTTTTCCACGTAAATTCTTCTTCAAGTCCTGTACATCTTGGTCTCCCGGGATGGACCGTGGTACGGGTGCGATGAGCTTCTTTCAGGATGTCTTCTTTCACTTGAGATTTACGGGCACGCCTGCACGGCCCTGAAACCTCAAAGCTCCGCATCATCAACGATAAAGTCTCCAGACTTGCCATCCTCAAGGCGTTTCCTCACTGCTGGAGCAAGCGATCATCTTTGTTGTGCCTCTACTTTGCCTTTCGAGAATCGGCCCGACTCAAAAATCATTTGAGTTTCAGCTGCCGCAGTCCCATAAGCGAGGGAGACTCCCAAGCGCTCAAAATCAGCAACAAGACAATCAACAACAGGGGCATTGTCTTGCGGTGGCGTCGGCCACCACATTTGCTTTCCCGGATGATACTTGGATAGTGAGGTCATAATCCTTTATCAACTCTAGCCACCTCCTCCGCCTCAAGTTCAAATCTTTTACGAGTAAAGATGTACTTGAGGCTCTTGTGATCGATGAAAATATCACAAGACTCACCGCATGTAATGCCTCCATATCTTCAATGCAAACACCACGGCGGCTAGCTCAAGATCATGCGTGGGATAATTTCGCTCATGCTTTTTCAAGCGCCTCAAGCATAAGCAATCACCTTGCCCTCTTGCATGAGCACACACCCAAGTCCCAACCGAGAAGCATCGAGAATAAACAGTGAAGCGCTTCCAGGCTCGGGAAGGGTAAGAACGAGGAGCGATCACTAACTTCTCCTTCAAAGTGCAGTGTGCTCACACTCTGTGATCCACCGGAACTTCATCCCTTTACGAGTCGGTGTGAAAGTGGCTTGGCAATGATAGAGAAATCCTGCACAAAACGCCGATAGTAGCCACCAACCCAAGGAAACTACGCACCTCTTTGACATTGGAAGGCCTCTTCCAATCCAAAATCGCCGAGACTTTGCTAGGATCTACAGATATGCCCTCTGGATTGATGATGTGGCCAAGAAAACCCATACGAAATCCGAACTCGCACTTTTTCAGCTTAGCAAAGAACCGATTCTCCCTCAAGGTACTCAAAGACAAGCCTCAAGTGCCGCTCATGCTCCTCTTCCGATTTAGAGTAAATCGAATGTCATCGATGAACACTACTACAAACTCATCAAGGTACTTGTGTAGCATACTGTTCATCGCCTCCATAAAGACAAGAGGAGCATTAGTTAGTCCAAAAGACATAACTTTAAATTCATAATGCCCATACCTAGTGGAGAAAGCGGTCTTCTCAATGTCTGCTCCCTCACACGGATACGATTATACCCCGATCAAGATCAATCTTGGAGAACACCTTTGCTCCCTTCAGTTGGTCAAACAGATCCTCGATGCGAGGCAAAGGATACTTGTTTTTGACTGTCACTTGATTAAGAGCACGATAATCAATGCACATACGCCAACTTCCATCCTTCTTCGAGACGAAGAGGACGGGTGCTCCCCATGGCGAAATGCTATGCCGAATGAAGCCCTTGGCCAACAGATTCTCCAACTGCTTCTTCAACTCGTCTTGAAAAGGACGAGCCAAGCGGTATGGAGAGATAGAAATAGGTCGAGTGCCAGGAACAAGATCAATACGAAACTCCACATTCCTCACGGGAGGTCGACCAGACAACTCATCCGGGAATACATCAACGAACTCCTTCACTACGTAAATCTCCTCAATGGGAATCGAGGAAGATGGTTTCTCAGACAAAGTCATGAGGAAACCCATGACCTCAAACGCCGACCAGAAAACAAACTAGTCAAAGCAAAGACGGAATCGAGGGTATACCACCCCGAAAGGTCAACTCTACTCTGACGGGGCACAAGGCAACCGTCTTCCGAAACAACAAATCTTGGCACGCATCGATGCAGCCAGTCCATGCCCAAAATGACATCAAAAGGAGCCAACTGGATCACCATGAGATTGGCAAAGAAAACCTCATCATCAATGGCAATGGTGCAACCAGGGCAAACCAAAGAACTAGCAATCAAACCCCAGGAGAATCGACTAACACGGACTCGTAAATCCGCTGAACTCCCAACTTAGCTCTACTAGCAAACTCCGGCGACACAAAAGAGTAGGATGCTCCGAATCAAATAGAACAAAGGCATCAACGGAATCCACGAGCAGAGTACACGAAACCACCTCTGGATGCCCGATCGACTCGGCGGTCGGCAGAGCGTACACTCTGGTGGCGCCGGGACGAAGGAGCCCGACTCGGTGATGCCCCAACAAGGCTGGGGCGGAGGAGGCAATCGAGGAGGAGCAGACGGCTGCGGGCACCAAGACGCTGGCCGGGCGGCGCCACGCAAAGGGTGGCCGAGAAACAGGGCAGCCATCATGTGCACCGATCCTCCGGAAGACGCCCTGGAGTGGGAGGAGAAGGCACCGCCTCCCACTTGATGATGCTCTTGGGGTTCATCCGGCAGACTCGCCCCATATGGCGGGCTTGCCACGGTGGTTGCAACTCCGGTCCAACCACACTCTGAAGCACGGTGCTCGCCACCGCACTTGAAGCACTTCATGCCCTCGCCGGCACAGGGGCGAGCGATCGCTCGCGAAGAAGACGGCAGGGACGGCCCCATCTTAGCCCCCGAGGAGGAGCCCTGTCCTCCCTTGAACTTCTTGAAGGTGGGTCGAGAGGACCCACCTCCTCCACCAAAGGTCCTCTTCGCCCCGCTGGGCCGCAGGAACCCTGAACCTCCGGGTTACGCTTGTCCCGGAGAGCTCCAACTCGAGCTCCATGCCCTTCGCTTGCTCCACCACAGAGCGAGAAGTCACGAGGTGATCGCCCCATGACAACTCTGAACTCCTGGTTGAGGCCCCTCACGGAACCTCCTAGCTTTCTCCCGATCGTTTTGCCACAGTGCAGTCTGAAGCGCACCACGTTTGTTGAACTCCTTCTCATACTCTGCCACCGACCTCTTTCCCTGGGAAAGAGTGGTCGAGTAAGCTCCATCCTCTCAAGGAAAGACTCTGGATGGAACTTGGCTCGGAAGCGAGCCACAAAGTCCTCAGTGTCATCGGACCCAGATCGGGGATCTAGCGGCAGAACCCCTCCCACGGATATCGGCTTGGCCCTTGGTGAAAAGCCACCAAGCGAGTCCTCTCGAACCGAGGTCAAATCTAGGACCTCAAGCGCCTCTCCATGTACCGCAGCCAATCTGCGGCTGGATCGGCGTGCTGCTCCGTCGAAAGTGTCAAGACGGAGGGACATCCACTCCGGAGACTCATCCTCGGCCCGGTGCAGCGGGCAACAACTGGGGCAACTGCAGGGGAGGCTCAACGGCAGGGGCTGCCCGCACCTGGCCGGGCGCAGCTCTGAATCTCCCTCTGCAGAGCCTGAATTAAATCTTCATTTGCGGCGGGCACCCCGCCCCGACTGCAGGTTGGAAGCTCCTCCGAGCTGGCCCACGAGCATTAAGCGAAACGCTACCCTCAAAGAGACTCCTCAACTCCTGGGAGCCTCGCCTGGCCTCCACGGCCACGGCGTCCACGGCCTCTACCCTCGGCATGGCTGCTTTAGACAGACAACCATCCAAACACGAAAGCACACAATCAAGATCATAGATCAAACATCATCTTAAGCATATTCCTTATCACATAATCAAGCGCGATGCAATGACGAACCAAAACCCATCCTCTTGTGCATCCAAGTGTGTCGATTTTAGATTAGTTATACCACTTTTACAAGTTTTAACGTTGCTATCCTATAACAAGGTTTTAGTTAGAACCTAAGCCATGTTTCTAAGTTATTCCACATCATATTTTAGTTGCAACTTAAGGTATGACACTAAAAATACATATTCCAAGGACCTACTGACTCGCTCGATACCAATCATGTAACACCTAGGCATTCACTATGCAGAATGTTACCAAACATAAGCTAAACAACATCTAAATACCACATTTAACATAAAATTCCAGCAAAGGCGCATAGACTAAAAACCGAAATTTCGGGCAAAGACCTCCTTTATTTTATCATGAAATTAAGGAACAAAGAACAATTTAGCATTATATGGCAATAAGAGAAACATCTAAAACAGCAATAAATAAAGTCTTAACGACAATAAGAGACTAACATTAAGCTCTTAAGGTTCCAAGTGTCAAACAAACAATAGAACTCTCATTAACCAAGCTAAGACTTAATTTTAAAGACCATCACATGCAATTTATTATCAAACTAAATGAATAGACTTGGGGAAACATTAAGGTGAAGCAACGTGTGAGCGTGTGACTATTCCCCTTTCCCGCATGCCGTTCTCATGGTACCTAAAACAACAAGAAAACACAAGGGTGAGTTCGAAAACTTCGGCAAGCATACTGCAATGGACAACAAGCATAACAACATGGCAATAACATCTTCCATCATGTATATCATCTCATTCATGATTACTTATCAATATCATCATCAATTTGTATGCGAAGTAATGCAATGCTCCTGACCCTCTGGAACCTCATACCGGTATGGGAAGTACACACCCGTCGGTGTGCACCCTTTCCTCCCTTCCATCCCGAAGATGGAGGGTGCCTACTCGCTTCCAAACACCACGTGGATGGAATCACGACATAGGACTTACTCAATGGCGTTCCGGATTAGTCATAACTTTCTCACCGACCTTGCCGGACTAGTTAAGACTTTCTCACCGCCCTCGCCCTATCTCATGACATGCATGCAACCATGCCAATTATCATATTCAATTCACATATTAACACATGGCATCATAATATGTTAAACATGCTCATCATATCATATCAATCATTAACACATGGCAAGTGAACATATATCATGTAAACAATTCCATCTAATCACAACATGCAACCTACAACTCGCTATCCATCACAACACACTTGCCTCAACCACGTGCAACGGATTGGCGGGAAGAAGAAGGCACTTCCGGGGTCACACCACCTGCACATAGGCATCACACACTCACAATCATAGCCTCCAAACAGTACACAAACCCCCATCTAACCCGACATTGCCAACTACTCGCAAAACCTAAAAACAGAGGTTCTGTCCCGGCGGGACAGCAGCCTTGCAAAAGGCATAACTTGAGTTCTGGGACTCTGAATGAATTAAACGAGTACACCCTCGCGTAGCCTAGGAAATTTCCCAACTTTCTCTAGGTATAAGGAAAGTCTGATTCGGCCTCTAAAGTTGTTTAATCTACAGATTACCGAGATCTGTTCCAATTACGTCACAGATTTTTAGGCGCTCGGTAAAACAGCCATAACTTTCAAACGGCTGATCGGAATTTAACGTGCTTTACGTCCACGGAAAGATAATTAAATTATCTACAACTTCCTAGAAGTCCGTACGGTTTGATTCGGATTCTAAATCGACGGAAACTCGAACCCTAGTTCGACTGCTCAATCTGCCCGAAAACAGAAACGTGGACAAGTTTAGATCTAACCCAAATTACTTCAATCCAGCGCCTCCAATTGATCTAAAAACTTGATAAACACCCTAATAATAGTACCTAGATCATCCCCAATGATCCCCAAGATCATACCTTTGGCCGACGAACAAATCTCCAAAGAATCCCCTCGCGAATCGCTCCTCGCTCCACGCTCCTCGCTCCTCGCTCCTCGCTCCACGGGATGACTCCACGAGGTGCAGGGGTGGGGAGGCCACCCTAGGGCAGCAAGGGGTGGAGGGGAGGTGGTGTGGAGGTGGAGAGGTGGAGGGGGGGGGCGCACGGCTAGGGGATGGGAAGGGTGGCGGCTAGGGCTTTGGGGGGAGGAGAGGTGGGAGGTGGAGGGGGATGTGTGGGCGCATAGGGGTGTGGGGGCGCCCATATAGGGCTGGGAAAGCCCTCCCACCAGCCCCCAACACTGATTCCGTGTCCAAGGAGGAGCCCTAATCCATCCCACCAAGGCCCACAACCCCTCTTTAAGGCCCAAAAACCCCCGGAAAGGCCCAAAACCCCGGAAACGGCCCGGAATCGGCCCGGAAACGTTATTAACCTCCAATTCTTATGGTTTTAACCTTATTTCCACATCTCATACTGTATTTCACCTTATCATGTTCAATAATTAAGGATACGACACTCTGAGGTGTCACACATGCCCCGGTCGAAAACTGTTTATCAAACCCCAGTTGATTACCAAGCACCACGTGCCATCAACATCACATGATACCTTTCCAAAAACGGTTCAATATATCATTAAGTCAATATTATCATTTGATTGTCCAAAATCATGTCACGAGCACGTAGCAGGTCTAAGCAATATACTACAACGGTCTAAAACCCATGTTGGCAATTTTAGTAATGTCTAACTAGTAAACCACAACTAGGGTGACAAGGGTCATGGCACATATTTAATTAACCAAGGTGTCATACAGCAATTAGGCATTTATCTAATTACCCATAATTAAGTAAAGCATTTTCTACTTTAAACTAGCATGCAATAATTTGAATCAAAATAGGTTTCAAAATGGGATCTGTGATACTATGGAATGTCGAGACTTTATAATTTGTGATAATAGGTTATAAAATATGGTAAAAGGTGTTCAGTTGGGGGTTTTCGCAACTATAACCCTGAGATTTCACGTTTTAACGCGTTTCGGGCCGTTTTCGGGCGTTTGGGCCGCTCCGGGGAAGTGTTGGGCTTGAGGGAAACTTCGTGGGCCGGTTGGTGGGACTCACTTGGCCCATGTGGGGGTGAGGAGGGGCAGAAAATCCTGCTGCCCTAGCCCTCCCCACCCCCATGCGCAGCCCCATCCCCTCTCCCCTCATTCCCCACTTCCCCTTATCTCCCCTCACCTCTCCTCTCCCTTCCCATCCGCCCCTTCCCTAGGTGCTGCCGCCCCACCCCTCTCCTACCTTGTGGGCGCATCCCAAGGTCTCCTCCTCGCTGCCAAGGCGCTGTCCAAGCTGTTGGGAGGGGCTGCGATGAGGAGGATTGGTGGAAACGGCGCGTGGAAGGAAGTCGGGGGAGGAACGCGAAGGTTTGATCGTCGATTGGTGATTCTCCAAGAAGGTAATGGGGGGATCCTGTGGGGTAGATATCTTGCTGCTGTAGAGGGGTATTATCATGTTTTTAGATCTAGGGAGGTGCTGCCATGGGGTAGAATTGATGAAAACTTGGATTGTATTCACGTTCTGTTCGGGCAGATTGGGAACCCGAACTAGGGCAGGCGTTTTCCCCAATTTAGAGTTGGAATCTAATCGTACGAACGTTGAATAAATTGTAGGTAATTTAATTATCTTTCCGTGCATATAAAGAACGTTAAATTTCGCCCAGCCGTTTGAAAGTTATGACTGTTTTACCGATCGTGTTAAAATCTGTGATGTGATTGGAACAGATCACGAAATTTTGTAGATTAAACAATATTAGAGTCCGAATTAGTCTTTCCCAATCACTAGAAAAAGTTGGGAATTTTCCTAAGCTACGCGAGGATATACTTGTTTATTCAATTTGAAGTCCTAGAACAGAAGTTATGCCCATTGGAAGTCCGCTCTCCCGTAGGGACAGATTTGCTGTTTTCTGATTTTAGGAGTTGTAAGCGAAGTCGGGTAGTGGGATTTATATGTGTGCTGTTTTGTGGACTCGATTTGAGTGTGTGGCACGTGTTTGCAGGTGGTGTGCCTCCGGGAGTGCCCTCAACCTCTCGTCACTCCGTTGCCCGTGGTTGAAGGCAAGTGTGTTGCGTGGATTGTATGTTATACGTGTTGCTAGAATTGCTTGATAGTATTTGGACTAGATAACAGGTTGTCTTGCCATGAATTACATGTTATAATTGATAGGATGTCCTTAGGCCATGATTTTAATGTTGTCGATGCTATGGTGTCCTCATGCCATGATTAAAAATGTTTGTTGTTGATAAATGATTCACATGCCATGTTTTGAACGGTAACCGTCAATTGTTGAATACGGTCCTACATGTTGAGATGCCATGTGTTGATATGCAATATTCGGTTTATGTATACGATGCTGTCCATTTTGCATACATGGCATATTTTCGTGGCCGTCCGGTGAGATAAGTCATAACTATTCCGGTAGGGTCGGTGAGAACCGTTATGACTAGTCCGGGGCTATTCTTTTGAGTAAGTCCTACATCGTGATTCCATTACCGAGGTGATTGGAAGCGAGTGATAGGCACCCTCCATCTTCGGGATGGAAGGGGGAAAAGGGTGCATGCCGACGGGTGTGCACTCAACCATACCGGTATGAGAATTCCAGGAGACATGTGCATTGCATTGCATGAATGATATACATCAATGAAGATGTTTATGAGATGATGATGAGAGTACTCATGAGATGATTATCATGTTGTTTTAAAGGATGTATATAATGTTAAATATGATGTGTTGTGATATAGCTGTGGAGACTGGGATGATGGTTTGTTGTCTTGCACCCTGTTATTTCATTACATTACACCTTGCTGAGTGATGAACTCACGCTTGTGTTTTATGTTGTTTGTTTATTTAGGTACAATGAAATCGGCGCGCGGGAAGGGAATTTAGCTACACTTCCTCACATAGCACTCATAATCTAGCTAATTCACCCATTTCTATGGAAACATGGCAATAAGTTATGTTGATTTTTGGTGTATGGATATTATGTGTTGGTTTCCCTCATGTGTGTCATGTGGGTCTTTGGAGCGATTTGTTTTATCATCCTAGTCTTAGTTGATGCTTATTCCATGATTATCATTACTTGTTGTTATTCTAGTGGATGCTCATCTGTTGTTGTTGATGCATATTGATATCTTGATTGATATACATATTGATATGATGTTATGTTGTTAAGTTTTATGCTAAAGCAAAGGAGATGCTGCCGAAATTTTCCATTTAATCATGGTATTAATTGTTGTATGGTCTATGTTGGTGACATTCTAGGCTTAGTAGAAGCTGGGGTGTTACAGGATCAACATGGTCAAAGCATAACTTGCCTTCAAAAAGTACTTGTTCTTGGTCTTGAGCTGGCTCCTGAGTCAATACTTCTCCTTCGAATCCTTCCGGCACTTCAACGTCTACTCGTAACGCGTGCAAATAGCAACAAATAAATAAAACAGTAGATAAAAAGTGTCCAAACATCCAAATAAGTTCATAAACAGCGAGAACACAATTTTATGAATTTTTAGAAACTGGAATCGTCAAATTCGGAGTTTAAATGAAAAAGATACAAGCATTTAAAGTTTAAATAATCAATTAAATAATATTACAGAGAAAAACTTTAGTCCAAAAATTAAATAAAATTCATCATTAGATAGATCTCAATTTTATACAAATTTAGAAATTTGAATCACTCAAATCGGAGTTGAAACGCAAAAGTTATAAGCATTTGAAGTTTGAAACAAAATCTGAAATCATTATTTCGAATTAATAAATCATTTTCTTTTTCGAAAATTAATTATTGCGTCAGCAAGGACACGTGGCAGCCTCTGATTGGGCGGCTGACGTCAGCTGGCCCACGGGCTCAGCCCACGGCTTGGCTTGGGTCCACGGCTCACGTGTGACTGACAGGTGGGACCCACGAGGGTGACGTCATTGCTGACGTCAGCGGGGACTTAGCCCACTGGCGGCGAGGTGGGACCCATCGGTGACGTCATTCTTTGGCGCCACCGCGACGGGGTGGCGGCCGACAGTGGGCCCTCGACACGCGGGCCCCTGCGTGTCGAGACACGTTCTCACGCGACGGCGCCGACCGCTGGCCGATGGCGGTCAAGCTTCCCGCCACGTGGCGCAATCTTGCCCGTTGGTTTGAAAATCAACGACGCGGATTAGATCTAGCGTAACGCGTTGGAAAACAACTCCGCTGATCTGGACCGTTCGATCTTGATCGGACGGTCAAGATCCAATCTAACGAAAACAACGTGGCTAACCCTAACCGTTTGATCTAGATCTAACGGCTGAGAATGGATCTAGGATTTTCAACGTGGAAACTCACCGGGGATGACGTGGCGTGATCTGGACCGTTGGATCCGGATCGGACGGCTGAGGGAGCTCGCGAGGCGGCGATGGCTTGCGGCGGCGCTGGCTTACCGGAGTTGAGGACGGCGACCACGGCAACGGCGCTGCGGGCGTGCTCCGGCGAAGTGAGAGGTCTCCTCTGGCGCGGCTTGACCTCCCGGTTCCGAATCTGACCTCAACGGCGGCGGAGGACGGCGGACGGCGGCTGAAACAGCACTTAACCGCGGCGGAGCGCTACGGCAACTACGGCGAGCGATTGCGGCTAGACGGCGGCGGCTCAGGCGGCGTGAGCTAGGGCTACGGGTGCGCACGGAAATCGGCGTCACGGCACGGGTGGCGGCGCATTAAATAGGGCCCTCGGCGTCCGTGAAACGCGCGGAAACCGAGGCCCACTCCGTTGCGGCGGCGGAGTCCGACGGCGACACGGAGAGGGTGACGTGGCACGCGCACAGCCGTTGGATCAAGATCCAACGGTGCGTGGGTTTGGGTTCGGGTCTGACTCGGGCGAGCTGGCTGGCTCGGTCGGGCTCGGGCTCGGGTGACGTGGCTCAATCGTGGCCGTTGGATCAAGATCCAACGGTCACGCGGGTTTGGGTTCGGCCGAGCGGGTTCGACCGGGTCGGTTGGCTCGGGTCGGACTCGGGTCCGGTCGGATGAACAGTAAAACCCACTCGCATTTTTCCAGCGATTAAATAATTCAAATTAATTCCCATAAATTCATTTAAATCATTAAAAATAGCAAATGACTCAGAAAAATTCCAGAAAAATTCTGGAAAATATTTTGGAACATTTTAGACTCAAATAAAATATTTCCAACAAAAATTTATTTGCAAAGTTAAATTCTTTAATTCTTTCAAAATGGAATAAATTCAAATAAATTCCAAATGAATCCAAATAAATTCCAGAAAATTCCAAAAATTCACCAAAGTGCCAAATCACTCATGAATTTAAGAAAAGCAAAATTTTGGGGTGTTACAACCACACTCATAGCACCTTGTAGGACCACCTCTCTTTCTCATTCTCACATTCTGCAAAGCTTTGTTAAAGCGAGAAGAGAGTAGTGCCAAGTCTTCTTCAGGAAATTCTTTAATTTGTTTATCTGTTAAAGAAGACAAGGAGGACAAGGCAAAGCTAGAAGAAGAATTTGCATTTGACATGTTAGGGTTAGAGATCAAAGCAATTAATTTAATATTACCGTTCCTGGCAAGAACATCCAACTCATGAGTTTTCAACTTAGAATAAAGAACATTTAAAGTAAGTGTACTCATGATAGTAGATTCTTGTATAGATGTTACTTTCATCTCCCACACCGACATGTCCAAAGCACTAAGCAATTGTCTAGCATTAGCAGCATCATCAAAGCTAACTCCAACAGCACGCAAATTGCTAAGAATCTTATTAAAACGTGCAAAGAAGTCATCTACCGACTCACCCGGTTTCATCTCGAATCGCATGTACTCCTTTTTGTAGATGTCTTGGCGAACCTCTTTCACAGTATTAAAACCTTCATGGTAATCACAAAGAGATTTCCATACCTCATATGCGGATCGAAGATGAACCACACGATCAAAGTCACTGCGTCCCAAGCCTTGGATGATTAAATTTCGCGCCTTGCTGTTTGCTTCAACATGTGCTCGATTGGCGTCGTTGACGTTGTCGTTTGCAGGGACTTGGTACGGCTTGTACACCTTCTCCCAAATTACGAAGCCTTGTGCTTGAATGAACGCCTCCATCTTGGCCTTCCTAATCCTAGAAGGAGTATGTATTCAAACACAACTCCACTTGGCCCAACTTGGCCGAGTACAACTCTTGCACGCGTATGGCAACCATACCATACTCACGTGACTAACACTTTGCACGCGTATGGCCACCTGCCATACTCACGTGACTAACACTTTGCACGCGAATGACCTCCTGCCATTCTCACGTGACTAACCATTCTTCATGTGCACCATTCTCTTAGCCCGAACGTCCCGCATGACATCTTTGACCACCAAGACCTCAGTTCCTCCTGAACCTAGTCCCGAACCTCAGTTCCTCCACGAACCTAGTTCCGGTCCCGTCATCGACCACGTTCGCCCTCGAGCAACACCTGCACATGAACAAACCACAAAACGATTCCGAGCACAAGTCCGCGACTTGACTCAAAGTCAATCCATGCAACTACTCACACGAGCATTGCATAAAGCAAAACAATTACCATGCTATCACAAGCATATCAAATAATTATCTGAAACAGCACATGCACATGCACCACACATGCCATGAGAACAACCACTTTGGAAATTCAATTCTAAGCCAATTTTTCAGCACATGATTTCACAATCTCCCCCTTGATGAAAACATTGGCAACACCACTTAGAATTGAACATTTGGCATTCACTTCACAAAAGATTTTGAAATCCAAAGGAATCAAAGACCATAAAAAAACACAAAATCTCCCCCTTTGACCAGTATGCAAGGAGAAAAACTGAAAACCTCCCTCTAAGAAGAAAAAAAGTGTGTGAATGTGCAATGTGCCCAAAAGGTCCAAATTCTCCAAACTTCTCCCAGATTTTTCAGAAATCCAAAAACTTCTCCCCCTTAACTTCTCCCTCTTTTTTCTTAAACTTCTCAAAGATTCCTAAATTTCTCCAAAATGTCAAAAACTTCTCCCCCTTTGACAATGGATTCATCAAGAATACAAAAGAGAGAACATAATCAAAAGTTTTCTTGTAGCAAAGATTTCGCAAGAAGAAACAAGGGAGTGCCAAGATAGGAAAAGATGAGCTCATTTGATCATATAACCTTATATATCACATAATATGCAAAATACATGATCTGACTGTGATTTTAGCAAGTTAGGGAATGACATGCATCTCATCCTCAATTCAGTCCACTATAGCCACGTACTAAGCAAGACCTTAGTAGAAAAACAAAGGCTCAAAATTGAAGCAACTAACAAATTAGGGCGAGCAAGTAGTTTCAACTCCAATCTAGTAGACCAATTTAATCTTTAAACAATAAACTGCATGTGGCATGCTTGAAGCATACTTTTTTCTTTTTCTTGGATTGGCATGCTTGAAACATACATCTTGTCTTTTGAGGGAATGGCATGCTTGAAGCATACATCTTATCTTTTAGGGAAAGCATGCCTGAAGCACATAACTTGAGGTTTGTGCTTTTAACAACCCGTTTTTTATTGATTCCCTTTTCTTTGATTGTAAACATGCAAAAGTGATTAAAAGGTCTTTTGAAAGAGTAAAGCTGAAAACACACTTGCTTCATAACCCAAACTTGTCAAGGAGATTCAATATCAAGCCTAGAAGAGTAAGATACCACAAAGTATTTAGCTATAGGCAATCAGACTAAGGAATTCCGCAATGTCATTTTTAGTTCAAGTGGAACAATTTAGATTATCATATATTAGCTCAATTACATAAAATATAAAGAAATATGATAAAGTAAGCTCATCAAGTGAAAGAACTTGGCAAGGAAACTCCCCCTCAAAACAAACCCATTGGATGAACAATCCCAAGTTCTCCCCGAATAAAAGCAAAACGAGAAGAAGACAAAGGTTTTGTAAAAATGTCTGCCAATTGATGTTCAGTATCCACATGATGAAGCACAATGTTGCCTTTTTCAACATGATCTCTAAGAAAGTGAAATCTGATGTCAATGTGTTTTGTTCTAGAGTGTTGCACAGGGTTCTTAGCAATACAAATTGCACTAGTGTTATCACACAAAAGAGGAACACTATCCAAATTAACCCCATAATCCTTAAGTGTAGCTACTATCCAAAGAATTTGAGAGCAACAACTAGCAGCAGCCACATATTTAGATTCAGCAGTTGATTGAGCAACAGAAGATTGTTTTCTAGATGACCATGCAATAAGAGAATTGCCCAAGAAGTGACATGTACCAGATGTACTTATAAAACATTCATAAAATCCTCCTTCTGAAATACTTGCAAACACCACACACAATTTCAAAAATAACTCCAACTCTAGCCAAATAGAGGTGCAAATTAAATATCAAGAATCTCCAACACAACCCGCTATGTCCATCTGCTTCCTTTAAAATTTATTCCAAAGATAATTCAGTGCGAACGCAAAGGGGCGCGATCCACTCAAAGACTTTTGGGTGTAAAACCATACTCATAGCATAAACTAAGCAAATTAGCTAAAACCAAATATTGGCACCAATCACTACGAGTTTAGGGAAACTCTGAAACACAACAAAAGGAACACTTTGACCGAAAGCATTCAACCAAGATAGCAAACAACCGAACCAGTCCAAAAGATTTTAAACACAAGTTCAACATAGATACAACCACCTCTAGTGTTCCACTATGCTTTCCATTAAAAACTTCAGCAATCACTATTTACTCCTTGAGAAGCCCCATCATAATTCAACCAAAAATTACATGACAAGTTCTTTCTCTAGTTACCTTTCCCAACTCTTATTAATAAAATCTATGATGATTAGACATCCAACCAGTACTACCTCATCATGATCCCCACAGACCAACACATCATATAACAACGTGTTATATATTTCAAACATAGTACTTCAACATATACTTAAGCATGATCAACCTATCAATTTTATACTATCCATACGTCAAAATCTTGACAATTGAAACTTGTTCAATCAATAAAATGACTTCAACAAATAAGTATTATCTCTACAAGATAAAATTAGTAAATAGGATTCTAAGATATGCATTCGTTAAGGATAAAATCTTGCATCATGATTGTTATCCATTGTTCATCCCATCACAACATGTACTTGACATAATACCACAGTTTTACACTTTTCTTCTATTGGATCAATGGTTTCCAACAATTAACAACACTACCAAGTCATCAATATCAATTGTTTGCATAATCTTAAAAACTGCAAAATTACTTTTAGTTACCCTATCCAAAGGCTATAGCAAATTGTCACTACTCAACATGCTCCAACTATTTGAAACAAATTGAATGAGTTGGACCATCACAAAGCTCTTACCACAACCGCAAAACCTATGTCTTCCCAATTAACACGATACTAGCATTATAGGAATACAACCGCACTTCCAAATATCTCTACTATTCTAAAGCAGCACTTGGTGGCAGTGGTTCGTTCTTCCCACGTCATTAATTGCCGCTTAATTGCCCTGCTTAATTGCCCTACGCAAGAAACGAAGCGTTGCTTTAATTAGCCAGCTTTCGCAAGAAACGGAGCGTTAAAGATAGATGTTTGATCTTGTGAAATATTTTTTTTTATTTTTAAATCTTTATTTTTCGTTATCAATTTTGTTTTTCGTAGCAACGCACGGGCATGTAACTAGTACTAATAGTTTGCAACATCATAAATAACAACTCTAATCAACTTCCAAGTTAAGGTCACCAACACGATTAAATCTCTCTATTAACATGTAAAATTAAAACATCTTTAACAACCCGCAAAGTTTCTTTAACAATATCAGCAGTCTACATCATCTTAATGTTCTAACTATGCATCAGGGTTTAAAACCTTAAACATTATCGGGGGTCATAAGCACTTTTAAAGCAAAGCAATATATTCTAAGCATGTACATTAACACCTTTAATCATTCTCGCTATAAAGTAATCTACAACACTAGAAGTTCATTTAATCTTAAGCTAAAAATAAATATTACATTTAACTAATTCAACTCACCAATTAACTTAGGAGTACATCATTTCCATAAACCACATTGTTACATACTACATAACATGCTAAACAACCATTTTCACTTTTGACAAACAGGATGCAACTCAACTTTAAAGATAACCACAACTCAAGAACATGAACGAACACCGATAAACAGTTTCTCCTTTCTAGGCAAGGAAGAAAAACAAAACTCCAACAGAAATGCAGGAGAGCTCAACTCTCAAATTCCCAACTTTGATAGCCCAAAACTCTTCAAGAAATCTCAAGATCTATACTTCCAAGAAGGAAGAAGGATGCACCAGGGAAAACAAAATGTTCAACTAAATATTTTTCGATAAAAGATTCAAACTTAGCTCCACCAACTCAAGGTCTGCACAAGGGGAAACTCCAACACTTTTTCTTAGATAGGGAGAACAACAACCACATAAGTTTCCTCCCCAAGACAGTCCACAATAACCAGCAAAACCGAGTGTCAAAGCAAAAATTGCGACCAAAAGACACGCAACACAAAACTCTTCTTCTTCGTCTTCAACCAAGGAAGACAAAACCACGAACCGCCTACGGAACAATCCGTGAAATCCCAATACCAAACACTTTTCTATTGATTTCAATCGACTAAAACCAAGAAAACTAACCAAAACCGATCGTCAGAACGGTAAAAGAAACCCAAAAGGATCCACCACCAACTCTTCTATTTATCTCCAGTCAACTACCCGATCTACGATATGAAAGGTAGGCACTCTTTCCCAACGAGGGTTAATAGTTCTTCGGTGATGGCTTTAACGGGCCATACTGTCAAACCACAACCTTACTATGAACAAAAGGTGGTGACCGAAACCCCTCGGCACCACAACACCACTTTATCATAATAACAAGAACAATCCAATCAATTCTCTCAATAACGTAGCAACATACATTATCACATAAAACATTCAACATCAAGGCTTAAATATAACATTTAAGCGTAAAGCAACGATACTCATACCCTTTCCTACTGTGCATCCATGTGTGTCAAATTTTAAATTAGTTATTCCACAAACACAAGTTTTAATGTTGCTATCCTATAGCAAAATTTTAGTTATAACCTAAGCCATGTTTCTAGGTTATCCCACAGCACATTTTAATTAATCCTAGTATAACACTAAAATACATGTTTCAAGGACCTAAAGCCCGCTCTGATACCAACTGTAACACCCCGGCATTGAGTATGCCTGAATGTTACCAAGCATAGACTAAACAACATCTAAATACCACACATAAAGATAAATTACAGCAAAGATGCAAATGCTAAAACCAAAAATTTCGGCAGCATCTCCTTTGTTTTTCCATGAATTGAAGCAACAATAATAATAAGGCATGGTATAGCATGATAAGAGACATCTAAAACAGCAATAACAACTGGTATAGTATCACTTATGTCTAAAATAAGGAATTCAACCATTCCACAAATTATAACGAATCAAATGATGAACTTAAGCTCAAACCAAGCCATACACCAAGTTTCATGGCACTATTCATTATTATCATGACTCCAAATGATTAAACTGTTTATAAGTGTGAAGCTACGTGTAGAAGTGTAGCTAATGCCCTTTCCCGCATGCCGGTTTCATGGTACCTAAAAACAACATAAAACACAAGCGTGAGTTCATCACTCAGCAAGTATATTGCAATGATACCAAAACAATAACAACTCACATACATACTTAATGCCATTCACATAACCTGAGAATCAACTCATGAACTTCATTTATGCTCTCATATAACACCATCATAAATATCCCAAATAAACATCTTCATATGCATTTCATAGAACATCATAATCATCTCGTAAACCACTTCATTCATGCAATGCAATGCAATGCACATATCTCTCTAAAGCACATACCGGTATTGCCGAGTGCACACCCGTCGGCGTGCACCCCCTTTCCCCTTCCATCCCGTAGATGGAGGGTCCATACTCTTACTGACTCGTTCCCATGCGCAACTGTGGATGGGACTACGAGGTAGGTCTTTCGTGTTCACTACGTGTGAACACAGAGGCCCGCATCAGCATGGGACGCCTCTTCCATTATGAATGCACATATGACATAAACATGTAAAGATTGACATAAACATTTAATACAACGAAATCATGATCAATATGAAATCATGTTCATCATGTCATAGGCAAACATCAATCATGGCATCATATCATAAAACATGTGTAAACCATCTCATATTCAAACATTACGGCTCCCTAAGCCGCAACCACTACAATACACTTGCCTTAACCGCGGGCGACGGGTTGGCGAGAGGATGAGAGCACTCCCGGGGTCACACCACCTGCACATAAATTCCACACACTCAAACCGTGCCCACAAAACAGTACACAATCGCTCATCTACCCCGACTTCGCAAACTACTCCCAAAGCCGAAAAACAGAGAATCTGTCCCCCGGGACAGCAAGCTTCAAACTAGCATAACATGAGTTCTAGGTCTCCAACTTAAGTAAACGAGTACATCATCGCGAAGCTTAGGAAATTTTCTAGCTTTATCTAAGTATTGGGAAAAGCTGATTCGGCCTCTAAAATTGTTTAATCTACAAAACATTACGTTCTTTCCCAATTACGTCACAGATTTGAACACGTTCGGTAAAACGACCATAACTTTCAAACGGCTGGGCGGAATTGGACGTTCTTGGTGTCCAATTAAAGGTATTGAAGTTATCTACAACTTCCTCAACAGGAGGCTGACCAAATTCCGAATCTAAAATCGCGAAAATGCAAACCCTAGGTCGAGTGCACAATCTGCCCGAAACAGAGAATTAAGAAACCTCTAGTTTTCATCCAATCTACCCAATCACAGCACCACCACTTGATCTAAAAGCATCAAATCAACCTCTAGAAAAGCACCTAGACCATCTCCAAGGATCACCCATACCATACCTCTGCCCGACGAACGCCGAACGCCGAAATCCTTACTCCCGGGTTCCCCGATCGTCTTCCACGCGTAGGAACCGCCGGATCTCCTCGTCGCGGAGCTTTCCGAGGGGAAGAACAGCGGGGTGGCGAGGTGAGGGGCTCCCCTAGGGCAGAAAGGAGGGTGGGGAGGGGGTGGAGGGGGTCGTGGCGCAAGGGGAGGGGAAGGGAGGCGCACGGCAAGAGGGCAAGGTGGGGGCGGCGGCTAGGTGGGAGAGGGGGATGAGGGGCGGCTAGGGCAGGGGGTGAGGCGCCACAAGAGCAGGGGGCGCCCAAGGCCCCCTCATGGGCCCAAATTCCTGCCGACTAAAGCCCATGACTCATCCCCTTGGGCCCAAACTCCCCCAGAGAGGCCCAAACTCCCGAAATCGGCCCGGAAACGCGATTAACCTTCATAACGTAAAGTTTTAACCTCCGATTTCACATTTTATAATGTCACATTCTCTAATTTCACCTTTTACAGTGTCCCAACATCCCGTAGTGTCACAAAAAGCTATAAGTTCTTTTAGCAATTTTGATTCAACTAGAAAGCAACTTTTATATGTGCAAAAGCACAAACCCACCTTGATACATATTAGCAATGCCTTGCATATTGAGTTTTATTTTTCTCTCATTTCTTTCTTCTTAACCTTTAGAGTTCTCTCAATGGTCGGAGAACTTTTCTTTACTTTTTTGTTGTGTGTACTATTCTTTCATGTGCTTGTCCCCATCTACTATGGGTGTGTTTGGTTGCCTGCATGGTGCCTGAATCGCATGAGTGGATGCAACTGTATCTATTAGACGCATGTTTGGTTTCCTGTTCATCCTGGCCAGGTGGATGCAATTGCACCCACTCATACAGGATGGAGAAAACACAGAAATTAGACTTCTCTCTAATGTAGGCCCATGAGATGCACAAACAAGCAACCAAACAACTTAACTTGCATCCACTCAGTCAGGCCAAGGTTAGCCTGGATGGCTCATACGAAACAAGTTAGGATGGTGCAGGTAACCAAACACACCCTATCTGAATGCCATAGCATATATATAGCAAAGCATCATCCGGAGTTACATGTATAAAGCTTTACTTACATTTATTGTATTATTTAATGCACATTTAATTTCATGAAACTCCATCATTTATTGCAACATATAATGCACATTTAGTTTCATGAAACTCCATCATTTAAGTAGGCTTTAATACCCATTCAGTTTCATGAAACTGATGTTTTAATATTTAGCACTTGAAACTGAAACACCATGCAAAGCACTAAAGAAATGTATGTTATTAGTACACATATTATTTGTTAGATTTTTTGAAGAGAGAGGAGAGGGAATTACACCCTAGGTTATTAATACTTTTAGTCTAGTATCCATCGTACTAGGACCTTTTAATTATAAGAATCTTTCTGTAATTTATATAAATTGTATCATGTTAAAATAATTTAACAGAGCTGAGATTTCAATCACATCATCATCATTGATTTCAGCAATAGAGCAGCCAACATTCGGGACTCTTGGAGCTGACCAAAGTAACAAAATATTTCCTGTTAACAACTCCATCATCAACTACCACAGAATTCCATGCCAAGTCCAAGACTGAATTGTATTCATAATAAAAGCTAGCAAAGTGAACAAATAATAAGGACACACAGTTATAGAATAATTGGAATTCATCAATGTCCGGATTGCAAATCTCCAAGGACTTGGTCTGACAAGGAGCATCAACCATAACCTCAGTTAAATCATCATCCCCAACCAAATCACCGTCGGGGACAACATCTTCATTAGACTGAGCTTCAATAGGACCTCATCCACACAAAGTGGATCAGCAGAAAGCAGAAAGTGGAAATACTTTTTACCGTAAAAGATTGAAAATAAGCTGATCAACGAGCTCAACACACTACAGAAAATATTGAGCTAGCAAAGATGTTTGAAAATCTTTATCTCGATAATCAAGAAGGATAAGTGTAATCTTCACTTTTATCCTGTATCACTGAGCTATAGGATGAACTCTTTTTTTTTTTTTTTTGCTAAGATTTTCTCATGTTAAATTTTTACTTAGCAATTTTTTTAAAGAGGCGGTCAAATATTAATAAAAATCATTATTTCATCCTATTATTTGTCTCATTTTAGAGTTTTATTTCATATTTTTAGCTTGTTCATAATTTACATATATTTTTAAAAAAATTTACATTCCTTTAAAATTTTCTAATTATTCTAGATTTTTTAATAAATTTTTTCTAAATTTTTTTAAACTTTATGATTTTCTAATTTATTTTGAATTTTTTCGCACCAGTAGGTAGGCTGGCACGGCACAATCCGATTACCAGCCCGGCCAATCCGATTACCAGCCGTGCCGCACGGTAAACAGTCGTGCCGGCCCGCTCAGTTGGACACCTAAAGTCAAGAGATCCCCGGAGCAACTTCCATCGTCGCCCCGCACCGTCACCATGTCCGATCTCCGCCCGCCGGAGCACCAGGTCGCCGGCCACCGCGCAGCCGCCGACAAACTGGGCCCACTCGTCGACAACGCCGGCCTCTTCTACAAACCGCTCCAGATCGGCGACCGCGGCGAGCACGAGCTCGCCTTCTACACCGCCTTCTCCGCCCACCCCGCCGCCCCGCCCCGCATCCGGGACGCCTTCTTCCCACGCTTCCACGGCACCCGCCTCCTCCCCACCCCGGCGCGGCCTGAAGAGCTCCATCCCCACCTCGTCCTCGAGGATCTCCTAGCGGGCCTCGCCGCCCCCTCCGTTGCCGACATCAAGATCGGCGCGTGCACGTGGCCGCCGCGCTCGCCGGAGCCCTACGTCGCCAAGAGCCTCGCCAAGGACCGCGCAACCACCAGCGTCCTCCTCGGATTCCGCGTCTCTGGCGTCCGGGTCGCCGCCGCCGGGGGTGCCGTGTGGCGGCCGGAGCGGTCGGAACTGAAGCAGATGGACACCGCCGGCGTCCGCCGCGTGCTCCGGCGCTACGTGTCGTCGGTTGGCGGCGAGGGACTTGACTGCGCGCTCGCCGCGGCGGTGTACGGAGGAGAAGGGGGAGTCTTAGCGCAGCTGCGCGAACTGAAGGCGTGGTTCGAGGAGCAGACGCTGTTCCATTTCTACTCGGCGTCGGTTCTACTAGGCTACGATGCCAATGCGGTGTCTGCTGCCGGAGGCGGAGTAAGGGTGAAGCTAGTGGACTTCGCACATGTCACCGATGGCGAGGGGGTGATTGACCACAACTTCTTGGGTGGGCTCTGCTCGCTCATCAAGTTCATCGCCGGCATTGTCGCTGAGGCGTCTGAGATGGTGCCTTCCGGTCATTCTTAAGGAGATTTTGGCATTTTGAGGTGGTACAGAAGGTAAAGCTAAGGTTATATGTTTGTTGTTCTTTTCATTTTGTTAGATTTGTTCGTGATATGGATGACAAATATGGGTGCAATACTAGATGTTGAGTCAGTAATCAAAAGGAAGATATAGTGCAGAAAGGGAAAAATTGCTCATTGCTTACATTATGTTCTCTGCGATGGAAGGAGAATATAATAGCAAAAACGATCGAAAAGATTCTGGTGTCACTGTGGTCACCAAATTGGAACCTGAAAAGAAGAGACTATAATATTGTCACTTGTACAAAAGTTAGGATGCCAAAATGCTTTGCAAAAGAAAGAATTGGTTATTCATCTAGGGAAGTTTGCACTAAAAAATGTTAGCTGAAATGCAAAGGTATTTGCTGTGACACTGAGCCTGAGTACAATTTGTACTTGATTGTTCATTGGTATGTTTAACATGAAAATACATTGACCGGAGGAAATAGCATATATTACAATCTGAATGAGAGTACCTACTCCCTCCGGTCACAAGTACATGCCGTATTGGATATCGATACGGTCTTCAAAACGCAACTTTTATCACTAATTTATATTATAATATATTTATAAAACCCAACAAAATTACAACATTATAAAAGTATTTTTTAGGTAAATCTATACAAATGATTTTCATGTATCCAATATAAATATTTAAAAGATATCACTACTCAAAATTTTGAAAATTTGACTGCACGTGTTCCAAAATGCCATATATTTGGTACTAGAGGGAGTATATACTATCAGATTAAGGTACTTTGAGTATGTCTGCTTATTTTTCACATGTTCTACCCTATCTAATGGACGTGTGAGAGAATATGTGCTATTGGCTCACTCTTTTAAGGTGACTTTGTATAGTTGTATGATATGTGAATAAAGGTACCAGCGATGGATTGAATTAACCATATAAAAACAACTGAGTGCAACCTTATCATTGGTTTGTATTGATACAGAGGCCGGTTGTGTAGCATTGCATCGTACCATAAATTTTGATCTACAATGAGTGCGAAACATGTTGACGCTTCAAATTTTAGTTCAAACCAACAGAAGTCATGATCCTTAAGGCCCCGTTTGGAACATGCGATTTTTTCCCGATTCCTTCTTATGAGATCCCTACATTCAAAACATGCCCTAATGATTGTGACTTTTCACTGCTTATAATTCATTTTAATCTGTTCTTTGTTTATTGCAGGGTTATCACTACTCGACATATCGTGATCAATTCTTGCAGGTTGAACATTATGTTTAGTCTACTACTGTTCGCTAATCCCACACCTATCTGCTATGGAGAGTCACTTGTCTGAGAAAGTAACTTCGTTGAGCCGATGGTAATGGGAATGTGAAACGAGTCACTAGCTGGCCTCCCGGCGAACATACGGCAATCTGTACCTTCTTCGCACCGCTCTTTCTAAAACTTTGGGTGCCGTTCTGAGCACATCGGATCTGGTTTGTGAGAAATAATAAAAGAACAAAAGGCAGCCATTGCCTGGTACTCTTCTTCCCTGTGCCGTGTATCATCAGCATCTGAAGGACGCGCGCCAAGCGGCTGGGTGCTCTCTGAGTGCTCTCACACTCTTACCTTCTTTCCTTGCTCTTTACATGCATAATAACGTTGAAGGTGAGCAGAGCAGCGTGATCTTTTTCTTGTACCTGAAGGACTGAAGATTCCATGAACCAAGGTGGCGTGGCCATGGCGTATGGCATGACGCTGGGGACGACAGGAAATATAATCGATATATACTCCGTTAAGATCAGACAAGAACTTTCTTACTACATCACTTTCCTTAATCCTGCACCTGCAGTGCGCAGAACAGATGGAGGTGAACGGACTGATGGACAGGTTTGGTTTCGGTTTGATTTGTGAAATCGCCATCTGAAATATACTACTATGTCTTTGGGTGTGTAGTGCGAGCGGTCAGTAGTTCGCTGGTTGCTCTCGGCTGCAGGCTTTCATCAACAGGTGATGTCGCCGCTTTGGAGCTTTTCAGGCTGTGCGGAAGCTTCCTTTTTCTTCTCACGTTGTAGTTATCGCTTTTGTTTTCTTGAACTCCCAACACAGGCTCTAGGGATCAGGAAGATGTCGAGGGACCACGATAGTGAGGCCATCTCCAATAGCATTTTGTAAATCAGAATTCCTATATTCTCATATACAGAATCCCTAAAATTTTTTTCCCTATATCTCTTCCATTTCTAACAGCATTTTTAAATCCCATTTTTTATTTTCTCACTCCTATATTATAATAATATTTTATAACCACCATATAAGCAATGTTTATTTTTTACAGGAAAAAAAATCGAATGGCTATTTTGAAACTCAGGAATTTAAAATTTGTTATCGCTTTTGTTTTCGTGAACTCCCAACACAGGCTTTAGGGATCAGGAAGATGTCCAAGGACCACGATAGTGAGGCCATCTCCAATAGCATTTTGTAAATCAGAATCCCCATAATCTCATATACAAAATCCCTAAAAAAATTTTTCCCTATATCTCTTCCCTTTCTAACAATATTTTTCAAATCCCACTCTTTATTTTCTCACTCCTATATTATAATAATATTTCATAACCACCATATGAGCAACGTTTATTTTTAAGGGAAAAATTTGAACTGCTATTTTGAAATGCAGGAATTTAAAATTTAAAAATTATTCTTACGGTCATCGTAACAACTATGTACTAATTTAGATGTTATATGTATGGTAATTGGTGTCTTTAAATAAAGAAATTTAAAACAGATATAGAAAATAAGTTTATAAGTTCATACAACAAAAGTTCGAAATAACTTGGTTCATGCAACATAAGTTCATATGCAATTATAGTTCATACAACGTAGGTAATGCTTAACCAGACCTATTACATCTTCTATCTATAATGTCACCCTACAAACTCATATAGTACTATTTTTTGGCTCAGTGCAACGACTTAGATCAATCCCCATAATTCTCTCCTCCTCGACCATTTTCTTGAATTCAAGTTCATTTTTCATTAATTCAAGCTTCTCTCTCTTGTGTAATCCTCACTTGTTCTTGTACAATCCTCTCCTATTCTTGTACATATAGTCGTTTACATCGCTCATCTTTTTTCCTCTCTTTCATAATCTCAATTTCCCTCTTTTGCTTTCTCAAATTTTCTAATGCCTCTATATAAAGTTTGATTGTTGGAACACTTTATTTACCTCGTTGTAATCGTTCTTTCGCCACCTTACATCCAATTGGTCCTCTTAAGTCATCATTTTCTGCACTAGGAGAATCCTCATCAAGATAAATTGCATTGGAGTTAACCGTACCGGAAGATTTTGGACTTGCATTACTTGATGTCTTTTGCTTCTTCTGAGATAACCGATCACACCACTTAGGATGGTGTTGCAAAACATTCCAACAATGCAAGAATGCAAACAATCGCCCTTCTTCCTCCTGGTACACAATTTTAGCTTGCATAATTTGTATAACTACACAAACAATCATATCAGCAAACCATCTATTACAAAAAAGAAAAGGATACTGATCATGGACAAACCTTGTCCTGCTCATGTATCTCGCTTTGATTTTGACTCTCAATCCAATCATGGCACCCACAAAATGTGTTAACCACTTCTTGAATAATATACCAGACATGTAAGCGAAATCTGTGAACGATCTGAGGTGAAAGTCTCATTCTCATGGAAGTAGTCATGTATTCTTCTCCAATAAGAGGCACGAGATTGTTGGTTCCCTTGAACTACATCGATACTAATGTTAAGTCATGCAGACACCAATAAATTGTCTTCCTTCTTAGAGAAATTTTTTGATCTTCTATTGTTTGGCCTCACATGGGGAATATTCGTATGCACTGGAGATGGTTGGGAAGCAATTGGGCTTTCCTGTGGAGAAGATTCAGAACCATGTCAATTGAATGCATCCCCTCCCTCACTCAAAAGGTTAATGTAGAAGCCATCCATAATTTCTCTTCTATCAATAACAAAATTTCTCAAGTTAACAAATAACATCCATCAACATTAGAATATTTCAATAAGTCTTAGTAAGTCTTAACAAGTCTTAACCCTGGCGATACATAAGTTATAACAGTGAAGGTACAACACTAATACAAATTTTTTTAACAATTATTGACACTAGTGATATAGTATAAGAACAATCCCAAATCATCACTATCAATGTTAATATCCTCATCTTCACAATACTGAGTTACAGCTTCGATGTCAATCACAAAGCTATTGAATTCATTTCCATATGAACGTGTGTTAGGACTAAAGTTGTTTTTTGCAACTTTCTTAAGGTCAGATGTGATGCACTCTATTTCTTTTATTGTCTAGGCCAAGCCTTGACTGAGTTTCTCTGGATCCTTGTCCATCTACATGCATTACAAGTTTATAATGAACAAACTATTGGTTGTCATATAGGTTTCATACCTTAATACAAGATTAGTTAAAAGGACTTTTCTATCACATGACTATTCTGGGTAGATGCCTGAAGGTATACTAAAAACATACAGCCTCATCTATTATGTAACAAGAAATTCATGCTAAAACATCATCTATTAGCTTCTTAAACTATTAACTGTCATAAGAACTAATTACCCCCATCATGTATAGATAAGACTAGAAAGTATATTCCCTTCTTATAAGAAATCCCTTTGCACTTGCTCATTGTAAATAAAAATTGACTCATAATTAGTTGCAATGTTTGAGCCACCCCATCATGTTTTTCGATGCTCAATTTTACCAAATGCCAGCTAAAGAAATAATTGACACTCAATTTTGGAGCCACAGTGGTTTTATCAATCATTTTATCATGGAAGACCTAACATTGTTCATATTGTGGAACAATATTTGAGATCCATACCAGCTAAGCAAAGTAGATTTTGTTGAAACTGCTTCATTGCCAAACATTTAGCCTTAGCCCTTGAACCCAAGAGGATAAAAGGCATGCACAGTACAAGAAGTCTTCAAAATTACTACTCAATGGCAATATAGGAAAACAAACAAAATGGGATAGGGCTAAAAACAATAAAGTATGAACACATGTTCAAGTTTTGCTTGCTAGTTACTACATAGATCAGTAAACATATAGGACAATCCAGCTCTGCTGAAACCTTTATAACAAAATCATCAAACTTGCCTAATTTAAAACTGTAAATTCTGTTGCAACAGCACAATACATAACACATGGAAGAATAATGAGTGGGATCATGTGAAATTGTGAATGCCCTTGAAAGATCAAATAGTTATCCTCAAAACATAAGTCCCAAATAGAAATGCCTAATCTTTATAAGGTTTAGCAGTTTATTTTATGTCAATGTTTACAAGGATGCTTTCACAAAGTACAATGCCTAAAAAACCAGCGAGAACAAGCATTGGAAAAATCAATTCTGATCCACCAAACATATCCACCTAAAAAAATCATCGATCCATCATCGTCCAATATCGAGTATTTTATATCAAATCTAGATCCAACTCTAAGGGGTCCCCATATATCGTCAAGACTCAAGACATTCAGATCACGACTGCTCTTCAGGCAAGTTGACCAAACCTAAATCAGACTGAAGCAGTGAGCCCCAAAACCCAATGCCAGCACCAACTCAGATAGTATAGTGATATTGAATTACAAGATCACGAAATGTGCAGATCAGTACTAGTATCCTACATATTACTTATCTCTATTAAAATGCTATACAATTAAACATTTCAGCCACTTGCCTAGTAGCTACAATTCTGTAGATTTTACATAAATCACTTATGTAATCAGACATTTAGATAGCCCCCCTCTCGTAGCCAAACTAGCAATTCTCGAAACCATCATCCCTCACAGCATCACGACCCATGAGAGAAGGGTAAAAAAAGGAAGAGAAGAGGAGAAGGAAGGGCCTCACCCTCTTTGTTCCTCCCTACCTTAAGTTCATACCGAACATCCATTAGTATTTAGGGTTCATACCTGCAGATCCTCTCGATCCCACGGTGCCCGAGGTCGAAGAGGACGACGGCGAGGTAGACAGGGTCGAGGATGAAGCCGAGGACCAGATCCAGCGGGAGGGAAGGTGCCTGGGCCTCTTCATGTGTGGGACGGACCGACGGCTCTCCTCCTCGAAGGCACAGGATCGAGCGGTGGAGCGGTGCGAGACTGAGCGGCGAGAGGGAGCGGTCATTGCCTCTAAGCCGTCGAGCGAACTGGATGGGGAAGGGAGAGAGAATCCTAAGTTTTGGGGATTCTCTCTCCTGCTCCTAAGGATAGGGATGAGACTCGGGAAGCTATTGGAGATCTATTTTTGGGATACTGTGCTAGCAATAATTTTTTTTCCAGTATGGAATAGCTATGGGGACTCTCTTGGAGATGGTCTGATGATGAAGACCATGCTCATCATTGTAGAGCAGAGCACACAGAAAGTAAAAACTTTAGTGGGGAGGCCTTACACCCTGACTACAATATGTAGGAGTGTCAAATGCAGAGTTTACATTATCGATGATAATTATCATCAATCACGATAATTGATCGTATCGAGCCGGTTTAAAATTAGAAATCGGTCGGTAAACTGGTAGAATTCAAAAAAATTATATGATGTAAACCAATAAAAAATCGATGAAAGTCAATGAAAATCTCTTAAAAAATTGGCCACCAAAAAAGTTCAATTGGTTGGCCAGTTTTCACTGAAAATTGTTTGATTTTTGGTAAAACCCGTCGATTTTGATTTTTTAATAAATTTTTTCTAAACTTTTCAATTTTTGACGATTTTTGACTAATTATCGTCGAAAATCGGTGCCAAGCAACCACCGAAATCCGAGCTCAAAATGATATATGAAACCAGGTCGGATGTCGATTTTGGTTACACTAACGCCAAGATTTTTTGCTCAAGCTTTTGCAAGCCTAGGCTTGGTTGTGCCATTTTGTGTGCTGTGAGATCAATTAGTTATCGAAAAAACAATGTTTACTTCTATATTGCACATCAACCAAGTTATATCTATAAAAAAGCTACTATAAGCATCTAGGCCTCTAATTTTTTAAAAAAATACTTTTTTCAAAATGAATTGCGGTATTAATACGCAAAAAACAAAAATTGCAAAAACAACACCTATTTGCCTAATGGTACAGTGAAATAGCTATTTTCGCCAGACAGTGTGGCGACAAAATGCCTAATTACGCAGTTAACAGTCGGCCGTCAGAGTTTAGGGGAAAGAAGCTATTATCGCCGTACCGTATGGCGACAATAGCTATTTTCGCTGAGTCATACGGCAACAATTAGTTTTCGTCGAGCCGTGTGGCGACAATAAGTTATCGCCAAGCCCTACGGCGACTAATACCGAAATTCCTATATTATGAAGAAACTATACAAACCATGGCTCCAAAAATTATGAAATAAATATCACTTATTCCTATGGTCTTAGATGTCCCATTTTTGTAAAAATATGTAGGAATGAACTGAGTTGAATAAACCAAACAACTATAAGAAGCCTCTGTTGCATGAAACACTTAAGCCTTTTCGGCAGCCCGTAAAATATCACGTTTGAATGTAATTTTTTGGAATAATGGAGAAGATTTGCTCGTTGATATATGGACCACCAAATAGTGGAAAAATATTTTATTTACACATTTCTTTGCATCTAAATTCTACCAGTGCAATAACCCAAAGTATTATTGTCGACAACAAATACGTTTAAGCCTTTTTGGCAACCCGTAAAATATCATGTTTAAAGGTACTTTTTTGGAAGAATATAGCAGATTTGCTCTTTGATATATGGACTATCATATTCTGGAAAAATATTTTATTTACACCTTTGTTTGCATCTAAATTCTACTAGCGCAATAACCCTAAGTATTATATCGACAACAAACGATAACGCTTAAGCCTTTTCGGCAGCCCGTAAAATATCATGTTTAAACGTAATTTTTTGCAATAACGAAGCATATTTGCTCTTTGATACATGGACTACCATATTCTGGAAAAATATTTTATTTACACATTTCTTTGCATCTAAATTCTACTAGTGCAATAACCCTAAGTATTATTATCGACAACAACTCATGATATGAATAGTTTAGCCCAGAAAAACTTTAGCTAAAGTGTTTAAGTCATTACAATCATTGTGAAAAGCATGTAGATGTAGCCAGTAACCTTAGTAAGCAAACTCAACCTTAGTAGGGCAGATACAAGGAAAGTTCAGATGATGAAAAATGCAACAGATTATATTACAAGGGCATTACAATAGTGACAACATTGCTAGAAGAACTGACAATAACATTGATTATCATGGTGGAACAAGTGATCATTCCACCTATGTTTGTAGAGTGCGAATGATGCGCCACATTTTCTACATATTAGATCACCCGTGAATCTTTCGTGATTTGTTCTCAGACATCGCTCAATCTCTCATATGAAAGAACTCCATGGAGGTGTGCAGTGCTCCCAGCTGTTGCCGAATGGGTAGCCTATGCCGAACGTCTCGAGGGTATAAAACATAATATTTTTTGTCTTTTTTATGTGAATTTCTTCCCTCTCGATTCCATGCGTCCCCTATGTTAATACCACCCGGGTTCCCGGATGGTCTTTGTAATCTGTCAAGGATTTGTTGCGTAGTGCGGACCTCGGCCAGCTACTTCCCCGTATCCCTTTCTCTTCGAGAAGAGGAACCCTCTTGCACTTCCAGAGACTTGCCGAGACGCCTGCTCTGTTTCGGCTCGCACTCCACTATATGGTGAAGGAGGTGTGTGTTGGGCTTGTCGTTGTACAACCGGAAGCGTTCCCTGCAGTCAATGCAGTATGCCCACTGTGGTCGTTGAATAATATCGTAGGTGTACTCAGGGTCTGGCTTTTCTGGGCGGTAGTAGCACCACGGCGAGGGTTTCTCCCCCCAGTTATCCCAAGCGGGAAGTTTGAGATGTGGGTGGTACATCTCTGGGTCCACCAAGTTGAAGTAGGCTCACCATTCATCCTCAGCCAAAGGGCACCGGTAGAATCTTCGGTCCGCTAGATCCTCGTGGTAGGTATTAACCACTGCCTGCCGACTGTGTTCGCACAATTCAGGGCTTTTGGGTGGCCCTTGAGGAGGAAGTTTCTCCTTTGACCTGAGCAATTTCGCAAGTTTCTTTTTGAAGTTATGTATGTGATGAACTGGTTTAGAATTACTACTTTGTGAGTGAAACATGAGCATGTCGCATAGAACTCTCCGATTGGTTGGTCCCTTGCCCACCCACCTTTAACTCCGGTCGATCTATATAGGGGACGTATCCCGGCAGCCTCTCCCACTAGGTGAAGTTCTCTGGCGAAGTGGGGTAGGCGTCGTGGTATTTGTAGACAAATTCGTAGTCAAGCCGTTCTGGCCCGTTGATCCATTGGAAGAAGCAACACCGGTCAGTGTGCTAAAAAAACAAAGAACGATGCATGAAATACTAGTGTTACCCTGTATTGTATGGACACCAGTAGGATTACTTGGTAGGGGCGGGCACAGCAGTAGTGAGCATGGGCGGCCGTATCTCTGTACGTAGATTGCTCTATGTTTGCCGAAAGGTTGCAGCCGCAGTTCGGCCGGGGCAACTCTGGCAGAACTGGGGCATTAACGCAACTGGCATCCGGGTATTTGGGGGCGGGGGGATAAGTTCTGCTTGTTGAAGAGGCGACGGTAGAATGACATAGTGCTCTAATTTGTGTATGTTAGGCTGGCGGTTATTGCTGGTATGGCGGTAGCGGATGTCTATCCCTCCCTCGGCTGGTTTTTATAGTGCTGGTGAGGGCTTCTCCACATAACTACAACACTTGTCTCTTTATGAAAGTTGCATGGCATGTCACCCATCATGAAAGTTGCATGGACTGTCACGCTTTATGAAAGCTGCATGGCCTGTCACCCCTTTGGAAAAGCCGCACGATCTGTGACGCTTTATGAAAAGCTGCATGACATGTCACCCATCATCAAAGCTGTATCACCTGTCACCCTCTGTGAAAAGTTGCAGCACCTGTCACCCGCTTGAAAAGTTGCTTGACTTGTCACCCATCATGAAAGCTGCACGACGTGTATTTGGGGGGTTAAGTTTCGCTTGCTGAAGAGGCGATGGTACAATGACATCGTGCCCTAATTTGTGTAAATTAGGCTGACGTTTATTGCTGTTCTAGCGGTAGTGGATGTGTACCCTTCGGCCAGTTTTTATAGTGGGAATGATGGGTAGTGGTTTGTCGCTTGGTGGTGTGCAGAGTGTTGTCCCCTTTCATGAGCAGTCATTTTATCCCAAGCGAAGCTGCTATCCGAAGCCCATTGACCAGTCCCTCGTATTCTGCAACGTTATTCGAAGCTTGAAAATCGACTTGGATGACATACCTAAGTTCCTCACCAGTCGAAGATTTGAACAAGATGCCAGAGCCCGCGCCTTGCAGGCTGAGCGAGCCATCAAAGAACATCGTCCAGTAGTTGTCGGAGGTTTCATGCTTCTTCTCCTCGACATGCGTCCACTCTACAACGAAGTCCACTAGGATTCCTGATTTGACGCTGGTTCTTGGAGCGAAGTCAACTCTGAACTCATTGAGCTCGACGGCTCATTGGCCTACTCGTCATGTGGCTTCCCGATTTCGAATTACTTCCTTGAGCGGGTATGTCGTCATCACATTGATCTTGTGCGCTTGGAAGTAGTGCCGCAACTTTCTGGATGTCATCAAGACTGCATAGAGCATCTTCTGGATCTGGGGGTACCGTAGCTTTGCGTTGTGCAGAACCTCACTCACATAGTAGACTGGCCTCTGTACTTTCATCTTTTTGTCGGGATCGTCCCGCTCGACTACTAAGATAGTGCTTACTACTTAGGGACTTGCTGCAACATACAAGAAAAGATCTTTTCCTTTGTTAGGGGATACCAAGATGGAGGGAGACGATAAGTACCTTTTCAACTCTTGGAAAGCTTCCTCGGCCTCTTTAGTCCACTCGAACTTTTCCTGTTTCTTGAGCAGTTGGAAGAAAGGGAGTCCTCGTGCGCCCATCCGAGAGATGAACTGGATGAGGGCTGCAATGCATCCTGTAAGCTTTTGTACCTCTCTTAGTGTTCGTGATGAACGCATCTGGTTGATGGCTTCGATTTTGCGTGGGTTGGCCTCGATACCTCGACTAGAAACCAGGATTCCGAGAAGTTTTCCGGACGGGACGCCGAACATGCACTTCTCGGGGTTTAGCATCATTCGATACTTCTTGAGATTGTCGAATGTTTCTCGGAGGTCCTCTTCCAGCGCATGCTTGGTTTTAGACTTGACTACAATATCATCGACGTAGGCTTCAACATTGCGCCCGATTTGGGATTTCAAACAATTTTGTATACATCGTTGATATGTAGCCCCAGCGCATTTAAGCCCGAAGGGCATCTTTACATAACAAAAAACACCCAACGGAGTGATAAAAGATGTCTTTTCCTCATCTTCTGTGGACATGCTAATTTGGTGATACCCCACATAGGCATATAGGAAACTCAACAGTTCACAACCCGTCGTTGAATCAACAATTTGATCAATGCGGGGGAGAGGGAAAGGATCCTTGTGACATGCTTTTATTGAGGTTGGTGTAGTCGATGCAATCCTCCACTTGCCGTTGGGCTTCCTGACGAGGACCGGGTTAGCCAACCACGTAGGGTGCCGGACTTCTCGGATGAAGCCAGCCTTGAGAAGTTTGCCGATCTCCTCTTGTATGGCCTATTTGCGGTCTTACGCAAAATGGCGCTGCTTCTGGACCACCGACTTGATGTTGGGGTCCACTGCTAGTCGATGCTTAATCACCTCCCTAGGGACTCCAGGCATATCGGACGGTTGCCAAGCGAAGACGTCGCGGTTTGCTTGGAGGAAGGTGATGAGCACGAGTTCCTATTTGGGGATGAGGTTGGCACCCACCTTGACCGTCTTGGATGGTTCCGACGCATCCAAAGGAATGTCCTTGATCTCCCAGCCGTCTTTTTTGCCAGGCTCGCTGTCGACGCTGTTGATCGACGGAACGTTAGGGCTATTCTGGTGCTTCTAACGTTTGACCGGGCTGACAGGGTTGCTAGGGCAGACATCTTCGACAATCTCCAGGCTCTTCTTATTGCACCTCACTGCAGAGCGTGCGTCACCCTTCATGGTGAGGATTCCTTTGGATGTCGGCATTTTTATGGTCTGGTAAGCGTAATGCACTACTGCCATGAATTTTGCCAGCATGGGACGACCCAAGATCAGGTTGTACGCGATTTCAAAATTTGCAACATCGAAGAGGATCTCTTCGGTACGAAAATTCTCCGGTGTGCCAAATGTGACTGGTAGCTCGATCTATCAGAGTGGCATCGACAATGAATGCAGAGTTATACTGTGGAAAGGTTCTGCTCCATCTTTGATCTTCGTTCGGGAAACACCCATCTTATCCAAAGTTTTGGTGAAGATGAGGTTCAACGAACTTCCCCCATCGACTAGGGCTCACGCCACTGGGATATTGAGTATGGTGGGCTCAACCACCACAGGGTATCGACCCAGTTTGGGGATCACAGCGGGGTGATCTCGCTGGTTGAAGGTGATTGGTACCTCTGACCATTTGAGAAATCAAGGAAAAAGTGGAGTGATCAAACTAACCTCCCTTTTGACTGCTTTGTATTGTCGTTTGGACTCATATATGGCAGATCCTCTGAAGATATGGGCTACCTTGTGCTCAGCTTCGTGATACTCGGGCTCATCTTCGTTGGCCTTTTCCTTGATTTGCTCGATGCCGCGTTCGGCGAGGGCAGCCTTCAGCTTTTCTTCGACCTTCTTGCCAATAACCTATCACTCGTCAAAGTCATGCTTGTCCGTATGATGGACATGACAGTACCTCTTGCCTCTGCGGCTCCTGCCTTTGTTGTCACTGGTGTTCTGTGCTTTGCTCCTGTCAACCGTGGCTACGGTAGAATCGCTCTTCCGCTTTTCATCGTGGCTCTTGTTCTTTTTGGCCCCTTGCTTGGACGACTCGGGTTTGTCGTTCTCAGACTTGGGGTTGTCGAGGAAATCATGGGCCTTAGCACGGATGGCGTACTTATCCGCTAACTTGAACAACTCACGAGTGGTTCAGATCTTTCGGGTAGCAAGCTTCCCTTTAAGCTCGCGGTCCTTGACTCCGTTCTCTAAGGCCATTATCATAGCCTCATCGGAGATGTCAGGGATCCGGTTGCGCTTGTTGTTGAAGCGCCTGATGAAGTCACACAATGATTCAGTGGGTTCTTGAATCACCCGATGCAAGTCGCTGCGGGTCTCGGGGTGCTCGTACGTGCCCTGGAAGTTAGCGAAGAACTGCGCTCGCAGCTCGACCCATGAGGATATTGTCGGGTCCCGAATGTGCAAATCCGAACCCTCTGTGTTTTCAACACTTGTCCAGGATCATGCTAGTGCAAACAGTCTCAACATCGACGAATATCACAATCATACACAGCGGAATAGTCAATAAGTATTTATTATAACGAAAGGGGTTGAGTCAACCTTATGGTTAACTTACAAAGATACGCCTCGCAGGGCAAGGTCTTTATTAAATAAACTACAGTGGAATTAAATAAACTCGTGGCGCCAACCAACATGCCACAGGCAACTGACTGGGCTCGCCCCTAGTTTGTCAGCTCTTCCTGGAACTCCTCCAATGCTGGCGTAGATTCCTCCTCAGCTGATGTTTGTGTTGTGGCAAGGGTGAGTACTTTGAGCACTCAGTAAGTCATGCATAGAATGCAATTCTAATAGCTACATGCATGGCTTATTCCAACAACAGGCTACATGGCTCTTTTGCAATAAGCACATTCATAAATAATGGTAGTAGATTGGAAAGCAATAAAACAATAATAACAGTAATAACTTTCATAAAAAATTCCTCAAGGAAAGCATTTATCATCATAAACAAGTTCATCATTTCCAATACCAAGTATCCGAAAACCAAATTCATTTTTTATGAAAGTCTAACCCCTGACTGTAATCACCGAGCAATGTCCAATACCGTGGACTCAGCTATTCAAATAGATTGTACACTCTGCAGAGGTTATACACTTTACCCACAAGATACAATCAAACACCACAAAGGTAAGTGACCGTAACAAAGCCTTTCCAAAGTTACTTCTAGACCCGGTACTGCCCGCTAAGGTTTCAACATTGAAGGGACTGGTTACCACACTCAGGGCCCCCCTCTTGCGCCTGTGAGTCCACCCATAAACTCGGGGCTCACGCCACCATGACAGCACCAAAATCTTGACATCACAGTTTACTCAGCCAGGTCTGTCCCATTCCAGACTTATGGTTGTATGATGGACTCAGTTCAAATTCTTGCAAGGTCAAGTGCTTAGATTGACCAAGGCAAGACTACTCAAAAGAATTCTGTGAAATCATGTTGTAACACCCCAAAATTTTACTTTTCCTAAATTCATGTGTGATTTGGCACTTTGGTGAATTTTTGGAATTTTCTGGAATTTATTTGGATTTATTTGGAATTTATTTGAATTTATTCCATTTTGAAATAATTAAAGAATTTAATTTTGCAAATAAATTTTTGTTGGAAATATTTTATTTGAGTCCAAAATGATCCAAAGTATTTTCCAGAATTTTTCTGGAATTTTTCTGAGTCATTTGCTATTTTAAATGAATTACTGGGAATTATTTTAATTATTAAATCGCTGGAAAATCAAACTCGGGTCAAGTACTGTTCATCCGACCGAGCCCGAGTCAGACTCGAGTTCGAGTCCGACCCGGACCCGGCCGCGTTACCGCTCGACCGAGCCTGTTCAAGACGCGAGCCGTTGGATCGAGATCCAGCCAAGGCGTCATCGTTCCCGATCCGACCCGAGACGGACTGCTTCCGCCGTGGGCCGCCGTGTGCGTTAGGGTTTCGTGTGTTGCAGCGCCGCGTCGAGGCACTATTTAAAGCCCCAAGGCCGCCCCGTTGAAGCTCTGTCTGCGTGCGCACCTTTTCCTCGAAGTTTGAGCCCTAGCCGCCGCTGCCTAGCCGCAAAAGCTCGCCAGTAGTTGCCTCTCTCTTCCACCGTTCCTCGACGATTCCGCCGGCAAGCCGCTTTCCGCCGCAACCAAGACCGGATCCGGAACCCCTGAAGCCAGGCGCACCTGTTGAGTGCACTCACTTGGCCGGAGACGCCCCGCGCCGCTGCCGTGGTCGTCATCCTCAGCGCCGGTGAGCCCGCGCCGCCGCGAAGCCATCGCCGTCGAGCTTCGGTGAACCGTCGATCCAAATCGGACGGTTGAGGTGAGCCACGTTCTATCCCAACCCTAAGATCCCAGTTAGATCGGACCGTTGGATCAAGATCCAACGGCCCATAATCGGCCACGCGTTGCTTGTAACGTGGGTAACGCTGAGTTAGGGTTAATTTCAACCGTTGGATCAAGATCCAACGGCTCAGATCCGCCGCGTTAATCCAAAGCGTGAAACCGAGACTCCAATCCATACCGCCGGATTTTAAATCGACGGCCGTGATTGCGCCACGCGTCGGGAAGCTTGACCGCCAGCCGGCGCCGCACCCAGCGTGAGACGCCGACACGGCGGCGGGCCAGCGTCGGCGGAGACAAAACCGCACCATGACGCGTCATCGACGGCGTCCACGGTGGGGCCCGCTTGTCGCCATTGTCCCCAAAGCAGGCCGACGTCGCGAATGACGTCATCTGTAGGCCCACATGTCAGTCTCACGTGGAGCCGTGGACCGAGTCCACCGTAGACCCGAGCCAAGCGTGGACCAAGTCCATGGCCCGGCTGACGTCAGCCAGCCAAACAGGAGCTGACCCGAGTCCAAGCAGACGCAAAAATTAAATTTCGAAAAAAGAAAATGATTTAATAAATCGGTTTAATAATTTTGAATTTCAAAACTTCAAACGCTTATAACTTTTGCGTTTCAACTCCGATTTGAGCGATTCAAATTTCTAAATTTGTATAAAATTGAGATCTACCTAAATATGAATTTTATTTAATTTTTGGACTAAAGTTTTTCTCTGTAATATTATTTAATTGATTATTTAAACTTTAAATAATCATAACTTTTGCGTTTTAACTCCAAATTTGACGATTCCAGTTTCTAAAAATCCAGAAAATTATGTTCTCTCTGTTTATGGATTTTATTTGGAGTTTTGGGATCTTTTGCCTAGTGTTTATTTGTGTATTTGCTATTTGCACGCTTTACGAGTAGACGTTGAAGTTTAGGAAGGATTCGAGGGAGAAGTGTTGACTCAGGATCCAACTCAAGACCAAGAGCAAGTACTTTTTGAAGGCAAGTTGTGCTTTGACCATGTTGATCCTATTTGAAATCTATTTTGATTTAAACTATTGCATGCTAGTTCAATTAGAAAAATACTTTGTTTAAACATGGGGTTAGATAAATACCAATTTGCTATATGACACCTTGATTACTTAAGTATGTGCCATGACCCTTTGTCACCCTAGTTGTGGTTTACTAGTTGGACATTATTAAATTGCCAACATGGGTTTAGACCGTTGTAGTATGTCGCTTAGACACGCTACGTGCTCATGACATGATTTTGGACAATCAAATGCTAATATGGACTTAATGATATATTGAACCTGTTTTGGAAAAGTATCATGTGATGTTGACAGACGTGGTGCATGGTAATCAACTGGGTTTGATAAACGATTTCGGCCGGGGCATGTGGCAAGAGTAATCAGGTGGGCAGTTGTGGCATTGGGAGTGATGATTTGGTTTTTCGGGTAGTCTTGCCCTGGTCACTCTAAGGACTTAACCTTGCAAGCCTTTGAACTGGTCATACTTGCAACCACATGGTCGGAATGGGACGGCCCTAGTTGACTAAGTCGCTAAGGACTCACTTGTGGAGCCTCAGGGTGTCGATTACACCGCTTTGTGTGATTGTGCGGGGAGCGTATCGTGGTCGTGGCCAGGTACCCATCTAACGGTGTGTTGGTCCCATACTTCGCCTTGGCTAAGGGAAGGGATGGTGTAGAGCACGTCTGGAGAGGACCACCTGTGTTGTTTGAGGCTTCCGAAAGGCTTTGTTACTGAACTCGCCTTTGTGGTGTTTGATTGTATCTTGTGGGTAAAGTGCATAACCTCTGCCAGAGTGTAGAATCTATTTGAATAGCCGAGTCCACTGTCTTGGACAATGCTCGGAATTACAGTCAAGGGGTAGACTTTACGAAAATAACTTGGTTTTGAAAAGATGGGTTGGTTTAACAAGGAAGGTGATGGAAATATGGTGTAGGATGGGAAAAATGTTTGTTAAACTTCTTGAAAAGTTATTTATGCTTTACTTATTTCTGCTTCGAATCTACTTTTATTACTTGTCAAAAGTCATTTCATCGCAAATATACTGAGCTATTCCTTTGTACCAAGCCATGCATATAGTATATTAGCTTGCATTCATGCATGACTTCTTGAGTACCAAGTACTCACCCTTGCCTCAACACAATACCAGTTGAAGAGGAGACTACGCCGGTTCGGAGGAGGAGTTCCAAGAGGACCCGTCTACTTAGGGATGCGAGCCCGGTTGCCTGTGGTATCTTTGGATGGCGCCACTAAGTTTATTTGATTTTCATTCTTTGTTATTTCTCTTTTAATAAGTTTCGCCTTGCAAGGCATGTATTTGTAACTTGGCCATAAGGTCGAGTAACCCTTTGATTATTTAAATAAAGTACTCTGATAGTATCGTTTGGTATGATTGTGATATATACCGATGTTAAGACTGTGTGCACTAGCGCGTTCCTGGACTAGTGCTGAATACACAGAGGGTCCGGATTTGCAAATTCGGGGTCCCGACACATGTGCTGAAAAATTGGCTTAGAATTGAATTTGCAAATATGTTTGTTCATGTGTTTTGTCAATTTGACAAGAAGCAGTAAGTTTCGCTTTTGCGCCGGACCAAGATCTCAAGAAACAGTAAGTTTTCTATCTACGACGGACAAACTTTGTTGGTCTGTCGTGGACATGCTTTTGAACTCATTGAGCCAAACTCAATTTTCCTCAAAAACCAGTAAGTTGTGCATGTACGACGGACAAAGTTTTTGGGTCTGTCGTGAACGTGTTTTTGAGCTCAAGAGTCGAACTCAATCTTCCAAGAAACCAGTAAGTTTTGCATGTACGGCGGACAAACTTCTTTGGTCAGTCGTGAATGCATTTTTGCTTTAGGGTTTCGTTCGGACCATGTTGTTTTTGAAACCGAGCGTGGCACGCTTTGTAGGACAAGATTTTTTGTCCGTCGTGAACATGAATTTGAAAGCGTTTTTGAACCGAGACTTTTGCATGTACGACGGACCGATTTTGGTTGTCCGTCGTAAACATGTTTTGGCCGGAATGTTTTCTTTTGGAACCGAGAGTTTCCCTTGTACAACGGACAGACTTTGTTGGTCCGTTGTGAACTGTTTTCTAGGGTTTCACTTGGCATTTGCGCCGGACTGGTTTTGTCTGTCCGTCGTGAATGCGTTTTTGCTGAATTAGGGTTTTGAGCAGAATTGAAATTATTTGAATTTGAGATTATGAAATTTGTGATGATTTCATGATACTTGTTTTGAAGTGGACTTTATGCAATGCTCATGTGAGTAGTTGCATGGATTGACTTTGAGTCAAGTCGTGGACTTGTGCTAGGATTTGTTTTGTGGTTTGTTCATGTGCAGGTATTGCTCGAAGACGAATGTGGTCGATGACGGGACCGGAACTAGGTTCATGGAGGAACTGAGGTTCGGGACTAGGTTCAGGAGGAACTGAGGTCTTGGTGGTCAAGGATGTCATGCGGGACGTTCGGGCTAAGAGAATGGTGCACATGAAGAATGGTTAGTCACGTGAGAATGGCAGGAGGTCATTCGCGTGCAAAGTGTTAGTCACGTGAGTATGGCAGGTGGCCATACGCGTGCAAAGTGTTAGTCACGTGAGTATGGTAGGGTTGCCATACGCGTGCAAGAGTTGTACTCGGCCAAGGAGAGTTGTGTTGGATACGGATTCCTTCTAGGGAATAGGAATCGTATTCAGAACTCCTTGTGGGTTGGTGCTTTAAATAGGTGGGGGGTCTCCTGTTGAAACGCACCAAGTAGAGCTGAGCGCATCGAGCCTTGAGCTTGGTTTTAGGGTTTGTACTCTTTTGATGAGAGTATTTTAGACAAGAAATAAAGATCAATTCTTCCAAGATTTTTGCGTGCTACAGTAACCACGCTACAAAGATTTTCTGTTTTGGTTCTTGTTTGCATGCTTGTTCTAATTCTAGATTGGTTTTTGATCGTTGAGTTTCATCTTGATTTGATCCATCAAAAACCGTTCTAGGGTATTGATTTAGAGTTTCTCAAAGTCTAGTTGATTAATCTTTTGAAGATCTTGTTTAATCTTGAAGTTTTGATTAGATTGATTCTCGTCAAGTTCTGAAACAGCAAGCTTGCGAAGCTCATAACTTTTGATCCGTAAGTCCGATCGAGCTGATTCTTTTTGGGTTCGATTCGTATTGGAATCTAGTTTCTTGTGTCCAAATTTCAGATCAATCTAACGGTTGGATCGTCGAGAATTCGCGTTTTACTAAACCTCTGTCTTTCTGTTTTTGTCGAAAACGAAGCAATTATTTGGTTCTGTTTTGGGGTGAACTTTTAATAGATCAAGAATTTGGTTTTAGCTTCCGCACAATCATTCACCCCCCCTCTGATTGCTATATTCGTATACTTCGATCCTACAAATTCACAAGTAACCGAAATCGGCAAAACCAAATACGACCTCCCAGGTGCCACTCTTGGCCCACCGAAAATAATCTTGCCACTTGCCTCAGTCTAAATCATTTTATCACCCCGTTGATTACCATGCACCACGTGCCATCAACATCATCAATAACACATGTCACATCTTTCAAAAACATGTTCCATCTCTCATTAAGTCAAGATTAATTTCTAACATTCAAAATTATATCAATAACACGATTGCATGGCTAAGCAGGCTAATTGCGATCTAATTAACCCAAGTTGGCAAAGTATTAATGTCCAACTAATATTCCATAATCTAGGGTAACAAATGATTCATGGCATACAATCATTATAAACAAGGTGGCATACATGAAATAGGTCGTACAACTATTTCCAGAATTATTTAAAAGCATTTTTAATTAAACTAGCATGCAATAATTCAAATCAACATAATTTCAAAAGTGGGATCGATATGGTCAAAGCATAACTTGTCTTGGAAAAGGTCCTGTCCCTAGTCTTGGACTTGTTCCTGGGTCAAGACCTCTCCTTCAAAGCCTTCGGGGAATTCAATGTCTACGCGAATCGGATAAATAAACAAAACAGACAAAAACTTATGTCTAAAAATTAAATAAAATTTACCATTAAAAAGAGCTCAATTTTGCAAAAATTTATAAACTGGAATCACCTCAATCGGAGTTAAAATGCAAAAGTAGCCATTTGAAGTTTGAAAATCAATTAAAAAGAATAAACCGAATTATCCAATTTATTTTTCTATTGAAAAATCAGAATTATGACATCAACTGTCGTCAACATCGAAATTTAATTTCGACTGAATTATTTTTCTAAAGGAAAATTAATTTATTGCATCACTCTTACGTCATCCGGTCCATAGACTCAGTCCACGCCCGGTCCTGGTCCTGATGGACCCGTGCACGAATAAAGTGTAGAGGCCGACAGTGGGACCGGCCGATGATGTCATCGCTAACGCCAAGATCGCACGGTTCGGATCGGTTGACAGACGGGCCCCAGCGTGGCGTCAGCATGATGTCACGGCTGACGTCACGCCCGTGCGGCACGATCACTGACATGCGGGCCCGGTACTAACGTCAGAGCTGACGTCAGCAGCGACCGGGCGCTGACCAGCGCCACTTCGGCTCCTGCACACGTGGCGTTATCTCGACCATTGATTTGAAATCCGACGGTCACGATTCAACCTAATCTCACGTATATATGGATCTACGTGGCCAAATCCGGTCCGTTCAATTCGGATCGGACGGCGGATAGACCCGGTGTTCGACGCGTGGCACGATCTAAGCTATACATCATAGATCGGACGGCTACGATTAAATCTAGCGCTAACACGTGAATCGATCTTAACCGTACATCTTAGATCTAATGGCTGAGATCCGATCTAGCATGCTATAGTTCCAATCTCGTGGGTCAATCCGAACCATACGTCCTTAATCCAACAGCTAGGAATGGATCCAATGCACCTCACTGCGAATCTATGTGGCTGAATCTAGTGCACTGGATCTAAATCTAACGGTCAAGATTAGATCTGGGCTATACGGTGAGCGCGTTATGTGGACTAACCTGAACCGCTGATGTAGATCGGACGGTCGAGGAAGCTTGCGGGCGTCGGTGATGGCACGGCGGCTTAAGGACACCGGAGTTCGGGACGAAGATCATGGCACCGGTGCTTCTGCACGAATCCGGCGAGGTGAAACCTCCTCCCCGATGCGGCTTGATGCGGTGGGTTCAGATCTAGGTATCACACGGCGGAAGGTGGCTTGATGGCGGCGCTAGATATCCAAAATTGAGGCGGCTTCACTCCCAACTCCGACGAGCAATCAGTGCGAGTAGACTGCAGCTCCGGCAGTGAAGCATGGGGCAAACGACGTGCAAGGAAACCAAGGACACAAGGGCAGCGGCGACGCATTAAATAAGGCCTCGGCGTCCGAGTTAGGCACAAAAAATGCGGGGTGGTTAGCGGCGGCGGTGGAGTCCGGCGTTGGCACAGAGAGGGGATGTGGCATGATCCACGCCGTCCACGCCACCACGATCAAAGGCCCCAATCATGTGTTGCAAACGGATCCGAACCGAGATCGGCCAGAGCGACGTGGCGCAATCCCAACCGTCGGATTGAAATCCGATGGTTCGCGCCAATTAGGGTTCGGGTCAGGTACAACATGGGTTAGTGGGTCCGGCGCGCGGTTAACGGGTTAGATCCACGAGACTCAGCCCGTTAGGGTTTTCTGGATTTCCTTTTGCATTTTTATTCTTTAAAATAATTCCAGTAATTCAATTAAATCAAGAAAAATAGCAAAAAGCTCAGAAAAATTCCAAAAAAATTTTGGAAAATATTTTGCGATATTTTGGACTCAAATAAAATATTTTCAATAAAATTTTATTTGAAACTTTTAAATATTCAAATAATTCAAGAAAGGGATTAATTCAAATTAAGTCCAAATAAATTCCAGAAAATTTCCAAAAATTCAAATAACTCAATAAATTTAATAAAAGCAAAACTTGGGATGTTACAGGTATGGACTGAGGTGGGAGGTTGAGCAACCAAGATATTGCTGCACCATCAAGTGTAGTGAGCATATAGTTGGCCATCACCTTCTCATTCCCGCCGGCTGCCCTCATGACAGTGGTGTAGATCTACAGCCATTCAACTGGGTTAATCTTACCAGATTATTTTTTGACGGGACCTGGATTAAACTTGTTCGGCCATCTGATGGCTCGAAGCTCAGGAGTAAAAGCCTGGCACCCCTCGTCGATATCATCGGGCATCGTCTGCTGCTGGTGATACCTCCCCTCTGGTCGAGGGCTTCTGGTTCTAACCGGTGAACGGCCGGCCGGTCGCGAGGATTCACTTTGCCGTCCTTGTGGAGAAAAACTATTCCTTTCTTGTTCTTCGTGGGCTCGCTCTTCCTGCTGGTCACGCAGTACGGGGCGTAAATCCTGCCAGTTGTGGGGAATGCGATATCGAAGATCTTCTTGGCGCTTCGGGTGGTTGTTGTACCGGAGCGTCCTGGAAGTATGGTGGCTCAAGGCAGCCGCCACCGTTCTCGAGTCTAGGCGACCGTGGTATGAGGGTCGCGACATGCGACTTGATGCGCTCTGCTGATGGGTGCGCCCTGGCTTCGAGTTGGTTACTCGAGAGGTTTGGGCCTGCGCCGCATCGAGAAGCGCTCTCATCTGGTCGAGCACGGGAGTCATCGGGTTTTCTGGGCCCGATGGAGGGAGTGACTTCAACAGCATATGGGCACATTGGATGTTTGCTTCAGGGGTGCTGAAGACATCATTGATACGATGCTGTTGAGAAGTTGACCCTGCGACACGATCGGACTTGTTAGGGTGATCGCATCCTTATAGGTCATGTGCCTTATTAGAAACTATTGCCTCTGGGCTGGGCGTTGTTAGGTTGACTTGATCGAAACGCCTTGCCAGATTTGCCATCATCCCGACCGTAATTATGGCATTAGTATCTTGTCGATGGTCCGTCGTGCCTGGGGCGACGGCGTTGGCCGTGAAGGCTGTTAGTGGGTCCACGGGTGTCTCCAAAGGAGCTTGGAGTCCTAGGTTTCCCACAGCCTTTGCTTGGGAAGTTTTCTCTTGAGAGTTTTCTGCAGAGGTGGTATTGTCGTTCCTAGCCACATACACGTAGCGATTGCTATTGCTGTGGCTGTTGCTATCCTCGCTGCTGTCAGAGCTGTTGCTATCTGTTTCGATGCACTTTAAGAGATTGTTTCCCATAGGATCGAAATCGAGAAAGGACACTACTTGGTTTGGATCCCAAGAGCAGGATTCGCCAAACCAAGGTGCTCGAGCGTGCCTTCGGGTCCCCACTAATAAAGCATTGTTCCAAATGCGATCTGGGACCCAACAATGGGGACTTGGTCGATGAAAATGTTGGAGTCGATGGCGCTGATGATGCTGTTGTCGACTCCACGAAATACGCTTGCCATCGTCATGATTGATCTGCAAAAACAATTGAAGGCCCCTACCTGGCGCACCAACTATCGAAGGTTAAGAGATCGACGATAAATTTGTAACGGGTACCTTCGGGGTTCCTAGGATCAAAAGACACAGTTGAAGCAAGATTTAGACAGGTTCGGGCCTCTAGGAAGAGTAATACCCTACTCCTGTGGTTTTTGTACTATCAGATCACAGAACGTGGAGTACGAATCAGGGGGGTGTCTAATCTCTTATTACAATAAAGACGGGAAAAACTATAGCTAGATCTAATCAGTCGACTATGGCCTAGTGGGTGCTTTCCTCGTGCTTCTTCTCGTGTATGCTCTAATTGCTCCTGGTTTCTCCGTGTGCCTCCCTCTGTTTTTATAGCTGGGACATCATCTTCTGGAGACGTCCTCGGGTGAGGACTCCGAGTCATACCCAATTAGGGGATGCTCGAGTCCGAGATCCTCGTAAGGTAACTAACTTTCCTTATTGCCTGTCGTACTCAAGCCAATCTCCTCGTTCCAGGAGCATGATTGAGTCCTTCCAGATATAGGGATACTCCTTCCGCTATTATCCCGGCCCACGGAAATAGGGGTCCAGATATACGGAATATATGGCATGATCTTCGTCTTTCCGTTGCACGTACATATCCCATATTTAGATATTCGACAGAAACGATATGCTAGATAAATTCTAATAGAATTAGGATTTCTAATCTTAATGGGAGTAAGACTATCTCCAGCAGCTTCCCTTCCCCTCCAAATCCCTTCGCGAACAGATCCCAAGTGCTCCAGCGGATTCCTTTCGGAAGGGATTCAAACAGTGAATCCCTTTAAAAAGGGATTCTCTCTCCAATCCCTTCACAAATCCCTTGAGGGGATGCTGCTAGGGATGGTAGGAAATAAAGGGAATGAATATGAGGAAGGGAATAGGGAAGGGAATGGAATGAAGGGAAATTGCTGGAGATAGTCTAAGATTCCTTCTTGCTTGGAGAACTATGGAGACTTGTGGCTATTGAGAAACCAGGCAACCAAAAATGCACAAATTAACTCATCCAAAGCAAGAGGTGTGCAAGAGGATTGGAGTCTAGATTATTTTTAACACTAAATTCTTATATAGGGAAATTATTCGAGAATCTAAAAGATTCGAGAAGTTGTGAAAGTGCAACAATCGCGTGCACTCTTTTGATGTTGTACTTAAAGAATTTGCTATTTGTTTTGCTAAATCTTTTATCTCTCATGAATGTTATTTTAACGTTGTTATTTTGGTTCTCAATGAGATTCATATTTTATGTTTTTGAGATTATGTACGCTCGTGGCTTATCTTATAAATTTTGATTCGAATCAAAGGTTGCTGAGAGGAAAGATCCTCCTTCTCCAGGTCTTGATGAACCGGCACATTCAGAACCAGAATTTAGGCCGTACACGAGCTTGGAGGCAGTCCGAATTGGGCTACAGCCTACCCACACCCACGGTTGCGACGACATTCAACAGCGCGAGTGGACTGTCACCATGTTAGGCCCAAAAACAAGGCCGAGTCCCGTCTGACAAGTAACAAGGATCGACAGGCCCAGGCCCAGATTATGTAATTGCTCCTCCCTTCCAAGTTCCAAATCAAGAACACGAAGCTGCTTGCCTGTATCGTAAGACCATCTCCAACCATATTCCCTTCATTTCATTCTCTTCCCTGTTCCCTTCCCCATTCCCATTCCCTTTATTTCCACTTATCTCCAACAGATTCCCTTTAAAGGGAAATGTATAGGGAAAGGAGAGGAAATCCCTTCCTGGAGGGAATGGGAGAGAGAATCCCAGGCTGAAGGGAATGCTGAAGGGAACCCGTTGGAGCGCTGAAGGGAATGGGAATCCCTTCGCGAAGGGAATGAGGGAGGGGACGGGAATGGGTTGGAGATGGTCTAACAGCTGTAGAGGGTGCATAACATGAGAACTCTATGGAGAAGCGAGAGAATAACGAATTAGTCCCTCCAGTCTAAAATAGTTATGATTTTACATATAGTAATGGTAAATTTTTAAATCTTTGACTATCAATACTTTTTAAATATTTAAATTGGATACATAAAAATTACATTTGTAGACTTATCTCGAGAAGTACTTTTATAATATTATAATTTTATTAAGTTTCATAAATATATTATAATAAAAATTAGTGATCAAAATTGTGTTTTGAAAACCGTATCAATGTCCAAAGAATAACTATTTTTGACCGGAGGGAGTAGTTGGTACACATGTCCTCGCATGAGCTACGGTAGAACATACTCGCTTGCTCTCTCTCTCTCTCTCTCTATATATATATATATATATATATATGTATATGTATGTACATATATATACATGTATATGTATGTACATACATATACATATACATATATACACACACATAGGTGTCGTCCCACCTTTTTCACAAAAATGATCTCCGAGAATTCAAAAATGATCTCCACCCTTTTCAACCATTTTTTTTTTGCAAAAAAGGATCACCTTTTTTTGAAAAAAAAAATCCGAATGGATCACCTTTTTTTTGAAAAGAAAATCCGAATATATATATATACTATCTTTAAAGACAGAAAATTTCAAGCCCAGGGAGGCGCCACCTCACCTTTTTTTTCATGAAAACAACCTTCAAGAATTCTGAAATTACATCCGGGCCCTCCGACTGTTTTTTGCAAAAAGGACCCGTAGTTTCTCAAATTCATCGAGAGGTCCTCCACCTGTTTTTTGCAAAAAAAAATTCTGAATTTGCGTTTAGGTCCTCGCACTGGCTCTTTTGTAAAAAGGCCCCGTATTTCCACAAATTCATCGACAAGTCCTCCACCGGTTTTTTACAAAAAAAGGTCTCCGGTCCGGCATATTCGCTGACGAGTCCTAGCCAGCACATTTTTGAAAGAAAAAAACACCTAAGAAAATCAAAATTATGTTAAGGTCAGAAATAACTATCGGACCAAATTTCGCACGACGCAGCGTAGCGCGCAACCCTGCCTACTTATATATGATGCACGCAAATTAGAGTGATCTATGTATCTAAGAACAATTGATGAGATTAAAAATGTTTCCTTAATTTTGAGAACTCAAAATTTCCACAATAATCCTTAAATCAATATATATATATATACACAAATTTATTTTAGTTAATTAATTAATTTATTTCTTTGTAGCTTTTCGTTCCAAAAAAACCCTAACAATATTTCACCAAGCAACTCGAATCTCAAATCATAAGATAACAAGACCCAAATTTTGACATGCCAAAATTCTCCAAAATATATAATCCCAAAATTTAAGACTTTCATGAAAGAAAGATAGCTGCAAAGATATTTTTCACTAAAAGAAACGCCCAGCAATCAAGGAATCATTCCCAGGTAAAGGTAGAAAACTTGAACTCCCACAATTTTCAGTCATGCAAAAAAACTTCAGAAACTTCCTTTAAACATGGAAACTGGTAAACACATGCAAAAGACAACAATTTTCTCCGCATAGCGACAAAATAAATCACCAGCAGTTGTAGTAAGAATAGCCAATTAAGACTCATTGAACATACTTTTTCGATCGTCAACAAATCAACAGAAACAATCTCCTCGACAGACTCCGATCTATGACGTATTAGGGGAACCACTCTCCCCTATGAGAGGATCCTAAACCTTACTTGGCCATGCCCTCAACCGCGACCTCTACTAGAGCAAAATACCTCGATCGAAACCATTTGGCACAACTATTTCATATAAACACATCATTTAGTCAGCTCATTCATCATCATATCACTATACATTATCATAACATCATTCATCATCATCAACTCAGATATATCATTAAAATGTAAATGCAATTATTTCCCACACCCTTCCTACTGTGCATCGATGTGTGTCCAGCGTTAAGTTAATTAACAAACTTTTGTCAGGTTTTAGTATTATTAATCTATGGCAAGATTTTAGAGAATTATTACCTACGCCAAGTTTCTAATTTTTATAAGTTAAAATTTTAATTTACTAATATACTAATACCAAATGTAACACCCCAGCACTCCATGTGCTCAAGATATTACAACGATATTGTAGGATCGAAGTATACGAATATAGCAATCAGAGGGGGGGTGAATGATTGTGCGGAAGCTAAAACCAAATTCTTGATCTACTAAAAGTTCACCCCAAAACAGAGCCAAATAATTGCCTCGTATTCGACAAAAACAGAATGATAGAGGTTCGGTAAAACGCGAATTCCCGGAGATCCAACCGTCGGATTGATCTGAAATTTGGAAACAAGAAACTAAATTCCAATAAGAATCGAACCAAAAAAGAATCAGCTCGATCGGACTTACGGATAAAAAAATATGAACCTCGCAAGCTTGCTGTGACAAAAGATGACGAGAATAGATCTTACTAGAATTGTAGCTCGCCGAAAGATTTGAAGAACTTGATCTTTATTTGTCCTTTATTTTGTCTAAAGTACTCCAAACAAAAGAGTACAACCCTAAAGCTTGCTCAAAACTTGATGCATAAACAGGAGGCGCCTCCCCCCTATTTATACAGAGCAAACACATATAGTCCTGAATATAATTCCTACTCCTAATCCTAGAAGGAGTCCCACTCCTAATCCTAGAAGGAGTATGTATTCAACACAACTCCACTTGGCCCAACCTGGTCGAGTACAACTCTTGCACGCGTATGGCAACCCTACCATACTCACGTGACTAACCCTTTGCACGCGCATGGCCACCTGCTATTCTCACGTGACTAACCCTTTGCACGCGCATGGCCACCTGCCATTCTCACGTTACTAACCATTCTTCATATGCACCATTCTCTTAGTCCGAACATGCCGCATGACATCCTCGACCACCAAGACCTCAGTTCCTCCTGAACCTAGTCCCGAACCTCAGTTCCTCCATGAACCTAGTTCCGGTTCCGTCATCGACCACATTCGCCCTCGAGCAATACCTGCACATGAACAAACCACAAAACGAATCCGAGCACAAGTCCGTGACTTGACTCAACATTAGTTCATGCAAATACTCACACGAGCATTGCATAAAAGTCCACTTAAAAAGAAACATCATGAAATTCTCACAAATCTCAAATTCAAACCAAAGTTCAATTCCAATTCTTGCAAAACCCTAACCGAGCAAAATGCAATCACGACGAACCAAAAATATGGTCCAGCGTACACATGAAAAAGTCACTCGAAAACCCATTCACGACGGACCAAAAATTTGGTCCGGCGTAGATGCGAAAGAAACCTTAATTTGGTTCGGCGTTGATGCAAAGGAATGATCCGGTGCAATTTGCTTTGGAACTTTTGGTCCGGCGCAAATAGGAAAATTTGGTCCGGCATAAAGTACCTCGAGAACACGTTCACGCCAGACTAAAAGTTTAGTCAAGCGCAGTAGCAAAAACCAATCCGGCGCAAAAGGGAAACTTACTGTTTTCTGAAACTCTGGTCTGGCGCTAATGCGAATCTTACTGTTTCTTGTCAATTTGTCATACACATGCACAAACAAATTTTGCAAATTCAATTCTAAGCCAATTTTTCAGCACATGATTTCACAATCCCCCCTTGATGAAAACATTGGCAACACCACTTAGAATTGAACATTTGGCATTCACTTCACTAAAGAATTTTTGAGATCAAAAGAGTTAACACCAAAACCAAAGTGAGAAAACACAGAAACTCCACTTTTGACCAATATGCTAAGTAACAAACTCTCCCTGGGTGAAAATACGAAAAATCTCCCCCTAAGAAGGAAAATGTGTGTGAATGTGCAATGTGCCCAAAAATTCCAAAATTTTCAAACTTCTCAAATTTCCAAACAAATTTCCAAAAACTTCTCCCCCTTTTTCTTTGAACTTCTCAAAGATTCCAAAAACTTCTCCCCCTTTGACAATGGATTCATCAAGAGTACAAAAGAGAGAACATGTTCAAAATTTTTCATATAGCAATGATTTCACAAAGAGAAACAAGAGAGTGCCAAGATAGGAAAAGATGAGCTCATTCGATCATATAACCTTATCACATAATATGCAAAATACATGATCTTAATGTGATTTTAACAAGTTAGGGAATGACATGCATCTCAACCTCAATTCAGTCAACTATAGCCAAGTACTAAGCAAGACCTTTAGTAGAAAAACAAAGGCTCAAAATTGAAGCAACTAACAACTCTGGGCGAGCAAGTAGTTTCAACTCCAATCTAGTAAACCAATTTAATCTTTAAACAGTAAACTGCATGTGGCATGCTTGAAGCATACTTCTTTTATTTCCTTAGAGTGGCATGCTTGAAGCATAAATCTTGTCTTTGAGGGAATGGCATGCTTGAAGCATACATCTTATCTTTTTAGGGAAAGCATGCCTGAAGCACATAACTTGAGGCTTTTGCTTTTAACAACCCTTTTTTATTGATTCCCTTTTCTTTCCTTTTTTTTATTGTAAACATGTAAAAGTGATTAAAAGGTCTTATGAAAGAATAAAACTGAAAACACACTTGTTTCATAGCCCAAATTTGTCAAGAAGATTCAATATCAAGCCTAGAAGAGTAAGATATCACAGAGTATTTAGCTATAGGCAATCAGACAAGGGAATTCTGCAATGTCATTTTTTAGTTCAAATGGAACAATTTAGATTATCATATATTAGCACAATTACATAATATATAAAGAAATATGATAAAGTAAGCTCATCAAGTGAAAGACCTTGGCAAAGAAACTCCCCCTCAAAACAAACCTATTGGATGAACAATCCCGAGTTCTCCCCGAATGAAAGCAAAACGAGAAGAAGACAAAGGTTTTGTGAAAATGTCTGCCAATTGATGTTCAGTATCCACATGGTGAATCACAATGTTGCCTTTTTCAACATGATCTCTAAGAAAGTGAAATCTGATGTCAATGTGTTTTGTTCTAGAATGTTGCACAGGGTTCTTAGCAATGCAAATTGTACTAGTGTTATAACACAAAAGAGGAACACTATCCAAAATAACCCTATAATCTTTAAGTGTAGCTACTATCGAAAGAAGTTGATAGCAACAACTAGCAGCAGCCACATATTCAGATTCAGCAGTTGATTGTGCAACAGAAGATTGTTTTCTAGAAGACCATGTTATAAGAGAATTGCCCAAGAAATGACATGTACGAGATGTACTTTTTCTATCAATTCTACATCCTCCAAAATTAGCATCAGAGAAAGCTCTTAAACTAATGCATGAGGAAGCAGAAAGCCAAATGCCAAAATCTTAAGTACCATGGAGATTCCTGAAAATTCGCTTGATGGTTTGTTGATGTGAAGCACGTGGGAAGCTTGAAAACGAGCACACAACAAATTGTATATCCTGCCTTCATCATTCTCAACATCATCATCATCGTCGTCTTCTTGAACAAACATACTCTCCCTCTGAACATATGCACATGTACCTGCACCATTTGGACTAGTGCCTTTTGCGAAAAAAGAGGTGGAAGAAGCATCTTCAAAAATAACACTTTCAGCATGAGATGCACGAGTGAAGGAGAACCAAATCTTATCACCGAACATGTCACGTGAGCATCCGAAATTCACTAGCCATATGTTCTTCTTCCTCGCGTGAGAAGCCTACATAGAAGCAGAAAGTATCGATGTCTTAGTACTAGGGTTAGAAATAAGATGTTTAGGAATCCAGTACTGAGACACACGACGCACAACAGTAGGCACAACAAGAGCATTCTTATGCACAAAAACAGATTTGTATTTTACCGTGTTCTTAGCAACAAAAGGTGTTTGCATCACCCTAGGCACATAATGAGAAATGAAACGTGCCTGTTTGAAATTAGACCTAGCCTTGTTCCTTTCTATCTTCTGTTGTTTGGCTAGCCTAAAGAAAAATCTACTAGATACCCATCTCTACCACAATGAGTGCAAGTATACTTAACATGATGTTTGGCTTTAACAGTAGAAACACATTTTGCACTCATCATAGTAGAAGAAAGAAAACCAGCAGATTTAAAATCAATCTTTTTAGGCTCATTGTGGGATGTCAGAGACAGGGGCCCCACAAGAGGGGCCTACACCCGACTGGGCCTGACAGGCGGAACAGAAAGCCCAAAGCCCAGAAGCGCAACGGCGGGCCCAGAGGAGACCTTCGACTTGCTCCCCAAGACAACTCCTGATCCTTCACGGAAGCTTCGTGCCCCGCCCTAACAACCCGCCAGGGACGAGGCATGCGGTCCGACATCGCCAGAGCTGCGGAAGCCGGAACGACAAGGCGGCAGCGTGGGTCGGAGAAAGCATAACCACCTCTCCAGACGTGGAGCGTGAAGGCGGATAAGGACAAGGGACATGTCGTTCGAGCCACCATGTTCAGGGCAGGTGGCGCCCAACTATCATGTATTCTCCCCCCAGTATATAAGGGGAGGAGGGAGAAACAAGAGAGAGAAGGACAATACATCCAAGAACACAGGACTAGGGTATTATCTCCTCCGAGAGAGCCCGAACCTGTCTAAAACAGATTGCCCTCGCATCCTGTGTTACCATCAAGCTCAGATCCCGCACAAATCCCCTAGAATCACAAATCTCATTGCCGGCGAAACAGATCGTCGACAGTTGGCGCGCCAGGTAGGGGCTTGTGTCAACATCTTCGTCAAGCTTGATGGCTGCGACGAGCGAAGTCTCCACAGTCTTCGCCCCGGGCCAGGTCTTCCGCTTTAAGCCTCGACCTTCATCTCCAACGACCTCGGAAGCCTCTCTCTCCAAGGGAACCGCCACATGGCGGTGAGGTTTCCGGCGATCCATCGTCACGACTTCGCGCCGATCGGAAGGTCCCCTGCCTGCCTCGTACTCTAAAGTACCGAGCGGGGATCCAAGACCCGTTCGGCCGCGAGTCAGTCTCGAGGACTCCGAGGCACGAAGTGTGGGAGTTATGACCGCCAAGCCACGGGGCACCCCCGAGCGCCTAGGTTGGTCTTCTCAGACTCACCCACCTCGTGGCCGCCGAGTCAAGAAAGCCTAGACAATTTCTGGAATTTCCGTAGAGTCTGTGGTGATCGAAGGCTCATGGCAGATTCGCGGCGGCGCCGACACCTCGCCGCCCGATTTGGAAGGAGGCCGAGTGATCGAGCCTCGACGCTGCTGGCGCAGACTCCGGGACCGCGCCGGGCTGTCAATGAAGACATTCGCAAGCCAAGATGGGGACCAGTGTTTCGTCCCACGCAGAATATCGTCGCCTCCAAGACACTCCTGGATACCACGACCCCTATCTTTGGGGCAGATGATCGATTGCCCGATCATGGCCCAAGTAAAGGCCATGGTGACGGCGGCAGCTATCCAAAGATACTCAAACCGACCCGGCCGGCGAAGGAGGCATCACGTGGTCCGGCGAGGACCCAGATACCAAGAATGGCCAGGTCGGGAAGCCCGCCGATACATCATGTTCTACCCCGCGGAGACGACTTGCGACATAGCATCAGCCGTGACCTCCGTTCAGACCTCGACGCCAGGCGCCGCGACCGAGAAAGGGAGGAACAACGCCGTCAAGCCGATTTAATATGAGCGCCGGCATCCTTCCGCGAGGCCGCGAATACGCCAAGTGCGATCCCCTCCGCGTCGATCACCTCCCGGGGGGTCTCGTGGAGTCATCGAAGGGGTTCGTGCGTTTACCCCTCACCTACGCCGAGTGGTTTGGCCTGATGGATTCAATCCTAAAGGCATCACTAGGTTCGACGGTGAGAGGGACCCTAAGCTTGGCTACAAGTATACGCTCTGGCGGTCGGGGCCGAGGGGATCAAAGTAATGGCAAACTACTTGCCGTTACCCTCTCGCCCTTGGCCCAAGCATGGCTCACGGACTTCCAAATGAACTCTATAGATTCCTGGGGAGATCTGTGTGAGCGATTCATCTCAAATTTCCAAGGCACTTACGAGCGCCAGGCACCCCTTGGGACCTATATCAGCTACACCAAAGGAGGAACGAATCCCTCCGGAGTTCGTCAAGCGCTTCATGAACAGGAAAAGCACCGTTCGGGACGTCACAGATGCGGTTGTGATAGCTGCCTTCCGAAAGGAGTCGGCGACCCGACCTCATCAAGAAGATGTCGGAAGCCACCCACGCGGTCGGGAGCTGTTCGCCTAGCGGACCGTTACGCTTCAGCCTCCGAGGCTCTGGCGAACGACGTGATGAAGGGAAGGATCAGTCTGAACCCCTCGGCGGAAAGAAAAGAAGCGCAAGGGCGAAGAGCTAGTGGCGCCGCCGCGCCAACTCATCCTCGCGCTCTCAAAGAGGATGGATATGATAAGGTCATGAACTCACTCGCCTTTCCATCCAAAGGGGAGGCATGCCGCCAAGGATTGTTTCACCCTAAAGAGGTTCGCGCGAGAACAAGAGGCAAAGGGACAAGGTCCGAGCGGTCATGCCGCCGGCAAACCGCCTCCCTGGCCGAGGAAGACTATCGGAAGTCGACCTCGAGCTTAACTACATATTCGGGGGTTCAGCCGCATATGAGTCCAAGCGGAAGCAAAAGCTCACAGCTCGGGACATCTATGCAGTAGAGCCGGAGACCCCCCGATATGTCCGGTGGTCCGAGGTCGCAATAACTTACGACCGCACGGATCACCCAGATCGCGTCCCATTCCCCGGCAGATACCCGCTGGTCTTGGCGCCGGTTGTCCGCGGCATCAAGCTCAAAAGGGTGTTGATTGACGGTGGGAGTGGGCTCAACGTACTCTTCGTGAAGACACTCGACGATATGGGAATCCCGCGGTCTGACCTCAAACGCGGGTCGTCGCCTTTTCATGGAGTAATACCCGGAACGTCGGCGGTACCACTCGGACAAATCACTCTACCAGTCACGTTCGGCGCAAGGGACAACTACTGTCGGGACCCCGAATTTGCAAATCCGGACCCTCTGTGTATTCCGCACTAGTCCAGGAACGCGCTAGTGCACACAGTCTTAACATCGGTAAATATCACAATCATACCATTCGATATTATCAAAGTACTTTATTTAAATAACCAAACTGGTTACTCGACCTTATGGCCAAGTTACAAATATATGCCTTGCAAGGCGAAACTTATTCAGAGAAAAAGAATAGCAGCGGAAAATCAAATAACTTCGTGGCGCCATCCAGTATACCACAGTAACCTGACCGGGCTCGCATCCCTAAGTAGACGGATCCTCCTGGAGTTCCTCCTCCACAGCTGGCGTAATCTCCTCTTCAACTGATATTGTGTTGAGGCAAGGGTGAGTACTTGGTACTCAGCAAGTCATGCACAGAATGCAAGCTAATATACTATATGCATGGCTTGGTACAAAGGAATAGCTCAAGGTTTATTTGCAGTAAACAGCATTTGAAAAGTAATATAAGTAGATTCGAAAGCAGTAGAAATAAGTAAAGCATAAATAACTTTTCAAGAAGTTTAGTAAACATCTTCCCCATCCTAAACCATATTTCCATCATCGTCATTATTAAACCAACCCAACTTTTCAAATCAAAGTTATTTTTGAGAAAGTCTAACCCTTGACTGTAATTCCCGAGCATTGTCCAGTACCGTGGACTCGGCTATTTAAATAGATTCTAAACTCTGCAGAGGTTATGCACTTTACCCACAAGATACAGTCAAACACCACAAAGGCGAGTTCCCGTAACAAAGCCTTTCGGAAGCCTCAAACAACACAGGTGGTCCTCTCCGGTTCGTGTTCTACACCATCCCTTCCCTTAGCCAAGGCGAAGTATGGGACCAACACACCGTTAGATGGGTATCTGGCCACAGCCACGATACGCTCCCCCGTACAATCACACAAACGGTGTAACTGACACCCTGAGGCTCCACAAGTGAGTCCTTAGCGACTTAGTCAACTAGGGCCGTCCCATTCCAGCCATGTGGTTGCAAGTATGACCCAGTTCAAAGGCTTGCAAGGTTAAGTCCTTAAAGTGACCAGGGCAAGACTACCCGAAAAACCAAATCAACATTCCCAATGCCACAACTGGCCCACCTGATTACTCTTGCCACATGCCCCGGTCGAAAACCGTTTATCAAACCCCAGTTGATTACCATGCACCACGTGCCATCAACATCACATGATACTTTTCCAAAACAGGTTCAATATATTATTAAGTCAATATTAACATTTGATTATCCAAAATCATGTTATGAGCACGTAGCAGGTCTAAGCAGTGTACTACAACGGTCTAAACCCATGTTGGCAATTTAATAATGTCCAACTAGTAAACCACAACTAGGGTGACAAGGGTCATGGCACATACTTAAATAATCAAGGTGTCATACAGCAAATTGGTGTTTATCTAACCCTGTGTTTAAACAAAGTATCTTTCTAATTGATCTAGCATGCAATAGTTTAAATCAAAATAGATTTCGAAATAGGATCAACATGGTCAAAGCACAACTTGCCTTCAAAAAGTACTTGCTCTTGGTCTTGAGTTGGATCCTGAGTCAATACTTCTCCTTCGAATCCTTCCCAAGACTTCAACGTCTACTAGTAAAGCTTTCAAATAGCAAATACACAAATAAACAATAGGCAAAAACATACAAAAACTCCAAATAAAATCAATAAACATAGTGAAAATAATTTTCTGGATTTTTAGTAAATTTAATCTTCAAATTTGGAATTAAAACGCAAAAGTTATGATTTATTAAAGTTTAAATAATCAATTAAATAATATTACAGAGAAAACTTTAGTCCAAAAGTTAAATAAAATTCATATTTAGGTAGATCTCAATTTTATACACATTTAGAAATTTGAATCACTCAATTCGGAGTTGAAACGCAAAAGTTATAAGCGTTTGAAGTTTGACTCTAAATTTGAATCAATATTTCGAATTAATAAATCATTTTCTTTTTCGGAAATTAATTATTATACAGCAATGACACGTGGCAGCCTCTCGATTGGCTGGGCGACGCCACCGCTCATGGGCTCACTCACGGCGCTGGTTCGGTCCAGGGTGGACCCGGTCCACAGCTCCGCGTGAGATCGACATGTGGGACCCACTGTCGGTCGCGGGTCTCACGCAAAAACGCTACCGACGCGTGTGGGCCTCGACATGCGGGGCCAGCGTGTCGAGGACACGCCACACACGCAGCGTCTGGCGCTGACCGCGTCGGTCCATCTCCCCGACACGCGTGGCGCAATCGCGGCCTGCTGGTTTGAAAATCAGCGGCGGATTAGATCCAGGGTTAACACGTTAAACTACTTGATGATCGTGAGCCGTTCGATCTAGATCGGACGGTCCAGATCTAATCCTATAATAACACCGCTACGACGCGTGGCGATTGTGAACCGCTGGATCTTGATCCAACGGTCGAATCTAATCGGGTTTGGAACACGTGAACTCACCTCAACCGTCCGATCCGGATCGACGGTCCCTCGAACTCGCGAGTCCGGCGATGGCACGCGAAGCTTGGGCACCGAGACGCGAACGACGACGAGCCCAACGGCGTTCGGGTTGCTCGGCGAGATGAAGGGTCCTTCGGTGCGTCTCCGGCGAGGACTCGGATCTGGGCTCCTTCTACGGAAGACGACGGACGGCGGCGGAGTCGAGCAAACACCGCATGGCGGTCACTTCCTCCAACTCACGGCGAGCTCGCACGGCAAACGACGGCGGCTCAGGCGAGATGGCTCGGGAACGGTGCGCAAGGATAAGGGCAACCTCGGGGGCGTCTCACGCTTTAAATAGCCTCGGCGTTCGTGCCCTAGACGGAAACCTAGTTCTTTACTGGCGGCGCGGCGCGGCGGAGTCCGGCTCGGACTCGGCGGGGACGATGAAGCTCAGCCGCCCACGTGGCACGATCAACGGCCACGATCGACGGCGCGATCGGATCCGGTCGGATACGGCTCAACCGCAGACGGCGGATCTCACCGTTGGATCTTGATCCAACGGTTGGGATTGATTAGGTTTAGGAGTGGGTTTGGTCGAGTCGCGTGGCTCGGTCGGACTCGAACTCGAGTCGACTTCGGGCTCGGTCGGATGAACAAGACTTGACCCGAGTTTGATTTTCCAGCGATTTAATATTTAAAATAATTCCTAGTAATTCATTTAATTCATTAAAAATAGCAAATGACTCAGAAAAATTCCAGAAATATTCTGGAAAATATTTTGGATCATTTTGGACTCAAATAAAATATTTCCAACAAAATTTTATTTGCAAAATTAAATTCTTTAATTATTTCAAAATGGAATAAATTCAAATAAATTCCAAATAAATCCAAATAAATTCCAGAAAATTCCAAAAATTCACCAAAGTGCCAAATCACACATGAATTTAGGAAAAGTAAAATTTTGGGATGTTACAAACCTCCCCCCCTTAATAGAATCTCGTCCCCGAGATTCAGGGCTTACTAAAGGAATAGGTTTGGAAACTCTTTCTTCAAATCCTCTTGTGGCTCCCTAAGTCGCTTCGCTCTCTGCATGGTTACTCCAATCGAACTCTGAGAAACGGGTTGTCTTATTTACGGTTTCTCGATCCATTGTGTCTAGAATCCCTACGGATACTCCTTATAAGTCAAATCCTCTTGCAACTCAATTGACTCTAGCGGTGCCTGTTCCTCAGGAACTCGGAGACACTTCTTTAACTGGGATACATGGAATACATCATGCACTCCTGCCAACGACTGTGGCAACTCCAGTTGATAAGCAACTTCGCCTCTGCGACTCAAAATCTTAAATGGTCCAACATAGCAGGGTGCGAGTTTCCCTTTGGCATGGAACCTCTTAACTCCCCGAGAGGCGTAACTCACGAGGTATACAAAGTCTTCGTTCAAAACTCAAATCTCGCGACGATTGTCAAGATAACTCTTTTGTCGTGATTGGGCTATCTTCAACCTTTCCTAATCATGGCGACCGTTTCTTGACCTCTTGAAGAATATCAGGCCCAAAGACACGGCGCCGGTCTCATTCCAATTCAATGGCGTCCGAAGCGGTCGACCATACGATGCCTCAAAAGGTGACATCTGTAGAACTAGCCTCGATAACTATTGTTGTATGGCCCGAATCCTCGGCATACGGCAAACTCTTATCCCAAGAGGTAGCATAAGCTAATGCACAAGCTCTCAACATATCCTCCGAATCTGGTTGACTCTTTCGGTCTGTCCATCCGCTGTGGATGATAAGGCATCTTGAAGTTCAAACGGGTTCCCATGGCTTCATGCAACTTATTCCGTAACCTTGAGGTAAATTGGGTACCTCTGTCCGATACAATCCTCTTTGGCACTCCGTGCAAACAAACAATCTGATCATGTACAATGCGCTAATTTATCTCCCGAGTAAGTGGTCTTCACGGGGATAAAATGGGCTACTTTAGTCAAGCGATCCACTATAACCCATATGGAGTCATAACCTCCTTGAGTCTTGACAAACCGGTAATGAAATCCATTCCGATTTCCTCCCACTTCCACTCGGAGTATTTTCAGTAATTTGTAGCAATCCTGCTTTGGTCTCTCGATGCATTGCCTTGACTCTACGGCATACGCCGCACAATGCAACATGCTCGGCAACTTCACGTTTCATACTCGGCCACGAATCTCTCCTTGAGATCTGATACATCTTGGCGCTTCCAGGATGAATCGAGTACTTAGAGTCATGGGCTTCTTCGAATCGGTTGCTTTAACTCCTTTTGTTAGGCACACAAATGCGATCCTTCATCCACAACGTGCCTTGCTCATCCAACTTGAAGTCCTCTGCCTTGCCTTCCTCCTTTTTGGACTTAATCCTACGGATCCTGTCATCATCCTTCTGTCCTTCTCGGATCTGGTCCTCTAAGGTAGGCTTTACTTCCAATGCGGCCAAGAATCCGCTAGGTACAACCTCAATCTTCATCTTTTGAAAATCCTCACATAACTCATCCTGACTTGTGGCTAGCAACGTACTCACGGTATGGCTTTTCCGACTCAGAGCGTCGGCTACTACGTTGGCCTTTCCGGGATGGTAATGGATTCCGACATTGTAGTCCTTGATCAACTCTAGCCATCTCCTTTGCCTCATATTCAGATCCGACTGGGTGAATATGTACTTAAGGCTCTTATGATCCGTATATACTTCACATCTGTTTCCAATCGATAGTGACGCCATATCTTCAAGGCATGCACTACGGCGGCTAACTCTAGGTCATGTGTCGGATAATTCTCCTCATGCGGCCTCAAGCGCCTTGATGCATAAGCGGCGACCTTTCCATTCTGCATCAAAGACACACCCAAGTCCTTGGCGCGATGCGTCACAATAAATATCGAAGCTTTGAGCAACATCCGGTAGAACTAACACCGGTCTTGATGTCAATCGCTTCTTCAGCTCCTGAAATCCTTTCTCACATTCAAGCGTCCATGCAAACTTCTTTTCCTTCTTGAGCAATTGCGTAAGAGGTTTCGCGATTGTCGAAAAGCCTTCGATGAAACGGCGGTAGTATCCTGCCATTCCAAGGAAACTCGAATACGGGTCACGATCTTGGCTGCTCCCAATGTAACACGACTTCTACTTTGCTTGGATCTACGGCGACTCCTTCATGCGGTCATTACATGTCCAAGAAACTCCACCTTGTCCTTCCAAAAATCACACTTGCTGAACTTGGCGAATAGTTGCTTTGTTCCTCGGCTTTTCCAAAACTCGCCTTAAGTGTTCGGCATGCTCATCCTCTGTCTTGGAGTAGATTAGGATATCGTCTATGAACACGACGACAAACTTGTCCAAATATTCCATGAACACCTTATTCATCATATTCATGAAATAAGTGGCGCGATTCGTCACCCCAAAGGACATAATCAGAAACTCGTAATGTCCATATCTTGACGAGAATGCAGTCTTGGAATATCTTACGATCGGATCTTCAATCGATGGTATCCCGATCTCGAGATCAATCTTGGAGAAAACTCGGCTCCTCTCAAGCGATCAAACAAATCATCAATCCTGGGTAGCGGATACTTATTCTTCACGGTGACTTCATTGAGTGCACGGTAGTCAATGCACATCCCGAAACTCCCGTCCTTCTTCTTGACAAACAAAGCCGGTGCTCCCCACGGCGACGAACTCGGCCTCGATAAATCCTTTCTCCATTAACTCTTCTAGCTGTTTCTTCATTTCTACCAACTCCTCGGTGGACATCCGATAGGGTCTCTTTGCTATCGGTCTTTGTACTGTACAAGCTCTATCACAAACTCTATGTCCCTCGTCTGGCGGCATCGGGTAGATCTTCGGAAAACGTCGGGTACTCATTCACTCTTGGGACATCCTCTATGCTGATTGCCTTGGTAATCGTTAACCATCAGCTGTCCATCTCTAACCGCAAAGTGGCTTGAAATTCCACTTTCTTCCCACACGGGCTCTCAATCGAGATAGTCCTTCGTCCACAATCCAATACTGACCTTGTGCTTGGATAACCAATCCATTCCCAATATAACATCTAAGGTGCAGGTCTCCAAAATTATAAGGTTTGCTAGGAACTCTATTCCATCTATTAGTATTCTCACCGGGAACATCCTACTTCCGTTCGGAGTTGAACCAGGGGTTTGAACTAAAAGCATGCACTTAAGTCTTGCAATCTGAGTTAAGTCCCTTCATAAAACGAGACTGCCTGGATTTATCTGTCGCTACATCCTCGGTGCGTAGCGTGCTAGCTGTGTGAACTTGTTCGGGTAGTCGACCTTTGGTGATTACCTTGCTTGCTGCTCTGAACTCCTCCTTCTTAAGGTCCATGATTCCTTCAGGCACGTGATCTTTGTCGGAATGCGGTGTGAACTCTTCCCAAGTGATACCTTGAGGGTTCTCTGCGTGGCACGAAGTTCTCCCACCATTCGTGTTGTTCCTTCCAACTGATGAGAAGCGTAGAGTACCTTCTCATTCCCTATGCATTGAGCTATGTGTAGCTTCCTCTCAATTGATCTTAACCAATCATCGGCCTCCAATGGATTGGCATTCCCAGAGAAAGTGGGTGGGTGAGTTCTCATGAACTCGATGCCTTGTATTACAAGCGTGGTCCCCGATTAACTTGATTAGCGTGGCTCGAGCAAAGGACGTGCTTTGCATTTGTTGCATCATAGCATGCATCAACTGAGTCTGAGCAGCAAGAAAGGCTCCAAAATTCTGCATATCAACTGGCGGTGCTGGTGCTCTATCATTGGGGTTTTCTGCTGGGCGAGAACCACTCCCATTGCTTCCAAAGTTTCCACGGGTGTTCACCATCTGTCGATTTGCTCTAGGTTTAGAGATGAGAGGGAAACAAGAATGGACAAGTAATATGGAACTTATGCGGGGCGAAAAGGTGTAGCCTTAGGTCCAACTTTATTACTAGTAACTTGGTATGGCTGCTTACAATGCCTAAGGGCCTTGCAACACATACTGCACACTCAGCAAACAAAACAAATCCAAATCGAACTAATTCTGGAGTCTAACGCCTAAAGGGTGACTCTTTATTCTATGGCTCGACTCGGCGAAGGAGTCTCACTAAAGAACCTATGCTCACTCATCGAGAAAACCTCCATCTGTCACAAGAGTGCTTTACGTAAGAACTCGGAATTTTTAAATTGTGACAAGGTAAGGGAAAATTTCAACAAGAGACAAGAAAAGAGAGAAGGGGATAAGTCGAGAGGTCATTTCTTATCTTGACAACTTTTTAGCTTTAGAAAATAGGTTTTATCCTCACTACGACCATTCTAACTTAGGGTTGAGCCTACAGTCAAGTATGGCTCTGATACCACCTCTGTCGGGACCCCGAATTTGCAAATCCGGACCCTCTGTGTATTCCGCACTAGTCCAGGAACGCGCTAGTGCACACAGTCTTAACATCGGTAAATATCACAATCATACCATTCGATATTATCAAAGTACTTTATTTAAATAACCAAACTGGTTACTCGACCTTATGGCCAAGTTACAAATATATGCCTTGCAAGGCGAAACTTATTCAGAGAAAAAGAATAGCAAGGAAAATCAAATAACTCGTGGCGCCATCCGGTATACCACAGTGCAACCGATCGGGCTCGCATCCCTAAGTAGACGGATCCTCCCGGAGTTCCTCCTCCACACCGTGGCGTAATCTCCTCTTCAAGCGATATTGTGTTGAGGCAAGGGTGAGTACTTGGTACTCGACAAGTCATGCCTGAGAATGCAAGCTAATATACTATATGCATGGCTTGGTACAAAGGAATAGCTCAAGGTTTATTTGCAAAGAAACAGACATTTGAAAAGTAATATAAGTAGATTCAAAGCAGTAGAAATAAGTAAAGCATAAATAACTTTTCAAGAAGTTTAGTAAACATCTTCCCCATCCTAAACCATATTTCCATCATCGTCATTATTAAACCAACCCAACTTTTCAAATCAAAGTTATTTTTGAGAAAGTCTAACCCTTGATTGTAATTCAGAGCATTGTCGATCACAGTGGACTCGGCTATTTAAATAGATTCTAAACTCTGCAGAGGTTATGCACTTTACCCACAAGATACAGTCAAACACCACAAAGGCGAGTTCAGTAACAAAGCCTTTGGAAGCCTCAAACAACACAGGTGGTCCTCTCCGGTTCGTGTTCTACACCATCCCTTCCCTTAGCCAAGGCGAAGTATGGGACCAACACACCGTTAGATGGGTATCTGGCCACACCACGATACGCTCCCCGCACAATCACACAAACGGTGTAATCGACACCACGAGGCTCCACAAGTGAGTCCTTAGTGACTTAGTCAACTAGGGCCGTCCCATTCGACCATGTGGTTGCAAGTATGACCCAGTTCAAAGGCTTGCAAGGTTAAGTCCTTAAAGTGACCAGGGCAAGACTACGAAAAACCAAATCAACATTCCCAATGCCACAAGCGGCCCACTGATTACTCTTGCCACATGCCCTGGCCGAAAACCGTTTATCAAACCAGTTGATTACCATGCACCACGTGCCATCAACATCACATGATACTTTTCCAAAACAGGTTCAATATATTATTAAGTCAATATTAACATTTGATTATCCAAAATCATGTTATGAGCACGTAGCAGGTCTAAGCAGTGTACTACAACGGTCTAAACCCATGTTGGCAATTTAATAATGTCCAACTAGTAAACCACAACTAGGGTGACAAGGGTCATGGCACATACTTAAATAATCAAGGTGTCATACAGCAAATTGGTGTTTATCTAACCCTGTGTTTAAACAAAGTATCTTTCTAATTGATCTAGCATGCAATAGTTTAAATCAAAATAGATTTCGAAATAGGATCAACATGGTCAAAGCACAACTTGCCTTCAAAAAGTACTTGCTCTTGGTCTTGAGTTGGATCCTGAGTCAATACTTCTCCTTCTAATCCTTCCCAAGACTTCAACGTCTACTCGTAAAGCGTGCAAATAGCAAATACACAAATAAACAATAGGCAAAAACATCCCAAAACTCCAAATAAAATCCATAAACAGAGAGAACATAATTTTCTGGATTTTTAGAAACTGGAATCGTCAAATTTGGAATTAAAACGCAAAAGTTATGATTTATTAAAGTTTAAATAATCAATTAAATAATATTACAGAGAAAAACTTTAGTCCAAAAGTTAAATAAAATTCATATTTAGGTAGATCTCAATTTTATACAAATTTAGAAATTTGAATCACTCAAATCGGAGTTGAAACGCAAAAGTTATAAGCGTTTGAAGTTTGAATCTAAATTTGAATCAATATTTCGAATTAATAAATCATTTTCTTTTCGAAATTAATTATTGCGTCGGCAATGACACGTGGCAGCCTCGATTGGCTGGCCGACGCCACCGCTCATGGGCTCGGCTCACGGCGGGTTCGGTCCACGGTGGACCGGTCCTGACTCCACGTGAGGCCCGACATGTGGGACCCACTGTCGGTCGCGGGGTCTCACGCAAAAACGGTGGCGTGTGGGCCCTCGACATGCGGGGCCAGCGTGTCGAGGACACGCGCCACACGCCAGCGTCTGGCGCTGACCGCGTCGGTCCATCTCCCCGACACGTGGCGCAATCGCGGCCGCTGGTTTGAAAATCAACCCGCGGATTAGATCCAGGGTTAACACGTTAAACTACTTGATGATCGTGAGCCGTTCGATCTAGATCGGACGGTCCAGATCTAATCCTATAATAACACCGCTACGACGCGTGGCGATTGTGAACCGCTGGATCTTGATCCAACGGTCGAATCTAATCGGGTTTGGAACACGTGAACTCACCTCAACCGTCCGATCTGGATCGGCGGTCCTCTGAACTCACGAGTCCGCGATGGCACGCGAAGCTTGGGCACCGAGACGAGAACGACGACGAGCCCAACGGGCGTTCCGGGTTGCTCCGGCGAGATGAAGGGTCCTTCCGGGTGCGTCTCGACGCGAGGACTCGGATCTGGGCTCCTTCGGCGGAAGGCAGCGGACGGCGGCGGAGTCGAGCAAACACCGCGGCGGTCACTTCCTCCAACTACGGCGAGCTCGCACGCGAATAACGGCGGCTCAGCGAGATGGCTCGGAACGGGTGCGCAAGGATAAGGGCAACCTCGGGGGGCGTCTCACGCTTTAAATAGCCTCGGCGTTCGTGCCCTAGGCGGAAACCTAGTTCTTTCTGGCGGTGGCGCGGCGGCGGAGTCCGGCTTCGGACTCGGCGGGGGCGATGAAGCTCAGCCGTCCCACGTGGCACGATCAACGGCCACGATCGCCGGGCGCGATCGGATCCGGGCGGATACGGCTCAGCCGTGCAGGCGGATCTCGTAGTTGGATCTTGATCCAACGGTTGGGATTGATTAGGTTTAGGAGTGGGTTTGGTCGAGTCGCGTGGCTCGGGTCGGACTCGAACTCGAGTCTGACTCGGGGTCGGTCGGATGAACAGTACTTGACCCGAGTTTGATTTTCCAGCGATTTAATATTTAAAATAATTCCTAGTAATTCATTTAATTCATTAAAAATAGCAAATGACTCAGAAAAATTCCAGAAATATTCTGGAAAATATTTTGGATCATTTTGGACTCAAATAAAATATTTCCAACAAAATTTTATTTGCAAAATTAAATTCTTTAATTATTTCAAAATGGAATAAATTCAAATAAATTCCAAATAAATCCAAATAAATTCCAGAAAATTCCAAAAATTCACCAAAGTGCCAAATCACACATGAATTTAGGAAAAGTAAAATTTTGGGGTGTTACAACTACCGGACTGAGAGCCTTAGCTTCGAGGTGGCAGACTTCGCGACAGCGTATCACGCCATCTTGGGGAGACCAGCGCTGGCCAAGTTCATGGCGGTGCCCACTCTGGCGTATCGATCTTTGAAGATGCCGGGTCCGAGTGGTATTATCACTCTACGCGGCGATGTTAAGCAGTCTTTCTCTTGCGACAGAGAGAGTTGCGAAATGGCCGAGTCTCTGGAGGCGCTGGCGAGACGGGAAAGGATTCGTCAAGAGGCGGATTTCGACAAGCCGGAAGGCAGTGTCCCTACCCGCAAGCCGCAGAACTCCGGGATCGGCCCCGAGGAGGGCACCAAGAGGATTCTCCTCGACCCGTCCGATCCGGCGAGCCGTCTCGATCGGGACAAGGCTCGAACGAATAGGAAGCAGCGCTCGTCACCTTTGCGGGCAAACCAAGGCGTCTTTGCCTGGAAGCCGTCTGATATGCCCGGGTCCCCAGGAGGTGATCGAGCACGCATCGAATGTAAACCAATCCGCCAGGCCCGTCAAGCAAAGGTTACGACGGTTTGCTCAAGATCGTCGAGAAGCCATCAGAGAGGAGATCACAAAGTCGCTAGCCGCAGGCTTCATCAAAGAGGTGTATCATCCCGATTGGTTGGCGAACCACTGTACTCGTCGAGAAGAAGAATAAAGGGCGCATGTGTGTTGATTACACCGACCTCAACAAGGCTTGTCAGAAAGATCCCTTTGGTCTCCCTCGTATTGATCGGGTGGTAGACTCCATCTTTGGATCTCGGCTACTCGGCTACGGGCGCCTATTCAGGCTATCATCAAATTCGGCCGAGAGGAAGGCTGCGAGAAGACTTCGTTTATCACTCCATTCGGAGCATATTGCTATATCACCATGCCGTTTGGGCTCAAGAATGCTGGCGCATAGCGTACCCGGTAGCGCTGCCGGCGTGTGTTTTCACCAACGGACTTTCGGGCGCAGCGTGGAAGCTTATGTGGATGATGTGGTAGTTAAAACGCAGACACAAGATAGCCTTATCTCCGACCTGGCCGAGACGTTCGAGAGTCTAAGGGCGTTAGGATGAGGCTAAACCCCGAGAAGTGCGTTTTGGAGTGTCTTCAGGAAACTACTCGGGTTCATCGTCTCCCATCGTGGGATCGAGCCGAACCGGAGAAAATTGGAGCCATTATGAAAATGGCCCCGCCTACCACCAAAAGGAGGTCCAAAAGCTCACCGGATGCATGGTAGCGCTTGGCGAGTTTATCTCACGATCGGGGTCCGGGAATGCCTTTCTTCAAGCTCCTTAAGAAGCAAGATCGCTTTGATTGGGCGGCAGAGGCACAAAGAGCCTTGAAGAACTCAAGGTGTTTCTCTCCACTCCCAGTCTTAGTATCGCCGGCGCCAGGTGAACCTCTTACGCTCTACATAGCGGCAACATCTCATGTAGTAAGTGCCGTGATAGTTGTGGAGCGGGAGGAATCTGAACACCGCTACGGCGGCAACGCCATGATTTATTTCGTCGGTAATCTTTGGCGAATCCAAGACAAGATATCCTCCAATCTAGAAGGCAGACGCCATTTTGATCTCAAATCACGGAAAGTGAAGCATTATTTCCAAGGACATTCGATTTCAGTATTCACTTCTTTCCCGTGGAGAAGGTCCTCCGCAATCGGGAAGCTCTTGGAAGAATTTCAAAGTGGCAATGAGCTTGGAGCTTTCGACATCTCGTTCAAGCCGCGCACCGCCGTCAAATCCCAGGCTTTGGCTGACTTTATGGCCGAGTGGACCGAATCCCAAACCCCCTGCACCGAAGAAGAGCCAGAATATTGGGTCATGCACTTCGACGGATCTCTCATGCTTGGAGGAGCAGGGGCGGGAATCCTCCTTATCTCGCCTAAGGGTGTGGTGAAGTATGTCCTTCGATTCACTTCCCGGCCTCAAACAATGCCGCTGAGTACGAGGCCCTCATCCATGGGCTTCGTATCGCCACATCACTCGGAATCCGGCCAATTTGGCGATTCGGCGACTCGATTGGTGGTGAATCAAGCATGAAGGACTGGTTGTGCGTGGATCGAGAATATGGCGGCATACCGCCCGGCAAGTTCGAGAATTGGAAGGCAAGTTTGTGATGCAGGCTGGTTCATGTCCTCCGCCGCAATAATGAGGCAGCAGACGAGTTGGCTAAGATGGGAGCCACTCGGGCAGATGTTCCAAGTGATATCTTCGTACAGGATCTTCACGAGCCAACCGTTACAAAACGGCAAAAGCCAAGCAAGGGTCCTGGAACCGGGGTCCTGCTCATCGATCCAGACTGGACTACCCCGTACCTCGATTATCTCCTGAAGGACAAACTCCCGGAAGCAACCACTTTGGCAGAGCGCATCTCCCGACAAGCCAAATCCTACGTGGTGGTGGGCGACGAGCTCTTCCGAAAAAGTGCCTCGGGTGTCCTCAGGCGGTGCATTTCGGGACAAGCGGGAAGAGAGCTGCTCCAAGAAATCCATTCGGGGATGTGCGGCCATCACGCGGCATCAAGCGCCTTGGTTGGGAAAGCCTACCAAGCGGGGTTTCTTACGGCCAGCGGCGATAACGGATGCCAAGGAGATAGTTCGAACCTGCGAGGGCTGCCAATTCTATGCAAGGCAGACACACTTGCGGCACATGAGCTACAGACTATACCCATTTCTTGGCCTTTTGCGATACTGGGGCTCGACATAGTGGGCCCGCTCAAGAAGGCTCAAGGCGGTTTCGCTTACCTCTTCGTGGCCATTGACAAGTTCACCAAGTGGATCGAAGCCAAGCGGTTGTAACTATCACTGCAGATTAAGGCCAAGGAGTTCTTCCAGGATATTGTAGTCGATTCGGAGTGCCCAACCGGATCATCACGGACAACGGCACCCAGTTCAGGAGTGAAGAATTCCAAGAATGGTGCGAAGGCGTCGGGATCAAGATCTGCTTCGCCTCGGTGGCTCACCCACGAAGCAATGGGCGGTCGGCGAGCTAGCAGTCTGGTCCTTCAAGGCCTCAAGGCCAGGATCTTCGACCGCCTCAAACCATACGCCGCCCGATGGGTGAAGGAGCTACCGTCAGTACTCTGGGGACTCAGAACCACTCCCAGCCGAGCGACTGGCCAAACCCCCTTTTTCCTGGTCTATGGCGCAGAGGCGGTTCTGCCGGTGGTGGGATTCGAATCCCGAGGGTTCGAACTACAACGAGGCCGAGTCCGAGGGAAGCCGAATGGTGGAGCTTGATCAACTCGAGGAGGCTCGGAGCGTTGCCGCCCTCGGTCGGCTAAGTACCTCCAGGGACTTCTGCGCTACCACTCATAGCGCCGTAAATAGAACCTTTTCGAAGGAGATCTGGTCTGAGGAGGAACTGTAAAAGCGAGCACAAGCTCTCTCCAATTTGGGAAGGTCCATACATCGTGCAGAAGACAACCCGGCCGGGTGCTTATCGGCTCAGACGAGAAGACAGCGAGGTTCTGGCGAATACTTGGAACGCCGAACAGCTCCGTCGCTTCTACGCTTGAGTTATGTATCCCACTCTTACACATTAAATAAAATAGTGTTTCGTCTTATTTTTACGAAGTTGTGTAATGCTAGCCTGAGTGGTTATTACCCGATCGCCGTAGCGCCTAACTCTGGTCGTGCCGATATAGAATGCACGGAAATAACAAGCCGCGATGAGCACAAAGCCTCGGCGGTTTATACCACAAGACAACGGAACGGGTAGAAAGCACTAACCACTCGGATCGCAATTCGCAGCGCCAGAATTTAACCAAGATTTGCACAGTCGCGAATTTCTAACCGTCAAAAACTCGAGCTGACCCCTCGTTCTTTGGCTTCGGAGCAATCGACTAGAATGAGTTGATCAGGCGGAACCACTAAGTTCGGGTTAAATATGATAGGCACGAACTGGATAAAATTTCGCATTTCATTCCATAATGTTAATAATTTACATCGCTAATTTTCTTTTCTCTTTTTCTCGCGCTAAAAAAAAAAAAAAAAAAAAAAAAAAAAAAAAAAAACTACTCTGGTCTTCTGGTCTGCTCTGGTCTTCTTAGTCTTCTTCTTTGGTCTTTAGTGTTAGTCTTCTTGGTCTTGGCGTCATTTGGGAGACCCGGAGGCGAGATCGCTGAAGTTAGTCGCGACCCACGCGACCCAAAGCCGCCAAAATCTCCTCGTCAACCACCCACAAGGGGGGTACAAGACGGACGAGGGCCCTGACGGCAAGGTCGTCGCGACGATCGCGACCAACCTTCTCAAGGATGATCTCCGCCACCTCGTGGAGCCCTGGGGCGATCTCCAACAAGGTGGCCACGGCGGCGGCGTCCCTCGCCGCTCCGTCCTCTGCCTCCGCCTCCAGGATGGCAAAATCATGCTCCTCCCATGCTTCGGCCTCCTCCCAGCTGTACAAAAACCTAAAGAACCGCTGGCGAAAGAATGCCGCGTACGGGCCAACAAACTTCCTCATGTTAGACATGGAAGGAAACTGGAAGAGGAAGACGAAGGACAAGGCAAGAAGAAACGGGCGATCGCTCATTAGCGGTGACACCCCATTTATAAGCCACAGCCCCGGAAATCGAAGCGTCTCCAAAGGCAATCAAAACGCGCCACCTCACAATCAATGAAGCGCGAAAAACGAAGCGACAGTGCAAATACCGAAGAAGATCGGCGCATTGAACAAAATCAAGGAGAATTTCACCAGACACGTGTTGTAAGCAGTTCAAGCTCATTCGGCTTCCTCGCTTAATTATACCAAATTAAGCGCAAAAGCCCTGGTCGAGAGCTAGCAAGTGGTGCAAGCCTGGGGCTAAACCACTCACCAGGTGGCCAACGTAAGTCCCGACGCCGAGAGCTGCACGCCACCTCTCGGAAAAGCGTGTCTGGGCAAGAAAGCCACGGGCCAAGGCCCTGGCGTTTGGAAGCCATACCCGATCGGTGAAGCCCATCCGGAAAGGCACAACAGGATCCAAAAGGCTACGGGCCTATATTCAGTCTCAAGACCACTCGGCGGAAGACAATACAAGCGAATTACATCAAGTAAGAACACAATATTTCGGACAAGGAGGGCGAGCACTCGGCATCAAGGCCCACGCCAAAGTCGAATTCCAGATTTTCCAACAGGGCTGCGATGCACCGGACACCTCTTCGAGGAGCGCGTTGGCCTTGTCTTCATCACAGCAAAGCCTTCTTTACGGCCGAGGTCAACTCTCGGATAATGAGACTTGACCACCGCCAATGCTTGGTTCGCGCTCATCGCTGCGGACTCCTTGGCGTAAGCTCGATCCTGTCGGCTCCTCGAGAGAAGTGGAACAGCATCGTCCCCTGGCCCGGCGTGGCTCCTTCAATGCGCAGAAGGTGCAGGATCGGCTCGCAGCGACGCCAGCTCAGTCCGCTGCTCGGGCGGCCGCCATCTTCTCCTTGCACTCGCCACAAAGTCAAACAGCCATCAAGAGCACACCCGACGCCAAGTATGTTCAACCCAAGTCAAATAAATTTACCCTTCGGCCTCATTGCATCCTTTCCAGTCGACTCGAGCTTGAGGCCGAGAATTCTCTGAAGCCTCGGTAGGGCCTCACCAAGAACGGTCGAAGTCGCGCTCAAACACGAGTGTGTCATCATCCTCTCCAACCACCATCCAAAAAGCATCCGAATCAGATTCAGGGAGAATCTCACCTTCGAGCATATGCTCAAGCTTCGCTTTCTCTCCTCCGGATCGTCATACACTCGCCTCAAGCTCGTGGACTTCTTTCCATCTGTCCGCGCCGATCTCGTTGAGCTTGTCCTGCATCGCTTACGCTCTTTGAGCTTTGGGAGCACCTTCCAGGAAAAACCGCGACCTTTGCTCCGAGCGCTCCCCATGTCCTAAGTAACAGGCGTAATCTCAGGGAGAAGTCAAGAAAGCAGATTGAAGACAAGAAGCTCACCTCGACGAGCATGCTACACTTGACGGTGAGCTCATAAAGCTCCGTCCGAGCCGCTCTCCATTTCGTCGTCCTCTTCCATCCCCTTCGGTGGAACCCCTTCCCACCATACGGTCCGATTCGGGGCTTCGGCAGAGGACCGAGCGGCGGTGGCTTTCGAGGCACTTCCTCCACTCCGGGAGACGAAGCAGGGTCGATCTTGTCGGCTGACGGACCACCGGATGGTTCGTCTGTCGGACCGCCTGTGCCCGTGGGGACGCCCCGGCAGTTGGCGGAGACGGCGACCTAGCCGACGCGGCGGGGGCTCCCTTGGGAAGCCCTCACGGGACTCCTTTCAGGAGACCCGCCACTGGGGCGCCCACGAGAGTCTGAATCGGCAAAAGGGAAGACACCTCAACACAGCAGTAACAAAAGACAAGGATCGCCCAAAAGAATACCTCTTGGATTTCTTGAATTTCATCCTGTGTTTCATCCGAGGCCCAAAGACCACTCGGAGGGAAGTTGGCGCCGCACTGGGGCTGCCATCGACAAGGTCGTGGCCCCGCTTTGCGATCCGGGTCCACCAGAGGTCGAAGGTCCGGTGACGAAGGACCGCGACCTCCTCCGCCGACTCCGGTGCAGCTCGTCGGCTGGGGTGTTAGCCGCTCGCCGCTGGCGTGTCTCACCGAGAGAGGCCGACAAGCTGAGCGTCGAGAAGGAAGGACGCGCGCTCTGAAAAGGAACGATCGCACCTGTTTGAATCACACATCGATCAAAGAAATCATGGAACAGCCTTTCGAGAGAATAGTGCACTCACAGGAGGGGGAGGCCTTGCCATCGAAAATTTACGAGGGCAGCCCCTGTTGGTGATTATTGTGCCAGGCACGAAGAAATCAACTACCCGTGCAGCCAGCGCCTCCATCGACAGGTCCACGTCCGACTCCCGCGTGGGGTCCAGAGGCCCGTTGTATTGGAACCCCAAATGGACTCTCTCCTTCAAGGGCTGCACTCGGCGCTTCACAAAACTGACCGCGATCCCGGGGCCCGTCAGCCCTCGATTCTTCAGATCATCAATCAACGCCAGAAGCACGGGGACTTGCGCCAAACCTCCTCCGTCCGAGGTGTCGCTCCAGCATCGGGAAGCTTTAGGAGCACAGCCGGCAAAGGGGGCGAGGAAAGGATCAACGTTGGCACAATAGAACCACTCCCGCCTCCAACCTTTGAGGGAGGTCTTGAGAGGAACGACAAAATACTGTTTCTTCGAGCCCTCCTTGACTGGAGCCGGCGCCCCAACGACATTGGGAGCGGCCGGTTCGGATGAGGCTTCAGCCGGAAGAAGGAGCGGAACAAATCCAAATGAGGACGTATCCCAAGATACGCCTCAGAGCTGGACGAAGATGGCGATGTGAAGAATCGAGTTGGGGTTCAAATTGATCAACTCAATTTCGTAGAAGTGGAGGAGCCCCCGGAAGAAGGCGCTCCCAGGAATGCTAAGTCCTCGCCAGAAGAAGGACTCAAACACCACAATCTCATTCTCTAGAGGTGTGGGGTAAGGGTCACTGCGGGGCGGGCGGCGGAGATCAACTCCAGCGGAGGGAGGACGCCGGCGGCAACCATCCCCTCCAAGCGGGACATCGTCGTGATGGAAGTCTCCCACCCTACCGTCGCAGGGTCGGTGCTACCCTCCGATGACGAGGAAGACGACATGGCGAAGAAGAAGACCTGGAGGAAAGAACCGCCGCAAGCCAAGGGCGCGAAATCAGAAACCCTAAATCGCCAAGGAAGGTTTGAAGGTTTCGCAGCCGTGGTGGAGAAGGTGCGAGGAGGCCGTTGCTCCAACGAGGTCCTTCCGACTTATAAGAAATGGGCCCCAATTTCCACCTACGGTGGGAAGAAACGAGGGCCCTCCTGTTTAATTCTGGGCCAGATCCAGGGCACGCCCCATGACGGGCCAATAGCTGCGTCGCGCAAAACGCGGCCAGGTGTCAAATCTGGTCCGAAGTTTGGGAAAAAGTGCGCCCCATGACGGGCCTGAACGCCGGCCGCCACGGAAGCTTGGGGCTGGGCACTTTCCGAACATCCTCTGACGGCACACCCCATAATTTGGGGTCAATTGCTGGTCGCTGTCTCACAACGCGATTGGGTGTCGCGGGAGGATCTACAACCAACACGGTCTTGAGAATGCGCCCCATGAGGGTCTAAAGCAGTGCGCCGCAAGCGGGCACAGGCATTACTCTGTATGACCAAGGTATGCCCCATGAGGGTCAACCGAGCGACAAGCCGGTTGCCGCGCACCGTAAACGGGCGCGGGTACCGCCCCGGCCCCGAGCCAAAAAGACCAAGGTACGCCCCATGAGGGTCAGCCGGGCGACAAGCCGGTTGTCACAAGACCGTAAACGCGCGGTACCACTCGCCACGAGCCAAAAGACCAAGGTTCGCCCCATGAGGGTCATCCGGGCGACAAGCCGGTTGCCGCGCACCGTGAACGGGCGCTGGTACAACTCGCCACGAGCCGAAAGACAAAGGTACGCCCCATGAGGGTCACCGGCGACAAGCGGCTGCACAAGACCGTAACGGGTGCGGGTACCACTCGGCCACGAGCCAAAAAGACCAAGGTACGCCCCATGAGGGTCAGCCGGGCGACAAGCCGGTTGCCGCGCACCGCAAACGGGCGCGGGTACCACTCGGCCACGAGCCAAAAAGACCAAGGTACGCCCCATGAGGGTCAGCCGGGCGACAAGCCGGTTGCCGCGCACCGTAAACGGGCGCGGGTACCACTCGGCCACGAGCCAAAAAGACCAAGGTACGCCCCATGAGGGTCAACCGAGCGACTAGTTGGTTTCAGGTCTCAGTTAAGTTGCGCGGGTACCACTCGGCCACGAGCTAACTAACCACGGTGGCTTCATACTACAAGTTCTTTATGATCTCTCTCCCGCATAATCCTCATGACAGGGCAAGGGACGGAAAGTCGATCCTAAAGCACTTGGGGGCTGCTGTGGGATGTCAGAGACAGGGGCCCCACAAGAGGGGCCTACACCCGACTGGGCCTGACAGGCGGAACAGAAAGCCCAAAGCCCAGAAGCGCAACGGCGGGCCCAGAGGAGACCTTCGACTTGCTCCCCAAGACAACTCCTGATCCTTCACGGAAGCTTCGTGCCCCGCCCTAACAACCCGCCAGGGACGAGGCATGCGGTCTGACACTGCCAGAGCCTGCGGAAGCTGGAACCTGACAAGGCGGCAGGCGTGGGTCGGAGAAAGCATAACCACCTCTCCAGGACGTAGAGCGTGAAGGCGGATAAGGACAAGGGACATGTCGTTCAGGCCACCATGTTCAGGGCCCGGTGGCGCCCAACTATCATGTATTCTCCCCCCAGTATATAAGGGGAGGAGGGAGAAACAAGAGAGAGAAGGACAATACATCCAAGAACACAGGACTAGGGTATTATCTCCTCCGAGAGAGCCCGAACCTGTCTAAAACAGATTGCCCTCGCATCCTGTGTTACCATCAAGCTCAGATCCCGCACAAATCCCCTAGAATCACAAATCTCATTGCCGGCGAAACAGATCGTCGACACTCATTAAGAATCTCAATTTTGTCATTGCAAGGAGCATGAACAACAGTGCGAGGTTTAGTTTCAAATGAAGCATGAAGATCAAAACCTAAACCCTTTTTATTTGAGCTAACCTTTGATTTATCCAAAATCATGTTCAAATTTTTCTTACCATTAGTGAACCGTTCCAAAGAATTTTGCAAGTAATCAATTTTTCGAGAAAGAGTTAAACAATTATTACATAGAGCATCCACTTTTCCTTTTTGCTTGCGACAAGTTGAGCATGAAAGAACCTCATGAGTGAGCATGTCATTAGCCATCTGAGAAACTATAGTATTTGCATCTTTCAATTTCAATTCAAGTATGGAGCATTTAGAACATGGAGTTGAATCATGCAAATCAATAGTAAAACAACTAACATGTTTAACAAGTTTCTCATTTTTCTCATTTTCTGCATTAATTAGCTCTAACAATGTAACATGTTCTTTCCTAAGCAAGGCAAGTTCATTGTAAATTAAATCACATGATTTGCAAGCATCATCATTAGGAATCAAAGTTTTAAGTTTAGTAATTTCAGCATTCAGTGATTCAATAATAAAATAATGTTTCTTGATTTTTGTATCACGTTTGTCAAGCAATTTTCCAAGACGGGCAACAGCATTGGCTAATTCATCATAAGAAAGATCTACCTCATTGAAGTCGCTGTCGTTGCTGTCCTCAGTGAAGCTATCCTTGCTGCTTGCCATGAGACACAATCCCGTCAACTCATGCTTGCTTGGAGTTGCATCGTCCTCGCTGGTCTCTGAATCCGCATCGCTCAAATTGACTTGTTCAAGAGCGGAAAGAACTCGGTGGACAACCTTACTGTTGATGAAGTTCTTTTTCTTTGTATCGCTTGAAAAGAACTTCTTTTTCTCTTTTCTGTTGTCCTTCTCCTCCTTTGATGCTTTTCCTGCAAGCTTAGGACAATTTGGACGAATATGGTCGAGATCTCCACACTCATAGCATCTTGGAGGACCACCACCACCTATCTTCCTCATTTTCACATTCTGCAAAGCTTTATTAAAGCGAGAAGAGAGTAGTGACAAGTCTTCTTCTGGGAATTGCTCAATCTGTTCATCGGTTAGTGAAGACAAGAAAGATAGAGCAAAACTTGAAGCAACACCATTATGAGATATGCTAGATTGAGATGTCAAAGCAATTGATTTATGACCATTATTTCTATCAAGAACATCTAATTCATGAGTTTTCAACTTGGAATAAAGAACATCTAACGTAAGTGTACTCATGACAGTAGATTCTCTAATGGATGTAACTTTCATATCCCAAATAGACATGTCTAATGCACCAAGCAATTGTCTAGCATTAGCAGCATCATCAAAACTAACTCCAACAGCATGAAGATTACTAAGAATTTTATTGAAGCGTGCAAATAAGTCATCTATCGACTCACCGGGTTTCATCTCAAATCGCATGTAATCTTTTTTGTAAATATCTTGGCGAACCTCTTTGACAGTGTTAGAACCCTCATGGTAATCACAAAGAGATTTCCATACCTCATATGCGGATCGAAGATGAACCACTCGATCAAAGTCGCTGCGTCCCAAGCCTTGGATGATCAAGTTGCGTGCCTTGCTGTTTGCTTCAACATGTGCACGATTGTTGTCGTTGACGTTGTCGTTTGTAGGGACTTTGTATGGCTTGTAGACATTCTCCCAAATTGCGAAGCCCTGAGCTTGGATGAACGCCTCCATCTTAGCCTTCCAAAACTGAAAATCAACACCATCGAACACACACGGTCTTGTCGAATAGCGATCTATTAGTCTAATCACCGGTTAAGATGGATTAGAAAAACCTTGCTCTGATACCACTTGTAGGTTCGAAGTATACGAATATAGCAATCAGAGGGGGGTGAATGATTGTGTGGAAGCTAAAAACCAAATTCTTGATCTACTAAAAGTTCACCCCAAAACAGAGCTAAATAATTGCCTCGTATTCGACAAAAATAGAATGATAGAGGTTCGGTAAAACATGGATTCCTGGAGATCCAACCGTCGGATCGATCTAAAATTTGGACACAAGAAACTAGATTCCAATATGAATCGAACCCAAAAATAATCAGCGCGATCGGACTTACGGATCAAAAGTTATGAATCTCGCAATCTTGCTGTGACAGAAGATGACGAGAATAGATCTTACTAGAATTGTAGCTCGCCGAAAGATTTGAAGAACTTGATATTTATTTCTCCTTTATTTTGTCTAAAGTACTCCAAACAAAAGAGTACAACCCTAAAACTTGCTCAAAACTTGATGCATAAACAGGAGGCGCCTCCCCCCTATTTATGCAGAGCAAACACATAGAGTCCTGAATACAATTCCTACTCCTAATCCTAGAAGGAGTCCCACTCCTAATCCTAGAAGGAGTATGTATTCAACACAACTCCACTTGCCCCAACCTGGTCGAGTACAACTCTTGCACGCGTATGGCAACCCTAACCGAGCAAAATGCATTCACAACGGACCAAAAATATGGTCCAGCGTACACATGAAAAAGTCACTCGAAAACCTATTCACGACGGACCAAAAATTTGGTCCGGCGTAGATGCGAAAGAAACCCTAATTTGGTTCGGCGTTGATGCAAAGGAATGATCCGGCGCAATTTGCTTTGGAACTTTTGGTCCGGCGCCAATAGGAAAATTTGGTCCGACATAAAGTACCTCGAGAACACGTTCACGCCAGACTAAAAGTTTAGTCCAACGCAGTAGCGAAAACCGGTCCGGCGTAAAAGGGAAACTTACTGTTTTCTGAAACTCTGGTGTAGCGCTAATGCGAATCTTACTATTTCTTGTCAATTTGTCAAACACATGCACAAACTCATTTTGCAAATTCAATTCTAAGCCAATTTTTCAGCACATGATTTCACAGATATACTTTTCATGACTTTTACTATGACATTAACCACAATTTCTGCAAGCAATCCTAAACAGTTAACATTATTATTGAACAATATCAACAAGAATTTACATAATAACATAAATAAAACAATAAGAATATAAATCTAAGAACAACGTACCCAAACACACTAGAGACCACATGCTTGGCAATGCCCAACTCTTTGCGCTTGCGAACGCTCGGGTCCACACGGCTGAGAACGCCTAGATCACATACATCTGGGAGCAATCATTACATTTTGGCAATAACAAAGAACAAGGATTTAAAGATAATTAAATAAAGAACTAGACTTCTCAAATAACATATAGCTTCACTACTTTCACATGATCATTATTACGATTATTAAAGTTCATCAACTAAGTGATTAGGCACTTTGTAAATCCAAGAGTGATCACTAATACTAGTTATATGTGGTATAAGATGAAACAGGTGAAACTATGGGGCTACTCCCATCCCATTTCTATCACATTTATTGTTCACCTAAAATCACTAAATAAGTAAGGATGAGTCTACGACTCAGTAAATACATAATAAAATAGTAAACATTAACCATTTCATCATCATTATCTCATTCACATCATTCTCCACATTACGCAATGTTATATGCAAATGCTTATACACATGTTTATTTTTCTCTTTAGCATATGCCGGTATAGCGGATTATCCACCCATCGATAGACCACTCATGCCCTATCCTTTTTCACATAGGGTCCCATCCCATCCTTTTTCATATGTATGGGTGGGCATTCAATTTTTTTGGTTTTTTTTTTTTTTGCTTTTTGGTCGGTTATTTCAGTTCGTTTTTTTCATAGTTACAAAAAAATAAAAAATCCAAAAAATCCAAACACCCCCCCAAAAAAAATAACCAAAAAACTGAATGCCCACGGCCCACCACTATTCATATGGGCCCAGCCACTTCCGTGTACTACCGTGGAATTGCCTACACATAGTAGGCTATAGATGCCACTCAGATCGTCTATCTCTATCTCATGATGCATATGATGCCACATTATCTTTCCATGTATTAATCATCATTCTCAAGTTGTGCTGATTAGTTTTCATGAGTAAATCATCAATAAAAAAATCAACAATATAAAAATACACATAAATTAACATAATAAATCATCTATAATTATTAAATAATAATTTCACCAACCATCTACCATGCACTTACCTTTTAACCACGTGACGACGAAGTGACGAGTGGTTGAAGCCAAACCCTAAGTCAAACCTCCTGCGGTTGGTAATGCCAACTCAATCACATACCAAACAATAGATAACATCAAATCCTAACTTAACTTTCCCTCCAGCTGAACAGTTTCTCCTTTACTATCCCGGCAGTTGGAAGATCATAACTCCTAGCTTAGGAGTTCAAACATAGTAAATCATATATTTTATACAAACTGCATGAGCTTATTTACAATTTTCTAGTTATGCATATTGTTCAATTAATTTATTTAACCCCTCGTTTTAGCCCCAAAGTCTATCTATTGTTTTACTGGACAGCAGACTTCACAATTTCGTAACTATTGTTATACATCTCCAACTTAACAAACCATAGCATCTTAGGAATCTAGGGAGGACAATATAGTTTTTGTTAGTTATAGACATAATTTAATTTGGCCACTATCAAGCTCTAAACAGCATATTACCTCTGCTCTCAGAAGCTACCTATTTCTGGACAGTAAGATTATACAAGCCATAACTTTCGAACTGCTTAATTAAATTCAATGTTCTTGTACTCTAATAAAACTTTAGACAATTATATACAATTTATTCATAATTATCAAAATACCTATTTCGACTATCTAATATATTTAATCTATTAATTACCACGACACTACCCAATCGTGGTGGTTCACATGACAGCGAGCTAACAAATTCCATATCTTTTTATCTACCCATCCGTATTAATTTTTTAAGTGCCAGATTGAAAGACTATAAAATTATTTACAAATATCTAGCTATCGTAAAGAGCTAATTCGATCTCTACAGGGTCGATACAAAACCATGACATAGCCGAGTGGTGACGATCTGCAGAGCAGCAGAATTGAAAAGGCCATAAATTGCAATCTATCCAATAGAGTTTAGTGAGATTTATCTTGTTTGAAAGATAATAAAATCATCTACAACTATTTAGTATGATCCATGAGGCTAATTGCACCGTAATTTCCAAATTAATCCATGAGGCTAGTATGATCCATGAGCCTAATGGTTAGTGGATGGTTACCTATGAAATAGATGAATATCCGACGAATAAACCACATGAAATCCTTGATTTTTTTTTAAAAAATAATATTTCTAAATATTTTTATGAAAATAATATGCCAAAACAAAATTTAACAAAAATACACCTCTGTCACCATTTCAAATGGCGATAGAGGTTTGTTTATTAATGGAGTGACTTGGCCAATAGATTATTTTGTTGTAGATTCATTTGGTTGACAAGGCTAGACTTCTGTGTATTTTTGTAAAATTTTGTTTCGATATATTTTTTTGTAAAATAATTCTAAAATCCTCTCCTCTATCACCTCCTCCCTCCTCCACTGCTGCCCTCTATTGTGGCAACCAAAAACCTTGCCACGGCAACGTTTTCCCTTGTGGCAGTGGCCATTGGCGGCAGCACAAAGACGGCCATAGACCCCTTGCCGCGGCAGTGAATCTCTTCATCGCGACAATATTCTTCCTTGCCGCAGCAGCCTTTTCTCTTGTTGTGGTAGGCCTCGGCGGCAAGGTTACAAATCTCGTTTTTGGAAAAATCTCGAAGGTGGCCGAAATCCAAAATCTCGGCGAGATTCGGAAATTTCGGGCAAAATCCGGACGAAATGCAAAAACCAAATTTCAAATCCGTTTTTTTTTTCAACCGGGAAATCCGAGATCTCGGCCGAAATTACCGAGATTTTGGGCAAAATCACCGAGATCTTGGTCCACATTGAACCGTTCAAAAAATGGTCCAAAAGATGCCAAAAAAATTTGAAATTTTTTTTGTATGGTCCTCAAACATCACTAATGTTCCCATAAAAATTTGAGATGATGATCAAGTATAAGAAATTTTAAAAAATCTAACAGTGGTAAAGTCGTGATAAAAACTGTATATAAAATCAGTTTTTGATTTTTCAAATGTAAGAAATGAACTTCAAGTCATTTGAAAAGTTTTATATATGTTCCTATGTATTAAAAAAGTCAATCCTTAATGATTTAAATGGTACACTCTAGAGCTATCATATATAGCAACCCTATATACAAACTTGACTTATAATGCTAAACCAACACATAAGAACATAAGTGCTACGAGAATCATGGGTAAGTTCTAACAGCAAACACCAGGACAGAATGCATTTGATCAAATAAATAGATAGAAAAAACCAAAAGGGATTGGTGCACACACCTCATAGAGGCAGCAAAGCTCTGCTCAGTTGAAGTTAAGAAACAAGGTCTATAGTTATGTACTTATGTGAATAAATAACAAACTATGATGATCTGCAATAGTCATAAATCATAACAATGATAAGCAATCATGTTCAACAGAAATTTAATTGTGCAAATTACAGGCTTCATGGTCTTCTACCAGTTCCAAGCTCATCATAGATCCTTGGACTTACCGGTGGCATACTGGCATGCATTGATTTATGTATGGAAGTAACTGGGTTTCTAATTTTTGTTTCATTAACATGCCATCTAAGGGCTTCATCAAAATAAAGAAAAGGGCCACCTCCATTATAAGTCATTTCAGACTTCTACTTTGTTTCAGATTATTGTTCATAGTTTCATACTACCTCTCCTGACATAAATTTACGACAATCTTTCCATCTAATGCCCTTCATTTAAATGCAACATTGTGCATGTGATTATGTGAATGGACTAGAAAAGTTCCTATGTATTAAAAAACTTCAAACCACTTTAGAAAATTTTGAAAATTTTTGTGAATGGTCCTAACACATCTATAATATTCCCATAAAATTTTCTGAAGATGATCAATCTTGAAATTTTTTTAAAAATTCGGAAAGTCCTAACCGACAAATTGAACCAACAAAAAAATGGTCAAAAACATGTTAAAAAATTTTGAAATTTTTTGTGGGTGATCTTGATCCTAAACCCAATCAAATACAATGCACAAAAATCAAAATCTCTCAAAAAACTATCAAATCTCGCCCGAAATGGCCGAGATCTTGCCGAGAAATCCGAAAGTTGAATTTTTTTTGAATTTTTTTGAATTTTCCGGGATTTTGAATCTCGGAGGGGTCCGAAATCCGAAATCGGCCGAGATTTTGGATTTCGGTCCGAAATTTGAATCCCTTCTTGATGGCATTAGTGGCTAGAGCAGGAACAATAGTTAAGGTTGCCGCCCCTTAGCTTCTCATTTTATGGGCTCGTAGCCTCATGATGGGTCTAGGCCATTCTCCTTGATCACTCAGCTCAATATTTGTTTTTCAATGTACACAATTATTATTATTATTCTCAAATAATATCGGCTATTAATTTCTAGTAGCCACAACTTCGCACTCCATGCTCCAAATCAAGTAAACAAATAGTCAATTTCGATTATCGAGACGTGCCACTCACATGTATAATCACGTATTTTCAAACTAAGCTATGGATTTTAATGATAAGTTGTAAACTTCAAATTTGATTTTAATTTAAATTTCAAATTCAAAACTCCATCAATACTCGAGGCATTACGGCTACACGGGTAGTAAGCAAAAGTAATCAAACTAAGGGTGTGTTTGACTGCCTGGATGAGCTTGGATGGGATTTGGTCATCAAGGCTGAATGGGATGGAGCCATCCAAGTGGTTGTATGGTTGGGTGGATAGTGATGAGCCAATTATTTGTTTGGTTGGGTGGATGAGGATGGATGAGATGAGCCAGTTTTTTATTTGGTTGGATGGATGAGGATGGATATGATGAGCCAATTTTTTTGTTTAGTTGGAGGGATGAAGTTGGATGGGATGGAGCCAATTTTTTTTTTGGTTGGAGGGATGAAATTGGATAGGATCAACCAAGATAATTCAACATTTTTCCTAATCCAAATCAACAAGTAAAATTTGGTCTAATACCTGATCATAACATATATGTGTGTGTGTGTGTGTTTGTGTGTGTGTGTGTGTATGTATGTATGTATGTATGTATGTATGTATGTATGTATGTATGTATGTATGTATGTATGTATGTATGTATGTATGTATTAGAATTACATATGAAGTAGGAACATCACAAATTAGAGCATTCCACCATGTAGTGCTATTCTCAAGAACATCTTCAAGCACTTTATGAGCATCCCTCCTATCAACACACTTTGCATAGAAATTGCATACTAAAGAAAATCTCAAAAGCTCTTTGTGGTGAGTTACTCCTAGCAAAAGCAGTTATCATTGTATTCCAAGAAACCACATCCCTAGATATCAGCTCAGCAAATAGCTTCTTTGCCATCAACTTGCACAACAAGTACAGCACAAATTCAGCAATCAAATAGCTTCTCTTCCAATGTAGTTTTCTTCACTAGCAAACATAGGGAAATGGCAAAATAGCAACTATGATCTATAGACAAAATGGCAATTATGATCCACAAGGAAATGAACAGACATTTTAGAACTACAAAATAGCATAGCTGGAAATCTAATTCGTACACACATAAAATAGCAAATATGATCCATGCACATAATTTTTAAGGTCCACACACAGACATATGATAGCAAATTTCTAACCCACAGTTCAATGTTTTAGGGTAGCAGCAAAATATATCCCAAACCACCTAGTCAATGATGCATATCAGCCAGAAAGTTATTGCTAATGAACCTAGCAACCCAAACCACCTTGTGAGAGAATTGAAGTGTGTTGAATACCCTAACAATTTGAGGATGCTCAACCAAATATGCATAGTAATAAGAAACATGTACATCATCAAAACCTGGAATGGAGAGCACATTCTCATAAAGATCAGCCAACTTGTTGCTGGCACCACAGGCCTTCTCTATAGCAGTGGCAAGCCTTTCCCCAATAGCTTGGAGTGTTGCTTGCAACTTGTCCTCTACACTTGCAACTGTCTTGGCTCTCTTTGGTTTTGAGGCTGAGGACTATGCCACATCTTCATTTGTCGTAGTAGGACCACTCTCATCTCCAACTTCCTCACCTTCAGTTTCAGTCACTTCGGTAGTAGAGGTTCATTTGATCCTTTGGCATTCTTCCTCGTGGCCAAAGTATTGCTGAAAATTGTAGCCATCTCAAGGTAGTGCTTAATAGGTTTGTTTAGAAACTCAGCATCTAATTTATGTGTCTACAAAGAAATAGATAACATGTTACACACAATATAGACAAGCAGTGGACAACATGTTATACAAAATAGTTCTAGCAAGAATACCTTAATATGGCCCGCATAATGCTCTTGATCAAGCCCAATAATATAATTTTCTTCATCCCAAAGTGCACCACACAATTTCTTAAGATTGTTAATCTATGTCCACATCCTCTTTCACATTCTAACAAGGTTTCCAATCTGATCTCCAGTAAACCCCACCTTGAAATGCTCATTCAAAGCCCTAGCACAAGCATTAAGGAGTACTTTCTTGAAGCCCGAACATGTTCTAGCACCATTGAAGCATCTATACCCTTAAATTTTATTTGGTTTTGGTAATTAATGACAATCACGTTAAAGGACTAACAATTTCTCTTGAGTTTGTGATAATAGGTTAGTCCACTCCACGCATATGAAAGAAGAAAAGCATTGTAATCTAAAGGGGTCAAGACAACAATATTTAAAGCCTGAAGTCAAGGTAGATGAGTGGTTAGGACTCTTTTTTATATATTTTTACCGATCTTGGAGTTAGAAAAAAGATCGGTTTGCTAAAATAGATGCTACACTATTAAGAGGGAGTAATGACTAGTAGCATGATGCTGATCAAAGTTTAAATTGGCTCAAATTCTTTTAAATTCATATTAGAAGCATCTAGTCTTGGGTTTAAAAAACCTTCTTGTATCATTACCATTTTCGGCAGTATCGCAGTACAATACGTGTTAGTACCGCATGGTGGTAGTACTAGATTTTACACGGCAGTAGGTATTTTCCAGATGTAAGTGTTTTTAGTTCTTATCCTTTTCTCCCTAGGCCAGAGCTACTGCAGTGCAATGTGCGGTACTACCGTGTAGCGATAGCACCGATGTTCAAGCGGTAGCTATAAAACAGAAACACTCCTTTTCACATATTTCTTGTAGTTGGAGCTACCGCAGCTCGGTAGTACCGAAATGTTGAGCGGTAGTTATTTTACATAAATGGGTGTTTTTGGAGTTTTTACTTTGTTTTAAGTGCCGGTACTACCATAGGTAAATTTACAGTACTACCAAAAGTCGGTAGTACCGCAATTTATATATCAGTACTTATTTTACAGAATAGGCCCCCATTTTTAAGCCAATCGGACTTCAAAATCCGATACTAACACACATCGAATGTCGGTAGTACCAGAATACCTATAACGACTATTACCTACCGCATTAAATGCTCTGATCCGACCTTTGGCTGAGGGGCGGTACTACCGGGCTTTGCATGCCAGTAGTACTGCAAATACTGATTTTTGTAGAAACCTACCCACAATGGTTGTATTGGTTGGTGGAGGCTATAAATACCCCCACATCTGCATTCATAGAGCTTCTTGATGACTCATTGATCATACTTGAGCTCTAACAAGTCTTCTTTCTCTCTTTTGCATTCAATTCACTCCTTGAGAGGAGTTAGAAGCATTTGAGTGCATTAATTTCATTTGAGCCAATTATAAACTTGAATCAACCTCAAGTGAGCATCATTTCTCTATTATCTTGGAGGTTGCCACCTCCTAGACGGCTTGGAGGCGTGAAAATAGTGACCTTCTCAGAGAAGATTGTGAGAAGGCTCGGTTGGTTGTGAAGGCACGGAGCTCGCCTACACGGAGTGGAGAAGAGCTACCCCTAGTGATCGAGGAAGGCTCACCTGCACAAAGGAGCCAACTTGAAGTGAGTCAAGCTATCTCAATGTGGATTAGGTGAGACCGGCAAGTCTTCGAGACCACGGGAAAATCTTCGTGTCACCTTGTCCCTTGGTTTGATTTTCATTAATCTTTTATGCAATTTACATTCCTAGTATCCTTTGTGATTGTTTCTATTTCTATGATTGTATAATTTTCTTAGACTTAGGTTGTTGACACACTTAGTCAAACCTAGAGATTTTAGGCCTTATTTGTAAAATTTTGAATTCAAGTTATATTTGTCTAGATTATTGCAATTAGAGTCGAGAATTTTAAAAATGTCCTATTCATCCCCCCTCTAGTCGATTATCCTTGATCTTACAACCATTAGCCACCACATTAGCTAAGTGGGTAAGCATGTAGGAAGACATAACATGGCCACTACCATCAACTCACCCCCCAAGTTTTCCCCAGTTAGATAAATGTCTATTTCCTACCATGTTAAGAAAATAAACGACAATCATACAATAATAGTACAATAGTTCGATGACATAGTAGAATAATACAAATACATAGTTCAATAACAACAATACAAGCACAATAGTTCAATAACATAGTAGCAAACCTAGAACAATACAAATACATAGTACATATTAATTTCCATAGTAGTTTTGCTGGTCTTCCCACATTTGATCAGCAATTCCTTGCCTGAAACCAACCATGTATGCATGCTCACTTGCTTGCGCACTTCACAATGAAGTGGGATTATGATTAGATGGCCAATTGGTCTCCGGTATAATTAGTTGGTCAACCCCATCATCTACAGCCCAATTGTGGATAATGCAACAAGCTACAACAATGTTAAATGAGTAGGAAAAGTTAACAATGGAGTGGTATCATCAAGGATTTTAAATCTCCTCTTGAGTGACCCAAATGCACGCTCTATGCTCACATGAAGAGAGGAGTGCCAAAGGATTAATAGTTCATTCTCATCTTGCACGGGGTTGTTCGCCCACCCATTCAAGTGATACCTCACACCACAGAAAGGAGGTAAGAATCTAGGTTTGGCTCCATATCCGGCATCACTAGGTAGAATTTTCCTAAGTCAATGAGGCACAAGTGGGTGACATTACTGTAACACCCCGGCATCTAGTATGCCTGAATGTTACCAAACATAGACTAAACAACATCTAAATACCACAAATTAAAATAAATTACAACAAAGACGCAAATACTTAAACCGAAAATTTCGGCAGCATCTCCTTCGCTTTTCTATAGTTCGGAGCAACAACACAATAATGCATGATATATCATAATGGAAAGCATCCAAAGCAACAAAAACGGTTAATATAACGGCAATTTAAGTCTAGCATAATGAATTGAACCACCTCATGAACTAATACGAAGTAAAGGATGTAATCAAGCACCCGAACAAATCATAATCCTAGTTTCATCATGCTAAACCATGAGCACAACTCCGAAAAGTAAGCATTGTCTAATTGTGTGGAAAATTATGTGATGAAGTGCCTCTAAGCCCCTTTCCCGCATGGCGGTTTCATGGTACCTAAGAAAAACAACATAAACACAAGCGTGAGTTCATCACCCAGCAAAGTGTATTGCAATGATACAAAAAAACAATAGCAACTCACATACATAATTAATGCCATTCACATATCCTAAGAATCAAATCATGAACCTCATTTATGCTCTCATATAACATCATCATAAACATCTCAAATAACATCTTCATATGCATCTCATAGAACATCATAATCACCTCATACACCACTTCATTCATGCAATGCACATATCCCTTTGAAGCACATACCGGTATTGCTGAGTGCACACCCGTCGGCGTGTACCCCCTTTCCCCTTCCATCCCGTAGATGGACGGTGCCTACTCTTACTGACTCGCTCCCATGCACAACCGTGGATGGGACTACGAGGTAGGTCTTTCGTGTTCACTACGTGTGAACACAGAGGCCCGCATCAGCATGGGACGCCTCTTCCATTATGAATGCACATATGACATAAACATGTAAAGATTGGCATAAACATTTAATACAACGCAATCGTGATCAATATGAAATCATGTTCATCATGTCATAGGCAAACATCAATCATGGCAAGTTGGTATGTCATGTAATCACATTGCACCTAAGCAAGTCTAGAAATTCATACAACACACAACTCATTCCAATACATTTGCCTTAACCATGGGCGACGGATTGGCGAGAGGATGAGGGCACCCCCGGGGTTACACCACCTGCACATAAGTACCACATACTCAAAATGTGCCCACAAAACAGTACATACTCGCTCATCTACCCTGATTACGCAACCTACTCCCGAAAATGAAAAACAGAGAATCTGTCCCCCCGGGACAGCAGGCTTCAATCTAGCATAACTTGAGTTCTAGGTCTCCAAATCGAGTAAACGAGTACATCATAGCGAAGCTTAGGAAATTTCCTAACTTTTTCTAAGTATTTGGAAAAGCTGGTTCGCCTTCTAAAATTGTTTAATCTACAAAACATTACATTCTGTCCCAATTACGTCACAGATTTGAACCCGTTCGGTAAAACGACCATAACTTTCAAACGGCTGGGCGGAATTGTACGTTCTTGGTGTCCACAGAAAGGTATTGAATTTACCTACAACTTTCTAAATAGGCGGCCGACCAAATTCCGAATCTAACATCACGAAAACTCAAACCCTAAGTCGAGTGCACAATCTGCCTGAAACAGAGAACATGGCAAACTCTAGTTTTCATCCAATCTACCCAATCGCAGCAACACCACTTGATCTAAAAGCATCGAAACACCCTCTACCATAGCACCTAGACCAACCCCAGGGATCTCATATCACCATACCTTAGCCCGACGAACGAAGAACCGACGAAAACTCCTCCCGGTCGCCCGATCTCCTTCCACGCGCCAATCCGCCGGATCTTCTCGTCGCGGAGCTTCCCAACGGCGAGGAAAATGGTATGGAAGGGCGTGGTGGCAAGGGGAGGGGTTGGAACTCGCATAGGGCCGACTAGAGGAGGTGGAGGAGGAAGGGGAAGGGTGGAGGCGCAAGGGGGTGGAGGGGGAGGCGGCTAGGGTTGTGTGGGGAGGTGGAGGGGCGCATATGGGGAGGGGGGAGCACAAAGGGCTATGGAAGCAGGGTTGCTGTCCTAGTCCACCTCCACATGGCCCAAATGTGTCCCACCTTCGGCCCAAATAGACCCCCCAAGGCCCGAACTCCCCTGGAAGGCCCAATTCCCCTCCGGAAAGCCCAAATTCTCCCCCAGAAAAGCCCAAACACACAGAAAAGGCCCAAAAACATGACACCAAAGTCGTACCTTAATTCCGACATCGAAAATGACTCATATCGTCATTCCGTAGTATCACAATTACTATATGTAATGAAATGGCATGAAGAAATATAGCTAAATGATTAATCTATTACCTTGCGGGACACGTAGGCCATTTTCACGTTCTAATGCAGCTCGTAAAACTAGAGCATCATGGGCTATCCCCTCCCAACCCGCCAACACATATGTGAACCGAAGATCAAAATTTATGGTTGTCATCACATTTTGAGTAGCATAAGATTTCCTACCACAAAAGGAAGGATCCATATCCTTCAAAACAAAAGCTCGTACATGCGTAACATCAATAGATCCAATACAATCCAATTTGGTGAACAATACAACCCCAAAAAGATTAAGAACCATGCAATTTATGTTTAAAATTTAGAAAAATATTTGTGGATCAAGCTCACCTTAAAGAATGGATCTCACTTCAAAGCTCACCAATGGCGTGGTGGACTAATTTGAAATACCGGCTAACGGTTTCACCAGACCTACCATAATTAGTGCCAACCAACCTATTCCTAAGGTTGTGTCCAAGAATGTTCAAGAACAATGCTACTTCTTGCTCAACACATAGATGTATAGTGTCTCGAAGCAAGCCACCATCTCTCAAGAGTTTACAAAACCGGAAGAAAGGTGCTCTTCCAAACCTAAGCATGTTTACACAAGTTGTATCACTCTTCCAAATTTTATTGTTTAGATACTCAATTCTTATCCTGTCACGTTCATCTATTGGTCCATACCTAATACGTTATCTCATTTTTCTTTTTGTAGACTCAATAGCCAAGGCCATCAAAGAAATAGTCGTATACACTGCAGTAGCAAAAATGCATAGTGTATTTGTACTGTTGTCCATCTACAATGCAAGAGTGACACAAAACTTCTAACTTCAGCATAGCATAATGTACAATGTACGAAGTATTTGAAGCATGAATAAAATTGTAAAGAGTGAAACAAAAAGTATTTGAAGCATAAAAATCAATCAATTTAGCAGTTTGTGCTAATTGTAAAATAATTAAGTAGTTCAATTAAGCAATATCCTCTTTAATTAATAGCTTCCAGGACTGACCTAGACCTCAGTCACTACCACACCTTTTTTGTTTAGTACTCTTCATGAAAAATTAAAGTCGCATTGTATGCATTTCAACTAGGAAGATAGGAATCGTACTTCTAGTGAGATATGCACAGTTTAAATGTAAGGAGGCTACAATTCAAACACCAAATATCAGTAACTATTAGCAATCAAAGGAGCTATGTCAAGGCTGTTAAAGTGCTTGCTAACGATTCAAAGCAAGGTTAAAGTACATGTTAGATTCAAAGCAAAGTTAAAATGTTTCCAATTCTTAAAGCACAACTAGATTTTCCTATAGGTCTCACAATTTGTCAATGCTTGATGATTTCACCCTTTTACCTTGATAGTTCTTTTGTCCAACAGAAGCAAATTCAGCACTACCTTGATAGTTTCTTCCTTTTCCTACTACTACTGCTACTACTAGCACTACCATACAAGCAAATTCAGCATCACCACTTCTGATTTGGGGAAGAAATTCAACAGATCTGAACCAATGTCCGAAGATAATGCAAATATGAGGATTAGGGTTTATACCTTCTGATTTGGAGGAGAAATATGCAGATCTAAAGACACAGCTCATGATCTGAAGAGCCCTCCTTGCCGGCGTGACGTGCCCTCTTCACCTCCTCGGCCTTGAGCCCTCCTTGACGGCATGCCGTCCCCTCCTCCCGTCCTTGGCCCCGTCCCCTCCTCACCTTGAGCCCTCCTTGCTAGAGTACCATCCCCTCCTCGGCCCTGAGCCACTACCCCCTCGTCCGCCTGTGCGTCGTGCCCTCCTCAACCTCGACCCGACGTGCCCTCCTCGGTGTCGTTCCTCCTCGCCGGTAGTGTGCCCTCCTTGGGGCCGTGCAGGGAGCTGAGAGAACAGGGAGAGGAGCTTGTTGGAGAGGAGATTGCAGGAGCGGAGAGAAGGGACGGTGGACTAAGGAGTGAGGAGAGCACACAGCCGTCCATGGATCGCCTCATCCGGCTGAATAAGTCGGCTCACTCCATTCAGCATCTGGACCGAATATTCTCTTCTCTTGGATGGCTCCATCCACTCTATCCACCCAACCAAACATCTAGATGAGTACAAAATAGGGATGAGGCCATTCCATCCACCCTTGCCCTTGAACCAAACAAACCCTAAGAGTAAGTACAATAATAAATCTCACTACTTACTCTATCTCTTATCCATGTCATCTAGAGTAAATAATAAAGTTAGCTTGTATAATAGCTATCTCTAAAGGTTGTCTTTAAATTGTAGGATCAATATATACGAATATAGCAATCAGAGGGGGGTGGATGATTGTATGGAAGCTAAAACCAAATTTTTGATTTACTAAAAATTCACCCCAATTTGGATTTAAATAAGTGCCTCGTATTCAGCAAAAATAGATTGATAGACGTTCGGTAAAATGCAAATTCCCGGAGATCCAACTGTCGAATTGAACTAAAATTTGAACACAAGAAACTAGATTCCAATACGAATTTAACATAAAAATAATCAGCTTGATCGAACTTATAGATCAAAAGTTATGAACATCGCAAGCTTGCTATGACATAATATGACGAGAATTGATCTAACATCAATTTCGTGATTAAACAAAATCTTCAAAAGACTAACCAACAGAACTTTGAGGAACTATAAATTAAGGCCCTAGAAAGGTTTTGGATGGATCAATTCAAGACGAAACTCAAAGAATCAAAGTAGACAAAAAACCAATCTAGAACTAGAAAAGATGAACAAACGAACACTCAAAACAGAGAATAATGTAGCAACGTGTGCACTGCAGCTTCGAGATTACTGTTGCACGCTAAAGAGTACTCTCATCAATCTGGAAGGGATTGATCTTTATTTCTTTTTGTCTAAAGTACTCTCATCAAAAGAGTACAAACCATAAAGCCTAGCTCTGGCTAACACGCCCTGGCTCTGCACACATGATAAACAGAGGACACCTCCCCCTATTTATAATGAGCAACCCTAACAGAGTACGCATGCATGTCCACTTGGTCCAACATGGCCCAATACATGCAACCTACCCCAAACGATTACAACTCTGCACGCGTATGGCTCACCTGCCATACTCACGTGACTAACCAGCCTCCATGTGCACTGTTCTCTCGCCCGAACGTCTCGCATGACATCTTTGATGTAACACCCCAATTTTTTCTTTATATGAATTTTAATGTTATTTTCTACTTTTTTGAATTTTTGGAATTTTCTGGGATTTATTTGGATTTATTTGGAATTTATTTGAATTTATCCCCTTTTGAAATAATTAAAGAATTTTATTTTACAAATAAGATTTTGTTGGAAATACGACCGAGCCAGCCAGGTCACCAAGCCGGACCCGAGCCCAAACCTCGCGACCGTTGGATCTCGATCCAACAGCCGAGATTGCGCCACGTCGCCCTCTCCGAGCCGACGCCGGACTCCGCCGCCGCTCGTGCGTGGGCCCTCGTTTTCCGCGCATATCACGGACGTCGTGGGGCTATTTATTGCGCTGCCACCCGTGTCGTGACCGCCTCTCCCGTGTGCACCCGTAGCCCTAGACCACCTCGCCAGAGCCGCCTCCGTTCGACCGCTAGAGCTCGCCGAAGTTGGAAGAAGAAGCCGCCGCGGGTTTCGTGCCGTTCCGCCACCGTCCGCCGTTCTCCGCCGTCTTTGTGCCCAGATCCGGACTCCCCTCGTCGAGGCGCGTCTGGGAGTACCACTCACCTCCCCGGAGGAGCCCTGTAGCGTCGTTCGCTTGGTCGTCGTCCCCAACTCCGGTCTGCTAGCGCCGCCGCACGCCATCGCCGTCTCGCGAGCTTCACCAACCGTTCGATCAAGATCCAGCGGCCAGGATTCGTCCACGTCATCCCCGGGTAATTTTCACGTTTTAGTTTCTAGATCTGTTTCCAACCGTTGGATCTAGATCCAACGGTTTAGATCGCGCCACGTAGCCGTAACTGCACCGTGCTTGGATAGATCTCAGCCGTTAAATCTAGATCGTACGGCTAGGGTTAACCCACGTTGTAGCTTTAGATCGGATCTTGACCGTCCGATCAAGATCGAAAGGTCCAGATCGACCGTGTTGTTTCCTAACGCGTGAAACCCAGATCTGATCTGGGCCATTGATTTTCAAATCAACGGCCGAGATCTAGCCACGTGGCCGGAAGGCTGACCGTCACGGTCAGCGCGGTCGCCGCCCGTGCCGCCCGACGCCACGCGTGGCGGACGCATGGGACCCGCGTGTCAGCGGCTCAGCCGAACCGCACCATGACGTCACCGCTGACGTCACGGTGGGGCCTAGTTGTCAGTCGTCCTCAGACGAGCGTGATGATGTCACCACTGACGTCCTCCAAGGGGGCCCACATGTTAGTGAGACATGTACTCGTGGACCGGGTCCACGGTGGACCCAAACCGAACCGTGGACCATGTCCATGCACCGGCTGACGCAATAAATCGATTTTTCAATAGAAAAATAATACGGTGGAAAATCAAATTCCACGCTGACGTCATGCTGACATCATATTCGGATTTTTCAATATAAAAATAATTGAATTAATTCAGTTTAATGTTTTATTTGAATTTTGAAACTTCAAACGCTTATAACTTTTGCATTTTAACTCTGATTTGAGTGATTCAAATTTCTAAATTTTTATAAAATTGAGATCTACCTAATGGTGAATTTTATTTAAATTTTGGACCAAAGTTTTTCTCTGTAATATTATTTAATTGATTATTTAAACTTTAAACGCTTGTAACTTTTGTGTTTTAACTCCGATTTTGACGATTCAAATTCCTAAAAATTCATAAAATTATGCTCTCTCTGTTTATGGACTTTATTTGTATGCTCAGATACTTTTTGTGTACTGTTTTACTTATTAGTTGCTATTAGCACGCGTTACGAGTAGACGTTGAAGTACCCGAGGGCTTCGAAGGTGAAGTATTGACCCAGGAGCCAGCCCAAGACCAAGAACTAGTACTCTTTGATGGCAAGTTGTGCTTTGACCATGTTGATCCCATTTTGAAATTAATTTGATTTAAATTATTGCATGCTAGTTCAATTAGAAAATGCTTTAATTAATTTTGGGAGAATAGTTAATTGCCTAGTTGCTGTATGCCACCTTGACATAAATGATCGTATGCCATGACCCCCTTGTCACCCTAGTTGTAGATTAAATAGTTGGACATTATTAAATTGCCAACATGGGTAATTAGACCGATGTACTATGCTTAGCCTTGCCACGTAATATGTTTTTGACAATTACATGATAACATTGACTTAATGAGATATGGAACCTGTTTTGAGAAGTGTCATGTGTTATTGATGATGATATTGATGGCATGTGGTGCGTGGTAAACAACTGGGGGGTTTGATAAATAGTTTTCGACCGGGGCATGTGGCAAGAATGATCGGGTGGGCCAGTTGTGGCACCAGGAACGTTGATTTGGTTCTTCGGGTAGTCTTGCCCTGGTCACCCTAAGGATTTAACCTTGCAAGCCTTTGAACTAAGTCAAACGTGCAACCACATGTCTGTAATGGGATGGACCTAGTTGATTAAGTTGCTTATAACGTACCTGTGGGACCTCGGGGTGTCAACTATACCCTTTGTGTAGTTGTACGGGGGAGCGTACCGGGGCTGCGGCCAGGTACCCATCTAACGGTTGATTGGCCTAAACTTCGCCTTCGCTAAGGGAAGGGTTAGTGTGCAATAACCGGGGAGGCCCACTTGTGCTGTTAGAAGTTTCCGAAAGATTTTGTTACAGACACTCGCCTTTGTGGTGTTTGGCTGTATCAACCTCTGCAGAGTGAAAAATCTATTCGAATAGCCATGTCCGCGGCATTGGACATTACTCGGGAATTACAGTCAAGGGTTAGATTTTCTTGAAAATAACTTGAACTTGGAATGTTTGGTTTGGTTTAATAATGACGTTGATGGAAATGTGGATTAGGAATGGGAAAGATGTCTATTTAACTCCTAGAAAAATTATTGATCTTATACTTGTTTCTACTGCTTTCGAATCTACTTATGTTACTTGTCAAATGCTGTTCCACTGCAATTATATCCTGAGCTATTCCTTTGTAATAGACCATGCATGTAGTATATTAGTTGCATTCTGTGCATAACTTGCTGAGTACCAAGTACTCACCCTTGCCACAATACAACATCAGTTGAAGAGGAGTCGATGCCAACTTTGGAGGAAGAGCTCCAAGAGGAACCGTCTATCTAGGGAGCGAGCTCAGTCAGTTGCCTGTGGTATACTGGATGGCGCCACGAAGTTATCTTATTTTCCGCTGCTGTTATTTCTCTTTTAATAAGTTTCGCCCTGCGTGGCGTATATTTGTAACTTGACCTTAAGGTTGAACAACCAGTTTGGTTAACTAATTAAAATACCTTATTAATCATTGAGTGTGACTGTGATATTTACCAATGTTGAGACTGTGTGCACTAGCGTTTCTCATGCAATACTGGCTACTAAATAAGAGTTGATCCTCTTCTCTCTTTTTTTCATTCTTTCCTATAGAATAAAATTGATGTATATATACTTTTAGTAAAATAAGATGATGAAAGGACCAACGATGTCGCCTAGAGGGGGGGTGAATAGGCGGATTAAAATTTACGCAGCGGAATAAAACTGGCCGAGCTGGTCAACCCGGAGTCTCCGGGTTTTGGTCCGGATACTCCAGCTTGTCCGGAGTGTCCGGTATTGAGTCCGGCTCTCCGGGTTAGCTGACTCGGGAGCGTAATAAAAACTACTCTAGCAAGCACAATAAACTACTAGAGATAGAAAGCAAGAACAACCTAGAACAATTGCTAGACAAGATTTGAATTAAAGCTAAGCAAAGAGCTAGATCTAACTTCTCAAATTCAAATCCAAATGAGCAAGACTAGGAAGTAAAGGAGAGAGCTAGAGACGCGATTTTTCACCGAAGTTCGGATTCTTGAAGGGAATCCTACGTCTCCGTTGAGGTGGCTCGGTCACACTTGAGCCGGGGTCTCTTTCAACCCGCTTTCCTCCCGGTGTTGCACAAATGCACTCGCCGGCTTCACTCCTTGTCTCTTTCCTTTCGGAGGCGAGACTAGCCTTCACAAACGACCGGGGCTCACCACACAAGTTGGTAGCTCCCGGTGACTCCTAGCCGTCTAGGAGACCTTCAACCTCCAAGAGAAATAGCACCACGAAGAATCGCTTGGAGGATGAACTAGTGCTCAACAAGATGAAATGAATGCACTTAGCACTTTGCTTCTTCCTCTCCTCACCAAAAGGATCAACAACCAAATTAATTGGTGGGAGGAAGAGGGGGCTCTATTGAATGCTTAGAGATGGTTAGGAATGGCTTGAATGCTGCTATGAATGAGCTCAATAGAGATCCTAGCCGTTGGAGTGGAGTGGAGGCTTTAAATACCCTTTTTGAAAACTAGCCGTTACTCCCGTTTTTGAACAGGCCGGAGTGTCCGGACAAATAACCCGGAGACTCCGGGTTATCCGGAGACTCCGGACCAAATGTCCGGATACTCCGGACCAGCTGGAACCAAAAGCAACCGAGAGGTCCAACCCGGAGACTCCGGACAAAATGTAATCCGGAGACTCCGGACCAAATGTCCGGATACTCCGGGATACCCAGTTCGGTTTCAATTTGAAACTTTTCAAAACGAAATGTAGGAGTGCTAATTTGAGATGCAGTATTTGATGTTGAGCACATGCACATCCTAAAGTCGATTTCTCGTCATACCCTCTTAATAGTACGGCTATCCTTAAGACACAAATAAATAAAATGTTACAACTTTGGTCTTGATGCCGTCCTTTTGCTTTTGAGTAGTCATAGGGCCGTCCAATGTCATTCCAAGCTCGATATGATCTCGATCTCTGCAGTATTCTTGGATAAAACGTTATATCTCTTTAATTGTGTCATCATTAATCACCAAAACAATTTGAGGGGCCTAAATGCACTTTCAGATGATCTTTTTGTAGTTGCTCCAAAGGTGCACTTCTGATAGAGCCGGTCGGTCTTTAAGATCGATTAGCTAGCTACTCAGTACTCAGGTCGCACATATCACGATCTCAATCTTGAGACACCCTAGCTAGCTATCTAGCTAGATAGGTTAGCTACGTGATGTGTTGCTGTCAGCTCAAGTGTGTGTGTCTGCCGTGCGGCCCGTTTGTTGCGGAGCTAGCTCGCCGGTGAATCGTGTGATATGTTGCAATGGCTAGCTAGCTACGCAGTACTAGCAAGTAGGTGATATGCACTTGTGGCAGCGGAAAACGACGACCTGACCGAACCGAAGCAAATGGCGAACCTAACACGCATGTACAGAGAGAGAACCATGAACATCTAAACGGTTTTGAGTAGCTATTCGTATTAGTTCGATGTCAGAGAGCAGAACATGTGTGCTTGATGTATCACAGCTTAACTAAAACAATGTGTCCGTTTCAATAGTGCTACTCTGGATCCAAATTCCCGATAAAAAAAATTCAAAATGATATATTAATTATTTAAATCTCCGCGAGATTTCGGTGATTTCGGCTGAAATCTCGATGATTTTAATCGAATTTTTTTTGTGTCAAATTTTATTGAATTTAAGGTCAAGACTATCCATAAAAAATTTTAAAAAAATTTCACTTATTTAAATTATTTTTCGATCAGTTTAAATTCTCCTTGGTGCTACTATAGCATGGCTTCTGTACATGTCATGAATTGATCGATTGCGGCATTATTAATGCAATTGCAAGTAAGGGTGCAAATAGAGCGGATACGAACGGATTTCGTTCATCCTGTATCCTATTCCAAATTTTTTCTCGGATACATAATCGGATACGGACAGTGTTGGATTCGAATACGAATATGGATTACTTCGGTCACGAATACGGAGCGAATACAGGTCGTTCCGGATACGGTTAGTCTCGGTCACGAATAGTTAGTCGGATAATGCGTGAAAGCAGAAACCATATATGTCACATATATTAGAATCAATCAACCATACACAAAACTTTACTATAACTTTCAAGACATGTAAGTGTTTCAAATTCAATAATAGTTGCATTCCCTACATAAGAATAATACACAACTAAGTACAATTCCAATTAACATATGCACTTATATGATGTAGCACATCCAACTGCAATCAAGTGTTTTGTAGTGCAATTATAAGAGCTTGCTCCAGAAAGTAGTGCAATTATATTACAACTTGCTCAAATTATATCACAGGCTCACAATAGCACTATGTTTCACATTATATTACAACTTGCCTATCACATAGCACATAACCAACACGCAACATCTAAAATACAGCTAGCAAGCACTGTAATTCAAATACACACATTATGAACAATATTGCAAGGGTATCGGGTCGGATATTTACCGGGTATTGGGTCGGATATTTACCGGATATCGGATTGAATATTGCTCTTCCCATATCCTAACCCATATTACATGAGATTTTTCGGATACGGATCGGATATTGCTCTTCCCATATCCTAACTCATATTACATCGGATTTTTCATATACGAATACGGATAACATCGGTACGGATTTTTTTCGAATACGGTATCGGATCAGTCGGGAATTATCCGCTCCGTTTGCACCCCTAATTGCAAGTACTCAGATGCCACGTCATGGAAGTTTCAGGGATGTAACGTGGGCTGAGCTCAGCGATTGTAGTGTTTTTTCTCACATGATATATATATAGTACAGTCCACAACACACATATATATATAGTCTTTGATTTAGTACCACATCCGGCGAATTGAAATAAGCAATCTAGTCAAAGAAAACATGTTGCAGATATATGTATGAACACGGGGTACTAGCTGGCCAGATAATCGCACTCACACAAACAATATATATTGAGTTTAACCAGTTTAGGATGTTGAGTTTAACCGGTTTACTAATTAGTTTAAAAAAGTTTGAATTGAAATTCAAACTAGAGTTTTATTTTATGATAGTTTAATTGTAGGTATGTGTTGATTTATAAACATAAATTAGAAAGGTATGTGATCTAAATTCGTTCAAATCTCTGAATTCAAGTATATTGTTGGAAAGCTATGCGTTTCATTTGAATTTTTATATATGGATATATACTGTAAAGCAGATATTTAAAAAATATTCATGAATTTGACTTGAATTCGCGTATTTGAAATCATGATGCCTCATTTCGACATCCTCTCTCTCTCTCTCTCTCTCTCTCTATGCACTCCCACCGTCAGTATACTATTTAAATGATGTTGTTATACTTCTTTATTCTTTTGAGTATACTCTAATACTGATAATAAGATACTCCAAAGTGAATTCTATGAACAATTTCATCAAAGTACACTCTTTATAGTATAATTAATTTATATACACCTTTTACATATAGAAAAAGATATATAGCAAAAAAATAAAGGGTTTTGATGAATTTTTCCAACCATGTCGTATTGAAGTATCTTAGAATTAGTATTGGAGTATACTGAAAGTGATAAAGGAGTATAACACGTTTGTTTAAGTAGTGCGTGTCTATATACACACACATGCTATTCTATAGCTGCGTGTAGAATAGCATATTCTACTCTCCAACCATTTAATTCAGTCTGACCGAGCCATACAATGCACTAATTTGCGAAACAGGCTGCCCCAGTTATGTGGCCAAACCAACTAGTAATTTTGTATTGTTTGTGTGCCATCCACTGACCGAGTCTTGGTACTCAGCGCACCGAAACCAACTAGTAATGCATTTCAGTAGTAAATTGATGTTCCTACAATAGTAAATTAATGTTCATTTTGTAGTAAAATTTGATTTATGTGACGTTTATTAGCGAAACTTATATCATACTGTTCCTCTCGTTGTTAGAAAACTATCGGTGGAATTTGTTCGTCAATCGAAGCTACGAATAAAAAGTTGTGGCTAAAAGAAAGAAAAATAGATCTGCGTACAAACTAGTAAACTCATTTATTAGTTAGTTGCTACGGTCCTGATTTCAGTAATAATGTGTGTCAGTGGTAAATTCATGTTCATACAGTAGTAAATTAATGCTCATTTGTTAGTATATTTTGATTTATGCGATGTTTATTAACGAGACTTATATCATACTGTTCCTTTCATCATTAGTAATCTACTGGAGAAATTCGATCATTAATCAAAGCTACGAATAAAAAGTGATGGTGAAAAGAAAGAAAAAACATATCCATGTAGAAACTAGAAAACGCACTTATTAGTTAGTTGGTATTATTCTGATTTCAGTAGTAATGCGTTTTAGTAGTAAATACAATAGTAAATTGATGTTCATTTGGTAGTAAAATTTGATTTATGTGACGTTTATTAGCGAGACTTATATCATATTGTTCCTCTCGTCGTCAATAATCTACTGGTGAAATTAGTTGGACAATTAGAGCTGCAAATAAAAAGTTATGGCTAAAAGAAAGAAAAATATATTTGTGTAGAAACTAGTAAACGTATTTATTAGTTAGTTGGCCATGGTTCTGATTTTAGTAATAATGTGTTTCAGTAGTAAATTGATGTTCATTTGATAGTAAAATTTGATTTATGTGACGTTTATTAGCGAGATTTATATCAAATTATTCCTCTCGTTGTCAATAATTTACGGGTGAAATTCATTCATCAATCGATGCTGCAAATAAAAAGTTATGGCTAAAAAAAATAAAAATATATTCATGTACAATCTAGGAAACTCATTTATTAGTTAGTTGGCCACGATTCTGCGTTTTGGTAGTAAATTCATGTTCATTTGTTAGTAAAGTTTCATTTATATTGTTCCTCTCGTCGTCAGTAATCTACTAGTGAAATCCGTTCATCAATCGAAGCTGCAAATAAAAAGTTATGGCTAAAAGAAAGAAAAAATATATTCATGTACAAACTAGAAAATACATTTATTATTTGGTTGGGCATAGTACTGATATAGTAGTAGTTTCATTTGTTGTTCTATAGTAAAATGTAGTAAACAAAGTAGTAAACGTTAGTATATTACATAGTAAAATGAGGGATTCATGATTATTATCCACATATACATATTTTACTATCTATAGATATATTTTTTACTATTATGCGATAGTAAATTGATGTTTACTTGACAATAAAACAGATTCATATACAAATTAGGAAACACATTTATTACTTATATGCCCACGCTACTGATTGGCTTAGTACGCTACTATAGATTATAACATCACAGACGGTTCAGAACTATCATCATAGATGGTTTTTTAAATCATTTGTGACCATGTGTTAGTGATATAAAAGCATATCGCAGAAGGTTTAGACACCGTCTGTGATATCAACATCATAGATAATTCTAGTTAGAAACCGTCTGTGATACTATAACATCATAGAACGTTTCTAAATTGAATCGTTTATGATACTACACCATCATAGACAGTTTCTAACTAGAACCATCTGTGATCCCTTTTTTTCCTACACCCTCAGAAGAACTTCCATCATTAGTATCTGTAACACCCCGGCATTTAATATGCCAGAATGCTACCAAACATAGGCTAAACAACATCTAAATACCATAAACTAAGGTAAATTACAGCAAAGAAGTAAATGCTAATACCGAAAATTTCGGCAGCATCTCCTTTGTTTTTCCATGAATTGAAGCAACAACAATATGATCACAGGGTATAGTATAAAGAATGACATCTAAATCATCAATAATAAAGATTCTAGCAGCAGTATAAGACTAGAATAAAGATTCCAACCATCTCATGAGCCAAATGAAGTAAATGAGGAAACCAAGCACACAAATTAACCATCACAATTTAAAGGAAGGAACATGTCATTGTTTATATGTGTGATGCTAAGTGATGACGTGTGACTAGCTCCCTTTCCCGCATGCCAGTTTCATGGTACCTAAGAAAAACAATATAAACACAAGCGTGAGTTCATCACTCAGCAAGTATATGGCAATGGAACAAGAAAATACATTCTAACACCTTCATCACTACTTTTCACATACGACATCATACACATCTCATATTTATAGCATAAGCATATCATTGACATCATCATATATCATCATCATATAATCATCCTCATAAAATGCAATGCGATGCGATGCACATATCTCCTGGAAACTCATACCGGTATGGTTGAGTACACACCCGTCGGTGTGCACCCTCTCCCCCCTTCCATCTCGAAGATGGAGGGTGTCTACTCCTCGCTTCCATACACCGCGGTGAATGGAATTACGATGTAGGACTTACTCATTGGCTCTCCGGAATAGTCATAACTTTCTCACCGACCTTCCCCGGACTAGTTATGACTTTCTCACCGCCCGGGCCATGTATCATGCCATGTATGCAAACATGCCAGCATCATAACTAACTGGTACATTAACACATGGCATCATAACATAATAAGCATATTCATCATATCAATGGCAATCATTAAAGCATGGCATGTGAACATATCATATATTCAAATTTCAATCTCAACCAATCTAGCACACTACAACCCGCTACCCATTCCAATACACTTGCCTCAACCACGGGCGACGGATTGGCGAGAAATAGAAGGCACTCCCGGGGTCACACCACCTGCACATAGGTACCACACACTCACAATCATGTCCACAAAACAGTAGGCAATCCTCGCGTAGCTTAGGAAATTTCCTAACTTTGTCTAAGTATATGGAAAAACTGATTCGGACTCTAAAGTTGTTTAATCTACAAAATACCGTGATCTACTCCAATCACGTCACAGATTTTAATACGTTCGGTAAAACGAGCATAACTTTCAAACGGTTGGGAGGAATTGGACGTTCTTTATACCCACTTAAAGGTATTGAAATTACCTACAAATTTTCAACAGCCGTACGACCAAATTCCGACTCTAAATTGGCGAAAACCCAAACCCTAGGTCATTTGCTCATCTTTGCCAGAAGCAGAACGTGGCAAACTCAAGATTCCATCTAATCTACTCAATTCCAGCACCACCAATTGATCTAAAAACATGATAATACCCCTTAGAACAGATCCTAGACCAACCCCAAGGATCCCCGTGGCCATACCTTCGCCCGACGACCGAAAACCCAACGGATCTCCTCCCGGCTCGCGCGATCTCCCTCCTCGCTCCAATTCCGCCGGATCTCCTCGTCGCGGAGCGCTCCAACGGATGGATCTTCGAGGTGTTGATGTGGAGAACTCCCCTAGGGGCAGCAAGGGAGGTCGAGAGGTGGTGGAGGGGTGGTGGTGCAATGGGGAGCAAGGGGGAGGTGGAGGCGCCACAAGGAGGAGGTGGGGAGGTGTGGGGGTGGCGGCTAGGGCTTTGGGGGCTCAAGGGCAGGGGTGGGGGCGCACAAAAGGGCAGGGAGAGGCCCCCAAACAGGACTCCCACTCCTAAATAGACTCAAACTCCTCCCCACCAAGGCCCACAACCCTTCCCCTTAGGCCCAAAACTCCCCGGAAAGGCCCAAACTCCCGGAAATACTATTAACCTTCATACCTTATGGTTTTAACCTTAATTTCACATTTCATAATATTTTTGACCTCAACAGTCACATTATATAAGGTTACAACACTCCGTGGTGTCACAGTATCTGTTGTTCGACATTTTCTTATGTTTAGTTATTTCTACAATGATATTTACAAGGCACAACCAGTTATAGATTTTGTAATTGAATATCTAAACATTATAGATGCATCGAGACAATAGTTTGTCTGATCAGGATCGTCTGAAAATATAAACATTTGTAGCGCTTTCATGTCCCTTCTTATTATAATGTTGATGGATTTGAAAGCAAAATCAATTTCATTTTACAGTTCATCATGAACACTGTCATGGTCTGATTTATCGCTTTCACTTCATCCTTGTAACATCCTCATTTTCGCCTTCTGGAAGAAAAACCTAATTTAACTAAAGTAATTCCAAAGTTGGAGTTTCATTGGTGTTTATATTAACCTGGCATCCAATCCAACCCAAAATCGCGATTCAATTCCCTTCCGGTCGAAAAATCGGATTTTCCAGTCCCGCCGGTACCCGAAAATTCACCCGAGTCCAGAAATGCTCCAAAAATTTCCAAACCACTTCTAAAATGTTCCAAATATTCCTAAATGATTTTAGGAATTTATCCCCGAATTTTTGGACCTCCGTTCCTATTTTATCGCGCGCGGCTTTTGTTAAATGCATGATTCGCTCGGAATATTAAATTCCACAAATTTCGTCCAAATTCAACCAAACCAATTCCATTGAGTTCCAAATATTCTAAAATGGCTCTAGGAATTTTTCCGGAATTTTTAGGCCATTCTTCCTAATTTTTCTCTAGGGCGGACCGTTTACGTAAAAGAGGGCCAATGAGGGAGTGACATGTGGCACATGAATAGTGTCATCTTCAACCTCTAGCCATGCATGGGGGATGAAGCTTCAAGCTTGCAAAAATGGAGGAAGCTCTCTTTAATCACTCCTAACTCCCTCCACGTAACTCCAATCGACGAACGGCCGGTTGCGTTGGATTCGGAGCGTCGTCCTCTTCGCATCCCCCACCACCTCTCGCCGGAGAACTCGCCGGAATCCGTACGGGCGCCCGAAAACAGAAAACGGTCATAATGGCTTTAATTGCTCATAACTCGGCCGTTTCTCGTCCAAACGCCGCGCCACCACTTCCAATCTCACCGTATAAAAGCCCTCTTCCCGGTGGTATGATCCTCCTTTGGCATCTCCCCTCCATTCGATCTCTAGCTCAAGAAAACCGAGCACGGGTCACTTTTTCGGTGTTCTTCGCGTTCGTCGTTGATTCATCCGCTCCGGTGAGCCATTCTTCGAGTTATTAGGTTCCTTGTGACCGTGAGGAGGTCTAGCATCTAACCCAAGCGTCGATTTTAGGTTTGATCAAGATTTGGCGACGAATTTCGTGTTTTACCGATTTCGACCGAAGCTCCGTTCATCACCAAATTCATCCACTCCGGTGAGTTTTAGTTCATTTCCTTCCGGTTATAGGTTGCTAAGGATGTTATCTAAATGATCTAGCCTTTTGTTTGGGTCAATTTCATGCAAAAATAGGCTCAAAATCCGAATTTTGGAGGAGATGTGCTCTTTTTCATTTTGTTTGTGCTCTCTGTGTGCGTGTGTGCATGTGTGTGGCCGGCCGGCCGCCTCGCCGCCGGCGAGCCTCGCCTTCGCCGCCCGCCTGCCGCCCGCCGCCGCCGCTACGCCGCGCGCTTGCCGCCGCCGGCCAGCCGCCTTCGCCTGCGCCGCCGCTTCATACTGCCGCCAGCGTCGCCGTGGCGCCACCGCCGCTGCCGGCGACCTCGCCGCCGCTGCCCGCCGTCGCCGGCGCCGCCACCCCGCCGGCGACCTCGCCGCCCCGCCGCCGGAGCCCCACCGGCGCCCCCTCTCTCTCTCCTGTGAACTCTCTCTCTCTCTCTCTTTTTCTTTTTCTCTCTCATGCATGGGAATCAGAGAAGCTTCTTGAGGAAGCCTTCTTCCTCTCTCTATGACGCGTGGGTCCCACCTGTCATACTCTCTTGGCCAGTCAAAGCGCAGTCAAACGTTGACTCGGTCAAAACGGAATATTCCGGGAATATTCCCGGTTTTCGATTTATTCGAAATTCAAACTTCGGAAGCTCATAACTTTCTCGTCCGAACTCCGATTGATCTCATTCAAATTTCTAAATTCATCTAAAATCAAGATCTACCTGCCAGTATTATTTTTGTAATTTTTAGATTTTATTTATTTTCTGTTATTTATTTATTGCCTCGTTTTGCGCGTAGTCGAGAGCGCCGACGCGACCGCCGACCCCGCCGCCGGTTCTGCTGCGTACGACGACCTACTCGCGACAGAAGGCAAGTCCCTTTGATGCATTTTGATCCTACGTTTTCAAATGTGTTTAAATGCTTTATAAACTTGCATGCTATGTTTTAAGTCGTATCTCAAATATAAGGACTTAGCTAATCCAAATTGTGATTACCTCTCTTTGATATCGACAACCATATTACTTGTAACCCTAGGACATTGCTTATACCATGCTTACGCTTATATGGTATCCCTTGATTGTAGTACGGTAGAATTGCTTAGGATCTTTATCGATGAAGTTAACCCATGGGAGGGATTTCTCAAAAATGAATGATTACCAAAATGACTTGAAAGGTTTTATAATTGGTTTGATACTGTTTTTCCAAAATAAAATAAAAATGAAAACTGGTTTGGACTTGGGCGGATTGGTATGTCGGGTGGGAGCGGATCGAGTCTTGATCCTATTGTGCAAGTACCGCCCCAAGTCATATAAGGACCGACGCTTATGATTGCCATTTTAAGCAATACCGTACTACCACATGTCTATAATGGTACGACCTGGCCCACTAATTTGTAGAAGCCTAGTTTAGACTCACCACTCGGTTGTTGTGTGAGGGCCGGAAGGAGGCCTTGTTGTTGTTGTTGTTGTTGTTGTTGTTGTTTTCCTCACACGGCGCAAGAGGGGGCTTCTGTACTGGGTGGAGAGAACCCTAACAGCGGTGAAACCTCAGCGGGTGGGTCTAGCTAGGTAGAAACATTGTAACGGCCTTGTCACGATCTCTCTGCCGGTACACCAAAGGAAGTGTGCTAATAGCTTGGCATTAGGAGATGGTCGTGTCGTGTGGGTAAAGTTGTACATCTCTGCAGAGTTAAAACTATTCGAATAGCCGCGCCTGCGGTCAAAGGCAAAAGCAAGGAATGCTTTCATATTGGTAGATTTTGATTTTGGTTTTGGTTTCGAAAACTGAAAGTGTTTTGTTTTGGGGTTCGGGAGTGGTTAGAACTCTCGGATGTGATTTGGCGGATAGAGCCAACCAGGTGGAAAGAACCTGTGTTTGTATTTGACGGATGGAGTCACATGATTAACCCTGATTCTTTAAAATCTGGCGGATAGAGCCTTTTATATCGGTGACGGTGGATAGAACCTCACTACGATATTATATAATTCAATGATTAAAAAGAATTGTGAAAAGTTGCTTTGTGAAATGCTATTACCTAAGTATGATTTAATAAAATTTGGCTTTATGCAAATGAACCCTACTAAGCTTCCTTTGGAAAGCCCACATAAGCATACTTTCCCAGACTTGCGGAGTACGTTTGTACTCACGTGCTACACCAACATGTCATCATCAGAAAATTTTCAAGATGCGACCGAGGAGGGCGAGTTCTACGCGGAGGAGTACGAGGAAGGCTGCCAGGAGGACTAGTCGCGTTCCTAGTCGTCGCCTGTGGCGTTTTGGCGTCTGCCCGTTTCGCTTTTGTTTCCGCTGCTTTGTTTCCGGTCTTCAGACCGAGTATTGTAATAAGTGGCCATGTGGCCCGTACTTGAAATACTTATAATACAATTTCGTTTGGTTCAGCAATGATGTATCACTGTGACTGTGTGTACTAGCTACTGATCTGGGACTAGTACGGAAATGCACAGGAGATTTCGGATAGCCGATCCGGGGTCTCACAGCGGTGGTATCAGAGCCTGGACGACCGTAGGACGTGACCTAGTTAGCATGGCAAAGCCTTAAGGACTTATATTTTTATAAAAATGTATTTACAAAAAGTTAAGTTTCTTTGCTTCTATCTCTCCTGTCTTAGTGTCTTACTCTTGTCTTGTCCTTTGTTAAAATTGGTTACTAATCCCACCTTGTTTCCAAAAATTTGTAGATGCCGGTTACCACCACCTTTGCCGCTCAGACTGGAGGCTTCTGCGAGGAGCTGTCGCTGATGCTGCAGGAGTTGGGGTTTCCCCATCGTCCTGAGTATCGGTACCAGTTTATTACTGGTCTTAGCCAGGACTTGTGGCAGGTCCGCTTTGGTCTTCGCGAAGCGTGGTTCGCGAGAGGACCGACCCTTCTACTTCACGGCGGTCGATTACGGCGTGACGCTTTGCAGACGCGCCGAGAAAGGCTATCCTCATGTTGGGGCATAGCTACCGCGATCGCTGAGGACACCCGTACCGCTTGTTTCCCGTTTCGGTTCGGGGATGTACACTGTTTGAGTTTGGATCGTGAGGCTGACCCGACCGTGGTGCACCATGGGTCACTCATCCAGGCTCTGGAAGATGCCTACGTGCGATTGACCGACGAGTTGCAGAGGCAGCGTCGGGACTGACGGCCGCGAGGAGAGGATCCGCTACCGAGGAGGAGAGGCAGACGCCCGCCACCGCCACCAGCCGGTTCCAGTACCCGCCGATCCGCGACATACCGATGGATGCTCCGCCCGCCAAGCGCCATCGTGGTGCGAGGCCGTTGCCAGCGCGCAAGTCGATCCGTCCCGGGCCGTTGGGGTTCTTGACCGCTTCCGGAGGAGCAGGACCTTCGGCAGCTGCTTCGCCTTCCCGCAGCAGGAGCGAGGAGGAGGAGGAGGATCCGTCCCCGCGTGGCGCTGCGAGTGACGAGAGTGACTAGTTGTCTAGCCTGAAGGACCTTTACTTTGTTCTGTGATCGTATTAGAACGATAAATAAGAGTTTGTTGGACTGTATCGTGCCCTTAGGCAGTTGTGATACAGCCAGCCCCAAAACTATTTTGTTTTAATGGAAGTTCAGTTGGTTTTCCCTTCTGTGGGGTGCTTTTGTGGTTATGCTCTTGCTGTGGAGGATGTGGTTTATTCCCCTGTTGCTTACCTGTGCTTTTCCCTCTTTCCTATTGCTTGACCGCCTTGTGCAGATGGAGAACCCTGGTCGTGGTCGTGGCCGTGGAAGGCCAGCAGGCCGTGGCAGAGGCCGTGGACGTGCCCGAGGACAGGTGCACTTTCAGGAAGAAGCGTTTGTGGAGCCACCTCAGCAACTGGGAGCAGAACATGTTCAGCAACCCGCAGCTCAGCAGGACCCACCCCCACCTCCACCGCCCGCGCAGCCGCCTAATATGGAGCAGATGATGGCTATGCAGCTCCAGATCTTGCGTGCTCGGCTCGTAACTTGATGAACGACCTCAAATTGCACCGGCCACTTGCCGAGCAGCCCCAGTCAAAGTTTGGGGAATTCATGAGAACGAGACCTCCCACGTTTGCGGGAGCTGTTGATCCGCTGGAGGCGGATGACTGGCTGAAGGAAGTAGAGAGGAAGCTTCACCTGGCACAGTGTGATGACTTTGAGAGTGTCAGGTGTGCGTCTCACCAGCTTAAGGGGACCGCAGCAAGCTGGTGGGAGAACTACTGTGCTGCCCACGCCAACCCTCAGAATATTGGCTGGGATGAGTTTGTTGAAGTTTTCAGAGCTACCCATATTCCCAAGGGGATTATGGAGATGAAAAGGCGTGAGTTTCACAAGCTTCAGCAGGGGAACTTGTCAGTGACGGAGTATCTGAGCCGGTTCACGCAGCTGTCCCGGTATGCTGCCGTTGATGTGGCGACTGATGAGGCCAAGATATGGCGCTTCATGGAAGGCCTTGATCCCAGTATCAAGGTTCAGCTAGTGTCGAACGACTTTCCGTTGTTTCAGCACATGGTTAATAAAGCGCTGATCCAAGAGGATGCCCAGCGCCAGCTCTTCGAGACCAGGAAGAGGAAGATGATGTTCCAGAATCAACGGGGTGCTAGCAGCTCAAGACCTCGTACCTTCCAACAGCAGCCCAGCAGGCCAGCAGCCGCCAATCCACCAAGGACCCCAATGTCCGCCCCTCGTCCGACTGGACCAGCCCCTACCGGCAATGTAGGAGCTCAAGCTCAAAAGAGCAACACGACTATGGCAGGAGTGCAGTGCTTCAACTGCAGGGAAATGGGGCACTATGCCAACAACTGCCCTCAGAAGCGTCAACCAATGACCCCAGTGAGGTTTAATCTGGGATCCACTCCGGCCGTCTTGGCCACGGCTCGAAGAGGCACTCCGCAGACCCCACGCACCCCAAGGACAGCTGGAAGAGGTCGCGTGAACCACATCACTGCCGAGGAGGCTCAGGATGCGCCAGACGTGGTTTACGGTACGTTCGTTGTCAACTCAGTACCTGCTTCAGTTCTGTTTGATTCTGGTGCAACTCATTCATTTATTTCGGAGTACCTGGTTAGAAAGCATAACTGGAATACAATACAGTTACGAAACCCTTTGTTAGTGCAATCCCCTGGAAAAGAAATGAAAACAACTGCTGTGTGTCCTAGGATGGATATAATAATAAAAGGGGTAAAGTTCCTAGTGAACTTAATATTATTGGATACTAAGGGTATAGAAGTCATCCTTGGGATGGATTGGCTAACCAAGTTTAAGGGTCGGATAGACTGTGCTAGTCGATCTATCTTGCTTACCAGCCCTGAGGGAGTTAAAGTGGAGTTTTCCTCTGAGTCTTCCTCTAAGGGGGGTAGCACCCTGCACCGGTTGAAAGGGACGTCGTTGGAGGCTGTGCCCATAGTAAATGAGTACCCGGATGTCTTTCCGGATGAGTTGCCTGGAATGCTGCCAGATCGAGATGTAGAGTTCGTGATTGAATTGGTACCTGGTACGGCTCCAATCTCAAAGAGACCTTACCGACTGCCGTCCAATGAGTTGGTTGAGATGAAGAAATAGATTGAAGAGTTGCAAGAGAAAGGATTCATCAGGCCCAGCTCGTCGCCGTGGGGATCGCCAGTGATCTTCGTCTCGAAGAAAGATGGTAGTCTGAGGATGTGCATAGACTACAGGTCCTTAAATGAAGTCACCATCAAGAATAAGTACCCGTTGCCGAGGATAGATGACCTGTTTGATCAGTTGAAGGGAGCTCAAGTATTCTCCAAGATAGATTTGAGGTCGGGGTATCATCAGTTGAAAATAAGAAAGGAGGATATTTCGAAAACAGCCTTCACCACCCGATATGGACTGTACGAGTTCACAGTCATGTCCTTTGGGTTAACCAATGCCCCTTCCTACTTCATGAATCTGATGAACAAGGTGTTTATGGAATATTTAGACAAGTTCGTCGTAGTCTTCATCGACGACATTCTTGTCTATTCCAAGAGCAGAAAAGAGCATGAAGACCATCTGCGGATCGTCCTCGAGACGTTGAGAGAGCATCAGCTGTATGCTAAGTTTAGCAAGTGTGACTTCTGGTTGAAAGAGGTATCTTTCCTGGGTCATATCATTTCTGCTGCAGGAGTAGCAGTAGATCCCGCCAAAGTGAGAGATGTTTTGGATTGGCAACAGCCGAAATCGGTCCCAGAAATCAGGAGTTTTCTTGGATTAGCTGGTTATTATCGAAGATTCATTGAAGGTTTCTCGAAGATAGCCAGACCCCTTACTCAGCTTCTGAAAAAGGAAAAGAAGTTTGAATGGACTAAAGCCTGCGAACAGAGTTTTCAGGAGTTGAAAAAGAGATTAACTTCAGCCCCAGTGCTGGTTCTACCTAACATTCACAAGGACTTTGAGGTGTATTGTGATGCTTCAAAACAAGGGCTTGGATGTGTTTTGATGCAAGAAGGAAAGGTAATAGCCTATGCTTCAAGGCAACTGCGACCTCATGAAGAAAACTATCCTATTCATGACTTGGAGTTAGCCGCAGTTGTGCATGCACTCAAGATATGGAGGCATTACTTGATCGGCAACAGATGTGAGATTTATACGGATCATAAGAGCCTGAAGTATATCTTCACTCAACCTGACCTCAACCTGAGGCAGAGAAGATGGTTGGAGTTGGTGAAGGATTACAATGTTGGAATTCACTACCACCCCGGAAAGGCAAATGTAGTGGCGGATGCACTAAGCAGGAAGGTTCACTGCAATAATGTGGTGGGGCAAGAAGGCCAGCCAGCGCTTAGTGAGGAATTTCGGCGTCTTAACCTGGAGTTGGTAAAGGAAGGATGCATCTACAACTTGGAAGTGAAATCGACCCTTGAGGATCAGATCCGAGCGGCTCAGAAAGATGATAAGGGCATTGCGGATCTGAAAGAAGGTCTGAAGAAAGGAAAACACCCCGGATTTTCTGTGGATGACCAGGGTACGGTTTGGTTCGGAAAAAGGATAGTAGTCCCTAACCAAGAAGAGATCAAGAGTGTGGTTCTGAAGGAAGCACATGATTCGGTATACTCCATTCACCCTGGAGGTACCAAGATGTATGCAGATCTGAAGAAGAAATATTGGTGGTCTAATATGAGGAAAGAAGTTGCAGACTTCGTGGCCCGATGTGATGTGTGTCAGTTGGTGAAAGCAGAACATCAAAGACCAGCCGGTCTGCTGCAGCCCTTGCAAGTGCCTGTTTGGAAATGGGAAGAAGTTGAGATGGATTTTATAACTGGGTTACCCAAAACTAAATCCGGTTATGATTCCATTTGGGTGATTGTGGACAGATTAACTAAGGTGGCTTATTTCATTCCTGTGAAGACAACTTATGCTGGTGATAAGTTAGCAGAGCTTTATATGGCCAAGATAGTATGTTTGCACGGTGTGCCCAAGAAGATTGTGTCCGATCGAGGTTCCCAGTTTACCTCAAGGTTTTGGCAGAGATTGCATGAGGTGATGGGCACAAATCTGAATTTTAGCACAGCGTACCATCCCCAGACGGACGGTCAGACGGAAAGGGTGAATCAAATTCTGGAAGATATGCTCCGAGCTTGTGCTTTGACGTATAAAGGTTCTTGGGATCAGAATTTGCCTTATGCGAGTTTGCTTACAACAACAGTTATCAAGCGATCTGAAGATGGCACCGTTTGAAGCTTTATGCGGAAGAAGGTGCAGGACACCTTTATATTGGAAAGAAGCGAAGGTGGTCGATCATTGGACTGATATCCTGAAAGAAGCCAGAAGAGCAAGTCGGGTAATTCGTGAGAATATGAAGACATTTCGATCAAGGCAGAGAAAAGCTATGAGACAATCGCTGCCGAGAATTGAGCTTTGCACCTGGTGATCATGTGTACTTGAAAGTGTCACCTTTAAAAGGAATGAAGCGTTCGAGTTAGTGGGAAGTTAGCGCCCGCTATATTGGACCCTTCCGAGTGGTTGCGAGAAGAGGAGGTTGCTTATAAGTTGGAAGCTGCCGTCTCGGTTGTCGAGGAGTACATGATGTTTTTCATGTATCGCTGATTGAAGAAGTGTCTCGAGTTCCCGAGCATCATTTGCCAGTTGAAGAGTTGGAATTGAAGGAAGATCTGTCTTATCCGGAGTTTCTGTCAATTTTGGATAAAGCTTTAACGCCGAACTCGGCCGGGTGATCAAGTTTTGCAAAGTTCAGTGGAGCAATCATTCAGAGAAAGAAGCAACCTGGGAGCGAGAAGAAGATCTTCGAGCAGAGTTTCCAGACCTCTTTCTTTCTTCTCCGGAATCTCGGGGACGAGATTCTCTCTAAGGGGGGTAGGTTTGTAACATCCTCATTTTCGCCTTCTGGAAGAAAAACCTAATTTAACTAAAGTAATTCCAAAGTTGGAGTTTCATTGGTGTTTATATTAACCTGGCATCCAATCCAACCCAAAATCGCGATTCAATTCCCTTCCGGTCGAAAAATCGGATTTTCCAGTCCCGCCGGTACCCGAAAATTCACCCGAGTCCAGAAATGCTCCAAAAATCTCCAAACCACTTCTAAAATGTTCCAAATATTCCTAAATGATTTTAGGAATTTATCCCAAAATTTTTAGACCTCCGTTCCTATTTTATCGCGCGCGGCTTTTGTTAAATGCCCGCAATTCGCTCCGGAATATTAAATTCCACAAATTTCGTCCAAATTCAACCAAACCAATTCCATTGAGTTCCAAATATTCTAAAATGGCTCTAGGAATTTTTCCGGAATTTTTAGGCCATTTTTCCTAATTTTTCTCTAGGGCGGACCGTTTACGTAAAAGAGGGCCAATGAGGGAGTGACATGTGGCACATGAATAGTATCATCTTTAACCTCTAGCCATGCATGGGGGATGAAGCTTCAAGCTTGCAAAAATGGAGGAAGCTCTCTTTAATCACTCCTAACTCCCTCCACGTAACTCCAAAGACGAACGGCCGGTTGCGTTGGATTCGGAGCGTCGTCCTCTTCGCATCCCCCACCACCTCTCACCGGAGAACTCGCCGGAATCCGTACGGGCGCCCGAAAACCGAAAACGGTCATAATGGCTTTAATTGCTCATAACTCGGCCGTTTCTCGTCCAAACGGCGCGCCACCACTTCCAATCTCACCGTATAAAAGCCCTCTTCCCGGTGGTATGATCCTCCTTTGGCATCTCCCCTCTATTCGATCTCTATCTCAAGAAAACCGAGCACGGGTCACTTTTTCGGTGTTCTTCGCGTTCGTCGTTGATTCATCCGCTCCGGTGAGCCATTCTTCGAGTTATTAGGTTCCTTGTGACCGTGAGGAGGTCTAGCATCTAACCCAAGCGTCGATTTTAGGTTTGATCAAGATTTGGCGATGAATTTCGTGTTTTACCGATTTCGACCGAAGCTCCGTTCATCACCAAATTCATCCACTCCGGTGAGTTTTAGTTCATTTCCTTCCGGTTATAGGTTGCTAAGGATGTTATCTAAATGATCTAGCCTTTTGTTTGGGTCAATTTCATGCAAAAATGGGCTCAAAATCCGAATTTTGGAGATGTGCTCTTTTTCATTTTATTTGTGCTCTCTGTGTGCGTGTGTGCATGTGTGTGGCCGGCCGGCCGCCTCGCCGCCGGCGAGCCTCACCTTTGCCGCTTTGCCCGCCAACTTTCTTGCGCCGCTGCCGCCGCTGCCGCCGTGCCGCTTCAGCGCCTGCCGCCGCCGAAGCTCGCCACTGCCTTCAGCGTCGCCGTGGCGCCACCCGCTTGCCGGCGACCTGCCCGCCGCTGCCGCCGTCGCCGCGCATACCCGCCGGCGACCTCGCCGCCCGCCGAGAGCCCCACCGGCGCCCCTCTCTCTCTGTGAACTCTCTCTCTCTCTTTTTTCTTTTCTCTCTCATGCATGGGAATCGAGAAGCTTCTTGAGAAGCCTTCTTCCTCTCTCTATGACGCGTGGGTCCCACCTGTCATACTCTCTTGGCCAGTCAAAGCGCAGTCAAACGTTGACTCGGTCAAAACGGAATATTCCGGGAATATTCCCGGTTTTCGATTTATTCGAAATTCAAACTTCTAAGCTCATAACTTTCTCGTCAGAACTCCGATTGATCTCATTCAAATTTCTAAATTCATCTAAAATCAAGATCTACCTGCCAGTATTATTTTTGTAATTTTTAGATTTTATTTATTTTCTGTTATTTATTTATTGCCTCGTTTTGCGGCGTAGTCGAGGCCAAGCGATCGCCGACCCCGCCGCCGGTTCTGCTGCGTACGACGACCTACTCGCGACAGAAGGCAAGTCCCTTTGATGCATTTTGATCCTACGTTTTCAAATGTGTTTAAATGCTTTATAAACTTGCATGCTATGTTTTAAGTCGTATCTCAAATATAAGGACTTAGCTAATCCAAATTGTGATTACCTCTCTTTGATATCGACAACCATATTACTTGTAACCCTAGGACATTGCTTATACCATGCTTACGCTTATATGGTATCCCTTGATTGTAATGCGGTAGAATTGCTTAGGATCTTTATCGATGAAGTTAACCCATGGGAGGGATTTCTCAAAAATGAATGATTACCAAAATGACTTGAAAGGTTTTATAATTGGTTTGATACTGTTTTTCCAAAATAAAATAAAAATGAAAACTGGTTTGGACTTGGGCGGATTGGTATGTCGGGTGGGAGCGGATCGAGTCTTGATCCTATTGTGCAAGTACCGCCCCAAGTCATATAAGGACCGACGCTTATGATTGCCATTTTAAGCAATACCGGACTACCACATGTCTATAATGAGTACGACTGGCCCACTAATTTGTAGAAGCCTAGTTTAGACTCACCACTCGGTTGTTGTGTGAGGGCGGAAGGAGGCCTTGTTGTTGTTGTTGTTGTTGTTGTTGTTGTTTTTTCCTCACAGGCGCAAGAGGGGCTTACATCTTGGGTGGAGAGAACCCTAACGGCGGTGAAACCTCGTGAGGTGGGTCTAGCTAGGTAGAAACATTGTAACGGCCTTGTCACGATCTCTCTGCCGGTACACCAAAGGAAGTGTGCTAATAGCTTGGCATTAGGAGATGGTCGTGTCGTGTGGGTAAAGTTGTACATCTCTACAGAGTTAAAACTATTCGAATAGCCGCGCCTGCGGTCAAAGGCAAAAGCAAGGAATGCTTTCATATTGGTAGATTTTGATTTTGGTTTTGGTTTCAAAACGAAAGTGTTTTGTTTTGGGGTTCGGGAGTGGTTAGAACTCTCGGATGTGATTTGGCGGATAGAGCCAACCAGGTGGAAAGAACTGTGTTTGTATTTGTGGATGGAGTCACATGATTAACCACGATTCTTTAAAATGGCGGATAGAGCCTTTTATATCGGTGACGGTGGATAGAACCTCACTACGATATTATATAATTCAATGATTAAAAGAATTGTGAAAAGTTGCTTTGTGAAATGCTATTACCTAAGTATGATTTAATAAAATTTGGCTTTATGCAAATGAACCCTACTAAGCTTCCTTTGGAAAGCCCACATAAGCATACTTTCCCGGACTTGCGAATGCGTTTGTACTCACGTGCTACACCAACATGTCATCATCAGAAAATTTTCAAGATGCGACCGAGGAGGGCGAGTTCTACGCGGAGGAGTACGAGGAAGGCTGCCAGGAGGACTAGTCGCGTTCCTAGTCGTCGCCTGTGGCGTTTTGGCGTCTGCCCGTTTCGCTTTTGTTTCCGCTGCTTTGTTTCCGGTCTTCAGACCGAGTATTGTAATAAGTGGCCATGTGGCCCGTACTTGAAATACTTATAATACAATTTCGTTTGGTTCAGCAATGATGTATCACTGTGACTGTGTGTACTAGCTACTGATCTGGGACTAGTACGGAAATGCACAGGAGATTTCGGATAGCCGATCCGGGGTCTCACAATCCTCATCCCCGAACTAGAATACTATAGGCAGTCTAGCTTCATGAATTATAGAGTTGATTAAGTCATTGTATAAAGTTGATTAAATCATCGTACAGAGACGATAGAAGTTCTACTGAGGGGTGTAGGAAAAATTTTGCAAGACCATTGTAAATGTATCAATATAGTGTTGGTTGATATGGAATTGCTAATTTGTGCATGGTATGAAATTTCCATAGTTTTTGAGCAATCCTAAATAGAGGAAAATGCGTTGATATCCCAATTAAGTTTGGAAGGTGCAGTTGTTATTAGAATGCCCCTTCCACATACTTATCGTTTTCTTTTCATTAACCTAGTGGACACTACAGGCAACATACAGGTAAGGATTGGCGTTCAATGGCAAAATACAACAGTAGAGTGCTAGAGAATTGGAGTAGGATGAGAGGAGACAACTGCTAGATCCTACGATACAACATTAGGGTCGTAAGATCCTACGATACACATCGTGATACTAACAAACTTATGAACTCCCACATTCATATAAATATGAACTTTTCAAAACACTTTTACCAGCACCAAGAAAACATACAAGCACACAAATATATAATCTACACTAAGAAGCAACTAGAGCTATCAAAGTAACATGACAGCAACTGAACCACAATGCTACAACCAGAGCTATCAAAGTAACAGGATAGCAAGTTCAACAATGATTCAACAACAACAAAGATTTCAATTAGGCTTACCACCACCACTACTATTATTACTGCTACTACTAGCACTATCTTAAAACAAAATTCAACATCACCACTTCTGATTTGTAGAAGAAATTCACCACATTAGGGCTTATACCTTTTGATTTAGGGGAGAATTTCACACTATGCATAGGAAGTAGATGAGCTGCTCGGCGGCGCCGTGCCCTCCTTGCCATCGTGCCCTCCTCGCTCGTGCCAAGCCGGCGTCCGCTCCTCAGCCCCAAGCCCTCCTCGGCCCTAAGCCGTCATCCCCTCCTCGCGACGATCCTCGGGCGACTCAACGTGCTCCCCAACCTCCTCTTTCGCGGCCTCCTCGGCCACCTCCTCGATGGCTGATGAGTCCTCCACATCGTCCTCTTCCTTCTGGGTGTAGTCGTCATCCACAGGGTAGCCAAGGAGGAGGTCGAGGGGAGGAGTTCGTCCAGGAGGAGGATGCCGGGGGCTAGGGTTTGGGGAGGTGAAACGAGCTGGGAGCAGCCAAGTTCTGCGCGATGAACCTCTATCGGTATGCTTATATAGTGGTCTCTTTATATCACAGATGGTTCGTAGTTAGAATTGTTTGTGATGGATACATATCACAGACGATTTTAGCTTTAAATCATTTGTGATAGCTACAGGAGCCATAACTGACGGTTTTATATTAAAATCGTCTGTGGTATTGCTGTATATCACTGACGGTTTATGAAGAGTACAGTCTGTGATGATATCACTGACAGTTTCATTATAGAACCGTCAGTAATGGTCTTCATCACAGACGGTTTTGAAAAACTATCCGTAATGAGACGTCTAATATAGGTCTTTTTGTAGTAATGGTAACACACGAAGTGGATGTGTTAGAATGGTTTAGACGTGCTTAGCAACACACAAATCGGGGTTACGACCAACACGTAGAAGAATAGGCATTCTATGCGTACGCATAGAATACAGCTACCGTGTGCGTGAGAGAGAGAGAGAGAGAGAGAGAGAGAGAGAGGGGGGGGGGGGGAGGGGGTGGAATATGTTCGTGGCTGGTGCCGGTGTCGTGAAAGCAGGGTTCAGTGCGGCCGGTCATGTGTTCAATGGGGTCGACACACGCTGATCGACCACCTTGTTTTGTCACCATCATTTCATGGTGCATTATATATTTCTTACTATCAATGATCAGGAACCTGTCCATGTACAACTCCACTAGTTAATTAATCGAGTGGAGTTCATCGGTCAAGTAATTGCCGTCCTTGTCCCATCGACCAGCTGATGGAGCTAGATAAAGCTTTAAGAAAGTAAGGAAGCAAGCAATTCAAAGCAAAGCATTGGTTGGTCGTTGGTACAATGGGCACACTAGCTTGCATTAGCCGCCCACTTAATTACACAGCAAACTTCGTAAATAATTGGGGACAAGATTGAGGTCGTTGGTTCAAGTACACGTCAAGTCGTACGACTGCAACTTTGCAAGGGAAAGGGGAGAATCTGTCGCACACATGGCTAGGGTTCTTGGACAAGCTGAAGGTGGGGCAAGCGTTGGAGAGGGACAAGGCGAGCGTTGAAGGAAACATAATAAGCTAATGTGGACAGGGGAAGGGGCTGGGTAGGTCAGGAGACAGGCTACTCTCCATCCTGATCGGGACACAAGCTAGCTAGCTAACTAGATGATTCAATCAATTTGATCGAACTAATCAAGTGGATTAAGGATGAAATAAAAGAAGATCTGAGATCTGGGCAAAGGAGGAATACATGGGGGCTCAGTGATGGATTGCTTTATTTAGGTGTCCTAGTTATGGCATTGCCACACGGTTAAGTTCATTAGATTTGAGGGTAATGTTTGGGCCGCACGAGGTGGTGTACTTGGAGGAAGTACCAGTACCTCTCACCGTCAGCTGAGGCTATAATTTGACCTAACGTTGATCAAGAGGACGCAACCACACACATTAATTTGTGTCGTAACGATGATGCATGACCACATGCACACTTTGTCAGATTCCAAAAAAACACTTTCGAAATTCTCTGTGTATTTTGTACTAGTTCAGAAAAAGCTGGTACACATACTAAAAATAAAGGGTTAATTGGATCTATGCCACTGTAGGAACCGTTTATTCGAGATTTGCCATCGTTCCTTTGTTTTTCGAACGATGCCATTATGAAACCGTGCTTATTCGAAATATGCCACCGCTCGCAACACATGACCCACCCAGTCAAACCGAGCGCACGACTCAGCCCATTCGGATGATTTTGCCCCTCCACACCTGAGCTGACATCGCTGGCTGGGTCGAACCCAGTCAGTGCCCTCCCCCATTCGCTCCCGCGCCACCCAAGAGCCAAGAACCCTAGAATCCAGTGCCGTCGGCGACCGCGACAAGCCCTAGCAATCCAGCGTCATTGGCCCTTTTTGTGGTCGGAGTAGCTTGCCTGATGGACTCCGCAAGGTCTTGGTCTTTGGGGTCGTACGGGGGTGAGAGGTACGTTCCTCAAAATGCAACATTTGACTGCCCGCGTTGCAAGATTCCAGTGCTTAGGCTAAGGAGCAGGAGTGAAAAAAAATCCTGGTAGGTACTTCTTGAAGTGAAAGAACAATTCCTCGGTTACTCTTCAACTTGATTGTTTGCTGAGTTGTTGATTTGATTCCTAGTGTTTTGATTGTATTTTGTTGCTATTTAGGATTGTAGAGCAATGATGTGTGCAACTTTTTCATGTGGGAGGATGAATCTATTGCATGTGGCCATGGAATGAGTACAATGCAAAATCTGGCAGAGCAATGTGGCTCGATCAAAGGTTGTGTGCATTTGAAACAATTCTGTGTCGATGTCAGTGCATTGAAGAAGCAAAGTGAAGAATTGATTGTAGCTGTAAACTGGATGAAGAATGTTGTAGGAAATTGGATTTTTTTCTCTTGTTTCATAATGTTAATTGTTGTAGCAGTTTCTTTGAAGTAGGCCTAGTTTGTTGCAGCACTGTAAGCTTTCAAGTTTGTTGCAGCACTGTAAGCTTTCAGAAATAGCCTTAGGCAAGGGTATCAGCCCATTCATATATCATGCAATCATGCCTCTGTAATGACTGACAACAAGTGCCCTTGTATGAATATGTGACCATAGATTACAAAAGTTGGCATGCATTAGGGAACACAGACTACAAAAGTGAGCATGCATCAGGTTTATAGGGAACACACATTAGCATCTCACATTCTGCTTACTTCATTCTGTCTACTTGTTCTTGACAGGGGTCTTCTTTGATGATGACAAAAGTTGGCATGCATCAGGGAACACAGACTACAAAAGTGAGCATGCATCAGGTTTACAGGGAACACACATTAACATCTCACATTCTGCCTACTCCATTCTGTCCACTTGTTCTTGACAGGAGTCTTCTTTGATGCTGTCTTGCTTGGTGATGCTCTTTTGCTTGGTGTGCTCCTTGCAGCATCTTCAGATGCCCTCTTCCTTGGTGATACTCTCTTCCTTGGTGTGTTGCTTGATGCATCCTCTGCTCCCTTAGCCTTCTTAATTGGTGCAGCCTTCTTTTTTGTGGGAGCCCTTTTCCTGCAAAAAACAACCATATGCATGATATATATAGACAACAAAGAAATATGTAATGCACCAAAGGACATGTATAGCATTACCTCTTCATGGAGCTTTCAGGTTGTTCACAAGTGCCATCATCAAATGGGGCTTCCAATTTGCATGTTTTTTCCAGTTGTACGTCCAGTGGCACCACACCTTTTGCACCTAACCCTTCTCTTCGTTGGATCCAGGAAACTCCTTAGCCTCTGCTTCCTTGGCCTGCCTACCACCCTCTTCTGCTTTGGTGGATGCACCTTATGCCCAACATCAACATGCTTCCACTGACTCATGTCTGTCATGGTGGGGATAATACCTTGATAGGCTTCTTTGAATCTCTCAACTGAGTAGTAGTTGTCCACATGATCTTCTGTGCTTACTCCACGAATGGAACAGATGAATGCCATTGCATGTTTACAAGGCTTCCTCGACACTTGCCATTGCCTACATGTACAGGACCTCTCATGTAACTTCACATAGTGCCTTCTGTCCAACAATTCATTCTCAAATGTGATCTCTGCCTCAGTATCATCAGTCATGGTGATCTTTGGATGAGTAAGTCCAGCTTGCTTGCTTACCATAAACAACTCCTTCATCACATTAGGAAGGATCACTCCTTCCATTGACCTGGCAATACGCCTCCTAACAGCAAACTTGCTCATTATCAGCTCTCTTATTTTATCCACAAGTTCATGAAGGTGCAGACCCTTGAAGTCCTTTATTTGGTTATTGAAGCTCTCAGATATGTTATTTGTGAGGTAGTATACTTTGTTAAGCTCTGAGAAACCACATCTATACCACAAACCATGGTGATGCTTCTGCAAATAATCTACAGCATCTAGGTAGTGCTCAAAAATTTTGGACATGTGCGACTGAAATCTAGAATCTGTGTAGGACCTAACAGCAGGATATAAGTGATCTGTGTAGACCTTGCCATGGAATTTTTTCATGAAATTACTATACAAATGTCTCATGCACTCTTTGTGCTCAGCATTAAGAAACACATTTTTTACAGCTGACTCTCGCCCTTTACATGCATCAATAGACATCACTAAACCATCAGGACTTCCTACAGCTTTATTCAACTGGTTCACGAACCATGTCCAGTTGTCCTCAGTTTCATAAAAAAAACACCATAAGCAATATAAAAAAACCAGTTATGATGATCTACAAATGTTGCTGATGCTAGTTGTCCCTTATATGTACCATTTAGGCTAGTGGAATCCACACCAATGTATGGCCTGTAGCCTCTCAAGAATCCATCTATGCAAGGTTTAAATGCTACAAACATTCTGTGGAAACACATCTTATTGCCATACTTCTTCAGTTCTATTTCTACAATTGATCCTGGACTCCTATGTTCTATCTCAGCCTACCAGTTGAAAAGCATTTGGAAGCTATCCTCATATGCACCATGTATTTGTCTAAGTGCTATTTGCATACCTGCCCATGTCTTACCATAGCCCAACTTTATCTTGTATTCATCCTGCAGTGTCATCTAAGCCTCTCTTGCCCCCTTATTTGGGTTCTTTCTCAACCAGTCCTGTAATATGTTTGCCACCCAATCTTGTGTAGGCATCTTCCTCTCCATCATCTTTGTACTAGGGCAAATGTGCTTTGAATTAAGAGTTTTGATCTACAAATACAAGAAACACAGATGTTAGCACATTGCAACACATATAATACATACACACACAGGAAGGTGAATTACCATAATGGCACATCCATCATGCACTTTAGAAGCATGAACTCTCCAAGAACAACCCACATGTTTGCATTAACCAATAAACCTACTTTGGTCAGACTTGATTGTATTTATTTCAAAGTCATTCAGGATTGCATAATGCCTAATAGCCTTTCTGAAAGCAACTATATTAGGGAACATAGCCCCTTTGACAATAGTTGGATTGCTAAGATCATGTGTAACTGTCAGCTCTTCAGGATCGTCATCTGCCATCTCTGCTTCAGCAGGCTCAAAGCTACTAGGTTCACCCCTGTAAGAGGGTTCCTCCGCAAAGTTGTCAGTGCCTGTAGCATCCCTATACAAGTCTTCATCATCTACACCAACATACTCCTCCGCATTATCAAATGGATCTGGTCCTCCATCATCAAGAACAAAACATATCAAAGTGATTTCCTTCTCAATGTTGTACATCTCAATCAAGCTCCTAACATCAGTATCCTCAGTGAATTCAGCATCCTCACAGCACTGCCTGTCATAGTAGTACAAATGACACATTTAGTTGGGCCTCCATGTCACATGCCTATGCAAACCTTGCTTCAGTGACCGCAAGCTAATATCTTTCTCATCGGTTAACCATGTCAGCTTCCTTGACCTAGTGTACACCTTCCTACCGCTTTCTTCTATTGTGGAGAAGGCCTCCACCTGAATAACTACCCTAAACTTTTCCAGCGAATCAGGATTCTAGGGTTCTTGGCTCTTGGGTGGCGTGGGAGAGAATGGGGGAGGGCACTGACTGGGTTCGACCCAGCCAGCGATGTTAGCTCAGGTGCGGAGGGGCAAAATCGTCAGAATGGGCTGAGTCGTGCGCTCGGTTTGATCGGACGGGTCACGTGTCGCGAGCGGTGGCATATTTCGAATAAGCACGATTTCATAATGGCATAGTTCGAAAAAGCAAATGAACGATGGCAAATCTCGAATAAACGGTTCCTACAGTGGCATAGATCCAATTAACCCAAAATAAAATCACAGCATATCAAACGCACTTTATTAATAACCAGAGTTTACAATAAAAGCGGCTCACATGTCGAATAAATGAATACAACGCAAGACAGAAAAAAGTAGTATGGCTCAGCAAATATGCCATAGGCAATTGACTAGGGCAGCGGCCTAGTCATCAAGATCCTCACTAGGGTAGAACTTCTCCTCTGAATTAACAGAGAAAGCAAGGGTGAATACAAAAGTACTCCACAAGTTACACCGGAAATGCAATACTAATATAAAGGTAACAAAGGAAGGTTGTATGGATGGTTTTAGCATAAAGCAGCAATTTTATAAATATTCTAATTAATTTTTCAATTGCATAATTTTAATGAAATTTCATATTTAAATATCTTTCAACTCAGAATCACTCCTGGAGCTAACCCAATTTTCTTCCATGATGAACTCACTCCATCACAGTCTCATTTTCTAAACTCAATTTTGAAACACCAAAATCTAATCTATGAATGGCATGCTTGCCATGCCCATGACTGCAAGCACGGCTAATTGATTAGTTTTACACTCTACAGTGGTTGTATAACTTTACCCACAAGACACGATCGTCCCTTTTTGTTAAAATACACACTTTCCTTGTGTGCAGCAAAGAAAATCATGACAACGCCTCCATACATTTAGTCATGCCTGCTAAGGTTTCACCGCTGAAAGACTCACTCCAGTTAGAAGCCCCCTCTTGCACTGAGTGGCAGCCTCGCGCTCACACCACTTTTCACCTAATGGCATGAGTGTCCATGGTATGCATTATTACGGATAGCCAGATCTGTCCCATTCTAGACTTGTGGAAGTACGGTTAGGCTTTACATTCAGCGAAACTCAGACCGGTCCTTAATTGACTAGGTGAGACTTTTCACAAACCTAGTACCATGACGAAACCACCTCGCAACCATTTCTCACCCGGTCTGAACAATATATTTATTTTAACCATACCATATCATCGAGATATCTAAATCATGACTTTTCATTTTAATAGAATCTTATGTTGGCACAAATTTTCCAAAACATTTTAATTTCAGTTCTAAGTATGTCTAAGTACTTTCTAAATATCATCACATAATAAATAATATTTTCTTAAGGTTACAATGGCATAGGAATTCAAATTCCAATGGTAGTTTAACAATAACGAGCGTAACAAATTAATTTAAAACTATGATAGAAATAATACTTGTAAAAACTATGCATGTAATATTTTAAATGTAAAATACAATTTAAAAATTAGGATCAACATGATCAAGGAGGCATAACTTGCCTTGCTCGACAAGTTGCTACTCGAAATCATCGTCTGTGAACTCCTTGTCTAAATTTTTATAAAAATGCCAAACTAGCATAAAACAAAAACTTAGAATTTTAGATGAATTTAGAAAGAAGAATGAAGCCAAACGGAGTTCGAACGGGGGAAAACAGACTCCTGAAAGTCTGAAAACACTTACAATGAAGAAAAATGGAATTTCTCTGATTTTATAATTTATTTTTCTAAAGAAAATCTGAATTATTGTGAAGTCCTGACGTCAGTGGTAATTTTTGGATTTTTAAATTATTTTCAAAATAAAAACCCGATTTATGACGTAAATGATTGCGTCATAGAGGGAATTTTTGTGAATTATTTTTAAATGGGAAAACCCCCGTTTGATCGACGGGTAGGATCGCCTTTGTGGACCGAGTCCACGGTGTGAACTGAGTGCACCATGCACCCGGTGCACGATTGCGCACTCGGTGCGCATGGTGGCGGCGGCTCCCAGCCGAGGCGGTGGCGCACATAACAACGGTATCAGTGTGGCAAAGTCGGAGGTGGCCACATCGTGGGTGGAGAAAGCTTGGTGGCGGCGGAATTTGGCGGCGAAGGGGCGGCGGCCGACGAGGGGAGACGGCGGAATTTCGTCGATGGGGAGCTCCTCCGGCCAAATTTATGGAGGGGAAACGCTCCTTGGGGCAGTAGGCACCTCGTGACGTGGTTGAGCGGGGAGGAGCGGCACCGGAGCTAAGGTAGTGATGAGAGCGACGGGCGGCGTTGAAGAGGACAGCGGTAGCTCAGGCACTTGGGCGAGGGATAGAGCACGAGGAGGAGTGGAGGGAGGAGTGGTGGAGAATGGGGAGCCGAGGGGTATTTATAGGGGCAAATGGGGCTCGAGAAAGCGGTGCTTGGCACAAAATGGGTCGTGTCGGTTGGGGCAAAATTCGACGAGAAATGGGTGCGAAATAGGCCAGAAATGGGCGGGATAAGGGCGGCAGTGGAGTGAGGGTGCTTATCCATGCCAGAAATGGGGGAGCCAGCGCGAAAATGAGGGAGATTTGAAGCTCTATTCGACGGCCATGGAGGAAGAGACAGAGAGTGTGTGTGAGGGGCCCACTTGTCAGCGAGTTAGGGAGGGAGTGGCTTGGCTGGGCCGGCAGGCTGTGTGGGTGGAAACTGGCTGAGCGAGAGGGTTCGGCCCAAAGGATAAAAGAAATTTTTAATTTCTTTTTAATTGAAAATAATATTACAAATACAAAAGTGCTTTAAATAAATACTAAATAGAGTTTACAAATTCTAAAAAAATTACTAAAAGTACTTTGAATTATTTTGAATTTAGGAAAATTATTTTCAGCATAACTTTGGCTTTATTTTCATGAATAAATTATTTTTATAACACTAAAAATAGCAAAAGTCATTTATAAATTCTAAAAAATTCAGGACAAATCTTGATAAATCACAAATAATTAATTAAACTAAAATATTCCAATTTTGAGGTGTTACAACACTACTGTCAACAGGTTGTAAATGTCATTACATCACATGGTAGTAGGTGCTTGTGCTGATCAGGTCTCAACAAGCAGAAAGATGGTACTACAATTAATGGAGTGGAGAAAACAAGTTTTACATATTGTCAAATCTTTCACAAGCGTTCTGTCAATTCTATCTGTGACATGATATATCAAGGTGAACAGTACGCCATTTGCTTTCATACTGGTAGTAATACTAGTTGATTACATAAACAATAGTAACCTTTAAAATCGCTAGCTAAGATGCGTACTATTCCATCCGATCGTAAGAGAGCCACACCTAGAATGCGTGTAATCAAACACTACAAATTTTGATCAACGATATTGTTTAAATTGTATTATTTAGATATATAAAAATTACACAAGTGAATTTATCATAACAAATACTTTCATACGATTGAACTTTTACAAATATATCATCAGAGTATTTAGTGATAAGAGAAGTATCTTGTTGACTTTAAAAGTAAAAAGGGTCGGTCTTTTGTACTGGATGGAGTACTATTAGGTTATGCTGTAGACTAATAACGCGTGGTGCATGGCATCAGGATTCTTCGAGAACAAAAAAATTACTCCCTGTGTCACAAATAATTGTTATTTTAAATATCGATATAGTCTTTAAAATATAGTTTTGATCAATGTTATTGTAAAGTCAAAATACGTATTATACCTCTAAGCAGAGTAAGTAGTACGCTATTAGTTATACTCCCTCTTCATTTTTATAAAGCTTATTTTAACTTTGCACAATGATTAAGGTTGCGTTAAAATTGAGAAAGGTATGAGAGAAAATAACTTAGATGCTCTCACTTAATTGTCTTGGAAGATGAAAGATATACTTTGTGTGGGTGGTAATTAATAAATGCATATGGTTAAGAGAGTAAATAAAGGTATAGAAAGAAAGACCTCATTAAATTTATATGTAAATTTTATATTTGTGAATAAGTCTTATAAAAATGAATAAAAATGAACTGAGGGAGTACTTCCCTGTGAGTGATCGTTGGCCCATCTTTCTCGAGAAGGCGACCCATAGATAACACATTTCCAGTCTTGACGCTAAGGCATAATGGTAATCAAATTCCAATCTTGAATGGATTTTCAGGACTCGAGTAGAAGAGGCCAAAACACCCGAGGAGAAGACAGCAAGAGGGAAGACAATCTCGAGGCAAGAATTCACATTGGTTAGCGGACAGATCACTGCATGAGAAATTAAAGTAGCGCAGAAGTCAATGTGGCATCGTATGCGTGCAGCTGGAACTTTAGTTCCATGTTTGATTATTGCGTTTCTTGACCTGGAATTTGGGCGTCTTCAATCCAAGAAAACATGGCCGGTATTGCAGTGACGGCAGCCTTGTGGACGTAGGCAATGGTGAGAGAGAGAGAAAGAGTAGTAAACAATACTACACTGTCCCCGCATGCTCCTCTGCATCAACGTGCAGAAGAATTCAAAGTTTCAGACTTCAGCTGATACTAGAGCTACTTGTACTATTAAGAATGCTTCAAAATAGACGGAAAATGCAAGACTTTTTGGCAGGAACATACAAGTGTGTGTGTGTATATACACTCCCTTGCAAAGTTTGAAAATTTTTGCTTCCCATCCTCTGTATGTCAAAGTGCTTGTATCGTACCTTAGGTACATGAAAGGCTGAAAGAGCTAGTTAAGGGACCCGTGGCAGGAAATGCAAGCAGCAGTTTCGAACAGTGTAGTACGGTCTATGGATGGTCGTACGTACTTACGTAGATGAACGAAGCGAAGAATTAATAGCCACAGTGGAGACAAGGAAAACGAGAGACAGAGAGAGAGCAGCAGCAGCAAATAATGCCCGGTTTTGATGGATCCTGTGACTTGAGACATACGTACGGTGGGAGATGGAGACGGCGTACCCGGCTGGCAAGAAAGCGAGCCATCAGCACGCATGTGAGATGTGAATTTGGTGCCTAAACCTACGACTTCCTCCATCGCGAGGCAAGCCGCGTGAGCATACTAGATCTGTAAGTAGCCCGAAGAAGCAAATTTAACATCTAGCTAGAGATGTATCTCCCTCGCGTCCCTTGATATGGAATCGGACGGCTCTCGATCACGGGACGGCTAGCATTAGATTATCGCCAGCAATTTTCTTTTATTACATTCCCTTCCTTATATCTTTCTCCATATTCATTCCCTTTATTTCCTACCATCTCCAACAGCATCATCTCAAAGGAATTTGTGAAAGGATTGGAGAGAGAATCCCTTTCTATCCAGATTCTCTTTCTAAATCCTGTCCGAAGGGAATTGCGAAGGGAATCCGCTGAAACATTTAAGATCTGTTCGTAAAGAGATTTGGAGACTGAAGAGAAGCTGTTAAAGATAGTTACAAGCTAGGCATCGTGCACCATCCGATCGAGCCTGATCTCCCAAACAGCCACCGTGGTCCAAGCACGCATCCATCCATCCATCCATCCACGGATCGGAGACACGACCATAAATAGTAGAGATCTCATCGACGCACGCGCACGACCATACTACCATATACTCCTCCTTCGTTCAAGTTAAAAACCGAATTTTTAAATAATCTTTATATGGTGTATTTCATATTATAATACATAATTAGTATGATGATCTTTCACTATTCCTAATAAATATTCATCTTTATTTTATATTCTCTACATGCATGTATTATATATAATTCTTACGGATAATAATTATGAGTAATCTAGCTATTTTTAATATCAATTTAGTTTATATATCAAATAAAATACATCTTATAAATTTAGACGGAGTGTATAAGTACTAGCGTAGCCTATACGCGGCACACCTGCCTCGTACTGGGATGCCCACACCAGTTGCATATATCCGGTCCGTACGAGCGCGTAAAACGAGTGGGTCGGATCAGATCGCGATCGCTCCCAACAGCAACGGCGGCATTTACGGCGTGCGTTGTCGTCCTGCCGGCGGGTGAAGGGAAGCCGAACGTAAAGAGATCGGAGTAGGCAAACGGCCGGGAACCCTGCATTTTCGTTACTGTACGTTGAAAAAAAAAATCCACCGTGCCGTACGTCTTGTCTCTGTTACACCAAAGGCCACCGTTGTCTCCGGGTGTTAATCGGTCAATACTGTAATGGTTGTTGTGTCGCTTAGTTGCTTATGAGCACGGTGATCAAATTCTGGTGATTCCTACCTACCTAATGCACAATATTGTCCTCCAGTTTTGTAACTTCTATGCATTTCCCCCCTCTAAATACTAGTATAAAGGAGAGGATTCATTTCCCTTGGGGTACGTACTGGCTAGTCCATGTGATTAGCTTGTCATTTTAAAAAAAAAATGGTCAGGAGCTATGATATTTACTAAAAAGGAAGAACAACCGCTGACCTATAAATGCATAGACACATTCCCCAATTCCCACACACACATGCACACACTTCACGCACTTGCACTCGGCACTGTGTGCTCGCATCGAGCGACCACTACTACAGAAAGGCTTATATAAGACGTCTCATCAGAGATGGTAATAGTCTGTGTTAAAACTAATCACAGATGGTTTTGCACCACGATCGTCAAAAGCTGCATGATGTGCTAAAAACCGTATGTAATAAGTTAATATCACAGACGGTTCATGATTAACACTGTTTGTGAAGTATCACTAACAGTTTTTTAATAGAACCGTCTGTGATATTAGGTTATCACAGACGGTTTTAAAACTGTATGTGATAACACTTCCTAAGTACACACACACATATATATATACGTATATATATATATTGTTTTAGATTTTATGCTCACCGCACTCCTCAGCCAAACGAAATTGAAAACTATTCACCTCCTTTCGCACCCGTTTGGCCGCACCCCGTGGCATCCTTCCCGTCAGCAACCTTGCCCTCGGCATCCTCCCCGGCACCAACCCCCAATATCACAGACGGTTTTAGAACCGTATGTGATAACACTCCCTAAGTGTGTGTGTGTGTGTGTGTGTGTGTCGTTTTAGATTTTATGCTCACCGCACTCCTCAGCCAAACGAAATTGAAAACTATTCGCCTCCTTTCGCGCCCATTTGGCCGCACCCCTCGGCATAGGCGTCCTTCCCGTCAACAACCTTGCCCTCGGCATCCTCCCCTGCGCCGACCTCCCCGTTGGTGACCTCCCCCTCAGCATCCTCCTCCGCGGCGACCTCCCCCTCGCTGACCTCCCCCTCGGTAAGCAAGCACTTAATTCACCCTTATTTGAGATTGTTACATGGAAATAGTAAACACTATCCTAATAAGTTCGCATGCTACTCCGGTGGCTCATCTTTGGAAATCCATATATTGATGCCGTCGATTTCTAACCTCGATAAATTTGGCACTGTACTACTACCTCCATTTATGAATAGATGATGTTGTAGGATTTTGCATTTTAAGAAAGGAGATAGTATATTTCTAGTGTTACGGGGGATCGATCGTTCGTATGCTAATTATCCTCTTTCATGTTTCCCTTGTTGAATGTGAAGACTATGTCGACAGAGTTCGACCTAGTATTTGAATCGGCTAAAGCCGTGAAGGGACAAGTGGTAGCTGATTTCATCACAGATCATACTTGCGAGCTAGTAAGCATCGCCCCTTAGTAGCTTTATTTCAATGGGTCAGTATGCAAAGATGGAGATGGTATCGGAGTAGTACTGGTATCTCCCAAGGGGTGTAGTTTTGAATTCGCTTTCAGACTAGACTGCCGATATTCGAACAATCAGACATAATACGAAGCTTTGATCAGAGGGTTGTGCATGCTACGTAGCATCGGGGTGGACTCTGTCGAAGCCTATGGCGATTCCCTGCTGGTAGTCCAACAAGTTCAGGGAGAGTTCAACTGCTATGATGAAGTCTCGACCAAGTACTTAGTGCAGTGTCATGAACTGATTGAAGTTTTCATCTCCTTCACGATCAACCACATACCCCGAGCGAAAAATGGCCGAGCTAATGCGCTGGCACAGCAAGCATCAGGATACAAGACCCTCGATCGGCTAATTGATTTTGAACAGATTGAGAAAACAGTGATGTGCGTGGCTACACCCGATTGGCGCGAAAAAGTTTCGGCCTATTTGACAAATCCCTCAGTGAAGACAGATGTGAAGACTAGGAGACAAGCACTGAGGTATGTGATGATCGATAATATCCTATATTGTCGGACTTTGGAAGGATTGCTACTACGGTGCCTCAGTACTAAAGAGGCAAAAACGACAATAGGAGAAGTCCACGAAGGAATCTGCGGAATACATCAGTCGGCCCATAAGATGAAATGGTTACTACGGCGCACAGGTTATTACTGGCCGACAATGCTAGAGGACTATTTCCAATACTACAGAGGATGCCAAGATTTATAGAAATTTGGAAACGTTCAGAATGCAACCGTCGTGGCCTTGCACCCAGTAATAAAACCTTGGCCATTCCGCGGGTGGGGCATATATATAATCGTACAAATTTACCCTGCCTCAAGCAAAGGGCACAAGTTCATATTGGCCACAACAGATTATTTTTCCAAATGGGTCGAAGCCATCCCATTGAGGACAGTCACAAATACCGAAGTAATAACTTTTGTACAGGAAGACGTTGTTTATCGGTTTGGAATCCCACAAACCATTATGATCGATCAAGGCATTGTGTTCATGTCCGAAGTATTTTAGGGTTTCGCTAGAAATCTGGGGATCAGAATGTGGAACTCCTCGCCATACTATGCCCAGGCCCATGGACAAGCGAAATCATCAAACAAAGCGTTAATCAAGCTGATCAAAAGGAAAATTGCCTATAAACCTAGGAGTTGGCACACAACATTGGCTGATGCATTATGGGCATACCGAGTCTCGTGCCATGGAGTCACCAAAGTATTACCGTACCAGCTAGTGTATGGACAAGAGGCAGTACTGCCAATAGAAATCGGCATAAACTCACTCAGAACAGCCAAGCAGGATACATTATCGGCTGAAAACTATAAAAGTGCGCTAGCCGATAACCTAGAGGATTTGACAGAGTTGAGGTTCAAAACACTAAAACAAATCCAAAGGAACAAGCCAGGGTAGCAAGAGCATACAATAAGAAAGTGGTGCCAAAATCATTCGAAGAAGGCGACTTGGTGTGGAAAACTATCCTGCCTATCGGGACAAAAGATAATCGGTACGAAAAGTGGTCACCAACGTGGGAAGGGTTGTATAAAATCAATCGGTTGGTGCAAGGCAACTCGTACATACTGGAAACTTTGGAAGGACAGTCATTCACCAAAGCTATCAATAGGAAGTACTTAAAGAAGTACCATCACAGTATCTGGATAGGGTCTTAGTCAGACGGGAAAAGACCGAATTAACCCGGTGCAGTTGATTACGGTCGTGTGGCCGACGATCCACGTCGTCCTTAGGAACACTAATAAAAAACAATGTATATTCAAGGGCAGGACGTCATGAAATACACAGTCAGTTACATCGTTTAAATAAGGTAAAGGATCCTATCAGCAGCGGCCTCTGCGCCCTGACAAACACTCAAGATATCACGGAGATATCATAGAGATAGAAATTCCGATACTATAAAAGGAGTTTGCCAGGATATACCTCAATTCCTACACGTGAACTTGGAGGAAGAGCAACATCAGAAAGCTCTTGGAGAGAGGGGCTATTCATCGGCCCCGATAGGCTTGCCGTCGCGCCCAGGCAGAATATGGCAGTACCTCCATGATAGCAACCTCAGCCACCCCCGCAGAGGCGGCTGCAGCTTCCTCCACGGCAGCAAGAAACTTCTGCAATGGCATCTCCAATAGCGGCGATTTCAGTCACCTCCACGGCAGCAACCTCAACCACCTCCTCAACGGCGCCTCCGGCCGAAGGATCGGCAGCCGTGCCCGCAAGAGGGGTCCCAGGTTCCACATCCCTTGTGATCGGCTGTACTGAAACACATGAATTAATAACAGTGTAGAAAAGGAAAAAGAATCAGCATGCCGATAAACCAGTCACATGGGGAGTTGGCTCAGGGGGTACATCGGCTGCTGGAGATACAGGCAAGATGACGATGGCAAGTTTTTTATGTCCGACGAGCCGTTTCTTTGAAACTAAAACAGGCAAATGAGAAAGGTCATCGGCAAAGCCACCTCACAAACTAGTGGAGAAGCAGAGCACTCACCAGGCCTCGCAGGATCCATAGGAGAAAGCGTCAGCTGGACCATTCTGGCTACCTTGGTCTCTAATGAAGAGTCACCCCCTGGTGTATCGGCCATTTTCCTATTTTGTCAGGTTTGAGCCGATACCCGCGTGTGACCCTTTTGCTTGATGTCCTTCAGAGAAGGGGAATGGAGGCCGATATTGGTGCTACTAATAACTGTGGCATGAAATTTGATTGCTTTACCATTGACAGATAAAACCGGCCGAGTGTCTTCCATATCCTGAGTAAAAGGACAACCAAAGGATCAATAAAGGATATGTTGGGGCATGCCGAAGAAAGGGTGACCCTGCAAATTACCTCTACAGAAGGAGGAAAAGGGCGGGGGTGATCGAAACAATGGAGCATCACATCCAGGGGATTAAGGAAGAGGTGACGACTCCACTCCTGCCACCATAAAGTAAAGGCCGCAGTAGTCCAGTTAACAAGGGCGATCCGAGGAATAGAATCAATCAGCAGCTCTCCGCCCAAGTCAAGCGCAATACTCACATCGATAGGACATTTAAGCTCTTCTGAACAACACCAATCGAGAAGGAAGCAACCCAAGTTGCAACTTTCTGGCGCAAACAGACGGGTGGTAGTACTCATACGAGGGCTTCTAGGTACTGCTTGAAAGACTCAGGCTGACTGAGAAGATCCCAGGCGAGATGATGTGCCTGAAGAATTCGTCATCAGGATGGTCCAGTCGGTAATAGCCTAGGCGCTCGTATTCCAAATCATCAATGTGCCGATATGGGAGGAAATCAGAAGGAGGGATATTCTCGGTCTCATAAATATATGAGACGAATACGATGAAAGACTCCATGTCGAACTTCGAATCTCTCATCAAGATCTGAGAAAATGCCTCTCCATACGATCGGCAGTGCCTAAAGGTTTGTTCTTCCTCCTCCAATGAGTCCTCGCAAGGGAATTTAAGATCCGAAGAAGGAATGGTGCGAAAAGGATGTTGAAATTGAGCCATCAACCAGAGCTGGATGAACCAGAGGGGTCCTCCTTGATTACCGAGAGCATGGGAATTTGCCACACCTCTCAGTTTTGAAGTGATGACATGCATCGTCTGGTAGACTATGCCCAAGAAAAGTTTACCCTTGGCTATATCCTTGCCTACCACCAGAGCCTCAGCAAGAGCCTGATAATTATTGGTAGGACCCAAAGTGGCACCACAGAATAGGAACCTGTCCAGCCACATGTTCATAAAGGCAGTATGTTCGGGAGGTTCCATGGGGCCCGATGATCGGCTGTACTTTCTAAGGTATTCAGACCAACCGATCTTGGTCGATAGCTGATGAGTGGTAGCCGATTCGAAAGCATGGAATTGATGGCCTGTCGGCTTGAGCCCGGTGAGAACCACCACATCCATCAGGGTTGGACTGAAGAATCCAGGACGGAAGGAGAAAGCTTTGAAAGCGTCTGACCAAAAGTAGGAAGCCGAAGCTATCATTGATTCATCTCTACACATGCCTGACAATGAAAGGCTAATACAATCAGCTATTTCCCATGTTTCCCAATCTGCTCTCTTGTTGCTGGCTACTCGGTTATACTAGGTCTTCCAACCTTTAAGTTCAACAGGCCAGTCTCTGAAGCTGTCTTTCCAGCCCTTCAGGTTATAGCTAGCAGAGTTTAGGGGGATCCGCATGATTTCTTTGTTAATGAAATAAGTTGGATCTTCGCAACCCTCAGGACCGTGCAGAAACTGATCGGCCACCCCAGGAACTGAAACCAAAATTTGCAAACGGCATTCGACCATCTACAAGGAAGGAAGAACTAGATAAGTGCAAAGAAGGATATTAATGGCCGATGAATGGCACAGACCGCGTAAAACCCCCAAAAGGAGCCCAAAGGAGACTTACGATTGCAGGAGCCAAATGTTGATTGTTGAAGACAATCAAAACCAGCAATGACGTTGGGCGATGAAGGGGGCTGCGCTGGCAAACGATCCTTGAACAAGTAAAACGCTTGATGGGTGTCATCGGAACAAGAAGATCAACGCGGCCAAAAGAAATGAGTATCGGAAGAGAAGGTATATGAGAAAGGGGCTACTAAAAGAAGAGCTATATAAAGCAAAGGACTCCTTGTCCAAAACGGTTCCGAGCCTCACGCCCTAAGTTTCGCACCCACTGAGCAAGTAGTTGGAGGGACGTGACGTGCCGAGGAAAAAGCTGCAGGGCAGTTAATGAGGAGAGATAAAAGAGCGGCATGCCCGTTGATTAGTGCACATCGTAAAGAACGACTAGCAATGTGTTGGTCAGTTCAAGTCACATCGGCCGACGGATAGTATTTTCACCCAGTACGCATCGAGGTCGATCGACTCTTCGCATCATGCCAAGTTGTCAGTATCATTGTTGTTTTCAAGAAGTCGATACCGAAAAAATGAAGGCAAGTATGGAGACAGATGAAAGACGATGATTGGGAAAGGATTAACACCAGTTAAATATCGACACTTTGTATTAAAAGTCGGTTACATCATCGACTAAAGAGCAGGTAAAGCATTTACATTATCGGCTACAGAGGGTAAACGACCACGATTGAAGGAAAAGTACAAGAGGGAGGTGCCATCCATACATAAGAAATAAAAAAATACTATTACTACAACACCTAGTGGAGCCGACGACGCTTCCTGTTAGGAACACCCCCAGCGCTAGAACTGCTGCTGGAGCTTGATGACTCCTAGAGGGCAACACCGGCGGGGGGAGCTGGTGGAGGTGCTGATTCATCATCGGAGCTGATGGACACAACAACGGTCATGGCAACCATCAAAACTCTGCCGATCGACTCCGCCTCATCCGCAACATCAACTGGAGCAGGATCGGCAGCCTCTAGAGCGACCTCCGCTGGAGCAATGGCCGTGCCGGCGGGTTGAGCGCCACGTCGAATTCCTCCTGGAGAGCCCGGGCAATGGCCTCATCGTCGGCCACTTCTTCGACCCAGACCTCGGCCGATAATTCTTCTTGAAGAGCCGTGGCAACGGCCGAGTCATCGTCTGATGACTGATAGTAACCAGAAGCAGAGGAAGAAGAGGAAGAGGAAGACATGGCGCGAACAGGAAGGATTACTTCGAGACGGTGCGGTAAAACTATGGATTACCCAGTACTTCTAGGGTAAAGTGAGCAGTTGAACCATCATGATACGGAGAATGAAGCGTTTTTTGAATGAATACCAGTAGAGTAGGAAGCGATTCGACGTATGACGTGGCATCTCGGGAAGATAACTACCAGGAAGAAGAGACGATGAAGACGACAACTTGTTGAAGCATCGGCAGTTGATTTTTGGGACATGTCCATACATATCCCAAAACTGGGGGGCATATGTTAGCACCCAAAATTGAGCGACCGAGACGGGTACGATCATGGCGCGAGTCTAAAAGGACCGGCACGAATCAGGTTGGCAAAGGGCGGTGAACAGATAAATTAGAAGGTTGCGAACATATGGCAATACATGGATCGGAAGGCAAGGCTGGAGCCAACACGACATGAACCAGATACGATCGTGCCCGGGATGGAAGGAAGAACTCGAGGCTGGTACGAAGCAGATGAAGAAACCGAAGCCAACACGATCAGGCCTAAGGGTTATAAAAGGAGAACGATGAGCTACGTCGAAGATACATACACACATCAAACCAATCTATACCTTTCTTTTCCTTTACATTAGGAGTAGACACTTAGCTTGTAATCTTTTTCTTGTAATACACGTTGATCAATACAAGTTGCGCATCGCCGATTGTTGATCTTTGCTGCATTACGCCCTACCAGGTCATGCTTCCTCTCCGATCTTATTGCGCATCGCCTTTTTTGGGAGAAGTAGCCTTTACCCCATATAATCGACTCGTAGAGTTGATCAGGTTTATCGGTTACCCCGATCTGTGTTGGTTTGCTTCAAAACCGGCTAGGATCAACCCCTTACTAGGACCCAGATCGGTCCATTGATTGATCTCCTTGGGGAATATGTCTCTCTTGCCAATTATGGGATCAGATCAGTTGGCACACTCACGAACCAAGACTGAACCCGGCGTTCTCGTGTGTTGGTGGCGATCAACCCTTCGTTAAGTTTTTTGCGCCAACAGTATGATTGTGATATTTCATCTATGTTGAGACTATATGCACTAACGTGATCCTGGACTAGCGTGGAATACATAGAGGGTCTCGATTTGCACAACCGAGTCCTGACAATATGTTTGTTGCAGCTGGGTGCTCTCTTTATTCCTATATGTTTTTTATCTAAATTAATTAAAATCTGATTTGGTAAAATAGACGACATGGAAAAGTCGTTAGAAGCTAAACAAAAACTTGAGGTGGAGATCGAACAACTGAAGGGTAAGTCTGAGTTAATAGAAAAGATTTATATGATGAAACAAGAACTGAGAAACATAGATGATAAATTAAAAGCTATTAAATCTCTTAACATGGCACTCATTATTAAGGACCGCAGGGCAAATGCAGAGTTGGAAGAAGCCAAAGCTAGCTTATAGATGTAATATAAAGGTTTCCAGTATTTAATTCAACGTGGTTACTGATAATATACCAAGACACCCTTTTCACAACAACATGATCACTTTTGTACAGATTAAGAGATATGACTGGTGATCAATCGGTTATTGGTGTCAAACAAATGAGCATTGTGCTAAAGTTGTGGAACTTCAGAGAGAACTGAAAAGCCTCTATTGCGACGGCTATGGCACAAATGATGGTAGACATGAAAAAGCCCTAAGGTCTTCTTGTCTTGATCTATGAAATAATGTGGTTTCTCAATGTACAATTGTTGATATTTTGTGGTATCGTATTTTGTTAATGTATTGTCACCTGATATTATCCTTAATATTTGCTCATCTTGAATCCAATGATTGAATGGTGTCTTGCTTATTGGAACCAAATGTTTTTCCTACCTCCTTGAGCAAAACTTCCTTCATTTGTATCTGTTGTTCGGAATTTTCTTCTGCTTAGATATTTCTACAACATTTACAAGAAACAACCAATTATATATTTTGTAATTGAATATGTAAACATCCTAGATGCATTAAGATAATAGCTTATCTGATCAGGATTATCTTAAAATATGAAACTTTGTAGCATTTTCATCTCCTTTCTTGTTTTAATGTTGATGGATTTCAGAGAAAAATTCATTTTATTCCACAGTTTGTCCTGAAAGTTATCATACTTTGATTTATCGCTTTCACTTCATTCTCATCTCCGAATGAGAATACCATAGGTAACTTGTTTTCACTCTGGTCTTGTACTGGAATAGGATTACTTTAGTCATGTTCTTCACACAAGACTAGAGTGAAAATAAGCTACCTATGGTATGCTCGTTCGGGGATGAGGATAAAATGGAAGTGATAAATAAGTGCACGATAGCTTTCAAGATAAACTGTGAAATGAAATAGATTTTGCCTTAGAATTCATTAACATTATAATAAGAAAGGAGATGAAAGTGCTACAAATATTCATATTTTAAGACGATCTTGAGCAGACAAGCTGTTGCCTTGATGCACCTGTAATGTTTAAATATTCAATTACAAAATCTATGACTAGTTTGTGCATTATAAATATCGTTGCAGAAATATCTAAGCAACATTTTTTTTGAATAACAGATACTAATAATGGAAGTTCTATTGAGGGTGCAGGAAAAAAGTGGATAACAAACTGTCGACGATTGGAGAACGGGCTCCCGTCGAGCTTACTTGTTGAATGGGGGATCAACAGAGCCCCGTCGTACGGACCGAGGAGGTCGTTCGAGCGATGCAAGGTCGGGAGAAGAAAGGGGGGACACGGTGTTTATCCTGGTTCGGGCCTCCCTCTGCGGGATAATGTTCTACTCCAGTGTATTGTGTTCTATCTCTTCGTCCCTCACATTCTGAGATCTTCGAGGGGTTTAAATAATACGACTATAGGTACAAAGAAGGCAACTACCTCCTGGGATCACACTATGTATCCATATCCGTGACCCGCCGTCCTTGATTCGTGCGCTGTTTGAATTTCGGGTATGATCTCCCTTGATCTTCGGCTGATTGGTTGTCTCCTTCCTTCCTCGTAGCGTTCGCCGGTCCCTCCGACCAAACACCTGAGTAGGTCGTGGTCTCTACGAGCATGCTTGCTCGTGGGGGGGTGTTTGGTACTTCTGCGAGTAAAGTCGCGGACGCGTATGCTCGGAGGAGAAGGAGGGATGCTCGTTTCATTCTCCCGAGCATCTTGTTTTAGTATTGCCTGGTCGGTGGGCTTAGCTTTTCACGGGGGTACTGTGGTCTTTTGCCAGATAGCCAATCCCCGACAGCTAGCCCCCGAGGTTCAAGCGGGGAACCCTCGGGCTTCCCCTTGAGCCTAAGAAGACTTGAGGGGGGATTGAATTTCTTTTGGTCGTGGCTTACGACCATTTTACGTCGGGAGACGAACTTCTTTACCCGCCGCGTGCTTGCTCCGCGTGGGCGCGTCGTTTGGTTGTTCTGCGGTTCCTTCTCTGAGAAGCCTCCCTGCAACGGTACGGCAGTTTCTTGGACAGCGTGCTTTCTCCGGCCAGGTGTCGCTACGTGATAGGCGGCGATTTTTAACCTGTCCCTTCACTGTCTTTTTAACCCTTTCTACCGGGAGAGGTCAGAGTTACTCCGTGTCTTTTTGCTCGTCTTTGGCCAAAAATCTTCCAAGAGCCCTAGCGCCCAAGAACCCTTTTCGCTCCCCTTCCTTCTTTGGCCATGGCGCGTTTCAAGGTTAGCCAGATGACCCGAAGGAGGCTCCAGGTGCTCACGGACGAGGGGTACGTCGACCCAAGCTCGGGTCGAGTGCCTGGGAGCGATGCGGCGCCGGCACCGCGGGAGACGGAGATCGTCTCCTACGAGTTGTACGCCATCAACGGGCTTCGTCTGCCCGAGAGCGACTTCCTCGCCTCCGTGCTTGCCTTCTGCGGGTGCGAGATCTCTCATCTCCACCCCAACTCTATCCTTTCTCTCGCAATCTTCTCCCATCTTTGTGAGGCTTACGTGGGTGTAGTGCCCACGGCTAGCCTCTTCTTTCACTTCTATTCCCCCTTCCGCACCGGCCGAGATGGCTCCGCCGGTTGCATTTATCTTCGCCTCCGGCCCAACCGACCATACGAGTACCCCCTCGTTGCTCTGAAGGACTCGGTGTCGGGTTGGGCCGACCTCTGGTTCTACCAGAAGAAGGCGGAGGGCTCCCAGTTGGTCTATACTGGGGAGGACGCTCCGCCTACTGAGACGGCGCTCCCGCCCGTGCAACCTGAGGAAGAGCGGGTGCTCAGGACGATCGGTGAGCTTGCCCAGATGGGGCTCACTGGTCGGGATATCGCCCGGGACTTTACCTTCAACCGGGTGTCCCCCCTGAGGCGCCGCGAACACCCCTTCTTCGAGGTGACCAGGTGGCACGACTTCACCCGTGAGGACAACGCAGGTATGTTCCTGGACCTCTTTCTCGAGCATCGTTGCTTTCTGGTGATTGGTGCTATATATTTTTTGTTTTAATCTTCGGTCATGACGCAGCTCCAAGGACGGACTGGGTTGACGAGAGGGTCGCCGAGATGTTCGGTGCCCCGAAGGAGAAGGAGCTGACGCCCAATCGTCAGATCCCCAAGAACATTTTTGACCGCGGTGACGCGGTAAGTACATCTTCCTGCTTCCGTCCGAGGGCATGTTTTCTGAGCTTATTTCTCCCTATTTCTGTTTGCAGGAGAAGGTCGCCCTTGACCTTGCCGTGTCGAGCGCGAAAGATCGCCAAGAAGCCAAAGACTTCGGCCAGGGGTTCCCGCAAGAGGTCGGCGGGTCGAGGCCGCCAAGCATCCGCCTCGCCTCCCCGCGCCAAGCGGTCGAAGCGCCGAGCTTCGACCAGGACCCCCATGCCACACCTTGAGTACGCCGACCGCCGGGAGGTAAGCGAACTTCGAATCTGTTATGATGACTTCAAACAGAGGAGGCCGGAGCTGATGGGCCGACTGGAACAGCTCGCCGAGCAGGCGAAGAAGGCCGAGGAGGAGGCCAGGTCCCTCCCGACCAAGGAGCGGTTGGAGAGGCAGATCAGGCCCTCCAGGACCAGCTTATTCAGGTGGTCGATGACCCTGAGGTGGAGGAAGAAGAGGAGGCCACCTATGCTCTGGTCAGAAGGAGCAGGAGGTTGACCTCTCAAACAACCTCGGCGCTGGAAGAGGTCGACATGGACGACGTCGACCCGGCGATGGCACGTGCCAGCGACGCTGCGGAGGAGCGCGTCGTGGTCGTGGCCGAGGCCTACGAGGCCGCCGCGGGCAGGTCGCCCGTGGCCCGAAGCGAGGAGGCCGAGGAGGATGGCGCTGTTCGCCGGGCAGAAGGTAAGCTCCTACTTCATTCTTTTGTTCTGTTCTTGTCTTGCAATTTTCTTCGGGCTAACCCCACCCTGTTTGGCATGGGCGTGATAGCTCGGATGTTGCTTTTGGACTTCCGTCAGATGGCTGAGGAGATTATCGACTCTGCAGTTGACGCCGAGCTCGACCGCGTCGTCGACCAAGTAATGGCCGAGATGGGGGAGGAGTCGGTGCCGGCTGCGGCCTCAACGGAGTCCGACCTTCCCTCGGCGGGGCCCGAGCTTCCTTCAGCGGACGTGGAACCTACTCCAGCCGCGGAGGAGCAAGAGCCGCAGGGGGCTGAGGACCAAGAAGCCTTGGCCTTGGTCCCTTGCGAAGGGGTAAGCGCAAGCGAGCCCCAAGCGATGGGCTCCGATGGTCAAGGGGTGGTGGCTTTCGACCCACCGCCCTTGGCCGCGAGCCAAGAGGAGGAGCCGGTCGCTGCCGGCCAGCCACCTCCAACTGCGAACCAAGGGGAAGATGCGGTCGTGATCGGCCAGCCACTTCCAGCCGCGGAAGTGATCGCCGAGCCCGACCAGCTACCTCCGTCCGCGGACCACGGAGAGGAGGTGGTCGTTGATGACCAGCTGCCCCCAGCCGCGGACCCCGGGCCGGAGGTGGTCATCCTCGACCAATCGCCTCCGGGCGTGGAGCTCCCATCGCTTCCGGTCGCGGAAGTGCAAGGGCTAAGCGCTGCGGCGTCCCACCGAGCGCTGGCCGGGAAGGAGGAAGGCGGCCACGAGCCGCCTGTTGATGCAGAAGACCAACCTCAGGGCGTCCTGGGGTTGGTCGAAGGAGGAAACGTTGTTGCCCTCCTGGGAGCACCAGGTGCCCAGGAGGGGCAAGATCCTGACGTGCCAGCTCGGGATCAGGATGGCCCTGCGTGGGTTAACCCCTTTTTTCGAGCTGGCGCTACCGACCGCCAGCGACTTCAAGACAAGCTGGTCAGCCGGGCTCTTCTGGTAAGCGCTTCGCTTCTAACTTTTTACATGAGGCGAGCCATCTTCAAGGGGTTCTTCTTGACCTTCCTTCCTTTTTCTTCTTTTTTGCTCCAAGTTTGCTGTGAAGGCTATGGAGGACATCGATGCCTCCGCAGTTCCAGCAGAGGAGTTCTGGGCGTACCATCGCGAGCAAGACGCCAAGATCGCCGATCTCGAGCGTCGGGTCTCCGAGGTGCGCGAGGCCGACCTGAAGGAGCTGGAGTCGGCGAAGAGCCTCATCGCCGGACTTCGGGACCAGCTCTTTGAGAGCGAGACGGCGAAGAACACTTCGGAACAGAAGTGTGCCGACCTCGAAGAGGAGCTGGGGAAGTTGCGGCAGGAGGTCCCCGACCTGCGCGCCGACCTCCAGCGAGCTCGGGAGCGCGAAGAGGCCCAGCTCAAGGAGGTGCAACGCCTTCGGGACAGCGCGGCTGAAGGTCGTGCTGCTCGGCGGAAAGTTTTGGACCTGGAGGCAGAGGTCGACTCCCTTAAGGAGGAGCTTGCTGCCCTTCAGGCCGAGCGTAGGACTTAGCTCTTCTTTTATTTTTAGCTCGTGTAAATCCTGTAAAAAAGAAAACAACCTTTTGGGTTAAATGAGCAAACTCGCAAGTGTTTGGGTCCTTGCCTGTTTTTCTCAAGTTCGCCTTCAACATATGCTTACGTGATCCCAGTTCTATCATACGGAGCCCCTGCCATGGACAAAGGTCGTGCCCTCACTGTTGCGAGCACGAGTTTGTTCATGGGAAAATTTAAGGGTCGCTTTGGTCGTAACGATTTTTTGAATGATTTAAATAGGTCGGTTGTGTCGAGAGAAGTGTGAGCACAGAGTAGACGAGCTTTAAACCAACAATACGTAGAGCCGCCATACCCGAGTGGTCACTGAACCGGGCTTAGAGTGGATGCTCGCGCCCGACCACGCATCTGATGAAGAGCTCTTGTGGAAAGTGAGCGATTGGGCGAGCATCCGGCCAGGGGCCAAGGGAAATGGTGCGCACATACTTGTCGGATAAGTTAAATGCGTAGTCTTTGGTAGACGACGATGCTCGTTCGACAAAGTGAGGACAAAACACGAGAAGGAGAAATGTTTTATTGGAAAGAACGCAAGGGCGCGAGATAGGAGTACTCGTCAAAGCGTAGAATTTACGCAGATTGATCAATGTTCTAGGTCTTTGGCGAGCTCCCGACCGTCTTCCATCGCGAAGCGGACAGTCCCCGGGCGTGCTGTGGACACGACCGTGTAGGGTCCCTCCCATCTCGGGGTCAGCTTAGGCTTTCGACAGGTCTTGAAGTCTTCGTAAGACCATGTCACCAACTTGCAGGGACCTTGGTCGGACTGACTTGGCCGCGTGCCTACGGAGAGCTTGTAGGTAAATCGCAGACCGTAGCAACGCCCGTTCATGTGTCGCCTCGACGAGGTCTAGGTCGAGGAGGCGTTCAACCTCCTGGTCGACAGAATCGACCAGCTGCACCCTTGGGGAACTTAGCACAATTTCGGCAGGCAAAACGGCCTCCGTACCGTAGACGAGTTGGAAAGGCGTTTCGCCTGTGGCCCGACTCGTCGTGGTGCGGACGGACCAAAGAACGGCGGGAAGCTCATCCACCCACTGCTGCCTGTGTTGGCTGAGGCTTTCGAAGACCCTCTTTTTTATGCCCTGAACTAACTGCCCATTTGCTCGTTCGGCTGCTCCGTTACTCTGTGGATGTGCCACGCAGGCGAACAGAACCTTGGTCCCGACCTCCTCATGATAACTTTGGAGCAGTTCATTTGGTGAAGCTGGGTCCGTTATGCAATGATAAGACGGTTGGGTATCCCGAACCGAGTTACCACATTGCTGCGGAGGAATCTCTTGGCCGCCTGGGCCGAGATGGTCGAGATGGGCTCGGCCTCTATCCACTTAGTGAAAGTGTCGATGGCCACGAGCAAATACTTGCAGCCTTTCTGACCCCGGGGAAAGGGTCCAAGGACGTCGAGCCCCAGTCGAGAATGGCCCGCAGCGGTATGGTTTGCGTGGCGTATGCTTTGGTTGACGGGCTTTGCGAGCATGGAAGCGGCATGCTCGGCGGTCGTTACGATTGACCGTCGTCCGTCAAGGCCGTGAGGCCAAGAGTAACCCAATCGGAAGGCCTTGCTCACAAGCGTTACGAAGACGAGTGAGCTCGCACATTCCTTCGTGGATGTCACGAAGAAGGTATCGGCCTTCCTCCCGAGACGATCTGGAAAGGATTCCTAATGTGCCTTTCGGTATAAGTCGCCTAACCGATCGATCTGTCTTGAGAAGATCGCCTTGTTAGCCGGGAACGCTCGGCTTCTTCCTCGGGCAATGTCCCATGCGCAAGGTATTGGATGAATGGCGTCATCCAATTTGCACTTTGCTCGAGGAAGGAGACCCTACCGCCGGTCTCTGGTGCCTCCTCTTCAGAGGGAATGGAGGGCTTATGTAGGTGCTCGACAAGCACCCCCGCCGGAGCTGTGGTTTGAGAGGAACCGACCTTAGACATTTGGTCGGCCAGGGAATTATCCTTCCTGGGGATTGTCGGGACCCCAAATTTGCAAATCCGGACCCTCTGTGTATTCAGCACTAGTCCAGGAACACGCTAGTGCACACAGTCTTAACATCGGTAAATATCACAATCATACCACTCGATACTAATAAAGTACTTTATTTAAATAGTCAAACTGGTTACTCGACCTTATGGTCAAGTTACAAAGGTATGCCTCGCAGGGCGAAACTTATTAAGAGAGAAATAGTAGCAGCGGAAAATCAAATAAATTCGTGGCGCCATCCAGTATACCACAGGCAACTGACTGGGCTCGCTCCCTAAGTAGACGGATCCTCTTGGAGCTCCTCCTCCAAAGCTGGTATAGTCTCCTCTTCAACTGGTGTTGTATTGTGGCAAGGGTGAGTACTTGGTACTCAGCAAGTCATGCACAGAATGCAGGCTAATATACTATATGCATGGCTTGGTACAAAGGAATAGCTCAAGGTATATTTGCGAAACAAAGATTTGACAAGTAACATAAGTAGATTCGAAAGCAGTAGAAACAAGTATAGCATAGGTAACTTTTCAAGGAGTTTAATAAACATCTTTCCCATCCTAATCCACATTTCCATCAACATCATTATTAATCCAACCCAACTTTTCAAATCCAAGTTATTTTTGAGAAAATCTAACCCTTGACTGTGATTCCCGAGCGATGTCCAATACCGCGGACACGGCTATTCGAATAGATTCTACACTCTGCAGAGGTTATGCACTTTACCCACAAGATCTGATCAAACACCACAAAGGCGAGTTCAGTAACAAAGTCTTTGGAAACTTCTAACAATACAAGTGGTCCTCCCGGTTATTGCACACTAACCCTTCCCTTAGCTAAGGCGAAGTTTAGGCCAATCAACCGTTAGATGGGTACTGGCCTCACCCGATGCGCTCCCCGCACAACTTACACAAAGGTGTAGTTGACCTCCCGAGGTCCCACAGTGCGTTATTAGCAACTTAATCAACTAGGTCCGTCCCATTACCGACATGTGGTTGCACGTTAGACCAGTTCAAAGGCTTGCAAGGTTAAGTCCTTAGGGTGACCAGGGCAAGACTACCCGAAGAACCAAATCAACATCCCCAATGCCACAACTGGCCCACCTGATTATTCTTGCCACATGCCCCGGTCGAAAAACTATTTATCAAACCCCAGTTGATTACCATGCACCACGTGCCATCAACATCACATGATACCTTTCCCAAAACAGGTTCAATATATCATTAAGTCAATATTAACATTTGATTGTCCAAAATCATGTCATGAGCACGTAGCAGGTCTAAGCAGTATACTACAACGGTCTAAAACCCATGTTGGCAAGTTAATAATGTCCAACTAGTAAACCACAACTAGGGTGACAAGGGGGTCATGGCACATATTTAAGTAATCAAGGTGTCATACAGCAAATTGGTATTTATCTAATTCCCCAAATTTAAATAAAGTATTTTCTAATTGAACTAGCATGCAATAGGTTAAATCAAAATAGATTTCGAAATAGGATCAACATGGTCAAAGCACAACTTGCCTTCAAAAAGTACTTGTTCTTGGTTTTGAGTTGGATCCTGAGTCAATACTTCTCCTTCAAATCCTTCCGGCACTTCAACGTCTACTCGTAAAGCGTGCAAATAGCAAATACACGAATAAACAATAGGCAAAAAGTATCCAATCATCCAAATAAAATCCATAAACAGAGAGAACATAATTTTATGAATTTTTAGAAACTGGAATCGTCAAATTTGGAGTTAAAATGCAAAAGTTATATTATTTAAAGTTTAAATAATCAATTAAATAATTTTACAGAGAAAAATTTTAGTCCAAAAATTAAATAAAATTCATATTTAGGTAGGTCTCAATTTTATACAAATTTAGAAATTTGAATCACTCAAATCGGAGTTGAAACGCAAAAGTTATAAGCGTTTGAAGTTTGAAACAAAATTTGAAATCATTATTTCGAATTAATAAATCATTTTCTTTTTCGGAAATTAATTATTGCGTCAGCCTGGAAACGTGTCAAGACCTTTGGATTGGTTGGTGGCGTCATCACCGAACGGCTCCGTGATGATGTCATCGTCGACGTGCCAAGATGACACGTGGCACCACTCAAGTCGCCGCCACGTGTCCGGCCCATGGATCGGGTCCACGGGGCGACGGGTCCACGTGGATCGGCGCCGCGGCTTGGTGCGATCGACATGCGGGCCCGCATGTCGGCGCCCACGCGCGCTGCAGACGGCGCGCCTAGGCTACGTGGCACGATCCGAGCCGTTCGATTCAGATCGAACGGTCCAGATTGGATCGGATTTTTGCCTCACCGTGGGTGGCGTGGCACGATCCGGCGGATGACGCGTGGCGCTACCTACGCCGTTCGATCTTGATCGAACGGTTGAACCTTATCCAGCGCTTGGTGCGACTGGCTTACGTGGCTACATCTGGACCGTTGGATCTTGATCTCACGGTCCAGATCCAATCTAGTTTTCTAAAGTTTCAAGGAAACGTGGACTCACCGTGATCGTCGGATGGGGATCGAACGGTCCGTGGAGCTCGCGAGTCCGGCGATGGAGGTCGGTGGTGCAGGCTGCCGGGGTTGGGGATGACGACCTATGAAGCGGCGTTTGGAGCACGCTCCGGCGATGTGAGTGCACTTCCCGGACGCGGCTCGGTGCGAGGAGTTTGGATCCGGGTCTCACGGCGGCGGAGAGTCCTCGGCGACGACGGAAACAACGCAAAACCCTCGGCGGCGGTTCTTAGCGTCGGCGAGCGATTGCGCGCTACGGGTGGCGCAGGCTTTGGGACCTAGACGTGCGTGCTCAGCAGACCCGAGCGATCACGTGGGGGTATTTATTGCCCCGCCCGTCGAATCGCGGAAACCCTAACTGACGCGGGCGCCACGGCGGAGGAGTCGGCTCGACTTCGTCGGGGAGACAATAAGCGCGACCGCACGCGTGGCGAGATCCAACGGCCCAAGCACGTGCGCGCGGCCGAACGGCATTCGTTCGATCGGGATCGGACGGTGCGCAATTAGGGTTAGGGTTTGGGTTCGGGGACGCGGTTGAACCAAGTCGCGTGGCGCGGGTCCGACTTCGGGTCGGACTTCGGATGCAGTTCGAGTCGAAGGAATAGTACTAACCCTAATTGAATTTCCAGCGATTTAATATTTAACATAATTCCCAGAAATTCATTTAATTCATTAAAAATAGTAAAAGACTCAGAAAAATTCCAGAAAAATTCTGGAAAATATTTTGGATCATTTTGGACTCAAATAAAATATTTCCAACAAAATTTTATTTGCAAAGTTTAATTCTTTAATTATTTCAAAATGGAATAAATTCAAATAAATTCCAAATAAATTCCAGAAAATTCCAAAAATTCATCAAAGTGCCAAATCACACATAGATTTAAGAAAAAGCAAAATTTTGGGGTGTTACAGGGATGTAGATTACTTCGAAATTCTTGAAGTATTTCTCCATCTTCCTTACTTCGGCCAGGTACAGCGCCATTGAGGAATCGGAACACTGATACTCCTTGTTGACCTGGTTCGCGACCAACTGTGAATCGCCCTTCACAGTGAGCCGTTGGACTCCTAGCGATTTACATGCCTGAAGTCCGGCCAAAAGGCCTTCGTACTCCGCCGCGTTGTTGGTCGCGGCGAAATGTAGTTGGATGGCGTACTGAAGTTGCTCTCCATCCGGGGAGACCAAGACGACGCCAGCCCCCGAGCGCTCGTATGCTCGAGATCCATCAAAATACAAGGTCCAGGAGTTTTCCCTCAAATCATTGATTCCGCTGGCTGGTGGTGCCGGAGCCAACCATTCTGCCACGAAATCAGCCAAGACTTGTGATTTTATCGCCGTGCGGGCCGAGAACACCAGCTCGAACTCGGCGAGCTCCATTGCCCACTTGACTATGCGACCACTGGCGTCCTGATTTTTCAGGATTTCCCTGAGTGGGAAGCTGGTTGGCACCACGATCTTGTGTGCTTGAAAGTAGTGGCGCAACTTCCTGGAGGCCATCGAACGAGTCTGATGGTTTACGGACCTCGGGTAACGCTCCTTTGGTCCATGAAGTACTTCGCTGACGTAATAGATAGGTCGCTGGGTACCATCTCTCTCTACTGCTAACACCGCGCTTACCGCTTGCGGGGTTGCCGCCAGGTATAGTAGCAATTCTTCGCCCGCTGCGGGTGTGACGAGGACGGGCGGCTTGGAGATGTACTGTTTTAGCTCTTTGAACGAGCGATCAGCTTCCTCCGTCCACGTGAAGCCATCATGCTTGCGGAGGGCTTTAAAGAAAGGTAGTTGTTGTGGTTATGACCACAGGGGTGTCTCTTTTTTGTGGGCTCTTTCTTCTCTTTTTATAGGAGGGGAACATGGAGGAACCGTCCCTTCATGCGCGTCCCATTTTACTCTTCCCGACCGGTCCTGACACGATCTTGTCGTTTTCTTTTTTCTTTTTGCAGGGTGTCAGATTTATTTGATTGTGTTGTCGGATGTGTCTTCGTGGACTGCGAGGGTGCGTTCCTCCGCGGCCTTTGTCACTATTCTGCTTCGCTCCGTGTCGTAGGTTCGGGCAAGGCAATGCTTCGTTTGCTCAGCTCTGCTTCGGATAAAACATGGGCCGTGCTTCATTCACCCGATGGCTCGGGATATAATGGGCTGGACTCTGCAACTAAACCACTACAATAGCCCCGCATGGCTACGGATTGATTTCATCTTTCCCTCAGCAATGACATTCGAAGCCCAAATATTATCCATTGGCTGCTCGGGTGTACGAAGGAGGGCCTTCTTTTTCGGTTTATAGAAGACAAGCGGTTTCCTTCTGACAGAGGATAAGGGTAGTAGTGGGGGGTTTCATTGGGATCATTCCACTAAGCTTTCTGGCATATTTGGCTCCTCCTAGTTCCATCCTCTTCTTCCTCTTCGTTAACCTTTTCCATCCAATGGGTCCTCGACGCGCCCCTCGAGCAAAATTGGTTTTAAACGAGAGGGACGCTGGAGCTTTGTCCCCTTCTCTGGGGCGTTCTGTTTTGACTTCCGGCGAGCTAGATCTTATGGCCCGGAACTTCGGCATAGCCCGCATATCTATGCGTTCTCCCGGCGCGGATGAGGTCCCCCGTCCACGAGCCACGGAGGCGGTCGTGTTTGCCGCCTTCTTAGAAGCCGGACTTCGATTCCCTGCTTCCCCTCTGGTGGGATCTATATTGCAGGCCTTTCAAGCAGAGCTTTCGCAACTTACTCCGAATGCTATCGTCCGGATGGCGGTGTTAGATTGGGCGTTCCGAGCTGGTGGATTCAGATTGACTGGCCGTTTGTTTTCTCTTATAGAGGATGCATTTTGGCAGCCTAAATTTCACCGGGTTGGAGAGGAGGACCACCGATCTTGCTTCGGCTCCTTAAACTTCCAGACGAAGAGATCTTTGGCCAAAGAGATCCCCGTGGCTGCCGCTAAAGGCAAATGGGAGTCGGGTTGGATGCACCGATGGTACTACCAAGAGCTAGACGGTTCGGACTCCCCTTCGCACTTCCTGGGTCTGTGAGGACTATCCGCTCGCCGAATTGGGACGCAACTGCAGAGGAGGCCCGATTACTCAATTTCCTGAGGGCCCTTCGACACCAAAGCTCTATGCGCGACTTGGTGGAAGAGTATTGTTTATGTCGCATCGATCCTCTGGCGAGGAGCCCCGCAGTTACTTTGGACTGGTCCCCCGGGGGAGATATCTCCGTGGTCCGGCCCGAGGGGGTGCAGGACTTAGGGCGCGGAGCCGCGGAAAAATTGGCTCGTAGACTCCTTGGTCCGTGCAAGACGGCCGAATATGAGGTCGCTATGAGTGCCATTGGGGCAGACGATGCTCTCGCTTCGCCGAATGGGGGCTTCGAGCCGCTCCTCATCGCAGAGGATCAGCGAGTTCCCCTCGTCCCGCGAAGCGAGCGAGACTGACTCGTCTTGCACCACCTCAGGCCACCAATACCTCCGGGGGAAGCGGAGGCTCAGAAGACGATGGCGATGAGGAGGCGGACTGGAACGAGGAGTCCAGCGATGAAGGTGATTCCTCTGAATCTGTTGCCGCCACGTCTCTGTCCCCGCCGGCTCCATCTGATCTGGTTTGTACCACGGGACTTTCTGGAACATTGCCGGCGATCGAGGAGAATAAATCCCCAGGGACACCTCTTGCTTCGGGTTCTCCGCCCGGCCGTGAGGCTATAACTGAGTTACATTCTTCAGTTGGGGCTGAGCCTCTCGCCCCTTCCCGGACCCCGGTCTCTGCCTCCGAAGCGGGATTGCCTGAGACTGCCCCCGTTCCGGTTTCGTCAGATATGACACTTCCGGTCCCTGTTCCAACTCCTTCGGCGAGTAAGCAAGCTGACGAGGAACAATCTCCTGGATATTCTTTCTTGGCCATTCCTGGCGTCGATCTTGTTGATTTGGCTGGCGCATTTATGAAGGTGATACTCCGGTTATGGAGGATGCGCTAGGATCACCCGTAAACGTGGCTGGCGTGGCGGCGGAGGGAATTTGCGCTCCTTCGGGCGGGTTGTCGAAACCACCGGCTGCTGAAGCTCGCTACCTTCAGCTAGACATTTTTACTCCCGATACCCCCGTAGGGGCAGAAGGTCTTACTCCTGATACTTTTCCCGCCAGCTCGTTAGGGTATGATGTCTCTCTAGGGCTTGACGAAGCTGGTGCAGGGGATGATGATGAGGAGGCGGGGAAAACTTTAGAGCCATCAGAACAGGACCGAGGCAAGATACCTCCGATTTCTCTGGCTCACGCGAAGGGAGGGGGTATGATCCCTGCGGGTGCTATTCCCCAGGATGCTCCTTCCTTAGGCGGAGGGGCTTTATCCTCGCGTCAGGCGACCGCTGGGGGCAGCTCTGGTTCCTCCTTCGTCAGGTTCGACCTGTCAAACTTTGTGGCTTCAGATTTCGGAGGAGGGACAGCTGCGGACCCCACTCTGAAGAAAATGCGTGCCGCCTTTTCCCCTTATAGCAAATCCATAAATTTATTTGGGGAGGTTAACGATCTTGCCCTTTGCGAGATGTCGATGGACCATCATCTGAAGGTGTGTTTTTTTTTATTTCCGTTGTTTTAGTTTATCTTTGTATCCCTGCTAGCAACTTCTTCACCCCGCGGTATCTCTTTTACAGGGGGCTGTCGTGGCTTCAGAGATGGTTCGTCGCTTTCGGGCGTATTTTGATAAATTCAACGAAGGGGTTTAGTACTGCGAGGCGGCTAAGAAACGAGTAGAGGAGCTGGAGGCGGAGAAGGCCCATTTGTCAGAGGCGCTCCGCAGCTCTAGTGAGTCCTTGGCTAGGGTCCAAGTCGAGGCAGCGCAAAGCCAAGATTTGGCGGCGAAGAACGCCGAACTTGAAGGGGCCATTTCCATGATGCGGAGCCGCTTGGCCGAAGAAGAACGGGCTCGCTTAGCAGCCGAGCGGAATGAGAAAAAGAAGGAAGATCGCATAGAAGAGTTAAAGGGCCTCTTGGCTGTGGCGGATGAGGCCAAGAATATGCTGAAGAAGCAAGCAGAAGAGTTTCCTTCCCAGCTCGCGACGGCGCGGGGCGAGGCTCAGATGCACCTTCGCAACGCTCAACGTGCAGAGGAGAGTTACAAAGCGATCCGGAAGGAAATGGACTCAATCGCTGCCGCAGTTCATGGAGCGACTGAGGCCTTTTTGCAACAACTTCCCCGATTTGGCATCGACGCGCCTCCGAGCCGCATTCCCCCTTCACACCTGGAAGCTATTTCTTTTCTCACGAAGTCTACTAAGATTTTCGGGGACTCGGCGTTAACCTTCGGCGACCATCGCGCAAGGCTAGGCTCTGTGAAGACTGCTCAATTGTTGGAGGTGAAGGGGTGCACACATGTTCGCGAACATTTTGGTTCTTCCTCCGCTTCTGCATCTTCGCCCGGATTTGGTGACCTTCTTCCATCTGCAAAGCCCTCCGCTGCTGCATTCCGGTTGTCCTCGAGCTTTATGTCAGATTTTTGGAGGCAGCATGGCGATAATGTTGCGAAGGAATCAGTGCGTCGTGCTTTCGGGCCGATGGTCGAGTTAGCGAAGGCGGAAAAACCGCCATCCACTTAGTTTGCTCGCTTCTCGCATTATCGCCATACACTTCACTGACTTTGGGAATGTAAACGCTTTGAATTATCGTGTTGCATTTATTTCAGACTTTCCGCCTTCTCGTCTCTTCGGCTCCCTGAGTTGATATTTACTTCGATTCCTCGAACTTCGCTGCTTCCGTGATGTATATACGCATAACGACAGTATCATTTGAGGTCCCCTCGAGCATTCTCTCTCTCCCTGCACACCTTGTTCTTCCTGGCAGCTCCTCTTAGCGCCCAACATTCCACGATGGATGGCCAAGCTCCGCTCCCTGCCGCCGACGACGCGCCCCCCTTGGTTTTCAACTTCGGCGACGAGGCTCCGCCACCCCCACCAGCGTTGATCAACGAAGAAGATGAACTCTGGCTGGCATATGATTTGGTCCTGGAAGAGCTGGCGCGGGAGGAGGCCATCGCTCGCGATATTTCAGGCGTTCATCTTCTGGTGGCGGCGTTCCCGCAGCTCTACGAGGTGACGGATGCTCTTGTTGCAGCAGTACACCGTTCGTACAACGAGTAATAGTGGGGGTATATGTAATGGACCCTACTTTCGGTGATACCTATATAAAAGAAGAATATTATCTTCTGTACCGCTTCTTTTATCTCTTTTTGCCGTTCCTGCTTCATTCTCGAGACTTGGATCAGCAACGTGATCATCCGCGTTGATCTATATATATATTTATATACACATATATATATATATTTTGAAGCTTGTCGTGTCGCATTGTTCCAGCGGTTGTTTTAAGACTTGGATCAGCAACGTGATCATCCGCGTTGATCTATATATATATATTTATACACACATATATATATATTTTTTGAAGCTTGTCGTGTCGCATTGTTCCAGCGGTTGTTTTAAGACTTGGATCTGAGGGTTCCGATTACACATGGAATAGGACGGGGTCATGGTCGCCGGCCGGTTTTCGGGGTTTGTCCGGGGGCTTTTAGCCGTAGGCTTGGGGGCAGAACCTTGGGTTCCTTGGAAAGTCGAAGCAAAGTACAAGCCTAACTCATCGCTTGTCAAGTTCTTCTTGGGGCTGAGCCCCGGGGCGTGGGGGCTCATCTAGGGAAGGTTACGTTTGCACCTAACTTCTCCACGTTGGTCTTGGATCGTAGCCCCGGGCATTGAGGACGGTTTGGACAGGTAGGCAGTTAACCTTATTCTACATCCATAGACTCCTACCCGGCGCGAGGCTGCGGGTCTCCGGAGCGGGGGAACGGGTGGGGCTTTGGCCCGACCAAGCGTCAGAAGCTCCTACCCGGCCGCGAGGTCTGGGGTCTCCTGAGCTGGGGAACGGGTGGGGCTTTGGCCCGACCAAGCGTCAGAAGCTCCTACCCGGCGCGAGGTCATGGGGTCTCCTGAGCTGGGAACGGGGTGGGCTTTGGCCCGACCAAGCGTTCAGAAGCTCCTACCCTGCCGCGAGGTCTGCGGGTCTCGAGCGAGGAACGGGTGGGGCTTTGGCCCGACCAAGCGTCAGATAGCTCCTACCGGCGAGGTGCGGGTCTCGGAGCTGGGAACGGGTGGGGCTTCGGCCCGACCAAGCGTTCAGAAGCTCCTACCCTGGCGAGGCTGCGGGTCTCCTGAGCGGGAACGGGTGGGGCTTCGCCCGACCAAGCGTTGCTCAGGAGCTCCTACCCGCGCGAGGTGCGGGTCTCCTGAGCGGAGGAACGGGTGGGGCTTCGCCCGACTGCGTTCGTGAGCTCCTACCCTGGCGAGGTCATGGTCTCCTGAGCGGGGAACGGGTGGGGCTTTGGCCCGACCAAGCGTCAGAAGCTCCTACCCGCCGCAAGGCTGCGGGTCTCGAGCGGGGAACGGGTGGGGCTTTGGCCCGACTGTTGCTCATGAGCTCCTACCCGGCGCGAGGCTGCGGGTCTCCGGAGCGGGGGAACGGGTGGGGCTTTGGCCCGACCAAGCGTTCGTAAGCTCCTACCCGGCGCGAGGCTGCGGGTCTCCGGAGCGGAGGAAACGGGTGGGGCTTCGGCCCGACCAAGCGTTCGTGAGCTCCTACCCGACGCGAGGCTGCGGGTCTCTGGAGCGGGGGAACGGGTGGGGCTTTGGCCCGACCAAGCGTTCGTAAGCTTGTAAGTGGCATCAGTCGAAATCTTGGCTTGAGGGGGACTTCTTCTTCTTTATTGATGGAAACTCAGTTTCGTGCACACGCACACACACACATTTTTTTTTAAGCCTACGGGTAGAATTTCTTCAGAGCGTCCGTATTCCAGGTTCTCGGCACCTCCTTGCCTTGCAACGTAACGAGCTTATGCGCCCCTTTTGTCGTAGATTCTTGGATGATATATGGTCCCTCCCATGTCGTTTCCAGCTTGGCAAAGGCTGGAGCCGCTTTCTTTAGCACCATGTCTCCGGGGGCTAGGCTTCGCTTCTGGACCTTTTTGTTGAAACTTCGGGTTGAGGCTTTCGCGTATGCTTGCATGGTGTTCAGGGCTTGAAGTTTCTGTTCCTCCCTCAAGTCGTAAGTATCCTCTATATCTTCCTGTGCTGGAGCTTTAATCACGCGAAGCGATTTGGCTTGTATCTCGGCGGGGGAAACGGCTTCTTCTCCAAATATAAGTCGAAACGGGGAGAATTTCGTCGCCCGCGAGGTCGATGTCCGAAGGGCCCATAAAACATTGGGGAGCTCGTCCGGCCATGAGCCCTTGGCAGAATCGTGGAGTCTTTTTTTAATGCCGTCGAGGATCAATCCATTTGCTCTTTCAACAGCCCCGTTCGACTGTGGGTGTCCGACTGAAGCAAAACAGATCTCTATCCCGATTTCCTCGCAATACTCTTTGAACCTCCGGGAGTCGAATTGAGACCCGTTGTCGGTGACGATTTGGAAAGGGACCCGTGCACTGCATATGATCGCTTTCACAGAATTTTACCGTCGCTTCAGCCGTGATCTTTGACACCGCCCGCTTCAATCCACCTAGAGAAATAGTCAATCGCGACGATCACGAATCAAGACTCGCTTGAGCTTTGGGCAATGCTCCTACTATATCCATTCCCCACTTGGCGAAGGGCCAAATTGGCGGTATCGGATGCGATTCGCGGTGGGGCCTTCTTACGCCTCGACATCCACTGGCATGCGTGGCAATGCCGGACCACCTCTTCCGCGTCCTTCAGCGCCGAAGGCCAATAGAATCCCATCCGGAAGACCTTTCAAGCGAGGCTTCTTGGGGCTTGTTGTGCTCCACAGGTCCCTGGTGCGCTTCTTGTAGGGCTTGTATCCCTCTTCGCGTGAAATGCAACGAAGCCATGGAGCGCAGAGTCCATTAAGAAAAATCAACACTTCTATTATGTAATATTTATTTTCACGCCTTTCCACAAGACTTGAAGATGCCTCGCCCCGGGTAGCGTCCTGTAAGAAGGTAATCGTACACTTCACTTCTCGATCCTCGGCCCTCGTTCGCGACTACATTCACATGCAAAGAAATTGAGGCGGCTCGAGCTCCTCGAAGAAAACCGTGGGTGGCGAGGGTCCCTCCGTTCGCAGCCGATCTTTGCCGGTTCATCTGCTCTTGTATTAAGGGCTCTTGGAATAGCGAGGACAGTGAACCCTTCGAAGCCTTTTTCTAGTGCGCGAGCTGCTACCACATACTTTTGGAGTTGCTCGTCCTTTACTTGATATTCTTTGGAAATTTGTCCTTGGACCAACTTTGAGTCGATCTGCAAGATGGCTCTTCTTGCCCCATGGTTTTTGCCTTTCGTAGCCTCAAAGAATGATGCTTCATACTCCGCCATGTTGTTGGTCGAGGGAAATTGAAGTCTTGCCGCGAACTCGGCCAGCTCCCCCCCGGGGCTCTCACTATCGCTGCAATCCCGGCTCCCTTTACTCCCCATGATCCATCCGAATTGATGGTCCATACCGTCGGGACCCTCTCATCTTCGTAGGTTGGAGACGTCCATTCTACCACGAAGTCGGCCAACACTTGACTCTTAATGGCAGTACGTGGTATTATCCCCAACTCAAAAGATGCTAGTTCGACCGCCCATTTACTGATGCGTCCCCGTGTTTCCCCTATTGGTCAACATCGAGCCGAGGGGGTATGCCGTTGGTACTTTGATACGGTTAGCTTGGAAGTAATGGCGAAGCTTCCTGGACGCCATTAGCAACGCATACATTAGCTTCTCCATTTCCGTGTATCGCAGCCTCGCCCCCTGCAGTGCCTCGGAGACGAAGTAGATTGGTTGTTGCTTTGCGCCTTGCGGTTGTACCAGTACTGCACTGACAGCCGAGGGGCTTGCTGCCAAATACAATAAAAGCTCTTCGCCTTGCTTCGGGCTTCGTAGGGTTGGCACCTCCATAAGGTTTTGCTTCAACTTGTCGAAGGCGAGCTGGCATTCCTCTGTCCAAGCGAAAGTGCCACTGTATCGCAGTGCTTTGAAGATGGGTAGACTCTGCTCCGCGGACTTGGGGAGGAAGCGATTGAGGGCGGCAAGCCTCCCTGCTAGACGTTGTACCTCTTTCACATTCTTGGCCGGGGCTGTCGGGACCCCGAATTTGCAAATCCGGACCCTCTGTGTATTCCGCACTAGTCCAGGAACGCGCTAGTGCACACAGTCTTAACATCGGTAAATATCACAATCATACCATTCGATATTATCAAAGTACTTTATTTAAATAACCAAACTGGTTACTCGACCTTATGGCCAAGTTACAAATATATGCCTTGCAAGGCGAAACTTATTCAGAGAAAAAGAATAGCAGCGGAAAATCAAATAACTTCGTGGCGCCATCCAGTATACCACAGGCAACTGACTGGGCTCGCATCCCTAAGTAGACGGATCCTCCTGGAGTTCCTCCTCCACAGCTGGCGTAATCTCCTCTTCAACTGATATTGTGTTGAGGCAAGGGTGAGTACTTGGTACTCAGCAAGTCATGCACAGAATGCAAGCTAATATACTATATGCATGGCTTGGTACAAAGGAATAGCTCAAGGTTTATTTGCAGTAAACAGCATTTGAAAAGTAATATAAGTAGATTCGAAAGCAGTAGAAATAAGTAAAGCATAAATAACTTTTCAAGAAGTTCAAATAACATTTTCCCCATCCTAAACCATATTTCCATCATCGTCATTATTAAACCAACCCAACTTTTCAAATCAAAGTTATTTTTGAGAAAGTCTAACCCTTGACTGTAATTCCCGAGCATTGTCGATGCAGTGGACTCGGCTATTTAAATAGATTCTAAACTCTGCAGAGGTTATGCACTTTACCCACAAAATACAGTCAAACACCACAAAGGCGAAGTTCCTCAGAATAAAGCCTTCGGAAGCCTCAAACAACACAGGTGGTCCTCTCCGGTTCGTGTTCTACACCATCCCTTCCCTTAGCCAAGGCGAAGTATGGGACCAACACACCGTTAGATGGGTATCGGCCACACCACGATACGCCTCCCCGCACAATCACACAAACGGTGTAATCGACACCCTGAGGCTCCACAAGTGAGTCCTTAGCGACTTAGTCAACTAGGGCCGTCCCATTCCACCATGTGGTTGCAAGTATGACCCAGTTCAAAGGCTTGCAAGGTTAAGTCCTTAGAGTGACCAGGGCAAGACTACCCGAAAACCAAATCAACATCCCCAATGCCACAACCGGCCCACTGATTACTCTTGCCACATGCCCCTGGCCGAAAACCGTTTATCAAACCCCGCTTGATTACCATGCACCACGTGCCATCAACATCACATGATACTTTTCCAAAACAGGTTCAATATATTATTAAGTCAATATTAACATTTGATTGTCCAAAATCATGTCATGAGCACGTAGTGTGTCTAAGCAAAGATACTACAACTGGTCTAAACCCATGTTGGCAATTTAATAATGTCCAACTAGTAAACCACAACTAGGGTGACAAAGGGTCATGGCACATACTTAAGTAATCAAGGTGTCATATAGCAAATTGGTATTTATCTAACCCCATGTTTAAACAAAGTATCTTTCTAATTGATCTAGCATGCAATAGTTTAAATCAAAATAGATTTGAAATAGGATCAACATGGTCAAAGCACAACTTGCCTTCAAAAAGTACTTGCTCTTGGTCTTGAGTTGGATCTGAATCAACACTTCTCCTTGAATCCCTCCAAGACTTCAACGTCTACTCGTAAAGCGTGCAAATAGCAAATACCCAAATAAACAATAGGCAAAAACATCCCAAAACTCCAAATAAAATCCATAAACAGAGAGAACATAATTTTCTGGATTTTTAGAAACTGGAATAAATCAAATTTGGAATTAAAACGCAAAAGTTATGATTTATTAAAGTTTAAATAATCAATTAAATAATATTACAGAGAAAAACTTTAGTCCAAAAATTAAATAAAATTCATATTTAGGTAGATCTCAATTTTATACAAATTTAGAAATTTGAACCATTCAAATCGGAGTTGAAACGCAAAAGTTATAAGCGTTTGAAGTTTGAATCTAAATTTGAATCAATATTTCGAATTAATAAATCATTTTCTTTTTCGGAAATTAATTATTGCGTCAGCAATGACACGTGGCAGCCTCTGATTGGTCGGCTGACGTCAGCCGGTCCATGGACGTGGTCCACGCTCGGCTCGGGTCCACCGTGGACTCGGTCCACGACTCTACGCGAGACTGACAGGTGGGACCCACCTGTCAGTGCGGGGTCTCACGCAAAAACGCGGCTGACGTGTGGGCCCTCTGACATGCGGGGCCCGCGTGTCAGGGACACGCGCTCACACGCGTACGGCGCTGACCGCGTCGGTCCATCTCCTCGACACGTGGCGCAATCGCGACCGTTGGTTTGAAAATCAACGGCGCGGATTAGATCCAGGGTTTAACACGTTGAAACTACTCGATGCTCGTGGGCCGTTCGATCTAGATCGGACGGTCCAGATCTAATCCTATAATAACACTGCTACGACACGTGGCGATTGTGAACCGTTGGATCTTGATCCAACGGTCCAGATCTAATCGGGTTTGGAACACGTGAACTCACCTCAACCGTCCGATCTGGATCTGACGGTCCTCTGAACTCGCGGAGTCCGGCGATGGCACGGCGAAGCTTGGGCACCGGAGACGAGAACGACGACGAGCCCAACGGCGTTCCGGGGTTGCTCCGGCGAGATGAAGGGTCCCTTCGGGTGCGTCTCGACGCGAGGACTCCGGATCTGGGCTCCTTCTCGGCGGAAGACGACGGACGGCGGCGGAGTCGAGCAAACACCGCGGCGGTCACTTCCTCCAACTACGGCGAGCTCGCACGGGCAAACGACGGCGGCTCAGGCGAGATGGCTCGGGGGAACGGGTGCGCAAGGATGAGGGCAACCTCGGGGGACGTCTCACGCTTTAAATAGCCTCGGCGTTCGTGCCCTAGACGGAAACCTAGTTCTTACTGGCGGCAAGCGCGGCGTGAGTCGGCTTCGGACTCGGCGGGGACGATGAAGCTCAGCCGCCCACGTGGCACGATCAACGGCCACGATCGCACGCGGCGCGATCGGATCCGGGCGGATACGGCTCAACCGTGCAGGCGGATCTCAGCCGTTGGATCTTGATCCAGCGGTTGGGAGTGATTAGGTTTAGGAGTGGGTTTGGTCGAGTCACGTGGCTCGGGTCGGACTCGAACTCGAGTCTGACTCGGGCTCGGTCGGATGAACAGTACTTGACCCGAGTTTGATTTTCCAGCGATTTAATATTTAAAATAATTCCTAGTAATTCATTTAATTCATTAAAAATAGCAAATGACTCAGAAAAATTCCAGAAAAATTCTGGAAAATATTTTAGGGTATTTGGGACTCAAATAAAATATTTCCAACAAAATTTTATTTGCAAAATTAAATTCTTTAATTATTTCAAAATGGAATAAATTCAAATAAATTCCAAATAAATCCAAATAAATTCCAGAAAATTCCAAAAATTCACCAAAGTGCCAAATCACACATGAATTTAGGAAAAGTAAAATTTTGGGGTGTTACAGGGGCCATATCTTGGATAGCTCTTATCTTCTCGGGGTTCGCTTCGATGCCCCGTTGTGACACCAGGAATCCCAGCAATTTTCCCGCATCTACGCCGAAGACGCACTTGTTCGGGTTGAGCTTCATCCTCTCGGCTCTTAGGCTGTTGAAAGTCTCCCTGAGATCGGTTAAATGGTCTTCCTTCTTCTCGCTTTTAACGATGATGTCATCGACGTATGCTTCCACGTTCTTTCCTAATTGGTTTGCAAAAACCTTGGCGATAAGACGTGCGAAGGTAGCACCTGCATTTTTAAGACCGAACGGCATCCGAATAAAGCGATGAAGTGCCGAAGGGGGTGATGAACGCCGTCTTGTCCTCGTCTTCCTTCCGCATATAAATTTGGTGATACCCGGAATAAGCATCAAGGAAACTCATCCTTTCTGACCCGGAGGTTGAGTCGACGAGTTGATCGATGCGGGGGAGGGGGAAGTCATCTTTAGGGCACGCCTTGTTGAGGTCGGTAAAATCGATACACATCCTCCAAGCCCCACTGGCTTTTTTGACCAGGACCACATTGGCCAACCACTCCGTATGGACCGCCTCCCGTACGATTCCTGCCTGGAGGAGCTTCACCACCTCCGCCTTGGCCGCAGCTTGCCTCTCAATGGAGAGCTTCCGGAGCTTCTGCTTCTTCGGTTTGACACTTTATTTGGTTGCCAAGGCGTGCTCGATTGTTTCCTTTTAACCCCGGAAGGTCTTCCAGTCCCACGCGAATCTTGTCTCGTATTCCTGGAGAAGCTGCATTAAGTATTTTTCTTCGCTGGGGGTGAGGGTGGCGCTGAGAGTTATAATCCTCTCTCCTCCTGGGTGGAGGGGCACCCGCCTTGTTTCACCCTGGGGCTGCGGTTTGGGGAGCCATTTCCCATGAGGCATTGTTGTCAGGTCCTGCTCGGTGGTACGAACATACCTAACCCGAGAGGGATTCTCCATGTCTATTTTCCTGGCGAGGGCTTGGTCTCCTTTGACCGTGATAACGCCATTCCCCGATGGGATCTTCATACATAAGAATCCGTGGTGGATAACTGCTGCCATGGCCGTCAGCGATCCCCGACCGAGGATGGCGTTATACTGGAAGGGTATATCCACTACGTCGAATGTGACTAGGTTGGATATTTGACTTTGTGACGTCGCGAAGGTGACCTCCAGCTCCACTTGTCCGAGGGTGTTAACTGTGTGGCCCCCAAAGCCCACCAATGGTACCTCCGACTTCTTCAGTCGATCGCGGGGTATCATCATTTGTCGAAAAGCCTCCGCCGAGAGAATGTCCGCAGCACTTCCCCCGTCAATCAACACTCGACGAACTTCGCACTCGGCGATGATCGCCGTTACGACCAAAGAATCTTGATGTGGGAAGTGCACCCCCGCTGCATCTTCTTGTGTAAAAGTGATTGGTTCAAGTTCCTTCGGGGCGGGGCCGACCGGGCTAAGTCCTACGTGGTTAATTTGCCTTGCGTAAGCCTTCCTTTGCCTTTTCGACGAGAGGTGTGAGGAGGACCCCCCGGCAATAACGTTGATTACGCGTCGGAGCTGATTTACTCCCCCGGGAGGGGGGGGGAGGAGGAGGACGGTGCTCGGCCGGAGGTGACACCGGCACTGGGGGATGAACCCCCGCGTCCCTTCGCTTTCTTTCGAAGCGACGATAGCCTTCAATTACCTTGCAATGTGCGGTGTCGTGCGTGTTGTTGTCACCATGATATTCGCAGGTATACCATTTTCGGCTTTGCTCCTCCTTACTGTCCAAATGGATTCCTCCCTTTGACCTCCCCTGCTCCATTTGCGAACTCCATTTTTGCTGTCCTCCAAATCCTCCTTGATTCGCCCGATTTTCCACATAGTGGATCCTCCTTCCCCTGTCTCTTCTGGCCGGTTCTGCGCGCCGTTCCTTCGCCGCGGCCCTCGGGGGAGGATCTCTCCTCCGGTCCCTCTTGCGTGGGCCCATCTCTTCTGTTTCTCGCAGCGGCCCATCCTCTCTCCGGAGATGATCTTCCTCTGCCCTGGCGTATTCCCTCATCTTTGCGAATAGCTCTTCCACGGAGCGTACTTCCTTGCGTGCAAGTCGCTCCGCCAACGGCCCCCTTCGCAACCCAAAACGCGCGGCGTTGATTATGGTTGTGTCGCTAACCCCTCGAACTTGGCATTTGATTCGAGAAAATCGCTGGAAATAGCTCTTTAGGGTTTCGCCTTCACGCTGTTTAATTGCAAATAGGTCGCTTTCCTCTTTAATCCCGTCAACGTTGCCTTGAAAATTGCCTTCGAGTTTCGCCCGGAGTTGCGGCCAGTTGGTGATAGAATTTGGCTCCAAGGAGGAATACCAGGATAGGGCTATCCTTCCAAAGTGCCAATAGCAATCCTTTGGCTTTAATATCGCCATCGCCTCCACTTTTCCATGGCCGTGTCGTAGACACGAAGAAATTCCCTTGGGTTGGTTTTGCCATCATACGGTTTTACTGCGGGGAGCTTGAAGCTTCCCGGTGAGGGCCACCTTTTTGTTCGAAGCCTGACGCCGAGAGGGTTCAAGTCGCTTTCCTCCCTTTCCGTTCTCACGTATGTTGGAGAAGATACCTCCTGGCTTGGGCTGTAATCTTGAGATTCCTCACACCTCCATTCTTGTTGTTCTTGCAAACGTTTTACTTCGGCCATAAGCCTTTCGTTGGCCTCCATCAGCGCTTGTATGTTGGGGTCGATCGCCTCCTGACTCCCGGTCCCCCCTTCGAAGCCTCCTTTTCGCCCTTTGCCGACTTGGCGACGAGCTGGGGGGGTTGAGGCTTCTGCTATGTCTCCTCCCATCGTCGAAGCGTGTACACCTGCAGTTGGGGGACGCCGTTTGGGGGGGCGCTTGCGCGCCGTCGCCGGAGTTTGTGGAGGTGGCGCCCCCGGAGCTTCCCTTGTTGTTGCCGGAGCCAAAACGCGATCCTCCTCGTTCAGGAGCTGAAGTTGTCCGCGCGATCGGCTCCTGGTGGATCGTCTGGATCCGCTCGCTCCAGCCGTCGCCGTTGCTCCCGTCGGCGACGTCTCCTTAGACGCTGCCCCTGCTCCCTTCTTTGGTGGCATGGTTTTTGGAAAACGTGTTCGTCGTCTAGATTGGTGAGCTTCACCTTCTTCCGCTCCCCACGGACGGCGCCATTGTTGTGGTTATGACCACAGGGGTGTCTCTTTTTTGTGGGCTTTCTTCTCTTTTTATAGGAGGGGAACATGGAGGAACCGTCCCTTCATGCGCGTCCCATTTTACTCTTCCCGACCGGTCCTGACACGATCTTGTCGTTTTCTTTTTTCTTTTTGCAGGGTGTCAGATTTATTTGATTGTGTTGTCGGATGTGTCTTCGTGGACTGCGAGGGTGCGTTCCTCCGCGGCCTTTGTCACTATTCTGCTTCGCTCCGTGTCGTAGGTTCGGGCGAGGCAATGCTTCGTTTGCTCAGCTCTGCTTCGGATAAAACATGGGCCGTGCTTCATTCACCCGATGGCTCGGGATATAATGGGCTGGACTCTGCAACTGAACCACTACAGTAGTCCTTGCTCCCCCAGCCGGGAGATAAACCGGCTTAAGGCGGCCATTCTTCCGGTCAGAGCTTGTACTTCCTTCACGCACGTGGGCGACCTCATGTTCTCAATGGCTTCGATTTTCTCCGGGTTTGCCCCAACGCCATGTGGCCCGACCATGTAGCCGAGCACCTTGCCAGCCTTCACGCCGAATACGCATTTTTCTGGATTTAGCTTTATTCGATGCTTATTGAGGTTACAGAAAGTTTCTTCCAAGTCAGCAACGTGACTCGAAGTACTCTTGCTTTTGACAACTATGTCGTCGACATAAACCTCCAAATTTCGACCTACTTGGTCTGTGAAAGTTTTCTGCATGAGGCGCTGAAAGGTTGCTCCCGCATTTCTCAGACCGAAAGACATGGTCGTATAGCAGAAGGTACCGAATGGGGTGATGAAGGAAGTCTTTTCCTCATCTTCGCGCGACAGGCTGATCTGATGATAGCCCGAATAGGCGTCTAGGAAGCTCATGGTCTGTGACCCTGCCGTCGCGTCCACCAATTGGTCTATGCGAGGCAACGGATAGTTGTCTTTTGGGCATGCCGCGTTCAAACCCGTGTGATCGACACACATGCGCCACTTGCCTCCTTTCTTCCTGACCAGAACTGGATTGGCTAGCCACTCGGAGTGCTCGACCTCTCTGATGAAGCCAGCTTTTAGGAGTTTGTCGAGTTCCTCCCGGATGATTGCCTGTTTTTCCGGGGAAAAGCGTCTAAGTTTCTGTCTCACTGGTTTTGTCGGTGAGCGCTAGCTTTGTGCTCGATCACCTCCTAGGGACCCGGGCATGTCGGATGGTTCCCAGGCGAACACATCCGACCTTGCCCGGAGGAAGGTGATGAGCTCGAGTTCCTATTTGGGATCTAAGGAAGATCCCAAATGAACGACCTTGGCCGGTTCCGACTCGTTGAGCGGAACAGCCTTGGTCTCTCCTCCAGGCTGGAGGGCAAGTTTAGGCCGGGAATGCTTCGGCTCTTGGTCAGGGCCGCGAGTGGGTAACTGACCGACCATATTCAACGCTCTTTCATCGCAATTGAGTGCGGACTTGTGGTTCCCTTTGATGGTTATAACTCCGTTCGGTCCGGGAATCTTCAGGCACTGATACGCATGATGCGAGGCGGCCATGAACTTGGCCAAGGCCGGCCTGCCGAGGATGGCGTTGTAGGCCGACTCGAAGTCTACCACCTCGAAGGTGATTAGCTCCGTTCTGAAGTTACTTGGGCCGCCGAAAGTCACGGGCAGGACGACCTGCCCCAGAGGTTTGATCGAGGTGCCCGGGACTATCCCGAAGAAGGGCACGGCTACACTCTTGATTTTGGAACGAGGAATCTGCATCTCATCCAAAACCCTGGCTGAAATAAGGTCCAAAGAGCTCCCGGAGTCTATGAGGACCCGACCGACGACGGTATTGCTGATGGTGGGGTTCACGACCATCGGAAGCCTCTGTGGTTTGGTCATCCCAAGGGGACAATCGTCCTTGGAGAAGGTGAGGGACATCTCAGACCATTTCAGCTGCTGCACCGGAGGCTTACCCTGGGTAACATGGTGCACTTCCCTTGCGGCGTCCTTTAAGTCCCGGCGGGACTTGTAGGCGGAGGAGCCCCCGAAGATGACCGCTATGTGATTCTGTGGTTCTTGGTATTTCATGTCATCCTCACTTTCCTCGGCGGGCTGTTTACCTTTGCCATTTTCACCTGCTCTGGAAGCGTCGGCATGGGACCCCTGCCGTGAAATCGCTTCCAAGCGGTAGGTCCACGTTCGGCAATTCCGTAGGTCGTGCCCGTGCGCCTGGTGAAGCGGACAGTAGAGGTCGCCCCGTTGGTCTGCTTGGTCGCCTCGTTCTCGAGGCCTGTGTGGTTGTCCTCTTCCCCGAGCGTTAAACCCCCGGCGCTGCGGCTGGGTTGCTCGGGGCTGTTGTTGTTCCACCGCGGCAACCATGGCTGGCGAGGGTTGCTTTTTCTTCTTCTTCTTGATCTTCTTGTCCACAGAATTCGAGCCCTTTTTGCTAGCCGAGGTCTCTAGGCCAGGCTGAGGCGGCAGCTTCCCTTCATCCAGCATTTTCTTCCATTGGACGGCTTCATCTGCGTTGGCGTATCGATCGGCCATTCGGAAGAGCTCGTTCGCCGTTAGATCCGGGTGGATCTCCAGGTCCTGCGTGAAGCGCACGTCTCGTATCCCGAACTTGAAAGCTCGGACGACGGCCTCGTCCGATATGTTCGGGATCGAGTTTCGGACCTGGATGAACCTCTGGACGAACTGTCGCAGGGTTTCCCGTCAAATGTATCAAAGCGCTCCAGTCGCGCTCCTTTCCCGGCGGATGTAACGACTGGAAATTTGCTCTGAGCGCGGGCGCCGAGCTGCCCGTGATCGTATGGATCCTTCCTTCGATTGAAGAGCCACGACTGGCGGCTCCGTCCAACCGTCGGCCAGATAATCGCCATCACCACCTCATCGCCTCGTGGCGAGGATGGCGGTAGTATATATTGAGAGAAATTTGTCCGGGTTACGGGTCCCGTTGAATCTTCGATGTGGCCGGGCTTGAATCTGCTCGGCCATGCGACATTCGGAGGGAGCTCGTGAAGGCCTGGCAACCGGCTCGGGGTTTCGCGGTGAAACCCTCGGTCATAGCGGCCTCACGCGGTCTTCCACCCAACGCCCGTCTTGGCCGAGTCGAGAGAAGACCTCATGCGACGGTCGTGCCGACGACCGCTTGGTCGTGGAGCGTTCAGAGCGCTCGTAATCCGGGCGATTATAGAGGTGTCGCTCTGAGGTTGCTCTGGAACTGTTCCGGGGCTTTTCCCGGATCAGGTTACCGGTCTGGGGCGATCTCCGAGCATGGCTCCGAGATTCACCTCTGTGCGAGCGCATGGGGGAGCGTTTGCGATGGTCCCGGGAAACACTCCGGGCATCCCGGTCATGGGGAGGATCCGAGACTTTTAGTTCGGCGGCAAGCCTCTCCAGATCTTTGGCCACGACCTTGCCTACGGCCTCTAGGTCCACTTGCTCGGGAAAACAGCGTAGGTCGCGTACGACCGCCGCCAAGGCCTGCAGCCGTTCTCGTTTCTGGTGAATTGGCGGTGGCGAGCTATGGCGGCGTTCTGTGACGCGATCGAAGGTTCGGTACTCGCGAGAGTTCCTTTCCGCGGAAGCGCGCCTCCCTTTCGCCTGGCGGCGAATGCTCGCGAGGGTCTTTCCCAAAGACGCCTCCAGGTGGAGTCTGGCCGCCCCATAGTGGTCGCGCTTAGCAGCGTCCGAGGACCCTTCCCCGGGCTCGGCACGGCTCCCGGCCATGTTGACTTGACGAGAGCGGGATGAAAGCGATGGGGACATCATTGTATCCCCTTGAGATGCAGTCTCTCGGTCGAGCTCTAGGTCGTCCGGTATGTCCAGGCCATCGTAGAGCCCGTCGCAGTCATCCTCGGGGTCCCCGAGGGTAATGTCTGGGGAATGGAGGTCCTGTCCTCGCATTCCCGTGTCCGGGGAAGGGCTCCCAGACTCAGTGTGACCGATAGGATCGGTCACATTGGCCACACTGTCGCCGGCATAGTACATGTCGTCATCTTCAACGTGGTCAAAAACGCAAAGGTCCCGAGTGTCTCCCGAGTTTGGCATCCTCGAGGATCTTGATCTGTACGGGAATCAAGCTGTCGTCCCCACGAACGGCGCCAGCTGTCGACGATTGGAGAACGGGCTCCCGTCGAGCTTACTTGTTGAATGGGGGATCAACAGAGCCCCGTCGTACGGACCGAGGAGGTCGTTCGAGCGATGCAAGGTCGGGAGAAGAAAGGGGGGACACGGTGTTTATCCTGGTTCGGGCCTCCCTCTGCCGGGATAACAGCCCTACTCCAGTGTATTGTGTTCTATCTCTTCGTCCCCTCCCCTGTTACAGATCTTCAGGGGGGTTTAAATAATACGACTATAGGTACAAAGAAGGCAACTACCTCCTGGGATCACACTATGTATCCATATCCGTGACCCGCCGTCCTTGATTCGTGCGCTGTTTGAATTTCGGGTATGATCTCCCTTGATCTTCGGCTGATTGGTTGTCTCCTTCCTTCCTCGTAGCGTTCGCCGGTCCCTCCGACCAAACACCTGAGTAGGTCGTGGTCTCTACGAGCATGCTTGCTCGTGGGGGGGGTGTTTGGTACTTCTGCGAGTAAAGGTGCGGACGCGTATGCTCGGAGGAGAAGGAGGGATGCTCGTTTCATTCTCCCGAGCATCTTCTTTTAGTATTGCCTGGTCGGTGGGCTTAGCTTTTCACGGGGGTACTGTGGTCTTTTGCCAGATAGCCAATCCCCGACACAAACGTTCTAGATAAAAACCGCTTGTGATAGATAATATCACGGATGGTTCTACATAGAATCGTCTGTGATACACAATTATCACATACGGTTTTTATATAGATGATAGTACTGTCTGTACTCTCTATATAGGAATTCTACTTATGAAACCAAGTGAACTACTTATATTTACCGTCCATGGCTCTCTGTAATTACAGTTGGCAACACCGCATTTGAGTCAATAAATTAACACGACAGTTTTGTTTTCGTACGTTTTAAGATTTTTAAGAAAACGTATCCGGAAAACATCAATTTTGTTGATATCAGATGGGATATGATATTCGTGATTTTTCTACCAGCTATTGCAACGTTGAGTATTCCTTGCATTACGACATATAAGCCGTACAACACAGCTGTTAGTTCTGTTTATAGAATATGTTTAATGATTGATGTTTCACACTACAAAAATAAGCTTGTGACAATTTAGTAGGAGTACTAGAGAAAATCTTTTTAATTTCACCAGAACTGTTAACTGTTCGTAAAAGTGTACTTCTACATGTTTATCATGGTGCTTCACATTAAAGAAAATACAGGAAACTTGTGACCATGTGTAGTACTACTACTGAACATCTCATTAATTCTGTCATAAATTTTGCTTCCTAAATAAAAAATGATCTTACAATGTTCCCTGCTGCATTGAAGAAATACCGGTACTCAATCCAATGATTTACTCCATCTATTATTTTTTATTTGCTGTCTACACACAGTGTTCTACGAAAAAGACAAATTCAAATAGTGCTTTGCACTGTTTAGTATTATTTATATCACTTCTTGTCAATTTCATATCTTTCAAATGCCATTTAGTTTCTTCTTCAAATTTCATAGGGTTGTAAAAGCTCATTTCTCTTACGTATGGTAATTTTTTTTGATAATTTTTCAAGATCTGTACATATAGTTTTCACGGAGTTTACACAATAAAGATGGTATACACTGTGTGTGCATATACCTTCTACTCCCTAGTTTAGTTAGTCCCACCTCTCATATACCACCGAAACAAATTTGAAATACTTATTTATTACTTTGGGTATATTTAAATACTAATTACAAGATACTCGATGTGAACCACAGAAAAAATTATAAGGGAGTCTACAGTTTTTAATGTATTTTGTAAATACCTTCATATACACACTAAAAAGTAGTATGTCTAAAAAATATGACACATACCAACTAATTAATCTTATATATTTGTATACTACATGTACATATCATCTGTTACGCAAGATACTCTATACTAGGGATGACAATCTTACTCGATTACCCATGTACCCGCGGGTAAAAACCCTAATAGAAGTGGGTATGTTCCTCTTTTGTTGCCTGAGGGTATGTTTATGGCAGGTAAACTTTACCCGATGGGTAAATGGGTATGGGTATGGGAGAGCTCCACCCGTACCCGTTCCGCCCGATTACTCGCCACCTTCTACTGACAAGTGGGCCACAATAGACATCTAGTTGGCCCCTTGATCCCCAATTTGTGGTACCTTATATTAGCAATTTGTGATTGGTGATCTCGTGATGGGCGATTTATAATGTGTGTGATGATTGATGAATTGTTTCTATTTTAATTATCGAACTTGAGCATGTGTAATGACTAATGAGCTATTTTCATTTTAATCCGTGCGTCATTTGTCTGCATGTATTATTTTAATTCTTATCCCTATGTGCATTTAAAATTTTGAATCATTGATAATAATTCTTCAATCCATAGAATGTAGCTGATTCCCACAATTTCATCAAAAAAAATTGTATCGGTACCATTGCTCATTAGTTCCTAGTGCTCTTTGGTTGGAAGGATTATTGATGGTCGCGGGTAAACGGGTATACCCGCGGGTAATGGGTACCGGTGTGCGATGGGCATGGGCGAGATTCTTTACCCGCCACCCTTTGTGGGTATACCCGCAAGGGAGATTTTGTCTGGCGGACATGGATACGGACGAGCACTATCTGTATCCGCTGCACCCGATTGCCATCCCTACTCTATACGTTATGAGATACAATATAGAGAGTAATTACTCCCAAAAATAGGAAGAAGACTTCCTATATCTCCTGTTGTGACCCTCACATAATATCTCTTTCTTTTCTATATCGATGCTTTTAGTTTAGGAAGGGAAGCTTTTTTAGCCTCCTAACACAATTATTTTTTAAATCTAGCCTTCACGTGAATTTTTTTTACAAAAATAGTACCCTCCTCAACTGTGAAAAGAACAACAAGTGACATATATCCGTGTACCGCAACAGAACGGGAGACCACGGTTAGAAGGTGCTAAGGAGCCGGGGCATAGCAGCAGGACAGCACTATTGAGCCTGGGTGCTTGGCAGCCAGAATTAGGATTCCATTTGTATTTGGGTTTATATCGAATCCTCGATTGTTGTGATAGAGAAATTGTGAATTTGTGATGGTCTGCACCGATCCAGAAGGTCCATAATGAGATGCTTATTCAGTTTCGATGCTTATTCAGTTTCATGGTCAATGGTGCATTCTAGAAAATTTTTTTCTTTTTTAAACCCTTGTGAACAATTATTTTTTTATATATAATACCTTCTGAAAGCATTTACAGATTTAGCTCTTCATAAGTCACTTCCCGCACTCAGCAGGTTGACTGCCGCGTCGAGATTCCTGCCGAGCTCCTCTTCCTCGGCAAGAATTAAATCCACTAATTAATCACTAATTTTAATCTATAATTAATCAAATTTACAATCCTTCCGAGCCAACTAGGCTCCGTACCTAGCTACCAATTCCTACCGAGCTCTCCTTGCTCAGCAGGTTCCAGTCGAGTTCCCCTAGCACGGCAGGCGACTTTGTGTTGCTTGGTGCGCCTTTCGAACTCATTAAGGGGGCCATTGTTCGATGTTTATACTTGTAACATCCCAATCTGTACAAGAGTCGATCTCGACAGTGGAGGCGTGATCGGACGGCTTGGTGCGCGGAGAATCGCATGGCGTGGATGGATTGACCGTGAAGGGCGACGAGGTGACGTGGGAGCGCCCAGAGCTCATGTATTCCACACCCCATAAGGATAGGTATTATTAGTAGGTTGCTAGTATAATGCCAACGTGAATTGGTTAGATCCTGCTTAGTTGCTTAGTCATGCCACAAGTCACTGATATCTTTTGGAAGTTCAAATATGAACTTGACTAATGGTTTATGAAAAATCTTTTGAAAAAGGGTGTGTCATGTATTGTCATATAGTGGTGTTAAGTTGTTGATGGTGTATGTTGTACGAAAATCAATTGGTGTGGTAAATGATTTATACCGAAACAAATGGAAAGAGACTGTGAGACATTGAGTTGGTATGATGATGTTTGAATGAAAGTGGTTGGATTGGTGAAATTATGTGATGGAAAATGGTTAATGTGTATAATTAAAAGTCTTGCCTTGGTCAGTTAATGGTTTAACCTTGCAAGCCATTGAACTTGATTTATCATATAACCATATGTCTGTTATGGGCAAGATCTAACTCAATAAGTTACAAGTCTTGACATGTGATGCCTCAGACGGTAGACTAAGTTGTGTGCGGTGTCTGGGAAAGATGTGTCACTGTAGCCACACATCTCGAATAAGTATTGTTCCTAGTCCAACGATAAGTCCCTCATATTCTTTTGCTCTGTGTGCGGGAGAAATAGTGAGATCAGGCTTATCGGGAGGGTTAATATCACTACTACAGAATCACAATCGGTTCTAGCTCACAACCGATTGTGATGTGCTTGGGATAGTCCAGTCAAAGTGCAATTTGGGTGTGAGTGGGTTCCAATTTCAAAATAATTTTGCTGGGAAATTATATTTATATTTATACACACCGTTGTGCTCACTAGTACTCATCTCCACTTGCACCTCTCCCGCTCTTGCTCTACCTCTCACTAGCACGGTATATATATATATATATATATATATATATATATATATATATATATATATATATATGGGGAGAGAGAGAGAGAGTGGAGCCGAGGTGAAGGCAGTCATGCAATGGCATTAAAGGATTACTTCATGAGAGGTGTGGATCTTAGTTTTTGCATTTCTTGGTTTTGAAAGAAATCGCTGCATGGAGCACTTCCGTAGGAATTTATGCAAGTTTCAACTTTAGGCTGCAGGAAGTTTTCATGAAGAACAGGTGTGTATTGGTGAGGAACTTCATACACATAGTTTAAAAACTCTTTACTTTATTTCTTTTTGCACTGGTGAGGAACTTCTGGAAGAACATGTGTATACTTTGATGTATTATGATTTCTTCTAATCCAAATTAACTTGATTTCCTTATTTGCCCATTATATCATGTACTAATTTCTAAATCATTTCCAGATTCATGGTTATGGCAAATGGGCATGGCTGCAAAGTCGAGGAGATGGTGTAGACTAAGTACAATGCGGACATGGAGATTGGATTCATCACTAGCTCTATAAAATATTGTCAAGTATATTCCATAATTAAACACATGCTCAATATTTTGTCAAGTGTATCATTGTATTTTAATTAGATGAATGGGTAGATGGATGCATGTATACTAACTGTTAAGTATGTTTGAGTTCTATATTGTAAATGAATGTGATATGTGTATTGTAAAGTGTTTATATTCTATATATTGTGAATGTCATATGCATATTGTAAACCAGTCAATAATAGTGAAATGGGGTCATCACAATCGATTCTAAGCTAGAATCGATTATGATGAGGGGCACATCATCACAGGAACCGACTGTGATGTGCCCCTCATCATAGTCGGTTCTAACAAAGAACCAACTGTGCTGAGCCCCTTATCACAGTCGGTTCTAACAAAGGGGGTCATCACAATTGGTTCTAAGGTAGAACCAATTGTGATGTGCTCGGGATGGTCCCGCCAAAGTGAAATTGGGGTGCAAGCGGGTTCTAATTTTAAATAATTTTACTGGAAAAGTCACTCCACATATTCCCTATATATTTATACACACCCTTATGCTCATTAGTACTCATCTCCTCTACTTGCTCCTCTCCCTCTCCTGCTCTCCCTCTCACTTGCACTTTAGATAGATAGATAAAGAGAGGGAGAGAGAGGAGCCGAGGTGAAGGCAGTCAGGCAATGGGATGGAAAGATTACATCATGGGAGGTGTGGATCTTTCTTTTTGCATTTCTTGGTTTTGAAAGAAATCGTTGTATGGAGCACTTCTGTAGTAATTTATGCACATTTTTACTTTAGGTTGCAGGAAGGTTTCTTGAAGAACAGGTGTGTACTAGTATGGAATTTAAGGAAGAATATGTGTGTACTTTCAAGTTTTGTTATTTTTTCTTTTTCAAATTAAATTTATTTCCTTATTTTCCATTATATCATGTAGTAATTTCCCAATCATTTTCAGATCCATGGTAATGGCAAATGGGCATGGCTGCAAAAGACGAGGTAGTGGTGTAGACCATGTACAATGCGGACATAGAGTTTGGATTCATCACTAGCTCTATAAAATGTTTCAAGTATATTCCATAAACGCGTGCACAATATTTTGTCAAGTGTATCACTGTCTTTTAATTGGATGAATGGGCAGATGGATGTATGTGTACTGTCTGTTAAGTATGTATGTGTTCTATATTGTAAACGAATGTGATATGTGTATTATAAAGTGTTTGTGTTCTATATATATATTGTGAATGTGATATGTATAATGTAAACAAATCAACAATAGTGAAATGGGGTCATCACAATCGGTTCTTTTCTAGAACCGATCGACTGTGATGAGGGGGTCATCACAATCGGTTCTTTGCTAGAAACGACTGTGTTGACGGTGTCATCACAATCGGTTCCTACCCAGAACCGATTGTGATTACTAATTATCACTATTGTGCGAGAATCGACTATGATAGAGCCTCCTCATTACTGTCTAAAGACTGTGTCGCCATCAAAACCGACTGTGATGACAAAAAGGAACTGATTGTGATGTATATTCCTGTAGTAGTGTATTCAGGTAGAGTTTCAAAAGGTTTTGTTATTATTTTCTTAGCCACATGTCGATGGGTACGTGTCATTGCATCGTATTATAAGTTTGATCATATCTTATGGGTAAAATGTGTAACCTATAGAGAGTGTCAAATCTATTCGAGTAGCCGTGCCCTCGGTATAGGACATTGCTCGAAAATTTCAGTCAAAGATTAGATTTTATGAAATAAAACTTGGGAAAGGAAGTTGTATGCCAATAGAAATAATGGAATTTGGTTTAGACTGTGTGCCAGTTTACTTTCATAAATATCTAAGAAATTTATTATTATTATTATTTGTTTTACTATCATTTAAATCTATTTATTGTATTCAACTGAAAATGTTGTTTTACTGCAAAATAGTCATGAAAGCCATTCTTTTATAATAAACCTTGCATGTAGTTATAATATACTTTCATTATGTGCACAACTTATTGAGTGCTTTATGCACTCACCCTCGCCACAATAAATCCATCAGTTGAAGCGGGGTCTGCAAATGTTTTTGTAATTCTATGAAGAGACGAGTGTTTAGGAGTCGAACATTGTCATATGCCTGTGGTATGTTGATGGAACTCATCGAGTTTTCTGTTTCGCTGCTATTTACTCCTAGTTAAAATTCTGTGAAGGTCTTTTCAACTATCTTTTATTTAATAAATATAGTATTTATTATGTTCCAATGAATATGATTATGATGTTACATATATGTTGCTACTATATATACTAGCGTGATTCTATAGTAGTGCTTATACACAGATAGTTCGAATTTGCATATTCGAGTCTCGATAATACTGTGCATGGCATGTAACACGAGTTGGTGATACTTTTCATAGTGATTAGTTGATTGATTAGTACAAGTGGCAATGGAGTTCCAGAGCTCTGTGAACATGCAGGGCTATTTGGTTTGCTTTCAATGGTTACCAATTTTTGTCTTACTAAATTTTGGTAGTGTTGACCAAATTTGGCAAGCATTTGGTTTGCAACCAAACTTTGGTAAGATTACCTTCTCCTTTCTCTAGTTCATTTTATTGCCAATCTTTGTCCAGAACATTGGCTACCAATTTGGTGACCAAATTTAAGCATGCTAATTTTTGGTAAAGTTTGGTTTAGCAAATTTGTGATCAAACCAACCAGCCCTGTATGCTTTGCATCAGGTGAGCACAGTAAGGCCCTGTTTGGGAGGGCTGCGCTTCAACTGTGCTTCAGCTTTGGGCCTAAAGCCCCCCCAAATAACCCAGCTGCAAAGCGGCTGCACAGCTAAGCCACAGTTGAAGCACCCCTAAAAGCCACAGCTGGTAGGGAGGTGCTTTTCAGCTGTGGCTTCGCTCGACCGTCTCCCCGCTCGCTCTGTGTCCCTCCTCATCCCGTTGTATCCCCTCCCAGTCGCTTCCTTGATTCCCTCTGGCTCGGGCACCACAACTCCCTCCTCACTCGGGCCCACTCGGTTGCCTCCCAAAAGCTACAGCTGCAGCAGCTAGTTTGCCAAATGACATATCAAGAAAAGCCACAGCCGCCAGCTACAGCGGCTTTACAGCCCAGCAAGCCAAAAGCAGCTTTTCAGCCCAGCCGCAGCCTCCCCGAACAGGCCCTAAGACTGTTGCCGTTGACATCGGGCTCGGCAAGTGTTGCACCTCTCCTATCTCGGTCAGCTGAGGTGTCATGGTACATAAATGCGAAAGATTTTATGTGTCACTTATCATTGTGTCTACGGTAAAGAAGAAGGTTATTTTTATAATTTTATTTGTGGGGAGCCGGGATTTTAAAATAGAAATGTTGAACAAAAGAGGTTCCATCGCGATTGAGGAACGAGCGCCGGTGTCTGTATATTTGGCTGGGATGATTATTGATGGCAGAAAGGAGGGCCCAATTACAACTGGAGCCGAAAAGGAGGCACATATCTCCAATCAGTTAGATGCCGCAATACCAGCAGAAAATTTCGCGGTGGATAGCCAAAGCTAGAAGCCGGCTACCTTCATTTATCCATTTTGTCACGGCTCAATAGGACCGGGCAAGGGGATCGATGAGTGCAATTTTGTTGAAGGAAAAAACTTGGAAACTGAACAAGCCACGCCGCGGATCAGGAGGTGGGCGAGCCTTTTTAGGCCGGTCCGAGACACGGTGGTCTAGCCCGATCCAAAACCGAGCATGACACGGGGGTGGGTCGTGCCGTGCCAGCACGACACTGTAGCATGGGCCGTGCTGGGCCTAAGACCAGGGCACAATGGGTGGCACAGCCCGGCACGACTGTTTGGGCCGAGCCCATGCCGGCACGGCACGGCAGAGGCACGTGCACGCCGGCCACAGCAGGGAAGTAGGAGAGAGGAGCAGAGCCACGTGGGGGTTATTTGTGCCGTGTCGCTGCCGTTGCCAAGCTCGCCTCGGCCCCTCCACCGCTCGCTCCCGATGTTGTGACCCGCACGCATGCTTCTGACATCGTGTCGACGCGCCTCCTCGCCCGTGGCCCGCATGGCTCGTGCCGCCTTGGCCGTTGTGGGCCCCGTGGCCGCTCGGCTCCCGCGACCGTCGTGTCCCCGCTCACCCATGATCTTTTTGGAGAGAAAAAGTACTATTGGGCTTTCTACAGATGATCATCTCTCGTTCTCTCGTCGGCCAATGAGCGAGAGAGAGGGAGGCAACAAGCGAGAGAAATATTGAGAGAGACGGTCGAGAAGGAGGGAGAGAGCCGAGAGAGGGAGCAACGGACAAGAGAGATTGAGAGAGATGGACGAGAGAGAGAGAGAGAGAGAGAGAGAGAGAGAGATGTGAGAGATGTGAGAGGGAGCAACGGGCGAGAGAGAATTGAAAGAGATTGAGTATCGTGTGTCTGCATCTTCTTTCCTCTCGTCGCAGCAATGTAAATGGGCCGGTTGATTGCAAGAGTAGTAGATACTAGCGTCCAGGGCACGCGGGCGATAATGGCTAGAACGTCGACGCGCACGAGCAGGAGCCGACCGCAAATATGGCGACGAAGAGGACACAGACGCAAATACGATGACGTGGCATAGCCCAGGGCTCGCGGTTTTGTTCCCCTATAGGTAATGTAATATTTAATTATCTCGAAGCGTGTGGTTTGATAATGGAGTAGCACCGCTGACTAGCGGGTTCCTTTTTTTGCGAGGGTTATTGGTTCCAGTTTGACAGTGCCCGTCGGCAACTAGCTAAGGGACAGAGTTATCGATCTCAAATTAACGATGGTAGGTGGTGAACGAAGATACAGTGATTTCACTTCTCTGGCTACTCCAGTTAACTACTGCCGTCGCTTGCGCCATACTCCATACGGAACAATATGTATAGTACTAGGTTAGGGTAGATCACTGTTTTTGGCTACTCCGGTCAACTACTGCCGTCGCTTGCGCCATACTCCAATAGGTATAGTACTAGGTTAGGTTAGATCGCTGTTGTGGAAAACGGTCGACTCAACGGAATAGTCACGAATAGTTTAATTAGAGTGTAATTAACGTAGTTAAATGATTAATTAACCATATAATCCTATTAATCGATTATTTTCTGATTAATCTTCCGTTTTTCCCGTTTAATCACAAAAATAGCTTATTTTTATTCACTAAGTACGGTAAATTAGTTTATAATATTGTATCATAGTGTTCATAGTATGTACCTTTTAGATGAATTATAAACAATGAAATGTAAAACATGTTTTGTAGAGTGATAAGTTACAATAACTTTGGGGAACTAAACTATTTCTCATTAATTATAAATATACATAAATACTGTAACACCCCGGCATTTAATATGCCTGAATGCTATCAAACATAAGCTAAACAACATCTAAATACCACAATTAAACATAAATTCCAGCAAAGGCGCACATGCTAAAAACTGAGATTTCGGCAGCATCTCCTTTGTTTTAACATGAATTGAAGGAGCAACAACAGTATAGCAATATAAGGCAATATAAGAGACAGCTAAAACAGCAATAATTAAAGACTTAACTACAATATAAGTCTATTATCAAGCACTTAATGTCTCCAGAGTCAAACGAACAATAAAACTCTCATAAAGCAAAGCTAAACCTTAAAGCAATAATCATCACACGCAGTTTATTATCAAAACTAATTGAATGGCTTGTGGAATCAAAATGGGTGAAGCTACGTGCGGACGTGTGACTATTTCCCTTCCCCGCATGCCGTTCTCATGGTACCTAAAACAACAAGAAAACACAAGCGTGAGTTCAAAACTCAGCAAGCATATTGCAATGGTACAACAAGAACAATTACATAGCAATAATATCTCACATCATGTAAACCATCTCATTCATGGTCACATATCATCATCATCATCAATATGTATGCAGTGCAATGCGATGCTCATGTCTCCTTGGAAACTCATACCGGTATGGTTGAGTACACACCCGTCGGTGTGCACCCTCTCCCCCCTTCCATCCCGAAGATGGAGGGTGCCTACTCCTCGCTTCCGTTCACCGCGGTGAATGGAATCACGATGTAGGACTTACTCTTTGGCTCTCCGGATTAGTCATAACTTTCTCACCGACCTTCCCCGGATTAGTTATGACTTTCTCACCGCCCGGGCCATGTAACATGCCATGTATGCAAATATGCCAACATCATAATAAACTTGTACATTTAACACATGGCATCATAGCATACTCATCATATCATAGGAAATCATTAAAGCATGGCAAGTGATCATGTCATATAATCAAGTTCATCTAGTCTCAACTAGCAATCCTACAAACTGCTATCCATTACAATACACTTGCCTCAACCACGGGCAACGGATTGGCGGGAAGTAGAAGGCACTCCCGGGGTCGCACCACCTGCACATAGGTACCACACACTGACAATCATGTCCACAAAACAGTACGCAAACCCTCATCTACCCCGACATTGCCAACTACTCGCAATACTCAAAAACAGAGGTTCTGTCCCGCCGGGACAGCAGCCTTCCAAAAGGTATAACTCAAGTTCTAAGACTCCGAATCAATTAAACGAGTACATCCTCGCGTAGCTTAGGAAATTTCCTAACTTTTTATAAGTATAAGGAAAGACTGATTCGGACTCTAAAGTTGTTTAATCTACAAAATACCGAGATCTGTTGCAATCACATCACAGATTTTAACACGCTCGGTAAAACAGCCATAACTTTCAAACGGCTGAGCCGAATTTAAATTTTTTTATACCCACTGAAAGGTATTGAAATTACCTACAACTTCTTCAACATCCGTACGACCAAATTCCAACTCTAAATTGGCGAAAAACCAAACCCTAGGTCGACTGCTCATGCTGCCCGAAACAGAGAACGTGACCAACTCAAGAATCCATCTAATCTAATCAAATCCAGCACCACCAATTGATCTAAAAACTTGATAATCATCCTTAGAACAGTACCTAGCCCAACCCCAAGGAGTCCCATGGCCATACCTTCGCCCGACGCACGAAAACCCAATAGATCTCCTCGCTCCTCGCTCCTCGCTCCAACGGATGGATATTCGAGATGCAAGGGTGGGGAGGCTACCCTAGGGAAGCAAGGGGTGGAGGAGAGGTGGTGGAGAGGTGGGGAGGCAAGGGGGGCAAAGGGGAGGGGCGCACGGCCAAAGGGGGAGGGGGTGCGGCTAGGGCAAGGGGGGTGCTTGTGGGCGCCCAAGGGGAGAGGTGGGGCGCATAAGGGGCAGGGGGAGCCCCTTTTACCAGCCCCGACCAGGTTTCCTAGTCCTAAATGGACTCATACTCCTTCCCACCAAAGCCCACAACCCCTTCTCTTGGGCCCAAACTCCCCCGGAAAGGCCCAAAACCCCGGAAACGGTCCGGAAACGCGATTAAACCTCATAGCGTATGGTTTTAACCTTAATCCCATATTTTATAATGTTTTTGACCTTAACATCCACATTATATAAGGTTACGACACTCCGTGGTGTCACATTCTCCAATTTCACCTTTTACGATGTCTCGACATCCCGTAGTGTCACAAATATATTAATAAGAACGCATAATCATCCGTTAAATTCCGATTAATCGGTCGTATTGCGATTAATTGCTTAGCGGTACTACATCTGTCTGTTAAACACATACCATTTTTTTCATAACAATGGGTTAGATTAATCCTACATGAACTAGTATTGGAAAGGAATTAAGAAATTCCTAACTGCAATGTCATGTCAACAAAAAGTTATAAATGTGTAGGACATGTTCTGATATACTTTTTTTTAAATAATATATTTTTGAAATAATTTTACAAAAATAATAAGCTAAAAAGAAAAATTACATAAGTACAACTCTGTCGCCATTTGAAATGGCGCTGTGAGGAGCCGCCCAGACCGTCCTCGGGCTATTTGAAGACTCGGTCGACCCCATCGGGTTTGGAGGCTAACAACGGATCGCCGATGGCGCTCGCAATGTTAGCACCCAAGCCCAATTGAGACAACAGTGAGACCCTTCGAATAACTCGAAAATAATCCCGGTATTCTCCGGTATGCGACCCGAAGCTCGCACAGGATCGTCCCGCATACCGGTTTCCATCGCCATATCAACTCAATTTGCATAAAGGGGGCAACGAACTCAAAACCCCACAACCGGACACGCAACGCGGAAGCACAACAAGACGACTAAAAACCAAAGCACAAAGACAAACCCGACAACCAACAATGGCAAGAACTCACTACAACAGACTCTAACCCGTAAAACAGACAAAACTAAGATCCTACCAAAACTCAGGATTTCTACAAAATTTCGGCATGATGCCTCTAGAAGTGAGGACATCCACTCAGCAGACAGAAAAGCAATTAACATAGCATAATAATTGACATGGATACGAGCAACATACAAGCATGATACGAGCACCAAAATACAGTAAGGTTCAACAACAGAAGTAGCCAAGTATACAAGCCTAGACATAACATAGCTTAAGGCTAACTATACAACAAAAGAACGCACAACCACCAGATTAAACCAAAAGTAAGACATCTCCGGAAGTGTCCTGCCCCTGAACACTTCCGGGCATGTGCAATGTCGCAAGTAGCCTCTACTCGGTGCTCCACCCGGACACCGAGAGGCAGTAAGGACAGAACTCGCATCCATCCTGATCCTCACCTGAAAACCACAAAGCAGAAGCATGAGTACAGAAGGTACTTGCAAGACTTACCCGTGGTCCATATATGACCGACTCGAAAGAATATGCATTTGGATGTAGCAAGGAGTAAGCTTAATGTAAAAAGTGCGGAAAAGCTTAACTTTGTTGCATAGTTACATTCCACTACTCAATTCACAGGTTTTATAGCATTTATGGACATCACCTATTGTCGGGACCCGAATTTGCAAATCCGGACCCTCTGTGTATTCAGCACTAGTCCAGGAACGCGCTAGTGTACACAGTCTCAACATTGGTAAATATCACAATCATACTCAACGAAATAATAAGGTACCTTTAATAGTTAACCAAACAGGTTGCTCGACCTTAGGGTCAAGTTACAAATATACGCCACGCAGGGCGAAAACTTAATAAGAGAGAAATAACGGCAGCGAAAAATAAGATAACTTCGTGGCGCCATCCAAAGATACCACAGTAACTGACTGGGCTCGCTCCCTAGTTAGTCGGTTCTTCTGGGAGCTCCTCCTCCAAAGCTGGTGTAGACTCCTCTTCAACTGGTGTTGTATTGTGGCAAGGGTGAGTACTTGGTACTCAGCAAGTCATGCACAGAATGCAACTAATATACTACATGCATGGCTTAGTACAAAGGAATAGCTCAGGGTATAATTGCAGTAAAACAGCATTTGACAAGTAGCATAAGTAGATTCGAAAGCAGTAGAAACATGTTCAAGAGCAATAACTTTTCCAAAGAATTAAATAAACATCTTTCCCAATTCTAATCCACATTTCCATCAACATCATTATTAAACCAAACGGACCCTCCAAGTCCAAGTTATTTTCAAGAAGGTCTAACCCTTGATCAGTAATTCCCAGCGATGTCCAAGATCATGCGGACACGGCTATTCGAATAGATTTTACATTCTGCAGATGTTATGCACTTTACCCACAAGATACAACCAAACACCACAAAGGTGAGTGTCCGTAATGTAGTCTTTCGTAAACTTCTAACAAAGATAAGTGGTCCTCCCGGTGATTGCACACTAACCCTTCCCTTAGCGAAGGCGAAGTTTAGGCCAATCCACCGTTAGATGGGTACTGGCCGTAGCCCCAGACGCCTCTCGCATAACTACACAAAAGGTGTAGTTGACATCCTGAGGTCCCACAGGTACGTTATTAGCAACTTAATCAACTAGGTCCGTCCCATTACAAACATGTGGTTGCACGATTGACTCAGTTCAAAGGCTTGCAAGGTTAAGTCCTTAGGGTGACCAGGGTAAGACTACCCGAAGAACCAAAACAACGTTCCCGGTGCCACAACTGGCCCACCCGATCATTCTTGCCACATGCCCCGGTCAAAATCTATTTAGCAAACCCCTAGTTGATTACCATGCACCACGTGCCATCAACAACACAACACATGATACCTTTCCAAAACAGGTTCAATATATCATTAAGTCAATATTAACATTTGATTGTCCAAAATCATGTCAAGAGCACGTAGCAGGTCTAAGCAATATACTACAATGATCTAAATTCCCATGTTGGCAATTTAATAATGTCCAACTATTTAAACCTCAACTAGGGTGATAAGGGGTCATGGCACATATTTAATTAACCAAGGTGTCATACAGCAATTTGGCACTTATCTAATTTCCCGTAATTAAATAAAGCATTTTCTAATTGAAAGTGCATCTAGGCCCCTTAATTTGGTTTTGAGTGATTAATGACAAACGATTAAAGAATCTAACGTGTTTAACCAGTCCATGAACAGGTGAAAGGTTCGAAAAGAGATCATCTATAGCCATCGGGTACCCTCAAATTTTATAGAGTAAGAAAAACGGCATCTGCGATTGTAATTTCCATTTGTTGAGTCATAGGTTTGCCGTACTATTAAGAGGGGTGCATTGGTGTTGGTCTAGAGATGGTCACATTGATCAGATGAATGTTGTTTAGCCTCTCAAAGCGTGCTTCAGTGTCCACACTCGCTTCGGAATGGAGTTGTTTTCTAGTTCCTATCGGATGTCCCGATGTCAGTTCGGACATTCTGATTGTTCAGACATTCCGAAGTGTAGCTGTGCTTTAGTCCGTTGTGTGTTACTAGGTTCGGACATTCCGATGTGTGGTCATCGGATGTTCCGATGCTTGTTGGTTTTTGGTTTGGGAGCTCTCTGTTCGCTTTGGATGTTCCGATATTGGATATCGGAAGGTCCGATCTGTGCTGTCTTGTAAAGGGTGCTCTCTGTCGTTTTCGGACTGTCCAAAGTTCTCACTTCGGAAGTTCCGAAGTAGTTGTTTTCCAGTTTGGGCGCTCTCTGTTTGTTTCGGATGTTCCGATATCTCAATCGGACATTCCGATGTGGACTTAGTTTGTTTAGTTGGGTTCCCTCTCAAAGTGTCATCGGATGTTCTGAAGTGAGATCGGACATTCCGATGCACATTGTTCTCGACCGTTGGAAGCTTTCCAAGTCTGGTAGTTTGCACACATCGGATGTTCCGAAGTTTGTATCGGACATTCCGATGTGAAAGAATCTTGAGGGTAACGGCTAGTTTTGATCCAAAACTATAAATACCTCCCTCCCCCTCCTTTGGAGGGTTACACACTTACTTGGGCTGAACTCTTGAGTTTATTGAGCACTTTCTAGAGCAATCTTGAGCCATCCTCCTCCTTGATCTTAGGGATCATCTAGTGAGTGAGGTTTTGTTAAGTGTGGTTGTAAGATTAGAGCAAAGCTTTCATTCATCTTGAGCAAATAGAGAACCACTCCAAGATCAAGAATCAAGTGCATTCATTTCTCTTCGAGGTTGAAGGACTCCTAGATGGCTAGGCGTCGCTCACGAGCTCCCGACGATTGTGGGACGCCGTGAGAAGTTTGTGAAGGCCGGCTCCGCCTCCGTAAGGAAAGGATCCAATAGTGGAACCAAGCCTCAAGTGCGACCGAGGTTTGGGAGGAAAGGGTTGGAAGAGACCCGGCTCTTTGGAGCCTCCTCAACGGAGATATAGGATTCCCTCAAGAATCCGAACTCCAGGATCAAATATTTGTCTCTCTACTTGATTCACTTTTGCTCATTGTACCTGCTATTTTCTTTTCCTTACTGCTACTAAGTTCTTGGATTACTCTTGTCTCTTGTTGAACTCAGTAGGAGGTCCTCCTTTTAAAGGTCTATCGGACATTCCGAACAAATATCGGAAGTTCCGATTTAGTCGGAAGTTACAATATTATATCGGAAGTTCCGATACTCTTTCCGCTGCAACAAATTTAGTTTTAATTTTTTAAATCGCCTATTCACCCCCCCCCTCTAGGCATTGTTAACCTCTTCTCACTAATTAACTAGCATGCAAAAATTTAAACCAAAATAATTTGAAAATGGGATCAACATGGTCAAAGCATAACTTGCCTTCAAAGAGTACTTGTTCTTGGTCCTGAACTGGCTCCTGGGTCAACACTTCACCTTCGAAGCCTTCGGGCACTTCAACGTTTACTCGTAAAGCGCGCAAATAGCAATAAATAAATAAACAGTTGACAAAAATTATCCAAAATTTCAAATAAAGTTCATAAACAAAGAGAGCATAATTTTATGAATTTTTAGAAACTGGAATCGTCCAATTCGGAGTTTAAATGCAAAAGTTATAACCGTTTAAAGTTAAAAGGAAACATTAATTAAATATAAACAGAGAAATATTCATAATCAAGAATTAATTAAAATTCATATTTGAGTAGGTCTCATTTTTATGAAAATTTAGAAATTTGAATCACTCAAATCGGAGTTGAAACGCAAAAGTTATACGCGTTTCAAGTTTGAATCCATTTTTGAAATCAATAAACCGAATTAATTAAATAAATCCATTTTCGGAAAAAGGCTGAACCAGAGGGGCCCACATGTCAGAGACACGAGCCGTGGACTGGGTCCACGGTGGACCAAGCCAAACCGTGCGCAGGGTCCATGGACCCGAGGCGACGTGGCGGCCTCTGATTGGTTCACGTGTCATGCTGACGCAATAAATTAATTTCCGAAAAAGAAAATGATTTATTAATTCGAATTATTGATTTCAAAAATGGATCCAAACTTCAAACGCTTATAACTTTTGCGTTTCAACTCCGAGTTGAGTGATTCAGATTTCTAAATTTTCATAAAAATGAGACCTACTCAAATATGAATTTTAATTAATTTTTTATTATGAATATTTCTCTGTTTATATTTAATTAATGTTTTCTTTAAACTTTAAACGGTTATAACTTTTGCATTTAAACTCTGAATTTGACAATTCCAGTTTCTAAAAATTCATAAAATTATTCTCTCTCTATTTATGAACTTTATTTGGATGTTTGGACAATTTTTGTCTACTGTTTAGTTATTTATTGCTATTTGCACGCTTTACGAGTAGACGTTGAAGTGCCCGAAGGCTTCGAAGGTGAAGTGTTGACCCAGGAGCCAGCTCAGGACTAAGAACAAGTACTTTTTGAAGGCAAGTTGTGCTTTGACCATGTTGATCCCATTTTCAAATTAATTTGGTTTAAATTATTGCATGCTAGTTTGATTAGAAAATGCTTTACTTAATTATGGGAAATTAGATAAATGCCAAATTGCTGTATGACACCTTGGTTAATTAAATATGTGCCATGACCCCCTTGTCACCCTAGTTGTGGATTACTAGTTGGACATTATTAAATTGCCAACATGGGTATTTAGACCGACATAGTATGCTTATGCTTGCCACGTGAAATGCTTTGGACAATCAAATGCTAATATTGACTTAATGAGATACTGCACCTGCTTTGAAAGAAGTATCATGTGTTATGATTGTTGATGGCACGTGGTGCATGGTAATCAACTGGGGGTTTGATAAATAGATTTCGACCGGGGCATGTGGCAAGAATGATCAGGTGGGCCAGTTGTGGCACCGGGAACGTTGTTTTGGTTCTTCGGGTAGTCTTGCCCTGGTCACCCTAAGGACTTAACCTTGCGAGCCTTTGAACTGAGTCAAGCGTGCAACCACATGTCTGTAATGGGACGGGTCTAGTTGATTAAGTTGCTAATAACGTACCTGTGGGACCTCGGGGTGTTAACTATACCTTTTATGTAGTTGTACGGGGGAGCGTACCAGGGCTGCGGCCAGGTACCCATCTAACGGTTGATTAGCCTAAACTTCGCCTTTTCAAAGGGAAGGGTTAGTGTGCAATAGCCGGGGATGCCCACTTGTGCTGTTAGAAGTTTCTGAAAGACTTTGTTACGGACTCTCGCCTTTGTGGTGTTTGACTGTATCTTGTGGGTAAAGTGCATAACCTCTGCAGAGTGTAAAATCTATTCGAATAGCCGTGTCCGCAGTATTGGACATTGCTCGGGAATTATAGTCAAGGGTTAGACTTTCTTGAAAATGACTTGGACTTGAGAGGTTTGGTTTGGTTAATAATGATGTTGATGGAAATGTGGATTAGGATTGGAAAAGATGTTTATTTAACTCCTGGAAAAGTTATTGATCTTATACTTGTTTTCTACTGCTTTTGAATCTACTTATGTTACTTGTCAAATGCTGTTTTATTGCAAATATACCCTGAGCTACTCCTTTGTACTAAGCTGTGCATGTAGTATATTAGTTTGCATTCTGTGCATGACTTGCTGAGTACCAAAGTACTCACCCTTGCCACAATACAACACCAGTTGAAGAAGAGTCTATACCAGCTTTGGAGGAGGAGCTCCAAGAGGAACCTTCTAACTAGGGAGCGAGCCCAGTCAGTTGCCTGTGGTATACTGGATGGCGCCACGAAGTTATCTTATTTTCCGCTGCGGTTATTTCTCTTTATTTAAGTTCTCGCCCTGCGTGGCATATATTTGTAACTTGACCTTAAGGTCGAGCAACCAGCTTGGTTAACTATTTAAGGTACCTTATTATTTCGTTGAGTATGATTGTGATATTTACCAATGTTGAGACGGTGTGCACTAGCGTGTTCCTGGACTAGTGCTGAATACACAGAGGGTCCGGATTTGCAAATTCGGGTCCCGACAATCTTCATGCGGTTAGAGCACCTAGCACCCCCTCGAGCGGCCCAAGCCTCGCTTGTCCCTCGAGCGGCCCAAGCCTCGCCCTCAACCACGTCCAACCGCATGAGGGCATGACCCATCGAAATAGCATGCGACGAAAGAATAGCTTACCATACCATTATATCGGGCATGCGATCAACGAGGTGTGCTCGATCAACATGGCAAACAACGGATCGGTGCTTAACCGACACAGGTGAGACTACAACACTTGAGTCTCCACACCCAAATGATTCAACTCTCTCGCCCGGTCTCAAATTCAATTATTCCAGAACATAATTACATCCATTTCAGCCCAATATTTGTGAAGTAAATAATCTCAAGTGTTGGAACCATCCACCACTTGGCCCATACCCGACATCTAAGCAAACTAAGCATGGACACAATATAATACCCATAATCTAGCTCCAAAGGAGGTGTTCAACAAGTATGAAGGAGTGTATGTGCAACAAATAGGATCTAGTACCATTCCCACAATTCAACTCCTAATGCATGACTTAGTCATCCAATAAGCAATTTATTCATCAAAATAAAATTATACATAAGGTTGAATATGCTTAGGTGTTTGCCTTGAGCTTCTGCCGGATTTTCAACAACGAGTTGCTCCTCGGTAACCCCCTCGGCCACAGTCGTCCACCCTCCGCGTGATCGCTCTCTACATGAGCACAATGCATATGAATGAGATGCATGCTATGCACATGATATGGAATGACAAATGAAAACCCAAAATAGCTCAAAAAATATGCAAACATTCATCAAACCAAAGATGAAGGTGAAAGGTTAACACCACACATCAATAGCCAAGTAATACTTAGAAATGCTCAACCCTACTCCAAACTAAATCCTAATCTCTGAATTTTCAGAACGGCATGAAATTCAATTGAGCATATCTTTTTATCTACTCAACCAAATTGAACGATTCCAGTTTATAATTGAACATAAGAGCAATATCTACACATACCTCTACCCCCAATTGACCACCCATTGCTTTAAATTGCCCAAAACCAAAAAGAAATAGTACTCTGTACAATTGCAACAAATTTGGACAGATTGTGATACAAATGACTATAACTTTCTAACCGCTTAATCAAATTGAGCAAACTCGGATTCTAAATGATCGCAAGATGTAGACATATCATCTAGTTTCGGCCAATCATCAAGAAAATGTATGTAGAACTCCCAGTTCGGCCAAGAACAGAGAGCAAATTTCAGCGACCATAATTTCAGAGTTTCAGACAGCATGGACTTCAAACATACATAACTTTTTAACCATTCAACCAAACTGAAATCTCCCAGTTCCTAATGAAGGATAAGAACCTTACCTACAATTCCCACTACCCCTAATTGAACATCCATTAGTTTAACCCACTCAAAACCGAGCAAATCAGCCGCTCAGCCGAATTAATCTAACTTCTGGATAGTCAGCATGAAAATCACCATAACTTTCAGCTGGATTAATGAAATCGATCGAATCTGGTTGGAAATGAAAGATAACTTGATTATCTACAACTAATTCTTCAGCCAACCAGAGATATGAAGCTTCTAACTTGCTCAAAAATACGAATTATAACGGCTACAAATCCTGCTCGAGATTTCAGAACAAGCCACAAACCCTAGTTTGCAATTTCCCCAAAAATCTCCAAACCCTAAAGTCCCAAATCTGCGAGAACTCCACCCAAACCCTAGAAATACCCCAAACCCTAACCATGGTGAGGCTTACCTTTGCCTCCCTCAAGGAGGAGCCATGGGGAAAGGAGGAGGAAGAGGGGAGGCCGGCCAAGGGGAGCTGGGCGCCCGTTGGAGGACTGCAAGGATGGCTTGGAGGAGCTGCTGGGGGCTGCTTGGAGCTGGTGGAGGAGACCTCAAGGTGCTGCAGCAATGGAGGAGAGCCCCCCCCCCCAACAAGAGGAGAACGGTTTGGAGGAGGAGAGCACGGTTTGGGGCTTGGGTGTTGCACAGTTTGGAGGAGGAGAGCACTTGGTGGCTGCTATTTGCTGCTGATTTGTGGCCCCCCTTTTGCCCACACACAAGTGACTAAGAGCTATGGTTAAGTCCCCTAGGGTTAAGTCCCCTAAATTGCAGCACAAGGATTCAATTTTCAAGCCATGATCCAAATTGGTGTTTGATGTTGGATCATGACTCAAACACAACCAAGTTGTAGAGGAAAGTTTCTAGTTTCCATTTTACTAATGTGCACATCCTATATCATTATGGATCCCAAGTTACAAGGCTCCAAACTTCGATGAAAAACACATTTGCAGTCTGAAATTTCTAGCTCAAAAATTTGGTTAAGTTTGGAAATTTCTAAGTGGCAGTTTCGAACAATGCTTGGGAGTTAGGAATCGATCCCGAATGCGGCTAAAAATTGGTTAGTGTTAATGCTAGCCGCACGAGTCGAACTCGAATTCGGGGCCTTGACAAATCCTCCCCCCATAAAAGAATCTCATCCCGAGATTCAAAAATGGGAGCATAGATGGATAGAGTCCATATGGATAATACAGACACATACAAATGACTGGACTTTAATTGCGAAGAGAATGGATGGTAGCACTCACATGTTATGGAAGAATTCGGGATACTCGATTTTCAAACGGTCTTCCCGCTCCCATGTGGCCTCATCTTCAGTGTGATTACTCCACTGAATTTTATAGAATTTGAGGATCCTTCGACGAGTCTTGCGTTCAGCTTCATCCAAAACTCGAATAGGATACTCTTGGTAAGATAGATCGGGCGGAACGTCGAGTTCATACACATCGAGGTGTTCAAAGCGGATACGGAGGCACTTCTTCAATTGCGATATATGGAAGACGTTGTGGACCATTGCTATAGAGGGAGGAAGCTCCAACTAATATGCCACTTGACCACATCTTGCAAGGATCTGAAAAGGTCCTATGTATTGAAGTGCCAACTTTCCCTTAACTCCGAAACGAGTGGTGCCCCGGAGGGGTGATACCTTCAAATAGACATAATCACCAACGCTGAAGGAGAGAGGTCTCCTATGACGGTCAGCATAGCTCTTCTGCCGTGATTGTGCTACCCTCAAATTTTCTTGAATGGTCTTCACCTTCTCTTCTGCCGTCATGACTATTTCAGGTCCAAAGAAGGAACGTTCCCCACTCTCGGACCAGTTCAAGGGTGTCCGACAGCTACGACCATAAAGGGCTTCGAAAGGAGACATTTTGATGCTGGTTTGGTAGCTATTGTTGTAAGCAAACTCAGCATATGGAAGACATTCATCCCATTTCTTCCCATAAGATATAACACAATTCCCAGGGAGCCCCAACTCAAGCATATGGAACACGCTTTTTCCGCGAATTCTTGTGTTCGCTACCGATGTACCAAACCAAGGGTACGAAGCGTCACGCATTCACGGTCATGTCTTCCAAACATGCATGTCCATCGTATAAAGGCAGGCCAATTCCTAAGAGCATCTCCAGCAAAGCCCCTAAACCTTAAAATAGGAAGTGTAGTAAAAAAAATAGGTCCAGCAGGGCCCCAACTCAAGCTCCTAAAATTAGGAGGCCCTTAAATTTGCCTCCTCAGCCCCAATTCCCAGGGAGCCCCAACTCAAGCCCCTAAAATTAGGAGGCTCCTAAATTTGCCTCCCCAGTCCCAATTCCTAGGGACACGAGTACATCCCCTATTATTGAAGATAGAGAAATACATGAGAGGCTTCGAGATGATCTTATTGAGCATTTGTGGGCAATTCACAGCGCTTCGTAGTTTGATTCATTGTTCGGAGTTTCTATTTATCTATTTATCATGTTTTGAAAATTTTAAATTTAAATTTGAAATATCATGTTTTTAAATTGTAAATGTGTGACACTACGAAATGGTGTGACATTATTTAATGTGAATTTTCAGGTCAAAAACTTTATGAAATATAGTATTGGAGGTTAAAACCATATGGTAGGAGGTTTAATAGCGTTTCCGGGCCGTTTCTGGGAGTTTGGGCCTTTCCGGGGAGTTTTGGGCCTAGGGGAAAGGGTTGTGGGCTTTGGTGGGATGGAGTATGAGTCCATTTAGGATTGGGAATCCTGTTTGGGCTGGTAAAAAGGGGGCTCCCCTGCAGCCATGCGCCCCACCCCCCTCCTTTGTGCGCCCCCTTCCCCTCCCTCCTTGCCCTAGCCGCCAACCCCCACCCCCCCTCTCCCTTGTGGCCGTGCACCCCCTCCCCTTGCCCCCTTTGCTCCCCACCACTCCACCACCTCTCCTCCACCCCTTGCTGCCCTAGGGTAGCCTCTCCACCCCTGCACCTCGAAGATCCATCCGTTGGAGCGAGGAGCGAGGAGCGAGGAGATCTATTGGGTTTTCGTGCGTCGGGCGAAGGTATGGCCATAGGACTTCTTGGGGTTGGGCTAGGTACTGTTCTAAGGGTCTTTATCATGTTTTTAGATCAATTGGTGGTGCTGGAATTGAGTAGATTGGATTAGATCTAGAAGTTGCCACGATCTCTGTTTCGGGCAGCATGAGTAGTCGACCTAGGGTTTGGTTTTTCGCCAATTTAGAGTCGGAATTTGGTCGTACGGCTGTTGAAGAAGTTGTAGGTAATTTCAATACCTTTCAGTGGGTATAAAGAACTTTAAATTCCGCCCAGCCGTTTGAAAGTTATGCTTGTTTTACCGAACGTATTAAAATCTGTGACGTGATTGGAACAGATCACGGTATTTTATAGATTAAACAACTTTAGAGTCCGAATCAGTCTTTCCCTATACTTAGAAAAAGTTGGGAAATTTCCTAAGCTACGCGAGAATGTACTCGTTTAATTGATTCGGGGTCCCAGAACTCAAGTTGTGCCTTTTGGAAGGCTGCTGTCCCGACGGGACAGAACCTCTGTTTTTGGGTTTTGCGAGTAGTTGGCAATGTCGGGGTAGATGAGGGTTTGCCTACTGTTTTGTGGACATGATTGTGAGTGTGTGGTACCTATGTGCAGGTGGTGCGACCCCGGGAGTGCCTTCTACTTCCCGCCAATCCGTTACCCGTGGTTGAGGCAAGTGTATTGTAATGGATAGCGGTTTGTAGGTTGCTAGTTGAGACTAGATGAACTTGATTATATGACATGATCACTTGCCATGCTTTAATGATTTCCTATGATATGATGAGTATGTTATGATGCCATGTGTTAATGTACAAGTTTATTATGATGTTGGCATATTTGCATACATGGCATGTTACATGGCCCGGGCGGTGAGAAAGTCATAACTAATCCGGGGAAGGTCGGTGAGAAAGTTATGACTATTCCGGAGAGCCAAAGAGTAAGTCCTACATCGTGATTCCATTCACCGCGGTGAACGGAAGCGAGGAGTAGGCACCCTCCATCTTCGGGATGGAAGGGGGGAGAGGGTGCATACCGACGGGTGTGCACTCAACCATATCGGTATGAGTTTCCAAGGAGATATGAGCATCGCATCGCATCGCATTGCATGCATAATGATGATGATGATATGTGATCATGAATGAGATGATTTACATGATGTGAGATATTATTGCTATGTAATTGTTCTTGTTGTACCATTGCAATATGCTTGCTGAGTTTTGAACTCACTTTTGTGTTTTCTTGTTATTTTAGGTCCCATGAGACCGGCATGCGGGGAAGGGAAATAGTTACACTTTCGCACGTAGCTTCACTAATTTGATTCCACAAGTCATTCCATTAGTTTGTGATAATAAACTGCGGGTGATGATTATTGCTTTAAGGTTTGGCTTGCTATATGAGAGTCTTATTGTTCGTTTGACTCTTGGAGACATTAAATGCTTGAAACTAGACTTACATGGTTGTTAAGTCGTTATTTATTGCTGTTTTAATGGTCTCTCATATTGCCGTATATTGCTATGCTGTTGTTGCTCCTTCAAATCATGTTAAAACAAAGGAGATGCTGCCGAAATCTCGGGGTTTAGCATTTACTCCTTTGCTGTAATTTACCTTAATTCTTGGTATTTAGATGTTGTTCAGCTTATGTTTGGTAGCATTCAGGCATATTAAATGCCGGGGTGTTACAAAATGTTAATATGCTTATGTTTTATGTATTACAAATATTTTTGATTGAATTTTAGTGGTGTCAAATGAAGATTATACAGAGCGGATATGTCAAAATAGGAGAAAAAGTAAAATAGAGGCTGAGATTTAAGGGTTGTTGCTGAACTTGTGCTCTGAAAACAGGGCCCCTAAAAATAGAAAGAGTCCCTAAATCCAAAATATGGACCCTGTTTTAGGAGCCCTTGCTGGAGATGCTCTATGGGCTGTTTGGTTGGTTGCATCTAAAGAGATTTGTATCTGCAGATGCAAAAGATGGGTGTTTAGTTGTCTTCTCATCCAACTCAGCCTAGCTCTATAGATGCAAAACACCCCTCTCAGCCTGGCTCCAGGGAAACGAGAAAATCCACCGTTTCCCCAGAGCCAAGCTCTGCCGAACCTTGCATGCATGCAGACATCAGCATTTACTATCTAGTTTTCTTCTTTTCTTTGCTATATCTTTTGATTAGCATCTCCGATCAACGAACCGATTTCACCTATGTGTTCGTGATATTTTTTCGAACAAAACTAGACCACACTTGCTATATAAATTTTAAAAGTTTAGTTTTTCAATTTATTGATTTTCTAGAATATATTTTAAAATTTTCTATTTTCGTTTGTGAAATTATTGATTTTCTAATATTTTTAAAATTTGTTTCATCCCTCTCTTGAATTTGCCTATCACACTTTCATTCTAGTATAGCCAACCAAACAACATCTCTTTGCAGCCTGTTCAACCTCATACAACCAACCAAACAACATCTCCTTGCATCCACTCAGCCTGACTCCCACCAGCCTGGCTGAGCTCATGCAGCTTGACTGAGCTGAGAAGGCAACCAAACAGCCCCTAATGTATTCATCTTTCGTATGAAAATTACTCTCGCTTGAGAATTTAATATGAGTGCAGTACTACATGTACAATCACTAGGGAGAAGAACCAGCCCGGTATAATATTGACACAAATAGTTATGTTTTGATCATTGATACAGTCTTTAAAATATATTTTGACTACTAATTTATATTATTTATATATTTATAAAATCTGTTAAAATTAATATTATAAAAATACTTTACGATATGTACCTAATTCAAATATTTTTAAAAAATATTAGCAGTTACAGTCTTAAAATTTTGACAATACTTCGTTCAAAATGATAACTATCCCTGACGAGTATTTTGATCTCATCGCATATCGTCTCACTGGGACTTTGTAGAGTTGAGTTGGGTGTTATTTTAAGGTGACGCGCGGGCAGCAACCTGACATGGCGCGATCAAGGGGAGGACGGCACGTGACTCTAAGGCTATTCCGAGTGCAGGGTGACATTCTCATTTAATACTTGCCGTATAGGACAGGTTGTTGATGTGGCATATGAGTTAAAGAGGAGATAGAGCAGTACGATATCATCCTGGAGATATTGCTCCGGCGCGATATCCAACACCTTGGTTTTCGGACGACACCGCACTGAGGTGGCTACGGTGTCTTCTCCATGCCTTTTTTCCTTTGACGCGTCTTGGTTTACACAGCAATTTAATGGACACATGCTGTCTTAGATATTGTAGCATGATACTTCAAACAGTATCATACTATGTATGCTACATAGCTGTCTTGGATTTTGGAGTACGACACCGTCCACTGGGAATAGCCTAAGGGTGCATTTGGTTAATTGCATGGGATGGTCTTGTACCATTTAATTCTATTATTTTAAGTTAATGGAATAGTTCAGCATCTAGAGGGAATATTTTTTAAATTTGTATTACTTGGTTCATGATGAGATGATTCTATTCAAGCAACTAAATACATAGATAATTTTTTTTATAAGCTATCTTGTATATGTATAGTTTGATATAGACAATCAAACACACACTAATAGCATCGGGAAAGGGGAAGCACTCGGTGCCGCGGGTGGCTCAGCGACGATGCATGCACGGGACGGGACACGGCAGGGGATCTTAACTGCACTCATCAGGCCAAATCAACTGTAAGATAGCTGTGCTACCCAACCACTCAATTTCTGTCACCTCTATCATCCTCCCTGAGCCAGGCAGGCCGATCTCTGACGCAAGCACGAACAAATGGCCGGACTGATGAAAGCGAAAAAAAAAAGAGAGAAAGCTAGCCAGTACACGTACTCACACATACTACCTCGGTTCAGAAATATAAATCATAGTTTAACTTTAGACGATAAAATTGAGAAAAGAATTAAAAAATAACTTATATATATACTCCATTTAGTTATTTTACAAGATACTCCCTCTGTCCCACAAAGAGTGCATTTCTAGGTTTTTCAAGATAGATTAGTGTGCAAGGTAAATGACCAATGTGACCCTCATTACTCCATACACAAGTATGCTGGTGCTTCGGTTTCCACAGGCACTTAAATGAGCATACATACACTTACAACTGGGCCCTACAGACTAATGATGCACTCTTTGTGGGACAAATTTTGAACACTAGAAATGCACTCTTTGTGGGACAGAGGGAGTAAGATGTAATACATTATGTGGGTGGTACCCTCAGCCAAGTTTATATGATGTATTTCTTTTTCGTACATAGGCAAAAAAATATTTAAAATGTCTAATTATTATCACTAAGCACTATATTCAATCTAAGAGCGTGGAGAATGTAAAGTAAAGATAGATATTTATTAAAGGTACAGAGGGAATATTGTACTAATTTTGTATTAAAATATATGAAATACGTCCTGTATTTGTGGATATAACCATTTAAAAAATACATCTTAAAATCGTGGACGCAGGGAGTAATGAATAAATATATACTACTGTGAGAGAATAAATAGAGGTATAGTAAAATACACTCATTAGATATACATCGAAGCCTTTTTAAAAAATATATATTTAAGCTAAGATCCTGTATATTTGTGAACAGAATAGAGTACTCTTCTTTTACTACTTCCTGGTCAATCCGCTGCAGCCAGACATGGCTATAATGTTTACCTACGCTCTCGCAGTCCTAGCAGGAAGCAGCTGGGGGGGGGGGGGGGTCACGGGTTTTACCCAATGCCTGCATGCACCAGCGATTTGTGTCCCCCCCACTCCATCCTTCTTTGACCCCCATCACGGCGTGCCTGCCTGCCTTGCATGCATCCCTGTCCAGATTCCAGATTCCATGCGTGCATGTCCCCAGCTTTCCCTTGTCATCTCCTCACGTCGCTGTGCATTTCCGGACGAACGCCTGCCGTGCGCCTATAGCTGTTGGCAGCATGATGACCATCTCCCGATCCGGTTTAGTCTAACTAAAGGTATGTTTATTTTTTTTTGGGTTATCTAGAAGTTAATTTTCGATTGCGATAGTAAAGAAACTAATTCTTTAAAAACTAAAATCCAAATATATATATATATATATAATATGAACTATGGATTTAATGTATATGTGTGAGCTGAATTGTGAGAATCGATTCCTAGAATCAAACTATTTATTTTTTATTTAACTTTTAAGATTAGAATATAAAATCAAAAACAAAATCAAACAGATCTAAGAAAACTACGCACGCACGCACGCACACCAGCCGATGACCCAGACAAAGCAAAGGCAAAAGTGGGAGCGGAGAGAAATGACGACTAGCTGCCGCAAGCACCGCGGCGCGTGCATTCGTGCGGAGAGAGAGAGAGAGAGAGAGAGAGAGGGAGAGAGGGAGCTCGTGCATGCAATGGCTGCCTGTGCGTGTCGGCTCCGATCGATCGACCGAATCTATGGCCGCTGCGCTAGTGTACCGCCACCGCGAGCGGCCGTCCTGTAGCATGTACAGGCTGTAGCTAGCACACAGCTTTCTTCTTCGCCTCCTGCCACGGCCATCGCTGCCTACGCCAACGCTACGTACTCGCCGGTACAGTACCACCACCACTGCTTGCGGTTGCAGGAGTAGCTCTGCAGCTCTGCTTCCCTTCTCCTTTCTCTCCTTTTGTGCTTTTGAGGAGGGAAGGCGAGGCGACCGCTCGACCGAGGCTCCAGCGGTGTTACTGTATTTATTTACTGGAGTACTCTCGCAGGCTGCCGCTGCTGCCAGTGACCTGAGCAGCATGCAGCAGCAGTTGGGAGTGCTACGGACATGGCCTCCCCCCCCCACGATCCTGGCTTCCTGCTGCGTGCATGCCTGACCTCCCATGCATACATGCACAGCTTGCTGCGAAAAGCGAAAAGAAAAGGTACGGTACTATGCAAAGGTATTGCTCCCACTCGGTGGCCACCCTCTCGATCGCAATGGTACATGAAGTCATGCATGCACGCAGGGATTCTGCCTATATATATTATATATTATATGTACGCAGTGCCCATAACGAGGAGGAGGAGGAAGAGAGAGAGAAGACATGCAATAGTTGGAGTAATACGATAGGGGAGCATTAGTAACTAGGGTGACAGGCCCCTGGTAGCCTGTGGTGTCGCGCGCACGCAGAGGCAGAGCACCCGCTGCTCCTATTAAACATCACGTCGTGGCGTCCTACCATCCTCACTAGAACGAAGCAGGGCCACGTACGGCTAGCCTGCAAAAATAGGAGTACTGAATTGTCACTGATGAGATGAGATAAAGAGAGAGTGGCCAAGATGGCCATTGCACCCTGGCCCCCACCCCACCCATCGCACCGAAATTTGCCTTCAGGCAGCTAGTATGCTCGTGTTACCGTCTGCCCCATCGAGAAAATTTGTTCCTTTGTTTCTTTGTTCCATTGCGCTGTTATCACTTTATCAGGTCCATGACCACACGTACTTTCACTCATTCATTTCAATCATCACTCTACTCTCTCTCTCAAAAAAAACACCAATCAAATGTTTCACTGCAAATCTCCATGATAAGGCCGATAAACAGAGTGAGAAGACGTGCGTGCGCCTGCGGCCGACACGCCAGTGGTCATTGGCAAAGGCACCATGCATTCATTCACTCAAAACCGTCCTGCAGTGCGCTGTGCACGCTGTGCATGCAGTGTCGATGTTGGCATGGATCGCATCCTGTGGCCACTGTGGCTGGCTAGCTGCTGCTGCGCACCAGCTACTTAATTGCAAACCGGGACCCCAACCAAGGCAGTCAAGGAAAGCGGTCGATCGAGATCGAGATCGATCATGCATGAGGCCACTGGCTGGACCGGCACAGGCACAGACACTGCGCTATACTATACTGTGCTATAGCTAGCTGTGATCACGTACCACAGAGGCATAACAACGTCTGCATGGTCCCCAAGCCGGCCCGTCTGTGTGCAGCGGACGGACGGATCCGCCTCGGTCGGTCGGAATCCTGCAGCACGATGCGTCGACCGGATCGCCATCACGGCCCTAGGCACGTACAGTGCGTGCACGGTACGCCGTCACCCTCACCCGTGGTAAGCGTAAGCAAGAAAGGTTGCGAAGGGGCTAGAGCGTCGTACGTCTCCGATTGTCGTGTTCCTGGCTCCTGCTATCCTCTTCACTCTCACAATCTTACTCTGTTAATCTTTGAGATACCGTACTGACTATCCGCTATGAACGAAAAGAAGCACAGTAGCTACTACACTGGTGGCACGTAACGCACCGACGGATCCTGGACCGAGCTCGGTGTCCATCCATGGATGTGCGTCGTCGGTGGCTAGCTTAGCAGGTAGGAGGAGGCCATCGGGGAACACGCTAGCTAACAAGCACAGGGTTAGCTTGCACGCTTTTGGCGTTGCACGTACTGGGCGTGGCAGTACGTGGCATATGTGATTTCCGAGGCTGGGGCCATGCATGTCCGAGCGGTGCGTTGCTTGTACTGGTGGCGTAGCGGTAGCAGTGTAGCACCGTACGTACTTTCAAGCTATGGACGGGATCATGTGGTTCGTGGACATATCTAATATCTTTAATCAGCAGAATCAGCAGTGCGCGTTTGCATCATGCACGGGGACTCATGGTGCGATTGGACGGCTTGCACGCCGTGCACTGTGAGTTGGGCAAGCTATAGTTGATATTGGCTCTGGTTACATGTAATTATCGTTTTAGATATCGACGTACTCTCTAAAATACAATTTTGATGACTAATTTTTATTATAATATATCTATAAAATATATAATTAATTTTCATATATCAAAATTAAATATTTTAAAAAATAGTAACAGTTAATGTTTTAAAATTTTGATTGTACCTATATCTAAAATGATAATGATTTTTTTACTGAAGGGGGTAATTTAGATCTCGAGTGTTGATGGATGCCGTGACGACTACGCATACAACTTCGCTATGTAAGTATCTTCTCGTATTGCGATGATGGATGATATTATTCATTTGATTAAAAAAAATCATGTGCGATTCACTAGTTCTTTTACCACTTTGCCACCACAGTTCGATATGCTATAGCATGCATGCGACGTAGCATATTATGATTTCATTTGACCAGGGCGAGAATGGATCAGATAATTAAGCAAGGAAAGCAAGCCACCTACATCGATAGTCCATAGGCAATGTTAGAGAGAGAGGGTGGGGTGACGTGGGGGGCTGAGGAGGCCGGGACTTCTTCGGCTGTATGGTAGGTAGTACTAGTCAGCCTACTGTGAAATCGAACAGAGGCACGTCACTGCGTGCGAGCGCGATGGATGGATCTGTCATATCCCAGCTCCACTATTTATAGTCAGAAAAAGCAATCCGACACGGGGGAAGCCGTACTCTACGTCTTAATCACAAGCCTTGCCGCTTTGCGCGCGCGCTCGACGGGGCTCCGTCACACTGCGGCTGCCGTCGTGGCGCCCGTCGCTACCCGCAGGCAGCCAGAGGCGCAGCGTAGAGTTAGATTACAAGTTGAGTTCTAGAAAAAAATAATAATAATATCGGTACTCTTACGATGCGCTTGCATTGATGCGTATGGACGTTCCGTAGTATGGTAGGCTGTGGATTAGCACAGTTGCAAAGACGAGTCAGGGCAGGGTGATCACGCTGTTCCCGTTGCGGTTTTTAATGCGCCCGGAAAGCAAGGTAAATGGAAAAGGAGAGGAGCCTGAAAAGCAGGATCAGCGGCGGGCGCGCGCTGATGGACGCGAGCGATACGCTGCTCATCTTTTTTTTTAGTCGGTTGGCATTTTCTTTTAAAATTTGACAACCTTCTAAAATTATTTGTAAAAATAATCCTTTTTTAAACTGTGAAAAACGTGACAGAGAACACCTACCGTGCCTATAGACCTTTATAGATTTATGGTTCGTGGCAGACTGGTCATCAAAGCTGTAGAGTAATGGGAGCTCGGTAGAACTGCTACCGAGCTTGGATAGATTGGTAGGCTTCTGCCAAGCGCAGGATCTCCCTCCAAGCTGGGAGAGTGCTGCCGTCAGGTTGGTCGGCTTGGCGCTGCACCGAGGTGGGCCTACCGCAAGCATAGAAACTACTGAAGTCTACGAGCGTAGCAAATGACATGTATCACTTAGCGTGTCTTTCGGGATCGAGGAGGAGACCTGACGACGATTAGTATGTCCTAATTTACCTTTTGGCCTACGGGCTCATAAATAAAAAAAGCCCATAAAAAAGGATAAGACTCAAAACCCATTATGTGGTTATAATTATAACCAGAGTCAAATTTAGTCACGTGAAAAATTTGCCAACCAGATTCAACAAACTGGTCGGAGATAAAGTTTATCCTATTTATCTCGACTAACTATGTATATATTGGTCGGGAATAGCTTATTTAGTCGCTCCGATCAGCGAACTGGTTGGGCATTGAATAGCCTTCACCTCGACCCTGAAATTGGTTAGAAAAGCAGTTAACCCTGCATAAGACAAGCGTGCGAAAGATTCTTCCTGACAAGTACATATAACTGATTGTAAGTTACTTCATATGAAAAGACGTCTCTTTACTAAATGACACCTCCTGACGAGAAGATATTTTTTGGCGAAAAGACATCTTTTAGAAGATAAACAACTGACATCCCTTCGTTAAGTATAAATAGGAAATCTGCGCAAAGATTGAGATTGAGAGAGAGAGAGAGAGAGAGAGAGAGACAACATAACACATGAGAAGAGCAAAATTAGTATTAATATTTTCATTCCCAATTCACCAGCTTGTACTCTGTCAAGACACGTGACTAAACAAAGAAGCAATCCTATTTTCTATTCTTTTTAATCTCTAATTTGTTAGACAAAGGCAATATAAATTACATTCGTACGCTTGATCTAGGGACTCTTGATCTTGAATATCGACAGTTGGTACTAGAAGAAGGGCCTATGTCAGAAGTTAAAATTAAAAAGGTAATGTATTATTGTTATAAGCAATGGATGAAGAAAAATTATTCGACCTCGCTGACTACGCCAACCTCGACGACGATGACTTCATCACGGAAGAGGAAGGTAGGTGCGAATTCTACTCCGAATATGATTTGGAGGCAGAATTATCACAATCAGCAACCCCATCCAAATCTAGCGAGGTTGCATCGGAAGTGCCACTTCCTAAGAAATCAAGAGGTAAGAGCGACTCCATACCTTCCCCAACCTCAAAAGCAGATGATCAGGGCACATGCTCTGTGGAAATCGATAATATTCGAAATTACCAGAATGATGATAATATTCATGAAAGTTCATCTTTAGAAGATCTTCTCGGAGGACTTGAACACGATTGCACTCCATCCTTAGATAAGGACGAAGTACTTGCCCCATCTGCCCACTTTGGGTTCCATATCTATGCGGTCGCAGTTGAGACGGAGGCACAACGGGTGGAATGCAAACATCATGAAGCTCAGGAAAGGGCGGAAAAGGCTGCCTAGGAATAATGTGAGTAACTCATTGCCGCAAAACATAAAGTAGTGTAAGAGGCAAGAAGCCTATACCACAGCGGTCAACCAGGGACATCGCATAGATCGGGTCCCGCTTGGAGTCGTCACCGACACATCTCCTCTGTCACATCGCTAGTCCAAAGGGTTGCATTAAGAGACCTAAACTCGGCGCCAACAAAGTTCCGACTACCAATTGAGGAATGGACCACGACGGATAAGTGCCTTCAACAAGCTTGACCCAGGTGAAAATGCTAACTTTGGTCGGCGATGATCTCGTTATCCTGAATACGAAGAGCAAATTCCTAACATACGAATGCGTTTGGAATTGTATACTAGATGTAAGCTTTCTCCCTAGGGCTCAGGAATGTCACTTGGCCTGAGAAATTCAAACCAAGACCTTTGAAACGTTATGATGGAACTCAGGATCCATCAGAATTCCTTCAAATTTATACCATCGCCATCCAAGCTGCCGGTGGCGATGAGAAGATAATGGCAAATTACCTTCCTACTATTTTAAAAGGGTCTGCAAGAACTTGGTTATTTAATCAACTAGAAGGATCCATGTTTAGTTGGAAAAATTTATGCCATGCCATTTTAAATAATTTTAAAAGTTGTTATGCTAAGTCAGGTAAAGAAGATGACCTGCACCGTCTTCATCAAACTTCTAACGAGAATTTACGTCAGTTGATTAAGAGGTTTGTAGAGGTTCGTAACACAATTCCAAACATATCTGATGATTATGTGATTTGTGCATTTAAACAGGCTATGCGTTATAAGCGTTTCATAGAAGATCTCAACATTAATCTGCCATACACCATATCAGAAGTTTTTAATATGGCAGATCGATACTCAGATGCACATGAGGCAGTTGAATAGCACTATATGGTTGAGAAAGGCCATACTCTACCACAACCGGGGTTGAAGATCACAGAAGGTAATAAACTAGCAAAGACCTTCACACCCGAAGACCGTAAAGGTAAAAATAAGAAAAAGAACAAAAAGCTCACTCAAAGAGATGTTGCAGGTTGCAGGCGTTTCTGAACGACTTGCTTATTCCAAGGGTAAAGCTCCTTACAAGAAGAAACCTGGTCGGCCAGTCGACCAGTTTGTTCCCAAGAGTTCCACTTCAATTAGTGAAAACGGATGATGGTATCCTTTGCATAATGCACTTGAACATGACTTACACAATTGTTGTACATGGCAAAAGCACATGAATGAAATTTACTCAGAAAAGGGTCCCATGTCAACTTTACGAGAAGGTTGGAATGGCAAAGGTGCATATGGTGACAAAGGCATGGGTTATCAGAAACCTGACAATCATGTCAACATGATTTTCAGAGGATCATCTGCATAATCTTCGAAATAGAAATTTAAATCTGCATGGAGGGAGGTTAACAATATAGACACTCGATAAGGAAGGCCGGACTTCATGGCTTGGACGAAGGCCCAAAAAGTATGTCTACTTCTCGTAAGCTTCCTTTAGTAGTATCTCATACTCTCAGTAATTACAAAGTAGGAAGAGTCTTAGTTGATGGAGAAAGTTCTTTAGACTTACTTTTTATTCATACTTTGGACGAAATGCAAATTTTCCATTCTAAAATCCAACCTGTTACAAATCAATTTTTCGGAATTATACCTGGTCCTTTGGTAACTCCAATAGGACATATTGTGTTACCTATCATTAAATTCATGGCAGTTACTCATCATGACTACCAGAGTCTCAAAATGCCTGGTCCAAAAGGCATGATAAACATGCAAGGTAATCCAACTACTACACTGAATTGTGGCCAAAAGTTAATTAAAATTGTTGATCAATGGCCATTAAGAGATACTAATGATGCAGATAAGCTTGGCAAGATTGACAAACCTAGCAAGACAGAGAAGCTGAAGGTAAATCCTCAGCCCAACGAGCAAATAAAGTAAGTCCCCAACGACCCAACTGATCAGTCAAAAACTATTCGGATAGGGTTGGGAATGGATGCCAAATAGGAAGACGCGCTCATTGCCTTCCTCCGAGCTAATGCATATGTATTTGCGTGAAAACTATCCGACATGTCTGGGGTCCTAATGGAGGTAATAGAGCACAGGTTAGTCATACGATCTGAAATACGAACAATGAAGAAGAAGTTATGGCGATTCACTCCTGATTGACAAGAAACTATCTGACAAGAGTTGGATAAACTCTTAGAGGCAGGTTTTATTCGTGAAGTTGATAATTCAGATTGGCTTGCGAATCTGATCATGGTTCAGAAAGCAAACGGTAAGTGGCGTATGTGTGTTGACTTTACTAGATTAAATACTGCTACTCCAAAAGATGATTTTCCTTTGCCTCAAATAGGCTAGTTAGTCAACTCAATAATAGGTTGCGAACTGATGAGTTTTCTGGATACATACTTAGGTTATTATTAAATAAGCATGGCAAAAGACGATGAAGAGAAGACATCTTCCATTACCCCATTTGGAATACACTATTATCAGAAGATGCCATTTGGGCTGAAAATACTGGAGCCACCAGCAACTCATGTAGAAGACTTTCATAAACTAAATAGAAATAAATTTAGAAGCTTGTGTTGATGATCTTGTTATAAAAAGCAAGAAATGCTCTAACCATTTGTCAGATTTGGTTTAAACATTATGTAATTTGAAGAAACATAGAATAAAATTAAATCTTAAAAAGTGTATTTTGGAGTTTCTTCTGGCAAATTGCCAAGTTTTCTTGTTTGTTCACACGGAATAAAGACTAATCCTGAGAAGATTCATACCATTTTCTTAAAATCTCCTTCTTCAGTGAAGGAGGTACAAAGTTTGATTAGTTAGATGGCTACACTCGGTCACTTTATATCTAGATTGGGAGAACGTAACTTACCTTTCTTTATGGTAATAAGAAAACATGATAAATTTCGTTGGTCGGATGAAGCAGAAAAGACCTTTAAAGATATTAAAAATTATTTGTCAAGCCCACCCATATTGCTATCATCCAACCTAAAGGAACCCTTGTTACTCTAGCTAGCGGCTACAAATAATATTGTTACTGCTGTCCTGGTCGTTGAACGAGATATGGTTCGAAAACATGTATATTATGTAAGTGAAGTTTTACACAGGCCTAAGGAGAAATACCCTCATGTTCACAAATTACTCTGCACCCTATTAATGGCTTCAAGGAAATTACGATATTATTTTCAATCTCATCGGATTACAGTACCCTCATCTTTTATTTTGGGTAATATTCTCCATAACCAAGCAGCAAACTGGTTGGATTGCTAAGTGCGCAGTCGAACTTGAATCTTTCGATATCCATTTTGTTGCTCGATTAGCAATTAAGTCACAAATTTGTTAGATTTTATCGCTGAATGGACTAACACTGAGCCTTCTACAGAACATAATTCCACTGATACCAACCATTGAACTTTATACTTTGATGGTTCTAGAGAACTAAGAGGTTCGGGGGCTGGTATAGTACTATCACACCACAGGGTGACCAGTTACAATATGTAATCTAGGTACAATTCCCTGCTATACCAATAATGTAGCAGAGAATGAAAGTTTTCTAGCCGGGCTCCAAGCAGCAAAATCATTTGGAGTGCGTTGACTTTTAGTGAAAGGTGATTTGCAATTAGACATAAACTAGGTTAGCAAGGAATATAGGACGTCCGATAAGGTAATGCTCACTACTTGGCTGAAGTGAGGAAATTGGAAAAAATATTTCACTGGCTTCAAAGTCCAATATATTCCGCGTAAAGATAATATATTAATGAACTAGTTATCCAAACTGGGCTCCTCATGATCATATGTTCCAATAGGTGTATTTCTTGTATATTTAACTAAATTGTCTATAGATACTCCCATAGAAGAGTCTCTAACCAGTAATACAGTCGGAGTCCTTGAGCAGAATATGGGCTAAGCAAAACCAGTTAAAACCTATCTAAAATATGGGACACTACCTGAGGATATATGAAAAAGACAAATTAATTCGAAAGGCATGAATGTACAAATTACTCGATAATACCCTACATAGGAAGGGAATACATTGAGTTCTAATGAAATGCATATCCCAGAAACAAGGGGTAACATTGCTCTATGAAATACATGGGGACTTATATGAAGCACACACTTCATACAGAACACTGGTCGGGAAAGCATTCTGACAAGATTTGTACTGGCTCACTGCTCTACAAGTTGCTATGCACCTTATAAAAACTTGCGAACAATGTCAATTTCATGGTCGACAGGTACATTAACCGGCTAATCAATTGCAAACCATATTACTGTCATGGCCGTATTCGACATGGGGCATTGATATAGTAGGTCCATTACCAAACGCAACTAATGGATTTAAATTAATGTTTGTTACCATTGATACATTGTCGGGACCCCGAATTTGCAAATCCGGACCCTCTGTGTATTCAGCACTAGTCCAGGAACACGCTAGTGCACACAGTCTTTAACATCGGTAAATATCACAATCATACCACTCGATACTAATAAAGTACTTTATTTAAATAGTCAAACTGGTTACTCGACCTTATGGTAAAGTTACAAATGCACGCCTCGCAGGGCGAAACTTATTAAGAGAGAAATAGTAGCAGCGGAAAATCAAATAACTTCGTGGCGCCATCCAGTATACCACAGGCAACTGACTGGGCTCGCTCCCTAAGTAGACGGTTCCTCTTGGAGCTCCTCCTCCAAAGCTGGTGTAGTCTCCTCTTCAACTGGTGTTGTATTGTGGCAAGGGTGAGTACTTGGTACTCAGCAAGTCATGCACAGAATGCAAGCTAATATACTATATGCATGGCTTGGTACAAAGGAATAGCTCAAGGTATTTTTGCAGTAAACAGCATTTAACAAGTATCATAAGTAGATTCGAAAGCAGTAGAAATAAGTAAAGCATAAATAACTTTTCAAGGAGTTTAATAAACATCTTTCCCATCCTAATCCACATTTCCATCAACATCATTATTAATCCAACCCAACCTTTCAGATCCAAGTTATTTTTGAGAAAATCTAACCCTTGACTGTAATTCCCGAGCGATGTCCAATACCGCGGACACGGCTATTCGAATAGATTCTACACTCTGCAGGGGTTATGCACTTTACCCACAAGATACAGTCAAACACCACAAAGGCGAGTTCCCGTAACAAAGTCTTTCGGAAACTTCTAACAATACAAGTGGTCCTCCCCGGTTATTGCACACTAACCCTTCCCTTAGCTAAGGCGAAGTTTAGGCCAATCAACCGTTAGATGGGTACCTGGCCTCAGCCCCGGTACGCTCCCCCGTACAACTTACACAAAGGGTGTAGTTGACCTCTTGAGGTCCCACAGGTACGTTATTAGCAACTTAGTCAACTAGGTCCGTCCCATTACAGACATGTGGTTGCACGTTAGACCCAGTTAAAAGGCTTGCAAGGTTAAGTCCTTAGGGTGACCAGGGCAAGACTACCCGAAGAACCAAATCAACATCCCCAATGCCACAACCGGCCCACTGATTATTCTTGCCACATGCCCCGGCCGAAAAACTATTTATCAAACCCCGCTTGATTACCATGCACCACGTGCCATCAACATCACATGATACCTTTCCAAAACAGATTCAATATATCATTAAGTCAATATTAACATTTGATTGTCCAAAATCATGTCATGAGCACGTAGTGTGTCTAAGCGATTTACTACAACGGTCTAAAACCCATGTTGGCAAGTTAATAATGTCCAACTAGTAAACCACAACTAGGGTGACAAGGGGCCATGGCACATATTTAAGTAATCAAGGTGTCATACAAAGAAATTGGTATTTATCTAATTCCTCAAATTTAAATAAAGTATTTTCTAATTGAACTAGCATGCAATAGGTTAAATCAAAATAGATTTGAAATAGGATCAACATGGTCAAAGCACAACTTGCCTTCAAAAAGTACTTGTTCTTGGTCTTGAGTTGGATCACGAGTCAATACTTCTCCTTCAAATCCTTCCCAAGCACTTCAACGTCTACTCGTAAAGCGTGCAAATAGCAAATACACGAATAAACAATAGGCAAAAGTATCCAATCATCCAAATAAAATCCATAAACAGAAATAACATAATTTTACAAGTTTTTAGAAACTGGAATCGTCAAATTTGGAGTTAAAATGCAAAAGTTATGATTATTTAAAGTTTAAATAATCAATTAAATAAAACTTTAGTCCAAAAATTAAATAAAATTCATATTTAGGTAGGTCTCAATTTTATACAAATTTAGAAATTTGAATCACTCAAATCGGAGTTGAAACGCAAAAGTTATAAGCGTTTGAAGTTTGAATCAAAATCAAATCATTATTTCGAATTAATAAATCATTTTCTTTTTCGAAATTAATTATTGCGTCACCTGGACACGTGGCAACCGCTGATTGGTTGGTCGGGCGCCACCGTCCATGGACTTGGTCCACGCTCGGCCAGTCTCCGTGGACTCGGTCCACGGCTCCTTGTAATCAGCAGCGGTGGGTCCCCTCGGGTAGCGTCCTCGGCGTCGGCGAGGCTCGACCACAGCGGCAGGTGGGACCAGCTGTAGCGTCATTCTTGGCGTCGGCGCTTTCGGTGGGACGGCCGTGACATGCGGGCCCGCCATGACGTCAGCGTGACGTCATGGTGCAGTGTGGCTGGGCCGCTGACATGCAGGCCCCGCGTGTCAGCGTCACACGCACGCGCGCGTGGACGGCTACGTGGCATGATCACGGCCGTTGGATCTAGATCCAACGGTCTAGATCTACCCTAGGTTAACTCTGTTATAATCTACACGGTGAACATGGGCCGTTCGATCTAGATCGGACGGTCCCGATCTAACCTAGTTTTACGGTATTAATGCGCACGAGGTGATCGTGGGCCGTTGGATCTTGATCCAACGGTCCAGATCCAATCATGTTCGGAAACACGTGAACTCACCGCAGCGGTTCGATCGGAATCGGACGGTCGAGAAGCTTCGCGCGGTGATGGCGTCACGGCGGGGCTTGGGCTGCCGGAGTCGGGGACGATGACGCGTGGAACGGCACTCCGAGGGTCCTCCGGCGAAGTGAGATGTCCTCGCCGACGCAGCTTGACCTGGGGGTCTCGGATCTGAGCTTAACGGCGACGGAGGACGGCGGGGCGCGGCAAAAACCGTGGCGGAGGTAAGATCTAGCTACGGCGAGCGATTGCGGCTAGCTGGCAGCGGCTCAAGCTCGGAGACTAGGGGCGAAAGGTGCGCACGACGACGGGCAACCCCGGGAGATGTCCCACGCCTTAAATACCCCCGGGATGCGTGCTAGAATCGGAACCCTAGCGGGGACGCGGCGGCTACGCGGCGGCGGAGTCCGTCCCGAACTCGGGCGGAGACGACGACGGACAGCCGTCCACGTGGCACGATCAGCGGCCACGATCTTGGCGAGATCGGATCCGGCCGGATCCGGCCGAAGCGACGGAAATCCTAACCGTTGGATCTTGATCCGACGGTCCCACTGATTAGGAGTTTGGACGCGGTTCGATCAAGTCACGTGGCTCGGGTCGGACTCGAGTCGGACTCGGACTCGGGTCCGGTCGGATGAACAGTACTTGACCCAACTCGAATTTCCAGCGATTTAATATTTAAAATAATTTCCAGAAATTTATTTAATTCATTAAAAATATCAAAAGACTCAGAAAAATTCCAGAAAAATTCTGGAAAATACTTTGGATCATTTTGGACTCAAATAAAATATTTCCAACAAAATTTTATTTGCAAAGTTTAATTCTTTAATTATTTCAAAATGGAATAAATTCAAATAAATTCCAAATAAATCCAAATAAATTCCAGAAAATTCCAAAAATTCACCAAAGTGCCAATTCACACAAGAATTTAAGAAAAGCAAAATTTTGGGGTGTTACATACATTCACCAAATGGATAAAAGCTAAACCCATACTATCAATTACGGTGCAAGAAGCTAAAAAATTCTTTGTAAAGAATATAGTCAGTAGATCCGGAGTTCCTAGTAGACTAATTACTAATAATAGATCACAATTCATTAGTGGTCTGTTTCAAAATTACTGTGAAGAAATAAACACAAATATTTGTTTCGTTTCTGTTGCTCATCAGCAAAGTAATGGAGCAGTTGAAAATGCTAATGGTCAAAACATGCATGCATGAAGAAACGAGTATTTGATCATTTAAGAACACACTCGGGGGCTTGGGTGGACGGCCTCTACTCCGTGCTTTGCGCCATATGCTCACTATTCTACAGAGCAAAAGTTGTTTTGCCTAGTGAAATTCACATAAGTTCTACATAAACTACTCTTTATGAACATGTCGATCAAGACTATCAACATGAAAATGATATTAATTTCATTAAAAAAGAGAGATCGAACACTTATCAGGTCGGCAGCCTACTTACAAGACTTATGAAGATATTACAATAAAAGAGTTCAACTATGAACACTTAATATGGGAGATTTGGTTTTAAGACGTATCCAAAACAAATCTAACTTACACAAGTTATATTCTAAATGGGAAGGTCTCTTTACTGTAATATCAATTACTTGACCAGGTTTTGTTCAACTCGCAATGGAAGTTGGACGCATCCTTTCAAATGCATGGAACATCCAACATCTTCGCATTTTTTATGTATAAATTTTTACATTTATGAATTAAGTTCACATTCCACGCATTACATCTCTATTGTGTTACATTCAAACTATTTCTTGTCTTGCTTTCATTATAAGGAATCACAAAAAATTTTATTCGATCAAACTCCCTAAGAAAAATACAATGTTGCTAGTCGGGTTGTGAGATGACTTCTAACAAAGCCTTTTCATGTAAGCTAGTACTTACTACATTGAAACTCACTAGACTGACTTTGTCTCTGGCCTACTGCCAATTAATATTAAGTATAAAACAAAGAGCGAATTGGTCGGTACTCCATAACAAACTATTTGTCTTCCGATCACTATGCTGATTAGTACACAAACAGTTGGGTGCTAGTAATGATACACTTAAAAAAATTTATTCACAAACAGACAAGTAATAGAATAAATCAACACAAAAGAGATTAACACAGAAAAAATATCCGTTCATTTATAAGCAATTTTTACATTGTTCATATACATATCCAGTGCAGATTGTACTTCTACACATATCCTATTCATCTCCTCTTCAGATGAGAATTGCAGGCTGGACGCCAATTTTTCCAAGTCAACTACATCCTTGTGGAAATGCCTCAACTTGATAAAGAGGGCAACAACTTGGAACACAATCGAACCTCGGAGTGCTACCTTGATAATTTGCATCACAACAGGGACGTGATTATTAAGAATCTTCATTTGATACCTCACTCCAACAACCAGCTCATCGACCAATGGATTTGAATTTATAAGTTCAACTTTCCTTCCTTTCAAATCCACCGATATCTTCTTCAACTGAACAAAAATAAAACTCGGGGTAGATTTACTTACTCCCGGAATTCATATTGTTTCTTCATTGAAGATGTTTATCTGGTCGTTCATTTTATTTATTTCTTCATGCATCTTGGAACCCAGCTCTATAGTTTCTTTTTATCTAATTCTCCTTGGGAGAGCTAGAGATCCTTGGCCTTTATTTCATTTGTTAATTCTAACAAAAGTCAATATTAAATTATTATTAACTTCTTCCATAAAAAATAAACAGCAAAAAGTACTAGGTCGGAAAAAGTTTCTTGCTTTCTACTTTGTCTCCTTTTCAACAATAAGGACCTGCATTTCTTGACCGAGCTTCTTTTCTGGCTTGTCATTCTCCTTGAAGGCTTGGAGGAGTCTGGAATTCCTTTCTTCACTATCTTGATACTCTTCATTTATTTTAACAAGATCGAATTGGCAACCATTAGCGGTGTTTTGGGCCACCAAGAGCTTCCTTTCCAACCCTTCTATTCTTTCCTCTGATCTGTTTCCAAACAGATAAGGTTTAAAAAAAAGAGGAAAAAAGTTGCTCTTCAAACTTATTTTTGTGTGATTTTCTCGACTTCGGCCTTTGCCAATGTCTGGACGTGCCGACTTAACAAGTCGGATGTTTCTTTTGAAAACTACAAAACAAGAAAAGTAAGCGAAATAAATTAAATATACTCTTTCTTTTCTTAAGAGTTAATAAGATAAAAAAGGAAGAATAACTTAGATAACAAGTTATTGAAAACTTGTTCATACGTCCTCTCCTGGTCAGTGATACCAGAAGTGGATGGTGCTTCAATCTTAGTGGTTTTGGTCTTTGTCATAACCACGCCAAATGGTCTTTCCTCGCTAGTCGGAGCAGCAACCATCTCCATGGTTGCCTCGACCTCTTCCACTTCAACCTCCTCGACAACAGCAGATTACTCACTAACTAGAGATTCATTTCTAATGACCAAAGGATCTCACCCTAACATTGATCAGCTCTGTCCCCATGCCTAGTGCACCTGTCAGAATCCCCTCGACAACCTCATCAAAAAGTGCCAAAGGTGGCTCTGCACTGGTCGGCACAGCATCGACTAGAGGGTCCACCTCAGGATTTGCTTGAGTTGTAGCTAGAGATGTAGCTAGTGGGATAAAAAGAGAAAAATCGATATTAAAAAATTATACTAATTCTGAAGAATAAAAATACTTATAACTAAGAAGTAAGTAAAAAATATTACTTGAAGGACACCCCCAAGTCCATGTTCTAGGATAATAGCGGAGTATCAGATATCGCTACATCGAAAGGAGTCTTCCTCCTCCTTATGATGAGAGAAATATTATCTTTCTTACTCTTATCCTCCCCACCCTAAATATATGAAAACAAGGGATAATTTTTATATGAAATATCCCATGTAGCATATCTTCTTCTTTTACATACCTGTGAGAAAGTCCCCCTCTGCGTCTCTGTAGAAGTCCCAGCTCTCTTCTCTTGAGCTTGAGGTTGGTCCTTTACACACTTAGATCATGTACCTTGGACTGGACCAGTGCTGGTTGGTTTAGCACTAGTACATGCGGTGGAAGTCGAACCCACCGCCTTCGGGGCGCCTCTGCCTACAGTCCTCTCTTTCTTCATTGGAGGAGCCAAGGCTGAAACCTCAGACTGGTCGGCAGCAAGCTTCCGACCATGCATCTAAAAATAATAAATTTTATTAGAATGTACAATGATTTGATTCAATAAATCAAATGAATTATTTGGTACTTACCACAATGCATTCAATAATGAACTCATCACTTTGTCTGATCAGGCTAGCTGGCTGCTTGCCCAAAGCAGTCTGATCATATCTGTCCGAAAGAACACGCAAAAATAAGCACAAGCTTTGAATGAGTTTCCCTGGTAGTCAAAATTGTACACATAAACATATTTATATGTTAGCATATTCCAAAAAAAAATATAATAATAAGAAAAGGAGGTCAGGACTCAGAACCTCTTACCTTTAGGTTCATCCTTGGTAGGATCTTGGTCGCCCTCGATTCTCCAGACGTATCTGAACCGTCTCTTCACGGGACAACTTGTGGTATAGAAGAGAGTAAACGATCTTCTGCTCTGATAAGTTCCCTGATAATAATTTGGAGATGACCTTCATGATGTTCCTCGCCTCGCCGGTTAGCTCCAGAGAAACTTTTTCAATTTTCTCCTCCGACCTCGTCCAGGTTGGGGTGACCTTCTCGGTGAACCGAAGGCGGCTACCCCTACACCATGCCACACTTTTGCCAACACAAAGTACAGTCGGCAAAAGGCACATTCCCCGACACAAAAACTGTCGGCAAAAGTTTAGCCGACTGTATATAAACAGTAGCGGTAGAAGCAGTCGGCTTAGGCTTTGCCGACAGATAAAATCTTTGCCGACACATAAATGGACGGCAAAGATCTAAGTTTTGCCGACAGTTCCATCTTTGCCGACAGTAGGTTTTTTGCCGTCAGTACAAGTTTTACCAACAGTTAATACGAATTGCCGACACTTTACTTGTTGGCTAATCACCTTTCCCCTCATAGACCAAAGCTAGTTTTCTACACAAGTGTTGTGTCGGCAAAGGTGCGAGCACACATGACATACAAATTAATTAAATATGCAATATATACAGAACCAATTCCACATTATCCACCATTGAATTGACATACACACTTGTACATGCAAATGGTGCCACTCACATATATAACCATATACATACACAATCACAGTTCAAATAGTCACTTCAACATGTAAATAATGCAACGCATATATCTCCACCACAGGGTTTGATAAACATAGATCCTCCAAATAAGTTAAGTTGCATACATGCCCGTCCAAAATAAGTAATAGTCAGTGAGAGATCATGAGCTAAGTCTCAGCCTAGTAAATAATGGCTTACATTTTTACTAAAAGAGGGGATGTATATGCTTCTCTAGCTACTAGTTAACATTTCTAACAATAAACAACACTACTTTCTTGCTGCACAAAAGGTTGCCCCTCCAAAAACTTGTAGCACCCCCAACTACACAAAAGTTACTACTCCAGAAACTTATCACCTTGTACCTGTGTACCTACCATGATGAAGAAAAGGAATAATCAGCGAAAACAACAGAAAATTAGTGTTAGGTAGCTAAGCTGTAGGTAATCTCAAATATTTGACAAAATCAAACAAATGGACAAAAAGTTATGCCATAATAAGACTGGACATGATGGAAAGTTTGAGTGGCACATTAAAATTTTAGAAACAACTCAAGTACTAAACTGTGTAGGTTGTTAATAAGTCTAGCTCCTTTGCTAGCTATACATGATTCCATTCCAAAGCAGATTTTCAAACAAACTTCTTAATTAAGAGAACTAGATCCAGAACTCTTTTTCTTTTTTCTTTTTAACATCCTTGTTCAGCGTGTCACTCTATGAATTTATCACTTGTTTGGCAATATCAATATGCTAAATTACTAATGCTTTCTTTACATATTATCTTACTTATGTTATCAGACTATGCTTATATGTCTTGATTATATGTGTGTGTGCATGCAAAACCATATTAAGTTATGACTATCTACTAAACACTAGGCTAAGTAGGCTTGTCTGCTAAATAGATGCTAAGAATCACATTGATGCTAAGAATCACATTGTCTTAATTATATGTGTGTGTGCATGCAAACCCGACATAGCATGATGGAATTAGTAGACTAGCAGTGAAAAACTTAACCCATTGCAGACCAGAAGCATGATAAAATAATAAAAGCTACTTCACACTGGACATGTGACTGAATTATTTCATCACCATCACACAGCAGTAGTGCTACCTTAGTAAAAACGAATTATTTCATGCTTACTAAAGATGCAACACAACACATATGCCATATACATTACTACATTTACACTAGTGCCATACCTGTGGTCACATAGGCACTGCAATGCAAAAGAGTTCACTTCAAAACCCTTGGAACTTCTTTTTGTAACTAAGTACCTAACAAAGAGAAGAATTTTGCCTTTTAGAAAATGTGAAATAATCTGAAACAAGCATGAAAATACAATTTGGACTGCCAACAAAATAATAATACCAGCCCCAGGTACTTTTGACTGCCTCGAAGACTTCTTATCATCTTTGATCTGCAACAAGTTGGTATGATGTTGAGGTGATAGGCCAAGGTCTTACTCTATCATGGATGTATGCTAAGGTCTTACTCTATCATGTGGCCACGCGATGCATCTCCCATGAGCATCTCCAACGGACTTTAAGGCTCCATATTGACGAGGTAGAATGGCATCCCTCACAAAAACATGATTGACAACCACCTCACAATATTGAATGCCAAGAGGAGTTCCCCCCACAATAGATAATGGATTTGTTGTTTGAATTGTTCCCTTAGCCACAGGGAGATTATAGGGTCTTACAACATTATAAAGTATCACATCCCTTCCACCCTAGGGCATTATGTATTATAGTTCAGCATAAGTTAGTAATTACATTCAGCACATAAGGCAAAGTATTGAGGGTTCAACACATAAGGTAAACTATTGTGGGTTCAACAATTACCTCTTCCTGTTGTTCCTCTGGAAAGACCACACTATGCCTAGTCATCAGCATGTTTTCATCATCACTTAGGTGCATGTTCTCCATTTCATCCCTAGCATGTGACCCATTATCATCATCATGGTTTTCTTGTTCTTCTGCAAGACTAGCTGCACTATGCAAGTTCTAAACAAGGACAACAATTGAACAATTACTTCATTGAAAAGAAAGTCAAAATAAAAAAGGATGAGCAATTTACCACTTGAGCTGAATTATTAGATCCATTTGGAGTGCTGTGAGCACTTTGATGTAGCTGAATCAACATATCAAGTTTTTGTTGAAGAGTGTCCAACCGATTTTCAAGAGCTTCCATTTTCTTATCAGTGGTGTAGGGGCTGCCCTATGCTCCATAGTACCATCAAATGATTCTGTAGCAAATCTAAATATGTGGTTGGCATCTAAGAATCTATGATGGCACATGTACACATACTTGCCTCCCTTTTTTAGTTGGAGAGAACATGTAAGTGAGTGGCATTCAGGACAAGCAACTTTGCCAGAGGTAACACATCCAAGCAAATAGCCTAGACCAGGAAAATCAGAGATGGTGCATAATATGGCAGCGCGCAATTGGAAGAACTCATCCTTAGAAGCATCATATGTCCTAACACCATCAACAAACATATCTACCATATCATCGACAAGTGGCTCAAGATAAACATCCATACCAGCCCCAGGTGCTTTAGGACCAGGAATTACTAGAGAGAGAACAAAATTTGGTTGCTTCATACACTTCCAAGGTGGCAGATTATATGGAATCAAAATAACAGGCCATATGCTATAAGTTGAATTGAAGGTCCTATAAGGATTGAAGCCATCACTAGCTACAGCAAGTCTGAGATTTCGACTTTCAGAGGCAAACTCCGGATACCTAGAGTCAAAATCCTTCCAGAAAGGAGCATCTGCTGGATGCCTAAGCAGGCCGTCTTTCGTGCGTCCTTCATCATGCCACCTTGTGTTAGCAGCTGTTTTGGAGGACATAAAATACCTTTGAAACCTTTTCTTTATAGGAAAGTACCGAAGTACTTTCATAGGAACTCTATGTACATGTTTCCCATCAGGACTTTTCTTTTCTGATTTCCATCTTGAAGTGTTACACTTTGGACAAACATTTTCCTTTTCATGCTCTTTCCAAAACAATATACAATCATTCTCAGAAGCATGAATATTGGTGTACCCAAGACCAAGGCATTTTACAATATTTTTAGCTGCATTAAAGTTTATAGGAAGTGATGACCCCTCAGGTAAAACATCCTTAAGTAACTCTAATAGCATGTCAAAGCTTTTATTACTCCATCCCCCAAGAAATTTGATATGCAATAATCTAATAATGAAACGTAGCTTTGAAAAGTTTCTACAACCAGGGTAGAGTTCTTGGCCAGCATCATCTACCAACTTGTAAAAGGATTCCATATCCTCATTGTGCTGCCCCTCATTCCCTTCTAAGTCCCCCATGTCATCTAAACCCCCTGCTAAGTCCCGAAGTAAATCAGAAATGTCATCTTCTTCATTTGACTTCTCTACCTCTACCCTATCAGTCTGATGGTCATTTGCAAAAAAACTAGAGCTCGGTTCTCCATGATTCAGCCAGGTCATGTACCCTTTAGTAAATCCCTCACATATCAAGTGCTCGCGTACTACATCGCCAACTCTCCAACAACAATTCTTACAAACCTTGCAAGGACACAATATCTTGTTTCCTTTAGCTGAATTACTAAAAGCAAACTCCAGAAAACTGCCAACTCCTTTTATATACTCATCAGTTTGCCTAGGCATATCCATCCATGTTTTATCCATTAACTGAAGACCACCAACAGAAGGGAACTGACTTACCGAAACAATGGCACAAAGATCGGTGGTGGTGGGGTGGACGATCGGCCCAGGTGGAGCGGCTGGGAGGATGGTTGCCCTCTGATCTGCAAAACAACACAACCAGAAATTGTCACAAGTTAGAGTTCACGAAGCGATCAAATAGTCGAGACCAATTCCACACAACAAATCCCCAAATGCTCTCCTTGGCTATTGTCAGGACTTTACCATATCGACACGAATGCATTGTCTGAATATTCAGGAGTGAGTTTCTTCAGGACTTTACCATATCGATCTTACAAGTGAAGATGACACGATTTCAGGACTTTACCATATCGATCTCGTTTTTTATTGTTCTTGACAACTAATCCCCAAACCCAGATCCAAACCACTACCGGAAATCGCCAACGAAACCCTCCAAATAGAGACCGAGTGGGACAGAGAGGGAGCTAACCGTAGGGGAGGAGAAGGAGCAGAGCGGGAGTCCGGAGGCCACGAGCAAGCACGTCGTGGCTGAGGGGAGCATCGGCTGGAGGTGGGCGACTTGGCTCCTGCAGGGGCGGGTGGCGAGGAGCACGAGCAGCAGGACACGACCGCAGGGGGGAGCGGCGGCTGGTGGCGGGGGACGCGGCTACCAGGGGGAGCAGCGGGGGACGCGGCGGCCGGGGGGCACAGATGGCCGAGGTCGCGGGATTCGGTTGCTGGCTTGGGGAGAGGATGGCGTGGGGGGGGTCGTGGGTGGCGGGGGACGCAGCAAATGGAGGGAGCGGCGGCTGGAGGGGACGAGGTGGCCAGCGGGGGCGCGGGCGGTGGGGAGGCTGGGGGCTGGGTGTTTTTAGGGTTTTGAGGAGGCGTGGGCGGCGGGGAAGACTGGGCCGGCTGGGTGTGTATTTGGGTATGCCCGCGCGCGCTAGTTTTTTGGGTCTATATCAGTGCCGACCGAGTATTATGGAAAGGCCGACACATAATATGTGGGTAGATCTATGCCGACAGTTTATCAGTCAGAACGATGAACACCAACAGATTAATTGTCGACATAAGAAACTAATCCCCACAGCTTATATGATGGCAATTGTTGGACCTTTGCCGACAGATAAATTGACGGAAATAGACCACCTTTCCCGACTAATAATTGTTGGCAAAGTTGTGGCATGGTGTAGTGCCTTAGGATTTCTAAATAGAACCACTCCTGGTGGTAATACTTTAATGTATCCTTGGTCGGAAGGGAAGGGTATTGAGCACCGATTTGGAGCTTAATGTAAACGCTCCCAAAAACAACTTGAGTTTTATTATTTTTGGTTTATTGATAAAAAAAATTGAAAATGACGAATGGGAGGAGGAATACCAAGAGAAGCCTCACAAAGATATGGGAAAACACTCAAAATCAAAATAGAATTTGGGGGGAGATGTTGAAGCTTGATCTCGTAATGATCGAGCACATTAGCTAAGAATTCGCTCTCAGGGTGACAAAGACCTAACTTAACAAGGTGACAAAGACCTAACTTAACAAAAACGGTGAAGAGCACGATGCGCCCCTCTTGGGGAATAAGCTTCATGTCTTTTCTGCTAGGATCCCACTGCACCATTTCATGTGGTGGGATCAAGCCTTGATCCTCGAGCTCCATGATCTTGTTTTCAGTGAGAACATACCTCTCTATTGCAAATAAAGCAAACAAGAAAAAGGGGAAGAACTCGAAAGGTGAAAAGCTTCAAACTTTTTTATAGTTCCTAAGGCTTTTTGCGTCTGTTTCTTAATCAAACTTCTCAAATTTGGGAGAAAAAAGAACGGAAGATAAAAAACCACAAGAGCCAAGAAAAAAGAAAGTAGAAGAACTCAAAGATGTTTTTTAGCACTCAAAAGTTTGAAGGTGTGAAGTGTAAAAGGGAAGCCTTACCCCCTTATTTATACTGCTCAATAGGATAGTTATACCACTGGTTCAGTTACCGAGAAAATTGCAAAAAAATTTCCTATCGGGAACCAAAACAGTGACATGATTAGCGCGAGACCCCATAATGTCTTGACAAATGAAAAGTCTCGAATGAATACACATATTTATTCAAGCCTTAGGGATTGGCTGACGATGATTACTATGTCCTACTTTACTTTTTGGCCTACGCGTTCATAAATAAAAAGAGCCATAAGAAAAGATAAGGCCCAAGACCTATTATCTGGTTATGATTTCAACTAGAGTTAAATTTAGTCATGTGGAAAATTTCCTAACCAGATTCAACAAACTGGTCAGAGATGAGGTATGTCCTATTTATCCCGGCCAGCTATGTATATACTGGCCGGGAATAGCTTATTTAGTCGCTCCGACCAGCAAACTTGTGGAACATTAAATAGCCTTCACCTCGACATGAAACTGGTCGAAAATGTTGTTACCCTTGCATAAGACAAGTGTGCGAAAGATTTTTCCTGACAAGTACATATAACATAATTGAAGTTGCTCTCTATGGAGAGATGTCTCTTTACTAAAAGACACTTCCTGACAAGAAGATATCTTTTGGCAAGAAAACATATTATAGAAGATAAACAACTAACATCACTTTGTCAATTATAAATAGGAAACCTGCGTAAGGATTCAGAGAGAGAGGAGACAACATAACACAAGAGAAGGGCATGATTAGCATTAGTATTTCCATTCTCAATTCACCATCTTGTACTATGTCAAGACACATGACTAAATAAAGAAGCAATATCATTTCCTATTATTTTTAATCTCTAATTTGTTATAAAAAAGACAACCTAAATTATATTCATAAGCTTGATCTAGGGAGATTGAAGGGCTCGCTTTCACTGATGGTGCCAGTTTTTTTTCCTATTGTGAATTTCCCAAGTCAAGATGGGCCCTTTCCTTCTACTTTACTGAACCCATTCACCAATGATTGGATCACTTAAAGCCAAAGACCAATTCCTTCCTTTTAGGCAGTCTAGGTGGCTAATTTATTTAGAAAGGATGTAGATTATATATGTATATATATATATATATGTATATATATATATATGTGGTTCCATACTATTAGGAGTATGTATTCCCTACTCCCTGTATATTAACTGATGTTACGTAAGTAGAAGCATATTCCATAAGTGAAAGTTGTTAACTAATGGGGGCACTATGGTGCTTAGACACCATGAATTTAAATGCATGAATTCAAGTCAAATTCGGATATATTTTTTGAAACTTTCAGTTTTAGGGTATATACCTATCTATAACAATTCAAATGAAACATGTACATTTGAAAAAATATACTTGAATTCAAAGATTTGAACAAATTGAGATCACATGCTTTGCAGATTTATATGTATAATCAGCACATACCTACAATCAAACTATCATAAAAAAAAATTCTAGTTTGAATTTTAGTTTGAACTTGTTATTAAACTAGTTAAATTCAACATCCTAATAATTTCAAAAAATTTCGAATGCAAATAAATAGGGAAATTACCCATTTTACATCATAGCACTACTACAAGAATGTACATTAGAATCGATTATTTTTCATCATCACAATCGGTTTTGGCGGCGATAGAAAGTCCAACGACAATGATGAGGAAATGCTATCACAGTCGGTTTTCTCCCCGATTGTGATAAACGGTTATCACAATCGATTCTAGCAAAGAACCGATTGTGATGAGCCCATTTCACTATTTTTTATTGGTTTACAGTATGAATATCATTCAAAAAATATATAAAACACAAACACATTACAATACACATATCACATTCATTTACATGAATATAGAACACAAACATACTTAACAGTCAGTACACATGCATCATCTACCTATTCATCCAATTAAAAGACGGTGATACACTTGAAAAAATATTGTGCACGTGTTTATAGAATATACTTGACAACATTTTATAGAGCTAGTGATACTCCATGTTCGCATTGTACTTGGTCTACACCACCTCCTCAGCTTTATGGCCATGACCATTTGCCATTACCATGAATCTGAAAATGACTGGAAAATTAGTACATGATATAATGGGCAAATAAATGAATAAAGTTAATTTGGATAATAAGAAATCACAATACATCATAGTTTAGTTCCTTACCATTACTGAAGTGCTCCATGCAGTGATTTCTTCCAAAACCAAGAAATGCAAAACTGAGATACGCATCCTAGTGCCTGACTGCCTTTCACGTTGGCTCCTATCTCACTCTCTCTATCTATTTGTCTGTCTATGTATCTATCTACAGTGCAAGTGAGAGGGAGAGCAGGAAAGGGAGAGGAGCAGGTGGTGGAGATGATTGGCCCCCTTATCACAATCGATTCTGAGTAAGAACCGATTGTGATGACACCCCTCATCACAATCGGTTCTGAGCTAAAACCGATTGTGATGTGTGTGCATCAAAACTTTAGTTCTATTTGCCATCTAATTTAAGTTCAAACCGAGTCGGTCTCCATTTTGCTGAACTTTTTGTATATATTCTATTGAAATGCATTCCTTTCATTGCCTTCTTGCAACAAGGATATTTTGGGCGCTTTGCAGTTAGTGTGAGCGTGGTATGCAATCATTCCAGTGCCGCTATTCATCTATCAAGAAACTGCCCTATGTCATCAGTTGAACTCGAGTTCTTGATACATATGGAACTACTTATCAAGTGCAATCAGAAAACATAAGCAAACAAAAGACAAGAGAACCATCGGTTAAGATTGTGTTTTGCGACAGAATCATAATGTTGTAATACATGTTTAAGTAAGATATGGACCATACAACCAATTTTGGAATATGCTAGAGGTGCTTGACAATAATTTACTATAGAAACACACTAGTGTTGTTCATGTTTAAAACGGCATGGATCATATTGCCAAATTTGGGGCATACTAGATGAGCTCAAAGAAATTTCCATCACCACTACTGTATATATTAGCTCAAAGAAATTTTCACGACCACTGCTACTGGCATATCTAATGGAGAATAGAGGCATTAATTCCCACATACAACAGAATCAACATCCCTACCACATTTCCATCATCACTACTGTATATATTAGCTCAAAAACTTTGAATTTTTGGGTATCCTCTAACTAGATTTTCGGTTCATCACACACATGGTTAGAATTTGCCTCTCCTGACTGAGCGCTTCCCACTTTCCTCTTCTAGGTTAGCTCCACTTCTACTGACTCAAGTGGCTCATCGGCACGCGAAACTTGTTCAGCTGCCTCACCCTCCTCACTAAAGTGAAACACCACATGAGATCAAACAAAATGGCGCATGGCTGAATACAGTAAATTTGATATGCTATAGAGCTAGCCTTCAGCAAATACACATACAACAATAAACAAAGAGCCACTTGATAGCATAGATATCTCACTAAAGAGTTTATAAAAAATTGTTGCATAAGGTGCCCCTCATCACAATCGGTTCTAGCTTAGAACCGATTGTGATGAGGGGACAATCATCACAATCGGTTCTATCTCAGAACCCATTGCCAAAATTTACAGATTACATACACGTATCACAATTGGTGTTTTAATCAAAAGTTTGGAATCGACAAAAGATGAAGCGATAGTGATGTACCATTTTGTAGTAGTGTGGTGCCGAGGCACCATGGTGTTCCAGACTATATATATATATATATATATATATATATATATATATATATATATATATATATATATATATATATATATATATATATGAAGCCTCTTTTCTACTCTCGGGAGTAATTACTCCCTATGTCGTATCTCACAACGTAGGGAGTACCTCGCGCAACGGAAGGTATGTACGTGTAGTATACAAGTATATAAGACCATCTAGATGGTATTTACATTTTTTTTGAGGTGGTATGTACGCTTTTTAGAGATACTTCTTTTTATATGTGTATATAAAGGTATTTGCAAAATAAGTTAAAACCTATGCACTCACTTGCAATTTTTTCATGTAGATCTCACTAGAATATCTTATAATTTGTATATAAGTGTATCCAAAGCGATAATGGAATATTTCAAATACGTTTGGGTGGTATTTCAGAGATGGGAGTAATTACTTCCGGAAGTAAAAACTATTTTTCACACACACACACAATATATGTATACATATATGTATACATATATATGTATACATATATGTATACATATATATACTATTTTTCACACACACACATATATACATATATGTGGAGCCTGCAGGTATATGTATGTGTACGTGACGTCGGATGCTCGGAGTGAAGGAGGCAAGAACAAGCCGCATGAGGTCATGGCCGCAGTTACCGCACGTTGCTCCATCTTAACCGCCCGGCTGCCTTTGCCTCTTGGTGTTTTTGTGTGCCTTCAAGTAAGGACGCCTGGCGCGAATTAAAACGGGTCACTGCATTAGCAGGAACGTACATGCAGGCTAATGGTAACACGCGAGTACGGTGAAACGTTACATGATATACTACGTACTATACTGTAGATAGTACTGCAAAAAGAAGACTACGTGCAGGGTAATGGTTAACCGGTGAGTAAATCCACACACACACACCAGCTTGCCGTGGAGTAGCAATTAAGGGCCATTCATTAATTTTGATTGTATAAGCAAAAGAAACGATGCATGCCACAATCAATCTTAGTGTGTTATGTGTAGACAGGTTGTGCTGTACTCTGTGTTTTTGAAAAATAAACAAATAGGGTCATCATAATCGATTCTGAGTTAGATGCATTTCGGTTTTCGTGGACCAGATGGGCACGGATTTTGGGTCCCATTTTCAAAGGCGCAATCTTGGAAGCAATTTTCAAGATGTTAGACCTAGCCTAGGACTCATAACCTAACTCAAGCAAGCAACTAGACAACATCAAGGATTACAACCCAACAAGATGCAATTCTGATTTTTTTTTCTTTTTCTTCTCTGATTTTTTTTAATTGAAGTGCGGCTTTTGATTTTGCACTTGTCTTTTTTCCTTTTTCTATTTTTTTGGGCAGCTCTTTTCTTCGCACCTTTGCTTTTTTTTTTCATAATCAAACTCTAAAAAATGAGCACACTCTAAAATATGAACTAGAAACAAGGATTACACAAGTTATAATGAAAACAAACTCAAACTAAACCACAAATGATTGGCAAAAATGGGTACTGAAACTTTGGAGGCTATTTTGAGACCCTAAATGATGCTTTTTTGGGGTCAACACTTTTTCAAATCTTTGCAGAAGACATTAGACTTGGACTAATGGATTTTCAAATCTACCTCCTCATCCTCTTTTATTCGAGTACTCGTATGTTGAAAACAGACACCGTATGCAAAAGTTATGGTCATTTTAATGACAGGTGCACGAATGCTACTTCTTAGACTCAAATTCGGCTATCATAGAGCATAATCAGATATGGCAAAGTGGAGACCGACTCAGCTTGGACTCAAATTAGTTCATGTGCAACTCAGACAGGGGAAGAACAATTAACAAACCGTAGCGGCGATGACTGGTGGAAAACACGAATTAGTGTTGCTCCCCTCACCTGATAATTCAACTGTCGTGCATGTGGTCGTGTGATTGGTCCATGTACAACTTGTTGAGGAGCAATAGGTATAGTTGTATCAGTGGAAGGGATGTCCTCGTAACCACATCACAATCGGTTCTGAGCCTCACATCACACAGGCTCAGAACCGATTGTGATGATAGGAACCGATTGTGATGATGGGTGTCATCACAATCAGTTCTAGCTTAAAACCAATTGTGATGTGCCCTTTATCACAATCGGTTCTAGCTCAAAATCGATTGTGATAAGAAGCGATTGTGATGTGCCCATTATCACAATTGGTTCTTACTTGAGAATTGATTGTGATGTGATCAGGATAGTTTTTTGGCTGGCCAAAGTGAAATTTGGGTGCCAAGTGGGTTCTAGTTTCAAAATAATTTCGCTGCATCCAAGGAAAAGGGAAAGCGACTGCATACATCCCTTATATATTTATGCATGCGGGTTATACTCACCACTCATCTCCGCTTGCTCCTCTCCCTCTCCTACCCTTCCTTTACTACCCATATTGTCGTAAGAATTGTAATTGCAAGGCATGCCTGCGAGTGAGAGAAGTTGAAGAGGTTTGCATTTAGCATCTCATCTCATCTCATCTCATCTTTATGGTTTTTCTATTTCTTCTGCTGATTTTGTTTGTGTCCAAATGATTTCATTTTAGTTTTCCTCCTTAATGATTTATCCTATTCCTCATGAACCAGCCTAAAAAGAAAGAGATTTCTGAAGAAAATCAAATTCGTTATGCTTGTCAATTGTAGCTTGTTGCTTCCTTGGCTGAGAGAACTACCACAGGATCAAATGGTGGAGAAGGAATTAGAGGATCAAATGTGTTCCATGATACAATCTGGTAATAAAGGTTGCTTTAAATACTAATTTGTTTTTGTTTGCAGGAGTTTTGATGAATGAAGTAAAGTTGGAACAAGCTGAGTTTTATTGTCTCTTTGAGGAGGCACATGGAGATCCCAGATATTGAGCTTTATAAGGGCATTGCTGTTGTTGATGACCCAAATAACCCTTTGCTACTGTGATTTATGAATATGTGAGTTGATATACCCTAGTGCCTTTGATGGTATCTTTGTTTTAAATGTTGTGTTCAAGACTATATGTATATGTTTGGATAAAAATTTCAATATGGACATATATGTGTGGCTTTGATGGTATCTTTGTTTTGATATATATTCCATCCATGATGTGTTATAAAAAAATAGTGGTTGATTAATCAGTTAATTGTTATCCATATAGTGCTTGCTATTAGATGATAAAATAGAGCTAAATATGTGATGGACGTCACATCACAATCGATTCTATCTCGGAACCAATTGTAATAAGATGTCATCACAATCGGTTCTAAGCTAGCATCACTCGATTGTGATGACCATTTATCACTATTAGGCAAAAACCCGACTATAATAGCATCGTCTCATCACTATCATTTGACTTTGCATCGTCACTAAAACTGACTGTGATGACGATAAAAAAAACCGATTCTAATATTCATTCGTATAGTAGCAGTAGCACTACACCGCACAGACTGATCTCTGCGGTTGCACTAAGCCTTGCAATTGCTCGCCAATGCATGCTGCAGCTGCAAGCACTGAGCCAAACTATACATGACGATCCCATACCATACACGCATCAATGCATGGCCGTCGCTTCAAACCTTTCACAGGTAAGGGAACCTGTTGCGCTATTCGGAATTCAATAATACTCCTAATGTAGAACGGGTACCGAGCTACCGGCACTGGTGCGTCGCCCCTGTAGCACGAGAGATCACATGTAGCGTCACGGGCAGACGTACAGTGCTGATTAAAACGTCGCTGTTACCGCTGCTGCCGCCGCTGCCGCTGCTAAAACCTTTGTTTATACGTCAGGCACCAGTGCTACGCTTACGTCACTACTACAGAACCGGCCTTCACAACCGGCCTATCACAAGCGGTTACGTGCGCCCCGCTTGTGGAGTCCCGTGCCACAAGCGGTTCGTGGGCAACGGACGGGAGGGGGTCTCTAGAAGCGGTTCTTAACACAAACCCCTTCTGGAGCGTCCTCTCTAGAAGCGGTTCGTGTTTGGAACCGCTTCTAGAGGTCTAATGGGGCTCGAAGCGGTTTGTGTGTAGAACCGCTTGTAGAGCCCCTCCCGCCCAAAGGCATTTAAACTCTGTCTTCCTCCCCGAGCTCGCACAGGACATCACAGTGGTGGGCCGAGAGCTGTTCATGGCGAGGTGCTGCCAAAATTTTGAATTGAGGCTATTAGATCCGAATTAATTGTTCTAAGGTGAGTAATATGTTGCTGACATCCTTCTCACCTAGATATTGATGTTTTTTGTGCATTGGATGTTGAGAAATTATGTTTTGTTCGCTTATATTTTTGTTCTTAAGGTGATATATACGATTTGGTGTATGAAATGAAATTCAATAAATGTGAAACGATGAAAAATTACAAACGTGTGGAAGAGAAAAGATTTGTATGAAAATGTAACAATTAGTTAGTTTTATTTTTTAAAAAGTAGGAGGATTAGAAATAATTAGTTGGCTTTAGTGAAAAGAACACAGAATGATTATAAAATACAAAACTATTAGTCATAGTTAGCTTTAATAGAATATTGTGATAGATGTTGTTATTATTTTTATTTGTGTAGATGAATCGGCAATGGATGTACAATGCAGACCGTCGGTCAAGAGAGTTCCGAGATGGCATGAAGGAGTTTCTCGACGCGGCCGTTGCATTCTTGCCTCCAGGAAGCTTCATACGTTGTCCGTGCGTAGACTGCAAGAATGAGAAGGAGCATTCCGAACGATGGATGGTTATGAGGCATGTGATCACGAGAGGTTTCATGGCAAACTATACCTGCTGGACCCACCATGGCGAAACAAAGGCGATTCGACAGGAAGACGATGAAGAAGACGAAGAAGAGGAAGATAGAGCCAACAGTATGCCGGACACCACTCAATACGGGTCCGTGGAAGATACACTCGATGAGTTTGGCGATGATGAGCTAGAACAGATGCTCCGTGACGGAGAGGGAGAGTTCACAGAGGAAAGACAATACAAGAAGTTTCAGCATGGTAGTGGACCACCGAATCGCTTTGTACCCAAACTGTGTACAGGGCCACAAAAAGCTGCGTACTACACTGGAACTCATGCAATGGAAGGCCACACACGGTGTGTCAGACAAGGGATTCAATGGTTTGTTATCACTCGTAAAGAAGTTGCTTAGGAAGGAAACACTCTACCAGAATCTACGTATGAAGCGAAGCGAGTCCTCTGCCCTTTAGGATTGCAAGTGCGGAAGATACATGCATGTCCTAACGATTGTACCCTGTATCGCAATGAGTATGCCGATTTGGTGGTCTGTCCAGTGTGCGAAGAATCCCGGTATAAGGTGCAGCGTGACGATTCAGGTGAATTAGATGGGAATCGTACGAAGAAGAGAACTCAAAGAAAAGTATTGTGGTTTTTCCCTGTGAGACCCCTGTTGAAGCATCTGTTTGCTAACGAAGGTCATGCCAAGATGATGCGTTGGCATGAGGAAGAGCGTAAGGAAGACGGGATGCTTAGACACCCCGCAGATGGCTCACAGTGGCGGAAAGTCGATCGGGCTTACCCGAACTTTGCAAATGAGGTCAGAAACATAAGGTTTGGGTTGAGCACCGACGGGATGAATCCTTTCGGTCGGTTGAGCCAAAGCATCCATAGCACCTGGCTGTGACACTTTGCATCTATAACATTCCTCCATGGTGTGCATGAAGCGGAAGTACATCATGATGCCATTATTGATCGAAGGTCCGGCAACCTGGAAACGACATAGATGTCTACCGAAACCATTGGTTGAAGACCTTGTGAAGTTGTGGGAGGATGGTGTACGGGTTTGGGATGAGTACAAAAGAGAGTATTTCAACTCAAGGCGTGCATTGTTGTTTGTAACAATCAACGATTGGCCTGCGCTCGGTAACCTCTCCGCCAAACTGTGAAAGGGTTTAAAGCTCGCACTCAAAGTGCATAAATGAAACGGATTGCATGTACCTCAAAAACTCTCGGAAGTGTGTGTACATGGGCCACCGCAGTTTCTTCCTAGCAGTCATGCTTTGAGGTGGAAAGGAAGTAAATTTAACGGGTAACAGAAATTCGTGGTAAGCCTCAAAGATCGTAATGGGCGACTTGTGTTTGCTATGGTAAAAGATCTGAAAGTAGTATTTGGGAAGGGTCGTGGAAGCATACCTGCGTTTAACGAGGATGGTCATGCACCCGCATGGAAGAAGAAATCAATATTTTGGGACCTGCCGTATTGGGAGGTTTTGGAGGTTCGTCACTCATTTGGACTTCATGCACATCACGAAGAATGTTTGTTTGAACTCGCTAGGCTACATAGATATGTACGGCAAATCGAAAGATACACCGCAAGCTCGGAAGGACCTTGAAGACATGGAGGTGAGGAGTGACCTACATCCGAAAAACAAAGAAGGGACAAAACAACTTTATCTACATCCTGCAAGCTACACTCCAAGCAAAGAAGAGAAAAAAGCATGATTGAGTGTTTGAACGGTGTGAAGGTCCCTTCGGATATTCCTCAAATGTAAAGAGACTCATAAACACGAAAGAGAACAAACTCCAAGGCCTAAAATCCCATGATCGCTTTGTGTTGATGACACTGATTGCTCCCAAGAGCTATCGAGGTATCTTGCCCGAGTGGGTGCGGGGACAATCACGAAGCTATGTTCATTCTTCAACGCCATTTCGCAGAAAGTCGTCGAACCAGCTAAAATGCCTAAGTTGGAGGTCGATGTGGTACAAAGTTTGGTTAGCCTCGAGATGATTTTTCCTCCTGCATTCTTTGATATCATGGTTCATCTCACCGCTCACCTTATCAAGGAGATAGGTATCCTCGGACCAGTGTATCTGCACAACATGTTCCCTTCGAGAGGTACATGAGTGTCCTCAAGAAATACGTCAGTAACCATTCGCGTCCGAAGGGTGCATTGCCGAGGGCTACGTGACGGAGGAGGTGATAGAGTTTTGTGTTGATTACATGAATGATGTAAATCCTATCGGCGTCCCCATATCACGACACGAGGAGGCTACGGGCAAAGGGACAATAGGAAGGCAAGCGATTGCATGCAACGATCTTGTTGCATTCAAGCAAGCACATTTCACTGCTCAAGCAATCCACCATAGTCGCCCCTATGTCATTCGGCACAAGAGTGTCCTACGCCGCGAGTTCACAGGTAAGACAGAGAGTTGGATAACCACGAAGCACATGGATTCTTTCGGCACTGGCTGTATACATCCTTGAGGAAGGGTCAAACGATGAACTATTGCAACGCTTGGCCCGGGACCATCACAAGAAATCGGGACATTCAAGGGTATGAGATCAATGGTTACACATTCTACACCGGATCCCAGGATAACAGGAGCACCAAGCAGCAATGGCGTCCGTATAGACGCCGAAGACAACGATGGCAGGTGTTCGACACATATTACGGTTTCATAGAAGAAATATGGGAGCTCGACTATGGACCTCTCAAGGTCCTCTATTTAAGTGCCAATGGGTCAAGCCGAGGACAAACGGTGTGAAGGTCGACAAATACGGCATGACAACCGTGGATCTCACGAAGTCGGCTATAGGCGCGAACCGCTTTGTTCTCGCGAACGATGTGGCTCAGGTCTTCTATGTAATGGACATGTCAAGCAAACCTAAAAATCGAAAGGACAAGCAAAAGGTAATGCCAAAGCGACATGTAGTTCTCCAAGGCAAACGACGGATTGTAGGAGTTGAGGACGTCACCGATGAGGAAGAGTATGGTCGATTCGACGAGCTCCCTCCTTTTACGCTTGATGTTGAAATAAACGTCTGCGGATGATGATGTCAATGCTCCTTACATACGTCACGATCATAAAGAAGGAACAATTGTAAAGACGAAGACTTAAGATGTACTACTTGTATACATTATGGTGGAGAAACATTCCTTGTACATTATTCCATATGATCATGTTGATATGTTGATGTTTAACATTGCTTGTACATATGATGTTTTAAAAAAATGAAACAATAAAATAGAAACACTTCAAAAAAAACATAAAAATCGCATACAAACACTTAAAAAAAATAAAACCATCGAATACAAACACTTTTAAAAAAAGAAATACAAACACTTAAAAAAGAAAGGAAAAAAGAAATACAAGCACTTTTAAAAAATTATTGTATACTTAAAACAATGCAAGTGCCTTCTAAGGTTAACAAGAAATCTCATCTCCTTGGCTAGCGGGCGCTTGAGTGCGAGCTTGTGCCCAAAGGTTGCGTGTTCGAGCCCCACTCGCCGGCCTTTCTTTTTTTTTTAAACCCCACTACAAGCGGTTCTTAGTACCAACCGCTTGTAGTGGGGTACTACTACAAGCGGTTCTTAGTACCAACCGCTTGTAGTGGGGTTTAAAAAAAAGAAAGGCCAGCAGGCGCGAGTGGGGCTCGAACACCCAACCTCTGGGCACTGGGCACAAGCCCGCACTCAAGCGCCGCGCTAGCCAAGGGGGAGAAGAGATTTCTTGTTAACCACATGAGGCACCGCATTCTTTTAAGTGTTACGTCTCGATACTTTTACAAGCGGTTCGTGGAACAAACCGCTTGTAGTCGGGGTACTCTACAAGCGGTTGGTATTACGAACCGCTTGTACAAGTACCACTACAAGCGGTTCGCAAGACCAACCGCTTGTAGAAATGGGTGAGCTGGTAGGCTACTTGCAGTCGGGGTCCTCTACAAGCGGTTGGTATTACGAACCGCTTGTAGAAGTACCTCTACAAGCGGTTGGTGTTACGAACCGCTTGTAGAAGTACCTCTACAAGCGGTTGGTGTTACGAACCGCTTGTAGAAGTGGGGTAACCTTTAAATTTTGAAGTCCCGAAGGCTCCCGCACCTTCAAATTTTCTAAGTCCCGCGCGCGCCAGCTCGCCGACCGCCACCACGCCGACGGCCCCCAGCCACCGCGCCGACGCCTCCCAGCCACCGCGCCGACGCCCCCCAGGCCATCCACCCCGGAGGACCTAGGTAGCTGGCGAAATGCCCCCTCCTGCTCTGTCTGTATTCATGCCCGCAAGGTGTTCGGTGAAATGCTCACAAGAAATTTTGTTGATCTGTTGATGTTGGAGTACATTTTTGTTGTATATATATTGTATATAAGTTTTCATGGCCACATTTATGTTGTATGTTGGAGTTTTCATGCTCTCTCTGTTGTAACTATTGTATATATATTGTAGGAAAAAACTAAAGAACGATATGCCGTTCTTGTCTAAAATAATGTCATATAGGTTGTGTCACCATCCATTCACCTTTGATGATATTCACGGATAATATCACGGAACTTATCCGTGAGGCATAATGAAACTTATATGTGAAATATCATGAAACTTATCCATTAAACCTAATGAAATTTATCTCATAAACATCATGAAACTTATCCGTGAAATCTAATGAAACTTATCTATGAAACCTAATGAAACTTATACATGGAATATCATGAAACTTATTTATGTTGTATGTTTGTTTGACAATATATAAGTATTCTATATATGATTTCATCCCACATTTATGTTGTATGTGTGTTTGACAATATATAAGTATTCTATATATGATTTCATCCCATATTTATGTTGTATGTGTGTTTGACAATATATAAGTATTCTATATATGATTTCATCCCACATTTATGTTGTATGTGTGTTTGACAATATATAAGTATTCTATATATGATTTCATCCCATATTTATGTTGTATGTGTGTTTGACAATATATAAGTATTCTATATATGATTTCATCCCACATTTATGTTGTATGTGTGTTTGACAATATATAAGTATTCTATATATGATTTCATCCCACATTTATGTTGTATATATGTTTGAGAATATATAAGTATTTTATATATGATTACATGCCCACTTTAGATGGCGACACCAAGGCGTGGTGACCGGATTTCGACAATGAGGAAAATTTGATGTTTGAGACAATTGCGCTGGTACCATCTTAGGCCTGGATGAAATTTGTTAACACCTGCCATTGCCGATGAAATTTGTTAACACCGGTGCCGTTGTCAATGAGGCTGTTAACACTGCATCTTGGCGAGGATATCACGGCAAATGAGGTATACTCTTAACCATTATGAAATCACCGTAAACATGTTAATTATTGTAACATGTGTTTGTGTATCCAGCCCGGTACATCATCGGCCACCCAGTCCGGAATTAACCGAGGACCTAACAAGAAGCCTTCGACCAAGTATGTGATAACCGAGGTCGGCAACGACGGGAGTCTGCTAGCCCCACTGTCAGCAATTGGCCCTTTCAACAATGCTTGCGGCTACCACGTGAGGGATCACGTCCCAATCAAGATCCGAAATGGACCAAAGTCCTGCAGCCTACCAAGGAATTGCTGCGGAATGATATGAAGGAAACTTTCACTTTTCCAGATGGGTACGAACAGAAGGCCAAGGGATGGGCTTTGAAGAAGATGGCAACTTCCTTTCAGCAGTGGAAGTCGTCCCTCACCCGCAAGTACATCGACAGAGGAGAAAGGCCAGACTTCAATCAATTTCCTAAGCTGGCAGATCATTGGGAGGCTTTCGAGGAATTCAAGCTATCCGATGCAGACAGGCCGCGAGAGAGAAAAACAAGGTGAATGCCCAGAAGAAAAAATACCACCACCATCTCGGCACCGGTGGTTACATTAAGGCTTCGAAGAAATGGGACAAGCGGGAAGAGGAACTTCGGCAGCAGGAGATTGTACCTGAAACTGAGGATTGGGAGCCCCGCCTGCGCAACTGGTTCTTGGGTCACGGGGGCCAACTTGCAGATGACGGTAGCTTGGTGATGGCACCGATACCCAAGAAGTTGGTCAAAGGATTGTACAAGCCATCGATCAATCTCGGTCGGGGTCCTTCATGACGGACAGGAGAATGACGAGCTAACATATGCCCTTCAAAACCCCGAGCACCGGACGACACGAGGATTCGGAAAGATACCGTGGAGGCACGGATTTGCCAAAGACGCATAGCGATTACAGGAGCCGGATGAAGCAAGAGGAGAGATCGTGGTAGAGTGAGCCGTTTGGAGGACGAGCTTAGAGCTACAAAGGCTTCCATCCTCGATTTGATCGCGCAACAAGTGTCCAAGCATTAACCCAATATCGCCTTCAGGGAGGTAGTGTTCAAGGGGCGCCGACACCCGTGATCAGTCCGAGCGCAAAAGAAGCGATTGCGCATCCGCCGTGGCCCTGAAGCGTATGACCCGCAGGTCCGTTATCCCGTGGGCGATATCAAGGTTCGCCGCCGGTCACGAGCTACACATTGATATGCGTAACCTGTCCTACAAGGTGGCTTATGGCATGGCTTATCCGGTGGAGGCGGGCGACGTTCCACTTCAATCGATACCCTCCGGATACTCTAAGGTCACGGTGGAAGAGGTGGTGGGGGCTTCAAGATCTCTTGCTCGAGATTGCCGGGGCGACGACATGACCAAGCTTGGACAGACCCTCCACGGCACATTCATCCTCTGGCGCAAAAGTACATCATATTTCCAGATGGTGTGGAGGTCACAACAACATGAGAGGCCCGAGCTTTGAGCCGATTGCAGCATCAAGCACGCCTCCTCCACATCGACAACCCACGACTCCTCCAATGTCGCTGCACGCAAAGCTTCTCCGGTGGTCCAGACACGCCTCCTCCACCTCCCGCTCCAAAGATCGATGCTCCAAAGACCTCCCGCCCCAAAGACTCTCCCGCCTCCAAAGATCTCCGCCGAGGAAGAAGCTCCCTTCGAAGGAGGGATCCCGCACCGGCACCTCCTACCACGAAGTCGGCATCTGACGGACAGAGAATGTTGAAAGAACTGCCAAAGAGGCCATATGATCTGACTGCGGAGGAGCTATCAATTACCGTAAAGACGGATGTGGCTGGCGACTTGCGCCAACGGCCGCCCAAGGTTAAAATAGATAAAAAATTGTGAAGCACTTTCAGTCATGCGGAACGGCGCCACTGCTTGTGACGACCGACTACGAAAGGACAATAAGAAAGGTTACAAGGAAAAATACACGGGCTTCGTCAAAGGGAAAGAAGAAGAAGAAAGTGGAAGATGTGCAGATCTTTGAGCAATTGAGGATCCAGGATTTCTTGAAGGAGGCAGGATCGAATCAATAGACCAGGATCTTCCACCGCACCAATCGATGGAAGTATGAGTTGGGCAAACCGCTAATTGATCCAAAAGATATAAAAGATCTCCCAACCAAGATGCGTCAAATGCATGAATGTTATATGGAAAGGGCATCTAAAGGAGAGAAAATGTTCCACCTCATTGCTCAAGATACGCATTTCTTCCGCGGGAGACAGACAGAAATATGGCTGCAATTCGAGGACTTGTACCATGTGTACCAAACAGACGCCATCGACGTGTCCTTCATGTGCTGCTGGTGTCTGTAAGTATTGATCTTCTAAGTTTACCGTTTGCTTCCTCTCGTACCACAAAATCGAAAATCTAATTAACTTAGTTATCACTTCTTATGTAGAATGGAGATACAACGATGTAGAACAGTTTGCATACATAACGTTGGTTTAATCGACACAGAGTTTGTCATCTAGAAAATCGGTCATTCGCAAGAAGAAAGACCGGAAGTTGAGGCATACATTTTGCGTGCATTATTGAAACAGCACTACAAACCGTACATACTTCTGCCCTTCAACTTCATGTACGTGTTCTCACAAACCTCTTGTTCTTGTATTTCTTAAGCCATTGATAATACGACTAGCTCTTACGCGCTTCTTTGAATATACGAATAGGTTTCACTGGATCCTTCTAGTCATCGAGCTTGACAACAGCAGGATTATAGTTCATGACACAAGAAGGAATCCAATCAGCAAATACCAATGGTTCATTGACATCCTCAACAAAACATTTGGAAAGTTCCAAAAGAAGCATAAAGGAGATTTCAAGAAAGAATTCGAAGTCATAGTGAGCACTCAGGTACGTACTACAAAAATAATTATTAATATAAATGCACCATATCAGTTCTTCATCTGATATTATGAAATTTCTCCCTGTCAAGGTTAAACGCCAAACGGCTGGAAACAACTTATGTGGCTACTACGTGTTCCACTATATTCAAAGTTTTATTCATGCCGATGCTATTTGGAACATTATGCCGAGGTTCGTATATGCATGTCAATTTGTTAGCTACCACTTACATTTTAAGTAATCGTATGTGATCGGATATTTATATACTTCCCGCTTAATCAATTGTCACCAACATCGATGAGCATGTTAGCGTGCTCTCGCCTCACCGAAAGTGCGCGCAAGACCGCAAGAACAACTCATCGGCTTCATTGTCGACGAGGTTCTATCTCCAAATGGCGAGTTCCACGTAAGGCTTGGTCCATCGTTGAACACAACTGAACTGATGACGACATCGACGTCGACCAAGAACTTGACTGACGCATGCAAGAAGAATCGAGTTCGATAATCATTTTTTAATCATTCAAACTTGTAAACGTCGATAGCGGGTTTTTTTTATCGAGCTAGCTTGTGAACATGTGTATGAGTGAGCATATGTAATATATATTTAATTGCACGTAAAACTCCTACACTCATATTTCATTTTATGGTCAAAAACGATATACAAAAACACCGAAAGAACATATTCTATAATACATATAATTGAAAAATCTCTCACAAGCGGTTGGTGACTCCAACCGCTTCGAGTGCTTGCTCTCCACAAGCGGTTGGTAACTCCAACCGCTTCGGGAGTGTGCTGTTCACAAGCGGTTCGTAACACGAACCGCTTGTGGAGGCCCCCATGTGGCGGCTCCACTGGCCTTCCTGGACACCTTCCCAACCGCTTCTGCTGCCACAACACAAGCGGTTTGTGCAACCGCTTGTGATACCGGGCGGGTATCACACACGGTTGCTTAGAAGCGGTTATAAAACCGCTTCTGAAAGGGGTTACGACCCGCTTGTAGTAGCCGGTTCTGTAGTAGTGCGTTGCTCGGATCGGCGCGAATAGTTAAGGCGTACCATGCACAGCGTGGAGTAGGTTACTCGATCGTGCGGCCCTCGCCCGCCTTCAGTTCCCGAATCGGCACGAGCCGTTGCATCGCAACGCGCCCGGAAATTCTCGGTTTCGCGCGAATGAGTTCACCGTTAGTGCGGAGTTAGTTAATTATAATCCGGCGCTAAAGGAAACGTACGGTGCGGTGGCCAGTGGGATCAGGAAGTACATGCTCTTAGGAAAATGGTTAATAGGTGTTCGGTCACATCGGTTTTCGGAATTCAAAAACCGAACCATGCATCGATAACCGAATAATATTAATATAAAAATCGAACTAAAAATCGAATAAACTAAAAAAGTTAGTTAATTCTGTTCGATTCAATTTTGATTTAAAAATACCCACCTAAATAAAGAGTTCAGTTTCTCCTACTTCAGAGAGAGCTAGGATTAGAGAGAAGACATGGTAGATTTGAGTGTCACCAAATCAACAAATTTGTGAGAGATTCTTAGGGATTTGGAGCCTCCCCGTTCTTGTTGGCTCCCACCTGTTATATTTGACTCATCTCTATATGGCGTGTTTGGATGCCTGCATGCTCCGCGCCTGGCCCGCAGGAAACGGCCTCGCGCGCTGTTTCCGCGCGTGCAGGCGCGACGTTGCGATTTGGCCTCGGTTGCATGCGCAGGGCCAGGCCCAGGTGAGGCGTGCAGCCAACCAAACACGCGCGCTCCGCACGGTCAACGCACGCGACGGGCCTGGCCAAAACGAAGCGCCGAACCAAACATGCTAATAGTCGATTGCTCATCTCGTCATCGTTCGTCATTTTTCGCCCTAAGGGGATTCCACATAAATGTTAATGTCTACTCTTGATTTGGTATTTTTCTTGCCATATGTGTTAATTTGAGTCACCACCTTTCTTGCTATTGGTTCATATGTGAAGTTGACGGTGTATTGTTAAGTTGGCACAAGAGGCATGCATACGTGTCAGTTTTAAATTTCGTTTTCAGTTTAAATCTCGTCATTCTCCAAAATCTAAAATTTTGTTATTTTGGACGAAATTCCAAAAGCAAAATTAAAACCTGACAATTTTGAACCGAGATTTCTTATATTTCGGTAAAAAAAAAAATGAAATTTTGTCCAAATTTACCGAAATCTCGGTAAATTTTAACTAAACGAAAAATGGTTCAAACGATGTCAAAAATTTTTGAAATTTTTTGGATGGTCCTGACACATAACTAATGTTTCTATAAAAATTTAAAAAATCTAACAGTGCTATTGTCCTGATAAAAGACTGACCGATAAATTTCTACATAATGAAAAATTGTGCAAACCACGTTAGAATCTTTTAAAAATTGTTATAGATGGTCCTAACACATCCATAATATTACCATAAAATTTTCAAATGATGATCAATCTTGAAGAATTTTTAAAAATTCGAACAGTGCTACTCAAGACTGACCGACAAATTTCAACTGAATGAAAAATAGTTTAAACTATGTTAGAAAGTTTTGAAATTTTTTTTGGATAGTTCTGATGCATCACTAATATTCTTATAAAATTTTTAAATGATAATCAAGCTTGAGAAATTTTTAAAATTTTGACAACTGAGGTATTTAATTAATGACTATGATAATTAATGTTTATAGGCTAACTGGATGATCTACCGACTGTCCCACATGGAAAACGATGTGAAGAATCCAATCCGATCAAATTTCGATAAAAAAACTGAGATTTCTGTCAAATATACCGAAATTTCACCGGGATTATAGGTTACAGTAGCATTTTGATTTTTTTTCTTCAAAATTTCTTAATTTTGTCGTGATTATGAAACTCAGGAGGGTCCAAAATCTGAGATTTCGGCAAAATTTAATATGATTTCGGCTAGATTTTAATCGGTTCATTGTTTTGTTAATTTGAGTCACCATCTTGCGTGACATAGTGAGTTGATTCTTGCAAGCTTATTGTTGTTGTGAAGACCTGAACACTTGAAGTGTGTATGTAGGTTAGAAGCAAAAATTGCTCTTTTTTGTTATACACGTAAGGTGTTCGATGAAATGGTAGTGAGACATTTGCTCGCCAATCTTGCAGCTATAAGTGGATTTATATTTTAATGGATCGCATAGAAAATTATGTCGTACTACTCCTGCGCCTGTCATCATATCATAGTACTACATAGGGAAAAAAACCAACTAAAGGTAGGCATACCTGCGCCTAATGATCTCCGTTTTATACACACAAGGAAGGAAAAAAAAAAAAAGGAGCAAATAAAAGGCAGGACTCAGTACAAAGTTAAAGAATGTGTTTGGTTGATGGAACGAGTTCGAATGAAATATGATGATTCTATATCATTTAGTTCTATTGTTTTGGGTGAATGGGATGGTTCAACATCTAGAGAGAATATTTTTCAAATTTGTATCATTTAGTCTGGATAAGATGATTCTATTCAAACAACTAAATATATAGATAAATATTTTTAAACTATCTCATATATGTACTGCTCGGTACAAAGAACCAATCACACTAAACATCAACCTCACGCAGGCGAGCGGGCCCGGTCGTCCCCCCGAATCCCACGTCTCGTCTCCTTCCCGTCGCTGCGCCGGAAAGCAGGAGCAAAACCCCCGCGACGAATACAGCAGCAAACGATAAAAATTATTAAAGCGGGGAAAGGGAAAAGGCATCCGACCAATCCTCCACCCACGCATCCTCCATCCGTTGCGTTCGCCAGCCTGTTACGGCCACATAGCCCCACCTCGCCAAGATAAACGGGCTTTGCCCCTTTCGTGGCCCACCCCACCAGCGTGTCCTCTTCCTTCCACTTGCCGCTTCGCTAAACCCCAACGCCCAGCCATATATAGCCCCCCGTCGTCCCGTGCCGTTTTCCCACCCCGCCCTTGCTGTACTTGGGCAAGTGCGGCCTGGAAAAAGGCTCTCCCTCCCTCCCTCGCTCCGGTCCGTCCGTCCGTCCCGTCACCACCGCACAAGTCACAACGAAATCCTTGCCGCGCCGCCCCTCCTCCTTCCTTGAGAGTACCTGTGCAGGAAGAAGGAGCGGTGCTAGTTGGTGATGGCCGTGCAGGCGCAGTACCTCGCCCACGCCTCCTTCTCCCCCCATGACCCCCGCGCCATCAGGTCCGTCTCTCCATCCGTGCCGCGTGCATGCGTGCGTTTCCTGCTCTCTCTCTCTCTCTCTCTCTCTCTCTCTCTCTCTCATGCACCCTGCGCTCCTCTCCTTCCTCCCCCTCCGGGCCTATTTATGTATCCATCCGAGAAGAAGAACCCAACCCAGGCACCCAGCAACCCTCCTCCTGGCTGCGTGTGTGTGAGCCCTGCGATTACGATTGATTGACTCATCCATCCCTCGTGTGCTGTGTTGTTGTGTGTACCACAGGCCGGCTCTGGACAGCAACGCGTCGGTGTTCCTGGACGAGTCCGGCGGCCTCGCCGCCGCGGTGCAGCAAGCGGCGGTGGGCAACACGGTGTTCAGCGACCCGCACAGCGAGCTCACCTGCAACCACCACCGCCGCCGCAACGACGATAGCAGTTGCTTCGTGCCGAGGAAGTGCGCGCGGGTGGGCGGCGACGACGGGGCGGCGGCGGGTTTGATCATGGAAGGGCACCGCGCGCTGCTGCCGCCGGTGCTGCAGGCGTTCGGGGACGTGCAGCAGAGTAGCAGCAGGGTCGTGGGCTCCGGCGCGGCGTCCACTAGCGGCCGCCCTGCCAGCGCCGCGCCCGTCTCGCACGTCCTCGTGTCGCATCTCTACCGCCAGAGCGTCGAGATCGACGCGCTCGTCCGCTTCGAGGTGCGCGTTGATTTCGAGGCAGGGGGCACTCCGTGATTGATCAGCTATTCAGGTTCGGATGGTGTGATTGATTCGGCGTTGTTCGTGCAGAATGAGAGGCTGCGGGCGGGGCTGGAGGAAGCGCGGCGCCGGCACGTGCGGTCGGTGATGTTGGCAGTGGAGCGCGCGGCCGCGAGGCGGCTGCGTGCCGCGGAGGCCGAGCTGGAGCGCGCACTGGGGCGCAACGCGGAGCTGGACGAGAAGGTACGGCAGATGGGCGCGGAGGGGCAGGCCTGGCTGGGCATCGCCAAGAGCCACGAGGCCGTGGCCGCGGGCCTCCGCGCCACGCTCGACCAGCTCCTGCAGACTCCCTGCGCCGCCGAGGGCGAGGGCGACGCCGAGGACGCGCGGTCGTGCTGTTTCTTGCAGGCAGACCAGGTGGACGGAGGCGAGGTGTCCAGCGGGAGGAGGGCGTGCAAGGCGTGCGGCGAGGCGGACGCGTGCGTGCTGCTGCTGCCGTGCCGGCACCTGTGCCTGTGCCGCGGCTGCGAGGCGGCCGCCGAAACCTGCCCCGTGTGCGCGGCCACAAAGAACGCCTCGCTCCATGTCCTCCTCCCCTGACCTCGCGCGCGCGGCAGACCAACGTGTCTGTTCGTCTGGTCGTGCGTTCCGAGGTCGGAAAAAAAACCCTTCTTTTTCGTCTCGTTTAGACGCTAGACCATCAATCTGGATTTCTTAAGAGAGACTCAATACGGGCTTCTCCTGGTGGTGCTGCATTAGTGGAGTTGCTGAAACGGTAAATAGGTTTCAGATTTGTCTTCGAGGCACTGCAATCTACTACTATTCATCTCTTTCTTCTGTTTGGGCTCTTGTCTGCGTGTCACGACGTGCGTACGTGAAGTCCTTAACAATCCCCGTTAACCACGCTGGCGCAACATGCTTACAATGCGATCAAGGAGAAATGCCACGGTGCAAAGCACGGTTCCGGGCCGGGCTGAGCCGGCACGCAACTGTAGCACGGGCCGTGCCGGGCCTGGGAACCAGGCACGACGGGCGGCACGGCACGGCACGACAGTTTGGGCCGGGCCCGTGCCGGCACGGCACGAACGGGCACGAAATCACGGATTAAGGCTTAAAAGTTGGCAGATATTGTTGATTCAGGGCATCTTCAAGCATTGCATTTATGTTTGACATTTTGTTGATGTGATTAGTCTCTTATGTAATTAAAATAGGTAGTTTAGTAGTAGTGATTTGTTTTATTTCTTTGTTCGTCACAATAGTAAAAATGGGTCGGGCTTGGGCCGGCACGGCACGAGCGCAAATGGGTCGGACTTGGGCTCGTCAAAAATGAGTCGGGCCGGTACGGTGGGCACGATGGGCCGTCGTGGCACGGCACGGTTTCGGTCCGAAGCACGATGGGCCCGGACCGGGCCGGCACGGCACGGCACGACGTCCACCTCTAGTCAAGACTAGTGATAGCGTCATTCGTAAAATGCAATACTCGCTTGCAGTTTGGAGTTTCATCGAACTTTTCTGAAACCAACGTGCACCTATCATCAAACCAACTCCTTTTTCCCCCCCATGCCACCTGATCTTGGGGGATGACTAACCTTTTCTGTGGGTAAACTAGTAGTAGGTCCTTTTCAGTTAGATGAGTGAGTACAATTTTAGAATGAAAGACAGCAAACGGATCAAAATGTTAAGAGCGGACGATCGATTACTACTAGTTGGATCAGAAGGAGCATTGGAAAAGGGCCAGTTTCGGGCTATGTACAAGAAGCCGTATGCATAAATCCAAGCACTATGCAGCGGAATTAATACCTAGCTAGAAAATGAACTAATTGCACGATTTTGTTTGGCTTAGGTAAACATAACACGGCTACAGTACAGAGAACTTGAGGTTTCTGTGTGAAAGTAGAAAAAAAATCCCTAATTGAGAGGACAAATCATGCAATTTAATTTTGTCTGTGTGTTTGTTCAAAGACCGTATATCCAGCGGGCCGCGGTTGTGCACAATCGATGCAAGCTGGTTCACACCGGTAATTTCAGGCTATAAAACTTTTTCGAAAGAGCATCGAAATCCGGCTGTAGTTATAAAACTGCCCGTGCGGTTTCATTCAAATTTGAGTATGCAGCAACTGGGACAATAGATTTATCTGGTCAATTTGAGCCCGAATCTTGACGCACGACGTGCCTATCGCCGTAGCAAGAAAAGCAGACAGAAGTTGCCCATGCATACTGGCTGGGCTGGATCGGTGAGTAGTTCTCCCGTGAGAAAGAGATCTGCCACTGTTCAAGATCGTCGCAAATAAATAGCACCGAGTGGTATAGATCACCGCACCGATCGGAATGGCTGGTACTACCATTTCAGCATCTAAATCGGTACAAAGTTACTTTATGTATTGTAATAGTTTTGATACTGGTTAATACCGGTTATACCAGTGGAATTGATAATATGATCTATTCAACAATATATTATATTTGATAGTATTACTATGTATTTGTAGTAAATAGTAATGAAATTCGGTGTACATATAATTAAACATATGTATACTTATCTCTACTATATAAAGTGAGAGTTTCTTCCCACGTCACATTAATTACCCTGCTTAATTGCCCTACGCAAGAAACGAAGCGATGCATTAATTGCCCTACGCAAGAAACGAAGCGTTGCTTTAATTAGTCAGCTTTTGCAAGAAACGAAGCGTTAAAGATAGATGTTTGATCTTATGAAATAGTATTTTTTTTATTTTTTAATATTTATTTTTCGTTATCAATTTTGTTTTTCGTAGCAACGTACGGGCATATAACTAGTAAGTATAAATTATTAGTTAAACTCAACCGGTACTAGAAGTACCGATTTAAAGAGGTAGTATACGGCATTAACAGTGTTGCACAGATGCTGCGTGTCTCGGCAAAAGCACAAATACGAGACTTGCTCTTCCTTGTTAGTTTCGCCTCTGTTAACGTCGATCTCATGTATGCCTCCCGTTCGGCCTGGTACGTGCTGCTGCCGTGCACTGGTGCATGCGCACATCTACCACTTGTTGCGCAGCAGAATTATATCCCACTTGGCGGAGGATTAATTTGTTGTCCTTTACAGGTAACTGCCCGTGAGTATTGGGAAATGGCCCATGCACCACTAAGATCCTGTTTGGATCCTGATCCATTAGCCGCTAATAGTTAGCTGGCTAATAATTTCTAGCTAATATTAGCTGGCTAACTATTAGCTGGAGGGTATTTCGATCCACCAGCTAATATGTGGCTAATAGATGTTTGGTTGATTAATTGTCCAGAATATTCCTCTTTCCTTGTAGACGCGAAGGGTATTTTGGTTAAATGCCACCTATTAGCTGCTATTAGCTGGGTTTGGCTAGCTAATGAGATAACCATTAGCTGGGTGCCCAGCTAATAATTAGATGATATATTAGCTGGCTATGTTTGGATCCACTTCAGCTAATTTTTAGCAGTTAACTGTTAGCTGCATGGATCAAACAAGCCCTAAGTAGTAACAACTCTGCACTAACTAGTTTGTCACACACAGATCTACTTTTGATCCACAAGCACTTAGGCCGAGCGTTCTAAATAGCTAGATATTGCAGTGTTATAGTTTTTTTTATCCAAAACATGAAGCTACATGTTAATATTTTTTCTATATTAACTATAAATGCTATAGCTAGTGAAAGCTTCGCTATTTGACATAGTTTGTACCTAGCGATAGCTCCGCTATCCTACATAAGTACCTATAGACCAAAAACATTGGCCCTATTTGGAAATCTAACATTACTAAAAGGCTCAAATACATATCTTATAAGCCTGAACTATAAAAAATACTAGTAAAAGATCTCATCTCGCCCCTTTTCAATAATCCAACATCACACATTTCTCAGTGATTAAATTGTTCTTGTTAAGAACATTAGGATACAGTTATCATTTATGTTTTTTTGACATGTATTAATATGTTTGTTAATTTCGAACTTAACTCATGTTTTTATTGTAAAAATATTAGTAACTTCTACAGTATTATTTGTTCGGATGTGATTTATATTATATACATATTTAATTATTTAATTCTAGAAATGTGATGAAGAATAGCTTCCATGATAACCAGTAATAGCTAATGTAGTTTTTTTTAGATCTCATCACCGAACTATAAAAATCATAATTTAATACCTTGCTTAGGCCATCCTACTATAGATTCACCGGTGTTAGCACAATGGGCATATGATATATACATATATATGTGAAATCATGTGCTAAAAAATTGGCTTAAAATTGAATTTGCAAAATGTGTTTGTTCATGTGTTTTGACAATTTGACAAGAAACAGTAAGTTTCGCTTTGGCGCCGGACCAAACTTAAAGAAAACAGTAAGTTTCCCATCTACGACGGACCAAATTTGTTGTTCTGTCGTAAACATGCTTTGGCAACCTCATTTTCCCATGTACGACAAACCAAGTTTTTTTTGGTCTGTTGTAAACATGAATCTGAGTCCTTTTGCGCCGAACCGATTTTGTGTACGACGGACCAAGTTTTTGGGTTTGTCGTGCACATATTTTTGAGCTCTTGTGCCAAACTCAATTTTCCAAGAAAATAGCGATGGCGCATGTACGACGGACCAAGTTTTTGGGTCCGTAAGTGGGCGTGCTTTTGAGATCATGAGCCGGACTCAATTTTCCAAGAAACCAGTAAGTTTTGCATGTACGTCGGACCAATTTCTTTGGTCAGTCGTGAACGGCTTTTTGAGGATTGATTTCGCATGTACGACGGACTGATTTCTTTTAGTCTATCGTGAACATGTTTTCGCCGGAATGATTTCTTCTTGAAACCGAGACTTTCACTTGTACACCGGACCGATTTTGTTGGTCCGTTGTGAATGGTTTTTTGAGTGACTTTTTCATGTGTACGCCGGATCATATTTTTTGGTCCGTCGTGAATGCGTTTTTGCTCGATTAGGGTTTTTAGCAAAATTGGAATTGTGTTTGATTTGTTTTTGAGATTATGAAATTTGTGAGAATTTCATGATGCTTGAAGTGGACTTTATGCAATGCTCGTGTGAGTATTTGCATGGATTGATGTGAGTCAAGTCGTGGACTTGTGCTCGGAATTGTTTTGTGATATGTTCATGTGCAGGTATTGCTCGAAGACGAACGTGGTCGATGACGGGACCGGAACTAGGTTCATGGAGGAGCTGAGGTTCGGGACTAGGTTCAGGGAGGAACTGAGGTCTTGGTGGTCAAGGATGTCATGCGGGACGTTCGGGCTAAGAGAATGGTGCACATGAAGAATGGTTAGTCACGTGAGAATGGCAGGAGGTCATTCGCGTGCAAAATGTTAGTCACGTGAATATGGCAGGTGGCCTTACGCGTGCAAAGTGTTAGTCACGTGAGTATGGTAGGGTTGCCATACGCGTGCAAGAGTTGTACTCGGCCAGGTTGGGCCAAGAGGAGTTGTATTGAATACATACTCCTTCTAGATTAGGAATTGTATTCAGAACTCCTTGTGTTTTGCTCCTTTAAATAGGAGGGGTGTCTCCTGTTGAAGGGCATCAATCGGAGCTGAGCGCATTGAGAGCCTCAAGCTCAGTTTTAGGGTTTGTACTCTTTTGATGAGAGTACTTTAGACAAAAGAAATAAAGATCAATTCTTCCAAGATTCTTGCGTGCTACAGTAACCACGTTGCTACAGTGTTTCCTGTTTTGGTTCTTGTTTGCATGCTTGTTCTTTTCTAGATTGGTTTTTGTTCTTTGAGTTTTATCTTGATTTGATCCATCAAAACCTTTCTAGAGAATTGATTTAGGGTTTCTCTAAGTTTAGTTGATTAAACTTTTGTCGTTTCCGTTAAACTTTCAAGTTTACGTTAGATCAATTCTCGTCATCTTTTGTCACATCAAGCTTGCGAAGCTCATAACTTTTGATCCGTAAGTCCGATCGAGCTGATTCTTTTTTGGTTCGATGCGTGTTAGAATCTAGTTTCTTGTTTCCAAATTTCAGATCAATCTAACGGTTGGATCTCCGGGAATTCTCGTTTTACCGAACCTCTATCATTCTGTTTTTGTCGAATACGAGGCAATTTTTGGTTCTATTTTGGGGTGAACTTTTAATAGATCAAGAATTTGGTTTTAGCTTCCGCACAATCATTCACCCCCCTCTGATTGCTATATTCGTATACTTCGATCCTACAATATATGTATATATATATATATATGTGTGTGTGTGTGTGTAGCAGAGTGGAGTACTACCAATATTTCGTACCTCTTTACCACCCGTGGTGCGGTGGTGGTCGCCCACGTGTATATCACCACTTGGCTTCCGAGTCTGCTACTGTGCTTTTCATCCTTGCGGACAATTGAGTGTAGAGGTGGGTATCGTGTCGGGCCGGGCCGGCTCGGTACGGGCCCATTGTGCTTCGTGCCTGAACTGTGTCGGGCCGTGAAGGTCCATCGTGCCTACCGTGTCGGCCCAACTCGTCTTTGGCAAGCCCAAGCATAGCCCATTTGCGCTTCGTGCTGTGCCAGTTCAGGCCCAGCCCATTTACACTATTGCAACGAGAGAAAAGGAGACAAAGGCACACATTGCTCAATCTCTTTCAGTTCTCTCTTGCCTGTTACTCCCTCTCTCTCGACCGTCCATCTCAATCTCTCTCTTGCCTGTTGCCTCCCTCTCTTTCACTCATTGGTCAACGAGAGAACGAGAGATGGTCATTTGTAGAATGCACAACAATACTTTTTCTCTCGAAAAACATCATCACTCATAACCTCGACAATATTAGAAATCTAGTGAAATAAGACCATTGTAGATAAGTAACATAATATAGATATCAACAACAATGAAATTGTGACAACAGTTCTATGAATTTTAGCGAAATTTCATCCAATTTTGCTAAGATTTCGTCAGGGGACCGAAATTGTCACATAAACGATCGGATATAGTGTTTTTGGGACCGGATTAATTTGAATGGAATCCATGTGACCTAAGTAGTTAGCAGTGTTGGCTCTCACCCACATACCCGGGTTCGAGTCATGGCAGCCTGATTTTTTTTTATATATCAGGGAATAATATATATACTTATAATATTGTGCGCCTAAAATATCACAATATAGACCGTAGCTCATGGCGGAGCCTTTGCTTCGCATAGGAGGGGTCCAGCGATCGAGTCCTTGCCGTCGGCGCTCTGGCCGGAGGCGGAGGAGACAAGCACCCACCAGCTCCGGTCTTGATCCATTTCCTTTCATTTGCTTGCGCCTTATATTAATGGTTGCTCGCCTATTCGGGCCGGGGATGCATCAATCAAGGTTAACGAGTACCAGCTCGCTAGCTGTTATAGATGTAACTAGCGCTTCATTAATCATGCACGCATCGTATATTCCATCTTGTCACAACTATGGACGCAAGATCATATATACTCTAATAACCGATTAAGTATATCGGGATATTAATTAAATTACACCCTACCAGTGTAGCTACTACAGTAATTAAGCTGGCGATGAAAAATGGCGTCCGTGCTGATGATCTCCTCCCCACCTGCTGCACTGCATCATCGCATGTGATATTGTGATGTCGATCGGTGGCGGTGCACTGCGTCATCGGAGCTAAACTGACTATATATAGCTAGTGCTCTCCATTAGTGTTTGAGATGTCGGCAAGGTTCAAAATAATGGCGATGTCTTGTCTTTTGTGTTAAAATATTTGGTATGTTATATTCGAATAGATAGATCATACAGAAATTTTTTTAAATAACTTAAATTTTATTTGTTACGTTTGAAAAATAAAAAATAGAACGAACATAAAACTTTTATCACGACGTTAGCACTATCATAATTTTTAAAAATTTGTTAGGTTTGATCATTATCTGAAAATTTTATAGGAATATTAGAAGTATATCAGGACCATCCAAAAAAAATCATTTTTTTTTGCATTTTGGACCAATTTTTATTTGATTAAAAATCACCGAGATCTCGAAAGTCTTGATAAAAAAATCAGATTGAAATTTTTCTTTTTAGATTTCGTTTGAATTTCGTCCGAAAAAACGAGATTTCGTCGAAATTTTAGATTTCAAAAGATGACAAGATACAACCGAAAATAAAATTTGGAACCTTGGGTTTTGGCTAGGTGCATTACTCTTAGATTACGGAGGAGGATTAACGAGTACCTAAAAATATGCACTGAATAATAAATATGCTGATGCATGCATGTAAAGGATGGTCCCTAGCTACAGGGAGTAGAGCAGTGCGGGACCTGCTCTGCTGGTACAACTACAAAGGCAAAAAGCCCAGAATCCCACAAAACAAGAAAAGCTGTGAACACTTTTGCCTGCAAACGAAAAGCCACGCATGACGCATCCCTCAGTCTTGTGGTTTCCGTTTGGTTCGGGGTATTGGACCAAGGCCGATTGTTATCTCATATACTCAACCCGATCACAAATAGTTATGGCTTTAAATATCCGTACGATCTTTAAAACATAATTTTAATTATTAATTTTTATTATAGTTTAGTTATAAAACCCAATAACATTATAATACTGTAAAAGTATTTTTCGAATAAATATACACATAAGATTTTCATGTATCTAATTTAATAGGTTAAAAAGATTTTACTCAACTCTTTTCTAGACCTCAAAAATTTTCTTGCGAGCATGATGAACTTACCATCGAATTGGGCAATATTTTTGGCAAGTACCACTTGTGTTAATTCTTTGCTCCCAATTCCTACTGCCACCGAAATAAAAAGATGAAGGAAAGAAGAGCAGTCGCCCTACTCAAGGAAAGTGAAAAAATGAGGTATTGATCGTGGATGCATGCACGCATCCATCGACCCCAAATAGACCGAATAATTACCTGAATGGAATGGAATTGCGAGGTGAATTATCAGGGAAGCCATTCTTGTCGCTCCATGCTTGCTTTACATAAAAACAAACACAGAAGGAATAATATCTCCGGGTGGTGGGGGCAGGGACGGTAACAAATTAAGGGACGAAGGAAGGAAAAAAAAAAGGAGATATGGATGGCCAACATGACAAGCTGATGCCATTTGTTGCATCACATGTCCTCCCTTGTTTCTAACCTAGATTTCTTCATCCGTTCCATTAGCGTAGTGCAGGCCAAGACGTGATATGTACATGCACCATTAGCGTGCACCATGCATGTACATGTCACATGTGTGCCGAGAGGGGCCAATTGAGTTGCAACAACAAAGCAACTGCTTTGGACGGGGTGGTTTGATTGCCGTGCCTGCGCCCCCACACAAGGTGTCATATTCCCCTCTGAAAGCATGGGCGTTTGCGACCTTTATGTACGTCGCGGCGACCATCTCCAACCAATGCAAGCCCTGGAGGCAAAGGAAAAAAGGACACTTTTGTAGTACCCCCCCACGAGTGACTCCCCATAGCTAAAACAAACAGATCTTGATTTGGTGCCCTGAGAAAAGGAGATGGAGATCGAAAGGACGCGGTAAAAGTGAGACGAGGAGGTCTCGAGCCTTTTCCCAAGGTTGTGCACGCATTGGCCCACTTGAACGTGTCTTGGACTCGATCGTGAGGGGGCAAAAAGATGCCGTGCCATGCATGATGCATCCACAAGGACACATGCTTCTGCTCCATCTTTGCAACTCGCTTTATTGAAGTACGCTAGGGCCGGCCGGCTACATGTTTTCCTCCCTACCTTTTTCTTTTTCGAGCTGCCTGGGAATCTATACATCTATATCCCTGTCTGCCAATCCATGGGGCTATCTTGCGACTACTATCTACTAATGATGATGGATCACCCTCATGACACCTTTGCTTGGGGTGGCGGTGGCGTCTGATGCATTTTGGAATTGAATTCTTCGCTTCCTTTTCCTCGTCAGCTGCATAGGGAGTTGCGGTGTGGTGGTGGAGGTGTCAAGGTCCAACTGACCAGAGCTTTTTTCCCGCAAAGTTACGAGCGCATGTAGTGTAATGGCATCTAAAGCGGGCTTGGTTGGGGTGGATTGGATGGATGGATGGATGCCTAGGGCTCATCGCAGGCCCACTACGGCAGGCTGGCCTAACTTGTTCCTGATGGAGTACGTGCGGCTGCTGTTGGCCACCTTCCAAAAGAGAGAAGGTGTGCAGCCATCTGTTGCCATTGCATTGTGTGAAGAAGTACGGCTGAAAGCAAGTATAATAATAAAATCAATTGCTTACTTCATCTCCCATCCATACTTTAAAGTAAACGCTAAAACTAACTTGTGTAATAGCTATATCTAAATATTAGCGGTACAATAACTCTATCTTCTCTCTTGTACATAACTAATTTACCTATGTTCCCGTACAAAGCTGGCTACTAAATAAGAGCCAGCTCTCTCTCCTCTCTTATCTTTTTTCACTCTTCCGTATAGGCAAAGGCTGATGTGCAAGTACAATAACAAAGCCCACTACTTACTGTATCTCTCATCCATGCCATTTAGAGTACACAAAAAGTTAGCTTGTGCAATAGTTGTCTCTAAATGTTGTCTCCAAAAGCTGTCTATCTATTCTCTCTTGTATATAAATAATCTACCTATACTCTCAAACAAATCTGGCTACTAAATAAGAGTCAACTCTCTTCTCTCTCATCTTTTCTCACTTTTCACATAGAATAAAGTTAACATGTACATACTAAAAATAAGCTAAGATGAACTTACTATTCTGCTCTAATAGAGTAGTCGCCTTTGGCGCCATTGAAGTCATCATCTGCTGGCCTCAGCTTCCACTGTTGCTCTTGGCCGCTATTGTTGCCTCATTTGCCATGGCGCCATGCCCATGTGTGTACATTGATTTATTTGCTCGAGGCCAACTTGTGTTTCTCGCTCGCTCTCTTTTCGTTTTTTTTTTCTTCTAATCCATCGTGATGCATGTAGTTAGAATACTATAGTACTCACTACTAGTTCTAGTGGAATAGCCACTTTTCTTGCTTGAGCACTAAGTGTTTCCAATCCATCGTGTGGATCGATCGAGTCCTAGGCTGCTAGCCAGTAGGATGCTGGATAGGGATTAATTTGTTCTGGAACTTTCGTTTTCGATATTATGTCAATCGTACGTTCTGGCTGAAGCTGCACGCGATGGATCGATTAAGATACCGACACGGCGACACCCAAGTAATTCGCAGACCGCACTATGAGCTAAAGCTTTCGGGCTTCATTATACCCTGGAAATGCACTCGCGTTGATCCCAAAGGGCAACGCACAATTAGGGATGCAAAATGGAGTCAGGAATTAAATCTTTAACTTCATTTCTGATTCGTTTGTTTGTTTGCACTAAAACTTAAAAGGTGGAGTAAAAATTAAGTTTTTAGTGCAAACAAATGAACTAAAGTGGGCCAAAGAAGACCCTAGGGTCGGCCCATTTACATCCCTACGCACAATTGCCCCGACTCCTAAGATGATATCTTTAATAATGTCATTTTAACTATCTCTTAGCTATGTTATGTTAACAAAATACTACGTGAAGAAAAGAGGAGGTGAAAAAAAAATATGCCGTCTTTTATGTAAGAGACAATCTAATCATATAAGCTAATGTAAAAAAGTGATGAAGTATGGGAGGGAAAAATATAATAAACATGAATGATTTTACAGACAACTATTGTAGATATTATCTCTAGTGTTGTCTATAGGTGAGTTAAAATTTTTAGACACAATCTTAAAAAATGGACTATTGTATATACTCGTACAGATAGATCAATTCTCCAGATTTTAGTCCGCGTTATTGGCAGCTGAAGTAGACGACGAAGTCATCCGGGTTTCGGTATTTAAACAGAGTTGCTTCAGATTTTACCGTGGTACCATTTTATGCCTTTTTTGCGTAGAGAATAACGTGAAAGGTGCAACTAATGCATTCCAATATATATGCACGGACCATGCTACTGGACAGGTATATTTTTAGTGGACACAGGTATTGCAAGGTTATATAACCAAGGAAAATATAAGACGAAATAACCATACTATCCTTGTTATAAGTACGTACAATGAAAATGTGAGGATAATTATCAAGGGTGTCATACACACATATATGGAACTATGGAAGAAAGGAGGACAATATAGGATCATCATCATTCAATTCACAAGCACACGCGTGTGTATATATACTATTATGAAACAAGATAGAAAAACCATACGCCTTATAGTTCGAAAAGGAGTGAGTACTATTTATCGTTGTAATTTACATGGATCAACCTGCGCACATGCGCGGTGAAATGAAGGGAAGAGCTTTATATTAGCCGAAGGGGAAGAGAAGCAAACGAATGCTCGGGGGTCACCACCCACGAGTCAGACCAGGCATCCGCTGTGTGCAGGATGCAGCGAAGTAAAATACGCCATGTTTTGGTCTGCCCCAGCGCTATCAGTTACACCAAGCAACACTACTAGAAAACTAGATTTTACTACCGGCACATCACTGTCGATTGGATTTGAACCGATACTTGACATCAGTACCGGTTCATTGGATACAAGACTGTAGTGGGCTTTCAGTACCGGTTGGTAACACAAACCGGTACCGATGTCCTCACATTAGTACCGGTTCGTGACACGAACCGGTACTGAAGGCAGGGGCATCGGTAAACACGAACCGGTACTGATGCCTCGTTTCAGGAAAGTTCAAAAGGAATGCATATTCTATTTATATCAGTACGCGATGGTGGGTGGGTTGGTTAGAAGGGTGAGGCTAAAGTCACGATGTTGCGGGTTTGAGTCCCGTTTCTCCCATACATTCTCGATATATTTTGAAACATTTCTAGTGCCATTAGTATTGATGGCAGTTACGAACCGGTACTGATGGCCATATGTGTTGTAGTGCAGGTTTCACAATATCATTGATAATCGCTTGATTCACGATTAAACGAGTGTATCAAGTTGGTTCGGCATCAAAAACCGCTAGATAGACCGGTGGAATTCAAATTTAAATTTAAATTCGAAAAATTTGAAATTTTTTTTATAATGTGCTAATTTTTTTTTTTGAAAATTTTATGACCTAAGGCAATTTTTAGATTATTATCATACATGTGTTTTTTTTTTTAAATTCTGACAGTGCTACTGTCTTTGTAAGGGTACTAAATGAAGTTTAATATTTCTAAAAATTTTTGTGTGATTTTTAGACGATGATCAGACTTGTGTATTGTTTTAAAATTCTGACAGTGCTACTATCTTTGTATATGCTATTCTATTTTTTGATTTTTTAGGGACACTGAATGAAGTCTAATATTTCAAAAAAATTTAGTACATAATCCTTAGGCACTAGTTATTATTCTATTAAAATTTTAGAGCATGATCAGTATTTTACATTTTTATAAAAATCTAGCAGTATCTATGTTTCGTTTCATTAATTGCTGTTCGACGAAAATCGATGACGTTAGGTCTTTGATTTCCAACTCTAAATAGGTCTTATGCACCTAAGTAAATGTACAAGATTTCTGGTCCATGTGGGACGAATTTTGTGCCCACAAAAGGTCAGCTGCTTATCACTCGAAACTCAATGCGGCCATGCTACCACGCTATCTAGTGGTCCGATGATTGGCGCTCCACGGTGAGCTGCTCCCTCCGATTACAAATAGTTACTATTTTGATTATAAGTGTAGTCAAAATTTTAATGGTTAATATCTTTTATATATTGAAATTAGATATATAAAAACCATATATGTATATTCTATCTCAAAAAGCATTTTCATAATGTTATAATTTTATTGTGTTTTATAAATATATTATAATATAAATTAGTGGTCAAAGCTAAGTTTGGAAGACTGGATTGATATCAAAAAAGATAATTATTTGTGACTAGAGGGAGCAGAGTATTAGGTTTGGTAGAGAAAAAAAGTCCATATTTAGTCACTCAATTTTTTCTACGATTTAATCTTTATCCCTTGAGTGTAATACAGGGTAAAACAAGCTCCTCGTCTCCCAGTGCCGTTTAGTTTTGATCCTCGGGCTGGGAACAGCAGTTTGAACTTGTCCAATGATAAATTCGTCGCAACTACATATTTGGGCCGACGCTAGGCTGCTGCTGTTGTTGTTGTTGTTGTAGGCTTGTAGCTTGTTTGACCCACCGGCCACCGAGGTGGGAAAAGGCGAACAGCACAGCGTCTGCCGGGCCAAATCGTCACATTTTGTAACCCCCGTGACCACAGGAAGGGAGCGTCCGTCAGCCGGTAAGCCCACCAAGGCCTCCTCCGGGCGGGCCGGTGGAAACGCTCGCAGCCATCCGCCCGTCGCCGTCGCCGAGGCAGAAACCTCCTCAGGTTCGTTCCCCTGAAGCCGAGTCCCGTCCCGTGCCTATCTGGTGCTCATAATTCTCCACGGGAAACAAAGGGGAGAGAGGACGTTGCCACTTCTCACGGCCAGAAGAAAGGGGGAGTCGTACAGATGCCTTCTTTGATAGAGAGGTGCGTGCATCCGTATACATAGATCTGGAGTGCAACAGTGTAGCGACACATGACCTTTCAAGATCCATCAGGTCAAGGCTCACGCTTGCCGGCAGCTTCGGGTTAAGGTTTCAAGGGGATCTTCGTCTCGTCGCCAGCATGAAGCGCCGACGTGACGCGCCCAAGAAAAAGGAGGAAAGGTAAATTGCACATTACAATGCCTATTTTAACTTTAGTTGCACAAAACACCAGGTCTAACTAATCTAAGTGCTCACGTAGGGTTTCTCTGTTTGAATAGGATGACAAACTTGTGATCTTTTTCTTGTTGGATGGCCGAGGAGTATTGGACGCTGAGGGTGTTCAAACATGATCTTTTTCTTCTTCTTCTTCTTGCTATTGTGCTGGCATTGTCAATTGAGGGGTAGAACATTGTACCTTCTTGGGATATTTTATTGGATCTCGAGCACAAGACGCACTAGTGTTTCTGCTCCCATCTTTCGCAGTGATGTCTAGAAGCTGAAACGATGGCCCTACGTTATTCTTGTGGCTACTGTACGACAAGTTCGAACCTTGCCAAAAAGCTACGTCGAAAATGGAACATTGCAAAAAGAAGGCTGGAAGAAAGCTGCCAATTATGCCAAATGAATGAAGATGTGCATCACCTTGTAGTGCGATACTTTGGAGTTCAGTTACAATAGTAACCCATCCATACAAACAAATCCCAGAAGCTGGGGGTGACGGGCAGGGGGTGAAGGCGTGCAGCCATGCAGGATGCTCCAAGGAATCTGCAAAATTGGATTTTTTTTTTATCAAAAAGGGCAACAGAAGATGCCCCAGTTTCATATAGAAACAGTATATATTACAACGTCCAACATGTCCCAAGAAAAACAACAGAAACGTAACCTTCCACCAGTCTGCAAAATTGGATCTTCTTACAAAATGTCAAAAAGGCCAACTCTTCTTACAGAAAAAAAAAGTGGGCTGGTATTGTTGCTAATATCTGAACTCAGATAGGAACAGAGTAAGATCCCAGGATAGTTGCAAGTTGATATTTGCCTGAATTTTTGCAACCGAACAAAAGGAATTATGCTTCATAACACAATGAAAAAGAGCACGTAATTAACAGATTGCTTCAAGAGGGCCCGTGTGTCACCAACTACATAAGGGGAGTTCCCGTGTGTCTCATTTACATGTCATTTCCATTTTGTCCAATGATACACATACAATTGTCATATCCATCCAAAGAAACAACACTACTTGGTAGTAGAATGCAACCACTAGAAGAAAACTGATAAATCCTACGATGAAACTTGAAAGAGGCATTCATATGCACCATGGTCTTATCGTGGCGTTATCCTCGGAACATATAGGCTTTCCATTTCTCTGTTGCAGCAGCAACTAATCAGTTCGATCACACAAAATCAAGAATGACTATTGCTTACAAGGATAACAGCAGATTAAATCACTGGCATCAGCAAATAGGACCCTAAAATCCTACCTACTAACAGCAAATGGTAAACAATGAGGTAAAGGATGCAAATTGAACAAAATGGCAAGACATATAGCATGTTCAATGAACAATTTAACTACAGCTTTGCTAATGCTTGTCCCATCACCAAAAGAAAACAACACAAGAAATACCATAGAGCTGAAACAACATCAACACACACAAATAAGTTTACAGCTTATAAGTGCATATATGACGATTGCAGGTTACAACAAGCAAGTCAATAGGTGAAACTACACACTACTGTCGAACGTTCTAGCACAAAGAGCAACTTAACTACAGTCCACATTATCACTGGCACTAATCCTAGAGCAGCTAGTTACTCCAACAACTCAGTTCATTGCCAATTCCAGCTTCTAACTAGTGAATCATCTGTTCTATCACTAGAACCAACTTAGCAAGCATATCAGTTGTGTACGACATATAGGTAACACCAAAGAAATAGCAAGATTAACCTCCTCCCACTGCCTAAACTCATCGTCCATGTTGGTTTTCTCTGCTACTTTCTGTCCCACCACCTACAAAGCTGGAATGAAGAAATCAGACCCTCAGTATCTGCAGTTTATTGGAGAATACAATGGCGACCCAGTCAGGTTGGGTCGCCGACCACTGCAGCTGCTCAATCTCAGCCCCTGCTGTGTAAGCCAATATGGGATCAAGACCACCCTCTGCTGCTGCTGCAGTATTGCCATTTCCATTGCCACCACCATTGCTCCCAGTGCCCATGGAGGACAGGTCCCATATCAGTGCCTGCGAATCATCCCCAGCGGTGCAAATATGGCAAGAAGAGTGAGGTGCCCAAGCGATAGCATTGACAGGAGCGTGGTGGCGGTGGAGCTCGACCACCGGCAGTGTTGGATAGCGGATGTCAAGCACGACCACCTTGGGGCTATCCATGATGATGGTTGCCATGTACCTCGGGTCCTGCTTGTTCCACCCCAGCTTAACCAGAGGCGTCGGTGACGCGGCCCCACCATCCGCAGCAGAAGAATTGGAGCCACCGCCAGAGCCAGACTCATATATAATTGTGGAATGCTCCTTGTCCCGGAGATCAAACACGCGGACAGAACCATCGGCGGAGACGGAGGCTAAGACTCCCGCACCGCCCCAGGCTATGTCGTAGACCTCCTTGTCGTGGGCGATGAGCTGGGTGTCGACGGCCTCGCGCTCGACGTCCCAGATGGTGCAGGTGGTGTCGATGGACGAGGTTCCGATGCGGCGCGGGTCGGCGTCGTTCCAGTCGAAGGAGGTGAGCGGGCCGCAGTAGTCGCTGTTGCGGTTGCCGTTGAGCTCGCAGCGCAGCTCGACGCTCGGCTGCTGTCCCTGGGCGGCTCCGACGCCGTTGCACCGGACGGAACCAGAGTTGGAGTTGCCGGCGTTGGCAGCGGCGCCGGCGTCGTCGTCGTCCGGGGAGGTGATGCGCCAGATGCGGAGGAGGTCGGCGGAGGTGGCGAGCAGGTCGGGACGGATGGCGTGCTGGTCCGGGACGAACATGGTCTTGGTGGGCGGGAAGGGGTGGTCGAAGGAGAGCACGGGGGCGATGTCGCCGGAGGACTCGTCAAGCTGGACGACCTCGACGCGGTTGACGAGCTGCTCGAGCAGGCTGGAGATGGCAAGGCGGTACTTTTTGTCGCGCCGCACGCTCCAGTTCATGCCGTAGACGTGCCACCCGGCCTCGTAGGTGTAGATCTCCGACCTCTTCGCGTCCCCGCCGCCGCGGCTGCCCTGCTCCTGATCCGCCCACGCGTCGCCGTCCCCGCCCGCGCCGCCGCCACCCATGGCGCCGCCGCTCTCTTGCCCAGGAGGAACGGGAGGGAATCGGTGGGGCGCGGATTCGGGGGGTTCCAGACAGCGCCAAGGGAAGAGCTCGGTGCGGTGAGCTGCGGATTTGGGGTTTCGGGGAGGGGAGGAGGGAGAGCAGAGGACTGGAGCGGACAGGGTCGAGCCAGACGGTAGCGCTGCTCTTTTGCGGCTCAGTTGGGCCAAATGGGCCTTGCTTGCCGCTGTCACAGATCCGTTTGATCAAACGGCTAGCAAGCAGCAGCAGTAACTCAACCACAAGCTATCAGTCCATCCACTGAGAAAACGTTAATCATCTGCTAATGCCACAACAAATCTCATCAAAGCAGCAAATCAAGAATCATAGGCATAATAAAGACGAGAGAGAAGGTCCTGTGGTCAGGTCATGCTGGTATTGTAGCGTTTAGGATTTGGACTTCCTCCTCCCTCCGTCGTTGCAAACAAGCAACCTGGACTCGAGATGCTGACTGCCTGATACTTCCATGCCTCCTGCTCCCTCTGCCCTTGAGCTCTTCCAGTGTCCAGATTTGCCACAGAGATGCTTTCGAAACTGCCCGGTCCCTGCACAAACTCTTGCCGCTTGCAGCTTGCGAGATGGCCATAACCATATAGGACAGCAGTTTGCCGTTGCTGTGGCAGGCGCACCATGTCCATGGCCGTGCTCCTCGCCTGTACATGCAGCATGGTGTGTGTGCACAGTGCACACTGCCATGCCGAGAAAGGCAGAGGATGCGTCTCCCCTCCCCTTGTCTTGTTTGCTGGCAGGGTCAGGGTGAGTGGTCTGACCAGCTAGGCCAACAACCTTAAGGTGAAATTCTTCAGTCTTCACGGCCTTGCAATGGATCCGAAGTTTTCTGCCACTCTGAATACATGCCCTCCGCCGTTGTGCGTCAGATTGCTTCACGAAATTTCTTCCGCCCCGTCCGAACGAATGATCTTAATCTACTCCATTCACGCATCGAATGGGTAAAAAAAATGAAGGAAGACAAACTTGGAACAGAACACTACTATCACTCGAAATGTTGATGATGCCTCCTACAATACATCATTTAGGGTGTGTTTGGTGTGTTTAGTTGATGGGGTGAGATTAAATGGGATCGAATGGTCATCTACTATTTTGTTATATTATTTTGGGTGAATGATATGGTTCAGTATCTATAGAGAATATTTCTTAAATTTGTATCACTTGGTCTAGAATGGAATGGTTCCATTTAAACAATCAAACAAATAGATGACTTTTTCTTGAACCATTTCATACATGTACCACTTGGTACAACCGTACAAGCAACCAAACACACCATTAGCTACTCATGTTGAAACATGTTCAAAGAAAAAAAGAAAAGAAAAAATAAAGAATGGGACAACTAGGCCGACATGGCCCATCGAGCCAAGCCACCCTAGCAGGCCTGGTTGGCTGAGGATAAGGAGATCGCATCCATGGGGGAACAAGAAGGAGACGGCGGCGACTGGCTCCCCCGGCTTGGCCTCCCCAAGACAGCGAGATGGCGACGCTGTCGGCTTTCATTGCACCCTCTCCTCTTCTTTCTGTGCTCCTTTAAAGCCTGAGGTTCACATTCTTATTGGTACACAGTTAAGAACAAATGAAGCCATTTCCCCCATTTGCTGACTCTTAATCCACATGCAATCTTGTGTTCTTGTGCAAGTTCTTCGTCCACCCGAAGCCCTCTTGCGTTCTCCTACCTTGATTTGAACTCAATCAACTCATGGTTGCCACTTTTGTGTGTAACCTAGATTGATTGAAGAAAGGATTGTGTGTTGGCCGAGAACATGAAGTGCTCTATGGGCTTAAGTTGCTCTTGGTGCTCTGTGTGGCCGAGTTTCTGTGCCGACCTTGCTTTCTTGGTCTATGACTAGGCTCTGTGATGGATTATCATTCGGTTGTCGTGTTGCCTTTCTGTAAAGCAAGTTCTTGAGGCTTGCTATTCTTGCTCGATGAGGTCATCTCCCTGGACCAGGGAGTTGATTATGTGGTTTTGTGCAGTATTGGCTGTATCTCAGGACCATTTGGCGAATTGCATTCAGTGCCGAGAGCCCTAATTTCTCCCACCAGGCCCGTGAGTCTCTGTGAGAAATCAGTGATACCTTCTGAATCCTCCATCGTCATTCTACCAAGTTGCCTTTTCAATACTTGTACCCTTGCCTTCTTAACACGGTCCTCACCAATACGCATCTCCCTAATGGCCTCCCAAGCTTCCTTGGCTGTTTCGTTCTCTGTGATGGCCATCATCACAACATTAGGCACAACTTAAGAGATTGCAGCTAGGGCTACCCGGTCCTTCTCTTCTTCTACCGGTGCAACCCCTTGAATTGCTACCAACACTCCAAGAGATCGCATGATGATCTTAGTCTTTACAGTCCACAAGTTGTAATTAGTGTCGTTCAGCATCGGATACTGAATTGGCATAACTCCTCCTTTGGATACCGTCTTCCCTGACGACGATGTCTCGATGCTGGTGACCGACACTCCTCCGGTCTCATACGTGCTTGGCGATAGATCCATAGCCTCTTCAACGCAGCTCTGATACCAAGTGTTGGAAATCATATTCTATCTTCAATTATTCCCTCTATCGGTAGTTCTGAACTTCAATTGTCAGACTCATTCAGAAAAGTTCAGACGATAGAAAAAACAAGAACTATAACAGAGAGGAAAGCAGACGAAGATAAAAAGATCTTTGTGCTGCAAAACCACCGCGGCTTTTTGGGTTTTCTCATTACTCATATTTATAGTAAAGATTACAACTACTTAGATATAAATATCTCAACTACCAAACTAAACAAACTCGAATCTAAACTGACAAGAGTTTGTGATTGGGATGCTACTGTAGCATGTCCACCAAACAAAGAAACCTAAAACTGACTCAAACAACTTCAAATAAACCAAAACACATGTAATGACCAAACTCTGTATGAACAAATTTAGCCAACAATAGGAAGCCTTTTCCGTACTCTCGGAAGTATATACTCCCAACTTCAATATACCACTTAAACGAATGTGGTATACTTCTTTATCACTTTCGGTATACTCCAATAATAATTCTAAGATACTCCAATGCAACATGGTTGAAAAAAATTCATCGGAGCCTTTTATGTTTTGCTATATACCTTTTTTTCATATGTAAAGGGAGTATATAAACAAATTATGCTATAAAGAGTGGACTTTTTGAAAAAAAATTTCATGGAACTCACTGTGGAGTATGTTATAATCAGTGTTAGAGTATACTTGAAAGAATAAAGAGGTATAACAATATCATTTAAGGGGTATACTGCAAGTGGGAGTACGTACTCCCAAGAGTATGAAAAAATTTTCACACACACACACACACACACATATTATTCTACAGCTACGTAGAGAATAGGCTATACTACTCCCCAGCCATTTAACACAAATCGATCGAACCACTCTGCGCAACGAAACAGTCTATGGCAATCCAACTAGTAAATGACTAATAAAAGCTACTTCTAGTTTGTACATGACTATTTCTTTCTTTAATTTAACCATAACTTTTAAATGAGGATGATTTTTGTCTTCAAATTTTGTACGGCTGTAGAATATTACCTCCCCTACATATAGTATTTTTTTATATAATTTTTGAAAATATGTACATTAGGTGTTTATAGATTTTATAGTTTACACATGATATGCTGCCTTTTACTATCCAGAAAATATTATATTAATCGCTATTACATGAGATGTTACTATATCCTGTGTAAACCATTTTTGTCATGTAAAATACATGAAAATCACATGTACATATTTTCAAAAATTCTCAAACAATTACTATACGTAGGGGTGATGAACTTCTACAACTCTGTAAAACTTGAAGAGATATGAAATTGACAAAAAGCTAAATGGTGAAAACCACTATTGATCCAAATTTGTCCTTTTCATATCTTTTAGCTGAGATTGATTTTGGTCTTCATATTTATAGGGTTGTAGAATCGTTGTAGAATCTCATCTACCCTATATATGGTAATTTTTTTTGATAATTTTGCAAATAATTTACTAAAGGGTTGACAAATAGAACTAAATTCTTGTTCATGAAAACCACATGTACATGTTTTGAAAAATTCTCAAACAATTACCATAAGTAGGGGGTGAGATTATATAACTCTGTAAAATTTGAAGACCAAAATCAATTTCAGCTGAAAGATATGAAAAAAGACAAATTTGGCTCAATAGTGATTTTTCACTATTAAGCGCTTTGTCAATCTATATCTTTGAAATGCAATTGAGTTTGGTCTTCAATATTTTACATGGTTGTAGAAGCTCATCTCCCCTACGTATGTTAATTTTTTGATAATTTTTGAAAATATGTACATGTAATTTTCATGTATTTTACACGATAAAGGTGGTTTACACAAGATATAGTAACATCTTGTGTAATAGAGAGTAATATGTTATTTTTTGGATAGTAAAAGGCAATATATACTGTTAACTTTGAAGACCCAAATTAATTTCAGTTGAAAGATATGAAAATGACAAATTTAGCCGACTAGTGTTTTCACTGTTTAGCGCTTTGTCAATTTCATATCTTTCAAATACGAATGAGTTTGGTCTTCAAATTTTACAGGGTTGTAGAAGCTCACTTCCCCTACATATGGTAATTTTTTGAGAATTTTTGAAAACTTGTACATGTAGTTTTTATGTATTTTACACTATAAGAGTACTTTACACATGATATAGTAACATCTTGTGTAATAGCGAGTAATATATGCTATTGTTGCCAATAATTGATGCATGATTAGTAGGTATTTCTTGAGTTTGATTCCTATTTATATGATATAATGTAATCAATCGATTGGATTATAATTAACGGTCAAGTATTGAAATCTGTTTCTTGTAAATCTGATTGGTAAGGTTGTCATAAGTTAGTCTATGATTCTATCCCTAGTGGCTAGAATGTCTTCTAACTAAGGCATCCCGAAATCTGAGAACACTCAAATCGACTTGAGCCTTTGTAGCTAGTTGAGAGCCACTTCTTACTATTCATTATCATATATATGCTTGGATAATTGATGATGAACTCTTATGCTTTAATATTAGACAATATTATATTTCAATATCTATGTATTTGCTTATATGATATTGTTATCATCTGATTATTAATTATGCTTGATATTAAAGTATATAGAAATTTGCTAATACTGTAATATTTCCAATAGATACATGCTACAAGGCAGATGAGCACACACTAGCTAGATAACAGAGGCTGTCAAGAGCATGGCACCTCCAGACCAGTGATTACTGGGGGATGTATAGACACGGCTAATCGATCAGTACGGCTTGAGGTGGTCGAAGAGGTGGTCCCCGAAGGAAGAAGCCGTATCCGTGCTCGCCTCCGGCGGCGGTCGGTTCGCCTCTCGGGCCCTCCTGCCGCGTGGCTGCCTCCCTTCATCCGCCTGTACCTGCTGCACAATCGTCTGCCGCTGCCGCCTCTGCTCTCTCCGCTTGTTCACGTAGTCCTCGGGGATGAACACGTCCATCCTCCCTCTATCTTGTACCTACTCCTCTCCAGCGAAGCTAGCTCCCATATTCTACCTATACTACTGCTAATTAGAACTAACTAGCTACTCGCCAACACTTGTTACAAGCTCCTAGTAGGAAGATCTAGACTTCTAGAGAGAGGAGAGAGAGAGAGGAGAAACATTGAGCACACTTGTACAGCGGAAAGGCTGAGTTGAACAAGCTGCATCTTTATAGGCGATCTGGTCCATCATTGCCGTGTTTAGCCACTTGTACAAACGATTAGTCCACCGATTAATTTGTGACGGTGACTAAACCGTCATAAATAGTTTAATCAGAGTGTAATTAATGCAGTCGTACGACCGTATAATCGGATTAATCGACCGTTTTCTGATTAACAATCTGTTTTTCTGTTTAATCACGAAAATAACTAATTTTTATACACTAAGTATGATAAATTAGTTTACAATATTGTATCAGTGTTCATAGTATATACCTTTTGGACGAAGTATAAACAATAAAATGTAAAACATGCTTTGTAGAGTGATACTTTACAATAACTTTGTTTAACAAAAATATCTCTAATTGATACTCCCTCCGTTGGAATTTAGAGGGTGTATTAGGTTTCGTTAGGACAAGGTTTTGACCAACAATTACTCTATTAGCATATAATTTTTATGACACAAAATTGATATTAGCAGATTTGTATTCAAAAGTACTTATATATAATTATGATTTTGTATTGCATAAATGATATATTGAATGAAGTAATCGTTGGTCAAAGTCTTGTCCTAACGAAACCTAATACGCCCTCTAAATTCCAACGGAGGGAATACTAAATATAAATAAATATATTAATAAGAACATATACTCGTCCGTTAAATTCTAATTAATCGATTGTATTGTGAATAATCCGCAAAATGTATACCGTTTTTTACGACGCGTAGTAGCACAAGAAACCGGACCATTGAGCCCTGCCACTGAACCACGGAGCCCACCGTGAGATGCGGACAAAAATGGCTAATTGACACCGAGAGGCAGCAGCCCTGCTGTCGGTGTCGGTTACCGAGGATCGGATGCCTTCTTTCCCGTGGGCTGCCACTGCCTCTTTTTGATTTGTTCTCCTCCTGACAAATTAACTCAGCACTGAAATTATGGCAAAGTACAGTGTCACCACTCACCGGTGGCAAAGAAGTGGCTTCAATTTAGTTGGCATAGCACAGAGAGCAAATCTTCAGTGCGAAAAGAAAGCAGCATAGCATCTGGGACAACTGGAATCAGTGCACTTGAAATTGGATTGGAACAAATCAGCCCTCAGGCCAGTAAATAAATCCCACCCAATCACAGAGAGCAAATCTTCAGTGCGAAAAGAAAGCAGCATAGCATCTGGGATAGAGCTGGAATCAATGCACTTGAAATTCGATTGGAACAAATCAGTCCTCAGGCCAGTAAATAAATCCCACCCAATCTGTGAATACTGTTATCAGTACTTAAACGTGACTAGGTGTTCATTTGGATGCTTATGGGGAAACTGTAATAATGGGGGAACATGTTGTTCGAATTCGATTTCACTCATCTGTTTCAAAAAAAAAAAAAAAAAAAAAATCGATTTCACTCCACTCCATCTAGCATAAGTCCGTCTCCGCAGTAGGGTAGAGTCGGGGTATTTTTGTAATTACGTTTGAAAGGAGCCATGTTTATAAAAAAAGCTTGTAAGGAAACTAGAAAAATGATGATTTCTGTTCGCGCTAAAAATGTGAAGCAGGATCCTTAGCCTCGAACACACAAGACAAATATCGGGTTTGCAGAGCGTGCCAGTCAATTTGACCTGAAATTGACAAGGTAGAATTTGTAATTTGATCAAAGCCGATAAGCAAAGATTATCGGCTTAACGCTAGTCGGCTGAAGACCAATTAGGAGATAACTAGATCAACCAGCTACGGTTAATCCGGATACAAGGTAAAATCGGCTTTGAGAAGGCGATGCGCAGCAAAACAAAGCAGATCGAACCTGGTGAAATCGGCTAAAACCAACAATCGGCGATGCGCAGCTATGTTGATTCCGTCGACTTGCAAGGAGGTCTATGAAGCTAAAAGACGATGTAAAAAGGGCTTGTAAAAAGTAGATGTTGTGTTGGATTCATTGATTTCTTGCTCGACGTTCACCACCTTTTATAACACGTTCGGCCGATCCGAGTTGTACATGGATACGTTGTTAATCCGTATCGGCCTCTGATCCGGTTTCCTTGTTAGATACGGAATTTCCTTCTGATTCACCTACCAATCTCTTCGCACGAATTCTTGTATCGCACTGCTTTTTAATACATGCCGAATTTTGGTGCAAACATATGCCCCCCGTTTTTGGAAGATAACTCGTTATTTTCCAAAAAGGAATCCATCGGCTTTTCATCCGTATCGACTTTATAGAAAAATCCTCTTTGGGAACCACCGCTAACTGCGTCGTAAAAATCTCAGTGCGCTTTAAATGCGAATCGCTTCCCGCCCGCTTGTATTCTTTTACCGTGCTATAAATATGGGGGTCCCCCCACGGTCACTTTCATCCTTTGAGGCTCTCGCATCCTCATCGATCGGCTTCTTCTGCATTCCTGGTCTTCCTGAGCGGTTCCTCGCTTTTCTTCGTCTCCTCCTCCTTCTCAGTCGGCTGAAATGGATGCCTCGCAGGTACTCATTCCCATCCAAAATAGTGATCATCAGTATTTTTTAGGCCCCATAGGAACCGTAGAAACCGATACTGTCATTGGAGATGAGATTCCTAGGCTTCCCTTATCGGCTCCTGGCTACAATATTAAGGAATGGACTAAAAGCTTTAGGGCTTGGCCGACAGCTCTCAAGGGCTGGAGGTCTTGGTATATTAGAGTATCGGCCCAAAAGAAGGCGGAGTGGGAAGGAATGGGCATTGCTGAGTGTATTCCCATGTCTTTAGCTGCCTCAGAACCCAATGAATCCTTGGTGGCCGCCGCTTGCTATTTCTGGTCGGACTCCTTTAACGCCTTCTTTTTCCCAACTGGTCCTATCGGCCCAACCCTCCTAGATATGGTCGAGTTGTGTTGCCTTAGGCCTAATGGAGACCAAATATCGGCTTTCAACGGGAAACCTCAGTACAAATTGACTCGAAAAAAGGGGGAAGGTTGGTCTAGATATATACAAAACAATAACAAGGTAACCGGTCCCGTATCGGATGAGGAACATGTCGCTTTCCTTAACCTATGGCTAGACCGATTCCTTTTCTACGGCGCTTCCTTAGGGCCAACCCAAGTTTACCAATTTACGGCGGAGCAACTGGTTATGGGCCGTCGGCTAGCTTTAGGGAAATCCTTGTTGGGGGCTGTGTATCATATGATGCATATCATCCGGAGTCGGCTCTTTACTGGTAACGGTTCCTATGTCGTGGGCAACGTTGGTGGCCCACTTTGGTTTATCCAGATCTGGCTTTACTGTGTTTTTGGCCGCCTTATTATCCCAGATCCATCGGAAGAGTCGGCTTTCCCAACGGAAGATTTTCCTGAGGGTGCAACCCCTAGATTCCAACCTAGCCGATCTTCGGGTGAAAAATTTATGATGTGTTCATCTGATGAACCCAAAATTTCCCCGGCCGGTTTTCATAAGTACTTATCCTTCTTTTTGAATCTTAATCAAGCCACCTTCAATCGTCGAGATTTCTTTTCATATAGCCAATTAGCTGATCTCCCATGGCCTTCCTTTTTCCGTTTAAACTCCGATAGCTCTCTAATGCCCCAGTCCACTCTTGATCTGCTCCCTTTGCTGATTTCTCCTTGCATCCTTCATGTCGGCTTGAGCACCCGTAATAGAACCTTTCAGCCGACCTATGAGTTCTACCACCCTTCTGTGTATGCACGCCAGCTGGGTTTTGGACAAACAATTCCTTGCTTCCCCTTACTTAACATGATCAAGCCATGAAACAAAGTCACCAATGCTACTGCGGCGGAGCTTATTATTGAACTAGCCGATGAGCTCCATGTGGTGGACTTGCCTTTCCTCGTGCTGAACACACGTCGATCGGGCCAGTTTACCTCGTGGTGGGCTTCCATAGCTGAGTCGCTCTTGCGGAGGCGTACTATTCACGAGGTCTTGTCTTCCTTTCTCCCTGGTTTTCAAGAGCCGACGGAGACCGCCACCGGGTCTAGCTCGAGTTCAGGCTATGCTAACTTGTCTTTAGAGGTATTTTATTTTGATATGTTTGTTGAAATAATATTTTCATCGGCTTAACCATATCTTTTGCCCTTCAGACTAGCAAGAAGTCGACTCCAGCTCAAACCGCATCGGCCGACGACCGTTCGAAACGGAAAAAACCGTCGGCCCCCCTTGCTGGTTTATCTTCTGGCACGTTGAGGGTTAACAGTCCATCATTATCGGATCTCGCCGAGCGGCATGTTGAGAGTAGGTCCAATTTTGTTTTTTGCTCAACATTTTTTCTGTCGGCTAACCCCATGCTTGCTATCTTCAGAAAAAAAGAAGAGCCGCAGAGTCGTTATCAAGCGATCTCCAAAACCTGCTGGCCGTGATGCAGCGTCATCTCCAGCTGGATCGGCTACTGCGGTTAGCTTCGATCTTTAATTTGATTTTTTGCCTTGGTTTTTGCTCATATTTTGATGCAAAGTATCATTACTTCAGGAAACTCCTTCCATCCAGGTGTTGGAAACTTCAGCCGATGCTGAGAAAACCCAGACAGATATGCTCGTCTTATCAGCTCCGGCTCCTGTACCGTCACCTGCTTCCCCAACCCCAAAACCTGTTTCTGACCCCCCCCAGTACTCTCAACGGACCCAGCCGATCTCCTGGGTTTTACTCTGGACGAGCTTGATGACCCGGAGGTCTTAGCTACTGTTGACTATCCAGCCTTTTCTTAAAGTATTTAAAAATTCAAAAAGTTTTATTAAAGTTTGGTTGAAAATATTTTATTTGAGCCCCTAATGCATTGCAATATTTTTTAGAATTTTTCTTGAATTTTTTCTGGTGTTTTTGCTATTTAGTTTGGCTTTATTTGATTTCTAGAATTTATTTAAATTAGAAAAACTCAGAAATGTCCTAAAACCCTAGTGGGCCGAATCCACTTGAGCCTAGCCCATCTAACCCAAATCGACTGGCCCAACCCGCACTGCAACCCAACCAAATCTGAAACCCTAGCCGCCTTTAATCTCGTATATCGGATCTTGATCTGATGGCTGAGATTGAGCCACGTAGCCGCGTTTGCTGAGCCGTTGGATCTTAGCCACGTGGTAAGTCATGATCGCCCCACATCATCTCGCCGTGTGCACGCTGCACTCCACTGCTATATCTCAACAAGCCTTGGTTTTCGCAAGATTCGCTGAAGCTGAGAGCACTATTTAATGCCCCGTTGTGTGCATCGAAGTCCCTGTGAGTCGCCACACATTTTGCCCTAGCTAGCATCCATCGAGTCATCGCCGTTCGAGTTTGCGAGGTTGCCAGATTTCAGGAGGTAGCTGCCACGATTTTTGTCATAGATCTTCACCGTCTCGTCGTCTCTGTCGAGATTGTGACACTACGGAATGATGGAGTGAGTCATTTCCGATGTCGGCATGACGGTACGATTCGTTTGTAGCTTGTTTTTGGGCCTTTCCCGGAGTTTGGGCCCTTCCGGGGGGAAAACGGGCTTTCCGGGGGAAACTTGGGCTTGGGGGAAGCCTCGAGGGCTTGGGCGGACCTCATGGGCCGGAGGTGGGAGGCCTAAGGCCCAAGTGGTGGAAGGATTAGTGCAGCAACCTGCTGCCCATGCGCCCCAACCCCTCCCCCATGCGCCTCCCTCCCCCTCTTCTCCACCTAGCCGCCGCCCCCACCCCCTCCTTACCATGCGCCTCCCTTCCCCTCTTCTCCTTCCTCTTGCGCCTCCCCCACCACCTACTAGCCGGCCCTAGCGTGGTCTCTCGCCCTCTGTTGCTGCCTCTCCATCCCTCTCCATCGATCTCCGCGTTGCGAAGGATATCGACCAGGAGGATCCGAAGATTGGAGGGAGATCGTGGCCGGGAGAGAGAGATGTTCGTCGGTTCGTCGTTCGTCGGGCGAAGGTATGGCGATAGGAAATCTTTTGGGTTGGTTTAGGTGCTGATCTAGAGGAGGTTTTGGTGCTTTTAGATCGAAAGGTGGTGCTGCAAATTGATATAATCGATGAAAACTAGAGTTTGCAGGGTGTTCTATTTCGGGCAGATTGGATGTCCGACCTAGGGTTTGAGTTTTCGCAATTTAGATGCGTTTTCTGGTCGTCCGTATGTTGAGAAAGTTGTAGATAATTTCAATACCTTTCAGTGGATACCAAGAACACGCAATTCTGATCAGCCTTTTGAAAGTTATGGCTATTTTACCGAATGTGTTCAAAACTGTGACATGATTGGGACAGATCGTGTTGATATGTAGATTATGCAATTTTAGAGGCCGAATCAGTTTTTCCCAATACTTAGAAAAAGCTAGGACATTTCCTAAGATTTGAGAAAATGTACTCGTTCATCTTATTTGGAGTTGTTAAGCCTGAGTTATGGCCTTCCGAAGGCTGCTGCCCGTTGGACAGAATCTTTGTTTTTGGGTATTGGGAGTAGATCGCGAAGTTGGTTTAGCTAAGTGTTCTTGTGTGGTCTTGTGTGCATGTGGTTGAGTGTATTGAACCTTTGTGCAGGTGGTGTGACCCCGGGAGTGCCGTCGTCGTCTCGCCATGCCGTCTCACGAGGGTGAAGGCAAGTGTATTGTAGTGGTTGTGGCTTAGGGAGCCGTAATGTTTGATAATGAGATGGGTTACACATGTTTTATGATATGATGCCATGATTGACTCTTGCTTGCGACATGATGAAAATGGTTTATTATGAGGCTATGCAATGATTAGTTGAGTTTGTGTGCAAGTTGTTTATGTTTATGACATATTTGCATACATGGCATGAGAACTGGCCAGGTCGGTGAGAAAGTCATAACTAGTCCGGTAAGGTCGGTGAGAAAGTTATGACTAATCCGGAGCGCCATTGAGTAAGACCTACCTCGTGATTCCATCCGCAGTGGTGAATGGAAGCGAGTAGTAGGCACCCTCCATCTACGGGATGGAAGGGGAAAGAGGGTGCACACCGACAGGTGTGCACTCGGCAATACCGGTATGTGCTTCGAGGAGACGTGCATTGCATTGCATACATGATGATGATAATGTGATGTGTACGATGAGATTTGGACATGGTTATGATGTTGAATATGAAATTATGCCATGATTTTAAGTATGAGATGTACAGATGTTAGCATTGAAACTGTTCTTTTGTCCCATTGAAATATACTTGCTGAGTGATGAACTCACGCTTGTGTTTATGTTGTTTTTCTTAGGTACCATGAAACCGGCATGTGGGAAAAAGGGTTTAGCTACACATCTACACGTAGCTCCACACAAATTAGACAGTGTTATCATTTGGAGTCATGATAATGAAATTAATGCCATGAAACTTGGAGAATTGCTTAACTGTGTGCTCGGTCTTATTATTTGATTCGTTTAGCTCATGAAGTGGTTGAATGCTTTATCCTGGACTTATATTGTTGCTATGTCACCTGTTATTGCTGTTTTAGATGCTTTCCATTATGATATAAATTGTGGTACTTTGTTGTTGCTCCGAATCATGGAAAAACAAAGGAGATGCTGCCGAAATTTTTGGTTTTAGCATTTGCAGCTTTGCTGTAATTTATCTTTATTTGTGGTATTTAGATGTTGTTTAGTCTATGTTTGGTAACATTCAGGCATACTAGATGCCGGGGTGTTACAGAGATCAAGGCCGAATTCGAGTCTATTGTGAAGAGCCGCATTGACTTTACCAAGCTGTGTCATCAGAGAAGGCCTTGAACGAGCATGGAGGGTCGTCGTTCTCAAGTAAAGCGAGCCTCTCGTCGTCTCGCACCGCCATCCTTTGTGAGTAACCTTAGCCGTTAGATCGGGATCGGATGTCTTGGATCTCACCAAGCGTCACCACCTCACTTCGTTGTCTCTTGCATAGTCGTATCTGTTTGATCAGCTTTGGACCATCATGATTGTGACATGTAGAGGATGTGTTAGTTTGTCGTGTGTCCACTTTGCCATCACTGACCTGCGCATGCTCATCGCTGTTCGATCTGGATCGGACGGGCATGATCTTGTCGCGTGTCGCTGAAGGATCGAGATGGCAATCAGAGGGGGTGAATGATCCCAAATAAAATTTCCTCCACTCAAAGTACTCCAGGCAATACCGCAAGGAAACTGGTGCTCCTCAAATTCGTAAACCTCTCAAAAATCGGAACGACTAGACAACTATGTGTATCCCTAGCTTGCATGTATGAGAACAATGTATCATGTAAGGGATTTTTAAATCATAATTCTGGATGTCAAGTGTCCAAAACAAATAGAAATCAATTCAAATACTTCTTTTCTAAAAAAGATCAAGCCAAATCACAAAAGTCTCTTTTAGAAAAGTAAAAGCAGATTTTTCAGGAATTGTCCTCAATTGGAGCAGATGGTTGGTGCAGTTTTGTTAATCCAAAATTTTTGAAAATTTTTCACCATATGATCAGATGAGTCCTAAAATACTCCACCAAAAATCACCTCCAAAAGACTTATAGAAACATCAGGAAAAATCAAGGACTACAAACAGTCAGGAACTTCGATCAGAAAGTTTGGAGCTCGGTTTTCACCTCATAGCTCCAAAATGATGCAACCAATGGACTCCTAAATTTTTTCACAGATGGATATTTGAGTCATGCACCTTCTCCAATAAGTATCACTCAAAAATGATTTTTCTATATTTTTCTAAAAATTGGGGACTGACTGCTGCGCGAAGAACAAGTTCAGGACAGATTTGCAATCTTGATAGAAACTTGATCTCTAGTCTATCCTATGGTGCAAGAAAGATGTAAAACCAAATGAGCACCCTCAATACATCCTTGGTAAACACATTTAAAGGGAGAGGAGGCAAATCCAAATTGCGAGAATTTACATGCGGGAAAGTAAATGCTGATTTTAAATTGCATAACTTAAAGACATGATGTAAATACGGAATTTAAATTCTCAAGAATGTAAAAAAATCTTTGTATTTTTTGGTTGGAAGGTTTACAAAGCCTCACTTCATGTGGGCAAAGTACAAAGGAGCAACTCAAACCTTCAAGTGAGGGAGGGCACCCCCCCTCAATTTATACTACTCTTGGGCCACCTACCAACTTTGGATGAGTCCGAAACCCTAGAGCACTCCACCAAGGGCTACGATTAACCCACTTATTCCACCCCCACACATGGTGTGTAATCATGTGCTGAAAAATTGGCTTATAACTGAAAAATTGGCTTGTGCATGCGCTGGACCAAATTCTGAAAACAATGTGTTTCCCTTCTGCGCCGGACCGATTTTCGCTATTGCGCTGGACCAAAACTTTGGTCCGGCATGAACGTGTTTGGCCCGGACAAATTGTCCTTGATAGCACATGTACGCCAGACCAAAAGCTTTTTGGTCCACCGTAAAAGGAATTTTTGAGTTTATATGCGCCGGACCAACTTTGTTGAAAAACAGTAAGCTTCTATGTTACGCCGGACCAAATTCATGGTCCGTCGTGAACGTGTTTTTGAACATGTTTTCTCTGATTTGAACTGAGACTTTCGTATGTACGTCGGACCAAATATTTGGTCTGTCGTGAGCTGCGCCGGACCGATGTTTGGTCCGGCGTGAATGGTTTTTTGCTCGAGGTTGATTTTTGTGATTTTGAAAATTGTTTAGTGATTGATCTATGGTTATGAAATTTGTTTGAATTTCATAATGCATGTTTTGAATTTATGCAATGCTCGTGTGAGTATTTGCATGGACTAATGTTGAGTCAAGTCGCGGACTTGTGCTTGGAATCATTTTGTGGTTCGTTCATGTGCAGGTGTTGCTCGAGGGCGAGCGTGGTCGATGACAGGACCGGAACTAGGTTCATGGAGGAACTGAGGTTCGAAACTAGATTAAGGGAGGAATCGAGGTCTTAGTGGTTAAAGATGTCATGCGGGACGTTCGGGCTAGAGGACTGTGCTCATGAAGAATGGTTAGTCACGTGAGTATGGCATGGTGGCCATACGCGTGCAAGAGTTGTTAGTCACGTGAGTATGGCTGGGTTGCCGTACGCGTGCAAGAGTTGTATTTGGCCAGGTTGGGTCAAGTGGAGTTGTGTTGAATACATACTCCTTCTAGGATTAGGAGTGGGACTCCTAGGATTAGGAGTATGAATTGTATTCAGGACTCTATGTGTTTGCTCTGTATAAATAGGGGGAGGCGCCTCCTGTTTATGCAATCCAGACATTGAGAGCTTAGAGCTTTGTTTTAAGGTTTGTACTCTTTTGATGGGAGTACTTTAGACAAAAGAAATAAAGATCAATTCTTCCATATCCTTGCGTGCTACAGTAACCACGTTGCTACAGTGTTTCCTGTTTTGGTTCTTGTTTACATGCTTGTTCTAATTCTAGATTGGTTTTTATTCCTTGAGTTTCATCTTAAATTGATTCATCAAAAACCTTTCTAGGGTATTTATTTAGGGTTCCTGAAAGTTTAGTTGATTAATCTATTGTTGTTCTTGTTAATCTTGAGTTTTGGTTAGATTAATTTTCGTCATCTTCTGTCATAGCAAGCTTGCGAGGTTCATAATTTTTTTCCGTAAGTCCGATCGAGCTGATTCTTTTTGGGTTCGATTCGTATTGGAATCTAGTTTCTTGTGTCCAAATTTCAGATCGATCTGACGGTTGGATCTCTGGAATTCGTGTTTTACCAAATATCTATCAATCTGTTTTGTCGAATATGAGGAAAATTTTGGTTTTAGCTTCCGCATAATCATTCACCCCTCTCTGATTGCTATATTCGTATACTTCGATCCTACACATGGGCTTTACATGGGCCACATAGGCCATACATGGATTTAAACAAAACACGGTCAGCCCGATGCAACGGGCCTTCATCTGCCGAACTTGACCGCTTTGTTTCCGCCTCTTAGAGCCTCCAACCCGAACTGGAAACCTTGAGCCACCTCAAGTCCATTCCCATGACGTATAAGTGATCCCGGTTTGAGCCCAACCATCTCGTCGACATCCTCGACCGTTCCGGACCTCAGTTCTCCCAACCTAGTCTCGGTACTCACCAATGACCACAGCTGCCTCAATAATCTGTACCACAAGGACCAAACATTTTGCACATTCCAAAATACACTCTTAACTTTTTCTTCCTGCATGTTAGTCCACATTTATCATAAATTCAAACATGCAATTTCAAGTTAAATCAAACTCAAACCTGAGCACACCTTGCTCAAATAAAGTCAAATACTCATCACAATCATGGATGGACCTCCACATGGTCCTTCAGTCGCAACCGCAGCCAGCCATGTGTCGTCGCAACCGCAGCCAGCATGCTTGCGTTAGCGTGACGTCATGTGCGGTAACCGAAACACTGCGGACCAAGTCTACGGTGAACTCATGCGTTTCATGGACCAGGTCTATAGACTTGAGCCCACATGTATGTAGGATTTCCTAGATTTATTTTAATTTTGTTAATTCAGATTATGACGTCAGCAGTGACATCATAATTAATTTTTCCAATATAAAAATAATTCGATCGAAATCAAAATCCCCAGTGATGTCAGCATGATGTCATTAACTCAAATTTCTGGTAGAGAAATAATTCCAAATTTTGGATTTTTCCTATTTTTAGCCTTTTTCGTTTATTTCCATATTTTGTAAGCTTGTTCTCCCTCATACGAACTTCAAAGAGGTAATTCTAGTTCTTAAAAATTTGTAAAATTGAGCTCTATTTATTGGTGAATTTTATTTAGTTTTTGAAGTTGAGTTTGCTCTCTGTTCTTGGTACTTATTGCTTTATTTACTCATTTCGCATAGACATTGAAGTAGATGAGTTGTATGTGAGCAAGGAGCTAACTCAAGAGCAAGATCCAGAGCAGGAACAAGAGCTATTTAAAGCCAAGTTGTGCTTTGATCATTTTGAGCTTATGTTTTAATAGTTATATTATTTTAAACTATTGCATGCTGATTCAAGTATAATTGTTTCGATTAAATTGAGAATAGTTATTCGATCCAATTGTGCTTATGTTTACCTTGTCACTTGTATGCCATGATTCAATTTTCACCCTAGAATAGTTCATTACTAATTAGTAATTATTAGTTGCCAATGTAGGATGGTTAGAACGTGCTAGTTTGCTTGCCATGCAATGGGTTATTGATATCATTTTGGAATATCAAAATTAATCTTGATTAATGGAATATGGAACATGTTTATGAAAGGTGTGTCATGTGTTATTAATGATGTTGATGGCACGTGGTGCATAGTAATCAACAGGGGTGATAAAATGATTTAGACTGTGGCAAATGGCAAGAATTGTGAATATGGTGGGCTAGTGTGGCAATTGGGTAGTTGCATTATTATTTTGGTAAATAGAAGTTGGTAATATGAAAAATAGTATTGGTGGGTTTTTCTGGAAATCTTGCCGCAGTCAATTAAGGACTTAACCTCACAAGCACTTGAACTGGGCCGAACATACAACTACATGTCTGGTATGGGACAGACCTAGCTGACTAATTTGTAATGTCTAAATTTTGATACTATCATGGTGGTGTGTGTTCCAGGTGTACGGGTAGACTCACACGGCGTAAGAGGAGGGCCCTGTAAGTGGTAACCAGTCCCTTTAGTGTTAAAACCACATCAAGCAATATTGGGTTTAGACAGAACATTGTAAAAGCTTTGTTATAATCGCTCATTCTCATACTCTTGTATGACGAGTCACGGCAGACGTGGTGAGTTGACTGTATCTTGCGGATAAAGTGTGTAACCTCTGCAGAGTGTCAAACCTATTTGAATAGCCGTGTCCGCAGTATTAGACAACGCTCGGGAATTATAGACAAGTGTTAGATTTTGACAAAATAGACTTGGAAAATGGTGGCAGTGTGCCTACTGGAATGTGAAAATTGGTTTAAGGTTGTGAGATGGTTTATTTGTGAAATAACTGAGAATTTGTTATTGTTAATATTTGTTTCACTATTTTTCAATCAATTTATGTTAATCATTTGTAAATGATGCTTTAATACAAAATAACCAATTCAGCCATTTATTTGGATAAGCCAATCATGTAGTATAATATACTTGTATTCTGTGCATAACTTGTTTAGTGCTTTATGTACTCACCCCCTTGAAATAATACAAACACTTGTTGGAGAGGTGCATACGACAGTTTTTTAGGAGTACCAGGAGGAGTCAATCAATTAGGGTGCGAACCTTGTTTGTTGCTTGTGGCTTATTGAAGAGTTACTACGAATAATTTATTTCCTCTGCAGTTTTATTTATTTCTTAGTCTAAACCCTGCATGGCGTATTATTGTAAGGTTAACCATAAGGTCATTCAACAGGTTATATTTAATAGATGAAGTCTTTATTTATATTTTCATTGTGTATGCTTGTGATATTCATCTTTATTGAGATTGTGTGCACTATTGTGATCTTGAACTAGTTCAGAATATACAAAGGGTCCGGATTTGTATATTTGGATCTCAACAACCTATAGGGTCTCACGCTTAAAAGGTTGGGGCTTAATTCATATGGTGATATGAATTTTGATGGGCTTTGAGTTCCTGATGGGCCTATAATATAGAGACCCATTATGGGGTGCTTCTTTAAAGGGAGGGGTGTTGGCTTTAGGGTCGAGAGACACAATAGGAATTCGAAATTCCCAAAACCATATCTGCCACCCCTCCTTCACCTAGAACTGTGCAGCCGACGCTAGCCCTCCAGCGCGTGGTGTTCCTACCTTATACGTGTAGATGCGTTGGAGGCGTTGCTGCTAAGCTTCAATGCTAGGATGATCCACAACCTATGACATTCATGAGGAGCTGTTAGAGGAGGTACGAGGCTAGTATGACTACAACTACACTAGCATGCTACATCGACTCTACTTTCGCTATGGGTCTGCGCATCTAATAGTAATTCTATGATCTATAATTTACAATGGTTTCTTTGTTACGTGGTAAAAAAATTTGATTTTATATTAGAGTAGCCTACCTATACCCCTTCAGTTTGAAAACCATAGTAGAACCACCCAAAACACACCATCATAAACAGATATTAGAGTAGTGCGCATATTTTTAACAACCAGCACTCTTCGAAAAAATACTACAAATATCATAAATATTATAGCATCCTAAGTGACTATTGATCCATGCAGGATATGAGGTATCTCATAGAGAGACATCGGATGAGACAAATGGCAGGATCACCAAATCACCATATATAGCATTAAGATTTAAGCCATCAAGTAAACATCAAGAACCAACCACTAGACAAGGATCACTACAGGGTTAAGATAGACTTTATTATCTACTTTTTGAGCTTTGTCTATTATGCAATTGAATTCACATTCATATTATGCACCTTTCTACTTTTCTGATGATCATTGGTAACTTAGTATGTTTATGCTCATATTACTTAATCATGCTAAGTGTAACACCCCAATTTTTGCTTTTCATGAATTTAAATGTTATTTTGCACTTTTGTGAATTTTTAGAATTTTCTTGGATTTATTTGGATTTAATTTGGATTTATTCCCTTTTGAAATGATTAAAGAATTAAAAATTTCAAATAAATTTTTTTTGGAAATATTTTATTTGAGTTCAAAATGTCTCAAAGTATTTTCCAGAATTTTTCTGGAATTTTTCTGAGTATTTTGCTATTTTTCTTAATTAAATGAATTTCTGGGAATTAATTTGAATATTTAATTGCTAGGAAATCCAACTCGTGTCTAGTACTGTTCCTCTGACCCGAGCCGGACCCGAGTCCGACTCGAACCCGACTGAGCCGCGTTCGAGTCCAACCCGAGTCCAACCCGAGTCCAACCTAACCCTAACCGCGTGACCATTGGATCGAGATCCAACGGCCCACGTTGCGCCACGTCATCGTCGTCTCCGAGCCCAATTCGGACACGAACTGCGCCACCGCTCCGCCCCGAGTTCGTTAGGGTTCCGCGGATTTCACGCACGCCGAGGCGGTATTTAAGACCTTGACCCTGGCGCCGTGTTCTTCGTTTGCTTGCGCATCTTTTGGCCCAACTGACACCGCTCAAGCCGCTGCCACGCCCGCGCAATCGCTCACCATAGTTGGATTGGGGCTTCGCCTCGGTTTCTTGCGTGTGCCGCCGCCGTCAAGCCGTTTCCGCCGTGTTGGAGCCCAGATCTGGAACCGCAAGGACCGGGCGCGTCGAACCGCAGTATCCACTTCGCCGGAGCAGCCCCAGAGCGCCGTTGCGTTGGTCGTCTTCCCCAGCGCCGCCACGTCACCATCGTCGTCCCCGAAGCACGCCAGCCGTCCGATCAAGATCAAGCGGCCACGGTGAGTCCACGCGTTTCCTAAACCCGTAGAAACCAGATTAGATCTGGATCGTTGGATCAAGATCCAACGACCCGCGTGCGTCCACGTCACCGTGCGAATCCCACGTTACGGTGATTAGATCTATTTTCAGCCGTTGGATCTAGATCCAACGCTCACGATTGAGCCACGTAGTCGTAACCGCACCGTGCACGGATAGATCCCAGCCGTTCGATCGAAATCAAACGGCGTAGATAGCGCCACGCGTCAAGACCCGGGTCATGCCACGCCACCCACGGTGAGGTGAAACCCGATCGGATCTGGACCGTCCGATCCAAATCGAATGGCCCAGATCAGCCACGTTGCCCGCAACGTGCGCGGTCCAGATCTAATCTGGACCGTTGAATTTCAATCCAACGGCTCAGATAGTGCCACGTGCACGGGAGCCGAACCGGCGTGTCCGCGTGGGCATGAACATGGGTCACTGACAGGGCGGGCTCGCCTGTCAATGGCACCGGTCTGGTGGACCAGGGCCACCGTGGACCGAGCCGTGCTCGTGGACCGTGTCTGTGCACCGACGTCGACGTGGCCGCTCCAGAGGGCGCCGCGTGGCATGGTGATGTCATGCTCACGTCATCGGGGGGTTCGACCGGTGCTAACGTCAGCAGGACGATGTGGACCAATGAGGTGCTGACACGTGTCATGCTGACGCAATAAATCATTTTTCAAAAAAGAAATTATTTATTTAATTCAATTTATTGATTTTAAATATAGCTTCAAACTTCAAACACTTATAACTTTTGCATTTCAACTCCGAATTGGGTGATTCAAATTTCTAAATTTTCATAAAATTGAGATCTACCTAATGGTGAATTTTATTAAATTTTTGGACAAAAGTTTTTCTCTGTAATATTCTTTAATTGATTATTTAAACTTTAAACACTTGTAACTTTTGCGTTTTAACTCCGATTTTGACGATTCAAATTCCTAAAAATTCATAAAATTATGCTCTCTCTGTTTATGGACTTTATTTGAGAGTTTGGACACTTTTTGTCTACTGTTACGAGTAGACGTGGAAGTGCCCGAAGGCTTCGAAGGTGAAGTGTTGACCCAGGAGCCAGCTCAAGACCAAGAACAAGTACTCTTTGAAGGAAGTTGTGCTTTGACCATGTTGATCCCATTTTGAAATTATTTTGATTTAAATTATTGCATGCTAGTTTAATTAGGAAATGCTTTAATTAATTTTGGGAAATTAGTTAAATGCCAGCTTTGCACTATGACACCTTGATTATTAATTATGTGCCATGACCCCTTGTCACCTTGGTTGTAGATTACTAGTTGGACATTATTAAATTGCCAACATGGGTAGCTAGACCGACGTAGTATGCTTAGCCTTGCCACGTGAAATGTTTTGGACAATTACATGTTAATATTGACTTAATGAGATATGGAACCTGTTTTGGAGAAGTGTCATGTGTTATTAATGATGATGTTGATGGCACGTGGTGCATGGTAATCAACTGGGGGATTGGATAAATAGTTTTCGACCGGGGCTAGTGGCAAGAGTGATCGGGTGGGCCGGATGCGGCATCGGGAAGGATGATTTGGTTCTTCGGGTAGTCTTGCCCTGGTCACCCTAAGAACTTAACCTTGCAAGCCTTTGAACTGAGTCAATCATGCAACCACATGACCGGAGTGGGACGGTCCTAGTTCAGTAAGTTACTAATAACTTGCATGTGATACCTCGGGTGTCAACTACACCTTTTGTGTAGCTTGAATGGGGAGCGTACCAAGGCTACGACATGGTACCCGTCCTACGGTATGTCGGTCACATACTTCGCCTCTGTTAAGGGAAGGGATGGTGTATGGCAAAAACTGGAAAGGTTCACTTGTGTAGTTAGCAGTTGCCGAAAGGCTTTGTTACAATCACTCGCCTTTGTGGTGTTTGGCCGTATCTTGTGGATAAAGTGCATAACCTCTACAGAGTATAAAATCTATTCGAATAGCCGTATCCGCGGCATTAGACATTGCTCAGGGATTACAGTCAAGGGTTAGACTTTCCTGAAAACAACTTGGACTTGAAAAGTGTGGTTGGGTTTAATGTTGACGTTGATGGAAATGTGGATTAGGAATGGGAAAGATGTTATTTAACTCCTGGAAAAGTTATTAATGATTTACTTGTTTTTACTGCTTTCGAATCTACTTATGTTACTTGTTAAATGCTGTTACTGCAAATGAACCATGAGCTATTCCTTTGTAACAAGCCATGCATGTAGTATATTAGCTTGCATTCTGTGCATGACTTGCTGAGTACCAAGTACTCACCCTTGCCACAATACAACATCAGTTGAAGAAGAGTCTACACCTGCTTTGGAGGAGGAGCTCCAAGAGGAACCGTCTATCTACTGGATGGCGCCACGAAGTCTATTTTATTCCGCTGCAGTTATTTCTCTTTTAATAAGTTTTCGCCCTGTGTGGCGTACTCTTGTAACTTGACCATAAGGTCGAGCAATCAATTTGGTTATCTTAATTAAGTACTTTATTACCGTCGATGTGTATGATTGTGATATTTACCGATGTTGATACTGTGTGCACTAGCGTGATCCTGGACTAGTGACGAATACACAAAGGGTCCGGATTTGCAAATTCGGGTCCCGACACTATGCTAGCTAAAATTTAAAATTTGAGCTTTAATGAAAACATGATGAGACTTATAGCATCTACTGACGATGATTGATCTATCAGAGGCCCATAAATGGCTACAACTTTTTAGAAGCCAATCACATCCTCATAAATACGGCCCACATTAAATGCCTCACAGTTATTCGGTTAAAGTTACAGTTGACAATGTAAACAATCCCCCGACATGCAATATAGGTCGAACAAAAACTTATCTCTAATCTGACCCACTACCAGTTCGGGAACGGTTTGACCTGTGAATCTTTATAGGTCGAACATAATGCCCTTTATCATACCGACCTAGATAGGATCGGGTAAAAGATAACCTTCATCCTGACTTGATTCAAGTTAGTAAGGAATCTCTGCGAAGGATAACATGCGAAAGAAGCTTTTTCTAATAGGTACAGACAACCGTTTGGAAATTACTCCCTATGAAGAGGCACCCCTCTGACGAAAAGACACCTCTTCAGTGAGGAGATATCTTTCGACCAAAAGACACCCTTTTTGACGGGAAACACCTCTCTGAAGATGACAACTACCATCCCTTCAAAGCTATAAATATGATACTCCCGCAAGAATTCAAATATAGTCTCAGTATTGGATAGAGAGTCTATGTTAAAGTTTAAGAGTAGACTGTACACTGTAAAGACATTCGTGATATAACACAATTCCCATTCCTTTTCTACCCCTTTCAATATTGTTTTACAGACAAAGGCAACCATAATTACATTCATAAGCTCGATCACTACTACACAAAGGCTTATATTAGACACCTCCTTACTGACAATTTTAAACACAAACCGTCTGTGTTGAGTCCCGGGCATATCATAGACGGTTGTATCCATGATTAGTCTGTGATGAGTTCCATATCACAAATGGTTGTAACCAAGCACCGTTTGCGATAAGGGTACTCCACATCATAGACGATTTTATCCACATTTCTTTTTTGATCTTTTTATGCAATCGAAAAATGAATGAGATCAGGAAGGCCAACATTTGAGCAAATAATGTAATAGCTTCGGTGAGAGCAAAACCCAAAATGGCTTAACCAAATGATTGGTTAGCCAATGATCAATGGATTTCTATCACGCCACGGAATGAATTGAGGAACGAAGGACATTTTGGTCTAACACCACGGAACAAATCATAGAGGGAAAGTGAAGCACAGAAAGCATTGAAAATACTAGATGCGGTAATGCAGAAGGACCGACAGTACATATATATTAATTACAATAATTAATAACATAAACATTATGTTAGTTACAATATATAGTGGCGTGCGTGTGCGATCACAGCCACCACTCATTGCTGCTGCCCGAGGGGCTGTCGTCATCGTCGTCTCACATGGTGTAGTAGTACTCAAAGGAGGAGTCACTGTCCTCTGTTGTGCTCCCCCAGCGGATGATGGTGGGCTCCTCATCCTCATCCTCCTCCTCATCGTCCTCCTCCTCGTTCTCCTCATCATCATCATCGTCGACCTCCCTGTCCTCCCGTGCGCGCTTCATTCCACTGCTGGTGGCGAAAGCGCCCGGGGCTGAGGCTACAGGAGGGTGACATGTTGGGTATTACCCGGGAGCGAACGGAGGATCGCATTGGCAGATGATCAGCGGCGGCATCGGGGGTGGTGATGGAGCAGTGGAGGAGGCAGATGAGCTTGCAGGAGAAGGATCAGGAGCTGCCATGAAGGAGACGGCCGCCGACAATCGCGAAGACACAAACGATCGAAGAGGTTATATATATTAGAAGGAGTTAGAAGTTGATCTCTGAAGGTGATGAAGAGTATACTGCGAAGACATGGTTTAATATATAGGTGGCCGAGAAGATGAAGAGACAGAAGTTGTGATGAAGACGAAGAGTTTCTGATGGAAAGGCGCATGGGAAAAGAATTAAGAGACGCGTTTTTGTTCAGAGGGGCTGGGAAATGAAGCGTTCACAGACTGTTTTGTGTTAAAACCATCTGTAAAGGGACTCATCATAGACTATTTTGATTTTAAAACCGTCTGTAGATGTTTCCGCATCATAGATGGTTTTGTTTCTAAAACCGTCTATAAATGTTTCCGCATCATAGACGGTTTTGTTTTCAAAACTGTCTGTAAAAGTGACTTATCACAGATGGTTTCTTTAAAACCATTTGTAAACATGCCACATGATAGACGGTTTTGTTTGAAAACTGTCTGTAACAGCTATAATCAAGGTTTCAAATCTCGTTTTGAGTCAAATCTCAGAGGTTCCCGAAATCCGAAATTTCGGCGAGATTCGGAAATTTCGGACAAAATCCGGACGAATTGAAAAAACCAAATTTCAAATCCAGTTTTTTTTCTACCGGAAAATCCGAGATCTCGGCCGAAATCACCGAGATCTCGGCCAAATTGAACCCGCTAAAAAATGGTTCAAAATATGTCAAAAAAATTTGAAATTTTTTTTGGATAGTCCTAACACATCACTAATGTTTCCATAAAAATTTGAGATGATGATCAATCATGAGGAATTTTTAAAAAATCTAACAGTGGTAAAGTCATGATAAAAACCGTATATAAAATCAGTTTTTGATTTTTCAAATGTAACAAATGAACTTCAAGTCATTTGAAAAGTTTTATACATGTTCCTATGTATTAAGGGAGGTTCTTTCTTTGAAACCACCTGCAGTTCTGAGGGAGATTCTTTCTTTGAAACCACATGTAGTTTTGAATTTTGACTAGAAAGAAAAGATAAATGCCATAAATATGAGCATTGATCATGTATATGTGAATCCCCGCCCATATATACATAGGTGAGTTAGTACTGTACCCATTTATAAATACTTGTTATCTTAGGTTTTAAATTTTGTTTTTCAATATGTCATTCAATAATTTTGAAGTGGGTTTTGTACCACTGTTTCCACTCCACTTCTCTCTCATAGTCATACACAGATTGATTCCACCGATCAATGTCAGTATCAGACATCATTTCTCTCTGCTGTTTCAATGCACTAGAAAAGTTCTTATGTGTTAAAAAAGTTCAAACCACTTTAGAAAATTTTGAAATTTTTTGTGAATGGTCCTAACACATCCATAATATTCCCATAAAATTTTCAGAAGATAATCAATCTTGAAAAATTTTAAAAAATTCGGAAAGTCCTAACCGACATATTGAACAAACCAAAAAATTGTCAAAAACATGTTAAAATTTTTTGAAATTTTTTGTGGATGATCTTGATCCTAAACCCAAGCAAATACAATGCACAAAAATCAAAATCCAGCAAAAAATATCAAATCTCGCCCGAGATTGCCGAGATCTCGCCCGAGATTGCCGAGATCTTGCCGAGAAATCCGAGATTTGAATTTTTTAAATTTTTCGGGATTTTAAATCTCAGAGGGGTCCGAAATCCGAGATTTCGCCGGGATTTCGCCGAATTTTGGACCTTGGCTATAGTATCACATAGCCCCGCCTGACCTTGATCTGTATTTTTAGGGTTTTCGAGCTGTTTTTGAGGTGGCTGCGATTGAGAGGCAATCTGGTCGAAAGTGACCCTGGATTTAGAGTTGTGATTGTAGATCCTTTGGTTCTAGATTATCTAAGGTTAGTAATTAGTTCAACTTTGCATTATATTTAAGATCTAGCTTGTTAAAGCGGGAAATGAAGATGGTTTTAGATCTAGCTTGGTGTAGATGCATTAATTTGTTCTCTGTGATGTAAAAAGGGAGAAGATAGTTTTGGTATAGCTAGCTTGGTGTAGATCCATTTGTTGTCGTCAATCTAAAGTAGTAATTAGTTCTAACTGCATATACTCAAGATGTAGCTAGCTATATATGTAAAGAGAGAATTGAGGATGTTGAGGTTAACTGTAGGTTATATATATGTGGCTAGCTATGTAAAGAGAATCAATTTTTTAGTTAATCGACGAGTTTAAATGTAGCAATATGTGTGCATGTGCACTCCAAGTGAACTTCATTCATTATTTAACTGCACCCCGAGTGTACTTTATTCATTATTTAACACATATTGTTATATTCGTAGCGTACATGGATCGAAACTGGATGTACGCTGAGAACCGTGCGAGCGTCGAGTACATTAATGGCATCTCTGCTTTTATAAGAGCTGTAGAGGAAGATATGTTGAACAAAGGGGTAGAATTTATGCCTTGTCCATGCATTGACTGCAAGAACCTGAGGATGTTTCGAAACCCAGCGTAGATCGAAGCACACTTGATTCTACGGGGTTTCAAAAGGGGGTATACATGTTGGACTAGTCACAGTGAAGAGTAGATTATGTAGGCAAGAAGTAGTACTAATATCGTCGATGAAGTCAACAATGCACCAGATGATATCGGCTATACTTTCGATAAGGGTATTTTTCATGATGACAATATGGATCAGATGCTATGGGTTGCAGAAGGGAACCGTGATGAGCATGAGTATGTAAAATTCTGGGGACAATGGATGACTCAGAGAAACCTTTATTCCTGGGCTGCAAGTCCAAATACACAAGGTTGTCATCCGTGCTAGAAGTGTTGAAATTAAAGGCAAGCAACGGTTGGTCCGACAAGAGTTTCACGGTGCTGTTGGGCCTGTTATCAAACATGCTTCCAAAGGGAAATGAGATGCTGACAACCACCTACAAAGCCAAGAAGGTTCTTTGTTCTGTGGGAATAGAAGTAGAAAGAATAAATGCCTATTCAAATGATTGTATCCTCTATCGCAAAGAGTATGCAAACTTGCATGTATGTCCGGTGTGCAACGCATCCTGGTACAAGTTTAATGATAGATCAGATGACGACGAGGAGGGCATCGAGGTGAAGAAAGGACCTCCTATTAAGGTGGCGGGGTATCTGCCTATAATTCCCCGTCTGAACCGTTTGTTTTCGAACCCAAAAGAGGCAAAGTTGCTTCGGTGGCACTCGGATGAGCGCAAGAATGATGGAATGATAAGGCACCCTGCTGATTCCACCCAGTGGAGAAACATCGATAGGAGGTTTGAAGAATTCGAATCGGATATGAGGAACATAAGGTTCGGATTGAGTATGAACGGAATGAATCCATTCGGTAACATGAGCAGCCGTCATAGCACTTGGCCTGTGAATCTTTGTATACACAATCTTCCTCATTGGTTGTCTATGAAGCAGAAGTATATTTTTTCTATCTATACTCATCCAAGGCCCAAAGCAACCTGGAAATAATATTGATGTGTACCAAGCACCATTGGTGGAAGGTCTGAACACGCAGTGGGCTCCTATGGTACAGGTATGGGATGCTCACAAACGAGAGTACTTCACTTTGCATTGCCTGTTGTTCTGCACCATAAATGATTATCCTGCCCTTTCTAACCTGTTGGGGCAGAGTACAAAAGGAGCCAAAGCATTTACTCACTGCTTGCATGATACCGAGAGTGTGTGGCTGAATCACTCACGCAAAACTGTGTACATGCGTCACCGTAGGTTCCTTCGGAGGAATCACCCATACCGCAAGATGAAGAAACAATTTGATGGAACGACCGAAGATAGTTTAGCTCCAAAGCCTTTAAGCGGGATAGACATTCATGATATGGTTAAGAACCTGGATGTTGCGCTTGAAAAGGTACGTAAATTGAGGACCCGAGAAAAGAGCATGTGGAAGAAGAGATCAATATTTTGGGACCTACCTTATTGGGAGCACCTACAAGTTCAGCACTGCATCGACATGATGCACGTAGAGAAGAATGTATGTGATAGCTTGATTGGTCTCTTACTAAACATTAAGGGCAAAACAAAGGATGGTATTAACACACGGCTTGACTTGCTCGATATGGGCATCAGACCTGAGTTAGCACCGCAGGAGACCGATAAAGGCCGAACGTACTGCGAACTTGCTTGTTACACTCTGTCCAAGGCCGAGAAAACTGAACTATGCCAGTGCTTGCATGGTGTGAAAGTTTCGTCCGGTTACTCCTCCAATATGAAGAGACTTGTTTCGATGCAAGATTTGAGTTTAACTGGCATGAAGTCTCATGATTGCCATGTGCTTATGACACAGATGCTCCCTGTGGCAATTAGAAGTATCTTACCGAGCAAGGTCTGAGAGACAATCACAAGGCTGTGTTATTTCTTTAACACAATTGCTCAGCAGGTCATCGATCCCGAAGGATTAGATGCTCTGCAGGCCGAGGTGGTAATGACTCTATGTAATCTTGAGATGTATTTTCCTCCGTCGTTTTTCGATATCATGGTCCATCTCATTGTTCACCTTTGTGAGGGAGATAAAGATGTGCGGGCCCGTGTTCCTACGTAGCATGTACCCATTCGAGAGTTACATGGGAATTCTCAAGTCTTACGTACAGAATCGATCTCGGCCGGAGGGTAGCTGTCGGGACCCGAATCTGCAAATTCGGACCCTCTGTGTATTCAGCACTAGTCCAGGAACGCGCTAGTGCACACAGTCTTAACATCGGTAAATATCACAATCATACCACTCGATACTAATAAAGTACTTTAATTAAATAGTCAAACTGGTTGCTCGACCTTATGGTCAAGTTACAAATATACGCCACACAGGGCGAAACTTATTAAGAGAGAAATAATAGCAGCGGGAAATAAGATAACTTCGTGGCGCCATCCAGTATACCACAAGCAACTGACTAGGCTCGCTCCCTAAGTAGACGGTTCCTCTGGAAGCTCCTCCTCCAAAGCTGGTGTAGATTCTTCTTCAACTGGTGTTGTATTGCGGCAAGGGTGAGTACTTGGTACTCAGCAAGTCATGCACAGAATGCAGCTAATATACTACATGCATGGCTTAATACAAAGGAGTAGCTCAAGGTATATTTGCAGTAAAACAGCATTTGACAAGTAGCATAAGTAGATTCGAAAGCAATAGAAACAAGTATAAGATCAATAACTTTTCCAGGAGTTTAATCAACATCTTTCCCATTCCTAATCCACATTCCATCGACATCATTGTTTAACCAAACCCAACCTTTCAAGTCCAAGTTATTTTCAAGAAAGTCTAACCCTTGACTGTAATTCCCGAGCGATGTCCAATACCGCGGACACGACTATTCGAATAGATTTTACACTCTGAAGAGGTTATGCACTTTACCCACAAGATACAGTCAAACACCACAAAGGCGAGTTCCCGTAACAAAGTCTTTCGGAAACTTCTAACAATACAAGTGAGCCTCCCCGGTTATTGCACACTAACCCTTCCCTTAGCGAAGGCGAAGTTTAGGCCAATCAACCGTTAGATGGGTACCTGGCCGCAGCCCCGGTACGCTCCCCCGTACAACTTACACAAAGGGTGTAGTTGACCTCCTGAGGTCCCACAGGTACGTTATTAGCAACTTAATCAACTAGGTCCGTCCCATTACAGACATGTGGTTGCAAGATTGACTCAGTTCAAAGGCTTGCAAGGTGAAGTCCTTTGGGTGACCAGGGCAAGACTACCCGAAGAACCAAAACAACATTCCCGATGCCACAACTGGCCCACCCGATCGTTCTTGCCACATGCCCCGGTCAAAAGCTATTTATCAAACCCCCAGTTGATTACCATGCACCACGTGCCATCAACATCACATGATACCTTCCCAAAATAGGTTCAATATATCATTAAGTCAATATTAACATTTGATTGCCCAAAATCATGTCATGAGCACGTAGCAGATCTAAGCCATATACTACAACGATCTACAAACCCATGTTGGCAATTTAGTAGTGTCCAACTAGTAATCCACAACTAGGGTGACAAGGGGTCATGGCACATATTTAATTAATCAAGGTGTCATACAACAAATTGGCATTTATCTAATTCCCCGGGATTAAATAAAGTATTTTCTAATTGAACTAGCATGCAATAATTTGAACCAAAATAGGTTTCAAAATGGGATCAATATGGTCAAAGCATAACTTGCCTTCAAAAAGTACTTGCTCTTGGTCCTGAGCTAGCTCCTGGGTCAACACTTCTCCTTCGAATCCTTCCGGCACTTCAATGTCTACTCGTAACGCATGCAAATAGCAAATAATAAATAAACAGTAGGCAAAAAGTGTCCAAACATCCAAATAAAGTTCATAAACAGAGAGAACATAATTTTATGAATTTTTAGGAACTGGAATCGCTCAAATCGGAGTTAAAACACAAAAGTTATGATTATTTAAAGTTTAAATAATCAATTAAATAATTTTCCAGAGAAAAACTTTAGTCCAAAAATTAAATAAAATTCATATTTGAGTAGATCTGAATTTTATGAATTTTTAGAAATTTGAATCGTTCAAATCGGAGTTGAAACACAAAAGTTATAAGCGTTTGAAGTTTTGAAATTCAAATCAATTATTAAACCGAATTATTAAATCATTTTCTTTTTCGGAAATTATTTATTGCGTCAGCAGTGACACGTGGCAGCCTCTGATTGGGCGGCTGACGTCAGCCGGCTCATGGGCTCAGCCCACGGCTTGGGTTGGTCCACCGTGGACTCAGTCCACGGCTTACGTGTCGCTGATAGGTGGCCCTCGGGTAGCGTCATTCTTGGCGTCGGCGAGGCTCACCACGTCGACGGGTGGGACCCACTGGTGACGTCATCGCTGACGTCACTACACGGCTGGGGTAGCCGCTGACGTGCGGGCCCGCCATGACGTCAGCGTGACGTCATGGTGTGGTTTGGCTGGGCCGCTGACATGCGGGCCCCGCGTGTCAGTGGTGCGCTTACACGCGCATGGTGCGGTGGCTGGGCTACGTGGCACGATCCGGGCCGTTGATTTGAAAATCAACGGTCCTGATCGGATCTGATGACGCACGTTTGGGGTGAACGTGGTCAATCCGGACCGTTGGATCTAGATCCAACGGTTGAGATTGGATCTGGGAATCACACGTGGTTCTCACCGTGGGATGACGTGGCGCAATCCGGGACGTCGGATCTTGATCCGATGGTTCACCGAGCTCGCGGACGACGATGGCACGCGGCGGCGCGGAGTGCACCGGAGACGGGGACGACGACCAAGGGCGCGGCGCTACCGGGCTCCTCCGGCGATGTGCGTGGTCACGTTCGAATCGCCTGGCTCGGGGATCCCGGATCTGACCTCCTTCTTCTCGGGCGACGGCGGACGACGGCGGAAGGTGAGGAAAACCAAAGCAAGGCCCTAAGCAACTACGGCGAGCAATCCCGGGCAAGCGGCGGCGGCTAGGGTTTAGCGAGCTAGGGCAAAAGCAGTGCGGGGTCAAGGCGGTCCTCGGGGCAGGACCCGGGCTTTAAATAGCCTCGGCTTCCGCGCTCAATCCGTAACCCTAACGGATGCGGCGGAGGACGCGGCAGCGCAGTCCGATCCGGACTCAGGCGGAGACGAAGCAATCTCGACCGTCCACGTGTTTCATCGAACGGCTGGGATTCATCCGACGCGGGCGGGTCCGATCCGGCCTGGGCTCGGGTGACGTGGTCCAACGCGTGTGAGACCCCGGATCGGCTATCCAGAATCTCCTGTGTATTTCCGTACTAGTCCCAGATCAGTAGCTAGTACACACAGTCACAGTGATACTTCAATCCCGAACAAAACGAAACTTGTAATATAAATATTCAAGCACGGGCCACATGGCCACTTATTACAATACTCGGTCTAAACACCGGAAACAAAGTAGCGGAAACAAAAGCGAAACAGGCAGACGCCATAACGCCACAAAGCGATTTACTAGAAACGCGACTAGTCCTCCTGGCAGCCCTCCTCGTCCTCCTCCGCGTAGAACTCGCCCTCCTCTACTGCTTCTTGGTAAATCTCTGATGATGACAACATTGATGTAGCCCGTGAGTACAAACGTACTCAGCAAGTCTGGGAAAGTATGCTTATGTGGGCTTTCCAAAGGAAGCTTAGTAGGGTTCATTTGCATAAAGCCAAATTTTATTAAACCATACTTAGGTAATAGCATTTTACAAAGCAACTTTTCACAATTCTTTTTAATCATTGAATTATGTAATATCGTAGTGAGGTTTTATCCACCATCACCGATATAAAAGGCTCTATCTGCCAGATTTTAAAGGATCAGGGTTAATCATGTGACTCCATCCGTCAAGTACAAACACAGGTTCTTTCCACCTGGTTGGCTCTATCCGCCAAATAACATCCGAGAGTTCTAACCACTCCCGAACCCCAAAACAAAACACTTTTGATTTTGAAACCAAAACCAAAATCTACCAATATGAAAGCATTCCTTGCTTTGCCTTTGACCGTAGGCACGGCTATTCGAATAGTTTTAACTCTGCAGAGGTGTACAACTTTACCCACAAGACACGACCATCTCCTAATGCCAAGCTATTAGCACACTTCCTTTGGTGTGCCGGCAGAGAGATCGTGACAAGGCCGTTACAATGTTTCTACCTAGCTAGACCCACCCGCTGAGGTTTCACCGCTGTTAGGGTTCCAACCGCCCAGTACAGAAGCCCCCTCTTGCGCCGTGTGAGAAAAACAACATTGCCTCCATCCGGCATTCACATTCAACCGAGTGGTGAGTCTAAGCTAGGCTTCTACAAATTAGTTGGCCAGGTCGTACCATTATAGACATGTGGTAGTACGGTTGTGCTTAAAATGGCAATCATAAGCGTCGGTCCTTATATGACTTGGGGCGGTACTTGCACAATAGGATCAAGGCTCGATCCGCTCCCACCCGACATTCCATGCCGCCCAAGTCGAAATCATTTTTCCTTTTCTTTTTATTTTAGAAAACAGTACTAAAATCATACTAGTAGCTTTCAAATCACATTTGATAACACTCTTTTTGAATAGCCCCACCCCTGGGTTGTTTTCATCGGAAAAGGGTCCTAAGCATTTCTACCGAACTATGTAGCAAAGGTCACCATATAACCTAAACATGGTATAATCAAGGTTCTAGGGTTACAACAGATATGATTAACAAGGTCAAGGAGGAATCATCAAATTCGGATTAACTATCACTTATATTTGACATATTTCATTAAAAATAGCCATGCAACTTTATGAATAGATTAAAAGCATTTTATAAACCAGGGATAAAAATGCGTCAAGGGACTTGCCTTCGTCATGAAAGGTCGTCGAACGCAGCGTGAAGTCCGTGGCGGCTTACGGGTCTCGTCTACGCGCAAATCGAGGCAACAAATAAATACCAGAAAATAAATAAAATCTAAAAATTACAAAATTAGTACTGGCAGGTAGACCTTGATTTTAGATGAATTTAGAAATTTGAATGGAGTCAAACGGAGTTCGGATGTGAAAGTTATGAGCTCCCGAAGTTTGAATTTCGAATAAATCAAAAAACCGAGAATATTCCCAGAATATTCCTCTCGGGTTTGACTGGTCAACAGGGGCTTTGACTGGTTTGACTTGGTCTTTGAGTGTATGGCAGAGGGGCCCACCTGTCATTGAGAGGGAGTAGCTTCTCCATGAAGCTTCCTATGCCATGGCCATGGAGGAGAGAGAGTGGAGGGAGAAAGAGAGAAGGGAGGGGCAACCTGGCGAGTGGCGGCGTGGGGGTGTCGCCGTGAGGCGGCGGCCGGCGATCGCGTCGGCCGGCGGCGGCGAGGCCGAGGCGCGTCTTGCCTGCAAGACGCCAAGACAAAGCACGCCCGTGGCGGCAAGCCGGCGTAAGCGGCAGCCGTGGCCGGCCGGCGGCGGCGGCGCGATGAAGGAAAAATAAAAACAGAGAAGGCGCGTTTCCAAAAATCCGGATTTTTCACTCATTTTTGCATGGAATTAACCCAAATAAAATCCTAGAATCACTAGAGAACATCCTTAAGAAGCTAGGGAAGCCATGAATTGAATCAAAACTCACCGGAGTTGATGAATTCGACGACGAACGGAGCTTCGGTCGAATGGAAAAGAACGCGAAATTCGTCGCCAAAACTTGATTAAACCTACAACCAATTGTTGGATGAGCTCCTAGACTTCCTCACGGTCATAAGGAACTAAGAAACAAGAAGAATGGCTCACCGGAGAGGTCGGGACAAGCACGAACACGAAGAACACCGAAAACTTGCACCCGGCGTCGATTTTCTTGAGCTAGAGATTGAACGGAGGGGAGATGCCAAAAGAGAATCATACCACCGGAAAGAGGGCTTTTATACGGAGAGAATGGAGGTGGTGGTGCGCCGGTTGGACGAGAAACGGCCGAGTAAAAGAGGATTGAATGCATTTGGACGATTTTCGGTTTTTGCCCGATCGTGCGCACTCCGGCGAGTTTTCCGGCGAGAGGTGGTGGGGGATGTGAAGAGGACGACATTACGAATCCAACGCAACCGGCCGTTCGTCGTTTGGAGTTGCGTGGAGGGAGTTACAAGCATTTAAAGAAGAGCACCTCCATTGTTGCTTGCTTGAGCTCCACCCCACCATGCATGGCTAGAGGTTGAAGATGATGAATAGTGTTGGCCACGTGTCACTCCCTCAATGGCCCTCTTTTACGTAAAAGATTCGCCCTAGAGAAAAATTAGGAAAAATGGCCTAAAAATTCCGGAAAAATTCCTAGAGCCATTTTAGAATATTTGGAACTCAATTGAACTGGTTTGGTTGAATTTGGATGAAATTTGTGGAATTAAATATTCCGGAGCGAATTGCGGGCATTAAACAAAAGCCGCGCGCGATAAAATAGGAACGGAGGTCCAAAAATTTGGGGAATGATTCCTAAAATCATTTTGGAATATTTGGAACACACTTGAGGTGGTTTGGGGATTTTTGGAGCATTTTTGGACTCGGGTGAAATTTCTGGAAAATCCGATTTTTCGACCGGAGGGGAAATAATTCCCGATTTTGGATTGGAAAGGATGCCAGGTTAATATAAACACCAGAGAAACTCCAACTTTTGAATTTACTTTAACTAAATTAGGTTTTTATCCAGAAAGCCAAAATGAGGATGTTACAAACCTACCCCCCTTAGAGAGAATCTCGTCCCCGCGATTCAGACGGAGAAAGAAAGAGGTTAGGAAACTCTGCTCGAAGATCTTCTTCACGCTCCCAAGTAGCTTCCTTCTCAGAGTGGTTGCTCCACTGAACCTTGCAGAACTTAATCACTCGGCTGCGGGTGCGACGCTCGGCTTCATCCAAAATCTTGATCGGGTACTCCGGGTACGACAGGTCTTCTTTGAGCTCCATCTCTTCCAACGGCATCTGATGCTCCGGCACTCGGAGACACTTCTTCAATTGAGACACATGAAAGACATCATGTACTCCTGACAGTTGTGGCGGCAACTCCAACTTATATGCAACTTTCCCTTTTCGGGCAATCACCTTGAACGGTCCGACATAACGAGGTGCTAATTTTCCACTGACGCGGAACCATTTCATTCCTTTCAATGGGGATACCTTCAAGTACACATGGTCTCCAGGTACATAACTTAATTCTCGTCGACGATGGTCCGCATAGCTTTTCTGTCTTGACTGAGCCGTCTTCAAATTTGCACGGATCTGTCGGACTTGCTCTTCGGCCTCTTTCAGAACATCCGGTCCAATGATTTGCCCTCCTTCGGTTTCTTTCCAATACAATGGTGTCCTGCACTTTCTTCCATACAAAGCTTCAAAAGGCGCCATTTTCAAACTGGCTTGATAGCTATTGTTATAGGAAAACTCAGCATAGGGAAAATTCTGATCCCACGAGCCTTTGTATGTTAGAGCACAGGCTCTCAACATATCTTCTAGGATCTGATTGATCCTTTCTGTCTGACCATCTGTCTGAGGATGGTAAGCAGTGCTGAAGTTAAGATTTGTGCCCAATACCTCATGCAACTTCTGCCAAAACCTCGAGGTGGCGGGAACCTCGATCCGACACAATCTTCTTGGGCACACCGTGTAGACACACAATCTTGGTCATATCTGACTTTCGGCAAGGTTGTCTCCAGAATAAGTCGTCTTTACTGGGAGAAAGTGAGCCACTTTAGTCAATCGGTCCACAATAACCCAGATGGAGTCATAACCGGATTTAGTTTTGGGAAGTCCGGTTATAAAATCCATTCCAATTTCTTCCCATTTCCAAACAGGCACTTGCAAAGGCTGCAATAGACCGGCTGGTCTCTGATGCTCTGCTTTTACCAACTGGCACATATCACAACGTGCCACAAAATCAGCAACTTCTTTCTTCATATTGGACCACCAATACTTGTCTTTCAAATCAGCATACATCTTGGTTCCTCCGGGGTGAATGGAATACACTGAATCGTGAGCCTCCTTCAAGATCACCTTCTTGATTTCTTCTTGGTTAGGGACTACTATCCTATTTCCGAACCAAACCGTACCTTGGTCATCTTCTGAAAATCCGGGGTGTTTTCCTTTCTTCAGCCCCTCTTTCAGATCCGCAATACCCTTATCATCCTTCTGAGCTTCTCGAATCTAATCCTCAAGGGTTGATTTCACATTCAAGTTGTAAAGGCACCCTTCCTTTACTATTTCTAAGTTAAGACGCCGAAATTCCTTCTGAAGCGCTGACTGGTCGTTCTGTACCGAAACATTGTTGCAGTGTGCTTTCCGGCTCAATGCATCTGCCACCACGTTTGCTTTTCCAGGATGATAATGAATCCCCACATTATAATCTTTCACCAACTCCAACCATCTTCTCTGCCTCAAATTAAGATCGGGCTGAGTAAAGATATACTTCAGACTTTTATGATCCGTATAGATCTCACATCTATTGCCGATCAGGTAATGCCTCCATATTTTGAGCGCATGCACAACTGCGGCTAACTCCAAGTCATGAATAGGATAGTTTTCTTCATGAGGTCGCAGCTGTCGTGAAGCATAGGCTATAACCTGTCCTTCTTGCATCAAAGCACATCCAAGTCCTTGTTTCGAAGCATCACAATACACTTCAAAGTCCTTGTGGATGTCCGGCAAAATCAACACTGGGGCTGAAGTTAGTCTCTTCTTCAACTCCCGAAAACTATGCTCACATGTGTTGGTCCATTCAAACTTCTTTTCCTTCTTCAGAAGCTGAGTAAGAGGTCTGGCTATCTTAGAGAAACCTTCGATGAATCTCCGGTAATAACCAGCTAACCCAAGAAAGCTGCGGATCTCCGGGACTGACTTGGGTTGTGTCCAATCTAGAACATCCTTTACTTTAGCAGGATCCACTGCTACTCCTCCTGCAGAAATGATATGACCCAGGAAAGAGACTTCCTTCAACCAAAAGTCACACTTGCTGAACTTGGCATATAGCTGATGCTCCCTTAACGTCTCCAACACTATCCGCAGATGATCCTCATGCTCTTTTCTGCTCTTCGAATAGAAAAAGAATGTCGTCGATAAAGACTACGACGAACTTGTCTAAATACTCCATAAACACCTTGTTCATCAGATTCATGAAGTACGAAGGGGCATTTGTTAGTCCAAATGACATGACTGTGAACTCGTACAGTCCATATCGGGTCGTGAAGGCTGTTTTGGGAATATCCTCTTTTCTTATCTTCAGCTGGTGATATCCCGATCTAAAATCTATTTTGGAGAAGACTTGAGCGCCCTTCAACTGATCAAACAGATCATCAATCCGAGGCAACAGGTATTTGTTTTTAATTGTGACTTCGTTCAAAGACCTGTAGTCTATGCACATCCTCAGACTACCATCTTTCTTCGACACGAATATTACCGGCGATCCCCAAGGCGACGAACTGGGCCTGATGAATCCTTTCTCTTGCAATTCTTCGATCTGCTTCTTCATCTCGACCAACTCATTGGACGGCAGTCGGTATGGCCTCTTCGAGATTGGAGCGGTACCCGGTACAAGCTCAATCACAAATTCCACATCTCGATCTGGTGGCATCCTGGGCAACTCGTCCGGAAAGACAGCTGGGTACTCCTTGACTATCGGGACCTTTTCCAAAGAGGTACCTTTGAGACGGTTTAGGGTGCTACCCCCCTTAGAAGAAAGATTAGAAGAGAATTCCACTCTACCCCCCTCAGGGTTGGTAAGAGAGATAACTCTACTGGCACAGTCTATCTGACCCTTGTACTTGGTTAACCAATCCATTCCAAGGATTACTTTTATACCCTTAGTATCCAACAGTATTAAGTTCGCTAGGAACTTTACCCCTTTTATTACTATATCCATTTTCGGACAAACAGCAGTTGCTCTTAATTCTTTTCCAGGGGATTGCACTAACAAAGGGTTTCTTAGCTGTATTGTATTCCAGTTATGCTTTTTAACCAAGTACTCCGAAATAAATGAATGTGTTGCACCAGAATCAAACAGAATCAAGGTGCATCGAGTTGACAACGAACGTACCGTAGACCACTTCTGGCGCATCCTGAGCCTCCTCTGCCGTGATATGGTTCACGCGTCCTCTTCCAATAGCCTCGGGTGCACGGGTCCGAGGCGTTCCTCTCGAGCCGGGCGCTGAGCACGGCCAAGGCCGATCCCAGGTTGAACCTCACTGGGTGACGGCCGGGCGCTTCAGGCGATTATTGGCGTAGTGCCCCATCTCCCTGCAATTGAAGCACTGCACTCCTGCCAAAGAAGTCCCACTCTTCTGAGCTTGAGCTCCTGCATTGCCGGCAGGGGCTTGTCCAGTGGGGCGTGGGGTGGACATTCGGGTCCGAGGTGCATTGGAGGCTACTAGTCTGCTGGGCTGCTGCTGCTGGAAGGTGCAGGGCATGGAGCTGCTGGCACCGCGCTGATTTTGGAACATCATCTTCCTCTTTCTGGACTCAAAAAGCTGACGCTGGGCGTCCTCTTGGACCAGCGCCTTATTGATCATGTGTTGGAACGACGGGAAGTCGCTCGACACTAGCTGCACCTTCAAGTTTGGGTCCATGCCCTCCATAAAGCGCTATGTCTTGGCCTCATCAGTAGCGACATCGGCGGTCGCATAGCGAGATAGCTGAGTAAATCTGTTAAGGTACTCGGAAACAGACAAGTTTCCCTGCTGCAGCTTATGAAATTCCCGACGTTTCATTTCCATAATCCCTTTCGGGATGTGGGTAGCTCGGAAGGTTTCAACGAACTCATTCCAGGGAATGTTCTGCGGGTCGGCATGGGCGGCACAGTAATTCTCCCACCAGTTGGCTGCCGTACCCTTGAGCTGATACGAAGCAAAATGCACGCTCTCGACTTCGTCACACTGGGCCAAATGGAGCTTCCGCTCGATTTCCTTGAGCCAGTCATCCGCATCCAGCGGGTCTACGGAACCAGCAAAGGTTGGGGGTCGAGTCCGCATGAACTCCCCAAACTTGGATGGGGGCGGTCGAACTTGAGCCGGTGCTGCTGCGGCTTGAGGCTGATTCAGGACATTCTGAGCTAACGCCTGAAGGAGTTGAATTTGCATCGCCATCATCTGCTCCAGATTAGGCGGTTGAGCCGGAGGTGGGGGCGTTGGCGGATCATATTGAGCTGCCGGGTGTTGAACCTGCTCTTGTTCTTGCGGCTGCGGTGGCTCCACGTACTCTGCTTCTTGAAAGTGCACTGGACCACGAGCACATCCACGGCCTCTGCCGCGGCCTGCGGGTCTTCCACGGCCACGACCACGACCAGGGTTCTCCATCTGCACAAGGCGGTCAAGCACCAGGAAAGAGGGAAAAGCACAGGTAAGCAACAGGGGACTAAACCACATCCTCAACAACAAGAGCACAACCCAAAAAGCACACAACCGCCGGGAAAATCAACTGAACTTCCATTAAAACAAAGTAGTTTTAGAGATGGCCGTATCACAAATGTCGAAGGGCACGATATAGTCCAACAAACACTTATTCATCGTTCTAATCGGCACAAAAGCAAGATAAAGGTCCTCCAGTCTAGACAACTAGTCCCTAGCGTCACTCGCAGAGCCACGCGGGGACGGGTCCTCCTCCTCCTCCTCGCTCCTGCTGCGGGAAGGCGTAGCAGCTGAAGACGGTCCTGCTCCTCCAGAGGCAACCAAGAAGCCCAGGGACACTCCTAACGGCGACTGGGGCCGAACTAACTTGCGCGCCATAGTCCGAAGCTTCAGGCCCTGGGGACGCCGGACTGACTGAGCGTCCACCGTTATGTTGCGGATCGGCGGGTCCTCCTGAACCGGGGCGGGTGGTGGCGGCGACTGGGTGTCCCTTCTCTCCTCCTCGAGTCGATAGATCGTCTCTCGTGCTGCCGTCAAGCCCCGACGCAGACCCTACAGCTCGTCGGCCATCCGCACATAGGCCTCATCCTGCGCCTGGACGAGGGATCCCAAGTGGACCACGGTCGGGTCAGCCTCCTGCGCCAAACTCTGGAACAGACTGTGCCTCATCCCGAACTGGAAGCGGGGAAACAGACGGTACGGGGAGTCCTCCAAGCGGTCGCGGTAGCTATGCCCCAACATGAGGATAGCCTTCCTGGCCGCGTCCTGAAGCGCGTACGCCAGAATCGGTCTCTCGGCCGTGAAGTAGAACGGCCGGTCCTCGTCGCGAACTCGGCTCCTCGCGAAGACTAGCAAGCGGACCTGCCACATGTCCTGGCCAAGACCAGGCATCAACTGGTAGCGATACTCCGGGCGATGGGGGAACCCCCACTCCTGGAGCATCGATGTGACTCCTCGCAAAAGCCTCACCGGGCAAAGAAAAGTGGTGAAGGTCGGCATCTACAATTTGAAAAACCAAGGGGAATTAGCAACCAAATTTTTATAAAGGATAGGATGAGCGCAAGACACTAAGATAGAGGAGATAGAAGGAAAGTAACTTAAACTGTTGTAAATATGTTTGTATAACTTATAAGTCCTTAAGGCCTTGCCATGCTAACTAGGTCACGCCCTACAGTCGTCCAGGCTCTGATACCACCGCTGTGAGACCCCGGATCGGCTATCCAGAATCTCCTGTGTATTTCCGTACTAGTCCCAGATCAGTAGCTAGTACACACAGTCACAGTGATACTTCAATCCCGAACAAAATGAAACTTGTAATATAAATATTCAAGCACGGGCCACATGGCCACTTATTACAATACTCGGTCTAAAGACCGGAAACAAAGTAGCGGAAACAAAAGTGAAACAGGCAGACGCCATAACGCCACAGGCGACGACTAGAAACGCGACTAGTCCTCCTGGCAGCCCTCCTCGTCCTCCTCCGCGTAGAACTCGCCCTCCTCTACTGCGTCTTGGTAAATCTCTGATGATGACAACATTGATGTAGCCCGTGAGTACAAACGTACTCAGCAAGTCTGGGAAAGTATGCTTATGTGGGCTTTCCAAAGGAAGCTTAGTAGGGTTCATTTGCATAAAGCCAAATTTTATTAAACCATACTTAGGTAATAGCATTTTACAAAGCAACTTTTCACAATTCTTTTTAATCATTGAATTATGTAATATCGTAGTGAGGTTTTATCCACCATCACCGATATAAAAGGCTCTATCTGCCAGATTTTAAAGGATCAGGGTTAATCATGTGACTCCATCCGTCAAGTACAAACACAGGTTCTTTCCACCTGGTTGGCTCTATCCGCCAAATAACATCCGAGAGTTCTAACCACTCCCGAACCCCAAAACAAAACACTTTTCAGTTTTCGAAACCAAAACCAAAATCTACCAATATGAAAGCATTCCTTGCTTTGCCTTTGACCGTAGGCACGGCTATTCGAATAGTTTTAACTCTGCAGAGGTGTACAACTTTACCCACAAGACACGACCATCTCCTAATGCCAAGCTATTAGCACACTTCCTTTGGTGTGCCTACAGAGAAGATCGTGACAAGGCCGTTACAATGTTTCTACCTAGCTAGACCCACCCGCCGAGGTTTCACCGGTTAGGGTTCCAACCGCCCAAAGATCTGAAGCCCCTCTTGCGCTGCAGTGAGAAAAACAACATTGCCTCCATCAGGCAGTCACATTCAACCGAGTGGTGAGTCTAAGCTAGGCTTCTACAAATTAGTTGGCCAGGTCGTACCATTATAGACATGTGGTAGTACGGTTGTGCTTAAAATGGCAATCATAAGCGTCGGTCCTTATATGACTTGGGGCGGTACTTGCACAATAGGATCAAGGCTCGATCCGCTCCCACCCGACATTCCATGCCGCCAAGTCGAAATCATTTTTCCTTTTCTTTTTATTTTAGAAAACAGTACTAAAATCATACTAGTAGCTTTCAAATCACATTTGATAACACTCTTTTGAATAGCCCCACCCCTGGGTTGTTTTCATCGGAAAAGGGTCCTAAGCATTTCTACCGAACTATGTAGCAAAGGTCACCATATAACCTAAACATGGTATAATCAAGGTTCTAGGGTTACAACAGATATGATTAACAAGGTCAAGGAGGAATCATCAAATTCGGATTAACTATCACTTATATTTGACATATTTCATTAAAAATAGCCATGCAACTTTATGAATAGATTAAAAGCATTTTATAAACCAGGGATAAAAATGCGTCAAGGGACTTGCCTTCGTCATGAAAGGTCGCCGAACGCGTGAAGTCCGGCGTCGGCGTCGGTCTCGCTTCACGCAAATCGAGGCAACAAATAAATACCAGAAAATAAATAAAATCAAAAAATTACAAAATTAGTACTGGCAGGTAGATCTTGATTTTAGATGAATTTAGAAATTTGAATGGAGTCAATCGGAGTTCGGATGTGAAAGTTATGAGCTACCGAAGTTTGAATTTGAATAAATCGAAACCGAGAATATTCCCGAATATTCCTCTCGGGTTTGACTGGTCAACAGGGGCTTTGACTGGTTTGACTTGGTCTTTGATTGTATGGCAGAGGGGCCCACCTGTCATTGAGTTGTAGTATCTTCTCCATGAAGCTTCCTATGACATGTCCATGGAGGTGAGAGAGTGGAGGGAGAAAGTTAGAAGGGAGGGGGCAACCGGCGAGTGGCGGCGTGGGGGTCGCCGGCGAGGCGCCGGGCGGTCGCGGCTTACTGGCGAGGCGAGGCGGCGAGGCCGGGAGGCGCGGCGCATAAGACGCCAAGACAGCGGGCACGCCGGCGGCGCGGGCGGCCGGCATGGCCACGGGCGAGAAGGGGCGCGAGCACAGTGAAGGAAAAATAAAAACAGAGAAGGCGCGTTTCCAAAAATCCGGATTTTTCACTCATTTTTGCATGGAATTAACCCAAATAAAATCCTAGAATCACTAGAGAACATCCTTAAGAAGCTAGGGAAGCCATGAATTGAATCAAAACTCACCGGAGTTGATGAATTCGACGACGAACGGAGCTTCGGTCGAATGGAAAAGAACGCGAAATTCGTCGCCAAAACTTGATTAAACCTACAACCAATTGTTGGATGAGCTCCTAGACTTCCTCACGGTCATAAGGAACTAAGAAACAAGAAGAATGGCTCACCGGAGAGGTCGGGACAAGCACGAACACGAAGAACACCGAAAACTTGCACCCGGCGTCGATTTTCTTGAGCTAGAGATTGAACGGAGGGGAGATGCCAAAAGAGGATCATACCACCGGAAAGAGGGCTTTTATACGGAGAGAATGGAGGTGGTGGTGCGCCGGTTGGACGAGAAACGGCCGAGTAAAAGAGGATTGAATGCATTTGGACGGTTTTCGGTTTTTGCCCGATCGTGCGCACTCCGGCGAGTTTTCCGGCGAGAGGTGGTGGGGGATGTGAAGAGGACGACGTTACGAATCCAACGCAACCGGCCGTTCGTCGTTTGGAGTTGCGTGGAGGGAGTTACAAGCATTTAAAGAAGAGCACCTCCATTGTTGCTTGCTTGAGCTCCACCCCACCATGCATGGCTAGAGGTTGAAGATGATGAATAGTGTTGGCCACGTGTCACTCCCTCATTGGCCCTCTTTTACGTAAAAGATTCGCCCTAGAGAAAAATTAGGAAAAATGGCCTAAAAATTCCGGAAAAATTCCTAGAGCCATTTTAGAATATTTGGAACTCAATTGAACTGGTTTGGTTGAATTTGGATGAAATTTGTGGAATTAAATATTAGGAGCTTAATCATGGCATTAAACAAAAGCCGCGCGCGATAAAATAGGAACGGAGGTCCAAAAATTTGGGGAATGATTCCTAAAATCATTTTGGAATATTTGGAACACACTTGAGGTGGTTTGGGGATTTTTGGAGCATTTTTGGACTCGGGTGAAATTTCTGCATGCATGAATCGAAAATCCGATTTTTCGACCGGAGGGGAAATAATTCCCGATTTTGGATTGGAAAGGATGCCAGGTTAATATAAACACCAGAGAAACTCCAACTTTTGAATTTACTTTAACTAAATTAGGTTTTTATCCAGAAAGCCAAAATGAGGATGTTACAACGCGGACCGTTGGAATATGATCTGACGGTCACGCGGCTAGGGTCTCGCCGAGCGGGTTCGGCTTGACCGCATGGCGCGGGTCGGACTCGAGTCCGACTCGGGTTCGACTCGGTCGGATGAACAGTACTTGACCCGATTCGATTTTCCAGCGATTTAATATTTAAAATAATTTCCAGTAATTCATTTAATTCAAGAAAAATAGCAAAATACTCAGAAAAATTCCAGAAAAATTCTGGAAAATATTTTAGGGCATTTGGGACTCAAATAAAATATTTCCAACAAAACTTTATTTGAAAATTTAATTTCTTTAATTATTTCAATATGAAATAAATTCAAATTAAATCCAAATAAATTCCAGAAAATTCCAAAAAATTCACAAATGTGCAAAATAATATTTAATTTCATGAAAAGAAAAAATTAGGGTGTTACAGTAGCATTGTTGAAGGTTATGCAACCGAAGAGGTCATCAAATTCTGCGTGGATTACATGGCTCAGGTCGAGCCAATAGGTGCGCCTCGATCGTGCCATGAGGGAAGGCTCCAGGGTATCGGGACCATCAGAAGAAAATCAATCACGCCTGATCCAGCTGTGTGCGCTAAAGCCCATTTCACGGTTTTAAAACACATGGTTGTTGTGGCCCCGTATATCGACGAGCACAAGAACTGGCTACGGCAAGAGAATTCGTTGCAGTAGGAGTCCTGAATCATCAGATAGCATAACCTTCAATTCAACAGATGGTTGAAGGAGCGACAACCCATCACTGGAAGCTCGACCGGAGATATGCTGACATGGTTGGCAAAAGAGACAGCATTTATGGTTGTAACATGGAAAGGATACGACATAAATGGGTACACATTTTACACGAGAGATCAGGACATGAAGAGCACAAATATGAACAGCGGTGTTCTCATAGATGCGCTAAATGCCATTGGGTCGACGAGGAGCTCGTACTATGGGTTCATTGAAGAAATTTGGGAGCTCGACTACAAACTATTCTTGATCCCCTTATTTCAGTGTTGTTGGGTTCACCTGCAGCATGTGAAGGTTGACAAGTATGGTGTCACTATTGTGGACCTCGAACGTGTCGTATACCAAGACGAACCGTTTGTTCTCGCTAACCAAGTTATTCAAATCTTCTATGTAACTAACCTATAGAACAAGAAGCGCCACATGGTTCTTCAGGGAAAAAGGAGTATTGTCAGAGTCGAGAATGTGGTAGATGAGGAAGAATACAATTAATTAGATGAGTTGCCTTCTATTGGTACTTGCATCATGGTCCAGGAAGAACAACCTGAGGAAGCTAGCTACACACGCGTTGATCATCGTGAAGGGCTAATTTTTATACAAAATAATAAGCAAGTGGATTAATGATGAGATCCTCATGTATATTCCATGTGTATGTACCTGCATTACAATTGTGAAATCATGTGCTGAAAAATTGGCTTAGAATTGAATTTGCAAAATGTGTTTGTTCATGTGTTTTGACAATTTGACAAGAAACAGTAAGTTTCGCTTTTGCGCCGGACCAAACTTAAAGAAAACAGTAAGTTTCCCATCTACGACGGACCAAATTTGTTGGTCTGTCGTAAACATGCTTTGGCAACCTCTTTTTCCCATGTACGACAAACCAAGTTTTTTGGTCCGTTGTAAACATGAATCTGAGTGCTTTTGCGCCGAACCGATTTTGTGTACGACGGACCAAGTTTTTGGGTCTGTCGTGCACATGTTTTTGAGCTCTTGTGCCAAACTCAATTTTCCAAGAAAATAGCAGTCAGCGCATGTACGACGGACCAAGTTTTTGGGTCTATCGTGGACGTGCTTTTGAGATCATGAGCCGAACTCAATTTTCCAAGAAACCAGTAAGTTTCGCATGTACGTCGGACCAATTTCTTTGGTTAGTCGTGAACTGATTTTTGAGGATTGATTTCGCATGTACGACGGACTGATTTCTTTTAGTCCGTCGTAAACGTGTTTTGCTCGGTTTGGATGGCTTCTTGGAACAGAGACTTTCACGTGTACAATGGACCGATTTTGTTGGTCCGTCGTGAATGGTTTTTTAAGTGACTTTTTCATGTGTACGCCGGACCATATTTTTTGGTCCGTCGTGAATGCGTTTTTGCTCGATTAGGGTTTTGAGCAAACTTGGAATTGAGTTTTTGGTTTGACCTTGAGATTATGAAATTGGTGAGAATTTCATGATGCTTGAAGTGGACTTTATGCAATGCTCGTGTGAGTATTTGCATGGATTGATGTGAGTCAAGTCGTGGACTTGTGCTCGGAATTGTCTTGTGGTTTGTTCATGTGCAGGTATTGCTCGAAGACGAACGTGGTCGATGACGGGACCGGAACTAGGTTCATGGAGGAGCTGAGGTTCGGGACTAGGTTCAGGGAGGAACTGAGGTCTTGGTGGTCAAGGATGTCATGCGGGACGTTCGGGCTAAGAGAATGGTGCACATGAAGAATGGTTAGTCACGTGAGAATGGCAGGAGGTCATTCGCGTGCAAAGTGTTAGTCACGTGAGTATGGCAGGTGGCCATACGCGTGCAAAGTGTTAGTCACGTGAGTATGGTAGGGTTGCCATACGCGTGCAAGAGTTGTACTCGGCCAGGTTGGGCCAAGAGGAGTTGTATACATACTCCTTCTAGATTAGGAATTGTATTCAGAACTCCTTGTGTTTTGCTCCTTTAAATAGGAGGGGTTGTCTCCTGTTGAAAGGCATCGAATCAATTGGAGCTGAGCGCATTGAGAGCCTCAAGCTCAGTTTTAGGGTTTGTACTCTTTTGATGAGAGTACTTTAGACAAAAGAAATAAAGATCAATTCTTCTAGATCCTTGCGTGCTCTGATGGCAAGCGTTGCTACAGTGTTTCCTGTTTTGGTTCTTGTTTGCATGCTTGTTCTTTTCTAGATTGGTTTTTGTTCTTTGAGTTTTATCTTGATTTGATCCATCAAAACCTTTCTAGAGAATTGATTTAGGGTTTCTCTAAGTTTAGTTGATTAAACTTTTGTCGTTCTTGTTTAATCTTGAAGTTTTGGTTAGATTAATTCTCGTCATCTTCTGTCACAGCAAGCTTGCGAGGTTCATAACTTTTGATCCGTAAGTCCGATCGAGCTGATTCTTTTTGGGTTCGATTCGTATTGGAATCTAGTTTCTCGTGTCCAAATTTAAGATCAATCTAACAGTTGGATCTCCAGGAATTCTCGTTTTACCGAACCTCTGTTATTCTGTTTTTGTCGAATACGAGGCAATTATTTGGTTCTGTTTTGGGGTGAACTTTTAGTAGATCAAGAATTTGGTTTTAGCTTCCGCACAATCATTCACCCCCCCTCTGATTGCTATATTCGTATACTTCGATCCTACAAGTGGTATCAGAGCAAGGTTTTTCTAATCTATCTTAATCGGTGATTAGATCAATGGATCGTTATTCGACAAAAACTTGTGTGTTCGATGGTGTTGATTTTCAGTTTTGGAAGGCCAAGATGGAGGCGTTCATCCAAGCACAGGGCTTCACAATTTGGGAGAAAGTCTACAAACCATATGAAGTCCCTGCAAACGACAACGTCAACGACACCAATCGCGCACATGTTGAAGCAAATAGCAAGGCGCGCAACTTGATCATCCAAGGCTTGGGACGTAGCGACTTCGATCGTGTGATTCATCTTCGATTCGCATATGAGGTATGGAAATCTCTCTGTGATTACCATGAGGGTTCTAACACTATTAAAGAGGTTCGTCAAGATCTTTACAAAAAGGAATACATGCGATTTGAGATGAAGCCTGGTGAGTCACTAGATGATTTCTTTGCACGATTTAATAAAATTCTTAGCAATTTGCGTGCTGTTGGAGTTAGCTTTGATGATGCTGCTAATGCTAGATAATTGCTTGGTGCATTAGACATGTCTATTTGGGAGATGAAAGTTACATCCATTAGAGAATCTACTGTCATGAGTACACTTACTTTAGATGTTCTTTATTCTAAGTTGAAAACTCATGAATTAGATGTTTTTGCTAGAAAGAATGATTATAAATCAATTGCTTTGACATCTCAATCGAGCATATCTCATAATGGTGCTGCTTCAAATTTTGCTCTATCTTTCTTGTCTTCATTAACCGATGAACAGATTGAGCAATTCCCAGAAGAAGACTTATCACTACTCTCTTCTCGCTTTAACAAAGCTTTGCAAAATGTGAGAAAGAGAAAGAGAGGTGGTGGTGATCCTCCAAGATGCTATGAGTGTGGTGATCTCGACCATATTCGTCCAAACTGTCCTAAACTTGCAGGTAAAGCATCAAGGAAGGAGAAGGATAACGACAGAAGATATGAGAAGAAAAGGTTCTCTTCAAATGACAGGAAAAAGAAGAGCTTCATCAACCGCAAAGTGGTTCATCGAGTTCTTTCCGCTCTTGAACAAGTCAATTTGAGCGATGTGGACTCGGAGAGCAGCAAGGACAATGCAACTCCAAGCAAACATGACTTGACAGGGTTGTCTCATGGCAAGCAGCAAGGATAGCTTCACCGAGGACGATCAAGACAGTGACTTCAATGAGGTAGATCCTTCTTATGATGAATTAGCTATTGTTGTTGCTCGTCTTGGAAAATTGCTTGACAAACGTGATACAAAAATTAAGAAACATGATATTCTTGTGGAGTCATTGAATGCTGAAATTGCTAGACTTAAGACCTTGATTCCTGATGATGATACTTACAAATCATGTGACTTAATTTACAATGAGCTCACCTTGCTTAGGAAAGAACATGCTCTTCTGTTACATCTAAATGAGAAAAATGAGAAACGTGTTAAAAATGCTAGCTGTTCCACTGATGAATTGCATGGTTCAACTTCTTGTTCTAAATGCTCAACTCTTGAATTGAAGTTAAAAGATGCAAATGCTAGGGTTTCTCAAATAACTGATAATCTGCTTACACATGAGGTTCTTTCATGCTCTACTTGTCGTAAATGTAAAAGAGAAGGTTGATAATCTTTGCAATAATTGTTTAACTCTTGCCAAGAAAGTTGATTACTTGCAAAGTTCTTTGGAACGATTCACTAATGGCAAGAAAAGATTAAACATGATTTTGGATCAATCTAAGGTTAGCTCAAACAAGAAAGGTTTAGGTTTTGATCTTCATCGTCATTTGAAACTAAACCTTGCCCGTTGTTCATGCTCCTCGCAATGACAAAATTGAGTTTCTCAATGAACGTAAAAGATTGCTTTTAAATCTGCTGGTTTTCTTTCTTCTACTATGATGAATGCAAAATGTGCTTCTCTTTGTTAAAGCAAAACCTCATGTTAAGTACACTTGCACTCATTGTGGTAGAGATGGACATCTAGTAGATTTACGCTTTAGACTAGCCAAACAACAAAAGAAAGAAAGAACTAAGGCTAGGTCTAATTTTGTGACAGGCACGCTTTGTTTCTCATTATGTGCCTAGGGTGATGCAAACACCTTTTGTTGGTAAGAACACGGAAAAGACAAATCTATCTTTGTGCATAAGAATGCTCGTGTTGTGCCCTCTTGTTGTGCGTCGTGTGTCTCAAGATCGATTCCTAAACATCTTATTTCTAACCCCGATCGAGACCTCGACACTTTCTGCTTCTATGTAGGCTTCTCACGCGAGGAAGGAGAACATATGGCTAGTGGATTCCGGATGCTCACATCACTTGTCCGATGATAAGAATTGGTTCTCCTCCTTCACTCGTGCATCTCGTGCTAAAAGTGTTATTTTTCAAGATGCTTCTTGCACCTCTGTTTTCACAAAAAGGCACTAGTCCAAATAGTGCAGGTACAGATGCATATGTTCAGGGGGAGAGTATCTTTGTTGATGAAGATGATGATGATGCTGTTGAGGATGAGATAATTGGAGTTTGCTGTGTGCTTGTGTGCTCGTTTTCAAGCTTCCCCGCGTGCTTCACATCGACAAGCTATCAAGAGGATTTTAAGGTATCTCCGTGGTACTCAAGATTTTGGCATTTGGCTTTCTGCTTCCTCATGCATTAGTTTAAGAGCTTTCTCTGATGCTGAATTTGGAGGATGTAGAATTGATAGAGAAAGTACATCTGGTTCATGCCACTTCTTGAGTAATCCCCTTTCTTGAGCATATTGATACTGGATTTCACTTTCTTAGAGATCATGTTGAAAAAGAAAATATTGTGCTTCATCATGTGGATACTGAACATCAATTGGCAGACATTTTCACAAAACCTTTGTCTTCTTCTCGTTTTGCTTTTATTCGGGGAGAACTTGGGATTGTTCATTCAATGGGTTTGTTTTGAGGGGGAGTTTCCTTGCCAAGTTCTTTCACTTGATAAGCTCACTTTATCATATTTCTTTATATGTTATGTAATTGAGCTAATATATAATAATATAATTGTCTCACTTGAACTAAAAATGACATTGTGGAATTCCATGGACTAATTGCCTATAGCTAAATACTCTGTGATATCTCACTTTTCTAGGCTTGATATTGAATCTTCTTGACAAATTTGGGCTATGAAGCAAGTGTGTTTTAGCTTTACTCTTTCATAAGACCTTTTAATCACTTTTGCATGTTTATAATCAAAGAAAAATGAAAAGAAAAGGGAATCAATAAAAAAAGGGTTGTTAAAAGCAAAAGCCTCAAGTTATGAGCTTCAGGAATGCTTTCCCTAAAAGATAAGATGTATGCTTCAAGCATGCCATTCCCTAAAAAGACAAGATGTATGCTTCAAGCATGCCACTCCAAGGAAATAAAAGAAGTATGCTTCAAGCATGCCACATGCAGTTTACTATTTAAAGATTAAATTGGTCCACTAGATTGGAGTTGAAACTACTTGCTCGCCCTGATTTGTTATTTGCTTCAACTTTGAGCCTTTGTTTTTCTACTAAAGGTTTTGCTTAGTACTTGGCTATAGTTGACTGAATTGAGGTTGAGATGCATGCCATTCCCTAACTTGCTAAAATCACATCAAGATCATGTATTTTGCATGTTATGTGATATATAAGGTTATATGATCGAATGAGCTCATCTTTTCCTATATTGGCACTCCCTTGTTTCTCCTTGTGAAATCTTTGCTACAGGAAAAATTTTGAACCTGTTCTCTCTCTTTTGTACTCTTGATGAATCCATTGTCAAACGGGGAGAAATTTGGGAATCGTTGAAAAGTTTAAGAAAAAGGGGGAGAAGAAAAAGGAAGAGTTGTTTTTGGAAATTTGAGAATTTTGGGACAAGTTTGGAGAATTTTGAAATTTTTGGGCACATTGCACATTCACACACATTTTCCTTCTCAGGGGGAGTTTTTGTTTTGCATTTTGGTCAAAGGGGGAATTCTGTGTTTTCTTACTTTGGTCTTTGATCCTTTGGATTTCAAAATCTTTTGTAAAGTGAATGCCAGATGTTCAATTCTAAGTGGTGTTGCCAATGTTTTCATCAAGGGGGAGATTGTGAAATCATGTGCTGAAAAATTGGCTTAGAATTGAATTTGCAAAATGTGTTTGTTCATGTGTTTTGACAATTTGACAAGAAACAGTAAGTTTCGCTTTTGCGCCGGACCAAACTTAAAGAAAACAGTAAGTTTCCCATCTACGACGGACCAAATTTGTTGGTCTGTCGAAAACATGCTTTGGCAACCTGAAAGGCCCAACGATGTCGCCTAGAGGGGGGGTGAATAGGCGGATTAAAATTTACACAGCGGAATAAAACTGGCCGAGCTGGTCAACCCGGAGTCTCCGGGTTTTGGTCCGGATACTCCGGCTTGTCCGGAGTCTCCGGTATTGGGTCCGGACTCTCTGGGTTAGCTGGCTCGGGAGCGCAATAAAAACTACTCTAGCAAGCACAATAAATTACTAGAAATGGAAAGCAAGAACAACCTAGTACAATTGCTAGAAAGGATTTGAATTAAAGCTAAGCAACGAGCTAGATCTAACTTTACAAATTCAAATCCAACTAAGCAAGACTAGGAAGAAAAAGAGAGAACGAGAGACGCGATTTTTCACCGAAGTTCGGATTCTTGAAGGGAATCCTACGTCTCCGTTGAGGTGGCTCGGTCACACTTGAGCCGGGGTCTTTTTCAACCCGCTTTCCTCCCGGTGTTGCACAAATGCACTCGCCGGCTTCACTTCTTGTCTCTTTCCTTTCGGAGGCGAGACTCGCCTTCACAAACGACCGGGGCTCACCACACAAGTTGGTAGCTCCCGGTGACTCCTAGCCGTCTAGGAGACCTTCAACCTCCAAGAGTAATAGCACCACGAAGAATCGCTTGGAGGATGAACTAGTGCTCAACAACTTGAAATGAATGCACTTAGCACTTTGCTTCTTCCTCTCCTCACCAAAAGAATCAACAACCAAATTAATTGGTGGGAGGAAGTGGAGGCTCTATTGAATGCTTAGAAAAGGTTAGGAATGGCTTGAATGCTGCAATGAATGAGCTCAATAGAGATCCTAGCCGTTGGAGTGGAGTGGAGGCTTTAAATACCCTTTTTGAAAACTAGCCGTTACTCCCGTTTTTGAACAGGCCGGAGTGTCCGGACAAATAACCCGGAGACTCCGGGTTATCCGGAGACTCCGGACCAAATGTCCGGATACTCCGGACTAGCTGGAACTGAGGCAACCAAGAGGTCCAACCCGGAGACTCCGGACCAAATGTCCGGATACTCTGGATTGAATCCGGATACTCCGGACTGGAATCCGGAGACTCCGGGTTACCCAATTCGGTTTCAATTTGAAACTTTTCAAAACCAAATGTAGGAGTGCTAATTAGAGATGCAGTATTTGATGTTGAGCACATGCACATCCTAAAGTCGATTTCTCGTCATACCCTCTTAATAGTACGGCTATCCTTAAGACACAAATAAATAAAATGATACAACTTTGGTCTTGATGCCGTCCTTTTGATTTTAAGTAGTCGTAGGGGCGTCCAATGTCATTCCAAACTCGATATGATCTCGATCTCTGCAGTATTCTTGGATAAAACATTAGATCTCTTTAATTGTGTCATCATTAATCACCAAAACAAATTGAGGGGCCTAGATGCACTTTCAATCTCCCCCTTTTTGGTGTATTGATGACAACACAATTAACAGCAAATAAAATGATATGAAATAGACTTTAGCAAATCAAATAAAGGTGGGGCTCCCCCTAAATGTGTGCATTAGAAGAACTGAGAGGAATCAAATGCACATATTTAACGAGAAAAAAAAAACGAGAGCTCCCCCTCAAACACAGCAGGAGAGAATACAACACAAGTAACTGAAAGCAATCCATGCATAAAATAAGCAATAATGTCATTACAGGGAATAACAGAGTTCTCGAAAGTACATGGATATGACAATAAGCAACAATAATAACAAGCAACCCGAAACAAGTCCACTAGCGACAGCAAACAAAAGGGACAACTAAGGAAACGACTCTAATGAATCACTCCCCCTTTGGCATCAAGACACCAAAAGGAATGGAGGACACGGGAGATCACTCGTCGTCGCCTTCATCGTCAGACGCTGAATACTCGCTGTCAGGATCATCTGCAGGAGGAGGAGGAGCAGCAGAAGAGGTGATGCCAAAAAGCTGATCTGCGGAAGTGGCATCGCTACTCTCCTCGGAAGACCCTGAAGAGTCGCTGGGAGAGACTGCCTCGCCATTGTGGCGGCGGATGCTGCGAATGTCCTGACCATTCTTCTTTATCTGCCTGCTCATCACCTTCTGCCTGGTGGAGATGTCGCGGCAAAGGAGAAAGACATGCTTGAGCATCCTCTGAAGAGTGCTGCTCGGGACCTCGATGCCCGCTCGTATGAACGGGAGGAGGCACAGCAGGAGCAGACGCGGAGGTGGAAGCTGAAGCGCGACCACGACGAGTCCTCGGAGGAGCGGGACCAGGGGCTGCTGGAGCAGTAGGAGCAGAAGGAGGTCGGACCTTGTACGCAAGATGCTCCTCATCTCTGACAAACTTCAGACCACTCACTGAGGAGATCAAGGTCATCACAAAAGGAGCGAAGCTGCAGCTGGCCATGTTGCTCTGCGCATTCTGTCTCATCGTCTCCCACATGAAATCGACAATATCAAACGGGTGGGTGCGCTCAACAAGGTGAAACAGCAAGTTCCTTCCATAGGAACTGATGGCAGACGCATCTCCCTCCTTGGGCCAAAGAGTGACCCTCAACAACCTGTTGAGGACTGCAGGCACATCCTTTAGACCCTTGATGGTCCCCACAGTGAAGCTCCTGGATGTGTCATAGAGAGACTCAATCTCCTCGGCAGTCAACACCTTCTTGTTGTGAAGCTTTGGGCTGTCGTTGTACCTGAGGTTGAGGACTCTGGCAAACCTCTTCTTGCTAGCCACATACCAAACCTTGTCTGTCATCCACCATATGGCCTCATCATTCTTGTCAAAGTACAAGGTGGCATAGAACTGCATGATAACCTCATTGTTCCAGTCATACTTGAGTGCCATGAGATTCTTGACTTGATGCAGCTCGCAAATCTGAATGATCTCAGTGAAAACTGGATTGCCAGCCGCCATGTATTCCCGATCGATGGTCTTCATGCGAACCACTTTGGGTGCTCAAGTGGGTATAGGACCGTCTCGTAATAATCACTGATCAAACCGGTTCCAAAACCGGCGGTCCACATACTCATCCTGGTGGAGCTCCAGAGGATCTTTCTTTCTGTGCTCAACAATGGCTTTCCCTTTTCCTGATCCTGTCCGGTAATCAATTATCCTCATTGGGTTCACGGACATAGGATAGTTCCACACGGGCTTGGCCTTGGCCAGAGGACAAATGAAGCGCCCAGAAGCACGAAACTCGCTCCTCTTCTGATCACGGAGTCTGGCATGAGTATCTGCTGGATGCTCATCTGGATCGAGGACAGAGCGGAGGAGGCAGGAGACAGATCTTGACCACGACTGGCCGGCGGCCTCGAGTGCGGGCGTGGGTCTTTTGGCCACTCCAATTCTCTGCTTTTTCTGCGGAGGCCGCGGAGGAGAATTGGTGGGAGGCGAGCCCTGAGCGGGATCACCGCCACCGGATGGCTGCTGAGGAGGATCGCTGCCACCGGAAGTTCCCTGAGAAGGATCCATCTGACCAGACAGAGCGAAAGAATTGAATTAGCCGAGAGGCGACAAGAAAAACAGCGAAGAATGGAATCTGGCCGAAGCACCCAACCCGGAGAGTCCGGACAAAATGTCCGGATACTCCGGATTGCATCCGGAGACTCCGGACAAAATGTTCGGACACTCCGGATAGACCCGGAGACTCTGGACCCAGAGTCCGGATACTCCGGATGGGCCAGAGAATGCGCACAGGCGCATGAGATTTGGGGAAGACAACCCCCAAATTGGCATGAAAAGTAACTAGAGTGCCTTAAGGATGAACAACAACGATTAGGGCACAATTTAGAAAGGGAATTTCGCGGAATTAGGGCACAATAAGGAACTCACCTCAAGATGATTTGAGAAACCGAGAAAGCGGGTGAGTTAGGATTAACGAATCTCCGATCTTGAGGGCAACGACGAGACAATCGGCACCCTAAGAGAGTTGAAGCACACGGAGAGACCCTAAGAACCGAGAATTTTGAACCAAACCCGAAAGGAAAAGTTAGGGCAAGAGGATCCTTACCGCGATCTCCAATCCAAGGATGAGAAGAGGTCCAAGAACCCTAGGAGATGGAGGAATCCACGCCCTAGCCTTGATAGACGCACGGGAGAGGGAGAGGCGCACGAAGGAAATAGGAAAAAGAATAGAAACCGCGCGGGATATGGGGGTTTAACCGAACGCCCCAACCCAGAGACTCCGGGTTTTCAGTCCGGAGACTCCGGCCCAACCCGGAGAGTCCGGACAACAAGTCCGGAGACTCCGGATGATCCGGAGATTCCGGATTAAATACCGGACAGTCCGGGTTGCCCAGCTCGGTTAGGAAATGGACAAATTGAGGGATAGCTCAAGGAATTTTGCGGAGCAAGAGGGAGAAAGATTCCTAGGATGTCAACTTGATATATGACCAGCGAACACAAAAGCAAACAAGCCATGGTCACATATCAATGACAAGATCAGAGGATCAAGATCCAACAATACTGGATAACTTTAAAGAAAAAGATGAATAAGTTTTGAAATTCATTTTTCATTCACCAACCAATATGAGCACATGTCAAGCCACGTTACGAGAATCTAAGATATTTAGTCCACTTCTCAATTCACAGAACCTTTTCTCGTCAAGGGGCTTGGTAAAAATATCGGCTAATTGATCATTTGTACTCACATGTTGGATATCAATTTCGCCTTTAGTTGCGTGGTCTCTTAGGAAATGATGGCGAATATCAATGTGTTTTGTTCGGGAGTGTTGGACAGGATTGTTGGCAATTTTTATGGCACTCTCATTGTCACACAAAAGTGGAACGCTTTTGTAGGATAGGCCATAATCACTCAAGGTTTGTCTCATCCAAAGTAATTGGGCACAACAACTCCCGGCAGCTATGTATTCAGCTTCGGCAGTGGATAAGGCTACTGAATTTTGTTTCTTGGAAGACCACGAGACTAGGGACCTACCCAAGAATTGGCAGGTTCCCGAGGTACTCTTCCTATCCACTTTGCAACCGGCATAGTCCGCATCGGAATAGCCAATAAGTTCAAAGAAGGATCCTTTCGGATACCAAAGTCCGAAATGAGGAGTGTGCACTAAGTATCTCAAGATTCTCTTAACGGCCACCATGTGGCACTCTTTTGGAGTGGCTTGAAACCGTGCACACATACAAACGAATGTGGTCGATGACGGGACCGGAACTAGGTTCATGGAGGAGCTGAGGTTCGGGACTAGGTTCAGGGAGGAACTGAGGTCTTGGTGGTCAAGGATGTCATGCGGGACGTTTGGGCTAAGAGAATGGTGCACATGAAGAATTGTTAGTCACGTGAGAATGGCAGGAGGTCATTCGCGTGCAAAGTGTTAGTCACGTGAGTATGGCAGGTGGCCATACGCGTGCAAAGTGTTAGTCACGTGAGTATGGTAGGGTTGCCATACGCGTGCAAGAGTTATACTCGGCCAGGTTGGGCCAAGAGGAGTTGTATACATACTCCTTCTAGATTAGGAATTGTATTAAGAACTCCTTGTGTTTTGCTCCTTTAAATAGGAGTGGTTGTCTCCTGTTGAAGGGCATCGAATCAATTGGAGCTGAGCGCATTGAGAGCCTCAAGCTCAGTTTTAGGGTTTGTACTCTTTTGATGAGAGTACTTTAGACAAAAGAAATAAAGATCAATTCTTCTAGATCCTTGCGTGCTACAAGAATCGCGTTGCTCTGATGTTTCTGTTTTGGTTCTTGTTTGCATGCTTGTTCTTTTCTAGATTGGTTTTTGTTCTTTGAGTTTTATCTTGATTTGATCCATCAAAACATTTCTAGAGAATTGATTTAGGGTTTCTCTAAGTTTAGTTGATTAAACTTTTGTCGTTCTTGTTTAATCTTGAAGTTTTGGTTAGATTAATTCTCGTCATCTTCTGTTACAGCCAGCTTGCGAGGTTTATAACTTTTGATCCGTAAGTCCGATCGAGCTGATTCTTTTTGGGTTCGATTCGTATTGGAATCTAGTTTCTCGTGTCCAAATTTCAGATCAATCTATCGGTTGGATCTCCAGGAATTCTTGTTTTACCGAACCTCTATTATTCTGTTTTTGTCGAATACGAGGCAATTATTTGGTTCTGTTTTGGGGTGAACTTTTAGTAGATCAAGAATTTGGTTTTAGCTTCCGCACAATCATTCACCCCCCCTCTGATTGCTATATTCGTATACTTCGATCCTACAACAATTAATGGGATGCATGTTTGTATTATAATTAATGAGATGCATGTATTACAATTAATTATAATTAATGATATGTATTATAAAAATAAACTACTTACCAAAAAAGTAGTTAAAAAACTAAAAATAAATAAAATAAACAACACTCATCACATACGGTTGATGGATTGAACCGTCTGGGTCCAACACTCATCACAGACGGTTGATGGATTGAACCGTCTGGGTCCAACACTCATCACAGACGGTTAATGGATTGTACCGTCTGCGTTAAACACTCATCACAGACGGTTGACGGATTGAACCGTCTGGGTTCAACACTCATCACAGACGGTTGATGGATTGAACCATTTGGGTTCAACAGTCATCACAGGCGGTTAATGGATTGTACCGTCTGCGTTAAACACTCATCACTGACGGTTAATGGATTGTACCGTCTGCGTTAAACACTCATCACTGATGGTTGATGGATTGAACCATTTGTGATGTAGTAATCACAAACGGTTCAATCCATGAATCGTCTATGATGACATCCCCAACATTAATAACCTGAACGCGTGCCTCCCCTGCCCTTGGTAGCAAAACCCTTCCCCTTGGTAGCAAACCCTACCTCCCCCTCAGTGGCACACATCCCGGCCCTCCGTCCTCCCCCTCGGTGGCGCAAATCCCGACCCTCCTTCCTCCCCCTCGGTGGCGCACATCCCGGCCCTCTGTCCTCCCCCACAGCGACGCAAATCCCGGTGTGTCCTCTCCGGGGGCGACGCACATCCCACTCCCAGTGAGTCCTCCCCCGTAGTGATGCACATCCTGGCCTTCCGTCCTCCCCCTCGGTTCATGAACTCTTAATTGGTTCTTTGAATCATCCTTAACATTTAGTTACCTGTGGTAATTGCTTTGTGATGATATTGAGTAATTGATGATAATGACAATTATTTTTGTGAACTAGGGCTCAAACCAGTAGACTTTATATCTGCCATTGCTCACTGTCAGTGTTACTTCATTGCCTTTAATACTGCTGTGTTGAGTTGATTACATAGTAAAATTGCTAGCTAACAATTCTGAACTTCATTTGATGATTTCTTAGCAAATATTAAATCTGTTGCTATAAATGTATGCTGAACTAAATATAATCTGTTAACAGTGAGCTTGATTATCAATTCTTTAATGTGCATGTTAAGGTGGTAAGGGTTCGAGGCCTTATTCACTTAATTAATTGTTTATATCATTTGTGATTGAGGTTGAAGATTTAAAATCTTCAATCGAGCCCTATTTCTGAGAGCAATATAAATCAAATTATTCATCAATTTGTTGTATTAGATATGTTTCACTGCATGAATGATTCTCTTAATTTACCTTGTATTAACCTTGTATGTACAAAACAACTATTAACTTACCTTCTCTTAAATATATACTTCTATCAATTATACATTCTCTTAACTTACCTTCTCTTAACTTTGCTTCTCTTAGCTTTGCTGCTCTTAACTTTCTTTCCTCTTCTATGATCCTCTATGAGTTGTTGATTTACCAACTTGCATCTTATATGATCTTCATTACAAGATGGCGTCCCCTCACTCCTCGTCACCGAATGGATCTGATGAGGTGCCCAACATAGCAAAACAGAGGCATGCTGCAAGGGGGCTTAGTAGAAGACCCCAGAGCCGAGATGCCATCACGGCAGTCAATCCGCAGAATGGGGCCCCTATCGCACCTCCTAAGGCTGCAGCAGCATTCCGGAGATTGTGCAGAATCGTTGGGTGTGAAAGGGTCCCCATCACGTATCCATCATGGAAGACACTAACAGATGAGGAGCGTGACAACCTGCTGATAGAAATTTTTGGGTCGTTCGAGTTCCCACAAAATGCCATGCACGCACCGCGATGGTATGCATTGCTAGTGGCGAAAAAGGCGTGGAAGAACTTTAAGAGCATCCTTGTCACTAATTACATGAATAAGGAAATGACTCTGTTCCAGAAGTACGGGTTCATCACTGAAGACATGTGGCAACAATTTGTTGAGATGAAGAAGACAGAAGAGTTCATGCGTCAAAGTATGGTGCACAAGGTCATCCAGTCAAACAACACCCACCCATACAGACTAGACTCCACTGGGTACGTGGGCAAGATCACGCAATGGACAAGGGAGGATGATGAGGCAATCCAGAAGGAGGTCGCACCACCGTTTGCCACGATATTGGACCCATGTGCCCGAAACTAGGTAAGAGTGAGGTCACGTCCCACATCTTCGGGCGGCGTGTCATTTGCCAACGCCGCTGATGAGGAAGTGTCGTGATGCTTAATATCGTTGAGCATGGAATCTTCCCAGGGCTCTTTCGCTACAGACCAAGAGAAAGATATACTCTCCACGACCTTAGGAAACAAGGAGCAGCCAGGTCGCAACCGAGGCCTAGGAGTTTTTGTTCCCTGGAAAATGGGATTCCAACAAGACTCCGATATGTACCGGACTAGGAAGAGAAGCAAAGCCGAGCGTGAGGCATGGCTAGTATCCCTGATGGAGGAAAGGGTTGAGGAAAGGATTAAGGAAAGGTTGAAAGCGCAGTTCGACCTTCAGCTAAGATGCTTTGAGGAAAGGATGGAGCAAAAGGCCGCTGCGGAGAGGCAAGAACAAAATGTGCAAGCCCAAGAAGCACATGCGCAGTTCAGCCCAACTAACCGTTGGAGCAGCTGCTTGTTCGCCCCCGAGACGGATGTGGATGGCGCCATATTTCCTCCCGAAGACACCAAGGTAATAAACATTTATGCAATGCTCCTTAGATAGACCTGTTTGACATGTTAGCTAATTAATTGTGTACCGTTATGTAGGAGGCCACACCGTGCAATCTCAATCTCCAAGTGAGGCTTGGCGACAGCTTAGTTCCCTTGTAGGTTGCTTGGGGGCGCGAGTATCCATCCGATGAAGGGGCGCTTATGCACAGTCATTCTTTAAATCCGGGCTACGTGAAGGTCAATGTCGATAGTGTAAATGAAATTTGCAAGGTCATCATGCTGGAGATGCCTCCAAATGACGAGATTGTCACACTAGGGGATGCCATCGGCACATTCATCCAGTGGCCCAAGAAGTCCATCTCCTTCGATGCCCGACATGCAGCACCGAAGATACAACCAATACCAGAGCCACCTGATGTGCCGGATCAGCTACTAGCACTACCGGAGCCATGTGCTACACTGAAGGAGCCCACCAAATTGGCTACCGTATCGCATCAGGTACAGCCCTTGACTTTCCATGTGCTACACCGGAGCCATGTGCTACATTGAAGTCATCTTCTATGAAGACAACATTTTGTAGACGACGAGGTGGCGATCAGGGCAAATCGAAACGAATGACCAGCTCAGCCCTTGACTTTCCATTTGCTCCGTTGGTGCGGCAATTCGAGCTAGGACAACCATTCATACTGAACGATCATTCGGAGATGTTTTTATTAGCATGCGTTAGATTGCAAGATTGGTGCATGGAACAAGCCAACAAGCCGGCGGCACAATGGGCATCGAGTATCCTGGTCAGCTTCAAGGAGGAGCATTTCTCACACAAGTTTTTAGATGACTTGTTCGTGGTCGACTTCAACGACTTGTTCAATCTGTACAACCTCAACGCCCTCAACGCTTCACTCATGAGATGTTGGACATTGTAACTGTGTGCAATCACAGTGTAGATTCGTGTCATACTGATAAATGCATATATATATATGATCATTGATTCTGTATATATATGTAGATACATGATCATCAAGGCAAAAGCAATGCAAGAACCAGTGGGTTTCTTTGACCCACACATGGTGTCTAAGCAAACCATGGATGAAAATATACAAGTTGTCCACGAGTATGTGGAAAAAGTATTGCTAGCACAATGGGACAAAAATTACCTAAATTTACTCCACAACCTGGGGTAAGTGCTTCATCCAGTTGCTATACTTTGATTTATACTATATAATGCAGCTTGAAGTTAGGTTGAATGACCATGGCAACATACCTGTGTAGGTTTCACTGGGTTGTACTTGTAATTATACCAAGAAAGAACCAAGTAATTTACCTTGATTCCAAAAAGGGCAGCACCCACGACTTGGTGCCTATCAAAAATTTACTCGACGTGTCGTTCTCTGTCTACAAAGCTTGTGGAGTGCCACACAGGAAGGACCCATAAAAGCTGAAGCATACTTATAACTTTTTAGTATCCGCTAGTACGTAATAATCCTTCACACACTCTACCTTCAAACTAATTAACCTATTTATATTTTGGCAGTACCACCATCAGCCATAGGCCACTAACCTATGTGGATTATACGCTTGCCACTACATGCAACTCCTCATTGGTTCAAAGAAGACCAATGACATAGAGGTTTGTCAATCCTGAAACAATTGTTTCCACTTATTAATTTTTATACACGCAAAGACTTTACTGTTCCCATCGATAGGTGTGGCAATGCACTTAATCTACGTTGGAATAGGCTGATCTGCTAGGTATTCAAGGATAACTATATGCCTTCTTGAATCGTGAGGTCATTAATCCAAAAGGCAAATTCCACTCAGGCCTCACATGATCAGTTGTGAATTTGTTCGATACCATTTGGATTAATTTGTGAACCTTGTTCTGTGAATTTGTCAGTTGTAGTTTTGGATTCTGTAACACCCCATAAATCTAAACTGTTGTACAAGAACAAATCGACAGCATTTTCCCTAAAAACAGGATAATACGGAAGCAATTCGAATAGGAATAATATCACGACATCAATACTAGAGACAACAAGTCTAAGACAACCAGGAATCAACCATAAACATTTAAAACACTAGATCATGTGAGTCGTGATGACAACAGAAAATTTATTGTGTTGCTAGCCCACCCTTCATGCTTACGACTCACGTGCGCTACCTGAAAACATTAAAACAGCAAGTAGTGAGATTGGGTAATCTCAGCAAGCGGAACAACTAATACAAATAAAACATCCACCATATATCTATCATTCCACATTCCTCATATACAATACCACATCAAAGAGTCCACATTCCTCATATACAATACCACATCAAAGAGTCCACATTCCTCATATACAATACCACATCAAAGAGTCCACACCACTTCAAGAAATGCATATGATTGATGCACATGCTTATGCCATGTTCCTCCTCACCGTGCCCTTTCTCAGAACACACGGTGTTGTACTGTCTGATCGCAAGACGCAAGGCGTCGACAAACTTCCAATGCATGATTATGCAGTTAATGCTTCATGCATGAATTCATTCATAACTCCTCCCACTGAGTCCACATGTTTGCATATCATCATATAGCATGGATAGAAAACAATTATCATAGAGATGAAATGTTTAGACAATTCATCCGGTAAACAACATCATTCTTCAACTTACCTCAAAGCAAGTGATTAAACCATGTATGATTGCTGTAATTGGAGTTTATAATAAAGGCGAAGCAAACAACAATGTATAGCTTAACAATACAATTACTTCCACTTGCCTTTACCGACGTGGACGATGAACCTAGTTACGCCCAGCAGTGGCACCACCTGAACAAACATTATTTTAGTACATAGCGACATCACAATTCATCACATAATTCAAACACACGCTTCCTACTCCCCGTTCCCATTTAAACGCCAAAAACCCCGATCTGTCCGGATCGAACAGCAGCACCCTCTCTTCCCAATTTCGTATATTTTTTTGTACTGTTCATAAAAATACAAAAAAATTACAGTAGCTATATATTGACGATATCTACAACTTTCATGAAGGTCAAAGATTTCAATTCCTCTGTTAAACATGCCTAAACAACCGTCCAACACAGTGGACAAAATCTGTTTCCAGATTCTGTTCGTCATCTTCCAACAGAGATAACTCTCCGACCGACGCCCCAAAAATTCTGAAAAAAATTACAGAAGCTAGGTCTCGACGTTATCTACAACTTTCTAGTTATAGGTTTTTGCAGGAAAAATCATCTATGCCACATAAAACGCGAAACAATCCGCGCTGCACAATCTTCCCTTCCAAAAACAGCACCACGTGAACATCTACCCTTCTCCCCCATCAAGATCCATCCAAACCACTCACCACCAGATCTAATACACTCCTAATCCCTAGGTAGAACAGGGGTAAAATATTGGGAATTTTACCTTGAGTTCCCCCTTGCGAACCCACGAAGAACGCGCGACGATCCCCGTAACGGAAATCTGTTCGTCCTCCTCGCCTCCACGGATCCTCTTCTCGTTTTCTCCTTCGCGTTTCGCGGTGGATCTTGAGCCACCACGCAGGGGAGGAAGAGGAGGGGGTGCGGCTGCTAGGGGGAAGGGAGGCTCCTTAGGGTTTGGGGGGAGGGGGTGCCACTTAAAGGGGGAGGTGGGCCGGCCCACCAAGGCATGGGGAGGAGAGGGGGAAGAAGGAATTCCCGGCCCAGGCTCAGGTTGCCTCAGCCCAGCGGAAACTAGCCCAAAACTCCAATTTTTAATATTAAATTGCCGCATAATCTTCAATTATTTCATTCCCCGACAAAACCCTCTTTCTTTCCGGAACAACCAAGAAAGAAAACCCTAGGATCGCTCTCAAATTCTAGGGCATCACAGATTCAATTAGTGAGTTGATTTCTAAAATGGATGCGCTGTACATTGTAATGTGCGATCAGATTTAATTTCTAAAATGGATGTGTTGTACATTGTAATGTGCGATCAAATTTGATTTCTAAAATGGATGCAATATGTGATCCAATCGAGTTTATTTCTGAAATGTATGTCATACTAATATACCGGTACTGTCTTTTGTTTCAGAGGGCATGGCTATCATTTCCTGAGGCTAGCCAATAAATCATAATTAGTGTAAGAAATTAAAATCAACATCACAGACGGTTCCCAAACCAGAATCATCTGTGAAAGGTACCTTATCACAGACGGTTCTAGTTTGGAACCATCTATGATTAATTACTCATCACATACGGTTACAAACTGGAACCATCTGTGATAAATTACTCATCACAGAAGGTTACAAACTGGAACCGTCGATGCTGTATGGATCATCCCAGACGGTTCCAAAATAGAACTTTCTGTGATGTATGGATCATCCCAAACGGTTCCAAACTAGAATTGTCTGTGATGAATTTTTTCAAAAATGGTTCAAAAACCGTCTGTGATTACTTATTATTCTAAGACGCGACTCAACACTCTTATTATTCTAAGACGCGACTCAACACTCGAGTCTCAACTACTAGACATAACGCTCACTCGTCTACCCATCCAAGATGAGGCCCTCTTGGTGGGTACACAGGCGGGTGTGACGGCATTAGCGCGAACTAATCGCCATGCCCCTGAACTGCCGTAGTCGACGAAGCCGCGTCCTCAGCCTCAAGCGCCTGCTATTGCCCCAGCTCATTGCAGTTGTAGCAACGTCTCCCTACCATCTGTGGATTGCCTCCAGTCTGATTACCAGCCTGAACAGGGGTCTGTGAATTCTGACCAATCGGACTGGTGCAGGCGATGGCATCTTGAAAGTATTCTTGGGCTAAAATCTAAATATCTGGTTTGGCGCAACCCTCAACTTTTGTGCTACCTGGAGAGTTCTCTGTTGTGCCATTCGACACTTCCGGTTGTCGTCCAGCTCTTTGCACTTATCCTCCAGAATAAGGGTCTTGTTCACCAACTCTCGAAAATCAGGAAAAGTGTGGGTAATCAGGCCCACCTGCAGTCCTAAATTCAGTCCCTTCATGAAGCGAGAATATCTAGCTTTGTCTGTCATCACGTCTTTAGGTGCGTAGCGAGCTAACTGTTTAAATTTATTCAGATAATCAGCCACTAACTGGCTGCCTTGCTTCAGAGCTCTGAATTCCTCTTTCTTTAGCTCCATGATTCTCTCAGGCACATGGTACTAGCGAAACGTAGTGGTGAATTCTTCCCAAGTGATTTCCTGTGGGTTTTCCTACGAAACGCAGTAATTCTCCCACCACTCAGCTACAGTCCCTTCCAGTTGATGAGAGGCATAAAGTACTCACATTTCTAGTGCACTGGGTGATGTGCAGCTTCCTCTCAATGGACCTCAACCAATCATCCGCCTCCAGTGGGTTGACATTCCCGGAGAAGATGGGCGGATGAGTCCTCATGAACTCTAACAATCTTGAATACGGGCGCTATCCTTGGTTGGCTTGGTTGTTCTTATTAGCAGTGGCTTGAGCAGTGACTTGCTGCATCTACTGCATCATTGCATGCATCAGCTGCGTCTATGCCGCAAGGAAAGCTCCAAAGTTCTGCATGTCAACTGGGGGTGCTGGCTGGGGCGCAGGCCTTCCATCATTTGGGTTCCCAGTGGGGCAAGAACCACTTCCACTTGCACCATTGTTGCCACAAGTGTTCACCATCTGTTGATTACTCCAAGGTTTAGAGATGAGAGGGAACAAGAGTGGACAAGTAATAGAGAAACTTATGCGGGGTGAAAGGTGTAATTCAAAATCCAAACTTTATTAATTATTCAATAATAACTTAGTATGGTTGCTCACAATGCCTAAGGCTTTGCAACACATACCGCACACTCAGCAATCAAGAAAATACAAATTAAACTAACACACTAGAGTCTAACGATTAAAGGGCGACTCTTATTATTTTAAGACGCGACTCAACACTCGAGTCTCAACTACTAGACCTAACGCTCACTCGTCTACCCATCCAAGATGAGGGCCTCCTGGTGGGTACACAGGCGGGTGTGGCGGCATCGGTGCGAACCGGTCGCCATGCCCCTGAACTTTCGTAGTTGACGAAGCCGTATCCTTAGCCTCGGGCTCCGACTCTGGCTGCACCACCTCTGGATCCTCCTTATCGAGCTCCAGCTCTGCCTCCAGCTCTAGCTCTCCTCCATACAAAGCCATCTCCAGTTCTCCGATCCTCTGTACGGCCCACATTCTGACGTCCTGTAGACTCTTCTTGGTGGCTTCCAAAGCAATGTAGGCGGCGTCCAACTCCTGCACAGTCTGGTCCATCACCGCATCCTGCGCGGCGGCGAACCTGGCCAAGTACACAATAGCAGCGTCACTCTCCAAGTCTATCGGAGCACTAGTGGTTCCTCCGTGCGGGTGGAGACGAAAGACAGACTCTTGCAACTCGTCGGCGTAGGTGGCGGAGATCTTCCTGAAAGCAAGCTGTGCTGTCTCCTAAATGCTGGTCTCAAAGGTAGCCCTCCGAACTGTGATGTTGATGGGGCAACTAGCCTTGGTCTTCTCTCAGGCATACACAGTGATCTTGGTAACCATGCCCCAGGCCTTCCCGTTCACGATCCAAGTGTTGGCTCTGTAGATTAGCCACTCAAAGCCTCCTAACACCTGAAGCATCCTCCACAGCTCCGGTACATAGCCTCCCTCACGCTCACCATAGGTGTGAATCCTCCTCATCTGCCAAAAGACACTCTCGTGAGACCGCAACACTTTAAAACAAACTAAGAAGAGGAAAAATTCAGCAATGGTATGAAACAAGAGAGATGGGACGAGTCAAGAGTTCATTCTTCATCTTGGAAAATGTAACCGCCCAATCTTCTGCTTTTCATAAATTTAATTGAAATTTTACACTTTTGAGAATTTTTGGAATTTTCTGGGATTTATTTGGATTTAATTTGAATTTATTCCCTTTTGAAATAATTAAATAATTAAAAGTTTTAAATAAGATTTTATTGGAAATATTTTATTTAAGTTCAAAATGTCTCAAAGTATTTTTCAGAAATTTTCTGATTATTTTGCTATTTTTCTTGAATTATTTGAATTTCTAGGAATTATTTTAAATATTAAATCGCTGGAAAAGCCTAACGGGTTTTACTGTTCATCCGACCGAGCCAGACCCGAGTCAGACTCGAGTCCGACCTAGACCCGACCCAAGCCGGACCGAACCACGTTCGCGCCAGCCGTTGGATCGAGTTCCAACAGGCGAGAGTGAGCCACGTCTACACGCGCCTTGGACCGATGGATCGAGATCTAATGGTCGGGCTGGTGGCCGCGTGTACGTGTGATGGAGGCCGCCGGATCGAGCCATGTGGACGCCCCGGATCGTGCCACGTAGCTCCGCCTTCGTCTCCGACTCGGATATGAACTCCGCCGCCGTGTGGGCCTAGGGTTCCGCTTTTAGCGCGCACGCCGAGGCTATTTAATGCGTGGACAACCGCCTGAGGACCGTCGTTTTGTCGCGCACGTTTTTCCCTAGCTCTTCGTGCCCGAGCCGCCGCCAGCACCTCGCAATCGCTCGCTGTAGTTTGTAGGGTTGCCGCCGCGGTATTTCTTCGTTTTCGGCGTCATCCGTCGTCCTCCGCCGTATTGGTGCCCAAATCCGGGATCCACGTGACGAGGCGCTTCGGAGAGGACCACTCACCTCGCTGAAGACGCGCGGAAACGCCGTTGGGCTCGTCATCGTCCCCAGCTCCGGTGACTTAGCTCCGCCGCGACATCGTCGACGCCACCGAGCTCCAGCAACCATTCGATCTCCATCCGAGGGCTCAGGTTCGTCCACGTCACCCCCATGTAATTCCACGTTGCGGTGTTTAGATCCAATCTCAACCGTTGGATCTAGATCCAACGCACGGGATTGAGCCACGTAGCCTTGAACCGCACCGTGCTAGAGGTAGATCTCAGCCGTTAAATCTAGATCGTACGGTTAGGGTTAATCCGTGTTGTAGCGTTAGATTTGTTCTCCACCGTTCGATCGAGATCGAACGGTGTAGATCGAGCCACGTGTCACACGCCGGGACATGCCATGTTGCCCCACGGTACGGTAAAACTCGATCAAATCTCAGCCGTCCGATTCAAATCAAACGGTCCAGATCAACTGCGTTGATCCAAAACGCGTGAAGATAGATCCAATCTGGACCGTCGGATTTCAAACCGACGGCCCAGATCATGCCACGTAGCCAGTAACCGAAGCAGCGCGGGTCAGCCCCGGTCATCGCTGACGTCACCCGTGACGTCAACGTGGGACCCGCGTGTCAGCGGGACAGCCAACCGCACCATGACGTCATTTGTGACTTCACGCTGACGTCACGGTGGGGCCCGCATGTCAGAGCCATTCTGCCGAGCCCCGCTGACGTCAGCGATGACATCAGCAGTGGGTCCCACGTGCCACCCGTGGACCAGGTCCACGATGGACCAAGCCCGAACCGTGGACCGAGCCCATGGACCGAATGACGCAAGCATGATGTCATAATTCGATTTTTCAATAGAAAAATAATTCGATGGAAATTCGATTTCCATGCTGACGTCAGTTGACGCAATAAATCGAATTTTTAATAGAAAAATAAATGAATTAATTCGGTTTATTCTTTTATTTGATTTTCCAAACCTCAAACGCTTATAACTTTTGGATTTTAACTCCGATTTGGGCGATTCCAATTTCTAAATTTTTATAAAATTAAGCTCTACATAATGGTGAATTTTATTTAATTTTTGGACATAATTTTTCTTTGTTTATATTTATTTAATTGATTTTCCAAACTTTAAACGGGTATAGCTTTTGCGTTTTAACTCCGATTTGGACTATTCAAATTTCTAAAAATTTATAAAAATGTGCTCTCTCTGTTTATGAATTTTATTTGAATTTTTGGATAATTTTTGTCCATTGTTTAATTATTTATTGCTATTTGCACGCGTTACGAGTGGACGTTGAAGTGCCAGAAGGCTTCGAAGGTAAAGTTTTGACCCAGGAGCCAGTTCAGGACCAAGAGCAAGTACTTTTTGAAGGCAAGTTATGCTTTGATCATACTGCTCATATTTTTGAAAATTAGTTTGATTTAAATTATTGCATGCTAGTTTAATTAGAAATTGTTTTAATTATTTCTGGGAATTAGATAAATGCCAAACTGCAGTATGACACCTTGACTATTTAATTTTTCGATCAGACATATCTCATGCGAGCAAAATGCCAAGGCTAATTCATTAGCACAGCAAGCTTCAGGGTACAACGTTTTTGACCGATTGGTTGATTGCAAGCCGAATGAGAAAATAATACTGTGCACAGGTATAGCCGATTGGAGATCAAAGATATCGAACTATTTATTGGATCCATCGAAGTCGACTGATAAAAATATCAAAAGACAAGCCTTAAAATAAGTCATGCTCGATAATACACTTTACTATCGAACTCTTGAAGGTTTGTTGCTAAGATGCCTAAGAGAAGAAGATGCCACGAGTGCATCTAGCTGGCCATACTAGTGCTGTCGAAGTAGCGAAGGCGGTCTGCGATGGCTAACTCGGTCCGGGCGCATCGGTGAGCTGTGATGGACCAAGGACGACACCTGGCGACTGCTGGTGGGGGTACGTCAATCACTCCTCGATAATGGCGTTGTCAAAGTGGACAAGTCACTGGAGTGGGTTGCGCTTATAAGGGAAAACGAAATAGAAAATTGAAAAATTAAACCACACTTACGTAGTGTCGGTGTATTCTACACCAAGGTGCCCACAACACTTTAGTAAAAGCCGCCGCTAGCAGACATGTGGCATCCAGGTCACGCCATTAGCGGTCGGAGAGGTCGCCGTCCAAATCGAGCAGTGGTGGCCAACCACGCCGGGCGGCTAGCGGTGATCGCCAGGCGGTGGCAACTAGGCCACGCTACCGGGCGGTCGGCTCGATGATCGCCAATGGAAGGTGGCGACCAGGCCACGCCGCTGGCGGTCAGCTCAGTGATCGCCAGCGGGAAGGTGGCGACCAGGCCACGCCTTTGGCGGTCAGCTGAGTGATCGCTAGCGGGAAGGTGGCGACCAGGCCACGCCTTTGGTGGTCAGCTGAGTGATCGCCAGCGGGAAGGTGGCGACCAGGCCACGCCTCTGGCGGTCAGCTTCGTGGTCGCCCAGCGGACAGGCGGCGGTCAGGCCATGCTGCTGGTGCCCAGTTCTCGGGGCCATTTAATGGCCCGCGCGGCCATTCAAGAGGTCAAAGACATTTAATGCGTGTCGTGCGCATTAAATGGGGGTAATGAAGGCCACAGTATGGCAGCGCGTGTTCCCAACGCGCGCCATAATGACGAGCGATGTCAGGGTGCAATTTCCCACCCCGGTGGAGCGGGCGAAGCCGGCAGGCACGACGCTCAAGGGCGGGGGAGAGGATGTCTGCGCCAGGGCATTAAATGAGTTGCAGGGGCATTTAATGCCATAGAGCAGGGTAATGAGTATAGCTTGCTGTGTAAGCCTCCCATGCGCCCCCGCCAGCCCGAGTATAAAAGGGAGCCGGGGTGCATGGGAGGAGGGGTTCGATCATTTCTCTCAGACTAGACTCTCCGTTCTGGGCGGGCTAGTCTGAGCGGCTTTGGGTGGCCGTTCATCTTCCAGCTCCCCCCAAGCATACCAAAATACAAGAGCACAGGAGTAGGGCTATTACTCTCAGGAGGGCCCGAACCTGACAAAACGCCAGAGTCTCCTTGCATACTTCGCCCCCGATCCTCCCTTTCCCGAGCAGTCTCCACGAAAGCCCCTGTTAGAACTTAGTATACCCCTCGCTGGAAGGGGTCTGTTGGCTCATACGCTGACAGTGGCGCGCCAGGTAGGGGCTCAGTGGTTGGATTGTTCTCCCTTCTTCCATCTTCTTGCGAAGTTTGCAAGAAGCCCCAACGGTTACGAGCATGGTGACTTCGGGCTCCAAGCATGACTGCTTTCCGAGGAGAAGCGGCGCTTCGGCCCGGTCCGGCCGACGCCGACAGGTGTCGGACCACCCGGGTCCATCCGCCTAGGGAGGGACGCGTGGTGCTTCGGCGCTAGGGGCCCAGCCCGTCCGGCGGCGTCTCCTGATGGGAGATGACACCCCGGCGCGGAACCTTTATGCGGCCCGGCTGCTTCTCGATGCCGCCCAACAGCAGGTAGAGGGCGAAACCCCGGCCGTTCCATGGCTGCGGGACATCGCCCGCCTGGTGGATGCCGCCCAACAGCAGGTAGAGGCGGCAAATCGACCGGGGGCTTCCGGTGGGGCGACAGGGCGTGCGTGTGGCTGACGCGCAAGCCTCTAGCTGCACGGCTACAGTTTGGTCCGGTCGTGAGGGCCGGGACAAAGGAAAGGGTGCATCGGTTGCAGCCCCCTCAAGCACAGGGGGACGTGCACGTGCTCCCGCTTCTTCCCGTGGTTCCCGCAAGGCGGTGGGGGGCCATGGGGATCTGAGGGCCCGCCTAGACGAAAGGAGGTCCCAGCGCGGCGGTGACTTGCGCGACGTCCTTAGGGGGCGCCGTGCAGATGTGCAGCACCGCGTGGGCCACCCAATGTCTAGCGGCCGGGGGAAACCTCTCCCCCTGGTTCCAGGGAGAGCGCAGACTCGCACTCCTCGACCCCGTCTCGGGGCCGAGGGGCGGGCGAGCGGCGTTGCCCCCCCTATAACGTTGGATGCCAGGCGTTCTCCCTCCGCCTACGCCAAGCTGCGTGGCCGGAGAGATTTCGCCCCGCGTCCATCGAGAAGTACGACGGCACCACCAACCCAGAGGAGTTCCTGCAGATTTACACCACGGTGGTGCGCGCCGCGGGAGAGTCTGAGAAGATCATGGCCAACTACCTCCCGACATTGCTGACAGGCTCCGCCCGCTCCTGGCTGCTGAACCTCCCTCGAGGCTCTGTGCACTCGTGGGAGGAATTGTGCGACATCTTCGTCGCCAACTTTCAGGGCTCCTACGCTCAACCAGGCGTGGAGGATGACCTTCACGCCCGGGAACAGCATTTAACGGGGAGTCCTCGAGGGAGTTCATTCGGCGGTTCACCCATCGCCGAACACGATCCCCGGATCTCCGGCGATCGGTGATTATCGCCTTTCGGAGGGGGGTCCGAGATCAAAAGATGCGGGAGAAGATGGCTACCCGCACTATTTCCACTACCTCCGAGCTGTTCTCCCTAGCGCATAAGTGCGCCCGGCGTGAGGTTCGGAGCGCACGGCAGGGCCGTCCGGTCACGACGAGGCGGGAACCTCGAAAGCTTCCGACCACAAGAAGAAGAAGAAGAAGCGCAAGGAGGTCGGCGCTGGAGAGGTCCTCGCCACCGAACCGGAGGACAAGCCCCAAAAGAGCGACAGCCGAGGCAGGAGGGGTGATCGCCGGGGCCCGCGAGGTGATCGCGGGGATCGCCGGTCCCCTCGCCAAGAAGACGACGGAGGCAGACCTTACTGCCCCATCCACAGGACCAATGGACATGACTTGGCGGATTGTCAAGTTGTGTCCAAGCTGGTGGAGCAGCGGCTTAAGAAGCGCCGTGAAGACGACCGCGATGACGCGGACGAGGACCCCGCTTCGCTGGCCTTTCAGCAAGCGGAGCATACGGTGGCCTTCATCCATGGTGGCTCCGCCACCTACTCTTCTTACTCGTAGTACAAGCGAGAGGTAAGAGAGGTATGTGCCACCGTACCAACTCCCGGGGCGAGCAGGCTGCTGAAATGGTCGGGGGAGCTGATCACTTTCAGCCAGGCCGACCACCCGAAGAGCACCGCAGGCCCGGGCCATCTCCCGATCGTGGTTTCTCCCACGGTCCGGAATGCGAGACTCGGGCGGGTGCTTGTCGATGGAGGGAGCTCCATCAACCTCTGTAGGATCGAAAGACACAAATATAGCAATCAGAGGGGGGGTGAATGATTGTGCGGAAGCTAAAACCAAATTCTTGATCTATTAAAAGTTCACCCCAAAACAGAACCAAATAATTGCCTCGTATTCGACAAAAACAGAATGACATAGGTTTGGTAAAACGAGAATTCCCGGAGATCCAACCGTCGAAACGATCTGAAATTTGGACACAAGAAACTAGATTCCAGTACGAATCGAACCCAAAAAGAATAAGCTCGATCGGACTTACGGATCAAAAGTTATGAGCTTCGCAAGCTTGCTGATCCAGAACTTGACGAGAATCAATCTAATCAAAACTTCAAGATTAAAAAAGAACGACGAAAGATTAATCAACTAGACTTAGAGAAACACTAGATCAATACCCTAAAGAGGTTTTTGATGGATCAAACCAAGATGAAACTCAACGAGCAAAAACCAATCTAGAATTAGAACAAGCATGCAAACAAGAACCAAAACAGAAAACATCAGAGTTTAAGAGGTTACTGTAGCACGCAAAAATCTTGGAAGAATTGATCTTTATTTCTTGTCTAAAATACTCTCATCAAAAGAGTACAAACCCTAAACTTTGAGCCCAAGGCTCTATGCGCTCAGCTCTGGTTGGTGCCTTTCAACAGGAGACCCCCACCTATTTAAAGGACCAACCCACAAGGAGTTCTGAATACGATTCCTATTCCCTAGAAGGAATCCGTATCCAACTCAACTCTACTTGGCCCAACCTGGCCGAGTACAACTCTTGCACGCGTATGGCAACCCTACCATACTCACGTGACTAACACTTTGCACGCGTATGGCCACCTGCCATACTCTCGTGACTAACACTTTGCACGCGAATGACCTCCTGCCATTCTCACGTGACTAACCATTCTTCATGTGCACCATTCCCTTAGCCCGAACGTCCCGCATGACATCCTTGACCACCAAGACCTCAGTTCCTCCTGAACCTAGTCCCGAACCTCAGTTCCTCCATGAACCTAGTTCCGGTCCCGTCATCGACCACATTCGTCTTCGAGCAATACCTGCACATGAACAAGCCACAAAACAAATCCGAGCACAAGTCCACGACTTGACTCAAGGTCAATCCATGCAACTACTCACATGAGCATTGCATAAAGTCCACTCATCATGAAATTCTCACCAATTTCATAATCCCAAAAATGAATCAAACACAATTCCAATTTTGCTCAAAACCCTAATTCAGCAAAAACGCATTCACGACGGACAAGGAAATATGGTCCGGCGTACACATGAAAAAGCACTCAAAAAAAACATTCACAACGGACAAACAAAATCGGTCCGTTGTACAAGTGGAAGTTTCGGTTCCAAGAAGAAATCATTCCGGCGAAAACACGTTCACAACGGACAAACAAAATCGGTCCGTCGTACATGCGAAATCAAACCTCAAAAAGCCATTCACGACTGACCAAAGAAGTTTGTCCGCCGTATATGCAAAACTTACTGGTTTCTTGGAAGATTGAGTTCGACTCATGAGCTAAAAAACACGTTCACGACAGACCCAAAAACTTTGTCCGTCGTAGATGCACAACTTACTGGTTTTGAGGAAAATTGAGTTTGGCTCAATGAGTTCAAAAGCATGTCTACGACAGACCAACAAAGTTTGTCCGTCGTAGATGGGAAACTTACTGTTTTCTTTAAGTTTGGTCCGGCGCCAAAGCGAAACTTACTGTTTCTTGTCAAATTGTCAAAAACACATTTGCAAATTCAATTCTAAGTAAATTTTTCAGTTCAAAGCCAATTTTTCAGCACATGATTTCACAACCTCATGTCCGTAGGGGCGTTCAAGGCGCTCTAGATCCCTTATGAGGAGCTGCGCCCAGCCCCTCTGTTCTACGGAGTCGCCCCTGGAGTGGGTTTGACACCTCTGGGTCAGGTCCGACTGCAAGTCACGTTCGGAAGTGTGGAGAACTTCCGGGCAGAAAAGAGCAACTTCGAGATCGCGGACTTCGACCTCCCCTACAATGCGTTGCTTGGCCGGCCAGCTCTGGTCAAGTTCATGGCGGCCACGCATTACGCCTACATGATGATGAAGATCCCCGGGCCTGGGGGCCCGATTACTGTGAAGGTGGATCGGCTGGAAGCCCTGTGCCTCAGTAAGCAGGTTCAGGACCTGGCCGGCACCACCTGCACGGCTCGAGATGAGGAAGACTACACGGAGCTCCCCCCGGTCAAGGCCCGCACCTCACTCGGTTCCTCGGGTGAGGTGAAGGCGGTCCCCGTGGGCGAGGACGGCCCCGGGAAGGTCGTGAAGATTGGTGCCAACCTCAGCACCAAATAGGAAGACGCGCTCGTCACCTTCCTCCGGTCTAACCTGGATGTGTTCGCTTGGGAACCATCAGAAATGACCGGGGTCCCTAGGGAGGTGATCGAGCACCGATTGGCGACGCTCCCTGGAGTGCACCCAGTCCGGCAGAAGGTCCAGAGGCAGGCACCAGAGCGGCAAGATGCCATTCGGGTTGAGGTAGAAAAGCTGCTGCAGGCGAAGATTGTGCGGGAGGCCGCCTATCCGGAGTGGCTGGCCAACCCTGTACTCGTCAAGAAGTCGAACGGAACGTGGCGCATGTGCGTCGACTTCACCGACCTCAACAAAGCCTGCCCCAAGGATCCGTATCCCCTGCCGCGGATAGACCTTGTCGTCGATTCCACCGCAAGGTGCAAGATCTTATGCTTCCTAGACGCCTACTCTGGCTACCACCAGATCAGCATGGCGCAGGAAGACGAAGAGAAGACCGCCTTTGTGACCCCCCTAGGCGTATACTGCTATGTACGCATGCCTTTTGGGTTGAAGAATGCGGGCTCCACCTACCAGCGCGCCATGCATACTGTATTCCGATCTCAGATTGGGAGAAATCTCGAAGTGTATGTTGATGATCTGGTAGTGAAGACCAAAAAGTCTGCTGGGCACGTTGAAGATTTAGAAGAGACTTTCTCCCACCTCCGGCAGTATTGTCTGAAGTTGAATCCTGAGAAATGTGTGTTTGGTGTGTCGTCCGGAAAGCTGCTCGGGTTCCTTATTTCCCACCGCGGGATTGAGGTTAACCCGAAAAAAATCACGGCCATCGAGCGCATGCAACCACCCACAAGGCTCAAGCAAGTTTAGTGCCTGGCTGGTCGCCTGGCCTCTCTCGGCCGGTTTATCGCCAGGCTGGGAGAAAAGAGTCTCCCCTTCTTCAAGCTGCTGAAGAAGACTAACTCCTTCGAGTGGACTGCAGAAGCGCAGCAAGCATTCGAAGAACTGAAGCAATACCTCTCCTCCCTTAGGTCTTTGGTCGCCCCGTCCGGCGAGCCGCCATCTTTAGACGTAGCGGCGGCCCCGTGATGTGAGCGCAGACAGTGGCGGAGCGTGAAGGGGTCCAGCGGCCAGTTTACTACATCAGCAAGGTACTACACGACGCTGAAATAAGATACCCGTAGGCTCAGAAGATGGTGTATGCTGTACTGGTGGCGTCAAGGAAGCTGCGGTATTATTTCCAAGGAAGAGAGATCACGGTGGTGTCCGCCTATCCCTTGCGCGAGATTCTCCACAACCGCGAAGCCGAAGGCCGCATCGCCAAGTGGTCTGTAGAGCTGGGGGAGTTCGGTCTTAAGTTTGCCCCCCGCACGGCGATCAAAAGTCAAACGCTGGCGGAGTTCGTTGTCGACTGGACTCCTGCCGAGCCTGAAGTCGAAGAAACGCCCGCGCCCTCCCCCTGGACACTCTACTTCGATGGCTCCTTCAGGTACGAGGGCGTGGGGGCTGGGGTCCTCCTGGTTTCCCCAACCGGGGACCTCCTCAAATCTGTGGTCGCCCTGGACTTCAAGGCCACCAACAACGTTGCCGAGCTGACGGCTTCTTTGGCGGGACTTCGTGCCGCCACGGCCATCGGAGTCAGGCGTCTGCAAGTCAAGGGCGACTCCTTGCTAGTCGTCAACCAGGCAAGAAAGGAGTTTTCCTGCTCTGATCCTGTCATGGCCGAGTACTTGGCGGAGGTCAGAAAAATGGAGCGACATTTCGACGGGCTAGGATATACCCATATCCCCCGGCGCGACAACTACTGGGCGGACGAGCTCGCTCAGCTCGCCTCGACAAGATCTCCCGTTCCGGTCGAAGTCTTTGAAGAAAGGCTTCTGCGACCGTCCATCGCAGCCCCCGTTTCCGGTAGGGACGATGGTGATGCTGCTCCAGCCCTTGCTCCAGAAGGGGAAGCGGTACCGGTGGAAACGCCCGGCCAGATGGAGTACCCGGGCGGCCACCCCGTGGTCGCCACACTTGACAGGGAAGGCACATGGATGGATCCGATCCTGGCCTACCTACGGGATCAAGTGTGCCCCGACGATGATGCGTCAGCAGAGAAGATAGCACGGAAGGCCAAGTGCTATACCCTGGTGGGCGGGGACCTTCTGGCCGGGGTAAAGCAATTCTTCTGAAGTGCATCACTCGGGAAGAGGGGAGCACTTTGCTCTCTGATATCCATGGAGGCGTGTGCGGGAGCCATGTCTCAAGTCGAACGATGGTCGGGAAAGCTTTCCGCCAAGGGCTCTATTGGCCAACCGCCCTCCAGGATGCTTGCGAGCTGGTGAGGAAGTGCGAGGCGTGCCAGTTCCACGCCAAGCAAATCCACCAACCAGCCCAAGCTCTGCAAACCATCCCGCTCTCATGGCCCTTCGCGGTCTGGGGGCTGGATATCCTGGGTCCGTTCCCGCGGGCCACAGGGGGCTACACCCATCTGTTTGTCGCCGTTGACAAGTTTACCAAGTGGGTGGAAGCCGAAGCGGTAAGGACGATCACCGCCGCCGTTGCAATCAAGTTCATACAAGGCATCTTCGCCCGCTTTGGGGTCGCCAACCGCATCATCACCGACAACGGCACGCAGTTCACCAGCGCTGCCTTCTTGGGCTTCTGTGAAGAAATGGGCACCAAAGTTTGTTTTGCCTCGGTGGCTCACCCGAGAAGCAACGGCCAAGTTGAGCGGGCCAATGCACTGGTGTTGAAGGGCCTCAAGACCCGAGCATTTGATCGACTCCACAAGCGCGGAGCCCGATGGACTGAAGAGCTCCCAGCGGTGCTGTGGTCGCTTCGTACCACTCCCAGCCGGGCCACCGGAGAAACTCCCTTCTTCCTGGTCTACGGTGCGGAGGCGGTCCTACCGTCAGAGTTGGCCTTAGGGTCACCACGTGTGGCGGCGTTCACTGAGGAAGTCCAGGAAGATCTGCGTCGGGAGGATGTCAATCTCCTGGAAGAAGTACGAGACCGCGCAGTCGTGCGCGCTGCCCGGTATCAGCAGAGTCTCAGGCGGTACCACACCACCTGGGTTAACGAGAGGACACTGGCAGTGGGCGACCTGGTCTTGCGCAGAATCCAGACGCATGCCGGGTTGCATAAAGTGTCTCCCCAGTGGGAGGGCCCCTTTAGGGTGGTCTCAGTCTCTCGTCCCGGGGCGGTCAGGCTGGCCACTGAGGACGGGGAGGAGTTGGTGAACTCCCAGAACATAGAACTTCTGCGCAAGTTCTACCCCTAAAAAGGTTGTAAGTACAGAGTTCTACACCTCGACCAGCTAAGTTGAGCCTTCCTCCCCACAGGCTGGTCGGGGGGAGCCTCTGTTTTATTCATTGTCTAGTCTCTATTCAAAGCGGTTATCGCCTTTGTTCCCTTTTTTGTTTTGTGCCCCGATGGGCCGTGTCCGCGCACTCGCCCTCAGTACATTAAGGCTCTCTGAGTTCTTGGCGGTAAATATTGGCCCACTGGGTGAGCGCGGCGTGCAGGGATGGGTGGTCGGACGGTTGGTTTGGCACGGTTTTCAATACGGTCATGACGCTCAGGGCGCCCCCGTGAAGACCGGCGACTCAAACACCATATCCGAAGGCCTACTACCCTGCCACACCTCACCAAGTGTTCGGCCCTAAGAGACCGCGAGGGTAACTAATCTCACAGAGTCCTAATGCCCTGGTACAGCGGCTTTCCGGCACGAGGGATCCGGGCCTTGCACTCTAACCTTTAGCATGCACCGTTGCCTTTCTGTTCACTCAGAGCCAGCATGGTGGAAGCACGAACAGGCGTCCAAACGTAAGGCATGCGAAAGGGAAATACACATTTTTATAAATATAGATCCTAACTTGCAGAAGTCCACTACAAGGGAAGGCAAAACAACGGCAAAAGAAAAAGAAAAGTCCCTCAGTCTTCATCCGCCGCGGCCTCCGCAGCCTCCTGGTCCTCCACCGGGGTGACGTCCAGCTCGAGAGCCACGTCCTCGGCCATCGCTTCTATCGCCGGGTTGACCATCTCGAGCTGATCGGCTATCCTTTCGGCGGCTGGCGACTGCGCTTCGGCGGGCCCATTCTCCTTCCACCCCCTGGATGGCGACCAGGGGGTCGAAGTTAGCATCCTGGTTGGCGCAGCAGGCAAGCACGTACGACGCCGTGGCTGCCGCAACTGCTCGACCTTCTTGGCTGGACCGTGTGGCTAGGGCGCCAGGCAGGAAGGTGAGGAAGTCGGCGATCCGGCCTATGCAGAAGGCATAGTGCCGGGTCGTCTGCTCAATCGGGCCCGGCTGCTCCAACCCTAGTGGCGCCAGGCTGGCCACCATCCGGTCAAAGGCCGGGCGCAGCATGGAGGTGGCCTCGACTTCCGCGCGAAGCCGCTCGCCCTTCTCCTCGTCACGCTCTCGGATGATCGCCTCGACGCGGAGGGCACCTTGCTCCCTCTCCCGCTGCAGTCTGCTCCAACCTTCTCGGCCGGGCGCCCGATCCTGTACCTCTGCCAAGGCGGCGATCTCGCGACAGCCTCCTCGCCTCTCCCTGCCGCCGCAGAAGCGGCGCCACGCTGGAGTGTAGCTCGCCAAGGGTGGCCAGAGCGCCCGCGTCGCCGAGGGATTGGGGCGCCGAGGGCCTCCGAGTGGCCGGCAGGCCCGCCACCGGGCGGTAAGACGTCCGCCCGGCGGGTGCCGGTGGTCGCCAGGCCGCCTTGGTGTTCGATCACATGGCCGTAGCAGCTGCAGCTGATGCCACAGTCGACCCCTACGGAAGCCCTCGAAGAAGAGGCCCTGAAGAGAAAAGAAAATGGGGGTAAGTCTCTCAAATTACATAAACCTCATAAGTTTGCTACGTGTTTTTGTGTGTACCCAGCAGAAGGCCTCCCGAACTGGGGCGAGCCCGGGATGAGGGTTATCCCCCCGCGCGGCGCCGGTCCCGACGGAGCGACCCTCGCCGGTGGCGGCGGGGGAAGGATCGGTGCCGGCGGTGGGGGTGGATCACCCTGCGCCGGCAGCGCGGCGGACGGATCGCTTCTGCGGCCGGAGCCGGCGCGGGCGGATCGACTCGCCGGCGGCGAGGCGGATCGCCTGTCTGCGTGGTGGCCGCAGGGGCGATCGGCCTGCGCGGGCGGCGAGGCGAATCGAGCGGGCGGAGCTGTTGGCGGGCATCACCGGCCGAGGTTGAAGCGGCGCGCCCGTAGAGCTACCCGCTGCCGTGGTCGCTGCGTCCCAGTGCGGCGCGGACCGCTGGGCGGCGGCGGCGGTAGGCGCTTGTCCTCCTCGCCGGAGTGAGGGCCTCGGATGGTTAGCGCCGTTTGGCGAGGCGTGGTCACCGGCCCCATAGCGTCCATGACGGGCATGGCACGGTGATCGCCACACGCTCGAGGCTCCACAGCAGAGCGGAGTGCGCCCATTGAAAGGGCGATGCAGGCGAAAGACGCCCAGCTGCGCCTGCCACGCATCAATTTTGGTAGGGGATAAATTCCCCGCGGCTAGAAAAAATAAGAAAAGGGAGTGAAGGCGCCGTCAGTCCGGTAGCAATTGAAAGAAAGAAGAAGAAAACAAGGGGAGCAAAGTGAAAAGTAACCTACCTCTGGGAGTTGTCCGGGTCATGTCGTCAGGGCCCGTGTACTGCCAGGCGAGGCGAGCACGGCGGCACAGGGGACTAATTCTTCGGGAGATGTAGTCCCGAAGAACCATGGCCCCCGTTAGGCCCGCTGCTCGCAACTGGTCCACGCGGGCCAGCATCACCTAGAGCTCAGGCGTCTCGTCGACATGAGCTCCCCAGGTAGGGATGCCAACCACTGGCCCAGTCGGCATCTCCAGGACCTCTAAGCCGCTGTCATCTTCGACATAGAGCCACCCATTGCGCCAAGCCCTCCAGTTGGAACGGAGGTCCAGCGGAATGTAGCGGGAAACTGCGCCGTCGTGAAGGCGGAAGTGGCAGGAGCCGGTCACGGTGGAAAGATCCTTGGCCGCGCGCAAGGAATAGAAGAAGAGGAAGAGGGGGAGATTAGGAGCCACTCCCACGAACATCTCGCAGAAGTGGGCAAAGACAGCGAGGAGGACGATGGAGTTAGGAGGAAGATGAAGGTTGTGGATGGAGTAGAAGTTGAGGACGGCAAGGTAGAAGTCGGAAATTGGCGGAAGAAGGCCCGCCAACATCGCCCAGCCGAAGAAGACTAGTTCGCCCGGGCGGCTGCCGGGCGCGGCAGTCCCGGCGCGAGTACGGACAGTGCCGCCGGCGACATACTGGGAACACCTCTCGGCGTCGACCTCCTCGACGGTTGAGGGAGGAAGCAGGGGTGCTGGCGGCGCCATATGAGCAAAGGAGCAGTGTGCAACAAGTAAAAAACTGAGAAGCAAATGGACCTCCTTCCCCCGGAGCACCTTTATTTATACGCACGAAGGAGCACCTCAGCGGGGAACCCGGGGAGGCGTGGCAGTTGGAAAGGCGGCATACTCGAGGAGGCACGGCGGTTCGCTGGTGGGAAACCCGAAAGAATCGGAAGAGGCGCGGCCATGCTCCTCAGATCCGCGCCGGTTACGAGGCAAAGGCGGCCGCACGATCCTCCTCGGGCCCGGAAACGGCGGCGGCATTTAAAAAGCCGCAACGTTTCATGGGCACTTTTTCTGGACCCACCCAGGAGACGGAAAAAGGTAAAAAGAGCGCTCCAAGGTGGGTCCGGGGGCTACTGTCAGTGTATTCTACACCAAGGTGCCCACAACACTTTAGTAAAAGCCGCCGCTAGCAGACATGTGGCATCCAGGTCACGCCACTAGCGGTCGGAGAGGTCGCCGTCCAGCGAACAGGTGGCAACCAGGCCACGTCGCTGGCGGCTAGCGGTGATCGCCAGCAGGTAGGTGGCAACTAGGCCACGCCGCTGGCGGTCAGCTGAGTGATCGCCAGCGGGAAGGTGGCGACCAGGCCACGCCTTTGGCGGTCAGCTGAGTGATCGCCAGCGGGAAGGTGGCGACCAGGCCACGCCTCTGGCGGTCAGCTTCGTGGTCGCCCAACGGATAGGCGGCGGTCAGGCCATGCTGCTGGTGCCCAGTTCCCGGGGCCATTTAATGGCCCGCGCGGCCATTCGAGAGGTCAAAGACATTTAATGCGTGTCGTGCGCATTAAATGGGGGTAATGAAGGCCACAGTATGGCAGCGCATGTCCCCAACGCGCGCCATAATGATGAGCGACGTCAGGGTGCAATTTCCCACCCCGGTGGAGCGAGCGAAGCCGGCAGGCGCGGCGCTCAAGGGCGGGGGAGAGGATGTCTGCGCCAGGGCATTAAATGTGTTGCAAGGGCATTTAATGCCATAGAGCAGGGTAATGAGTATAGCTTGCTGTGTATGCCTCCCATGCGCCCCCGCCAGCCCGAGTATAAAAGGGAGCCGGGGTGCATGGGAGGAGGGGTTCGATCATTTCTCTCAGACTACACTCTCACCTCTGGGCGGGCTGGTCTGAGCGGCTTCGGGTGGCTGTTCATCTTCCAGCTCCCCCCAAGCATACCAAAATACAAGAGCACAGGAGTAGGGCTATTACTCTCAGGAGGGCCCGAACCTGACAAAACGCCAGAGTCTCCTTGCATACTTCGCCCCCGATCCTCCCTTTCCCGAGCAGTCTCCACGAAAGCCCCTGTTAGAACTTAGTATACCCCTCGCCGGAAGGGGTCTGTTGGCTCATACGCTGACACGTAGAACTGCACCGCCATTTCTGCGTCGGGCCGTGCACAGAAGTGAAAGGTGTGTACCCTGCCTCCTCATGTAGCATGCCCACGAATCAATCTAGAGCTCCATTCGCCACTTCGAGTGGACATCGTCGGGCACCAACACGTCCCCGGAGCAAGGTAGGCCCAGGTGGTAACTAACATCCTCCAGTGTGGGCGCTATCTCATTGCAAGATAGGTGAAATGTGTGCATCTCCGGCCGTCAGCGGTCCTCCAAAGCTGTCAATATGCTCCTTCTGCGTCAAGGAAACTGATGCCTTGACGTCAGCTCATCCAACTACTTCCACAATGTATCAAACTTTCTCTACTGGTTCTGGTCTCACAGCCTTTTAAAAAGCTTCATCGGCTCCTTGTTCCTGAACTGCTTGTAGAAATTGGCACCCATGTGCCGCTTGCACCACCTACTTCACGCATCAGGCCATGAATGTGTCTCATCTTTACCTTGCTGCAACTACAGGATTGCCTTCAACAGCCTAGGATGCCAATCGTGTATGATACACACTCCATGCCGCTGATCCACGACACTGGCTTTCACATTCCTTAGGAACTAGAGCCAGCTATCAGTGTTCTCACCCTCCACAAATGTGAGCGCTACGGAAAGAACCTAATTGTTGCCACCTACTACTATGGCAGTCAATATGTGGCCTTTGTTCTTCACAGACTGAAATGTCCCATCACGCATAACAACAGACGGCAATGTCTAAATGCATTGATACATGCACCGAAAGTAAAGAAGGCCAGCTTGAGTACCATCTTCCCAAGGAAGTGCTATGAAGGTTGCTCACGAATATTGACATAAGTCCCAACATTCCTTTCCTTGATCACCAGAAGCATACCTGGTAAGTTCTAATAGAAGTCTTCGTACGTACCAAACCTTGCTTCCAATGCCTTCTGCTTCACTCTCCATGCCTTGGCATAGCTTATGGTGTACTGGAACCTCTGTTCTATTACAAGTATGATGGCACGTGGCTCTAAATACTGGTTTCCCACAATCTCCCCATACATTGTATTAGCAACAAAGCCTGGATATGTTTCTATGCGACTGCGTAGATTCCATCAGCACGCATGTGTGTGGGACGACTATAGAACACTTCTAAATGGTGTCCCACTTAGGTTGGTAATCATAGACACGCCATTGGCAACCCTCCATCGGGCTTTTAACATCATACACCCGCTAATCTAACTTCACAACCTTAAAGGGTCTACGTAGCGACACTGCACATGCTGTCACTGCTTCCTACACCTCACACTTATTCTTGTAAATTGCACTTTGTCGCACCTCATACTGATCGTACCCACATGCTACATCTTCACCCTCGTTGACCATCGGCCTATCGAATCGGCACTCATCCCACTCCGTAGGGAAAGACTCTTCATCATCTTCATTATTACTTAAAGCCTCGCAGTCCTGGCTCTCTGCATCCATCGATTGCACCAGCTATTCAATATGTTCTCCCTCGTCTGCCGCACCCATTGGTTCCTACATCTTTTGCATTGGAACTTCAACTTCCTCGCCTAGCACCTCCTTTTGACCCAAAATAGCATCATGTCTCACTAAGCATTCTCTAACTTGGCTGCTTTCCTCAACTTCCTCCGATTCATCACCAACAACCTCCTCCTGTGTCGCATGGATGCCATTGGCTTTCTAAAATGCTTGTGGTAATAACACTAGCGGCCACCCTTTCTCAATCGCCATTGTTACGTACGAACTCTACGACTTCGGCCTATTCAGTTCCACTAACTCTCAATACGTGCAATCTCATCTTCGACACCCTACTCCGTGCAGCTTCAAGTCATGCAATTCACGGTCCAATAAGAACATTTGGTACAACCATCTTGTAACTGTCCTCCATGAATGCTCCTCTGCACGTAACAGACTAGCCACGACACTTGAAAAATGACTTAGTTCCACCCCTTGTGCACATATATGCGGAACCCCTTCTCCATAGTGTATTTTAAACTGCACTCGTTCATCCATACCTATCAAGCATTTCATGAAATATTTAATATCGTTGTACCTATTGTACCACGATGGAATACTCTACACTACACGAATCTGATTAATCTGGTTGCCAAGTCGTGTATATAATAAAACTATTGCTACTCTACATAGCTAATTAATCTGGTCACTAAGTCATGTATGTAAAAAAAATATTGCTACTCTACACAGATAATTAATCTGGTCGCTAAATCGTGCATCTAAAAAAAGTATTGCTATTCTACACAGCTAACTACTTACATAGCTAATTAATCTAGTCACTAAATTGTGAATCTAAAAAAGTATTGCTATTCTACACAGTTAACTACTTACACAGCTAATTAATCTAATCGTTAAATCATGTATCTAAAAAAACTATTGCTATTCTACACACCTAATTATTTATAAACCTAATTAATCTAGTCGCTAAGTCATCTATATAAAAAACAAGTGATACTCTACATAACTAATTATTTACAATCTAATTAATTTACTCACTAAATTTTAATTCAAATAAACAAATAATTACCTACAAAAAATCGCGACTTTTTCTTCCTCATCCCCCCTTCTTCCTCTTCTTCCCCTCCTCCTCTCCCTCTTCTTTTTCTTCCCCTCTTCCTCCTCTCCTTCTTTTTCTCCCTCTTCTTTATCTGTCCGCTCGCTTGGTTTTTGGCTTAGGTGCGAAATGACGCTGGCTAGAGTGCCACGATGCCTTTTAGGCTTCTCTATCGCTATTTCAATTGGTACAGAGAGGTAACTGTTCGCATTTTACCCTCTGTCGTTATTTTAAATGGCGATAAAGAGTATGTCATTGTTTGAAACAGCGATAGAGGTGTATTTTTATTATTTTTTAAATCGTCATATTATTTCTGTAATTTTTTTATTAAAATAATATTATTTGCAAACAAATTCTGCAGGCGCCTGTGTCCAACAGATGAGCATCCGAGGGTTACGATGAAAAAAAAAACTTCAAAATCGTGTGACTGGTAGGTGGATCCAATCGATGATTAAACTAAACTTCAAAAGTTTATTACTAGGTGGGTATGATCTGATGGGCGTATCCGAATAATGGGATAATCATGTCTGTATTAGTACATGTACTGTAATGGGAATGAACAAGCTGCTGCTAGACGGAGAAGGACCAGTCATATGGTGATATATTGCAAATGGATGCTTATTTTGATCATGCATCCTGCAACCAATCACTCACCAAACTTCACGTGGACAGTCCGGTTTCAGATGATCCCAGTCAGGTTCATAAAAACTGGTTGGTTTTCATCGATTTTCATGAAAATTGATCGTATCAAATCAGTTCAAAATCCTAAATTGGTCGGTAAATCGGTCTAATTCAAAACATTTAAAAAAATTCAAAAAAAGATCTGAAAAATTTATGTGACGTAAACCGATTGAAAATCGGTGAAAATCACTCGATTTTTGACAACCCAAAAGATTCAACTCGCCGGTCGGTTTTTCGAGAAAACCAATCGGTTTCGACAAAACCGATCAATTTTATTTTTTTTAATCTTTTTGAATTGTTTTCAAACGCTCGGTTTCAAAACTCTTCAATTTTTTATGATTTCGCTCGATTTTCAAGGTAAACCGGTGCCATCAGAATCTTAATTTTCAATTTGAAAACTATTTGGTTAACCTGATCCCGGCCTGCCTTTGCTTGATTTATAACAATTGACCACGGCAGGGCCACCGTTCGACGTGCCTGAGCTGCTCTTTGTTTTTTTAAGCATGTTTTGTTTTTAATATTTTATGGCTTCCGAGGCATGATTTTGACTATTATTTTTTATAACGTTATATTATAATAATATACTAACAAATTTATAATATTATAAAAATATTTTTAATGATGAATCTAATTATATAGTTTTCATTTAAACAATCTACGTAGTTCTGAAAAGTTGGATGGTGTAACACCTGAAACTTCGATAGCTAAATAATGTATCCATTTCAAGCAATTCCAAATTAAACACTGCATCACCAATATGAGCAGGATCAAATGCATTCGAATACTAATACTAACTCTAGAAAGGTGCTTCTATGCTCTTCCTTTTAAAAGTTGTACAACTATTAAAACATGAATGAAGGGTAGATGGTGATTACTTACCCCTTCGCTTGCTTCAAGATTTGTGCAACTTGTACTACAAGGAAGAGCATAGAAGCACCTCTCCTAACTCTATTACGTGGGGAAGAATCGGCAGCTTACCAAGCGTCCACCTCATCTCCCATGGCATTTTGCAAAAAAGTCATCCTTTTTCTTTGAATTACGGATGGATCCTTGTAAATTACAAATAGATCCTTTGCGGTTTTTTGTGAGTATAAAAAAACATTTCCAAATTATGTTTATGTCCCTGGTTCGTTACTTTACGAAAAAAAACCCCCACTAAATACAAATCTCGAACGAGCCTTTTCTAATTTTTCATAATAGCGATTAGGTCCAAAAAAATAATAAATAGGTCCTCGGCCCTTACGTCCAGATCCTTTCTCCGTTTTTCTCAGAAAAAATATTTTCGTCAACAGAGATACGTGTGCAGCTCTATTTCTAGAAGAAAAAAAATTCAACTCAATCTCTAATCTGTAGACTTTTTTCCCAACTCGATCTCTAATATTTTTCGAAACATATATTATTACTCGATGATCGCATAGAGTGTTAAACTCGATAAAAGAAGATCGACATCTCTAATATTTTTCAGAACATGTATTATTACTCGGTTAACAATAGATATATGTGTACAGTTCTATTTCTAGACTTTTTTTCATTAGCTCGATCTTTAATCTCTAGACTTTTTTTCCCGACTTGATCTCTAATATTTTTCGAAATATGTATTATTACTCGGTGAACGCATAGATTGTTATACTCGACAAAAGAAGGTAGACATCTCTAATATTTTTCGGAATATGTATTATTACTCATCTAACGCATAGAGTTTTAAACTCGACAAAAGAAGGTTGACGGGTAATAATAAAGTGTTAACCAAATTCGTCAAAAGAAATATGTGTGCAGCTTTAACTCTCTATTTTTTTGTAACTTGATTTCTGATATTTACCGGAATAAGAAATATATGTATACAGTTGTATCTAGTTTTTTTGTGACTCGATCTGTAATACTTTTCAAAAATTGTATTAATCACCGGTGAATGTATAGAGTGTTAAGATCGCTCAAAAAAAAAAAATATTTAAATCCTCCTGCAGTCTTTTTTATTAAAAAAAAAATTTACACGGTGTGACGTGCGCCATAAATTCTGCCTAGTTTTATTAGATTGTCCACCAGCTCAAAGATTTCCATAATCGTTGGACCAATTCGATGCATGAAATGACATCAGGAAAGGGACTACACCTGATAAATGCAGAGTGGAGTAGGAAATGGCTACAGTGCGTGCACCTGTCGCTCGGTGGAAGGACTTTTCCTCGCGCAGTACGTCGCCGTCTGAATCTCGCCGCCTCCGCCCGAGTACCAGCCACCGCCTCGCCGTCACGCACACCACACGTGGTCGCTGCGCCTCCTCTCTCCTCTCCTCTGCCCACGCGCGCGATGAGACTGTCTGTGCCACGCGTGGGCGTGCCCAGGGCATGTACGCCACGCGGCCCCGCCCTGGCCGGCTTCGCCTGCTCCGTTGAGCTGCTCCGCGCGCCTTGGCATCTCCACCTAGCCAGTTTAAAGCCGTGCCCCGACTTTCCCCAGCCGCCTCGGCCACCCTCGCCTCACCCCAACTGCCGCGGCTGCGCCCCGCCTTCCCGATTTCGCTTCGCAAGCGACAAACTGCAAAAGGGGGCTCGGTGAAGCAATGTCTCAATTCATCGGGGTCATAGCAATCGAGCTTCCCTAGCCTGCTTCCAGACTCTCGGAGCTCAAGCCGCCGCCGGAGCACCTTCCTCTTCTCCGCCCCCGGTCACGTGACGCTGGGCCATTCCGCTTCGTCGCCGTTCCCTCCAGGTACCCCTGCAGCTTTCCCTCACCCTCTGATCATTTTCCCCTTCTTGCCCGGGTCTGACTGCTCTTCTTCCTCCTTGCCGGCGGCCTCCGCCGCCCGACTCCACCTCGCACCGCTGCGGGACCTCCTCACTGCTGCTCGGCCTCAACTGACCGCTCCCCCACGTTCCTCATTTCCCTTTCTCACTCACCTCGCGGCTGGCCGGCTTCCTCCACCGCCGCCGCGCCCGTCAGTCGGTTTGAATGGCTGAAGAATGCGCATTCCGGGCGAAATGCATTTTCCCTCACGAGAAAACGTATAAATAAGTCCGCTTTAGTGCCCCTTTCATGAAAAAAACACAGTAGATCAGATAAAATGTACGGAACCAACTTGACAATACTGTTTTAAACATTCCCTATCAATTCCTAAAGGATGAATAGATAACATATTAAGATGCAATCACAATTGTAAAGCGAAAAACCGAACCGTTATCACATGAGAATTAGAAACGCTTAAGCCTTTTCGGCCGCTCACAGAATATCTCGTCTAAATGCAAATTTTCGGATGAATGACTCAAAATCACTCTATAGTTTATGGACTACCTTAGTATGGAAAAATATTTAATTAATGTCTTTGCATCTGAATCCTACTAGCCTAATAACCCTAAGTATTATGGTCACAACAAATAGCGTAGTATATGACTAGATAGGCTCGGAGAAACTTTAGAAAAAGTGTTCATGTCGCTAAAATCATAGTAGAATCATGTAGGTGCAGCCACTAGCCCCATTCCGTAAACCCAACCTATTTAAGTCAACTTTTGTACAAATTATACTTAAGGCCAAGTACTATTCGTGCAAACACACCTACTAAAGTCTTAATTTTATTAATCCAAACAATCTTAGCTTCTTGAATTCGAATTTGTAAACACTAAAATACATAAATCTAGCTTCTTAAAGTTGAAAGAATGGTGGTAGTAAAAATGTAAATGAACCTCACTTAAGCCTGATACGAATAAAATTGATATGCAAGTGATAGTATGAAATTCCCAAAATCACTATATTCTTTTGATGAGTTCTAATTTGATACTTACATCTGATTTCTTTTTGCCATATTTGATTCGTGTTATTTGCTTTTGTCGCGATTCCTGTCGTTTAAACGCGTAGCTGATATGTTTCGGAGTCTGTCGATAACGATCCCTACTACATCCCCGAGAACAACCTCGAAGAAGAGCAAACAGGCAAGCATCCTCTTTTGATCATATTGATCCTATACTTTACGTTGTCTATTTTGTTTTGTCAAACTATTATGCATGTGTGTAACTTCCGTGAAGTTGCTATGTTGTAGGAAATGGTAGTTGTAATCTTAAATTGTGGGATTTCTTTAATCATATTGACATAAGACCCTTGTTGAAACCTAGGCTAGGATTAACCATTCTATGAAATAAAACATGGGTATAAACGAATGTGAAATGTTTATGCTTAGTCATGCTTTAGATAAGGGTGGAATGATAGACTTGAGCCTTATTAAAAAATTAAAAAGGTTAGATATGATAGTAAAGGATACTGATATATTGGTAAAAATAAAAATAAAAGTTATGATTTAGACACGGGTGAGTTATGGTATAATTGGATTGGATGTACAAGGGATTGACTGTACCATACAAGGGACGTACTTGTACAGTACAACAGATAGACTTGTGCCGCGCAAGGGATGTACTTGCGTGTAGATAGGAGAGATTCTCGCCTAAGTCAACCTAAGGACCAAACTTGACGCTATCAACTGAGCCAAATGGTTCAACCACATGTGCTAGTTATGGGATAGCCTTAACTTAATAAATTAGTTGGAGTTTAAACCTTGCATGTTGGTAGGCCAAAGTAGTATGGACGAACCGACGAACTAGTGTCATTATAGGTGCTCCCTTCACCGAGGCATAGGGACCAAAGCATTCCAATACAGCGGGTATGCCTTGCTATGGGGAGAACGAGGGCGATGGGATGCGGGACCATCGTGAGTACTAAAATGTACGGATAGTGACTTTTGCCATCATAGCACTGATGGACATACACCGGGCTAATGCAAGGTTGGGCTCTAGCTAGTCAAAAAGTTTTGTCATAGTCTAGTAAGATGGGTACATGTGTATCGCGTGGCATGGTTGACATGATTGCTAGAATATGTCGTGTGGGTAAAGTGTACACTCTCTGCAGAGATTTAAATCTAATTAATTAGCCATGCTCACGGTTGAAAGTGCATCTAGGCCCCCAAATTGGTTTTGGTTGATTAATGACAAACGATTAAAGAGACTAATGTCTTCAATGAGCTTATGAGCAGGTAAAAGGTTCAATGTGAGATCTTCTACATGCGAAGGATACACTCAAACGATTTTCAAGCGAGTAAAACGGCATTGTATTCTTGTTTTCTATGTTTTGTGTCGTAGGAATGCTGTACTATTAAGAGGGATGCATCGTAAATGATCTAGGGTAGTCTCTATGCTCAGATGAATGTTACTTTAATTCTTGTTGAGACCCTAAGTCACCGCGCATGCACCGGAATGTGTTTTTATCAAAGTTCAAGTCGGACATTCCGATATTACATCGGAAGTTCCGATGTGACCGGACATTCCGATGTGCATGCTTGCTTTAGTCCGATGCGTGGAAGATGTATCGGAAGTTCCGATACGTTGTTACAGCTTTCTAGGGTGCTCTCTGTAAATATCGGAAGTTCCGATATTTGACATCGGAAGTTCCGATGTGTTCAAACCTGAAAAAGGGAGCTCTCTGGAATTATCGGACATTCCGATATATTAGATCGGACATTCTGATGTTAAGTCGGAAGTTCCGATGTTTATATCAGACGATCGATATGGACTTAGAAGCATTTGTCAAGGTGCTTTTCGGGAACATCGGAAGTTACGATGTCGACATCGGAAGTTAGATGCACCTTTTCGGCGATTGAAGTGCGCTCGAGTTCTGATTGTTTGCACATATCGGACATTCTGATATTGACATCGGAAGTTCCGATATGCAGCTGAGTGGGTGTATAACGGCTAGTTTTTGCAAGAATCTATAAATACCCCACTCCTCTTTCATTTGAGGGTTACACACTCATGTTGGCAGAACTCTAGAGCACCTTGAGCACCTTCTAGCTTTCTATTGAGTCCTCCTCTTTGATCTTAGGGATCATCTAGAGAGTGAGGACAATAGTTGAGATCTAGAGTTTGAAGTGAAAAGCAAGTGTCATTCATCTCGAGCATTAGAGTGTTCCTCCAAGATCGATCAATCGTGCATTTGTTACTCTTGGAGGTTGAAGGACTCCTAGACGGTTAGGCATCGCTCACGAGCTCCCAAGGATTGTGGGACGCCGTGAGAAGTTTGTGAAAGTCGGCTCCGCCTCCGAAAGGAAAGGAACCAATAGTGGAACCAAGCCTCAAGTGTGACCGAGGTTTGGGAGGAAAGGGTTGAAAAAGACCCGGCTCTTTGGAGCCTCCTCAACGGAGACGTAGGATTCCCTCAAGAATCCGAACTCCGGGAACAAATCCGTGTCATTACATTTACTTTACTTAAGCTGGTTTCCTTATTGCTTTGATCTAACCTTCTCAAATTGTTTCTGAAGTTCATTACTTTCAGTTGTTAATTGTCCGTGTCAAAAGTCGATCGGACATTCCGAACTGGTATCGGAAGTTCCGATTTCATATCGGAAGTTCCGATCCAACACCGTGGTTCCGATACTCTTTCATTGCGATTTAATTTAGTTTAATTTTTAAATTGTCTATTCACCCCTCCTCTAGGCAACTTTCTCATCTTTTCAATTGGTATCGAGCTTGACCTTCTCGAAGGCTTAACCGCAAAGGGAACGTGATGGCCAACACCGGATTGAAGGTTGTCGTGTCGGGGGAAGAAGGTAGTCCAAAGGCCGGACATGGAACTCCCGCGAAGACCAAGGAAGGTGACACCTCAACGTCATCGCAGGGAGCTCAAATTCCTTTTAATTACGAAAAATTGAATACTTCTTCTTCGCATTCCTATATTACTGTGCCCTCCGGGCGTGCACCATTTTTCGATGGCACGTACTATTCCGCTTGGAGGCACAAAATGAAAATGCATTTGATGTCTCTCCATCCTAGTGTTTGGAAGATTGTGTGTACAGGTTTAGACATCTTGGGAAGACGACATGGAGCTTACACCGCAACAAGAACAAAACATCCACCGAAATGCACAAGCCGCGAGTGTTTTGCTTGGAGCGTTGAGTCCCGAAGAATTCAACAAGGTTGATGGTCTAGAAGAAGCCAAAGAGATATGGGACACTCTCCAAGTAGCTCACGAAGGAACATCAAGTGTGAGGGAATCAAGGATTGAGTTACTTGAAGGAAAGTTGGGGAGGTTTGTGATGAATGATGATGAAACTCCGCAACAAATGTATGATCGCTTGATGATCCTTGTGAACAAGATCCGAGGGCTTGGAAGCAAAAATATGACGGACCACGTCGTGGTGAAGAGGATGTTGAGAGCCTTTGCTCCAAGGAATTCGACTCTCGTAACTCTTATACGAGAGCGAAAAGATTTCAAAAGGCTCACTCCAAATGATGTGCTCGGTAGAATCCTTTCACACGAGCTCATGGAAGAGGAAGCAAAGGAAGTAAAAAATCTTGCCAAGCAAAGTTCGAGTTCAAGATCAAAGGAAATAGCCTTGAAGGCAAGTAGAAAGGAAGAATCAACCTCAAGTGATGAAGAGGAAGATGAAAGCGAAGACGAGGAAGATTTGGCATTGTTTGTAAGAAAATTCAAAAAATTCCTCAAGTATGATGGTTCAAGCAAATACAAGAAGAACTACAACGACAAATCAAGAGGAAGAAGAAACACTAAGAGGGCTTGCTATGAGTGCGGTGAAGTTGGACACTTCATCGCCGATTGTCCAAAGAAGAAGAACAACCCAAATGAGACCAAGAGGAATGAGCCGCATAAGAAGAACAAGACCTACAAGAAGAAGTACTCGGGGCGAGCTCACATTGGAGAAGAATGGGATTCAAACGACTGCGACTCCGACACCGATGATGAAGGAGTCGCCACCCTCGCCATTGAAGCCGCTCCACCAACCAAGTCACTATTCGGGGAATTGAGCGACAACGACTCCGACCACGACGCGCCTATTTGTCTTATGGCTAAAGGGCGCAAGGTAATGGCTAAAACAAAACCCCCTAGTAGTGATAGTGAATTAGATAGTGATGATAATGATGATGATGATGCTCTACTTTGTGACTTGAGCAAATCGGCTATTGCTAAGATTCATAAGCTATTGAAAAGAATAGATAGCCAAGAGGAGACTCTCGAGAAGCAAGAAGAGTTGCTAATTTGTGAAAAGAAGAAAACTCTTGCTCTCGAGAAGATCCTCACTAAAGAAAAGGAGACTATTGAATTGTTAACCAAAAAGCTTGATTTGGCTAATAATTCAATTGAAATGCTTAAGGGTTCAAATGAGTCACTTTAAGAGAATGTCATAAGTCTAGAAAACAATCTTCAAGCTCTTGAAGTGCAAATTGAATCTCTTAATTATATTAACTCTCCAATTGTTGATTCACCGTTAGCATCTATTCCTTCCACTAGCAATGGTTGCTCTCGTTGCTACAATGTTGATGTTAATGCTTGCACTACTAACTCCCAATTTGTGCAAGTATTAAAAAGCGAAAACGAGAGATTAAGTGCCTTGGTAAGATACGGTTGCATGAAGACTTATCAATCCAAGGATGCCCTATATAAGACCATAAATGGTCGAGGCAACAAAAACAAAGAAGGGCTAGGATATGATAAGTACGAGTGCAAAGGAAATGACCGTGTGGTGGTAAAAGGTAAGGAATGCATCAAGTTTGTCAAAGGAAATGACAAACAACCATTGACCACCACACATGTCATCAAGACCGGGCAAGAATCTAAGAAGCATATTCAACATCATACATCTCATTCTATTCACTTTGCTTCTTATATATTGAAGAGAAACCACCGTGGTAAAGTGGTTGCTCATTTTGTCGGTGCTCACCACTCTAATGATGCAAGCAAAAAGAAGGTGTGGGTACCGAAAGTATTGATCACTAACATGCAAGGACCCAAAAGGATTTGGGTACCTAAAAACAAAGTCTAATGTGATCTTGTAGGATTATACCTCCGGTGGATCAAGTTGGGTGCTTGATAGTGGTTGCACAAACCACATGACTAGAGAAAAGAAAATGTTTTCATCTTTTGATAAGAAAGAGTCACAATATGAAAATATTGTGTTTGGTGACAATGGTAAAGGTGAGGTAATGGGATTAGGTAAAATTGCTATTTCTAATGATCATTCCATTTCAAATGTTCTTCTAGTTAAATCTTTAAATTACAACTTGTTGTCCGTATCGCAATTGTGTGAAATGGGCTACAATTGTCTATTTACTAATGTGGATGTGACCGTCTTGAGAAGAGAAGATTCCTCAATTGCCTTTAAAGGATATTTGAAGGGTAAGCTCTATTTGGTTGATTTCAATGCAAATAGCGCTAAACTTCAAACATGCCTTATGACAAAGTCTAGCATGGGTTGGTTGTTGTAACACCTCAAAATTTTGCTTCTCTTAAATTCATGTGTGATTTGACACTTTGGTGAATTTTTGGAATTTTCTGGAATTTATTTGGAATTATTTGGAATTTATTTGAATTTATTCCATTTTGAAATAATTAAAGAATTTAATTTTGCAAATAAATTTTTGTTGGAAATATTTTATTTGAGTCCAAAATGATCCAAAATATTTTCCAGAATTTTTGGAATTTTTACGAGTCATTTGCTATTTTTAATGAATTAAATGAATTATCGGGAATTATTTTAAATATTAAATCGCTGGAAAATCCAACTCGGGTCAAATCTTGTTCATCCGACCGAAGTCGGACTCGAGTCCGACCGAGCCGATTGGCTCAACCAAACCAGCTCCCAACCACTAGCGATCCGGCCAGTTGGATCAAGATCCAACGGTGAGATCCGCCGACCGACCGAGGCCGTGTCGGACCGGACCCTGTCGCGCCGCGCGATCGTGGCCGTTGGTTGTGCCACGTGGACGGCCACGATTTCGTCGTCTTCCCGAGTCCATTTGGACTCCGCCCGCGCCGCGCCGTAGCAAATTAGGTTTCCGTTTTACGCACGACGCCGAGGCTATTTAATGCCCGGCATACCCCGAGGACCGCCGTGATCCCGCCCTCCCTTCTCTACTTCACCGAGGCTAAGTCGCCGCCCGTTTAGCCGTGCGAGCTCGCGCCGTAGTTGCGCGCTGCTCCGCCGCAGTCTTTGCCCGTTCATGCGCCGTCCGCCGTCCCCTGGCCGTTGACCTCAGATCCGGACTACGCGACGCGAGACGCACTGCGAAGGACCCTTCATCTCGCCGAGCAACCGGAACGCCGTTGGGCTCGTCGTCGTCTTCAACTCCGGCGGCCGTGCGCGCCGCGGCCATCGACCCTCGCGAGCTCGTACTGCCGTCCGGATCGGATCGGACGGTTGAGGTGAGTTCACGTGTTCCAAACCCGATTAGATTCGGGGCCGTTGGATCAAGATCCAACGGTTCACAATCGCCACGTCTTGTAGCGGTGCGATTATAGGATTAGATCTGGACCGTCCGATCTAGATCGCCCGGCCCACGAGCATCGAGTCGTTTCACCGGGTTAAACCCTGGATCCAAGCCGCGCCGTTGATTTTCAAACCAACGGACGCGAGTGCGCCCCGTGTCGGGCCGTTGGACCGACGCGGTCGGCCGCCCACGCGTGTGCGTGTAGGACGCCGACACGCGGGCCCAGCGTGTCGAGGGCCCGCATGTCGATGGCTAACCCAGCCTAAGCGCCGACGTCGGCCGATGACGCTACCCGAGCGGGCCCACATGTCGATCCACGTGAGCCGTGGACCGAGTCCACCGTGGACTGAGCCGGCGTGGACCAAGCCCACGGACGGCCGACGCCAGCCAATCAGGAGCTGCCACGTGTCCATGCCGACGCAATAATTAATTTCAGAAAAGAAAATGATTTGTTAATTCGAATAATGATTTCAAATTTAGATTCAAACTTCAAACGCTTATAACTTTTGCGTTTCAACTCCGATTTGAGCGATTCAAATTTCTAAATTTGTATAAAATTAAGATCTACCTAAATATAAATTTTATTTAATTTTTGGACTAAAGTTTTTCTCTGTAAAATTATTTAATTGATTATTTAAACTTTAAATAATCATAACTTTTATGCTTTAACTCCAAATTTGATTTATTCCAGTTTCTAAAAATCCAGAAAATTATGTTCTCTCTGTTTATGGATTTTATTTGGAGTTTTGGGATCTTTTGCCTAGTGTTTATTTGTGTATTTGCTATTTGCACGCTTTACGAGTAGACGTTGAAGTCTGGGAAGGATTCGAAGGAGAAGTGTTGACTCCGGATCCAACTCAAGACCAAGAACAAGTACTTTTTGAAGGCAAGTTGTGCTTTGACCATGTTGATCCTATTTCGAAATCTATTTTGATTTAAACTATTGCATGCTAGTTCAATTAGAAAGATACTTTGTTTAAACATGGGGTTAGATAAATACCAATTTGCTATATGACACCTTGATTACTTAAGTATGTGCCATGACCCTTTGTCACCCTAGTTGTGGTTTACTAGTTGGACATTATTAAATTGCCAACATGGGTTTAGATCGTTGTAGTATGTCGCTTAGACACGCCACGTGCTCATAACATGATTTTGGATAATCAAATGCTAATATGGACTTAATGATATATTGAACCTGTTTTGGAAAGTATCATGTGAAGTTGATGGCACGTGGTGCATGGTAATCAACTGGGGTTTGATAAACTTGATTTTATTTGGGGCATGTGGCAAGAGTAATCAGGTGGGCGGTGGCAATCGGGGATGATGATTTGGTTTTTCGGGTAGTCTTGCCCTGGTCACTCTAAGGACTTAACCTTGCAAGCCTTTGAACTGGGTCATACTTGCAACCACATGGTCGGAATGGGACGGCCCTAGTTGACTAAGTCGCTAAGGACTCACTTGTGGAGCCTCAGGGTGTCGATTACACCTTTTGTGTGATTGTGCGGGAGCGTATCGTGGCTGTGGCCGATACCCATCTAACGGTGTGTTGGTCCCATACTTCGCCTTGGCTAAGGGAAGGGATGGTGTAGAGCACGAACCGGAGAGGACCACCTGTGTTGTTTGAGGCTTCCAAAGGCTTTGTTATGATCGCTCATTCGCATACTCTTGTATGGCGATTCACTACCGACGTGGTGAGTGGATTGTATCTTGTGGGTAAAGTGCATAACCTCTGCAGAGTGTAGAATCTATTTAAATAGCCGAGTCCACGATCTTGGACATTGCTCGGGAATTACAGATCAAGGGTTAGATTTTACGAAAATAACTTGGATTTGAAAAGTTGGGTTGGTTTAATAATGAAGATGATGGAAATGTGGTTTAGGATGGGGAAAAATGTTTATTACATTTCTGAAAAGTTATTTATGCTTTACTTATTTCTACCGCTTTCGAATCTACTTATATTACTTGTCAAAAGTCAAGCATTTCTGCAAATATACCTTGAGCTATTCCTTTGTACCAAGCCATGCATATAGTATATTAGCTTGCATTACATTGCATGACTTCTCGAGTACCAAGTACTCACCCTTGCCCCAACACAATATCAGTTGAAGAGGAGAGTACGCCCGGCTTTGGGGAGGAACTCCAAGAGGACCCGTCTACTTAGGGATGCGAGCCGGTCGGTTACTGTGGTATCTTGGATGGCGCCACGAAGTTTATTTGAATTTCATTTCTTGTTATTTCTCTTTTAATAAGTTTCGCCTTGCAAGGCATATATTTGTAACTTGGCCATAAGGTCAAGTAACCAGTTTGGTTATTTAATAAAGTACTTTGATAATATCGATTGGTATGATTGTGATATTTACCGATGTTAAGACTGTGTGCACTAGCGCGTTCCTGGACTAGTGCTGAATACACAGAGGGTCCGGATTTGCAAATTCGGGGTCCCGACAGTTGTGGCATCGCTGGCTAGCCCCATGTTGGCATGAGAAATCTCGACAAACTTCTCAAAGGGGATCACATCATCGGACTAACCAATGTTGAGTTTGAGAAAAATAGAATTTGTAGCGCGTGTCAAGCCGGAAAGCAAGTTGGAGCGCGACATCCCGCGAAGAACATCATGACGACGACAAAACCATTGGAGCTTCTACACATGGACCTCTTCGGACCCGTTGCTTATATAAGCATCGGAGGTAACAAATATGGTTTAGTCATCGTTGATGATTTTTCACGCTTCACGTGGGTATTCTTTTTGCAAGAGAAAAGTGAAACACAAGGGATAATCAAGAAGTTTGCGAGAAGAGTCCAAAATGAATTCGAGTTGAAGATCAAGAAGATTCGAAGCGATAATGGAAGTGAATTCAAGAATACTCAAGTCGAAGAATTCTTTGATGAAGAAGGGATCAAGCACGAGTTCTCCGCTCCATACTCCCCTCAACAAAATGGAGTGGTAGAAAGAAAGAATCGGACATTGATCGAGATGTCAAGAACAATGCTTGATGAGTACAAGATCTCCGATCATTTTTGTGCGGAAGCCGTCAACACCGCTTGTCATGCCATCGACCGATTATATCTCCACAAGATATTGAAGAAAACGGCATACGAACTCCTCACCGGTAACAAACCAAACATTTCATATTTTAGAGTTTTTGGTAGTAAATGCTTTATCCTAAACAAGAAGCCTAAGAACTCCAAATTTGCTCCAAAGATCGATGAAGGTTTCTTGCTCGGATATGGATCAAATGCTTACGCCTATCGTGTTTTCAACAAAACCTCGGGTTGTGTTGAAATAGCGAGAGACGTGACATTTGATGAATCTAACGGCTCTCAAGTAGAGCAAGTTGATTTGAATGTGTTAGAAAATGAGGAAGAGCCAAGCATTGCAATCAAGAAGATGGCAATAGGTGAAGTGAGGTCGCAAGAAAAGGTGCATCAAGACAATTCATCTACTCAAGTAGAGCCTCCTACTTCAAGCCAAAGTCAAGACATTTCTCAAGGGAGTACAAGCAAACTCGTGGAGGATGCTCAAATTGAAGACCTTGAACCAATCCAACATACCTCTCAAATGCCACATCCGAGGGTGCATCAAAGTATCCAAAGAGATCACCCCGTCGATAACATTCTCGGTGACATCCAAAAGGGGGTAACTACACGCTCAAGAGTATCTAATTTTTGCGAATTTTACTCTTTCGTGTCTACTTTGGAACCTTTGAAGGTAGAAGATGCATTGAAGGATCCGGATTGGGTGATGGCAATGCATGAAGAGCTCAACAACTTCGTTAGAAACAAAGTGTGGTCACTAGTGGAAAGACCTAATCAAAACGTGATAGAAACCAAATGGGTCTTCCGCAACAAACAAGACGAAAACGGAGTTGTTACGAGAAATAAAGCTCGGTTGGTAGCTCAAGGATACACTCAAATTGAAGTTTTGGATTTTCGTGAGACTTATGCTCCCGTTGCTAGATTAGAATCAATTCGTATATTGGTTGCATTTGCTACTCACCATGATTTTAAGCTTTATCAAATGGACGTCAAGAGTGCTTTCCTAAATGGTCCAATCGCCGAATTAGTCTATGTTGAGCAACCGCCGGGAATGGAGGACCATAAGAACCCTACTCATGTCTACAAACTCCATAAGGCGCTATATGGGCTTAAACAAGCACCTAGAGCATGGTATGAATGCCTTAAGGATTTTCTTATTAAAAAGGGTTTCGAAATTGGTAAAGTCGATCCTACTCTCTTCACAAAATATGTTGATAATGATTTATTTGTGTGCCAAATATATGTCGATGACATTATATTTGGCTCCACTAATAAAAGCTTCTGTGAAGAGTTTAGTAGGTTGATGACGAAGAGATTTGAGATGTCAATGATGGGTGAATTGAAATTCTTTCTCGGATTTCAAATCAAACAACTCAAGGAAGGGACGTTCTTATGTCAAACAAAGTACATCAAGGATATGCTTAAGAAGTTTGATATGGAGAACGCCAAGTCAATTCATACACCAATGACAACCAACGGACATCTAGGTCTAAATGAAGAAGGTAAATGTAACACCTCAAATTTTTGCTTTTCATGAAATTAAATATTATTTTGCACATTTGTGAATTTTTGGAATTTTCTGGAATTTATTTGGATTTATTTGGATTTAATTTGAATTTATTCCATATTGAAATAATTAAAGAAATTAAATTTTCAAATAAAGTTTTGTTGGAAATATTTTATTTGAGTCCCAAATGCCCTAAAATATTTTCCAGAATTTTTCTGAAATTTTTCTGAGTATTTTACTATTTTTCTTGAATTAAATGAATTACTGGAAATTATTTTAAATATTAAATCGCTGGAAAATCGAGTCGGGTCAAGTATCTTGTTCATCCGATCGAAGTCGAACCAGTCGGACTCAAGTCAGGCAGAGCCACGTGACTCGACCAGAACCCACTCGGCCGAAAGCCTTAACCGTGGATCGTTGGATTCAGATCCAACGGCCACGATTGAGCCACGTCACCCGAGCCCAAGCCCGACCGAGCCAGCCAGCTCGCCCGAGCCAGACCCGAGCCCAAACCCCCGCACCGTTGGATCTTGATCCAACGGCTGTGATTGAGCCACGTCACCCAATCCGAATGGGATTCGGACTCCGCCGCCGCAGCCGTGTCGACCTCGGTCTCCGCACGATACACGGAAGCCGAGGCCCCTATTTAATGCGCCGCCGCCGCCATCGTGAAGCCCGTTTCCTTGCGCACCCGTAGCCCTAACTCACCTCGCCTGAGCCGCCGTGGTTGCGCCGCTAGAGCTCGCCGGAGTAAGGAGAAGGAGCCGCCGCGGTTTTCGTCGAATCCCGTCGCCGTCCGTCGTCCTCCGTCGCCGTTGACCCCAGATCCGGCACCGGGAGGTCAAGACGCGTCCGGGAGTCCAACTCACCTCGCCGGAGCGCGCCCGAAACGCCGTCGGCTAGGTCGTCGTCCCCTGCGCCGGTGACCCAGCGCCGCCGCTCGCCATCGCCGGACTTCGAGCTCGCGGCCGTCGGATCTTCATCAAGCGGTTGGTGCGCCACGTCACCGTCGGTGAGATCCGTTCCAAAATCCCGAGATCAATCTCGGCCAGTTGGATCTAGATCCAACGGTCCAGATCAAACGCGTTAACCCAAACGCGTGAGTCCAGATCTCATCTGGGCCGTTGATTTTCAAATCAACGGCCGAGATTGCGCCACGTGACGGGGAGCTTGACCGCCGCGGTCAGTGCACCCGTGCGTGTGATGCTGACACGCCGGGCCCACGCGTCAGCGACGCGGCGAAACCGCACCATGACGTCAGCACGGGCCCACCCGTCAGCGGCCACCCCAACCGTGCAGTGGCATCACCCATGACGTCACAGTGGGTCCCACTCGCCGATTGTGAGCCCGCAGACGTCGAATGACGTCACCCGAGGGGGCCACCTGTCAGTCGCACACGTAAGCCGTGGACCGAGTCCACGGTGGACTGCCAAGCCATGGGCCGAGCCCATGAGGTACCGACGCCACCGCCCAATCAGAGGCTGCCACGTGTCACCCATGACGCAATAATTAATTTCCGAAAAAGAAAATGATTTATTAATTCGAAATAATGATTTCAGATTTTGTTTCAAACTTCAAACGCTTATAACTTTTGCGTTTCAACTCCGATTTGAGTGATTCAAATTTCTAAATTTGTATAAAATTGAGATCTACCTAATGATGAATTTTATTTAATTTTTGGACTAAAGTTTTTCTCTCAAATATTATTTAATTGATTATTTAAACTTTAAATAATCATAACTTTTGTGTTTTAACTCCGATTTGAGCGATTCCAGTTCCTAAAAATTCATAAAATTATGTTCTCTCTGTTTATGGATTTTATTTGGATGTTTGGACACTTTTTGCCTATTGTTTATTCGTGTATTGCTATTTGCACGCTTTACGAGTAGACGTTGAAGTGCCGGAAGGATTCGAAGGAGAAGTGTTGACCCAGGAGCCAGCTCAGGACCAAGAACAAGTACTTTTTGAAGGCAAGTTGTGCTTTGACCATATTGATCCCATTTTGAAACCTATTTTGATTTAATGTATTGCATGCTAGTTCAAATAGAAAATGCTTTACTTAATTATGAGAATTTAGATAAATGCCAAATTGTTGTATGACACCTTGACTACTTAAATATGTGCCATGACCCCCTTGTCACCCTAGTTGTGGATTACTAGTTGGACATTACTAAATTGCCAACATGGGTTTGTAGATCGTTGTAGTATATGGCTTAGACCTGCTACGTGCTCATGACATGATTTTGGCCAATCAAACGTTAATATTGACTTAATGATATATTGAACCTGTTTTGGAAAGGTATCATGTGATGTTGATGGCACGTGGTGCATGGTAATCAACTGGGGTTTGATAAATAGTTTTCGACCGGGGCATGTGGCAAGAATGATCAGGTGGGCCAGTCGTGGCATTGGGAATGTTGGTTTGGTTCTTCGGGTAGTCTTGCCCTGGTCACCCTAAGGACTTAACCTTGCAAGCCTTTGAACTGAGTCAAGCGTGCAACCACATGTCTGTAATGGGACGGACCTAGTTGACTAAGTTGCTAATAACGCACTGTGGGACCTCGGGATGTCAACTACACCCTTTGTGTAAGTTGAGCGGGGAGCGTCTGGGTGAGGCCAGGTACCCATCTAACGGTTGGTTGGCCTAAACTTCGCCTTAGCTAAGGGAAGGGTTAGTGTGCAACAACCGGGGAGGACCACTTGTATTGTTAGACGTTTCCGAAAGACTTTGTTACGGGAACTCGTCTTTGTGGTGTTTAACTGTATCTTGTGGGTAAAGTGCATAACCTCTGCAGAGTGTAAAATCTATTCGAATAGCCGTGTCCGCGGTATTGGACATCGCTCTGGAATTACAGTTAAGGGTTAGATTTTCTCAAAAATAACTTGGACTTGAAAGGTCGGGTTTGGTTAAGCAATGGTGATGATGGAAATATGGATTAGGAATGGGAAAGATGTTGATTAAACTCTTGGAAAAATTATTGATGTTATACTAGTTTCTACTGCTTTCGAATCTACTTATGCTAATTGTCAAATGCTGTTTACTGCAAATATACCTTGAGCTATTCCTTTGTATCAAGCCATGCATATAGTATATTAGCTTGCATTCTGTGCATGACTTGCTAAGTACCAAGTACTCACCCTTGCCGCAATACAACACCAGTTGAGGAGGAGACCAAACCAGCTTTGGAGGAGGAGCTCCAAGAGGAACCGTCTACTTAGGGAGCGAGCCCAGTCAGTTGCCTGTGGTATACTGGATGGCGCCACGATGTTATCTTATTTTCCGCTGCTATTATTTCTCTCTTAATAAGTTTCGCCCTGCGTGGCGTATATTTGTAACTTGACCATAAGGTCGAGCAACCAGTTTGACTATTTAATTAAAGTACTGTATTAGTATCGAGTGGTATGATTGTGATATTTACCGATGTTAAGACTGTGTGCACTAGCGCGTTCCTGGACTAGTGCTGAATACACAGAGGGTCCGGATTTGCAAATTCGGGTCCCGACAGTAACCCTGTGGATCAAAAGGTATATCGATCCATGATAGGTTCATTGCTTTACCTTTGTGCATCTAGGCCCGATATTATGCTTAGTGTGTGTATGTGTGCAAGATTTCAAGCCGCTCCGAGAGAGTGCCACCTAGTAGCCGTGAAAAGAATTATTAGATATTTAGTTCACACACCTAGTTTAGGGCTTATGTATCCTAAAGGATCAAAATTCGATTTAATTGGTTATTCGGATGCTGATTATGCGGGTTGCAAAGTGGATAGAAAAAACACTTCGGGGACTTGCCAATTTCTAGGTAGATCACTAGTGTCTTGGTCCTTAAAGAAACAAAATTCAGTGGCTCTATCCACCGCGGAGGCCGAATACATTGCCGCAGGAAGTTGTTGTGCACAATTGTTATGGATGAGGCAAACCTTGAAGGATTTTGGATTTAATATGGAAAAGGTACCACTCTTATGTGACAATGAGAGTGCGATTAAAATAGCCAACAATCCCGTTCAACACTCCCGGACCAAGCACATAGACATCCGACAGTCTTGTATTCTGGCGTTGTCCCTGATTAACTTGATTAGCAGTGGCCTGGGCAGTGACGTGTTGCATCTGTTGCATCATAGCATGCATCAACTGAGTCTGAGCAGCGAGGAAAGCTCCGAAATTCTGCATGTCCTTGGCGGTCCGGTGCTCCATCATTGGGGTTTTCTATTGGGCGAGAACCACTTCCATGGTTTCCGCGGGTGTTCACCATCTGTCGATTTGCTCTAGGCTTTAGAGATGAGAGGGAAACAAAAATAGAAAAGTAGTATGGAACTTATGCGGGGCGAAAGGTGTAACTTTAAGGTCCAACTTTATTATCTTAATCAATAGTAACTTGGTATGGTTGCTTACAATGCCTAGGGGCCTTGCAACACATACTGCACACTCAGCGAGCAATGAAATTCCAAATCGATCTAACACTGGAGTCTAACGCCTAAAGGGTGACTCTTTATTCTATGACGCGACTCGGCGAAGGAGTCTCACTATAGAACCTTCGCTCACTCATCGAGAAAACCTCCACGGCCTGGGTACGGATGCTGCGGCATAGGTGCGAAAGCGATTGCCATGTCCAAAGAAGCGTGTCATCTGTGGTAGTCGAAGATGCGATGTCCTCCTCAAGCTCTGGCTCCTCGGTGCAGCTCGTGCGGCTCAAGCATTGGCTCAGTTACGGTCCATACAAAGCCATCTCCAACTCGTCAATCCTTCGCAAAAGGTGTGACACATACTCTTGAGCTTCCCGCCATCTGTTCTTCTCTGTCGTGATCTCCTTGCGGGCCTTCAGCAGCTCCTTGCTCGTATCATCAGTACATCCTCTGGCGACAACAAGTCGTGCCAAGCGTGTGACCATGGCATTCTCATCTGAATCGCCTTCGGTCGAGAAGGTTATCGGCTTGCGGATGATAACGGAACACCGTGCTCTCCAATTCTCCGCGTAGATGCGGGTAATGTGCCGCATTGCTCGTCGTGACACTTCTTGGATACCCATCTGCATTGTAGACCTTACGGCGGTCACGGTGGATCGAGCGATTGCACTGGCCCTTCTTCCTAGCGGTACCTCAATCTTCACGCCACAAGCTTTGATCAATCACGCTTGTCCGATCACTTCCACTCGGTATTGGGGCTTCTCAAAATCTCCGAGAGTGCAGAGCATACGCCAAAGTTCATGGCGTGACCAACCTCGAGATCAACGTAGTTGAACTCTCCCTCCATCTGTCACAAGATGCTCACGTAAGAACTTCGAAATTTTTGAATCGTGACCAGGTAAGGAACAAATTCAGCAAGAGACAAGAAAAGAGAGAAGGGGTAAGTCGAGATATCATTTCTTATCTTGACGAACTTTTAACTTTTAGAAAATAGATTTTAACCTCTCCACGACCATTCTAGCTAGGGTTGAGCCTCACGGTCTATGGCTCACGATACCACCTCTGTCGGGACCCGAATTTGCAAATCAGGACCCTCTGTGTATTCGCACTAGTCCAGAACGCAGCTAGTGCACACAGTCTTAACATCGGTAAATATCACAATCATACCACTCGATACTAATATAGTACTTTATTTAAATAATCAAGCTGGTTACCCGACCTTAAGGTCAAGTTACAAATGTATGCCTTCGCAGGCGTAACTTATTAAAAGAGAAATAATAGCGGAAAATAAGATAACTCGTGGCGCCATCCAAGATACCACAGTAATCGACCGGGCTCGCTCCTAAGTAGAGCGGTTCCTCATGGAGCTCCTCCTCCAAGTGGTGTAGTCTCCTCTTCAACTGGTGTTGTATTGTGGCAAGGGTGAGTACTTGGTACTCGGCAAGTCATGCCTGAGAATGCAAGCTAATATACTATATGCATGGCTTGGTACAAAGGAATAGCTCAAGGTATATTTGCAGTAAACAGCATTTGACAAGTATCATAAGTAGATTCGAAAGCAGTAGAAACAAGTAAAGCATAAATAACTGTTCAAGAAGTTTAGTAAACATCTCTCCCATCCTAGTCCACATTTTCATCAACCCAACCTTTCAAATCCAAGTTATTTTCAGAAAGTCTAACCCTTGACTGTAATCCCCGAGCATTGTCCAGTACCGTGGACTCGGCTATCCGAATAGATTCTACACTCTGCAGAGGTTATGCACTTTTCCCACAAGATACAAGAACACCACAAAGGCGAAGTTCCTCAGAATAAAGTCTTTGGAAACCTCAAACAACACAGGTGGTCCTCTCCGGTTCGTGCTCTACACCATCCCTTCCCTTAGCTAAGGCGAAGTATGGGACCAACACACCGTTAGATGGGTATCTGGCCTCTGCCACGATACGCTCCCCCGTACAATCACACAAACGGTGTAATTGACACCCTGAGGCTCCACAAGTGAGTCCTTAGTAACTTAGTCAACTAGGACCGTCCCATTAGGCCATGTGGTTGCAAGTATGACTCGAGATCAAAGGCTTGCAAGGTTAAGTCCTTAGAGTGACCAGGGCAAGACTACCCAAGAACCAAATCAACATCCCCAATGCCACACTGCCCACCTGATTATTCTTGCCACATGCCCTAGTCGAAAGCGTTTATCAAATTCCCGAGTTGATTACCATGCACCACGTGCCATCAACATCACATGATACCTTTCCAAAACAAGTTCAATATATCATTAAGTCAATATTATCATTTGATTATCCAAAATCATGTCATGAGCACGTAGCGAGTCTAAGCAAAGGTACTACAACGGTCTAAAACCCATGTTGGCAATTTGATTATGTCCAACTAGTAAACCACAACTAGGGTGACAAGGGTCATGGCACATATTTAAGTAATCAAGGTGTCATCTGACAAATTGGTATTTATCTAATCTCCCATATTTAAATAAAGTATTTTCTAATTGAACTAGCATGCAATAATTTGAACCAAAATAGATTTCAAAATGGGATCAACATGGTCAAAGCATAACTTGCCTTCAAAGAGTACTTGTTCTTGGTCTTGAGTTGGATCTGAGTCAATACTTCTCCTTCGAATCCTTCCCAGGCACTTCAACGTCTACTCGTAAAGCGTGCAAATAGCAATACACAAATAAACAATAGGCAAAACATCCCAAAACTCCAAATAAAATCCATAAACAGAGAGAACATAATTTTCTGGATTTTTAGGAACTGGAATCGTTCAAATCGGAGTTAAGATGCAAAAGTTATGATTTATTAAAGTTTAAATATCCAATTAAATAATATTACAGAGAAAAACTTTAGTCCAAAAATTAATTAAAATTCATATTTGAGTAGATCTGAATTTTATACAAATTTAGAAATTTGAATCACTCAAATCGGAGTTGAAACGCATAAAAGTTATAAGCGTTTGAAATTTGAAACAAAATCAAATCATTATTCGAATTAATAAATCATTTTCTTTTCGGAAATTAATTATTGCGTCGGCTGGACACGTGGCAGCCTCGATTGGCCTTGGCGTCGGCCGGTCCATGGGCGTGGTCCACGCTCGGCTCGGGTCCACTGTGGACTCGGTCCCACGACTTCACGTGTCGGCCCGACATGTGGGTCGCTCGGGTAGCGTCATCGGCGACGTCGGCGGGCTCGACCCATGGCGCCGACAGTGGGACCCACCGATGGCGTCATGGGTGACGTCGGCGCTTAGGCTGGGTCGGCCCGTGACATGCGGGCCCCTCGACACGCGGGCCGCGTGTCGGCGTCTACCTGCCAGCGCGTGGGCGGCTGGCCGCGTCGGTCCAACTTCCCGACACGTGGCGCAATCTCGGCCGTTGATTTGAAATTCAGCGGCGCGATTAGATCCAGGGTTAACACGCGTTGAATCTACTCGATGATCGTGGGCCGTTCGATTTAGATCGGACGGTCGAGATCCAATCTATAATAAACACTACTACGGCACGTGGCGATTGTGAACCGTTGGATCTTGATCCAACGGTCCAAATCTAATCGGGTTTGGAACACGTGAACTCACCTCAACCGCACGATCAAGATCGGACGGCGCCTGAGCTTCGCGAAGCGATGGCGGCGGCGGAGCTGCAGCCACCGGAGGCGGAGGCGGCAGCGAGCCCGACGGCGCTCGGGTCGTTCGGCCGAAGTGGTTGGTCTCAAGTGCGTCTCGAAGCGGGGACTCCGGATCTGGGCTCCTTCTCGGCGGAAGACGACGGACGGCGGCGAGACGGGGCAAAAACCGCGGCGGAGTGGCGCTCAACTTCGGCGAGCTCGCACGGGCTAACGGCGACGGCTCAGGCGAGATGGCTCGGGGAAACGGGTGCGCAAGGGTGAGGGCAACCTCGGGGCGTGACCAGGGCTTTAAATAGCCTCGGCGTTCGTGCCCGAGACGGAAACCTAATTCTACACGGCGGCGGGCGCGGCGGAGGAGTCCGGCTCGGACTCGGCGGGGACGATGACGCTCAGCCGTCCACGTGGCACGATCAACGGCCACGATCGCGTGGACGCGATCGGATCCGGGCCGGATTCGACCGAAGCGGTACGGGATGATCCTGACCGTTGGATCTTGATCCAACGGTTGGGATCGATTAGGTTTTGGAGTTGGTTTGGTCGAGTCATGTGGCTCGGGTCGGACTCGAGTCCGACTCGGGTTCCGGCTCGATCGGATGAAACGATTACTCGACCAGTGGAATTTCCATGATTTAATATTAAAAATAATCTCCGATAATTCATTTAATTCATTAAAAATAGCAAAAGACTCGAGAAAAATTCGAGAAAATTCGGAAAATATTTTAGGTACTTGGGACTCAAATAAAATATTTCCAACAAAATTTTATTTGCAAAATTAAATTCTTTAATTATTTCAAAATGGAATAAATTCAAATAAATTCCAAATAAATCCAAATAAATTCCAGAAAATTCCAAAAATTCACCAAAGTGCCAAATCACACATGAATTCAATAAAAGCATAATTTTGGGGTGTTACATGATCCTCCTGCTCAAACTGTGAACGTACCTCGAGGAGCGCCATTGCCTTCTAGGAAGGGCAAAGCTGTGGTAGGGGCTTCTCAATCTCAGCCCGATTCAGGCAGGAAGCATGCCAAAGCTCGAGCGGCAGAGAGAATCCTCGTCTCAAGAGGAAACCTATGAGCTACAAAGGAAAGCCGCCAAAGTGCGCGAAGCTTGAGCGAGAATCGGGGCAAATGCACAGTTCTCGACAGAGACTATCGCTTCGACCTTCTTCCAAAGAAGACTTCTATGAGTCATCATTTTGCCTAGGAAGAATCGATTATTACGATGCGGTGGGTCATTTGGGATTACATGGCTGCAGCTGATGATGCTATTTTTTACTGAAGTCATTGCAGCTTGTGAGAGAACTGGAACAAAGAGGATCATGAGCTTTCAGCATGATTGGAATGTGGAGATCATTGCTCAGTTCTACTCCACCGTGTACATCTCCAGGGACAGAGTCTCCACCTTGCATTGGATGACCGAAGGAGCATGGTATGAGATCTCGTAGGTTAATTTTGCTCGCTGTCTTGGATTCACCGAAGCTGATTGCCGTGACAAGGATCAGATTCACAATGAAGCGTCTCTCGGTGCCTCCAACTTGAACTTTCTCTATGATGAAGATGCAGACTTTGAGGAGGGTAGCACAAAAGGCATGAAGCCTTTCTTTGCCTGTCTCAACAGGCTTTTCAGGAAGATGCTGGCTCCCAAAGAAGGTGATGCCTCTCATGTTCTGTCCTATACAAGAAATCTGCTGAGTAGGATGAGAGATGGACAACGTCTTTTTGATGTGTTTGATTTCATTTGGAATGAGATCCGCTTGACTGCTCAGGAGCCAAAGAGAAGCTGTGGTTATGCTCCTTTCATCATGCATATGATTGAGCACATAAATCATCAGCACTTTGAGTATGATGCAAGACATTCTAGAGTGCAGATCAGGGCAGTTAAGGCCCCAGCTCAGCCTGCGAGACGTGCTTCGACCAGAGCTGCTTCCTCCTCCACCACCGCTCCCTCCACTGCAGCCTCCAGTGGATCATCCTCTCCAATTCTCCGTGCTTTGAAGTCTATCTTTGTCCTGTGCAAGGGCAATGCAGCAGCGCACAAGAAGAACACCAAGAGACTGAAAGATATTCAGAGGCATCTAAATCTGGAGTGTTCAGAGGATGAGGACAGCGAAGAAGAAGTTGAGGATCCTTTTGCTCCAGCGCCAGAAGTTTCAGATGAGTCCGAGGACGATGAGGAGTCTGGCTCTGATGCTGCTTCCAAGGAGTCGGACTAGTCCTCCCTCTCTCTCTCTCTCTCTTCTTTTTCCTTTCTGGTGCTTGATGCCAAAGGGGGAGAGGAGAAAGCTTACTTCATCCTTCGTTTAGCGTTGTTTCCAAACTTTGCTTATTATGTGAACTTGGGACTTGTTGCTACTTACTGCTTTACTTATGCAATGTTGGATGATTGTTACTATGGATGTTTTAATATTAATGGTTATTCAAATATTAGCCTCCATATTGTTTGTTTCATTAATATGCTCAGTTTTAGGGGGAGCTCCTGCAAAATTCCTTTCAAAATTGTGCATTCGCGATCTTTTCCTATTCAATGCACATCTTCCGGGGGAGCTAAACCTAGACTAATCTTTCATTATATCCTTTTAATTGTAAGCTTTAATCGAGTTGTCATCAATCACCAAAAAGGGGGAGATTGAAAGTGCATCTAGGCCCTCAAATTGGTTTTGGTTGATTAATGACAAACGATTAAAGAGACTAATGTCTTCAATGAGCTTATGGGTAGGTAAAAGGTTCAATGTGAGATCTTCTACATGCGAAGGATACCCTCAAACGATTTTCAAGCTAGTAAAACGGCATTGTATTCTTGTTTTCTATGTTTTGTGTCGTAGGAATGCCGTACTATTAAGAGGGATGCATCGTAAATGATCTAGGATAGTCTCTATGCTCAGATGAATGTTACTTTAATTCTTGTTGAGACCCTAAGTCACCGCGCATGCACCAGAATGTGTTTTTATCAAAGTTCAAGTCGGACATTCCGATATTACATCGGAAGTTCCGATGTGACCGGACATTCCGATGTGCATGCTTGCTTTAGTCCGATGCGTGGAAGATGTATCGGAAGTTCCGATATTTTCGATCGGAAGTTCCGATACGTTGTTACAGCTTTCTAGGGTGCTCTCTGTAAATATCGGAAGTTCCGATATTTGACATCGGAAGTTCCGATGTGTTCAAACCTGAAAAAGGGAGCTCTCTGGAATTATCGGACATTCCGATATATTAGATCGGACATTCCAATGTTAAGTCGGAAGTTCCGATGTTTATATCGGACAGTCCGATATGGACTTAGAAGCATTTGTCAAGGTGCTTTTCTGGGAACATCGGAAGTTCCGATGCTGACATCGGAAGCTCCGATGCACCTTTTTCGACAGTTGAAGTGCGCTCGAGTTCTGATTGTTTGCACATATCGGACATTCCGATGTTGACATCGGAAGTTCCGATATGCAGCTGAGTGGGTGTATAACGGCTGGTTTTTGCAAGAATCTATAAATACCCCACTCCTCTCTCATTTGAGGGTTACACACTCATGTTGGCAGAACTCTAGAGCACCTTTAGCTTTCTATTGAGTCCTCCTCTTTGATCTTAAGGATCATCTAGAGAGTGAGGACAATAGTTGAGATCTAGAGTTTGAAGTGAAAAGCAAGTGTCATTCATCTCGAGCATTAGAGTGTTCCTCCAAGATCGATCAATCGTGCATTTGTTACTCTTGGAGGTTGAAGGACTCCTAGACGGTTAGGCGTCGCTCACGAGCTCCCAAGGATTGTGGGACGCCGTGAGAAGTTTGTGAAGGTCGGCTCCGCCTCCGAAAGGAAAGGAACCAATAGTGGAACCAAGCCTCAAGTGTGACCAAGGTTTGGGAGGAAAGGGTTGGAAAAGACCCGGCTCTTTGGAGCCTCCTCAACGGAGACGTAGGATTCCCTCAAGAATCCGAACTCCGGGAACAAATCCGTGTCATTACATTTACTTTACTTAAGCTGGTTTCCTTATTGCTTTGATCTAACCTTCTCAGATTGTTTCTGAAGTTCATTACTTTCAGTTGTTAATTGTCCGTGTCAAAAGTCGATCGGACATTCCGAACTGGTATCGGAAGTTCCGATTTCATATCGGAAGTTCCGATCCAACACCAGAAGTTCCGATACTCTTTCCGCTGCGACGAATTTAGTTTAATTTTTTAAATTGCCTATTCACCCCTCCCCTCTAGGCAACTTTCTCATCTTTTCAACGGTCATGAGCAGCTTGGGACATAATAACAATTATAGTATTTTGGTTTTGGTTTTGCAAACACTTTGGAAAAGGGTGGTATGGTGAGTTAGATGTTGGTATGGTGGTTTGGCTGCGATTTACTTTATTCATGACCATGGAGGGTCGTGAAATGTTGTATACATGCTTTACTTACAGTATGTAGTTTCTTATTAAATGCTCTTTTTTAATACTGTCGTCATTTATCAAATTGCATGCTTATAAATAAAATTTGCTTCATTCTGAAAATGGAACCTAGTGTAGAAGCTTTCTTTCATTGAGATAGCCATGCATGTATAATTACTTCCATACACTAAAGTCTTGCGAGTACATACGTGTACTCATTGTTTGCTTAATTTAAAAATATTTAGAACAAAGTAACGATGATGTTCCCGACGATACTTTCTACGAAGCTGGGACAAATGACTTCAGTCGGTTTCCTTTTGGGTTATGGATGGCACACCGATATCCCTCTTTTGAACTTGTGTTAATTCCGCTGCTCTTTCCACTTTGTGTATTATATTTGGCCGGTCGGCTATGGACATGTAATAACAAGTAGATGTAATAGTTTCTAGTTTACTCTTTTGTCATTTACAACTGTGTATGTGTGATGAATCATCTCGAATGCGGGATATGTGGGTGCTAGGCGTTGATCTTGGGAACTAGCACTAGACACATATCCGGATCCTCGGAATTGTTCTCAACCGTTGACGCATGAACATGACGTTCCTTAACTATTGCGACGCACACCCCTCGGTGAGTGTGGGCGGTACTAAGGTTCTGAGATGGACGGCGTGTGTTGTGCTCGAATGGGTTGACCTCAATCCTGGTATGGTTTTCAGAAAGTGGTCGGAACTCTTTTGGTTGCGTAAGTGTGTACAATAGAAGTCGATGGTTCATATTTTTTTAAGTGAGGACCATTTGATTCACATCCGTGCACGAAACTAGTTGAGGACAGTGAGCATACACTTAAATGGAGTATGGGTGTCACTTCTAGTCCAACACGCAAGTGAAAATCTGATCCACGCTTCCGGGTGCCCACAGATGGCAAGAATCTTACGACATCACTTTAAAAGGAATGAAAGAATGGAAGGAGTGTCTTTGAAAGTTTTAGGATGTCACTTAAAAAGATTATAGCAAATCTGAAGAGAATTATCCTTTCCTACAAGAGAACATTTTTGTCTTATCGGACGCATTGGCCGGTTTATTTTAGTGTTGTGGCCAAGGTTTCAAATCTCATTTTTGGATAAATCTTGAAGGTGGCCAAAATCCGAAATCTCGACGAGATTCGGAAATTTTGAATAAAATCCGTACAAAATACAAAAACCAAATTTCAAATCCGGTTTTTTTCAACCGGGAAATCCAAGATCTCAGCCGAAATCACCGAGATCTCGGTCCACATTGAACCGACCGAAAAATGGTCAAAAACACATCAAAAAATTTTGAAATTTTGTTTGGATGGTCCTGACACACCACTAATGTTCCCATAAAAATTTCAGATAATGATCAAGCATGGCGAATTTTTAAAAAATCTAACACTGCCATTGTCCTGATAAAAGGCGGACCGACAAATTTCAACCGAATGGAAAATGGTGCAAACCATGTTAGAAACTTTTGAAAGTTTTTATGGATGGTCCTAACACATTCATAATATTCTCATAAAATTTTTAGATGATGATCAATCTTTAGGAATTTTCAAAAATTCAAATAGTGCTACTAAAGACGAACTGACAAATTTCACATGAATGAAAAATAGTTCAAATCACTTTAGAAAATTTTGAAAAAAATTTTTAATGGTCCTAACACATCCATAATATTTTCATAAAATTTTCAGATGATGATCAATCTTGAGAAATTTTAAAAAATTCGGACAGTGCTACTTAAAACTAACAACAAATTGTACCGACCAAAAAATAGTCAAAAATTTTTGAATTTTTTTGTGAATGATCTTGACCTTAAATCCAATCAAATGCAATTAACAAAATTAAAATATGGCAAAAAATCACCAAATCTCGCCCGGAATCGCCTAGATTTCGCCCGAAATTGCTAAGATCTCGCCGAAAAATCTGAAATTACTGTAGTAATTTGAATTTTGCAAATTTTAATTCCACCGGGATTTTGAAACTCATCCCTGGCCGAAATCCGAGATTTCGCCGAATTTCGCCGGGATTTTGACCCTTGGTTGTGGCAGCATAGGTAGCGGATGAACTCAAGGCCGGGGAGCCCCGGAGTAAAATCAAGGCGTCGCAGTCATCATCAATCATGGGGCATTGATCGGTCCTTTCCCTCGTGAAGTTAGGGTTGATATATTGACTGTAACATCCATCGAGTCGCTGATTCTTTTCTCTCATTTTTTTCTTTTCGGAACGATAGAACCCCTGATCTTTTCATTTCCTCATCATTTCATTTTCGTTATCCAACATTCCAAACCGTAACCCGATTTTTCGAACCCATTAGTATACCTTACATACCCCTTTCGAATGATCAAGCTTTATAATCTATCCGTTTCTAAATACATATCATTTTAGCTTTCAAATTTTATTCATAAATGTATATCATTCTACAATTTCGAGATACACTTTAACTATTTTTTTGCATGTCCCTACCATTTATTATTCTCACTGTTGTTTATTACTCCATTCGTTCAAATTTATAAAGCGTATTTCTTTTTGGCACATAGACCTAGAAGACATTGAAAATAACTAGATTACCTTTAAGGGGGTGCTTGGATTAGGAGTATTTTATTGGAATATTTTATGATCTAGTTCAAATTTAAACTAAATCCCAAAACCTCCCAAGGAATTACCATTCATCCAAGAAGGGCCTAATTATTATCGCTAAACACTACATTCAATGTATGCATATAGAGAATATAAAGCAAGAATGGATATTTATTATGGATATAGATGGAACATCGTACAAATTTTGCATTAGAATATGAGATATGCTTTATATTTATAGACAAAATCATTCAAAAAATCGGCTTACAAACTTAGACGGAAGGAGTAGTGTAGAATAGAGTAACACACAACATCCAAAGCAATAAGTGAGCTAATAAATGAGGACAATTTGATTATTTCTATATGTGCTTAGGTTGAGGTGCAAAATATTAAAAAATTATCTATTTAGGAACAGAGGTAGTAACAACTTTCCATATATTGTACTTACTCTCTCTATCTAAGTTTACAACACATTTTTAAAATGGTTTTGTTCATAAATATAGGTTGTATGTCATGTTTTAATGCAAAAATTTGTTTAATATTCTCTTTATATCCCCAATAAATATCCATATTTACTTGAATTCTTTAAATGCTTGCATCGGATATAATACTTAAAAATAATAATTAGGGGTAGCCTAGCCATTTTGAATATCTCCCTGTCTATATAGTAAGAAAAAATACGCGCTATAAACTTAGACGAAAGGAGTACTAAATAAGCAGCATTATAAAAACAATGCAATTTGCAATGATCTTTAGATCCAGAGCCAATTGACATAGCATCATGTAATAACTACTCTATTACGCGCGGAAGAATTGCCAGCCAGCCGACCGGCCATGTCTGTGCTTGGCGATTTTGCAAAAAAATCTCTCGTTTTCTTTAAATTACGAATAAGTCCCTGTAAATTATAAAAAGATCCTTTGCGATTATTTGTGAGGGTTAGAAAAACTTTTCAAATAGCGTTTAGGTCCCTCGGTTCGTTACTTTACAAAAAAAAGTTCTGTTAAATACAAATCGCGAATGAGTCCTTTTCTAATTTTTCAGGGTAACAGTTAGGTCCAAAAAAATAACAAATAGATCTCCATCCCTTACGTCTAGGTCCTTTCTCTATTTTTCCCGGAAAAAATATTTTTGTCAACAGAAATATGTGTACATCTCTATCTCAAGACTTTTTTTTTCCAAACTCGATCTATATAATCTCACTTTGTTCTCTAACTCGATCTCTAATATTTTTCGAAACATGTAGTATTACTCGGTGAACGCATGGAGTGTTAAACTCGACCAAAAAAAGGTTATCATCTCTAATATTTTTTGGAACATGTATTATTACCCGGTTAACACATAGAGTGTTAAACTCGAGAAAAAGAGGTTGACCGGGTAATAATAGAGTGCTAACCAAATTCGTCAAAAAAAAGATGTGTACAACTCTATCTCTCTATTTTTTTTGTAATTCGATTTCTAATATTTTTGAGAATATTAGAGTTGTATCTCTATAGTTATATTTGCAACTTGATCTATAGTATTTTTCGAAACATGTATTATTCAGCGGTGAATGTATAGTGTATTAAACTCGGCAAAAGAAGATTGTATTATTACTCGGTGAATGCATAGAGTGTTAAACTCGTCAAAAGAAGGTTGTCATCTCTAATATTTTTTAGAACATGTATTATTACCTGGTTAACACATAGAGTGTTAAACTCGGCGAAAGGAGGTTGACCGGGTAATAATAGTGTTAACCAAATTCGTCAAAAGAAAGATTTGTGCAACTCTATCTCTTTATTTTTTTTTTAACTTGATTTCTAATATTTTTCAGAATATTAGAGTTGTATCTCTATAGTTATTTTTGCAACTCGATCTATAGTATATTTTGAAACATGTACCATTCACCGATGAATGTATAGAGTATTAGACTCGATAAAAGAAGATCCTTTCTCTGTTTTTCTCGAGAAAAATATATCTATTATGTCTGGAGGATTACGTTTAGGTTACGCAAATTCGTAGACGGCTCCTACCCATCCAATTTTGCAGAGATCACTCTGAAAAAAATAAAACAATGGTTACGCAAATTCATAGATGATTCCTACCCATCCAAATTTTTTTAGATCACTCCGAAAAAATATGTTAAATTTCTCCTGCAGTGTTTTTTTAGAAAAAAAAAAATAAAGCAAATTTTACACGGTGCGACATATGTCGCACATTCTACCTAGTTTGTAATGATCTCTAGATCCAGAGCCAATCGACATAGCATCACACGAAGTTGAATTCCCGATTTCCAAACGCTCCCGACGTGCACTCGTCCGCCCCAAGAAATGGACTCGAGCGTTGTGGTGTCACGGTCGCACGTTGTTGCCACCAACCCGTCACAACCCACGAAACGCACATGAATTCTGTACGCACCGTGCTGCCGTGGCGTCCGTCCGCCACGTACTTGTCATGTGAAGGTGCCAATATCTTACGGGCTGTGATTAATCACATATACTTGCCATGTGAAGGTACTAGTATCTTACTGGCTGTGATTAATTATTAATTGATTAGTGGTAGCGGTTAGCCGGCCGGCACCACGCCAATCGCCAGCGCTGCTCTGCAACTTCTTCCCCCGCCAGATTGTACAGAATTATTAGGGAAGAATCAGGCAGCTCATAAATCACTTTGCTCGTGCACAACGAGCGGGGATAGGATCGACCTAATTTGAGTCTACATTCAAGTGATGGATGCCCCTGACTGTCAATTAGGAAGCTTTTACTATTTGGGTAACAGATTGGTAAGAGCGTGTACAATAAGGTTACTTTAGCTGGCTCTTAGTCTGTACATATCAGTTTTGGTCTATGTGAAAGAGTGAGAAAAGAAGAGAAATAAGAGAGCTGTCTCTTAAATAAGAGTCAGCTTTGTATGAGAGCATAGATAGATTATTTATGTACAAGAGAGAAGAGATAGTTATTACACAACATCTATAGACAATTTTTAGATAAAGTTATTATGCAAGTCGGTTTTTAGCTTACTCTAGATGATATGGATGAGAGTTAGTGTAAGTAGTGGGTTTTATTATTGTACTTGCTCTAAATAAGGATTTTACCGAGTAGAGAACAAGGAGAATTAAGAAAGAGCACTGTACATCACTTAACCAAAATACTCTCTCTCATCACAAGCACTGTCGTTTTGAACATAATTACAGTTAAACTTTCAAAACTTTGACCATCAATATATTCTTAAATATTTAATTGGATACGTAAAAATCATATGTGTAGATTTATTTTGTAAATTACTTTTGTAGTACTATAATTGTATTAGGTTTTATAAATATATTATAATAGAAATTAGTGGTTAAAGTTTTGTATTTATAGCTGAAAGGAGTACTTTTCATTGACCATAACAAGCAAACAAGAAGAAAAATCATTACTCGTGATATCTTCCTCATTATTCTCTCCTAGAGAGGAAAAGGCATGTCGAGTTGTATTATCCCTACACCTTGGCTTCTCAAATCAAATTACCGTTCCTCTAAAAAAGGACCAAATTACCATTCAAAACTGTTAGCATTGTTCATTTTGATTTGGATCCTTCCCTTCACCGGCTGGGAGCGAAAATATCAGCGAGAAGAAAAAAGGAAAAAGAAAGTCAACATACGACTTGGCCGGTAGCATGAGCAAGCAGAGGGGTAGTCACTAGTCAGAGATGGATTTTTTAAAATAATTTTATAAAAACAATACTGTTAGAAAAATAAAAATATACCTATGAGAACAAAGCTTATGTTATAAATTCAGACGTATGTTTTATTGTTGATTGAATTGATTGATATATTATTTTATCCTAGATTTATTGTTGATTGAAATTGAAATGATGATAGAGATATATTTTTTATTTTTTTTTATAACATTTTTGTAAAGTTATTGTTAAAAAATTCGTCAAGATGGTTGGATCAATCGCTCGTCGTTTATTTATAAACTCCACCGGTAGCCAGCGCTGCCACCGCCGCCGCCTGGAGTTGGATCTCACTGCCTCTCCCACCTCCCCTTCCCCTCCTCCGCTCCCCCTCCCCACCGTCAGACGCTCGCTCAGCCATGGGCACGGCCAGTGGCGACCAGCCGGCGGGCGCCTCCGCGGACAAGCTCCGGCACATGGAGTCCATGTCCGAGCTGCCGTCCGGTGCCGGCAAGATCTACGGGATCAACGCCGTCGTCCTCGGCGAGTCGCTCGCCGCTGAGGAGCACGACCTCGTCTTCCCCAGCCCCGAGTTCTCCGCCAACGCCCTTGTCTCCTCCCCGAAACAGGTATTCAAGTTAGTACTGCTACCGAAGTGCGCCTCCTTGATTATTGTAATTCAAGCCAATTCGATTGCTTAAGCTATTTAATGGCTTGCTGTGAACTAAGGCTCTTGCTTTAGCGCTTGAGAGCTTTCCATTTTGGCGCTCATGCAATTGTGCAATCTATCATGTCATGTATCGTCCTGATCAAGATTTGTGGGTAAAAGTCAGACAGAGACATAAGTAGCAACGGGGCTGGGGAATTGGCAGCTACGATCGATTCATCAATGATAGGCTTTTTTTCTTTTTTCCGTTGATGATGGTGATGTGACAAAGTTGTGATCTTTGTGTGTGTGTGTGTGTGTGTGTCTTTTCCATGATGGACATCAGTACCGGGAGATGTATGAGAGGTCCATCAAGGACCCGGCCGGGTTCTGGTCGGAGATTGCTGAGACCTTCTACTGGAAGGAGAAGTGGAACCCCAACGAGGTCTGCTCTGAGAACCTCGACATCACCAAGGGGCCTGTCCAGATCACCGTAAGCGTCGTCTGATGGATTTTGACTAAATTTAGCATTTCTCTGTGATGGGTTTAGTGGTTATGAACCATGTGGTGATTCTTGGTTCTGGGCAGTGGTTCAAAGGAGCCAAAACCAACATATGTTACAATGCCGTTGACCGCAACATCGAGGCTGGGAATGGAGACAAGATTGCGATGTACTGGGAGGGCAATGAGCCTGGTCAGGATGGGAAGCTCACCTATTCCGAGCTCTTGGACAAGGTTTGCCAGGTAAATGCATGCACATATCTGATAAATTTATGAATACTGAATGTTCTACCGCGCGTATCAGCATTTACAGTTAGAGGTTTGAGGAAGGTGCCAGATCTAATATGTTGTTTTATGCTTTTCGGTAGCTTGCCAATTACTTGAAGAGTGTTGGTGTCGGCATGGGTGATGCTGTGATTATCTACTTACCAATGTTGTTGGAGCTGCCCATTGCCATGCTTGCTTGTGCCCGCATTGGTGCTGTTCATTCGGTAATGGCTACAACTACAAGCTCTGCCGGTTATCTTTGTAAATCATATTTATGTTTTTTATGACATGATGCATCTCAAAATTCGTTCAGGTTGTGTTTGCTGGCTTCTCTGCGGATTCGCTGGCACAAAGGATCGTCGATTGCAAGCCTAAGCTCGTGATCACTTGCAATGCAGTGACAAGGGGTGTTAAGCCTGTACTTCTCAAAGATATAGTGGATGCAGCTCTGGTTGAATGCGAGAAGAATGGAGTGTATGTAGGTATGCACTACGATCTGACTTCTTTACCCACATAGAATGTTTTGAGCTGACATCGAGTCTTGGGTGGTATGTCTGTCAAACTTATTCTTTCTTCCTGATGAATATCAACCAAGATATCTTTAGGAGATCATATAAGCAAGATTCACATGAAACTAGATGATTAGACTTAATGCCTTGGGTTAGTTTCTTCATTACATTTCTATTATATGTAAAACCTTTTCATAGTGACTCACTTATGGGAGATGTACATGTCGAATCTACAACCCAAGTTACAAAGAAATTATCAAACAGACTATAAGAAGAACTAATCAAGTTTTATTTTGATGGATTTTTTCAAATGCTTACGTCCTATAAAACTATGATTTGATGAGGCCATTAAGGAGGACTATTTTTTAAGCTGCAAAAATTAGGGGCAGATACGTATATTGACATATTTTCGATAGTGTATATCAAGTACCGTACATCAATGGTTATGGCTTTAGTGGATTCGTCAAAAAAAAACTGGGGAATAGAAAAAAAATCACTACTCTTTTATAGCAGCAATAGATATTACAATTAAATGAATAGTTAGTATTTGGTGCTATAATCCTTTAGTCCGCACGCCCTGAAAAGGTATCCTGTGTTGCTGCATTTGGCAGATAGTCATGCAAAGTTGCAAACCCCAGTATATTCTTGTAGTGAAAGCTAATTCTCGTCTGGCATGTGGTTCATTCGAGGCACATGTAGGAATAATTGAATGCTAACCAATATTTAGTGTACTGATGTCCACTTCTGTTGTGGTGAGTAGGTCTTTGTTTGACATATGAAAACCAGTCAGCCATGAAGAGAGAAGACACAAAATGGAAACCAGGAAGGGATGTTTGGTGGCAGGTGCGTGTTTCTCCCTTCACCAGCATCTGGTCAATATTCCCAATACGTATCCTATATTTTATAGCAAGCGCGTAATCTCTGAGAATAGCAATGTTAATTTACCATCATCTCCTTGGGCAATATCTTTCAGGATGTTGTGACCAATTTCCCAACCAAGTGCGATGTGGAGTGGGTGGATGCAGAGGATCCTTTGTTTCTTTTGTACACAAGTGGCAGCACAGGAAAGCCAAAGGTACGTTTGATTACACTGATTGTCCTGTTATCGAATTATGCAAATATTAATCTGTTTCAATGTATGTAGGGTGTGTTGCATACTTCTGGGGGTTACATGGTGTACACTGCAACAACATTTAAATATGCATTTGATTACAAGCCAACGGATATATACTGGTAAAACTCAAATTTTTTATGATTTTTGAGGGGTATAAACATGTTCCTGGTTTGGGGAACTACTTATAGAAACTGCTGTTGTCTTATAAATTCCATTGTTTTGTTGGCATCAGGTGCACTGCAGACTGTGGCTGGATTACCGGACATAGCTATGTGGCATATGGCCCTCTCCTGAATGGAGCCACAGTTCTCGTTTTTGAAGGGGTAAATTTCTAAAAGCTTTTCTAGTTTGTTTGTTGTGAAATTATGGTATGTGATGATAAAAAGGAAATTACATAGTTCAATGGTTTCTGGGCATGTCCTCTAATTTCTTTTGTTTGATTTGTCTTATTATCTGACAATTCATAACAGCTCACCTATACCAAGGTCTACTTTTATTTTTTGAACAATGCTTGGCTGCTTGCACTTGTTTTGTTTATTCATTGAAACACCACTTTGTTTTCTTCAATAAGTTTTTCTCTTAAGTGCTTGTTTTCAATTGTCCTATTCCTAAAGTATTCCTTTGAATCATACGTGTAGACTCCAAACTACCCTGATTCTGGTCGGTGCTGGGACATTGTGGACAAGTACAAAGTGACAATATTCTATACTGCACCAACACTTGTTCGTTCACTCATGCGTGATGGTACTGAGGTATACATTATGGTTCTTTACGCCAGATCTTTTTTTTCCCACTATTTTCAAGTCTATCAATCTGGTTGTCTCTAAATCTCTAATAGAGGGAACGAAATATTCCCAAGCCTAACTCACCAAGCTAAATTGTTGCCAATCAGCCTTAGCAAGTGTGCTGTGGAGCTTATCTGCATCTTAACTGATGCATTTGCATTCCACAGACCAGTGGACCTAATATAACTGACCAATGATTCATGCACTAGCACTACCTATCTGATATGTAATATACTTTACTTGCTAAGAAGCTCTTATGACTTATCAACTGGAAGGATCTCTGGCTGTTTCTACTTTACAAAACTAATAGAGTAAGCGATAAGCACATCTTATGCACAACCAAACTCTTAACTAGCTGATTCTGTAATATGTTTTGGATCACATTGAAAATCTAATTAGTTAATATATTCCATTTGCATCTGTGCCGTGAAAATAAAATTTCTTCTTACTGATTTTCTGATATACTTTTGTAGTATGTTACACGCTACACTCGAAAATCTCTCCGAGTCATGGGAAGTGTTGGCGAGCCAATTAATCCTAGTGCATGGAGGTATGTGGACCACTTATCAGGTGGTAACTACACGTCTACACTACTATGCAGACACACTTATAAGAGGTTCTTGTGCATGCTCTTCATTTCAGATGGTTCTACAATGTTGTTGGGGACTCACGATGCCCCATATCAGACACTTGGTGGCAGACTGAAACTGGTGGCTTCATGGTAAATGCCTCTTCACATTTTACACTTCACATGAATTTTTTTTCATTAGACCATAATGTGAATTTGATCTTCAATGCTTTAATTTGAACTGCCGTACTTGTTTTTGGTAGATGACTCCTTTACCTGGTGCCTGGCCTCAGAAACCTGGTTCTGCAACCTTTCCTTTCTTTGGTGTTCAGGTAAGCACAATTTGTCTGTGAAATGTAAAGATATATGGCCCCACCATCGCTCTAATTCTGCCATTGCTGTCTATGGTTCACAGCCAGTCATTGTTGATGAGAAAGGGCAGGAAATTAAAGGAGAATGCAGTGGATATCTTTGCATTAAAAAATCATGGCCTGGGGCTTTCCGGACTCTCTATGGAGATCATGACAGATATGAAACCACATACTTCAAGCCATTTGCTGGCTACTATTTCACCGGTGATGGTTGCAGCAGGTAACTTATTAAAAGTCATCCTCCAATATTATATGAGATCGAGGTGTATTTCAACGTCCTGGTTTCCTTTTCCAAACAATTTAGTTAAACAGTTTTGGCATGTCAGGGACAAAGATGGTTACCACTGGTTGACTGGAAGAGTAGATGATGTTATCAATGTCAGGTAAACTGCTTACTTGGTTACTTGCTTTTGTTCAGTATGTGGCAGTTGCAAAATTTTCAAGTTATAACTATCTTGCCCTTCTTCTGAATATGCAGTGGACACCGAATTGGCACAGCAGAGGTTGAGTCTGCTTTGGTTTCACATCCACAATGTGCGGAGGCTGCTGTTGTTGGTGTTGAGCATGAGGTATGGATCCACTGCTATTTTTCCTCTTTCCTTCTCCTTCATTGACTTTGGTATCTCGTCATGTACAATTCAATCCATAAATAAATTATCTGCTTCAGGTCAAAGGCCAGGGAATATATGCTTTTGTGACTTTGGTGGATGGTGTTCCTTATAGTGAAGAACTACGTAAAAGCCTCATAATAACAGTCCGCAACCAGGTCTTTTCTTAATACTTTCCGATGCTCATTTGCTCTCCATGGCTGCTTGGCCTCTATAGTGCTTTTAGATTTTACATATGCTTTCCATTCTAAAGCAGAGTTACATTATCAATATGAAGATTTTAACTTGGCATCAAATGTACCTCTATGCAGTGCTTGCACTTTATCTGTTCAGCATTTTGAAAATTGTTTTGGAACAAGCTATGCAGTGCTTAGCTTGTAGTTCGGACAGAGCAGTTAACACTTAAAAGACTCTTAGATGAACACTCTTCAGGCAAACAGTGTGAATCAGGGTTCACCTTTTCGACGAAATTCGTCGAAAATCGTCGAAAATCGACCGTACCGCTAGGGTTCGACATCAAAAACCGGTCGATAAACCGGTCCGATTCAAAAAAAAATTCAAAAAAATTCAAAAATTCGAAAAAATTTGCGTGTCAAAAATCGGTGGAAGCCGGTCGATTTTCGTCAAAAATCGCTACCAAAAGTCGACCGCACAAAAAGTTCAACATGGTTGTCGATTTTCCATCGATAAATCGTCGAATTTCCATCGAAATCGTCGATTTTTGAATTTTTTTCAAAAAAATCTGGTTTTTAAATTTATGCGATTTTTACGATTTTCGGCTCGATTTTTGCGAATATCAAATTTCACTGTTCATTCGAAAATCGGCAAAACGAAAAGGTGAACCCTGGTGTGAATCCTATGTTGACTAGAACTGAAAGACACATCAAAAGAAACATGCGCTACCAAAAAAATGTATGCAAAAGCAGTTAATTAAACCTGTTGGAAATACTGTCTCTCATCTTGACTCCTTCCATGCTGATTGTTTCTGGTCATTCATATGCTTTTCTACGATGCGAACAAAATTAATCAGAAAGCTTTCATCTTAATATAATTTATCATGTCTTATGTGGCAGATTGGAGCATTTGCAGCTCCCGACAAGATCCACTGGGCACCAGGACTTCCTAAAACCCGGAGTGGCAAGATTATGCGCAGAATTTTGCGCAAAATTGCCTCAAAGCAGCTGGATGAGCTTGGTGACATAAGCACCCTTGCTGATCCTGGTGTTGTTGATCAGCTAATTGCGCTCAAAGATTAGATGGTGGGTGCACTTTCACCGATGTTTGCACGATCCATTTCTTTTCATACATGATAGGTAGAATGTTCATTTTAGTAACCACCCATTCTTCTTCTTTTTTTTTCAGTACAAGTGCTCCTGAGGCTAGGGAACTAAAGTGAGATGTAATGATATGCTAGTTTGGTGTTCTACTCGTAAACTTTTGTATCACTTATCGAGATAGCCCCATGAATGTATTGATTGACTCAATAAATTTGTCTCAATAAAAAATAATGTCAACTATTTTGCTTTGGGATTTGATTTCAGAGTCAAGGCATTACATGAAGGCAACCTAGATCATGTAGTAGAATCTTGATTCCTGAACAAGCTTATTTTAGTTACCAATATATTCAAAGGAACCGATCCTCTTGAACGAATTTGCTTCAGCCAAAGTGAGGGCATGTTTCTCAGCTGAGCAAACTTAAAGCTAAGCTCCAGCTTCTAAGAAAAATGGAAAACTGTTGCAACTGTTGCTCTTAGTGGCTGTAGACTTCCTGGAGTACCAGTCGGAATCTGTACTATATTTCGTTTGAATCACTTTCATATACATAAGCATGTTTATCATGTACAAGAGCTCAGAGAGTGCACTCTCAAGCGAGTGGCAACAACAGCCATTGTTCAGCAGTGCTAATCGAATAGGCAAGCTGAACATCGTCATGCTCTGACCACGAAGAAAAAACGCGGCCTAAAATTTATACACCAATATATGTGGCCCTAATCACCGTTGTGCCGACGTATAAAAGATCATCCTTCATGCCCCAACTCCAATGAACTTCAGCTGTTCACAGCAATAGGAAGAAAAAGTGCATTATTAGGCGCATCAAAACATGATTTCACTTGCAATGCCACTGAACCCTGCAGCTAAGATAAGTTTGATGTGATGTCCAACTTACAAGATTGTTCCTGGGCTCCCTCCAGTAGAAGCCATGGATGAAAATAGGCAGGATGTTGCATGCCACTAGCGCATATATCATCAGCGCGTGCTTCCCCATCCACTCCATGGGGATGGTAGGCTTTCTGAATCCGTACACGTCCACCTGAAGGATTCTTATGAGTTATTCACTTGTCCCAAAGTTTAAAGTTGATGATAGATAACAGAATGGCACTGGCATAGGTTTTCATGGATCTAAGAGGGCTGACCAGGGTGTAAATTCCAGCGAAAAAGAACCCGGCAGCACCAGCAGTAGCCAAGGTGTAACTTATCATGTACAGCGGTTTGTTCATACGCATTCCTGAAACGAATCATGAAAAACTTTTGATCAATCTCATGTTCATAGGATCTAGGAACAAGGTACATGAGACAGGCCAGTGTTTAGAGCATCTCCAGCAGAGCCCCTAAACTTTAAAATAGGGAGTGTAGTAAAAAAAACAGATCCAGCAGAGTCCCAACTCAAGCCCCTAAAATTAGGGGGCCCCTAAATTTGCCTCCTCAGCCCCAATTCCCATGGAGCCCCTACTCAAGCCCCTAAAATTAGGAGGCCTATAAATTTGCCTCCTCAGCCCTAATTTCTAGGGACACGAGTACAACCCCTATTATTGAAGATAGGAAAATACATGAGAGGCTTCAAAAATTTTATCATGTTTTGAAAATTTTAAATTTAAATTTTAAATATCATGTTTTTAAATTGTAAATGTTAATATGCTTATGTTTTATGTATTACAAATATTTTTGATTGAATTTTAGTGGTGTCAAATGAAGATTATACATAGCGGATATGTCAAAATAGGAGAAAAAGTAAAATAGGGGCTGAGATTTAGGAGCTGTTGCTGGGCTTGTGCTCTGAAAACGGGGCCTCAAAAAATAGGGGGGTCCCTAAATCCAAAATAGGGACCATGTTTTAGGGGCCCTTGCTGGAGATGCTCTTAGTAAACCCTTACCAATGAAGTCCATTGAGATTGCCAGTGCCAACATGCTGAAGGAAGGGATTAGCCAATTGATTAGTCTTCCCTTGTGTTTCTGCAGGCCGATTTAGCCCAGGGAAAAAATTCAGAGCTTATTCCACTACTACACAAGAAGAAATGCTCGGATCTAGTAAAAGTGACCAGTATTCTACCTCAAAATGTATAATTATATGTCCAAATTGCAGCCCAATCAAGCATGTGACAATCGCCATAACGGAGCTGGTAAGTGCAGAAAAAACTGACGGTCAGAACTTGCATTGCCAGATAAACTCACTGCCAAATGATGAAGAGTTGGTGAGTTACTTACCTGAGAAGGCCTTCAGGATCAAATGGAGCCTGACACCATGATGGAGCATCAGGTGGAAGGGGTCCATTTTCTGGATAATTTATAGTGCATTCCTGCAGCAAGAAAGCAAAATAATGATTGGAGTTTGTGACAAAAAGGAGCAAGAAACATTGGTGAGAGCTCTTGCATCATGTAGTACCTTTGTACGCGCATAAACCGGCCGTCTATAGAGATGATCGATCCCTAAGATTGCACGGTCGACCATTCCAACTGCATTGCAAGCTGGCCCAGTGTCTCCTCTTACTCCACATTTCACCTGACATATTCAGTGAAACATGAAACTCGTCACTTCGTTTTGTGCTGTACACTGAACATTTTAATCAGAAAAAGAATGCAGTGACACTTACAAAGAATGACTTCTCTGTGGAACCAGGACCCGATATCTGGTACTCCCAGTCTGGAACATAGGCACCGTACAAAAGAACAGTATACATGGTTGAGAGGAGCAATCCCACAAACCTAGCAGAACAACAAATAAGATGTTAGAAATATAAGAACTCAAAAACCCTGTAAATTGTTCATGCTGCTCATAGTTACTAGAACAAGTACTTCAAGTAGAAGAACAGATGGAATGGACAGTAGATATCGTAGTAACACGGTAGAGCACAGTACGCTCAGTTATCTGTCAGACTGTCACTCTGTCCATTATCGCATGTTTTGTTATCATCAATATGAGTACTCAGAATTCAGTTTAACTAGTGATCATTTATGAGGATTAAAAATCTATGAAGAATGGGTATAATTGTGGTATAAACTCACCATTGGTAGCGGTATTTCCGTAGCAAATCAAGTCCAGAATCTACATCATTATCCCCCTTGAGCCAAATTTCACAGATTGCAGCCAAAAGAAAAGCTATCGCAATTCTCTGCAACAAAGAACATGTACATCATATGATAATCTGAAGTGTTTGGTTGGTACCACACCACATATGAGTTAGCGGTTAGCCCCGTTTGATTTTCTTAAGCTAGTATTTAGTTTTTTTCCCTAACTTGCCGTAAGCCACACTTTCATAGCACTATGCCTCACACATGTCATAAACACATTATTTTGTCAATCTTTGCCATAATTGTGGCCAATAATTTGATTTCTATTGCCACAAAAAAATATGGCACCCCACACTTCTAGCGAAAAAAAATGTGGCAACATGAGGCAAGCAACCAAACAAGCCATAAAATACACGAAGACGTAATATCAATGCAAAATATATACTTCTACATGGTTTGAAGTTTTTCCCATTTTTAGAATGTTAAATACCTGAAGTATGCCCATCAACCGTATTTTTGTAAGGTCAACACCAAAAGTGAGACTGTGAACGCCATGAAAAAAGCCACCTGCATAAAATAGCAGCACATAAACTGAAATTGGATCTCTCATGACAATGCAATATGATTGGTCCAATTTCATTTTTTTTCTAAAAAAATGAATGCACCATCGTTCAATACCTTGGAGGACAAGACCAAGGCAGAACAACTTGAGGGCACGGAGTACAGCCTTCTTAGTCGCCTCCAATTTGTCCGGCACCCTCTGCACAACAAAGTGGCATACTTAACTTCCAACATGGTATACGATTAAGTGTTCAGCTCGAAAGGACAAGGCAAGCATCACGATCCTGGTGACCTCAGTAGTTTATACCTTGTATGCTAGCGTCAGAGACACCCCAACTATGAAAAGGAAGAATGGCATGACGAAATCAGCAATCGTTACACCGTCCCAAGGGGAGTGGCTCAGCGCCGGGAGAAACGCTCCAGCATCATCAACAATGATCATTAGCTGCAACGAGGAAAATAGCCATGACCTGTTTCGGTTAGCCAGAGATAAAATATCTTCCATGGACCCTTTTCCTTTCATTTTTCTTAGACAAGAAAATAACAGGTGACTGCATCAAAGCATTTTCGATAGGAATTGTAATGACCATTACAAGTAAACGATTTGCGGTGCTTGAAGAATCTGATCCTTAAACAGCAAGGAAGCATTTTCAGAATACATAACTCCCAGCTTCTCATAACTAGGCCGCAGATCCATGAGAGCTTACGGCAAATCCTGGAAAGAAAATGCCAATCACCAACAGATCCGGTGCCACGCTTGCAATGTGTATTACATTATTCTATCCTCTGATCTGTGGCTAATGCACAACGAACCATCATTCCGATGCTAATTCAAGCCAAACGAGGAAAGAATCGTGATGCCGATGGCGACATGTCACGTTGCGGCAGCAGGACGGCATCGGATTCGATCGTCAGGCCCCAGTTTTATTGCTGCTGCTCTTACCTCGAAGAGCGACACATACATTCTGTTTGTCAATGGACGGACCAGCTAGCCCAGTACCAGCAGGCTGCAGAGACGTTTTTGGATTCCCGGTCCAGACATGGACACTTTTTTTCTCCCCTGGCCATCGGAGAAAAGCACCAGAGTGTCCCGTTCCGAACCTTCGGTTTAAGTCGTCTCGTCATACTTTTTTTTTCAAATTTGGCAACTTCCAATGAAATTACAAAAATAATTTTACTTGTGACCGCAAAAGCAATGGCTGCCACGCTCTCATTGCTCAATAGGTAGGCAGGACTATAGCAGCCAACCTACTAAACATAGCAAATATCCCTCTTGTCGAGCTTGAATCCCGCAGTAGATACCTGCCAAGCTCAGCAGGAGGGGTACCAAGGTACCCAAGCTTAACAGGAAGGGGTACCGCGGTATCAGAGCTCGATAGGTACTTACCGCGGTACCAGAGCACAGTAGGAGGACATCTGTGGTGTTGACCACATGTTGTGATAGGGAAACATGGTAGGTGATACGTGTCGTCTATCAGTGATTTTGTGGTTGAGAAGAGAGTTAAATTTGTAACTTTATTTGGAATGAGATAAAAAATGAAACAAAATGTACAAGCGACTATACACACACGAACTTCTCCTGTTCGTGCCAATGATATTAAAATTTGAACCAAATTCGGAGGTATCACGGCTATGCATGCACGCACACCATAAACTAGGGATGCAAATGGGCCGGCCCTAGGGTCATCTTTGACCCACTCTAGTTCATTTGTTTGCACTAAAACTTAAAAAGTGGAGTAAAAATTAAGTTTTTAGTGCAAACAAATGAACTAAAGTGGGCCAAAGAAGATCCTAGGGTCGGCCCATTTGCATCCCTACCACAAACACGTAGACCAACAGGCTAGGGTTAACAATATCAAAACCGTTGGAAAATCAAAAATCAAAAATTGAAAATATCGAGCCAAAAATCGCTAGAAAATCGTCAGAAATCGAAAGATTAAGAATTCAAAATTAAAAAAAAATCAAAAACCAATCGATTTTTACCAAAATCTGACCGGATTTGACCACGTGCTGGAGCCTGACGCACTAACACATGATTTTGACACAAAATCAATCGGTTTTCATCGAAAATCGGTCAGTTTTGCGTCGCATAAATTTTTTCGAAATTTCGATTTTTTTTTATTTAACCGGTTTACCGATCGGTTTTATATGTTGAACTGGCTCAATAAAGTCGAAAACTGCGAAAATCGACAAAAAATGACCGATTTTGTGAACCCTGCAATAGGCACAGCACCCGGTTCGCACCAATGAATAGTATTAAGGTTTATATCTCACCAGTCACATTTTGAGGTCCTATTTAGGATGCATGAATGTCACATAAAACCATTCAATTTCTGGAGGAATCTTGAAAAATTCTCGTATTTCAAACGGTGCCTAAAGCGTTGTTCACCCCTCATGGCTGAGTTAAGTCATGTTGATATGGATTGTACGATCCCATCAACCCCACAACCTTTTCGGTGGAAATGTCATATGTCTTTTCAGGTAATCTCAGAATGTCACAGATATTTTCTTTTTTGAAAAAAGTGCTCTCACTGATCTCTTACAAAGAAAGCAAGAGAATACAGCCATGGAAAGGAGAAAGCTGGAGCTGTAGCCTACGCATGGGTGAAAGAAACCGGGACTTGACGGAAACGGAGTGCAGGGTCAGTAACTCAATACCGTATCAATCAGTGTCAAATTAATCTTGACTTCGCTGTGCTACATGTCCCCCCATCGTCCTGCAAACTTAAGGCCTCCATCAAATTCAATAACTATCTGTTGCCATCGCTGTTGCCATGTTTCCTTCCGTGCACGCTCTTCTCTCCCCTGCACTGAACTTTTGTTCTTGCCAAGTTAGCGCGTGCATTTGGCCTTGATGCAAGCCAGCGCAGCCAGGACATACATGTAGCTGGAGCAGTGGAAGAGTACTGGTACTACTCCGGGCACATGGGCGCGTGTAAACACTAAACATGGTTAGACCTGCCCTTAAATGGCTGTCAAATCGCAATCGAAATTTATTCGGTGCTATTTCTTGCACTGCCTTGTCTTAGGAAAGAATTGAATCTTGCACCGGCCGGAGTGCATCGTAGTTGGGGTGTTAACGTCTCCTCGTTGGATTACATCTGGACCAGCTGCTCATGACTAGCCATCTTACAAATGCAGCACGTGTCCTGGATTTTGAGATATTATTTTAACCTTCCGAGTACGAGATCTTGGGTGCTACTGCTACTGCTACTGCTACTGCTAGTAGGACTCTCTAATTACTATATTTGAGATCTTGATAAGGTCATTCTCGTGTATATATGTTATAAATTGACTAGAGGTTTGGTGGATCTTGACTGTGTGACTGGCCATGCACTCAAATCCTCTTGCACCGAAAGGATCGAATAATATCCAGATGGCTTTAGTTCGCGTCTAGCCACAGTTAGCAGTGAAGGACATGCCATAGACACTATTGGGCCTTGGTGCTAGACACGATATAGTAAAGAACAAAAAGAAGCAATCAGCACAGCCAAAGCCATAAAGGTGGTGTCGCAGTGGCCTCTCATAAATATAATTAAGCACGCCTTCTCTTTTGTTAAAGTCGTGTTAACTGTGGACGGCCACGTCACACGTCATGGCTAGGATTGAATTTTTGGTGGGGCGTAGTACGCCCATTGGCTCCAGGCCACGAGCTTACAAATGCTAACTTGATCCACCGGACAGAACCAAGAAAGGTAGATCCGCTAGAGATAAGGTTCTTACTTCTTACCCCCGTCCCCCTTTAATCCGGTGGGTACTTATGTCATGATCATGTTACCACGGTAGCGTAATTAAGTTGCCAAGAAAAATCAGACAAGCTATACTAGCTGCTTCACCATTTGAATACGAAACAGAAAACTAAGGGTCTGTTTTACTATAACTAATTAGATAAGTGTAATTTGTTATATTTGCATGATAATAAAATTCAGCATCACAAGTATGGTAAAGTTTGGCAAAAAACTAACGTGTGAAACATGTAGCAAGCCATAGTTGTGGCAATGAACTAAACAGCTATTTAAGAATCTGTAGTATGTCTAATCTTAAACGTGGCAAATTTAGCTTCAAACTAAATAGGACTAACTTTTTCTAACTTATGGCACAAGATAAGAGATTGTAGCTACGGACACCTCCTCCCACTAGATCTTAAGTGATCCACCCGTCTTTACATCCGGCTGGTTTTTTGGTAGCTTCAGGAGCTTGCCAAGCTCTCCTAGCTCGGTAACTCTCTACGTGCTATGGAAGTGCGATAGGTGACATATGTTATCTGTTGATACTTTCGCTGTTAGAAATTGAACTATTTTTACAATTACATTTAAAAAGAAACTAGATTGAAAAAAATGATCAAGGCTCAAAAAGTGATAATTTGTTCATTTGGAACAAAGCAACCAAAAAAGAGTGTCCAAGAAAGCAAACAAGAGCAATATGCAGCGGAGCTGATGCCGCGTCCACACCGCGGTGCCACAGGCCCACAGGTGGAGCGAATGCTACCTCCAGTTAAACAAAAGCTAGTGCGTGAGTCACGGTTAGCTAGCTTCTTGTTCCTTTTTTTTTTAAGGGTAACTCTTTCTTCTATTTTTTGCTCGTCTTTTTCCTTTTTCTGATGAAGCGATGCTAATATGCTAGCATGTGATATCTACACATGTAGCAGCATCAACATCTCATGCTCCACTGGCAAAATGTTCCGACTCTTTTAAGACGTTGCTATTATTCGGTATTCGTTCATCGTCCCTTGTGCGTCGTCGGGCATTGGCTGCCTACTGGGTTGGGTTATTCGGTACGTGCACCGGCGATTGAGAGGGACGTACGTACCCCGTATTACTACGAAAGCTTCGGAAAAAGGTGCGGCTCGTCTGGTGGGTTTGTCGTCGCCTACAGAGGTCACCTAGCTAGGTTGCGCGTAGAATACATCCCGAGGGCAAGGGTTTATTTTAGATTCCAAGCCTTTTTGAAGGCTATTTGATAGAAAACTTTTTTTTTAACGATACATTAAATTCAATAATATATATTGTTCATTTTTTTCAATTTAATATATCAGATTATCAGATATTTATTTATACTTTAGCCTACCATATCCTTAATAGTATGATGAATCTGACCGGCTAAGGTTTGGTTTTGCCTTGCTTAAAAGTAGATAGACGAGAGTGGTGTGGTGCCCATAGAAGCTTTTGGTCGCATGCGAACCAGCGGCTAGTTCAACTGATGAGACACCTGATATTTTCTAAGGAGCTTCAGTTTAAATCCCGTTTATAGTATTTGTTTGAATCCCGTTCATAGTATTGTAACCGTACGGTGCTAATAAAAAGTTAGGACCCAAAGTTGACTACGAAAATGTTTGTTTCCCTTCGTTATACAAAATCTACCGTCCATTTGGGAGAGCAAAACTGGTTACCATATGCGGACGAGCTTGCGCTCGGTTGGCCAGCAACGCTGGTGTGCGATGCTGCCCGCCCGGGTTCGAGACTTGGTCTCGTCCGGGTGCGCACGGGTCGGGTGCAGCGCGTGTGTGTACGTGGTGTGTGTGCGTTTGTAGCCCGGCTATTGTTCTTTCTTCTTTTTAAGTGATTGCCATAGCTCCTGACCAAAATTCGAAAAAAAAAAACTGGTTACCATATACATCACGCTTTAATCATATTTACGTATATTGGTTGTTTTATTGTTAACAATAGCTTGCAGTAACGGAACTAAAACATTTCTAATAGGTGTGCTCGCGTCGTGCTGCAGTCAACTCGAACTGTTTGCCGCATCGCCGCTAACCTGGTTCGCACGTTACCTGCCGCACCACCGCTCACCTGGCCCGCGCAGTGTTGCCGCTCGCCTGAGCCGCTTGCGCGCTGCCTGCTACACTGTGTGCATGCCCGACAGCGCAAGACACCCGAGCCGCTCGCCCAGCCCCTAAGGGTGCGTTTGGTTGCATGTACCAAGTGGTACATGTATAAGATGGTTCAAGAAAAAGTTATCAATGCGTTTTGTTCCTTGAATGGAACCATCCTATTATCCTGGATCAAGTGATACAAATTTGAGGAATATTCTCTCTAGATACTGAACCATCTCATTCACTCAAGATAATGGAACTAAATAGTACAAGATCATCGATTCCATCCCATTTAATCTCATCCCATTCAATCAAACACACCCTAAGTAGCTTGCAAGACGAGCTCAAGAAGGCCAAGGAGCAGCTCCCCTCCTTCGAGCTCTCCAAGAAGTGGGCCCTGCAGGAGGCCAAGACGCAGGCCGCGGTGGTGTCCGCAACTTAAAATGAATAAAATTTAACTTTGCTCTATTCTTTTGCTGCATTAATTCTGTTAAAGTTTTACTTTACTTTGTGTCCATTATTATTCATGCAACGCTCAAGCTGCATGCTCTAGCTCCAAGTGAGCCAACAATCAGCTAAGTGATCTCCATCAGTACTAGATCCAAGTCTTAGGCTCTGTTTGGAACGACTTCGGTTTCGGCTTCTGTCCTCTGAAAGCCAGAAGCTGTTCCAAACAGCTAGCTTTTTCGCAGCCAGAAACCATAAGCTAGCAGCCCATTTGTATTAGAAAAGGCTAAAAGTCGAAAACTGATCTGAGGTAGTTTTCTACAACTTCGATAGGTTAAGATTATGACTTTACCAATAGAGTTCAAAGAAAATTACCCCTTCCCATCAAGTATAAAATCTCAAACCACGCCGCTCTCACCCTCATGCCCAACCCGCATCCCTCATACCTAAAAACTATACTAAAAAGCTAGACTGACAAACATCATACTTCTTCAGCCTAGTTGTTCAGCCGTACAGCTTTTTAACCATACAATTCAGCTAAAAGCTACTTTTTAGAAAAAGCTCCAGCCATACCAAGCAGAATCTTAGAATTTTAGAGGTGCAGGGGCATCGTGAGCCAACAATCTGCTAAGTGGTCTCCATCAGTAGTAGGGGTGGCAATCATACCCGCGGGTTCGGGTACCCGCGGGTTCTGCACCCGTCGGGTTCGGATTCGGATCCTATTTTTTACCCGTGGGTTTTTCGGCCTGCACCGCGATGAGTCGGATCGGGTTCGGGTTTAGAAGATCACCCACGGCACCGTCAGTATCCGACCCTGGGTAAATTTAGTGCATTTTCTAGTAGTATGCTTTCACATTGCAATTGATGCTTTGTTCTTTGCAATTGATGATCTATTGCTCTGTTCCTTGAAGGCTTGATTCTTGAACTGTCTGTTTGCTACCCAGTATTAATTGTTTCAATTGTTTCAATTGGTGCATGGACAGACTAGTAGATGCACTCAATTAGTCCATTTTTTCTTTTGTGCTGATCTTGCAATCCTAGTAGATGCCACCGTCTACTAGCAATCACGTCTAGCCACCTCTGTACTAAAATTCAAGCCACATACAGATGGATGACCTTGGGTTGATTATTGATGTTTCATATGTTTGATACCCGTCGGGTACCCGTTGGGTTTCGGGTACCCGTCGGGTTCGGATTCGGGTACATGTTTCTACCCGAAAGGAAATTCGGGTTCGGGTCGGGTATTAGAAATCGGGTTCGGGTTCGGGTCGGATTTTGTAAAACCCGCACCCGACCCGACCCGTTGCCATCCCTAATCAGTAGCTAGGATCCAAGTCTTGGAATTTTAGAGGTGCCGGGGCATCCTGGTTCCGTCTCTGATAGCTTGGACGGGTGGCTAGAACCGACCGTCCCCGGGACGCAGGCCAGGAAACTAGAGTGGATTTCTTGTGGTTGTATGCCTCCCGATTAAAGAAACTCGCATGTACGTGCAAGCAACGGATTACATAGGTCTCCCCAACCAAGTCAGGCTTCTTACGGTGCATGTAGGGCCCGGGGAAGCAGCACCCTGACGAGGAGGCCGGGCGAGGTCGGTGGGTGCTTATCAATAAATGGTGTGCCTCGAGTACAGTGGCAGTAGTCTTATATAGAGTAATGGTTTACTAGTAAGGTGCCCGTGCGTTGCAACGGTATCTACATTTTGAACGGTTGTCCTGCTATTACGATAACATGAAACAAGAAAATATGTTGTGCAAATAATACCTTATACAGTAAGACACTATTGAAGCAGTATTTCTATATTTCTATGTAAATGAAGCGTTCTGACGCTTCGTTTCTTGCGCCTGGAGTGGTTAATTAATTAAAGAGGTGGGTAATTAAAGAATGGAGTGTGCTATCTTCCATCTACACCGGAGTGGTTAATTAAAGAGGTGGATAATTAAAGAATGGCAGAACTGGTAATTTCGATGAAATGACGTGGGAAGAAACTCTCACTTTATATAGTAGAGATTTAATATATATATTTAAAATTAGTAAAAAAACACTATATTCAAAATTTGCTGAAAAACACACTAAAGATAGTTCTAAAGTCTTACAAATCTAAAACAACTAAAATCGAAATCAATTCAGTAAACAAATTTAATTCACTAAAAAAATGATATTTTAATATTTTTAAAAATTTTAAGGGTGCCGTGCATACCGGCTAGATCCGCCCTGCTCACGTACGTATAAACAAAGGATTGTCCGTGAGATGGTTAGCGTGTGAGTGCTAGTATTAGCGTATAACCCAATTATCATGGCTAATTATAGCACTCCTTGAATGCTGGTACAGAAAAGTATCCGTGCATGCATGCAGATCTTAAACCAGCAACGTATCTTTACTATATAAAGTGAGAGTTTCTTCCCACGTCACATTAATTGCCCTGCTTAATTGCCCTACGCAAGAAACGAAGCGATGCATTAATTGCCTTGCTTAATTGCCCTGCTTAATTGCCCTACACAAGAAACGAAGCGTTGCTTTAATTAGCCAGCTTTTGCAAGAAACGAAGCGTTAAAGATAGATGTTTTCTCTTATGAAATAGTATTTTTTTATTTTTTAATCTTTATTTTTCGTTATCAATTTTGTTTTTCGTAGCAACGCACGGGCATATAACTAGTAGTCATAGAATCCGAGTCTCTTCTCGAGATCTTGTGTTCCTAAATCCTAACAGCGTTGATGACGACCCTATTTCGGGAGATATTGTTTCTAAGAGTATCTTCAATGCTTCGACTTCGGTGATGCTTAGGTTTGGTCTCATTGGCGTTTTGGATAGAGGAAGTGGTAACACATAAAAAGAAGGTGTTTTTATCCTTCTTTTTTTTTTAAAAAAAAAGGAGAGTGGATATTTAGGGAAGGCCATGTGACTTCACGGGATCATCTGTGTTTTGCATCATGAATTATTCGTGATCTTATATTATTATATGGGATAGTTATGATTAGTAGGTTATCATATTTTACAGATTATGTATATAAATATATCAAATCAATAATATGGACACATGTTAAAAAAACAAGATGCTGGAGTGACCCACTATGAGTTACAGCGGGAATTATTATATTATTAAGTGTCATCAGTTGGTATCATACATAATGTATGTGGGATTCTTAGACCTGATATTGTTATGGTTTCCTATATATATAATAGTATACTTAGGGGTTACCAAACGCTGCTCCGTAAGACCGTAACTAGGTAGTCATAAAGTTACCTTTCGGGTTTACCATGAAACATGAGGAGAAATATGAGCAATCAAGATAGAATTTGCCCCTTCTATATAACGAGAAAGATATCGCTGCCCCTCAATGTGGTTGGATTAAGTAAGTGCGTGATCATACCAAATGTGATTGAGTCAATTACAACTTAGTAATCCACCGCAGAACGGGTGAATGATCAAGCTATCATAGGGTGGCATGTTTCTTGCATGGATTTCGATTTGGTATCATAAGGCAAAAGGATCCGTACATAAGTACTATATAGGTTCATTTAATATGATCTTCGTGTATATTTGGAAATCGCTATGTCCTACTAGGGGCCGCGGCCGACTTATAGGTCGAAAGGAGTTTTTGCCTATGACCGATTATGCATGAGCTGACAAGATCACACACTTAATAAATTGAAATATAGTGGTTTGAATTGGATGCATCACTAATGGGTTAAGTGGGTTTTGCACCTTGGTTGGGCCTTAACGTAGGGTTCCACCGAAGGGGGCGTCTATTTAAAGGGAGTTTGCGATTGCAATAGATATACAGCTGTAGCCGTCGAAACCCTAGCCTTCTCATACGCACTGGTGCTAGCATATCAACACACGGCGTTCCTTTCTCCGAACGTGTGGACTTCAGTAGAGGTGTTGCTTCTAATGTGATGCTAATCAAGGCGATTAACCACCGCACGAGGAAGATCGACCACCGCAATAGGACGCGCGCTACTTTGAATCGGGTTGCATCAACTCTCCTTCCGTTGCACAACGCGTCTAGTGATAACAATCCATGATCACTTATTTATTTGTCTTCCTGGTTTACACGGTAAAAATTTTAATTTGTGCTTACGAACTACCCACATCCCTTCACACCTAACACAGAGAGTACAATGGTAGATCTGGCAGCGCTGGATTGGGATGGCCAGATTCGTTGGCGAGGAGCCAGGGAGACAGGATCCAACGAAGTCGAGGCTGGGTGGCGAGATCTGCCAACGAGGACATCGGGAATAATGGGATCCGGCGTCGCCGGGGTTGGGGTGGCGACATCCGCTGGTGAGGACTGAATCCAACGGCCCTGATGTCGAGGTGGAGAGATCTGCCACAGAGAGGCTCGAGACAACTCCAAGGTTGGGACGCCCAAGAAGGCGGTCGCACTGTGTCCAGTGTCCACCACCGTGGGCATCAGGTTCGAGTCCAACACCGACGATGGCGGCAGCGGCAATGAGCTCTTGAGCTCAGGCATGGGATTAGGGGATAGCCGGATAGGGGACGGGTGCGTGGGGGGAAGTGCTTTTAGATTTGTGCTAATGCCACGCCACGTGGCGTGAGCTGGTGTAGAGCCAAAAAAGGAGAGGGTTTGATTAGTTTAGGCAGCAACCCTAATTCCTTTCTGTTTTGTCTCCATGGCCAAATTGACCCTGACTCGGATTCCTCTGTTCCTTTCTTTATGGCGTCTCATCTCCAGCTGCACGACTAGATTGATCAAAAGTTCCTGAGACATCTTTTTTTCAAGGCAAACTAATTGCGACTTACGAGTGGAACAAAAGCAAGAAAGAAAAGGGAAGGTCATGGGCTCTGAGAAGAGAAGACAAGAGGAGAGTTGCAAACAAGAGCAGAGAGCCAGGAACAGGCCAGGGAAGCAGTGGAAGGAATCATGGGGGCACAAGACAGCGGGCAGTCCACGGATCATGAATTGGTCTGGTTGGTCGATGGATGGATGGATGGATGGAAAGGGAAAGGGAAAGCGCAGCAGAAGCCAATGCTAACATCGCAGCAGATCAAAAAGAACGGAAATTAAATCAGGAAATACTTTGTGGGTGCTATCATGTGGTACGTACCAGTACGGTGATCCCGCGGAAGACGTCGAGGGAGACCAGCCGCTGGCGGGCGGCGGGCGGCGGCAGGGGTGGGTCCTTGGAGCCGGTGGAGCCGCCGCTGCCGCGCGGCCCGCCGAACTCGAGATCGGGCGTGGCGGCCGCGTCGTCGCTCCTGACGAGCTCGTAGCCGCCCATGGCCGCCGCCGCCGCCCTCCTCTGCCTGCAGCACCACGCCGACGACGCGCCGCCGGGCAATGCCCCTGCATTCGCATCCACCATCATCGCATCTGTTGCTAACAACCTCCCCAGAAGATGCGGAGAAGAAACCGGAAGGGCAACTGGTTGCATCGCCTTCCCTTACCTTAAGCAACTGCCTTCCTTCCTTGCTTCCCTTGGCTTTCTCGTTTCGGACTCCTGATTTGGTGTTCAAACGTAACCAACTTCTGATCTCTTGCTATTCCTATCTCTCCTGGTCTCCTGACGCTCCTCCGTCCGTACAACGCTCCCTCTCTCTCTCTATCTCTCTCTCTGTAAAACTTGTGATCTTGATGTGGGATGGGATTAATTGGGGATTTGATTGGACGGATCTATCTTACTGCCGTTGCCAACGCCTTTCGCCTCCTCCCTAACTTGACACTCGCGGACAGAGCTGATGCCTTATAGATATACCCGTATATATACTGGCCTGACCCCTCTCTCACACACCTTTAGTTTTAGGCCCTGCTTGGATGAGTGGTAATTTCTTGGGAGGTTTTGGGATTTAGTTCAAATTTGAACTAAATCCTAAAACATTCCAATAAAATACCCCTAATCCAAGCACCCCCTTAGGGATTTGATTGGAAAGCAGAGGCGGAGCGCGCGAGGACGAGGTTCGGAGTCGGCTTCCAGGAAACCTCCTGACTTTGTTTTAGGTAGTATTTACCAGAAATTTTGCAGTACATTGTATTGGTAGTATATGGTATATAAGTAGAAATCCGATCTAATCATTGGTTTGTTCTCCTACTATTCCACTAGTAGAAGCATAAATAAGGCCCCGTTTGGTACGGTTCCAGATTCTAGTAGAAATGGAAACAATTCCAGATTCTTGGTAGAAACGTTTCAGGTAAAATCAGAATCACTTTCTGCAAACCGTTTGGTATAGTTCTAGATTCTAGTAGAAACTAGTGAAACGGGGTTGAGGGTGATTCAGCCACGACGTGGAAAAAGAAAAACGTTTCGAGGAGAATCGTTTCGAGTTTTAGCCTGTTTGGCTGGGTTTCTCCCAGATTCTAGTAGAAACAGCTCGCTTCCAAGTTACCAAACGGGACCTAAATATTAGCTAATTTGATCGGAAAAAAATAAACGGTATATATTGAATTTTGTGTGCAGTAAAGAGCTCTTATATATTTATAGTAGTACAGCTCGGGGTCGCTCTCCGCTTTCTCCCGTCATTTTGCTGTCTTGCCATCGTTGCTGCATGCTAGCCTTAGACGTTCCGTGATGCCATTTTAACGCCTTCGGAGTCGTGTTGGCTAAGCTGGGTTTGCCGTTTACCCCATCTTCTCTTCCCTGCCCTTACGCGGACTCGAATGGTTGCGGCTAAAGCTCGAATCACAAACGGGATAATTGGTTGGAGTCGGGACACTTGCACTCCGCACGAAAAAGAAACGCGCTATAGTTGAGATGAATCTGATACTTTACATCGACATCTTCCTTTCTTTTTCTGCTATAACGGGGAAGATGCTTATGTCCCGTTTGGTAACTTGGAACCGAGCTGTTTCTACTAGAATCAGAAACCCAACCAAACAGGCTAAAACTCGGAACGATTCTCGTCGGAACGTTTCTTCTTTTTTCACACTGGGACCGAATCACCTTCAACCCCGTTCCACGCCAATTCACAGAATCCAGACAACTAGCCAAACGGTTTCTAGACAGTGATTCTGATTCTAACTGAAACGTTTTTATCAAGAATCTAGAACCGTTTCCGTTTCTACTAGAATCTGGAACCGTACCAAACAAGGCCTTAGCATCGATATTATGCCGGAGCGGTGTGGTTTAGGTGTATCACACTTGTAGATATTCTTTGTACTCCGTCCCATCACAAAATAAGCGTGGCTTTTAACATGACTAGGTTTCGAAAATTCTTCTTTGATCACCGATCTGCATTGCAGTATAGTTATAGTTAAGATGAATCTAATACTTTACATTGACATCTTTCTTTTTTTCTGTTATAAAGGTGAAGATACTTATCATCAACATTATGCCGGGAGCGGTGTGGTTTAGGTGCATTACACTTGTAGATATTCTCTGTACTCCGTCCCATGACAAAATAAGCGTGGCTTTTAACATGATTAGGTTTCGAAAATTCTTCTTTGATCACCGATTTGCATTGCAGTATAGTTATAGAATGCTAAGATAATATTTTCTCTGATATAGCTAATCTTGATATTTATAAAGATGTTGATGAAACACACGCATTATTTGACAAAACTTGATTTCAATATCATGCCTTATGAGTGAAAACATCCTTTTATCAGGCAAAAAAAAAAAAGCTCATTGCTGAACCCATTGGATTACTTCCTAGTTCCTAGGTTGTTTCGTTGTGAATGTCTCGCCCACTGCTTTCTGTGTGATCTACTCCCGCCCTTTCTTTTAGAAAGCATACTGCATAAGGATTAAACAAAACGAACAGAAGGACAAGAGAAGATGATCATGTCACCCATGTTATAAATACTTTGAAAATGTGAGAGAGAATAGATTGTAAAGGTGTTACTTATAAACGCAGGAGAGAGGAAGACGAGATAAATACGGACACATAAAGAAAAACATCAATAAATTCACATACATATGCCTTATACTTTGAAACAAGCTTGTAAAAACTACTCCCCCAATCACAAATACATGTTGTTTTAGAAACCGACAAAGTCTCCAAAACGCCACAGACCACTAATTAACTTCTATTGTAATGTATTTATAAAACTCAACAAAACTATAATATCATGAAAAGACTTTGTAGACAGATCCACATATATGATTATCATACATCCAATACAAATATTTAAAAAGATATTGATTGCCAAAATTTGAAAAGTTAAATTGAATGCATCTCGAGCAATATATATTTTGTAACCGGAGGGAATATATGTTTTATATTTTAAAACGAACGGAGCAGCAGCAACGAAAACCTGAAGGATTGTTAAGGCCTCATGCCTCGCAAATTGCAGCCTTGGCAGCACCCCGTTCTGCAAGGCACGGATCGCGTGATCAATCATGTGTGCTGTGTGAATTGGAGTTTTGAGCTGCACAGCTAGCTAGCCAGTCGTGCGAAACATATGGGAATGGCCGGGACCCGGGATCAAATGGTGTGCTCATCATGCGGTCATGCCCCCCAACCCAGAACAAACAAGTACTTATATTTCTGATGCATTGGGCTATGGACAGATGTGATGGGCCTTCCTCGAGCCAGTTTGGGGACCAAAGGAAATGGGCCGAGCCCTAAGCCTGTGTTGCGACTAACCAAAGGCCGATCTATGGGCCAAGTCTCTCTCTCTTTTACCCGCGTTCGCTCCATTAGGTCCTGTTGCCTTTGCAGTGAATGTACATGTGTGATGAGGTATATGTGTAGTGTGTGTAGTCTCCCTTAGCTTACATATAAAAAGGGCGAAAAAACGACCCACGTGGACACGGCACACGTGCTCAGTCATTTAGTCAAACTCTTTCCAATGGGAAGTAATCGACATGAGCACATAAAGTCGTAATTGTTAGACACTTTTTTTAAAAAAAAATCCCTAAAAAATTTAGGAGGTGGTTTAATATTTTTTTTCATAGATGTGACGGGCTAAGACTTATATATCCCCCAGCCCACCCCTGACCCCACACGCACACACACTTGAAATTTAAGATAGAAGTGAAACTCAAACTTGGTAGATGGGTTCACGATCTTGTATGCTAACCATTACAACTCAAGATAAGGCAGTGTATCAAACTATCAATTACCCTATTAAATCTTTAAGTTTAAGCTTAAAATGAGATAGGAGAAACGAATAAGAGATATTTGCTATGAATAATTTGCCACGGAGTTATAATTTGCCATACTTTTCTCCATTTCATTTCTTGTAAAACAAATTGAATTTGGACTCAAAATTTTAAATGAATGTTTGCTAAATTAATATCTACATTTGATATTTTTCGTTGTGTGTGTTTGGTGTAGACCTGGGTATTGTGCCATGCCGCACTGGCACGAGCATGAGCACGATAGACCGTGCCGTGCCGTCACAGTTGAGCCAGTCCGCCATGCTGTGCCATGGCGACCCGACTCATCTTCGGTGAGCCCAGGCACGGCCCATTGGCATGTCGTGCCACCTTTGTATCGTGTTGACCCAAACTTGGTCCATTTGCACTATTACGAGGAGAGGAAATGAGTTGGAGACGCACACTTCAAAGGTAGTAAAAACAAATATTAGGAAAAAGAACCACATTATTTTCATTCTCCGCAAAAGGCGTGTCGAGATAATGATTGATATCTACTCGTGGATTCTATTACGATTTGCTCAGCGCTTCGGAAGAAAAACTAGACGTCTTGCCTTTTAGCTTCTTTCACACGCTTGAAGCACCTGAATCGTTTCATACTTGTTGCATTGTTGAAGCAGTTCTTCTTACTTCATTTCTGCTGCCAAACTTTTCATAATATCTATTAAAAACTGTAAAAAATATAACTTATGCCAAAACCGTGCCGTGCTATGCCGTGCCTGCATCGGCTCTATAGCGTGCCGTACCGACCCAAACACAACCCTTTGAAGCATGCCATACCGCCCATCGTGCCCGTCCATCAAGCCCAGCTGGCCCGAACAATCATGCCATGCTGGCTTGTGCGCATGACTGCCGTGCCATACCTTAGGTGGTGCTGTGCCTGATGTGCAACGGACCGGCTCTAAAAAGTCCGGCTTGATACCCACCTTAGTTAGGTTCGGAGTAGGTGGAGAGCGGATTGTTGTTACTGCTCTCGAACAGGAATTTTTTTTCAAGTTTTCGCCAAAACTGATGTTTCATTGCGTACCCAACCTAATTGGACTGTAGGTAGAACAAGAGGATCGAAGTCAACAGATTCAGCCATTCAGCACACCTCGATCGGATACTTGACGACAAGTTTTGGAAGAAAAAAAAACTTTTCACACAAAAAAATATCTTTGACAAAAGCATAGTCAACTAGCCGAAGTGAGAAGAAACGCATCGAGTGGAATAGAAAAATAATGTGTTTGAACCTCGAAAAGGGGAAAAGGGCAAGAAAAAAGTTCGTTTGCCCATAACTCCGTGGTGTATGGAAAAGTTGCCTTCGTCTCTCGCCTTCCTCCGCACGTCATTGCACGTGCTAGCTTAGCTTACTGCTCATCCGGCCTTGTTGCGTTCCGTGCGCAATTGCACTGCCGTCGCGATGTCGTCGAATGAGCTAATATATATATATATATATATATATATATGAAAATGGTTCCATATTTCTGGGAGTATGTCCTTCTACTCTCAATATACTGTATATATGTTATTGTTATACTTCTTAATTTGTGTGAATATACTCTAATACTAATTATAAGATACTCTAAAGTGAAATTCACGAAAAATTTCATTAAAATCTACTATTTATAGCATAATTTGTTTATATACTCTTTTTACATATGGAAAAGAGTATATAACAAAAAATAAATGGCTCCATGAATTTTTTTCATTCATGCCGTATTGGAGTATCTTAGAATTATTATTGAAGTATATTGAAAGTGATAAAGGAGTATAACACGTTCGTTTAAGTGGTATACTGAAGGTGGGAGTACGTACTCCCAGGAGTACGAAAAAGGCTATATATATATATATATATACACACACACACACACCACTTGTTAGGGTTAGGGTTGCACACGCACATAATAGATTGGAACGGTGGACACGGGATTTACGTGGAAACCCTTGCGGGAGAAAATCTCGGGAGACGAAATCCACTATAGAGGTTCAAAGGATTACAAGCACATGGGGGTGGCTTATATAGCCAATGAGTCCGTATTGTAGAAGGCAAGGACTCCATATTTGTTAAGATAAGATTGATGAGTCATATTCCTAACAAACCTCCCCTTGACCCAAAATCCATAATGAAAATTTGTCTCCAAGAAACCCCGAAGGGCAATTAAGCACCATGAATACCAACCAAGTCAAGACAATGCTTGAACTTGGTATTAGAGAGAGACTTGGTGAGCATGTCTGTAAGATTATCATCAGTATGTATCTTTTCCACAGTAATATGTTCTTCAGCAACAATGTCGCGAATAAAGTGGTACTTGATATCAATGTGCTTAGTCTTGGCATGATACATATCATTCTTGGTCAAACAAATAGCACTCTGACTATCACAATAAACAGTAAGAATATCCTGTTTAATACCAAATTCAGAAATCAGACCTATATATATATATATATATATGTCTGCTAATGTACGCCATCCGACCAAGTTTCCATCCGTACGGGGCGCAGGTGTTTGGATGCTAACAATTAGCCGTGGATCCAAACATGGTCTAATTGTTTCCGTACGCCTGAGCCCTGAAGTGCCTTGAGCAAGAGGGACCAATAGCCATATCTATCTCGTTGTGGTGGGCGGAACTCCCAAAATCGAAAAAAAAAAAAAACGTTAAGATCAACTTTTAGTTGATGAATTTGAATTATTTACGTGCAAGATTTTACGGGAGGGTTAGTTCTTCTATATAAAAAAAGGTTTTATCTAAACTGTTTGTACTGTATTTTTGAAAATTTTCAAACCATTGTATAAGATTACGGAACAATACATGTGAAATGCGCGCCCCCATTGAAATATTCGTAGTTCCATCACTGTCATCGCTGTGATTAAACACGGGAGTCGCAAGGATGTAAAATAAAAAGAGATATACGGTGCTGTATACAGACAGCTGTTGCTCGCTTGTTTGTACACGTACCCTGGCTGGTTCGTCGCCGGCGGTTCAGAAGCCGATGCATTGGGCACCTGTGGTGTAGAGTAGGGGTGAAAACGGAACGGAAAGTTCCCGACCGTTCCGAAGAAAAACGGAAACGGAAGCTTTTTTTTGGAAACGAAAACGGAAAATATCGATGCGAAGCGGAAGCGGAAATTTTTGTCGGAAGCGGAAGCGAAACGGAGAGCCAATTCCGTGAAACGGAACGGAACGGAAATTCGTGATAAGTGAAACTGGAAACTAAAAACGGAAACGGGCCGGAAAGGGAAATGGGCTTGGCCCAAAAATGAGAAGAGAGTTTATATTTATTTTCGAATTAAAATAATTTCATAAATACAAATGGTTTTATATAAAATACTAAATAGAGTTCAAAAATTCCACAAAAATTCTCAAAAATACTTTGGAATATTTTGAACCTAGAAAAATTATTTTCAGCATAAATTTTTTTATAAATAAATTAATTTTATAAATCTAAAAAATGCAAAATAGTATTTATAAACTCCAGAAAATCCAAGATAAATCTCAAAAAATCATAAATGAACATCGAATAATAATATACAAATTTTAGGGTGCTAAACCTTTGTAGTTGGTGGAGCAATAGGATATCAATGATAATTATATGGATGAGGACATGATGATCTGATATGGGAAACAAATAATGTGCCATTGGCTGACAAACTTGAGAAAAATTTTCTAGTGATATCAGTGAACATAGCACTATTCTTGTGTCCACCTTAGAGGTGGAATGGGCTATATTGTTCTTGTGGTCATGTATATTGTAATTCTCTACTATGTTCTTGTGAAATTTTTCGCTTTCGTTTCCGTATCCGTTCCGTATCCGTTCCGATTTCGTTTCCGTCACTATCCGTGTCCGTATCCGTTTCCGGGGTTTCCGATTTCGTTTCCGTTACCGGTAAAAAATGTGGAAACGGAAACGGAACAGTCATTTACCGACCGTTTCCGTACCGTTTTCATCCCTAGTGTAGAGGCCATTCACAGTGGAAGTTTCATTTTCATTAAATGATGTGACACATCATCATGTTTGGTGATATGGTAAGATAATTATGAAGAGAGAGATAGAAAGAGTTTTATGGGAGGTGAATAAATTTCATCTGGATGAAACCTGAGATACACGGTTACCTAAACAAAAGCTGATGTGATATTCTTGGAAACCGTGTAATGAAACTCTCCATTGTGAATGGCCTGGGGAGTAAGAATCCAACACGCACGTACGTATACCCTAGCCCAGTTTGTTCTGCTCTCTACGAACAAGATATCGGAAGGCAGGAGAAGTGATTAATCGGTTCTGCTCGTAAGCAGCACACGCAGGATGCATGCTTTAACAAGCTCAATAATCCAATGGGAAACGCTGCCGCTAGCGTCACTAATAGCGTTTGCAATTTTCCGTGCCCAAATGCTGTTACGGCGCGGTGCGTTAGTTCTGTTTCGCTTCCACTCGCGAGCCCCCGTCGCCATACCACACAACGGAAACGTGCAGTTTGTACACACGCACGTGTAGGTGTAGCGGAGGCAGAAGCATCCGGTCGGCCGGCATACGCGCGCGCGCGCGGTAACAACCAAGGGTCCAAAATTCGGCGAAATTCGGCGAAATCCCGGCGAAATCTCGGATTTCGGACCCCTCCGAGATTCAAAATCCCGGAAAATTCAAAAAAATTAAAAAAATTCAAATCTCGGATTTCTCGGCGAGATCTCGGCAATTTCGGGCGAAATCTCGGCAATCTCAAGTAGATTTGATGTTTTTTTACCGGATTTTGATTTTTGTGCATTGTATTTGCTTGGGTTTAGGATCAAGATCATCCACAAAAAATTTCAAAATTTTTTAACATGTTTTTGACCATTTTTTGATCGGTTCAATATGTCGGTTAGGACTTTTCGAATTTTTTAAAATTTTTCAATATTGATTATCTTCTGAAAATTTTATGGGAATATTATGGATGTGTTAGGACCATTCACAAAAAATTTCAAAATTTTATTAAGTGGTTTGAACTTTTTTAATACATAGGAACTTTTCTAGTGCATTGGAACAGCAGAGAGAAATGATATCTGATACTGACATTGATAGTTGGAATCAATCTGTGTATGACTATAAGAGAATAGTGGACTGGAAACAGTGGTACAAAACCCACTTCAAAATTATTGAATGACATATATTGAAAAACAAAATTTAAAACCTAAGATAACATGTATTTATAAATGGAGTACAAGATTAACTCACCTATGTATATATGGGCGGAGATTCACATATACATGATCAGCGCTCATATTTATGGCATTGATCTTTTCTTACTGGTCAAAATTCAAAACTACAGGTGGTTTCAAAGAAAGAATCTCCCTCAGAACTGCAGGTGGTTTCAAAGAAAAAACCTCCCTTAATACATAGGAACATATATAAAACTTTTCAAATAACTTGAAGTTCATTTGTTACATTTGAAAAATCAAAAACTGATTTTATATACGATTTTTATCATGACTTTACCACTGTTAGATTTTTTAAAAATTCCTCATGATTGATCATCATCTCAAATTTTTATGGAAACATTAGTGATGTGTTAGGACTATCCAAAAAAAATTTCAAAATTTTTTGACGTATTTTGAACCATTTTTGAGCCGGTTCAATTTGGCCGAGATCTCGGTGATTTCGGCCGAGATCTCGGTGATTTCGTCCGAGATCTCGGATTTCCCGGTAGAAAAAAAACCGGATTTAAAATTTGATTTTTGCAGTTCGTCCGGATTTTATCCGAAATTTCCGAATCTCACCGAAATTTCGGATTTCGGGAACCTCCGAGATTTAACTCAAAACGAGAATTGGAACCTTGGTAACAACACGGATGGGCGAGAGCGAGAGGCGGAGTGGCCGGTCCGTTTGGTTCGAGACCCGTCGGCCACGTGAGCGGGGGACAGAGGAGCATGGCGCGAGCGTGACGGTTTTAGTTTCACGCACTGCAACAGACTCCGACCGAACCAAATGAGCGCAAAGAAATGACCATTGACACAAGGCCGCCCTACTCCCCCTATTTAATTTCATCCCTAATGTGCAATACCTCTAAAACGCATCGCCTAAATATCAAAACCATACAAATCATATTCCTGTATAGGTATTATTATAAACTATTTTACCTTATATAATATCTAACCCATTAATAAATCAGAATACCAAACAACATGTCTTGACTTAAAAGCAGACGACTTAAAAACTCATTAAATTAAAAAACTAATTTTAAACAAAAACCAAAAAACCTAAGCCGAAATCTACGCTCTCTTTTTTTCAAACAAAAAAGGTCCACACGAGGGCAACGAGTGGAGTTACCGTCTCCATGCAAGGTTTCAAATCTCGTTTTGAGTCAAATCTCGGAGGTTCCCGAAATCCGAAATTTCGGCGAGATTCGGAAATTTCGGACAAAATCCGAACGAATTGCAAAAACCAAATTTCAAATCCGTTTTTTTTTCTACCGGGAAATCCGAGATCTCGGCCGAAATCACCGAGATCTCGGCCGAAAACACCGAGATCTCGCCCAAATTGAACCGGCTGAAAAATGGTTCAAAATACGTCAAAAAATTTTGAAATTTTTTTTGGATAGTCCTAACACATCACTAATGTTTCCATAAAAATTTGAGATAATGATCAATCATGAGGAATTTTTTAAAAATCTAACAGTGGTAAAGTCGTGATAAAAACCGTATATAAAATCAGTTTTTGATTTTTCAAATGTAACAAATGAACTTCAAGTCATTTGAAAAGTTTTATATATGTTCCTATGTATTAAGGGAGGTTCTTTCTTAAAAACCACCAATTCTGAGGAGGTTCTTTCTTTGAAACCACCTGCAGCTTTGAGTTTTAACCAAGAAGAAAAGATCAATGCCATAAATATGAGCATCGATTATGTATATGTGAACCCCACCCATATATACATAGGTGAGTTAGTACTGTACCCCTTTATAAATACATGTTATCTTAGGTTTTAAATTTTGTTTTTCAATATATATCATTCAATAATTTTGAAGTGGGTTTTGTACCACTATTTCCACTTCACTTCTCTCTCATAGTCATACACAGATTGATTCCAACTATCAATGTCAGTATCAGATACATTTCTCTCTGCTGTTTCAATGCACTAGAAAAGTTCATATGTATTAAAAAAGTTCAAACCACTTTAGAAAATTTTGAAAATTTTTGTGAATGGTTCTAACACATCCATAATATTCCCATAAAATTTTCAGAAAATAATCAATCTTGAAATTTTTTTAAAAATTCGGAAAGTCCTAACCGACAAATTGAACCGATCAAAAAATGGTCAAAAACATGTTAAAATTTTTTGTGGATGATCTTGATCCTAAACCCAAGCAAATACAACGCATAAAAATCAAAATCCGGCAAAAAAGTACCAAATCTCGCCCGAGATTGCCGAGATCTCGCCCGAAATTGCCGAGATCTCGCCGAGAAATCCGAGATTTGAATTTTTTTAAATTTTTTGAATTTTCCGGAATTTTGAATCTCGAAGGGGTCCGAAATCCGAGATTTCGCCGGGATCTCGCCGAATTTCGCCGAAATTTGGATCCCTGTCTCCATGTGCGGGTGCGACCGCGCGCCACGGCACGGCAGCCCATAAACGGCCGAAACAGCGGCCAAATCCGCCGCGCGGCGCTCGACACCCGCCGATCCAACACCCGACGGCCGTGATCGCGCGGACCGCGGCTGCTAGCGGCCGATCGCAGTCGGACGGAGCGCCACGCCTTTTGACCGACGCGGCCGCGGTGGTGGGTGTAGGTGGCGTGCGGAGCCGGCGCGGTAGAATAGGGAGCCCCCCGGCGCAACAAACCAAAGCCACCGATCCCTTTCCTCCCCTCGCGCACAGCTCCTCCTCCTCCTAGACTAGTTGCTGTTTGCAACTCCCAACCCGGGTTCCCCCTCTCCTCCGTTCTCGCCGCCTTCCTTGCGTGCTTCCTTCCTTCCGCGCGATATTTTTATACCCCCTCCTCCCCCTCCTCCTCGCTATACACATTTCATTCATTCACTCACCCAGCCTCCAGGTAGATACATACGTAGGCTCATACGTTTAGACGAAGTACATCGATACGTGATCCAATTACGTCCGAAGTGGTTCGTTCGTTCGTTCGTTCGTTAATACATAGGAGAGGAAGGTATTGATTAAGGGAAGAGCGGCTAAAGATAGTGTTGCTGTTGCGGTAATCGTCGACGATGGAGGTTTGCTGCTGCTCCACCACGTCGTCCGTCCTCGCGGGGGATCGTGTCGCCCGGAGGTTCGCCGCGCCGGCGGCCGCGGCGCGGTACTGGGGCGCGGCGGGGGCTGGGAAGGCGGTGGTGCTGGCGCACCCGCTTCGCCCGGCCGCGAGGCCTGCGCACGCGCAGGCTCCGCGGCTGGCGGCGCGGCGCGGCGGCGGAGTGATCAGGGCGGTGTTCGAGCGGTTCACCGAGCGGGCCGTCAAGGCGGTCGTGCTGTCGCAGCGGGAGGCGCGGGGCCTCGGGGAGGGCGCCGTGGCGCCGCGCCACCTGCTGCTGGGGCTCGTCGCGGAGGACCGCTCCGCCGGGGGGTTCCTCTCGTCCGGGATCAACATCGAGCGCGCGCGCGAGGCGTGCCGCGGCATCGGCGCCAGGGACGCGGGCTCGATGGCCGCGTCGCCATCTGGCTCGGGTCTGGACACGGACGTGCCCTTCTCCGGGAGCTGCAAGCGGGTGTTCGAGGTGGCCGTCGAGTTCTCCAGGAACATGGGCTGCAGCTTCATCTCCCCGGAGCACCTCGCCCTCGCGCTCTTCACCCTTGACGATCCCACCACCAACAGCCTCCTCAGGAGGTAGGTAGCTGCTCCATGCTCTTCCGATTCTGTACAGGAACTTACTGTTCATTTCTTACCTCAATTGCTCATCCCACCCGTTTGTGATGCCATCTGTTGATCAATCACCTATATAGCCAATCGGTTAATCATATATATACTGAGATCATCTTGTTAATGCTTGCTCTTTTATATGCACACAGACAATTGGTCCAATTGTTTATCTGTAGCTCACATGGAAAGCGTATCATTTACCATGTAGTTGTACTATATGATCAAGCCGTTTGCTCCCATAGAAAAGGTCACAGCTGATTTATCACCCATAATAAGTGTATTGATACTACCCTCAGAAGTTGACTTGGCCAAAAACAAGGTCTCATGAAATACTGATGGGTAATATCATGATGGGATGTTTGAAAGATATCTCCTTGTCCTTTTTACCATTTGTGCTATCATCAATAAATGTTGTTATTTGTTCTAGCTTGGGAGCGGATCCGAGTCAGCTAGCATCAGTTGCGCTCACCCGACTCCAAGGGGAGCTTGCAAAAGATGGCCGAGATCCTGCAGGGGCACCTTCTTTCAAAGTGCCCGAGAAATCTCCTGCTGGAACCGGAAGATCTGCCTTCTCCAAATCCTTAAATAACAAGAAAGGTCAGGACTCACGAGTCACTGTTGCATTAAAGCTTGCACTCATGTTGGTTGATGATATAGGTTGTGGAACTTTAATGCAAACCTGTCTTGTTTACCATTTCAGATAAGGGTGCGCTAGATCAATTTTGTTTAGATTTGACCACACAAGCTAGTGGAGGGTTTATTGACCCTATTATTGGTCGTGAGAAGGAGATTGAAAGAGTAGTTCAGATAATATGCCGGCGGACAAAGAACAATCCTATTCTTTTGGGTGAGGCTGGTGTTGGTAAAACTGCAATTGCTGAAGGGTTGGCTCTTCGAATTGCAAATGGCGATGTGCCCATTTACCTTGTGGTAAGCTCGAATTGCCAGTGATGGATACAAAGTCATGCATTTGGAAATTCAGCTTGCACATCAATAATATCCCCATATCTAAACTGTTGTACAGGCAAAGCGTATAATGTCACTGGACGTTGGTCTACTTATTGCTGGTGCAAAAGAGAGGGGTGAATTGGAGTCCAGGGTTACTAGTTTAATTCGTGAAGTCCGGGATGCAGGTCAGTTGGTAATGCAGTCTGAAATGTTATCAAATATAGGGTGCACTTGGTCATGAATATTCAAGATTGCCTTATTTCGATGCAGGCGATGTTATTCTTTTCATTGATGAGGTTCACAATCTTATTGGATCTGGAACTGTTGGAAAGGGTAAGGGTGCTGGCCTCGACATTGGCAACTTGCTGAAGCCCCCACTTGCCAGAGGTGAATTGCAGGTATTAGATTCATCCCGTTTCATACCTAGTGTTGTCACGTAGAATAGAACGTCTATTTTTACCATATAACCTATCTTATGGGCAATATTTGTTTGTATTTAGTGCATTGCAGCTACAACTCTAGATGAACATCGGATGCATTTTGAGAAGGATAAGGCCTTGGCCCGCCGGTTCCAGCCAGTATTAGTAGATGAGCCTAGTCAGGTATTGCAGATATTTTCGTATGAAATTAAGGCAGTTATGGCCTTATGGGTACATTTCTTTCTTAATCACCCTTAAAACTTATTGCAGGAAGATGCGGTGAAAATATTACTTGGTCTTCGTGAGAAATATGAAACTTATCATAAATGCAAATTCACTTTAGAAGCCATCAACGCAGCAGTTTATCTGTCAGCGAGATATATCCCTGACAGACAGCTTCCTGATAAGGCTATTGATCTGATTGACGAAGCTGGCAGCAGAGCTCGAATGGAATCATTTAAAAGGAAGAAGGAAGGGCAGTCTTCTATTCTCTTGAAGTCACCAGATGAGTACTGGCAAGAGATAAAAACCGTTCAGGCCATGCATGAAGTGGTAATGGGACATTTTGCACTGTTATACTGTGAATTTTTTGGTCCATCTGGTGATAAATATTTAATATTTTAATGTACTTCTTTACTCAGGTGTTATCTAACAAGATGAAATATACTCCAAATGAGAATGATCAAGACAATGGTAGCGCTAATGATGAAGCACCACATGAGGACAAGGCTGGCTCAACATCTACCTCATCACTCTCAGTTGAAGAGTAAGTTTTCTCATGTCAACATGTTGTACGGGGTAATCTCCATTCCCTACATACCTGCTCATGGAACCTATGGTAACAAAATGCAGATCAGTTGTCGTTGGAACAGAGGAAATTGCAAGAGTCGCCTCATTATGGTCGGGTATACCAGTCCAGCAGTTGACTGCTGATGATAGAAAGCTTTTAGTAGGGCTAGATGATGAACTCAGAAAGCGTGTCATCGGTCAAGATGATGCTGTTGTGGCGATATCTCGAGCGGTGAAGAGGTCACGTGTTGGTCTCAATGACCCTGACAGACCTATTGCTACGCTGCTTTTCTGTGGTCCAACAGGAGTTGGTAAAACAGAGCTTACCAAAGCTCTAGCAGCAAGTTATTTTGGATCAGTAAGTTACCCAATCATCTTTTCATCATCCTGTTATTTGAACAACACTTTGATATGTTACATAGAACGCAGATTGACAAGATTTTTTTACTACTTTTTGAACAGGAATCTGCTATGCTTCGATTGGACATGAGCGAGTATATGGAGAGGCACACTGTGAGCAAGCTGATAGGCTCTCCTCCAGGATACATCGGATATGGCGAAACTGGTACTTTGACAGAAGCAGTCAGAAGAAAACCATTTACTGTTGTATTGCTTGATGAAATAGAGAAAGCTCACCCTGATATCTTCAACATTCTTCTCCAAATTTTTGAAGATGGACATCTGACGGACTCACAGGTACTAGATTGGTTGATCCTGATAATATAGATGCAACTGCTTTCATTAAATGTCCATAAATAAAGTTGAAACAAGAGTCATTGGACCAAGTTTGATGAAATCCAGTCCCTGGAATGTCATGTTAAAGATTGATCAGCACTAGCACTTCTACCACATTCTGTTTTTGTATGGGTCCTTCAAACTTTTATTTGGGACATGATTGCTGAAATTAGACATCAAGACAACTTACAATCAATATACTAACATAGAATTTTCCTCACATAGTCTTAGGGTGAAGTGGTGAACTTAAGTAGTTCCTAAGTGGTCTCTATGTGATGAATGTTTTTTATTTACATTAAAGCTTTGTGTGAACTACAGGGCCGCAGAGTTTCCTTCAAGAATACATTGATTGTCATGACATCAAATGTTGGTTCTACTTCAATTTCGAAGGGGAGACGGAGCATAGGTTTCTTGATGGAAGATGACACCGAATCAAGCTCATATATTGCAATGAAGTCCCTAGTAATGGAAGAGCTGAAGTTATTTTTCCGGCCAGAATTGCTCAATAGAATCGATGAGATGGTTGTGTTCCGTCCTCTGGAGAAGACTCAGGTCTGTCTCTCACTTTGCTCTGAATTGGTTTTACTGATTTTCAGTAAACCTAGATACCATATGTCCGTTTACCACAAGAACTGGAAAAAAAACTTACTACCTATGCCATTAGCCATCCACTTACAACTAGTGTGTGATAATTGTTGATGCATATACGGATATACCTACTGTCCTGAACTTCAGACCACATGAGACACTAATGCCCTCCTTGACGTATTTGCAGATGATAGCGATTCTTGATATCATCCTACAAGAAGTGAAGGGTAGGCTTTTGTCCCTTGGGATAGGCTTAGAGGTTTCTGATGCAATGAAGGACCTGATTTGCCAAGAAGGATATGACAAGAGCTATGGTGCGCGACCGCTGAGGAGAGCAGTCACCCACCTGATTGAGGATGTCATCAGCGAAGCCATTCTTTTTGGTGAGTACAAGCCTGGTGACACGATACTGATGGACACCGATGATGAAGGCAAAACTTGCTTGAGCCGTCTGAATGAACAGATCGTCCAATTGTCTGACCCAACACGGACATTCTGAAGTCCTGCATCCCATGTAGTAGAGTAGAGGTCTAATTTTTCATTCTTTCAAGCAACGAGAATAGTTCTTTTTATAGGTAGACATGGAATATTTCATTGTGTACATACATTCAGGGAATTTGTCCCAGCATATGGTGTCGTTCCAAAAAAAATATATGCAACTGTATATTGTTCTTTAACTGAGCAAATATATTATTTTGAAACGGTTTGGCTGCCGGATATTATCGCCATGACTTTGTGTACATGGAGTCGATATTTTATTTTATACTAAGGTCGAGTGAATTTTGTGTTTTTGTCCTATTTTCTGATTTTAGGCAGTATTGCGATGTATAAAAAGGCCAGGATTGCACGCCCTTCATTTCAACACTGTCAAGTATATATAGTGCCAATATGATACTGCTAAGGATTAATACCAGCCTGATAGAAGCAGAGATCGACGATAGAGATCCTTGTCAGGCATAGTGCACCTCGAGGGTACTTTGGTAATTTACTACGAAAAATTCTTAAAAACCACCAACTATTTTATATAGAAAGTTGCTAATCCAACCACAAAATTTAACCAATCACACTTTGGATTACTCAGAAATAACATAATAGAATGATTCAGTTGAAACTTCAATACAAGCATTCAAATGCAACTAGTTGTTCAAAATTCAATAAGATGTAAACTGATTACTGTCTAGTAATAACTATCAAAACAAAACTACACTCTCACTTACAATGAAATAACGGTGCCTAGAAAGCTTGTCATCAAAACAGAGATAGACATAGCTTCAGATAAAACAGTAAACTCAAAAGAATCACCACCAGACAGTGGCGAGTCTTCACTATGACTTTGCCAACCCAGGATCCCTAGGAAATATACAAACGAGATCAGATAAAGGAAAATTACAAAAATAGAATCCATAAAGTTCTTGTGCAACGATCCCATACCTTTTAATTTGGTCGAGTATGAGAAGTCGGGGGCCGGGTGGAATCTTCACATCTCTTAGAGCACTAAAGCATCATAATGTAGAATATCAATACGTTATATGTGAAGTGAATAACTAAATTTTTTCCCCTTCTTTCTTTTAAACTGTTTAGAATATACATGAACCTATAAATACTTACCTGTCAGTAAGGAGGGGCAAGGTTTGATCTGTGAGGAGACCCTTCTTGAAATTCTTCTCATAGTTCTGGAGGCCTAGTTTTTGCAACAAGCTCCTGGTAAGGGAATAGTACATATCTTCACTCTGTGGTTTTGAGAACTTCTGCCCAATCTACATATAATAATCCAATAAGGAGAATTACTACACAACAAAGGATACCACGTCAACAATCATATCAGCTGGCTGTAGATACAGGATAATCAAATAGTAGTTTCGCAAAATCAAAATGTACTACTATATCAGCTGGCTGTACGTTGGATACAGGATAATCAAACAGTAATTTCGCCAAAATCAAAATGTATTATTATAGAAAGGTATGTGCAAAACTTGAGAAGAAAATTTCTAGAGGCAAAGAAGATTCAGCAGAAAGAAGCATTCCTTGTCGACTTGGCCACAATATGAGTACTAATGCTCACTAATAAATTGTTCTCGAGAATTCCATCCAAAATTAGCAAAATCACATAATTCACATCTAACTGCCAAGAAACAGCAAAGCAACTCCTTTCATTGCCAAGATTTCTTCTCTTTTGTTTTCTGGAGATTCAAGGCCTGTATGCGGTTTGCACATGTGGCCATGTTCGAGAGGTATTTCACATTGAAGTTTTTAACAGAAAAAAAGGAAAGAAGAAATGGCAGTGCCAAAACTCCTTGTCACCAGAATACTTTGGGTGTCCAACGTTTCCATGCAAGCCATAGAAATGGCAGAATGCATGCTAGAAGGCATGCCATAATACTCATACGAAGCACAAGCAGTAGCTAGGCCAAATCAGAAAGCAAGAAAATTATGCAAAATCTTTAGTAGTTGGTTAATGCCCACCAAGTTTATAGAACAAGCTATCATCTCCACATGCAAGATAAAACATTCCCATCCAAACCTCAATTTATATTAAGCAGGCATTACAACAGAGACTTGACCCTTCAGATACTGAAATTTAGTGATAAGATGGAATGAGCAGCAAGATGACTCCAAATTGTAATAACCAAAGATATCTATGTTCTTACCATGAAAAAGCCTCCTTGAAATACTGCAAAAGCAACACCAGTTGTAATTGCATTTACAACTGGATTTGGAGTTCCCATTCCACTAACTATGGAGAAGAGAGCGCCAGAACCAAAAGCAGATGCCATGCTATACAAATACAAACAAGACATTAGTGATGCATAAAGTAACAAATATCTACTTATTAACTATAATTAATAGCCCCCATTCAGATATATGAAGTTGCGCAATAATCACCATTTTTAGTGGCTAATCGGAATTATTTTGTATCTTACCAATTTGATGATACAAGCTATTACTCCTTAAAGTGTAGTGCCAACCAAAATGAACTTCCGAAGCCTCACCTGCCCTGGATGTCCTCTTGCCCACGTATCCTTCTCATAACACAAGATATGCCTGCATTTGCGCCAGTCATAACTGCGAAATTCCGAGCTTGCACCAAGGGTCCACCAGCTAAAGCCTATAAGTCAACTAGCTTCATTACCTTGATGTGTAAAAACAAATTCAAATAATGGGATCTGTGAGATATCTATATGGCCATAAAGAGGCCAGCACTTGCCATGTTCCTAAAACCAAGTTGAATATTATACATAAGGCTCACAAGTCACAAGTTAATATTGCAAATAAGTGAGCTTTGCTCTATTCTAATTGAAATACTTGATTATTTGCCACAAAGTTGATGTACATTTGATGATTTGCCACGCCATGTCTCACTGACATTTAGGCCCAGAGGCCACATATCAATGGGACATGACGTGGTAAATCATCAAATGCATATCAACTTTGTGGCAAATAATCAAATCTCCCACTCTAATTTGGGATCAGTGGCTGAACACACGCCATATATGTATTGACTCTTATTCTTCGTATTATAGTTCTGTCCATTCTTGCCTCATTATTGCTTGAATGTCACTCCTCTCACCTGTAAGACTCTCATCTAATTCTATCCCAGATTAACTAATCATCACCTCTACAGCGATTTGTATAAAGCAAAACTGCGTAGTTGCACTCTGAGAGTAACATCCAGTCCTCCACAACATCATGCGTGAGGCTGCGCTCTATACTAAGTCATTGTAATTGCTAATCACATTTGTGCCCGTATTACGGTCAAACCTGTAGATGAAGCTAAGGGCATATTGGTTCCTTTTGCAAACAAACACTCGGTGAACAATAGATCAATATGTATCCTGTTGCAATTTTGACATGGCGCATAGTCCAATCGTTCGTACACATCACCTTATCACGAAGACTTTGCAACAAAAAGCCCAAGCAGAAGATGCGATAGGGTTAGCAACCTGGGCCTGCTTGAAGGATGCCATGGCCTGCGGGTCGGCGTTGGGCGGCGGCTGCGTCATGGGGAACGGTGACCCCCCGTCGGCAGTGAGCGTGCCCATGAGCCCCCCGAGCGCCGCGCCCTGCACCGCCCCCACGGCCGTGGTCACGGCCGCCTCGATGTGGGTGGGCTGCTTCGCCATCCACGCGCGGAACCCCGCCTCCAGCACCTTCACGCGCCCGCTCCACTCCTCCAGCGGGTTGCCGCCGCGCGCCTGCGCCGCGTCCGACGACGACGAGGCCATCACCACCAAATCCCTCTGATCCTCGTCTCGTCTCGGCGTCTCCGGAAACGGCCACGCTTTATCCCCTCGGAATCTTCGCTTAACCCCTACTCCCTCTTTCCCACAAAGAGTGCATTTCTAAGATTTTTAAGACAGATTAGTGTGCAAGGTAAATGACCAATGTGATCCTCATTACTCCATACACAAGCATGTTAGTGCTTCGGTTTCCACAAGCACTTAAATGAGCATGCATACACTTACAGCTGGGCCCTTCGGATTAGAAATGCACTCTTTGTGGGACAAAATTTGAACACTAGAAATGCACTCTTTGTGGGACAGAGGGAGTAGGCATCAGTTAAGTAACGATAGCTAACCCGGAAATAAATTCTATACAACGGTGTTGTATATCAGGACATGTGCAACACCGTGCGGATTGACGTCATGTATCCCGCTTCTTTAATCTATAGAGCCTAACGTTTCGTCTCCCGAGCTGGCTGTTTGAGGATTGATGAAGCGGGACACATGGCGTCAATCCGCACGGTGTTGTACAGGCTATAATATACGACACCGTTGCATAGAATTTATTTTCGGCTAACCCGTCCAGGCGTCTCTTGCGGGCTAGGCCCATTGGTAAATCTCATTTTAGACCATCTTTCCTCATTCCCATTCCTTTTATTTGCCCTCATCTTCAACAGATTCTCTTTAAAGGAAATTGTATAGGGAAAGAAGAGAGAATCCTTTGCTAGAGGGAATGGGAGAGTGAATCCCTTTACGAAGGGAATGCTGAAGGGAATCCGTTGGAGCGTTGAAGGGAATGAGAATCCCTTCGCAGAGGGAAAGGGAGAGGGGAAGGGATACAGTTGAAGATGGTCTTAGACCATCTCCAACCATATTCCCTTTATTTCATTTTCTTCTCTGTTCCCTTTCATCATTCCCATTTCTTTTAGAGAGGTGCTTCTATGCTCTTCTTTTTAAAAGTTGCACAACTATTAAAGCATGAATGAAAGGTAGATGGTGATTACTTACCCCTTCGCTTGCTTCAAGATTTGTGCAACTTGTACTGAAGGAAGAGCATAGAAGCACCTCTCTTCCCTTTATTTCCCCTTATCTCCAACAGATTTTCTTTAAAGAGAATTGAATAGAGAAAAAGAGAGAATCGCTTGCTAGAGGGAATGGGAGAGAGAATCTCTTCACGAAGGGAATGCTAAAGGGAATCCGTTGGAGCGCTGAAAGGAATGGGAATCCCTTCGCGGAGGGAAAGAGAGATGGGAAGGGACACGGGTGGGGATGGTCTCCAGCAGCTTCCCTTCCCCTCCAAATCCCTTCGCGAATAGATCCCAAGTGCTCCAGCGGATTCCCTTCACGATTCCCGTCAGAAGGGATTCAAACAGTAAATCCCTTTAAAAAGGGATTCTCTCTCCAATCCCTTCACAAATCCCTTAAGGGGATGTTGCTGGAGATGGTACGAAATAAAGGGAATGAATATGGGGAAGAGAATAGAGAAGGGAATGAAATGAAGGGAAATTGCTGGAGATAGTCCAAAGGACAATCGCTGTAGACAAGTTAAAAGGCTTAGCAAATAAACGAGCACCTGGGCGGCGGCACGATTCGGCGAGGTTTCCATTCCATGGCGTGGCTCTTGCCGCGGGCGGCGACGAGGAGGAGGGGATGGTGGGAGGCGCCGTTATTTTCGGCTGAGCAGCGTGCGACGCTGGTGAACGTGAAGCTGAAGTGGGTGAAGGACAGGCCGCTCGACGGTGCGGTGTCGCGCGAGCGCCACCTCCGCGCCGCCCACCACCTGCTCGACCTCGTGTCCTCCCGGCCCGGTCACCGCGTCTCGCGCCGCGAGCTCCTCGACGACAGGTCCGTCCAAAGGCTGTTCGGATCCGCGGAGGCTGCGCTCTCCTTCGTCAGCAGGTACCGCACGCTGTTCGCGCTGTGCCGCGGCGGCGGCGTGTCCCTCACGGACGCGGCGCTCGACCTCCGGCGCCGAGAGGTGGACTGCCTGGACGCCTCCGAGCCCAACCTCGTAGCCCGTCTCCGGCGCCTCCTCATGCTCACGCTGCCTCGCTCGCTGCCGCTCCACACGGTCGACCTCCTGCGCTGGGACCTCGGCCTGCCCCGCGACTACTGGGCCACCATCCTCCGCCGCTACCCGGACCACTTCGCCCTCGCGCAGCCCGAGGGCGACGAGCGCGTCTGGCTCCGCCTCCTCTCCTGGGATGATCGTCTGGCCGTCTCCGAGCTCGAGAAGAGGGCCTGTGGCGGTGACACCACCTGCCTCCCCTTCCCGGTGAGCTTCACGAGGGGGTTTGGCCTCAGAAGCAAGTGCATGGCCTGGCTGAGGGAGTGGCAGGCGCTTCCCTACACCAGCCCGTACGCCGACGCCTCGGGCCTGGACCGTCGCACGGATGTGTCAGAGAAGCGGAATGTGGGGGTGTTCCATGAGCTGTTGCACCTCACTGTGGCGAAGAGGACAGAGCGCCACAACGTGAGCAACATGAGGAAGCTGCTAGGCATGCCACAGAAGTTCACCAAGGTGTTTGAGCGCCACCCAGGCATTTTTTACCTCTCCAGGGTGCTTGGTACACAGACGGTTGTGCTTAGGGAAGCTTATGGTGGTGGAAGCCAGCTGCTCGAGAGGCATGCACATCCACTTGTTGCTATCAGGGAGGAGTATGCCACCATGATTAGGGCTGCATTGCCACCAAGGAGGATTAGAGAAATCCGTGACTCTTGTAGTGAGCTGGATGAGGAAAGCGAGTGAGGAAAATAATTTGAACTCATCGAATGAATGCATTGTACATTCAATGAATTTTGACTGAACTAAAATAAAGCAAAGCTAGTGAGTTCAGGCAATGCATTATTAGCTCCCAGAGGACAATTGGCAAACCTCAAGCAATGGATGCACTGAACTGCAATCGTTCAGCAGGTATGTGCATTATCTCGGACTTAATTCTCATACAGTCATACTTTTAGCAAAGTCTATGTCCGCAACTATACGCTCACCATAAAAGAAACTGTGATGTTTTTAGCCTTAAGATGCTACATTGGTTTATAGTTTGTGACTTTTGGAGTTTGTGATTCAGCTTTCACGGTTGCACTCCGTTGTTGGCAGTTGTGAAGCAAGAAAATTAGATTTGGGTACGACTTGACTCAACATAAGTAGTTCAATTGACCACAACTAATTTGCATGCTGCTATAAATTGTGTCGTATGTTACTTGCACGACGCATTGAATTTGTATGTAGGCATAAGTTATGTAGTCTAAATTGAAACAACATTTCAATTGACAGAACTTGCTTGAAAATTTCGCGATTTCTCTTTCTTGTCTTTTAAAGGACCTTGTTTGCTCCAAATCATAAGCATGTAATGTGCACATAGTCCATGCAGAACATTGATAGAAAGTAGAAGGATGCACTAATATATGTTGCTTTTTTCTACCTGCATACAGCGTTTTGATGGAGAGAGTATTTGGGAGGAGCAGGCTGTGTGCGTATTAGATGTGCAATGTTATGAAGCATGCACACTTACTGCATGGGCCATATGAGCAATGGGCCTCTCGTCCAGTCTGTGTTGCTGGGAGTCTGGACCCTGTGCTCAAGCCAAGAGGCCTCCTCATCTAAGACCGCTGCACAGGTTACACTGCCAGAGGGATGCTGGGGCACTCAAAGACAGTTGCAAAACGTGGGCAGGGTAGGCTCCCTGTGGATCCAATGGTGGATCCGCCTCTAATATTTCATAAACCTGTGTGGTATTTGTTAGCCGGACCGCCACACCTAGCGTGTCCGGATCCCAGGTCAGGCTCAACCCGAGCAGCAGGCCAAGGTCTCTTGGGCCATCTCCCCCCAAAAAGCTAGCTTAATGAGGGGGTGCTCCCTCACCCTTATAAACCATGCTCAAGCCCTTCCCACAACCAATGTGGGACTATTCCAACAATCTCCCTCTCACACATTGGGCCGAGATTATTTAGGAACCACCTGGGCCACCTGGGCCACCCTTGGACCCCCTGGGCTCCCCCTGGGCCCCACTGGGCTCCTCCTGGGCCACACCTAGGCTCTGATACCACTTGTTAGCCGGACCGCCACACCTAGCACGTCCGGATCTCAGGTCAGGCCCAACCCGAGCAGCGGGCTAAGGTCTCTTGGGCCATCTCCCCCCAAAAAGCTAGCTCAATGAGGGGGTGATCCCTTACCCTTATAAACCATGCTCAAGCCCTTCCCACAACCAATGTGGGACTATTCCAACAATGGTATCAGATTATCTAGGAACCACCTGGGCTATCTGGGCCACATCTGGGCCCCCTAGGCTCCCCCTGGGCCACACCTGGGCCCCCCTCTGGGCTCCCCCTGGGCCACACCTGAGCTCTGATACAACTTGATAGCCGGACCGCCACACCTAGCGCGTCCGGATCCCAGATCAGGCCCAACCCGAGCAGCGGGCCAAGATCTCTTGGGCCATCTCCCCCCAAAAAGCTAGTTCAATGAGGGGGTGCTCCCTCACCCTTATAAACCATGCTCAAATCCTCCCCACAACCAATGTGGGACTATTCCAACAGTATTGCTAATCTTTCGTAAACTTATAATGGTATTGATTTTAGAGCACACATATTTCATGTGTATATTATTAATCACATTTATAATTGCGTTTCATGGGTTTGGTGATACACCAAGAATGCGAGGAAACATTCTTTTAGTTCTTATTCTGATGCCAACTAACTTCCTTGAGTTTTGGAAACTGGCATCCTGACCAACCGGGGAACATACATGTATTCCTACTTCTCATCTTAACAGTTCCCACACTTGCTTTGGTTGCAACTTGCAACAAAGACTACTATCATATATTGTTTTTCTGTCTTCTTTACAGTAAATGTGCATACAAATTGATCTTAATGATTGTGTTTATCACTTTGTCTTGTTGACAGCAAAATGTGCGTACAAATTGATCTATTAATGAACTAGCACTCTTATTATACTGACTCCTCTTGCTTTGAGTGTTGACTGCTTCTTCTGGTATGTCTACTTAGAGCTAACATGCACATCTCTATATGTTTCACAACCATGTTATGCGTGACTGGAAAGTTAATGAGCCTAGTTCCTAATACAATAAATAATGTGTCATGTCTTCTATGAAAAACTTATGGTTTGTTTGAGTCTCTCCTATGCCGTGTGGGTTGTTGGTATAGCATGTGAAATTTATTGTTTTGAAGTCCTTCCCACTTCCCAAACCCCAAATTCCCGACACATGACTTACAGTTACAGCTCATAGTTTCACATTTTAGGGGGATTGTCAAGTCTTGGGAGTTTAATAAGTTTATTAATCTTCAATTGAATTTAATACTTCAGTTTCCAAGGGTCATAAGCAGTTCATTCTACATATTTGGTACCTATTTTGTTTGCTAGCTCGTCTCAAGAGTTTGCATGTGCTCGATTTGGTACCTATTTTGTTTGCACAAGTTCTACTTTTCCTTGACAATGTTTGTGTAATTTCGTCTCAAGAATTGGATGGATGTTTGCTTCGGCGCAGTTTTAGAGTAGATCCTGACCCAATTAACTTGATTCTATTTGTTAACTTGCTGGTGGTTGAGCTGTTGCCTTTTTCAGGCGCGTGAAAAAATCAGATGATGTTTTTTGTAGTTTACATACATGTTAGATGATTACATACATGTTAGATGATTTGTTTGTTGCAATTTCACAAATTTTTTTGTTGATTTGTTTCACCGTGTTATTTGCGATTCCATTTGTAGTTGATATAACCGTGTGTGCGTGGTACTGTGTAAACAATCATGTATAAATATATGGCACAATAGATCCAATGCAAATTAAACCAACTTGCAACGTTAATTAATGTTAGAAACAACACATAGAAACCATGCATTGGGGTCTTAGTTTCTAAACCTCCATTTAATACACCTTCTCTCCTCTAAGAAACCATCTAAGAAACTATGCATTGGTAGTGCCCTTAGAGCATCTCCAACAGTTCCTAATATTTAGACCCTCAATATCTTTAGATTGGGATCTTCCCAAAAGTTTTTGGGCCTATAAAATACCTTGTTCTCCAACAGTTCCTAATATTTTCTCCCAAAAAACTTTTGAATTGGTCTGGTGGGCCATCCTTCTCATGGTGGTTCTGTTTTGTTTGGTAAAAACCAAAGCCGCCATTTGACCGCCGATGGCCACCATCTGAAGCTGGCAGAGAAAACCGGCGATCTCATTACTTGCTATCCTCCCATGCCAATCACACAAATGAAGTACTGCACAAATAATCGATCAAATTATCTGGTTATACCTTGTAGGACTCCCCCTCCAACCTGTCCCGGTTGGCCTCCACCCACTCCTTGTACTGCTTCAAGAACACCTAGTAACTTCCAGCGCGAGATCCTCCGGCGCGTCCTCCACCTTCTCCACATTCCTCACCTCCCAGTCGGGCGGCGGCCAGTCCCGCGTCGGCATGAGCCGCATCGGACGCCGGCCGGCCCATGTCGTCTCGAGGGGCTCGGGCGTGTCGCGCGCGGCGAAGAGGCGCTCCATGTACCTTGGCTCGGACTCCACCTTCTTGTGGTAAGCGGGCGTGAGCATGCGGAATGCCTTGAGGGACTCCGGCGCCTGGAGCGGCACCTCCTCGCCCTCGTTGAGGCTGTGGCGCGCGAAGGCGACCTCGGGGGTTGACCTCCTCCCAGGGCGCCCAGCCGTACTCGACCCAGCTGCGGCGGCGGGCGACGTCCTCGGACTCGGTGTTCTTGATGAGCATCGAGGGGAGGACGGGCGGGTCGTCGGCGGGGATCTCATCGGGGCCGGAGGGGGAGACGGACAAGGCAAGGCGGCGGAGGCGGGGCCTGAGTACGGGCTTGGGGCGGAGGTCGGGAGGGGAGAGGAGGTGGAGGAAGGTGGCGGTGGTCGCCATTTAATTGGTTTTGGGAGCGGCGCGGTGGCAGTCTCGTCGTCGCGATGGCGCGAAGAAATCCTGCGTCGGGCAATTTGGCCGCGGGAAAGGAGCAAATCAGCGATTGGGAGCGCAGACGCAGCGCGCAAAATTGAGGTCGCCTGGCTTCGGTATTGGGAGTGCCCAAATTTTGGGAGCTGCAAAGAGGAACTGTTGGACTACCTTTTTTTTTCATCAAGTCCAAAAACAGATTTTGAGAATGGATTTGAGGAATTGTTGGAGATGCTCTTAGGAGTCTGTAGTTTGCTATACTGGGCCTTTATTTTTGTTCTTGCGATGTAATGCACAGAAAACTGCTTTCAATCCATATTTGAATTGACCATTCTTTTCTTGAAAAATCCATCAAGTAATCTCATGTATTAGCCTTAATACATGAGATTACTTAATACTTGCTTCTACATATTTGAATAGTTAATATATTATGAGATTACTTAAACTCATGTATTAGCCATTTGCGTACTACAAGCATGATAATATTCAAGAAATTTCATCGATTCCTATTTCAAGTGCACCTGATACTATTCATGCCTTTTGCATAGAGTACAAGTGAGTAGCAGCAGTGTCTGAACATGTAGCATTTGGAGAATTTTGCCATTTGGAGATCTGCAACCTGGAATCAGAAGTTCAAAAGAGAGAGATTATCGTTCCTAAAAATGGAAAAAAGAAGAATAGTACACGGAAATCACATCTAAAGCAGATAAATTGAAGGACCATACAGTGTTGTAATTTTCCTCCTCTTACCATAAAAAGAATAAATAATTAGCAGGAATGGCAAACTAGTACCGGAAAATAGGTTTTACTGGCCCAAAATCACATGGCAGAATAACATGTTTCTAAAATTATTCATGTATTAGCAGTGGGACAAACATAACATATTCCACTCCTGCAAATTTTTACACATTGACACATTCGTCACTACGCAGTGATTGAATCCTAACAGTGCAACTGAAAAAAATTCATTCAAGACAAGCAATGACCAAACTTGATAAAGTATAATCCTCCAAATTACAAGTTCAATTGACAAAGAAAATTAACTTTTCAACCTAGCTAGATACAGAATGGTCCCAGATGGACAAATCAGAAGTCAAACCAACATGGACAAACATAACATGCTCTTCAACTCATAAAGTCTCCTACCAACCCCAGGTCCTAAATCATCGTAACTCTTTAATGCCTGTAAGATTTGGAGCTCAGGCAGCTTAGCCATGTCACCGTTTTCGTGAAAATGCCCTCCGAAAAATTTAAAGTTACATCTAGATCCTTCCATTGGTTATTTTGCAAAAAAGGACCCGTAGTTCTGTAGATTTCCTCTAATGCTTGGAAGATTTGGAGCTCAGGCAGCCTAGCCACGTCACCGTTTTCGCGAAAACACCCTCTGAAAAATTTAAAGTTACATCTAGATCCTTCCGCTGGTTATTTTGCAAAAAAAGGACCCGACCCATAGTTCCGTAGATTTGCGATAGGTCCTCCATCGTTTTTTTCGTTGTCGCGGAAGGGTCCTCTGATAAAATTGAAATTACATATCGGTCCTTCCATCGGTTATTTGCAAAAAGAACCCTGCAATTCCGTAGATTTGTGACCAAGCCATCCACCGATTGTTTTTTGCAAAAAAAAATGAACACGTGATTACACAAATTCATAGACAGCTTCTACCCATCCCATTTTTTTTAAATCACTCCGAGAAAACCGAAGTAAATTTTGCACGGTGCGACGTAGCGCACATTCTACCTAGTCGAGTTGTTTCGAGCTTCAATGAGAAAAGGACAAACGTTTTTCCCGACATTGCTTAGCTAATCCAATCTTTCAATCGTTCTTTGTGCTTTCTTAATAAAGCTGCCAAATGGTCTATGGACCAAAAATTTTCCACTCTAATTAGGCTTCCATAGATTAATTAGAATCAAGTTCCCAGATGCAACTGCAACACAGTGAACAATTCGATCTAGATCACTCCTCACAGATTTCATACTCCAAATAAGTCAAACTGAAGAAAAATATCGCATCCGAATGGCTCCTACGCGTTCCACAAATCTTATCAATGGCACAATACGAGCAGTTAAATGACAGATGACGATAGGCCCCAATACCTTTGTCCTTGACGAACTCAGCGAGGTTGTTGCAGTCAGAGCAGAGGGCGTTGCAGCTGAAATATGACAGAAATATCTATGAGAAGACCAAAACCGGAAGAAGCTGAAATATGGTGCAATTAATGAACCTTTTCCTGTTCTTTTTCCAATCTAGATTGTGCAAACTAGTGTTACTTGGACACGAATATGGGAGTCACTCGGATTCGGCAAAAAAAATTGATACGGGAAATGCAACTTGGATTCAGACATGGATGTCAGAATCCGACTAACATTCGAGGTGCTCGATTTGGCAATATTTTTTGGACACGGGTGTCCTAATAACACTAGTTCTGGGTTTTGGCATCTTTTGGCCGCTTGCCATTTTAGAACAAGAGGGGTACATAATATTTGTGTATATCATTCATCATGTACTCATACTCGTAATGCTGCTAAAGCGTAGCTAGAGCATGGTCCACCAATGCTATCAGGTAGGCTACAAGACCACATTACAACATCACCACGAGCCAATGAAAATATTATTTGCATGATCATATGGCAAATGAAGCGGTGGCGACCCAACAATTTTTGAAGCTGTATTTCGGCGTTCTCCACCATTAATGTGCTTCGGGGTTTAGTTCAGATGGGGCGTGTGCTCCTGATGCAAAACGTAGGGAAGGTGGTGAGGAACTACACCGGCAGTCCAACACGACTAGGAGCCCCAATGCGGGAATGTACGCTGCCGATTAGGGGTGGAGCTGTGGAGGCGCATCACTGATGGGTGTTTGGTAGAGGCAGAACAAGGCAGGGCTGGGGGAGGTAGGGTCTCTGTTGGGAAATAAATTCGGTGGAGTAGGTGTGCAAACTTCTTCTCGTGCATACCTGACGCTGATTGATGCCACGTGGACAATCCTGCAATCCAACGCCACGACATTAAGTCGTCACTTAATGCCCAAAATTGCATCGAAATAAGCAAGATATGAGTTCAAAGTCCTCAATTTAATGTCGCGGCGTTGGATTGCAGGATTATCTACGTGGCATCAATCAGCGTTAAATATGCACGGAAAAGAGTTTCACACCTCCACCGAATTTATTTCCCTCTGTTGGTACACTCTGAGAGGCCCTAGTGAGTAACTGAGAATGACGACCAAGCATAGGAATACATGACTGATCAGGTAGCAAGTTTCGCGAGAAAATTCTGTTTACCTTGGCATTCCTGCTAGCTGCGTACTTTTCCATCATTCCATGTCCCAACTAAAATGTTAGTAGACACTAATGCAGTCGCTGGGTACAGTCATAGAGTTCTGGGCGTGCTTGCAACGTCTTGTTTCTTAGTCAAGTGGAATAGTAGTTGTTTCCCCTTGCTTAGGCTTATTGCACTGTGTAAACGAGTTTCCTGTGAACTAATTCTTAAGAATGACATTTAGCATCTACTTTGCTGAAGCTTCCCTAGGTTATGTCAAACACTAAATCTCAGAGAAGCAGATTCTCTCTCCAATCCTAGAGAGAAATCCCTTCGAGGGGATGCTGTTGAAGATAGTAGGAAATAAAGGGAATGAATATAGGGAAGAGAATAGGAAAAGAAAATTGCTGAAGATAGTCCGATGGTAAGGTAGGAGTAGGGATGTTAATTTCTGTTTATACTTTTGGGCAAGAAGGGCACACATGGGTGATGGGTCTATCTCCATCGTGCTTGTACTGCTGCTGAGGTGCAGCCATAGCAAGGCATCAATGCCATCAGGTACACATGTAAAGTAGTAACCAACCTGCAAAGCTAGCCACAACCACAGCTAGCTACGGCTGCATCATCCTGATCTGCTACGTTGTAATAAAACACTACTGGCAGTCTTAGGAAGGGACCATTCCTTAGTCAATACACACACGTAAATAAATACGGTCGCTGCATGTGAGACTGCATCAGAGCTCACTGGCCGGAGAATCTTAAAGTATATTTGATTACAATCGCTAGCCCGGCCAACGGTGAAGATGAAGATAAAAAGAAGGCCGTCCATAAGACGACGTGCGCTCCTACCGTGCATGTTCTCTCCTCCAACGATGCCTTTAATAACTTTGCTCTGTCCGGTTAACTGATCTGTCTTTTTCCTATTGAATCACAGGTTAGCTTGCTCTGGTCTTGATCTGGTCGTTTCTCAGTCAGGACTGGAGGCAGCCGGTGGCAGAGTCAGGAAAAGTTTAGAGTTTTGGTGAGTTCTTATTAAGCTCGCCGTCACGGCGTCGTCTGCTTCCACCCAGGCCACCACTCATCATCATCTGCTCCCCGCCGCCGCCTGCTCCTCGGGCAACGGCCTAGGCACGCCGGGCCCAAGGCATTCCCTGCCTCTCCACTAGAGGTGCTTATCTATCTTCTATTATATACTATTAAAGTAAAGGGAAAAAAATGAGCCATCACGAATGCTCTTAAGGGCTGTAAATTTTCATGTTAATCTAAGGAAAAAGAAAAAATATATAGCTGTTCGTCTGGCTGACCTAAGTTACAAAGGCTTAGGTCAAAAGAAAGAGTCCATGTCAAGTACAATAAAAAATAAAATGAAATTTGGGATAAAAAAAAAAGAAAATTTGCAATTTGATTTCTATACGAACTTCAAAGTTAAATGGATATCAGAATAAAAATTAAATAGAAACTTGTCGTTGGATTTGTATATGAATTCTACCCTAAAACTGAAATTCATAATAAAAATAAAATAAAACTAGCAATTTTATATACATTAAAAGAAATAGTCCATCTCAGTTATGATAAAACATAACTAAAATTAGGGATAAAAATAAAATAAAATTAGCAATTTGATTTTCATATAAACTTCAAAGTAAAACTGAAGATCCGAACAAACATTAGTAGTTGGATTTGCAAACAAATTTGAACCTAGAACTGAAATTCGGAATAAAAAATAAAATAAATTAGTAATTTATTTTTGATATGATTTCCAAAGTTAAGTCCATAATAAATATATATATTAAAAGTAGAAATTGAATTTGTATACAAATTTCAACATAAAATAATTGAAATTAGAAATAAAAAAGAAAATTTGCAATTTGATTTCCATACCATTCCATAGCAAAATCCTTAAATAACTGGAATTCATAATAAATTAATTATAATTAGCAATGGTTTCATGTCAATTCCTAATTGAACTCCCTAAATAAATATAATTTAGAATAAAAATTAAATAAATATTAGCAATTGGATTTGTATACGAATTCTAACAAAAAAATTTATTCATGATAGAAAATAAAATAAAATTGGCAATTTGATTTCAATGCAAATTCCAAGGTAAAATCTTTAATTAAATATAATTTAACATAAATTAGTAATTGGATTTGTACATGAATCTCAACAAAAAATAATTGAAATTCGACGTAAAAAATAAAACAATGCAATTTGATTTTCATACAATTCTGAAGGGCCATGTGGAGGTCCATTCTTGTTTGTGACGAGTATTTGACGTGTATTGAGCTTGGGTTGCTCAGGTTTGAGTTTGATTTGATTTGGATTTGAAATGGATTTTGAATTGAAAGCATTTTGTTTTACACCGGACCAAAGGAATCAAGAAACAGAGAGTTTCCCATTTGCGCTGGACCAAACGAATCAAGAAACAGAGAGTTTTCCATTTGCGACGGACCTAGTTAGAAATGACCATTTTCATTTGCGCCGGACCAATTGTTCGGTCCGTCGTAAGTGACATCGGACCAAAGTTTCGGTCCGTCGTGAACGGCGAATTCTAGGGTTTAGTCTCCATGTACGCCGAATCGATTTTCTTTTGTCCGCCGTGAATGTGAAATTGAGGCTTTTGCGCCGGACCAAGTTTTTCAATTAACCGAGAGTTCGACGTGTACGTCGGACCAAAGTTTCGGTTCGGCGTGAAGTACAAAATCCAGGGTTTAGTCCCCATGTACGCTGGACCAATTGTTTGGTCCGTCGTGAGTGACGCCGGGTTAAAAAAAAGAGGGTTGTCGTAGATGCTTTGTGATCTGTTGAGCTTTGACAAAAAATTGCATATTATTCTTGAGCAATGCTATGTGATGTATTTTCCTTACCTGTGATGGATGCATGACTCTGTTTCGTGGTCATGGTGAAGCGAAGGGAGGTCGGAACTAGGCAAGGGTTGCCGGAGGTTCAAGATGGCCGAAGATCGCCGGAAGATGGCCGGAGATGGAACCAATACAGTCCAAAGAGACAAAGAGTCTGCTAAGCTTAAGGCTTTTTAGGAATAGTAGACCAGGAAGTTGTTGATCTTTAGAGCTAAAGTAGTGGTCAAGTTAGCTTCTGTGAGAGGGTTGTTGAACTGATCACTTAAAGTTGCTTTGAGAAAGCATGTGTAAAAGTGAATCACTATAACCTATATGAGAGAAAGTGTGAGATAAAATCTTGACCCTTGGAAGTTAGCTTATGATTGAAGCAAGACATCCAAGGGTAGGAATTGATCCTAGAACACTATAAATAGAGGGGTATGGGTAGCCTCCCATGGTGCGTTTTCTTTGAAAGAAGTTTTTGGTTCTTCTTTGAGCTTTGCTCACATGAAGTGAGGCTTTGTAAAAACTTCCAAAGAAAAGAAATACAAAAACATTCTCTCCACTTTGAATTTAAATTTCGCATTTACATTATGTTTTTACATTACGCAATTTAAATTCAGTCTTTACATTACACAATTTAAATTCAGTCTTTACATTCTCGCAATTTAAACTTGCTTCTGGTTCTTATTGCCAAGGATGAGAGATTGATTGGATGAGTCTTCACTTAGATCATATCCCAATCCTCTAGGCACTCCTTGTTTCGAGTTTTACGAGAAACCGATCTTTTATGCCTCCATTGATGAATCCTTGTTTGATCGTGTTTTGATGAGTTTTTTTATAATCTCTAGCTTGCTGTGACTTGTGGGAAGGTGTCCAAGTTCATCTTGATCTTCAAAATCCCACGAGCAAGCCTAGATCACATATTTGCTCTTTCGCCCCAGGAGAGAGTTTTTGCTCCCGGATCTTTATTCCTTGCAAGAGAGGTTTCAGTTGGATGCTATTTGTCCAGTAGGTGGGGGAAGTTTTATTTTGGGATCATTCACTCCCCCCTCTGATCGCCATTCCGATCTTTCAAATTCTAAAGTAAAATCCCTAAATAAATAAAATTTAGAATAAATTAAATAAAATTAGTAATTTGATTTGTATAAAAACTCCATAAAAGACAACGAAGGTTTTCAATAAAAACAAAAGTTATAATAAGGGTAGCACGAATGGTGTCAGAGGAGATGACGAAAGAGTGCAACGATGTCGACCTGTCCAATAGGAAGATAATCATCGAGAAGCAAGGAGCCAAGGCGATCACGATGAGATGAGAACAATGTTGTGCTGCTCACCTTAGCCGTTTGACGAGGATAGTGTCAACACAATCACTAAAGAGAAAGACCAGAGTCAAAAGAGCCAAGGGGCATGATGAAGAGTAGTAGCATCAACAGTGTTGAAGAAGTTGTGGCCAAATAAACTCGATGACGAGAAAGCTTTGGCAAAGAAGAGTTGAAGCTTTGCATTAAAGATGAGCTATAGACAATATGATGCCATTAAGTAGATAGGAGCGAGCATCACGAGTGAGGGGCGAGAAGATTCTTCCCATCATCAGGTAGCGACTAAAGCATACATGCGGTAGTGTTCCCTAGGCACTAGACGGACGGCACACTGGCACCTAGCGCCTAATATAGACTAGTACCTTGGCGTCGCCTAGGGGAACAATACATGCTAACATCAGTATGGGAGGTCACCATGGTTAGTGAAAGCCACAATGTTGAGTTGGCCAAATTTGAAGAAGAGGAGCAATAGGCACGAGAAAAGAGAACATTAAGCACGTAAAACATCATGCATCTTACGAACAGAAGCACAGACATACAAAAGCAAAAGAGCAAAGAGCTCACAGTAGAGAAGGCGCAACCATAGGGAATAGGCTAGTGCCACCTGAGAGAGTGCGACAGGTGTCACGATAGGGATTAGCGATGGTTGCATGTGTATACATGTTTGATGTTGCAACAATCAAAATTACGGACTAATTGGAGAGAAGTAGAAGATAACTATGTGGTAGAATACTGTATTAAAAGGAGTCGTAGCTAAGAGGGGTCGATCAAGAATTGGATGTGCTGTTGAAGGTTGAAGCAGAAAAGTTATAGCGGTGAGAAGAGATAGAAGATACATAGCTCAGTATGGTAGCTGATGTGTGAGGGAATATAAATTCAAGGTAGGTCACACATGGTGTATCAATGTATGTGTGAGCAAGGTACTCTAATACCATGTAAACTAATAAGACAATTTGCTGCATACATAATCAAAGTATTGCTTTGAAAAGAAAATGGAGGTACATATATATATATATATACATATATATATATATATAATATACATATATATATATATATATATATATGGAAAATGGTATTGTACTCCTAGGAGTACATACTCCCTTCAATCCACCGTTCATTTGGATGGCTTGTGCGCGTCTCCTATCGGGTCTTCTCAAACCTACCCGATGTCAAGCTCCACCGTTCTATTAAACCGATCCCTAAATTTCTGTTGCCTCTATGTCTATCAAAAATCGATCAAAAATCCGTGTCATAGATAGAGGTCAATTGGAGGAGGAGACTATCTTCCGACGGCAGCGGTGGATTGGTAGGAGGCGGCTAGTTGAGAACATGCGAGATCGTATCCGCGGTGAAAGCGGCCGATTGGGGCAGTAATGGGGCTAGGTCGTCATGATAACCATCATCGTCTTTGCCAGCGGCGGCACCAGCGGCAACAAGCCCATGATAGTGGCAACAAGCGCATGGTGGCGGCCGATTGGGAGTAGGAGAAATTTGTGGAAGTACAAATTGTATAATCAGGTGGAATTTGTGGTACATCCCTCTTGCCTAGAACAACAATGCAATCGATTCTTTGTTCTGCAAATGGATTGATCACCAATTTTTCCCTAATGCACGCAGATAGGGATTCGATTTGCACAGGAAGGGATTGATTTTTTGAGCCACCAAATGCCTCTCTGGATCTCGGCCACCTCACCCAAAATAGATCTAAAATTTGCATTGCTATATCAACCGATTGGGAGCTCCTGGTGGATTTGGTCTTTGTGGCACCGACCACCCATGACAAGTCTGGATAAAGATCACAAGCATGCAACGGCACTGATTCCGGTGATGACTCCTCTCAGCTTCCCAACAGCAGCAGCGTTGAGTTCTTTCCCCGAGTGGTTCCTTTCAGGTTAGCAGCAGAGCCCACGCAAATCTGCGCCTGCTGGTGACCGACGGCGTAAGCATCTTGCGCCCCCTCCTCACAAAAGTATTATCTATTTCCATCTCCAACATGTCCTTTCGAGGGCTTAGGAGTTAGGACCATGGAAATTGGCAAACAGGTAGGCATGAATCCTCCAGCTCCAAACCACACGTACGTAATTAAATTAGATGTAATCCACCCTATAACATGGTCGCATGCAGTAAAAATTTTTTTTGTGCCTTTTTTTTGGTCCATGGAGTGATCAGTATTGCGATAGGCTACAAAATTGGGTGTATGAATGCAATGCTTCTCGTTTCATGGTGGTCTACCGAGTGTTCATGATCATATTAGGCAGTGGCGAATCCAGAATAAAAATAGAGGGGGGACTCCTATGTTAAAATTTTAACTCAAGATAAGTATACTAATGGTACATCTACCGGTCTATTGTCAACCAAATTCCAACTTTATACATAAATAGAAAGAAAACAAAGTGAATAATCAAAATATAATAAGTGTGGTACCTTGCTAATGGATAGAATGATACAAATATGTGAGAACAGATTATCGACCACTCGACCTGTAGATAAAAATATAAAACTTAAAGCAATTGTACTTCGTCGGAAAAAATTGTGTAACGTTTGGTTCTCCATTTTTACGATTTAGTTTACTGTAATCAAACAAATTGAATCACAGGCAAAAAATAATCAAACAATGAATGATGAATCAATACTTCATAGAATAATATATTATCAATACCAGTTTATCGTTTAGGTTGGGGAATATTTTATTGAGCGCCTGGATCACATTACCGTCCGTCTCTGCTGAGTGTTGAAGACTTGAAGCCTCGTTCCTTCCGTCAGATTAATACTCGGTCGCTCCTGCTGGACTGCCTCCTAGAGTCCTACTCTTCTACTCTTCTTCTTTGGCGTCTCCATCTCGGACTCGATCTGGCGAGTGGGACGAGCCGCCGAGCGCCTACGCTGCTAAGCGCCTAGTCGAGCGCTGATGCCGTCGAGCGCCGATGCCACCGAGGACTGAGATCGGCCGCCGGCCGCCTTTGTTCCCCGCTCGGCGCCCACGCCACGCACTGAAGCGCGCGCTCGTCTGCCCCGACCTCAACCTCGACTCCGGCCGTCCCGTGGTTCAGGTCTCCAGCGGTGCGCGGCGTCGCGGCGAATTCCGCGTGGCTGCGCGCCTGCGCCCGGTCGGCCACCCGTACGTCTTTCGTCCGCGAGAGAGACAACGCTAATGAACTGCTTGTCTTCCCCGAATCGATTCCCTGGTGTTGCGCTATACGCTACAATACCGAGTATTGTTCAGGCCCGCGACTAATCATTAAGTCCATGTTTAATTTCTGGCCCACTAGCCTAATACGGTATTTATTGTTTCCTACTTTTCTTTTTCTTCTGCTTCGTTTCGTCGGGAGGATGCTAGATCGTGTTGGCTCTTTTTCTGCTTCGTCTCGCCAGGAGTGGGGGTGGGGGGGGGGGGTTCGGCCGGCCTCGGAGGTGGGGCTGGAGCCCCAACCAGCCCCAACAATAGATCCGCCACTGATATTAGGCTACAAAATTGGGTGTATGAATAGCAGCCGATGAAAAAATTCGCATTTTCATCGGCTTATGTGCGTACCGACGAAAATATTCGCATTTTCATCGGCTTGCCTAGCTGACCGACGAAAATAGGATGTTTATTTCGTCGGCTAAGGCATGGCCGACGAAAATAATGGTGCCAGCACATCTATTAGGTCATCAAATTTTCGTCGGTGCACCCTGGCTGACGAAAATATTTCATATTTTCATCGGCTAGAACTTCAAGCCGACGAAAGTAATGGTCTCATAACAGCTGTTAGGTCAACCAATTTCGTCGGTTCCCCTTGGCTGACGAAAATATAACGTAGTTTCATCGGTTTGATTTTTTGGCCGACAAAAACAATTAATTTTCATCGGCTAGACCTTTAAGCCGACGAAAATATATATATTATCGTCGGTAGTGCTCCAGCCGACGAAAACAAATGTTTGTAAATGTCGGCTTCTCCCTAGCCGAAGAAAATAGAATTAGCCGACGAAAAATTAGTAGTTTCCTGTAGTGCAAATTGGGTAGGAAATAATATATGATGCCATCCCGTATAGTTATAATTTACTAATTGGGTGTATGTCTAATTACCTCTTTCATGGCATGTATCTTAAATACAAAGGTGCACTCTATCAATAATATACCTTTTTCATGAATTGTACAGTAGCATAATCCCATTACCGAACTTGTTGCTTGAATTTTTCTATTCAATATTTCTGTTTCGAAAAAGGGTATATGGAGTGGAGAAAGGGATACGTTATCCTGATAATTGAAGGGGAAACCTTTTTAAGAAAATGTGATATTGCTTGTGGTTTTGATCCTAAGGAAGCAGTATACGCAGTTGCAGAATCGGCTGCATTATTGAGAAAAACAGACTTTTATTTTTCTATTGCAAACATAACACACTCAGTGGAGCTGGAGGATGATACAAGCATCAATGAATAGTTAATGGATTTTTTGGAAATGCTAATTTAATTCATAATGGTTTGGTTAGTGACAGATTCTTCATTTTTTTCATAGTGATACCCCTTTTCTGAATTTTTTTATACTAAAACCAGTGTTTAGATTGTATTAAGAGATATGCTTCATTTTTCAAGTACTCCTGCTCTCCCAAGGTCCGTATGCATCTAATATATATACTCCTTTTTTCATGTACTCCTTTTAAAAGAAAAGGGTATTTTGATCAGTAATTAATCTAATCATGTATAGGATGAACACGTACTTCTTTATTATTGTGACTGGCGGTGAGGATCTTTGTAGCTTTTTTATTGTAAGGATGCCTTACAGATTAACCATCATTGGTGTTTCTTAAATATTTGAATTACTAGCTGGAACAAAGATAATACTTTGTTTTTCAGTTAGGATATGCTACATTGTTAATCTCAAGCTACAGCCTGTGCACAACTTTGAGTAGAAAAGGCGGCAAGAAATTTCTGGGAGGAATAGACTCTCTACATTGCTCTTTGCTACGGCATCATCCTTCTCATAAGTCTTGTGCCACTTCTACTTAGCATGCTGGGATGCATGTGCATGTAGATTTTCTTCCATCTTCTCGAATGACATCTTTTACTTGTGTATGTAGCAATTGGTCTTGTTGGGGAGAGATGCTTCATTTTTCATAGTGATACCCTTTTTCTGATTTTTTTTTATACTGAAAACCGGTGTTTATGTTGTATTAATAGATATGCCTTTTCAAGTACATTGACAATGGTTCACAATACTTACCTGTACATGGCACTAACCTATGGGGGTTTCTTCCCTTTTTATAGTATCTAAAATGGACAGATAAAAAGGACCAATTCATGGTAATGCCCCATTTCAGATCTTTTATACTGAATTACGTGTTCGTCATGTATATATCAAGAATGAGAGATACTTCCTTTTAAGGACGGTGATACTCGTTGTCGAGAAATGAAAGAATGAACTTAGAATACTTCTTCATCTGAGAAGATGTTTGCTTATACTAAGTTTCAAATTTGGTCAAACTCTCCTGAACCAGATAATCCATTAAGCCGGGCATTCAAATACAATTTTGTTACAATTATAGTTCAAGTGAAGGGATACCACGCATATACAATATACTCCCATTTCGATTGGAAGAGTGTTGTGTTCATGTTCGGTTGGAACACCCGATGTCCAATCAAGACATAACAATGATTGGCTACATTCGAATAAATGAATACATCAGTCATCCCCTATTCTTAAACATCGTAGGAAAAACAACGGCTGACATCGGCATCTCATCAATGCATTCCACATCAGTATGTTAACTAGTCAAAGCAGTATGCATGCGTAATGTTTCCGAGTACTGCCACCATCACTAGTAGAACAAGATACATACTAATTTCGTTATCAATAACCACACCTCCTGCCACAGAACCAGGCACAATAGTCCCCGCCCGTACTCCATCATTTTCCAAAACTGATAACTGCAAGCCGGATCTAGCTTCCATCTCCATTCTAATTCATAAGCAGGTCACGAGCAATACAAAGTATGTTAACTATTCAAAAAAGCATGCATGCGTAATGTTGCAAATATTGCCGTGCATCGTGAATAGCACTAGAACATACCTATTAATTTCATCAGCAAATACCACTCCTCCTGCCTCACAACCAGACGGAATAGTTTCCTCCGGTACTACATCCATTTCCATGGCTTGTATCTGAGCGCATGATCTACCTTCGGTCTCCATTGACGACCATTTCACCTTTTGCGCTAAATTAAGTATAAATGTTGGTTATGCTGCCTAGTCCAGAAAAAACAAACCGGGGATTGTAAGCCATCAACAGCGACATAACTGGGTTTGTGCAACTAGAAAAAAGGAGTTTGTTATGCAGATATGCGCCTGAAACAAAACAATTAATTGGTCCCACTAGATTAGGGAGTATGTTGGTTACTAATGGATGTATCCACTTATTCATACCTCCTTTCGCTCGGTACGGATCACAATTCACAAAGCAAATCAACGGGCTATAGGAATGGGAGTACATACTCATGGGAGTACAAAACACCCTTCCTATATATATTACATACATATATATATATATTACATACATATATATATTACATACATTTTGGAGGGTAACTAATGGAGGAAGAATAGAGCCATGCAGCTATATGATCCACGCATGATGAAGGGTGATTTTCTTCCATTGAAGTACAAACTTCAATTACATTTATTAAGTTGTATTTTCCTTTGAGCTTTCTGTTGTCAATTCATGCTGTGTATGCCTCGCATATGTAAAAGAGGGGGCTATGTACGGACTTGGTGTTAGAGGTGGACTATGTAATTAACTGGGTTACAAATATATACCGTCAACCTCTTGTAACTCTAATTATGACAAAAATACTCTACATACAGATGGAGCTGCTGTGATTCAATTCTTGAGGATGTATGCTTTGGCCTTTGGTGCTTGTTTCTTGTGTGCTTGTTTAGCTTTTGAGATCGTGTTTCTTGCAGTAGAGCTGTCAATGGTTTCAACATTTTCAATGTTTATGATGTCTTAAAAATCTTAAAGAGCTTACAAGATATATAAATATATTTTCAAACATCTAAATCATATTATTTGACACTATAAAATTTAAGATAAATTTAGTCATGCAAATACGCCTGTCATACCAAGGTTTGAAATTTTATTTTTGGAGCACATTTCGAAGTAGGCTGAAATTCGACAAAATTCAAAAATAAAATTTCAAATCCAATTATTTTCACACCAGGAAAACGAAGATTTCGACCGAATTGACCAAGATTTCATGGAGAAACAACAAAATCTTAGCATTTTTTAACCGAATGAAAAATAATTCAAACCACATTAGAAAATGTTGAAATTTTTTGTGGATAGCTCTAACGCAATACTAATGTTTCTCATAAAATTTTCAGATGATGGTCAAGCATGATGAATTTTTAAAATTTTTGACAATGTTACTGTCCTGATAAAAGCTTTATCGATAAATTTCAATCGAATGAAAATTGGTTCAAATCATGTTAGACAATTTATAAATTTTTGTGGATGGTCCTGACACATCACTAATGTTCCCATAAAATTTTCAAATGATGATCAAGCCTGAAGAATTTTAAAAAATTTAGACAGTGTTACTGTCCAGATAAAATCCTGGCTGAGTACATGTATTGTTTCCATAGATTTGATTGAGCAACTAAAAAAGATTTAGAATTTTTGAAACTTTTAGAAAATGGTGCAGAGGCAATGCTTAAGCTCTCATAAAATTTTTGGATCATAGTCATACTTGAGTGAATTTATAAAATTATGACAAATGCTCATGGATGACATGCAAATGATGGAAGCGCATCAAGACAGCATGAATACAATGTCATGTTTTACAGAGAGCCAACTACAATAGTTTGGTCAGATCCAGCCCTTAAGCTAACAAATCCGGTCACATATGTGGTCAAGTTGGCCTAAAATGGCACAATCTTGGTCCAAGTAAACGAGATTTCAGCGAGAAAATTGATAAAATTTCAGTGAAAAATTACCTAGTTGGACAAAATAGCCTCCTGAGGCTAGAATTTTTTTAAATGATGACATGCCATGAAGGTCAGGTGGCTGAGTTGGTTTAAGCGCCAGGCGAGGCTTGAGAGGGCGTGGATTCGTTTGGCAAAAAAAAAATTCTTTCTTTTTTCCATGGCAAAAAAAGTGTGGCAGCTAGGATTCGAACCCAAGTCTCCATGTTCACAACATGGAAACCTAACCACTAAACTATAGTATTGTTACAATTTTAATACTAAGATTTATACTACTAAATGTATAGAGAAAGTCAAGTAGATCTCTTTAGAAAATTTTAAAATTTTTTGTGGAAGGTCTTGACACATCAATGATGTTTTTATAAAAGTTTCAGATGATGATCGAGCAAATCTTTAACAAATTTTCATGAAAGATGATATACTTAAGAGATAAATCCGGTCTAAAAAACTTGAACTCCGGTTAAAATACCCGAGATTTCAGATAAATTTGTTGAGATTTCACCGAAATCACCGTAGCAGTTTGAATTGTTTTTTATAAGACCAGGATTTGAAATCTTATGAGCCGAAATCTGATATTTCGAACACGAGTCATACTAGCAGTTATGTAAAGAGCCGTAGTGTTTACGTACAGGCGCACAGCGATGTACGCTTGCACATGTCATAACAAAACGGAACCCGGTGCGTACACTGTGCCCAGCCATCCCATTATTTACTGGAGGGCAGGGTTTGCAAAGCCGACGATTTTCGAACGAAAATCGTGAAAACCGACCAAACCGAAGCAGCTCGAAAAGCAAAACCGTTCGGCAAACCGCCGAAGTTCAAATTTGAATTCAAAAAATTCCAAAAATTTGTAAAAATTTATCCAAAAGCTCCCTAAAATCAGTATCAATGTTGTTTTAACCTTTGGGACGAAAATGAGTTGAAAAATCATGTTTATGAGCTAGTTTGGTGCCAAAACCGAATTTCAAAATATGAAAAAATAGGAAATGTTACTATGCAGCTCAGGCCCAATAGGCCCAGCCGACCCACTACGGTTGGAGTTGATGTTTTGTGGTCGTTGGGGGCTCCTCCGACCGAATTATTGCGCAGGCACTGCTTGTCCTTATCTCCCTCAGCAGAAACCGAGCTCTCCCTGCAGATCCGGTCGGAGGAAGTGAGGAAACCGAGCTTCGACGGGGAAAACCGATCGGCACAGGGAGAAAATCGAGCGGCTCGACGAAGTGCTTCAACCATAGCCGGCGGGATCTGTGTGCAGTTCGGTTTTCGAGCTCGTTTGAGCGATTTTCGAGCAGTACCGATCGATTTTCTGGGTAAATCAAGGTATTTCGTCCTGCATGTAAGTGCTATTTCTTAGTGCTATTTCTTAGCTTATTAGGTGATTGATTTGGTAGGGTTCCTAGTTTTCATACAGTTCTTCATGGAGGCAGGTAGTTCACTCATGTTTGTAGGGTTTAGTTGAGCTAAACTACGATTACTGAGTGATCAAAAATATTTTGAAGAGTTGGGATCAAAACTAAACAGACCATGCAGTATTTTGTAACTACTTTGGTGCTATGTTGTAGTTTGTTCATGTTTGCTCATGCTATTAGTGACTAGGCTATACAGTAGTTTATGGTTTATTCATGTTTGCTCATGCTATTAGTGATTAGGCTATGCAGTAGTTCGTTCATGGAGGCATGTAGTTTATTGATGTTTCTAGCTCATTAGCTGATTGAGTTTTTAGCTCATTAGCTGACAGTCAAACTTCATGGAGGCATGTAGTTTATTGATGTTTCTAGGGTTTGTGCACTTCAAGATAACAGACCTTGAATATTGTCGCAGTGCTCTGTTGTATGGAAATCCAATTCATGCTTGTCCATGATAATCCATTCAATACTACCTTGAACCAAGTTTAACCTGACACTGCTATTTTGTATGCCTTATGCACTTCAAGATCTGTTATTATTTTGTAGTAGCAGATGACAGACCAACCCGATGTTGCATGGGAGCACGGCGAAAGAGTGGGCGCTGGATTTCGATGCAAGTACTGTCACAAAGAGAAGAAAGGAGGCGGTGCAACCCGATTGAAGCAGCATTTGGCAGGACGCGGCACAAATGTCGTCCATTGCAATCAAGTCCCTAAGGAGGTTCGTGATTACTTTCTGCGCGATCTAGACAGGACGAAGGATAAGAAGAAGGGACAGAGAGAGGAGAGGCTTAGGAGAGAAGAAGCAGCTGAACCTGAAAATTGCCCTGCAAGAAGAAGTTCATATGCAGCGTACACGGGTGATGCTAATGAGGAGGAACAACTAGAGCACGCCATGGCTACCTCAAGGGCAGAGGCAGAATTTATGAGGCGGGCAGGTGGCAGGTATGAACATGGTGGTGGCAGTGGCACGTCTAGAGGGGCTAGAGAAGGCGATGCATTTGCCAAGGATGTTACGGAGTTCATCGCAACGGAGACAGACCGGCCGTGGGGATTACCACCTTGGTTCAGCCAGTGGCCTGTGCAACCAAGGATTGACACTGGGAGCTGGACACAGAAGGGAAGGAATGCGAAGCAAGCGATTGGCTCGGCATGGGCAAAATTTTTTCACACGGCTGGTATCGCGGGGAGGAAAGCAGATAATCCGTACTTCGTTAGCGCCGTGAGGGAAACTCAAAAATGGGGTAAGTGAGCTTTCAAATAATAGTTACATGTTGTTGACATACACGTCCAATAATAGTCGATGAGGTTTTCCTATATTTCATTTACAGGCGAGGGTATTCCGTCTCCCAGCGGGAGAGACATAGACGGCAAATATTTGGATGCTAACGAAGCGGATATACAAGATAAGATGAAGAAGTTCAAGTTGGAATGGCCTACGTACGGTGTAACCATCATGTGTGATTCTTGGACTGGGCCGACACACATGAGCGTTATCAACTTCATGCTATACTGCAACGGTACCATGTTCTTCCACAAGTCTGTTGATGCAACGGGCAAAAGTCAAGATGCGACGTACTTGCGCAAGGTATATAGTGGAGGTTTTCATTGTGTTTGTTGATGCAAGATGTAGTGAAGGTTTTCATTGTGTTTGTTGATGCAGGAAATAGCCTCAGTGGTCGATGAGGTGGGTGCGAATAATGTTACGCAAATTGTCACGGACAATGGTGCTAACTACAAGAAGGCATGCAAGCTCATTGCACGGGAGCACCGCAACATTGTGTGGCAGCCTTGTGTAGCACACACGATTAATTTGATGCTGAAGCAAATTGGAGAGTTCCCTGACCACGCGTCTGTCATTGAGAGTGCTAGAAAGGTCTCTCGATGGATTTACAACCATTCCAAGCTTCACGCCATGATGAAGCAGCATATTGGTGGCGAGTTAGTCAAGTGGAATGCTACTCGCTTTGGAACGAACTACATGTTTTTGGACAGTTTCCTTCGTCGCAAGGAAAAGTTCTTACAATTGATGGCCTCGGAGGAATTTCTATCATCTCGCTTTGTTAATACCGCGGAGGGGAGGTACGTGTATGGGTGCCTCTCAAGCTTAGAATGGTGGGACAACCTTAAATTAGTTGTGAAAAATGTAGAACCATTGTATGCCTTCTTGCGATTTGCTGATCAAGACAGGGTTCCCATATTGAGCGAGGTGATATTGCGGTATAACATAATGCGCCAAGAATATGATAGCTTGTTTCATGACTCTCGAGCTACTTTTGAACAATACATGAATGTCGTGGACCCTAGAATGGCAGACCTAACACGTGATACTTATATGAATGCTGGTACTACATTCTTCTCTTTTCGATGAATTACTCGTGATACTTGTATGAATACTTGTACTAACATGTTTCATTGAATTGCATGCAGCTGCCGCCTTGAATCCCCGAACACATTACGCATATGGCACGACCAACACCTTCTTACCAAATATGCGAGAGGCATTTGAAGCACTGGCTGATGATACTGATATGGCGATGCGAGGTCTTCATGAGGCTGATCTTTTTCGAAGAAAGGTTGGATCATTCTCTAGTACACTAGCTGAGAGGATGGCACATGATCATAAAACTTCCCCTGGTATTTTCCTTATGTTATATTAAATATAGTGCCACTTTCCTATTTGCACATTATAAATGTTGTTGTCTGCGGTAACGTGCAGCACAATGGTGGGGTGTGTTTGGTTCGGACACACCCACGCTCCAGAAATTGGCGCAGCGTATCGTTTCCCATTGCGCTTCTTCCAGCGGATGCGAGCGCAATTGGAGCACGTTCGCGTTCATTCACACAAAAATTCGCAACCGTCTGTCATACAAGAAGCTACATAAGTTGGTCTATGTGAACTACAACTTGCGGCTCAGAATCCAAGAACAAGAAAGTGACAAGTCCGCATCTGAAGACGATCCATTCCAGCGCCTTATGGAGCTTACACTATGTGACACACAGAATCCGATCCGGCTGTGGATGGATAGAGGAAGGTCCAATGCCGACCCCTTATTGGACGAGGAGGACACAGAGAGTGATAGTCCAATCCCATCACACCTCGTGACAGACACGGTAGCGACTGGTGCATTGCAATCGATAAGTATCCCCCAATGGGCAGAAACGACAGTGGCTGACACTCACATAGGAAAGAGGAAGCATCAAACAAAGGTTTACGAGGAGAAGGCAAAAGGAGAGCTCCTCAAAAGAAAGGGAAGCGGCCCACACAAAGAAGAACAAGATGTAGGAGTGATGACTCAACCGATAGCAATCCCACAACCCGTTGGAGCCCGCCGTACCAAGAATCCAAAGGATGGCAGCCTCCAAGGCGGACTGATGATGGCGGTCGGTCCGGTCGATCCTCAATCCATGCCACTTCCCACTCAGAAGCACAGCTTCCCATACATTTTACAGGAGAGTCCCAATACACTCATGCCACACAGGACAAAGACCATGGGGCTCCGCAATCACCTAGGACGACTACTACAGGAGGCAGGGGCCATCGAGCAAGCCGTGACGCACCTCAGGCTAGTGGTAGCTCGTATAGCGTCCACGAGAGTTATGGCTCATATTGCCCATACGACTACACCATCCCGGATTCTCACACACAACCTCCCACCCAATATGTGTATGAGTGGCAAGACCCTGAATTTTATGCCATGTTGTACCAACAGTGGCAAACGACAAGCCCATGGACGGGGCAAAGCTGGCACGAATATAAGGCGGAGTTGCTAGCTACACGAGGATTGGTCATGATGTCCATTGATGAATACAATATGGCCAACGACATGTACAACCACCAATAATAATCATATCTCATAATGTGTTAATGTATGTTTTCGAAGCACTGAATATGAATGTATTGACTTGCTTGGATATGAACGGGATTGTAATTTGAGTTGTAATTCATTGATATATCATTGCTAAATATCCATTTTGCAATTTGAGATTGTCTAAAATATAACAAAAGTCATGCCGAAATTTTTCATATTTTCCTACAATTATGCTATTATTGCAAAATACAATTATAACATTTTTGTACTTGTTTTTTCGGCATTTATCGGGTTTTTTTTAAGTTTTGTCCATTTTTTTTGCTGTTGTCGGTTTTTCGACAAAACCGTTCGATTTTCGCCCCAAACCGGTCGGTTTTCCCTCTTGCCGCTCGGTTTTGACATTTCGCTCGCCACATTTGAATTTCGAATTTTAAAATTTCAAACCGATCGGTTTTGATCGGTTTTCGAGCGATTTTCGTGAAAAATCGCTACCGACCTGTTAGCGGTATTCGTGAGCAAAACGAAAATGTAAACCCTGCTGGAGGGTAAAAACAGCCACCCACTTTTGTTCTGTACATTTCCAGTCCACTGGGGACGAAACGGTTGAAACAGCGCAAGCTGTGACAAGCTCACGCACATGTTGTGGGGCCCACCGTGCAGCTAGGGGGAACTACGGGACACGGACACGGACACGGACACGGACACGGGTAAGTCGTGTGTCAATTGACGGGCGACCGTTTGCCGTCTCGATGACCGGCAAGACGTGGCGCATGCACGCAGCAGGATCTGAACAATGGTATCCCACTGGCCATGGCTCTCGACGCAGGAAGACAGCCGAGGCGAGGGGACGGACGGACGGACGGCGGGCGCGAGCTGGCTCTGCGTGGTGTTCTGAGAGCGAACGGTCGGGCGGCCGGCGCAGGCGAATCAGCAACTGATTGATGCGTGCGCTCAGGAACGGCGCAAATAATTGACACGGCTCTTACCGGAAGACGAGAGCTGGAGATCTGATCGTGTTTGCATTGCAGTGTGTGCTGGGAGCACCTGATCGTGTTTGCAGTGGGTGTGCTGGGGGCAATTTTTTAATACAGTACAAAATCCACCTCGTAATTCCAAAAAAAAACAGATGTATTCGCTATACAGTATCACAAAAACTTATCAAACCAAAATGAGGTAGCGAATACAGGTTAAACGCTGGACGAAATAGCAATTTCATGTATTTATGATGTGGTATAGGCTGTATTCGCTAAACCATATAGCGAATACAACCGCTGAAAGAGATCCTCTGGGCACATGCTTCGTTTGTGTTGGCTCAGCTCAACTCTCTAGGGTCTGAATGATGCATCGATGATATTTGATGTGAAATAGCAGAGCTGATTGACAGATGGTACGCCTAAAATCGATGTATTCACTATATGGTATAGCGAATACAAGCTGTATTCGCTATACCACAGCGAATATAGCGTATCGCTATACCATGCTGCAAATATATGAAATCGCTATTTCGTCCATCGTTTAACCTGTATTCGCTACCTTATTTTGGTTTTATAAGTTTTCGCGATACTATATAGCGAATACACCTGGTTTTTTGGAAATATGCAGAATAGTTGCGCTCAATCGAAAATATGAGGTGTCTTTTGTACTGTATTAAAAATATGTCTGTGCTGGGAGCACGTACTTCTACTTTTAATATACCACTTAATCAAATGTGTTATACTCCATTAGCACTTTAGTATACTTTAATAATAATAATTCTAAAATACTACAATACGATATTATTGAAAAAAAATTATCGAAGCTCTTTATTTTTTTTTGCTATATACCATTTTTCCATATGTAAAAGGAGTATATAAACAAATTATGCTGACTTTGATGAAATTTTTCGTAGAACTCACATTGGAGTATCTTATAATCGTTATTAGAGTATACTTAAAAAGATAAATTCGTATAACAAGATCATTTAAGCGATATATTGAGAGTGAGACCGGGAGTACAACCAGGGGTATGGAACATATATATATACTCCTTGGAGTACGTACTCCCACTTCTAGTATACCATTTAAACGAATATGTTATACTCCTTTATTACTTTCAGTATACTCCAATAATAATTCTAAAATACTACAATGTGATATTGTTAAAAAAAATTTATCGGAGCCCATTGTTTTATGATATATACCCTTTTCTATATATAAAAATAGTATGTAAACAAATTATGCTATAAATGATGAATTTTGATGAAATTTTTCATTGAATTCACTTTAAAGTATCTTATAATCAGTATTAGAGTATACTCAAAATGATAAAAGAGGTATAACAACATCATTTAAGCGGTATACTAAGAGTGGGAGTATGTACTCCTAGTGATATGAAAATATTTTTCTTTATATATATATATATATATATATATATATATATATATATATATATATATATATATAGAGGATAGCTAGTGTACTATCGATAGCACAGATCCTCCGTGCTATAGGGTTGTGTTTGCAAAATTTGAAGATGAAACTATTGATCCGAACCGTACATTCTATTCATCTCATTGAAATCTCACTACCCACAAAATTTTATATTTTTTGAACTTTTTCTCCTATTTATTTTGTAATTTTCAAAATCCACAATCTAATTAGTTGTGGGGCGTCAAATGAAGCTGGTTTTACAAACAAAGCCAGAAGACTTCCTGCAAGGAGACCCTACCCACGTGTCAAGCCGACAGTTTTACAAAAAAGTATGTCCGTTTCTTCGAATTATGTATAGGTCCCTGTGAATTTACAAATAGGTCCTTTGCGATTTTTTGTGAGGGGAAAAAAATTTCTCGGTTTGCGTTTAGGTCCCCGGTTCGTTACTTTACGGAAAGAGGCTCCCGTTAAATGCGAATCGCGAGCGAGCCCTTTTCTAATTTTTCGAGGTAGCGATCAAGTACAAAAATATAACGAATAGGTCCCCGCTCCTTACGTTTAGGTCCTTTCTCCGTTTTTCCCGAAAAAATATTTTTGTGAACGGAAATAGATGTGCATCTCTATCTCTATGCCTTTCCCCCAACTCAGCCTCTAATATTTATTCATTTTCCGTTCGCGCGCGGCGTGCGCCACGGTTGCTCTTCTAGTGTTTGTGTGTGTGTGTGTGTATATGTATAATTACTATAATTCAAAACGGGCATTTCACATGTGTATTTGTATTCAAAATTTTTTGAAATTTTTAGGATGTTAAGTTTAACCAGTTACTAACTAATTCAAATAAGTTTGAACTGAAATTCAAATTAGAGTTTCGTTTTTTTAATGATAGTTTGGTTGTAGGTATATGCTGATTATATATATAAATCAGCAAAGCATATGATCTAAATTCATTTAAATCTTTGAATTCGAGTGTATTTTTTCAAGGGTACATGTTTCGTTTGAATTGTTATATATAGGTATATATCATAAAACTGAAAGTTTTAAAAAATATACATGAATTTAGCTTGAATTAACACATTTAAAATTATATAAATCAGCAAAGCATATGATCTAAATTCATTTAAATCTTTGAATTCGAGTGTATTTTTTCAAGGGTACATGTTTCGTTTGAATTGTTATATATAGGTATATATCATAAAACTGAAAGTTTTAAAAAATATACATGAATTTAGCTTGAATTAACACATTTAAAATTATGATGCACAGGCATCCCGTGCCTTATTCCCATCGTCCTGTATATGTATATGTTTGTGGCTAGTCAAAGCTGGTGCCTGGTGGTTTGCAGCATTTAGGGCCTGTTTGGTTTGGGGCCTAAGATTGCCACACCTAACTTTAGTGATGCCACAATTTCTTAGGTAGTTGTTTGGTTCATTACCATAATTATGGCTTGCCACGATTTGTTGCCCCATAGACTACATGTCATAGACTCATTTTTTTGCCTAACTTTGCCAAACTTGTGGCGCTCAATTTGTTCGCCACACTTTTGTGGCATACCACACATTGCCTAACTTGAGTTATGGCTCACGTAGGTAGGGAACCAAACAGGCCCTTATATTGCTACAATACTACTGCGTGACAAGTGGAAAAAACATCTCATCTGCTGTTCTGCTCAGGGTGAGCAAGGGTCTGTACTCTGCGCGCTGTAGCCAATGGGCGAGCTAACTTTCGAATGTATGGAACGTCGTTGAGACCGGCTCCGCCTTTTTCTCCGATGGCTTCAAGAACACCACCAGCTTGTCCTGCTGGTGTCGACTTGTCCACACAAGAGAATCTAATCACGATTTGGGCCTGTGCTTAATCACTGTCTGCTATAGTGTCAGACTGTCAGTCTATCATCAGCTCGGCTGTTAAGGCCGCGTCCGGTCGTTGTTTCCACCTGGGACCAAATCACCAAACCAAACCGAATCATGCCTACATGGACTTTGACCTGGCTTTTGCTTGGCGTGTGACTTGATAAGATTAAGCTTCAATCATGGTTCAAAATCTCATCAAAATTTTAGAAATTTTGGTTTTTGGCCAGAGCCGATATTCCAAATCTCGACAGATAAAAAATTTGAAAATTTTTCAAATTAGTATAGTGATTTCGAGATTTTCGATGAAATTTTGGTTAATTTCGTCGAGATTTCGGTTTTTTGGACCGAGATGATCACATATTCGATCAGTTTTCTTATGAAGAATTGTGAGGCCTTTTGTGAGAAATACATGTAAAAATTTTCCAAAAGTTCAAAAGTTGATCGAGATCTCGGTAATTTTGGCCAAAATCTCGGCTTTCCCGGTTGAAAAAAACCGGATTTAAAAATAGGTTTTTGGATTTAGTTTGGATTTTATTTGAAATTATAAGATCTCGTCAAAATTTTGGATTTCGACAACCTCCAAGATATAACCAAAAACAAAATTTGAAACCTTGATTGTTAGAGCTCATAGTATGTTTTCTCGTTGTCATTTATAGGATTGTTGTGGTTACCGGAGGGAACAAAGGGATCGGCCTATGAAGCATCTAGGCCCCCGATTTGCGTTTGTTTTGGTAATTAATGACAATCAGCTATTTGTGGACTAACAATTTCCTTTTGAGATTGCAAGAAGGAGTTAGTCTTCATCGTTTTGAGCACAAGAGAAATTCACTCAAGTGAAGAGGTATATAAGCTCAAGGTCAAGCAGCGGAAAGAAAGGTCATCATGTCTATCTTTTTGTTTTACCTATCTCGGAGTTTTGAGAAAAGATCGGATTTCCTAGTTTTAGATGCCGTACTATTAAGAGGGACTTGGTTTAGTAGCTTGAAGTCTAAAATGACTCATAGATGGCTCAAACTTTGTTTTAAAACATTTGCTCAAAGTTGCATTCATGAAAATTCCTTTTAAATCAGAGTTTCTGCCTTCAAGCGGCACTAATGGCCAGATATCATGTATCGCTGCCATCATGCGTAGTACCTGCATATTACGTCGGCAGCTTTTTAACAGAGAGATGCTTTTTGTGTCCGCTTGACCGGCACTACCGGTGTGTTAGGGCGATGCATCGCCATCAGAAGCGGCAAGATCGCACCACACACCGCGTAGTCATTTTCCAAAGGATCGTGCTTTTCCGAAAACCCTTCGGCACTACCGAAGTATTGAGAGCGATCGCCGACTTCAAGCGGCAGTACCACTCTAATAACTACGGTACTTTTTCTACAGAAGGAAGTATTTTTGCGAAAAGTGCAAGTCGGCACTACCGACATTTTGGAGCGGTAGTGCCGGAATTATTTTAACAGGCCAACGGCTACTGACATCGCATTTAATGCAAAGGGAAAAACCGTTGGCAGGTGGGGCGGCACTACCGGCCCTATGAGGGCGGTAGTGCCGACTTCGGCTGTTTTTTTTGGAAAACCTCCCCAACGGCTCTATTTCGTGGGGGAGGTTATAAATACCCCCCCCACCTGCATTCTTGTGAGGGTTGGTGACCACATTTACTCATTCTAAGCCCTTGCAACTCTCTTTTCTCTCTAGAGCATTAAATTCTCAAGTTTGGGAGGAAAAGAGAAAAGAGTTTGAGTGATTTGTTTTCAAGCATTCATTTGAGCCATAAGATTCATTCAAGTCTTCAAGTGAATTCCAAGTTTGTTACTCTTGGAGGTTGCCGCCTCCTAGACGGCTTGACGGAGGTTGATCGTGATCTTCTCAAGGGAGATTGTGAGAAGACTCGATCGGTTGTGAAGGCAAGGAGCTCGCCTACCCGGAGTGGGGAAGAGCTACCCCGAAAAATACGAGGAAAGGCTCATTTGAGACAAGGAGCCGGCTTGAAGTGAGTCAAGCTACCTCAACGTGGAGTAGGGGGGACCGGCAAGTCTCCGATCACCACGGGATAAATTGTGTGCCTCATTTTGTGGTTTGCGCTTTCTTGCATTACTAGTTCCATTTTAAGTGCTTGCTCTCTCTCTTAGTTATTTCCTAAGTTGATTACTTTAGCTTGCTAAATTAATTGTGTTGGTGCACTTTAAAGAGACATAGAATTTCTAGGCCTTAATTGAAAAGTTAGCCTTCCTAGTTTTAATTGTCTATTTCTAGAAATATTAGCCGAAAATTTTTATAACCTCCTATTCACCCCCCTCTAGTCGGTTATCCTTGATCCTACAGCCTAGAGGTGCGCTGGCAGCTGACCAGCAACGACGTCAAGGTCGTGTTGACAACCAAGGATCCATCCTTGCTCTAGTACGATATGACCACTGGTTGCTTTGATCTCAAAGTGAATAATGCCGTGATTGGTGGGATTGAGCTTTGAAAGGACCAACGATGTCGCCTAGAGGGGGGGGGGGTGAATAGGCGGATTAAAAAATCGCAGCGGAATTAAAACTGGCCGAACTGGTCAATCCGGAGTCTCCGGGTATTTGGTCCGGAGTCTCCGGCTTGTCCGGAGTGTCCGGTAAATTATCCGGATACTCCGGGATAGCTGGCTCGGGAGCGCGACTAAGATTACTCTAGCAAGCACAATAAACTACAATAAAGAGATAGCAAGAGCAACTTAGATCAAAAGCTAGTATGGATTTGAATTAAAGCTAAGCAAGGAGCTAGATCTAGCTTTACAAAAACAAATTCACACAAGCTCGACTAGGAAGTAAACGTGAAAGAGAGGGACACGAATTTTTCACCGAAGTTCGGATTCTTGAAGGGAATCCTACGTCTCCGTTGAGGTGGCTCGGTCGCACATGAGCCGGGGTCTCTTTCAACCCGCTTTCCTCCCGGTGTTGCACAAATGCACTCGCCGGCTTCACTTCTTGTCTCTTCCCTTTCGGAGGCGAGACTCGCCTTCACAAACGACCGGGGCTCACCACACGCGTTGGTAGCTCCCGGTGACTCCTAGCCGTCTAGGAGACCTTCAACCTCCAAGAGTAATAACACCACGAAGAATCGCTTGGAGGATGAACTAGTGCTCAACAACTAGAAATGAATGCACCTAGCACTTTACTTCTTCCTCTCCTCACCAAAATGGATCAACAACCAAATCTAATGGTGGGAGGAAGTATGAGCTCTATTGAATGTTTGGAAGATGTTAGGAGTGGCTTGAATGCTGCAATGAATGAGCTCAATTCAGTTCCTAGCCGTTGGGAGAGAGTGGGGGCTTTAAATAGTCAGTTCAAAAACTAGCCGTTACTCTCGATTTTGTACAGGCCGGAGTGTCCGGACTTATAACCCGGAGACTCCGGGTTATCCGGAGACTCCGGACAAAATGTCCGGATACTCTGAACAATCTGGAACCCAAAGTCACCGAGGGGTTCAACCCGGAGACTCTGGACAAAATGTTCGGATACTCTGGACATAATGTCCGGACTCTCCGAGTTTACAGGCTCGGTTTGAATTCCAGATTTTGGAAAATGCAAGTGTTTGAGTGCTAGTTTGTATGCAAGTTTTGATGTTGAGCACATGCACATCCTAAAATCGATTTTCCGTCGCATCCTCTTAATAGTACGGCTATCTTTAAGACTCAAAACAATAAAAAGATTACAAGTCTTCGTCTTGATGCCGTTTTCTCGAAATTTGAAGTGCTTAGGAGAGTCCAATCTTATTCCAAGCTTGAAGTGATCTCGATAACTGCATTATTCTTAGTTGAAGCATTAGATCACATTAATTGTGTCATCATTAATCACCAAAATAAAATGAGGGGCCTAGATGCACTTTCAATCTCCCCCTTTTTGGTGAATTGATGACAACACAATTAACAGCAAATAAAATGATATGAAATTGACTTTAGTATTTCAAATAAAAGGTGGAGCTCCCCCTAAATGTGTGCATTAGAAGAATTGAGTGGAATCAAATGCACATATTTAACTAGAAAAGAACGAGAGCTCCCCCTCAAACAAAGCATCCGAGAATACATTCATCACAAATAAACTGAAAGGAATCCATGCATAAGATAAACATAATGTGATTACATGGATAAAAGTGTAATAACAGAGTTCACGACAAGCAGGACAATAAGCAACAATAATAAAAAGCAACACAAATAGTCCAGTCCACACGCGACAGCAAACGACACAAGAGACAACTAAGGAAACGACGCTAAAGATATCACTCCCCCTTTGGCATCAAGACACCAAAAGGAAGAGGACACAGGAGATCACTCGTCGTCGCCTTCATCGTCGGACGCTGAGTACTCGCTGCCAGGGTCATCTTCAGGAGGAGAAGGAGCAGAAGAGGTGATGCCGAAGAGCTGATCTGCAGAGGTGGCATCACTACTCTCCTCGGAAGACCCGGAGGAGTCACTGGGAGAGACTGCCTCGCCATTGTGGCGGCGGATGCTGCGAATGTCTTGACCATTCTTCTTTATCTGCCTGCTCATCACCTTCTGCCTAGTGGAGATGTCGCAGCAAAGACAGAAGACGTGCTTAACATCCTCTGGAGCACGCTACTCGGAACCTCAGTCTGCTCAGAAGGAATGGCCGGAGGCACAGCAGGAGCAGGAGTGGAACTCGAAGCGCGACCTCGACGAGTCCTAGGAGGAGTAGGACCAGGGGCAGCAGAAACAGCAGGAGCAGTCGGAGGACGAACCTTGTATGAAAGGTGCTCCTCGTCCCTGACAAACTTGAGACCGCTGACAGAAGTGATCAAAGCCATCACAAAAGGAGCGTAGCTGCAGCTGGCCATATTACTCTGTGCATTCTGCCTCATTGTCTCCCAAATGAAGTCGACAATGTCAAAGGGATGAGTACGCTCAACCAGATGATATAGCAGGTTACGTCCATAGGAACTAATGGCAGAAGCATCTCCCTCCTTGGGCCAAAGAGTGACCCTCAGCATCCTGTTGAGGACAGCAGGTACATCCTTCAGACCCTTGATGGTCCCCACTGTGAAACTCCTGGATGTGTCATACAAAGACTCGATCTGCTCAGGAGTCAACACCTTCTTCTCATGAAGCTTCGGACTGTCATTGTACCGAAGGCTGAGGACTCTAGCAAATCTCTTCTTGTTGGCCTTGTACCACACCTTATCAGTCATCCACCAAATGGCATCCTCAGTCTTGTCAAAGTACAGGGTGGCATAGAACTGCATTATTGTCTCGTTGTTCCAATCACACTTGAAGGACATGATGTCCTTGACCTCATGCAGCTCACAGATCTCAAGAATCTGAAATAAAATCGGATGCTCAGTAGCTGCCATGTACTCCCAGTCGATGGTCTTCATCCTGACCACTGGGTGCTCAAGAGGGTAGAGGACCGTCTCATAGTAATCTGACTGAAACCGGTTCCAGAACCGGCGGTCCACATACTCGTCTTGATGGAAGTCGAGCGGATCTTTCTTTCTGTGCTCAACTATAGCCTTGCCCTTGCCGTAACTCCGCCCCGTAGTCAATCACTCTCATGGGGTTGACTGACATCGAGTACCTCCACACAGGCTTGGCTTTGGCCAAGGGGCCAATGAAATGACCTGAATCACGGAATTCCCTTCTCTTCTGATCCCTCAGCCTAGCATGAGTATCTGCAGGGTGCTCATCTGGATTAGGCCGAGGCTGAGGAGGAGGAGACTGAGCCTGAGGCTGCGGAGGAGACTGTCCCTGAGGCTGAGGCTGAGACTGCTAAGCCTGAGGCTGAGGCCGCAGCGGGCGTGGCGTGAGCCGAGGCTGGTCGAGAGCCGAGGGGATCCCAACCCTCGGCATACCTTTTGAGGTAGCCCGCTTCATCACTGCGCGTCTCTGTCTTTTCGGAGCCGGAGCGGCAGACGGAGAACCAGGGGGTGTATCCGGAGGAGGAGAGTTCCGAGGCGGATCACCACCACCTGACGTCCCCTGAGTAGGATCCATCTGACCAGACAAAGCGGGAGACAGAGATTAGCCGCGAGGTGATTTGAAATTTTGTGGTTAAAGAATTCTGGCCGAGACCCCTAACCCGGAGAGTCCGGATAAATTGTCCGGATACTCCGGATTAACCCGGAGACTCCGGACAAATTGTCCGGATACTCCGGACCAACCCGGAGACTCCGGACCAACAGTCCGGATACTCCGGATATGCCAGAACAAGCGCACGGGCGGCCCAAAATTTGGGGAATTCAATCCGCAAAAAGACAAGAAATGAATCTAGATTGCCACAAGAATAGGAATGAAGTCTAGGGCACAATCTAGCAAAGAAGTTCGCGGGATTAGGGCACAAAAAGGAACTCACCTCAAGATGAATTGAGAAACGAAGAACGCGGGTGAGTTAGGATGAACGAATCTCCGATCTTGAGGGCAACGACGAGTCAATCGGCACCCTAAGAGAGTTGAAGCACACGGAGAGACCCTAAGAACCGCGAGATTTGAACCAAACCCGGAAAGAAAAGGTTAGGGCAAGAGGATCCTTACCACGATCTCCAATTCAAGGACGAGGAGGAGTCCAAGATCCTTAGAAGATGGAGGACGAGGAGGAAATCGCGCCCTAGCCTTAAGAGGTGCACGGGAGAGGGAGAGGTGCACGGGAGAGGGAGAGGTGCACGGTGGGAATAGGAAGAAAAAAGAAACCGCGCGGGATTGGGGACTTAAACCGACCGCCCCGACCCGGAGACTCCGGACTTCAATCCGGATACTCCGGTCCAACCCGGAGAGTCCGGACAAATTGTCCGGATACTCCGGATGATCCGGAGAGTCCGGATTAAGGACCGGATACTCCGGGTTCCCCAGCTCGGTTAGGAATGAAAGAATTCGCACGACGATCCAGGGAATTTTGGCGAAGCGAGAGGGAGAAAGAGACCCTATGATGTCAACTTGATATGTGACCAGTGAGCAATGAATCAAACAAGCTATGGTCACATACCAATGACAAGATCGTAGGATCAAGAGCCAAAAACACAGGATAAATTCAGAGAAAAAGATGAATAAGATTTTGAAATCCATTTTTCATTCACCAAACAATATGTGAGCACTTATCAAGCCACGTTACGAGAATCTAGAATATTTAGACCACTTCTCAATTCACAGAATCTTTTCTCGTCAAGGGGCTTGGTAAAAATATCAGCTAATTGATCATTTGTACTCACATGTTGGATGTCAATTTCGCCTTTGGTTGCGTGATCTCTTAGGAAATGATGGCGAATATCTATGTGTTTTGTACGGGAGTGTTGTACAGGATTGTTGGCAATTTTTATGGCGCTCTCATTGTCACACAGAAGTGGAACACTTTTGTAGGATAGGCCATAATCACTCAAAGTTTGTCTCATCCAAAGTAGTTGGGCACAACAACTCCCGGTAGCTATTGTCGGGGATTGGCTATCTGGCAAAAGACCACGGTACCCCCGTGAAAAGTTGAGCACCACCGACCAGGCAGTACTGAAAGAAGATGCTCGGGAGGATGAAACGAGCATCCCTCCTCTCCCTCCGAGCATACGCGTCCACACCTTTACTCGCGGCAATACCAAACACTCCCCCACCCCCACGAGCAAGCATGCTCGTGGAGACCATGACCTACTCAGGTGTTTGGTCGGTGGGCCCGGAGAGCGCTACGAGAAAGGAAGGAGACAACCAATCAGCCGAAGTTCGAGGGAAATCTTACCCGAAATTCAAATAGCGCGCGAATCAAGGACGGCGGATCACGAATATGGGTACATAGCGTGATTCCAGGAGGTAGTTGTCTTCTTTGTACCTATAATCATAGTATTTAAACCCCCCTGAAGATCTGTAACAGGGGAGGGAACGAAGAGATAGAACACAATACACTGGAGTAAGGTTGTTATCTCGGCAGGGAGAGGCCCGAACCAGGATAAACACCGTGTCCCCCTTTCTCCCGACCTTGCATCGCTCGAACGACCTCCTCGGTCCGTACGACGGGGCTATGTTGATCCCCCATTCAACAAGTAAGCTCGACGGGAGCCCGTTCTCCAACCGTCGACAACTGGCGCCGTCCGTGGGGACGACAGCTTGATTCCCGTGCGGATCAAGATCCTCGAGGATGCCGAACTCGGGGGATACTCGGAATCTTTGTGCCTTCGACGACGTCGAAGACGATGACATGTACTACGCCGGTGACGGCGTGGCCGGCGTGACCGATCCCATCGGTCACACCGAGTCCGGGAGCTCTTCCCCGAACCCTGGGATGCGAGGGCAGATCCTCCGTTCCCCAGACATTACCCTCAGAGACCGCAAGGATGACTATGACGGACTCTACGATAGCCTGGATATACCAGACGGCCTAGAGTTCGACCGAGAGACTGCATCTCAAGGGGATACGATGATGTCCCCATCGCTTTCATCTCACTCTCGTCACGTCAACATGGCCGGGAGCCGTGCCGAGCCCGGGGAAGGATCCTCGGACGCTACTAAGCGCGACCACTACGAGGCGGCCAGACTCCACCTAAAGGCGTCTTTGGGAAAGACCCTCGCGAGCATACGCCGCCAGGCAAAAGGGAGGCGCGCTTCCGCGGAAAGGAACTCTCGTGAGTACCGAACCCCCGATCGCGCCCCGGAGCGCCGCCGTAGCTCACCGCCGCCAATTCACCAGAAACGAGAACGGCTACAGGCCTTGGCGGCTGTCGTGCGCGACCTCACGTGATTTCCCGAGCAAGTGGACCTAGAGGCCGTGGGCAAGGTTGTGGCCGAAGATCCGAGAGGCTTGCCGCCGAGCTGAAAGTCTCGAACCTCCCCACGACCGGATGCCGGAGTGTTTCCGGACCATCACAGACGCCTCCCCGTGCGCCGCACGCAGGTGAATCTCGAGCCATGCTCGAAGATCGCCTGCACCGCTAATCTGATCGGAAAAAGCCGGAACAGTTCCAGAGCAACCTCGAGCGACACCTCTACAATCGTCCGGACATTTACGGCGCTCAACGCTCCACGACCAAGCGGTCGTCGGCACGACCGTCGCATGAAGTCTTCTCTCGACTCGGCTCGCGTACGGGGCGTTGGGCGGAAGACCCGCGCGGAGGCCGCTATGACCGAGGGTTTCACCGCGAAACCCCGAGCTTCGGTTGCCAGGCCTTCACGAGCTCTCTCCGGAATGTCGCATGGCCGAACAGGTTCAAGCCCGGCCACATCGAAAGGTTCAACGGGACCCAGAACCCGGATGAATTTCTCTCAATATATACCACCGCCATCCTCGCCGCCGGAGGCGATGAAGGGGTGATGGCGAATTATCTGCCGACGGTTCTGGACGGAGATGCTCGCACATGTCTCTTCAACCAAAAGGAGGGTTCGATACGATCCTGGGGGCAGCTCAGCACCACGCTCCGAGCAAATTTCCAGAGCTGTTACATCCGCCCGGGAAAGGAGCGCGACTTGGAGCGCTTGATACAGACGGACGGAGAAACCCTGCGACAGTTCGTCCAGAGGTTCATCCAGGTCCGGAACTCGATCCCGAACATATCGGACGAGGCCGTCGTTCGAGCTTTCAAGTTTGGGGTACGGGACGTGCGCTTCACGCAGGACCTGGAGATCCATCCGGATCTGACGGCAAACTAGCTCTTCCGAATGGCTGATCGGTATGCCAACGCGGATGAGGCCGTCCAGTGGAAGAAAATGCTGGACGAAGGAAAGCTGCCGTCTCAGCCCGGGCTAGAAACCTCCGCCAGTAAAAAGGGCTCGAACTCCGTGGATAAGAAGATCAAGAAGAAGAAGAAAAAGCAGCTCCCACCGGGCATGGTTGCCGCGGTGGAACAACAACAGCCCCGAGCAACCCAGCCGCAGCCACGGGTTTAACGCTTGGGGAAGAGGACAACCACACAGGCCTCGCGACCGAGGTGGCCAGCAGATCAACGGCGACCTCATCGTCTGGCTTCACCAGCGACGGCACGACCTACGGAATTGCCGAACGTGGACCTACCACCTGGAGCAGTTTTACAGTGGTAGGGGTCCCATGCCGTCGCTTCCAGAGCAGAGTGAAAACGGCAAGGGCAAGCAGCCCGTCGAAGAAAACGAAGATGGCATGGAATATCAAGAACCACAGAACCACATCGCGGTTATCTTCGGGGGCTCCTCTGCCTATAAATCTCGCTGGGACTTAAAGGACGCTGCGAGGGAAGTGCACCAAGTCACCCAAGGTAAGCCGCCAGTGCAGCAACTCAAATGGTCTGAGCTGTCCCTCACCTTCTCCAAGGACGATTGTCCCTTTGGAATGACCAAACCGCAGAGGCTTCCGATGGTCGTGAACCCCACCATCAGCAATACCGTCGTTGGTCGGGTCCTCATAGACTCCGGGAGCTCTTTGGACCTTATGTCAGCTAAGGTTTTGGACGAGATGCAGATTCCTCGTTCCAAAATCAAAAGTGTAGCTGTGCCCTTCTTCGGGATAGTCCCGGGCACCTCGATGAAACCTCTGGGGCAGGTCGTCCTGCCCGTGACTTTCGGCGGCCCGAGTAACTTCAGAACGGAGCTAATCACCTTCGAGGTGGTAGATTTCGAATCGGCCTACAACGCCATCCTCGGTAGGCCAGCCTTGGCCAAGTTCATGGCCGCCTCGCACCACGTGTATCAGTGCCTGAAGGTTCCCGGACCAAACGGAGTCATAACCGTAAAAGGGAACCACAAGTCCGCACTCAATTGCGACGAAAGGGCGTTGGATATGGTCGGTCAGTTACCCACTCGCGACCCTGACCAAGAGCCAAAACATTCCCAACCTAAACTTGCCCTCCAACCTGGAGGAGAGACCAAAGCTGTTCCGCTCAACGAGTCGGAACCGGCCAAAGTCGTGCATTTGGGATCTTCCTTAGATCCCAAATAGGAACTCGAGCTCATCACCTTCCTCCGGGCAAGCTCGGATGCATTCGCCTGGGAACCATCCGACATGCCCGGGGTCCCTAGGGAGGTGATTGAGCACAGGCTAGCAGTTCAAAGATGACAAAAACCGGTCTGACAGAAACTTAGACGCTTTTCCCCAAAAAAACAGGCGATCATCCGGGAGGAACTCGACAAACTCCTAAAAGCTGGCTTCATTAGGGAGGTCGAACACTCCGAATGGCTAGCCAATCCAGTCTTGGTCAGAAAGAAAGGAGGCAAGTGGCGCATGTGCGTCGATCACACGGGTCTAAACGCGGCATGCCCGAAAGACAACTATCCGTTGCCTCGCATAGATCAATTGGTCGACGCGACGGCGGGATCGCAAACCATGAGCTTCCTAGATGCCTATTCAGGCTATCATCAGATCAGCCTGTCGCGCGAAGACGAAGAAAAGACTTCCTTCATCACCCTGTTCGGTACCTTCTGCTACACGACCATGTCTTTCAGTCTAAGAAATGCGGGAGCAACCTTTCAGCGCCTCATGCAGAAAACTTTCGCAGACCAAGTGGGTGCGAAATTTGGAGGTCTATGTCGACGACATAGTTGTAAAAAGCAAGAGCACTTCGGGTCACGTTGCTGACTTAGAAGAAACCTTCTGTAACCTCAATAAGCATCGAATAAAGCTAAATCCAGAAAAATGCATGTTCGGTGTGAAAGCCGGCAAGGTGCTCGGCTACATGGTCGGACCACAAGGCGTTGGGGCAAATCCGGAGAAAATCAAAGCCATTGAGAACATGAGCTCGCCCATGTGCGTGAAGGAGGTACAAGCCCTAACCAGGAGAATGGCCGCTTTAAGCCGGTTCATTTCCCGGCTGGGTGAGCGAGGACTACCCTTCTTCAAAGCCCTCCGCAAGCACGATGGCTTCACGTGGACAGAGGAAGCTGATCACTCATTCAAAGAACTAAAACGGTACATTTCTAAACCGCCCGTCCTCGTCACACCTGCAGTGGGGGAAGAATTGCTACTATACCTGGCGGCAACCCCGCAGCAAGAAGCGGTGTTAGCGAGAGAGAGGTGGTTCCCAACGACCTATCTATTATGTCGTGAAGTACTTCATGGACCAAAGGAGCGTTACCCGAGGTCCGAAACCATCTGTACTCATTGCTGATGGCTTCCAGGAAGTTGCGCCACTACTTTCAAGCACACAAGATCGTGGTACCGACCAGCTTCCCGCTCAGGGAAATCCTGAAAAACCAGGATGCCAGTGGTCGCATAGCCAAGTGGGCAATGGAGCTCGCCGAATTCGAGATAATGTTTTCGGCCCGCACGGCGATCAAATCACAAGTCCTCGCTGACTTCGTGGCAGAATGGTCGGCTCCAGCACCACCAGCCAGCAAAGCCAACGGTTCAAGAGAAAACTCCTGGACCTTGTATTTCGATGGATCCCGAGCATATGAGCGCTCGGGGGCTGGCATCGTCTTGGTCTCCCCGGATGGAGAACAGCTACGGTACGCCATCCACCTACATTTCGCTGCGACCAACAACGCGGCAGAATACGAAGGCCTCTTGGCCGGACTTCGAGCATGCAAATCATTAGGAGTCTAACGGCTCACCGTGATGGGCGATTCGCAGTTGGTCGTGAACCGGGTCAACAAGGAGTATCAGTGTTCCGATACCTCAATGGCACTGTACCTGGCCGAAGTAAGGAAGATGGAGAAATACTTCAGGAATTTCGAAGTAATCTACATCCCCAGGAAGGATAATTCCCTGGCCGACCAAATGTCTAAGGTCGGTTCCTCTCAAACTACCGCTCCGGCGGGGGTGCTTGTCGAGCACCTATATAAGCCCTCCATTCCCTATGAAGAGGAGGCACCAGAGATCGACGGTAGGGTCTCCTTCCTCGAGCAAAGTGCAAGTTGGATGACGCCATTTATCCAATACCTTGCGCATGGGACGTTGCCCGAGGAAGAAGCCGAGCGTTCCCGGCTAACAAGGCGATCTTCTCAAGATAAAGCGATCGAAGACGACCTATACCGGAAAAGGCGCATTAGGAATCCTTTCTAGGTGCGTCTCAGAGGAAGGCCGCACCTTCTCCGCGATATCCATGAAGGAATATGCGGAGCTCACTGCTGCTCGTAACGGCTTGTGAGCAAGGCCTTCCGATTGGGTTACTCTTGGCCCTCTGACCTTTGACGGATGCACGGTCAATCGTAACGACCGCCGAGCATGCCGTTCCATGCTCGCAAAGCCCGCCACCAAAGATACGCCCGCAAACCATACCGCTGCGTGGCCATTCTCGACCTGGGGCTCGACGCCCTTGGACCTTTTCCCCGGGTCGAAGGTCGCAAGTATTTGCTCGTGGCCATCGACACTTTCACTAAGTGGATAGAGGCCGAGCCCGTCTCAACCATCTCGGCCTAGGCGGCCAAGAGGTTCCTCCGTAGCAACGTGATAACTCGGTTCGGGATACCCAGCCGTCTCATCACGGACAATGGGACCCAATTCACTAGTGAACTATTCCAAAGTTACTGCGAGGAGGTCAGGACCAAGGTCTGCTTCGCCTCTGTGGTGCATCCACAGAGCAACGGAGCAGCCGAACGAGCAAATGGGCAGCTAGTCCAGGGCATAAAAAAGAGGGTCTTCAAGAGCCTCAACCAAAGACAGCAAAGAAGTGGGTGGATGAGCTTCCCGCCGTTCTTTGGTCCGTCCGCACCACGACGAAGTCGAGCCACAAAGTAAACGCCTTTCCAACTTCGTCTACGGTGCGGAGGCCATTCTCTGCCGAAATCGTGCTAGGTTCCCCAAGGGTGCAGTGATCGATTCCGTCGATCAGGAGGTTGAACGCCTCCTCGACCTGAACCTCGTCGAAGCAACACGTGAACGGGCGCCGCTCCGGTCCGCGATTTACCTACAAGCTCTTCGTGAGGCACGCGCCAAGTCGGTCGACCAAGGTCCTCGCAAGTTGGTGACATGGTCTTCACGAAGACTTCAAGACCTGCCGAAAGCCAATAAGTCGACCCCAAGATGGGAGGGACCCTACACGGTCGTGTCCACAAGACGCCCGGGGTTGTTCGCCTCGCGATGGAGGACGATCGGGAGCTCGCCAAAGACTGGAACATTGATCAATCTGCGTAAATTCTACGTTTAGACGCTGCACCCTATCTCGCGCCCCTTTGCGTTTTTCCTATAAAACATTTCCTTTCCTGCTCATTTTTGTCCTCGCTTTGTCGAACGAGCATCGTCGTCTACCAAAGATCGCGGACGAGCTTATCCGACGAATATGTGCGCACCAATCCCTTTGGCCCCCGGCCGGATGCTCGCCCACTCGTTCACTTTCCACAGTAGCTCTTCACTGTATGCGTGGTCGATCGCGAGCATCCATCTAAGCCCGGTTCAGTAACCACTCGGGTATGGCGGCTCTACGTATTGTTGGTTTAAAGCTCGTCTACTCTGCGCACGTAACAATGCTCGTCCTCATACTTCTCTCAACGCAATCGACCTGTTTAAATCGTTCAAAAAGCGTTACGATCAAATTATCCCTCAGCTTTCCCATGAACAAACTCGTGCTCGCAATAGTAGGGGCACGACCTTTGTTCATGGCGGGGGCTCCGTATGATAGGAACGTTCCGTCCTTTTCTCAAGGATTCTTTGCTCGTATCCATATTATATGCTCCTATGCAGGGACTTGGTCTTTTCGAGGATTCTTCGCTCGTATCCGTATTATATGCTCTTATACAGGGACTTGGTCTTTCTTCTGCAAAACTAGGATCGTGCGAGCATACATTGAAAGCGGACTCGAGAAAAACAGGCAAGGTCCTAAAACATGTGATTTTGCTCATTTAACCAAAAAGGTTGTTTCTTTCTTACAGGATTTTACACGAGCCAAAAAGAAAAAAGAAGAGCTAAGTTCTACGCTCGGCACGGAGGCGGCAAGTTCCTCCTTAAGGGAGTCGACCGCCTCCAGTGTCCAAAACCTTCGCCGGCAGCGCGACCTTCACCAGGCTGTCCGAAGGCGTTGCGCCTCCTTGAGCTGGGCCTCTTCACGCTCCCGAAGCTCGGCTGAAGGTCGCCACAGAGGTCGGGGACCTCCTGCCGCAGCTTCACCAGTTCCTCTTCGAGGTCGGCACACTTCTGTTCCGAAGTGCTCTTCACCGTCTCGCTCTCAAAGAGCTGGTCCCGAAGCCCGACGATGAGGCTCTTCGCCGACTCCAGCTCCTTCAGGTCGGCCTCGCGCACCTCGGAGACCCGACGCTCGAGATCGGCGATCTTGGCGTCTTGCTCGCGATGGTACGCCCAGAACTCTTCTGCCGGAACTGCGGAGGCATTGATGTCCTCCATAGCCTTCGCAGCAAACTTCGAGCAAAAAGGAAGGAAAGTCAAAAAGAACCTCCAGAAGATTGCTCGCCTCATGGAAAAAGATAGAAGCAAAGGACTTACCAGAAGAGCCCGATCGACGGGCTTTGTCCTGAAGCTGGCTGGCGATCGAGCGCCGGCTTCGGAAAAAGGGGTTGACCCACGCAGGGCCCATCCTGATCCCGAGCTGGCGCGTCAAGATCTTGCCCCTCCTGGGCACCCGGTGCTCCAAGGAGGGCAACGACGTTTTCTCCTTCGACCAACCTCAGGTCGCCCTGGGGTTGGTCTTCCTCAACCACGGGCGACTCATGGCCGCCTTCCTCCTGTTCGGCCGCCGCGCCTGGGGGCTGGACACCAACTACGGGCGCACCCGCCCCTTGCTCCGCGACCAGGGGCGATTGGTCGAGGACGACCACTTCCGCCTCTTGCACCTCCGTGGCCGGAGGCGACTGCCGCTCCGCAGACGGAGACAATTGGTCGAGGACGACCACCTCCTGCCCCTGGTCCGCGGCCGGAGGCGACTGCTGCTCCGAAGACGGAGACAATTGGTCGAGGACGACCACCTCCTGCCCCTGGTCCGCGGCCGGAGGCGACTGCTGCTCCGCAGGCGGAGACACGACCAGTTCTCCTCCTTGGTCCACGGCTGGAGGCAGCTGGCCGACGGCGACCGGCTCCTCTTCTTGACTCACGGCCAAGGGCTGTGGACCGAATGCCACCAACCCTTGACCCTCGGAGTCCGTTGCTTGGGGCTCGCTTGCGCTTACCCCTTCGCAAGGGACCAAGGCCAAGGCTTCTTGGTCCTCAGCCCCCTGCGGCTCTTGCTCCTTCGCGGCTGGAGTAGGTTCCACGTCCGCTGAGGGAAGCTCGGGCCCCGCCGAGGGAAGCTCGAACTCCGCTGAGGGCGCAGCCGGCACCGACTCCTCCTCCGTCTCGGCCATTACTAGGTCAAAGACGCGGACGAGCTCGGCGTCAACTGCAGAGTCGATAATCTCCTCAGCCATTTGACGAAAGTCCAAGAGCAACATCCGAGCTATCACGCCCACGCCAAACGGAGTGGGGTTAGCCCGGAGAAGAAAAAATGCAAGACAAGAATGAAGAAATCAAACGAGGGGACCAGGCGAGACTTACCTTCCGCCCGGTGAGCAGCGTCATCCTCCTCGGTCTCCTCACTTCGCGCCGCGGGCGTCCTACCCGCGGCGGACTCGTAGGCCTCAGCGACGACCACGACGCGATCTTCCGCGGCGTCGCTGGCTCACGCCATCGTCGGGTCGACATCGTCCATGTCGACCCCTTCCAATGCGGAGGTTGATCGGGAAGTCGACCTCCTGCTCCTCCTAACCAGAGCAAAGGTGTCTTCCTCCTCTTCCTCCTCCTCAAGGCCCTCGACCACCTAAGCGAGCTGGTCCTGGAGAGCCTTGATCTTCCTCTCCAGTTGCTCCTTGCTCGGGGGGGACCTAGCCTCCTCCTCGGCCTTCCTCGCCTGCTCGGCGAGCTGTTCCAGTCGGCCCATTAGCTCCGGCTTCTTCCGCTTGAAGTCATCAAACCAGATTCGAAGCTCGCTTACCTCTCGGCGGTCGGCGTACTCGAGATGTCGAGTGGGAGGAGTCCTGGTCGAAGCTCGGCGCTTCGACCGCTTGGCGCGAGGAGGCGAGGCAGACGTTTGGCGGGTCCGACCTGCCGACCTCTTGCGGGAACCTCTGGCCGGGGTGTTAGCTTGCGGCAGCGACGCGGTGCTCGATACGGCGAGCTCGAGGGCGACCTTCTCCTGCAAATAGAAACAGGGAAAAATGAGCTCGGAAAACATGCCCTCGGGCGGGAGCGAACAGATGTACTTACCGCATCGCCGTGGTCAAAAACGTTCTTGGGGATCTGACGATTGGGCGTCAGTTCCTTCTCCTTCGGGGCGCCGAACATCTCGGCGACCCTCTCATCAACCCAGTCCATCCTCGGAGCTGCGACACGACCAAGGGTTAAAAGAAAAAGTAACGCTAATTCACCAGGAAGCAACAGTGCTCGAGGAAGAAGTCCAAGAACATACCTGCGTTGTCCTCACGAGTGAGGTCGTGCCACCTGGTCACCACGAAGAAGGGGTGCTCGCGGCGCCTCAGGGGGGACACCCGGTTGAAGGTAAAATCCCGGGCAATGTCCCGACCAGTGAGCCCCATCTGGGCAAGCTCGCTGATCGTCCTGAGCACTCGCTCTTCCTGGCCGACGAGCGGCGGTATTGTCTCGATGGGTGGAGCGGCCTCCCAGTATAGACCAACCGGGACCCTCCGCCTTCTTACGGTAAAACCAAAGTCGGCCCAACCCGACACCGAGTCCTTCAAAGCGACAAGAGGGTACTCGTATGGTCGGTTGGGCGAAGACGAAGATAGACGCATGGCGGGACCTTCACGGCAAGGCGAAAGGGAGAATAGAAATGGAAGAAAAGGCTGGCGGTGGGCATCACACCCACGAACGCCTCGCAGAGGTGGGAGAAGACCGCAAGGGCGAGAATGGAGTTGGGGTGGAGATGAGAGATTTCGCACCCGCAAAAGGCAAGCACGGAGGCGAGGAAGTCGCTCTCGGGCAGGCGGAGCCCGTTGACGACATACAGCTCGCAGGAGACGATCTCCGCCTCCCGCGGCACCGGCGCCGCGTCGCTCCCGGGCACTCGACCCGAGCTTGGGTCGACGTACCCCTCGTCCGTGAGCACCTGGAGCCTCCTACGGGTCATCCGGCTAACCTTGAAACACGCCATGGCCAAAGGAGGAAGGAGAGCGAAAAGGGGTCTTGGGCGCTAGGGCTCCTAGAAGATTTTTGGCCGAAGACGAGCAAAGAAACACGGTGTAACTCCGACCTCTCCCGGTAGAAAGGGTTAAAAAGACAGCGAAGGGATAGGTTAAAAATCACCGCCTATGACATAGCGACACCTGGCCGGAGAAAGCGCACTTTCCAAGAAACTGCCGTATCGTTACAGGGAGGCTTCTCGGAGAAGGAACCGCAGAACAACCAAACGACGCGCCCACGCGGAGCAAGCACGCGGCGGGTAAAAAGGTCGTCTCCCGACATAAAATGGTCGTGAGCCACGACCAAAAGAAATTCAATCCCCCCTTCAAAGTCTTCTTAGGCTCAAGGGGAAGCCCGAGGGTTCCCCGCTTGAACCTCGGGGGCTAGCTGTCGGGGATTGGCTATCTGGCAAAAGACCACGGTACCCCCGTGAAAAGTTGAGCACCACCGACCAGGCAGTACTGAAAGAAGATGCTCGGGAGGATGAAACGAGCATCCCTCCTCTCCCTCCGAGCATACGCGTCCACACCTTTACTCGCGGCAATACCAAACACCCCCCACCCCCACGAGCAAGCATGCTCGTGGAGACCATGACCTACTCAGGTGTTTGGTCGGTGGGCCCGGAGAGCGCTACGAGAAAGGAAGGAGACAACCAATCAGCCGAAGTTCGAGGGAAATCTTACCCGAAATTCAAATAGCGCGCGAATCAAGGACGGCGGATCACGAATATGGGTACATAGCGTGATCCCAGGAGGTAGTTGCCTTCTTTGTACCTATAATCATAGTATTTAAACCCCCCTGAAGATCTGTAACAGGGGAGGGGACAAAGAGATAGAACACAATACACTGGAGTAGGGTTGTTATCTCGGCAGGGAGAGGCCCGAACTAGGATAAACACCGTGTCCCCCTTTCTCCCGACCTTGCATCGCTCGAACGACCTCCTCGGTCCGTACGACGGGGCTCTGTTGATCCCCCATTCAACAAGTAAGCTCGACGGGAGCCCGTTCTCCAACCGTCGACAGCTATGTATTCGGCTTCGGCAATGGATAAGGCTACGGAATTTTGTTTCTTGGAAGACCACGAGACCAGAGACCTACCCAAGAATTGGCAAGTCCCCGAAGTACTCTTCCTATCCACTTTACAGCCGGCATAATCCGCATCGGAATAGCCAACCAATTCAAAGGACGATCCTTTCGGATACCAAAGTCCGAAATGAGGAGTGTGCACTAAGTATCTCAAGATTCTCTTAACGGCCACCATGTGGCACTCTTTTGGAGCGGCTTGAAAACGTGCACACATACAAACGCTAAGCATGATATCGGGCCTAGATGCACAAAGATAAAGGAGAGAACTGATCATCGAACGAAATACCTTTTGGATGACCGGTTTACCTTCTTTGTCGAGGTCTAGATGCCCGTTGGCTTGCATATGTGTCTTTATAGGCTTGGCGTCCTCCATTCCGAATTTCTTGAGCATGTCCTTGATGTACTTGGTTTGGCAAATGAAAGTTCCTTCCTTGAGTTGTTTGACTTGAAATCCGAGGAAGAACTTCAACTCTCCCATCATGGACATCTCGAATCTTTTGGTCATTATCTTACTAAACTCTTTACACAAATGTTCATTAGTAGATCCAAATATAATGTCATCGACATATATTTGGCATACAAATAAATCATTATCAATATGTTTAGTAAAGAGAGTAGGATCGGCCTTTCCGACTACAAAACCTTGTCCGAGAAGAAAATCTCGTAAACACTCGAACCAAGCTCTTGGTGCTTGCTTAAGTCCATAGAGGGCTTTGTGTAAGTAGTAGACGTGGTCCGGGTGTTTTGGATCTTCAAAGCCGGGTGGTTGTTCGACGTAGATCATCTCGGAGAGTGGTCCATTCAAGAAGGCGCTCTTCACGTCCATTTGATATAGCTTGAAATCATGGTGAGTAGAAAAGGCAAGTAATATTCTAATAGATTCAAGCCTAGCTACTGGAGCATATGTTTCATCGAAATCCAAACCTTCGATTTGAGTGTACCCTTGAGCAACCAATCGAGCTTTGTTCCTTGTCACGATTCCATTTTCATCTTGCTTATTTCGGAAGACCCACTTAGTGCCGATGACGTTTTGCTTGGGTCTTTTGACAAGCTCCTAGACTTGATTGCGCTTAAAGTTGTTCAGTTCCTCTTGCATAGCCATCACCCAATCTGGATCTTCAAGTGCTTCATCTACCTTAAGAGGTTCAAGAGAGGAAACAAACAAGTAAAATTCACAAAAATTTGCAACTCGGGATCGAGTAGATACTCCCTTGTTAATGTCTCCAAGTATGTTGTCGACTGGATGATCCCTTTGAATGCTTTGATGAACTCTCGGGTGAGGAACGGTTGAGTCCAAAGCTTGAATCGGGCCTTCATCATTTTGGGTGGCATTGGAACCATCTTGAGCTTGAATGGAAGAGGGGGGAACATCACCTGAGCCTGACCCATCCGGAGACTCCGGTATTTGACCCGGAGACTCCAGACCAGTCCGGACACTCCGGGTTTCAGGCCGGAGACTCCGGGTTGGGGTGCTCGGGTGAGATTCCAGATTTTGAGGTCTTACCTCCCCAATTGCCATTTTCTTAATAGCTTCACATGGAGGTTCTTCCCTGTCAATCACAACACGATCAACTTGTTCTACTTGAGAACCGTTAGCCTCATCAAAAGTTACGTCACGCGAGATTTCAACGACACCGGTGGTATTGTTGAAAACTCGGTACGCATAAGCATTAGTTCCATAACCGAGTAAGAAACCTTCATCTACTTTAGGAGCAAATTTAGAAGACTTAGCTCTCTTGTTGAGAATGTAGCATTTTCTCCCAAAGACTCTAAAATAGGATACATTTGGTTTCTTGCCGGTGAGCAACTCGTACGCCGTTTTCTTCAAGATCTTGTGGAGGTAGAGGCGGTTGGAGCTGTGGCATGCGGTGTTGATGGCTTCCGCCCAAAAGCTATCGGAAACCTTGTACTCGTCAAGCATTGTCCGCGCCATCTCGATGAGGGTTCGATTCTTCCTCTCGGCCACCCCATTTTGTTGAGGGGAATAGGGAGCCGAGAATTCGTGCTTGATTCCTTCCTCATCAAGAAACTCCTCCACGCCAATGTTCTTGAACTCGGTGCCGTTGTCGCTTCGAATTCTCTTAATCTTCACTTCAAACTCATTTTGAGCTCTTCTCATGAATTTCTTTAACGTCACTTGGACTTCTCCCTTGTCATGCAAGAAAAACACCCAAGTGAATCGAGAAAAGTCATCAACAATAACTAAACCATACTTACTTCCCCCGATGCTTATGTAAGCTACGGGACCGAATAAATCCATGTGGAGCATCTCCAAAGGTCTTGTGGTCGTCATTATGTTTTTGGCGGGGTGAGAGGCACCAACTTGCTTTCCCGCTTGACAAGCGCTACAAACTCTGTCTTTCTCAAAGACAACATTTGTTAGTCCAAGAATGTGGTTGCCTTTAATGAGTTTGTGAAGGTTCATCATACCGACATGGGCTAGTCGGCGATGCCATAGCCAACCCATGCTAGATTTAGCCATTAAGCACGTTTCAAGATTAAGTCTATCCGTATTGAAGTCTACGAGATAGAGCTTACCCTTCAAACGTCCTTTAAAGGCTATTGAACCATCAAGCCTCTTAATGACTTCCACACCCTTTTCATTAAACAAACAATTGTAACCCGCTTCACATAATTGTACAACGGATAACAAATTGTAGCTTAATGACTCGACAAGCAAAACATTATTTAATTGAAAATTGTCTGAGATAGAAATTTTACCCAATCCAACTACTTCTCCTTTTCCATTGTCTCCAAAGACAATTCTTTCACTATTTGACCCATTTGTGTCCAAGTGTGCGAACATTGCCTTTTCTCCGGTCATATGATGCGTGCAACCGCTATCCAAAATCCAACTTGTTCCACCGAAGATAAAGGCCTACAAAAACATATTTAGTTTTTGCTCTTTGGTACCCAAACTTGGTTAGGTCCACGCACATTAGCAACTAAAGATTTTGGGACCCAAATGGAGCGAACAATAGGAGCATTCTTTGGCTTACGCCTAATATGACATGCAACTACACGACCAAGGTTAGTTTTCTTAAGTACATATGAAGCAAAGAACTCGGAGTGAGCCTTGTGCTTGGATGTTCCTTCGCCTTTCACAAAATGAATCGACTTGCTTAAAGGAGCAACCACGATGTTGCTCTTTTTGCCCTTAGGCGGAACATACCCAAGCCCATGCTTCTTAGGATTACCTTGGCGCTTACCGAGATACTCCTCTAAACCTTTGCTAGCCTTGTAGGACTTTTGAAGTCCATCTTCAAGCATCCCCTTAAGCTTCTCATTCTCATGAGCCAAGACTTTCAAAGTCTCACGGTTAGTAGCACAAGTAGCAACATCAATATTATAACATCTAGCGCATCCGTTGCTACTTGAAGGTATTGAAACATTGGAGTTGTTAATTGAGGAGGAATCATTATTCGAGAGATCAACAAGCTTCACTTCAAGAGACTTGCAAGCATCCATTGCTTGAGCAAGTTGCTCTACGAGTGAAGCATTGGTGATCTCAAGACTAACTATTTCATTCTTAGTCAAATTTGAGTTTTTGACTAAGTTCTCATTTTTCTTTCTTTCAAAAGCTAGGCTCTTCTCTAGCTCGAGATTCTTTTCCTTTTCAAAAATAAGGAGATCCTCTTGAGCTTCAAGAGTAGCCTCCTTTTGTTCTACCACTTCCTCCAATTTTTCAATGTCTTTAAGTAGCAAGTCTAGTTTTTCAATATCAAAATCATTCATAGACTTAAATGCTACTTCATCGTTATCACTATCATCATCACAATCATCTAAGCCATAATCAACTATAGAGGGAATGGGGCTCTTAGATGATACCTTGTGCCCCTTTGCCATGAGGCAAATTGGAGCATCTCCTTCGCCGTCGCTTAAGTTGTCAAAGAGACCCTTTGACTTTGTCGGAGGTGTAGCAATGGCGACGGTGGCAAGTCCATCTTCATTGTCGGAGTTGGATTCGGACTCGGACTCGGAGTCGGAGTTCCACTCCTTGCCGATGTATGCATGACCCTTGCCCTTGTATTTCTTGTTCTTGTCTTTGTCCTTTTTCTTGAACTTGTCCTTCTTGTAGGGCTTGTCTTCCTTCTTTTCTTTGTGAGGGCACTCGGCGATAAAGTGACCGGGTTCTCCACACTCATAGCACTTCCTAGTTGAGTGCCGCCCTCTTGACTTGTTGCCATAGCCCTTGGAGTGACTTCCCGGCTTGTAGCCCTTCTTTTTCAAGAATTTGTTGAATCTTCTTACGAGCAAGGCCATGTCTTCATTTGTCAAGGGGCCGCTTGATTCTTCTTCATCGCTTGAGCTCTCTTCGGCTTCTTGTGCCACCTTGACGGCCTTCAAGGCGATGCCCTTCTTCTTGCCGGTTTTGAGCTCTTCTACAACCTCGGCCTCCTTGATCATCATCTCATCCGTCATTAACCGGCCAATCACATCATGAGGCGTGAGAGTGTCGAAGTTTGGCCAGTCTCGGATAAGTTGAACAAGATTGCGGTTGGTTGGAGTGATCACACGGAGTATAATCTTCACAACCGCCTTGTCGGTGAGCTCGGTGCTTCCAAGACCTTTAGCTTGATTTACTAGCACCATCAAGCGATCAAACATCTTGGTGTAACACTCTCCTTCTTCCAATGTGAACTGACTCAATTCTCCGATGATGAGTTCTATCTTGGACTCACGAACACTTGACACTCCTTCATGTGTCACCATTAGTCTTTCCCATATATCCTTGGCATTGTCGAGGCCATCGACCAGGTTGAACTCAGAGTCGCTCAACGCGTTGAACAAGGCATTGACGGCCAAGTCGTTGAAGTGTTGAGCCTTGTCCTCTTCGGGGGTGAGATTGTTGGGATTTGTGGGCTTGAAACCTGTTTCAACAATCTTCCAAATGCAAGGGTGAAGTGATCTCAAATGCATCTTCATCTTGTGTTTCCATGCCGCATAGCGAGTGCCATCGAAATGAGGCGCTCGTCCGGACGAGACGGAAACATAAGATGAGGAGTTTGAGACTCCAAAAGAGGAATAGTCTAGAGGAATTGCAACCCCTATACCGGAACCCGTGGCCTTGTCTTGGGCATGGGTTTCGGTAACTTTCTCTATTTCCGACATCTTTGATTCTCCAAGCGGTTAAGCCAAAATAAAGGAGATTTGGCTCTGATACCAATTGAAAGGACCAACGATGTCGCCTAGAGGGGGGGGGTGAATAGGCGGATTAAAAAATCGCAGCGGAATTAAAACTGGCCGAACTGGTCAATCCGGAGTCTCCGGGTATTTGGTCCGGAGTCTCCGGTAAATTATCCGGATACTCCGGGATAGCTGGCTCGGGAGCGCGACTAAGATTACTCTAGCAAGCACAATAAACTACAATAAAGAGATAGCAAGAGCAACTTAGATCAAAAGCTAGTATGGATTTGAATTAAAGCTAAGCAAGGAGCTAGATCTAGCTTTACAAAAACAAATTCACACAAGCTCGACTAGGAAGTAAACGTGAAAGAGAGGGACACGAATTTTTCACCGAAGTTCGGATTCTTGAAGGGAATCCTACGTCTCCGTTGAGGTGGCTCGGTCGCACATGAGCCGGGGTCTCTTTCAACCCGCTTTCCTCCCGGTGTTGCACAAATGCACTCGCCGGCTTCACTTCTTGTCTCTTCCCTTTCGGAGGCGAGACTCGCCTTCACAAGCAGCCGGGGCTCACCACACGCGTTGGTAGCTCCCGGTGACTCCTAGCCGTCTAGGAGACCTTCAACCTCCAAGAGTAATAACACCACGAAGAATCGCTTGGAGGATGAACTAGTGCTCAACAACTAGAAATGAATGCACCTAGCACTTTACTTCTTCCTCTCCTCACCAAAATGGATCAACAACCAAATCTAATGGTGGGAGGAAGTATGAGCTCTATTGAATGTTTGGAAGATGTTAGGAGTGGCTTGAATGCTGCAATGAATGAGCTCAATTCAGTTCCTAGCCGTTGGGAGAGAGTGGGGGCTTTAAATAGTCAGTTCAAAAACTAGCCGTTACTCTCGATTTTGTACAGGCCGGAGTGTCCGGACTTATAACCCGGAGACTCCGGGTTATCCGGAGACTCCGGACAAAATGTCCGGATACTCCGGATTGAATCCGGATACTCCGGACATAATGTCCGAACTCTCCGAGTTTACAGGCTCGGTTTGAATTCCAGATTTTGGAAAATGCAAGTGTTTGAGTGCTAGTTTGTATGCAAGTTTTGATGTTGAGCACATGCACATCCTAAAATCGATTTTCCGTCGCATCCTCTTAATAGTACGGCTATCCTTAAGACTCAAAACAATAAAAAGATTACAAGTCTTCGTCTTGATGCCGTTTTCTCGAAATTTGAAGTGCTTAGGAGCGTCCAATCTTATTCCAAGCTTGAAGTGATCTCGATAACTGCATTATTCTTAGTTGAAGCATTAGATCACTTTAATTGTGTCATCATTAATCACCAAAATAAAATGAGGGGCCTAGATGCACTTTCAAGCTTGCACAGGATCCATCATTTGGACTAATGCCTACTGAGGAGTGTGGATAAAGTGAGTTGACAGACTCTTCTTCACTTAACCGGATGCTATCTTGAGTTCTTGACACATAAGAACTGCGAAGTGTGGCTCGTTGCCATAATTCTTCACTTTCAAATCTTTTTTTAATGTACTAATACTTTCTATTTTGCATTCAAACAGATAGGAAATGTAGATAAATGCTTGCATGATTTTTTCATATTTTTTCTTGCCTCGGGAGACCATTTTCATATGGGGTTGAAAAGGGCTAAAATTTTGGTTTTGCTGGCCTCAAAAATACCATATTTAAAATTTTTCAAATTGCTATAGTTATTTGGGATTTTTTTGGTGAGATTTTGGGTTTTTTTTTACTGAGATGATCACAAATTCGACCGGTTTTCATGTTTGTAGGACCGGATTTAGCACTAAATTTTTTTGTAGTGAATTGTAATGCCTTTTCGGAGTAATACATTTGAACATTTTGCAAAAAAAAAATACATATACAAATTTCGATCATATTGATCGAAATTTCACAATAGGTTGAATAGGGCCGAAATTTCGGTTTTACCGGCTGCCAAAATACTGGATTTGAAATACTGTTTTTCCATTTCTGTCGAATTTCGGCCAAAATTCCGAAATCACACCAAATTTTGGATTTCGGCTGCCCTTGAAATGTGGTCTGAAAACAAAATTTGTAACCTTGGCTACTGCTGCTGCTACTACTACTACTAATCCTGCTATTTGGCTCTTAGAATGGTACATAAAGATACCAATCTATACGGACGTACGATTTTTAGGTTTAATATAATAATATATATTTATAAGTCTACATATGTGTAATTATATGTACACCAAATTTTACTTATAATATTACTCCAAATACATAGTAGTACTATCAAATATAACATATAGTTCAATAGATCATATTATCAATTTCACCGGTATGTTTGGTATTGACCAGTATCGAAGCCGTTATGACCGGTGTCGAAGCCGATATTGATCGGTATTGAGACGGATATGGTATGTAAGGTTATTTTATACTAGTTAAAGATCGAAATGATACATACTAGCTATACTGACTGGTACCGGTACGATATTGAGATATCAACACTGTTCTAGCCCCGGGAAAAATATTACCGTTGAATGTTTTTAACAAATATAGCCTCTAATGTAGCGGACGGGGGTGTTGCATTTGCCACTACGTGACAATGCAAGGCCACCACTCAGCGAAAATAAAAAAAAATAAAAATGGCGGTCACGGCATTCCTAGGAGGCGCCACTCATTCACGATTACAAGATCTGGCTCCTGTGTATGCCTAGTACAAGATCTGCAGATGCAGATCTTGTAGCATTGTGAAGTATTTTTTTGCGCTGAGCGGAGGCTAGTTCTGAAAAATACATTACAATTTTATTAGGTTTTATAAATACATTATAATAAAAAAAACTACGCAGTGGCTAGTTCTGGAAAAAAATATTTGGAATTACAACAGTGAAGAGTTATACCCTATATAGTAAGTCATGAAATAAACTTATAAATTATGAACCAAAAAACATTTTGACCATTAATTTTTATTATAATGTATTTATAAAACCTAATAAAATTATAATTTGTCATGAAATGACCTCATATATATATATCTGTCTTGAAAAGTACTTTCATAATATTATAATTTTATTAGGCTTTATAAATACATTATAACAGAAATTAGTGGTAAAGCTGTTTTCTTGTTCATATTTTATGAGGTTATGTTATGTCTTCCTATGTAGGGTATAATTTTTTTCACTGTTGTAGTTTCAAATTTTTTTTTTTCAGAACTAACCGCTGTGCGATTTTTTTCTTCTGTTGTAATGTATTTACAAAACCTAAAAAAATTATAATGTATTTTTTCAAAACTAACTTCTGCTCAGCAAAAAAAATACTACGTGGTGCTACTGTAGCACCAAGAACAAGTGCCGCCTCCTGTGAGCACTGCACTACCATTTTCTATTTTTTTGGTTTTCGTTGAGTAGAGGTGCTACATTGCCACGTGTTACATCGTGACGCATACAGTCCCTATGTCCGCTATATTAGGGGGGTATATTTGCTAAAACATGTGATGGAAGCAGTGGCAGAACTAGGATTTTTACGTTGGGTAGTCACATCAAATTTTTATAAGATCACAAATTCAATATATGAATATAAAATTAGCAAAAGTAAAATATAAATATATTAAAATGTCTCATAATAATGCAAATTCAACAAATAAGTTTAAAATTTGCAAAAATGACAACATAAATTGTTTAAATATAAAATAAATATAATACTACTCTAGATTCTTAACTTTACGCTTTCTCATGACCATGAAACTCTCAATTATATAATCGTCGTTTACATTGGAGGAAATATCTCAGTCAATAAATATGACTAAATAGTCATTCAATAACTTATCACTCATGCTATTTCTCTACTTATCTGTCACTAGACTCATTACAGAAAATACTTTTTCAACGCTTGCCGTCGCCACCGGAAGTATCAACACCAATTTAAGAAGCAAGTAAACCAAATCATAAAGAACATGCTTATTTGTTTCAACAAGCCTAAAAGAGAGCTCACCAAGATTTTTTTAGACCTTTGAGCATAAGAAAACTGGACATGGTTCTCTGTACTGGACTTGTTTTTTCTCTCTTGGGCTTATCTAATTACTAGAGATAAATTGGGCTAAAATCCAGAGTAGTCCTCGGCCTACCTGGACTACCCATTGGATCCGCCCCTGGATGGAAGCTAGTTCTAAATATTTTTTTCAATGGCTAGAATACTGAAAAACTCCGATATTGATAACTATATTTTTAACACGAGAGAGCAGGAAAAGGACTGGAACAAGACAAGGGAAATCATATCCGCATCTGCGTGGGGTCCATGCTTGCCTGGGGCCCGCGCCGCGCCAGAGCCGTCACGTGCCCACCCACCTAATGCTAATGGACTAGCGCACAGTGCTACTACTAATCGGCAAGGACGGCTCGGCCACGTACGCCATTATTGATCTCGCGGTCACACGGACGAACGAACGAGACGAGAGCTGGTCGATATATTATTATATAATACGTTGTTGCCACCGCTCCAAATCCTCATCATGACACCGGTTGCTCGAGCGATCGACTGGTTGTTTACTCAACTAATCCATCCATCGTGGCCTCCTCTCGTACGCGATACAACGTCGCGATCATCAGGCATGCAGCAGGGGCATAAGAATACAGGAAAGATAAGAGGGTTAGTTAGCGGCTTAGCGCATAGGCAATAGCTAAATTACTATAGATGATTTGGGCTAAGACTATCTTCAGCAATTTCTCTTCATTCCATTTCCTTCCCGGTTTCCTTCCCTATATTCATTCCCTTTATTTCCTACTATCTCCAGCAGCATCCCCTCAAGGGATTTATGACGGGATTGGAGAGAGAATCCTTTTCTAAATAGATTCACTGTTTGAATTCCTTCCGAAGGGAATCATAAAGAGAATTCGCTGGAGCATTTGGGATCTGCTCGCGAAGGAATTCGGAGGGGAAAGGAGGCTGCTAACACCTCGCATACCGTCGAGATGAGTACTGTAGATGATCTGAATGGTTGATTTGCTCTATTAAACAATCCACATATGTAAACACTGTTTAAGTTACGGTCACTGTAGAAACTACACCCCACAACCTTCCATTGGAAAGAGGGCAAGTGGCCGGAGCCGGGCTCATCGCCTTTCCCGAGGATGATGAGCCATCATGAGACACGAACCATGCAGGCTAGCACGACCCCATGTCCCCATGCATGAGCTGATGAGCCCACGACCATGCATGCATGCACGCATCATGAGAGGAGGATTCAACTCGGTTCGATTCGAGCAGAGCAGGAACCAACGAGACTCGCAAGAAAGGTCGCTCTCTCCCCTGCCCTAAAGCTGCCCCTCGGCGTCATCTCTTCGCTCGCTTCCTCTCGTCTCGGAAGCCGGAACGGTGTCGCTGTAGCGTCCCTGTCCTGTTGGGCCGGTGCAATAGGTGCTATCGTCTAGGGTCCACGATGGGGAGGGCCTCGGCCGGCTGGTCTAATTCATGTAAGTATACAACAAATCTGCACATATATGATCATTAAGTCATGGAGTTATCAGATTCAACGAACATGCACCATTGCTCTCTTCCAGCTCGAGCCGTCACGTGATTGCCGCGAACCAGCAATCTATTCCCCAATCCCCGTTTGTCTCAGTCCTTTGACTCCTTGTGACGAAATGTTTACGTCATCTTTGCAACTGAAGAAATATTTTGATTATATACTTAACATATACCTTTGCAATTAATAGATAAAAATAATTTTATGTTGCTGAAATCAAGGATCCTATTTCTCGACTTGCACTAGGGCCCTTAAAATATGAGGAATGACCCTGAGCACCAAATGAGCCATTCCATCGCAAGATATAAGGATTCGATGGCGAGGATGATAAAGGAGTCCAGCACATTCATCGACCGATCGACTTGATGATGACGTATTATTCGTGTAAAATCTTCAATGTAAAAAACTAGGACTTATATGCTTATTCATTGAGTTATTAATATGAATTAGAGGGTTTTTTTTCTTCTAAAAAACACTAGTCACTAGCGTTTATGCACAGTGTTCGCTGCCTCGCTTGCCTGATTGATTTGCGCCGAGCCTTTTTACCCCACCCAAACGTAGCTCTCGGCCTCTCGAGACTGCAAAGGTTAGCCACCTTTCCATCACTTCCATAGTTCTAGTAGCGACCACTCGATTCACTTCCATAGACGCATCATCACATGTTGCCATGGCATGGCAGTGCGCCGCAGCTTGGAGGTTGGTGCGGTGCGGCTCAGGCGGGAAAGCTGCGTGCGCGCAATGGCGAGGCGGCGTCGTAGGACGAGCCAGCCGCCCACTCACCGTGGGTGGTCACGGGCTGCGTTGCAGCGCGCAGCCATGTTATCGCTACTTGAGTATGCGGCTATGGGTGGTCAAACTGTGCTTGTAGTACTTGCAGGTAGGGAGGTGGCTGGCCACCTACTCAGCTGACAAAATGGTCACACTGTCACTTACTGCCTGGCTGGAAGTAACAGTTCTTGGCTAGAGCTCTCCCATATCTACTTTCCGCCGGTTGGATCCGGTTCTCGCGTCGAGATCTTTTACGTGAGTTTTCTAGCGCGTGGCCTTACACGCTAGTACCCTAACGTCAGAGAACTCGACGTTAGAAGATCTCACGGTCTCACATGTCAGTGACCTAACGTCAGAGATCTCGACGTCAGAAGATTTCATCGCCCACCGGCTACCCCCAAAGCGGACAAGGATCATTTGCAGTTGCTAGTACAATTGTAACGTTACGGTAAGCCATCTGATCGAGCGGTTGAATGTTTCGGATTATCCAAATCTGCTTGTTACAGTATTTTCACTACATTACTTCGGATCGATCTAAAACTCGCCCACTGATAGTTAGCAGGATGCATCAATGGCTTGAAATGGTGAATGCTAAATGCATACATGGCATCTGATGAGAAAGACGGATTTTCTTTGTGTGTTATTCAGCAAACTGAGCAAACAAATATACGAATGCGATGAAATGGATGGTGATCTGACAAACAGATTTGAACAGATCAACAAATTCAGGTGTTTTTTCTGTTAGTCTGAGCAGATCAATCCCACATGAAAAGACATCACGAGTAGAAGCAAAATAAACCCAAAATCCACAGCACATTTCAACTTTTGAGCAGTTCGTGAAATTACAGAAACAAGAGGACGTTAAAAAGGAAAAAAAACAACAGAAAAAGAGCAAATGTATACGGTTCGAGATGAGAAGCGGGAATCGGGAAGGGGGTAATTAGCCGGCCGAACGTGCAGCTTTAGCTCGATGCCGTCGCCGCGGACGTTGCCTCTGATGATGATGTCATCGGGGAAGATATGGACAATGCCGCCGTGGGCGTGTTGCCGTTGCAGTGGACGACCACGTGGCTGGAAGGCACGGCCGTGATGGTCTTCGTGGAGGTGGAGCTCGTCGGCCTCAGCGCTCTCATCGGGCTGGCCAACGCCCACGCCCAGCTCCGGTGGCTCCGACCGCCGGACTTCCTCGTTCCGCTACCGACGCAGCCGCTCGCGCCCTCTGTGGCAGAGAGCCAGTAGGACGACGACGTGGGGCCCAGGCCGCCAAAGAAGCCGGCGCACTTGATCCGGTGCTGGTGCTCGTACACGTCGTCGTCGTCGTCGTCATCGTCGTCCGCACCGCCGCCGCCCAGGTGATCGAGCGGGCGCATCTTGTTGGGCTTGGGCTCGCGGTGGGACTCGACGCGCCGGAGCGTGCAGTCGCCGAAGCCGTTGGAGATGCGCTCCAGGAAGTCGCCGGAGAAGCTGCGGCTGCCGCACCCCACGGAGCGCGACCGAGCCACCTTCCGCCCGAAGGACGACGACGACGAGACCTGGCTCTGGTTCGGGCTCTCAGGCTCGCCGATAACCTCCAGCCTCCGCCCCGACGCCGACGACGTCCCCGCGGGCAGCTGCTGGTCCTGCGCACCGGCCGCGGCGCCACCCCTGGACGCCCACGCCGCCGACGCCACGGACACCGACTTCCTCCTCGCGGCTGCGGCGCCGCCGTTGGCGTACGGCGTGGAGGAGGCGGTCTGGTGCGCGTACGAGGCCGAGGAAGAGAGGTAGAGGAACGACCAGAAGCTCTTCTTGCGCGGGCTCTCGGCCGTCACCCACGAGGCCGACGACGGGAACTGCTCCTCGGGCCTCGGCGCTACCGACTTGCTCCGCTTCAGCCCACCTCCGGTCACCGAAGCGGACAGGGCCGCCGAGGCAGAGGAAGACGAGGACGAGAAGGATGTCTTCTTCCTGTGGAAAGGGATCAACTTGCGGGAGGCGGACGAGGGGTGGAGCGGCGGCGGGGGCTCGGCCGCGCGGCGGAAGGACGGCGGCGACGACGGTGAGGCGGAGGGCGGCGGGTGGCCGCCGAGCGGGAATAACGGGCTGGATTTGGAGGAGGACACCAGCCTCCCCAGCTTCTCCTGCAGGCAGAAGGCGCATATCCCCCCGCCGGCAACAGCCGCAGCGGCGGCGCCGGGCCGGTACGGGTGCTCGCGGCAGTACTGGATGCCGTCCAGCCCCACCGCCCCCGCGGCCGCCTGGCCGTCGTCCTGGTCCCCCACCCCCACCGCCGCCGTGTCAGCCGCCTTCTCCCCCATCCTCCTTCCACTTCTCGCCTCCCTCTCTCTACCCCCTGACCCCTGTTTCTTGGCAGGACATGCACGTACGTACGCTCGCAGCTTGGGATCTAGCTTAGCTCTTAGGCCGCGGCCATCCACGGCACGGCACCGCACAGAGAAGCTAGCTAGCAGCTAGATGATCCCCGACCTTTGCTCTGCTGCTGCCTGGACGTGATTGATTTGCCTCCACCACTGCACCCTGCGCTGTTCTTGATCTCCTTTGTTGCAGTACAGATGGTTTGAGCAGTTGGGGAGAGAGAGAGAGAGAGACTAGTCGTAGTACAAGCGCAGGATGGACTGCAAGACCGAGGAGAGAGAGAGAGAGAGAGCACGGAGGTAGAGGAAGAGGGAAGGGTGATGGTGGGGGTTTCGATTGTGTTTGTCTGTGTCTGCGCCTTATTTTAGCGCCATTTCTGCAACTTTTTTTTGGATTTCCATCTGCTGGGTTTGTGTGACATGGAATACGAGGAAGCTTTGGCCTTTTTTCCCTCCTTGATTCAGTTCTTTTTCGAGCTTAGTCGTTCGAAATAAATTATTAGAGAAACTAGCGGCCGGACGTTTTACGTTTTTTTCTCGGATACTGCGTAATATTTTTTAGATGTATGAAACATTTTTTTTGAAACGTATGAACTATTCTTTTTAACGTATAAAATATTTTTTTTTATTGTTTGTCGAAGAAAAATGTTTCACTACATAGAAAAAAAATATTTCGCTACGTAGAAAAAATATTTCACACGTAGAAAAAAATGTTGCAAAAAATTCAGACGTCTGATCCCTAGCAATTCCGTAAATTATAAGGGTTTGTTTGGGAGTTTGATTCCAAGCGAGGATTCTCGCCATATCTTGTGGGTCAAAAGCCTCATAGCAAGTTTTCTTGAGTTAGTTGAACTGGCCGTTTGGATGGCAGACGAAGGTCGATTCCTCGCCTCAATCATATCGGTGATTGTTGGTACTACGTTATATTTTTGTATTGTTGGTAGTTTCAATCATATCGATGATTGTTGTACTATATTTTTTTTATTGTTGGTAGTTTAAATCATATGTAATGAGATAAACCTTCAAAATACGCACTTAGTTAAACATATCGATGATTTTCATGCAACCTGCTCATGTTTCACTTAGGATTTCAAAAAGAAACTTGGCACGAGGATATAACCCGACCAGCCTTCGCAGAGTAAAATGAGGAGGGCCACTAGAAAGCCCAGAATTGTGACAACACGCTGAAAAAGCAGATATGACAACACGCTGAAAAAGCAGATGTGACAACACGCTGAAAAAGCGGGTATGACAACACGCTAAAAAAGCTAAAGAACCACGAATTAACATCACACTGCCAGCAACTCTCTCAGGCCAATTGAAAAACATGCTCCCACAGGAAACTTGCTATAAATACGGATGCATGCCCAGCATATTCATTCCACACTGAAACGTCAAGAGCATTTCATATCCTCTTCATCCTCTTGGTCATATCCTTGTCTTCCTAATCCCACTTCATCTTCTTCCCTTGTGTGAAAGCCATGTCTCAAACATCGAGCTCAGCGAATCAGAGAGCCCTTGCCAATGCAAGGCGGGTCAATTGCCCTAATTGCCTTGTAGAAGCTAATGTGTTGTACTCCACCACGACGATAAATTACGGTCGGGTGTTTTATAAATGCCCTAATTACTCTATAAGTGAAAATGTGGTTCGATTTCTTCCAGTTTTGATGATTATTCTCTTCTCCGCGTTGTCTGTTTTTTTAGATTGCTTTCTTTCCATCGTCATGTAGTCTGCAGAGTGCCAATATTTTCAGTGGGCAAACACCCTGAATACAACCATGGAGCGTCGTAGTAGCGCAACACCAGAGAGGATGCTGTCCAGCCTTGAGCAGAGGATGGACCCAACGCTCGACCAGAGGATGAACCCAACACTCGAGCAAAGGCTTAACATGCTGACCTTAAAGGTGGAGCGCATTTTAGATCATATCAAGTGGCTAGAGAAGATGATTTATGTAGTTATCCTTATAATAATTTTGTCTGCAATTGCGAACTAGTTCGGGCTGTTTACGCCACGTATGTTTACTTTTTTTTTCTGTCATGCAATAAAGAGTCTGGTTCGTGGTACTCATTTCAGTTTTTAGCCGTAGTAAAGAGTCTGGTCGGTGCTTCCCTCTACGTGCTTTTCACAATGATCGTAATGACTTAAAACATTTTACCTAGACCACAAAGGGCCCACCGCGCGCTGGCTTGATGGGTGACAGGTGCTACAGCTTTGTTGATGGGTGACACGTCGTGCAGCCTTTCACAGAGGGTGACAGGTGCTGCAGCTTTGATGATGGGTGACACGTCGTGAAGCCTTTCACAGAGGGTGACAGGTGCTGTAGCTTTGATAGACATAAAGAGGCAAGTGTTGTTGTTAAGTGGAGAAGCCCCTCACCAGTACTATAAAAACCGGCCGAGGGAGGGATAGATGCATCACACTCCCAGACCAGCAATACACTTCAGCCGACTTTAGACAAATTAGAGCATGATGTCGTTCTACCGTCGCCTCTTCAGCAAGGGAAACTTAACCCCCCGCGAATACCCGGATGCGAGTAGCGTTGACGCCCCAGTTCTACCGGAGTTGCCCAGGCCGAAATACAATTGCAACCTTCTAGCGAAGATGATGCAGTCTACTCACGAAGATACGCCACCCGCGCTCGCTATTGTTGTGGCCACGGCTACGAGGTAAACCAATTGATGTCCATTCAAATTAGGGTAACACTACCATTTCATGCATCGTTCTTTGTTTTTTAGCACGAGGATCGGTGCTGCTTCTTCCAATAGATCGACGGCCCGGAACGACGTGACTACGAATTTATCTACAACTGCCACGACGCCTACCCCATTTCGCCTGAGAACTTCACCCGGTGGGAGAGGCCGCTGGGATATGTTCCATATCTAGATCTACCGGAGGCAATGGTCGGTGGGCAAGGGACAAACCAATCGGTGAGTTTCATGCGACATGCTTATGTTTCACTCATAAAGTAGTCATTCTAAACCAGTTCATCGCATACATGACTTCAAAAAGAAATTTGCAAAATTGCTCAAGTCAAATGAGAAACCTGCTGCCCCTGAAAGCCCCGAATTGTACGAACACAGCCTGCAGGCAGTGGTTGATACCTGCCACAAGGATCTAGCAGACCGAAGATTCTACCGGTGCCCTCTACCCGAGGATGAATGGTGTTGGTACTTCAACTGGGTGGACCCGGAGACGTACCACACACATCTCAAACTTCCCGTCTCGGATAACTGGGGGAGCAACCCTCGCCGTGGTGCTACTACCTCCCAGAAAAGCCAGACCCCGAGTACGCCTACGGTATTATTTAACGACCACAGGGGGCATATTGCATTGACTGCAGGGCACGCTTCCGGTTGTATAACAACAAGCCCAACACACACCTTCTACACCATATAGTGGAGTGCGAACCGAAACAGAGGAGGCGTATCGGCAAGTCTCCAGAAGTGCAAGAGGGTTCCTCCTCTCAAAGAGAAAGGGATAAGGGGAAGCAGTCGGCCGAGGTCCGCACTACGCAGCAAATCCTTGACGGATTACAAAGACCATCCGGGAACCCGGGTGGTGTTAACATAGGGGAGGGAAAAATCCACATAAAAAACAAAAAAATTATGTTTTATACCCCAGAGATGTTCGGCATAGGCTACCCATTCGGCAACAGCTGTGTGGGACCCCGGATCAGCTATCCGAAATCTCCTGTGCATTTCCGTACTAGTCCCAGATCAGTAGCTAGTACACACAGTCACAGTGATACTTCATTGCCGAACATAACGAAACTTGTATTATAAATATTCAAGTATGGGCCACATGGCCACTTATTACAATACTCGGTCTAAAGACCTAAACAAAGCAATGGAAACAAAAGCGAAACGGCAGACACCAAAACGCCACAGCGATTTACTAGGAACGCGACTAGTCCTCTGGCAGCCTTCCTCGTACTCCTCCACAGAGAACTTCGCCCTCCTCGGTCGCATCTTGAAAATTTTACGATGTTGACATGTTGGTGTAGCACGTGAGTACAAACGCACTCGGCAAGTCTGGGAAAGTATGCTTATGTGGGCTATCCAAAGGAAGCTTAGTAGGGTTCATTTGCATAAAGCCAAATTTTATTAAACCATACATAGGTAATAGCATTTCACAAAGCAACTTTTCGCAATTCTTTTTAATCATTGAAATACATAATATCGTAGTGAGGTTCTATCCACCATCACCGATATAAAAGGCTCTATCCGCGATTTTAAAGAATCGGGGTTAATCATGTGACTCTATCCACAAATACAAACACAGGTTCTTTCCACCTGGTTGGCTCTATCCGCCAAATCACATCCGAGAGTTCTAACCACTCCCGAACCCCAAAACAAAACACTTTTCACCTTTCAAACCAAAACCGAATCTACCAATATGAAAGCATTCCTTGCTCTTGCCTTTGATCACAGCGCGGCTATTCGAATAGTTTTACTCTGCAGAGGTGTACAACTTTACCCACACGACACGATCATCTCTTAATGCCAAGCTATTAGCACACTTCCTTTGGTGTGCCTACAGAGAAATCGTGACAAGGTCCGTTACAATGTTTCTACCTAGCTAGACTCCACCCGGCCGAGGTTTCACCATTGTTAGGGTTCTCTCCACCCAGATGAAGCCCCTCTTGCGTGGTGTGAGGAAAACAACAACAACAACAACAACAAAGCCTCCTTAGGCTCTCACACAACAACCGAGTGGTGAGTCTAAACTAGGCTTCTACAAATTAGTGGGCCAGTCGTACCATTATAGACATGTGGTAGTGCGGTGTTGCTTAAAATGGCAATCATAAGCGTCGGTCCTTATATGACTTGGGGCGGTACTTGCACAATAGGATCAAGACTCGATCCGCTTCCACCCGACATACCAATCCGCCCAAGTCCAAAACAGTTTTCCTTTTATTTTGTTTTGGAAAACAAGATCAAACCAATTATAATACCTTTCAAGTCATTTTGGTAAACATTCATTTTTGAGAAATCCCTCCCATGGGTTAACTTCATCGATAAAGATCCTAAGCAATTCTACCGTACTACGATCAAGGGATACCATATAAGCGTAAGCATGGTATAAGCAATGTCCTAGGGTTACAAGTAATATGGTTGTCGATATCAAAGAGAGGTAATCACAATTTGGATTAGCTAAGTCCTTATATTTGATATACGACTTAAAACATAGCATGCAAATTTATAAAGCATTTAAACACATTTGAAAACGTAGGATCAAAATGCGTCAAAGGGACTTGCCTTCTGTTGCGAGTAGGTCGTCGTACGTAGCAGAACCGACGGCGGGGTCGACGGTCTTGTCGGCGCTCTCGACTACGCGCAAAACGAGGCAATAAATAAATAATAGAAAATAAATAAAATTCTAAAAATTATAAAAATAATACTGGCAGGTAGATCTTGATTTTAGATGAATTTAGAAATTTGAATGGGATCAAACGGAGTTCGGATGAAGAAGTTATGGGCTTCCGAAGTTTGAATTTCAAATAAATCGAAAACCGGGAATATTCCCAGAATATTCCTCTCGGGTTTGACCGGGTCAACAGGGGCTTTGACTGCCTTTGACTGGTTTGACTTGGTCTTTGAGGCTATGGCAATGGGGCCCACTTGTCATGGAGGGGGAGGAAGCTTCCTCATGAAGCTAGCCATGCCATGGCAATGGAGGAGAGAGAGAGAGATTGAGGGAGAGAGAGAGAAGGGGAGGGGCGCCGGCGTGAGTGGGGGGCGGCGGGCGGCGGGCGGCAAGCAAGACGCCAAGACGCTGCTGGACGGCCGGGCCATGGCGGCATGGCATGGCGCGGCGGCTGGGCGGCTGGATGGCTGGCGCGGCAAGACGCGGCGGGCCGGCCGGTGGCCATGGCCATGAGCCCAAGCTCCACCCAAGGAAAACAGAGAAGGCTAAAAAAATAAAAAGAGCACAAGTTCTTCCAAAAACTTGATTTTTCTCTCATTTTTGCATGGAATCAATCCAAACAAAAAGCTAGAACCTCTAGAGGACCTCCTTAGCAACATCTCGGAGGAAGGGATTGAGCCAAAACTCACCGGAGTTGATGAATTCGACGACGAACGGAGTTTCGGCCGGAGTTGGAAAAACACGAAATTCGTCGCCACCGATTGATGCAACCTAGAATTAATGATTGGGTTAGATGCTAGACTCATCCACGGTCACAAGGAACCAAGTGGCATGAAGAAAGGCTCACCGGAGAGGGAGAGACGACGACGAACTCAAGAACTCCGAAAAAGCACGACACGAGCTCGGTTTTCTTGATCTAGAGAGCAAATGGTGGGGAGATGCAAAGAGGGGCTTACACCACCGGAAAGAGGGCTTTTATACGGTGAGATTAGAGGTGGTGGTGCGGCGTTTGGACGAGAAACGGCCGAGCTATGAGCAATTAAAGTCATTATGACCGTTTTCGGTTTTTGGGCGCCCGTACGGATTCCGGCGAGTTCTCCAGCGAGAGGTGGTGGGGGATGCGAAGAGGGCGACGCTCCGAATCCAACGCAACCGGCCGTTCGTCGATTGGAGTTACGAGGAGGAAGTTATGAGCAATTAAAGAAGAGGTAGCCATTGATGGAGCTTGGAGCTTCCTCTCCCACCATGCATGGCTAGAGGTTGAAGATGACACTATTCATGTGCCACGTGTCACTCCCTCATTGGCCCTCTTTTACGTAAACGGTCCGCCCTAGAGAAAAATTAGGAAAAATGGCCTAAAAATTCCGGAAAAATTCCTAGAGCCATTTTAGGATATTTGGAACTCAATGGAATTGGTTTGGTTGAATTTGGATGAAATTTGTGGAATTTAATATTCCGGAGTTTAATCGGGCATTTAACAAAAGCCGCGCGAGATAAAATAGAAACGGAGGTCCAAAAATTCGGGGATAAATTCCTAAAATCATTTAGGAATATTTGGAACATTTTAAAAGTGGTTTGGAGATTTTTGGAGCATTTCTGGACTCGGGTGAATTTTCGGGTACCGGCGGGACTGGAAAATCCGATTTTTCGACCGGAAGGGAATTGAATCGCGATTTTGGGTTGGATTGGATGCCTGGTTAATATAAACACCAATGAAACTCCAACTTTTGAATTACTTTATTTAAATTAGGTTTTTCTTCCAGAAGGCGAAAATGAGGATGTTACAAGCTGGGAGCACTACGCACCCCCGTGGAGCTCTTTCATAAGAGAGATTGAGCGATGTCCGAAAACAAATTGTGAAAGATTGACGGGTGATGTAATATGTAGAAAATGTGGCGTGTCATTCCCATTCTACGAACATAGGCGGAACGATCACTTGTTCCACCATGACAATCAGTGTTATTGTCGGTTCTTCTAGCAATGTCGTCACTGTTGTAATGCCCTTGTAATAAAATCTGTTGCTTATGTCATCATCTGAACTTTCGTTGTATCTGTCGTACTAAGGTTGCTGGCTGCATCTACATGCTTTTCACAATGACCATAATGTCTTAAACACTTTGGCTAAAGTTTTCCTGGCCTACACTATTCATATCATGCGTTGTTGTCGACTAGGGTAATTGCACTAGTAGAATTTAGATGCAAAGAAAGGTGTAAACAATTTTTTTTTCCAGAATATGGTAGTCCATATATCAAAGAGCAAATCTGGTCCTTTCTACCTAGAAATTACATTTAAACTTCATATTTTACCGCCAGCCGAAAATGCTAAACTGTTTCATGTAAGAGAGGCTTCTTATAGTTATTTGGTTTATTCAACTGATTTCATTCATAAATATTTTTGGAAAAATGGGACATCTAAGACCTTACGAATAAGTGATATTTATTTCATGATTTTTTGAGCCATGGTTTGTATGGTTCCTTCATAATACATAAAAGGATCTTTAATTAAACTTCATTTAAATAATTTTAATTTACATGGAACATAGTAATTTTTATTGCATAATCTGGATCCTTATAGCTTAATATAAATTTAGAAATTTATTTCGTTCGATTTGGAGCGTAATAACACTTACAAAATTGTCAAAATTGTCCTCAGGTCTGTGTCGCCCATTCATAGGGCGACAACCATTTGTCGCCAATTGATATGGCGACTGTTATTCTGTCGCCCATTTAAATGGCGATTAACCTTAAGTCGCCCGTCTGTTCGGCGAGATATTATTCTGTTGCCCGTTGGTTGGACGATAGAGTGGTGTCGCCCAACTAATGGGCAACAGATGTATATTTCTGTAATTTCGTTTTCCCGATGTTTACTTTTGCAATTTTGATTAAAAATAGTATTATTTAAAAAAAAAATTCTTATTCATTGCACACTTTGGATTTAAGTTAAAGTATGAATTTCCCCATTGCTTTATCCACAAAATGTGCATTATGTTTTCCAATTTATATATCACAAGGATGCACATATTTAGGGGGAGTTCACAGTCTAACTTGATGTTTCATTAGTATTGATCTATTCTTGAGTGTATAATCTAATTGCCTAGTTGTATATTCTAAATCCTTGAGTGTATATTCTAATTGCCTAGTTGTAGCATACTCATGTTAATATAGGATAAACTCCAATATAATCAAATTGAATATGTACATATTGATTCAAAGTCAATTACATGTATGCACATATCCTTGTAGGGTTCATTCTATAGTTGATGACTTAGAGTAATGATTATTTCTATACATTCCACATATTATGGATCATTACTTACCATCAACACGAGTATATGAAAACTTGTATAGGTAAGTATATACCCACATCAATTTAAATAAAAATTTAAATTGAGTTCATTTATCTTGCTAATCATTAAAGAATACTTTATCATATGTTGATGGTGTTGCTTGATTAATTAAGGGCAAATGGATAGTTCTTGAGTATAACGAAGCATTACTTGCATTGGTGTACTCAAGACACACTTAAATTCATTAAATTGATTTAGGTTGTACTCAATCGATCGTAAAGGCATCCATTATGTGTTAATGGAGTGCAAGGATGATTGAGATTACCATGTGTCTTGGACTAACTATTTTCATGAGTTGTGATTAAGTTAGGTTAAGTCCAAGAGGTTGAGAAGAAGAGAAGAGAGGTTCATCAAGAGGAGATGAACAAGATGATGGAGCCGGGTGATGACCTTGAAGTGAAGATTGATTGAAGATCATAAAGACTTCAAGGGAGCTAGGTGACGATCCAGGGAGAAGCAAAATGATCAAAGATCATTTTAGGCCCAAAGGGGATTGCTAGCATGCGGTGGCATAAAGGTATAAATATATAGGCTAAAGATTTTTCTAGCTTTGTGTCTAGTATTTAGTGTCGTACTATTAAGAGGGGTTGAGTCTTTAGTTTGAACTTCATCTTATGGTGATGAACTCAATTCGGTCACTCAAGCTCAAAGTGTTCTTGTCATTTAGATTTTGTATAGAGCTAACCATTTGGCATGTGTTGCAAATAGGTGAAACTCGTGCTTGGCTTTGTTAGCATATTACTCTGATTTGCATGCATTGCAAATAGGATAAGCATCTGCATTGGTTTTTCGCATAGTAGCTCTGATTTGCCTGTGTTGCAAATGGGACGAGCTTATGCGTTGGCTTTTCGCATGAAGTTCAAATGTTGCATGTGTTGCATATGTTGGACTTCATGTTTGTCCTTCGAAATCAAAATCTTATTGAGTTTATTTGATATTGCTTGGAGCTAAGATTTGCATGGGTTGCAAAAGGAGAAGAGCTCAAGTAGTTTTTGTTTAAGTGGCATGGAGCTAGAGAATTGCAAGTGTTGCAATTAGAGAACTCATGCACTTGAGTTTGATTTGTTGATTGCTTAGAGTTAGGTTTTGCATATGTTGCAAAACAAGGATGCTCAAGCAAATTTGAGTTGATTTGTAGTTGGCATGAGGCTATGGATTTGCATGTGTTGCAAAAGGGAGATATCTCATGCTCTAAGGTTAATTGTTTATTTGCAAACTCATTGTGCAAATAAATGGGAGGTCTATGAGTCCGGATCCTGAGAGCATGTGATCTTGCACCGTAGTTTTTGCAAGACTGATTTGGTCATGGTTTGACCATCACATGGCTAAGAAGATTAATCTCAAACACTCTGGGATTTATTTGCTTAATACGTTTTTTGCAAGTATATCTTTGAGGTGATTGCGAAATGTGTTCTCACAAATATGTTTTGCAAGTGGTTGTGATCATGTGTTGATTACTTTATGGCTCACAGAACTATTGTTGGTATTTTGGAGAAAAAGTTTTAGTTGAAAACCTAATTTTTCTCCTTAGTCCAGCACTACTAAAGGTAGTAGGGCGGTAGTACCGCATAGGCCGGCAGTACCGCTTATGGGAGTGGTACTACCGCTTAAGACGGCACTACCAGCCCCATTACACTAGTAGTTTTTTTTCCAGAGGGCTATTTTTGTGCCCTAATTGAGGCCGGCACTACCGCCCAGATGGGCCAGTGTTGCCGGAGATGCGGCAGTACTGGGCTAATAATGTCGGTAACTATTTTTTAGAACGGGGTGTTTTCTAGTGTGTCCTAAGGCCGGCAGTACCACCCAGAGGGGTCGGTAGTGCCGCGCGAGCGGCACTACCGAGGGTTTACCTGCGGTAGTGCCGGGCCAACTAGCCGTTAGTCGACTGTTGGGGTAAGGCCGGCACTACCGGTCCTATGAGTGTGGTAGTGCTGGTGTGGCATCTCAGAATGTGACTTTAGGGAATACGGCATTACGGTTTGGTGTTTTACCGTGTTTTGGGCCGTTTTCGGGGGTTCAGGCCTTGGGGGACTTTATTGGGCCGTAGGTGGGGGGGGGGGGTTTCTTGGCCCATGTGGGGGAAATTTCTGCAAAAAAACCCTAGGGCTTCCCCCTTGCGTCCCCATTGCCTCCTCCCCCATGCGCCCCCTTGCCTCCCCCATGCGCCCCCTTGTCTTCCCTAGCCACACCTCTCCCTCTCCATTTGCACCCCTCCCACGTCTCCCCACCTCAATCTCCACCTCTCATAGCCCCCATAGTGCTGTTCGGGAGTGCTCCATCCGCGGGGATTCGGCATTTCTGGCGGTTCCGGTGGAGGGACGGAGGATCGGATCGCGAGGAGGAGACGTGCGTCGACCCGGAAGTTCGTCAAGGGAAGGTAAGCAATGGGGATTTGGTTTGTAGGGTTGTGGTTCTGGTTTGGTGGGGATTAACATGATTAATTTTGGTGTTTGGGTGTTGCCATTAGAGGTATGAAGTCGTTTATTAGATCTGTCGCGCGCGGTAGCCTCGGCCAATTCTAGACAGTCAACTTCGGTCACAGGTTCGGGGATTTTAGAGTCGGAATTTGGTCGTCCGCCTGTTGAGAAAGTTGTAGATAATTTCAATACCTTTCAGTGGACACCAAGAACGTGAAATTCCGATCATTCGTTTGAAAGTTATGGCTATTTTACCGAACATGTTCAAAACTGTGACGTGATTGGGACAGATAGTGATGATCTGTAGATTAGTCAATTTTAGACGCCGAATAAGTTTTTCCCAATACTTGGAAAAAGCTAGGAAATTTCCTAAGATTCGAGAAAATGTACTCGTTTACTTGATTTGGAGTCCTAGAACTAGAGTTATGCTAGTTGGAAGCCCGATGTCCCGTTGGGACAGATTCTCTGTTTTCGGGTTTAGGGGGTAGTTTGAGAAGTCAGGGTAGAGGATCATTCGTGTGCGGTTTTGTGGGCACGTTTTGAGTGTGTGGTACCTTGGTGTAGGTGGTGTGACCCCGGGAGTACCCTCAACCTCTCGCCAATCCGTCGCCCACGGTTAAAGGCAAGTGTATTGGAATGGGTAGCGTGTTGTATGTTGCTAGTCTTGACTAGATGCAAATGGATTACATATGTGATATCTTGCCATGATTAGTGTTTGCCCATGATATGATGAAAATGGTTCATTATGATGCTATGCAATGATTAGTTGAGTTATGTGCAAGTTGTTTATGCTTTTGGCATAATTGCATACATGGCATGAGAACTGGCCCGGTCGGTGAGAAAGTCATAACTAGTCCGGTAAGGTCGGTGATAAAGTTATGACTAATCCGAAGCACCATTGAGTAAGTCCTACCTCGTGATTCCATCCACGGTTGGGAATGGAAGCGAGGAGTAGGCACCCTCCATCTACGGGATGGAAGGGGGAAAGAGGGTGCACGCCGGCGGGTGTGCACTCGGCAATACCGGTATGTGCTTCAAAGGGAGATGTGCATTGCATTGCATGAATGAAGTGGTTTATGAGATGATTATGACGTTCTATGAGATGCATATGAAGATGTGTTTTGAGATGTTTATAATGATGTTATATGAGAGCATAAATGAAGTTCATGAGTTGACTCTCAGGATATGTGAATGGCACTAAGTATGGATGTGAGTTGATTATTGTTTTTGTATCATTAGAATACACTTTGCTGAGTGATGAACTCACGCTTGTTGTGTTATGTTGTTTTTAGGTACCATGAGCTCGGCTATCGGGGAAGGAAGATTTGCATCACATCTCCACATAGTGTTGCTCACCTAGACAACTACACACTCCCACTTGTAGTTGTAATGATTATCTTATTGCGTTGAAAACCTACACACTCCCACTTGTAGTTGTAATGATTATCTTATTGCGTTAAAAACTTGGATTATGCTAGCTTATGTGCTTGGTTTTATTATTCCCTTCGTATTTGTTCATGAAACGGTGGAGTTTATGTTATGGACTTGAGATGATGCTTTAACTCCTGTTAGTGCCGTTTAGATATTATCTATTATGCTATAACGATGTGATAATATTATTGTTGCTTAAAAACCATGGAAAAACAAAGGGAATGCTTCCGAATTTTCAATAAAACTAATAGTGTTGTTGCTGAAATTTATTGATAAATATGTGATATTGGTTGTGTCTAGAGCTGTTTGGGTGACATTCGCGGCAGACTAGATGCCGGGGTGTTACAGTTGGTATCAGAGCGGGCTTCAGGTCCGTGGAATGTGAACGTAATAATTTACTTTAGAGTAAACTAAAATATTGACTTGGAAAAGTAGAAACATGGCATAGGTTTACTTGTTAAAATTTGGCCTTAGGGCAATAACCTTAAAAACTGAAATAGTTTGGTTAACTAATTTAAAACTTGACACACTCTGATGCACAGTAGGAAGGGTATGGGTATCGATGCTATCCGCTTAAATGTTGTATTTAAACTTTGATATTAAATGCATCTTTGATGATGTATGATGTTATACTTATGAAAGTATTGATTGAGATGCTATATGTTTGGTAAAGTGAGGTTGTGGTGCCAAACGGTTTTGGTCACCTTCTTTAGTTCGTAGTAAAGTTGTGTGCAGTTTCGGTGTGGCCGGTGAGAGCCATCACCAAAAGACTACTAAACCTCCCGTAGGGAGAGTGCTTATCCTTTCTGTTGTAGTTCGGGTAGTTGGTTGGATTCAAATGGAAGAGTTGATGGTGGATCCTTTTGGATTTCTTTTACCGTTCTAACGATCAATTTGGGTTGGTTTCTGTGGTTTTTAGTGATTGGAAATCAAGGAAAGGTGCTTGGTGTTGAGTTTTCGCTGATGGTATTTCGGCGGTTTTTGTGTGGTTTTGCCTTCTTTGGTTGAAGAAAAAGAAGAAGAGGTTAGTGCTATGCCTTTTTCGGATTGCCATTTCAGTTTTGGCGTCCAGTTTTGTTGAATGCTTTACAGAGAAAGCTCTCAATTTATTCTTGTGTTTGTCTTTCTCCAGGATTTGCAGAGTTTGTGGTGTTGTGCCAGACCTGGTGGTCAGGGCTGAAGTATGAGCCTTTGTAAGAGTAAGGGGGATGTTTGATCTCATCATTTGACTTGGTTGGGAGATCATCCTTGAAAACCCGTTTGTTTCGTGGAAGTTTGGAGTTTGGTATTAAGGCTTTATCTGAAAAGGATTTGGTTGATCGTCTGGTTCTCCCTCGTGTATCCATCTTCTTTCGTGGAAGTTGTTGATCTCGAGATTTGTGGAGTAGCTGCATGTCAGCATTTGGGAATTTAAAGAGTTGACTTTTCTTGTGTTTTATGGTTGAGTTTTCTAGAAAGAAAGGTGTTTCTGGGTGATCTTTTCCTGAGAAACCGTGGTTTTCTTAAGAGTGGAGTGCGTGACCCACGTAGATGTTCAAGAAGTTAAGTGTATGTCGAGGAGTTAGAGTTTTCAGATGATGTGGGTTATTGATTCTGTTGAAGTGATGGTGTTGGTTGTTAAAGACAACCTAAACTATTGTGTTGATAGAGATGATGAACCGAGTTGCTAGGTGACCCAAATTGAAAGTTGATTAGTGTTTTATGCAGAGCGTTGTGAGTTATGGAGTTATCGGAAGTTAGAGATTAGTAAGTGTTGTTTGCGGTTGAGAAGGTTTAGAATTTTTCTGGGTGACAAATTAGTATAGTGGGGTTATGGTGTAAAGACTTGAGGATTGTCGGGTTTGTTGTTTCGGGGTTGAGTAAATGGTGAATTGACAAAATGACTTAATTAATAGGTAATCAAAGGATAGGGATATGGAATGATTGTAGGAAAGGTTGAAATTGTCCTTGACAGATGTCTGTCTGGGGTCCGTAGTTATGAAAGATGTCTAATGGATATTGTATTGAGTGGTTAGAATTATTCATTGGTTGAATGGATTAGGGATATTGAGTAAGTACCTTATGGTTTGTGCGAGAGGCATTTGTTGTTTATGCCAAAATAAGTGATGAAGAGATGTGTTTTAAGCTTGGGATAAACAGTTATATGAATGATGAGTCATAGTGGTTGGTAGACCAAAAGGAGAAGTTGACGTGAGTCTTATGTTGAGGTAACTAGTAGATTCGTTGTGCCGAAGTTGTGAGAACGTGGTTCTTCTTGTTGATTGCTATAAGATAGACATGGATAGAGTTTGATGATCTTATGACCAGTGGAGGGTACATGATTAGTGGGAAGTGTTTTTTATCAAAGATTAGATGTTGTAACTTGTGTTCAACAGTGTTGGACTTCTCAGGATTTGGTGATTACGAAATCCTTAATGGCTAAAAGTATTGGAATGTGAAAAAAAGGTGGGATTCGAGTCGAACCTTCTTTTAAAGGTTTACGGATTTAAATGAATGTATAAACTTTCTGGGGGTGCCTACCCTTTTGTTAAGGCGTCTTGATTAGTGTGCAATAGATCTCCCCTGAGTAAGTGGCATCTTGTCAAGTTACGAATTTGACTTTGACGATTGGAAATATGGATGAAAGAGTAGTTTTGGAAGTAACCAGCTGATGGATTCTGAAATATTGTATGTTATTGAATCATGCCAATATTTGGTTTGGCAAATTTGTTTAGCTTAGGCTATGAGTATGTATTTTCACCCAAAAGTTTGAGTGGATCGCGCTCTTTCGCGTTCAACTGAATTATCTTTGGAAACCATATGTAAAGGAAGTAAATGGACATGGTGGGTTGTGTTGGAAACCCTGGAGTTAAGCACTTAACTTGTAACTCTATTGTGTTAGAGTTGATTTTATTTGGAAAATGTGTGCGATGTTTGCAAGTGCTTTAAAAAGTGGATCTTATGAATGTTCCATGAGTGATTTTGTTGGTGAAGTGTTTTCTTTTGGGAATGAGCCTCCCTTTCTTTTGAGAGAATTTGTAGCGGTTGTGGGTGTAGATGTTTGATTTGAGAATTGATGTTCTCTTCTGAAAAAAAAATTGACATTGGTTAAAATGCGATGTTTTATCATAAAAGAGTTGATGAGCCAGGTCGGTGAGAATGTCATATATGGATATATGACTAATCCGGAGTGCTCTTGAAAAGTTTGCATCCGTGTCATGAATTGAGATTTCCATTGCTCTCTAGCATGAAAAGAAAGAATGGATAAATGCTAATATTTTGGTTATGTTATGTTAGGGATTTGTTTCCCTTTCTCTTTGAGAGTTTTTGCTGCAGTTGTGGACCCTTTTGTGTGATTTGAGAAACGGTTTCTTTCCAAAATGTTGATTTTGGTGAAAATGAGAGGTTTGGCTTTGGTCAAAGCGAGTTGAGATGTTTTGGATGTTGAGAACTTCTGTCAACGAATTGTGTGGAGTCTCTCTTTTGTTTGAGTGCTCCCCGATGCGAAATGTATTGCATTGATTTGAGATTTGAGTTTTTCCTTTGCGGCTTGACTTAGGAAAAAAATGTGGTCTTTGGATGTTGTCGAATCTTTGTTCCAAAGTGATTTGTAGCGCTTTTGGTTCAAGTTGATGATTGTGGTTCATCCGGCTAAAGGGAGTTGCTCTTTGTTGGCATTCTCGTTTGAGACATGAACAAAAAATGCTTATGAAATTGTTGAGTATAATGGGAGATTACACTCATGGGCTTGGATGTATTTGAGTAAGAAAATGTGAGGGTGAGACCCTCTTAGGAAAAGAACCAGTTGTGGTTTGGTAATAATTGACGGCCCTAGCTTGGGCTAGGTGTTGTACATTAGTGGTATAAAGGTGGATTATGATGGAGGTTATTTGATGTCGTGGTTTAAATTTTGTTGAGAGTACCGTTCGATGGTAGTGAAGGTTATAGAAATTATGATGTAAAATGTTCTGTCGCGAACAGTTGTCCTAGCTGTTGTCCTTGGGTATGAGATATGCCAGGAGATGATAGAATGTCAATAATGTGGTTTGTAGTCGAAATGAAAAAAAGGAGATTATTGCCTTTGTGGGCTTTGTATGTAGATGACATTGGTTAATTTTGATTTTTTGTGAAAAGGTCAAATAATTGGAAGACATGGGATTTTGTGTAATCGATTCTTAGGGGGTCATGTTTAGAGCCCCAGACATTAATAAGATACCATTGGTGATTTATTGGTACAGAGGTTGTTAAAAGAGATGTGATTCGTTTTGATTGTGTCATCTTGAGATTAATGAGATGTGGTAGACAGGTTGAGAAATGAAATTAAGGTTTTGTGAATTAAGTTGAAAAGGGAGTTTGGAGTTGAGTTTGGATCCCTTGTGGACTTGGTTATCCGAGCTGGTGTTCTTCGGATTCGAGGTTGAATCCTGTTAAAGGGGAGAGAATGTGGCATCTCAGAATGTGACTTTAGGGAATACAACATTACGGTTTGGTGTTTTATCGCGTTTTGGGCCGTTTTCGGGGGTTCAGGCCTTGGGGGGGACTTTATTGGGCCGTAGGTGGGGGAGGGGGTTTCTTGGCCCATGTGGGGGAAATTTCTGCAATAAAACCCTAGGGCTTCTCCCTTGCGTCCCCATTGCCTCCTCCCCCATGCGCCCCCTTGCCTCCCCCATGCGCCCCCTTGTCTTCCCTAGCCACACCTCTCCCTCTCCCTTTGCACCCCTCCCACGTCTCCCCACCTCAATCTCCACCTCTCATAGCCACCATAGTGCTGTTCGGGAGTGCTCCATCAGCGGGGATTCAGCGTTTCTGGCGGTTCCGGCGGAGGGACGGAGGATCGGGTCGCGAGGAGGAGACATGCGTCGACCCGGAAGTTCGTCAAGGGAAGGTAAGCAATGGGGATTAGGTTTGTAGGTTTGTAGGATTGTGGTTCTAGTTAGGTGGAGATTAACATGATTAATTTTAGTGTTTGGGTGCTACCATTAGAGGTATGAAGTCGTTTATTAGATCTGTCGCGCTCGGTAGCCTCGGCCAATTCTAGACAGTCAACTTCGGTCGCAGTTTCGGGGATTTTAGAGTCGGAATTTGGTCATCCGCCTGTTGAGAAAGTTGTAGGTAATTTCAATACCTTTCAGTGGACACCAAGAACGTGAAATTCCCATCATTTGTTTGAAAGTTATGGATGTTTTAACGAACGTGTTCAGAACTGTGACATGATTGGGACAGATCGTGATGATCTGTAGATTAGTCAATTTTAGAAGCCGAATCAGTTTTTCCCAATACTTAGAAAAAGCTAGGAAATTTCCTAAGCTTTGAGAAAATGTACTCGTTTACTTGATTTGGAGTCCTAGAACTAGAGTTATGCTAGCTGGAATCCCGCTATCCCGTTGGGACAGATTCTCTGTTTTCGGGTTTTGGGGGTAGTTTGCGAAGTCAGGGTAGAGGATCGTTCGTGTGCAGTTTTGTGGGAACGTTTTGAGTGTGTGGTACCTTGGTGCAGGTGGTGTGACCCCGGGAGTGCCCTCAACCTCTCGCCAATCCGTCGCCCACGGTTAAAGGCAAGTGTATTGGAATGGGTAGCGTGTTGTATGTTGCTAGTCTTGGCTAGATGCAAATGGATTACATGATGTGATATCTTGCCATGATTAGTGTTTGCCCTTGATATGATGAAAATGGTTTATTATGATGCTATGCAATGATTAGTTGAGTTATGTGCAAGTTGTTTATGTTTATGGCATAATTGCATACATGGCATGAGAACTGGCCCGGTCGGTGAGAAAGTCATAACGAGTCCAGTAAGGTCGGTGAGAAAGTTATGACTAATCCGGAGCGCCATTGAGTAAGTCCTATCTCGTGATTCCATCCACGGTTGGGAATGGAAGCGAGGAGTAGGCACCCTCCATCTACGGCATGGAAGGTGGAAAGAGGGTGCACGCCGACGGGTGTGCACTCGGCAATACCGGTATGTGCTTCATAGGGACATGTGCATTGCATTGCATGAATGAAGTGGTTTATGAGATGATTATGACGTTCTATGAGATGCATATGAAGATGTGTTTTGAGATGTTTATGATGATGTTATATGAGAGCATAAATGAAGTTCATGAGTTGACTCTCAGGATATGTGAATGGCACTAAGTATGGATGTGAGTTGATTATTGTTTTTATTATCATTGCAATACACTTTGCTGAGTGATGAACTCACGCTTGTTGTGTTATGTTGTTTTTAGGTACCATGAGCTCGGCAGTCGGGGAAAGGAGATTAGCATCACATCTCCACATAGTGTTGCTCACCTAGACAACTACACACTCCCACTTGTAGTTGTAATGATTATCTTATTGCATTTAAAACCTACACACTCCCACTTGTAGTTGTAATGATTATCTTATTGCGTTAAAAACTTGGATTATGCTAGCTTATGTGCTTGGTTTTATTGTTCCCTTCGTATTTGTTCATGAAACGGTGGAGTTTATGTTATGGACTTGAGATGATGCTTTAACTCCTGTTAGTGCTGTTTAGATGTCATCTATTATGCTATAACGATGTGATAATATTATTGTTGCTTAAAAACCATGGAAAAACAAAGGGAATGCTGCCGAATTTTCAATTAAACTAATAGCGTTGTTGCTAAAATTTATTGATAAATATGTGATATTGGTTGTGTCTAGAGCTGTTTGGGTGACATTCGCGGCAGACTAGATGCCGGGGTGTCAAAATGGGTATACACGATTATTACATGCATTTGGTTAGTATGCTTTAGGGCTGGGAACATGAACAATTGGGTTTACTGTTCGTGATGAAAAGAAATATTGGACATGACGAGAAATGTGGTTATTGTTTTTTTTGATAAAAATAAAAATAAAACTATAGTTTCAACGCGGGTATGTATTGGCAATAGCCAGAAGTGCATGGGACTTGCACGTAGATATGGGGAGATTTTTCACCCGGGTCGGATTAAGGACCGAAATACTGTATTGTTTTCAAGCCAAGACAACCGTATGTCGGGACCCGAACTTGCAAATCCGGACCCTCTGTGTATTCAGCACTAGTCCAGGAACGCGCTAGTGCACACAGTCTTAACATCGGTAAATATCACAATCATACCACTCGATACTAATAAAGTACTTTAATTAAATAGTCAAACTGGTTGCTCGACCTTATGGTCAAGTTACAAATATACGCCACGCAGGGCGAAACTTATTAAGAGAGAAATAATAGCAGCGGAAATAAGATAACTTCGTGGCGCCATCCAGTATACCCCAGGCAACTGACTGGGCTCTCTCCCTAAGTAGACGGTTCCTCTTGGAGCTCCTCCTCCAAAGCTGGTGTAGTCTCCTCTTCAACTGGTGTTGTATTGTGGCAAGGGTGAGTACTTGGTACTCAGCAAGTCATGCACATAATGCAACTAATATACTACTTGCATGGCCTGATACAAAGGAATAACTCAAGGTATATTTGCAGTAAACAGCATTTGACAAGTAGCATAAGTAGATTCGAAAGCAGTAGTAACAAGTAAAGCATAAATAACTTTTCAAGGGTTTAGTAAACATCTTTCCCATCCTAATCCACATTTCTATCAACATCATTATTAATCCAACCCAACCTTTCAAGTCCAAGTTATTTTTGAGAAAGTCTAACCCTTGACTGTAATTCCCGAGCGATGTCCAATACCGCGGACACGGCTATTCGAATAGATTTTTCACTCTGCAGAGGTTATGCACTTTACCCATAAGACACAGTCAAACACCACAAAGGCGAGTTCCCGTAACAAAGTCTTTCGGAAACTTCTAACAGCACAAGTGGTCCTCCCCGGTTGTTGCACACTAACCCTTCCCTTAGCTAAGGCGAAGTTTAGGCCAACCAACCGTTAGATGGGTACTGCCGCGACCCAGACGCCTCCCCGTACAACTTACACAAAGGGTGTAGTTGACCTCCTGAGGTCCCACAGGTACGTTATTAGCAACTTAATCAACTAGGTCCGTCCCATTATAGACATGTGGTTGCAAGATTGACTCAGTTCAAAGGCTTGCAAGGTGAAGTCCTTAGGGTGACCAGGGCAAGACTACCCGAAGAACCAAAACAACATTCCCAATGCCACAACTGGCCAACCTGATCATTCTTGCCACATGCCCCGGTCAAAAGCTATTTATCAAACCCCAGTTGGTTACCATGCACCACGTGCCATCAACATCACATGATACCTTTCCAAAACAGGTTCAATATGTCATTAAGTCAATATTAACGTTTGAGTGTCCAAAATCATGTCATGAGCACGCAGCAGGTCTAAGCCATATACTACAACGGTCTAAAATTCCCATGTTGGCAATTTAATAGTGTCCAACTAGTAAACCACAACTAGGGTGACAAGGGTCATGGCACATATTTAAGTAATCAAGGTGTCATACAGCAATTTGGCATTTATCTAATTTCCCATATTTAAATAAAGTATTTTCTAATTGAACTAGCATGCAATAAGTTAAATCAAAATAGGTTTCAAAATAGGATCAATATGGTCAAAGCATAACTTGCCTTCAAAAAGTACTTGTTCTTGGTCCTGAGCTGGCTCCTGGGTCAACACTTCTCCTTCGAATCCTTCCGGCACTTCAACGTCTACTCGTAAAGCGTGCAAATAGTAATACACGAATAAACACTAGGCAAAAAGTGTCCAAACATCCAAATAAAATCCATAAACAGAGAGAACATAATTTTATGAATTTTTGGGAACTGGAATCGCTCAAATCGGAGTTAAAACACAAGAGTTATGATTATTTAAAGTTTAAATAATCAATTAAATAATTTTACAGAGAAAAACTTTAGTCCAAAAATTAAATAAAATTCATATTTGAGTAGATCTCAATTTTATACAAATTTAGAAATTTGAATCACTCAAATCGGAGTTGAAATGCAAAAGTTATAAGCGTTTGAAGTTTTGAAATTCAAATCAATTATTAAACCGAATTATTAAATCATTTTCTTTTTCGGAAATTATTTATTGCGTCAGCAGTGACACGTGGCAGCCTCTGATTGGGCGGCTGACGTCAGCCGATTCATGGACGTGGTCCATGGTTTGGCTTGGTCCACCGTGGACTCGGTCCACGGCTTACGGTGGCGATCGACGGTGGCCCTCGGGTGACGTCATTCATTGTCGACGGCGAGGGCTCACCACGGCCGACGGTGGGACCACCGGTGACGTCATTGTCGACGTCATTACACTACCGGGGTGGCGACAGGTGGGCCCGTGGCCGACGCCACGGCGGCGCGGCTAAGCTGGCCGACACGCGGGCGGCGTGTCGGCGCCACACGCTTGCAGGCTGCGTGACGGCCGCGGTCGGCCTTCTGGGCGACGTGGCACGATCTCGGTCGTTGATTCGAAAATCAACGGCCCAGATTAGATCTGGCTTTCACGCGTTTGGGTTAACGCGTTTGATCTGGATCGTTGGATCTAGATCCAACGGTCGAGATTGGATCTGGGATTTTGGAACGGGATCTCACCGATGGTGACGTGGCACAATATGGACCGCTTGATGAAGATCCGACGGCTGGCAGAGCTCGAAGTTCGGCGATGGCGTGCGGCGGTGCTGGCTGACCGGAGTTGAGGATGGCGACCACGGCAACGGCGCTACGGGCGTGCTCCGGCGAAGTGAGAGGTCCCCTCCGACGCAGCTTGACCTCCCGGTTCCGGATCTGACCTCAACGGCGGCGGAAACAACACATATCCGCGGCGGAGTGCCATGGCAACTACGGCGAGCGATTGCGGCTAAACGGCGGCGGCTCAGGCGACGTTGTCTAGGGGTACGGGTGCGCACGGAAGTCAGCGTCACGGCACGGGTGGCGGCGCATTAAATAGGGCCCTCGGCGTCCGTGAAACGTACGGAAACCGAGACCCTCTCCGTTGCGGCGGCGGAGTCCGGCGGCGACTCGGATTGGGTGACGTGGCTCAACCACAGCCGTTGGATCAAGATCCAACGGTGCGGTGGTTTGGGCTCAGGTCTGGCTCGGGCGAGCTGGCTGGCTCGGTCGGGCTCGGGCTCGGGTGACGTGGCTCACTCGTGGCCGTTGGATCTGAATCCAACGGTCACGCGGTTAGGTCTCGGCCGAGTGGGTTCGGTCGAGTCACGTGGCTCGGGTCGGATTCGAGTCCGACTCGGGTTCGACTCGATCGGATGAACAGTACTTGACCCGACTCGATTTTCCAGCGATTTAATATTTAAAATAATTTCCAGTAATTCATTTAATTCAAGAAAAATAGCAAAATACTCAGAAAAATTCCAGAAAAATTCTGGAAAATATTTTAGGGCATTTGGGACTCAAATAAAATATTTCCAACAAAACTTTATTTGAAAATTTAATTTCTTTAATTATTTCAATATGGAATAAATTCAAATTAAATCCAAATAAATCCAAATAAATTCCAGAAAATTCCAAAAATTCACAAATGTGCAAAATAATATTTAATTTCATGAAAAGAAAAAATTGGAGTGTTACAAACCTCCCCCCTTAATAGAATCTCGTCCCCGAGATTTAAGGCTAATTAAGGAATAGGTTCGGAAACTCTTTCCTCAAATCCTCTTCGCGTTCCCAAGTCGCTTCGCTTTCTTCATGGTTGCTCCACTGAACTCTACAGAAATGGGTTGACTTATTTCTAGTCTCTCGGTCCATAGTATCCAAAATCTTCACGGGATGCTCCTTATAAGTCAGATCCTCTTGCAGTTCAATCGACTCCAAGGGCGTTTGCTCATCTGGCACTCGAAGACACTTCTTTAGCTGGGACACATGGAACACATCATGTACTCCTGCTAACGACTGCGGCAACTCCAGCTGGTAAGCAACTTCGCCTCTGCGGCTCAAAATCTTAAAGGGTCCAACATAACGGGGTGCAAGTTTCCCTTTGGCATGGAACCTCTTAACTCCCCTGAGAGGCGTAACTCTGAGGTATACAAAGTCTTCTGGTTCAAAACTCAAGTCTCGTGACGGTTATCGCATAACTCTTCTGTCGTGATCGGGCTATCTTCAACCTTTCCTAATCATGGCAATCTGCTCTTCAGCTTCTTGAAGAATATCTGGCCCAAAGACACGGCGTTCACCTGTCTCATTCCAGTTCAATGGCGTCCGACAGGGTCGACCATATAGTGCTTCAAATGGTGACATTTGCAAACTTGCCTGGTAACTGTTGTTGTAACTGAACTCCGCATACGGCAAACTCTTATCCCAAGAGGTAGCATAAGCCAATGCACACGCTCTTAGCATATCTTCCAGAATCTGATTGACTCTTTCGGTCTGTCCATCCGTCTGTGGATGATAGGTTGTACTGAAGTTCAGACGGGTTCCCATGGCTTCATGCAACTTATTCCAGAACCTTGAGGTAAATTGGGTACCTCTGTCCGATACAATCCTCTTTGGCACTTCGTGCAAACAGACGATCCTGATCATATACAACTCTGCTAACTTGTTCCCCGAGTAAGTGGTCTTTACGGGGATAAAATGGGCTACTTTGGTCAAGCAGTCCACTATAACCCATATGGAGTCATAACCTCCTTGAGTCTTAGGCAAACCGGTAATGAAATCCATTCCGATTTCCTCCCACTTCCACTCAGGTATTTTCAGCGGCTACAACAATCCTGCTAGTCTCTGATGCATTGCCTTAACTCTCTGGCATACGTCGCACAATGCAACATGCTCGGCAACTTCACGCTTCATGCTCGGCCACCAGAATCTCTCCTTCAAGTCTTGGTACATCTTGGCACTTCCAGGATGAATCGAGTACTTGGAGTCATGGGCTTCTTCTAGAATCAACTACTTCAGTTTCTTCCTGTTCGGCACACAAATGCGATCCCTCATCCATAACGTGCCCTGCTCATCTAGCTTGAAGTCCTTTGCCTTGCCTTCCTCCATTTTGGACTTAATCCTGCGGATCTTGTCATCATCCTTCTGTCCTTCCCGAATCTGATCTTCTAGGGTAGGCTTTACCTCTAGTGTGGCCAAGAATCCACTAGGTACCACCTCAATCTTCATTCTCTGAAATTCCTGGCATAGCTCATCCTGATTCGTGGCTATCCTATTCATGGTATGGCTTTTCCGACTCAAGGCATCGGCCACCACATTAGCCTTTCCGGGATGATAATGGATTCCGACATTGTAATCCTTAATCAACTCTAACCATCTCCTTTGCCTCATATTCATATCCGACTGGGTGAATATGTACTTAAGGCTCTTATGATCCGTGTACACTTCACATCTGTTCCCGATCAGATAGTGACGCCATATCTTCAAGGCATGCACTACGGCAGCTAACTCTAGGTCATGTGTCGGGTAATTCTCCTCATGCGGCCTCAACTGCCTTGATGCATAGGCAACAACCTTTCCGTTCTGCATCAACACACATCCAAGTCCTTGGCGCGATGCATCACAATAGATATCAAAGCTTTGATTGACGTCCGGCAGAACCAACACTGGTGCTGATGTCAATCTCGTCTTCAGTTCTTGGAATCCTTTCTCGCACTCTGGCGTCCATGTAAACTTCTTCTCCTTTTTCAGCAATTGCGTAAGAGGTCTCGCAATTGTTGAAAAGCCTTCAATGAACCGGCGGTAGTAACCTGCCATTCCAAGGAAACTCCGAATCTGGGTCACAGTCTTCGGTTGCTCCCAATGTAACACAGCTTCTACCTTACTTGGATCAACGGTGACTCCTTCTGCGGTCATTACATGTCCGAGGAACTCCACCTTGTCCTTCCAAAAATCACATTTACTGAATTTGGCGAAGAGCTGCTGTTCCCTCAGCTTTTCCAAAACTCGCTTCAAGTGCTCTGCATGTTCATCCTCTGTCTTGGAGTAGATTAGAATATCATCTATGAACACAACAACAAACTTGTCCAAATACTCCATGAACACCTTATTCATCATATTCATGAAATATCTTTGGTGCATTAAATCGAGACCAAAAGACATAACAGTAAACTCATAGTGTCCGTATCTTGACGTGAATGCAGTTTTCGGAATATCTTCTGATCGGATCTTCAACTGATGGTATCCCGATCTCAGATCAATCTTGGAGAAAACTCCGGCTCCTCTTAGCTGATCAAACAGATCATCGATCCTGGGTAGAGGGTACTTATTCTTCACGGTGACTTCATTGAGTGCACGGTAGTCAATGCACATCCTGAAACTCCCGTCCTTCTTCTTGACGAACAAAACTGGTGCTCCCCACGGCGATGAACTCGGTCTGATAAATCCTTTCTCCATTAACTCTTCAAGCTGTTTCTTCATCTCTACCAATTCCTCGGTGGACATCCGATAGGGTCTCTTTGCTATCGGTCTTTGTGCAGTACAAGCTCTATCACAAACTCTATGTCCCTGTCTGGCGGCATACCAGGTAGATCTTCAGGAAAAATATCTGGGTACTCATTCACTACTGAGACATCTTCTATGATGAGTGCCTTGGTGCTGTTAACCATCAACTGTCCATCTCTAACGGCGGTAGCTTGAAATTCCACTTTCTTTCCACACGGGCTCTCAACTGAGATAGTCCTCCGTCCACAATCCAATACGGCCTTGTGCTTGGATAACCAATCCATTCCCAAAATGACATCCAAGGTCTGGGTCTCCAAAATAATAAGGTTCGCTAGGAACTCTATCCCATCTATTAATATTCTCACCCTAGAACATCCTACTTTCGTTCGGAGTTCGGAACCAGGGGATTGAACTAAAAGCATGCATTTAAGTCTTGCAATCTCCAAATCATTTTTAGCAGCAAAGCCTTGTGAAACAAACGAATGCGAAGCTCCGGAATCAAACAAAGCTATTGCAGTCTTGAGTTGACTAGTAACTTACCCAAGACGACGTCCGTGGCATTCTGCGGTGCATCTGCGGTGACATGGTTGACTCGGCCTCTCACCACGATGCAGGGTGTGGCTCCTGGTCTTTGGCGTCCTAGCTGGTGTGGATCCCAGTTGAAGCGGCGGGGTCACTCCTGCTTTTTCTTAGGACAAGCTGTTGGCAAAGTGTCCTGGCTCGTTACAATTGTAGCGGCGTCTCAACATCCCCTGTTATCGCACAAGCGGCGTTTACGGGTGGGGATGGGGTCCGATAGTTCGATTGGCGGTTCTTTGTGCGGTGACGGTGTCCTTGTTGTGTTCTCGCTGGAATCCGAAAAGCTGATTTCTCGCAACCCTCAAACGTTGCTGCGCTCCTCGACGCGATCACGATCTTGCATCTGCGCTTCTGTTCTCATCCAGTTCCTTGTGCTTGTCCTCGAGAATAAGCGCCTTATTCACCAACTCTTGGAAATCTGGAAAGGTGTGGGTGATCAGTCCCACCTGCAATCTGAGTTAAGTCCCTTCATGAAACGAGTATGCGGCTTTATCTGTCGCTACATCCTCAGTGCGTAGCGAGCAAGCTGTGTGAAGTCGTTCGTATTCGACCCTTTGGTGATTACCATGCTTGGTGCTCTGAACTCCTCCTTCTTGAGGTCCATGATTCCTTCAGGCACGTGATCTTGACGGAATGCGGTGTGAACTCTTCCCAAGTGATGTCCTCGAGGGTTCTCTTGCGTGTACGAAGTTCTCCCACCATTCAATGATCGTTCCTTCCAACTGATGAGAAGCGTAGAGTACCTTCTCATTTCCTATGCATTGAGCAATGTGTAGCTTCCTCTCAATTGACCTTAACCAGTCATCGGCTTCCAACGGGTTAGCATTCTCGGAGAAAGTGGGTGGATGAGTCCTCATAAATTCTGATAGTCTTGTGTTCTGGCGTTGTCCCTGATTGACTTGATTAGCAGTGGCCTGAGTGGTGACGTGCTGCATCTGTTGCATCATGGCATGCATTAACTGAGTCTGAGCAGCAAGAAAAGCTCCGAAATTCTGCATATCAACTGGCGGTGCTGGTGCTCCATCATTGGGGTTTTCTGCTGGGCGAGAACCACTTCCATTGCCTCCAAGGTTTCGACGAGTGTTCACCATCTGTGGTTTGCTCTAGGTTTTAGAAATGAGAGGGAAACAAGAATAGACAAGTAGTATGGAACTTATGCGGGGCGAAAGGTGTAACTTTAAAGTCCAACTTTATTATTTTAATCAATAGTAACTTGGTATGGTTGCTTACAATGCCTAGGGGCCTTGCAACACATACTGCACACTCAGCAAGCAATGAAAATCCAAATCGAACTAACACTGGAGTCTAATGCCTAAAGGGTGACTCTTTATTTTATGACGCGACTCGGCGAAGGAGTCTCACTATAGAACCTACGCTCACTCATCGAGAAAACCTCCACGGCCTGGGTACGGACGCTGCGGCATAGGCGCGAAACGATTGCCATGTCCAGCAACTGTGTCATCTGTGGTAGTCGAAGAAGCAGTGTCCTCCTTAAGCTCGGCTCCTCACAGTACGGCTCATGCAGCTCGAGCATTGGCTCCGGCTCTGGTGCGTACAATGCCGTCTCTAATTCTCCAATCCTTTGCAGAAGGTGTGACACATACTCTTGAGCTTCCCGCCATCTGTTCTTCTCTGTCGTGATCTCCTTGCGGGCCTTCTGTAGCTCCTTGCTTGTATCATCGAGTACATCTTCTGGCGACAACAAGTCGTGCCAATTTGTGTAACCATGGCATTCTCATCTTGAATCGCCTTTGGGTCAAGAAAGGTTATTCAGCGCGGATGATATCGAACACCGTGCTCTCCAATTCTCTGGCGTAGATACGGGTAATGTGCCGCATTGCTCGTCGTGACGCCTCTTGGATACCCATCTGCATTGTAGACCTCCTGGCAGTGCAGTGTATCGGGCGATTGCCTGGGCCCTTCTTCCTAGCAGGTACCACAATCTTCACGTCACAAGCCTTGACCAATCCTGCTTGTCTGATCACGTCCACTTGGTATTGTGGCTTCTCAAAATCTCCGAGAGTCTGTAGCATACGCCAAAGTTCCGCGGCGTGACCAACCTCCAGATCTACGTAGTTGAACTCTCCCTCCATCTGTCACAAGAGTGCTGTTGGGACCCCGAATTTGCAAATCCGGACCCTCTGTGTATTCAGCACTAGTCCAGGAACACGCTAGTGCACACAGTCTTAACATCGGTAATTATCACAATCATACCACTCGATACTAATAAAGTACTTTATTTAAATAGTCAAACTGGTTACTCGACCTTATGGTCAAGTTACAAATGTATGCCTCGCAGGGCGAAGCTTATTAAGAGAGAAATAGTAGCAGCGGAAAATCAAATAACTTCGTGGCGCCATCCAGTATACCACAGGCAACTGACTGGGCTCGCTTCCCTAAGTAGACGGTTCCTCTTGGAGCTCCTCCTCCAAAGCTGGTGTAGTCTCCTCTTCAACTGGTGTTGTATTGTGGCAAGGGTGAGTACTTGGTACTCAGCAAGTCATGCCTGAGAATGCAAGCTAATATACTATATGCATGGCTTGGTACAAAGGAATAGCTCAAGGTATATTTGCGAAGAAACACATTTGACAAGTAGCATAAGTAGATTCAAAGCAGTAGAAACAAGTATAGCATAAATAACTTTTCAAGGAGTTTAATAAACATCTTTCCCATCCTAATCCACATTTCCATCAACATCATTATTAATCCAACCCAACCTTTCAGATCCAAGTTATTTTTGAGAAAATCTAACCCTTGACTGTAATTAACGAGCGATGTCCAATACCGCGGACACGGCTATCCGAATAGATTCTACACTCTGCAGAGGTTATGCACTTTACCCACAAGATACAGTCAAACACCACAAAGGCGAGTTCCCGTAACAAAGTCTTTCGGAAACTTCTAACAATACAAGTGGTCCTCCCCGGTTATTGCACACTACCCCTTCCCTTAGCTAAGGCAAAGTTTAGGCCAATCAACCGTTAGATGGGTACTGGCGTCGGCCACCAGACGCTCCCCGTACAACTTACACAAAGGGTGTAGTTGACCTCCTGAGGTCCCACAGTGCGTTATTATCAACTTAGTCAACTAGGTCCGTCCCATTACAGACATGTGGTTGCATTTTAGACACAGTTCAAAGGCTTGCAAGGTTAAGTCATTAGGGTGACCAGGGCTAGACTACACGAAGAACCAAATCAACATCCCCAATGCCACAACTCGCCCACCTGATTATTCTTGCCACATGCCCCGGTCGAAAAACTATTTATCAAACCCCAGTTGATTACCATGCACCACGTGCCATCAACATCACATGATACCTTTCCAAAACAGGTTCAATATATCATTATGTCAATATTAACATTTGTTTGTCCAAAATCATGTCATGAGCACGTAGCAGGTCTAAGCAGTTTACTACAACGGTCTAAAACCCATGTTGGCCAGTTAATAATGTCCAACTAGTAAACCATAACTAGGGTGACAAGGGTCATGGCACATATTTAAATAATCAAGGTGTCATACAGCAAATTGGTATTTATCTAATCCCCATATTTAAATAAAGTATTTTTCTAATTGAACTAGCATGCAATAGGTTAAATCAAAATAGATTTCGAAATAGGATCAACATGGTCAAAGCACAACTTGCCTTCAAAAAGTACTTGTTTTTGGTCTTGAGTTGGATCCTGAGTCAATACTTCTCCTTCAAATCCTTCCGGCACTTTAACGTCTACTCGTAAAGCGTGCAAATAGCAAATACACGAATAAACAATAGGCAAAAAGTATCCAATCATCCAAATAAAATCCATAAACAGAGAGAACATAATTTTATGAATTTTTAGAAACTGGAATCGTCAAATTTGGAGTTAAAACGCAAAAGTTATGATTATTTAAAGTTTAAATAATCAATTAAATAATTTTACAGAGAAAAACCTTAGTCCAAAAATTAAATAAAATTTATATTTAGGTAGATCTCAATTTTATACAAATTTAGAAATTTGAATCACTCAAATCGGAGTTGAAACGCAAAAGTTATAAGCGTTTGAAGTTTGAAACAAAATCTGAAATCATTATTTCGAATTAATAAATCATTTTCTTTTTCGGAAATTAATTATTGCGTCAGCCTGGACACTTGTCAGCCTTTAATTGGTTGGCTGACGTCAGCCGGTCCATGGACTCGGTCCACGCTCGGCTTGGGTCTACTGTGGACTCGGTCCACGGCTCCTTGTGTCACTGACAGGTGGGTCCCCCTCGGGTGACGTCCTTCTGGCGACGTCGGCGGACTCGACCAGCCCGGCGACAGTGGGGCCAGCCAGACGTCATTCTTGGCGTCGGCGCCGGCTGGGGCGATCGGCCCGACATGCGAGCCCGCCATGGCGTCGGCGTGGCGTCATGGTGCGATTTGGCCGGCCGTGACATGCGGGCCCAGCGTGTCGGCGTCAAGCGCTTCAGCGTGGGCCAGTCTTGACGCGGCGGTCGGCCTTCCCGACACGTGGCTAGATCTCGGCCGATTGATTTGAAAATCAGCGGTCGGATTGAATCTGGACTCACGCGTTTGGGGTGAACGCGGTTGATCTGGACCGTTGGATCTAGATCCAGCGGTTGAGATTGAATCTGGGATTTTGGGCCGAAATCTCACCGTGAGATGATGTGGCGCAATCTGGGCCCTTGGATGAAGATCCGACTACCGGTGAGAGCTTGAAGTCCGTCGATGGCTCACGGCGGCTTGTCGGAGTTGGGGACGGCGACCACGGCAACGGCGCTTGGCGTGCTCGACGATGTGAGAGGTCCTTCCGACGCGGCTTGGTCTCCGGTTCAGATCGACCTCAGCGGCGGAGGACGGCGGAGATGGCCGAATCCAAGAAGAACCACTACGCGGAGGGAAGAGGCAACTCCGGCAGCGACATTGCGCTCAACTGGCGGCTCAGCGACGTTGTTCAGGGCTACGGTGCAAGAATGAAGCGGCGATCCCGACACGGGTGTGGCGCAATAAATAGGGCCCTCGGCGTCCAGGTAAGCAGCGAATCCGAGGTCCTCTGTTCTGGCGGCGGAGTCCGTGGCGTCTCGGATTAGGTGGCGTGGCAGCGCGCGGCCGTTGGATCGAGATCCAGCGGTGCGTGGGTTTGGGTTCGGTCGGACTTCGGGCGGTGGTGGCTCGGTTGGGCTCGGGTCGGCGGCGTGGCTCAATCGTGGCCGTTGGATCGAATCCAAGCGATCACGCTTGATTAAGGCTTCGGCCGAGTGGGTTCGGTCGAGTCACGTGATTCGAATTCGGACTCGAACTCGAGTCGACTTGGGCTTCGATCGGATGAGCGATGTAGGCTTCGGTTTGATTTTCCAGCGATTTAATATTTAAAATAATTCCCAGTAATTCATTTAATTCATTAAAAATAGCAAAATACTCAGAAAAATTCCAGAAAAATTCTAGAAAATATTTTAGGGTATTTGGGACTCAAATAAAATAATTCCAACAAAATTTTATTTGCAAAATTAAATTCTTTAATTATTTTAAAATGGAATAAATTCCAATAAATTCCAAATAAATCCAAATAAATTCCAGAAAATTCCAAAAATTCACCAAAGTGCCAAATCACACATGAATTTAAGAAAAGCAAAATTTTGGGGTGTTACAAGTGCTCACGTAAGAACTCGAAAATTTTAAATCGTGACAAGGTAAGGAAAAATTCAGCAAGAGACAAGAAAAGAAAGAATGGGATAAGTCGAGATGTCATTTTCTTTTTCGGAAATTATTTATTGCGTCAGCAGTGACACGTGGCAGCCTCTGATTGGGCGGCTGACGTCAGCCGGTTCATGGACGTGGTCCATGGTTTGGCTTGGTCCACCGTGGACTCGGTCCACGGCTTACGTGTCTGGCCCGGCGGTGGCCCCTCGGGTAGCGTCATTCTTGGCGTCGGCGGTGCTCGACCCATGGTCTTGGCGGGTGGGACCAGCGGTAGCGTCATTCTTGGCGTCACTACCGCGGTGAGTGGCGGCGGGTGGGCCCGTCTTTGGCGTCCGCGATGCGGTTGCGGCTAAGCGTGACACGCTGAGCGGCGTGTCGGCGTCCGCCAGCGATGGAGTGCGGCTGCTGACCATGGCGATCGACCTTCCTGGGCCAGCGTGTACGATCTCGGCCGTTGATTCGAAAATCAGCGGCCCCATTAGATCGGCTTTCACGCGTTTGGGTTAGCAGCGTTTGATCTGGATCGTTGGATCTAGATCCAACGATCGAGATTGGATATGGGATTTTGGAGCAGGATCTCACCGACGGTGGCGTGGCGCCAATCTGGACCGCTTGATGAAGATCCGGCCGGTGGCGAGCTCGAAGTCCGGCGATGGCGTCTTGATGGCGGGTGGCCGGAGTTGAGGCGGCGACCATGGCAACGGCGCTTCTGGGCGTGCTCGTGAAGTGAGAGGTCCCCTCCGACGCGGCTTGACCTCTCGGTTCGGATCGACCTCAGCGGCGGAGGGCAGCGGTGGCGGCGAAACAACACTTATCCGCGGCGAGCGCTATGGCAACTTCTGGCGGCGATTGCGGCTAAGCGGCAGCGGCTCGAGCGGCGTTGTCTAGGGCTCTGGTGCGCCACGGAAGTCGGCGTCCGCGGCGCAGGTGGCGGCGCATTAAATAGGAGCCCTCGGCGTCAGGTAAACGTCTGAAGCGAGACCCTCTCCGTTCGCGGCAGAGTCCGTGGCGACTTCCGGATTGGGTGGCGTGGCTCAACCACGCGGCCGTTGGATCAAGATCAGCGGTCGCGGTGGTTTGGGCTCGAGTGCAGCTCGGCGGTGGTGGCTCGGTCGGGCTCGGGCTTTCGAGTGGCGTGGCTCAATCGTGGCCGTTGGATCTGAATCCAAGCGATCGCAGTTAGAGGCTCGGTAAGTGGGTTCGGTCGAGTCACGTGGCTCAGTCGGACTCGAGTCCGACTTCGGGTTCGACTTCGATCGGATGAAACGATACTTGACCCGACTCGATTTTCCAGCGATTTAATATTTAAAATAATTTCCAGTAATTCATTTAATTCAAGAACAATAGCAAAATACTCAGAAAAATTCCAAAAAAATTCTGGAAAATATTTTAGGGCATCTGGGACTCAAATAAAATATTTCCAACAAAACTTTATTTGAAAATTTAATTTCTTTAATTATTTCAATATGGAATAAATTCAAATTAAATCCAAATAAATCCAAATAAATTCCAGAAAATTCCAAAAATTCACAAATGTGCAAAATAATATTTAATTTCATGAAAAGGAAAAATTGGGGTGTTACACCGTACAACTACAAGTGCTGGTATGGGATATCCTTAGCCTATTAAGTTGCTTAGGACTAGCTTTGCACATTGGAAGGCCGAAATAGTACGCGCTTTCTGAGATGGATTGCTCGAATGAGCGCCCACACCGAGGTGTTGGGAATAACGTCTACCGATACAATGGTGTACGCCTTACTATAAAGAGAAGTAGAACAATGGGGTGTATAATTATTTGTCGTACAATGATTGTACAAATATCTTCAGTCACCATAGTAGGGGTTTGTCATCACCGGGCTGGTGCAAAGATTGGACTAGGTAATGTAACGGTTATGTTATGGACTCTCTGCGGCACACCAAAGGAAGTGTGTTAAAAAACCATGCAAAAAGAGAGGACATAACTTGTGGGTAAAGCTATACACCTCTGTAGAGTAAATCTTTTCGAAAAGCCGCGCCGTGGTTAAGGACACTTGGTAACATCATCACATAGTTGGATGATTTTGATATTTTCATAAAATTGGTTGAAATTAGAAAATTGGTATTGGAAAGTTTACCCAACAAGTGATTCAATGTTTTGCCATGTGTTGGCAAGTTTGATTTCAGCTGTTGTAGCATTCGTGGCAAAGATTAGTTTTACGCGATGTGTTGGCAATGAATGGACAAATTGTTGCTCACGTCATGAAGGACTGTGAGTTGATATATTTATGCTTACATACTTGTGATTTGATATACGTGTCAAATTGTTTTTACTAAATTCCTCTTTCAATCTACTATTTAGTATTTACAATTCAAATTGGCTTTATGCAAAATAATTGTGGAAGCCTTTCCTTTGATACATCATGTATGTATTATAGGTTTTGCAAAAGTCTTGCGAGTACGTACTATACTCACCCTTACCGTTATTGTTGTTTTTATGTGAAGAAACAGAATACCCCGATGACACTTACATTGAAGCAGATTATAGGTATATTAACGATGAATTTTTCTAGGGTTTACACTGTGACACCACGGAGTGTCGTAATCTTATAAAATGTGAATGTTGAGGTCAAAACATTATAAAATATGAAATCGGAGGTTAAAACTATACGCTGTGAGGTTTATTCGCATTTCCGGGCTGTTTTCGGGAGTTTGGGCCTCTCCGGGGGAGTTCGGGCCCAAGGGGGATGTGTCGTGGGCCTTGGTGGGAGGATTTTTGGGCCCATGAGGGAGGGGGAGGCAGGATAACCTGCCTTGGGGGTGTCCTCCCCCTGCCCACATGCGCCCCACAACCTTAGCCGCCACTCCACCTTCTCCCACCACCCAAGCCGCAATCCCCCACTTTGGGCGCCTCCTCTCCCCCTTGCGCCATCCCCTCCCCTCTCCACCACCCCTTGCTGCCCTAGGGAAGCCTCTCCACCTCACCACCCCGAATATCCATCCATTGGAGCGCTCTGCGATGAGGAGATCCGGTGGATTTGGAGCGAGGAAGGAGATCGCGCGAACCGGGAGGAGATCCGTTGGTTCTTCGTTCGTCGGGCGAAGGTATGGCGATGGGAATCCTTGGGGTTGGTCTAGGTATTGTTATAAGGGTTGATATAATGTTTTTAGATAAATTGGTGGTGCTATAATTGGGTAAATTAGATGGAATCTAGAGTTTGCCACGTTCTCTATTTCGGGCAGCATGAGCAGTCGACCTAGGGTTTGGGTTTTCGCCAATTTAGATTCAGAATTTGGTCGGTCGCCTGTTGAGGAAGTTGTAGGTAATTTCAATACCTTTCAGTGGACATAAAGAATGTCCAATTCTTCCCAGCCATTTGAAAGTTATGCTCGTTTTACCGAGCGTGTTAAAAACTGTGACGTGATTAGAACAGATCACGGTATTCTATAGATTAAACGACTTTAGATATAAAATTGATGATTTTATTGACAAATCCAATTATGAGACTAACTTGTTTATAGAGTATATTTTTGATTAGTCTTGTCAAAATGAAAAATGGAAATCCAAAAGATATGTATCCAACACAACTTTAATATTTCTAGATACATTCCTTGTTTGCAAGTTAAAAGGTGAACTTCGCCATTATTACAAACTTAAGATGTGCATTATGTGTCAAATTCCATATATACATAAATGCACACATTTTGGGGGAGTTCATGATTTAACTTAAAGTTTTAATAGTATTGATCCATTTCTTCTTGCCAAATATATCAAGGATCATTACTATTGAAACAACCCTTTGAGTATATATAACTTGTGTAGTTGTAGTATACTCTTACCAATAGAGGATAAACTCCAAAGATACATAAAATTGAATATGTGCATATTGATCCAAAGTCAATTATTTATATGCACACATTTAGTGGAGTTTATTCTATGTTTGATGGTCTCAATAGTATTGAAAAGATGTGATAATTACCTAGAGGGGGTGAATAGGCTATTTAAAATTCAAAAGAAATTAATCGCAGCGGAAAGGGTATCGGAACTCGGAACTTCCGATTAAGTATCGGAATATCCGATCGGTACTGAAATTCGAGAACAAGTAACACGGTCTAGCAAACTACAAGCTTCTTCTACTCTAGTTGAGTGCAAGAATGAGTAAACGATCTAGACTAGAGTAGCAACAATAGGCAAGCTCAAACAAAGGATTACGCACGAGTAATAAAGAGAGACAAGAGATTGTTTCCCGGAGTTCGGATCCTTGAGGGGATCTTACGTCTCTGTTGAGGAGGCTCACAAATAGCCGGGCCTTTTTCAACCCTTTCCTCCCAAACCTCGGTCACACTTGAGATTTGGTTTCATTCTTGATTTCTTTCCTTTCGAAGGTGAAACCGGCCTTCACAAACTTCTCACGGCTTCCCACAATCGTCGAGAACTTGCAAGCGACGCCTAGCCGTCTAGGAGTCCTTCAACCTCCAAGAGTAACAACTGCACCGTAGAATGATCTTGACGAATCTCTCTAATGCTCAAGATGAATGAATTTCTCTTTTGCTCTAGCCGTGGAATTTACTCTTGTTCCTCACTCTCTAAATGATCACTAGGATCAAAGAGGAGGACTTAAAAAATGCTTTGGAATGTGCTGTACAAGCTCACAAGTTTAGCCCAACAAAGTGTGTTACCTTCAAATGGAGAGGGTGAGGGGTATTTATAGTTTAGCTCAAAACTAGCCGTTATACCCGCACTCAGCCACAAATGGGAAGGTTCGAACACAACATCGGAACTTCCGATGTGTGCAAACATCCAGAACTTGGAAAAACTCAACGGTCGAAAACTAGATGCATCGAAACTTCCGAATACAAGATCGGAACTTCTGAAGCTCTAAGAAACTTTCTCAAGAAAACTTCACTAAGGCACAATCGGAATGTTTGAACACTAAATCGGAACATTCGAAGCACACAGAGAGTTCCCAAACTAGAACTTAAGTGCATCGGAACTTCTGATTTGAAATATCGGAAGGTCCGAACTCAACAGAGAGCAACCTTTTTGAATTCAACATGCATCGGAACTTCCGACTTTAAGTATCGGAAAGTCCGATCTTGTCGGGGATTTACTATTCGCTAAAAAGACTATTGTACCCCCAGAAGGTCCCGAAGGTACCCACCATACAGCACCATCGGAAGATGCTCGGGAGAGCGTCCGAACAACACAACGCCGGAGCATACGCTCCGACCCGTTCGCCCACGACCATACCGGGCGGCCATGAGCAACCATGCTCGTGAAGACCACGCGGATGCCCGGATGATTGGTCGGGGACTCGGTCAAACCATTAGAAAGGAAAGTGGCAGCCAATCCGCCGGAGAGCAAGGGCAGGTGCGCCGAAAATTCAAAATGACGCGCAGATCAAGGGCTCCGGATCGTGGGCACTACGCATATGGATGCATGGCGTAAATCTAAGGGGTAGTTACCTTTTGTACGACATGAGCTTCTGTATTTAATCCCCCCGAAAACACCTGTAAGAGAGAGGACTTTTTGATCCAACATAAACACAATACACTGGAGTAGGGCTGTTATCTCGGCAGTGAGAGGCCCGAACCAGGATAAACACTGCGTGTTTCTCCCATCTTGGCATTGCTCGGACGTTCCCCCTTACTCGTACGAAGGGGCCCCTGTTGATCCCTCATTCACAAGTAAGCTCGGCGGGAGCCCGTTCTCCAATCGTCGACAGCTGGCGCCGTCCGTAGGGATCGACAGTGTGATTCCTGTGCGAATTGGGATCCTCGAGGATGTCGAATTCAGGAGATACTCGGAGTCTCTGTGCCTTCAACGACATCGATGATGATGACCTGTACTACGCCGGCGACGGCATGGCCGGTGTGACCGATCCCACAGGCCATACCGAATCTGGGAGCTTTACCCCGGAATCCGGAGCACAAGAACAGGCCCTCCATTCTCCGTGCATTGCCCTCGGTGACGACGAGGATGACTATGACAGACTTTATGATGGTCTGGACATACCAGACCACGTCGATTTCGACCGTGAGACAGCGTCCCAGGGAGATACGATGATGTCCCCCTCACGCTCGTCTCATTCTCGCCATGTCAACATGGCTGGGAGCCGTGCCGAGCCCGAGGTGGAATCCTCGGGGGCTGCTAAGCGCGACTGCTATGAAGCGGCCAGGCACCACCTGGAAGCGTCCTTGGGTAAGACCCTTGCGAGCATACGCCACCAGGCGAGAGAGAGGCGGGTTTCCAGGGAAAGAAACTCCTCCCGAGGAAACTCTCATGAGTGTCGTACCCCCGACCGCGTCCCAGAACGCCGCTGGAGCTCTCCGCCGCCCATCCGCCAGAACCGAGAATGTCTGTAGGCTTTGGCGGCAGTCGTGCGCGACCTCCGCAACTTCCCCAATCAACTGGACTTAGAGGCCGTAGGCATGGTCGTAGCCGAGGATCTAAGGCTTGCAGCCGACCTGAAGGTCTCGGATCCTCCTCGCGACCAAGATGCCCGGAGTGTTTCCCAGGACCGTTGAGGGCATACTCCCGTCCGCTCACACAGGGACGAATCTCGGAGCCATGCTCGGGGAATGCCCCAGACAGCTAATCCGCCCCGCGAGAAACCTCAGAGCAACTCCCGAGCTACCTCGGAACGACATGCTTACATCCACCCGTATTACGAGCGTTCCGAACGCTCCACGACCGAACGGTCGTCAGCATACCGTCCTCGCGAAGTCTTCTCCTGGCTTGGCCCGCGCGTGGGGGAATGGACGCGGGACGCTCGTAAAGACCTTCACGACCGAGGATACCACCATGAGACCCCGAGCTTTTGTTGTTAGGCCTTCACGAGCTCTCTTCGGAGCGTCACATGGCCGAACAAGTTTAAGCCCGGACATATTGAGAGATTCAACGGGACCCAGAACCCGGACGAATTTCTCTCAATCTATACCACCGCTATCCTGGCTGCCGGGGGCGATGAGGGGGTGATGGTGAACTATCTCCCAATGGTTCTGGATGGGGCTGCTCGCATTTGGCTCTTCAACCAAAAAGAAGGGTCCATACGATCTTGGGGCCAGCTCAATGCAGCACTCTGTGCAAATTTCCAGAGCTACTACATTCGCCCTAGAAAAGAGCGCGACCTTGAGCGCCTGATTCAAACGGAAGGTGAGACCCTACGACAGTTTGTCCAGAGATTCATCCAAGTCTGAAATTCGATTCCGAACATATCGAACGAGGCTGTTGTTCGGGCTTTCAAGTTCGGGGTGCGAGATGTGCGTTTCATGCAGGACCTGGAAATCCATCCAGACCTAACGGCCAACGAGCTCTTCCGCATGGCCGACATGGTATGCCAATGCCGATGAGGCCATCCAATGGAAAAAAATGCTGGACGAAGGAAAGCTACCACCTTAGCCCGGATTGGAAACCTCCGCCAGCAAAAAAGGCTCGAATTCTGTGGACAAAAAGATTAAGAAGAAGAAGAAGAAACAACCCTCGCCGGGCATAGTCGCTGCAGTAAAATAGCAACAGCCCCAAGCATCCCAGCCGCAGCGCCGGGGGTTTAATGCTCGGCACAGAGGACAACAGAATCAGACCCGCAATCGAGGCGACCCAGCAGAGCAACGGGGCGGCCTCTACTGTCCGCTCCATCAGGCATACAGGCATGATTTACGGAATTGCCGAACATGGACCTATCGCTTGGAGCAATTTTACAGCGGCAAAGGTCCCATGCCGTCGCTCCCAGTACAGGGCGAAAATAGTAAAGGCAAACAACCCGTCGAGGATAAGGACGAGGACATGGAATATCAAGAACCCCAGAACCACATCGCGGTTATCTTCGGGGGCTCCTCCGCCTACAGATCTCGATGAGATTTGAAGGATGCCGCGCGGGAGGTACACCATGTTACCCAGGGAAAACCTCCTGTACAAGAGCTCAAGTGGTCCGAGCTATCCCTTACGTTCTCCAAGGATGATTGTCCCCTTGGAATGACCAAACCACAGAAGCTTCCGATGGTCGTAAGCCCGACCATCAGCAACACTGTCGTCGGCCGGGTCCTCATAGATTCCGGAAGCTCCCTAGATTTAATTTCCACCAAGGTTTTGGATGAGATGTAGATCTTCCTTAGATCCCAAATAGGAACTCGAGCTCATCACCTTCCTCCGAGCAAATCCGGATGCATTCGCCTGGGAACCATTCGACATGCCCGGAGTCCCAAGGGAGGTGATCGAGCACAGGCTAGCAGTTCAGCCTGATTTAAAACCAGTGCGACAAAACTCAGACGATTCTCCCCAGAAAAACAGGTGATCATCTGGGAAGAACTCGACAAACTCCTTAAAGCCGGCTTCATGAGAGAAGTCGAGCACTCGGAGTGGCTGGCCAACCCAGTCATAGTGAAGAAGAAAGGAGGCAAGTGGCGCATGTGTGTCGACCACATGGGCCTAAACGCTGCATGCCCAAAGGACAACTACCCGCTACCTCGCATAGACTAGTTGGTCGATGCGACGGCGGAGTCACAAGTTATGAGCTTCCTGGAGGCTTATTTGGGATATCATCAGATCAGCATATCCCTTGAAGACGAAGGGAAGACCTCCTTTATCACCCCATCTGGGACATTCTTCTACACGACCATGTCCTTTGGTCTGAGAAACGCTGGAGCAACTTTTCAGCGCCTCATGCAGAAAACCTTTACGGATCAAATAGGCCAGAACCTGGAGGTCTATGTAGATGACATAGTTGTCAAGAGCAAGCTCGCTTCAAATCATGTCGCCGACCTAGAGGAAACATTTTGTAATCTCAATAAGCATCGAATAAAATTGAACCCAGAAAAATGCATTTTCGGTGTAAAAGCCGGCAAGGTGCTCGGCAACATTATCGGTCCGCAGGGCGTCGGGGCAAATCCAGAGAAAATTGAAGCCATTGAAAACATGAGACCACCCACATGCGTGAAGGAGGTACAGGCCTTGACCGGTCGGATGGCCGCTTTGAGCTATTTTATTTCTTGGCTGGGTGAGCGAGGGTTACCCTTCTTCAAAGCCCTGCGCAAACACGACGGTTTCTCATGGACGAAGGAAGCTTATCGTTCCTTTGAGGAACTAAAGCAGTACCTATCCAAGCCACCCATCCTGGTCACCCCCAAAAAAGAGGAAAACTTGCTATTATACCTAGCGGCCACCCCGCAAGTTGTAAGCGCGGTATTAGCGGTTGAAAGGGATGGGGTCCAACGACCCATCTACTATGTTAGTGAAGTACTACATGGACCAAAGGAGCGTTACCCTGAAGTCCAAAAACTCTTGTACTCACTACTAATGGCTTCCAGTAAGCTGCGCCATTACTTCCAAGCACACAACATTGTAATCCCGACCAGCTTCCCGCTCAGGGAGATCTTGAAAAACCAAGACGCCAGTGGTCATATAGCAAAGTGGGCCATGGAGCTTGCCAAGTTCAAAATAATATTTTCGGCTCGCACGGTGATCAAATCCCAGGTCCTGGCAGACTTTGTGGCAGAATGGTCAGCTCCAGCTCTTTCAACGAACGAGCCTAGGGGTGGAAAAAAAACTCTAAACTCACGAGTTAAACGAGTACTTGCAAACTCGGCTCGAACTCGTTCCTTAACGAGTCGAGTCGAGCCGTGATTTGAACTCGTTTAGATAACGAGTTAAACGAGCCAACTCGTGAGTTTAACAAGTTCTCTAAGTTGGCAAGTATAGCTATATATGTATGAGGCGAGGATGATAACACATGATATACTGTATAATCTCAACACCAATCCTCTTCTCAGATGGCAATATCGAGTTAAACGAGTTTAAGGAGCGAACTCGCGAGTTTAACGAGTCGAGCCGAGCTGAGGTTTGAGCTCGTTAAGATAACAAGTCGAGTCGAGCTGACTCGTTATATTACCAAGTTTGACCGAGTCGAGTCGAGTCGAGCCGAGTCAGCTCATTATCCACCCCTAAACGAGCCTGCCAGGTCTAGGGAAAATCACTGGACTTTGTATTTTGACGGGTCCCGAGCATACGAAGGCTCGGGGGCTGGTGTTGTACTGCTTTCCCCAGAAGGAGAGAAGTTACAATACGCCATTCAGCTGCACTTTGCTGCCTCCAACAATGCAGCGGAATATGAGGGCCTCTTGGCCGGACTACGAGCATGCAGATCACTCGGAGGCCAACGACTAACTATGAAGGGCGATTCATAGTTGGTCGTAAACTAGGTAAATAAGGAGTATCAGTGTTCCGATACCTCAATGGCGCTTTACCTGGTCGAAGTATGGAAGATGGAGAAGTACTTCAAGAATTTCGAGGTACTCTACATCCCCAGGAAGGACAATACCCTGGCCGACCAATTATCAAAGGTCGGTTCCTCCCAAACTATCGCTCCGGCGGGGGTGCTCGTTGAGCACCTGTACAAGCCCTCCATTCCCTCTGTAGAGGAGGCACCAGAGACAGGCGGTACAGTCTCTCTCCTCGAGCAAAGCGCGAGTTGGATGACGCCATTCGTTCAATACCTCGCGCATGGGACATTGCCCGAGGAAGAAGCCGAGCGTTCCCGGCTTACAAGACGGTCTTCTCAGTACAGACTGATTGAAGGCGACCTATACTGCAAAGGCGCACTAGGAGTCCTCTCCAAGTGTGTCTCCCAGGAAGAGGGCCAGTACCTTCTTCGGGATATCCATGAAGGGATGTGTGGAGCTCATTCGTCGTTCAGAACGCTCGTGAGCAAAGCCTTCCGATTGGGTTATTATTGGCCAATGGCCCTGGTGGACGCTTGGTTGATCGTGACAACTTGTCGAGCATGCCAGTTTCATGCCCACAAAGTCAACCAACCAGCGTATACGCTGCAAACCATCCCACTTTCGTGGCCATTTTCGACTTGGGGGCTCGATATCCTCGGGCCTTTTCCCCGAGGTCGGAAAGGTTGCAAGTACTTGCTCGTGGCCATCGACACTTTCACCAAGTGGATAGAGGCAGAGCCTGTGTCGACCATCTCGGCCCAAACGGCCAAGAGGTTCCTCCGAAGCAATGTGGTAACTCGGTTTGGGATACCCAACCATCTTATCACAGATAACGGAACTCAATTCACCAGTGAATTGTTCCAAGCTTACTGCGAGGAGGTCGGGACCAAGGTCTGCTTCGCCTCTGTGGCACATCCACAGAGCAATGGGGCAGCCGAACGAGCAAATGGGCAGATAATCCAAGGCATAAAAAAGATGGTCTTTAAGAACCTCAACCAGCACAAGCAGGAGTGGGTGGACGAGCTACCCTCTGTTCTTTGGTCGATTCGCACCACCGCAAGTTGGGCCACGGGTGAAGCCCCATTCCAACTTGTCTACGGTGCAGAGGCCATTTTGCCTGCTGAAATTGCGCTAGGTTCCCCAAGGGTGCAACTGGTCGATTCCGTCGATCAGGAAATTGAGCGGCTCGTTGACTTAGACCTCGCGGAGGCGACACGAGAACGGGCGTTGCTCCGGTCCGCCGTTTACCTACAGGCACTCCGTAGGCACACAGCCAAATCAGTTCGACCAAGGATCCTGCAAGTCGGCGACTTGGTCTTACGACGGGTTCAAGACCTGTCAAAAGCCAACAAGCTAACCCCTAGATGGGAGGGACCCTACACGGTCGTATCTGTAACACGCCCAGGGGCTGCTCGCCTAGCGATGGAGGATGGTCGAGTGCTCACCAGCACCTAGAACATTGATCAATTACGTAAGTTCTATGTTTGAGCACCTTTTCAACTCAAGTATCTGTTTTTCGCGTCGTTTGCGTTGCCCTTAGTAAAAAATCGATTCTTTCGCTGCGTGCCTCCCCTCGCCCTTTCTAAAAGGCATAGCCCAAATGCTTCACTCTAAATTCTAAGCACAACAAATGAGCACAGCCAACAATGCATGTATACCATCCTCGTTGGAACCAAGCTTGAAAACCTGCAGGCTGTCTGCTCGTGCTGATCCCCTTTCGCAGTAGTTCTTCTCTGCATGAGTGATCACGCACAGACATCCTCACCCTCGATTCAAGCTCGGCTCCAACTTGGGCTCGGTGGTCCATCACGAGCATTAACGGTGCTGTGCCCGTTTGTTTCAAATCACACGCGCGGCTATGCTCGCAAACTAGAACCACGACTCGGCCGCGCGGCGAGCAAAAGCGCTGTGCTGTACGACCTAAATTCATAACCAGGACTAGTGGCGATTTCGATCGTCTGCGAATAGGCGCGAGCGTAACTTTTCAAAATCTCCTATGGACAAACCCATGCTCGCAACTTTAGGTGCACGACCTTTGTCCATAGCGGGGGCTCGTACGTATAAGTTAGGGCTACCCGTGGGCTGACCGTGCCCTTTTTTCAAGTTTTACTCTTGTTCTCTCCCGTGGTTGGTTGCCTTCCTTTTTGCAGAACGACCTTCGAACGAGCGTAAGGGCATCCAAAACAAAGGAGAAATAGGACAAGGTCAACCTTTTCTATTTCAAAGTTATACACAAAAGTTTACAAATCGAGAAGAAAGAAAAAGGAAAAACATCTACAGAAGGATATCTACGGATGGCCCCGACGACCGCCTTGTAGGACGGCAAGCTCTTCCTTAATTGAATCGAGCTCAGCCTCGAGATCCAAGATCTTCCGCCGAGCCGCACGACCTTCGGCAGCACTCTCTTGGAGGCGCTGCGCCTCCTTGAGCTGAGCGTCCTCGCGCTCCCGAGCCTCTTGCACGGCGCGACAAAGGTCGGGGACTTCCTGCCGAAGCTTCCCCAACTCCTCCTCAAGGTCGGCACACCTTAGCTCCAAGGTGGCCTTCGCCGTTTCGCTTTGGGAGAGTTGGTCCCGAAGCTCGGCAACGGAGCTCTTCGTCAACTCCAGCTCCTTTTGGTCAGCGGCGTGCACATCGGAGACCCGATGCTCAAGATTGGCGATCTTAGCGTCCTGCTCGCGACAGTACCCCAAGAACTCCTCTGAAGAGACAGTGGAGGCGTCGATGTCCTCCATGGCCTTGGCAGCGATCTGCGGACAAAAAGAAGGATTAAACCACCTTAAGGGTCTTGACAAAGAAGAAAGGGCGAAGTACGACATAAAAGCAGAAAGCTCACCAGAAGAGCACAGCTGACCAGTTTGTCCTGGAGTTTCTGGCGGTCGGTCGCACTAGCTCGAAAGAACGGATTGACCCAAGCGGGGTCTTCCTCGCTCCGAGCAGGCGCATCGCTCGGGCAGGGGCCTTGCTCCAGTTGGGCACCCGATGTGCCCAGGAGGGCAAGGGCGGCTCCCTCCTCGATCAACCCCTGAGGGCGCTCGACCTCCGGGACCTGCTCACCTTGAGGATGAACTTCCCCCAGGATTTGCAGCTCATGGCTATCATCCCTAGCTCGGTCTCCACGCTCGGGGGCTGAACGTTGGCTGCAGCCTCCTCCGCCTCGGAGCTTGCCCCCCGAAGACCTACCGAGCTAGGATCCGCTCCTTGGCCCCCGGCCAACGGCGATTGGTCGGGGGCAACCAACTCTTGGGCCTCAGGCCACGCCTCCTGAGTCTCCCCCGTACTCAGCGCCGCACTCGTCCCCTCGTAAGGGACCAAGGCCATAGCTTCCTCGGTCCCCTGCGAGCCTTGCTCCTCTGTGACTAAGGGGAGCTCGGTGGCCGCAGGAGGGTGTTCGGAAGCCTCTGGGAGTTCAACCCGTGGCGGTTCCTCCGAGTCCTCGCCCATCGCCAAATCGATGATGTGCTCCAGCTCGGCGTCAACTGCGGAGTCGAGAATCCACTTAGCCATCTGCTGGAAATCCATGAACAACAGCCGAGCTATCACGCGCACGCCAAGCGAAGTGGTGTTAGCTCGGTAAATCGCAAGAAGAACGAAAACAAAGGGACTACGCAAAGATTACCTTCCACCAGACGAGCGCCCTCGTCCTCGATCTCCTCGCTTTGGGCCACGGGCGCCCTGCCCGCGGCGGCCTCGTAGGCCTCAGCACGTTCCGCGGCGGCATCGCTGGCCCTTGCCATCATAGGGTCAATCTCGTCCATGTCGGCCCCCTCCAGTGCCAAGGTCGGACGAGGTGTCGACCTTCGGCTCCTCCTGACCAGGGCGAAGGTGTCTTCCTCCTCCTCCTCCTCGGCTGGGCCCTCGACCACCTGTGCGAGCCGAGCCTGGAGGGCCTTGATATGCTCCTCTAGTTGCTCCTTGCTCACGGTGGACTTGGCTGCCTCCTCGGCCAGCTGTTGCAAGCGACCCATCAGCTCTGGCTTCTTCTGCTTGAAGTCAGCAAACCACTGTCGGAGTTCCCTTACCTTCTTCCAGTCAGCATACTCCAAGTGGCGCTTGGTCGGAGGTTTGGACGAGGCTTGGCGCTTTGAGCGCCTGGTGGGAGGAGGCGAGGTAGAAGGTCGGCGGCCTCGACCTGCCGCCTTCTTGCGAGAACCCCTGGTCGGGGTATCTCCCTGGGGCGCCGGACCGGTGCTCGACACGGAGAGCTCAAGGGCGACCTTCTCCTGCAAATAGAAACCGAGTAAGGCAAGCTCGGAATGTGTCGCTCGAGCAAAAAACAAACAGGAATACTTACCGCATCACTGCAGTCAAAAACATTTTGGGGAACTAGCGGTCGGGCTTCAGTTCCTTCTCCTTCGGGGCGCCGAACATTTCGACGACCCTTTCCTCGACCCAATCCATCCTCGGAGCTGCAATGCGAGCAAGGAGTAAAAAATCAGACCAACACTCGGGCAACGACAAAGGTCAAAAGAGGGTCCAAGGGGCATACCTGCATTGTCCTCGCAGGTGATGTCTTGCCACCCGGTCACCTCGAAGAATGGATGCTCCCGACGCCACAAGGGGGACACCCGGTTAAAGGTGAAGTCCCGAGCAATGTCCCGACCAGTGAGCCCCATCTGGGTGAGCTCACTGATGGTCCTGAGGATCCGCTCTTTCTTGGGCTGCACGGGCTGGCGCGCTGTCTCGGCAGTCGGGGCAGCATCCCCAGTGTAGGTCAGCTGGCTCTCCTCCGTGTTCTTCTGGTAGAACCAGAGGTCGGCTCAGCCCGACACCTAGTCCCTCAAGGAAAGAAGGGGGTACTCGTATGGTCGGTTGGACCGGAGGCGAAGGTAGACGCAACCGGCGGGGGTATTCCCGCCGTTGTGGAAAGGAGAGTAGAAGTTGAAGAAGAGGCTGGCCGTGGGCGTCACACCCACATACGCCTCGCAAAGGTGGGAGAAGATCGCGAGGGCAAGAATGGAGTTAGGGTTAAGATGAGAAATCTCGCACCCACAAAAGGCGAGTACGGAGACGAGGAACTCACTCTCGGGCAAGCGAAGCCCGTTGACGGCGTACAGATCGCAGGAGACGATTTCTCCCTCCCGCGGCGCCGGCGCCTTGTCGCTTCCGGGCGCTCGAGCGGTGCTCGGGTCGACATGGCCGTCATCCACGAGCACCTAGAGCCTCCTCCGGTTCATTTGGCTAACAGTGAAATGCGCCATTGCTGTGGAGAGAAGGAGGTTGCAAAGGGGTAGTTACCTTTTGTACTACATGAGCTTCTGTATTTAATCCCCCCGAAAACACCTGTAAGAGAGAGGACTTTTTGATCCAACATAAACACAATACACTGGAGTAGGGCTGTTATCTCGGCAGTGAGAGTCCCGAACCAGGATAAACACTACGTGTTTCTCCCATCTTGGCATTGCTCGGACGTTCCCCCTTACTCGTATGAAGGGGCCCCTGTTGATCCCTCATTCAACAAGTAAGTTCGGCGGGAGCCCGTTCTCTAATCGTCGACAGATCTGTTGTAGTGGCTTCGGACTCAGGCATAACTATGCATCGGAATGTCTGAAAGTTTCAGAGTTTCGGTCCAAGATCGGAATGTCTGACGTAAACTTCAAAGGAAACCATTCTGTTGCAAGTGCAGTGACTTCGTGTCTCTCAAATAAAACTAACTATCATTCATCTGAGCATAGAGACTAATTCTAGATCAACTACAATGCATCCCTCTTAATAGTACGGCATTCCTATGACTCAACATGTAAAATACATTGAAATAAGGCCGTTTTCATTATCAATTCCTTTTTTATGGTATCCATCGTTCGTAGATGATCTCACATCGGGACTATTACCTGTTCACAAACTCATTGAACGCATTAGTCCCCTTAATCATTTGTCATTAATCATCCAAAACTTCTTTAGGGGCCTATATGCACTTTTCGAGTATTGATCCCTTTCCATCATTCCACATAAATTAGAATCAATACATTGAAATCTATCAAAGTGAGCATATGAAGCGTTCATAGTTAAAGTATACTCATAACAATTTAGATGCAAATTTGAATTTTGATCGGTTGTCAATTAATCATCAAAGAACCAATGATGTGTTGATGGTATACTTTGATTGATTAAAGGAAAAATCAAAAGTTCTTGAGTAAAAGAAGCATTTATTGCACTAGTATACTCAAGACACAATTAATCTTTCAATCAATTGTATTTGGGTTGCAATCAATCATCAAAGGAATAGATCAAGGATCTTAGGGCATCCATTATGTGTTAATGGAATGCATTAATGATTGAGATAACCATGTTTGTTGGACTAACAATCTTCTATGATTTGTGAAGTAGGTTGAGTCTGATGATGATAAAAAATTTGGATGGTATCATGTGTTGATAGCCATCAAGTTAACAATTGGGATAAAGGATGTCATCATGTATTGCTAAGCGTCAAGATGAGATCCCGAAGAGAAGAGCAATGGATTTCATCATGAGTTGATGAACAAAACGATGACACAAGCTTGGAGAGAAGATAGTAATCATAAAAGCTCCAAGTTGACTAGCGTGAGGCAAAGGTATAACTAGCTAGGGCTAAGGATGTGTTCCTAATCTTTTACCGGTCTCAGTGTTTGGTTGGGAAATTGAGTTTCCAGTTTAGGTTTGCCGTACTATTAAGAGGGGTCGAGTCTTATAGCTTGAGCATCATCATGTGCTGATGAACTCAATCCCATTTGTTCTGGCTCACACTCTTAATTGATTTGATTTTTGCATGAACCTCATATTTGCGAATGTGTTTTGCAAATAGTTGTAGCTTATACTTGCTTCTTAAGTAAGTTGATTCTTTGGAGTCTTAGCATGCGCCTAGAATTTGCGAATGTGTTTTGTATATTGCTAGAGATCATGTGTTGATCATCACATGGCTAAGCATGTATTAAATGGTTGAATCTTGACTGCTTCTTTGCATGGAGCTAAGTAATTTGCATGTGTTGCAAAGTAGAGGAAGCTCATGCATTTGATTTGCTTTTGAGTATGTGAGGATTTGCAAATATGTTTTGCAAATAAAGTTGATCATCACATGGCTCATTGTTGTTTTTATTGATGTTGTTTGCAAATGTGTTTTACAAAATTGAGTTTAAGTTTGTTTTTTTGAAGCATGTGAATAGAGTTTGAAAATATCTAAGGATCATGTGTTGATCATCACATGGTTCAAAGATGTGTTCTTGACCGCTCTTTGATGCGAGTTGTCATTTGCAAATGAGGTTTGCAAAATGAGCTTTATTGCATAATTCTTTGGAGCATGTGTTTAGCATTTGCAAGTTATTTTCAAGAGAGGGACTCAAGCATGTGTTGCTCGAAGATTTGCTATGGTAGGCAGTTCCATCGGTGGAGGCCGCAATTTTCTCTTGAGCAGTACTAGCAGATTTCCGGTGCAACGACTACTTTTTCGACCGTTGGCCAGGAGGTTGGTAGTACCGAAAATCCTGAGTTTTGCCCGATTTACCTCCAAGTGGCTAGTTTTCTTTGGGGAGGCTATAAAAGGAGTCTTGGGACCTGGCATTTGGTTTTGCTAGTTTTGTTGCTCATTTGGCAGAGTTGTGCATGTGTTGCACTCTCTCATTTGTGTTCTTGAGTTAAAGTGAGCCACTCCACACAATTATGCATGTGTTGCAAATTGTGAGCGTGGAGTGAAGCTTATATTTACATGTGTTGCATCTACAAGTAAGTTGAGATCCATGTGCATGTGTTGCAGTTGGAGAGGAGCCATTGTGCATGTGTTTCACTTAGTGAGGTTCAAGCAAGAAGCTTAATTTCTTCTTCTTGGTGTTTGCCAACACCTAGACGGTGTGGAAGGTGTTGTGCGTGGTGACCTTCTCAAAGGAGATTGTGAGAAGGCCTAGCAAAGTTGTGAATGTTAGAGCTCACCTACCCGGAGGGGAAAAAGCTAACACTAGTGGGTTCTAGGTGGGTGCTCAATTCATGGAGCTGGTCCAATATGTTTGGGCTAACCTCAACGTGGATTAGGGGAGACTGGCAAGTCTCCGATAACCATGGTAAAAATCATCCTGTCTCTTATGGTTTGCGCTCTTGTGCTTATTTACATTCATGGAATTAATTTGATTGTTTAAATTGATTGCTTGTATATTTAGGATTGCAAATCTAGTTACAGACTTAGTTTGTCAGCGCACTTAATGATCCTAGTTGATTTAAGCTTTGATTTTCGAAACCTTAGATTTAAGCTTTCGCATATTATTAGGTTTTGACATAAACGATTGTAATTATTGAAGATAATTTTAAAACCGCCCATTCACCCCCTCTAGTCAGCATCCTCGACCTTACAGCACCTGACTGGTTCATGTTCCCAAAAGACCACCTTCACCGTGCGAGGAAGCGGTAGTCGGACTAGAGTTGAGGTTGTCCGAAGCAAACTCCTACACTAGATGCATTCTCCACCTTCACTGTATCACGTGAACACTTTTCGTTCTATGCTGTTATCTGTTTCTTTCGTTTATCAACTACAAGTTGTACCACAAACAATAAAAAGCTGTACCATGAACAATAAATTGCCACCCGCTTTATCAGACCACTTTATAGCACACTGCTTTCTTCCTTTTCAGATCAAATTTACTACACATTGCTCCTGCTTTATCATACTGATTCAATGTAAGCCTGACGCCTGCTTCATCATACCATTTTGATAACACATTGCCACATGCTTTGTCTGACTGAATTGACGCATGCTGCCTCTTACGTGACACCAAAGTGACAACACACATCGACCAGCTTTCTCAGGGAGAACTGACAATATGTATCCAGGTCAGCTCGACCACCCACATCAAACAGGGCCTATAAATACCCAAAGCGCCATGACCAAAGTTCTCCACTATATAGCGATGACAAATAGAGGAGGCACCTCAAGGCGTGGGAGGGGCAGACAGGGTCAAACATGGTTTCAAGGCCGTGACCTTTCACTCAAGGCCCATGAAATCTATGGTCTCATAGAGCCCGATACCCTAGCCCCGATCTTCGTATTAGAACACGCGACTACTACACCACCAAAAATCCAGTGCATGAGGAATAACATTTGCCCGAGGAATGGCCAAAATGCAAGCACAACCTCAACACCATTGTCTAGGTTTGTGACGTGTCTTATTCCAGCCTAGGATGTCATTTTTATCGATGCCCTTTGTACATGGTAACTGCTACAACTTACATACCATGTGAACTCGCTATATCCTTAATTTGCTAACATGTACTCTTACTTGCAGAGTGCGGATTACAAATTCACTCAATGGGTGGATTCATCGTATTGCTTATATGCTCAATGTTACATCAACACATTGATAGGACGCCTTGACGAAATGAGAGAGGACCTCGCTGGATTGAAAAATGAGAACGAACAGCTTCGCAAGCTGAATTCGACCTGCAAACCCAGAACAACGACCTTCACCGCCAAAGGAATAATGAGGAGGTCATCCACCTCAGCAGCGACTACCATACTTACTACTGCTGTGCCAACCCGAGTTGCAGTTGTGCTTGCCACTATCATGACCATCAGCTGTCGGGACCCGAATGTGCAAATCCGAACCCTCTGTGTATTCTGCACTAGTCCAAGATCACGCTAGTGCACATAGTCTCAGCATAGATGAATATCACAATCATACTCAGAGAAATAGTGAAGTACTTTAATTAAATAGTCAAACTGGTTACTCGACCTTATGGTCCAGTTAAAAAAGTATGCCTCACAGGGCGAAGACTTATTAAAATAAACAATTGCAGCGGAATAAAATCATCTTCGTGGCGCCACTCAGTTTACCACAGGCAACTGACTGGACTCGCTCCCTAAGTACACGGTTCCTCCTGAAGTTCTTCCTCCAAAGCTGGCGTCGCTTCTTCTTCAACTGATATTGTATTTTTGCAACGGGTGAGTACTTGGCACTCATTAAGTCTTGCGCAGAATGCAATTCTTGTATTCTAAATGCATGCTTATTACAAAGGATGGCTAATAGGTTTATTTGCAGTAAAACATCATTTATGATTACAGTAATAGATTGCAAGATAATAAAACAATAATGTAGATAATAACTTTCACAATAATTGCACAAGTAAAACATTTCACAATCCTAAGTCCAGTTCACAATTCCCAACCCAAGTGTTTCCAAATTCCACATTTATTTTCATGAAAGTCTAACCCTTGACTGTAATCCCCGAGCAGTGTCCAATACCATGGACTCGGCTATTCGAATAGGTTGTACACTCTACAGAGGTTATACACTTTACCCACAAGATACAGTCAGACACCACCAAGGTGAGTGACCGTAACAAAACCTTTCCAAAGTTACTTCTAGACCCAGTACTGCCCACTAAGGTTTCAACACTGATGGGACTAATTACCACTCTCAGGGCCCCCCCTCTTGCGCCATGTGAGCCTACATAAACTCGGCCTCACACTACCACGACAGCACTTGAGACTAGACATCATAGTTTACTCAGCAGGTCCATCCCATTCTAGACTTGTGGCTCTATGCTGGACTCAATCCAAATTCTTGCAAGGTTAAGTCCTTAGGGTAACCAAGGCAAGACTACCCAATTAGCAAAAACCAAAACGACCTTTCCGGTGCCACCCTTGGCCCACCAGAACAATCTTGCCACTTGCCCAAGTCTAAATTATTTTACCCCCCTTGTTGATTACCATGCACCACATGCCATCAACATCATCGATAACACATGTAGCAATTTCCAAAATCATGTTCCAACTCTCATTAAGTCAAGATTATTTTTCGACATTCAAAATTATGTCAATAACACTATTGCATGGCTAAGCAGGCTAATTACGATCTAATTAACCCATGTTGGCAAATTAATAGTGTCCAACTAATATTCCTTATCCTAAGGTGACAAATTATTCATGGCATACAATTACTATAGACAAGGTGGCATAATCAAGTAGGTCACATAACTATTCCCGGAATTATTCAAAAGTGTTTTAATTAAACTAGCATGCAATAATTTAAATCAACATAGTTTTAAAAGTGGGATCAATATGGTCAAAGCACAACTTGCCTTCAAAAAGTACTGGTTCTTGGTCTTGAACTTGCCCCTGGGTTAAGACTTCTCCTTCGAAGCCTTCGGGCAGTTCAACGTCTACGCGAATCCTATAAATAAACACCAAATAAATAAAAATAGAGAGAAAACTCATGTCAACTGTAACACCCCAATTTTTGCTTTTCATAAATTTAAATAAGATTTGGCACTTTTGTGAATTTTTGGTATTTTCTGGGATTTATTTGGATTTATTAGGAATTTATTTGAATTTATCCCCTTTTGAAATAATTAAAGAATTTAATTTTGCAAATAAAATTTTGTTGGAAGTATTTTATTTGAGTCCAAAATGTTCCAAAATATTTTCTAGAATTTTTCTGGAATTTTTCTGAGTGTTTTGCTATTTTTAATGAATTAAATGAATTTCTGGGAATTAAATTGATTATTTAATCGCTGGAAAAAGCCAAACCGGGTTTCACTATTCATCCGACCGGACCCGAGTCCGAGTCAGACTCGAGTCCGACCCGGACCCGACCGCGCCAGCCGTCTCGGTCGAACCGCGTCACCGAACCCTAACGCGCGTGACCATTGGATCGTGATCCAACGGCCACGATCGCGCCACGTCGCCCGAGCCCGAGCTCGACCGAGCCAGCCAAGTCGCCGAGCCGGACCCGAGCCCAAACCTCTCAACCGTTGGATCTTGATCCGACGATCCACGTTGAGCCACGTCACCGAATCCGAATTGGATTCGGATTCCACCGTCGTAACCGGGTGGACCTTGGTCTCCACGCAATACACGGAAGCCGAGGCCCCTATTTAAGGCTCCGCCGCCGCCACCGGGTAGCCGAGTCCTGTGCGCACCCGTAGCCCTAGCCCACGTCACCTAAGCCGCCGCCGTTCGCCCGCTATAGCTCGCCGTAGTTGCGTTAGGTTTCCGCCGCAGTTATTCGTCGATTCCACCGCCGTCCGCCGTCCTCCGCCGCCGTTGAGCCCAGATTCGGAACCACAAGGTCAAGCCGCGTCGAGGAGTACCATCCACTCCGCCGGAGGGGCCCCGCAGCGCCATTGCCGTGGTCGTCGTCCTCGTCTCCGGTGAGCCAGCTCCGCCGCGCGCCATCGCCGCCTCGCGAACTCCGTCGTCAACCGTTTGATCAAGATCCAAGGGCCCAGATTCGTCCACGTCATCACTGGTAAAACCTCACGTGTTAATCTCTAGATCTATTTCCGACCGTTGGATCTAGATCCAACGGTTTAGATCGTGCCACGTAGCCGTAACTGCACTGGGCTAGGATAGATCTCAGCCGTTAGATCTAGATCGTACGGCTAGCGTTAACCCACGTTATAGCGTTTGATTAGATCTTGACCGTCCGATCAAGATCGAACGGTCCTGGTCAATCGAGTAGTTTTCCTATTGCGTTAAGCCAGATCCGATCTGGGCCGTTGATTTTCAAATCAACGGCCGAGATCTAGCCACGTGGCTAGGAGGCTGACCGTCGCGGTCACTCCGGTTGCCTCTGACGTCAGCCGTGACGTCACGTGGGGCCCGCGTGTCAGCGGCTCAGCCGAACCGCACCATGACGTCACCGCTGACGTCACGGTGGGGCCCAGCTGTCAGCCATCCCTCAGCCGAGCGTGATGATGTCACCGTTGACGTCATCCGATGGGGCCCACATGTCAGTGAGACATGTACTCGTGGACCGGGTCCACGGTGGACCCAAATCGAACCGTGGACTACGTCCATAGACCGGCTGACGCAATAAATCGATTTTTCAATAGAAAAATAATTCGGTGGAAAATCGAAATCCATGCTGACGTCATGCTGACGTCATTATTCGGTTTTTTCCGTATAAAAATAAATGAATTAATTCGGATTATTGATTTATTTGAATTTTGAAACTTCAAACGCTTATAACTTTTGCAATTTAACTCCGATTTGAGTGATTCAAATTTCTATATTTGTATAAAATTGAGATCTACCTAATGGTGAATTTTATTTAATTTTTGGACCAAAGTTTTTCTCTGTAATATTATTTAATTGATTATTTAAACTTTAAACGCTTGTAACTTTTGCGTTTTAACTCCGATTTCGCCGATTCAAATTCCTAAAAATTCATAAAATTATGCTCTCTCTGTTTATGGACTTCATTGGATGTTTGGACACTTTTTGTCTACTGTTTTATTCATTTATTGCTATTTGCACGCGTTACGAGTAGACGTTGAAGTGCCCGAAGGCTTCGAAGGTGAAGTGTTGACCCAGGAGCCACCTCAGGACCAAGATCAAGTATTCTTTGAAGGCAAGTTGTGCTTTGACCATGTTGATCCCATTTTGAAATTAATTTGATTTAAATTATTGCATGCTAGTTCAATTATAAAATGCTATAATTGATTTTGGGAGATTAGTTAATTTACCTAGTTGTTGTATGCCACCTTGACATAGATAATTGAATGCCATGAACCCCTTGTCACCCTAGTTGAGGATTAAATAGTTGGACATTATTAAATTGCCAACATGGGAATTTAGATCGTTGTAGTATATTGCTTAGACCTGCTACGTGGTCATGACATGATTTTGGACAATCAAATGTTAATATTGACTTAATGATATATTGAACCTATTTTGGAAAGGTATCATGTGATGTTGATGGCACGTGGTGCATGGTAATCAACTGGGGTTTGATAAATAGTTTTTCGACCGGGGCATGTGGCAAGAATGATCAGGTGGGCCAGTTGTGGCACTGGGGATGTTGATTTGGTTCTTCGGGTAGTCTTGCCCTGGTCACCCTAAGGACTTAACCTTGCAAGCCTTTGAACTGAGTCAATCTTGCAACCACATGTCTGTAATGGGACGGACCTAGTTGATTAAGTTGCTAATAACGCATTACTGTGGGACCTCGGGAGGTCAACTACACCCTTTGTGTAAGTTGTGCGGGGAGCGTCTGGGTGAGGCAGTGTACCCATCTAACGGTTGATTGGCCTAAACTTCGCCTTAGCTAAGGGAAGGGTTAGTGTGCAATAACCGGGGAGGACCACCTGTATTGTTAGAAGTTTCCGAAAGACTTTGTTACGGGAACTCGCCTTAGTGGTGTTTGACTGTATCTTGTGGGTAAAGTGCATAACCTCTGCAGAGTGTACAATCTATTCGAATAGCCGTGTCCGCGGTATTGGACATCGCTCGGGAATTACAGTCAAGGGTTAGATTTTCTCAAAAATAACTTGGACTTGAAAGGTTGGGTTTGGTTTAATAATGATGTTGATGGAATTGTGGATTAGGATGGGAAAGATGTTTATTAAACTCCTTGAAAAGTTATTTATGCTATACTTGTTTCTACTGCTTTCGAATCTACTTATGCTACTTGTCAAATGCTGTTTACTGCAAATATACTTTGAGCTATTCCTTTGTATCAAGCCATGCATATAGTATATTAGCTTGCATTCTGTGCATGACTTGCTGAGTACCAAGTACTCACCCTTGCCACAATACAACACCAGTTGAAGAGGAGACTACACCAGCTTTGGAGGAGGAGCTCCAAGAGGAACCGTCTACTTAGGGAGCGAGCCCGATCAGTTGCCTGTGGTATCTTGGATGGCGCCAATGGTTATCTTATTTTTCCGCTGCTACTATTTCTCTCTTAATAAGTTTAGCCTGAGGCGTATATTTGTAACTTGACCATAAGGTCGAGTAACCAGTTTGACTATTTAATTAAAGTACTTTATTAGTATCGAGTGGTATGATTGTGATATTTACCGATGTTAAGACTGTGTGCACTAGCGCGTTCCTGTACTAGTGCTGAATACACAGAGGGTCCGGATTTGCAAATTCGGGTCCCGACAGCTATCATTTGGAGTCATGATAATAAAATGTATGCCATGAAACTTGGAGAATTGCTTAACTGTGTGCTTGGTCTTATTATTTCATTCGTTTAGTTCATGAAGTGGTTGAATGCTTTATCCTGGACTTATATTGTTGTTATGTCACCTGTTATTGCTATTTTAGATGCTTTCCATTATGATATAACTTCTGCAGAGTGTAAAATCTATTCAAATAGCCGTGTCCGCGGTATTAGACATTGCTCGGGGATTACAGTCAAGGGTTAGACTTTCATGAAAATGACATGAACTTGAGAGGTTTGGTTTGGTTAAATGATGATGTTGATGGAAATTCGGAATAGGAATGGGAAAGATGTTTATTTAACTCCTGGAAAAGTTATTGATATTACACTGTTTCTATCGCTTTCGAATATACTTATGTTATTTGTTAAATGCTGTTACTGCAAATGAACCATGAGCTATTCCTTTGTATTAAGCCATGCATGTAGAATATTAGCTTGCATTCTGTGCATGACTTGCTGAGTACCAAGTACTCACCCTTACCCCAATACAACATCGGTTGAAGAGGAGTCTACACTAGCTTTGGAGGAGGAGCTCCAAGAGGAACCGTCTATCTAGGGAGCGAGCCTAGTCAGTTGCCTGTGGTATACTCGATGGCGCCACGAAGCTATCTTACTTTCCGCTGCTAGGGATGGAACTGGTACGGATATTTTCCGACCGACCGACCGACCGAATTGATTTGGATGATGATTTGGATAGTTTCACAGATATCCAGTTGATTTCTCGGATAAGGATATGGATACAGATAATTTACATGGATACGGATACGGATATGGAACACTGATTATCCGATGGATACGGAATATCCGAGTTTTTGTTCGGATAATATTCGAATATGACATACGGATATTATCCGAATAACACTTTTCAGAATAACACATTAACAATTTAACATGTTTCACTGTTTCAGAGACTGGGGTCTGCATTGGATGACAAGATATAATGTGTTCATGTGTGCTAGATGCTAATTTGGAGATATTTGGGTAAAGATGGTACATCAATTGGCAAGTGGCGTTTCAGGAGGGCTACTTAGGATTCAAGAAAGATATGCCGACTACAAATCATTTGGTTCAATTATTGCAATGGGGTACATTGTTACACACAGAGTCACATGTATGACAAGCTAGGGATAAAAAGGCAAAAAAAAGACATACAAATATATTTCTTTTGGAATTTTGAATTTAAATTTGGACCGATTTTGGAAAAAAAAACTGAAATTGGATTTTAAAATATCCGACTAATATTATTCGTATCCATGTTGATCCCGATCCGTATTCGATCTGTATTCAGAATCGATATTATCTGTATAATTCAGATTCGATTCTCAGATTCGACACTATTCGTATTCGATTCTGTATTCGATAAAAAATACGGATACGGATATGAATAGGACGATATTCGACCGTATCCGATCCGATCACATCCCTATCCGCTGCTACTATTTCTCTTTTATTAAACTTTCGCCCTGCGAGGCGTACTTTTGTAACTTGACCTTAAAGGTTAAGCAACCAGTTTGGTTACTATAATTAAGGTACTTTGTGCATCGTTGAGTATGATTGTGATATTTACCAATGTTGAGACTGTGTGCACTAGCGTGATCCGGGACTAGTGCAAAATACACAAAGGGTCCGGATTTGCAAATTCGGGTCCCGACATCAACAGATTCAATAAAATTCACCATTAAATAGAGCTCAATTTTACAAAAATTTAGAAACTGGAATCGCCTCAATCGGAGTTAAAACGCAAAAGTTATAGCCGTTTGAAGTTTGACAAATCAATTAAAAGAATAAATCGAATTAATTCATTTATTGTTCTATTGAAAAATCCGAAATATGACGTCATCATTGCGTCAGCGGCGAAATTGATTTTCCACCGATTTATTTTTCTAAACGAGAATCGAATTATGACGTCATGCTTGTGCCATCTGGTCCATGGACTCGGTCCACGGCTCGGCTCGGGTCCTTCGTGGACTCGGTCCACGGAAACAGTGTCACTGACACATGGGTCCCGCTCGGATGACATCATCGCTGACATCACCACGCTCGGCCGAACGGCTCTGACAGCTGGGCCCCACTGTGACATCATCATGACGTCACGGATGATGTCATGATGCAGTTAGCCAAGTCGCTCACACGCGGGCCCCATGCTGATGTGACGCGTGACGTCAGCGACGACCGGGCGTCGCCCGCGTGGACCGCGACGGTTCAGCTTCCACACACGTGGCACGATCTGGGCTGTTGGTTTGAAATCCAACGGTCCAGATTGGATCTAATCCCGCACGTTTTGGATCTACGCGGTTGATCTGGACCGTTCGATTTGAATCGGACGGTTGAGATCCAATCGGGTTTTATCCGCGTCATGGGGGTGATGTGGCATGACCCGGTTGTTGATGCGTGGCACGTTCTACATCGTACGATCTTGATTGGGCGGCCGAGATCTAATCTAGCGCTACAACGCGGGTTAAATCTAACCGTACGATCTAGATCTAACGGTTGAGATCTAATCTAGCACGGTGCGGTTTAGGGGCTACGTGGCTCCATCTGGTGCGTTCGATCTAGATCCAACGTTTGCTAATAGATCCAACCCGTAACACTGGATCTAACCCTAACCATACGATCTAGATCTAATGGTTGAGATCTAATCTGGGATTTACGCACGGGGCGGTGATGTGGACGAACCTAGAGAGTTGGATCTGGATCGGACGGCTGTCGGAGTTCGCGAACCTGGCGATGGCGCGGCGGAGCGAGGGTTGCCGGAGCTGGGGATGATGATGAGCCCAACGGCGTTTCGCGCGGTCTCCGGCAGAGTGAGTGGTCCTCTCCGACGCGGCTCAACGCGGGGACTTCGGATCTGGGCTTGGTTGCAGCGGAGAATGGCGGACACGACGGAAAACTGTGGCAGAGCTCTTCTCCAACTTCGGCGAGCGATTGCAGGACCATGGCAGCGGCTCGAGCGCTGAGAGTTAGGGCAATGGGTACGCACGGAAACGGAGAACACGACACGGGTGGCGGCACATTAAATAGGGCCCTCGGCGTCCGTGAAATCCGCGGAGAACGAGGTCCACTCGGGCGTGACGGTGGAATCCGGTGAGGACATGGACAGGGTAACGTGGCACAATCTCATCCGTGCATGCATACACGATCAATAGCTGAGATCACTCCGAGCGCGAACAGATTCGATCCGGATCCAAACGGGCGACGTGGCGCATTATCGGCCGTTGGATCAAGATCCAATGGTAGCGGGATTAGGGTTTAGGTCCGGCTCGGGTCTGGCTCGAACGTGGCTCGGTCGGACTCGAGTCTGACTCGGGTCGGTGCTATAGTGCTAACCCGGTTGGATTTTTCAGCCATTTAATATTTAAAATAATTCTAGTAATTCAAATAAATCACGAAAAATAACAAAAAAATCAAAAAAATTATGGAAAATACTTTGAGACATTTTGGACTTAAATAAAACATTTCCAACAAAATTTTATTTAAAATTTTTAATTATTTAATTAACTCAAAAGGGATTAAATTCAAAATAAATCCAAATAAATCCTAGAAAATTCTAAAATTTGCCCAAAAATGCCAAATACCATTTAAATACAAGAAAATCAAAAATTGGGGTGTTACCGTAGCCCCATCTACGCTGTCCTGATGATGAATACTCCATGTGGGTGCCGTACGGTTACCCATTCGAAGCTTAACATTCTCACCCCATTACTCGTAGTCCATCCGCCCTTTTACAATTCCAAAAGGCACACTTGTATTGTAGATATTATCATGTTCATGGTTCGTCCGAACTGAACTACATGCACCATGTTCCACCTATATTATCAAATGCAAGGTTGAATTCCTTCAATTTTGTTTGAACATCACTTCATTACATATGCCTACAACAAATTCGATCATGTGTTGCATTATTCTTCATTGCTTATCAACTTTACAACATCCACAAAGGAACGGTTCAACTGTATGCAGAAAGCTAAAAACCATGTCTACAACCTAAAAGCTCCTGAAAAAAAATTCCTACATGACTATCTTTTGTGCATCTTCATGTTTATCACGTGTACATTTGTTGATCAAAATTCCACAATTTTACAGTGCATCAATAAATAAAAAATTTCCAAAAACTCTTGCCATGCCTCCTGCAGGGCAACCTACCGCCTCCAACGCCACCATGCCAGGGCAGCTCCTCCAACGCTACCCTGCCGAGGCAAGTGCTAGCCTCCTATGCCCATTCTGATGTGCCGTGGGGTTGGGTGCAGCCGCGGTGATAGGAACCTTCAGCGCTCGAATGGCGTAGTTTAGCGGTCAGATGGCTCGGCATGTGATGGCTATCGGCACAAGGGTTCAACTTATCATCGATTATCACCCGAATATCATGATAATCGACCTTATCGAGCCAGTATGACATTAGATACCGATCGGTAGACCAGTTAAATTCAAAAAAATTTGAAAATTTGAAAAAATTTATGCGATGCAAATATCACAATTATCAAAGCATATCGAGCGATCATCGAGGTATATTGATTGAAAATGGCTCAAAAATCGACCACCGAGGAAGTTCACTTGGTCGGCTGATTACCGAGGCAAATATCGTGATTATCAAGGCAAATATCGCGATTATCGAGGAAATATCGCGATTATCGATGAATACCTATCTATTTTTACTTTTTTTTGAATTTTTCCCAAAAAATTTGAGTTCATAACCCTTCAGTTTCTTAGTGATTTTGGACCCAATTTTGCCGATAATCGAAAATTTAAAATCGTTCGATTACCAAGATACCAATATGGTGAACCTTGGTCGGCACCATGCTCTCCCGTGCTCATGATGGGGCTACATTTGCAAATACCGCTACACGGGGGCTAGTTTTGCAATAAAACTATTTGGGGGCTATATATATGAACATTTCTTCTTTTCACACACTACCTTGTTGTTCGTACGTACGTATGTATATACATGCATAGTAGCTCATACATACTTGCGGTGGGTCTGTGAGGCCATGGGCTCCATGTTGCCGTTGTTGTAGAATGACGGCAACCATGGTAGATTAAACAAAATACACTGATTGAATAGAAGAATAATTATGGGGAACACACACGATATGAGGAGACAAAAACTCTTCTCTTTATTAATTGGTTTTCTTGTACAATATAGTTCTATATTTATAGTAGAAATATATTAGAGATATATTTAAATTCACCCATAATAAAATAAAATCTAAATATATCTGAACAACGAAAGTTCTACTATATCTCAACCGGTGACATTTTCCAAAAAATTTTGAAGGAATTTGTTGATGAGAGGAATGTTAATGGTGCTAAGTTGGTATCCGAGACACTTCCATAGTTCAACTAATATATAATAAATTTTACAAAACTATGTGTTTGTTTTATAAATTATCAAAAAAAAAACTACACATTTTAGTTTCTATTTCAAAAACTATAGATTTTAGAAGACCTTTTATTACAAAACTATAGGTTTTATAATTGACCATTTCTTATAATGGGTAGGATAATATGGGCCCACATGACAGCCTCACACGCCGGTGAAACAAAAAATAGGGACGCGTGAGGTTGCTGTCTGGGCTCACATTGTCAAAATAATTACAAGGAATGATATATTCAAAAAATATAGTTTCGTGACACAAGTTCTAAAATTCTGTAGTTTTGTGAATAAGAGCTAAAACTTGTAGTTTTCTAGTAGTTTGTACAAAAAATTTGTAGTTCTATGAATTTTCTCACTAATATTATGACCACATGTTAGACATGTGGCCATATATATTTTTCTGGAAAACCAAGATTTTCTTGTTGACGCGGAGTTACTTGGAACCAAAGAGGAATATGGCTAGGGATGGTAATTTTATCCAATTACTCGTTTTATGCGGGGTGAAAACCCTAATGGAGGTGGGTATGTTCCTCCTTTTCTACATGTGGACATAAATATAGGAATAAAACTCTACCTAATGGGTAAATAGGCATTGACATAGGTGAATTCTACCCTATCTGTTTGGCCTATTTAGCCATCAGCTACACTAACAAATGGGACAGCGAGGAAAAAAACCTAGACCACCCTATCTTCCTCCAACATAGCCACTCAACACTCCACCCAAGAGGTGGCTAAACGGATGGCCCAGCACGGCCCGACACATTTACCGGGCAGCATGGCCTGTTTGTGAGACACTATGGAATGTCGTGACATTATAAAATGTGAAATTGGAGATTAAAACCTTACGGTATGAGGTTAATTTACGTTTTCGGGCCATTTTCGGGAGTTTGGGCCTTTCCGAGGCGATTTGGGCCTTAGTGGGGACCCCACATGGGCCGAAGGTGGAGTTTTTGGCCCATGTGGGGGAGGGGGGCAGCAAGCCCTTGCCCATGCGCCCCCTCCCCTTGCCGTAGGGCGCCCCACCCCCTTGCCCTCCTCCCCAAGCCGCCGCACCCACTTCCTCCTCTCCACGCCGCCCTAGCTGCCCCTTCCCATTACGCCTCCCCTCCCTCCCTCTCCTCTCCACCTCCCTAGCCGGCTTAGGGGAGACCCTCACCCCTCCATCCCACTGTCCTATCCATTGGGAAGCTCCGCGACGAGGAGATCCGGCTGATTCGGAGCGAGGAAGGAGATCGGGAGAACCGGAAGGAGAATCTTCGGCGTTCATCGGTTCGTTGTTCGTCGGGCGAAGGTATGGCAATGGGGAGATCTCTTGGGTTGGATTAGGTGCTGATCTAGGGGATGTTTTGGTGCTTTTAGATTGAAAGTTGGTGCTGCCATTAGAAAGAATTGATGAAAATTAGAGATTTGCATGGCGTTCTGTTTTGGATAGATTGGACGTCCGACATAGGGTTCGAGTTTTCGCAATTTTATAAGCGTTTCCTGGTCGCCCGTATGTTGAGAAAGTTGTAGATAATTTCTGTACCTTTCAGTGGATATGAAGAATGCGTAATTCTGATCAGCCGTTTGAAAGTTATGGCTGTTTTACCAAACGTGTTCAAAACTGTGACGAGATTGGGACAGATTAGGTTGATCTATAGATTAGACAATTTTAGAGGCCGAATCAGTTTTTCCAAATACTTAGAAAAAGCTATGAAATTTCCTAAGCTTTGATAAAATGTACTCGTTCGTCTGATTTGGAGTTGTTAAGCCCGAGTTATGGCCTTCCGAAGGCAGCTGTCCCGTTGGACAGAATCTCTGTTTTTGGGTATTGGGAGTAGATCGCGAAGTCGATTTAGCTAAGTGTTCTTGTGTGCATGTGATTGAGTGTATTGAACCATTGTGCAGGTGGTGTGACCTCGGGAGTGCCGACGTCTTCTCGCCACGCCGTCTCACGAGGGTGAAGGCAAGTGTATTGTAGTTGTTACGGCTTAGGGAGCCATAATGTTTGAATATGAGATGGTTTACACATGTTTTTTAATGATATGATGCCATGATTGACTCTTGCTTGCGATATGATGAAAATGGTTTATTATGAGGCTATGCAATGATTAGTTGAGTTTATATGCATGTTGTTTATGTTTAAGACATATGTTGCATACATGGCATGAAAACTGGCCCGGTCGGTGAGAAAGTCATAACTAGTCCAATAAGGTCGGTGAGAAAGTTATGACTAATCCGGAGTGCCATTGAATAAGACCTACCTCGTGATTCCATCCACAATTGTGAATGGAAGCGAGGAGTAGGCACCCTCCATCTACGGGATGGAAGGGGAAAGAGGGTGCACGCCGACGGGTGTGTACTTGGCAATACCGGTATGTGCTTCAAGGAGACATATGCATTGCATTGCATTAAATGATGATGTTATATGATGATGTCAATGAGATGCATACAATGTGAATCTGAGATGTTTATGATGTTGAATATGAAAAGTAGTGATGAAGGTATTGGAATGTGTTTTCTTGTTCCATTGCAATATACTTGCTGAGTGATGAACTCACGCTTGTGTTTATGTTGTTTTTCGTAGGTACCATGAAACCGGCATGCAGGAAAAAGGGTTTAGCTACACAGCTACACGTAACTCCACACAAATTAGACAGTGCTATTGTAACACCCCAAAATTTTGCTTTTCTTAAATTATTGTGTGATTTGGCACTTTGGTGAATTTTTGGAATTTTCTGGAATTTATTTAGATTTAATTTGAATTTATTCCATATTGAAATAATTAAAGAAATTAAATTTTCAAATAAAGTTTTGTTGGAAATATTTTATTTGAGTCCCAAATACCCTAAAATTTTTTCCAGAATTTTTCTGGAATTTTTCTGAGTCTTTTGCTATTTTTAATGAATTAAATGAATTACTGGAAATTATTTTAAATATTAAATCGCTGGAAAATCAATCGAATTAAATCTTGTTCATCCGATCGAAGTCGGAACCCGAAGTCGGACTCGAGTCCGACCCGAGCCACGTGACTCGACCGAACCAGCCCTAAACCTAATCGATCCCGACCGTTGGATCGAGATCCAACGGTCAGGATTGGGCCGCACCGTTTCGACCGGGTCCGGCTCGGACCCGTGCGCGCCTGGCAATCGTGGCCGTTGATCGGACACGTGTACGGCCATGGGTCATCGTCTTCGCCCGAGTCCGGATCGGACTGCGCCGCCGCGTCCTCCGCCGCATCCGTTAGGGTTACGGATTGAGCGCGGAAGCCGAGGCTATTTAAAGCCCGGGTCCTGCCCCGAGGACCGCCGTGACCCCGCGCTGCTTTGGCCCTAGCTCGCTAAACCCTAGCAGCTGCCGCTTACCCGGGATTGCTCGCCGTAGTAGCTTAGGGCCTTGTTTTGGTTTTTCTCACCTTCCGCCGCCGTCCGCCGTCGCCCGAGAAGAAGGAGGCCAGATCCGGGATCCCTGAGCCAGGGCGATTCGAACGTGACCACGCACGTCGCCGGAGGAGCCCCGTAGCGCCGCGCCCTTGGTCGTCGTCCCCGTCTCCGGTGCACTCCGCTCCACCGCACGCCATTGCCGCCCCGCGAGCTCCGTGAACCGTCCGATCAAGATCCGACGTCCCGGATTGCGCCACGTCATCCCACGGTGAGAACCACGTGTGATTCCCAGATCCAATCTCAACCGTTGGATCTAGATCCAACGGCCCGGATTGACCACGTTCGCCCCAAACGTGCGTCATTAGGTCCGATCAGGACCGTTGATTTCCAAATCAATGGCCCGGATCATGCCACGTAGCTCTAGCCGCGCGCGTGCGGCGTGGGAGCACGCCAGCGACATGTGGGGCCCCGTGTCGGCGCGCGCCGGCGTGAGCCCGAGCCATCGAGGCGGGCCCGCTGTCGACAACAGCCGAGCCGAGCCGGTATCAAGTGACGTCCCCCGAGGGGACCCACCTGTCAGCGACACGTGGAGTCGTGGACCGAGTCCACGGTAGACCCGAGCCGAGCGTGGACCGAGTCCATGGACCGGCTGACGTCAGCAGACCAATCAGAGGCTGCCACGTGTCCTCGCTGACGCAATAATTAATTTTCGAAAAAGAAAATGATTTATTAATTCGAAATAATGATTTCAGATTTTGATTCAAACTTCAAACGCTTATAACTTTTGCGTTTCAACTCCGATTTGAGTGATTCAAATTTCTAAATTTGTATAAAATTGAGATATACCTAAATATGAATTTTATTTAATTTTTGTACTATATTTTTTCTCTGTAAAAATTATTTAATTGATTATTTAAACTTTAAAATGCTATAACTTTTGCATTTTAACTCCGAATTTGACGATTCCAGTTTCTAAAAATTCATAAAATTATGTTCTCTCTGTTTATGGACTTTATTTGGATGTTTGGATGTTTTTGTCTACTGTTTTATTCATTGGTTGCTATTTGCACGCTTTACGAGTAGACGTTGAAGTGCCGGAAGGATTCGAAGGAGAAGTATTGACTCAGGATGCAACTCAAGACCAAGAACAAGTACTTTTTGAAGGCAAGTTGTGCTTTGACCATGTTGATCCTATTTTGAAACCTATTTTGATTTAACCTATTGCATGCTAGTTCAATTAGAAAATACTTTATTTAAATACGGGGGATTAGATAAATACCAATTTGCTGTATGACACCTTGATTAGTTAAATATGTGCCATGACCCTTGTCACCCTAGTTGTGGATTACTAGTTGGACATTATTAAATTGCCAACATGGGTTTTAGACCGTTGTAGTATCTTTGCTTAGACACCTTTCGTGCTCATAACATGATTTTGGACAATCAAATGTTAATATTGACTTAATGATATATTGAACCTGTTTTGGAAAGGTATCATGTGATGTTGCTGGCACGTGGTGCATGGTAATCAATTGGGGGTTTGATAAATAGTTTTTCGGCCAGGGGCATGTGGCAAGAATGATCAGTGGGCCGGTTGTACCTTTGGGGATGTTGATTTGGTTTTTCGGGTAGTCTTGCCCTGGTCACCCTAAGGACTTAACCTTGCAAGCCTTTGAACTGAGTCAATCTTGCAACCACATGTCTGTAATGGGATGGACCTAGTTGATTAAGTTGCTAATAACGTACCTGTGGGACCTCAGGAGGTCAACTACACCCTTTGTGTAAGTTGTACGGGGAGCGTCTGGAGTGAGGCAGTACCCATCTAACGGTTGATTGGCCTAAACTTCGCCTTAGCTAAGGGAAGGGTTAGTGTGCAATAACCGGGGAGGACCACCTGTATTGTTAGAAGTTTCCGAAAGACTTTGTTACGGGAACTCGCCTTAGTGGTGTTTGACTGTATCTTGTGGGTAAAGTGCATAACCTCTGCAGAGTGTACAATCTATTCGAATAGCCGTGTCCGCGGTATTGGACATCGCTCGGGAATTACAGTCAAGGGTTAGATTTTCTCAAAAATAACTTGGACTTGAAAGGTTGGAGCTTGCGACGTGAAGATTGTGGTGCCTGCTAGGAAGAAGGGCCCAGGCAATCGTGTCGGGACCCCGAATTTGCAAATCCGGACCCTCTGTGTATTCAGCACTAGTCCAGGAACGCGCTAGTGCACACAGTCTTAACATCGGTATATATCACAATCATACCATACGATACTATCAAAGTACTTTATTTAAATAATCAAAGGGTTACTCGACCTTATGGCCAAGTTACAAATATATGCCTTGCAAGGCGAAACTTTAAAAAGAGAAATAACAAAGGAAAATCAAATAAACTTAGTGGCGCCATCCAGTATACCACAGGCAACCGGTGGGCTCGCATCCCTAAGTAGGCGGGTCTTCTTGGAGTTCCTCCTCCAAAGTGGCGTAATCTCCTCTTCAAGCGATATTGTGTTGAGGCAAGGGTGAGTACTTGGTACTCGACAAGTCATGCACAGAATGCAGGCTAATATACTATATGCATGGCTTGGTACAAAGGAATAGCACAAGGTATTTTTGCAAAGAAACTTGAAGATTTGAAAAGTAATATAAGTAGATTCGAAAGCAAAGAGAAATAAGTAAAGCATAAATAACTTTTCAAGAAGTTTAACAAACATTTTTCCCATCCTAAACCATAATTCCATCATCTTCCTTGTTAAACCAACCCATCTTTTCAAAACCAAGTTATTTTCGTAAAGTCTACCCCTTATTGTAATTCCCGAGCATTGTCCAACAGTGGACTCGGCTATTCAAATAGATTCTACACTCTGCAGAGGTTATGCACTTTACCCACAAGATACTGATCAAACACCACAAAGGCGAGTTCAGTAACAAAGCCTTTCGGAAGCCTCAAACAACACAGGTGGTCCTCTCGATGCGTGCTCTACACCATCCCTTCCCTTAGCCAAGGCGAAGTATGGGACCAACACACCGTTAGATGGGTACTGGCCCACGACCACGATACGCTCCCCGTACAATCACACAAATGGTGTAAGCGACACCCTGAGGCTCCACAAGTGAGTCCTTAGCGACTTAGTCAACTAGGGCCGTCCCATTCCACCATGTGGTTGCAAGTATGACCCAGTTCAAAGGCTTGCAAGGTTAAGTCCTTAGAGTGACCAGGGCAAGACTACCCGAAAAACCAAATCAACACTCCCAATGCCACAAGCGGCCCACTGATTACTCTTGCCACATGCCCTGGCCGAAAGCGTTTATCAAACCCCGCTTGATTACCATGCACCACGTGCCATCAACATCACATGATACTTTTCCAAAACAGGTTCAATATATCATTAAGTCCATATTAGCATTTGATTGTCCAAAATCATGTCATGAGCACGTGGTGAGTCTAAGCGACATACTACAACGGTCTAAACCCATGTTGGCAATTTAATAATGTCCAACTAGTAAACCACAACTAGGGTGACAAAGGGTCATGGCACATACTTAAGTAATCAAGGTGTCATATAGCAAATTGGTATTTATCTAACCCCATGTTTAAACAAAGTATCTTTCTAATTGAACTAGCATGCAATAGTTTAAATCAAAATAGATTTTCAAATAGGATCAACATGGTCAAAGCACAACTTGCCTTCAAAAGTACTTGCTCTTGGTGTTGAGTTGGATCCTGAGTCAATACTTATCATTCGAATCCTTACGGCACTTCAACGTCTACTCGTAAAGCGTGCAAATAGCAAATACACAAATAAACACTAGGCAAAAACATCCCAAAACTCCAAATAAAATCCATAAACAGAGAGAACATAATTTTCTGGATTTTTAGAAACTGGAATCGTCAAATTTGGAATTAAAACGCAAAAGTTATGATTTATTAAAGTTTAAATAATCAATTAAATAATATTACAGAGAAAAACTTTAGTCCAAAAATTAAATAAAATTTATATTTAGGTAGATCTCAATTTTATACAAATTTAGAAATTTGAATCACTCAAATCGGAGTTGAAACGCGAAAGTTATAAGCGTTTGAAGTTTGAATCTAAATTTTGAATCAATATTTCGAATTAATAAATCATTTTCTTTTTCGGAAATTAATTATTGCGTCAAGATGGACACGTGTCAGCTCTCGATTGGCTGGTGGCGTCAGCCGTCCATGGACTTGGTCCACGCTCGGCTCGGGTCCACGGTGGACTCGGTCCACGGCTCCACGAAGGCCCGACATGTGGGTCCACTCGGGTGGCGTCGTGCGGCGTCGGCCTGCTTCTTTGGGACAGGCTGGCGACAGCGGGCCCGCCATGACGTCATCGTGACGTCATGGTGCGATTTGGTTGGGCTGGCCGACATGCGGGCAGCGTGTCGAGACACGTTCTCATGCGCTGGCGCCGACCGCGCCGATCAGCGGTTGGCCTTCGGCCCACGTGGCTAGATCTAGACCGTTGATTTGAAAATCAACGGCCCAGATTGATCTGGTGTTACAGCGTTTGGGGTGAACGCGGTTAATCTGGGCCGTTGGATTTAGATCCAATGGTTGAGATTGGATCTAGAGATAAATAACGAAACCTCACCGTGCGATGGCGTGGCAAGATCTCGGATCGTGCGATCTTGATCGGACGGCCGAGATGGCTCGAGCGGCGGCAATGGCGTCGGCGGCCGAGGCGATGATAGCGATGACACGCCCGACGGCGCTGCAGGCCTCCGGCGAAAGTGGATGGTAAACGCAGTGCGCCTTGACGCAAGGGATCTGGATCTGGGTCAACGCGTCGGCGGAGGATGGCGACGGTGGCGAACGGCGCGAAACCGCGGCGGAGTGCTTTACCAACTCCGGCGAGCAATAGCGGCGAGACGGTGGGGATCCTAGCGGCGTGAGCTAGGGTTTCGGACCGGCGTGGGATGGCGATCCTCGGTGCGATCCGGGCATTAAATAGCCGGAGGCGTGCTCGGGCGGAACCCTAGTTTGCCACGGCGCTCTCACCGGCGAGTCCGGCTCGGACTTCAGCGGAGATGACGCAATCGCAGCCGTCCCACGTGGCGCGATCAACGGCCCCGATCGCCGCAGGCGCGATCGGATCCGGGCGGATACGGCTCGGCCTGGTCGGCGGATCTCGTAGTTGGATCTTGATCCAACGGTTGGGATTGATTAGGGTTAGGAGTGGGTTCGGTCGAGTCACGCGTGGCTCGGTCGGACTTCGAACACGAGTCCGACTCGGGCTCGATCGGATGAACAAGATTACTTGACCCGAGTTTGATTTTCCAGCGATTTAATATTTAAAATAATTCCTAGTAATTCATTTAATTCATTAAAAATAGCAAATGACTCAGAAAAATTCCAGAAAAATTCTGGAAAATACTTTGGATCATTTTGGACTCAAATAAAATATTTCCAACAAAATTTTATTTGCATAATTAAATTCTTTAATTATTTCAAAATGGAATAAATTCAAATAAATTCCAAATAATTCCAAATAAACTCCAGAAAATTCCAAAAATTCATCAAAGTGCCAAATCACACATGAATTCAAGGAAAGCAAAATTTTGGGGTGTTACAAACCTCCCCCCCTTAATAGAATCTCGTCCCCGAGATTCAGGGCTCACTAAAGGAATAGGTTTGGAAATTCTTCCTTCAAATCCTCTTCGCGCTCCCAAGTCGCTTCGCTCTCTGCATGGTTGCTCCTTTGAACTCTCTGAAAACGAGTTGACTTGTTTCTAGTTTCTCGATCCATTGTGTCTAGAATCCTCACGGGATACTCCTTATAAGTCAAGTCCTCTTGCAACTCAATTGATTCTAACAGTGTCTGTTCCTCCGGAACTCGAAGACACTTCTTCAACTGGGACACATGGAATACATCATGTACTCCTGCTAACGCATCGTGGCAACTCCGGTGATAAGCAACTTCGCCTCTGCGACTCAAAATCTTAAATGGTCCAACATAACGGGGTGCAAGTTTCCCTTTGGCATGGAACCTCCTAACTCCCCTGAGAGGCGTAATTCTGAGGTAAACAAAGTCTTCTGGTTCAAAACTCAAGTCTCGGCGACGATTGTCAGCATAACTCTTCTGTCGAGATTGGGCTATCTTCAACCTTTCCTAATCATAGCGACCGCTCTTGACCTCTTGAAGAATATCAGGCCCAAAGACACGGCGCTCGGGTCTCATTCCAATTCAATGGCGTCCGACAGTGGTCGACCATACAAAGGCCTCAAAGGTGACATCTCAGAACTAGCCTCGATAACTATGGTTGTAATCGAACTCGGCATACGGCAAACTCTTATCCCAAGAGGTAGCATAAGCTAATGCACAAGCTCTCAACATATCCTCGCATCTGGTTGACTCTTTCTGCCGCCCATCCGTGCGTGGATGATAAGGCATCTTGAAGTTCAAACGGGTTCCCATGGCTTCATGCAACTTATTCCAAAACCTTGAGGTAAATTGGGTACCTCTCGTCTGATACAATCCTCTTTGGCACTCTGTGCAAACAAACGATCCTCGATCATGTATAATTCCGCTTAATTTATCTCCCGAGTAAGTGGTCTTCACGGGGATAAAATGGGCTACTTTAGTCAAGCGATCCACTATAACCCATATGGAGTCATAACCTCCTTGAGTCTTCGACAAGCCGGTAATGAAATCCATTCCGATTTCCTCCCACTTCCACTCGGGTATCTTCACGGTTGTAGCAATCCTGCTGGTCTCGATGCATTGCCTTGACTCTCCGGCATACGTCGCACAATGCAACATGCTCGGCAACTTCACGTTTCATACTCGGCCACGAATCTCTCCTTCATATCTGATACATCTTGGCGCTTCGGGATGAATCGAGTACTTGGAGTCATGGGCTTCCTCGAGAATCGCTTGCTTTAACTCCTTTTGTTAGGCACACAAATGCGATCCTTCATCCACAACGTGCCTTGCTCATCCAACTTGAAGTCCTCGCCTTGCCTTCCTCCTTGATGGACTTAATCCTGCGGATCTTGTCATCATCCTTCCTCGCCCTTCCGGATACGGTCCTCTAAAGTAGGCTTTACTTCCAATGCGGCCAAGAATCCGCTAGGTACAACCTCAATCTTCATCTTTGAAAATCCTTACATAACTCATCCCGACTTGTGGCTAGCAACGCACTCACGGTGATGACTTTTCCGACTCGGGGCATCGGCTACTACGTTGGCCTTCAGGGATGGTAATGGATTCCAACATTATAGTCCTTGATCAACTCTAACCATCTCCTCTCGCCTCATATTCAGATCCGATTGGGTGAATATGTACTTAAGGCTCTTATGATCCGTATATACTTCACATCTGTTTCCAATCGAGATAGTGACGCCATATCTTCAAGGCATGCACTACGGCGGCTAACTCTAGGTCATGTGTCGGATAATTTTCCTCATGCGGCCTCAAGCGCCTTGATGCATAAGCGGCGACCTTTCCGTTTCGCATCGACACATCCAAGTCCTTGGCGCGATGCATCACAATAAATATCGAAGCTTTGAGCAACATCCGGTAGAACTAACACCGGTGCCGACGTCAATCGCTTCTTGACTCGAAATCCTTTCTCACATTCTCGGCGTCCATGCAAACTTCTTTTCCTTCTTCAGCAATTGCGTAAGAGGTTTCGCGATTGTCGAGAAGCCTTCGATGAAACGGCGGTAGTATCCCGCCATTCCAAGGAAACTCAGACCGGGTCACAGTCTTCGGTGCTCCCAATGTAACACAGCTTCTACTTTGCTTGGATCTACGGCGACTCCTCTGCAGTCATTACATGTCCAAGAAACTCCACCTTGTCCTTCCAAAAATCACACTTCTTGAACTTGGCGAAAAGTTCTTTGTTCCTCGCCTTTTCCAAAACTCGCCTTAAGTGTTCTGGCATGTTCATCCTCCTGTCTTGGAGTAGACTAGGATATCGTCTATGAACACGACGACAAACTTGTCCAAATATTCCATGAACACCTTATTCATCATATTCATGAAATAATTTGGCGCGTTAAATCGACCCAAAGGACATAGCGTAAACTCGTAATGTCCATATCTTGACGAGAATGCAGTCTTGAATATCTTACGATCGGATCTTCAAGCGATGGTATCCCAATCTCAGATCAATCTTGGAGAAAACTCCGGCTCCTCTTAATCGATCAAACAAATCATCAATCCTGGGTAGCGGATACTTATTCTTCACGGTGACTTCATTGAGTGCACGGTAGTCAATGCACATCCTGAAACTCCGTCCTTCTTCTTGACAAACAAAGCGGTGCTCCCCACGGTGACGAACTTGGTGCGATAAATCCTTTCTCCATTAACTCCTCTAGCTGTTTCTTCATTTCTACCAACTCCTCGGTAGACATCCGATAGGGTCTCTTTGCTATCGGTCTTTGTGCAGTACAAGCTCTATCACAAACTCTATGTCCCTGTGCGCGGCATACCAGGTAGATCTTCGGGAAAAACATCGGGGTACTCATTCACTACTGGGACATCCTCTATGCTGATTGCCTTGGTACTGTTAACCATCAACTGTCCATCTCTAACCGCAGTGGCTTGAAATTCCACTTTCTTCCCACACGGGCTCTCAACTGAGATAGTCCTTCGTCCACAATCCAATACGGCCTTGTGCTTGGATAACCAATCCATTCCCAATATAACATCTAAGGTCTGGGTCTCCAAAATTATAAGGTTTGCTAGGAACTCTATTCCATCTATTAGTATTCTCACCCCGGAACATCCTACTTCCGTTCGGAGTTCGGAACCAGGGGTTTGAACTAAAAGCATGCATCTAAGTCTTGCAATCCTGCGTTAAGTCCCTTCATAAAGCGAGACTGTCTGGATTTATCTGTCGCTACATCCTCAGGTGCGTAGCGTGCTAGCTGTGTGAACTTGTTCAGGTAGTCGCCACGGCCGATTACCTTGCTTCAAAGTGCTCTGAACTCCTCCTTCTTAAGGTCCATGATTCCTTCAGGCACGTGATCTTGTCGGAATGTTGTGAACTCTTCCCAAGTGATATCTTGGGGGTTCTCTGCGTGGCACGAAGTTCTCCCACCATTCGGCATTGTTCCTTCCAACTGATGAGAAGCGTAAAGTACCTTCTCATTCCCTATGCATTGAGCTATGTGTAGCTTCCTCTCGATTGATCTTAACCAATCATCGGCCTCCAATGGATTGGCATTCCCAGAGAAAGTGGGTGGGTGAGTTCTCATGAACTCTGACAGCCTTTGTATTCAGCGTGGTCCTGATTAACTTGATTAGCGTGGCCTGAGCGATGGCGTGCTGCATTTGTTGCATCATAGCATGCATCAACTGAGTCTGGGCAGCAAGAAAAGCTCCGAAATTCTGCATATCAACTGGTGGTGCTGGTGCTCCATCATTGGGGTTTTCTGCTGGGCGAGATCCACTCCCATTGCTTCCAAAGTTTCCACGGGTGTTCACCCTCTGTCGATTTGCTCTAGGTTTAGAGATGAGAGGGAAACAAGAATAGACAAGTAATATGGAACTTATGCGGGGCAAAAGGTGTAGCCTTAAGGTCCAACTTTATTATTAATAACTTGGTATGGCTGCTTACAATGCCTAAGGGCCTTGCAACACATACTGCACACTCAGCAAACAAAGCAAATCCAAATCGAACTAACTCTGGAGTCTAACGCCTAAAGGTGACTCTTTATTCTATGACTCGACTCGGCGAAGGAGTCTCACTATAGAACCTATGCTCACTCATCGAGAAAACCTCCATCTGTCACAAGAGTGCTTTACGTAAGAACTCGGAATCTTTAAATTGTGACAAGGTAAGGGGAAATTTCAGCAAGAGACAAGAAAAGAGAGAAGGGGATAAGTCGAGATGTCATTTCTTATCTTGACAAACTTTTAGCTTTTAGAAAATAGGTTTTATCCTCACTACGACCATTCTAGCTTAGGGTTGAGCCTACAGTCAAGTATGGCTCTGATACCACCTCTGTCGGGACCCCGAATTTGCAAATCCGGACCCTCTGTGTATTCAGCACTAGTCCAGGAACGCGCTAGTGCACACAGTCTTAACATCGGTATATATCACAATCATACCATACGATACTATCAAAGTACTTTATTTAAATAATCAAAGGGTTACTCGACCTTATGGCCAAGTTACAAATATATGCCTTGCAAGGCGAAACTTTAAAAAGAGAAATAACAAGAAATGAAAATCAAATAAACTGTGGCGCCATCCAAAGATACCACGTGCAACCTGACCGGGCTCGCATCCCTAAGTAGACGGGTCTTCTTGGAGTTCCTCCTCCAAAGCTGGCGTAATCTCCTCTTCAAGCGATATTGTGTTGAGGCAAGGGTGAGTACTTGGTACTCGACAAGTCATGCATGAATGCGAGGCTAATATACTATATGCATGGCTTGGTACAAAGGAATAGCACAAGGTATTTTTGCAAAGAAACAGCATTTGAAAAGTAATATAAGTAGATTCGAAGCGGTAGAAATAAGTAAAGCATAAATAACTTTTCAAGAAGTTTAACAAACATTTTTCCCATCCTAAACCATAATTCCATCATCTTCCTTGTTAAACCAACCCATCTTTTCAAAACCAAGTTATTTTCGAAAGTCTACCCCTTGACTGTAATTCCCGAGCATTGTCCAAAGATCGTGGACTCGGCTATTCAAATAGATTCTACACTCTGCAGAGGTTATGCACTTTACCCACAAGATACAGTCAAACACCACAAAGGCGAAGTTCAGTAACAAAGCCTTTCGGAAGCCTCAAACAACACAGGTGGTCCTCTCGAGACGTGCTCTACACCATCCCTTCCCTTAGCCAAGGCGAAGTATGGGACCAACACACCGTTAGATGGGTACCTGGCCACGCCCACAATACGCGCTCCCAGTACAATCACACAAACGGTGTAATCGACACCCTGAGGCTCCACAAGTGAGTCCTTAGCGACTTAGTCAACTAGGGCCGTCCCATTCCAGCCATGTGGTTGCAAGTATGACCCAGTTCAAAGGCTTGCAAGGTTAAGTCCTTAGAGTGACCAGGGCAAGACTACGAAAAACCAAATCAACACTCCCAATGCCACAATGGCCCACCTGATTACTCTTGCCACATGCCCTGGCCGAAACTGTTTATCAAACCCCGCTTGATTACCATGCACCACGTGCCATCAACATCACATGATACTTTTCCAAAACAGGTTCAATATATCATTAAGTCCATATTAGCATTTGATTGTCCAAAATCATGTCATGAGCACGAAAGTGTCTAAGCAAAGATACTACAACGGTCTAAACCCATGTTGGCAATTTAATAATGTCCAACTAGTAAACCACAACTAGGGTGACAAAGGGTCATGGCACATACTTAAGTAATCAAGGTGTCATATAGCAAATTGGTATTTATCTAACCCCCATGTTTAAACAAAGTATCTTTCTAATTGAACTAGCATGCAATAGTTTAAATCAAAATAGATTTTCAAATAGGATCAACATGGTCAAAGCACAACTTGCCTTCAAAAAGTACTTGCTCTTGGTCTTGAGTTGGATCTGAGTCAATACTTCTCCTTCGAATCCTTCCAGGCACTTCAACGCCTACTCGTAAAAGCGTGCAAATAGCAAATACACAAATAAACACTAGGCAAAACATCCCAAAACTCCAAATAAAATCCATAAACAGAGAGAACATAATTTTCTGGATTTTTAGAAACTGGAATAAATCAAATTTGGAATTAAAACGCATAAAAGTTATGATTTATTAAAGTTTAAATAATCAATTAAATAATATTACAGAGAAAAACTTTAGTCCAAAAATTAAATAAAATTTATATTTAGGTAGATCTCAATTTTATACAAATTTAGAAATTTGAATCACTCAAATCGGAGTTGAAACGCGAAAGTTATAAGCGTTTGAAGTTTGAATCTAAATTTTGAATCAATATTTCGAATTAATAAATCATTTTCTTTTTCGGAAATTAATTATTGCGTCAGCATGGACACGTGTCGGCTCACGATTGGCTGGTCGACGTCACCGGTCCATGGACTTGGTCCACGCCGGCTCGGGTCCACGGTGGACTCGGTCCACGGCTCCACGAAGGCCCGACATGTGGGTCCACTCGTGTGACGTCATTCTTGGCCGACGCCAAAGACTTTGGCCGACAAGCGACAGCGAGCCCGCCATGACGTCATCGTGACGTCATGGTGCAGTTTGGCTGGGCCGCTGACATGCGGGCCCAGCGTGTCAGAGACACGTTCTCATGCGCGGCGCTGACCGCGCTGACCGCGGCGGTTGGCCTTCTGGCCACGTGGCTAGATCTAGACCGTTGATTTGAAAATCAACGGCCCAGAGTGGATCTGGTGTTACGCGTTTGGGGTGAACGCGGTTAATCTGGACCGTTGGATTTAGATCCAATGGTTGAGATTGGATCTAGAGATCGTAACGAAACCTCACCGTGCGATGACGTGGCAAGATCTGGATCGTGCGATCTTGATCGGACGGCTGAGATGGCTCGGGCGACGGCAATGGCGTGCGGCGGCTTGCGGCGGCCGGAGCTGATGACGATGACACGCCCGACGGCGCTGCAGGGCCCCTCCGGCGAAGTGGATGGTAGGCACGGGTGCGCCTTGACGCAAGGGATCTGGATCTGGGGTCAACGTCGGCGGAGGATGGCGGACGGTGGCGGAAACGGCGCGAAACCGCGGCGGAGTGCTTTACCAACTCCGGCGAGCAATAGCAGCGAGACGGTGGGGATCCTAGCGGCGTGAGCTAGGGTTTCGGGACCGGCGTGGGATGGCGATCCTCGGGGTGCGATCCGGGCATTAAATAGCCTCGGAGGCGTGCTCGAGGCGGAACCCTAGTTTGCCACGGCGGCGCGCTTCACCGGCGAGTCCGGCTCGGACTCGGCGGAGATGACGCCAATCGCAGCCGTCCCACGTGGCGCGATCAACGGCCCCGATCGCGACGGCGCGATCGGATCCGGGCCGGACACGGCTCGGTCGGGTCGGCGGATCTCGGCCGTTGGATCTTGATCCAACGGTTGGGATTGATTAGGTTAGGAGTGGGTTCGGTCGAGTCACGTGGCTCGGTCGGACTCGAACACGAAGTCGACTCGGGCTCGATCGGATGAAACGATTACTTGACCCGAGTTTGATTTTCCAGCGATTTAATATTTAAAATAATTCCTAGTAATTCATTTAATTCATTAAAAATAGCAAATGACTCAGAAAAATTCCAGAAAAATTCTGGAAAATACTTTGGATCATTTTGGACTCAAATAAAATATTTCCAACAAAATTTTATTTGCATAATTAAATTCTTTAATTATTTCAAAATGGAATAAATTCAAATAAATTCCAAATAATTCCAAATAAACTCCAGAAAATTCCAAAAATTCATCAAAGTGCCAAATCACACATGAATTCAAGGAAAGCAAAATTTTGGGGTGTTACAAATCGCCCGATACACTGCACTGCCAGGAGGTCTACAATGCAGATGGGTATTCAAGAAGTATCACGACGAGCAATGCGGCACATTACCCGTATCTACGCCAGAGAGTTGGAGAGCACGGTGTTCCGTTATCATCCGCGCAACAATAACCTTCTTGACCCGAAGGCGATTCAGGATGAGGATGCCATGGTTACACAGTTGGCACGACTTGTTGTCGCCCAGGAGGATGTACTCGATGATACAAGCAAGAAGCTACAGAAGGTCCGCAAGGAGATCACGACAGAGAAGAACAGATGGCGGGAAGCTCAAGAGTATGTGTCACACCTTCTGCAAAGGATTGGAGAGTTAGAAACGGCATTGTACGCACCAGAGCCGGAGCCAATGCTCGAGCTGCACGAGCCAGACCCGGAGGAGCCAGAGCTTGAGGAAGACACTGCTTCTTCGACTACCACAGATGACACAGTTGCTGGACGTGGCAATCATTTCGCGCCTATGCCGCATCATCCGTACCCAGGCCGTGGAGGTTTTCTCGATGAGTGAGCATAGGTTCTATAGTGAGACTCCTTCGCTGAGTCGCGTCATAGAATAAAGAGTCACCCTTTAGGCGTTAGACTCCAGTGTTAGTTCAATTTGGATTTTTATTGCTTGCTGAGTGTGCAGTATGTGTTGCAGGCCTTTAGGCATTGTAAGCAACCATACCAAGTTATTGATATCATTAGTTAATAAAGTTGGACCTTAAAGCTACCCCTTTCGCCCCGCATAAGTTCCATATTACTTGTCTATTCTTGTTTCCCTCTCATCTCTAAAACCTAGAGCAAATCGACAGATGGTAAACACCCGCGGAAACTTTGGAGGCAATGGAAGTGGTTCTCGCCCAGCAGAAAACCCCAATGATTGAGCACCAGCACCGCCACTGGATATGCAGAATTTCGGAGCTTTTCTCGCTGCTCAGACTCAGTTGATGCATGCTATGATGCAACAGATGCAAAACGTCACTGCCCAGGCCACAGCTAATCAAGTCAATCAGGGACAACGCCAGAATACAAGACTGTCAGAGTTTATGAGGACTCACCCACCCACTTTCTCTGGGAATGCCAATCCATTGGAGGCCGATGATTGGTTAAGGTCAATAGAGAGGAAGCTACACATTGCTCAATGCATGGGAAATGAGAAGGTACTCTACGCTTCTCATCAGTTGGAAGGAACAGCCGCTGAATGGTGGGAGAACTTCTGTGCCACGCAAGAGAATCCTCAGGACATCACTTGGGAAGAGTTCACAGCTGCATTCCGTTAGTATCACGTGCCTGAAGGAATCATGGATCTTAAGAAGGAGGAGTTCAGAGCACTGAAGCAAGGTAATCAGCCAGTGGCCGACTACCTGAACAAGTTCACACAGCTTGCACGCTACGCACCTGAGGATGTAGCGACAGATAAAGCCAGACAGTCTCGTTTCATGAAGGGACTTAACTCAGGATTGCAGGTGGGATTGATCACCCACACCTTTCCAGATTTCCAAGAGTTGGTGAATAAGACGCTTATTCTTGAGGACAAACGCAAGGAACTGGATGAGAATAGGAAGCACAAGATGCAACAGCAGGGATCACGCCAGGGAACGCAACAGCGTCTAAGAGTTGCACCAAATCAATTTTTCAGATTCCAGCCACAGAATGCAACAAGGACACCGTCACCAGCACCAAGACCCATCAATCAAAACTATCAGACCCCAGCCCCAACCAGAAACGCCGCTTCAGGCAGTCAACAAGGGACAGTGAGATGCTGCTACAACTGCAACGAGCCAGGACACTTTGCCAACAGTTGTCCAAAGAAGACAGCAGGAGTAACCCCAGTTCGCTTCAACCTGGGATCCACACCAGCTAAGACGCCAGCACCAGGAGCCCCATCCCAGACTGTGGTGAGAGGCCGAGTCAACCATGTCACCGCGGATGCACTGCAGAATGCTACGGACGTCGTACTGGGTAAGTTGCTAGTCAACTCAGTACCTGCAACAGTTTTGTTTGATTCTGGAGCTTCGCATTCGTTTGTTTCGCAAGGCTTTGCTGCTAAAAATGATTTGGGGATTGCAAGGCTTAAATGCATGCTTTTTGTTCAAACCCCTGGTTCCGAACTCCGAACGAAAGTAGGATGTTCCGGGGTGAGAATACTAATAGATGGGATAGAGTTCCTAGCGAACCTTATTATTTTGGAGACCCAGACCTTAGATGTTATTTTGGGAATGGATTGGTTATCCAAACACAAGGCCGTATTGGATTGTGGACGAAGGACTATCTCAGTTGAGAGCCCGTGGGGAAAGAAAGTGGAATTTCAAGCCACTGCAGTTAGAGATGGACAGATGATGGTTAACAGTACCAAGACAATCAGCATAGAGGATGTCTCAGTAGTAAATGAGTACCCAGATGTTTTTCCTGAAGATCTACCTGGTATGCCGCCAGACAGGGACATAGAGTTTGTGATAGAGCTTGTACCTGGTACAGCGCCGATAGCAAAGAGACCTTATCGGATGTCCACCGAAGAATTGGTAGAGATGAAGAAGCAGCTTGAAGAGCTGATGGAGAAAGGATTTATCAGACCGAGTTCGTCGCCGTGGGGAGCGCCAGTGTTGTTTGTCAAGAAAAAGGACGGAAGTTTCAGGATGTGCATTGACTACCGTGCACTCAATGAAGTCACCGTGAAGAATAAGTATCCGCTACCCGGGATTGATGATTTGTTTGACCAGCTAAGAGGAGCCGGAGTCTTCTCCAAGATTTATCTAAGATCGGGATACCATCAGTTGAAGATCCGATCAGAGGATATTCCGAAGACCACATTCTCGTCAAGATATGGACATTACGAGTTCTGATTATGTCCTTTGGATCGATTTAATGCGCCAAAGATATTTCGTGAATATGATGAATAAGGTGTTCATGGAATATTTGGACAAGTTTGTTGTCGTGTTCATAGATGATATCCTAATCTACTCCAAGACAGAGGATGAACATGCTGAACACTTGAGGCGAGTTTTGGAAAAGCTGAGGGAACAGCAACTCTTCGCCAAGTTTAGTAAGTGTGATTTTTGGAAGGACAAGGTGGAATTCCTCGGGAATGTAATGACCGCAGAAGGAGTCGCCGTAGATCCAAGCAAGGTAGAAGCTGTGTTACATTGGGAGCAGCCGAAGACCGTGACCCAGATCCGGAGTTTCCTTGGAATGGCAGGATACTATCGCCGTTTCATTGAAGGCTTTTCGACAATTGCGAAACCTCTCACGCAATTGCTGAAAAAGGAGAAGAAGTTTGCATGGACGCCAGAGTGCGAGAAAGGTTTTCAAGAACTGAAGAAACGATTGACATCAGCGCCAGTGTTAGTTCTACCGGATGTTAATCAAAGCTTTGATATTTATTGTGACGCATCGCGCCAAGGACTTGGATGTGTGCTGATGCAGAATGGAAAGGTCGTCGCTTATGCATCAAGGCAGTTGAGGCCGCATGAGGAAAATTATCCGACGCATGACCTAGAGCTAGCTGCCGTAGTGCATGCCTTGAAGATATGGCGTCACTATCTGATCGGGAACAGATGTGAAGTGTATACGGATCATAAGAGCCTTAAATACATATTCACCCAATCGGATCTCGAACATGAGGCAGATGAGATGGTTAGAGTTGATCAAGGACTACAATGTTGGAATCCATTACCATCCCGGGAAGGCCAACGTAGTTGCCGATGCCTTGAGTCGGAAAAGCCATACCGTGAGTATGTTGCTGGCCACAAGTCAGGATGAGTTATGTGAGGATTTCCAGAGAATGAAGATTGAGGTGGTACCTAGCGGATTCTTGGCCGCATTAGAAGTAAAGCCTACCCTAGAGGATCAGATCCGAGAAGGACAGAAGGATGATGACAAGATCCGCAGGATTAAGTCCATCAAGGAAGAAGGCAAGGCAGAGGATTTCAAGTTGGATGAGCAAGGCACGTTATGGATGAAGGATCGCATTTGTGTACCGAACAAAAAGGAGCTGAAGCAGTTGATTCTAGAAGAAGCCCATGACTCCAAGTATTCAATTCACCCAGGAAGTGCCAAGATGTATCAGGATTTGAAAGAAAGATTCTGGTGGCCGAGCATAAAGCGTGAAGTTGCCGAGCATGTTGCATTGTGCGACGTATGCCAGAGAGTCAAGGCAATGCATCAGAGACCAGCAGGATCATTGGTACTGAAAATACCTGAGTGGAAGTGGGAGGAAATCGGAATGGATTTCATTACCGGTTTGCCTAAGACTCAAGGAGGTTATGACTCCATATGGGTTATAGTGGATCGCTTGACCAAGGTCGCCCATTTTATCCCTGTGAAGACCACTTACTCAGGAGATAAGTTAGCAGAGTTGTATATGATCAGGATCGTCTGTTTGCACGGAGTGCAAAAGAGGATTGTATCGGACAGAGGTACCCAATTTACCTCAAGGTTCTGGAATAAGTTGCATGAAGCCATGGGAACCCGTTTGAGCTTCAGTACAGCCTATCATCCACAGACGGATGGACAGACCGAAAGAGTCAATCAGATTCTGGAGGATATGCTAAGAGCGTGTGCATTGGCTTATGCTACCTCTTGGGATAAGAGTTTGCCGTATGCCGAGTTCAGTTACAATAATAGTTACCAGGCTAGTTTACAGATGTCACCATTTGAGGCACTGTATGGTCGACCCTGTCGGACGCCATTAAACTGGAATGAGACCGGCGAGCGCCGTGTCTTCGGGCCTGATATTCTTCAAGAAGCTGAAGAACAGATTGCCATGATCAGGGAGAGGTTGAAGATAGCCCAATCACGACAGAAGAGTTATGCTGACAACCGTCGCCGAGACCTGAATTTCGAACCAGAAGATTTCGTATACCTCAGAGTTACGCCTCTCAGGGGAGTTAAGAGGTTCCATGCCAAAGGAAAACTTGCACCCCGTTATGTTGGACCATTTTAGATTTTGAGCCGCAGAGGCGAAGTTGCTTACCAGCTGGAGTTACCGCAGTCATTAGTAGGAGTGCATGACGTGTTCCACGTGTCCCAGTTGAAGAAGTGTCTCCGAGTTCCTGAGGAACAGACACCGCTAGAATCAATTGAGTTGCAAGAAGATTTGACTTACAAGGAGCATCCCGTGAAGATTTTGGACACTATGGATCGAGAGACCAGAAATAAGTCAACCCGCTTCTGTAGAGTTCAGTGGAGCAACCATGCAGAGAGCGAAGCAACTTGGGAGCGCGAAGAGGATTTGAAGAAAGAGTTTCCAAATCTATTCTGTAGTAAGCCCTGAATCTTGGGGACGAGATTCTATTAAGGGGGGGAGGTTTGTAACACCCCAAAATTTTTCTTTTCTTAAATTATTGTTTGATTTGGCACTTTGGTGAATTTTTGGAATTTTCTGGAATTTATTTGGATTTATTTGGATTTAATTTGAATTTATTCCATATTGAAATAATTAAAGAAATTAAATTTTCAAATAAAGTTTTGTTGGAAATATTTTATTTGAGTCCCAAATACCCTAAAATATTTTCCAGAATTTTTCTGAGTCTTTTGCTATTTTTAATGAATTAAATGAATTACTGGAAATTATTTTAAATATTAAATCGCTGGAAAATCAATCGGGTCGAGTACTGTTCATCCGACCGAGTCGGAACCCGAGTCGGACTCGAGTCCGACCCGAGCCACGTGACTCGACCGAACCAGCCCTAAACCTAATCGATCCCGACCGTTGTATTTAAGCCTTGATGTTGAATGCTATCTTTTCATAATGTATGTTGCTATAGTTATGAAAGAAAAGTATAGTTTTGGTTCTTGTGTGTCTCACCTCGAATTAAAAAGAAGATATAGAAGTTGTGTGCAAAAATTTATGATGTGTCGATTTATGTTTTGTGCCTTTGTCCGTAAAGGTTTACTTGATCGCTTGGTTCCCTTTTGTGGGAGTCTTTAAGATTGAAGTGTGTTTTGGAGATCTTTTGCATGATCTAGTGTGAGTCATGTCCCATTGCAACTTTGAGAGTCAACTTTCTTTGTGAACTTTGGTTGAGTTTTAAACAGAAAATGCTGCAAACAAAGTAAGTAGTCTTTTGACTGAAATTATTTGTCAAAAGTGAAAATTGTTGTTTAGCATATTAGGTAGCATGTAACAATGTGGTTTATTGAAATGATGTACTTCTAAGTTAATTGGTGAGTTGAATCAATTAAATGTAATTGTTATCTTTAGCTTCAGATTAAATAAACTTCTAGTGTTGTAGATTACCCCATAGCGAGAATGATTAAATGTGTGATTGTACATGCTTAGAATTTGTAGCTTTATGTTAAAAATGAGGTAGCACATTGCTTTTACTTCATGAGAAGATGACCATTGATAGTGTTTAAAGATTTCAACCTTGATGCGTAGTGGGAACATTAAGATGATGTAAACTACTGATTTTGTTAAAGAAACTTTGTTGGTAAAGAAATTTAATCGTGTTGGCTTGTGACCTTAACTGAGAAGTTGATTAGAGTTGCTATTTATGTTGTTGTTGCAAACTATTAGCATAATTGGAAGTACGCAGTGGTGTTCCTGAAATGTTAGTATCGATGTCAAATGGAAAGATATAGGTTTTGTGGTTTGATGATATTTTAAGAGCATTGTGATGTTCTGACTTATTAAATTTATTTTAATAGTTGGAGAATGTTGTGTAATGGCAATTTTGTTATAACCTATGTATAGGGTGACTAAAAGTAATGTTGAGGTTTGATGATTATGCACGTTTATTGATATTGATGTCCTATAACAAAGTTTTATTTAAAACCTAAACCATGTTTCTAAGTTATTCCACATCATATTTTAGTTGCAACCTAAGGTATGACACTAAAATACATATTCCAAGGACCTACAGCCCGCTCTGATACCAACTGTAACACCCCGGCATTTAATATGCCTGAATGCTACCAAACATAAGCCAAACAACATCTAAATACCACAATTAAACATAAATTCCAGCAAAGGCGCACATGCTAAAAACCGAGATTTCGGCATCATCTCCTTTGTTTTAACATGATTTGAAGGAGCAACACAGTAAAGCAATATAAGGCAATATGAGAGAGAGAACTAAAACAGAAATAATTAAAGACTAAATGACAATATAAGTTATTTTCAAGCACTTAATGTCTCCAAGAGTCAAACGAACAATAAAACTCTCATATAGCAAAGCTAAACCTTAAAGCAATAATCATCACACGCAGTTTATTATCAAAGCTAATTGAATGACTTGTGGAATCAAAATGAGTGAAGCTACGTGTGGACGTGTGACTATTTCCCTTCCCCGCATGCCGATCTCATGGTACCTAAAACAACAAGAAAACACAAGCGTGAGTTCAAAACTCAGCAAGCATATTGCAATGGTACAACAAGAACAATTACATGGCAATAATATCTCACATCATGCAAACCATCTCATTCATAATCACATATCATTATCATCATTATTATGTATGCAATGCGATGCTATGCTCATGTCTCCTTGGAAACTCATACCGGTATGGTTGAGTACACACCCGTCGGTGTGCACCCTCTCCCCCCTTCCACCCCGAAGATGGAGGGTGCCTACTCCTCGCTACCGTTCACCGCGGTGAATGGAATCACGATGTAGGACTTACTCATTGGCTCTCTGGATTAGTCATAACTTTCTCACCGACCTTCCCGGACTAGTTATGACTTTCTCACCGCCCGGGCCATGTAATCATGCCATGTATGCAATTATGCCAACATCATAATTAACTCGTACATTAACACATGGCATCATAACATGATAAACATACTCATCATATCATTGGAAATCATTAAAGCATGGCAAGTGATCATCTCATATAATCAATCTCATCTAGTCTCAACTAGCAACCTACAAACCGCTATCCATTACAATACACTTGCCTCAACCACGGGCGACGGATTGGCGAGAAGTAGAAGGCCCTCCCGGGGTCACACCACCTGCACATAGGGACCACACACTCACAATCAAGCCCACAAAACAGTACGCAAACCCTCATCTACCCCGACATAGCCAACTACTCACAAAACCCGAAAACAGCGGTTCTGTCCCGTCGGGACAGCAGCCTTCCAAAAGGCATAACTCGGGTTCTAAGACTCCAAATCAATTAAACAAGTACATCCTAGCGTAGCTTAGGAAATTTCTCAACTTTTTCTAGGTATATGGAAAGACTGATTCGGACTCTAAAGTTGTTTAATCTACAAAATACCGTGATCTGTTCCAATCACGTCACAGATTTTAACACGCTCGGTAAAACAGCCATAACTTTCAAACGGCTGGGAGGAATTGGACGTTCTTTATATCCACTGAAAGATAATGAAATTATCTACAACTGCTTCAACAGCCGTACGACTAGATTCCGATTCTAAATTGGCGAAAACCTAAGCCCTAGGTCGACTGCTCATGCTGCCCGAAACAGAGAACGTGGCAACTTCTAGATTTCATCTAATCTACTCAATTCCAGCACCACCAATTGATCTAAAAACTTGATAAACACCCTTAGAACAGTACCTAGACCAACCCCAAGGATTCCCATGGCCATACCTTCGCCCGACGCATGAAAACTGAATGGATCTCCTCCCGGTTCGCTCCTCGCTCCTCGCTCCAACGGATGGATCTTCGAGGTGCAGGGGGTGGGGAGGCTACCCTAGGGCAGCAAGGGGGGTGGAGGAGAGGTGGTGGAGAGGTGGAGAGGCAAGGGGGAAATGGGGAGGGGCGCACGGCCACAAGGGGAGAGGAGAGGAGGTGGGGGCGGCTAGGGCAAGGGAGGAGGAGGTGGGGGCGCACAATGGCAGGGTGGGCGCACACAAGGGGCAGGGGGAGCCCCTTAACCCAGCCCAAAAGGAATCCTAGTCCTAAATGGACTCATACTCCATCCCACCAAAGCCCACAACCCTTCCCCCTAGGCCCCAAACTCCCCGGAAAAGCCCAAACTCCCGGAAACGGCCCGGAAACGCTATTAACCTCCATACCCTATGGTTTTAACCTTAATTCCACATCTCATAGTGTTTTTGTGTAGGATCGAAGTATACGAATATAGCAATCAGAGGCGGGGTGAATGATTGTGCGGAAGCTAAAACCAAATTCTTGATCTATTAAAAGTTCACCCCAAAACAGAACCAAATAATTGCCTCGTTTTCGACAAAAACAGAATGACAGAGGTTCGGTAAAACGCGAATTCCCGGAGATCCAACTGTCGGATCGATCTGAAATTTGGACACAAGAAACTAGACTCCAGTAAGAAACGAACCCAAAAAGAATCAACTCGATCGGACTTACGGATCAAAAGTTATAAGCTTCGCAAGCTTTCTGTTCTAGAACTTGACGAAAATCAATCTAATCGAAACTTGTAGATTGATCAAGAATAACAAAAGATTTATCAACAAGACTTTGAGGAACACTAGATCGATACCCTAGAGAGGTTTTTGATGGATCAAATCAAGATGAAACTCAAAGAACAAAAACCAATCTAGAACTAGAACAAGTATGCAAACAAGAACCAAAAGAGAATATTGTAGCACACAAGGAACTAGAAGAATTGATCTTTATTTATTTTGTCTAAAGTACTCTCATCAAAAGAGTACAAACCCTAAAACTGAGCTTGAGGCTCTCAATGCGCTTAGCTCTGCTTGATGCGATTGATGCACTTCAACAGGAGACACCCCTCCTATTTAAAGGACCAACCCACAAGGAGTTCTTAATACGATTCCTATTCCCTAGAAGGAATCTGTATCCAACACAACTCTACTTGGCCCAACCTGGCCGAGTACAACTCTTGCACGCGTATGGCAACCCTACCATACTCACGTGACTAACACTTTGCACGCGTATGGCCACCTGCCATACTCACGTGACTAACACTTTGCACGCGAATGACCTCCTGCCATTCTCACGTGACTAACCATTCTTCATGTGCACCATTCTCCTAGCCCGAACGTCCCGCATGACATCCTTGACCACCAAGACCTCAGTTCCTCCTGAACCTAGTCCCGAACCTCAGTTCCTCCATGAACCTAGTTCCGGTCCCGTCATCGACCACATTCGTCTTCGAGCAATACCTGCACATGAACAAACCACAAAACAAATCCGAGCACAAGTCCGCGACTTGACTCAACATTAGTTCATGCAAATACTCACACGAGCATTGCATAAAGTCCACTTCAAAACAAGCATCATGAAATTCTCACCAATTTCATTATCTCAAGGTCAAACCAAAAACTCAATTCCAAGTTTGCTCAAAACCCTAATCGAGCAAAAACGCATTCACGACGGACCAAAAATATGGTCCGGCTTACACATGAAAAAGTCACTCAAAAAAAACCATTCATGACGGACCAACAGAATCGGTCCGGTGTACAAGTGAAAGTCTTGGTTTCAAGAAGAAATCATTCCGGCGAAAAACACGTTCACGACAGACTAAAAGAAATCAGTCCGTCGTACATGCGAAATCAATCCTCAAAAAAGCCGTTCACGACTGACCAAAGAAATTGGTCCGACGTACATGCAAAACTTACTGTTTTTAAGAACTTTGTCCTGCGCAAAAACCTTCAGAAGCACATTTACGACATACCAAAAAATTTGGTCTGTCGTTCATGAAAAAAACGAGGTTGCCAAAAACAAGTGTATGACGGACCAAAAAATTTGGTCCGTCATACATGGGAAAAACAAGGTCGCCAACAGCATGTGTATGACAGACCAAAAAATTTGGTCCGTCATACATGGGAAAAACGAGTTTGCCAAAAGCATGTGTATGACAGACCAAAAAATTTGGTCCGTCATACATGGGAAAAACGAGTTCGCCAAAAGCATGTGTATGACAGACCAAAAAATTTGGTCCGTCATACATGGGAAAAACGCGATTTCTTGAGCAAGCGTAAAAGCATCAAAATCACGTTTATGACAGACCAAAAAGTTTGGTCCGTCATACATGCGAAACTCACTATTTTTGGATGTTTGGTCTGGCGCAAATGCAAAGTCTCTGTTTTTGGATGTTTGAATGTTTGGTCCTTCATGCAAGCAATTTTGCAAGATTAATCCTAACCAATTTTTCAGCACAAAATCAAGCCAATTTTTCATCACATGATTCACATTTTGACATCATCATGCTCAATAAATAAGGATACGACACTCCGTGGTGTCACATTCTCCCCCTTTCAACAGGATTCGACCTCGAATCTAAAACGCACCAACACGCAACGTAGCAAAACGGAAGATAGCTAGGTTTCACATCACATACCTGAGGCGAAAAGCTCGGGATACTTCTCGCGCATGCGAGACTCCAGCTCCCAAGTCGCTTCTCTCTCGGTCTGATGTGACCACAAGACTTTGACAAACTTGAGCGTCCTATTCTTCATCACTCGCTCCGAAGTTCCCAGAATTTCAACAGGACGGGACTCAAAAGTGAGATCCTGCTCAAGCACTAATAGTTCCAACGGAACCACCAATTCCGGATCATGCAAGTATTTCCTCAGCATCGAGACATGAAACACATTATGCACACCTTGCATGGATTCCGGTAGCTCCAGACGATAGGCCAGCTTACCAACTCGGGCGATGATAGGAAAAGGCCCAACATACCTCGGACTGAGCTTTCCCTTGGTGCCAAAACGCACCACACCCTTGGTGGGAGATACTCGCAAGAGTACGCTATCACCCACCTCAAACTCCAAATCTCGCCTCCTCACATCAGCATAGTTTTTCATCGGCTCATATTTGCAAGAAGGTTCTCGCTGCACCTACGCCACGGTCAACGATCGCTGAACCCAATCCGGTCCAAGAACTGCCCTCTCGCCCACAGCATCCCAACAAAGCGGTGATCTGCACTTCCGGCCATACAGTACCTCGTAAAGGGCAGCCCGGATGCTGGAATGATAGCTGTTATTATACGCAAACTCTGCCAATGGCAAATGATCTTCCCAGCTACCTTTCCAAGCCATCACACAGGCCCTGAGCAAGTCCTCCAAAGTCTGGATGGTACGCTCAGACTGCCCATCCGTCTGAGGGTGGAAAGCAGTACTAAGGCGCAGCTGTGTACCCAAAGCACTCTGCAAACTCTCCCAGAATTTGGAGACAAACTTCGCATCCCGATCAAAAATAATGGTCTTGGGTACACTGTGCAGTCTCACAATTTCCCTCACATAGATGGGAGCCAAATCGCTCGCTGAATTGGTAGTGCGGATAGGAATGAAATGCGCGGACTTGCTGAGACGGTCCACCACGACCCAAACAACATCCTTCCCTCGTGGAGTACGAGGTAGGCCAACCACGAAATCCATGGAAATGTCATCCCAAGGCCATACAGGAATCTCCAAAGGCTGCAACAGACCAGCAGGACGCTTGTGTTCGGCCTTGATCTTCTAACAAATCCCACAAGATGCCACATACTTGGCTATATCCACTCTCATCCTTTTCCACCAGAAATTCTTTTTCAAGTCCCTGTACATCTTGGTCTCCCCAGGATGGACCGTGTACGGGGTGCGATGAGGCTCCTTCAGAATGTCCTCTTTCACTTGGGATTTCTGAGGTACGCACAGACGACCCTGAAACCTCAAAGCTCCCACATCATCAACGGTAAAGTCTCTAGACTTGCCATCCTCAAGGCGTTTCCTCACCTGCTGGAGCAACCGATCATGCTACTGTGCCTCCCGCACACGCTCGGGAATCGCTAACTCAAGAATCAATTGAGTTTCAGCTTGCACGATCCCCGCAAAGCAGTAGGAGACTCCCAAACGCTCAAAATCAGCAACAAGACAATCAACGACAGGGGGCATTGTCTTGTGACTGAGAGCGTTAGCCACCACATTTGCCTTACCCGGATGGTACTGGATAGTGAGGTCATAGTCCTTTATCAATTCTAGCCACATCCTCTGCCTCAAGTTCAAATCTTTCTGAGTAAAGATGTACTTGAGGCTCTTGTGATCAGTGAAGATATCACAAGACTCACCATACAGATAGTGCCTCCATATCTTCAATGCAAACAACACAGCGGCTAGCTCAAGATCATGCGTGGGATAGTTCTGCTCATGCTTTTTCAACTGCCTCGTTGCATAAGCAATCACGTTGCCGTCTTGCATGAGCACACAACCAAGTCCCAAACGAGAAGCATCTGAATAAACAGTGAAGCGCTTCCCCGGCTCGGGAAGGGTAAGAACAGGAGCAGTCACTAACTTCTCCTTCAAAGTGCAGAAACTGTGCTCACACTCTACAGTCCACTGGAATTTCATCCCCATTTGAGTCAGCTGCGAAAGTGGCTTGGCAATGATAGAGAAATCCTGCGCAAAACGCCGATAGTAGCCAGCCAACCCAAGGAAACTACGCACCTCTTTGACATTGGAAGGCCTCTTCCAATCCAAAACTGCTGAGACTTTGCTAGGATCTACGGATATGCCCTCTGGATTGATGATGTGGCCAAGAAAGCGCACTTCTGAAATCCAAAATTCGCACTTTTTCAGCTTAGCAAAGAACTAATTCTCCCTCAAGGTGCTCAGCACAAGCCTCAAATGCCGCTCATGATCCTCTTCTGATTTAGAGTAAACCAGAATGTCATCGATGAACACTACCACAAACTCATCAAGGTACTTGTGTTGCATGCTGTTCATCGCCTCCATAAAGACAGCAGGAGCATTAGTTAGTCCGAAAGACATAACTTTAAATTCATAATGCCCATACCTAGTGGAGAAAGCAGTCTTCTCAATGTCCTGCTCCTCACACGGATCTGATTATACCCCGATCAAGATCAATCTTGGAGAACACCTTTGCTCCTTGATTGGTCAAACAGATCCTCAATGCGAGGCAAAGGATACTTGTTCTTGACTGTCACTTGATTAAGAGCACGATAATCAATGCACATACGCCAACTTCCATCCTTCTTCGAGACGAAGAGGATGGGTGCTCCCCATGGCGAAACTCTACGCCGAATAAAGCCCTTGGCCAACAGATCCTCCAACTGCTTCTTCAACTCGTCTTGGAAAGGACGAGCCAAGCGGTATGGAGAGATAGAAATAGGTCGAGTGCCAGGAACAAGATCAATACGAAACTCCACATTCCTCACAGGAGGTAGACCCGGCAACTCATCAGGAAAAACATCAACAAACTCCTTCACTACAGGAATCTCCTCAATGGAGACTGAAGAAGATGGCTTTTCTGACATAGCCATGAGGAAACCCAACTGCCTCAAACGGCGACCAGAAAACAGACTAGTCAAAGCAAAGACGGAACTGGAAGGTATACCACCCTGAAAGGTCAACTCTACCCCTGACGGGGCGCGCAAGGTAACCGTCCTCCAAAAGCAACAGATCTTGGCATGGTACTGATGCAACCAGTCCATGCCCAAAATGACATCAAAAGGAGCCAACTGGATCACCATAAGATTGGCAAACAAAACCTCATCATCAATGGCAATGGTGCAACCGGGGCAAACCAAAGAACTAGCAATCAAACCCCCAGGAGAACTGACTAACACGGACTCAGAAATCCGCTGAACTCCCAACTTAGCCCTACTAGCAAACTCAGACGACACAAAGGAATAGGATGCTCTGAAATCAAACAGAACAAAGGCATCAACGGAATCCACGAGTAGAGTACCTGAAACCACATCTGGATGCCCAGCTGACTCGGCGGTCGGCAAAGCATACACTCCTGGTGGCGCCGGGACAATAGGAGCCCCGACTCCCGGCTGATGCCCCAACAGAGCTGGGGGCGGAGGAGGCAACTGCGGAGGAGCAGACGGCTGCGGGCAACAGTAAGCCGCTGGTGGTGCCCACGCAAAGGGCGGCTGAGGAGCAGGAGCAGCCATCATGTGCACCGATCCTCTGGAAGACGCCGAGGAGTGGGAGGAGAAGGCACCGTCTCCCACTTGATGATGCTACCGGGATTCATCCGGTAGACTCGTCCCATGTGGCCACGCTTGCCACAGTGGTTGCACTTCCCGGTCCAACCACACTCTGAAGCACGGTGCTCACCACCGCTCTTGAAACACAACATGCCTGCCTGTGCACAGATCTAACCGCTCGCGAGGAAGACGACTGGGGCGGCCTCATCTTAGCCCCTGAGGAGAAACCCTGTCCCCCCTTGAACGTCTTGAAGGTGGGTCGCTGAGAAGACCCACCTCCTCCACCAAAGGTCCTCTTCTGGCCCCCGCCTGGGGCCGCAGGAACCCCTGAACCACCCGGGTTCTGCCTTTGCCGGGAGAGCTCCAACTCGAGCTCCATGCCCTTCGCCTGCTCCACCACGGAGCAGAAATCACGAGGGACAGTCACCCCCATGACAACTCTGAACTCCTGGTTGAGGCCCCTACGGAACCTCCTTGCCTTCTCCCGATCGTCAGCTGCCACAGCCGGCACGAAGAGCACCACGCTGTTGAACTCCACCTCATACTCTGCCACCGACCTCTTTCCCTGGGAAAGAGTCGTCAGAGTATGCTCCATCCGCTCAAGGAAAGACTCTGGGTAGAACTTAGCTTGGAAGCGAGCCACAAAGTCCTCCCAGGTGACTGGACCAAGATCGGGGGCTCTAGCAGCCAGAACCCCCTCCCACCAGATATCAGCTTGGCCTTTCAGCTGAAAGGCCACAAACTTCCTCTCCATGTACCGAAGCCAATCTGCGGATTGGATCGGCGTGCCCGCTCCGTCAAAAGTGTCAAGACGGAGGGACATCCACTCCCGGAGACTCATCCTCGGCTCGCAGACTGGGGCAACAAGCGGGCCGCTGCAGGGGGAGGCATAATAGCAGGGGCTGCCCGGAACTGCTGGCGCAGCTCCTGAATCTCCCTCTGCAGAGCCTGAACTAAATCCTCATTGGCGGCGGGTACCTCCGCCCCTGACTGTGCCGCTGGAAGCTCCTCCTGAGATGGCCCATGAGCATTGAGCGAAACGCTACCCTTAGCAACAGACTCCGCAACTCCCTGAGAACCTCGCCCCTAGCCTCCACGGCCACGGCCTCTACCCCTCGGCATGGTTGCTACAAACAGACAACCATCCAATCACATAAATATAAGCACAACATCATATAATCAAGAACAACGATCAACCATCATCATAGGCATAGTCTTCATCAAATAATCAAGCGCGATGCAATGATGAACCAAAACCCCGTCCTACTGTGCAACCAAGTGTGTCAAATTTTAGATTAGTTATACCACTTTTGCAAGTTTTAATGTTGCTATCCTATAACAAAGTTTTATTTAAAACCTAAGCCATGTTTCTAAGTTATTCCACATCATATTTTAGTTGCAACCTAAGGTATGACACTAAAATACATATTCCAAGGACCTACAGCCCGCTCTGATACCAACTGTAACACCCCGGCATTTAATATGCCTGAATGCTACCAAACATAAGCTAAACAACATCTAAATACCACAATTAAACATAAATTCCAGCAAAGGCGCACATGCTAAAAACCGAGATTTCGGCAGCATCTCCTTTGTTTTAACATGATTTCAAGGAGCAACACAGTAAAGCAATATAAGGCAATATGAGAGACAACTAAAACAGCAATAATTAAAGACTTAACGACAATATAAGTCTATTTTCAAGCACTTAATGTCTCCAAGATTCAAACGAACAATAAAAATCTCATATAGCAATGCTAAACCTTAAAGCAATAATCATCACACGCAGTTTATTATCAAAGCTAATTGAATGACTTGTGGAATCAAAATGAGTGAAGCTACATGCGGACGTGTGACTATTTCCCTTCCCCGCATGCCGATCTCATGGTACCTAAAACAACAAGAAAGCACAAGCGTGAGTTCAACACTCAGCAAGTATATTGCAATGGTACAAAAGAACAATTACATGGCTACAACAACTTACATCATGTCTATCATCTTATTCATGTTCACATATCATTATCATCATCATTATGTATGCAATGCGAAGCTATGCTCATGTCTCCTTAGAAACTCATACCGGTATGGTTGAGTACACACCCGTTGGTGTGCACCCTCTCCCCCCTTCCATCCCGAAGATGGAGGGTGCCTACTTCTCGCTTCCGTTCACCGCGGTGAATGGAATCACGATGTAGGACTTACTCATTGGCTCTCTGGATTAGTCATAACTTTCTGTAACACCCCAAAATTTTGCTTTTCTAAAATTCAAGTGTGAGTTGGCACTTTGGTGAATTTTTGGAATTTTCTAGAATTTATTTGGATTTATTTGAATTTATTCCATTTTGAAATAATTAAAGAATTTAACTTTGCAAATAAAATTTTGTTGGAAATATTTTATTTGAGTCCAAAATGTTCCAAAATATTTTCCAGAATTTTTCTGGGATTTTTCTGAGTGTTTTGCTATTTTTTAATGAATTAAATGAATTTCTGGGAATTAATTTGAATTATTTAATTGGATTAATAGCGAGTGGGTTTGCACTGTTCCACCGACCGAGCCCGAGTCAGACTCGAGTTCGAGTCCGACTCGAACCCAACCGAGCCTAACCCTCTCGACCGTCCGATCAAGATCGAACGACCGAGATTGAGCCACGTCACCCGAGCCCGAGCCCGACCGAGCCAGCCAGCTCGCCCGAGTCAGACCCGAGCCCAAACCGTTGCACCGTTGGATCTTGATCCAACGGCAGTGCGCGTGCCACGTCGCCCTCGCCGTGTCCGGGTCGGACTCGCCGCCTGCACGGTTTTGCCGGATTCCGCTGATCTCGGCCTGCGTTTATTTAATGCCTGGACTCGCGCCCGAGGTTCGCCTTTACCTCGTGCGTCGTTTGCCCCAGGTGCCCTAGCCCTAGCCGCCGCCGTCGACCCGCTATTGCTCGCCGTAGTTGCGTGAAGCTCCGCCGCGGACTTTGCTTCGCCCCGCCGCCGTCCGCCGTTCTCCGCCGCCGTTGAGGTCGGATCCGGAACCGCAAGGCCAAGACACGTCGGGAGGTATCTTCCACTCCGCCGGAGAAGCCCCGAGGCGCCGTCGCCGTGGTCGTCGTCATCGTCTCCGGTGACTCCTGCTCCGCCGCGTCGCCGTCGTCGACCCCGAGCTCGCTCCACCGTCCGATCTAGAGCCAACGCTCCAGATTGAGCCACGTCACCCCGGTGAGTTCCACGTTGAAATCCCAGATCTATTTCCAACCGTTGGATCTAGATCCAACGGTTTAGATCGTGCCACGTAGCCTAAACCGCACCGAGCTAGGATAGATCTCAGCCGTTAGATTTAGATCGAACGGTTAGGGTTAGCCGCGTTGTAAACGTTAGATTGGATCTTGACCGTCCGATCAAGATCGAACGGTCCAGATCAGCGGAGTAGTTTCTTAACGCGAGAGTCCAGATCCAATCTGGGCCGTTGATTTTCAAATCAACGGCCGAGATCTAGCCACGTGGCCGGGAGGCCGACCGTCGCGGTCAGCGCGGTCAGCGCCCGCGCGTGGGCGCGTGTCTCTGACACGCGGGGCCCGCGTGTCAGTGGGGCCCACGCGTCAGCGTCTCAGCCAAGTGCACCATGACGTCACCGCTGACGTCACGGTGGGGCCCAGCTGTCAGCCGTCCTCAGCCGTGCGTGATGATGTCACTGCTGACGTCATCCGAGGGGCCCACCTGTCAGCGAGACACGTGAGCCGTGGACCAGGTCCACGGTGGACCGAGCCGCGCCCGTGCGCCGGGTCCATGGACCCGAGGCGACGTGGCGGCACCGGATTGGTCCACGTGTCACACTAACGCAATAAAAGAATTTCCGAAAAAGAAAATGATTTATTAATTCGAATTATTGATTTCATATTTTGATTCAAACTTCAAACGCTTATAACTTTTGCATTTTAACTCCGATTTGAGTGATTCAAATTTCTAAATTTGTATAAAATTGAGATCTACCTAATGATGAATTTTATTTAATTTTTGGACTAAAAGTTTTCCTCTGTAATATTATTTAGTTGATTATTTAAACTTCAAAATGCTATAACTTTTGCATTTAAACTCCGAATTTGACGATTCCAGTTTCTAAAAATTCATAAAATTATGCTCTCTCTGTTTATGAACTTTCTTTGGATGTTTGGACACTTTTTGTCTTCTGTTTATTTATTTATTTGCCATTTGCACGCTTTACGAGTAGACGTCGAAGTGCCCGAAGGATTCGAAGGAGAAGTGTTGACCCAGGAGCCAACTCAGGACCAAGAACAAGTAATTTTTGAAGGAAAGTTATGCTTTGACCATATTGATCCTATTTTGAAACCTATTTTGATTTAACTTATTGCATGCTAGTTTAATTAGAAAATACTTTATTTAAATTATGGGAAATTAGATAAATGCCTAATTGCTATATGACACCTGGGTTAATTAAATATGTGCCATGACCCTTGTCACCATAGTTGTGGTTTACTAGTTGGACATTATTAAATTGCCAACATGGGAATTTAGACCATTGTAGTATATTGCTTAGACCCGCTACGTGCTCATGACATGATTTTGGACAATCAAATGTTAATATTGACTTAATGATATATTGAACCTGTTTTGGAAAGGTATCATGTGATGTTGATGGCACGTGGTGCATGGTAATCAACTGGGGTTTGATAAATAGTTTTCGACCGGGGCATGTGGCAAGAATGATCGGGTGGGCCAGTTGTGGCACCGGGAATGTTGGTTTGGTTCTTCGGGTAGTCTTGCCCTGGTCACCTTAAGGACTTAACCTTGCAAGCCTTTGAACTGGGTCAAACGTGCAACCACATGTCTGTAATGGGATGGACCTAGTTGATTAAGTTGCTAATAACGTACCTGTGGAGCCTCTGAGTGTCAACTACACCGTTTGTGTAGTTGTACGAGGGAGCGTACCGGGGCTGAGGCCAGGTACCCATCTAACGGTGGCTTGACCTAAACTTCGCCTTTGCTAAGGGAAGGGTTAGTGTGCAACACCGGAGAGGACCACTTGTGCTGTTAGAAGTCTCCGAAAGACTTTGTTATGGGAACTCGCCTTTGTGGTGTTTGACTGTATCTTGTGGGTAAAGTGCATAACCTCTGCAGAGTGTAAAATCTATTCGAATAGCCGTGTCCGCGGTATTGGACATCGCTTGGGGATTACAGTCAAGGGTTAGACTTTCTCAAAAATAACTTGGACTTGAAAGGTTGGGTTGGTTTAATAATGATGTTGATGGAAATGTGGATTAGGATTGGGAAAGATGTTTATTTAACTCCTGGAAAAGTTATTAATGATATACTTGTTTCTACTGCTTTCGAATCTACTTATATTATTTGTTAAATGTTGTTTACTGCAAATATACCTTGAGCTATTCCTTTGTATCAAGCCATGCATATATGAGCTGTTTGGTTGCCTTCTCAACTCAGCCAGGCTGTATGAGTGGAGCCAGGCTGGTGGTATCCAGGCTGAGTGGATGCAAGGAGATGCTGTTTGGTTGATTGTATGAGCTGATGCAGGCTGAGAAGAGATGGTGTTTGGTTGATTGTATGAGCTGATGCAGGTTGAGAAGAGATGCTGTTTGGTTGATTGTATGAGCTGATGCAGACTGAGAAGAGATGCTGTAACACACACTCTGAATGCAAACGGAACTGACTAAATTCAACATCTCTCGACAATTTATATTGAACCTAACTTGTGATGCTGAATGCCGTAACACACTTGATTCAACTTCCTAAAGAGGTAACTATTCACTAGTCTTTCTTGCTACACTTGATTCAACTTCCTACAGAGGCAACTCTATACTCAATGGATAAGTAAAACCCAACAAAATTAACAGGACATAATAAAACAAATGAACAGTTGAAATATAACTCGATTCTTTCCTCAGAAAGAGACATACATGTTTGATTACATCTAGACTAGATTGATAGAGGCAACTCTATACTCAATGGATAAGTAAAACCCAACAAAATTAACAGGACATAACAAAACAAATGAGCAGTTGAAATATAACTCGATTCTTTCCTCAGAAAGAGACATACAAGTTTGATTACATCTAGACTAGATTGATAGAGGCAACTCTATACTCAATGGATAAGTAAAACCCAACAAAATTAACAGGACATAACAAAACAAATGAGCAGTTGAAATATAACTCGATTCTTTCCTCAGAAAGAGACATACATGTTTGATTACATCTAGACTAGATTGATGGCTACACTGTATACTCCCATACGCACAAAGGTATTTCTGCTTTAATATTAACCGCAAAATAACATCCCGTATAGTAACCTGCTTCAACTATGTTTTGATGTATCGGTAAGTCATAACAGCTTTTGTATTACGCCAAAATCAAGCAAGGAAACTGCTTTCGGTCCATTGTACATCAACTTCCTTTTTGTTGACTGCACCGCATTTGATGTATCTAATCTACACTTCTACAGTATACTTTAAAGTCACTGATGAGAGAGTGCTTCGTGGTTCTGATCGGTGTGTTGATGCATAATCTACTGGTAAGGTTGCTTGTAGCACAGTCCCAGAAATGCTTCTTCTCAGTAAAGACCGAGGCTATCTGGAAGATTGATCTCATCACTGCAAAATAGTTCACACAATTCAAATGTTATAACCAGATCAATTAACTGGTGAAAAGACAACAAAAAAGAGATACTATGTAGCACAGAAAATAACTATGGTTGTTGCTACTCTGCATTACAGATGCAAATAGTGCAGCGGCATCTCAAGTGCTCGAATTCCAACATAATTTGATACCTTGCAAGAATAATAAGATGAAGCTCCTAATTGCATTGGCCTCAATGCTTCTATGTTGCATGAAGACTAAAGTGTCCGTCAACTCAATAAAGCATCCTCCAAGTCGATAGAAGATAGCTGAATCTACTAACATAAACAGGAAAACTCACCCATTTTTCATATCGATACCTTCTGGAGAATCTGCTTCCTTCACAGATTAAAGAGACGTGATATGTGTTAGTGGTGAAGCCATTTCTAGTGCAATAGTAACACAGATTTTCTCAGTAACAATTCCTAGATCACACCCATTTTTCATCTTCTCACGAAAGAATTCACGGTCACTTGATAATTTTTCTCGCTTGTCGCTGGCCGCTTCAGAAGCTCACTTGTCGCTGGGAAGCTTCAGAAGGCGCCGGAGTCGGGGGGCGATAGTAACTGGGAAGCTTCAGAAGCTCACTTGTCGCTGGCCGCGAAGGTGAGGCCTGAGAGTTGGTGGCGCACGGTGGGAGGCGGCGGGGAGAGCTCGACGCGGTCACAGAAGGCGCCGGAGTCGGGGGGCGCGCCGGACTTGCTGCGCAGCCACCGCCGGCGGTGCCGCGGCCTCCGCGAGGACGATGACGCCGGCGACGGCGATGCCCGCAACGATCCAAATGCGAGGATTGGAAACCCCCACGCCGCCGGCGCCCCCGATCGCGCCGAGGAGTCCATGGGCAAGGCTGGAGGCGCGCGGAGGTCGGAGATGATGGCCGGCTGGAGGCGCGCGCGGGGTCGAAGACGGCCGAAGGGAGGCGCACGGGTGGTCGAAGACGGGCGGATGGAGGCGCGCGTGGCCAGATCCGCGCCGGCGGAGGCGGATGGAGGATGGAGGCGCGGATGGAGGATGGCGGAGGCGAATGGAGGATGGCAGAGGCGGATGGAGGATGGAGGAGGAGGCGCGGCCAGAGTCGTGCGAGCGGAGGCGGCTGGATCGGAGAGGAGAGACTGCACGAGCGGAGAAACCCTTGCGTGGGAGACTTGCACGAGCGGAGCCAGGCCCGCAAGAAACGCCCGATTTTCTCGTATCTGCGGAGCCTGGCTCCAGGGGCTTGTTGCATCGTGGGAGCCTGGCCCAGTGGATGGAGAAGCCAACCAAACAGTGAAACATTGCATGCCCAGAGCCAATTCTCTCCAGATGCAGCCAACCAAACAGGCCAATAGTATATTAGCTTGCATTCTGTGCATGACTTGCTGAGTACCAAGTACTCACCCTTGCCGCAATACAACACTAGTTGAAGAGGAGACTACACCAGCTTTGGAGGAGGAGCTCCAAGAGGAACCGTCTGCTTAGGGAGCGAGCCCAGTCAGTTGCCTGTGGTATACTGGATGGCGCCCCGAAGTTATCTTATTTTTCGCTGCTATTATTTCTCTTTTAATAAGTTTCGCTTCATGAGGCCGTATATTTGTAACTTGACCATAAGGTCGAGCAACCAGTTTGTTTATCTAATTAAAAGTACTTTATTAGTATCAAGTGGTATGATTGTGATATTTACCAATGTTGAGACTGTGTGCACTAGCGCATTCCTGGACTAGTGCTGAATACACAGAGGGTCCAGATTTGCAGATTCGGGTCCCGACACTTTCTCACCGACCTTCCCGGACTAGTTATGACTTTCTCACTGCCCGGACCATGTAATCGTGCCATGTATGCAATTATGCCAACATCATAATTAACTCGTACATTAACACATGGCATCATAACATGATAAACATACTCATCATATCATTGGAAATCATTAAAGCATGGCAATTGATCATCTCATATAATCAATCTCATCTAGTCTCAACTAGCAACCTACAAACCGCTATCCATTACAATACACTTGCCTCAAGCACGGGCGACGGATTGGCGAGAAGTAGAAGGCCCTCCCGGGGTCACACCACCTGCACATAGGGACCACACACTCACAATCATGCCCACAAAACAGTACGCAAACCCTCATCTACCCCGACATGGCCAACTACTCGCAAAACCCGAAAACAGCGGTTATGTCCCGTCGGGACAGCAGCCTTCCAAAAGGCATAACTCGGGTTCTAAGACTCCGAATCAATTAAACGAGTACATCCTCGCATAGCTTAGGAAATTTCCCAACTTTTTCTAGGTATAGGGAAAGACTGATTCGGACTCTAAAGTTGTTTAATCTACAAAATACCGTGATCTGTTCCAATCACGTCACAGATTTTAACACGCTCGGTAAAACAGCCATAACTTTCAAACGGCTGGGAGGAATTGGACGTTCTTTATATCCACTGAAAGATAATGAAATTATCTACAACTTCTTCAACAGCCGTACGACCAAATTCCGACTCTAAATTGGCGAAAACCTAAGCCCTAGGTCGACTGCTCATGCTGCCCGAAACAGAGAACGTGGCAACTTCTAGATTTCATCTAATCTACTCAATTTCAGCACCAACAATTTATCTAAAAACTTGATAAACACCCTTAGAACAGTACCTAGACCAACCCCAAGGATTCCCATGGCCATACCTTCGCCTGACGCACGAAAACTGAATGGATCTCCTCCCGGTTTGCTCCTCGCTCCTCGCTCCAACGGATGGATCTTCGAGGTGCAGGGGGTGGGGAGGCTACCCTAGGGCAGCAAGGGGGTGGAGAAGAGGTGGTGGAAAGGTGGAGAGGCAAGGGGGCAATGGGGAGGGGCGCACGGCCACAAGGGGAGAGGAGAGGAGGTGGGGGCGACTAGGGCAAGGGAGGAGGAGGTGGGGGCGCACAATGGCAGGGTGGGCGCACGCAAGGGGCAAGGGGAGCCCCTTAACCCAGCCCAAAAGGAATCCTATTCCTAAATGGACTCATACTCCATCCCACCAAAGCCCATAACCCTTCCCCCTAGGCCCAAAACTCCCCGGAATGGCCCAAACTCCCGGAAACGGCCCGGAAACGTTCTTAACCTCCATACCCTATGGTTTTAACCTTAATTCCACATCTCATAGCGTTTTTGACCTCATCATGCTCAATAAATAAGGATACGACACTCCGTGGTGTCACAGGTGGTAACTGTTTAGATTACTCGTTGGAAAATCATGGTTAAAATAGAGGAAATTGTAACATGTTGTGATGGAGTGAACTTTGGATAATTAACATGATGAATGATTTTATCCTTAATGAATGTATAACTTAGAGTCTCACTTACGAATTCTACCCTATGGAGATAATATTTACATGTTGAAGTCGTTCGTTAATTGAATAAGTTTCGATTGTCGAGACGTTGACATATAGGTGGTATGAAATTTATTGGTTGATCATGCTGAAAGGTTTGTTGAAGTACTGTGTTTCAAATTTAGAATAAGATGTATTATGATATGATGATCCGTGGGGATCATGTCGAGGTAGTCTTGGTTGGGTGTCTTTTTGATAAGCATTATAAAGTTTATTTATAAGTGTTGGGAAAGGTAACTAGAGAAAGACATTTGTTGTTTATGCCTAAATAAGTGATGAAGAGATGTGTTTTAAGCTTGGGATAGACAGTTATACGAATGATGAGTCATGTTGGTTGGTGGGCCAAAAGAAGAAGTTGATATGAGTTCTATGTTGAGTTAACTGGTAAGTTAACTATGCCAAAGTTGTGAGGACGTTGTTCTCCTTGTTGATTGTCATAAGATAGACATGGTTTAGAGTTATGATATAATGACCGATGGTGTTTATTAGAAAAGTGCCAATCTTTGTTTTTGGCTAAGCTATTTAGCTTATGTGATGATTTTGGGGTTTTATACCCAAGAGTATATGACTGGATCGCATCCTTTCGCGTACAACTTGAATTATATTTGTAATCAGTATTTAAAGGAAGCAAATAAACCTAACGGGTTGTGTTGAAAGTTCTTGAGTTGAAAATTCTTGTAACTCTATCTTGACTAGAGTTTGGTTTAATTGAAGAAGTGTGTGGTGTTGGCGTGTGCTTCAAAAGGTGGATTTCAGGATGTTTCATAAGTGATTGTTACTGAAGTGTTCCCTTTTTGGAAATGAGTTTCCTTTTCTCTTTGAGAAAATTTGTGGCGGTTGTGTGTGCAGATGTTTGACTTTGGAGTCGTTACTCTTTTCCAAAATGTTGATTTTGGTTAGAATGTGAGGTTTTGCAAATTTAGCTTCCAATTGTTGGTGGGTTATGATATGATGTGGTGTTTTCCTGTTAACGGTGCTGCCGTCATAGTCTACATGAATTTTTCGCAACCATCGATGTTAATTGTGTCTCAATCATGTGATACCGAGGAAGAAGTCGTTTGGTGAATGACTATTCGGTACCTTTTGTTACATGATGAATGAATGGTGAAAAGGAAATATGACAATGTTTATGTACAATTAAACATAAAAAGAGTCGACGAGCCAGGTCGGTGAGAAAGTCATATATGGATATATGACTAATCCGGAGTGCTCTTGAAAGGCTGCATACATGTCATGAATCGAGATTTCCATTGTTTTCTTTTATGAAAAGAAGTAATGAATAACTTCTGGTATTTTGGCTGTGGTATAGGAGATGTGTGTTTCCTTTGCGATTTGGCTTAGGAAGATAAAATGAGTATTCTTTGGTTGTTGCCAAATTCTTTCCAAAGTGGCTTTTATCGCTTTTGGGGTTCGAGTTGTTGTGTGTGGATCAATTTGGGTTCATGGTTTATGGTTGAGCTCACCTAATGCAAACCTTCTTGGAGAATTGGGTCATTGATGTGTTCCACGGTAGTGTTGATTAAATTATTAGTGGACCACTTGGTGGTTGCTAGTAATTGCTTTATCTTTTCGAAGTGTATTGGATCTTTTTGTCGCTGAACTATGAGCAAGTTGTGTCAACCGAAGTGGATTGTTCAGTTGTTATTGATTTTGCGGGTTTTCAGAACCCTGGTCATAAAGTAGGCTTCTCCTTTCGGTGGTAGTGGTGTGGGTGTTGGTCTTGTTGTAAAAGATCAGGATGTCACCTCGATGGTTCAAGCAGTTAGTAATCTTAGAGTGTTGTGTCTCACTCGGTTTGCGTCGTTTTGAATACGACGAACCACAGTTGAGAGGTTGAGACGTGAATCACTTTTGTGCGTGGGAGCGAAAGATGGATCTAGAAGTTGGTACCGTGTCCTTCTGGAGAGTGGCTTTGGTTAAAGGGATCGGGCACTTTAGTGCCAAGGAATGCATGGAATGAGGAGTGTGAGACCATTTTATTTCGTGGTCTGTTTGGGATTTTATCCTATCTCTTGGGTCATGCCGAGGCCTTGTATGAGTGCTTTGTGTTTCAATGTTGACTAAAGTTCTTGCAAGTTTTGATTGTGAGTTATCGTTAGAGCCGTTAGTCATTTAGCCTCAGAACCTCACGTTTGAGTCCCGTCCTGTGAAAATTCTGGGGAATTCGGAGCGAGTGTTAAAGAACAGGACGCTCAAGTTTTTAAAGTCCTGTGGTCGCATCAAACTGAGAGGGAAGCGACTTGGGAGCTGGAGTCTAGCATGCGCGAGAAGTACCCCGAGCTTTTCACCTCAGGTATGAGATGTGAAGCTAGCTGTCTTTTGTTTTGCCTAGTTATGTAGTGGCGTGTCTTGGATTCGAGGGCGAATCCTGTTGAAGGGGGGAGGAGAATGTGACACTATGGAATGTCGTGACATTATAAAATATGAAATTGGAGATTAAAACCTTACGGTATGAGGTTAATTTGCGTTTTCGGGCCGTTTTCCAAAGATTGGACCTTTCCAGTACGATTTGGGCCTTAGGGGGGACCCCACATGGGCCGAAGGTGGAGTTTTTGGCCCATGTGGCGGAGGGGGGCAGCAAGCACCTGCCCATGTGCCCCCCTCCCCTTGCCCTAGGGTGCCCCACCCCCTTGCCCTCCTCCCCAAGCCACCGCCCCCACTTCCTCCTCTCCACGCCACCCTAGCCACCCTCCCCATTGCGCCTCCCCTCCTGTTACACTATGGTTTGTCGTGACATTATAAAATGTGAAATTGGAGATTAAAACTTTACGGTATGAGGTTAATTCGCGTTTTTTTGTCGTTTTCGGGAGTTCGGGCCTTTCCGGGGCGATTTGGGCCTTAGGGGGAACCCCACTTGGGCCAAAGTTGGAGTTTTCCGGCCAATGTGGGGGGAGGAGGGCAGCATGACCCTGCCCATACCCCCCCTTGCCCTAGGCGCCTCCCTCCCCTCCCCTCTCACCCCCAAGCCGCCACCCCCTCCCTCTTCCTCCACACGCCTCCATCTCCTTCCCCCATTGCGCCACCACCTTCCCCTCCCCTCTCCACCTCCCTTGCTGCCCTAGGGGAGCTCCCCACCATGCCACCTCGCTGTCCCCTCCATCGGGAAGCCCCGCGACGAGGAGATCCGGCGGTTTCGGCGCGAGGAGGATGATTGGGGAGCCCGGGAGGAAGGTTTTCGGCGTTCTTTGTTCGTCGGGCTGAGGTATGGTATGGGTGTTCCTTGGGGTTGGTCCAGGTGCTGTTCTAGAGGTCGTTATGATGTTTTTAGATCAAGTGGTGGTGCTGTGATTGGGTAGATTGGATGAAAACTTGAGTTTGCCACGTTCCCTGTTTCGGGCAGATTGTGCAGTCGACCTAGGGTTTAAGTTTTTGCGATTTTAGAGTCAGAATTTGGTCGGCCTCCTGTTGAGAAAGTTGTAGTTAACTTCAATATATTTAATTGGACACCAAGAACGTCCAATTCCGCCCAGCCGTTTGAAAGTTATGGTCATTTTACCGAGCGTGTTCAAATCTGTGACGTAATTGGGACAGAATGTAGTGTTTTGTATATTAAACAATTTTAGAGGCCAAATCAGCTTTTCCCAATACTTAGAAAAAGCTAGGAAATTTCCTAAGCTTCGTGATGATGTACTCGTTTAATCGATTCGGAGTCCTAGAACTAAAGTTATGCTAGATTGAAGCCTGCTGTCCCGGAGGGACAGATTCTCTGTTTTTCAGTTTTGGGAGTAGTTTGTGAAGTCAGGGTAGACGAGCTTTTGTGTACTGTTTTGGGGGCATGTTTTGAGTGTGTGGTATGTTTGTGCAGGTGGTGTGACCCCGGGAGTGCTCTTAACCTCTCGCCAATCCGTCGCCCGAGGTTAAGGCAAGTGTATTGTAATGGGTAGCGTATTGTGTGATGCTAACTGTGACTAGGTGCAAATTGCTTTCATGATGTGTTATCTTGTCATGATTACATGTTGTGATATCTTGCCATGATTAGTGCTTGCCCATGTTATGATGAAATTGGAGTATTATGATGCTATGCCATGTTTAGTTCAGTTTGATGCAAGTTGTTAAGCTTATGGCATAATCGCATACATGGCATGTGATCTGGCCCGGTCAGTGAGAAAGTCATAACTAGTCCGGTAAGGTCGGTGAGAAAGTTATGACTAATCCGGAGAGCCATTGAGTAAGTCCTACCTCGTGATTCCATCCACCGTGGTGATTGGAAGCGAGGAGTAGGCACCATCCATCTACGGGATGGAAGGGGGAAGAGGGTGCACGCCGACGGGTGTGCACTCAGCAATACCGGTATATGCTTCCAAGAGACATGTGCATTGCATTGCATTGCATTGCATACATGATGATGATAATGAGTTGTGTACGATGTGCTTTGTCATGGCTATGATGTGGTAGATGAGATTATGATTTGAACATGATGTTAAAGTATGGTATGTATTGATGTTGGCATTGAATTATTCTTTATGACCCATTGCAATATGCTTGCTGAGTGATGAACTCACGCTTGTGTTTATGTTGTTTTTAGGTACATGAAACCGGCATGCGGGAAAAGGGCATTAGCTACACTTCTACACGTAGCTTCACATTATTATACAGTTTAATCATTGGGAGTCGTGATAATAATGATTAGTGCTATGAAACTTGGTGTATGGGCTTGAGTTCATCGTTTGGTTTGTTATATTTGGTGGAATGGTTGAATTCCTTATTTTAGACATAAGTGATGCTTTATTCATTGATATTGCTGTTTTAGATGTCTTATGCTATGATATAACTTGCCATGTTATTACTATTGCTCCAATTCATGGAAAAACAAAGGAGATGTTGTCGAAATTTTCAGTTTTAGCATTTACTCCATTGCTGTAATTTGCTTTAATTTGTGGTATTTAGATGTTGTTTAGTCTATGTTTGGTAGCATTCGGGCATACTAGATGCTGGGGTGTTACACCTCCCTCCCTCTCCTCTCCACCTCCCTAGCTGGCTTAGGGGAGACCCTCACCCCTCCATCCCGCTGTCCTCTCCATTGGGAACCTCCGCGACGAGAAGATCCGGCGGATTCGGAGCGAGGAAGGAGATCGGGAGAACCGGGAGGAGAATCTTCGGCGTTCGTCGGTTCGTTGTTCGTCGGGCGAAGGTATGGCAATGGGGAGATCTCTTGGGTCGGATTAGGTGCTGATCTAGGGGAGGTTTTGATGCTTTTAGATCGAAAGTTTGTGCTGCCATTAGATAGAATTGATGAAAATGAGAGATTTGAATGGCGTTCTGTTTTGGACAGATTGGACGTCCCACCTAGGGTTCGATTTTTCGCAATTTTACAAGCGTTTCCTGGTCGGCCGTATATTGAGAAAGTTGTAGATAATTATGATAGCTTTCAGTGGACACCAAGAACGTGTAATTCTGATTAGCAGTTTGAAAGTTATGGTTGTTTTACCGAACATGTTCAAAACTGTGACGAGATTGGGACAGATTAGGTTGATCTGTAGATTAGACAATTTTAGAGGCCGAATCAGTTTTTCCCAATACTTACAAAAAGCTAGGAAATTTCCTACGCTTCGAGAAAATGTACTCGTTCGTCTGATTTAGAGTTGTTAAGCCCGAGTTATGGCCTGCTGAAGGCTGTTGTTCCGTTGGACAGAATCTCTATTTTTGGGTATTGGGAGTAGATCGCGAAGTCAGTTTAGCTAAGTGTTTTTGTGTGCATGTGGTTGAGTGTATTGAACCTTTGTGCAGGTGGTGTGACTCCGGGAGTGCCGACGTCGTCATGCCACGCCGTCTCACGAGGGTGAAGGCAAGTGTATTGTAGTGGTTGCGGCTTAGGGAGCCGTAATGTTTGAATATGAGATGGTTTACACATGTTTTTTTCTTGATATGATGCCATGATTGACTCTTGCTTGCGACATGATGAAAATGGTTTATTATGAGGCTATGCAATGATTAGTTGAGTTTATATGCAAGTTGTTTATGTTTAAGACATATGTTGCATACATGGCATGAAAACTGGCCCGGTCGGTGAGAAAGTCATAACTAGTCCGATAAGGTCGGTGAGAAAGTTATGACTATTCCGGAGCGCCATTGAATAAGACCTACCTCGTGATTCCATCCACAATTGTGAATGGAAGCGAGGAGTAGGCACCCTCCATCTACGGGATGGAAGGGGAAAGAGGGTGCACGCCGACAGGTGTGCACTTGGCAATACCAGTATGTGCTTCAAGGAGACATGTGCATTGCATTGCATTATATGATGTTGTTATATGATGATGTCAATGAGATGCATACAATGTGAATATGAGATGTTTATGATGTTGAATATGAAAAGTAGTGATGAAGGTATTGGAATGTGTTTTCTTGTTCCATTGCAATATACTTGCTGAGTGATGAACTCACGCTTGTGTTTATGTTGTTTTTCTTAGGTACCATAAAACCGGCATGCGGGAAAAAGGGTTTAGCTACATAGCTACACGTAGCTCCACACAAATTAGATAGTGCTATCATTTGGAGTCATGATAATAAAATGTATGCCATGAAACTTGGAAAATTGCTTAACTGTGTGCTCGATCTTATTATTTGATTCGTTTAGCTCATGAAGTGGTTGAATGCTTTATCCTGGACTTATATTGTTGCTATGTCACCTGTTATTGCTATTTTACATGCTTTCCATTATGATATAACTTGTGATACTTTGTTGTTGCTCCGAATCATGGAAACACAAAGGAGATGCTGTCGAAATTTTTTGTTTTAGTATTTGCACATTTGCTGCAATTTTTCTTTATTTGTGGTTTTTAGATGTTGTTTAGTCTATGTTTGGTAACATTCAGGCATACTAGATGCCGTGGTGTTACAGTTTGGGCAATGCCCGTTTAGGCCTGGCTAATAAATGAGTCAAGCTGTGCCGGCCCAAGCATGGCCCAGTGGCCAAATGGGTCATGACGTGCCGGCCTTTTGCCTCGTGGGCCGACATGCTGCAATAGATCGGATAGGCCCATTGGCGCCAAAAAAGTTGAAAATTTGAAAAAAAAAATAAAAAAATCAAAAAATATTAGAAAAATTAGAAAATCCAAAAAGTACAAAAAATACAGAAAAATTGAAAAAAAATCATAAAAAATGGGAAAGTTAGAATAATTGGAAAACACAAAGGATGTAGGATTTTTTTAAAAATATATATAAATTGAGAAAAAACTAAAAACATGGAATAAATTCTAAAATGAGACATAATTGGAATTAAATAATAAGCTTTTTTGATGTTTGGTTGCCTTATTAAAAACTTTGCCAAGTAAAAACTCAACACGGGAAAAATTTGGCAAAGAAAAAAGAGGACAACCTATAGATCAGTGGTACAGGAAAAAAGCGTATATTACAATTATTCTTCCTGATCAAAATAAAGATTTTCAAATTTCGCCGCTAGCTCAACATTTTCTGTAGTGTGTTCCCAATCTTTCACAGTGAGAAGTATTTCCACCATCTCACTTGTCATATTTGTTATTCTCTCCTCAATTATTCTTCCGGATAGACTGACAGCAGACTCATAAGAAATCATGAAGACAGGAACTATTAACACATCCCATGCTAATATAGAAAGCACTGTATATGTTATCTTGTGCTCATGCCACCACTGCAAAATGCTGAAGTCCTCCTCTAGCTGCTCTTGGTAGTTGACAGTGTCTCTGTTGAGATAGACAGCCAGCTCCCCACCATCTTTTGTTGTGTCCGAACTTGACGTTGTTATACTCGAACTCCTTGAGGTAGAGCCACTTGCATCCCATATCTTTCCCCACACAGTTTCTTCTTACCTTTTATGGGTGGTGGTGGAGGTCACTATAGGCGAACTTCGCTAAACTTCTGATCGTACTTAGCATAAACTTCAGATAAGTTAGCACGGATATTTGAAAAATAACTAGAATAATTAGTGCCTATCACATCACTTAGAGGTGAGAGAACACTACCAAATCCTTGAATTTTAGCTCTAGGATCTAAAATAAATAGTTTTTATATCAAAAATAGTTTCACGCAAAATACTATCATTTTCATGGCTCTTTAAGTGAGTAGCAATTTCTAGAATATTATGCACAATTAAATGATAGGTTGAGTAATAAAATCTAGATAAAGAACAAGTTGCATCATAATTTTTTTTTAAAAATGACATCAAGTAATTAGCAATATACCAATATTGCTTTGTGAGTAGCGGTTGACCATCCCGTGTACGATAGTTTGTATTAATAAAAATTGTAAATATGTCCTTATAGGTTATGAGTTCCTTAAGCATCAAGAAAGTAGAGTTTCATCTAATTGGCATATCTACACCGAACTTACATGGGCGTACACCCATTGCAAAATAATAGTTCTTATATGATGCTACTTGTACATTAGAATTATTAATGAAAGATATTGCAATACGAAAAGGTTCAATGTACATGCTTAACCTCTTTAAACCAGATTTAACTATAAGATTAATAATATGGCAAGCACAACGCTGATGTAATAAAAAAGATTGGGAGTACATACTAAAAAGCTGAGTAATAATATTCATTGCAGAAGTGTTTGCTGCAGCATTATCTAATGTTATTGCAAAAAGTTTATCGATGAGGCCAAAATCTTTCACAACTTTTATAATACAATCAGTTATATTTCACCAGCGTGTGCTATGTCAATTAATTTGAATTCTATAATTCTCTTCTCTAGTTGCCAGTCATTATTTATGAAATCAGCAACTACACTAAGATAATCCTCTTTAGCCCTACCGCTCCATATGTTTGATGTCAAAGACACAGAAAAAGTACAAGTACAAAAGTGCTCTTTTAGTATACCACGACAACATTATACTCCCTCCATTCCTGTATGTAGGGCGCTTAAAAAATTTCGCAAAGACCAAGGAGGATCAACCACCGTGATAAGTTGTCATATTTGTCCCTGATTAATTGCTGCTAAAGACCAAGGAGTAAATGTGCGCATGCTTTTTGGAAGCTCCCCACATGCATCCGTTAATCTTCTAGTCCCTGCGCTAATGCGGCTAATGTTTGGCTTGGTGGACCCATGCATGCAATTCAACGAAAATCTGAGCTGCCAATTTTTTTTGGCTCAGCATGGCGCGTATTAGTGCCGCCAAAGTGGCCTAAACAGAAATTACTCGATCCATGGCGTGCGGAGTACAATTCCATGGCGCGAAGTAGATTTAATATTGTCGCGTAGGAGTATAAATAGAGGATGACCTGTAGGTGATATTGATCCATTCTCTCCAGCTCGTTTCCTACATGGCAAATTTTGATCTAAACTACGACTTGATGTGTGATGATCCTAGTAGACAAGGTGTATTTTTGCTCGTACAACTTTGATTTAAGCTCTTTGCTTTCATTTGTCCAACGGTATTCACTAGCTAGTTTTTTCTTCTCCCTTGCATGAACAGATGGAGGAGACCAAGGTGCTTTTGCCAGGGAGGATCACGGCATACATGCGCAAACTATTTTCCAGGATCAACCTGGCCATGTTGACGTTGAACATGGCCATGGTACTGGTTTTGACGCAAGCTGTCGGCATGACAGAACTGGTGTTCACAATGATCGTAGGCGTACCAGGCTTGGGCTCGTAGGTCGTGGCCGCAGTCGCAGTCCAGGCATCGACTTAAACGAACCAATAGTTTCCAATGAACTTAACGGTATGTTTTTGTACAACTACTTTGTTTCAATTTCTCGGCTTTCATTTGTTCATTTGTGCTCAGTCCAACTACTGAACCTAGCAGTATTTGTTTCTTTGCATGAACAGAGGGAGAAGCTGGTGCTGTAGCCAGCGACGGTGACAACAACGTACATTACGATGTACAAGCAGGTGCTTCGGTTGACGTCGGACGCAGCCGCGATGTTCACGCTGGTCACGGTCGTGCCAATCTAGGACTTGCAGGTCGCGGACGTTGTGCTGGTGCATTCATTGTAGACCGCGAATGCTCCAGGCAAGGGCTCATCGGCCGCGGGCGCGCACGGCTGGGACTCACTGGGCGTGGCCGAGGTGCTAGCCTCAATGTCGGTCGTGGCAGGCTTGGGCTCGTGGGTAGTCGAGGCATGCTCGGTGGAGATGATGACGCCAGGATGTCCAACGTCGTGGACATGGAGGCAGAGAGTGTTGTCGACGAGGAAGGTGTTGCATGGCACGAGTTCTAATTCAAATTCTAATTCTAGTTGTCAGATGACAAGCATGTCACGAGTTGTGGATAATGTAATTCTTGTTTTGTTGCTCCAGGTGAAGGAAGGAGGAAACAATACACTGATGAAGAGCGACAGATGATTTACACCATGCTTCTAGAGAGAACAAGCCTTGGCATATTAAAGCATGGTGTCACTAAGGCCGTTGCTGATGAAACGGGCATGCCGTTGAGAGTTGTGCAGAGGATATGGTACCGTGGAAAGCATGGTGGTGGGTTACAGGGAGTGTTGAGCAAGAGGCCAAAGAATTGTGGCCGCAAGAAAATAATGGTTGATCCCGAAGCAATTAAACAAGTGCCGTTGCGGAGTAGAACGACTCTCAAAGATCTATCTAATGAGCTACATGTGTCAAAAACCACATTGTTTAAGCGGTTGAAAGAAGGCAAATTTAGGCGGCACACGAATGCCATCAAATTTACGTTGACCGAAGCTAACAAAAAGGCTAGGGTTCTTTTCTGTCTATCAATGATTGACCCTATTAGCTTGCCGCAAGAACCAACTTTTCATGGTATGTACAATGTCGTGCATATAGATGAAAAGTGGTTCTATCGTACGAGATAGAGTCAGAACTACTACTTGGCGCCAGACGAGGAGGATCCGGAAAAAACGACACAAAGCAAGAACTTTATTGAGAAGGTCATGTTCCTTGCGGCAATTGCAAGACCAAGGTTTGATGGTGATGGAAACGTCACATTTTCAGGAAAAATTGGGATATTTCCATTCACTTTTGTTGAGCCGGCGAAAAGGACTAGTGTAAACAGGCCTGCTGGTACATTGGTAACCAAGGTATTGACTTCGATCACGAAGGATGTTAGTCGTGAGTATATTGTGAATAAGGTGTTGCCCGCCATCAAGGAAAAATGGCCTGCAGATGAACATGGTACCCCTATATTCATCCAGCAGGACAATGCCAAGACACATATTCCAGTTGATGATGCTGTTTTTTGCAGTGCAGCAACCGCTGATGGTTTTGACATAAGGCTAATGTGTCAACCACCAAACTCTCCCGATCTCAATATTTTGGACCTAGGTTTTTTTTGCAGCACTTCAAGCATTATTTCAAAAGTCATCTCCAACTAACGTCGAGGATATTGTCGCGAAGGTGCAACAAGCATATGATGAGTATCCGGTGGAGAGGAGCAACCACATTTTTGTCACTCTTCAATCGTGCATGACAGAGATTTTGAAAGAAAAGGGGGGCAGCACTACCGTATTCCACATCTAAAGAAACAGTCACTACAGAGAAACAGTGCTCTTCCGATCAGGTTACAATGTGACAAAGATGTTATAGACGCAGCAATAGAGTACCTCAATTAGTGGACGTGAGCTACTATCATCATGCATGTAGCTTGCGCATGTGCTGCTAGCTAGCTTTTTGCTCGGAAAATCTATGCAGTGTGGACGTCGGCTGGTCTGCTAGTTCTTTTGTTTCAGCTTTGGAAAACTCAATTCAGATTAACTTGTAATCGAGTTGTTGATTTGATCGTGGTCTGCTAGTACATGATTTACTAGTTCTTTTTTGTTAGCTTTGTAACACCGTAGAATCATGAAGGAAAAAAAAAACTTAGAAGAACAACACTTACATAATCAAGCCTTGTTTGAATTTAGAACATCCAGCAAGCACTAATCGTCACCATACTTGTAGACGAACATCGCTTACATTATTTGGCACAAGCACTTGCGATAACCATCTGGCAAACACATAAAAACCATCTGGCACTTAGAAGAAGCTCGACATACAAATCTTATAGAAAATCTTAGTGATTTGTTGCTGTCAAATGGGCCACTCATAAAAACCATCCGGCAAGTAAGTCTCGTTAAAATCTTCTAAAGCTTCGAGCTCGACCATTTCTTCAACAGCTTCTTCTTCATGCTCCATCATTTCTTGTCCAGCTTCATTCTCGACCATTTCTTCGGCAATTTCAATGTTGAGCTTTACTTTGACAGCATCACCCTCCACGACATCTTCTACGACTGCAGGATAATCATGTTTATACCATGGTGATGGCGGCCACGCCGACGGTGATGGCAGCGACGGCGACCGCTGCGCGCAATCCATCGATTCTTCAGACTCAATGGGATCATCATGTTTCATCCATGGTGATGACGGCCACGCCGGTGGAGATGGTGACGGCAACGAGGTCAGCATCAGCGACTGCGATGAGCGAGCAGAACGCGGTGGCGGCGACGACATTGCAAGCAACACCGGCTTGAATGAAGAATGATGGCTGGTTCTTGAATAAACGAGGTGGAGGGAGTAGCATGCATATATAGGAGCGCTGCTACACTGGCTTTGCTCGTGAAGAGCCCAGAAGGATGCCCTGCATGCATGCGATGCTAACGAGCCGTCTCTGCACGCGTATGGTCAAGCGAAGTAATTAGCGCGTGGAATACGAAACAATTTCTCTTGCATGGCAGCGGCGACGGAGTAATTAGCGCATGGAGTGATTAGGGGTAAAAGAGAGAAAAAACTTCACACGCCTTACAAAGTGGAATAGCTGCAAAAATTTTAAGCGCCCTACATACAGGAACGGAGGGAGTAGTACTTAATCAAATCTCTAGTTGTTGTCTGTCTAGAAACTGAAGAAAATATAGAATTATGAGCGCTCTTAATGTAGTTTTCAAATGTTGGTGACTCACCAAAGTTTAAAGGTAGATCTTATGAAGCGATTAAAGGACAAAGAGCTTCACGAGCTACCTCAGGATTGTAGTCCCAGTGACGTACCGTACCTCGGGGTTGTATTGCAGCTGCGTCTGTCTCATAACCAGTCTCACTTTTTTTCTACAGCTCCCGGCATGTCTCTTCAAGTATCCTATTCCACCTGAAGATTTCACAGTTAATTTCTGCTTATAATATTTACAAGCAACATACTTGTTCTGAACGCCGTCTGATGTTTTGAAAATATGCTCGAAATCTTCCTAGACTCTCGATGTACTGTATCTTGATCTTTTTGCTACAGTGATTGCCGACGAAGTAGCACTTGTAGAGCCTGAGGATGGTACAGGTGCTGCAGGTTCTTTAGCTTGATAGGATGCAAGAAGCTCTTCGGGTGAAATCCCGATATCAGAAGCTAGGAAGGACGGAAAATCTTTGTTCTCCATTAAAGAAACTGCAAGAAATAATTGCGCTATTATTAAATTCATATCATTGAAAATAAACAAAACAATAAAATTAAATAAATACTATTAGCTTGTTTTCTTGACAGAAGCTAGAATCCGAATTTTGGATTTTTTGATTTGTGGCAAAACTATTTTGAGTTTTACCAAATTATCACTAAGAGCACGAGAATTTTCATAGGAGAATGAGGAGAAGAAATTACAAGTGTGCTGGTGGAGAAATGAGGGGGAGGTGCTACCCTATTAAATAGTAAAATATTTGAGATTTTTCAGAATTGTTTTGATTTTTTTTTTCAATTTTTTAAACCTACAACAGCTAAAAACAACTATTAAATGACTATATTTCAAATAAATGAACTAAACGGGTCGAACCATGCCTAATCGTACCAGGCCATATCGTGCCTAGACCGTGCTTAAACGGGCCGTGTCGAGGTGCCGACCTAAGTACGGCACGAATATCGGGCTATGCCTACCTTATCCTTTTATGATCAAACTATACCGTGTTTGGACCGTAGCTATAGTGACATACCCACAGACTGACCCATTTTGTCATGTCTACTCTGCGCACTCACCCCATCCAACGGCACCGCCACCCTCGCACGTTGCATTCTCCCCATATCCCGACCTACACTCCACGGCCCGTCATCCGTGGCTCTCAAATCCACTCGGCTCTCATGCCAACGGCCGGCTCACACCCTTGGTCGGCTCCCTCCACATCCCTTCCCTTCCCCCACCAGGATCTAAAGCCGTCGTGCTCATCGCTGGAATCTAAGGGCCTGTTTGGTTTGGGGCCTAAGATTGCCACACCTAACTTTAGTGATGCCACAATTTCTTAGGTAGTTGTTTGGTTCATTACCATAATTGTGGCTTGCCACGATTTGTTGCCCCATAGACTACGGGCCTGTTTGGTTTGGGGCCTAAGAATGCCACACCTAACTTTAGTGATGCCACAATTTCTTAGGTAGTTGTTTGGTTCATTACCATAATTGTGGCTTGCCACGATTTGTTGCCCCATAGACTACGGGCCTGTTTGGTTCCCTGCCTAAGTGAGCCATAACTCAAGTTAGGCAGGCCATACGTGGTTAGGTAGGTGTTTGCTTTCTTACCCAGCTGAGGCTCGCCACAAGACCTTAGGCGCGGCGTGGTTCAGTTGCCAGCATATTTTTCGCCAAATGTGGGGCGGGGAAATCGAGCGCCACACTTGCCTCATAAGCCACAAAGTGTCGGACCCGACTTCTCATTTCTTGAGTCTCCACTCAGATCTAGGGTTGAAACCGATTGGAGAGGTGATCGGGGAGGGTGGGCGAGGCAAGGGCGGCTGCGGCGGCGGCCGACGCAAGGGCGGCAACGTCGACGCAAGGGCGGCAACGTCAGTTTCCCCTGAAGGTGCGTCGCGGTGTGGCTTTCTCTTAGGGGATCGAATGGAGATTACAGGCTAATCATAGCCATTTCTTCAGTTAACAGGTCTTCCCGTAATTGGATTTGCAAGGAATCCTTCAAGAAACCATCGGTGAGGAACCCAAATCTAATTATCTTTCCATATTCCAGTTTACAATGGTGTGCATGGCATGGCTCTGATATGATTATACATTTTTTATGTGCATATAGATGGGTGCAAAGAAACTATACATTGAGTATTATAATAGCTACTGTAATTACTTGCGGATGAGAAGGGATATTATCAACATTGCAATATGTGTTGCTTTATTTTGGTATAAACTTCAGTTAATTAGATCTGAGAAGAGACGTGTGACCTATGGTCCTATGTTGGCGAGAGACGTGTTGAGAGATACACGTTTGAACCGTCTGTACAATGGCACTGAAGCTCATTGCCTTAGTGAGTTACGCATGCGGAAATTTGTTTTCCATAGGTTGTGCTCTCATCTAAGAAATCATGGGCTGCTATTGGACACACTGAATGTCAGTATTGAAGAACAAGTTGCCATGTTCATGCTTGTTGTTGGTCATAGATGGACTAATAGAACAACTGCTTTTGAGTTTAACCGCTCTGGGGAGACAGTCCATAGGTACTTCCATGCTGTCTTAGATGCTCTATGTGTTATGTCCCGTGACATCATTGTGTTGAGATCCACAGAGACACGTTCGAAGATAACAACTAGTCCAGGCAGATTTCACCCGTACTTCGAGGTAACATGACACCATAATATGCTAAAGGCAATATATCCTTATGTGAATCTAAAAGAAAACTAACCGTATGTCATGTCTTTTTTGATAGAAATGCATAGGAGCTTTGGATGGTACACACATTCTAGCGATGGTTCCTATGCATATGCAAGATAGGTTTAGGGGTAGGAAACTCTATCCTACACAAAATGTGCTAGCTGCTGTCGACTTTGACCTAAGGTTTACATATGTCTTAGCTGGATGGGAAGGATCAGCCCATGATTCCTATGTGCTGCAAGACGCACTATCCCGACCATTAGGCCTAAAAATCCCTGAAGGTACTATTACTACCAATTACACAAATGCAAATAAGGTTTTGGTGCAATCGAGAGCTAATTGTCATTCCTTAATCATGTAGGCTACTACTACCTAGCTGATGCGGGTTATGCAACAAGGTCTGGTATATTACCCCCATATCGTGGTGTTCGGTACCATCTTAAAGAGTTTAAAGGAGCTCGAGAGCCTGAGCACCCTAAAGAATTGTTCAACCACCGTCATTCTTCCCTTAGAACTACTATTGAAAGGGCATTTGGTACACTTAAGAATAGATTTAAGATCTCAACATCTCAGCCCTTTTTCCCTTTGAAAACCCAAGTGAAGATAGTGATTGCTTGTTGTACGGTGCACAACTTCATCATTGATGACGGCCCTGATGAATATGTGTATGATGACCTCACTTGATACCAAAATCTTCCAAGAAGCAAACGTACCCATGTGGACTTGCAAAAAGACAATCAAGTATGGGCTGGCAAAAGGGATGAACTAGCACAAAAAATGTGGGATGATAAATTAGTTGAGTTATGACTTGTACTTTTCATGGCCATGATTTTTATGTGTTGTATTTGCAGTTCCTGGGGACTGCACCAGGAACTTTTATTTATGAGAGGATCCTTTTATGCTGTGTGTTCTATGTATGTATGCCATGGAATTGTATGCATTTGTTATGGTCAGATATGAGTATTCCACATATTACTGAGTGCTAAATTTTATTTCCCTGTATTGTCCATCTATGCTATTAGTGCTGGAATTGTTTGCATTTGTAATGGGCAGATATGAGTAAAAGAAAGGAAAAGGTTGATGCTGATGAGCCTCCTAGGGAAAGAACCATTTCATGGGATGATGGCCAAAGCAAGTTTATGCTTGATTGGTTCATTGAGTTTTCAAAGGACCAACATGCTGGCTTCAAGATTAAAAAGCAACATCACTTGGCGTGTGCTACTGCATTGAACGAGAAATTCAGTATGGGGGTCACTAGTGCGCAAGTTAATCGTCATTTCAGGCACTATAAGGAAAATTGGAAGTATGTTGCTATTTCTTTAAGCAAGAGTGGCAATGCATTTGACCCAAGTAGATGCTTACTGACAATATCTGAATCGGAGAAGGCTACATTGAATGCATGTTACATATTCGTGCACATATTTATTTCACCATATTGTTGCATTATGGAAACATGTTGAATTGTACTCATTTCATGATTTGCAGGATAGGGCTAGGCAGCTCCTTTGTAAACCCATCAAGTTTTTCCATGAGATGCAGGAGTTGTTCATGGGCACCAATGCCGATGGATCTTTAGCTATTGATGCATCATCTTGCATGCTTCCAAACACTGAGTCTGATGATGACATGCGCGGATATGATGATATGTCGTCAACTACTGAATTTGTGGATTGTGTAGCTGATGACTCAGACACTTTGCCATCTCCACTCGGTGCTACAACTAGCCATTCACAAGGTGTGGAGAATACCTCACCAGGTTCCGGAGTGAAGCGAAAGAGGCTCAGGAAGTCACCGGCTAAGAGGCAACCAAAGCCAAAGAGCCGCATGTCCAAGACAGCCGATGATATCAGTGAAACTTTGAAGGCACTTCAGGAATCCCTGGTAAGAACAGCACCTCCACCACCCCCACAACTTACTGACCCACATGCTCCATTGTGGGAGAGGATTGAAGCCATGACAATAGCAACCGAGGACAAGTTGATAATAGGTATGCACCTCTCACGCAATGAGAATAAAGGATTGCGTGGTTTCCTATGTAGTGCTAGTGACAAGACCTTAGAAACTTGGGTGTTCAAGTTCTTGAGTGGTGATGGTAATATCTAAGGCATGCTATGTTATGACATTTTGGGTGCCCTTATGTTAAGATGGTTCATGTAAGGACTTGTAATGGACTTTCCCTTATGTTTAGATGGTTCATGTAAGGACTTGTATTGGACTTGCTATGTGCTAGACTAATATGGAGTATTTTGACTATCTGTTTCTATTTTGTGTAATTTGTGGCTTCTATGTAATGGCAGTTAGAGCACACTGATGTTGTGTCTTACCATTCTTTCAAACTGGAATGTATAGTCATACTGCTTTTCAAACTACAGGTGCCATACTGCTTCTATGTCGGAACTACAGGTGTCATACTACTTTTCAAACTGGAATGTATAGTCATATCAGAGCCATGTCATGCACACCATTGCAAACTGGAATATTGCTAGCTAATTGGATGAGGATTCCTCACCGATGATTCCTTCACTTTTGCAGGTTGGTGCCTGGCTGGGTGTTTGACCTGTTGCTTTGGATTGCGTAGAGCTCACCATCGGACAGGTTAGGTTTTTCAATACTTCTAGTCTTGCATATTTCCTATCTGAATTACACTATTATGCTGTGTCTTAGCGTTCTATTTACTTGAATACAGATGGATAAAGATCCAAAGAAAGTCAATCAAGTGCATGATTGGACAATTAAACGCATAGACAAAATCGCAAATGATCTTAAGAACATAGCGTACGATAATTTTTCTCCTTGCTCATGCAAAAGCGCAAATGAACTAAACCGAGTCTTACTTGAGATCGAACACACTACTCGCCGCCTTGATGACATTGTCCTACAATCAGAAGACTTGTTGGGAACAGACGGTGTCGATCGACACGAAGAAGATGAAGAAGACACTTCATCCACCATAGGCGAGCAGTTGCGCCCATACGACTACGAGACCGATGATTCGGGTAAACGTGATGATCGTCAATTTAGAGATGATGAAAGTATCGACTCTTCTGACTAGTTATGATGTATGAACTAGTTTGTGGAACCTTTTGTATGTAATAGGTCCGGTTGACCACTACTTATGATGTATGAACTGGTTTGTGGAACCTTTTGTATGTAATAGGTCCGGTTGACCACTGCTGTTCTTTATTTGCTTGATCACAAAAACAAAGCTATCTGCCACTCCTTCAAATTGTGTGGCAACCATCCAAACGTCTACCATAGTTTCTTAGCCATGCCTAAGACAAGTCATAGCCGCAATCCAAGCGCATGCCACAAATTCTTAGACGTGCCAACCGCTAGGCGTGGTAGGGAACCAAACACAAGCCAACTTCAGTCAACTTAAGTCGTGCCACACCTGCGGCAGCCTACTAACCTTAGGCGTGGCTCGCTTAGGTAGGGAACCAAACAGGCCCTACATGTCATAGACTCAATTTTTTGCCTAACTTTGCCAAACTTGTGGCGCCCAATTTGTTCGCCACACTTTTGTGGCATACCACACGTTGCCTAACTTGAGTTATGGCTCACTTAGGTAGGCAACCAAACAGGCCCTACATGTCATAGACTCATTTTTTTGCCTAACTTTGCCAAACTTGTGGCGCCCAATTTGTTCGCCACACTTTGTGGCATACCACACATTGCCTAACTTGAGTTATGGGAACCAAACAGGCCTTAAAGCCGGCGCCGCCGTAGGGATCCCAAGCCATCGCCGCCACCGTGATATGAAATTGCCACCAGCCGAGGGATCCCAAGTTCCCAACCCACTGCTGCCACTTGGATTCTAGCTGGAGTTGGCCTCCTAGGAGATTGTGATTGAGATTTTGTTTTCTTGAAGTAAATCAGGGTGCATGATTTGTTGTTTTGTGTGTGTTTTTCGAAACTGCTTTTTTCGGTTCAGTTTTTGCTTTGATTGGAATTATAATCGTAGCAGGGAAAGGGAGATTTGTCTTGCTTCTGTGTTGTGTTTGAGCCTCAAAACTTTTGAGTAGATTTGGGTCTCGCCAAATTGCTATTAGAATTTGCTACTCGTTGTGTGTCCGTAGGATTGTAGATGGGAGACAAATTATGTTGTTAAAATGTTGGTAAAAAATCTTTCATCATGGATTGCATTTTAAGATGCTTTATTGCTTGATGTGCTGCTATTTGCACGTTGATGTATGACAATTTGATGGGGAAACGGGCATGCCCACGGACGAGGTTGTTTGCTGTTACCTTTAGCAGGCATACCGGCGGGAAAAAATAGTCTCACGGTGGTGAGTATGGGACTAAGCACTACCTCGTGCCACCACCCTTACCTGCGGCATCCTCTTTAATTAATTCCAAAATGTGGTGGCTATTTGTTAAATATATTTTATGAACAACCAGTAATTGGCATGAAATTTGGTCATCTTTTGCTACAACTAATTCTCCTCTCTTCTTAGTGGCTTAAAGGTGACCCTCTAACCTTTTTGGCGATGCTCTGATTGTTATTTCAAGCACCATCCACTGCTAATGCTATAACATAAAATCACCTTAGTGTCAAGATTTCCATCAGCAAATCATTGGACGGATGGCATCATATAGTAAAAGGTAATTTTTTTTTATGTAGACTGCCAGCTCAAACCATGTTATCATCTAGCAAAACTGGATTTATTATTTCCATTACCACGGATATTAAAGGTAAACGGCTAGATGCAGCGTACGTGTACAGGCCACGGTCGCAAGGAGCTGCAGACCATCCATGGCCATGTTCCCGTGGGTCGATTATACACCGGCCGCATGTGCCATCCCTGTTGTTAATTACGACGACGCGTAGGTGTAGACTGAGACTCTCGGTTAATCCATCTTCTTTATTTAAAAATTGGCCTACGTGTCGGTCGGACTCATCAATTTTATTCCGCCCATCATAATGCCCCTGCTTACTATGTTACTCTTTCCATCGTTGATTTTTATAAGAGACGATTTGATTTGGTATGCTTTTCAAAGTTGAATTTTATTCCGCCCATCATAATCCCCCTGCTTACTATTTGCAGCAAAATGTGACACCACGGAGTGTCGTAATCTTATAAAATGTGAATGTTGAGGTCAAAACATTATAAAATGTGAAATCGAAGGTTAAAACTTTACACTATAGAGTTTAATCGCGTTTTCGGGCCAAATTCGAGAGCTTGGGCCTTTCCGGGGCGAGTTGGGCTTTAGGGGGAATCCCACCTGGGCCAAAAGGGGGAGCCTTTGGCCCATGAGGGGAGTAGGACAGCAAGGGGGGCTGCTTGCGCCAGCCCCATGCACCCTTGCGCCTCCCCCTAGGAACCCTAGCCGCCCCCCCCTTTTCCCCTCCACCCCATTGCCTCCACCTCTCCTAGCCGCCACCCCCCTAGGCCCTTGCGCCCCTTCCCTCACCTCTCCACCCCCCTTGCTGCCCGAGGAGGCCTTCCCAAATCGCCATCCCACGGTCCCATCCAACGAGAAGCCCCGCAACGAGGAGATCCGGTGATTCCGGCGCGAGGAGGATGATCGGGGAGCCCGGGAGGAAGGATCGTGGCGTTCGTCATTTGTCGGGAAGAGGTAAGGCATGGGTGATCTTTGGGGTTGATCTAGGTGCTGCTCTAGAGGTCAATTTCATGTTTTTAGATCAAGTGGTGGTGCTTTCCATGGTTAGATTTGGGAGAAAACTAGAGTTGCCACGTTCTCTGTTTCGGGCAGATTGAGCAGTCAACATAGGGTTTGGGTTTTCGCCAATTTAGAATTGGAATTTGGTCGGCTGCCTGTTGAGGAAGTTGTAGGTAATTTCAATACCTTTCAGTGGGTATAAAGAACGTCCAATTCAGCCCAGCCGTTTGCAAGTTATGCTCGTTTTACCGAGCGTGTTAAAAACTGTGACGTGATTGGAACAGATCATGGTATTCTGTAGATTAAACCACTTTAGAGTTTGAATCAGTTTTTCCATATACTTAAAAAAAAGTTAGGAAATTTCCTAAGCTACGCGAGGATGTACTCGTTTAATCGATTCGGAGTCTTAGAACCCGAGTTATGCTCGTTGCAAGACTGCTGTCCCAACGGGACAGAACCTCTGTTTTTGGGTTGTGCGAGTAGATTGCGAAGTCGGGGTAGAAGATTGTTTGCGTATTGTTTTGTGGGCATGATTTTGAGTGTGTGGTTCCTATGTGTAGGTGGTGTGACCCCGGGAGTGCCCTCTACTTCTCGCCAATACGTCGCCCGTGGTTGAGGCAAGTGTATTGGAATGGGTAGCGGGTTGTAGATTGCTAGTTTTGTTGAGTTGAAATTGAATATATGAAATGTTCACATGCCATGCTTTAATGTTTGCCATTGATATGATGAATATGTTTTATTGTGTTGTGATGCCATGTGTTAATGTACAAGTTATCTATGATGTTGGCATGTTTGCATACATGGCATGATACATGGCCGGGTCGGTGAGAAAGTCATAACTAGTCCGGTAAGGTTGGTGAGAAAGTTATGACTAGTCCGGGACGCCATTGAGTAAGTCGTACATCGTGATTCCATCCACCACGGTGAATGGAAGCGAGGAGTAGACACCCTCCATCTTCGGGATGGAAGGGAGGAGAGGGTGCACACCGACGGGTGTGTACTCAACCATACCGGTATGAGTTACCTGGAGACATGTGCATCGCATCGCATTGCATACATGATGATGATGATAATGATATGTGAACATGAATAAGATGATAGACATGATGTGAGTTATTGTAGCAATGTAATTATTCTTTTGTACCATTGCAATATACTTGCTGAGTGTTGAACTCACGCTTGTGCTTTCTTGTTGTTTTAGGTACCATGAGACCGGCATGCGGGGAAGGGAAATAGTCACACTTCTACACGTAGTTTCACTTATTTATTCCCACAGTCATTCAATTGGAGTCTTGATAATAAATTAAGTGTGATGCTTATTGATTTATGGTTTAATTTTGCGATATGAGAGTCTTATTGTTCGTTTGGCTCATGGAGACATTGAATGCTTGGAATTAGACTTATATTGTTGTCATGCCGTTAATTATTGCTATTTTAGATGCCTCTTATATTGCCATATATTGCTATGTTGTTGTTGTTCCTTCAATTCATGTTAAAACAAAGGAGATGCTGCCGAAATTTTGGTTTTTAGCATTCGTGCCTTTGCTGTAATTTACTTGTATTTGTGGTATTTAGAGGTTGCTTAGTCTATGTTTGGTAGCATTCGGGCATATTAAATGCTGGGGTGTTACAGTTGGTATCAGAGCGAGCTGTAGGTCCTTGGAATGTGTATTTTTAGTGTCATACCTTAGGTTACAACTAAAATGTGATGTGGAATAACTTAGAAACATGGCTTAGGTCTTAACTAAAATTTTGTCATAGGATAGCAACATTAAAACTTGCAAAAGTGGAATAAGTAATTTAAAATTTTGACACACTTGGTTGCACAGTAGGTTGGGGTTTTGGTTCATCATTGCATTGCGCTTGCTTATTTGATGAAGACTATGTTTATGATGATGTTTGATCTTTGTTCTTGATTACATGATGTTGTGCTTATGTTTATGTGATTGGATGGTTGTCTGTCTGTAACGGCCATGCCGAGGGGTAGAGGCCGTGGTCGCAGTGGCCGTGGAGGCCAGGGGCGAGGTTCTCAAGGAGTTGCGGAGTCTGTAGCTGAGGGTAGCGCTTCGCTCAATGCTCATGGCTAGCGCAGGAGGAGCTCCCGGCGGCACATTCAGGGGCTGAGGTACCCACCGCCAATGCGGATTTAGTTCAGGCTCTGCGGAGGGAGGTTCAGGAGCTGAGCCAGAAGTTGCGGGTAGCCCCTGCTGTAGTGCCCCCTGCTGCAGCCCCAGTTGCTGTCCCCGCTGTGCCGGAGCTGAGGATGAGTCTCCGGGAGTGAATGTCCCTCCGTCTTGACAATTTTGACGGAGCAGGCACGCCGGTCCAGTCCGCAGATTGGCTGAGTTACATGGAGCGGCAGTTTGAGGTCCTAGAGTTGATCTCGGTCCAGAGGGCATGCTTTGTGGCCTTTCAGCTGAAGGGCCAAGCTAATATCTGGTGGGAGGGTGTTCTGGTTGCTAGAGCCCCTGATCTTGGTCCGGTCACCTGAGAGGACTTTGTGGCTCGCTTCCGAGCCAAGTTCTACCCAGAGTCTTTCCTTGAGAGGATGGAGCATACTCTGACGACTCTTTCCCAGGGAAAGAGGTCGGTGGCGGAGTATGAGGCTGAGTTCAATAATGTGGTTCGCTTTGTGCCGGCGGTGGCAGCTGACGACAGGGAGAAGGCGAGGAGGTTCTGTAGAGGCCTCAACCAGGAGTTCAGAGTTGTCATGGGAGCGACTGTCCCTCGTGACTTCTGCTCCGTGGTGGAGCAGGCGAAGGGCATGGAGCTCGAGTTGGAGCTCTCCAGGGATAAGCAAAACCCTGGTGGTTCAGGGGTTCTAGTGGCCCCAGGCGGGGGCCAGAAGAGGACTTTTGGAGGAGGAGGTGGGTCTTCTCAGCGACCCATCTTCAAGAAGTTCAAGGGAGGACAGGGCTCCTCCTCAGGGGCTAAGATGAAGCCGCCCCAGTCGTCTTCCTCGCGAGCGGCTGTTCGTCTAGTGCCCGGGCAGGGCATGATTTGCTTCAAGTGCGGTGGTGAGCACCGTGCTTCAGAGTGTGGTTGGACCGGGAGTTCAACCACTGTGGCAAGCCCGGCCACATGGGGTGAGTCTGCCGGATGAATCCCGGTAGCATCATCAAGTGGGAGACGGTGCCTTCTCCTCCCACTCCAGCGGCGTCTTCCAGAGGGTTGGTGCACATGATGGCGGCTCCTGCTCCTCAGCCGCCCTACGCTTGGGCGCCACCGGCAGCCTACTGGTGCTCGCAGCCGTCGGCTCCTCCTTAGTTGCCTCCTCCGCCCCCCAGCTTTGTTGGGGCATTAGCCGGGTGTCGGGGCTCCTACTGTCCCGGCGCCACCAGGAGTGTACGCCTTGCCGACCGCCGAGTCAGCCGGGCATCCAGAGGTGGTTTCAGGTACTTTGCTTGTGGATTCAGTTGATGCCTTTGTTCTGTTTGATTCCGGAGCATCCTACTCCTTTGTGTCGTCTGAGTTTGCTAGTAGAGCTAAGTTGGGAGTTCAGCGGATTTCTGAGTCGATGATAGTCAGTTCTCCTGGGGGTTTGATTGCTAGTTCTTTGGTTTTGCCCGGGTTGCACCATTGCCATTGATGATGAGGTTTTCTTTGCCAATCTTATGGTGATCCAGTTGGCTCCTTTTGATGTCATTTTGGGCATGGACTGGTTGCATCAGTACCGTGCCAAGATCTGTTGCTTTTGGAGGACGGTTACCTTGTAGGCCCCATCAGGGGTAGAGTTGACCTTTTAGGGTGATATACCTTCCAGTTCCGTCTTTGCTTTGGCTAGTCTGTTTTCTGGTCGCCGTTTGAGGCAGTTGGGTTTCCTCATGGCTATGTTATAAAAGCCATCTTCTTCAGTTTCCATTGAGGAGATTCCTGTAGTGAAGGAGTTTGTTGATGTGTTCCCTGACGAGTTGCCTAGTTTACCTCCTGTGAGGAATGTGGAGTTCTGTATCGATCTTGTTCCTGGCACTCGACCTATTTCTATCTCTCCATACCGCTTGGCTCGTCCTTTTCAAGACGAGTTGAAAAAGCAGTTGGAGGATTTGTTGGCCATGGGTTTTATTCGGCGCAGTGTGTCACCTTGGAGAGCACCCGTCCTCTTCGTTTCAAAGAAGGATGGGAGTTGGCGTATGTGCATTGATTATCGTGCTCTTAATCAAGTGACAGTCAAGAACAAATATCCTTTGCCTCGCATTGAGGATCTGTTTGACCAACTGAAGGGAGCAAAGGTGTTCTCCAAGATTGATCTTCAGTCGGGGTACAATCAGATCCGTGTGAGGGAGCAGGACATTGAGAAGACTGCTTTCTCCACGAGGTATGGGCACTATGAATTTAAAGTTATGTCTTTTGGACTAACTAATGCTCCTGCTGTTTTTATGGAGGCGATGAACAGTATGCTACACAAGTACCTTGATGAGTTTGTGGTAGTGTTCATCGATGACATTCTGGTTTACTCTAAATCAGAAGAGGATCATGAGCGGCATTTGAGGCTTGTGCTGAGCACCTTGAGGGAGAATCAGTTCTTTGCTAAGCTGAAAAAGTGCGACTTTTGGATTTCAGAAGTGGGTTTTCTTGGCCACATCATCAATCCAGAGGGCATATCCGTAGATCCTAGCAAAGTCTCTGTAGTTTTGGATTGGAAGAGGCCTTCCAATGTCAAAGAGGTGCGTAGTTTCCTTGGGTTGGCTGGCTACTATCGGCGTTTTGTGCAGGATTTCTCTATCATTGCCAAGCCACTTTCGCAGCTGACTCAGAAGGGGATGAAATTTTAGTGGACTGCAGAGTGTGAGTACAGTTTCTGCACTTTGAAGGAGAAGTTAGTGACTGCTCCTGTTTTTACTCTTCCCGAGCCGGGAAGCGCTTCACTGTTTATTCTGATGCTTCTCGTTTGGGACTTGGTTGTGTGCTCATGCAAGATGGCAAGGTGATTGCTTATGCATCGAGGCAGTTGAAAAAACATGAGCAGAACTATCCCACACATGATCTTGAGTTAGCCGCTGTGGTGTTTGCATTGAAGATATAGAGGCACTATCTGTATGGCGAGTCTTGTGATATCTTCACTGATCACAAGAGCCCCAAGTACATATTTACTCAGAAAGATTTGAACTTGAGGCAGAGGAGGTGGCTGGAATTGATAAAGGATTATGACCTCTCTATCCAGTACCATCCGGGTGGTGGCTGACGCTCTCAGTCGCAAGACAATGCCCCCTGTCATTGATTGTCTTGTTGCTGATTTTGAGCGATTGGGAGTCTCCTACTGCTTTGCGGGGACCGTGCAAGCTGAAACTCAATTGATTCTTGAGTCAGCGATCCCGAGCGTGTGCGGGAGGCATAGCAACATGATCGTTTGCTCCAGCAGGTGAGTAAGTGCCTTGGGGATGGCAAGTCTGGAGACTTTATCATTGATGATGCGGGAGCTTTGAGGTTTCAGGGTTGTCTGTGCGTACCTCAGAAATCCCAAATGAAAGAGGATATTCTGAAGGAGGCTCATCGCACCCCGTACACGGTCCACCCTGGGGAGACCAAGATGTACAGGGATTTGAAAAAGAATTTCTGATGGAAAAGGATGATAGTGGATATTACCAAGTATGTGGCGTCTTGTGGGATTTGTCAGAAGATCAAGGCCGAACACAAGCCCCCTGTTGGTCTGTTACAGCCATTGGAGATCCCTGTGTGGCCGTGGGATGACATCTCCATTGATTTTGTGGTTGGCCTACCTCGTACTCCACGAGGGAAGGATGCTATTTGGGTTGTGGTGGACCGTCTTAGCAAGTCTGCACACTTCATTCCCATCCGCACTACCCATTCAGCGAGCGAGTTGGCTCCCATCTACGTGCGGGAGATTGTCAGACTGCATGGGGTACCCAAGACCATTATCTCTGATCGGGATGCGAAATTTGTTTCAAAATTTTGGGAGAGTTTGCAGAGTGCTTTGGGTACACAGCTTCGCCTTAGTACCGCTTTCCACCCTCAGACGGATGGGCAGTCTGAGCGTACCATTCAAACTTTGGAGGACATGCTTAGGGCCTGTGCGATGGCTTGGAAAGGTAGCTGGGAAGATCATTTGCCTCTGGCAGAGTTTGCTTATAATAACAGCTATCATTCCAACATCCGGGCTGCTCCTTATGAGGTACTGTATGGCCGAAAGTGCAGATCGCCGCTTTGTTGGCATGTTGTGGGCGAGAGAGCAGTTCTTGGACCGGATTGGGTTCAGCAAACTGTTGATCGCGTGGCGGAGGTACGGCAGAACCTTCTTGCAGCGCAGAGAAGACTGAAAAGCTATGCTGATGTGAGGAGGCGAGATTTGGAGTTTGAGGTGGGTGATAGCGTACTCTTGCGAGTATCTCCCACTAAGGGTGTGGTTCGATTTGGCACCAAGGGGAAGCTCAGTCCGAGGTATGTTGGGCCATTTCCTATCATCGCCCGAGTTGGTAAGCTGGCCTATCGTTTGGAGCTACCAGAGTCAATGCAAGGAGTGCATAATATGTTCCATGTTTCGATGCTGAGAAAATACTTGCATGATCCGGAATTGGTGGTTCCGTTGGAACCATTAGTGCTTCAGCAGGACCTCACCATCGAGTCCCATCCTGAGAAAATTCTGGGGACTTCGGAGCGAGTGATGAAGAACAGGACGCTCAAGTTTGTCAAAGTCTTGTGGTCACATCAGACCGAGAGAGAAGCGACTTGGGAGCTGGAGTCTCGCATGCGCGAGAAGTATCCCAAGCTTTTCGCCTCAGGTATGTGATGTGAAACCTAGCTATCTTTTGCTTTGCTGGGTTGCGTATTGGTGTGTCTTGGATTCGAGGTCGAATCCTGTTGAAAGGGGGGAGAATGCGATACCACGGAGTGTCGTAACCTTATAAAATGTGAATGTTGAGGTCAAAACATTATAAAATGTGAAATCGGAGGTTAAAACTTTAGGCTATGGAGTTTAATCGCGTTTTCGGGCCAAATTCGGGAGATTGGGCCTTTCCGGGGCGAGTTGGGCTTTAGGGGGAATCCCAACTGGGCCAAAAGGGGGAGCCTTTGGCCCATGAGGGGGAGTAGGACAGCAAGGGGGGCTGCTTGCGCCAGCCCCATGCCCCCTTGCGCCTCCCCCTAGGAACCCAAACCGCCCCCCACTTTTCCCCTCCACCCCATTGCCTCCACCTCTCCTAGCCGCCACCCCCCTAGGCCCTTGCGCCCCTTCCCTTACCTCTCCACCCCCTTGCTGCTCGAGGAGGCCTTCCCACATTGCCATCCCACGGTCCCATCCAACGGGAAGCCCCGCGATGAGTAGATCCAGCGATTCCGGTGCGAGGAGGACGATCGGGGAGCCCGGGAGGAAGGATTGCGGCATTCGTCGTTCGTCGGGAAGAGGTAAGGCATGGGTGATCTTTGGGGTTGATCTAGGTGCTGCTCTAGAGGTCAATTTCATGTTTTTAGATCAAGTGGTGGTGCTTTCCATGGGTAGATTTGGGAGAAAACTAGATTTGCCACGTTCTCTGTTTCGGGCAGATTGAGCAATCGACCTAGGGTTTGGGTTTTCGCCAATTTAGAATCGGAATTTGGTCGGCTGGCTGTTGAGGAAGTTGTAGGTAATTTCAATACCTTTTAGTGGGTATAAAGAAAGTCCAATTCCGCCCAACCGTTTGAATGTTATGCTCGTTTTACCGAGCGTATTAAAAACTGTGACGTGATTGGAACAGATCACGGTATTCTGTAGATTAAACCACTTTAGATTTTGAATCAGTTTTTCCATATACTTAAAAAAAGTTAGGAAATTTCCTAAGCTACGCGAGGATGTACTCGTTTAATCGATTCGGAGTCTTAGAACCAGAGTTATGGTCGTTGCAAGACTGCTGACCCGACGGGACAGAACCTTTGTTTTTGGGTTGTGCGAGTAGATTGCGAAGTCGGGGTAGAAGAGTGTTTGCGTATTGTTTTGTGGGCATGATCTTGAGTGTGTGGTGCCTATGTGCAGGTGGTGTGACCCCGGGAGTGCCCTCTACTTCTCGCCAATTCGTCGCCTGTGGTTGAGGCAAGTGTATTGGAATGGGTAGCGGGTTGTAGATTGCTAGTTTTATTGAGTTGAAATTGAATATATGAAATGTTCACATGCCATGCTTTAATGTTTGCCATTGATATGATGAATATGTTTTATTGTGTTGTGATGCCATGTGTTAATGTACAAGTTATCTATGATGTTGGCATGTTTGCATACATGGCATGATACATGGCCGGGTCGGTGAGAAAGTCATAACTAGTCCAGTAAGGTTGGTGAGAAAGTTATGACTAGTCCGGGGCGCCATTGAGTAAGTCCTACATCGTGATTCCATCCACCACGGTGAGTGGAAGCGAGGAGTAGGCACCCTCCATCTTCGGGATGGAAGGGAGGAGAGGGTGCACACCGACGGGTGTGTACTCAACCATACCGGTATGAGTTTCCTGGAGACATGTGCATCGCATCGCATTGCATACATGATGATGATGATAATGATATGTGAACATGAATAAGATGATAGACATGATGTGAGTTGTTGTAGCCATGTAATTGTTCTTTTGTACCATTGCAATATACTTGCTGAGTGTTGAACTCACGCTTGTGCTTTCTTGTTGTTTTAGGTACCATGAGACCGGCATGCGGGGAAGGGAAATAGTCATACTTCTACACGTAGCTTCACTTATTTGTTCCCACAGTCATTCAATTGGAGTCTTGATAATAAATTAAGTGTGATGCTTATTGATTTATGGTTTAGTTTTGCGATATGAGAGTCTTATTATTCGTTTGGCTCATGGAGACATTGAATGCTTGGAATTAGACTTATATTGCTGTCATGCCGTTAATTATTGCTATTTTAGATGCCTCTTATATTGCCATATATTGCTATGCTGTTGTTGTTCCTTCAATTCATGTTAAAACAAAGGAGATGCTGCCGAAATTTCGGTTTTTAGCATTCGTGTCTTTGCTGTAATTTACTTGTATTTGTGGTATTTAGAGGTTGCTTAGTCTATGTTTGGTAGCATTCGGGCATATTAAATGCTGGGGTGTTACAGTTGGTATCAAAGCGGGCTGTAGGTCCTTGGAATGTGTATTTTTAGTGTCATACCTTAGGTTACAACTAAAATGTGATGTGGAATAACTTAGAAACATCGCTTAGGTCTTAACTAAAATTTTGTCATAGGATAGCAACATTAAAACTTGCAAAAGTGGAATAATAGCAGCGGAAAATAAGATAACTTTATGGCGCCATCCAGTATACCACAGGCAACTGACTGGGCTCGCTCCGTAGATAGACGATTCCTCTTGGAGCTCCTCCTCCAAAGCTGGTGTAGACTCCTCTTAAACTGATGTTTTCTTGTGGCAAGGGTGAGTACTTGGTACTCAGCAAGTCATGCACAGAATGCAAGCTAATATTCTACATGCATGGCTTAATACAATGGAATAGCTCATGGTTCATTTGCAGTAACAGGATTTAACAAGTAACATAAGTAGATTCGAAAGCGATAGAAACAATGTAATATCAATAACTTTTCCAGGAGTTAAATAAACATCTTTCCCATTCTTAATCCACATTTCCATCAACATCATCATTTAACCAAACCAAACCTCTCAAGTTCAAGTTATTTCCAAGAAAGTCTAACCCATGACTGTAATCCCCGAGCAATGTCCAATACCGCGAACACGGCTATTCGAATAGATTTTACACTCTGTAGAGGTTATGCACTTTACCCACAAGATACAGCCAAACACCACAAGGGCGAGTGATCGTAACAAAGCCTTTCGGAAACGGCTAACTACACAAGTAAACCTTTCCGGTATTTGCCATACACCATCCCTTCCCTTAACAAAGGCGAAGTATGGGACCGACATACCGTTGGACGGGTTCCATGCCATCGCCTTGGTACGCTCCCCTTTCAAGCTACACAAAAGGTGTAGTTGACACCCGAGGTATCACATGCAAGTTATTAGTAACTTACTCAACTAGGTCCGTCCCATTACGGACATGTGGTTGCATGATTAACTCAGTTCAAAGGCTTGCAAGGTTAAGTCCTTATGTTGACCAGGGCAAGACTACCCGAAGAACCAAACCAACGCTCCCGATGCCACAACTGGCCCACCCAATCATTCTTGCCACATGCCCCGGTCGAAATCTATTTATCAAACCCAATTGATTACCATGCACCACGTGCCATCAACAATCGCAACACACGATACCTTTCCAAAACAGGTTCAATATATCATTAAGTCAATATTAACATTTGATTGTCCAAAATCATGTCATGAGCACGTTGCAGGTCTAAGCAATATACTACAACGATCTAAATACCCATGTTGGCAATTTGATAATGTCCAACTATTTAATCCTCAACTAGGGTGATAAGGGGTTCATGGCATACAATTATCTATGTCATGGTGGCATACAGCAACTAGGCAATTAACTAATCATCCAAAATCAATTAAAGCATTTTATAATTGAACTAGCATGCAATAATTTAAATCAAATTAATTTCAAAATGGGATCAACATGGTCAAAGCACAACTTGCCTTCAAAGAATACTTCATCTTGGTCCTGAGGTGGCTCCTGGTTCAACACTTCACCTTCGAAGCCTTTGAGCACTTCAACGTCTACTCGTAATGCGTGCAAATAGCAATAAATGAATAAAACAGTAGACAAAAAGTATCCAAACATCCAAATAAAGTCCATAAACAGAGAGAGCACAATTTTATAATTTTTTAGAAATTGGAATCGTCCAAATCGGAGTTAAAATGCAAAAGTTATAACCATTTAAAGTTTAAAGAAAGCATTAATTAAATATAAACAGAGAAATATTCATAATAAAAAATTAATTAAAATTCATATTTATGTAGGTCTCATTTTTATAAAAATTTAGAAATTTGAATCACTCAAATCGGAGTTAAAACGCAAAAGTTATACGCGTTTGAAGTTTGAATCTAAATTTAAAATCAATAAACCGAATTAATTCATTTATTTTTATACTGAAAAACCGAATAATGACGTCAGCGTGGGTTTTGAATTTCCACGGAATTATTTTTCTATTGGAAAAGCGATTTATGACGTCAGCGGCTCCGGCCGAAGCGACCGACAGGCGGGCCCGGCCGTGACGTCAGCGGTGACGTCATGGTGCGGTTTAGCAGTCCGGCTGACAAGCGGGCCCAGCGTGTCAGCGACACGCCGCACGCGCGCGCACCGCATGGTGCGGCTAGGCACACGTGGCACGATCCCGGTCGTTGATTTGAAAATCGACGGCCCGGATCATATCCAATCCCGCACATTAAGGGGTTAACGCAGTTAATCTGGACCATTTGATCCAGATCGGACGGTTGGAATCTATCCTTCGCATGGTGCAACGCTGCTACGTGTCTCATTCTAAGCCATTGGATCTAGATCCAACGGCTAGGATCTAACCTAGGTCACTACAGTTACGGCAACGTGTCGAAATCTAGACCGTTAGATCTAGATCTAACGGTCCTTAACGCATCTGGGTTCTTGGGTCTGAGGAAAACGTGGGCTTACCGTGGCGGTCCGATCGGGATCGGACGGCGGTCTGAGCTCGAGGGCGTCGATGGCAACGCGGCGGAGGGAGCAGACCAGAGCCGGTGGAGGCGACACGGCAACGGCGTTTGTGGGCTTCTCCGGCGAGGTGAGATATTTCCACGGACGCGGCTCGACCTGGGGGTTCCGTATCTGGGCTCCGACACGGCGGGGGACGGCGGACGACGGTGGGGCGAAGCAACAACCGTGGCAGTGCTTCACGCAACTACGGCGAGCAATCCCTGCAGACCTATGGCGGCTGGATCTCGGGGGGCTAGGGCAATACGTGCGCACGAAAAAGGGCAACCTCGGGCGATGATCCACGCCTTAAATAATCCCGGGAGGTGCGCTAAAATCGGAACCCTAACGGAACACGGCGATGACGCGGCGGAGGAGTCCGAACCGGACTCGGGTGGAGACGAAGGCGGACAGCCATCCACGTGGCGCGATCAACGGCCACGATGGCGCGATCAACGGCCACAATGGCGAGGGCGAGATCGGATCCAGACCGGATCTGGCCGAAGCGATACGGGCTGATCCTGACCGTTGGATCCAGATCCAATGGTCCGGATCGGTTTTGGTTTAGGGGGTTAGAGCGGTGCGGGCGCACGTGCACTACGTGGTTCAATGTGGGCCATTGGATCTTGATCCAACGGTCCTGATTTAAACTTTCGGCCAGGCCGGTCGGCTCAGGCCTTGGCGGTTTGGGTTCAAGTCGGACTCGGACTCGAGTCCGACTCGGGCTCGGTCGGATGAACAGTAAAACCGATTCGATTTTTTCCAGCGATTTAATATTCAAAATAATTTCTAGAAATTCAAATAATTCGAGAAAAATAGCAAAATACTCAGAAAAATTCCAGAAAAATTCTAGAAAATATTTTAGGACATTTGGGACTCAAATAAAATATTTCCAACAAAATTTTATTTGCAACTTTTAATTCTTCAATTATTTCAAAAGGGAATAAATTCAAATTAAATTCAAATAAATTCCATAAAATTCCAAAAATTCACAAAAGTGCCAAATTTTATTTAAATTCATGAAAAGCAAAAATTGGGGTGTTACAAACCTCCCCCCCCCTTAGAATCTCGTCCCTGAGATTCAGGGCTTACTAAGGAATAGGTTCGGAAACTCTTTCTTCAAATCCTCCTCGCGCTCCCAAGTTGCTTTGCTCTCTGCATGGTTGTTCCATTGAACCCTGCAGAAACGGGTTGACCTGTTTCTCGTTTCTCGATCCATTGTGTCCAAAATCTTGACAAGGTGTTCCTTGTAAGTTAGATCCTCTTGCAGTTCTATCGACTCTAACGGTGTCTGCTCATCTGGTACTCGAAGACACTTCTTCAGCTGGGACACGTGAAACACGTCATGTACCCTCTAGTGATTGCGGTAAATCCAGCTGGTACGCAACTTCCCCTCTGCGACTGAGAACCTTGAATGGTCCAACATATCGCGGCGCGAGTTTTCCTTTGGCGTGGAATCTCTTAACTCCCTTGAGTGGTGTGACTCTGAGATACACGAAATCTTCTGGTTCAAAACTCAGGTCTCGGCGACGGTTATCAGCATAACTCTTCTGTCTTGACTGAGCTATCTTTAACCTTTCTCGGATCATGGCAATCTGTTCTTCGGCTTCTTGAAGAATGTTCGGTCCAAAGACACGGCGTTCACCCGTCTCATTCCAGTTCAATGGTGTTCGACAAGGTCGACCATATAGTGCCTCAAATGGTGACATTTGCAAGCTTGCTTGATAGCTATTGTTGTTGCTGAATTCAGCATACGGCAGACTTTTATCCCAAGAGGTAGCATAAGCCAATGCATACGCTCTTAACATATCCTCCAATATCTGATTAACTCTTTCGGTCTGTCCATCTGTCTACGGATGATAAGCTGTACTGAAGTTTAAACGGGTCCCCATGGCTTCATGCAGCTTATTCCAGAACCTTGAGGTAAATTGGGTACCTCTGTCCGATACAATCTTCTTCGGCACTCCGTGCAAACAAACGATCCTGGTCATGTACAACTCAGCTAACTTATCTCCCGAATAGGTGGTCTTCAAGGGGATAAAGTGAGCGACCTTAGTCAAGCGATCCACTATGACCCATATGGAGTCATATCCTCCTTGAGTCTTGGTTAAACCGGTAATAAAGTCCATTCTGATTTCCTCCCATTTCCACTCAGGTATCCTTAACGGCTGTAGCAATCCTACTTGTCTCTGATGCATGGCCTTGACTTTCTAACATATGTCCACAGCGCAACATGCTCGGCAACTTCACGCTTCATGCTCGGCCACCAGAATCTTTCCTTCAAGTCCTGGTACATCTTGGCACTTCCCGGATGAATTGAATACTTGGAGTCATGGGCTTCCTCTAGGATCAACTGTTTTAGCTCCTTCTCATTTGGCACACTGTAACATCCCAAAATTTGGGTTTTCAAAAATTTTGGTTTAGTTTAGCTTCCCGAAAATTTTCGTTGATTTTCTCGCATTTATAAAGCTTGATTTGAATTTTCTAAAAGCTAAAATAATTTAATTTGATTATTCTAAATATCAAATAAAATTTATTTAATTTTATTTGGATTCCTGGTGCTTCAAGAAGTTTTCCTGTAATTTTTGAGATTTTTCGGAGCTCGTTTGCTATTTATTGGATTTACTCGGAATCGATTTGTATTAAGCCCTTTTATGGAAATTAATTAATTATTTGAAAAAGTTTATATAAAGTTTTGTTGAAAATATTTTATTTGAGTTGGAAATATCTCAAAATATTTTCTGGAATTTTTCTAGAATTTTTCTGGTATTTTTATTGCCTCAAATGATTTAATCGAATTTGTGGAATTTATTTTATTCGGAAATTGCTGGAAATTCGGATTTCGTATTTGGGCTCAAATCCTCCTCTCTCCTCCCACCGGGCCAATGCCAGCCACCGGCCCACCTCCTCCTCCTCCCGCGCCTCGGGCCGGGTGTCGCCACCACCACGCAAGGCCGCCCACCAAGCAGCCGCTGGGCGCGCCGACCGCTGGGCCACGCGCCCGAGCTGGGCCACGCCCAGGCCAGCCAGCCCAGCTGCCCCACGCTGCCAAGTGTCGCCCCCACAGCCGGCCACGTCACCCCGTGTCCGAGTTCTGCACGGTAAGTGCTCGATAAAATGCCCAAACCGACCCAAACACCTCCAAACGCGTCCAAACTTGATTTTTCTTGATCTAGCCTCTTCCCCAAACCTATATAAGTGCCCCTAGACCTCTCCCACGGATATACAACCTCCGGATCATCTCCAAAACTCCGAGATCCATCCAATGTCGCCCGAACGTCGCCCAACGCCGGCCGAACTTTGGAGCCGCGTCCCGGGCAACTCGTCGACTCTTTTCGAGATCCGTCTTCTCCGTGGTGTGCCACAAGGTACCCTCTGTTTGCTGTCCAAAATTCAGCCAATTTGGTCCACGGGATCAAAAGTTACGGCCGTTTCAATCTCGAATCTTGCCGAGGCCATAACTCCCTCAATTTTTCGAGTTTGACGGTGAAATTTTTTGTGTAGACTCCTGGGGATGTCCTCTACAGGATGCACATCTTGCCCCAAGGTTTTGCCCTCTGGATTTGGCGCAGCAAATTAATTTCTCCGTTTAGACTGCGTTCCAGACAGCGGCAAACTTCCTCGCGCGTCCCCCGCTGTTCCAGAAGGTATTTCTTTGAGCCACCTGCGTCACGGTGTGCCTCTTGGTCCCATCTAGCTCTCGGTCAAATTTCGTTAAGTTCCGATCATTATTCTAGAAGTTATGGCCGTCCAAAGTTTTGATCCGAAACCCGTTAATCGCCAGTTTGTGATTAATCCGGAAGGGCGCCGCAAAATCCGCCTATACCATTGAGATCGTCTCGCCGCGTTCTACGCAGTAGACATTCTCCCTTTGCCATCCCATCCTCCGGAATTTTTTTTATATATTTAGGCCACCGTTTGCCGTCGCTGCCGCATCTTTTGACGCCGGCTATTTTGGATCGCTCCGGCCGTGTTGTCGCGTCCGGTGGATCATCTTGTACTGTTTTGGTCCATCATTAAGGTTCTTTTGGTCTCCGTTTGCCGAGAAGCCCGATTCCGGCCTAAACCCGTCGTCTTTCAACCTAGCCCGTGCCGCCGGTTCGCGCACCAGTTAGCCGCCCTGGTAGCGTTCTACCGCGGCCATGTCGTTGCACCGACGGTCGCTACTTCGCTTCATGAAGTCTCCTATCATTGTTGACCTCCACCGTTAACGCTCGCCGCTAACGCCGCCGTTAACGCTTCGTTAACGCTTCTTCCGTTAACGCCTGCTAACGCGTTCCTCCGCTAACGTTTTGCCGACAATGTTTCACCGTTAACACTCGCGTTAACGCTCCGTTGGTAACGCCTTGCCGTTAACGTTTTGTCGTGCGCTCTGTTAATGTTTCCCGGGTGCCTTTCAAAGTCGTTAACGTTTAAATCGTTAAACGTTTCTCCGTTAACGTTTTGCCGTTAACGCTCTGTCGTTAACGTTCCACCGTTAACGTTTCATCGTTAACGTTCCACCGTTAACGTTTCATCGTTAACGTTCCATCGTTAACGTTTCATCGTTAACGCTTGGCTCTCTTCGCCTCGTTGTCATCGCATGCGTGTATTCTTGCACAAACCCTAGTGCGATGCCTTCACTTGTTCTATTATCATGACGTGAGCCTAGTCTCATCGTCATATCATCTTTAAAGCCGAATCAAAACCTAACCTAAGACCGGTTTGATGAACTAAGTTTATCGTGAGCCGCGTTGTTATCTTTGCAATCTTTTCCGTTGTCTCAACCGTGGTAAGACACTTGTCTTGTCTTATCCCTGAAGACCTAATCTGCCTTTAATCGAGAATTCCTTCGTGGACTTGGTCGATAGACCATTGGCCATCTGTCATACCCCTATGACCGATCTATCCGTCTCTCTTTTGTTTGACTGTGTCCGTTCGGTCAACAAAAGTCAACCTCGAGAATCAGTTTAGTTCATTGCGAACTAACATATTCTTATGGACCCGATCTATAGATCAAGAGCCCATATGTCGCTATCTGTTCAATCAAGATAATAACTTTGGAAGAAATATTCTTCGAAATATTATTCTTTCTTTCCCAGTTATTAATCTTTCCCTTTTCGGTGTTTTGCCGAAAGCCCGTTCTCTTTTGTCAACTCTTCGATCTAATCCGTTCGAGTTCCCAAATCTCTCCCAAGCCGTTGTGCCCAATGCTGTTCGTTCTTAATTTGGAGTTTACTTGATTTGTCGTTTGAATTGGTTTGTATTTGCTTCTTCTTTAATCGTTAGACGTGTCGTCCGGAAATCGTTCGGACGAGCTGAGGATCGAGAAAGTGGAAGTTGAAGGTCGAGGACCAAGGATCAAGGATAAAGAGTAAAAGACAGTAAAGTTTGCAAGGGCCAGGCAAGTTGTGCTTTGACCATGTTGATCCTATTTCGAAAATCTATTTTGATTTAAACTATTGCATGCTAGTTCAATTAGAAAGATACTTTGTTTAAACATGGGGGTTAGATAAATACCAATTTGCTATATGACACCTTGATTACTTAAGTATGTGCCATGACCCTTTGTCACCCTAGTTGTGGTTTACTAGTTGGACATTATTAAATTGCCAACATGGGTTAGATCGTTGTAGTATACTGCTTAGACCTGCTACGTGCTCTTGACATGAATTTGGATAATCAAATGCTAATATTGACTTAATGATATATTGAACCTGTTTTGGAAAAGTATCATGTGATGTTGATGGCACGTGGTGCATGGTAATCAACTGGGGTTTGATAAACAGATTTCGACTGGGGCATGTGGCAAGAGTAATCAGGTGGGCCAGTTGTGGCATTGGGAATGTTGATTTGGTTCTTCGGGTAGTCTTGCCCTGGTCACTCTAAGGACTTAACCTTGCAAGCCTTTGAACTGGGTCATACTTGCAACCACATGGCTGGAATGGGACGGCCCTAGTTGACTAAGTCGCTAAGGACTCACTTGTGGAGCCTCAGGGTGTCAATTACACCGTTTGTGTGATTGTGCGGGAGCGTATCGTGGCGTGTGGCCAGGTACCCATCTAACGGTGTGTTGGTCCCATACTTCGCCTTGGCTAAGGGAAGGGATGGTGTAGAGCACGCATCTGGAGAGGACCACCTGTGTTGTTTGAGGCTTCCGAAAGGCTTTGTTATGATCGCTCATTCGCATACTCTTGTATGGCGATTCACGGCTGACGTGGTGAGTGGATTGTATCTTGTGGGTAAAGTGCATAACCTCTGCAGAGTGTAGAATCTATTTGAATAGCCGAGTCCACGGTACTGGACAATGCTCGGGAATTACAGTCAAGGGTTAGATTTTCTCAAAAATAACTTGGATTTGGAAAGTTGGGTTGGTTTAATGGAAATGATGGAAATGTGGTTTAGGATGGGAAAATGTTTATTAAACTTTTTGAAAAGTTATTTATGTTTTACTTGTTTCTACTGCTTTCGAATCTACTTATATTACTTTTCAAAAGTCACATCGCAAATATACCTTGAGCTATTCCTTTGTACCAAGCCATGCATATAGCTATTAGACTTGCATTCTGTGCATGACTTGCTGAGTGCTTTATGTACTCACCCCTTGCAAACAAACAATCACCAGTGAGCAAAAGTCTACATCGTCGAAGAAGAAGAAGTTCCGTGAAAAGGCGATTATCTAGGAGTCGAACCCTGTCAGTTGCCTGTGGCGTATTGATGGGATTCACCGATGTTCTTCGTTCCGCTGCTGCTTATTTGGAGTTGAAGCCGTCAGGGTTTCACAAACGTAAGGTTGACCTTAAGGTCGCTCAATAGTTTATATTCTATTATTGAGTTATTTTTACTATTCCGCTGCGTATGATTGTGATATTCATCTATGTTGAGACTGTGTGCACTAGCGTGATCCTGGACTAGTGCTGAATACACAGAGGGTCCGGATTTGCAAATTCGGGTCCCAACAGAGGTGGTATCAGAGCCATACTGACTGTAGGTCTTGACCCTAGATAGATTGGCCGTCTTTAGGAGCTTCAAAATTATTTTCTAAAGAGAAATTTTAACTTGAAAGAATAATACGTTCTTGACTTATCTTACTCTTCTATTCTTTCCCCTTTGCTGAAATTTCTATCCTTCCCACCGATTTAAATGGAAATCTTACCTGAGTTGTTCTGAATAGTTAACGATGTTTCACACTTAAGGAGAAAGTACTGGATGTCGCCGTCAACCCTGAAGATCGTGAAGTAAGGAATTATCGAGCTCGAAGAGAAGTGGATCGATGAAGTGTTCTAGAAGCTTGAAGAACCAGTGCTTAGTAGTAAGTTGAGACTCATGTGTGAGAGTCGCGTCTCTTAAGATAGGAGTGTTACCCTTTTAGACGCTAGATTATTGTGTGCTTAGGAATTTGGTTCTTTCTTGTTTACTGAGTGTGCAGTATGCGTTGCATAGCTTTTAGGCTTGGATAAGCAACCATACCAAGTTCTTAATAATGTTTGTACAAGTTTTTGGGTTAGACCTGCTCCCCTGCAATAGGATTCTTGAACCTCATCTATGCTTTTCCCTCTTACCTAAAAACCTGGAGTGGACAAAAGATGGAAAGGACCGACTACAAGCGATTACTTGAGGCGATTCAAGTCGATTCGATTGCTACTAGTGGAGTCGGTGTTAAAGCAGACAGACCAACAACCGTCCACCGTACCAACCGTGACAATTCGACACTTGGATCAGTTTGTAACCACCCGTGTTTGATGGATCAGCCACTCTCAAGGACGCAAAGATATGGCTTCGTGTCATAGAAGAGAAGCTTGCTTGGGTACAATGTGAAGATGAGGAGAAGGTCCCCTATGCTACTTGTCAGTTAGAAGGAGATGCATTAGCCTGGAAGAGAGGTTTCTACGCCACCTCGGAAGATGGACATACTATCACTTGGTTGGAAATTGCCACCGCCCTTCGTCAGTTTGTTGCGTCATCAGAAGATAGTGTGACTACCGCGAGTTCAGAGAAGAGCACAACCCCTGCACCTAATACCATACCGAGATGTTGTTCTTTGAAGTGTTGTCAACCAAACAAGTTAGAGGACCGTGCATGCATCCGATGTGGAGAAATAGGATACACTGCTGATGAACATGCAATCAATTGTTCCAGCTGTGAAGGAAGCCATTTACCCAGAGAATGTCCTATGCGCAATATCACCTGCTATCTTTGCGAAGGTCGTGATCATTGCCCAGCTCAATGTCCCTTAGATCCAATAGTGACCGCTGTGACTCGGCATCAGCGAGAGAATCTTCGAACCGTCCTTGCTCAAGAGTTAGCAAAAAGAGAAGGATTGTCATCCGCACCAGCTGTGCCACGTGAAGAAATGAAGAAGAAAAATGTCAACCCTATCCATCTACCTCAGGAAATCAGTAGTACTTGGTCACCATGGAATTGTTTCCTGTGTGATAAATGAGGTCATTAGCCTAGAGAATGCCCCATCAACCCGACACGATGACCCAAATGTTCATGTTACAACTGTGGTGAGTCAGGTCATTTGCTAAGGAATGCCACAGAAAGATCAAGCAATTTCGAAAGCCATGATCATCCCAGAAATTACATCAGTAAAGATTTTAACTCAGAAAGGGAATGGCAAGGCTATGGAAGCAACTTGCTTAAGGAGCCAGTTGAAGCAAGAGGAATTGGTTAAGACCCCTGATCCAAAGGATGAATGCAAGGAATTGGAAGATCACCGCAAGCGTCAGAAAGTTGGTCAAGAAGGACCACCGCAACAGCGAATGAGGAGTACCCCTCAACAATTCAGTTGCCATACTGCTTAGACTTTGTTAGAGACACTTTCACGATTAGCCGCCCCAATGGTTAGAGTTTCCATAACATCAACCTAGTGAAACGTTCTCAAAAGAAAAGCCTGCTGCCTAGAATTTGCTTTGCCTGTCATCAGCCAGAAAATTTTGCTAACCACTACTCTCAGAAGAAAGTGGTCACCATTGATCGCATCGATCTCAGCTCTGCCCTACCAAGATTAGTACCATGTCAGGAGAAAGCCAACGGATGTCAGTCAAGTGTTGCTTCAGATGCAATGAGCCGGGACACTTTGCTAATAGTTGTCCTAGGAGAAAAGATATTTTACCTGCCCACTTCAATCCTAGTCCTACCCCTACCTAGACACTTGCGTCAGAAAGTGAATTGTGAAGGAGTATTCAGTTGATACAGAGTTTCAGCCAAAGAATCAAGCCGACAAAGATAGTGCCAGACCAACCGGAATGCTATTCAAGTCTTGTCGAAGACCACGTAATCACAAGTAAGCTTTGTTGTCAGAGACAGCCTGTCCAATTTCTAGAAGAAGCGGAAAATCAAGTGTTTAGGAACAGAGGCAAGGAGCCTATCAATGGAGTTACCAGAAACGTCAGCATGAGTGCAGAAGATGTTCAAGATTTCCCGACAAATTTAGTATCAAGATTTTCCGTAGAAGAAGTGCCTCGTGGCCGAAAAGCAGACACAGTTGGAGTCAGTGGACTTGTAAGAGGACCTCATCAGCAAGGAGTAGCCTGCAAAATTTTGGATGTTACCAAGCGCTTGTTCGAAGCGACCCTGTCCGATATCTGATTGTTGGAAGTTTGAAGAAGCTCAAGAGTTGAGTCCCCGAACCTAATTCTATAGTTACCGAATCTCGGGACGAGATTCTGTTAAGGGGGGTAGATTTGTAACATCCCAAAATTTGGGTTTTCAAAAATTTTGGTTTAGTTTAGCTTCCCGAAAATTTTCGTTGATTTTCTCGCATTTATAAAGCTTGATTTGAATTTTCTAAAAGCTAAAATAATTTAATTTGATTATTCTAAATATCAAATAAAATTTATTTAATTTTATTTGGATTCCTGGTGCTTCAAGAAGTTTTCCTGTAATTTTTGAGATTTTTCGGAGCTCGTTTGCTATTTATTGGATTTACTCGGAATCGATTTGTATTAAGCCCTTTTATGGAAATTAATTAATTATTTGAAAAAGTTTATATAAAGTTTTGTTGAAAATATTTTATTTGAGTTGGAAATATCTCAAAATATTTTCTGGAATTTTTCTAGAATTTTTCTGGTATTTTTATTGCCTCAAATGATTTAATCGAATTTGTGGAATTTATTTTATTCGGAAATTGCTGGAAATTCGGATTTCGTATTTGGGCTCAAATCCTCCTCTCTCTCCTCCCACTGGGCCAATGCCAGCCAGCCGGCCCACCCCCTCCCTCCTCCCGCGCCTCGCCGACGTGTCGGCCACCATCGCTACGGCAAGGCCGCTTCACTGCAGCCGCCTGGGCCGCGCCGACCGCCTGGGCCACGCGCCCGAGCTGGGCCACGCCCAGGCCAGCCAGCCCAGCTGCCCCACGCTGCCAAGTGTCGCCCCCACAGCCGGCCACGTCACCCCGTGTCCGAGTTCTGCACGGTAAGTGCTCGATAAAATGCCCAAACCGACCCAAACACCTCCAAACGCGTCCAAACTTGATTTTTCTTGATCTAGCCTCTTCCCCAAACCTATATAAGTGCCCCTAGACCTCTCCCACGGATATACAACCTCCGGATCATCTCCAAAACTCCGAGATCCATCCAATGTCGCCCGAACGTCGCCCAACGCCGGCCGAACTTTGGAGCCGCGTCCCGGGCAACTCGTCGACTCTTTTTGAGATCCGTCTTCTCCGTGGTGTGCCACAAGGTACCCTCTGTTTGCTGTCCAAAATTCAGCCAATTTGGTCCACGGGATCAAAAGTTACGGCCGTTTCAATCTCGAATCTTGCCGAGGCCATAACTCCCTCAATTTTTCGAGTTTGACGGTGAAATTTTTTGTGTAGACTCCTGGGGATGTCCTCTACAGGATGCACATCTTGCCCCAAGGTTTTGCCCTCTGGATTTGGCGCAGCAAATTAATTTCTCCGTTTAGACTGCGTTCCAGACAGCGGCAAACTTCCTCGCGCGTCCCCCGCTGTTCCAGAAGGTATTTCTTTGAGCCACCTGCGTCACGGTGTGCCTCTTGGTCCCATCTAGCTCTCGGTCAAATTTCGTTAAGTTCCGATCATTATTCTAGAAGTTATGGCCGTCCAAAGTTTTGATCCGAAACCCGTTAATCGCCAGTTTGTGATTAATCCGGAAGGGCGCCGCAAAATCCGCCTATACCGTTGAGATCGTCTCGCCGCGTTCTACGCAGTAGACATTCTCCCTTTGCCATCCCATCCTCCGGAATTTTTTTTATATATTTAGGCCACCGCTTGTCGCCGCTGCCGCTTTGACGCCGGCTATTTTGGATCGCTCCGGCCGTGTTGTCGCGTCCGGTGGATCATCTTGTACTGTTTTGGTCCATCATTAAGGTTCTTTTGGTCTCCGTTTGCCGAGAAGCCCGATTCCGGCCTAAACCCGTCGTCTTTCAACCTAGCCCGTGCCGCCGGTTCGCGCACCGGTTAGCCGTCCTTGGTAGCGTTCTACCGCGGCCATGTCGTTGCACCGACGGTCGCTACTTCGCTTCATGAAGTCTCCTATCATTGTTGACCTCAACCGTTAACGCTGCGTTCGCCGTTAACGTTTCCCGGGTGCGTTCTTCCGTTAACGTTCCGTTAACGTTCCTCCGCTAACGTTTTGCCGACAATGTTTCACCGTTAACACTCTGTCGTTAACGCTCCGTTGGTAACGTCTTGCCGTTAACGTTTTGTCATTAACGCTCTGTTAATGTTTCCCCGTTAACGCTCCGTCGTTAACGTTTCGTCGTTAACGCTCCTCCGTTAATGTTTTGCCGTTAACGCTCTGTCGTTAACGTTCCACCGTTAACGTTTCATCGTTAACGTTCCACCGTTAACGTTTCATCGTTAACGTTCCATCGTTAACGTTTCATCGTTAACGCTTGGCTCTCTTCGCCTCGTTGTCATCGCATGCGTGTATTCTTGCACAAACCCTAGTGCGATGCCTTCACTTGTTCTATTATCATGACGTGAGCCTAGTCTCATCGTCATATCATCTTTAAAGCCGAATCAAAACCTAACCTAAGACCGGTTTGATGAACTAAGTTTATCGTGAGCCGCGTTGTTATCTTTGCAATCTTTTCCGTTGTCTCAACCGTGGTAAGACACTTGTCTTGTCTTATCCCTGAAGACCTAATCTGCCTTTAATCGAGAATTCCTTCGTGGACTTGGTCGATAGACCATTGGCCATCTGTCATACCCCTATGACCGATCTATCCGTCTCTCTTTTGTTTGACTGTGTCCGTTCGGTCAACAAAAGTCAACCTCGAGAATCAGTTTAGTTCATTGCGAACTAACATATTCTTATGGACCCGATCTATAGATCAAGAGCCCATATGTCGCTATCTGTTCAATCAAGATAATAACTTTGGAAGAAATATTCTTCGAAATATTATTCTTTCTTTCCCAGTTATTAATCTTTCCCTTTTATTGTTTTGCGAAAGCCCGTTCTCTTTTGTCAACTCTTGATCTAATCCGTTCGAGTTCCCAAATCTCTCCCCAGCCGTTGTGCCCAATGCTGTTCGTTCTTAATTTGGAGTTTACTTGATTTGTCTATTGAATTGGTTTGTATTTGCTTCTTCTTTAATCGTTAGACGTGTCGTCCGGAAATCGCTCGGACGAGTGAGGATCGAGAAAGTGGAAGTTGAAGGTCGAGGACCAAGGATCAAGGATAAAGAGTAAAAGACAGTAAAGTTTGCAAGGGCCAGGCAAGTTGTGCTTTGACCATGTTGATCCTATTTCGAAAATCTATTTTGATTTAAACTATTGCATGCTAGTTCAATTAGAAAAATACTTGGTTTAAACATGGGGGTTAGATAAATACCAATTTGCTATATGACACCTTGATTACTTAAGTATGTGCCATGACCCTTTGTCACCCTAGTTGTGGTTTACTAGTTGGACATTATTAAATTGCCAACATGGGTTAGATCGTTGTAGTATACTGCTTAGACCTGCTACGTGCTCTTGACATGAATTTGGATAATCAAATGCTAATATTGACTTAATGATATATTGAACCTGTTTTGGAAAAGTATCATGTGATGTTGATGGCACGTGGTGCATGGTAATCAATCGGGTTTGATAAGCAGATTTCGATCGGGCATGTGGCAAGAGTAATCAGTGGGCAGTTGTGGCATTGGGAATGTTGATTTGGTTCTTCGGGTAGTCTTGCCCTGGTCACTCTAAGGACTTAACCTTGCAAGCCTTTGAACTGGGTCATACTTGCAACCACATGGCTGGAATGGGACGGCCCTAGTTGACTAAGTCGCTAAGGACTCACTTGTGGAGCCTCAGGGTGTCGATTACACCGCTTTGTGTGATTATGCGGGGAGGCGTATCGTGGTCGTGGCCAGGTACCCATCTAACGGTGTGTTGGTCCCATACTTCGCCTTGGCTAAGGGAAGGGATGGTGTAGAGCACGTCTGAGAGGACCACTGTGTTGTTTGAGGCTTCCGAAAGGCTTTGTTATGATCGCTCATTCGCATACTCTTGTATGGCGATTCACACCGACGTGGTGAGTGGATTGTATCTTGTGGGTAAAGTGCATAACCTCTGCAGAGTGTAGAATCTATTTGAATAGCCGAGTCCACGGTACTGGACAATGCTCGGGAATTACAGTCAAGGGTTAGATTTTCTCAAAAATAACTTGGATTTGGAAAGTTGGGTTGGTTTAATGGAAATGATGGAAATGTGGTTTAGGATGGGAAAATGTTTATTAAACTTTTTGAAAAGTTATTTATGTTTTACTTGTTTCTACTGCTTTCGAATCTACTTATATTACTTTTCAAAAAGCTGTTTACTGCAAATATACCTTGAGCTATTCCTTTGTACCAAGCCATGCATATAGCTATTAGACTTGCATTCTGTGCATGACTTGCTGAGTGCTTTATGTACTCACCCCTTGCAAACAAACAATCACCAGTGAGCAAAAGTCTACATCGTCGAAGAAGAAGAAGTTCCGTGAAAAGGCGATTATCTAGGAGTCGAACCCTGTCAGTTGCCTGTGGCGTATTGATGGGATTCACCGATGTTCTTCGTTCCGCTGCTGCTTATTTGGAGTTGAAGCCGTCAGGGTTTCACAAACGTAAGGTTGACCTTAAGGTCGCTCAATAGTTTATATTCTATTATTGAGTTATTTTTACTATTCCGCTGCGTATGATTGTGATATTCATCTATGTTGAGACTGTGTGCACTAGCGTGATCCTGGACTAGTGCTGAATACACAGAGGGTCCGGATTTGCAAATTCGGGTCCCGACACACACAAATTCGATCCTCCATCCACAACGTGCCCTGCTCGTCCAGCTTGAAGTCTTTTGCCTTGCCTTCATCCATGTTGGACTTAATCCTGCGGATCTTGTCATCATCCTTCTGTCCTTCTCGGATCTGATCCTCCAGGGTAGGCTTCACTTCTAATGCGGCCAAGAATCCTTCTGGTACTACTTCAATCTGCATTCTCTGGAAATCCTTGCATAGCTCTTCTTGACTCTCGACTATCAACATGTTTACGGTATGGCTTTTCCGACTCAGAGCATCGGCCACCACATTGGCCTTTCCAGGATGGTAATGGATTCCGACATTGTAATCCTTGATCAATTCTAACTATCTCCTTAGCCTCATGTTCAAGTCCGATTGGGTGAAGATGTACTTAAGACTTTTATGATCCGTATACACTTCACATTTGTTCCCAATCAAATAATGACGCCACAACTTCAAGGCATGCACTACGGTAGCTAACTCTAGGTCATGCGTCGGATAATTCTCCTCATGCGGCCTCAGCTGCCTTGATGCGTATGCGACGAACTTTCCGTTCTGCATCAACACACATCCTAGACCTTGGCGCGACGCATCACAATATATATCGAAGTTTTGATTGACGTTCGGTAGAACTAACACTGGGGCTGATGTCAATCGCTTCTTCAGCTCTTGAAAACCCTTCTCGCACTCTGCCGTCCAGGCAAACTTGTTCTTCTTTTTCAACAATTGTGTGAGAGGTCTCGCAATCGTCGAAAGCCTTCAATGAAGCGGCGGTAGTAACCTGCCATCCCAAGAAAACTCCATATCTGAGTCACGGTCTTCAGCTGCTCCCAATGTAACACAGCTTCTACCTTGCTGGGATCGATGGTGACTCCTTCTGCGGTCATCACATGTCCAAGGAATTCCACTTTGTCCTTCCAAAAATCACACTTACTGAACTTGGCAAACAACTGCTGCTCTCGCAACTTCTCAAGAACTAGCCTCAAATGCTCAGCGTGCTCTTCTCTTGACTTGGAGTAAACAAGAATGTCATCTATGAACACGACGACAAACTTATCCAAGTACTCCATGAAAACCTTATTCATCATATTCATGAAATAGGCTGGCGCATTTGTCAGACCGAAGGACATAACAGTAAATTCATAATGTCCGTATCTAGACGAGAATGCGGTCTTTGGAACATCTTCCGATCGGATCTTCAGCTGGTGGTATCCCGATATAAGATCAATCTTGGTGAAAACTCTGGCTCCTCTCAGCTGATCAAACAGATCATCGATCCTGGGGTAGTGGGTATTTATTCTTCACAGTTACTTCATTAAGTGCACGATAATCTATGCACATCTGGAAACTCCCGTCCTTCTTCTTGACGGACAAAACTGGTGCTTCCCACGGCGACGAACTCGGCCTGATGAATCCTTTCTCCATCAACTCTTCAAGCGGCTTCTTCATCTCTACCAATTCTTCAGTGGACATCCGGGAAGGTCACTTTGCTATCGGTGCGGTTCCAGGTACTAACTCGATCACAAACTCTATGTCTCTGTCTGGCGGCATACCAGGCAAATCTTCAGGAAAAACATCTGGATACTAATTCACCACCAAGACATCCTCTATGCTGATTGCCTTCGCACTGTTGACCATCAGTTGTCCCTCACGAACGGCGGTCGCTTGAAATCTCACTTTCATTCCACATGGGCTTTCAACTGAGATAATCCTTCGCCCACAATCCAATACGGCCTTGTGCTTGGATAGCCAATCCATTCCCAAGATAACATGTATGGTCTAGGTCCCCAATATAATGAGGTTTGCTAGGAACTCTACCCCATCTATTATTATTCTCACCCCGGAACATCCTACTTGAGATCGGAGTTCTGACCCAGGGGTTTGAACTATAAGCATGCACTTAAGATCCACAATCTCCAAATCATTCTTAGAAACAAAATCTCGGGAAACAAACGAATGCAAAGCTCCAGAGTCAAACAAATCTGTTGCAGGTACTGAGTTGACAAGTATCTTACCCAGTATGACGTCTGTGGCATTCTGGAGTGCATCTGCGGTTACGTGATTGACTCTGCCTCTCACCACGGTCTGGGGTGCGGCTCCTGGCTGTGCTGCTCTGCGGTTTGCTCCTAGGGCTGCGGTCTTGGCTGGTGTGGAGCCCAAGTTGAAGCGAACTGGGGTCACTCCGGCTGTCTTCTTGGGGCAGTTGTTGAAGAAATGCCCTGGCTCATTGCATGTATAGCAACGCCTCACTATGCCCTGCTGGTTGCTTGTAGCAGCGTTCTGGTCGGGCCGAGTCCGAAATTCTGATTAACAGGCCTTGGTGCTGGCGACGGTGTTCTTGCTGCATTCTGCGGTTGGAATCTGAAAAACTGATTTGGCGCAACCCGCAGACGCTGCTGCGCTCCCTGACGTGATCCTTGCTGCTGCATTCTGCGCTTCCTGTTCTCATCCAGTTCCTTGCGCTTGTCCTCAAGAATAAGCGCCTTGTTCACAAGCTCCTGGAAATCTGGAAAGTTGTGGGTGATCAGTCCCACCTGCAGTCCTGAGTTGAGTCCCTTCATAAAGCGAGACTGTCTGGTCTTATCTGTCGCTACATCTTCAGGTGCGTAGCGTGCAAGCTGTGTGAACTTGTTCAGATACTCTGACACTGGTTGATTACCCTGCTTCAATGCCCTGAACTCTTCCTTCTTAAGGTCCATTATTCCTTCAGGCACGTGATACTGACGAAATGCAGCCGTAAACTCCTCCCATGTGATGTCCTGTGGGTTCTCCCGTGTGGCGCAGAAGTTTTCCCACCATTCAGCGGTGGTCCCTTCGAACTGATGAGAGGCGTAAAGCACCTTCTCATTTCCCATGCATTGGGCAATGTGTAACTTCCTTTCTATTGACCTTAGCCAATCATCCGCCTCCAGTGGATTGGCATTCCCAGAGAATTTGGGTAGATGAGTCCTCATGAACTCCGACAACTTTGCTCCCTGTCGTTGCCCCTGATTTGCTTGGTTAGCGGTGGCCTGAGCAGTGACCTGCTGCATCTGTTGCATCATGGCATGCATCAGCTTGGTCTGTGTAGCAAGAAAAGCTTCAAAGTTCTGCATGTCAACTGGCGGTGCTGGTTGGGGTGCAGGTGCTCCATCATTAGGGTTCCCAGCTGGGCGAGAACCACTCCCATTGCCACCAAGGTTTCCGCGGGTGTTCACCATCTGTCGATTGCTCCAGGGTTTAAAGACAAGAGGGAAACAAGCATAGACAAGTAGTAGAGTAACTTATGCAGGGAGGAAAGTGTAAATCAAAATTCAACTTTATTAACTAAACAATAATAACTCGGTATGGTTGCTTACAACGCCTAAGGGCCTGCAACACATACTGCACACTTAGCAAGCAATGAAAACCCAACGCCTCTAAGGGTGACTTTTTATTCTACAATGCGACTCGACGAAGGAGTCCCAACTACAAGACCTAGGCTCACTCGTTAAGAAAACCTCCACTGCCTGGGTGCGGATGCGGTGGCATCGGCGCGAAACAATCACCATGCCCTGCAACTGTGGTAGTTGAAGAAGCGATGTCATCCTCGAGATCTGGCTCCTCAGGGTCCGGCTCATGTAACTCAAGTACTGGCTCTGGTCCTGGTCCGTACAATGCCATCTCCAACTCGTCAATCCTTTGCAGAAGGTGGGACACATGCTCTTGAGCCTCCCGACATCGGTTCTTCTCTACCGTGACCTCCTCGCGAGCCTTCTGTCGCTCCCGGTTCGTATCATCGAGCACATCCTCCTGAGCGATGACAAGTCGTGCCAGCTGTGTGACCATGGCATTCTCATCCTGAATCAGCCTCGGGTCAAGAAGGTTGTTGTTGTGTGGATGGTAGCGGTACACCGCGCCCTCCAGCTCGCTGGCGTAGATGCGGGCGATGTGTCGCATTGCTCGTCGTGATACCTCCTGAATTCCCATCTGCATTGTCGACCTCCTGGCGGTGCAGTATATCGGACGGTTGCCCTTGCCCTTCTTCCTGGCATGTACCGTGATCTTCACATCATAAGCCCTAATCAGTCCCGCTTGTCTGATGACGGTCACTTGGAATTGCGGCTTCTCAAAACCTTCGAGAAACTGCAGCATACGCCAAAGTTCCACGGCGTGGCCAACCTCAAGATCGACATAGTTGATCACGATCTAGTAGATAGGATAGCGGGTCTAGTAGTATGCTTTGTGAACCGTGCAAAGAAAACGCATTATGTGTGTAGGGTTTTGGGTGTCCCTTGCATGGTGGAGTGAGTGGGTTAATCCTAGCCCTTGGTGCAGTGCTCTAGGGTTTGGGACTCATCCAAGGGTGGTAGGTTGTCGGGAACCGAATTTGCAAATCCAGACCCTCTGTGTATTCAGCACTAGTCTAGGATCACGCTAGTGCACACAGTCTCAACATTGGTAAATATCACAATCATACTCAACAAAATAGAAAGTACCTTAATTATAGTAACCGAACTGGTTGCTCAACCTTTAAGGTCAAGTTACAAAAGTACGCCTCGCAGGGCGAAAGTTTAATAAAAGAGAAATAATAGCAGCGGAAAATAAGATAACTTCGTGGCGCCATCCAGTATACCACAGGCAACTGACTGGGCTCGCTCCCTAGATAGACGGTTCCTCTTGGAGCTCCTCCTCCAAAGCTGGTGTAGACTCCTCTTCAACTGATGTTGTATTGTGGCAAGGGTGAGTACTTGGTACTCAGCAAGTCATGCACAGAATGCAAGCTAATATTCTACATGCATGGCTTAATACAAAGGAATAGCTCATGGTTCATTTGCAGTAACAGCATTTAACAAGTAACATAAGTAGATTCGAAAGCGATAGAAACAGTGTAATATCAATAACTTTTCCAGGAGTTAAATAAACATCTTTCCCATTCCTAATCCACATTTCCATCAACATCATCATTTAACCAAACCAAACCTCTCAAGTTCAAGTTATTTCCAAGAAAGTCTAACCCTTGACTGTAATCCCCGAGCAATGTCCAATACCGCGGACACGACTATTCGAATAGATTTTACACTCTGTAGAGGTTATGCACTTTACCCACAAGATACAGCCAAACACCACAAGGGCGAGTGATCGTAACAAAGCCTTTCGGAAACGGCTAACTACACAAATGAACCTTTCCGGTTTTTGCCATACACCATCCCTTCCCTTAACAAAGGCGAAGTATGGGACCGACATACTGTTGGACGGGTACCATGCCATCGCCTTGGTATGCTCCCCTTTCAAGCTACACAAAAGGTGTAGTTGACACCCGAGGTATCACATGCAAGTTATTAGTAACTTACTCAACTAGGTCCGTCCCATTACGGACATGTGATTGCACGATTAACTCAGTTCAAAGGCTTGCAAGGTTAAGTCCTTATGTTGACCAGGGCAAGACTACCCGAAGAACCAAACCAACGCTCCCGATGCCACAACTGGCCCACCAGATCATTCTTGCCACATGCCCCGGTCGAAATCTATTTATCAAACCCAATTGATTACCATGCACCACGTGCCATCAACAATCGCAACACACGATACCTTTCCAAAACAGGTTCAATATATCATTAAGTCAATATTAACATTTGATTGTCCAAAATCATGTCATGAGCACGTTGCAGGTCTAAGCAATATACTACAACGATCTAAATACCCATGTTGGCAATTTGATAATGTCCAACTATTTAATCCTCAACTAGGGTGACAAGGGGTTCATGGCATACAATTATCAGTGTCATGGTAGCATACAGCAACTAGGCAATTAACTAATCATCCAAAATCAATTAAAGCATTTTATAATTGAACTAGCATGCAATAATTTAAATCAAATTAATTTCAAAATGGGATCAACATGGTCAAAGCACAACTTGCCTTCAAAGAATACTTCATCTTGGTCCTGAGGTGGCTCCTGGTTCAACACTTCACCTTCGAAGCCTTCGAGCACTTCAACGTCTACTCGTAATGCGTGCAAATAGAAATAAATGAATAAAACAGTAGACAAAAAGTGTCCAAACATCCAAATAAAGTCCATAAACAGAGAGAGCACAATTTTATAATTTTTTAGAAATCGGAATCGTCCAAATCGGAGTTAAAATGCAAAAGTTATAACCATTTAAAGTTTAAAGAAAGCATTAATTAAATATAAACAGAGAAATATTCATAATCAAAAATTAATTAAAATTCATATTTGGGTAGGTCTCATTTTTATGAAAATTTAGAAATTTGAATCACTCAAATCGGAGTTAAAACGCAAAAGTTATAAGCGTTTGAAGTTTGAATCTAAATTTAAAATCAATAAACCGAATTAATTCATTTATTTTTATACTGAAAAACCGAATAATGACGTCAGCGTGGGTTTTGAATTTCCACGGAATTATTTTTCTATTGGAAAAGCGATTTATGACGTCAGCCTGACGTCAGCGGCTCCGGCCGAAGCGACCGACAGGCGGGCCCGGCCGTGATGTCAGCGGTGACATCATGGTGCGGTTTAGCAGTCCGGCTGACAAGCGGGCCCAGCGTGTCAGCGACACGCCGCACGCACGTGCACCGCACGGTGCGGCTAGGGACACGTGGCACGATCCCGGTCGTTGATTTGAAAATCGACGGCCCGGATCATATCCAATCCCGCGCGTTAAGGGGTTAACGCGGTTAATCTGGACCGTTTGATCCAGATCGGACGGTTGGAATGTATCCTTCGCACGGTGCAACGCTGCTACGTGTCTCATTCTAAGCCGTTGGATCTAGATCCAACGGCTAGGATCTAACCTAGGTCACTACAATTACGGCAACGTGTCGAAATCTAGATCGTTAGATCTAGATCTAACGGTCCTTAACGCATCTGGGTTCTAGGGTCTGAGGAAAACGTGGGCTTACCGTGGTGGTCCGATCGGGATCGGACGGCGGTCTAAGCTCGAGGGCATCGATGGCAACGCGGCGGAGGGAGCAAACCAGAGCTGGTGGAGGCGACACGGCAACGGCGTTTGTGGGCTTCTCCGGTGAGGTGAGATATCTCCACGGACGCGGGTCGACCTGGGGGTTCCGGATCTGGGCTCCGACGCGGCGGGGGACGGTGAACGACGGCGGGGCGAAGCAAAAACCGTGGGACGCTTCACGCAACTACGGCGAGCAATCCCGGCGGACCTATGGTGGCTGGATCTCGGGGGGCTAGGGCAATACGTGCGCACGAAAAAGGGCAACCTCGGGCGATGACCCACGCCTTAAATAACCCCGGGAGGTGCGCTAAAATGGGAACCATAACAGAATGCGGCGGCGACGCGGCGGAGGAGTCCGACCCGGACTCGGGCGGAGGCGAAGGCGGACAGCCATCCACGTGGCGCGATCAATGGCCACGATGGCGCGGGCGAGATCGGATCAGCATCCGGATCCGCCGGCGACGGGGCGATCTCGACCGTTGGATCGAATCCAACGGTCGGATCGATTTTAGTTTAGGGGTTAGAGCGGTGCGGCGCACTGCGCTTACGTGGCTCAATGTGGGCCGTTGGATCTTGATCCAACGGTCCCGCAATTTAGGCTCGACGGACGTCGGCCGAGACCTTGGCGCGGTTTGGGTTCGAGTCGGACTCGGACTCGGTCGGATGAACAGTAAAACCGATTCAATTTTTTCCAGCGATTTAATATTCAAAATAATTTCCAGAAATTCAAATAATTCGAGAAAAATAGCAAAATACTCAGAAAAATTCCAGAAAAATTCTAGAAAATATTTTAGGACATTTGGGACTCAAATAAAATATTTTCAACAAAATTTTATTTGCAACTTTTAATTCTTCATTTATTTCAAAAGGGAATAAATTCAAATTAAATCCAAATAAATTCCAGAAAATTCGAAAAATTCACAAAAGTGTCAATTTTCATTTAAATTCATGAAAAGCAAAAATTGGGGTGTTACATAGGTGGCCCAAGAGTAGTATAAATAGAGGGGTGGAGGGAGGCCTCCATGCCCATTCATTCTTTGAGTTGTTGTGTTGCTCCTGTGAGCTTTGCCCACATGAAGTGAGGCCTTGTAATCACACATCTCTGAATGAAATAGAAGTTTCAAGAGCCAAATTTATTTTCTTGCAATTTAATTCTTGCAATTTACATTATGTCTTTACTTTCGGCATTTACTTTCATGTATTAAATTCAGTATTTACATTCCCGCATTTACATTTATGATTGCTGGATTTTGTTCTTGACTTGAGCGATTCACATTCACCTCCTTCTATACTCTATTTGGATCTTCGCTCAAGATCAAGTTCATTTGCCAAAGTTTGCATGCCGCAAGAGTTTATTTGTCAAGTTTCTATCAAGATCGCGAATCTGTCCAGAACTTGTTCTTCGCGCAGCAGTCAGTCATTGATTTTTAAAAAAATATAGAAAAATCCTTTTTGATTGATTCTTATTGGAGAATGTGCGTTACTCATATATCCATCTGTGGAAAAATTTTGAAGTCCATTTATTGCACTGTTTGGGATCTATGAGGTTAAAACCAAGCCCTAAATTTCCTAATCGATGTTCCTGACTGTCTGTAGTCCGTGATTTTTCATGATTTTTATACCAGGCTTTTGGAGGTGATTTTTGGTGGAGTGCTTCGTGACTCATCTATTCATAAGGTGAAAAATTCCTAAAAATTTTGGAGCAACATAAATCCACTAACCACCTGCTCCAAGTGGGGACCACTCCTGAAAAATCTGCTTTTGCTTTTCTAAAAGAGGCTTTTTGGTGATTATGCTTGATCTCTTTTAGAAAAGAAATCTTTGAATTAATTCCTCTTTATTTTCGACACTTAACAACCAGGATTGTGATTTACAAATCCCTCACATGATTCATGGTCCTCATCCATGCAAACTCGGGATACACATAGTTGTCGAGTCGTTCCGATTTTTGCGGGTTTCGCGAATTTGAGGAGCACCAGTTTCCTTACGGGATTGTTTTGAGTACTTTGAGTGGGAAAATTTTATTTGGGATCATTCACCCCCCCCTCTGATCGCCATCTCGGTCTTTCAACATCATATTCTGGAAATTTATACTCACTTAAGGAACTACAAAAATGATAGTATTTTGCACGAAATTGTTTGTGCTATGAAAGCTAAAACTTTAAAGTATTAGAAAGAAATTCCCACATTATATACATTCACATTTATTTTAGATACTAGAGCTAAAGTTCGACGATTGGGTAATTGTCGACGATTGGGATCGCCTGACCGTAGAGATGAAGTCGAAGGGGTGTATGAGCAAGGACCCAAAGGCTGGTCTCGCCCCTCGGGAGATCCATGTTACTTCTGTTATGATCTGGAGAAGAAGAGGACAAAAGACACCGAGAGTTATACTTGTTCGAGCCCCCCGAGCTGGGTAATAGCTCTACTCTAGTCTTGCCCTGAGACAGAGAGATTGATTATGTGTGTACAAGTGGAATTCTATCGTTCTGTGTGCCCCCTTTAGGAGCTCCATGTCTATGTTTATATAGGAATTACAAAGTCCCCATTCCCGTTATTGGCAATCGGTTAGGAGTAGTTTCCGAAAAGAGTGGCCCCACAAGCACTCCAGCCGGATCGTAACTGCCCCCGGGTCTTACGCCCACGTCCGCTTCACGCCCTGCTTTTACGAATCAAGGTAACTGCAAACCCCTGACTGGGTCTTCCCGAGCTCCAGGTCTTGGTCGTGTGTGACGGCCCTCGGTCCCCCTGATCGAGGTCGCACGGGTGCCGCCTGGTCATGGGGATAGCAGGGGGCTCGAGCTTGGAATACGAGCCCGAGCTCAGGCCGGGGTTCATTGACCATGCCCATGACCGGGCAGGATATCTCAGTCCCCGACAGTAATGTTCTCTCACTTCTAAGTGATGTGGTGGAGACTAATTTTTCTAGTTATTTTTTAAATGTTCATGCAAACTTATCGAGAGTTTATGCCAAGTACAATCAGAAGTTTGGTGTAGTTCGCTGTAGCAACCTCCACAAGCATCCACAACAGGTAAGAAGAAAACTGCGTGGGAAAAGATTTGGGGTGCATATGACTCTACCTCAAGGAATTTGAGTACAACAACATCAAGTGCGACACAACAACAGGTGGTGGGGAGCTAGCTGGCTATCTCAACAGTGACACTATCAACTACAAAGAGCAATAATAGGAGGATTTCAGCATTTTGCAGTGGTGGCATGAGCACAAGATAACATATCCGATTGCTTTCCATATTAGCATAGGATGTGTTAACAGTTCCATTCTCCATGGTTTCTTCGAAGTCTGCTTTCAGTCTATTTGGAAGAATAATCATGGGGATAAGAATAAATCTGATGAGTGAGATGGTGGAAATACTACTCATTGTGAAAGATTGGGAACAAGCTGATCAACGAGCTTAACACACTACAGAAAATGTTGAGGTGGTGAAGACATTTGAAAATCTTTATTTAGCTAATTAGGAAGAATAATTGTAATCACTAAGCTATAGGCTGTACTCTTTTTTCTTTGCTAATGTTTTCTCATGTTGTTTTTTTTACTTAGCAAAGTTTTTAACGAGGTAGCCAAACATTGATAAATCTTATTATTTAATTCCAATTATTTGTCTTTGTTTAGAATTTTATTTCATTTTTTTATCTTTTCCCTAATTTACATATATTTTGTAAAAGTTTTTCTACATTCCTTTGAGTTTTTCTAATTATTTTAGATTTTTTTCTATATTTTTCAAACTTTTACGATTTTCCAATTTTTCTAACTTTTTTTTTAATTTTTTGGAATTGTTTGGTGCATAGCAGGTTGGTAACGGCATGACATGGCCTATTGGCTCATGAGGACCCATGCCGGCATGGCACAGCCTGTGAGGCCACTGTGCCATGTTTGGGCTGGGGACACAACATGTGGGCCGGCACGGCACGGGCCGTGTCGCGCTGTAAAGGGGTTGTGTCGTGCGGGGCCGCCTGTTTGGACACCACTATTAGGAAGTTCTGTAGCCGCCCAAATTTTGCATATTTTTATTTAATTACTTATTTGTGATTTTATGAGAATTTTGTAGAATTTTTAATAGCCTTTTTCTATTTTTAGTATTTAAAAAATATTTATTCGAGAAAAATAAAGCCAAAGTTATGCTAAAAATAATATTACTAAGTTCAAAATAATTCAAGCCAAGGAAGATGATTTATAGATGGAAAGGGGTTCCATCTGGAAAAAATTGGCATTAAGCTCCGGGTTTCATCCTTGTTGAAAATTGGTTTAAAACTCAGTTTTATTAATCAACTATGCCTTCAAAATTATTTATTATATTTGAAATGTTGCTTATTGCTCAATCTAACCAAATTATGCCATCCTTTATCACCCTTACATTAATGTTGCATTTTCGGTGTGACTTACGGAGTACTTTTGTTCTCACCCTTACTTACTCTGTGGATTATGAGAAGTTGTACGCTAGTGAGGATCTCGATAACTAGGCTGCTACTCCAGTCGAATACCTATGGTAGATTTGTTGGGTCCTATTACAGTTTTATTCTGTTTCCACTGTATTATTTTATGTTGGCGTGCATGCCATTTATGCTGTAAACTCTTATAATTAAATAAATAAAATTTTGCTTGATATATTTGGGTATCGTTTCTATTGTGTGTACTAGTTTTTCATGGACAAGTACAGAATACATAGAGGATTTCGGAAGTTTTTTTTGGGGGGTCCGTCAGAGGTGGTATCAGAGCCATATCAACTGTAGGAGTGGCCTTAGTTAGAATGGTTTAACCTTACGGATATATTTTAAAACTGTCGACGATTAGGGAAAGGGCCCCCGCCGAGCTTACTTGTTGATTGAGGGATCAACACGACCCCCTTTTTCGATGAAGGGATTGCGTCCAGAGAATGCTCGATCGGTTTAGGATGTGTATAATGCTCGGGAGATGGACACAAGGGATTATACTGGTTTGGGCCTCTCACTGAGAAGATAATAACCCTACTCCAGTGACAGTGGTATTGCTTGATGTTTCAAACGGTGTTCCCATCGTGGGCGTAACGGCACGGCATCGTGGCATGATTAGCGCTATTAGGGCGTAACCACCGAATACGATCTCCTGACCATATGTCTCGTGAATGAGCTTGGGACGAGCGTGTTTGGTCCTGGCTGAGTATGTATGCTTGGGCCTTGAGCACAGATGCTCGAGGCTGAGCGTTGAGCCTGGGCTGATCGGACGGACCAACCAGTCAAATGATGCTCGTGGGTCATCCTCGAGGACATCATCCGAGGGTACGCATGGTTAGCCAAAACTGGCTGCCGGGGTAATATAGTATTATGGAAATTATCCAATCCCCGACAGCTAGCCCCCAAGGTTCAAGTGAAAAACTACTTGGCGGGGCCTTCACCTTGAGCCTACTAACTCAATGGAGGGATTGGAATCTTATAGCGAGATTGGGACAGATCATGTTCATTTGTAGATTAGACTACTTTAGAGGCCGAATCAGTCTTTGCAAATACCTAGAAAAAGTTGGAAAATTTCCTAAGCTTCGAGAAAATGTACTCGTTTACTTTATTTGGAGTTTTAGAACTCAAGTTATGCTAGTTGGAAGCCCGCTGTCCCGACGGGACAGATTCTCTGTTTCGGGTTTTAGGAGTGGGTTGCGAGGTTGTTGTAGATGATCGCTCTTGTACTGTTTTGTGGACAAGTTTTGAGTGTGATGTACCTATGTGTAGGTGGTGTGACCCCGGGAGTGCCCTCAACATCTCGCCACTCCGTCGCTCACGGTTGAAGGCAAGTGTATTGGGATGGAATTGGGGTTTTGGTTGACCAACTAGTTGTGTGGTTTTGCTATTATGTTGCCATGTTGTTCCTTGCATGTGTTATGATGCTCATGTTTAGTTCAAAGATATGCCGTTGTTATATTGAGTTTCCGTTATGCAAGTTATAACATGATTCATGACATATGTGCATTCATAATGGAAGAGCGACCAATTCTGATGCGGGCCTCTGTGTTCACACGTAGTGAACACGAAAGACCTACCTCGTAGTCCCATCCACAGTTGTGTATAGGAGCGAGTTAGTAAGAGTAGGCACCCTCCATCTACGGGATGGAAGGGGAAGAGGTTGCACACCGACGGGTGTGCACTTGGCAATACCGGGTATGTGCTTCAAAGAGACATGTGCATTGCATGTATGATGATGTTAATGAGATGTATATATGGTGAAATATGAAATGTTTATGATGTTGAATATGAGATGCAGTGATGATGGTGTTGAGAACTGTTTTGTTTGTTCCATTTCAATACACTTTGCTGAGTGATGAACTCACGCTTGTTATTTGATGTTATTTTAGGTACCTTGAGTTCGGCATACGGGAAGGGAGTCTAGCATCACGTCTTCACCTAGCTTCACGCATTCTAGACAAATTACACACCATTTTTTTATAGTTGTAATGGTTTATTTTGTTGTTAAAAACTTGGACTATGCTATTTCGTATGCTTGGTTTTGTCGTTATTCCTTATGGATCATGAGAGAGTTCAATCTGTGCTTGAGACTTCAATGGTTGCTGAAATCTTAGATTATCATGCTATTGTTGTCTTTCAATATGCTATCATGTTATGTTATTATAATAGATGCTTAAAACCATGGAAAAACAAAGAACATGCTGCCGAATTTTTGGGTAACTGGTAGAGATCAGATAGAACGGGACTATTTCTGAATACAAATAGCAATTTGATGAATTGATGTATGAGATTCTAATGCACAACCCCCATTATGGTGAGGAATTGTTTGTTTCACACTTTGTGAAGGGATTGAGACCGGAATTGAGAAACGCTGTTTAGTGTCAGGTGCTAGAGACAGTTGATCGAGCTGCACTCCTAGCCCGAGTACAACAGGAGGTGGCTGACAGAAACAAGATGTGCAAATCCAAATTTGGAGGAGGGCATAAGGACGGTGGTGGTTTAAACAAAACTGACGGGGTGCAGAGTAATTTGAAGGTTGGGCAAGGAGAATTATGGAGGTCAAGACATATACGGGAGTATAGGAGAGCTAATGGTCTATGTTTTCAATGCGGAGAAAAGTATGAGCCAATCATTACTTGCAATGTAAGAAGAAGAATCAAGCACAACTACAGGCTATTACCACAAGTGACCAAAATGAAATATTGTCAGACATTGTGCTGGATTTGTTGGAAGCCTCTGACCTTGATAGAAAGGAAGATTGCAATCTGTCTCTCAATGCATTGTCAGGAACCAAGGAAGTGGAGACCATAAGGATCCTGGCGTTGGTGCGAAACCAAGTAATGCTCTTACTGTTAGACTCTGGAAGTACACATAGCTTCATTAATGCAGGGTTTCTACATCGGGTTGGATATGTTCTCAAAAGACAACACCAATCGAAGTCAGGGTGGCTAATGGAGAAACAATGCTATGCGAGAACTGGGTACTGTAATATCCCAAATGAACTTTAGGAAGATTATAATATTTTAGGAGAACTTTGGAGAGAAAATCTGAATTTTTTTAATGTTTTGTCAGTTTTGGGCCAGTTTTGGGCCAACCGGTAGGTCTTTGGGCCTGTTTTTGGCGGGGATCCCTCCCCCCAAACCCTAGACCTCCCCCTCCACCCCTTGGGGGCGCCTCCACCAGCCCCCACCTTCCCCTTGCGCCCCCATAGCAGCAGCCCCTCCCTTACTTGCGCCCCACCTCCTCCTTGCATAGCCCCCACCCCATCTAGGGTTTTCCCTCCCTAGCCGCAACCTCTCCTCCCCTAGTGCAGCCCCTCTCCTTCCCCTTCTCCGGTGATTGTCGTCATCTCACGTGGAGGTTCGTCCGCCCGAAATCTTTTGGCGATTCGCTGTGGATCTGAAGGAAGGAGCGACCGGGAGGAAGAAACGGATTTTCGTCGTCTTTCGATTCTCTGAGAAGAGGTATCAATTTGTGATTCTTGTGAAAGTGCATCTAGGCCCCTTAATGTATTTTGGATGATTAACGACAAACGATTAAAGAGACTAATGTGTTCAACAAATTTATGAACAGATAAAAGTCCTAAGAAGAGATCATCTACGACCATCGGATACCCTTAAAATGGATTGAGTAAGAAAAACGGCAGCATGTGTATGTATTTTAATTTCTTGAGTCATAGGAATGTCGTGCTATTAGGAGGGATGCATTGAAGTTGGTCTAGAGATAGTCCTTATGCTCAGATGAATGATGGTTAGTCACTTAAGACGTACAAAGTCACTACACTTGCATCGAAATGTGTTTGCTTTGAAGTCCTTATCGGATATTCCGATGTCAGATCGGAAGTTCCGATGTCTCAGACATTCCGATGTGTAGTTGTGCACGAGTCCGAAGCCTTTAGAAGGGGTCGGATATTTCGATATTTCACATCAGAAGTTCTGATGCCTGTTGTTTTCGCTTAGGGTACTCTCTGTTGAGATTAGAAGTTCCGTTTTTCTATATCAGAAGTTTCGATGCGTGTTGTCTTGAAAAAGGGTGCTCTCTACTGAGTTCGGACTGTCCGAAGTTTCAAGTCGGAAGTTCTGAAGTAGTTAAATTCCAGTTTGGGAACTCTCTGTGCGTTTTGGATGTTCCGATACTTCAATCGGACATTCCGATGTTAACTTAGAATGTTTTTGTCGAGTTCTCTCTCAGTGAGCTTCGGAAGTTCCGATAGTGAAATCGGAAGTTCCGATGCATCTAGTTTTCGACCGTTGAGGCTTTCCAAGTTCTGGAAGGTTGCACTCATCGAAAGTTCTGAAGTTTGATTCGGATATTCCGATGTGTGGCTGAGTGCGGGTATAACGGCTAGTTTTGAGCCAAACCTATAAATACCCCCACCCTCTCCATTTGAGGGTTACACACTTGCTTTGGCTCAACCTTTGAGCATCTTGAGCACATTCTAGAGCATACTTGAGCCCTCCTCCTCCTTGATCTTAGTGATCATCTAAAGAGTGAGGATTTGAAGTGTGATTGTGAGCTAGTCAAGAGTAAATCATTCATCTTGAGCACTATAGAGCTTCTCCAAGATCAATACTTGGTGCATTTGTTACTCTTGGAGGTTGAAGGACTCCTAGACGGCTAGACGTCGCTCACGAGCTCCTGAAGGTTGTGGGAAGCCGTGAGAAGTTTGTGAAGGCTCGTTTCGCCTCCGAAAGGGAAGGAACGAATAGTGGAATCAAACTTCAAGTGTGACCGAGGTTTGGGAGGAAAGGGTTGGAAAAGACCCGGCTCTTTGTGAGCCTTCTCAACGGAGACATAAGATCCCCTCAAGGATCCGAACTCCGGGAAACAAATTCTTGCCCCTTGTGTTTACGCTTTACTATTGGTGCCTTTCAAATCTTGTTAACTTACTTCTTTGTGTATTCAAATAGACTAGAACAAGCTTTTAGATTGGTAGTCATAATTTCAGTTCTCATTTTTCAGTACTGATCGGATATTCCGAAACCATACCGAAAGTTCTGATATTATCGGAAGTTCCAATATTGGATCGGAAAGTCCGATACCTTTTCCGCTGCAATAAATTTCATTCGAAATTTTTAAATAGCCTATTCACCCCCCCTCTAGGCAATTATCACATCTTTTTATCTTGATGGGGTGGTCTAGGTGCTGTTATATGGGGAAGATCTTGGTTAAATTTGATGTTTAGGTGCTGTGATTAGAAGGATTTATGGTAATTGCAATGCTGTCCTACGTTCTGTTGTAACACCTCGGCATCTAGTATGCAAGGATGTCACCAAACATAGACTAACCAACATCTAAATACCACAAATAATGGTAAATTACAGCAAAGGAGCAAATGCCTAAACCGAAAATTTCAGCAGCATCTCCTTTGTTTTTTCCATGAATTGAAGCAACAACAGTATGATCACAGGATATAGCATAAAGAATGATATCTAAATCATCAATAACGAGGATTCTAGCAACAGTATAAGTCTAGAATAACGAATTCAACCATCTCATGAGCTAAACGAAGCAAATGAGGGAAACAGACACACAATTTAACCATGCACCAAGTATCATGGTACTATTCTTATTATCATGACTCAAGCTGATAAATCTGCCTAAAGGTGTGGAGCTACTGAAGATGTGTAGCTAATGCCCATTCCCACATGTCGGTGTCATGGTACCTAAAACAACATAAAACACAAGCGTGAGTTCATCACTCAGCAAGTATATTGCAATGGACCATAAAGAACAATTCAACGTTAACATCACTACCATGCTCAACATCATGTACAAGCCATAATTTCATATACCACATCATTCTCATGCCTCAATATCATTGTACTCATTTCATCATCATCATCATCATCATGTATGCAATGCAATGTAAATGCTCATATCTCCTCGAAGCACATACCAGTATTGCCGAGTGCACACCCGTCGGCGTGCACCCCCTTCCCCTTCCATCCTGTAGATGGAGGGTGCCTACTCTTACTGACTCGCTCCCATGCACACACGTGGATGGGACTACGAGGTAGGTCTTTCGTGTTCACTACATGTGAACACAGAGGCCCGCATCAGCATGGGACGCCTCTTCTATTATGAATGCACATATGACATAAACATGTAAAGATTGGCATAAACATTAATACCACGCAAGCATGATCAATATGAAATCATGTTCATCATGTCATAGGCAAACATCAATCTTAGCATCATATCATAAATCAATTTGCATCTACTCAAGTCTAGCAACATCCACAACGATACCCATTCCAATACACTTGCCTTAACCTCGGGCGACAGATTGGCGAGAGGATGAGGGCACTCCCGGGGTCACACCACCTGCACATACATACCACACACTCAAAACATGCCCCCCAAAACAGTACGCAAAAGCTCGTCTACCCCGACTCACAAACTACTCCCAAAATCGAAAAACAGAGAATCTGTCCCGCCCGGACAGCAGACTTCAAACTATCATAACTTTAGATCTAGGACTCCGAATCGATTAAACGAGTACATCCTCGCGTAGCTTAGGAAATTTCCTAACTTTGTATAAGTATATGTAAAAGCTGATTCGGACTCTAAAGTTGTCTAATCTACAAAACTCTACGTTCTGTCCCAGCTATGTCATAGATTTGAACATGTTCGGTAAATCGAGCATAACTTTCAAACGGCTGGGCGTAATTGGACGTTCTTTATGTCCACTGAAAGGTATTGAAGTTACCTACAACTTTATCAACAGGCGGCTGACCAAATTCTGACTCTAAGGTCGTGAAAACTCAAACCCTAGGTCGATTGCACAATCTGCCCGAAGCAGAGAACGTGGCAAACTGTAGTTTTCATCTAATCTACCCAATCATAGCACCATAACATGATCTAAAAACATCAAATTACCCTCTAGCACAGCCCCTAGACCAACCCCAAGGATTCCCCTAGCCATACCTTAGCCCCACGAACGATGAACCGACGAATCTCCTCCCGGTTCGCGCGATCTCCTTCCTCGCTCCAAATCCACCGGATCTCCTCGTCGCGGAGCGCTCCAATGGACGGATCAGCGGGGTGGTGAGGTGGAGAACTCCCCTAGGGGCAACAAGGATGGTGGAGAGGGATGGGGAGGAGAGGGGTGCAAGGGGGGCGGCTTGGGGAGGTGGAGGCGTGGAGGGGGGGTGGCGGCTACCAAGGGGGTGGTGAGGAGGAGATGGGGGCGGCTAGGGCTGGCTTGGGCACACCAAAAGGGCAGGCGGAGGCGCCCAACCTGGTCTCCCTCTCCCATTAGGACCCAAACTCCTTCCCACTAAAGCCCACGACCCTCTCCCTTAGGCCCAAACTCCCCCGGAAAGGCCCAAACTCCCGGAATTGGCCCGGAAACGCAAATAAACCTCATACCGTAGTTTTCAACCTCCGATTTCATGTTTTATAATGTCACGACAATCCGTAGTGCCACATCTGTCCTCAGGCAGATTTGCACCCCGACATAGGGTTTGAGTTTTGGCAATTTTAGAGGCATTTTCTGATCGGCCAGGTGTTACAAAAGTTGTAGGTAATTAAATTATATTTAATTGGACACCAAGAATGTTAAATTCTGTCCAGCCGTTTAAAAGTTATAGATGTTTTACCGAGCATTGTCAAATCTGTGACGAGATTGAGACAGATCGTATTCAACTGTAGATTAGACAATTTTAGAGGCTGATTCAGTTTTCATGAATACTTAGAAAAAGCTATGAAATTTCCTAAGATTCGAGAAAATGTACTCGTTTACTTGATTTGGAGTCTTAGAACTCAAGTTATGCTAGTTGGAAGCCCGCTGTCCCGACGGGATAGATTCTCTGTTTTCGGGTTTTAGGAGTAGTTTGCGAAGTCGGGGTAGATGATCATTCTTGTACTATTTTGTGGGCAAGTTTTGAGTGTGTTGTACCTATGTGCAGGTGGTGTGACCCCAGGGGTGCACTCAACCTCTCGCCACTCCGTCGCTCACGGTTGAAGGCAAGTGTATTGGGATGGGTTTGGGTATTAGATGGTTATTAGACTTGCATAGGTGCAATATGGATACAGGATGTGTTAAATTACCATGCTTGTTGTTTGCTTATGGTATGTTGAACATGTTATATATTGGCTATGAAATTGTCGTATCACATGTTTATGTAAGTTTATACCTGATCATGTCATATGTGCATTCATAATGGAAGAGGCGTCCCATTCTGATGCGAGCCTCTGTGTTCATACGTAGTGAACACGAGAGACCTACCTCGTAGTCCAATCCACGGTTGTGTATGGGAGTGAGTCAGTAAGAGTAGGCACTGTCCATCTACGGGATAGAAGGGGAAAGAGGGTGCACGCCGATGGGTGTGCACTCGGCAATACCGGTATGTGCTTCAAGGAGACATGTGCATTGCATTGCATATATGTTGATGTTAATGAGATGTGTACAATGTGAATATGAGATGCTCATGATGTGGAATATGAGATGTAATGTTGATGGTATTGAAAACTGTTGTCTTGTTCCATTGCATTATACTTGCTGAGTGATGAACTCACGCTTGTGTTGTATGATATTTTTAGGTACCATGAAACCGGCATGTGGGAAAGGGGCTTAGCGACGCACCTTCACATAGCATCATTCATTTAGACAACTACATTTTACCTTCCGTAGTTGTGATAATAAGTTTATGGCGTTGTCGCTTGGAGTGTCTTAAATGTGTGCTTGGTTATATCATTTACTTCGTTTTTACTCATGAAGTCGTTGAATTCATTATTCTGGACTTAAACTGTTGCTATATCTCTCGTAATTGCTGTTTTTGTTGTCTTTCATTATGTTACATCTTGTGATAATATTACTGTGGTTTCAAATCATGGAAAAACAAAGGAGTTGCTGCCGAAATTTTCGGTTAATGCATTTACGCCCTTGCTGTAATTTAATCTTAATTGTGGTATTTAGTTGCTGTTTATCCTATGTTTGGTGACATCCAGGGCATACTAGATGCCGGGGTGTTACAGTTGGTATCAGAGCAAGCTTCAGGTACGTGGTGCTTGAACTTAGTGATATACCATAGGTTCAACTAAAATGTGATGTGGGATAACCTAGAAATATGGCTTAGGTTATACTTAAAATTTGGCCATAGGATATCAACATTAAAATTTGTGTAAGTGGAATAATTAATTTAAAATTTTGACACACTCTGATGCACAGTAGGAAAAGGGTATGGGTATCGTTGCTTTACGCTTAAATGTTGTATTTAAGCCTTAATGTTGAATGCTATCTTTGATAATGTATGTTGCTATGTTTATGAAAGAATTGAATTGAATTGTTCTTGTTATTGTGATTAAGTGGGGTTGTGGTGCCGAGGGGTTTCGGTCACCTTTTTGTTCATTGTATGGTTGTGGTTTGACGGTGTGGCCGGTTAAAGCCATTACCGAAGAACTATTAACCCCCTGTGGGGAAAGAGTGCTTATCTTTTCTATCGAAGATCGGAAAGTTGGTTAGAGTTAAATAGAAGAGTTGGAGGTAGAACCTTTTGGATTTTCTTTATCGTTCTGACGATCGGTTTGGGTTGGTTTTCTTGGTCTTAGTTGATTGAAATCGAAGGAAAAGTGTTTGGTTTTGAGTACTTGTTGATTGTTTTTTTGGCGGTTTGTGGTTTTGTCTTCTTTGGATGAAGACAAAGAAGAAGAATTTTGTGTTACGCGTCTTTTGATCGCTATTCTTTCTTTGACGCCCGGTTTTGTTGGTCATTGTGGGCTGTCTTGGGGAGGAAACTTATGTGGTTGTTGTTCTCCCTATCTAAGAAAATTGTTGGAGTTTCTCCTGGTGCAGACCTTAAGATTGGGTGGAGCTAAGTTTTGAATCTTTATCGGAAAAGATTTGGTTGAATATTTGGTTTTCCCTGGTGCATCCATCTTCCTTCTTGGAAGTTGTAGGTCTTGAGATTTCTTAAAGAGTTTTGGCTATCAGAGTTGGAAATTTGAGAGTTGAGCTCTCTTGCATTTCTGTTGGAGTTTTGGTTTTCTTCCTTGCCTGGAAAGGAGAAATTGTTAATTGGTGTTCATTCATGTTCTTGAGCTGTGGTTATCTTTAAATTTGGGTTGTATCCTGTTTGTCAAGAGTAGGTGACCCATGAAGGTGTTTAGAAAATTTTTTGTGTCCGTGCTATGTAGTATGTACTAATGTGGTTTATGGAATGACGTATTATTAAGTTAATTTGTGAGTTGAAACAATTCAATGTGGTTGTTATCTTTAGCTTGAGAATAAATATACTACTAGTGTTGTAGAGTACTCTATAGCGAGAATGATTAAATGTGTTAACGTATATGCTTAGAATCGGTTGCTTTGCTTTAAAAGTGCTTATGACCCTCGATAATGTTTAAAGTTTTAAACCCTGATGCATGGTTAGAACATTAAGATGAGGTAAACTACTGATATTGTTAAAGAAACTTTGCTGGTTGTTTAAAGATGTTCTAATTTAACGTGTTAATAGAGAAATTTAATCGTGTTGGCTAGTGACTTTAACTTGGAAGTTGATTATAGTTGCTATTTATGTTGTTGCAAACAATTAGTATATTTGGAAGTATGCAGTTATGTCCCTACAATGCTAGTATCAATGTCAATTGTGAAGACATAGGATTTGTTGTTAATGATGTTGTTAAGAGCATTGGGACTGTAACACCCCGGCATCTAGCATACCTGAATGCTACCAAACAGAGGCTAAACAACATCTAAATACCACAATTAAGCATAAATTACAGCAAAGGCGCACATGCTAAAACCCGAAATTTCGGCATCATCTCCTTTGTTTTTTCATGATTTGAACAATAGCAATATCATAGCAAAATATCTCATAACATAAGACATCTAAAGTAGCAATATATAATGGATAAAACATCATCATAAACAATTAAACCAAAACCAACCACACAAACATCTATAGATAAGCAAAGAGGATCAACAGCACATTAAAATTATTCCATACACCTAGTTCAGGGCACTATTATTGTGATCATGACTCCATGTTGGTAAATATGACTGGAACTACGTGAAGATGTGTAGCTAATGCCCTTTCCCACATGCCGGTGTCATGGTACCTATAAAAAAACAAAATAAACACAAGCGTGAGTTCATCACTCAGCAAGTATATTGCAATGGTACAAACAAAAGCAATTACATGGCTACAACAACTCACGCCATGTATATCATCTCATTCATGTTCACAAATCATTATCATCATCATTATGTATGCAATGCGATGCGATGCGATGCTCATATCTCCTTGGAAACTCATACCGGTATGGTTGAGTACACACCCGTCGGTGTGCACCCTCTCCCCCCTTCCATCCCGAAGATGGAGGGTGCCTACTCCTCGCTTCCCCACACCGCGGTGGATGGAATCACGAGGTAGGACTTACTCATTGGCTCTCCGGAATAGTCATAACTTTCTCACCGACCTTCCCCGGACTAGTTATGACTTTCTCACCACCCGGGCCATGTATCATGCCATGTACGCAAATATGCCAACATCATGAATAGCTTGTACATTAACACATGGCATCATCATAGATAACTTGTACATTAATACATGGCATCATCACGTAATAAATATATTCATCATATCAATGGCAAACATTAAAGCATGTTATGTGAACATATCATATATTCAAATTTCAATCTCAATTAATCAAACAAACTACAACCCGCTACCCATACCAATACACTTGCCTCCACCACGGGCGACGGATTGGCGAGAAGTAGAAGGCACTCCCGGGGGCACACCACCTGCACATAGGTACCAAACACTCACAATCAATTCCTCAAAACAGTACGCAAACCCTCATCTACCCCGACATTGCCAACTACTCGCAAAACCCAAAAACAGAGGTTCTGTCCCGTCGGGACAGCGGCCTTCCAAAAGGCATAACTTGGGTTCTGGGACTCCGAATCAATTAAACGAATACATACTCGCGTACCTTAGGAAATTTCCTAACTTTTTCTAACTATATGGAAAGACTGATTCGGACTCTAAAATTTTTTAATCTACAAAATACCAAGATCTGTTCCAATCACGTCACAAATTTTAACACGCTCGGTAAAACGGACATAACTTTTCAAACGGCCGATCGGAATTTAACGTTCTTTATACCCACTGAAAGGTATTGAAATTACCAACAACTTCTTCAACAGGCGGACATCCAAATTCGGACTCTAAATTGGCGAAAAACTGAACCCTAGGTCGACTGCTCATGCTGTCCAAAACAGAGAACGTGGCAACTTCTAGATCTAATCTAATCTACTCAATTCCAGCATCACCAATTGATCTAAAAACATGATAATGACCCTAAGAACAGTACCTAGATCAACCCCAAGGTTTCCCATGGCCATACCTTCGCCCGACGACCGAAAACCCAACGAAACTCCTCCCGGATCGCTCCTCGCTCCTTGATCCTCGCTCCTCGCTCCAACGGATGGATCTTCAAGGTGCAGGGGTGGAGGAGAGGTGGTGGTGCAATGGGGAGGAGGTAGGAGGGGGCGCATGGCAATGGGGGGTGGCGGCTAGGGGAGGCGCCACAAGGGGAGGGGGGCATGTGGGGGGCGGCTAGGGCAGGGAGGGGGTGCCCCAAGCCCCCCTAGCCTGGTCCCTCCTCCCTCATGGGCCCCTACCCCTTCCACAAAAGCCCACGACTCGTCCCCCCTAGGCCCAAACTTCCCCGGAAGGGCCCAAACTCCCGAAATCGGCCCGGAAATGCGATTAAACCTCATACCGTATAGTTTTAAACTCCGATTTCATATTTTATAATGTTTTTGGCCTCATCATGCACATTAAATAAGGTTACGACACTCCGTGGTGTCACATCACTTCATCCCCCTAAGGCCCAAAAACGCGAGTAAACCTCCAGCCGTAAGGTTTTATTTTCTAATTTCACATTTTATAATGTCACACTATACCATAGTGTCATATTCTACCCCCCTTCAATAGGATTCGACCCCGAATCGAAGACATGCCACTCCGCCAAACCAACAATACACAGAGATCTAAACTTCGCGGTTCAAACCTGAAGAAAAGAGCTTTCGGTAAAGCTCGCCCGCGCGAGACTTCAACTCCCAGTTCGCTTCCCTAAATAAAACCACTGGAATTTACACTGATCGAGACTCGAAGACAGGACACCTAGGTTCTGAGACCAACGGCTCTAATGATAAGTCGCAATCAAAACTTGCGAGAACTTTACTCAACATTGAAGCACAAAGCACTCAAACAAGGCCTCGGCATGACCCAAGCGATAGGATAAAATCCCAAACAGACCACGAAAAAAAACGGTCTCACACTCCTCATTCCATGCATTCCTCGGCACTGAAGTGCCCGATCCTTTTAACTAATGCTACTCTCCAGAAGGACACGGCACCAACCTCCCTTCTCTGGTTCCTTGTACTCAAGACGACGAGAAACAGGGGAGACAACGCTCTAAGATTACCACCAGAAGGAACAGCCTACTTTACATCCAGGATCCTTAAAACCCGAGCAACAGAAATGACCGAACGTTCCTCTGCGGTTGACACAACTCGCTCATTGCCCAACGATAAAAAGATCCAATACACCTCAAAAGGTAAAGCGATTACTAGCAACCACAAAGTGGTCCACTAATAATTTAATCAACCCTACCGAGGAACACCTCAACGACACAATTCTCCAAGAAGGTTTGCATTGAGTCATACACAACCTTCCACTCAAAGGACCACGAGAAAGAGTACAATCATTGAGTGAGCTCAACCATAATCATGAACCCAATTGGTCCACCTACAACAACTCAAACCCCAAAGCGCTAAAACCACTTCGGAAAGGATCCGGCAACATCCAAAGAGCACACATTTCATTTTTTTTCTAAGCCAAATCGCAAAGAAAACTCAAACTTCTAACACCATAGCCAAAATACCACAAATTATTCATTCTTTCCTTTCATACTAGGAAGCAAGGGAAATCTCGTTTTCATGACATGAATGCACATTCTTCAAGAGCACTCCGGATTTGTCATATCTCCATATATGACTTTCTCACCGACCTGGCTCAACGACTCTTTTATCATTTAACATCTAAAAACGATGTCCTGTTTACTTTTCACCATTTCTTCATCATGTAACAACACTACCGAAAAGTCATTCACATAACGACTTCTTTCTCGGTATCACATGAATAAATCTCGAATAACATCGAGAGTTGCGCTAATTCATATAAACTATGACGGCAGCATAGATAACAGTTAAGGCACCACATCATATCAGAACCCACCAACGATAGATAGCTAAACTTGCAAAACATCGCATTTTAACCAAAATCACCATTTTGGAAAAGAACATCGACTCCAAAGTCAAACATCTGCACAAACAACCGCCATAAATTTTCTCAAAGAGAAAGGGAAACTCATTTTCAAAAGAGAACACTTCACTAACAGCATCGCCGATGAAACATCCACAAAACCACCTTTTGAAGCACTTGCAAACTCTACACAGATTTTTTCCAAATAACTCCAACTCTAGCAAAGAGAAGATTACAAATTAAACCTCGTGAGTTTTCCAACATAACCCTCTATGTCCATTTGTTTCCTTTAAAATTTATTCCAAAAGATAATTCAGGGCGAACGCGAAAGGGCGCGATCCACTCAAAAACTTTTGGGGTGTAAATCCATACTCATAGCACCAACTAAACAAATTAACCAAAACCAAATATTTACACCAATTTCTACGAGTTTTAGGGAAACTTTGAAACACAGCATATGGAACACCTTGACCGAAAACCCTTCAACCAAAATGGCAAACAACCAAACCAGTCCAAAAGCTTTTAAACACAACCTCAGCATAAAAAGAACCATCTCTAGTACTCCACTACGCTTTCCATAAAAGACTTCAATAATCACTATATACTCCCTGAGGAGACCCAACACAATTCAACCAAAAGCTTCACAACAAATTCTTCCTCTAGTTACCATTCCCAACACTTTTAATTAGGGTTTATGATGCTTATCAAAAAGGCACCCAACCAAGACTACATTGACATGATCCCCACGGATCACCAACACATAATACATCTTATTCTAAATTTGAAACATAGCACTTCAACAGATTCTTAAGCATGATCAACGTATCAATTTTATACCATCCATACATCAACATCTTGACGATTAAAACTCGTTCAATCAATAAAATGACTTCAACAAATAAGTATTATCTCTACACGATAAAATTCATAACTATGATTCTAAGACATACATTCATTAAGGATAAAATTCTACGTCAGGTTAATTATCCAAAGCTCACTCCATCGCAACATGTTAAAATTTTCCTCTATTTTAACCATGGTTTTCCAACGAGTAATCTAAACAGTTACCACTACTACTTAGTCATCAATAAAAACAATTGGGCATAATCATCAACCAACAACATTACTTTTAGCTACCCTATACATAGGTGATAACAAAATTACCACCACCCAACATACCCCAACTATTTAAAATAGATTGAATACTAGCATTAACACTGCTCTTAACAACATCATGAACAATAAGTCTTATGTCTTCTCAATTGATATCAATACTAACATTGTAGAGACACAACTGCATACTTCCAAATATACTAGTAGTTTGCAACAACGTAAATAGCAACTCTAATCAACTTCCAAATTAAAGTCACTAGGCAACACGATTAAATTTCTCTATTAATCCATTAGATTAGAACATCTTTAAACAACCAGCAAAGTTTCTTTAACAATAACGGCACTCTACATCATCTTAATGTTTTAACTATGCATCAGGGTTTAAAACTTTAAACATAATCGAGGGTCCGAAGCACTTTTAAAGCAAAGCAACAGATTCTAAGCATGTACATTAACACATTTACTCATTCTCGCTAAGAGTAAACTACAACACTAGTAGTCTATTTATTCTCAAGCTAGAGATGACAACCGCATTGAATTGTTTCAACTCACAAATTAACTTAACAATACGTCATCCCATAAACCGCATTGGTACATTCTACATAACATGCTAAACAACAATTCTTACTAGGGACCAATGATTTCAGTCAAAAGACTACTTGCTTTGTTTGCAGCATTTTAGTTTTAAAGCTCATCCCAAATTCATAAGGAAACATGACTCTCAAAATTGCAGTGAGACAAACCCAAACTTGGTCATGCAAAGGAATTCTCCAAAACACTTTTAAATCTCAAAGACTCCCACAGGAGGGAACCAAGCGATCAAATAAACCTTTGCGGACAAAGGCACAAAACATAAATCGACACAACTTAACTTTTTGCACACACTTCAATAACTTCTTTTAAACTCAGAGTAAGACACACACAAGAACCAAAACTATACTTTTCTTTGCAAGGCAACCAACAAAACCGGTGTCAAAGCCAAAAAAGCGACTAAAAAGGCGCAATGCTAAATTCCTCTTCTTCGTCTTCACCCAAGGAAGACAAAAGCAAGAAACACCGAAGGGACTCTCCGCGAAACATCCAATTCCAAACACTTTTCCTTTGATTTCAATTACTAAAATCAAGAAAAACACCCAAAACTGACCATCAGAACGGTAAAGATCATACGAAGGAATCCACCACCAAACTCTTCTATTTGACTCCAGTAAACTAACCGATCTATGACAGAAAGGATAAGCACTCTTCTCCTACAGAGGTTAATAGTCCTTCGGTGATGGCGCTAACTAGCCACACCGTCAAACCCCACCCTTACTATGAAATAAGAGAGGTGGCCGAAACCCTTCGGCACCAAAACCCCACTTTATCATAACAACAAGAATAATTCAATCATTTATCTCATAGATATAGCAACATGCATTAACAAATGAAGCGTTCAACATCATAGCTTAAATACAACACTTAAGCGTAAAGAAATGATTTCCATACCCTTTCCTACTGTGCATCCATTGTGTGTCAAATTTTAGATTAGTTATACCACTTTTGCAAGTTTTAATGTTGCTATCCTATGACAAAATTTTAGTTAAAACCTAAGCCATGTTTCTAAGTGATTCCACATCACATTTTAGTTGTACCCTATAGCATGACACTACAAATACACATTCCAAGGACCTACAGCCCGCTCTGATACCAACTGTAACACCCCGGCATCTAGCATGCCTGAATGCTACCAAACATAGGCTAAACAACATCTAAATACCACAATTAAGCATAAATTACAGCAAAGGCGCACATGCTAAAACCCGAAATTTCGGCAGCATCTCCATTGTTTTTTCATGATTTGAACAATAGCAATATCATAGCAAAATATATCATAACATAAGACATCTAAAGCAGCAATATATAATGGATAAAACATCATCATAAACAATTAAACCAAAACCAACCACACAAACATCTATAGATAAGCAAAGAGGATCAACAGCACATTAAAATTATTCCATACACCTAGTTCAGGGCATTATTATTATGATCATGACTCCAGGTTGGTAAATATGACTGGAACTACGTGAAGATGTGTAGCTAATGCCCTTTCCCACATGCCGGTGTCATGGTACCTATAAAAAAAACAAAATAAACACAAGCATGAGTTCATCACTCAGCAAGTATATTGCAATGGTACAAACAAAAGCAATTACATGGCTACAACAACTCACGCCATGTATATCATCTCATTCATGTTCACAAATCATTATCATCATCATTATGTATACAATGCGATGCTCATATCTCCTTGGAAACTCATACCGGTATGGTTGAGTACACACCCATCGGTGTGCACCCTCTCCCCCCTTCCATCCCGAAGATGGAGGGTGCCTACTCCTCGCTTCCCCACACCGCGGTGGATGGAATCACGAGGTAGGACTTACTCATTGGCTCTCCGGAATAGTCATAACTTTCTCACCGACCTTCCCCGGATTAGTTATGACTTTCTCACCACCCGGGCCATGTATCATGCCATGTATGCAAATATGCCAACATCATGAATAGCTTGTACATTAACACATGGCATCATCATAGATAACTTGTACATTAACACATGGCATCAACACGTAATAAACATATTCATCATATCAATGGCAAACATTAAAGCATGGCATGTGAACATATCATATATTCAAATTTCAATCTCAATCAATCAAACAAACTACAACCCGCTACCCATTCCAATACACTTGCCTCCACCACGGGTGACGGATTGGCGAGAAGTAGAAGGCACTACCGGGGGCACACCACCTGCACATAGGTACCACACACTCACAATCAATTCCTCAAAACAGTATGCAAACCCTCATCTACCCCGACATTGCCAACTACTCGCAAAACCCAAAAACAGAGGTTCTGTCCCGTCGGGACAGCGGCCTTCCAAAAGGCATAACTTGGGTTCTGGGACTCCGAATCAATTAAACGAGTACATAGTCACGTAGCTTACGAAATTTCCTAACTTTTTATAAGTATATGGAAAGACTGATTCGGAATCTAAAATTGTTTAATCTACAAAATACCGAGATCTGTTCCAATCACGTCACAGATTTTAACACGCTCGGTAAAACAGCCATAACTTTCAAACGGCTGATCGGAATTTAACGTTCTTTATACCCACTGAAAGGTATTGAAATTACCTACAAGTTCTTCAACAGGCGGACGTCCAAATTCGGAATCTAAATTGGCAAAAAAACTGAACCCTAGGTCGACTGCTCATGTTGTCCAAAACAGAGAACGTGGCAACATCTAGATCTAATCTAATCTACTCAATTCCAGCACCACCAATTGATCTAAAAACATGATAATGACGCTAAGAACAGTACCTAGATCAACCCCAAGGTTTCCCATGGCCATACCTTCGCCCGACGACCGAAAACCCAACGAAACTCCTCCCGGATCGCTCCTTGCTCCTCGCTCCAACAGATGAATCTTCGAGGTGCAGGGGTGGGGAGGCTACCCTAGGGCAGCAAGGGGGTGGAGGAGAGGTGATGGTGCAATGGGGAGGAGGTAGGAGGGGGCGCATGGCAATGGGGGGCGGCGGCTAGGGGAGGCGCCACAAGGGGAGGGAGGGGCGTGTGGGGGGCCGCTAGGGCAGGGAGGGGGCACCCCAAGCCCCCCTATCCTGGTCCCTCCTCCCTCATGGGCCCCTACCCCTTCCACAAAAGCCCACGACTCGTCCCCCTTAGGCCCAAACTTCCCCGGAAGGGCCCAAACTCCCGAAATCAGCCCGGAAATGCGATTAAACCTCATACCGTATAATTTTAAACTCCGATTTCATATTTCATAATGTTTTTGGCCTCATCATGCACATTAAATAAGGTTACGACATTCCGTGGTGTCACATCACTTCATCCCCCTAAGGCCCAAAAACGCGAGTAAACCTCCAGCCGTAAGGTTTTATTTTCTAATTTCACATTTTATAATGTCACACCATACCGTAGTGTCACAGGGATGGTCTAACTTATTAAATTTATTTTGATAGTTGGAGTATGTTGTGTAGTGGCAATTTTGTTATAACCTATGTATAGGGTAGCTAAAAGCACTGTTGTGGTTTTATGATGATGCCCATTTATTGATATTGTAACACCTCGGCATTTAATATGTCTGAATGCTACCAAACATAAGCTAAACAACATCTAAATACCACAATTAAACAAAAATTCCAGCAAAGGCGCATATGCTAAAAACCGAGATTTCGGCAGCATCTCCTTTGTTTTATCATGAATTGAAGGAGCAACAACAGTATCACAAGTTATATCATAATGGAAAGCATCTAAAACAGGAATAACATGTGACATAGCAACAATATAAGTCCAGGATAAAGCATTCAACCACTTCATGAGCTAAACGAATTAAATAATAAGACCGAGCACACGGTTAAGCAATACTCCAAGTTTCATGGCAATACTTTCATTATCATGTCATTGTTTAAATGGGTGATGCTAAGTGATGACGTGTGACCAGCTCCCTTTCCCGCATGTCGGATTCATGGTACCTAAAAGAAAACAACATAAACACAAGCGTGAGTTCATCACTCAGCAAGTATATTGCAATGGTACAAACATAAACAATTACATAGCAATAATATCTCACATCATGTAAACCCTCTCATTCATGGTCACATATCATCATCATCATCAATATGTATGCAGTGCAATGCGATGCTCATGTCTCCTTGGAAACTCATACCGGTATGGTTGAGTACACACCCGTCGGTGTGCACCCTCTCCCCCCTTCCATCCCGAAGATGGAGGGTGCCTACTCCTCGCCTGCTCACCGCGGTGAATGGAATCACGATGTAGGACTTACTCATTGGCTCTCCGGATTAGTCATAACTTTCTCACCGACCTTCCCGGACTAGTTATGACTTTCTCACCGCTCGGGCCATGTAATCATGCCATGTATGCAAATATGCCAACATCATAATTAACTTGTACGATAACACATGGCATCATCATGGATAACTTGTACATTAACACATGGCATCATCACATAATAAACATATTCATCATATCAATGGAAAACATTAAAGCGTGGCATGTGAACATATCATATATTCAAACTTCAATCTCAATCAATCAACAACCTACAATCCGCTACCCATTCCAATACACTTGCCTCAACCACGGCGACGGATTGGCGAGACGTAGAGGGCACTCCCGGGGTCATACCACCTGCACATAGGTACCACACACTCACAATCGTGTCCACAAAACAGTACGCAAACCCTCATCTACCCCGACATTACCAACTACTCGCAAAACCCGAAAACAGCGGTTCTGTCCCGTCGGGACAGCAGCCTTCCAAAAGGCATAACTCGGGTTCTAAAACTCCGAATCAATTAAACGAGTACATCCTCGCATAGCTTAGGAAATTTCCCAACTTTTTCTAGGTATAGGGAAAGACTGATTCGGACTCTAAAGTTGTTTAATCTACAAAATACCGTGATCTGTTCCAATCACGTCACAGATTTTAACACGCTCGGTAAAACAGACATAACTTTCAAACGGCTAGGCGGAATTTAAAGTTCTTTATATCCACAGAAAGATAATGAAATTTTCTACAACTTCTTCAACATCCGTACGACAAGATTCTGAATCTAATTTGGTGAAAAACCGAACCCTAGGTGGACTGCTCATGCTGCCCGAAACAGAGAACGTGGCAACTTCTAGATCTAATCCAATCTACTCAAATTCAGCACCACCAATTGATCTAAAAACTTGATAAACACCCTTAGAACAGTACCTAGCCCAACCCCATGGATTCCCATGGCCATACCTTCGCCCGACGCACGAAAACCCAATAGATCTCCTCCCAGTTCGCGCGATCTCCTTCCTCGCTCCAATCCCGCCGGTTCTCCTCATCACGGAGCGCTCCAACGGATGGATATTTGAGGTGTGGAGGTGGAGAACTCCCCTAGGGGAAGAAAGGGAGGAGGATAGGTGGTGGAGAGGTGGTGGAGCAATGGGGAGCAATGGGGAGCAATGGGGGAGGTGGAGGCGCCACAAGGAGGAGGTGGGGAGGTGTGGGGGGGCGGCTAGGACTTGCGGGGGCGCAAGGGCAGGGGGTGGACGCCTATAGGGGCTGGGGGAGGCCCCCAACCAGGTCTCCTACTCCTATTAGGACTCAAACTCCATCCCACCAAAGCCCACGACCCTTTCCTTTAGGCCCAAACTCCCCCGGAAAGGCCCAAACTCCCGGAAACGGCCCGGAAACGCAAATTAACCTCATAACGTATGGTTTTAACCTCCAATTCCATATTTTATAATGTTTTTGACCTTAACATTCACATTTTGTAATGCCACAATCTCTAATTCCACATTTTATAAAGTCTCGGCATTCCGTAGTGTCACAGATATTGATGACTCAGTACTTGTGTTAATTGTTTAGATTACTTGTTGAAAACCATGGTTTAAACGGAGGAAATTGTAACCTGTTGTGATGGAGTGAACCATGGATAATTATCATGATGTAGGATTTTATCCTTAATGAACGTATGTTTTAAAATCCTACTTACAAATTTTGTCTTGTCGAGATAACATTTATGTGTTGAAGACATTTATTGATTGAGTAAATTTCGACTGTCGAGAAGTTGACGTATGCACGGTATAATATTGATAGGTTGTTCATGTTGAAAGATTTGTTGAAGTACTATGTTTCAAACTTAGAATATGATGTATTATGATACATTGGTCCGTGGGGATCATGTTGACGTAGTCTTGGTTGGATGTCTTTTGATAAGCAGCACAAACTTTATTTATAAGTACTGGGAAAGGTAATAAGAGAAAGAATTTGTTTTGTAGTTTTTGTTGTATCCTGAGGGGCCTTCTCGATGAGTAAATAGTGAATATTGAATGCTTAAATGGTAAGTGTAGTGGAATACTAGATATGGTGGGATTCATGCTGAGCTTCTGTTTAAAACTTTTGGGCCGGTTTGGTATACTATTTTGGTTGAATGCTTTCGGTCAAGGTGGTCCTTACGTTGTGTTCCAGAGTTTCCCTAAATTTGCAGTGATTAGTGCTAATCTTTTGTTTTGGCCCATTTATTTAATTTATGCTATGAGTATAGATTTACACCCAAAAGTTTCTGAGTGGATCACGCTCCTTCGTGTTAACACTAAATTATCTTTGGAGCAAATTTTAAAGGAAGCAGATGGACAAAGTGGGTGAGCCAGGTCGGTGACAAAGTCATATATGGATATATGACTAATCCGGAGAATTGAGCTTGAGAATTGATGTTCTCTTCCAAAATGTTGATTTTGGTTAAAACGCGCTGCTTTACAAATTTAGCTTTCAATTGTTGGTGGGATATGATATGATGTGGTGTTTTCCTGTTATCGGTGTTGTCGTCATAGTTTATACGAATTAGCGCAATCATCGATGTTATTTGTGTTCAATCATGTGATACCGAGGAAGAAGTATTTTGGTGAATGACTATCCGGTATTGTTGTTACCTGATGAATGAATGGTGAAAAGGAAGCATGACATCGTTTATAGATGTTTAATGATAAAAGAGTCGGTGAGAAAGTCATATATGGATATATGACTAATCCGGAGTGCTCTTGAAAAGTTTGCATTCATATCATGAATCAAGATGTCCATTTCTTTCTAGTATGAAAAGAAACAATGAAAAATTTCTGGTATTTTGGTTGTGGTGTAGGAGATGTGTGTTTCCTTTGGTCTTGGCTTAGGAAATTAAAATGAGTGCTCTTTGGATGTTGCCGAATCCTTTCCAAAGTGATTGTAGTGCATTGGATTCGAATTTATGCATGGGGATCAATTGGGTTCATGGTTTAAGGTTGAGCTTACTCAATGGTTGTACTCTTTGTTCTAGTCCTTTGAGTGGAAGAGCATGAGAGAGAGACCTTCTTAGAAAGAGAAATCTAGTGTGGGCTGTTAATGACCTGAGTTATTAGGTGTTGCTAGTAGTGGATCGTAAATAGTTTAAAAGTGAGGAGTAAAGGAAGGTTGTGTATGACTCAATTCAAACCTTCATGGAGAATTGCGTCATTGATGTGTTCCTCGGTGGGGTTGATTAAATTATTAATGGACCACTTAGTGGTTGCTAGTAATTGCTTTTCCTTTTCGAAGTGTATTGGATCTTTTTGTCGCCGATCTTTGAGCGAGTTGTGTCAAACGAAGTGGATTGCTCGGTTGTTATTGTTTTTGCGGGTTTTAAGGACCTTGGTTATAAAGTAGGCTTTTCCTTCGGTGGTAGTGGTGGGTATTGGTCTTTTTGGTAAAAGATCAAATCGTTTCTTTCAAGGTTATAACTCCGATTGTTCAAGTAGTTGGTAGCAGTTGGTAGTCTTGGAGTGTAGTGTCTCACTTGGTTCGCGTCGTCTTGAATACGACGAACCATAGTAGAGAGGTTGAGGTGTGAAAACACGTTTGTGCGTGGGAGCTGAAGAGGGTTCTAGAGGTTTGTGCCGGGATCTTCTAGAGAGTAGCATTGGTTAAGGGGATCGGGCACTTTAGTGCCAAAGAATGTATGGAATGAGGAGTGTGAGATTGTTTTCTTTCGTGGTCTGTTTGGGATTTTATCCTATCGCTTGGGTCATACCAAGGCCTTGTGTGAGTGCTTTGTGTTTCAATGTTGAGTAAAGTTCTTGCAAGTTTTGATTGTGAGTTATTGTTAGAGCCGTTAGTCTTTGAGCCTCAGAACCTCACGTTTGAGTCCTGCCCTGTGAAAATTCTGTGGAATTCAGAGTGAGTGTTGAAGAACTGAATGCTCAAGTTTGTCAAAGTCCTGTGGTCGCACCAGTCTGAAAGGGAATCGACCTGGGAGTTGGAGTCTCGCATGCGCGAGCAATACCCAGAGTTTTTGTCCTCAGGTTTGAACAGTGAAGTTTAGCTCCTTTTGTTTTGGTTGTGCATTTTGGCGTGTCTAGGATTCGGGGTCGAATCCTATTAAGGGTGGGAGAATGTAATATCCCAAATGAACTTTAGAAAGATTATAATATTTTAGGAGAACTTTGGAGAGAAAATATGATTTTTTTGATGTTTTGTCAGTTTTGGGCCAACCGGCAGGTCTTTGGGCCTGTTTTTGGGGGGGATCCCTCCCCCCAAACCCTAGACCTCCCCCTCCATCCCTTGGGGGTGCCTCCACTAGGCCCCACCTTCCCCTTGCACCCCCATAGCAGCAGCCCCTCCCTTTCTTGCGCCCCTACCTCCTCCTTGCATAGCTACCCCCCCCCCATCTAGGGTTTTCCCTCCCTAGCCGCCACCTCTCCTCCCCCAGTGCAGCCCCTCTCCTTCCCCTTCTCCGGTGATCGTCGTCATCTCACGTGGAGGTTCTGTGGGGGCTTCGGTCTTTGTAACAGTGATTTGGGCACTCACTGTTGCGTCGGACTAGAATTAACGCAACCCGTCAGTAAACCAATCACTAATTACAAACCGTACCCGGATTGAGGCCAATCAATTGGCACGACACACTCGTCACGTGGTCATATGCCAAATGATTGATTTCAATCCGAGCTTCACTGAGATATGTGCCTAGTGCTAGTTCCCTGGATCAGTAGCCTAGCACCCACATATTTCCACAATAAGTTGCATCAAACACTTGCTTTAACAAAATGGTTACAGTAGTACATGTTTGATTACATTGAGATAGTAATACAAGAAAGAAATTCTGCCAAATGGCTACAAGAGCTAAAGAGAGACTTAGAGTACAGCAACGGCAGCAGAGTGCCTTCCCAAACCCAAAGGCAGTAGCTGAGTTGCGACCGAGAGAAAACCTAATCTACAGCTGCAAAACCCGACGATCTCTGAATCGAAGCGATCCTCGCCTAGCTCGCCTTCTTCTCTCTTGATTTCGCCTTCTGAGCTTGGTAATCAGTTTTAAAGCAAACGGTGAGTACACGTATGTACTCGCAAGACTTTAGTGTTTGCAAGTATAATAAGTATGCAGGTTAATCAATGAAAAGGGCTGCTAATCCTGTTCAGAGTTGCATAAAGCTAAATTTATTTGCAATAGAATAATAGATTTCAGAAGTTGCTCAATTTACAAAAGCAATTGATAAAGAATGTAATTCAATACATAATTGTATAATTCATTTAGTATCCACATTCATCACCTTCCGATTTCAACCATCAATCAATCCGAGAAACATCTCGCAGATAATATTCAGGCCACCATCCAGCAATTTCTCAAGTCACATTGATTCAATCAATCCACCACCAAAACTTCATCCAACTCAGCCCAAAAAGGATTTCCGGTTTCAAAACCATTTTCAAAAGCAAACCAAAAATACTATACTTGACAATAATTATCCAAGCTGCTCGTGACCGTGAGCACGGTTAATCGATTAGATTTATTCTCTGCAGAGATTGTACACTTTACCCACATGACACACTCTAGCAATCATGTCAACCATGCCACGCGATACGAAACGTACCCGTTTTGCTAGACTGTGACGGAACTGTTCCACTTGCGAGTTTCTAGTCTTGCGTCAGCCCCGGTGATGTGCACCCCTTGCTATGGCGGGTGATCAGCCCCACACACAAAAACAATTACAAACTTTGCGATGGTTTACGATTACCGTCCATCGCCTCACAACCCATAGCAAGGCCCTCACGTTGTAACGGTGCCATATTGAGACGGTATACTCCAACACCTGTGCGAGGTGAGGGAGACCCTTAGACAAAGACCAAAGACGCTTCGGTGACTGGCCCAACTACTTCGACCTACCACGGCGCAAGACCAGTCACTCACTCATGTACTACGTTCAGGTCATCCCATACTAACACATGTGGTTGTATGATTTGACTCAGTTAACACCATCAAGTTCGGTCCTTAAGTTTGTACAGACGAGACCTCCACCCGCCCGTTCGGCATAAAACCACCTTTCACGTTTTTCCTTTTTCTCTTTTTACCAACATAGATTTTTCCACCAAAACTGCCATTTCAAATCCTACTTGATTTTCCAGAAGATTTTGATTGACTGAGTCCACCGATCAACAATCAATTATACTAACGCTGGGCTAAGCATATGCATTTATTAGACATATAACCCCAGTTGACACTTAGTACGGTGTCTACCATTATCCTAGGGATTAACAAGGATCACAGCGTTGCTGATAATCGAAGAAAACCATTCAATCCAGGTTTAACTACCAATGCCCACAATTTATCATTTGTACCAATTCTTAAGCACGCATAATAGTTTTGGCAATTCAAAATAAATTTGCAAATATGGGATCAATATGGTCAAAGGAGGTGCTTGCCTGTTTGCTTTGTACTGATTACACTTTCGGGGAAAGCGATCGAGATCCGTGCAGGCGTCCACCACCGCGTCAACGTCTACGCGAACGAGCGACAACAAAACGACAACAAAACGATCAAACTCGGAACAAGCAGGGCGAACAAGAATCAAATAAGACAATTAAGAAGCAAGGACAACAACTAAACCAATCGGAGAAACAACGGGGAAAAGGGACTAAAGGAGACCTAAATCGGTTAGTGAAGTCGGCATTACCGGCGGTACAACCCCGGTAGTGCCACCCTCAAGCCTGACAATACCGGCCATGGGGCCCGGTAGTGCCGGCGGCCGACGACCTAAAAGGGCGCTCTCTGGAAAAAAAAGTACCGGCGTTAAACACGCGGTAGTACTGGCTACCCGGCAGTACTGGCCAGGGAGGGCGGTAGTGCCGGATTTCTAGAGCTCGAAAGAAGGAGCTCATTGGAAATTAACTGCCGGCGTTGTGGTTACGGTAGTGCCGCTCGGGCGGCAGTACTGGCCCCATAACGTCGGTAGTGCCGGCCTAAGGGAGAAATTAGGGTTTTGCAGAATGGGATTTTGCGCAAACGGATTCAAAACTTCGCGACGATCGCATGGTTAGGTTCCTAGTGATGCCAGGGACCCATCCATGCAGGTCTCACCAAGTTTCGAGTTTGTTTAACCTAATTTCCACTTTTTCGCACTCGATAACCCTAATTACCGTTAGAATTCGACTTTCGATCCAAATCAAGTCCAAACTTGATTCTTTCCGCGAGAGTCAACTTCTTACGACATCGGATATATTCTAGAGTCATATTCTCAGCTTTTGGAGCTAAGGTTCAAGGAAATCTCCAAAACTCAAGAATTTGACTCCGCTAGCGAACAAATCCGATAAACACCGAATTAGGGTTTTCGACTCGACCTTTTTCCAGAATTAGAACCATTAGGGCACTAAGAACCAATATGAGTCACTCTCGGGATTTTTGAAGCTTCAGAACTCGAAGATTCTCGAAAAAGCTCGATAGTGCACTTTTCGCAAATCGATTCGAAATGAAGGATTTGCGTATAACGTATTAATTCTTTTTGCACGTAAGGGTTCCACAGGGCCTAACTCGCACTCAAAAACTCTTCGCACGGGGATCGAACCATCCGAACTCAAAACCCTCAATTGGAACTAAATTCGATTCCAGATCCGGATTGAGTTCAAACTCAAATCCTTTCACAGGAATCGAACTCAGACAACGTCAAATATACTCGAAGGTCAATTTCTTGACTTTCCGGAGTTAGGGTTCAAAGGAACTCCAAAAATTCGGGAAAATGACTTTTGGGCGAATAAATCCAACAGAGAACCGATTTGGGTTTTCAGATCGAATTGTCCATGCTAACTAATTCTACTGAGCTAACCTAGGTCTAGCAACTTCGAAACACGCCGATGCACTTCTAGGGTTAGGGTTCCAAGGACTAAACCAAAAGAGAAAAGAGGAGAGAGAAGAGAAGAACTAGGGTTCTGAGATCAAAACCTAACGGATTGATCCCGGGCTTGACTCCACCGGTTGAGAGGCTTGCTGGAGGCTTGAGGAAGCTTCCCACACCTTGCTCTTGCCTTCTACTTGCTCCGCTTGAGCCCAAAATCGCAAGAAGAAAGAGAGAGAGCTCAAGAGAGAGAGGGAAATGGAGATGGAGAGAGCACTGGAGAGTGGGAGAGAGTGAGTGAGTGTGAGGGGGAGTGAGGAGTGAGAGAGGGACGGTCGGCTGGGCTTTAGAGGAGAGGAAGAATCGAGAAGAGAGCTGAGCCGGGCCGGGTCAACTACAACAGGGCGACGCCGCCTCGATCAAGACGGCTGACAAGATCGCCCTCGCTGAAGGCAGAGTGCCGACCGGTACTACCACCCAAATACCGGTGGTAGTGCCGCTCTGGCTGCAAAATTCTGGATTTCTTCACAAACTTTTCTCCAATCTTCGGGTTTAACCTCGGGAAACTTAAGGGAAGAATTTTAGGACCTCAAAGGAAGGTTTTAGGACTTAGGTTCCTACGGATTTCGGAAGATTTTGACCGGCTTCGAAACTTGGAGTTTCAGATCAAAATCAGTCGAAACTACTCGAACGACGAAACACCGACGCAACAAAAACCAACTAAGGGCCAAATTATGATCCAATAGCACTCAACACACAAACAAGCACACAATTAGCTTAATTAAGCTTAGTTAATCTTAATTAATCTTAATTACAAATTCCAGGATGTTACAGTTCCACCCCCTTATAAAAATCTCGTCCTCGAGATTTGCCAGACTCGGCAAAGGAGGAAGGAAATTCACCCCGAGAAATCTTCACACTCCCAGGTGGTTTCGTCCTGGGCGTGGCTGCTCCATTGGACTTTGGTCAACTTGACAATGTGACAGCGGATATAGCGCACCGCATCATCAAGGACACAAACATGACGTTCGCAAAAGATAGATCCGACTAAGGACCCATCATGTCCAACAGAGTTAGGGCAATGGGATTCTGAAGATACTTCTTCAGCAATGGCACACGGAATACACTAGGTACCTTCGAAGATCAAGGGGGTATCTCCGAAAAGGAAAATTCGGTACGATTCGACACATTTCCATGCCATCATCCCATGAACTCGCAATCGCCAGACGCCACACCAGTTGAGACCTCCAAGAAGATGAAAACGTCAACTTCAATGTTCAATTCACGGCGACGATTGCCAAAGAAGTGATCAATTGACTGACCACCGGACCGATTCAGAGATTAGAACGATTAGCACAATCGATGCTCTCCTGATCCATTGAACGCTGGTTCATACCAAGGATTACATCGAACCCTAGGTATCTATTCAAATCATTCGCTACGGGAATTAACTTCCCCGATGAACAATAAGAATTCCTCCTAGGCAAGGGTGCTAAGTTCCAAAATGGCTCTAAGCAACAAGGACAAAGAGATGTGAATATGATTGCTTAGTCCGCGATCCTCAACTTCTGTTTGCACAAAACTCAAGAACTAGAACGATTTAGAAGCTCCAGATTCAACCAAAGCCATTGCGAAAGCTAAACGTACAGAAACGTACCGAGTACTACACCGGACGCATAGTTTGTATCTTCAGCTGTCACAAAGCTAGGCCAACAATGGTTAAGACTCTGGGCTGAATAAGACTTGAGCAACCACTTCGATGTCCTTAGCGTCCACTGACGAAACTTAGCGGACAATCTGGGGCACTCTGGTCTTAAACACGGGTTATCGCAGGTCGTAGGTTCAAACAGTCTTTGACACGATAGACCTTTCTCACGACAAGCGTAACCAGTTAATTTAGCCATCCGGTCTTGTCTCCCACAGGATCACCTTTCCGTGGTTAGAGGACTAACCCACAGATAGGAAAGGTCAAGAAACATTCCCTCAGGATCTTAAATGTGGAGAAACAAATGACCGAGCGTTAGCGGCTGGTTTCGCACGCGACTAGGAAAGATCGGCACTCACTGACTTCTAAGCCATCCACCTTCGCGTACGGCTTTCCTGGACTGCCTTTGCGCTGTCTTCAACACGAATCGCTTTTTCGGCCAACATTCGCATGCTGGGGATATCGGAAGTTGTGAGTGAAAACTTAATCTCCTCATTGAGATTTTCCCGAAAGAGAAAGGCTTTCCGGGTTTCACTCGGAACCTCGATTACGGCATAGCTGACTGGGTGATTGAACTTGTGGAGATAGTCCATAACTGACTTGGAGTTTCGGATCAAAATCAGTCGAAACTACTCGAACGACGAAACACCGACACAACCAAAACCAACTAAGGGCCAAATTAAGATCCAATAGCACTCAACACACAAACAAGCACACAATTAGCTTAATTAAGCTTAGTTAATCCTAATTAATCTTAATTACAAATTCCAGGATGTTACAGGTTCGTCCGCCCGAAATCTTCCGGCGATTCGCTGTGGATCCAAAGGAAGGAGCGGCCGGGAGGAAGAAATGGATTTTCGTCGTCTTTCGATTCTTTGAGAAGAGGTATCAATTTGTGATTCTTGATGGGGTGGTCTAGGTGCTGTTATATGGGGAAGATCTTGGTTAAATTTGATGTTTAGGTGCTATGATTAGAAGGATTTAGGGTGATTGCAATGCTGTCCCACGTTCTGTCCTCGGGCAGATTTGCACCCCGACCTAGGGTTTGAGTTTTGACAATTTTAGAGGTGTTTTCTGATCGGCTGGCTGTTACAAAAGTTGTAGGTAATTAAATAATCTTTAATTGTACAACAAGAAAATTAAATTCCGTCCAACCGTTTAAAAGTTATGGCTGTTTTACCGAGCACTGTCAAATCTGTGACGAGATTGGGACAGATCGTATTCAACTGTGGATTAGACAATTTTAGATGTCGATTCAGTTTTCATGAATACTTAGAAAAAGCTAGGAAATTTCCTAAGATTCGAGAAAATGTACTCGTTTACTTGATTTGGAGTCTTAGAACATCAAGTTATGCTGGTTCGAAGCCCGCTGTCCCGACGGGACAGATTCTCTGTTTTCGGGTTTTAGGAGTAGTTTGTGAAGTCGGGGTAGATGATCATTTTTGTACTGTTTTGTGGGCAAGTTTTGAGTGTGTTGTACCTATGTGCAGGTGGTGTGACCCCAGGGGTGCCCTCAACCTCTCGCCACTCCGTCGCTCACGGTTGAAGGCAAGTGTATCGGGATGGGTTTGGGTATTGGATGGTTATTAGACTTGCATATGTGCAATATGGATACAGAATGTGTTAAATTGCCATGCTTGTTATTTGCTTATGGTATGTTGAACATGGTTAATTGGCTATGAAATTATCGTATCACATGTTTATGCAAGTTTATACCTGATCATGTCATATGTGCATTCATAATGGAAGAGGTGTCCCAATCTGATGCGGGCCTCTGTGTTCACACGTAGTGACCACGAAAGACCTACCTAGTAGTCCCATCCACGGTTGTGTATGGGAGCGAGTCAGTAAGAGTAGACACCCTCCATCTACGGGATGGAAGGGGAAAGAGGGTGCACGCCGATGGGTGTGCACTCGGCAATACCGGTATGTGCTTCAAGGAGACATGTGCATTGCATTGCATATATGTTGATGTTAATGAGATGTGTACAATGTGAATTTGAGATGCTTATGATGTGGAATATGAGATGTAATGTTGATGGTATTGAAAACTGTTGTCTTGTTCCATTGCAATATACTTGCTGAGTGATGAATTCACGCTTGTGTTTTATGATGTTTTTAGGTACCATGAAACTGGCATGCGGGAAAGGGGCTTAGCGACACACCTTCACATAGCGTCATTCATTTAGACAACTACATTTTACCTTCCGTAGTTGTGATAATAAGTTTATGGCGCTGTCTCTTGGAGTTTGTCTTAAATGTGTGCTTGGTTATATCATTTACTTCATTTTAACTCATGAAGTGGTTGAATTCATTATTCTGGACTTAAACTGTTGCTATATCTCTCGTAATTGCTATTTTAGTTGTCTTTCATTATGTTACATCTTGTGATAGTATTGATGTGGTTTCAAATCATGGAAAAACAAAGGATATGCTGCCGAAATTTTCGATTAATGCATTTACGCCCTTCCTGTAATTTAATCTTAATTGTGGTATTTAGTTGCTGTTTATTCTATGTTTCGTGACATCCAGGGCATACTAGATGCCGGGGTGTTACAGGTACCTCGAATGGAATGGTGGTCACAGGGCCACACATTTCAAACTAACTTAAGGGTGTTGGAGTTAGGAGCATATGATGCGGTTTTGGGAATGGATTGGCTAAAGGCTCATAGCCCAATGACTTGTGACTGGAAGAACAACACTGTCGAGTTTTCCTACAAAGGTTCAATGATTCAGTTATGGGGAATCAGAGATGTAGAGCAGACTGAAATGCAATCACTGACCTTCGATCAACTTGAAAAGTCAAGGAAGGGGAATGATATATGGGCAATAGCAATACTTGAACATGATGAATTCTGTCATGAGGAACCATTGCCGGCAGAGATTGCTAGGGTGATCGATCATAATGAAGAAGTCTTTGGTGAACCAAAAGAGTTATCACCACAAAGGGAATATGATCATAGTATAACCTTAATCCTAGGGTTCATACCGGTTAATTCAAGACCCTACAGATATTCCCCGCTTCACAAGGATGAAATTAAGCAACAAGTGGCGGAGATGTTGGCCACTGGGATAATCAAGCCAAGTATTAGCCCCTTTGCATCGCCTGTTTTGTTAGTACAAAAGAAAGATGGAGCTTGGAGATTTTGCATTGACTATCGAAGATTGAATGACCTCACGATCAAGAACAAATTCCCAATGCCGGTAATTGATGAGTTGCTTGATGAGTTGGCCGGTACATAGTATTTCTCAAAGCTGGACTTGAGGGCTGGCTACCACCAGATAAGGATGAGAGAGGAGGACGAGGTTAAAACTGCTTTCAAGATGCACCACGGGCACTACCAGTTCAGGGTTATGTCATTTGGTCTTACCAACGCGCCGGCTACGTTCCAATGCGTCATGAACTCGATATTGGCGCCTTATCTTCGGAAATTCGTATTGGTCTTCATGGATGATATCCTAGTTTATAGTCCAAGCCTCTCCACACATGCTCAACACTTAGAAACTGTGCTGCATACTTTAAAGACCAACAAATTCTTTGTGAAGAGGTCAAAGTGTACCTTCGCTAGCAAACAACTTGAGTACCTGGGTCACATCATTTCAAACCAAGGAGTTGCCACAGATCCGCGAAAAAATCAAGCCATGATGGATTGGCTTAGGCCAACAAATGTGACAGAGTTGCGAGGATTTTTGGGTTTAACTGGGTACTACCGAAAGTTTATGAGAAATTACGGAATAATTGCAAAACCATTGACCAATTTGTTAAGGAAAAAGGGGTTTGAGTGGGACGAGCATGCTGAGGAGTCTTTTAGGAAGTTGAAATAGGCCATGTCAACGACACCCATGCTGAAATTACCTGACTTTGAGCAGGGATTTGAGGTGGAGACCGATGCTTGTGATTATGGTGTGGGAGCTGTGTTAATGCAACAAGGACATCCAATTGCATTTCTTAGCAAGGCTTTGAGTCCGAGACATCATCAGCTACCAATCTATGAAAAAGAATTTTTGGCGTTGATCTTGGTGGTGGAAAGATGGCGCCCATATTTACAATGCAATGAGTTCACCATCCGGACAGATCACCGCAGCTTATGTTATTTAGAGGAGCAACAATTGCAATCTGAGATGCAAAGAAAAGCCATGACGCGCTCGATGGGTTTACGGTTTCAGATTGTGTATAAAAAGGGGAAGGAAAACGTGGTGGTGGACGCCTTGTCCAGAGCTGGATAGTTGATGGAGTTACAAGCAGTGTCGGAGGTTCAACCAACCTAGATTCAAGAGGTTATGAACTCCTATGCTATTGATCCAGAGGCACAATGGTTGAAGGCTCAGCTGGCTATTTGCAGTCCAGATGGAGATGGGTTTGAGCTGCAGCAAGGGCTGATCAAGAAGCAGGGAAAGATATGGATTGGTGAAAACTCCGCTTTACAAACCAAACTAATTTTCGTGTTTCACTCAAGTGCAATAGGGGGTCACTCTGGAACTCAAGCTACCTACCAAAGACTGAAAAGGCTGTTTTGTTGGAAAGGAATGAAACAAGGGGGTTGCGGATGTGATTAAGCAATGTGAAGTCTGCCAATTAGCTAAAGGAGAAAGAACAAAAACAGCAGGGTTATTGCAGCCTTTGCCCATACCGGAAGCTACGTGGCAAGATCTAATAATGGATTTTATTGAAGGACTACCATTGTCTGAAGGATGTAATGTGATCTTAGTGGTGGTAGATCGGTTTTCCAAGTATAGTCATTTTGTTGCACTTCGGCACCCTTTTACAGCTCACAAGGTGGCTAGAGCATTCATTGATCAAATAGTTCGATTACATGGTGTACCAAAAACAATTACTTCAGACCGTGACAAGGTTTTCACTAGCTTGTTTTGGAAAGAACTCTTCAAGATTTTGAATGTTAAGCTGCAGTTCAGCACAGCATACCATCCACAAATGGATGGACAAAGTGAGCGAGTGAATCAGTGCTTGGAGGCGTATCTTAGGTGTGCTGTTCAGGACTCACCTGGAAAATGGAAGCACCGGTTAACTTTAGCGGAATTTTGGTACAATACGAGCTTTCACTCATCATTGGGATGCTCTCCGTTCAAGGTGCTGTATGGGCGAGAGCCAAATTACATAACTATTCCAAAAGATCTCAGTACAAATTCAATGGAAGTGGCCGAGTTTCTTCAGAACCAAGAGTTCTATAATGGCATGATCAAGCAATAGCTAGCTAGAGCACAAAATAGGATGAAGATGCAGGCAGACAAAAATAGGCAGGAGCGTCAATATCAGATAGGAGAAAAGGTGCTGCTGAAACTTCAGCCATATGCTCAAAATTCACTAGTCAATCGACCTTATCCCAAGTTAGCATACAAGTTTTTCGGTCCTTATACGATCACTGGCAAATCGGCCAGGCAGCTTACAAGCTGGATTTACCACCTGGAAGCCAAGTCCATCCAGTATTCCATGTGTCACAGTTGAAAGTTTTCAACCCAGACTACTCACCGACATTCTCTGAGTTACCAAACCTCGTTGAGCTGGACACCATTGAAACCGAACCGGAAGAAATCTTGGACAGAAGGCTGGTGAAGAAGGAAAACACTGCCGTTCCCCAAGGACTGGTTAAATGGAGAGGAATACCGGTGGAATCGACCACATGGGAAGACTTAAATGTGCTCAGCAAGATGAACCCAAGTGCTGTTGTTTGGGGTCAAGCAACTTCTTCAGGGGAAGGTAATGTCACGGCGTAGTGATGCAGAGGAGGCGCTGAAGGAGATTCAGAGGAAGGCCACATGGACTGAAGCGGCAATTTACTTAGTCGATAACGACATTACAGTGAATAGTAATTTCAGAGAGTAATTACAGACAATAGTTAATACAAAGCAACTTTACATTGAGTTAGAAGATTCGGGTATAAATACCCATGTAACAGAACAGGGACAAGGATGAGAAAAATATGAAATGAAAGAAAGAACTCTTTTGCATGTTCTTCGTTCTCTCCTTCTTTTCTCTGTTTGAGCTTTTCCCTTTTGTTCTTCTGTCGCCTGAACCTCTGTCGAACAAGCATCTCACGCACTGGTGAAATCGGTGCCAAGGGGTGTGACACTTTCATGCGGGTTTGGATTGAGTTGAGTTTCAGCTAATTTGAGAATGCCACGTGAGTACTCGATTAGTACTGATGTAAATACAAGGAAACGAAAATTTTAGCAATCATTAGGTCGGCCCATCTAAATAGATCCCGATCGAAAATAGACCTCAAAATAAAATCGTCGGTCAAAAATGGACCTCAAAATAAAATCGCAGTTTTGTTGAACCAACTTGCTCAACTTTTTAGGATTGGAAAAAAAATCAATTTCCTCTCGACCCTCTTCAACTTACCCCGTATTCCACAGGGAGACATCAGTAGTGGCCGAGATCGTAACGCGGTGACGGCGCCTTGACGGCTCCGTTGGCGGAGGGTAACGGTGCCGGTTTCCTCCACTACAGTAAAGCCTTGCCACTGATGAGATGCGGGTGCGGCAGGCGGTAACGTCGTCGGACACCCAAGGTCGGCCGTCGATCTGGTGCATGACCCTGACGCCGGCGCCATCCATGGCCACCTGCGACGACGACTTCGGCCTCCTCGGTGATGACGCCCACCCGCCCCCCGAAACTCAGCCAAACGCATCCCCGCCGCCGCCGCCGCCGCAGGGCTTCTACCTCCCGCAGAAGCGGCCCCTCTCCTCCTCCTGCTTCGCCGACGACGACGACGCCGCTAGCCACTTCTCGCCCGCCATCCGGGGCGAGGCCCAGACCCCGGACCGGAACAAGCACCACCAGGCGGCCAAGCGCAGGGGCGGCGCAGAGGAGGAGTCGGGGGATGGCGGCGAGTACTGCTCCTACTTCAGCAACGACGGCGGTCAGAGCAGCAAGAAGGGGAGGGGCGGCGGCGGAAGCGGCAGTGCTTCCTCGGCCGTGGGTGTGGACTACCGGAAGGACCGGGAGGAATGGAGCGACGAGGCCATCGGCAGCCTCCTGGACGCGTACACGGAGCGGCTCGAGCAGCTGAAGCGGGGGAACCTGAGGGGGCGGGACTGGGAGGACGTGGCCGCCGCCGTGACCAAGCAGCACCAGCACAAGGCCTGCGGCGCCTGGGGCAAGAGCGTGGAGCAGTGCAAGAACAAGATTGACAACCTCAAGAAGCGTTACAAGGTGGAGTACCAACGCATTGCCGGCGGCAGCGGCGGCACCTCCAGCCAATGGCCCTGGTTTAGGAAGCTGGAGTTCATAGTTGGCAATGCAACCTCCATCGTTTCACCCAAGCCTGCCTCCGCTCACAATGACAAGTCGACGCACCAGCAGCAACAGAACAACAAGAGGTATAAGAAACACAAGGCACTTTCAATTAGTTCACTTTGGGCACTAGTGGAGAAACGAGCAATTGATTTGCATTGCAGTTGCATCCCTTCAAGTGCTAGACCGCTTAGTGTCGGTGTCAGCTCTGGATCGACACCTTTCTCAAATCCAAGATGGAAGAGAGCACTTCTGAAGATTGGGGGCAATGCATTAGCGGGAGCTGCATCTGAAAATGTTGACCCGAAGGTGTCTATCGATTATGAGTCCCTAGTTTAATAATTCAGTGTTACATCTACAATGCTGATGGGTTTTTTTAAATTGATGTTCTTTCTAGGTGATTATGCTAATTGCTAGAGAAGTTCAGGTGGCAAGCCGTCATGGTGTTCAGGTAGGCACAAGAATCAATTTGGGATGGAGTCTATGATATCAAACATTCTTTTGTCTGTCACCTGAATATTGAAATGGCCCCAATCAGGTAGCGATTGTTGTGGGGAGTCGAAATATATACTCTGGTGACACTTGGACTGCTGCAACGGGGATTGATAGGGCTGCAACATGTCCAATAGGGTAATTTGCTTGTGATCACTTAAATTTTTAAACCCCCTGGTGTTATGTGGTTTCATTTCCTGCAACACCTCTTGCTCCTCGTTACTAATTATTTGTTTTCATACTACCTGTAAAAAGTGCCAAGTGTCCCATCATTTCATTATGAATTAACTAGTTGATGTAGAGATAGACAGCAGTAATTTTTCTCCAAGCAGCATCAGGGAAGCAATATTGAATGGATTGTGCCTGCTATGAGACATGGCTTATCTTGGGTGTAGGGTAGCACACTATTTGATTTGAGTAGATTGGATATGGATGTAAGTTTAACACTCTTCCTGTTGCTGTATTTATAATTTTGCCTTGCGTTTATGCACATAATATGATAAGTATTAAAAATGCATCTGTATACTTTAGTTCAGCCCAATGGTGACAAAGGAGTTAGGTTCCTGAATATGGATATCAATAGCTAGATTCTAGAACACCAATATCTCGTTGCTCTCACCAATTCACTATGGGGCTGTTTGGTTGCCTGCATATACAGAGATTTGCATCCACAGATACAGAATCTCGCTTTTTTCTTGTGTTTGGTTGCCTGCATATACAGAGATTTGCATCCACAGATACAGAATCTCGCTGATGTTAAGCTTAGCTCTGTAGATGCAAGATTCTCCCCGTGGCCTGGCTCTGTAGAAACGCACAGATTGGCCGCTTCCCCGCATGTAGGCGTGAGGTGCCTCGTGTTGTGCGCTGGAGAGGCGCATGATTAGGCATAATGCCATCTTTTTTCTCTTTTTTGCAAATATCTTTTGATTAGCATCTCCAATCACCGAATTTATTTTATCTATGTGTTCCTAACATTTTTTTCAAACAAAACTAGACCACACTTGCCATATATATTTCGAAAGATTAAATTTTTTGTTTTTCAATTTATTGATTTTCTATAATTTATTTTAAAATGTTTTATTTTTGTTTTAAAATTTATTGATTTCCTATTATCTTTTTGAATTTGTTTTATCCCTTTATTGAATTTGCTCATCCCACTTCTATTGCAATGTAGTCAACCAAACAACATCTGTACGCAGCCTGTTCAATCTCATACAACCAACCAAACAACATCTCCTTGTATCAACTCAGCCTGGCTCCCACCCAACCTGGCTGAGCTCATACAACTTGGCTGGGCTGAGAAGACAACCAAACAACCCCTATACTTCCCTAGCATTATGAAATTATCTATTGTGCCCACTTGTTGTCTACCATGCTTGTACTCACAAAATCATCAGACTGAAATTCAGGAGAGCCCGACATAAAGTTCAGCAAAATTGTCTCCAGTACACATGGCCACTTGCATTACGAGGGATTATATTATGTCCAGCAGTTATGCCTTCTTTTTCAGTGAAAATATGAGACAGAGCACAACAACAACAACAACAAACTTTGGCATTAGATATAAGTTTTTCTCAGTCTCAAGAAGTATGTGTTAGCAATAACAAATCAAGAGCACAACTGAGTTACTGCCATGTAGATGTCTGTCTAAACTATCACCACATTGATTTTTCAGTAGATGTCTGTCTAAACTATCATCATATTGATTTTTCAGTAGTTCAAGAAAGATGGGAGTTCCATGAGTTAATTATATCGGTTTTACAATATTCTACTCAGCTAATTGCTTCTTTCATTCAACCTATGGTGAACCTGACTAGTCTAATTGGAAGGGTAGGTGATACACCTTTCAGTGACTAATTGAGATAATGTCTTTGAATTTTGAACCACTTGATATCTTGGTAATACAATTTAAACTTTGATTACAAGTATGTGTATGGTTGTGTAGAATTGCTAGAAATTCCAAGACCGGGCAGCAAGGAAGATTCATAGAAATGAAACATTCACTAATGTTGTTATAGTCATTTAGCTCCTTTATCATATGATCCCCTCGTCCACCGCACCACCTGGTAGCTATGTAGGATTTCATGGATCTGTGGGTTATTGGGTTGTCATGCTAATGATTCGGCTTCTCTTATGTTTTGTCACATCTTAGCTTATCATATTTTTACTACTTGACAAGGTATAATGAGGCAGTCATCTTAACACGATCCATAAATGTTTCAGCATGATGGCATCAGTGATGAATGCAGTGTTGCTACGAGCGTCACTTGAAAAGATTGGTGTTGAGACACGAGTCCAGACTTCATTGAGGATGCAAGATGTTGCAGAACCATACATAAGACAGCGAGCTATGCGTCATCTTGAAAAAGGAAGGGTTGTTATTTTCGGAGGGTTTGGTGCTTCGATGGGGAATCCACTTTTTACAACAGATACAGCAGCTTCCTTAAGAGCTTCTGAAAGTATGTCTATCTTTGAACCCCCATCCACTGCTATTTCTCAGCATTTCTACATGCATGTACGTTGTACATTCTTAATGAGTTCTTTCTTAGTAACTGTTTGGATTTGATGAAAGCTTAAGCACATATTATGGTATAGAAATCTGACTAGATGCATTGTTAACCAGTCAATGCAGATGTAGTCCTTAAAGGTACTGCTGGAGATAGTGTATATTGTTGCCCTCCTGGAAGCAATAGCAATGCGACATTTGAACACATTTCATATAGGGAGTTGGTGGCAAGAGGATTAAGCGCAATGGATGTGACAGCAATTACCTTTTGTGAGGAGAACAATGTTCCTGGTTAGTTTATCTATGACTTAATCCAAATTTGAGGTTGTCAACTTTTCAGCACTTCAGCTAAGATGACTATTTTGGTTCCATTCCTTGCAGTTGTCCTCTTTAACATGTTAGAGCCTGGTAACATCTCTAGGGCGCTCTGTGGAGATCAGGTAGGAACTTTAGTTGACCGGTCAGGAAGGATTGGTTGACATAATGGAAACAAGAGCTGTGGCAGAGTATTAAAGCATGGATGATGGTCGCATAGCATGCGGTTTTTCTGGATGAAAATGTCATGCTCTAACGGAATGCTTTTGCGCTATAACTTTTCTGCAGTATGCGCTGCTTGTTCTGCGGTTTTGTGAATGGTAGTAGTATTTACCTTGTAGTTTCTGTGTATGACCTAATTTGTAAATTAAGTGAAAAGCTTTTGTATGAAATGGTGAATGGATGTCCAAATCAGGAAGTAGTGCTGAACCGTTGCTGGTTGGTGTTTCTTGACCGTAGTTGCGAAATCCACTCCTGTGGTTGTTTTGAAGTCTTATTAGATAGTAGATAGATGGAAGTTGTTGTAGCCTAGCCTGTATAGGTCTTCTGTTGTCACACTACTAAATAAGCAGAAAGGGGTAATCTCAATCTGGAAGCAATTAACTTAACCAGTACCAGTGCAATCAAAGATTCAAATGTATTGCATCTGCATTGAATGTATGGAGCCTCATCATAATTCACAAATTCGTCAGATCTGATATTTGAAAGGCAAAATGCAATAGTTTCTTCATTGTGATGTCCAGGGTCTACCGGCTGGACTAGCTCTGAAGGTCAACTAAAGTCATTCTGAACGGAATGATCTATTCTTTAGGGGTGAAACGGATCGGATATGGATCGGAAACCACTTATATTGTATTTGATCCATATAATTTTATCGGATCGGATTCGGACACGGATAGTACCGGATATGGATTCGGACACGGATAGTGTCGGATACGGATATAGATAATATTCGAACAAATACGGATAAAATAAGTTCGGATAATCATCGGAATGGATATTTTTCGAATAATACGCGTAAACACTAAATACAAACGGAGTGATGGGCTACAATGAATATTATCGATAAGAAACCAACATAAATTGTATAGGACATTAAGACATCAAGACCGTTAAAACCATACAGTTTATAGCAATATACTGAGTCACATCTCAGAATTGCACATACATCATCCATAGAAGTTGCACACCATTCATAAAGGTAAACAAAAGTAACAAAGCACATGCATAGCACTAAGCATCCATAATACAGAGATTTATTATTGAGAATCTGGATTGCAAATAGGATGAAAACCAACACATTAATATGCTTATCATTGAAAGATGAGATAGCACAAAGAAGTTCCAGATTTAACTGAACAACTACGGTGCTCCCAGTGTCCTTCGGCGCGGCGAATGGCGGCGGCGTCGGGAGAGAATGGCGGAGCAGTAGATGGCGGCGGCAACGGACGAGAAGCAAGGGGCTGAAGGATGTCAGACGAGAAGCAAGGGGCTTAAGGACGTCGGAGCAGAAGCCGAAGGACGCTGGGCCGAAGGACGTCGGAGCGGAAGCAGTCAGGGAGTCACGACTCACGAGAGGAGCATTGGCGGCGAAAACGGGAGCAGGAGAGAGCCAGTCTCCGTGGCGGCGGGCGGACGACGCCCCCGCGACGGTGAGCTCCAGGAGTGGTGAGCAGGCCACACAACGCCGGGCAGGGGCGGGGGCTGGCGGCGGGCGTTGGGAGTAGGGGAGGGCGGCGGGTCGGTGGGCGCTGGGAGTTGGGGCGGGGGCGGTTGGGAGCTGGGAGCCTGGGACGGTGGGGCGGCGGCAAACTCTACAGGGACAGGAAGTGAGGGAGGCTACAGGCTAGGGTTTGATGAATGCTGGGTTGGCCGAACTCATGTCAAGGGTTAAGGGCCTAAGGCTGAAGTGGTGAAGCCCATTTGCCCCTATTTGGTGACTTGAATGGTGACATACGGCCATACGGGCCATTGGGTCAAGCCGGCCAGCCGAGCTAAGCTATAATGTGAGAATTCGGATATTATCCGCGGATTATATCCGTAAAAATTGTCGGATAATATCCGACGGATAATTATCCGTGATATCCGTATCCGTATCCGTATCCGTATCCGGGACATTTTATCCATATCCGATCCGTATCCGTAAAAAATATTCGGATATCCGAAAAATTATCCGAATTGCTATCCGAGACACTTCGGTCGGTCGGTCGGTCGGAAATTATCCGTACCATTTTCACCCCTACTATTCTTGACTGTATTGCTAAAATAAACACTACGATCGGATGAAACAAGATCATAATTCACACCAGACAATATCATAAAATGCTGTTATTGTAACGAAAAAAAGATAGAACTCAAAAAATAATTAGCAATCATATGCGTACCTTGTAAAATTGTATCCATTTCATGAAAAAATAAAGGTAGAGAAAGTTGTACAGAAGCACACTTGTTAATACCGTGAAGGCTATACTGATTTGGTTTTTAAAATGGTACATTCCGGAACCAGTTCATACCGGCATATCATTTCAAGTTTAATATAATAATATATATTTATAAATATACATGTATTGTGGGTGTAAAAACCAAACTCAAGTGAGGGGATAGACGTTGGTTGTTTAATGGGCCATCGTCCACGAGAGTGAAAATGACATGGGGATTTATACAGGTTGGGGGTTCGAGAGGACCGCTCTAGTCCTCTCAGTGGGCCAACTAGGGCCACCTTGAGGAGCAAGTCCCCAAAGGCTCATCAATTTGAATGTGCTATTTTATTGCTCAAGAGAGCTCCTTTCCAAATGAGAGATACACTGGTATTTATAGGCTCTTGGACCTATACAAATGACCGAAATGCCCCTCATGGAGATTACTAACCTATAAGTACAAGGGGTATATTGTTATCATTTCTAAGCATAATTGTAATACCTTGATATATATATTGTGGGGTCCCATATGTACAATGCGTGTTAGGTGCTCTCCCAACAACATGTTTAATTATAAGTACACCAAATTTCACTTATAATATTACTCCAAATACATAGTAGTACTACCAAATATAATGTATAGTTTAATAGACCATATTACTAATTCCACTAGTATGACTGGTATTAACCAGTATCGAAGCTGCTATGGCCGGTATTTACCGATATTGAGGTAGATATGATACATAGGGTCACTTTGTACCAGTTTAGAGCTAAAATGATATATATCGATCATACCGATCGGTACCAATATGGTATTAATAACTTTGTACTGGTTTAGAGCTAAAATGGTATATATCGATCATACCGGTCGGTACCGATATGGTATCGATAACTATGTAAAGAAGTACAGAACTGCAGATATTAGTATTTGTAGACTGTTAAAATGTTTGAGCACAACTCCTATCACACCGAGGTCAAAAAAATTCAGTCTGGCTTCCCACGAAATCTGTATAGGCAGCGGCGCGACGCGGTATATCTTTTGGGAGGAAATTTTGCGAGCGAGCAAAGTCGCCGCCTCTCAGGGAGATGGGGAGGGAGAGGGAGCTATGAGACACCAGAGATGAACATCATCCGCGCTCTTCACATGGCCGGTGTCAACCCACCAAGGCTATCAACATCCTCTTCAACTTCCACCACAGGCCGCCCCCACTTTCGCCCTCACCATCACTGCCGCCAACCAAACCCACCAAAGCCCCCACCGAATTGATCCCACCAAGCAAAACCCTTGCCCAGTCCAAGCCAGCAACAGAGAAACCTAGGCCCAATCACGTGCCTGCATCCACAACTACCGGCGACGTGTCAGACCCAGAGGAATCCAACTCAAGTTCCAAATCGCAAGGATCAAATCAAGGCAAAAATACTCAAAAATAGGCAAAATGGGTAGATAATAGATGCGAAATAAGAAGAAGGAAGAAAGGACACTAAATGCATTAGAGATCCATCCATAACCGAATCAAGAACAACCATCATCTTCTTATACCCCAACCCTACTCCTTTACGCACGAAATGGCAAGAGGTAAGTCCACACATTAAACCGAAAATAACCATATTACAATGAATAGTAAGTACTACAAGTAATTGTAGCCTTTGGATTGAGTCGAAACGTCGTCATCTAATAGGAACCTTTGGATCTTCATAAAGCGTTTCGTCCCTCCAATCATACTAAGAATATAGGTACCCGGCAATCTGAACCATCCACTAACTAAAATGTTACTTCTCCTGCTGAATTTCAGACTCAATGTGTTGCTTCCTGACAATACTTCCCCCTTTGAAATCCTTGACCTCAGGATTAAAGTTGGGAAAAACCCTGGAGATGAACTCAACATCTTCCCAAGTAGCCGCATCTAGAGGTAAGTTAACTGATTGAATCTTCCATTGAACTACTGGTACGTTGTTCCTGGGTATCATTCTTCACTCCACTATAGCAGTCGGTTCATCCAGTATATTACCTTCAACATCCACTAGAAGCAAGTCTTTGTTTGGAATCACACTTAGCCTAATATGTTTCTTGAGTTGACTAGCATGAAAAACCGGATGGATTTGGCATCCTTTAGGCAGTAGGAGTCAATAAGCTGCTTTCCAACCTTTCCAATGACTCTAAAAGGGCCATAGAATTTAGTGTGCAACTTCAACATTCTGTGCAGTCCCAGTGCATTATGTTGGTAGGTTGCATTTTTAGATATGCCATATCTTCTACCTCAAATTTCCTTTTAGTCCTATGCTTATCAGCAAAGTATTTCATCCTTGAGCTAGCCTTCTCTAGGTTTGTTTTGATAGTTTCAATAACAACTTGCCTTTCTTAAATTTTGCTTCTAACTTCTTCAGAGGCCAAATCAAACAATATGGATTCCATAACCATTGGGTGCTTCATACCATACAAAGCTTGAAAAGGAGTCATTTGTAAGGATATGTGGAAAGATGTGTTGTACCACCATTCTGCATGTGATAGCCATGAGTGCCATTTCCTCGGATTTGAAAATGCGATACATAATTCTCAATACATTTATTAACTTTCTCGATTTGTCCATCTATTTGTGGATGATATGCACTACTCAATATGATTTTTACTCCGATAGCCTTGAACAATTCCTTCCACAAGGTGCTTGTAAAAATCCTATCTCGGTCCGTGATAATCATCATAGATAACCCATGCAACTTGTAAACATTATCTAGGAAAAGGTTGGTTACTTGTTGAATCGTGTAGAGATGACTTAAAGAGATGAGATGGGCGTATTTAGTGAATTTGTCAACAATCACCATTACCACATCTTTAACTTCTTATCTGGGAAGTCCTTCAACAAAGTCTAAGGTTATGTGAGTCCATGCCATCTCCAAAACTGGTAAGGGCTAAAGTAGACTAGGGTATGGCACATTATCATACTTGTTCTTTTGACATATAGCACATGACTTGACATATTCCATGACCATAGCCTTCATCCCTAGCCAGTAAAAAAATAATTTCATCCTCTGATAAGTTGCTCTCTCACCCGAATGTCCACCCAGTGCCGAACTATTGAATGAGTCTAGTAATTGCTCTTTCAATGATTTTCAAATGTAGGTTGACAGGACTATGTTGATTGATCCAATCTGCCCCTAAGATCATATCATACCCTTTTAGTAGCAACACCTGAAAGTTTGATGAGAAGGATTCTCCCTAGATGGAATATGGAAAATTACTACATCTAGAGTTACACTCAATCTTTAGGGCATTGGCTATGACCACTTGTTCTAAGGGATGAGTGCTGACCCTGCAACTTGCTTTCACAGCCAGTTCTGGAGTAATGAAAGTAAAAGTACTTCCACTATCTACTAAAGCAATGGCACAAACCCTTCCAATATATACCTTCAGAGTAAAGGTCATAATACCAGAACTTTTGCCTGTCACTACATGCATGGACAATTGTAACACTTCCTCTTCTCCCTTCTTGTGAGTAGGACTACTTGGGGTGCTAAATTCACCCTTAGGACTCACTTCTATCTCTTCATCCTCATCTTCAATGGTAATTAGATGAATATGTTTCTGAAGCTTGCAGACCTTGCTATGTCTAGGTACCCAAGGCTCTTGGCACTTGAAGCACTTTCCTCCAGCCCACTTCACATTGCCACTCGAATCTATTTTCTCAGGACTATCTTTTTTAATTGTGGTTCTCTCACCTTCCTGATTTGAACCACCTTGGTAACTTGGCTTAAAATTGTTACCAGGATTCCAAGCATTGAATTTCTTATAAGATATACTACTCTCATAATTTCTTGCATGTGCGTAAGCTTTCACCAATGTTTTTAGGACTAAATGATTTCAGTGATACCTTAATGTAGTTCTTTAGGCCCGAAATGAAATAGTCTAGGAAGTACCCTTCCGATAGACTCGGATCACTCCTATTAACCATGTTCATCATCTCTTCAAATTTATCAATATAAACTTCAATAGTTCCCAACTGTGACAACCCTTTGAAATTATCAACTATCTCAATCTTTGTCTCAACAGCAAACCGTTGACAGATCATGTTGCAGAATTGTGACCAAGAGATGGAACCAATATCAATCCGGTTGCTACTAATCCACTGATCAGCTCTATCAATCAGATACACTTCTTCTATTGCCGCCTTTTATCCTTCTGGAATCTTCCCCAATTCAAAGCATTTCTCAGTCTTTCTAATCCAAGCCTTTGGATTACTCCCATCAAATTTCGAAAATTCAACCTTTGGTCCTTTACTGAAATTATTGGTATGATAATTTTTGTTTTCATGTTGATGAGCTGAACATTCTGGTACCCTTTGCATAGAGAACTCCCAAGGTAGTTCATTTCTAGTATAAGGCACATAACTAGGGGGTTGATGCGAATAGCTACAAGAGAATTTGTACGGGGGCACATATGGTGTGTTTGACAATGTGAATTGGATGCAAATGTTCTAGGCGCCATTAATGATGGATAAACACTCACTCCATAAGTTCCAACCACATTATGGTCAGTGACTCTCATATAACCTAGTGATGCTTTAGAATGATTAGTGACACTATGTGGAATACTGAAAGGAATAGACAGTATACCATAAGTACTGTTGCCATTTGGAAAATTGGGAGCATCGGAATGACCACTTCCTGGGGTTCCATAGAAGTTTGGTCCTGAGGAGGACAATCTTGCCTCTATATGCCCAAATTGGTCTATCTCATTTTCCATCATAGTTATTGTACTAGATACTTCCTTCTGCCTAGACTTATCAATTAAGGTATTCATCGTCTCCATAATCTAATCGATCTTATAAGAGTTACTCATCAATTGCTTCTAGAGTTGTTCCATCTGTTCCTTGGTGTTAGCGGAACTCTCCCTGATATGCAGATGTAGACTAGCCACCTCCCTCTTTCGATTTTCCACATCACCAACCAAGGCCGATCCGACCTCCTCATCCAAACTTCGCCCAACTTTAGGCATCTCCAATCAGTTCAACCTTCACTTAGCAGATTAGGAAATTTACAGGGAAATGTTTGAAACCCTCCCAAACCTTTTCTTCTTTTCGATCTTTCCAAACTAGCCACCAACCGCAAGATGGAGATTTTCCTGAGCTAGCTTAGGGATTTTACAAAGGAAACAAATTCCCCAACACTTACCACTCAAGAACATCACGTTGTAAGTTCAAGCTCCATTAGTTTTGGTATTGGTTTTCTATTAATTTTTAATCATTATTTAATGATAAATCTAATTATTATGAGACTAACATGATTATTGAGATTTATTTTTATTTAGTCTTAAATTTGGATGAAAAATGAAAAACCCAAGGTATGCACTCGTATTCATCTTATTATCCTATCGCATACTTTATATTCAAGTTAAAGGATGGACTCTTCCATTGCTTTAACCTAAATATGTGCATTGTGGTTCCAAATCCATATATATATGGATGCACACATCTAGGGGGAGTTCATGCTTTACCTTCAAGTTTCAATAGTATTGATCCATATCTTCTTGCCAAATATATTAAGGATCTTTACCATTGAAATAATTCCTTGAGTATATATAATTTGTGTAGTTATAGTATAATCATGTCAATATAAAATAAATTCAAATGCTATCTAAACTTGATTATGTGCATATTGATTCCAAGTTCAAATTATTTAGATGCACATATTTAATAGAGTTTGTTCTATAGTTGATGGTTATAAGAGTATTGATCCCTTTCCACTACTCCATATAATTTGGATCATTGCTTGAAAACCATCAAAATGAGTATATGAAACTTGTCTAGTTAATATATATACTCATAACAATTTAAATTGAGTTCAATTGTCTTTAAATTAATCAAAGAATGATTCATCATGTGTTGATGGTGTTCTTTGTTGATTAAGGACAAACGACAAGTTCTTGAGTATAATGAAGTATTAGTTGCATCGAAGTACTCAAGACACAATTAATCATTCAAATTGAATTGGGTTGTACTCAATCGATCTCCGAGCATCCATTATGTGTTAATGGAGTGCAATTGATGATTGAAACAACCGTGTTTGTTGGAGTAACAATCTTCCTTGAGTTGTGAAGTAGGTTGAGTTCAACGATGATAAAGAATCGGGAAGAAGTCATCATGTGTTGATGAGCATCAAGGAGAGATCACAAAGAGAAGAAGAATGTTCATCATGAGTCAATGAACAAGATAAGAAGTCACACACTTGGAGAGAGGACGATCGTCATCAATAAAAAGCTCCAAGTGAATGTGCACAAGGCAAATGTATAACTAGCATAGGGCTAAAAATGTGTTCCTAGTCTTTTACCAATCTCGGTGTTTGGTTGGGAGACCGGGTTGCTAGCATAGGTTTTCATACTTTTAAGAGGGGTAAAGTCTTATAGTTTATCATGTGTTGATGGTTCAATCCTGCTTGCACTAGCTCACCTCTTTATTTGGCTTTTTGCATGGAGCAAATATTTGTGAATGTGTTTTGCAAATAATTGTATCTCATGCTTGCATTTTTATGTGTTTTTTGTATGGAGCTTTGATTTTGCAAATGTATTTTGCAAATGGGAGAAGCTCATGCTTGATGTTGTTTAGCAAATGTGTTATGCAAAATGTTGAAGTTCATGCAATTGCTCTTCTTAGCATGTGACTAGAGTTTACAAATATATTTTGCAACTTGGTAGAGATCATATGTTGATCATCATATGGCTATGTTTGAGTTCATATTTATTCTTTGTGCTTTTATTTGTATAGGATTTTCTATTTACATATATGTTTTGCAAATAAGCTGATGTTTATGAATTTGACTTTCGAGCATGTGATTAAAGTTTGCAAATATGTTTTGCAAATCATTTTGATCATGATTTAATCATCCATAGCTTAACATTTAATCCTGTTGACCCTTGCTAGCTTGTAGTCACGCTTTTGATCAAGTCTATGTGGGAGATTTCAAGAAAATCATATTTTAGACTTGAGTGGCTACATTGGAGTTTTGTGATTTTTTTGGAAATATCTATGATTACTTAAATCTTGAAAAAGAGTGGAAATTGTAGCCCTCTTGATAAGAGTTCCATAGAGTCCAAGATCACATAAATTGAACTTTAGAGTAAAAAGTTATGAACGTTTTAGTTTGAAAACTATGACACTATCGCCCCTGGACAGAGGTAGTACTGGCTGAGCGGCACTACCACCTCTAAGCAGCGGTAGTGCCGCTCGAGCAGTACTACCATTGTTTACATTCTAGTAATTATTTTGCAAAAAGGTGTTCCGGAGGTGTTTTGGGGTCAAAATGGTCAGCACTACCGCGGTTTACATGCCAGTGGTGCTGGGGGGTGGTAGCAACGGTTAATTTTTGTGCATTTAATGCACAGAACTAGCTGTTGGGCTTGAGGTCTGTACTATCATCCCTTATATGGTGGTAGTGCCGAAAATTGCATGATTTTTCCGATTTTGTCCCCAAACGGCTAGTTTCTTTGAGGGGCTTTATAAGAGGTCGAATGGGGAGGGTTTTGTAGTTGTTCTTGCACCCATTTGAGGTATTCTTGTGCGAGCAAAGGGTCAAGATCTTATAGTGCTAAATTTGAGATGCAAATGAGTTAGAGTTTCCTATGTTGAATCCTTTTGGTTTTTGATTTTCTTTCTCTTGAGCTAGTGTGAGCCTCTCCTCTACTTTGTGCATGTGTTGCACTTTGTGAGCATGGAGAGAAGTCTCTAGTTACATGTGTTGCATGTAAAGAAGGATTGAGCATCCTTGAGCATGTGTTGTACTTGGTGAGGATCGAGCAAGAGGCTTGACCTATTACTCTTAGTGTTTGCTGACACCTAGACGATGTGGAGGCCTCGTTGGTTCGGTGACCTTCTCAAAGAAGATTATGAGAAAGTTCGGCAAGTTGTAAAGGTTGGAGCTCACCTACCAGGAGGGGAAAATAACTATCATTAGTGGATTCGATGCGAGTGCTCAATTTGTGGAGCCCGTCCAACGTGGTTTGGGCTTGCCTCAATGTGGATTAGGAAAGACCGGTAAGTCTCCGAACACCACGATAAAACATTGGTGTGTCTCCTTGTGCTTTACTTGTAATTCCTTATTTACATTCTTGCAATTTACATTTCTAGAATTAAATTGCTTGCTTGTTAACCTAGAATTGCAAACCTTGATTTAGTCTTAAATTGTTGGTGCACATAGTGAGCCTAGAGGATTTAGGTATTAATTGTCAAAACCGTTTGATTTATGCTTTAGCATTAATTCTAGGTTTTGGCCATAGTGATCTTTAGAGAAGAATTTTTAAAACCGCCTATTCACCCCCCTCTAATTGGCATCCTCGTTCTTACACACGTCCGCATATCGCCAAGGATCGACTTGCTCCGATACTGAACTATCAGACCCCAGAGGAATCTGACTCAAGTTCCAAATCGCAAGGATCAAATGAAGGAAAAAATAATCAAAAATAGGCAAAATGGGTAGATAATAGATGCAAAATAAGAAGGAAGCAAGAACACGAAATGCATTAGAGATCCATCCATAATCGAATCCATAACAACCAACATCTTCTTATACCCCAACTCTGTTTCTTTACCGCGCGAAATGACAAGAGGTAACTCCACACAGTAAACTGAGAATAACCAGATTACAGCAATTAGTAAGTACTACAAGTAACTATAGCCTTTGGATTGAGTCAAAATGTCATCATCTAATAGGAACCCTTGGATCTGTTAGTGAACCTTGCTACCGGAGTAGTCCAGGGTTCCCGAACAGATTTAAATTGTGGAGAATAGAGAGAGAGACACACAGTATGTAGGAGGAAACTGATATGTTATTCTTCTGATTGCATGTACAATGCGGGGGGGGACTCCTCCTCTATTTATAGCCTACGACTAGGGTTTCGGCTAAAGGGACCATATGGGCCTTCGCGGGCCATCTGGTTTCCCAACACTCCCCCTTAGGCCCTTTGCTGCGAGATGCATATGTCTCATCAAAACTCCAGAAAAACCCAGTGGAAAAAATACATGGAGAAAGAGTACATAGCATACGCTTGTTGCATTGCACGAATTGCCTCATTAAAACCTTACGTAAGAAAACTTCTGTGAAAAACTTACTAAGGAAAAAGAGTACAATTCACCCAAACTTCAATTTTTATTATTTGAGATTCACTTTGGGTACTCCAACTTCATGTTCGAGATTTATTTAGGAGTATGTGAAAATTCTCCCCCTGAAATCTACACTTCTCTAAATCTCATCATCCCAATTCCTCTAACGCACCTTTCAAAGGTAGATGCTGGGAGTGACTTAGTAAATAGATCGGTAAGGTTCTCACACGACTTAATGTGCAATATCTTGATCTTGTTCATCTTATGCATTTCATGAGCATAAATGAACTTTGGGTTGATATGCTTTGTGAGATTGCTTTTCACATAGCCCATTTGCATTTGAGAAACACAATCTGCATTGTCTTCATAAATGATAGTGGAAGTTTGCTCGATATTCAAGCCAGATGACTTCAGGATGTGGTGAACCATTCTTCGAAGCCATGCACATTCTCAGGAGGCTTCATATAATGCAATGATTTCCGAGTGGTTTGTCGACGTCGAGACAAGAGTCTGCTTAGACGACTTCTAGGCAATTGCCGTTCCACCACAAAGAAAAACATACCCAGTTTGTGACTTGCTAGTATGCGGGTCCGATAAGTACTCGGCATCGGCATAACCAACCAAAGCCAATTCATGATTTATTTTGTAAAATAAGCCAAGGTCTTTGCTTCCTTAGAGGTAACGGAAGATGTCCTTGATCCCTTTCCAATGCCTTTTGGTGGGTTCTACACTGTACCTGGCTAGCAAGTTCGCGGTGAACGCAATGTCTGCCCTGGTGTTATTTGCAAGGTACATGAGTGCTCCAACTGCACTCAGATATGGGAATTCTGCTCGCAGAACTTCCTCCCCCTCTTCTCTAGGCCTGTATGGGTCTAGGTCTGCTTGTAATGACCTTCTGACCATTGGGGTCTTTGCAGGATATGCCTTTTCGAAACAAAAATTTCTCTAACACTTTCTGCGTGAAGGATGTTTGGTGTACCAAAATTCCTCCTTGCACATGCTCAGGCTGCAATCCTAAACAAAACTTGGTTTTACCCAAATCTTTCATTTCAAATTCTGATTTCAAGTATGAGCAAGCTTCTTCTATTTCTTCATCCGTCCCAATGATGTTCAAGTCATCTACATAGATGGAGATTATACAAAATCCATTCGGGGATCGTTAAGAGAAAGTCACTCAATCGATTGTACCATATTCTTCCTGACTACTTTAGTCCATCAAGTGATTTCTCTAGTTTTACACTGTATAGGTTTCTATTTGCTCTGTCTTGGTTCGAAATAGGGATACCTTCCGGTACTTTCATGTATATGTTTGAATCCAAGTTTCCATACAGATATGCCGTGACAACATCCATCAATTTCATTTTCAACTTCAAGTCGACTGCCATTGAGATTAGATATCTAAAGGTAATTCCTGCCATGACCGGGGAATAGGTTTCTTCATAATCAACCCTAGGACGTTGAGTGAAACCTTGTGCAACAAGCCTTGCCTTATACCTTACAACTTCATTATTTTCATTTCTCTTCCGAATAAAAACTCATTTGTGACCTATGGGTTTATATGGGGAGGCGTGCGACACACAGGCCCAAACACCTTTCTTTTGTTCATAAAGATTAACTCTGCAGTGATTGCCTTCTTTCATTCTTCCCAATCTAGCCTTTTCTTGCATTCTACAAGAGATGCAGGCTCGGGATCATAATCAATAATTGTGGCAATATTTTTCGCAAAGTATGCATCGACATTGGCTGTTGCTCTATTTAGGAATTCTCCCGTTATTACGAAATTATGGCCATTTCGTCATGGGGTGCTTCTTCATGCACTTCTGCTTGCTCTTCACTGCTGTTTCCAAATGCAGGAGCAAGTTCCTATAGTTTTTCATCACCTATGTATGCGCACACATTATTTCCGGTGGCTTCCTGCAATGGAAGATTCAAATCTGGAATTGCCTTTTCCACAGGCTTCTTTCCAATACCAGGTCTCAACTGGCTCCCTTTCTTGCTTTGGGGCATTTTCGTGATTGGCTGTGGTAAGTCCTCTTGCTCAGTTTTTCCCAGACGTCTCTGGATACTTTGAGTTTGAGAAGCCAGATTTCCTGTTTTTTTTCTTTAAGACCTCTGAATAGGATGTGGGATACCTTCTATTTTCTTTGGTATTTCAACCCTCTGGTGCATTTCTAGCAGGTACATGCGACTTAACCACGCTCTTCAGATCACAAAAATGATCAGGTAGTTCATTTGCTAGGTTTTGCAAATCAATTATCTTCTATACTTCTTGATTTGCTTCATTAGTACGAGGGTCATGTACCAGGATCCTAGTGGAATGCCATATGATTTCCCGATATTTTTCACCTAAAGGTTGATTTCCTCTCCCTAATGACTGGAAATGATCCTCGTCGAAGATGCAATCAATGAATCGGGCTGTATGCAAGTCTCTAGTCATGGGATCCAAATACCTGATTATGGATGCACTCTCATAACCAATGTATATCCCAGACTTGCGGAGAGGTCCTATTGCAGTCCGTTGTGGGGGTGGTATAGGTACATATACCATACAACAAAATTTTCTAAGATGAGAAATCTTCGGGATGACCTCTTGCATTAGCTGCATAGGTGAATGGATGTTGTAGACCGATGGTATAAAATTGATGAGTGCTGCTGCATGTAGGACTGTGTGTCTTCAACAAGTGTTGGGCAAGTTACTACGTAGCAAAAGTGACCGCACTATAAATTTGATCCTCTTTATTCGTGCTTCGGCTAATCTATTTTGCGTATGGACATGCGATACAGAATGTTCAATGGCTATTCCAGTTGCTGTGCATAATCATCGAATGCCTTGGAAGTGAATTCGCTGGTATTGTCCATTCAAATGGACTTCACACGATGATCAGGAAAAGCGTTCTTAATTCTGATGATCTGTGAAATCAACTTTGCAAAAGCATGGTTCCTTGTTGATAGTAAACGTACATGCGGCCATTTTGAGGAAGCATCAATGAGCACCATGAAGTACCGAAATGGCCCCGATAATGGCTGAATTTGATCGCAAATGTCCCATTGGATACGTTTCAGGAATGCAGGGATTTCATTTTGAACTTTCATAACAGAGGGTCTAGTTATCAATTTCCTAGTGACATATACAAGGCACACAAAATCTTCATGATTTGGGAAATTTTTAACATTGATGCTATTACCTTGCGAGTTGTTAACTATATTTCTCATCATTCTAAGACCAGGATGGCCTAATCTACAATGCCATAGCGAAAATAACTCAGAGCTTTTAAAGACAGTCTTCAGATAAGTATACACTACGGGTGCATTGATTATCGTGTAGTACAACTCAAATTCATATGAAGGACATTTTTCTAATACCATTTTTTTACATTCCGCGTGCTTCACAATGCACAAAAATTCTTTGTCATTTTCTTCATTTGTTTCTACGTGAAACCCATTGGCACGAATGTCCTTAAAACTCAAGAGAATTCGTGTTGATTCAAGGTACAAGAGGGCTTCTTCAATTACCAAATTAGTACCCATTGATAATATAATCGTGGCTCTTCCTAAGCCTATTATATATGAATCGCTGCTTGCAATTGTAGTAATCCTTCCAGCGTTCTTCGTGATCGACTGGAAGTATTTAAACTCTCTTAAGATGGTATTTATTGTGCCACTATCAACAATGCATATCTCCGCCATTTGGGTGCTACACAGTTTTGAAAGAAATAGAATTCTAATCATACAGTGCCACATTAATTCAAAAAATGCTTATAAAGATAGAATACTGGAATAAAGAATAAACTACATATCCATTCCTGAGGAATAAGTTTATGCTCTTCTAGAGCTTACAATCCATTATTCAAAATGCACTAACAACCATAATCTAAAAACTAATAATGCTATTCGTGCATTAAACGGGATATGTAAAGAATGCATTCACTTCTGCCTCTATGTCATCAATAGAGGTTTTTTCTTCAGTTGCCATGATCTTAGCTGCGACATCAATGTCTAGGCTAGACTGAGAGGACAATGCAAGTGGGGTGTCCTCATCCATGGCATCATTATCGCCTACCTCAGTGAAATGTGCCTCTATCGGTGCATTGTCTTTTGCCTTCTTCTTAGCCTGATATGCATTGATGACCTCCTTGGGTTTTCGGGATATCTGCGACCAATGTCCCCAAGTACCACACTTAAAGCACGTCTGGTTCTGCTATCTATACAGCTTAGTGGGTGGCTTCTCCTTGTCATTCTGCTTCTTGTGGGCATTAGACTTTCCTTTGGCTGAATATCTCTCCTTTCCACCCCTCTTGCCCTTCTTCCTTTGAGTGGACTTTTTCATATTGTAGTTATTGGTATTGACTTCTGTGCCAATGCCTCCTTCAGGTGGTTGTGAGATGAAGTTCTTGTGAAGAACATCATCTTGTGACTCCGCAACTTGCATAACATCAATCAGTTCGCTATATTCATTGTATGCGTCCTGACGATAGCTGCGAGCACACTGGATAGCATTGGGGTGAAAGGTGGAGAGAGTTTTCTCAATCTTCTCCTCATCAATGATCCTCTTGCCACATAGGGAGAGATTGGTACAAAGTTTGTGCAAGGCAGAATTGTACTCGGCCACTGTTCTGTAGTCCACAAACCTCAAGTGAACCTAATCTTGCTGTGCTTAGGGCAAAATGGTGTACTTGAGTTTCTTGAACTTCTGGAGTGGAGTCCATAACTCAAGTGCACTTGTGGGGAGCCGCCCAGACCGTCCTCGGGCTATTTGAAGACTCAGTCATCCTAATCAGATTTGGAGGCTAACAACGGATCACCGAGGGCGCTCGCAGTGTTAGCACCCAAGCCCAATTGAGATAACGGTGAGACTCTTCGAATAACTCGACAACAATCCCGGTATTCCCCCGGTATGCGACCCGAAGCTCGCCCAGGATCGCCCCGCATACCGATTTTTATGGCTATATCAACTCAATTTGCATAAGGGGGCAACGAACTCAAAACCCCACAACCAGACACGCAACGCGGAAGCACAACAACAATCACACTCACGCACGAAGACAAAACCTGACCAAAAGAACACAAACAAAACCAAACAACACCACGACAACCACCAAGCAAAGAGGAACAAATGAGATAAGACACGAGTACAATAGTACAATAAAGATTGCAACGAGAGTATCCAGATGTTCAAGTATAGACATGACATAGATTTAAGACTAAACTATGCAACGAAAGTGGGCACACGACTACTAGACTAAAACAAAAGTACGACATCTCCGGAAGTGTCCTGCCCCTGAACACTCCCGGGCATAAACAACGTCGCTGGTAGCCTCTACTCGGTGCCCCGCCCAGTCACCGAGAGGCAGTACGGACAGAACTCACATCCGTCCGGATCCTCACCTGAAAACCACAAAGCGGAAGTCTGAGTATAAAAGGTACTCGCAAGACTTACCCGTGGTCCATATATGACCGACTTGAAGGAATATGCATTTGGATGTAGCAAGGAAATAAGCTTACGGTAAAAAGTGCGGAAAAGCTTAACTTTGTTGTTTAATTACATTCTACTACTCCATTTACAAATTTTATAGCACTTGTGGACAGCACCTATTACTAGAGTGAAATTTGAAACTTTACAATTAAAGTAAAGCAAGTGACATCGTAAACAAGTATTACCATCCAACCCAACTAGTATCAAGTTCAAGTTGTTACTACGTTGAAATGTCGGATGATACAAGCGTGCTCATATCCGAGAGCGCGGCAATTCGAATCGCTTACTCACCCTGCAGGGGATCATCAATAGCACGACATGTGCCACAAGGAACCTCATGTCAACCCTCCTTCCATCCATACCAACTTGTTGGGCCATCTTCATGCGGTCCGAGCACCTAGCACCCCCTCGAGCGGCCCAAGCCTCGCTTGGCCCTCGAGGGTCGGCCTAAGCCTCGCCCTCAACCATGTCCAACCACATGAGGGCATGACCCATCGGGCAGTATGCAATGAAAGAATAGCTTACCGTACCATTATCAGGCATGCGATTAACAAGGGGTGCTTGATCAACATGGCAAACAACGGATCGGTCCTCAACCGACACAGGCGAGACTACAACATTTGAGTCTCCACACCCAAATGATCCAACTTTCTCGCCCGGTCCCAAATTCAGCATTCCAGAACATAACCATAACCATTGCAGCCCAACATTTGTGAAGTAAATTAATCTCAAGCGATATACCCATCCATCACTTGGCCCATACCCGATATCTAAGCAAACTAAGCACGGACACATGATAATTACCCATAAACTATCTCCAAAGGAGGTGTTCAATAAGTTTCAAGGAGTGCAAATGCAACAAATAGGATCTAGCACCATTATCACAATTCAACTCCTAATGCACGATTTAATCATCAAATAAGCAATTTCTTCTCCAAAATATAATTTACATATAGGTTGAATATGCTTAGGTGCTTGCCTGATGCTTCTGCTTGAGGATTGACCACAACTTGCTCTTCGGCAATCCCCTCAGTCACCTCCGCGCCAACCTCCGCGGAGTCGTTCTCTACACAAGTATAATGCATGAATGAGATGCATGCAATGCAATAGAATATAATATGAATGCATTTCCCCCATCAACAGGTCAAGCAACCCGGACAGTCCGGATATTTCATCCGGATAGTCCGGATAAGTCGGACATTCCGGACGCTTTGTCCGGACACTCCGGACGCCGCGCAACTTGCCCAATGGCACGAGGGATCGAGGTGCCCCTAAGTTCTACGACACCGCGAGGACCCGATCTACAACTTTCCTACACATGGCCAAGCCGGAGAATCTCCGAGCTAGCCCAAACCTGATGAAATGACGCTCACTTCTAAAAACCCCAACCAAAACTTAATCCAACGCCTAGAATGGCATCATCTACCCCCGATCTCTCACCCTATACCCAAGCACCGCCTAATCCAACCCCAAATCCAACTACACATCAAAAACCTAACACCCCAAAGTTTGCCCCAAACCCCAATCCACAACACCAAGCCCCAAATCTCCCCAAGGATGATCCTAGAACCCAAGAATCAACGAATCAACTCCAAGAAGAGGCCGTACCTTCAAGGAGGATGAAGAAGAGGAAGGGAAAGCCGGGTAGAGGAAGGAGGACGCCGGCTTGGGGAGGGGCTTGAGGGCACCGGAGTGGAGGAGTCACCGGAGAGGAGCTCGGGGTGGAGGAGACGCACGGGAATGGGGAGCAACCGGTGGAGGAGAGGAATGACTAATGAGCCAAGAAAAATGGGGTGTTTATACTCAACCCACGCCAAGTCCGGACCATTAGTCCGAATACTCCGGGTTAAGGCCTTCGGCACCCAATCCGGATACTCCGGACATTCTATCCGGATACTCCGGGTTGAGTCCTTCGGTCACACCAACCCGGACCATGGATACAAATTTCAGACCGAAATCCGAAATCCCAGCCGAGATTTCGAATTTCGGACCCCTCCGAGATTCAAAATCCAGACCGGGTAAATTTTTTTGAAAAAATTCAAAATCTCGGATTTCTCGGCGAGATCTCAGCGATTTCGACCGAAATCTGGTGTTTTTTTTTGCCAGATTTTAATTTTTGTGCATTGGATTTGATTGAATTTAGGGTCAAGATTATCCACAAAAAATTTCAAAAAATTTTTACATGTTTTTGATCATTTTTTGGTCGTTTCAATTTATCGGTTAGGACTGTCCGAATTTTTTAAAATTTTTCAAGATTGATCATCATTTGAAAATTTTATGGGAACATTATGGATGTGTTAGGACCATTCACAAAAATTTTCAAAAATTTCTAAAATAGTTTGAATTTTTTTAATACATAGAAAATTTTCTAGTGTGCCAAACTTGCTTCAAGAAATTCATTAATTTTTGTTACTAGCATCTGGACAGTAGAGTTTACTTTCCAACCAAGCGTGCAATGAAACTAATTGAAATGGTCCAACATCAAGCTATTAATGAACTGGGTACGTGATCACAGGACATGAACCACAATGGTCCAACTTAACGAGTACTATATGTCCAACTTATGAACTTATTTCATTCATTTGTGGCAACTGCATCACATGCAAGTCCATCAAGCACCTAATGTCGTCACGATTCATTTAATCTGGGAGGCAAGTAATAAACGATATTGCATTGATCTTTCTCCTCCTTAGACTTGGTTTCATGCTACGCTGTTATTTTTTTTATCTCCGTACATATATGCATGTAATATATTTCCTAATGACATTATTGCAGTCTCATACTTACTATTACGTACATATACCTTCTATTCATATGGAAACGATATTCCATGAAAAATGAGATTTTGTGAATAGGTATTATGTGTACATTTTAAAATAAGATTTACAACTTAAGTTTTGTACATGCTTTATGTTCCACAGGCATTTGGCAGCGAGAAGGTTCCTACTGAAGCATAGTTTTGAAATTTGATTGTTGAATTGTTGAGGGTTGACTTTTTTAATATATAGGAACATATATAAAACTTTTCAAATGACTTGAAGTTCATTTGTTACATTTGAAAAATCAAAAACTGATTTTACATACGGTTTTTATCACGACTTTACCACTGTTAGATTTTTTAAAAATTCCTCATGCTTGATCATCATCTCAAATTTTTATGGGAACATTAGTGATGTGTGAGGACCATCCAAAAAAATTTCAAAATTTTTTGACGTGTTTTGAACCATTTTTCGGCCGATTCAATTTGACCGAGATCTCGGTGATTTCGGCTGAGATCTCGGATTTCCCGGTTGAAAAAAAAACGGATTTGAAATTTGGTTTTTGCAATTCGTCCGGATTTTGTCCGAAATTTTTTAAAAATTCCTCATGCTTGATCATCATCTCAAATTTTTATGGGAACATTAGTGATGTGTGAGGACCATCCAAAAAAATTTCAAAATTTTTTGACGTGTTTTGAACCATTTTTCGGCCGGTTCAATTTGACCGAGATCTCGGTGATTTCGGCCGAGATCTCGGATTTCCCGGTTGAAAAAAAAACGGATTTGAAATTTGGTTTTTGCAATTCGTCCGGATTTTGTCCGAAATTTTCGAATCTCGCCGAGATTTCGGATTTCGGGAACCTCCGAGATTTGACTCAAAACGAGATTTGAAACCTTGACCCGGACACTCCGGACCTTTTGTCCGGATACTCCGGATCGCCCAGAATTTCCAGCACGGAATTCGATTTCTCTCGCCAAGTTTGAACTAGGGTTAAAGTTTGCCGCGCGAGTCGAATTTAAATTCGGGGCCGTGACAGCACTCTCCTCAGCCATATATTCATTCTTCAAGGTGGCTGAGAGGTGATGCCTGAGGAAGTGCAAAGCTTGATCGTTTTGCTTGACAGTAGGTTGCGCATCCTTCGAGGATTCTAAGCCGATGGCAGCTCGGAACTTCTTGTCCCTAAGCACGATCTTCACATCTAATGCCCATGTGAGGTAGTTCTAACCATACAGGGCCAGTTCTTCAAACTCACTGTTCACAATACCAGACATCTGCATATTCATAAGATTCCATCATTAGATTACTTCGTGCAATCTAATAGAAAATGGTTACTAGATTCAAATAAATAAACATGCATATATTCTCATGAATTTCCAGTAAAAAGGAAAGCAATAATTGCAAAATGCAAAAAAAATATTCATAAATGCAGAAAAGAGGGCTTGGGAAAATTAAAACCAAAGCCAAATAATTTTCTAGAATTTTTTAGCAATTTTTAGAATTTTTTTTGTCAATTTTTAATCAATTTCCGAATTACTAGTCATTTCCCATAAAAGAAAAGAAAAAAATGAAATAAAATGGGGAGGGGCAAAGGGGTAATTTTCCCTGCCCCATGCCCGTTACGGTTTCTTAACCGGATTCAAGTCGATCTTCGGGTCCGATCGGGCTTCCTTCGGCGCGTGAGCAAGCCGACCGAGGAGACAGCAGCTGGACGCGGCGGGGCGCCGACGCCGTGGCGACGGCTAGCGGCGCAACGGCGGGTGCGACAACGGCTAGCCGGTGGTGGTGTCTTCGAGCGCAGGGTGCGGCTAGTCGGCAGCGGCGTCTTCGAGCGCGGGGAGCAGCGGCGGTCGTTGGGCCAAGTGGCGCTTCATGTGCGCGGCAGCCGGTGGCGAGCCGGGCTTCGTGCGCACGATAGGAAACCGGTGGAGCGCGACAGCCAGGCTTTGAGCGGCGGTTGGGTGCGGGTCGGGCGGCGCTTTGTGTACACGGCAGTCGGTGCGGGATGCGAAGTGCCGGGCGGTGGCGACGGCACAAGAGGCGAAGCGCCAGGCCGATCGCGCGCGCGGTCTTCGAGCCGAGCGGCAGTTCGGCGCTCTACGGGCGGAGGGGTGGCTAGCCGGCGACTGGGGGATTCGCGCGGGTCGGCGGCTTTGTGTCCCCGAGTGGAGGGCGACGGCGATGTCTTCGGGCCGATCGACCGCAAAAACATTGTAATGTAGCTTCGTGTACAGTAAATGCATGTATCAAATTCATACGAGATTAGATCAATTCCGTGAATCTCACCTTTCAACCTGTCTCTTCGGTAGAGTATCGTGGTGATAACGTGTTAGTAAACCTCGCTACCGGAGTAGTATAGGGTTCCCAAACAGATCTAAATTGTGAAGAACAGAAAGAGAAAGACATAGTATGAAGGAGGAAACTGATCTATTATTCTTCTGATTGTATGTACAATACGGTGGACCCCTCCTTTATTTATAACTTACGACTAGAATTTCAACTTAAGAGACCATACGAGCCTTTATGGGCCATCTGGTTTCCTAACAGGATCCTCATAAGGCGTTCCGTCCCTCCGATCATACTAACAAGACAATATCCGGCAATCTGCACTGTCCACTAACTGAAATGTTACTTCACCTGCTGAATTTCGGACTCAATGTGCTGCTTCCTGACACGGCGGCGCCGATTCACTGGTGGCTGGTGGGCAGCGCCGAGATGGCGGGGCTGTCCAACTGCAAGGGCAGGCGCATCGCCTCCGGGGACCCCGTCACCTTCTCGTTCCCCAACTCTGCGGCGGCAGCCTCCACCGCGGGCAAGAGCCGTCCCGGCCGCTCCGCCCTCGCTTCCTGCTGCTCCGAGATTCTGCGCTTCTCCACCCCGCACCACGGGGAGGTACGTTACTTGATCACTACTGCTTTCCCTAATTCTCTGGTGCCAAATCCGCTCCCGAGGTGCTTAGCATCATGGACACCGTCCTCTTGTCCGTGAGGTATTTGAATTGCATCTGAAAGTACATCTCGTCCATACGCATTTCTGCTGTTCCATGTACATTATTCTGGGTGCGGTTGTGTACTTTGCAGTGTATATATCAACAGCTCAATGTTGCGTGGCCAAAAGCAATCATCAGTCATCACCCAAGGTGGCTTGGGTTGCTACCGAGGACTCCGCATTTCATCCACTGCCCGCACTTTTCAAGCTGATTGGGCTTGCCCCTTTTAAGAAGGTGAGATGTGTCATTGCATCTTCTATTCATGTTGTTATGTAGTGCAAAATGCATCACAAAAATTCATAGTGAGAATATCTTGGAATGTTAAAATCGTTGTTGATAAACATTGAACAGCAAAGAACCGAAAAGTATGAAAAAGTTACAATTTTACTCAGCATTGTATACCACTTTTTTTTTTAGATGTATATAACATAATTGAGAGATGTGCAACGTGCATAAAGGCATAATGAGCCAAGCCGAAAATTTTCCATATAAATCATGTGATTGTCTTCTGTTTAAACATGCGTGTTCTTTTGCCAGAATCGGCTTCGTGTTAAGATTTTCTTATTTTATTTTATTATACCTAAATTCAAACCAGGCAGCGTTTACTCCAGAAGATCTTTGTTCCGTAAAGCAACCGATTGAAACAAAGGTAAATGATAAGTAGTTCATAGGAGTACTTCACAATGCTATTACTCTAATAAATGTTGGTTTCACATCTGCCTCAGCAGAGCAGTGCACCTCCCACAAAAGTTGACATCCGAGAAATAGAGATTATCTTCTGGTGGAAATGAAAATAATCATGGTGAAGAAACTGTTTCAGATTCAGATTTGGATGATATAGTTGGAATTTCAGACAGTTCTGCACCGGAGGTCATTCAACAATTCTGTGTTCGTTCGAAGTTTCAGAGACGAGTTAGCTTTCTCTTGACTTCAGTAATGCTCTTAATTTATATCTTGTAGGAGAGGGATCCCCCTGATGCTCTGCAGTGTGATCTACGCCCTTATCGGAAGCAGGCCCTTCATTGGATGCTGCGGCTTGAGAAAGGTAGCTCTTCCTAGGATGCAGCTACAACTCTTCGCCCTTGTTGGGAGGCATGTAAACTCGAGGACAAGTATGGCTGGCTTATATTGTATGAATCATTTCGTAAGATTACGGTTGTTCTAAGGGCATGTTTGGATCCATTAGCACTAATAGTAGCTGGCTAATTATTAGCTTGACACTAACTATTAGCTGGAGCTGTTTGGATGTACTAGCTAATAGGTGGTTGGAAATTTAGTTGTAAGTGGAAATGTCTATTGTACCCTTGCATTAGTTAGCTAATGGGTGAAACCGAGCACAGTAGAAAAGGGTCTATGGTGGGGGGGCAAATTAATCTTTTAACCATCTATTAGCTGGAATTAGCAGGGGAGAACCAGCTAATGAGATAGCTATTAGCTGGGTTGTTGGCTAATTATTAGTTGGGCTGTTTGGATCCACTTTAGCTCATTTTAGCAGCTAACTGTTAGTGCTAATGGATCCAAACATGCCCTAAATTAACATCTGTTAAACCGCACCTTATATTACCTTGTATAGATGTTACTAGTATCCTATATTGTCTTGTATAGATATTACCTTATATAGGTTTTCCCTTTGTAACCAAATGTACGTGTATATATTCTAGCCTATTGGCCTCACGATGAATACAAGTTCTATTCATAACATGGTATCCGAGCAATGTTAGGGTTAGGGTTTCACCGGCGTTGCACTTGCGCAATTCACCACCTTCTCCTTGTTGGTCGGCCGCCGCCGCTCTTCCTCCAGCTCTGCCCACTGCCGCATAAGCTTTTCTTCGCCCTCGAATCCGCTCCGACCGCCGTTCCCGTGCGTTGGCCGTCATCCTTTGTGCTCTTTGCCGTTCCTCGCCGGCCTATGCTTCGGTCACCCCGTGCATCGCCTACGCCTGCGCGCCATTGGCGCTCAGCCGCCGACTCAAGCTACCACTGGCTACGCACCGCCTCCACTGTCACAGTCTTCTTCGCTAGAGTTCGCCCACATTGCCCGCACCGCGACGCCGCACTGCCTTCGGCCATATAGCTCTGGCGGCATTGCCCACCCGTGACGCCACACCACCTTCGCCCGCCCGCCCCTTGTCGACAGCCTCTCCCAACCGGCCGCCTTTCGGAAGGAGAAGAAACCGATCGATTGGATTTCAATCAGATCCCAAAACCGGATTTAATCAGGGCTTGGCTCCAATTTCTAGCTCATTTTCGGCTCAGCTCAGGCTCACTCCGTCAGCTCGGCTCCCTCGATCGGATTGGCTAAAAAAATATCATCGCCTTTTGGTTCGTCCTCGTGCACCATTTCTATTTCTCGCTGCTTGGTTATCTTCAATGGTCTCAATTATCGAAACTGGGTTTTACATATGCATATTCACATGTGTGGTCAGCGTCTTTGGGAGTTTCTCACCGGCGAGCTATCTTATCCGCCTTGTCCTGCTCCTCTTAGTTGTTATGCCTGTTATTCTCAAGGAGGCTGATGATGATACTCGACAGAAGGCATCTATCTGATTATCATGATGATGTTGTGGAGTCTTTCAGACTTGCCTGTAAGATGATGTTGTGGAGTCTTTCATCCTCCCGCTTAGGCAGCTGTTAGTCTGCCTAATTGGCGATTAGGCATTTGGCACTGATCTATTGCCTAACTAGAGCCTGGCGTCGCCTTGGTGGAAACCTGTTAGCAGCCGGTGGTGAATCTCCTATGGGCTTACAACTGCAGTACTAGTTTTCTGGTGCTACGGTGATTCAGTGATTTGGGAATCGTTTGCATATTTTCGAGCTGTCATTTTAGTAGTTCAATGAATCATGTTTCCTTCAGGATCCTTGGTGGAATCCTGCTGTTGATTGTTGAAGAATAAGCTGTCATGCGTATCCATCGAATTGGTCAAACGAAGAGCGTTTCTATCAAAAGGCTCATAGTCAAGGTATTTGGAATATATACAGGCTGGAAATGAAACAACGTAATGCAAAAAACTTGATCGTCATATACTGTTTTAATTCTGATGTGACGGTGCAGGGCATTGTCGAAAAACGAATGGAAGCCGTGTAGGCACGTAAGCAGCGAATGATTTCTGGAGCTTTGACGGATCAAGAAGTCCGCACCGCACGTGTAGAGGAACTCAAGATGCTTTTTTCTTGAGACGTGAAGAGGGCCCATTCGGTAGGCTTTCCATTTTCGGATTTTTATTGAACGTTTTCTGATTCTCACGAGAGAGAAAGTCAGATCTGGACGAAGCGATTCTTCCGTTTGCACTATGAGTAATGAGTGGTCTCTCTCCTGCTCCCCGCGAAAATCCCCGCCTCCTGCGGCGCGGGTGCCTCCCCACGCCGCCTCCCGTGTCAAACGACGCCTCCTCGCCTCCCGTGTCGCCTCCCTGCCTTTCGCGTCGCCTCCTCGCCTCCCGCCCCTCCTCCACCTAGAGCGCCGCCGGTTGCCTTGATCACACGCCGTCTCAAGCGTCGCCGTTCCCGCCTGGAACGCCGCCTCGACGTCACCGTCCTCGCCTCTAGCGCCGCTGCTGCCCACCGCCACGAGGTATGGCCGAATCTGGAGCCCCTCTACTACCCGAATACTCTTATTTGACGCTCCTAATTCTTCAAAACATCCAGATCGAAAGAGTTATAGAGCAAAATCGATAGAGAGCATGACTAATATATACACAGGATGCTCTCGCCACTCTTCGCCCGAAGCCAAGAGAAGAAATTGAAAATGAGGGATAGGTATTCCGAATGTCCATTTAAAAGGCTTCCACTTGTGGCGATTAGTTGTTGTTGTTGTTTTATACATCACTTTGTGTATATATTATTAACAGTGGCGTTGGAAAAACGATAGTTGGCAGATAGCCAGATAACGAGGTAAATCATTGCATATACAACATGAGCTTATGTAATGGTACCCGGCAATGCAACCGACCAAGAGTCCAATACGTCTCACTGAGTGGGACAACAACTGAGAGACATGGAAAATGATGTGTGCTACTACGATGATAATCTATTTAAAGTGAATTATTCTCCCACTTGCTTTTAAACGTACAAAACAGGTGTAGGAGACATCTAATACTAGGATCGATGAGGACGACTTTTCTGACAAATGACGTAAAAACAGGTGCAAGACGTTAATTTAATACTAGGATCAGTAAGAAAGAATTGGTAGCAGGGAAGCTAGGAATGGCTTCCCTCGGGAGAGGGGTCAATAGGAATGACATTTGCATCCAGGCAATCACTCAATACACACACACACACAATCGTCAATATAATGAATTTACTTCCGCCGTGTGTAGTCATGGACGCAAATGCAAAATTGGAGATTCAACTATCGGAATTGCTTGTGATCAGACGTCAGATAAAATTCTTTTGTTACAGTTATAGTTCTATTTTGTTGTATACATTATAAAGAAATGTTGCAAAGCTACAATAAATTTATTACGTTTTGTTGTAAACGGTGGTTATAAATGTTGCAACAGATGATTACAAATATTGCACTTATTGTAAAAAATATTGCGACAATACGTTCGATGAGAAGCTTCCCATCAGACGTTCGAGCCCCTTCAACTATTTGTCTTTTTTGATGTAACATGAGCCACGCATAAATTGGACCTTCAGAACTATATCAGTAAACATTTGAGGTACAACCTAAGGAGAAGGGAAAAAGGTTAACGAAGATTATCACAGGTGTATATGACCAGCTCAGACGAGTGTGGCCTACAGCAGCGGCCAGAAGTGCATTAATCCTAGCCATTGTGGTAATGTACCTGGCTTCCTAGCAGAGATGGCTTTGCCGGCTTCAGCAGATGAGCAAGTAGACGGAGCGGCGGCGGCGGCGGCGGCGGCGGCAGTTGCTGCAGCCTTGGGGCACAGGAAGAAGCTCCTGCTACCCAGCTCCATGAGCTTCTCCTCTGGGTCCAAACCTATGCGTAAAGCAACCATTTCAATGGAGAGAAGAAGCAAAGCTAAGTAGCACAGGCGCATGCGTAACTGTTGTGTGTAACTGTGTATATGCAGAGACGTCACGTACTCTGCAAGCTGAACTGGGAGTAGTGGAGCCCGAAGGCGGAGGGGTCGGCGGACGGCAGGAGCGGCCGCCGGCCTTCTCGGATGTAGAGCTCCACCGCGGCGGCGACCAGGGCGGCGACGCGCCACTCGGAGCACGCCATGACTTGCAGCGGCCACATGCTCTGCCGCACGGCCACGGTCACCAGCACCTTGCTCGGCGCCGGCCTCCCGTGGGCGCCACCGCCGTCCGCGGCGTCCGTTCTGAAGCCCCGTCCCCTGACGCCAGCGAGCAGGTCCGGCTGCGTCCGGGGCCTCTGCTTCAGCAGGTGGCGCTGCTGCTGCTCCGCCGCGCCTCGCCCGTGGAACGACGCCGACCGCTGCGCCCCCGCGCGTAGTAGCTTCACCTCGCCTGCCGCCGCGTGCCGCTGCCTTGACCCATCCTTCTCCACCGGCGGCGCAAGAGTAGGCATCTTTGATCAATTACAGGCAATGTATCTGCACTACTATTAGCAGAATCAACACGTCACCGGATGAGTGTACCCAGGAAGAGCATCCGTATCTCAATTTATATGTAAGCTAATCCACTAGCTTACAAAGCCATTGTAGGACAGGAGGAAAGAAGCCGTGGATATTAACAGGTGTGCATGGATCCAATTATTGGCGCGTTTCAATTATGGAATCTGTGTAGATAATTCTATGTAGGCGATAGGAATAGACAAGTGGGAGGCCACGTGTGAGGTGTGCAGCCCTGGAGCTCCTGAGACAAGTGTCAGGACAGGCAGGCTGACAAGAGTTGCTGGCACATGAAACACACCTTACCTGGGACAGATAGCAAACTACCAGCCGGGTGATCATGATTTGCAATCGTACACCGAGATTAAACAAGCTGTTGACTAGTATGATTGTTTAATCGAAGCCACAAACGCATACTTGTATGGCTAGTACGATTGTTTCTCCGAACCAGGACGAACTCTTGCAATTGATTGGCCATTGGTTAGTCAATGACTACACTGGGGATCGCGCCTATTCGTGTTTCCTATTGGCCCGTTTAGAATAGGAATTTTCTTTTCGAAATATATGTATCGTCTGCCGAGAATAAAATTATTTTTATAATTACGATTTGAAAAGAAACTAAGGTTCCATTTGGCAACTTGAAACCGAGACGTTTCTACTGGATTCTGGAAGAAACTTAACCAAACGATCTAAAGCTCAGAACGATTATTCTCGAAACATTTTTTTTTCTCACTATGTGGCCGAATCAGTCTTAACCCCATTCCACCCGATTCACAGAAATCTATCTAAAACGTTTCTACCAAGAATTTATTATCATTTCCGTTTCTACTAGAATCAGAAATGTACCAAACATGGCCTAAATTTATCTAAAAAAATATATATTAATGGACTAAGAAAGTGATGACTTCCCACGGCTGAGCACCAACATGCCACTACTACTCTTGCCGTCTTACGAGACAAGAGGACTACTATTTCATTCAGGCTTTCAGCTACAGATTCATTCCGATCCTCTATCTTTACTACTCAAAATGCACGGTGCACTTTGACTTGCATTTTAAATAGTAAAGGCTAAATTTTTTTGAAAAAAAAAACAATTGCTACAGTATTTTCGAAAAATCTAGTGTAAAAAAATGAATTGTAATCAAAATATCCAAAATTTCAATGAAAGTTACCAAAATCTTGGATACTGTAGCAATTTGATTTTTTTTCTAATTTTTTTTAGCCTTTGCTACTCAAAATGTAGATCAAAATGCACCATGCATTTTGAGTAGCAAAGACAGAGGATCCCAATCGCTACAGATTGGGTTGCTTGGCTCGGTTAGCTAGCCGCTCGAAAAATGTCACTGCTGCTACGGTTCAAGGTGAGATAGACGTCTGGTCATCGTGTTTCTTTCGTGGTGTTTCACTGGCCGAGATACCGTGCGTGCACTCACCACCACACGGTCCACACGATGCACCGGCCTGGTTCTGCCGCCTCAGCTGCCCTCTGTTGATGAGCGCGTCGGCCTTTGGCGGTATGCACCATTTGGTGGACCTCCTCGGTTAGTGTCGCTGTCGCATGCGACCACCCCCTGGGTTTCCAAATTGCAATTTGCAAAGCCGTGTCAATTTTTTTCCCCCCGTTAATTGGAATGATTGGAGAAACCAGTTGCTTGACCGAACTAGCACACAAAATCTGGGAATCACAGGCTATAGGAATGATATTAATTTCAGAAACAAACAGTCAAATTCTGCACCATTAGATTTGTTTAAAGATACTTCCCTTCTTCCTCTGATCCACAATTTCCTTGTATGAAGTCAAAATGATGTCAACCACAAGTGAAGCAGAACACTCACAATCTTTAACTGACAATGGCTGAAAATGTTCAATCCTATTGCTCATTTCGAGATATTTCGTCAAAACAAAAGATACAATGATAACTGGGAACAAAAAGAATTGGCAGCAGCCGTACACTACAGATGGTTCAGACAAATGAGAATGGGAAAATGTTCAATTCCAAGCCCCCCCCCCCCCCCCACCCCACCCCAAAAAAAAAGAAAGAGAATACAGATGCTAAACGAGAACAGAGAATTGGCTAGGGAAGCTAGCAGCATCTGCTCCGAGCGCAAACCATATAATAGGTTTCTATTAAAAAACAGTAAGGTTAATGAATGGGAAACAAGCACACACTAATACTGCTGCTGCCATAGTGGGCATATCTACGAGTTCACTGGCCTCCGAAATATCAAAATGATTATAGCAACGTTCTTTTGGTCTAAAATTATAGCAACGTTCATAGCTAACCATAGCATTTAGGTGGATAAAGCATCAGACCCTATTCATAGCTCCCTTCTGTTGCTGAAGAGCATGGTCATGAATCACACACTTGTCCAGCTGCAGATCTCCCTCATCCAGTGCCTGAAAATGGAGCTCCCAGAATTGCCCAGACTTGTTGGCAATCTCCATCAGGTAGGGATCGCTAACAACGCTAATGTAGGCTTGTTGACTAGTGCCACTGCAAGAACTCTGCAAAGCCGCCGAGGCATCCCTCGCCCCAAATTTGCTCATCGTCTGCATCCATCAGTTTACCTGATGTTTCTAACATGGTGCCCGAAACCACCCTCATATCGTCGGATAACGATCGGAGACAGTCCGCATCAGGAGAGGTACCACCATTTAATCCTGGACACAGTACATTCTTTCCCTTGGACCTGCCAATTGTGGGATCTTGGCCACGATGACCAGAACTGGAGGCATTTCCAATAGCTCAGCTCCGCTACCGAGCTCAAGCTCCTCTTGTGTGTCGAATCCCTGAACCAGTGCCCCGATGTCCTCCGGTGCTTCGATTCCAAGATTGAGGTCCGTGTCTTCCAAAAGAAAATTCTGAAGGTCTGCAATGCCGTCATGCTCGCCTGGAGGCATAGAAGAACACGCAGGAAGCTCCAAACCACTCTCTCCGGTTTGCTGTGAGCTGGACTCACCTGAGTCTATGGGACCATGTGGTACATGCTTGAGAAACTTCCTTTTCACCCGTGTGGAGTCGATTTCCCTTTGCTGCCATTGCAGCTTGAGTTGCCTCAGGAAAGTTGGGTTCTGTAGGAGCTTGGCCAAGAAAGAGAACATCTGCTTCTGCCGGTCCTCCGTCGATTCCAGGCTCTGATTCAGTGTGCTCATGTGCGCAATTGTCTGACGGTGCTCCTGTTTCAGCCTGGCCACCTCCTTAAGCAGCGCGCTCCTCTCTCTTCTCAGTGTGTGGAGCTCAGGGTCCAAACTGGATTGACCAGAAGAGCCAGGCTGAAGGCTGCTTTGTTGCGTCGGCGATGGCCTGCGCCTGGCTATCTTGTTCAGTAAATGTTTGCTTCGCCGCAGGAAATCCTCATGAGCGAACTCCCATCTATCAGCATGAACCTTGCGGAAACCCTGAGTATGTCAAGGAGAGTGTTGCAGATATCAGGGGGAAAAAAAGGAAAATGGAGTGTATATAGAAAGCTCCACCATGACTGTTCATGGCAGTAAAATCATAAACACCGCTGAACACAGATAACGAACCGAGTTTCATTTGATGCAGTCAAAACGGCAAAGCGTCGATTGTATTTTGTCATTTACACCTAAACCTACCAAGGAACTAGCTTGCACTTATCACTAACCAAGAACTCACTAAGCGAGAGCAAAATAAGACCTAGCAGTCTATGTGCTCCCTGACTGAAGAAATAAACCATTAACTTAGCATTTGCTCTCCTAGCGGCTAACCCCAATTACACACTACTGAATTATTGGGTCTAGATTTTGTGTCTATCAAGCAAGAAGATGGCTGAAGGACAAGTATACCGAACCAGATGTGTGAACATTGACACATTTGATCCCCTCCGGCCCTACAACCACGGAGGAACTGAATTTTGTCTGAATTAACCGAACCGAAGAGCTAGTGTACTGACTGACACATATAATTAACCAAAAGACTGCACCAAATTCACCGCGCTATAAATTTGTAAAAAATAACCACAGTACTAAACTATCATAGAACTGTGTAATCTGCCAAAAATACTAAAAGAAAGTTAGCTAAAAAATTAAAATAATTATAATATAGAAAAAAATATTAAGCTATGAGGAATACACTGCACTAAGAATGGGCATAGTCATATCATATAGGGGCATAGGGCAGCAAAAAGAAAAAAAGAAAAAAAAAACTCTGCACAGCATTCGACAGGGAACAAGCAAAACGAATTCGCAGTATGGGCCTATTACTATATAGATGAAGAATTCTATGTTCCAAAAGAATTGCAATAGAAGTGCGCATGCACGTGGATCGTGAAGCTTACCTTCCAGCGCGAGAGCGTCGCGTTCCAGCGAATGGATTAAGCTTGCCCCTCACAGCATCTACTCCTCAGGATTGTTTCAGTCATCATCTTAATCCAATTATTTTTTGCACACGGCCGTTTTGGCATTTACATGTCGCGATTCCTCTCACGAATAAAAGCATGAAAAAAAAGTATAGACTATATACAGGACAGATTTTACAAGATCCGAAGAACACAACACCAAGAACCAAAAGAAACGCATTGCAAATCGGCAGCAACATCTCCATCGGCAGTCTACACGGCAGCAAGAATCTTAGGCATCCAAGCTCATCAATAACAGAACAGAGCACCATGATCACGATGGATACGTAACAGAAGCAGAGTATTTCACGAACAGACGACGACGGCATAGTAATCCAGAGATGGATTGCAAAAAAGAAACTAAAGGATGTGGGGGATTGATACGCACATAGGTGTTGAGCTGCCTGACGAAGCTGGAGAAGTTGTTGTGCTTGAAGTGGTGCGGGAGCACGTCGCGCGCGAAGGTGGAGGGATCCCACACGACGAAGCTGTTGCCGGCGGGGCCCCAGGAGATGATCCCGTCCAGCGCCGGCTCGCTCACCAGGTCGTACGTCTTGGACAGGAACGGCCGCAGCTGCGGCCCCTGCAGCAACGCCTCCAGTGGCCGCGGCGGCTCGGGCACCACAGCCGGCGGCGGCATCAGCTGCTCCAAGGAGACAAATGGGGCCGGGGCCGATAGCTGCAGTGGCTCCTCCTCGAGCTTGGGCTCCAGCAGCAGCGCGGCGTCCATGGAGGCGGTGGCGGCAGCGTATGTCGCGTCCGGGTTGTTAATGCTGGTGTGAGTATGGTCCATGTGGGAATAGAAAGCGCCGGGAGAGGGCCGCGGGGAGGCGGGGAGGCGGGATGGGCGGTGCGGGGCGAGGCAGTGCCGGTGAGGAATTTATAGGCTTCGGGTGGAACCGCCATACTGTGCACGGCGACGGGCGGCCCGCGTGGAGAGCTGAGGGCGGAGAGTCGCTCGGCTCGAGGCCCCGCGAGTGACGTGACGCGCGGCTGTTTTTGGGCGATCTCACGGCGGTGCCGTGTGAGATTTGGGCGCGGCTGGCCACCTGGCGGCGTGGCGCCGCTCCGGCCCACAGGTCTAGGCGGTGCGGCACAGTGCGGGCGCGGGGGGAAATATCTGGTGGGCGGAGCAGGGCGGGGTTTGCTTGGTGGAGAAGAAGAGAGGACGGGATATTTGAGCCCTGTGTCGTGGGGTAGGAGCAAGGTTCATCCTATCGAACATGCGATTTTTGGATAAAGAGTAAAATTTGATAATCGTAAAAAATTGAATTAATTCAAAAATCAGATTTTTTTTGAAAAAAAATCAAATATCGTGGAAAATCGACGATTATCGTGAAAATTCGACGATTATCGGTGGAAAATCGACAGCCATGTTGAACTTTTTTGTGCGGTCTATTTTTGTAGCGATTTTCGACGATATTTGGCGATAATCGCGATATTTGCGTCATATAAATTTTTTTGAATTTTTTAATTTTTAAAATTGTTTTTTTGAATTTTTTCGGTTTACCGATCGGTAACTGATTTCGGCCGCCGTCGATAACGCGATTATCGGCGATAATCGAGCGATTATCGTCGATAAATGGAACCCTGGGTGGGAGTGAGTGGATGGGTGGGTGAGCTCAAGATGGCGCAAGCGCGGGCTGTCCGGACGCGCGGGGCCCGCATGTAAATTGGCGGCCGTTCGGGGAGGTCAGGGAAGAGGAAAGGAGTAGGTGGGCAGGGCATCCGCGTCTCCCGTTTGTCGTCAGCGCGTGCGCGAGTCATGCTCAGGGGTTGAAATTTCGGGCCGAAATCCGAAATCTCGGCCGAGATTTCGGATTTCGGACCCCTCCGAGATTCAAAATCCCGAAAAATTCAAAAAATTCAGAAAAAATTCAAATTTCGAATTTTTCGGTGAGATCTCGGGTTTTTTTACCGGATTTTGATTTTTGTGCACTGTATTTGATTGTATTTAGGGTCAAGATCATCGACAAAAAATTTCTAAAATTTTTGATGTGTTTTTGACCATTTTTTGGTCTGTTCAATTAGTCGGTTTGTACTGTCCGAATTTTTTAAAATTTCTCAAGATTGTTCATCTTCTGAAAATTTTATAAAAATATTATGGATGTGTTAGGACCATTAACAAAAAATTTCAAAAATTTCTAAAGTGGTTTGAACTATTTTTCATTTCCAAAGAAAAGGTTGAACACACATAAAATTAAGGTGCCAAGCACTAAATCATTTCCAAAGAAAAACTTTACTATGGTTTGAACACTATGAGTTGGATGTAGCAAATTTAACTAACTCCCCAATTTTACTATGGGTTGGATGTAGCAATTTTCTTGTGGAGTGATGGTAATAAATTTTGCTAGTGCATGGCAAGCATGTACAATACGCTATGGACAATTGTTATCAATAATACTCCTCCATGCATGAATCTTAGTTTGCTTGCAGGTTACTATTTTCTGTAGAACCTACCGTATACTATTCTTCCTGCAAATCACATTATGTATAGACTTGTGAGTAGTATATACTGTATACGCATGTATAAATTTCTCTATAATACATAGGATAATAGGAACATATATAAAATTTTTTAAATGACTAGAAGTTCATTTGTTACATTTGAAAAATCAAAAACTGACTTTACATACGGTTTTATGATGACTTTACCACTGTTAGATTTTAAAAAAATTCCTCGTGATTGATCATCATCTCAAATTTTTATGGAAACATTAGTGATATGTCAGGACCATCCAAAAACAATTTCAATATTTTTTGACGTGTTTTGGACCAATTTTTGGCCGGTTTAATTTTGCCGAGATCTCGGTGATCTCGGCCGAGATCTCGGATTTCTCGGTAGAAAAAAAACCGGATTTAAAATTTGGTTTTTGCAATTCGTCCGAAATTTGTCCGAAATTTCCTAATCTCGCCGAAATTTCGGATTTCGGGAACCTCCGAGATTTAACTCAAAACGAGATTTGAAACCTTGGTCATGATCCGTCCGTGGCCGCGCAGGCTGCCACGCTCCCCGCGAGGGGTAATAAGAACACTGGTACGTAGGGACGAAAATATACGAAAACAGTCGTAAATAGTCGTTTTGTTTTTGTTTTTATAATTTTTTATTGGTAATGAAAACGAAATCGAAAATCCCGGAACGAAATCGGAAACGGATGTTACCGAAAACGAATACAGAACAAATGGTACGGATACGAAAAGGAAAGAGGAATTCCGCAAAAATATAGTACAGAATCACAATAAACATTACCACAAAAACAATATAACTTATTCCACCTCTAAGGTGAACATAAGAATAGTACTATATTCACCGGTATCACTAGAAAGCTTTTTTTTTCAAGTTTCTCAGCTGAAGGCTCGTTATTTGTCTCTCATATCAAACCATCATGTCCTCCTTCATATCGTTATCATCGACATCTTCTTCCTCCACCAGCTACAAAGGTGTAACAACTTAAAATTATTGTTCGATGTTCATTTATAATTTTTTGATATTTATCCTGGATTTTCTGGAGTTTATAAATATCATTTTGCTATTTTATATAAAGCTATTTGTATTTATGAAATTATTTTAATTCAAAAATAAATATAAACTCTGCCTTCTCTTTTTGGGCCAAGCCCATTTCCCTTTTCGATCTGTTTCCGTTTTTAATTTCCGGTTTCACTTATACGGAATTTTCGTTTCCGTCGGAATTGGCTCTCTCATTTCCATTTCTGTTTCCGTTTCCGTATTGGTATTTTAGTTTCCGTTTCCGAAAAAGAGCTTTCGTTTCTATTTTTCTCCGAAACGGTCGGAAACTTTTCGTTCCGTTTTCAACCTACAAGTACACATCAAGAAAGAAATTAAATTTTTTTAATAGATACGTATATTTGATACTAGACAATTGATATATACAATTTTGTAGCATAAATCGACCATATAGGTTCAAAATTTACTACAAATAAAATACATATAGTTCGAATAAGGTCTTACATAAATAGAAGATTACAAAATATGTAATGAAAATTTAGAATTGAACTTTTTGCATTTTTATGGTTTGAAAACGTTTGATTACATCTTCTTCAGTAACCTTCGAAAAACATCTCGCTCAATACATATAACCATTCTTCGGTAACAATCAAGCTTATTTGTCTCAAGGTTAATACATACAACCATTCTTAAGATGACCCAAGCTCTCTTCTCAACTGGGAAAGTTCAGAGTTGGTGATTGCCGCCTTCCAAGTTCAGCTAACCATCTTCAACTTTAGGTAATAAATTTGTGGTAACCTTGCTAGAATACTCTGTATATTAAATCCCTAAGATCTCCAGGCAACACTAAACTCTCTTCTTTGTCTCAAACCATCGATTACACAACCAAAACAATCTTCTCCACAAACTCTCCGCTCTATGTCGTATTAAACAATAGCTCCCCCCTACGAGAGATTATTAAACCTCCGGTGGTGGCTCTACGAAGCCACACTCACATCCAAGACTCCTACCACAGCCAAAAGAACATGACTGAACCCCTTTGGCACAACTATTTCACATAAATACCTTTATTCAATTAGCTCTTTCAAAATCCCGCCAAGATAAGAAGAGTTTGGCAACAATACCCGCTGCCACAAACTTAGGAGGCAATGCACAACCCAAGTGCGCAATCTCACCAACCAGTAGCTGGAGGTCGTGTACTTGTGCAACAATTGTACTTAGCGTCATCTATGTTAAAATCGAAGAATTGCTCGCACACGTACAACCAGTAACCGGCTTCAGCCTCTGCATACTTTTGGTCAAATGCATCCCCCACAACTCAGTGGCAGATGTGTAATTCATATACACATCATAGAGTTGGTCTGCCAAAATAATCAGAAGGTAGCCTAGTGCAATGTCGTTCGCACTCTCAAATTGCATGTACTGCTCAACCGTAAATAGATATTGCGGGTGGATCACCCACCACAACCCCAATGACATAAGCCAAAACTTAGCCCTTGCCTGCCATCTACGGAAATTTGCACCAGAAAACCTCTTAGGTTTCATAGCATCCGAAGCATTAGCCATTGCTGAATCACAAAAATATAGCAAATACGGTTTCTGGATACGCGACGCAAGTTACAAGTCACGCGGATTTTCACGTGAAAATACGCGAATACACACGCGTGTGTGTTTAGCCACTGTTTACCCTATGCCATTCCCATGCTAAGTGTCACATTAATCAAGAGGTGGCAAGGACTCCATCTTTTTAGTTGTATTTTCTCCATTTGGCTAGGCCATATGGAACTAAACCATGCAATCTTTGGAATTAAAGGAAATGGGTCATACTCATAGGCCAATTCCAACAGATGATTCTCTGAAACCATGGCTTTGCAGGGCCGACACAACTCCTATCCTTACTACATGGCTACTAGGCCTCCAGAGTTGCCTATATTACATAATGACTAGTGAGAGTCGCGCGCTTCGCCGCGCCGTGCGAATTTTAATACAAAAATGAGGAAAAGCGGGAAAAAACGGACAAATGACGGACGAAAAATGAATTTACATTTTTTTTGGGGAAACGGCCAACGAAAACATTTTTTTCATGTTCCGGAGAAAAAACGGTTCACGGAAATAATTTTTTTTCAGGCAAAACGAAGAAAGAAAACGGCTTTCCATATTTTTTTGTGGGGAAATAGCCACCGAAAACATCTTCCTCATGCTCCGGAGGAAAAACGGATCACGAAAACATTTTTTCGGGACAAAACGGAGAAAGGGAACGGTTTTCCACATTTTTTGTTTTGGAAAAACGGCCAACGAAAACATTTTTCCCATGCTCCGGAGAAAAATCGGCTGACGAATTTTTTTCAGGCAAAACGGATAAAGGAAATGGTCTCACAATTTTTTTTTTTTGGGGGGGGGAATAGCCACCGGAAACATTTTCCCCATGCCCTGGAGGGAAAACCGATCACGAAAACATTTTTTTCAGGCAAAACGGAGAAAGGAAACGGCTTTACATTTTTTTTTTGGGAAAAACGGCTACCGAAAATATTTTTCGCATGCTCTGGAGAAAAAACGGACCCCGAAAACATTTTTTTTCGGACAAAACGGAGAAAGGACCCGAACGTAAAGCGCGATGACCTATTTGTTATAATTTTGGACCTGTTCGCTATTTTAAAAAATTAGGAAAGGGCTCGCTCGCTATTTGCACTTAACGGGAGGGCCTCCATGCAAAACGGCAAACCAGGGACCTAAATGCGAAACGGGAAAAATATTCTCCTCTCACAAAAAATCGCGCAAGGACCTGAACATAATTCCGAAGAAACCGAGGGGATTTTCGCAAAAAAGCTGATGGACACGGGGGCGGTTGGCCCCAATCTCTTCCCCTATAAGGGGAGTTTATATTTATATTTATATTTGTGTGTGGTGGTATGGATGATAGAGCGAGGGGTGTATTGAAAGAGGGGTGATACTCTCCCTATTTGCTCTCTATTTATAGTCATGGCCGGCCAATGTACGTGGGCGATATGGCAAACATGCGTGTTATATTAGTTCTAAGTCGGGCATAGTAGTACTTGGCCAGTCGGTGTAGGACACATAGCCGATCGGTGAATTATGGATGACCGACACGTGTGGGTGGGCAACAAGGATCAGTCAAAGAAAATATCCTCCATGCAGCACCTTCGCGCGTAGGTCGACCGATGTAGATCGAGTTGGTGGGGCGGAAGTCCGCACGTGTAAGAGTATCTCTAGTAGAGCCCCTAAATCAGTCCTTAAACTTTAAAATAGGGAGTGTAGTAAAAAAAAATAGATTCTGCTCCCAACTCAAGCCCCTAAAATTAGGAGGCCCCTAAATTTGCCTCCTCAGCCCTAATTCTCAGGGCCCCTAAAATTAGGAGGCCTCTAAATTTACCTCCTCAGCCCCAATTCCCAGGGACACAAGTACAACTCATATTATTTAAGATACGGAAATACATGAGAGGCTTCGAAAATTTTATCATGTTTTGAAAATTTTAAATTTAAATTTGAAATATCATGTTTTTAAATTGTAAATGTTAATATGCTTATGTTTTATGTATTACAAATATTTTTTATTGAATTTTAGTGGTGTCAAATGAAGATTATACATAGCGGATATGTCAAAATAGGAGAAAAAGTAAAATAAGGACTAAGATTTAGGGGCTGTTGTTAGACTTGTGCTCTGAAAACAGGACCCCAAAAAATAGAGGGTGCCCCTAAATCCAAAATAGAGACCCTGACCCCTGGCTGGAGATGCTCTAAATCGGTGAAATCATGTGATGACGTAGGTAGATCGGTGTGACTTGGGCCGGCATGTGGCTGCCTCCGAGTGGCAGAAATGTATACGAGCCGGTGTAGTGTGTTGGGCCGGCCGGCCAACACACAGTGAATTGTTGCCAACCTTCATTTTTGTTTGATTTTCACGCCTTATTGATATAAATCATGCAAAAATATGTTGGCGTGCACACTATGTAGAAATATTAACCTTCCCTATAGGGGAAGGAATTCGCGACCGCTCACGGCGTCCACGTCGGCGTTCCTCACGGAAAAAACACCGGAACTTTTCGTATTTGCGTGCGGCTCCCCTTCCCGTCTGTCGTCGATCTCCGGTCCCGGTTCGGATCCGCCCGTCCACGCGCCGCCCCCCCCCCACACTGGCCTATGCGTTGCCAAGGAATCCCCGTCCGCGGGCCGCTCGAGGACCGGCCCCTTTTCCCCGTCGTCCTCGCGGTCCTCCGCCTGCGGCTGCCCCTCGGGGGCCTCTATCCCTCGCGTCCTCCGCTCATCTACGTTCGTGCTGGTCGTTCCGTCCACGCGTCCCAGCCGCCGGCCCATGAGCCGCCACGAAAACCGCCTCCGCGGAGCGCTCGAGGGCCCGTCCCCGTGCCGCCCTTGCCCCGCGTAGCTCCTCCCGCGGCGCCATCGTCGCCGCCGCTGCTGCCTTCCGCGCCGCCCCGTCTGCCAGACTCCGAGCCGCCAGCGTCCTCGACCAGCGTCTACTCTCGCGCGCCTCCGTCCCTCGTGTCCTCCGTCGCCCTCACGAAACCGCCTCGCGTGAGCGCCGAGGCCGTCCTCGCCGCCCTCGCCCCGCGTAGCTCCTCCCGCGGCGCCATCATCGCCGCCGCCCTGCTGCCTTCCGCGCTGCCCCCATTCGCAAACTTCGAGCCGCTTCGCGTCCTCGACCCGCGGCTACTCCTCGCACGCCTCCGTCCCTCGCGTCCTCCGCTCAGCCCTCTCCTCGTGGCGCTTCGCCCTGGCGCCCTTCGGCCGGTGTACCCGTTTGCCTCCGCGGCCGGTGCGCGCTCTTGCCTTCTTTGGTGTGCCTGCCCCCGCTTCCTCGCGCTGCCGCATCGCTAGGTAGTCCGGTCGTCGATTCCCCCCTTGCCTCGCAACTACTCGCGCGCGCCGTCCCGCAAACACCGCCCTTGACAGTTACCGGAGCGTCTTTGCCTGGTATGGCTTCCCTCCCGTGTCCCCAGCCTGGACAACTGCTAGAGATGCTCCTGTGAGCTCCTCGCTCTTTTGTGCCCGCGCCCCATGCACGGCTGCCTCCTTCATTTCCTCCCGTCGCTGCTACCGCTTTCTCTCACCATTTAAGCCAACGTTTTTTTTTCTTCATGTCATTTCTCCCAAATCTTGACAGTACAAAGGCAGCAGGAAGAAGAAATTTTCCATTCAGATGGAGTGCGGCTATTGATTTCCTTGAATTCCAGTGAGCTCTTGCATACTTCTGCTGTTGACAAAAGGTATGATTGATTATAGAAGCAAGTTGGCTTAGATTTCTTTATTCATCTAACATAATGTTTGATTTGCCGCTGACAATATACTTATGCATGCTGTCTGCATGCAAAAGATTCTGACTGCAATTAGAGATGAATCAGGTTATATTGTCCTATGAGAATGTTGATTCTTTTACATTAGCATGTTTTGATTAATTCTATTTGCTGTTAGATACCAACTTCAAAATCAGCATACTGATAGAATACTTCTTTATATCCCCAACAGTCACCGACACTCTGAATTAAACACTACGAACGCAACATGAGTCATGACACAAGAACAATATGTGCTTTGATTAATAGTGCATTCAGATTCTCCTATGACAGCCTCTAAACAGCAATGTTATCGTTAGCAAAAAATATAGATAATTTTATATGCTTTAGATATTTCCGTATTCTTTAATGAGGAAACCGTGCAAGTTTTACCTTAGTATAATGTGCACAGCATTGCCAAAAATTGTAATGTTATCCTTTGTATTAATACCTTCACCAAATGCTTTTTGGTGCTTTCTTAGCATTTTTCCCATTATCATGTGTGTGACAGAATTATTTAGAGTTAAGTATTGATGAAACCTTTCCTTCTGGCTATTACAAAACGTTAATTGTTTTATATTTTCCCTACTTCACTATGTTCTAATATTATGTTCTTTAAATCATAATATGTCCATGGAGCAACTCAAACTCCATATAAAGCTAGAGAATTTCAAATGAGGCTATTATTATCTCACAACTTCCCTTGTCCTCCTCTAAAAGGTGTGTCTTTAATTTTTTTTAAGAATTTTCGCGCTTTAGTTTATTTCATGAAATTAAGCTTATGATCGTTAAACATGTTTGATCGTTAAAAGGAACTCGGTACTCTTCTCAGAGATTAAACGCTTCTATGGGAGGCTCTACTTCTACTATGGATTGCATGTAAGCATCTTTTGCTAAACCTGTCGCTTGTCATTCCCTACACTTTGCTTTGACGTGAAACTGACAAGTGATATATATGTTGCTATTCGGAGTTGTTGCCAATGATTTCTCAAGTAGTATATATGTTATTAAGCTAAGTATTCACACAGTAGCTTTGATCCTCAGAAAATTTGACCTGCAACCATTTTCAGCTGAGATCGCAGTGAAACACAATACATAATGCATTTGTATCACATTGGGATGTTTTTCAGTTAAGTGCAGAGTATTCACAAGGTGGCTTTGATTCCTAGAAAATTTGACCTGCAACCATTGGGATGCGGTTTCTATTACTTTTTACAGCCCATGAATCACTAAAATTGATATGGAGATAGTTATTGTATGCAATTTTCCTTCTTTGCAACATATCATCTATCCATTTGAGATGAATCAGCTTATATTGTCCTATGAGAATGTTGATTCTTTTACGTTATCATGTTTTGATTGATTCTATTTGCAGGTTGAAGGAGGATGAAGCATGCAGATACTTTCAGCAACTGATTAACGCAGTTGACTATTACCATAGTACGGGTGTGTATCACAGATGCTTGGAGGTAAAGCCTTGGCCTTCTTGCTATGTGTTCTTTCATAATTAATTATGAGCACAGAAGTGTAGGAATTTCACATAATAATGTTTAAATTACATTTGCAGTTAGAGATTTTTTTACTTGATGCTGATGGAAACCTGAAAGTATCCGCCTTTGGTTTAAGTGCTTTAACCATGCAAATGAAGATGTGAATATAATATATTAGTTTGAGTTGAGTCCTAATAACAGCCGCATAATTGTTACTGTGTTGATTGCATTTCGGTTTTATGCCCTAATACTATTGATCTATTTTCGATCCTACAGGCTGACAGGCTATTGCGCGTAGCATATGGAATATCAAACTATATTGCTTCTGAATTATTATTCTCCATTCTTCATAGTATAATTGTGTGTTGGATCCACTAAGACTAACCAAGTTTGTCTAACTTAGGTTCCTATTTGAACTTTGCAAGTGATTGAGGATAGAGGCTGTGATGGTGCAACTGCAGATATCTGTTCCTATGGGATGATGTTTTTTCTTCTTTTTGTTGGGTTTTTGCCTTTCGAAGATGAAAACATTACCCCCCTTTCTAAAAAGGTAATGCTTACCAAAAGATACAAAACACCTAGATACTATCATTGCTTATTATCTCTTCTTGCTTCCTTTGCAATTACAGATCTCTAAAGCTCAGTTCACCTGCCCCTCTTATGGTTTTCTACTAGAGATAAAAAGGTGATTACAGGAATTCTAGACACCCAAACCCTATAGTTGTAAGTGTCATGCAACTTTTGAAACACAGTAGTTGGAATGCCTATAACCAGTTGCCGATTTACCGTTGACGCAGAACAAATACTTTCGGTTGTACAACTAAAACAGTGATGACAGCTGTAGGGCATGATAATAGATTTAGTTTATCCATCCAAATAATTCAATGGACGATCTCTATGTTTTTTACCTGACGAACGACAAGTTTAAATGACACAGGTGAATGACAAAGATATTTTTTTGTTTGTTTGTGGATGTGCATTCCTTTTTTGGGTTCATCGTTGCATGGGAATGTGATGTTTCCATTTCTGCCATCCCATGCAGGGTCGTTGTTGAGGGGCCTCGGCCTGGTCCTCTCTATGGTCATTGAATGGATTTGATTGCTCAGCGTTACCTTGTGACAATCTCAGGAAATAACGGTTAGCTTTGGGTTCTTCAAAATTCATCAAATTATAGTCGTGTAATAGCTACTATGGCACTGCACTTTCTTACTATTTTATGAAAGGACATTTTATTTTGACTAGCAACACTCTTTTATGACATTGTACATGCATACTGTGCTTATTCATTCCGCCCTACACAAGATGTAAAATTGTAAACATATACGTATAATTCTCCCAAAATAATGGCAGTTCTAGACAAAAGTGCAAGCAGGAGTGAAATTTGGGTATGATAATTTCAGCTCCGTTTGTTTAGTTTGTAAAAATAAACTTGCATTTGGAATAATGTTTGATTGGGAACAAAATATTGTTGATAGGAAATAGATTCGAGCATTTTCAGCGCTCCATCTCGTCCATAACAAAACTATAATTTACTTAGAGCTTATTACTATAGTCCAATTAAAGAGAATAAAGTTTGCCTTTAGAATGTTGTATTTAATAAAGAAAATCATGATTGATGTCGAACACATGTTGATCCAAGCTATAATATCTCAGAAAATACCTGTATAAATAGCATATTTATAGCATTTACTATGGTTACCCCGTAACCATGATTGTGTCTTTCTTGATTACGCTATTAAATTTCGTTAGATTATTGTGTTTGTTATTCCTCAATTTCACGATGTGTTTAGGATGGGAAAACTAACTCTAACTGGTCAGTGTACTTTGTAGCATACCCCTAATTGTTTTTCGTATATTGATTAGCACTCTATTCGAATAGACCATATTAGTTTTGAGATGTATTAATATGGCCTCAATTATACATTTTTTATTAATTATTTCTATTATACGTGATTCCTAAACTATTTTATGTTTGATCTCTGCCAAACGAACGATATTATTAACGGCGCAGCGTAGCGCGCATATCTTTCTAGTATATTCATAAAATGCATGGACATTAATGCAATTGTCATTTTACCTTGCCTTTTGCACCGATTTCTTATAGTAAAATATGGATATTAGGCACGTCAACAATGACCTACCTGTAGGGGTGTAAACGGAGCGGATAATTTCCGACCGATTCGAGCTCGAATTCGTTTAAAACCCGATTCGAATCTGAAAAAATGATATCCGGTTATATCCAGATTCGATCCGGATTCGAATCCGCCTATCTGAAAAAAAATATGGGTTAAGATATGGAAAGAGAAGTATCCGATTCGTATCTGATACGTACCCGCATATCCGAGATATCCAAAAAAATATCAGTGTAAATTAGTGAAATAGATATCCGATAACAGTTCCGATAAATATAAACATTATGCATCATATAAGTTCATATGTTGATTGAAATTATACTTGGCTGCATATTATTCTTATGTAGGGAAGACACCTATTATATATTGAATTTGAAACACTTATATGTCTTGAAGGTTCTAATAAAATTTTGTGTATGGTTGATCGATCCTAATATGTATGATATATATGGTTTTTGTTTTCACGCATTATCCAATTAACTATTCGTGACCGAGACTAACCGTATCCGGAACGATCTGTATTCGCTCCGTATTCGCGACTGAAGTAATCCGTATTCGTATTCGAATCCGACACTGTCTGTATCCGATTCTATATCCGAGAAAAAATTTGAAATAGGATACGGAATAAATGAAATCCGTCCGTATCCGCTCCGTTTGCACCCCTACCCACCTGTCACCCTCTCAAGCTCCCGTTCTCTACCTTCTTCCATGGATAGAAGGGCTGTGACATTAACCCCTCTGCAAATTTGTCGCTGCAATGTTATAACGTCTTGCGAAGGTGATACAGAAAATTGGTTGAGCCGATGGTGGCCAAGGTTGTAGCGACCAAGGTTTCAAATCTCGTTTTGAGTCAAATCTCGGAGGTTCCCGAAATTGTAACATCCCAAAATTTGCTTTTAATATATTTAGTGTGTTTTTGGGATTATTTGTATTTTCCGAATTCACTTGGAAGCCTCACGAGTAATTCGGGGTCAAGTTTATGGAAATAATCGCGTTAAATAAAGATCATGCATTTTCGGATAGGCGTAAAATCTAAAATTTTGTTGATAATTAAGATAATTGGTAGACGAGAGTGTTCGCTTCAAATATTTTCAAAAAATATGTTAGATAACCTAAGTCGTTGATTTTACAAAAATCGGTACAGGTGTCTGAGTCACGAAAAGAATTTCTACGGAAAATCTATACTTCGAAAAATCACGAAACTAACTTCGTTAAGTCCTAAATAGTTCCTAGTATTTTAGGGAAATTTTTCGGATTTTAGAACCCCTGTGCTATTTTTTTTTCCTAAACATATTGGAACGTGTCGGGACCCCGAATTTGCAAATCCGGACCCTCTGTGTATTCAGCACTAGTCCAGGAACGCGCTAGTGCACACAGTCTTAACATCGGTATATATCACAATCATACCAAACGATACTATCAAAGTACTTTATTTAAATAATCAAAGGGTTACTCGACCTTATGGCCAAGTTACAAATATATGCCTTGCAAGGCAAAACTTATTGAAAGAGAAATAACAGCAGCGGAAAAATCAAAAAAACATCGTGGCGCCATCCAAGTATACCACAGCAACCGACCGGGCTCGCATCCCTAAGTAGACGGGTCCTCTTGGAACTCCTCTTCCGAGCTGGCGTAGTCTCCTCTTCAACTGGTATTGTGTTGAGGCAAGGGTGAGTACTTGGTACTCAACAAGTCATGCACAGATTGCAAGCTAATATACTATTTGCATGTCTTAGTAGAAAGGAATAGCTCAGTGGTATATTTGCAAGAAATGACTTTTGACAAGTAATATAAGTAGATTCGAAAGCAAAGAGAAATAAGTAAAGCATAAATAACTTTTCAAGAAGTTTAATAAACATTTTTCACATCCTAAACCATATTTCAATCATCTTCCTTGTTAAACAAACCCATCTTTTCAAAACCAAGTAATTTTCAGAAAATCTAACCCTTGAATGTAATTCCCGAGCAGTGTCCAGTCCAGTGGACTCGGCTTATTCAAATAGATTCTACACTCTGCAGAGGTTATGCACTTTACCCACAAGATACAGGTCAAACACCACAAAGGCGAAGTTCAGTAACAAAGCCTTTGGAAGCCTCAAACAACACAGTGGTCCTCTCCCAGACGTGCTCTACACCATCCCTTCCCTTAGCCAAGGCGAAGTATGGGACCAACACACCGTTAGATGGGTACTGGCCACACCACGATACGCTCCCCGCACAATCACACAAACGGTGTAATCGACACCCTGAGGCTCCACAAGTGAGTCCTTAGCGACTTAGTCAACTAGGGCCGTCCCATTCCAGCCCATGTGGTTGCAAGTATGACCCGATTCAAAGGCTTGCAAGGTTAAGTCCTTAGAGTGACCAGGCAAGACTACCCGAAAAACCAAATCAACACTCCCAATGCCACAATCGCCCACTGATTACTCTTGCCACATGCCCCAAATCAGCTTATCAAACCCCAGTTGATTACCATGCACCACGTGCCATCAACATCACATGATACTTTTCCAAAACAGGTTCAATATATCATTAAGTCAATATTAACATTTGTTTATCCAAAATCATGTCATGAGCACGAAAGGTGTCTAAGCAGTATACTACAACGATCTAAACCCATGTTGGCAATTTAGTAATGTCCAACTAGTAAACCACAACTAGGGTGACAAAAGGTCATGGCACATACTTAAGTAATCAAGGTGTCATATAACAAATTGGTATTTATCTAACCCCCTTGTTTAAACAAAGTATCTTTCTAATTGAACTAACATGCAATAGTTTAAATCAAAATAGATTTCGAAATAGGATCAATATGGTCAAAGCACAACTTGCCTTCAAAAAGTACTTGCTCTCGGTCTTGAGTTAGATCCTGAGTCAACACTTCTCCCTCGAATCCTTCCGGCACTTCAACGTCTACTCGTAAAGCGTGCAAATAGCAAATACACAAATAAACACTATGCAAAAAGATCCCAAAACTCCAAATAAAATCCATAAACAGAGAGAACATAATTTTCTGGATTTTTAGAAACTGGAATCATTAAATTTGGAGTTAAAACGCAAAAGTTATGATTTATTAAAGTTTAAATAATCAATTAAATAATATTACAGAGAAAAACTTTAGTCCAAAAATTAAATAAAATTTATATTTAGGTAGATCTTAATTTTATACAAATTTAGAAATTTGAATCACTCAAATCGGAGTTGAAACGCAAAAGTTATAAGCGTTTGAAGTTTGAATCTAAATTTGAAATCATTATTCGAATTAATAAATCATTTTCTTTTTCGGAAATTAATTATTGCGTCAGCATGGACACGTGGCAGCTCTGATTGGCTTCTTGGCGACGCCAGGTCCATGGGCTCGGTCCATGCTCAGCTCGGGTCCACGGTGGACTCGGTCCACGGCTCCACGTGAGACTGACATGTGGGCCCAATCGGGTGACGTCATCGCTGACGTCAGCGGGGCTCAGCCCATGGTGCTGACAGGTGGGGTCCACTGTGACGTCATGGGTGACGTCAGCGCTTGGCTGGGTTAGCCACTGACATGCGGGCCTCGACACGCGGGCCGCGTGTCGGCGTCCTGCACTGCCGCGTGCGTGGGCGGCGGCCGACCGCGTCGGTCCAACTTCCCGACACGTGGCGCAATCTCGGCCGTTGGTTTGAAAATCAACGCGCGATTGGATCCAGGGTTAACACGTTGAAACTACTCGATGCTCGTGGGCGCTCGATCTAGATCGGACGGTCCAGATCTAATCCTATACTCGCACTGCTACAGCACGTGGCGATTGTGAACCCTTGGATCGTGATGCAACGGTCCAGATCTACTCGGGTTTGGAACACGTGATCTCACCTCAACCGCTCGACCGGATCTCGACGGTCCTCCGAGCTCATGACGGGCGATGGTTTCACGGCGGCGCCGCTTGACGGAGCTGGAGACGATGACCACGGCTACGGCGCCACGGGGCTTCTCCGAGATGAAACCTCCTTCGGTGCGTCTCGTCAGCGGGACTCGGATCTGGGCTCCTTCTGGCGGAAGACGACGGACGGCGGAAACGGCGCAAACCGCGGCGGAGGGAAGAGACAACTCCGGCGAGCGACATGCGGCTCAACGGGCGGCTCAAAGTAGATGGCTCGGGAAACGGGTGCGCAAGGATGAGGGCAACCTCGGGGGCGTCTCATGCTTTAAATAGCCTCGGCGTTCGTGCCTAGACGGAAACCTAGTTCGTTACTACGCGGGCGCGGGCGGCGGAGTCCGGCTTCGACTCGGCGAAGACAACGAAATCGTGGCCGTCCACGTGGCACGATCGACGGCCACGATCGCGACGGGCGCGATCGGATCCGGCCGGATACGGCTCGAATCCGATGCGGCCGATCTCACCGTTGGATCTTGATCCAGCGGTTGGGATTGATTAGGGTTAGGAGTGGGTTTGGTCGAGTCACGTGGCTCGGTCGGACTCGAACTCGAGTCCGACTCGGGCTCGATCGGATGAACAAGAATCGACCCGGTCGGTCCTTTTCAGTAATTAATATTTAAAATAATTCCCGAATTCATTTAATTCATTAAAAATAGCAAATGACTCGAGAAAAATTCGAGAAAAATTACTGAAAATATTTTGGATCATTTTGGACTCAAATAAAATATTTCCAATAAAATTTTATTTGCAAAATTAAATTCTTTAATTATTTCAAAATGGAATAAATTCAAATAAATTCCAAATAAATCCAAATAAATTCAAGAAAATTCCAAAAATTCACCAAAGTGCCAAATCACACATGAATTTAAGAAAAGCAAAATTTTGGGATGTTACAAACCTCCCCCCCTTAATAGAATCTCGTCCCCGAGATTCAGGGCTTACTAAAGGAATAGGTTTGGAAATTCTTTCTTCAAATCCTCTTCGCGCTCCCAAGTCGCTTCACTTTCTTCATGGTTGCTCCACTGAACTCTACAGAATCGGGTTGACTTGTTTCTAGTTTCTCGATCCATTGTGTCTAGAATCCCCACGGGATACTCCTTATAAGTCAAATCCTCTTGCAACTCAATTGACTCCAGCGGTGTCTGTTCCTCAGGAACTCGGAGACACTTCTTCAACTGGGACACATGGAATACATCATGTACTCCTGCTAACGATTGTGGCAACTCTAGCTGATAAGCAACTTCGCCTCTGCGGCTCAAAATCTTAAATGGTCCAACATAACGGGGTGCAAGTTTCCCTTTGGCATGGAACCTCTTAACTCCCCTGAGAGGCGTAACTCTGAGGTATACAAAGTCTTACGGTTCAAAACTCAAATCTCGGCGACGATTGTCAAGATAACTCTTTTGTCGTGATTGGGCTACCTTCAACCTTTCCCTAATCATAGCGATCTGCTCTCGGCCTCTTGAAGAATATCAGGCCCAAAGACACGGGCGCCACGGTCTCATTCCAATTCAACGGCGTCCCGACAGGTCGACCATACAAAGGCCTCAAAAGGTGACATCTGTAAACTAGCCTGATAACTATTGTTGTAATGGCGAACTCGGCATACGGCAAACTCTTATCCCAAGAGGTAGCATAAGCCAATGCACAAGCTCTTAACGTATCTTCCGAATCTGGTTGACTCTTTCGGTCTGTCCATCCGTCTGCGTGGATGATAAGTCAGATCTTGAAGTTCAAACGGGTCCCAGAGCTTCATGCAACTTATTCGAGAATCTTGAGGTAAATTGGGTACCTCGGTCCGATACAATCCTCTTTGGCACTCCGTGCAAACAAACAATCCTCGATCATGTATAACTACTGCTAATTTATCTCCGAATAAGTGGTCTTCACGGGATAAAATGGGCTACTTTAGTCAAGCGATCCACTACAACCCATATGGAGTCATAACCCCTTGAGTCTTCGGCAAACCGTAATGAAGTCCATTCGATTTCCTCCCACTTCCACTCGAGGTATTTTCACGGTGTAGCAATCCCGGCTGGTTTCGATGCATTGCCTTGACTCTGGCATACGCCGCACAATGCAACATGCTCGGCAACTTCACGTTTCATACTCGGCCACTGAATCTCTCCTTGAGATCTGATACATCTTGGCGCTTCCAGGATGAATCGAGTACTTGGAGTCATGGGCTTCTTCCAAAATCACCGCTTTAACTCCTTTTGTTAGGCACACAAATGCGATCCTTCATCCATAACGTGCCCTCGCTCATCCAACTCGAAATCCTTTGCCTTGCCTTCCTCCTTGATGGACTTAATCTGCGGATCTTGTCATCATCCTTCGTCCTTCTCGGATCCGATCCTCTAAGGTAGGCTTTACTTCTAATGCGCCAAGAATCCGCTAGGTACAACCTCAATCTTCATCTTACGAAAATCCTTACATAACTCATCCTCGACTTGTGGCTAGCAACGTACTCACGGTATAGCTTTTCCGACTCAAGGCATCGGCTACTACGTTGGCCTTCGGGATGGTAATGAATTCCAACATTATAGTCCTTGATCAATTCTAGCCATCTCCTTTGCCTCATATTCAGATCCGATTGGGTGAATATGTACTTAAGGCTCTTATGATCCGTATATACTTCACATCTGTTTCCAATCAGATAGTGACGCCATATCTTCAAGGCATGCACTACGGCAGCTAACTCTAGGTCATGTGTCGGATAATTTTCCTCATGCGGCCTCAATCGCCTTTGATGCATACGCTGACGACCTTTCCATTCTGCATCAAGACACATCCAAGTCCTTGGCGCGATGCGTCACAATAAATATCGAAGCTTTGAGCAACATCCGGTAGTACTAACACCGGTCGCCGATGTCAATCGCTTCTTCACTCTGAAATCCTTTCTCACATTCTGGCGTCCATGCAAACTTCTTTTCCTTCTTCAGCAATTGCGTAAGGGGTTTCGCAATCGTCGAAAAGCCTTCGATGAAACGGCGGTAGTATCCTGCCATTCCAAGGAAACTCCGAATCTGGGTCACAGTCTTTGGTTGTTCCCAATGTAACACCGCTTCTACTTTGCTTGGATCCACGGCGACTCCTTCTGCGGTCATTACATGTCCAAGAAACTCCACTTTGTCCTTCCAAAAGTCACACTTGCTGAACTTGGCGAAAAGTTGTCGTTCCTCGCCTTTTTCAAAACTCGCCTTAAGTGTTCGGCATGTTCATCCTCCTGCCTTGGAGTAGATTAGGATATCGTCTATGAACACGACGACAAACTTGTCCAAATATTCCATGAACACCTTATTCATCATATTCATGAAATAAGTGGCGCATTCGTCGAGTCCAAAGGACATAATCAGAACTCGTAATGTCCATATCTTGACGAGAATGCGCCTTGAATATCTTACGATCGGATCTTCAATCGATGGTATCCCGATCTCAGATCAATCTTGGAGAAAACTCCGGCTCCTCTTAATCGATCAAACAAATCATCAATCCTGGTAGCGGATACTTAATCTTCACGGTGACTTCATTGAGTGCACGGTAGTCAATGCACATCCAGAAACTCCCGTCCTTCTTCTTGACAAACAAAACCGGTGCTACCCACGGCGACGAACTTGGTCTGATAAATACTTTATCCATTAGCTCTTCCAATTGTTTCTTCATCTCTACCAACTCCTCGGTAGACATCCGATAGGGTCTCTTTGCTATCGGTCTTGTGCATCGTACAAGCTCTATCACAAACTCTATGTCCTGTCTCAAGCGGCATACTGGGTAGATCCTCGGGGAAAACTTCGGGTACTCATTCACTCTTTGGGACATCCTCTATGCTGATTGCCTTGGTACTGTTAACCATCAACTGTCCATCTCTAATCTGCGGTGGCTTGAAATTCCACTTTCTTCCCACACGGGCTCTCGATCGAGATAGTCCTTCGTCCACAATCCAATACAGCCTTGTGCTTGGATAACCAATCCATTCCCAATATAACATCTAAGGTCTGGGTCTCCAAAATTATAAGGTTTGCTAGGAACTCTATTCCATCTATTAGTATTCTCACCCCGGAACATCCTACTTCCGTTCGGAGTTCGGAACCAGGGGTTTGAACTAAAAGCATGCACCTAAGTCTTGCAATCCTGCGTTAAGTCCCTTCATAAAGCGAGACTGTCCGGATTTATCTGTCGCTACATCCTCAGGTGCGTAGCGTGCTAGCTGTGTGAACTTGTTCAGGTAGTCGGCCACTGGCTGATTACCTTGCTTCAGTGCTCTGAACTCCTCCTTCTTAAGGTCCATGATTCCTTCAGGCACGTGATCTTGTCGAATGTACCGTGAACTCTTCCCAAGTGATATCTTGAGGGTTCTCTGCGTGGCACGAAGTTCTCCCACCATTCGGCCAATGTTCCTTCCAACTGATGAGAAGCGTAAAGTACCTTCTCATTCCCTATGCATTGAGCTATATGTAGCTTCCTCTCGATTGATCTTAACCAATCATCGGCCTCCAACGGATTGGCATTCCCAGAGAAAGTGGGTGGGTGAGTCCTCATGAACTCTGACAGCCTTGTATTACGGCGTGGTCACTGATTAACTTGATTAGCAAAGTGGCCTCGAGCAAAGGACGTGCTGCATTTGTTGCATCATAGCATGCATCAATCGGTCTCGAGCGACAAGAAATGCTCCAAAATTCTGCATATCATCTGGTGGTCTTTGGTGCTCTATCATTGGGGTTTCTGGCTGGCGAGATCCACTCCCATTGCTTCCAAAGTTTCCACGGGTGTTCACCATCTGCCGATTTGCTCTAGGTTTAGAGATGAGAGGGAAACAAGAATAGACAAGTAATATGGAACTTATGCGGGCGAAAGGGGTAACTTTTAAGGTCCAACTTTATTATTAATAACTTGGTATGGCTGCTTACAATGCCTAAGGGCCTTGCAACACATACTGCACACTCAGCAAACAAAGCAAATCCAAATCGAACTAACTCTGGAGTCTAACGTCTAAAGGGTAACTCTTTATTCTATGACGCGACTCGGCGAAGGAATCTCACTATAGAACCTATGTTCACTCATCGAGAAAACCTCCATGGCCTGGGTACGGGTGCCGTGGCATAGGCGCGAAACGATCGCCATGTCCAGCAACTATGTCCTCTGTGGTAGTCGAAGAAGCAGTGTCCTCATCGAGATCTGACTCCTCTGGATCCGGCTCGTGTAGCTCGAGTACGGGCTCTGGGTCTGGTCCGTACAAAGTCATCTCCAACTCGTCAATCCTTCGTAGAAGATGTGCCACATACTCTTGAGCTTCCCGCCATCTGTTCTTCTCTCGCCGTGATCTCCTTGCGGGCCTTACGTAGCTCCTTGCTTGTATTATCTAGTACATCCTCCTGGCGGCGACAAATCGTGCCAATCGTGTAACCGTGGCATCCTCATCCTGAATCGCCGGTCGAAGGTTATCGCTGGCGCGGATGGTAACGAACACCGCATTTCCAACTCTCGGCGTAGATACGGGTAATGTGCCGCGTTAGCGGCGTCGTGATACTTCTTGGATACCCATCTGCATTGTAGATCTCTGGCAAAGGGTGTATCGGGCGATTGCCTGGGCCCTTTTCCTAGCGGGTACCTCAATCCTCACATCACAAGCCTTGATCAATCCCGCTTGTCTCGATCACTTCCACTTGGTATTGGGGCTTCTCAAAATCTCCGAGAGTCCAGAGCATATGCCAAAGTTCCGCGGGCGTGACTAACTCCCGAGATCAACGTAGTTGAACTCTTCCTCCATCTGTCACAAGAGTGCTTTACGTAAGAACTCGGAATTTTCGAATTGTGACAAGGTAAGGGAAAATTTCAGCAAGAGACAAGAAAAGAGTGAAGGGGATAAGTCAAGATGTCATTTCTTATCTTCACAAATTTTTAGCTTTAGAAAATAGGTTTTATCCTTACTACGACCATTCTAACTTAGGGTTGAGCCTACAGTCAAGTATGGCTCTGATACCACCTCTGTCCGGGACCCCGAATTTGCAAATCCGGACCCTCTGTGTATTCAGCACTAGTCCAGGAACGCGCTAGTGCACACAGTCTTAACATCGGTATATATCACAATCATACCAAACGATACTATCAAAGTACTTTATTTAAATAATCAAAGGGTTACTCGACCTTATGGCCAAGTTACAAATATATGCCTTGCAAGGCAAAACTTATTGAAAGAGAAATAACAAAGAATGGAAAAATCAAATAAACTTCGTGGCGCCATCCAAGATACCACAGTGCAACCGATCGGGCTCGCATCCCTAAGTAGACGGGTCCTCTTGGAACTCCTCTGGCGTAGTCTCCTCTTCAACTGGTATTGTGTTGAGGCAAGGGTGAGTACTTGGTACTCAGCAAGTCATGCACAGAATGCAAGCTAATATACTATATGCATGGCTTAGTACAAAGGAATAGCTCAGGGTATATTTGCAGTAAACAGCTTTTGACAAGTAATATAAGTAGATTCAAAGCGAGAAATAAGTAAAGCATAAATAACTTTTCAAGAAGTTTAATAAACATTTTTCCCATCCTAAACCATATTTCCATCATCTTCCTTGTTAAACCAACCCATCTTTTTCAAAACCAAGTTATTTTGAGAAAATCTAACCCTTGACTTGTAATTCCCGAGCATTGTCGATCGTGGACTCGGCTATTCAAATAGATTCTACACTCTGCAGAGGTTATGCACTTTACCCACAAGATACAACAAACACCACAAAGGCGAAGTTCAGTAACAAAGCCTTTCTAAGCCTCAAACAACACAGTGGTCCTCTCCAGACGTGCTCTACACCATCCCTTCCCTTAGCCAAGGCGAAGTATGGGACCAACACACCGTTAGATGGGTACTGCCACAGCCACGATACGCCCCGCACAATCACACAAACGGTGTAATCGACACCCGAGGCTCCACAAGTGAGTCCTTAGCGACTTAGTCAACTAGGGCCGTCCCATTCCGCCATGTGGTTGCAAGTATGACCCAGTTCAAAGGCTTGCAAGGTTAAGTCCTTAGAGTGACCAGGGCAAGACTACCCGAAAACCAAATCAACACTCCCAATGCCACAACCGGCCCACTGATTACTCTTGCCACATGCCCCGCCGAAAACTGCTTATCAAACCCGATTGATTACCATGCACCACGTGCCATCAACATCACATGATACTTTTCCAAAACAGGTTCAATATATCATTAAGTCAATATTAGCATTTGTTTATCCAAAATCATGTCATGAGCACGAAAGTGTCTAAGCAAAGATACTACAACGATCTAAACCCATGTTGGCAATTTAGTAATGTCCAACTAGTAAACCACAACTAGGGTGACAAAAGGTCATGGCACATACTTAAGTAATCAAGGTGTCATATAACAAATTGGTATTTATCTAACCCCCTTGTTTAAACAAAGTATCTTTCTAATTGAACTAACATGCAATAGTTTAAATCAAAATAGATTTCGAAATAGGATCAATATGGTCAAAGCACAACTTGCCTTCAAAAAGTACTTGCTCTCGGTCTTGAGTTAGATCCTGAGTCAACACTTCTACCTCGAATCCTTAGGCACTTCAACGTCTACTCGTAAAGCGTGCAAATAGCAAATACACAAATAAACACTATGCAAAAAGATCCCAAAACTCCAAATAAAATCCATAAACAGAGAGAACATAATTTTCTGGATTTTTAGAAACTGGAATCGTCAAATTTGGAGTTAAAACGCAAAAAGTTATGATTTATTAAAGTTTAAATAATCAATTAAATAATATTACAGAGAAAAACTTTAGTCCAAAAATTAAATAAAATTTATATTTAGGTAGATCTTAATTTTATACAAATTTAGAAATTTGAATCACTCAAATCGGAGTTGAAACGCAAAAGTTATAAGCGTTTGAAGTTTGAATCTAAATTTGAAATCATTATTCGAATTAATAAATCATTTTCTTTTCGAAATTAATTATTGCATCAGCATGGACACGTGGCAGCTCCTGATTGGCTTGTCGACGCCACCGGTCCATGGGCTCGGTCCATGCTCATTTCGGTCCACGGTGGACTCGGTCCCACGGCTCCACGTGAGATCCGACATGTGGCCCAATCGGGTGACGTCATCGCCGACGTCGGCGGGCTCGGCCATGGTGTCGGCAGTGGGGTCCATCGTGACGTCATGGGTGACGTCAGCGCTTGGCTGGGTTAGCCACTGACATGCGGGCCCTCTGACACGCGGGCCGCGTGTCGGCGTCCTGCCTGCCAGCGTCGCGTGGGCCAGCCGACCGCGTCGGTCCAACTTCCCGACACGTGGCGCAATCTCGGCCGTTGGTTTGAAAATCAACGGCGCGGATTGGATCCAGGGTTAACACGTTGAAACTACTCGATGCTCGTGGGCCGGTCGATCTAGATCGGACGGTCCAGATCTAATCCTATAATCGCATCAAGCATAAAGACGTGGCGATTGTGAACCGCTGGATCTTGATCCAACGGCCCGTATCTAATCGGGTTTGGAACACGTGATCTCACCTCAACCGCTCGATCTGGATCTCGACGGTCCTCCGAGCTTCGCGGACGGCGATGGTTTCACGGCGGGCCGCTTGACGGAGCCGAGACGATGACCACGGCTACGGCGCCACTGGCTTCTCGGCGAGATGAAACCTCCTTCGGTGCGTCTCGTCGCGAGGACTCGGATCTGGCTCCTTCTCGGCGGAAGACGACTGACGACGGCATGAAACGGCGCAAACCGCGGCGGAGGGAAGAGACAACTCCGGCGAGCGATTGCGGCTCAACGCGGCGGCTCAGCGAGATGGCTCGGGAACGGGTGCGCAAGGATGAGGGCAACCTCGGGGACGTCTCATGCTTTAAATAGCCTCGGCGTTCGTGCCTAGACGGAAACCTAGTTCGTTACTGGGCGCGGCGCGGCGAGTCCGGCTCGGACTCGGCGAAGACGACGAAATCGTGGCCCGTCCCACGTGGCACGATCGACGGCCACGATCGCACGGCGCGATCGGATCCGGCCGGATACTGGCTCGAACCGTCTGGTCGATCTCACCGTTGGATCTTGATCCAACGGTTGGGATTGATTAGGGTTAGGAGTGGGTTTGGTCGAGTCACGTGGTTTCTGGTCGGACTCGAACTCGAGTCCGACTCGGGCTCGGTCGGATGAGCGAATCGACCGGTCGGTCCTTTTTCCGAATTAATATTTAAAATAATTTGATAATTCATTTAATTCATTAAAAATAGCAAATGACTCGTAAAAATTCGAGAAAATTCTCGGAAAATATTTTGGATCATTTTGGACTCAAATAAAATATTTCCAACAAAAATTTATTTGCAAAATTAAATTCTTTAATTATTTCAAAATGGAATAAATTCAAATAAATTCCAAATAAATCCAAATAAATTCCAGAAAATTCCAAAAATTCACCAAAGTGCCAAATCACACATGAATTTAAGAAAAGCAAAATTTTGGGATGTTACAGAACGTATATGTATATATATATAAAAAAAACAACGTGCATGAAGAGCAATACTAGTAACAGCCAAGGTAGTAATTGCCTTGAAGCATGCACCACGTTCCTACCAGCCGTTACTACTTCATAGCATGGTGAATACCACTAGTAACTAGTAACCTTTCCCATTTACTAGCCATGCAATTTTGCAACGCATGCACCCTCTAGCCCATTTTCCATTACCAGCAATATAGGAAAGTGGATGTCGTGGACGTCCTTCATTCCCGATGGCGCATGCAGCCTCGACGAGTAACCTTCGGCCGTTCCAAGTCATTCCGGCATCGCCTTCATGACTTTAATTTTCCTGCCGTTCTCCATCCCGAACGCATAGCGATCCAGTACCTAGATACCCCTTCCTCCACCTCTATATCGCTACCTCTATTTCTCCAGATTGTGGCTATTCCTCCTCCCATCTCCACGTTTCTCTGCTTTTCCTTTCCTGGTTTGGCTGCGCCATCGTTACGAATCGCGAGTCGCTGCCGGTTGGCGTCTCGTCGCCGCCGCCCGCCGTCGTCGTCATCGCTGCCGCCGTGGGCGTCGCCACGATCGCGTCCCTCGGCCTCGCCTTCCCTGCGTTATTGCCGTCGCGTCGCCGTTTACCTCGCCGTCAACGCACTCTCTCGATCTCGCATCCCCTGCGCGAAACGGTATCCCTATTTTTCTTTTCCTTCGCGGCGCGCGCTTCTATCTTTATCAATCGGATGATCTTGTCACGTGTATTATGCTTGTATAGGCTTATTAGCGTTATATATGCTAGTGTGTGTATACGTATATGTTAGATGATGGCTTGCATGTATACAAAAATATACTCGATCGTATACACGTGAATACATGTTTAAGTTGATTGTATAATGCGCCGCTTGTTTGTATAACGGCCGTAGTAGCAAATTTTCGAGCCCACCGATCAAGTGATTATGCGCATTACGTGAGGAACAAAGTGACATGCGAAGGAAACTAGAAATGAGTATACGTGCATATATGTTTGAATATAAATATCTTCATATGTATTAAGCCCAAGCAGTACATGCGTGAATCCTAGCCCACGCCAAACAGTACCATGCAAGGCTAGTAAAGGTTGAGTTAGATGTGCTCATTTCCAGAAATTGTGAGATTTGTCTTTTTCGTTACAAATTCATTTTAAGTCCGAATAGCATGCGAGTAATTTTATTAATTAGTAAATATTGAAACCTAGCTACGCTAATTTTACTGAAATTATATAATCAAATCTATATTGTTAAATTATTCGCGGAAAGTATAAACTTGTGAGTTTTGTAGCTCTTAGACTATACGCTCGAAAATTCCAAATAAATTTTATAAATCGTATAAAATGCTAAACTAATTATTCGGAAGTTTTCATGTGGTTGAGAATTTATTTGTTTCTTCGTATTTTCCGAATGGTTGTTTATTCGCTGTTTTTCGTTTAATAGAAACGCTAGACGTCGACTCGCCGCAGAACCGCAGAAGACAACCCTCTCCTCACCGACCAAGGCAAGTCCCTTGACGCATTTTGATCCCATTTTATGAAATGCTTTTTATCTATTTATAAAGTTGCATGGCTACTTTTAAATAAAATATGTCAAATATAAGTGATAGTTAATCCGAATTTGGTGATTCCTCCTTGACATTGTTAATCATATCCGTTGTAACCCTAGAACATTGATTATACCATGTTTATGCTTATATGGTATCCGTTGTAACCTAGTGCAATAGAATTGCTTAGGACCTTTTCCGATAAAAGAAACCCATAGGTGGGGTTATTCAGAAATGATGATTTCAAATGTGATTTGAAAGCTATTATTATGATTATGGTACTATTTTCTAAAATGAAAGAAAAGGAAAAATGATTTCGACTTGGGCGGCATGGAAAGTCGGGTGGGAGCGGATCAAGTCTTGATCCTTTTGTGCAAGTACCGCCCCAAGTCATATAAGGACCGACGCTTATGATTGCCATTTTAAGCATAACCGTACTACCACATGTCTATAATGGTACGACCTGGCCAACTAATTTGTAGAAGCCTAGCTTAGACTCACCACTCGGTTGAATGTGAATGCCGGACGGAGGCAATTGTTGTTTTTCTCACACGGCGCAAGAGGGGGCTTCTGTACTGGGCGGATGGAACCCTAACAGCGGTGAAACCTCAGCGGGTGGGTCTAGTTAGGTAGATACATTGTAACGGCCTTGTCATGATCTCTCTGCCGGCACACCAAAGGAAGTGTGCTAATAGCTTGGCATTAAGAGATGATCGTGTCTTGTGGGTAAAGTTATACACCTCTGCAGAGTAAAACTATTCGAATAGCCGTGCCTACGGTCAAAGGCAAAGCAAGGAATGCTTTCATATTGGTAGATTTTGATTTTGGTTTCGAAAACTGAAAAGTGTTTTGTTTTGGGGTTCGGGAGTGGTTAGAACTCTCGGATGTTATTTGGCGGATAGAGCCAACCAGGTGGAAAGAACCTGTGTTTGTATTTGACGGATGGAGTCACATGATTAACCCTGATTCTTTAAAATCTGGCGGATAGAGCCTTTTATGTCGGTGATGGTGGATAGAACCTCACTACGATATTACATAATTCAATGATTAAAAAGAATTGTGAAAAGTTGCTTTGTGAAATGCTATTACCTAAGTATGGTTTAATAAAATTTGGCTTTATGCAAATAAACCCTACTAAGCTTCCTTTGGAAAGCCCACATAAGCATACTTTCCTAGACTTGCTGAGTACGTTTGTACTCACGGGCTACATCAATGTTGTCATCATCGAGGTTTATCAAGACGCGCAGAGGAGGGCGAGTTCTACGCGAGGAGTACGAGGAGGGCTGCCAGGAGGACTAGTCGCGTTTCTAGTCGTCGCCGTGGCGTTTGGCGTCTGCTGCTTTCGCTTTTGTTTCATTGTTTTGGTTCCGGTCTTTAGACCGAGTATTGTAATAAGTGGCCATGTGGCCCGTACTTGAATATTTATATTGCAAGTTTCGTTTTGTCTGGCAATGATGTATCACTGTGACTGTGTGTACTAGCTACTGATCTGGGACTAGTACGGAAATGCACAGGAGATTTCGGATAGCGGATCCGGGGTCCCACAGAAATCCGAAATTTCGGCGAGATTCGGAAATTTCGGACAAAATCCGGACGAATTGCAAAAACCAAATTTCAATCCGGTTTTTTTTCTACCGGGAAATCCGAGATCTCGGCCGAAATCATCGAGATCTCGGCCGAAATCACCGAAATCTCGGCCAAATTGAACTGGCTGAAAAATGGTTCAAAACACGTCAAAAAAATTTGAAATTTTTTTTGGATAGTCCTAACACATCACTAATGTTTCCATAAAAATTTGAGATGATGATCAATCATGAGGAATTTTTTAAAAATCTAACAGTGGTAAAGTCGTGATAAAAACCGTATATAAAATCAGTTTTTGATTTTTCAAATGTAACAAATGAACTTCAAGTCATTTTAAAAGTTTTATATATGTTCCTATGTATTAAGGGAGATTCTTTCTTTGAAACCACCTGCAGTTCTGAGGGAGGTTCTTTCTTTGAAACCACCTGCAGTTTTAAATTTTGACTAATAAGAAAAGATCAATGCCATAAATATGAGCACTGATCATGTATATGTGAATCCCCGCCCATATATACATAGGTGAGTTAGTACTGTACCCATTTATAAATACATGTTATCTTAGGTTTTAAATTTTGTTTTTTAATATATGTCATTCAATAATTTTGAAGTGGGTTTTGTACCACTGTTTCCACACCACTTCTCTCTCATAGGCATACACAGATTGATTCCAACTATCAATGTCAGTATCAGATATCATTTCTCTCTGCTGTTTCAATGCACTAGAAAAGTTCATATGTATTAAAAAAGTTCAAACCATTTTAGAAAATTTTGAAAATTTTTGTGAATGGTCCTAATACATCAATAATATTCCCATAAAATTTTCAGAAGATAATCAATCTTGAAATTTTTTTAAAAATTCGTAAAGTCCTAACCGACGTATTGAACCGACCAAAAAATGGTTAAAAACATGTTAAAAATTTTTGAAATTTTTTGTGGATGATCTTGATCCTAAACCCAAGCAAATAGAATGCACAAAAATCAAAATCCGGCAAAAAAAATACCAAATCTCGCCCGAGATTGCCGAGATTTCGCCCGAAATTGCCGAGATCTCGCCGAGAAATCCGAGATTTGAATTTTTTTAAATTTTTTGAATTTTCCGGGATTCACTACTACAGAACTGGGCATCACAAGCGGTATATTACAAGCGATTAGGTGCGAACCGGTTCTGGCCCACGCACCAGAAGCGGTTCCTGAGCAACGGGCGGGAGGGGGTCACTAGAAGCGGTTGGTCATACGAACCGCTTGTGTTGACAAGCATCACAAGCGGTCCGTTTTCCAAACCGCTTATGAATTATCACAAGCGGTTTGAGACCTCAACCGCTTGTAGAGATTTATATTTAGAAGCGGTTCGTGTATAAAACCGCTTCTGAAGTCTTAGTTTTAGTAGCGGTTTGTTTGTCAAACCGCTTCTACAAAGTCAGAAGCGGTTTGACATACAAACCGCTTCTAGAACTCAACCTTCAGAAGCGGTTTGTATATGAAACCGCTTCTAGAATCCCTCCCGCCAGCACTTTAAACTTCTTCTTCCTCCCGAGCCAACGATCGATGAGCAGAGAAGGGCCGAGCACTGCATTCTTCCGGGGAGGTGCTGCCCAAATTTTTGTTTTGAAATTGCTTGGTGATTTAGCTTCAAATTAAGTGTTTTAAGGTCAGTAAGAGCATGTTAGCATCTTTCTCACCTACATATTGCTGTTTTTATGCATTGGATGTGGAGAAATCATGATTTATTCATGTTGAAATGTGTTGCTTTGCTAGGTAGAACATGTTGAAATGTGTATGGTATGAAGTTGTTCCCCAAAATTTATTTTGTATGCTTGTTGTTGTTATGGTATGAAGATGTATGGTGATCTAGTTCAAAATATGACATTGCAATGAAGTAATTAGTAGTGTATAAAATAAAATAAGGATAAAAAAAATTAGAAAGGTAGAAAGGGATAAAAAAAATTAGAAAGGTAGATCTTTAATTGCATGAAGGTGTAGGTGGGGTTGTTTTTCTTGGAGAAGAAAAAATATATGAAATTATTACTTTATTGTAGATGAACCTGCAATGGATGTACAATGCGGACCGTCGATCGAGAGAGTTCATTGATGGCGTGCAAGCTTTTCTCGATGCGGCCATTGCATTCTCGCCTCGAGCAGCTTCATATGTTGTCCGTGTGTAGATTGCAAGAACGAGAAGGAGCACTCACAGCGATGACAGGTTATGAACCATTTGATGATGAGAGGTTTCATGCCAAACTATGAACGTTGGACCAACCATGGCGAAGACGAGGAAGACGAGGAAGAAGACGAGGAAGAAGAAGAGGGATTCAAAATATCTCGGACGCCACGCAATGCTATTCCGTGGGAGGTACACTCAGTGACTTTGGTGATGATGAGTGGACCAGATGTCGCGTGGCGGTGAGGGAGACTACACGAGATGAAAGACAGTTCGAGAAATTCCAGCGCATGTTAGAGGACCACGTAACTCCTTTATACCCAAATTGTGGGCAGGACCACAAGAAGTTGCGTACCACACTTGAACTTATGCAATGGAAGGCCACAAATAGTGTGTCGATAAGGGATTCGATGAGTTGTTGACACTCATAAAGAAGTTGCTTCAGAAGATAACACTCGCCTGAATCTACATATGAAGCAAAGGAAGTCGTCATCCTTTGGGACTGAAAGTCTGAAGATACACGCATGTCGTAACGATTGCATCCTGTATCGCAATGCGTATGCCAATTTGGATGTTTGTCCAGTGTGCAAAGAATCACGGTATAAGGTGAAGAGAGATGATCTAGGTGAAATAGACGGGGAGCGTAAGAAGAAGAGACCTCCAGCTAAAGTGTTGTGGTATTTCCCAGTGATTCCCCGATTGAAGCGTATGTTTGCTAACAAAGCGCATGCCCAGATGATGCGTTGGCACAAAGAAGAGCGTAAAGATGACGGTATGCTTAGACACCCTGCAGATGGATCACAGTGAAGGAAAGTCGATCGGACGTACCCAGACTTCGCACAAGAGGTGAGAAACATAAGGTTTGGGTTAAGTACCGATGGGATGAATCCTTTCGGAGTTGAGCAACAACCATAGCACCTGGCCTGTTACACTATGTATGTATAACATTCCTCCATGGTCGTGCATGAAGCGAAAGTACATCATGATGCCGTTGTTGATCCAAGGCCCCAAGCAACCTGGAAATGACATCGATGTCTACCTGAAACCATTGGTTGCAGATCTTGTGACGTTGTGGGAGGATGGTGCACGGGTATGGGATGAGTACAAAAGGGAGTATTTCACCTTACGTGCATTGTTATTTGTAACAATCAACGATCGGCCCGCTCTCAGAACTGTCTGGCCAAACTATCAAAGGATATAGAGCTTGTGTCCAATGCTTAGATGAAACGGACAGCATGTACCTGAAAAACTCTCGAAAGGTTGTCTACATGGGCCACCGTAGGTTTCTTCCTACGAGTCACCCATGGCGGAAGAAGTGCAGGAAATTTAACGGGCAAGTAGACCTTCGTGCTAGGCCTCAAGATCGCAATCTTGGGCCACATGTACTTGCTATGGTAAAGAATGCAAAGTAGTATTCGGAAAGGGTCCCGGAAGCAAACCATGCGAGAATGAGGATGGTCGCGCCAATGTGGAAGAAGAAGTCAGTATTTTGGGACTTGCCTTATTGGGAAGTCTTGGAGGTTCGCCACTCACTTGACTTCATGCACATCACGAAGAATGTTTGCTTGAACTCGCTAGGCTACATAGATATGTATGGCCAATCAAAAGATACACTGCAAGGTCGGAAGGACCTTAAACTCTTGGAACCGAGGAACGACCTACATCAGGAAAAGAGAGAAAAAGGACAACATTACCTACATCCTACGAGCTACACTCTAAGCAAAGAAGAGAAAAAGCATGATAGAGTGCCCGAATAGTGTGAAGGTCCCTTCGGATACTCATCAAATGTAAAGAGACTCATAAACACGAAAGAGAATAAAATCGTACACCGAAATCCCATGACTGTCTTGTGTTGATGACACACAAGCCCCAAAGTGGCTATAAGAGGTATACTTCCCGAGTGGGTACGGGGATAATCACAAAGTCGTGTTCTTTTTCAATGCGATTTGGCATAAGGTCATCGACCCGGATAAACTAAGTAAGCCGCAGGATGACGTGGTACAAAGTGTGGTTTGTCTTGAGATGATATTTCCTCCTGCGTTCTTTGATATTATGGTTCATCTCACTGTTCACCTTGTCAAAGAGATAGGTATTCTCGGACCGTGTATCTGCACAACATGTTCCCTTTCGAGAGGTACATGAGTGTGCTAAAGAAGTATGTTCAGAATCGCTCGTCCGGAAGGATGCATTGCCGAGGGTTATGGGACAGAGGAGGTGATTGAATTTTGTGTGGATTACATTAATGATCTAAATCCGATCGGCGTCCTATATCACGCCATGAGGGCAAAGCTACGAGGAAAAGGGACGAGGGAAGGAAAGCAATTGCATGCAATGATCTTCTTACATTTAAGCAAGCACATTTCACGGTTTTGAAACAATCAACTGTGGTGGCCCCGTATGTTGTTGAGCACAAGAGTATTCTACGCCGTGAATTCCTCGGGAGGTCCGAGGATTGGATAACATCAAGCACATGGATTCTTTCGGCGCTTGGTTACAAAACTATATCCTTTTCAAAGGGTCGGACAATGAACAATTGCAACGATTGGCACGGGGACCTTCTAGTGAAATCGTGACATTCAAGGGGTACGAGATAAATGGTTACACATTTTACACGAGATCGAGTGATGACAAGAGCACCAATCGTAATAGCGGTGTCCGTATAGATGCCGAAGACAACAAAGGAAAGGTGGACACATATTATGGTTTCATAGAAGAGATATGGGAGCTTGACTATGGACCTTTAAAGGTCCTCTATTTAAGTGCCAATGGGTCAAATCGACTTCAGCGGCGTAAAGGTCGACAAATACGGCATGACAACCGTTGACCTCACGCAAGTCGGCTATAGGCGTGAACCGCTCGTCCTTGCAAATGATGTGAGACAGGTCTTCTATGTAATAGACATGTCAAGCAAGCCTAAGAAGCAGAAAGATAATAATAACAATAAGCCAAAGCGACACGTGGTTCTCCAAGGCAAACGAAGGATTGTCGGAGTTGAGGACGTCACAGATGAGGAAGACTATAGTCAGTTCGACGAGCTCCCTCCATTTGCGGTGGATGTTGACATAAGCCTCCTGAATGACACAGACCTGGATGCTTATATACGTCACGATCATAACGAAGGAAGACTTGTAAAGACATAGTATGGTACTACTTAAAATGTAGTATTACTGTATGAACTTATTTATTTGAACTTTTGTGATCATTTTTAGACGTGTCTTATACTGTACGTGTTTATTTGAAATAAACCTCATGAAATAAACCCCTAGAAATAAACCTTATGGAATAAACAATAAATAAATAAAAAATATAAACCTCAAGAAGTAAACAAAAAAGAAAGGTAAAGAAAGTAAAAAAATAGAAAGGTTTAACAAATGAAGAATATAAACAAAAACAATAAAGAAATAAACCTTATGGAATAAAGAATAAAGAAAGTAAAAAAAAAGAAAGGTAAAGAAACTAAAAAAAAAGAATATAAATGAAGAATATCAACAAAAAAGAAAGGTAAAGAAAGTAAAAAAAAAAAAGGTAAAGAAACTAAAAAAAGAATATAAATGAAGAATATCAACAAAAAAGAAAGGTTAAGAAAGTAAAAAAAAAAAAGGTAAAGAAACTAAAAAAAATGAAAGGTAAAGAAAGTAAAAAAAAAAAAGGTAAAGAAACTAAAAAAAAGAATATAAATGAAGAATATCAACAAAAAAGAAAGGTAAAGAAAGTAAAAAAAAAAGGTAAAGAAACTAAAAAAAAAGAATATAAATGAAGAATATCAACAAAAAAGAAAGGTAAAGAAAGTAAAAAAGGTAAAGAAACTAAAAAAGAATATAAATGAAGAATATCAACAAAAAGAAAGGTTAAGAAAGTAAAAAAAGGTAAAGAAACTAAAAAAAATGAAAGGTAAAGAAATTAAAAAAAGGTTTAAAAGAAAAAAGAATGGCCGGCGGGAGCGAGTGGGGCTCGAGCAGGCGACCTCGAGCCCGCACTCAAGCGCCCGCGCTAGCCAGGGGAGAGGAGAGTTCTTGTTAACCGTAATAGGCAACACACTCTTTTAAGTAGTATGTATCGGTTCCAATAATAACTGTGAGATGGCTTCTACAAGCGGTTTGTATTAATAACCGCTTGTAGAGATATCTCTACAAGCGGTTCCAATTAATAACCGCTTGTAGAGAGCTTCTACAAGCGGTTATTAATTAGAACCGCTTGTAGAGATCTCTCTTTACAAGCGGTTTGTATTACTGAACCGCTTGTAGAACAGCTTACAAGCGGTTTGTATTAAGAACCGCTTGTAGATCTCACGTTTACAAGCGGTTTGTATTAAGAACCGCTTGTAGAGGTGGCTGCCTTTATACACGCCACGCTCTCCCTTCGTCAAACCTCCAAATTTTCCTAAGTCCCGCGCCTGCAGGCTCACGCCGTCTCGTCGCTCTGTGCACGGCGCCTCGCCGCCCTCGCCACGCGGCAGGGCCGCTCGCCTCATCACGCGCCCGGCGCGCTGCGCCACCCCACCGGAGGAGGTAGGTATAGCTGTGTGTACCCCCACCTCCTCCTCATTCTACGCCCATAAGGTGTTCGATGAAATGTCCACAAGGCATTTTCATATATGTATTATTGATATGTTGGTATGTATGTTGTTAATTATGTTCATATATGTATTTGGTATGTTGGTATGTTGGTATTGTTGGTATTTGGTATGTTGGTATTTGGTATTGTTGGTATGTTGGTATTTGGTATTGTTGGTATGTATGGTATTTGGTATGTTGGTATTTGGTATGTTGGTATGTTGGTATTGTTGGTATGTTGGTATGTATGGTATTTGGTGAGAGACATTGTATTTGGTATGTTGGTATTAATTGGTATGTATGGTATTTGGTATGTATGTTCATATATATATTGAGAGACATTGTATTTGGTATGTATGGTATTTGGTATGTTGGTATGTGTGTGTATGTTGTTGGTGATGGTGTATGGTATTTGGTATGTTGGTATTTGGTATTGTGTATATATATTGAGAGACATTGTATATATATTATTGGTATGTTGGTATGTATTATTGGTATGTTGGTATGTATGGTATTTGGTGAGAGACATTGTATTTGGTATGTTGGTATTAATTGGTATGTATGGTATTTGGTATGTATGTTCATATATATATTGAGAGACATTGTATTTGGTATGTATGGTATTTGGTATGTTGGTATGTGTGTGTATGTTGTTGGTGATGGTGTATGGTATTTGGTATGTTGGTATTTGGTATTGTGTATATATATTGAGAGACATTGTATATATATATATATATATGTGTGTGTGTGTATGTTGTTGGTGATGGTGTATGGATCGGCTTGGCTCGTTAGCTCAATTCCAAAAATAAATTGAATTTTGCGGTAGATCGGCTCGTTAGCTCAATACCATATATATATTGAAATTGAATTTTGCGCTAGATCGGCTCGGTTCGTTAGCTCAATTCCAAAAAAAAAATGATATTAAATTAAACTATGTTAATTTTAAAAATGACCGAAAAAATGTGAACTTGACTCATTTCCACCCCTACCTCCACAACAACTCCTGTGAGATCAGTTCTTTCACCGACGTCCCTTTCCTCCTCATGTTGGTATATGTATACCTATATATATATGTTGTTATAGATGTTTTAATTTAAGTTTACATTATATCAACATTTATAGATGGCACAACCAACACGTGGTGACCCTAATTTCGACGAGGAAGAACAGTTCTCGTTAGACTCCATCGCCGACTATGAAGGTTATCCTCAGCTGGCGTGGTGAACACCGGGTTCCGGCGAGAATGTGGACACCGTTAACACCAAGGTATGGTCAAGAAAATAATTCCTGTGGGCATGTTAATTAATCGCAATTCATTATTAGAATACACCCGACATGTTATATATATGTTTGTTTATTTAAAGCCTGTTACATCGAGCAACCAATCCAAGAATCGGGGACCTAACAAGAAGCCGCCCACAAAGCATGTGTTTACCGAAATTGACAACGATGGGAAGCCGATTGCCCTCTTCGGCCAGCTTGGGCCGTTCAACAACGCTGTGGTTACCACGTAAGAGATCACGTCCCAATTAGCATCAAGAAATGGGCTGAAGTTCCTCAAGCTACCAAGGACCTCCTCTGGTAAGATATTCGAAAATTTCACATTTCCTCAAGGGTTTGGAGACAAGGCCAAGAATTATACGTTGAAGAAGATGGCACTCTCATTTCAGTCATGGAAGTCGGCTCAAAGAAAAAGTACGCGGCAGAAGGGAGAAAGACCTGACTTCAACCAATTTCCTTATCTGGCCGATCACCGGGAAGCATTCGAGGAGTACAAGATGTCACCAAGGCCAGCCGCAAGTCGAAGAATAAGACCAATGCACGTAAGAAGAAGTACCACCACCATCTCAGACCGGTGGTTACCTCAAGGTCAGACCGAAATGGGACAAGAAAGAAGAAGAATTATTGGCCAAGGAAGTCACACCGGTTACTGCTTTGTGGGAAGAGCGCCTGCGCAATTGGTTCATGGGTCACGGGGGGCGCCTTGCAGATGATGGACGTTGGGGGATGCTCCCCAATGTACAAGATGTTGGCCCGGGAATTGTACAAGCCGTCGAGCAGGCTCGGTCAGGCTCTTTTGTGGTAGACAGGGAGAACGATGAGCTAACACATGCCCTCCAAACCCTTGAGCACCCGGGACGGACACGAGGTTTTGGCAAGACGCCATGGAAGTACGGTTTCGTGAAGGATACGCTTTAAATGAGAGCCGCCAGAGAACCAAAACAAGAGAAGCAAATAAAATGGCTCAATTGAACGGAGCTTAGAGCAACCAGGCTAGCATTGGAGAACTAGTGGCGCAACAAGTGGCGCAACAAGTGCGGGTAGCTCTCAAGAACCTTCGGGATCAAGAGTCCAATCAATCACCGAACGCCATGATCAGCTCACGTAGGCGTGAGTACCACAAGATTCACCGGGCCCTCAAGGGGACGAAGACTTGCAAGCCCATTATCCCGTTGATGACATAAGGGTTCGCCGCGATGTGAGCTACACATCGATGCGCCGCAACCTCTCCATCGTGGTGGCTTACGGCATGGCATTGCCGGTGTCATCGGTTGCACCTTCCATCGCAACACAATACCCATGGGTTACTCGAAGGTCGCGATGGAGGAGGTGCCGAGCGGATTTGAAGAACTAGTACTCGATATTCTTTGGAGGCGACAGCGTTACCAAGCTTGGGCAGGCCCTCCACAATATCATCCTCTGGCGAAAAAGGTTGATCATATTTCCAGATGGCGTGGAGGTGTCATCTCCAGAGCCGCCGGCTGTAGGAAGCTCGTCTCCTCCACAACGACAACCCACGCCTCCTCGACAACCGACGCCTCCTCCACAACGACAACCGACTCCTCCTCCACAACAACAACAGACGCCTCCTCCACAACGAGAACAGACGCCTCCTCCACAACGACAACCGATACCTCCACCATCTCCTCCGAGGAAGAAGCTCAAGAGCCATACTACTCCACCTGCTCCCACGAAGGCACAGTCCAGCCGGTCAAAAAGGGTAAAGGAACCTCCAAAGAGGGCATATGATAGGACCGACGAGGAGAATTACGCGATCGTCACCGAAGAAGTGGCTGCACACTTCGCACAAAAGAAGTCAGCTGACCCAAACGTACAAGTTGATCCAAAAGTGATGGAACACTTCTTGACCTATCGTGCAATGCCACTCCCTGTGCCGTCCAACTATGAACGTACAATAATAAAGGCTACACGGAAGAGTAAACGGGGTCAGGCGGCGGCGGCAAAGCAGAAGAGAGATCAAGATCAGCTGCGGCAAGATCAGGAGAACCTTGAGAGATTTATGAAGGAGGCAGGACTCACTTCCGTAGCTGCTGCTCTAGGATCAGATGTTCTCCCAATGGCAGAAGTTAGATGGCAATATAAGCTTGGCCGGGAGTTAATTGATCCAAATAAGATAAAGGACCTGCCAACCAAGATGCGACAATTTCATGAATGGTACATGATAGAGTCTGCTCAACAAAGAAAAATGTTCCCCCTCCGGTCGACAAGAAGATTTCTATCGTGGGGACAACACCATATGGCTCGAATTCAAGACATATACAATATCTACCATAGCGACTCTATGAACGTGTCTCTCATGAGCCTTGGTGCCTGTAAGTATCAAGCTCATAACTTTACCATTTACTTCCTTGTACCATAGAAGTGCAACTCTAATAACTTATACATTTCTACGTAGAATGGAGATACAACGATGTAGAAAGCAGAACATATTCAACGTGGGCTTCCTCGACCGGAAATTGTCAATGAGATCGTATTTCGATACAGCGCTAAAGCTCTTGAGGATTACGTTCTAGATGCATTCATGGGACAACACTACAAACCATACATACTACGCCCTTCAACTTCATGTACGTATATTTACGTGTTCTCATAACGCATTAATAAACTTTTCTTTTCCAAGGCATTGATAATATCGCTAGCTAGTTATATATATGTCGCAATATATGACCAGGTATCATCGATCCTTTTGGTCATCAAGCTTGATAGTAGCAAGATCATTGTTCAAGACTCAAAAAGGGGACCGGTGGAACAATATCAGTATATCATTGATGTCCTAAACAGGTTTATAGCAAATAAATATACAATTGTTTCATTATTATATAGAAATACCTTGCTAATTCCAAGTCCGATAATTGCTATTCATAATAACGGCCACACAGGGCATTCGCAAGGTTTCGCAAGAAGCAACAAGGACAATTCGAGAATGAATTCATTGTCCAAATAAGCACTCGAGTATTAAAACAGATGTGATGGAAACAACTTATGTGGCTATTATGTGTGCCACTACATGCAAAATATTACCCACGGCGATGTGCCCATGTTTACAACGAGGTGAGTGCACATATCAATTAATACTTACACTTTAATTACATGCTCAAAGATTTATTAATTTCGTTCTTTGTCAGCCCAACATCGATGTGCAAGATGTGATACCGCCGCACCGGGTTGAAGCACTTCAAGAACAACTCATTGGCTTTATTGTTGACGAGATTGTATCCTCGACGGCGAGTTCCACACACCGGGTTGGAGAGATTGTCCTTCTATAAGGACAGGTGATCTCGACATCAACGTCGACCAAGGACGAAACAAATGATGCACGCAAGAATTAAATCAGCTCGAGATTCACCCTTTTATTCTTTCAAACTTGTAAAAGTTGCTTATGTGTAAATCAAACTTGTAAAAGTGCTCATTATTTCATGTCTTTCCATCAAACCTATCCATCTTTTAGTCTATTAAGTTCGTGATTTTTCGTAGAATGATCTCGTGATTATTTCAATGAGTACATATGAGTAATATATATTTAATTGTATACAAAAACCAAATATTTCTATGTATTTTTAATGTCAAAATCCATACATATTGATACCCTACTCAAAAACATATTATATATTGAATATATAATATACAATGCCTCTCCACAAGCGGTTATTATCTCCAACCGCTTGTGGAGAGAGCACCTCCACAGGCGGTTTGTAATACGAACCGCTTGTGGAGAGAGCACCTCCACAGGCGGTTTGTAATACGAACCGCTTGTGGAGAGGAAGTCTTCACAAGCGGTTTATAACACAAACCGCTTGTGAAGATCTCCCACGTGGCGCTCCCCCGAGCCTTCCTGGACGCCTTTCGAACCGCTTGTGGTGTCTCACCACAAGCGGTTGTCCGAACCGCTTGTGATACCCCGAAGGGTATCACTCCCGGTTGCTTACCAGCGGTTCTAAAACCGCTTCTGAAAGCGGTTACGAACCGCTTGTGATGACCGGTTCTGTAGTAGTGATTTTGAATCTCGGAGGGGTCCGAAATCCGAGATTTCGCCGGGATCTCGCCGAATTTCGCCGAAATTTGGACCCCTGGTAGCGACTGATCGGAAATGTTTCTCTTTTTGCTGCCCCAAGCTTTGCATTGGCGCTCACAGGTCGTTGGCTCGCCATCATATTGAGGTGTGCTTGGTTTGAGCTTTGGTGTATCATACCCCCATCGCATGTACAGATTTACATCAGTTATAAGTTCTTGCCACTTTGAAGCATGTACCATGTTGGCCTGCAGCATGTACCATACCCTCGTTGGCCAGCTGCTCACACCCCCAAGGACTGAATCCTCATTTGTCGCCACGATGATATTTTGTCGAACACCGGACGGCAGCTTCCATTCCATATCTCCAGGGGTTAAAAGAACACCTCCTCCATGGTGGTATTTTCTCCAACACCAGTTGTGCATCACTGATTTCCCAAGCTAGAACCAGCCACCCATTGTCGTCCATTCAACGAGCGAGTGCCTTGGTCAGTACATAGCTTGAGCGTACGTCACAAGGAATACCATGTGGTTCAAACCCAAGTACGGAGTCTTCAACTGTCGAGTGGAGCTGTCATATCCTTCCTCACACAGCAACAATTCGTCAGTCTCGTCCTCCATCACTACGGCCTTGCGAGGCAATTAATTCGTCGAACACTTTGGCGGATTATTTGTTTTTGAGCTTGACGATGTGCTTAAGCTCAATGTCAAGGACATCCGCATCTACAGCTTCATCTTCATTGCTGCCTGAGATCTCAACACACCGGTCTCAAGCTGCATTTTGTCAAAACACTCGGGGTGCAAAACGATATTATGAACTTGAGCTGGATGCACATGAACTAGTTGACCCTGGCTGCTCTTCAACAACCACCATGCCATCATCACAATTTGAGTTCTTCTCGGGGCGCTGCGCATTGTAACAATCTCGGAGTCCTCAACCTCTGGACACTCGTCGACACGCTCCAATGGTTTCTAAGCGCCCGGCGTTTCATCGATCGAGCTCCTAGCGGCCGCCACCTACACGAACACCTGCCTTGCACTACACTTGCCACTGGTCGCTCCCGATCGATGCCGCGCCCCTCCATCGTCTTCGACACGCTCACCATCTGCTCCATCCCAGTGCCTCTGGACTCGATAGACATTTCAGCAAACACTTGGTGTGCACCTTCCTTTCGTTGTCGTAGACCAATGGCAGGCAGGCATCTCTCGCATGATCTTGCCTGCGTATATCCGTTGTGTTGTCTTGCACTTTCTTATTCAAGTAATCAAACCTTAGGCTGGATTTACGGTGCTCGAATTGAATCGCCAATCATTCCATTGGATTTACATATTGAATCAAGAAATTAAAATCGTGGATCGAAACAAGCTAGGATATCAAATGTTATGTCCCTAATACTTTCCTTTTGTTAGTTATTGGATTTTTGTTTCCTATACAATTTCTAACTAGGTAGGTTTGCGCACTATTCCACACCCGGCCGAGAAGAATTGGACGATGTGTGGCAGGCTATCTCCAAGCAATTCCAAACAAAGAATTTTTTTAAATAATACTTTTTTAAAAATGAATTGCGGTTTTAATACTCGGAAAATAAAAATTGCAAAATTAATACATCTTCGCTATACCGTCCGGCGATTATACCATTTTCGCCATACCGTAGGGCGAAAATACCATTTTCGCCAAACCGTGCGGCGAAAAAAGCGTAAATACGAAATTACGGGAATCAAGGGTGTTTTCGCCAAACCGTGTGGCGAATATTGTGTGTTCGCCAAACCGTACGGCGAAAATGGTATTCTCGCCAAAACGTGCGGCGAAAATATCATTTTCGCCAAACCGTACGACGAAATTGGCGCGGTAAAAAAATGGCCAAAGCCATCCATTCGGCCAAAGCGAGTGAGGCAGAGGAGGGCAGGAGCGATGCCGGCCGGCCGGGACGCAAGGAGAGAGGGAGAGAGGAAGGAAGGGGGAGAGGGAGAGGGAGAGAGAGGAAGGAAGGGGAGAGGGAGAGGGAGGAGGAGGAGGAAGAGGAGGGAGAAGAAGAAGGTAACATCGCAACTTTGTTTAATTTAGTGTTCTTCAATTTAGAGTAGCGATTCTAGTTCTTTAATTTAAAGTAGCGATATAATTGTTTAATTTAGAGTAACGATTTAGAGTAGCGATTCTAGTTCTTTAATTTAAAGTAGCGATATAATTGTTTAATTTAGAGTAACGATTTAGAGTAGCGATTCTAGTTCTTTAATATAGAGTAGCGATTCTAATTCTTTAATTTAGAGTAGCAATTATAACGTTGTTCAATTTACAGTAATGATTTTACATATTAGTAGCAATAGCGATGTTACACGTGCGCTATAATATTATAATATTAGAGTATCGATATCAGGATAGTTAATTAGCGTTGTTCAATTTACGGTAGTGATTTTACATGTCAGTAGTGATGGAAAAATGTATTTTGTCTATGTCGTCGCAGTGATGTCGGAACCAGTGAAATTTAGGGTATATTATGGCGATGGTGAAGTAAAAATTGGGCAGAATGGAGTGGATTTTGAAGGATCGTTATTTTTGATCCAGTTGATTTTGATGATGAGTATTTGAAAAAGATTTGAAACCAGTTTGATATTTCGACAAGATTTATTTTTTGGTTTCTTTATTTGAAAAGATCTGAAATCAGTTTGATTATTTGAAAAGCTTTTTGATTTTTACAAAGGTTTTTGTTCGTGTTTTGAAATCGTGTTCTTAGAATATTTAATGCAATGCACTCCTGTGAGTGGTTGCATGGTTTAATGTGAGTCAAGTCGCGGACTTGTGCTCGGAATCGTTTTGTGGTTTGTTCATGTGCAGGTATTGCTCGAGGGCGAATGTGGTCGATGATGGGACTGGAACTAGGTTCATGGAGGAACTGAGGTTCGGGACTAGGTTCAGGGGGGAACTGAGGTCTTGGTGGTCAAGGATGTCATGCGGGATGTTCGGGCTAAGAGAATGGTGCACATGAAGAATGGTTAGTCACGTGAGAATGGCATGAGGTCATTCGCGTGCAAAGTGTTAGTCACGTGAGTATGGTAGGGTTGCCATACGCGTGCAAGAGTTATACTCGGCCAGGTTGGGCCAAGTGGAGTTGTGTTGAATACATGCTCTTTCTAGGATTAGGAGTGGGAATCCTTTTAGGATTAGGAATCCTTCTAGGATTAGGACTCCTTCTAGGATTGGGTGTGTTTGCCTTCTTTAAATAGAGGGGTTGCCTCCTGTTGAAGGCAATCAAGCTTTGAGCAAGCTTTAGGGTTGTACTCTTTTGTTTGGAGTATTTTAGACAAAAGAAAGGAGAAATAAAGATCAAGTTCATCAAATCTTTCGGCGAGCTACAATTCTAGTTAGATTTATTCTCGCCATCTTCTGGAACAGTAAGCTTGCGAAGGTCATAACTTTTGATCCGTAAGTCCGATTGAGCTGATTCTTTTTGGGTTTGATTCGTATTGGAATCTAGTTTCTTGTGTCCAAATTTCAGATCGATCGGACGATTGGATCTCCAGGAATTCGCGTTTTACCAAACCTCTATCATTCTGTTTTTTTCAAAAACGAGGCAATTATTTGGTTCTATTTTAGGGTAAACTTTTAATAGATCAAGAATTTGGTTTTAGCTTCCGCACAATCATTCACCCCCCCTCTGATTGCTATATTCGGTCCTACAAGTGGTATCAGAGCCAGGTTAAAGTATGGCGTCAGATAAGTATGTTAATCGTCCTCCTATGCTTAATGATTCAAATTTTTCTTATTGGAAGAGTCGCATGCAATCCTATATTGAAGCTCAAGGTAATGATGTTTGGCGCAAAGTTTCTACTGTTTTTGATGTTCCTGATATAGTCACCAATGATAACAAAGTAGACGTTGATTTGAATGCTAAAGCTAGAAACTTGATTTTTCAAGGAATTTCTGAAAAAGAATTTGATCGAGTTTCTCATCTACGATCTGCTTATTCTGTTTGGAAGACATTATGTGACTATCATGAAGGTTCTACTAAGATTAAGAAAGTGCGCAAAAATATTTACCAAAAAGATTTTTCTGATTTTGCTATGAGACCAGGTGAATCAATTGATGATCTTTTCTCTCGATTTGAGAAAATCTTGTGTAATTTGCGTGGTGTTGGAGTTACTAATTCAGTTGAGGATAACGCTAGTAAAATTTTGAGATCTCTTAGTCCTGAATGGCACATGGTTGTTACTGCAATTAATCAAACTGTTGACTTGGATACTTTGACCATGGATGATCTTTATTCTAGACTGAAAACTTATGAGATGGATTCTTTGTCACCTAGTGATAATAAATCCTCTACACATGCACTTGTTGCTAACCCTGATTAAATGTCTGGGTTACCATCCTTTGGTTCCTTGTCTGCATTGGCTTCTATTGCAGATGACCAGCTTGAGATGCTTCCTGAAGAAGATCTTGTGCTCATCTCCTCACGTGCTTTTAAAGCACTCAACAATTTGAGGATCAGGAGGCGTGGAGGCACAACTTCGAGGTCCTTCAACTGTTTTGAGTGTGGCCTTCCTGGCATATTAAAGCAAACTGTCACAAGTTGAAGAAGAAGGAAGAAAGGGAACCGACACAACGCAGCTCAAGACACACTACCCTAGGCATTCCAATTTTGAAAAGTTGCTAAAAAGTCTTAGCCGCCATAGAGGAGTGTGATCTTAGCGATGTGGACTTTGAGAGTGATAATGAGCCACATGATAAGAAGAAGGACAAGAAGGGAGATTCGATGATGACTTCACCGGATGTGTTTCATGACTAGAAGGGATAGCGACAACGACTCCGATTTTGAAGAGGTGAGGCCTTCTTATGATGAGCTTGAGTATGCCATGGTTAAATTAGCTTCAGAACTTAAAAAGTCTAAGAAGGCTCTTAAAGAAAAAGATCTAGAAATTGATAGTTCCAATTCTGAAATTACAAGGCTTAGATCTTTAATTCCTGATGATGATTCTTGCAAATCTTGTGATGTGCTACAATCTGAAGTTATTGCTTTAAGGAGTGTTCATGCTTCCCTATTGCATCAAAATGAGAAACATGTTAAACATGCTATTGTTCCACTGATGATTTGCATGGTTCAATCTCTTGTCCTAAATGCTCGATTCTTGAATTGAAATTGAAAGATGCAAATGCTAGAATTTCTCATATGACAAATGACATGTTCACTCATAAAATTAACTCGTGTTCAAATTGCCAGAAACAGAAAGCTAAAATTGACACTCCTTGTGATAATTGTTTAACTCTTGCTAAGAAAGTTGATTACTTGCAAAATTCTTTGGAACGTTTCACTAATGGCAAGAAAAACCTAAACATGATTTTGGATCAATCAAAAGTCGGCTTTTCGAACAAAGGTTTAGGTTTTGATTCTTATGCTCATCATAAATCACATGCTCCCACTTTGTTGTCAAAACACTTGGAAGTGGAAAATTTGAAATTGTCAATGAGCCTAAGAAAAATATCTTTAAATACTGGTGGTCTTTTATCTTCTACTATGATGAATGCACAATGTGTTTCTATTGTTAAAGCAAAACATCATGTTAAGTACACTTGTACTCATTGTGGTAGAGATGGACATCTAGTAGACTTTTGCTTTAGACTAGCTAAACAACAAAAGAGAGAAAGGTTTAATGCTAGGTCTAATTTGACAGGCCGCGTTTCATTTCTCATTATGTGCCTAGGGTGATGCAAATACCTCTTGTTGCTAAGAACACGAGAAAAGACAAATCTTCTTTTATGCATAAGAATGCTCGTGTTGTGCCAATAGCCATTTGTGCGTCGTGTGTCTCGATCTTGGATTCCTAAACATCTTATTTCTAACCCGATCTGAGACATCGACACTTTACTGCTTCTATGTAGGCTTCTCCAGCGAGGAAGGAGAACATATGGCTAGTGGATTAGGATGCTCATACATGTCAGATGATAAATTGGTTCTCCTCCTTCACTTGTGCATCTCGTTGCTAAAAGTGTTATTTTCAAGATGCTTCCTCCACCTCTTTTTACTTAAAAGGCACTAGTCCAAATAGTGCGGTCATGCAGTGCATATGTTAGAGGGAGAGTATCTTTGTTGATGAAGATGATGATGATCTTTGTTGAGGATGAGATAATTGGAGTTTGTTGTGTGCTTGTGTGCTCGTTTTCAAGCTTCCCCGCGTGCTTCACATCGACAAGCTATCAAGTGGATTTTAAGGATGTGGAATTAATAGAAAAAGTACATCTGGTTCATGCCACTTCTTGAGTAATTCTCTTTCTTGGACACATTGACATCATATTTCATTTTCTTAGAGATCATGTTGAAAAAAGAGCTATTGAACTGAAATTTGTTGATTAGTTGCTCGACTTCGATATTTTCACTAAACCGCTTGATTTTTCTCGTTTTGCTTTCTTCTGCGGTGAACTTGGGATCATTCATCCCCATGGGTTGATTTGAGGAGTCTTGAGTTTATCTCTTTTTGGGTTACTTGACTTTGGTTCCTAGAAGTGATTTTTTTAAGTGGTATTTTGACTTTTACACCTCAAGTAAAAACCCTGTTTACATTGCATCATGTAGTACAAAGCTTTGGTGATTATTCTTGTGTATATAGCCAAGTTAATGCTCAATGCTTTACTTATCACTAAAGGCTAAAATAATTCAATTTGAGATGCTTTTCGAGAATATTTTGGCTCTTGCTCATTATGGTATTGCATTTGTGAAATAGGCTTAAAAGTTTCTTGTCATCTGTTGAAAGGCTAGAGTGATTAGAAACTATGTGTGAGTTTTTGTTGGACTTCAAATGATCATTATGAGTCTCAAGCAAAATCAGTGTTTTAATGTTAAAAGCAAGTTGAAAAGATGCAAGCAAAGCTACTTGGCTAAACACAAGTTTAGTACAATGTCGGCTTCCTTGCCGAGGATTTAAATGCAAAAGATGCAGAAAAGGCTACTTGTCTAAACAAAAGTTCAGAACAATGTGAAGCCACTTGCCAATTTAAATGAGAAAGATACAAGAAAGAACTACCTACTCATACACAGAAGTATGGGCTAGTGTGCTGATTACTTGTCATCCTGTTGATCACAAAGCAAAATTGTCAAACTTGCTAAAAGAGAAAAAGGAAATTCAAATGGTTGAAAAAAGGCTATATTAGTGAATTTGAAAGTCTCTCTATGCTCATGATAGATTTCTTCTTCGCTTTGGCAAAATCTGTTTATGACATTTACTTGTTTGCTCTAATTTGCTTATGCAATAACTATTCTATGTGTTAGAGCCTCCATATTCTCACAATTTGCTTTCTCATTGGATAATTTGATACAAAATGAGAAAGTTCTCCTAAAAACTCTTCAAATGCTTTACTTTGATTATATACCTTGAATATACTTCAAAGCTTGAGATCTTTGCATTCATTAAGGGGAGTTTGAGATCTTGATGACTATTTTGTCAAAAAGGGAGAACAAGTCAAGGAGGTTTTGAATTGGGATTATTTGGTCTTTTGGTTCTTGCTCAATCTCTTGTCAAATCTTATATTGTGTTTTGTCAAATTACTCATCAAGGGGAGATTGAAGGATCGTTATTTTTGATCGATTGATTTTGATGATGAGTATTTGAAAAAGATTTGAAACCAGTTTGATATTTCGACAAGATTTATTTTTTGGTTTCTTTATTTGAAAAGATTTGAAATCAGTTTGATTATTTGAAAAGCTTTTTGATTTTTACAAAGGTTTTTGTTCGTGTTTTGAAATCGTGTTCTTAGAATATTTAATGCAATGCACTCCTGTGAGTGGTTGCATGGTTTAATGTGAGTCAAGTCGCGGACTTGTGCTCGGAATCGTTTTGTGGTTTGTTCATGTGCAGGTATTGCTCGAGGGCGAATGTGGTCGATGACGGGACTGGAACTAGGTTCATGGAGGAACTGAGGTTCGGGACTAGGTTCAGGGGGAACTGAGGTCTTGGTGGTCAAGGATGTCATGCGGGACGTTCGGGCTAAGAGAATGGTGCACATGAAGAATGGTTAGTCACGTGAGAATGGCATGAGGTCATTCGCGTGCAAAGTGTTAGTCACGTGAGTATGGTAGGGTTGCCATACGCGTGCAAGAGTTGTACTCGGCCAGGTTGGGCCAAGTAGAGTTGTGTTGAATACATGCTCTTTCTAGGATTAGGAGTGGGAATCCTTTTAGGATTAGGAATCCTTCTAGGATTAGGACTCCTTCTAGGATTAGGTGTGTTTGCCTTCTTTAAATAGAGGGGTTGCCTCCTGTTGAAGGCAATCAAGCTTTGAGCAAGCTTTAGGGTTGTACTCTTTTGTTTGGAGTATTTTAGACAAAAGAAAGGAGAAATAAAGATCAAGTTCATCAAATCTTTCGGCGAGCTACAATTCTAGTTAGATTTATTCTCGCCATCTTCTGGAATAGTAAGCTTGAGAAGGTCATAACTTTTGATCCGTAAGTCCGATTGAGCTAATTCTTTTTGGGTTTGATTCGTATTGGAATCTAGTTTCTTGTGTCCAAATTTCAGATCGATCGGACGGTTGGATCTCTAGGAATTCGCGTTTTACCAAACCTCTATCATTCTGTTTTTTTCAAAAACGAGGCAATTATTTGGTTCTATTTTAGGGTAAACTTTTAATAGATCAAGAATTTGGTTTTAGCTTCCGCACAATCATTCACCCCCCCTCTGATTGCTATATTCGGTCCTACAGATTTAAGCAACTTTGCGGTCACCATGGCTGAGCACTTGTCCCCCGATATTGTTAGCATTCGTGATATAAAACTTTGGTTGACCCTAAATATTTTTCCCTGAATCCAAGTGTTTATTCTGTTACTATCCAAATCGTATTCACGCGTAGCAAGGGTGACCCGGCTATGTGGGAGTTGAAGAAAGTAGATCAAACATAGTTGTAGCAGAAATGGTTAAGGTGGTGCAAGGGATCTTACCTTGAATGTATGATGCTGGTGCAAGCTTGTCCTAGGGAAGAGGTGGGTACTGCTGGTGTGAGCGAGAGCAGCACATCGGCTACAGCTGAACAAGTTCGGCTAGTGGTGCCGGTTGAGGTAGCAGCGGGGGATGATCACAGTGATGCAGCAATCGCAGAAGGTCGGGCTGATGAAGAGGAGGAGATCGATCAACTTGTGGATCATTTGGATTGGGTGGACCGTATGGTGACAGAAGAGGAAACTGAAATGTTGGAGCCTGATGATACCATCGGCGAAGATGATGAAGGGGAGGCAGATGATGAAATGCATGGTAGTACTGGCTCAGCGGAGGTACCTATCCCCGATGAATGGAACAGGCAGAACAAAGCTGGTATGGAAGCTTTGTGGGGCCATGATTCGCATTGTGAGTATGGTACTAGTGCTATTCGGCTGAATCAAATATTCCCGAACAATTCTGAATTGAAGTTGGCAGTGAGGCTGTGGGTATTATCATTGCAGAGAGAGTTTCGGGTTGTGTTGTCTAAGCCCAGATAAATACACAGTGAAGTGCAGAATCGATGGTTGTGAATTTCGAGTTCATGCATACAAGCCAAAGTGTGAGACGTATTGGATTGCATCAAGAGTGGAGGAGCACACATGCAGACTAGAAAATGTTCTTGTCAAACACCGTAACTTGTATGCGGCTCTAATAGCTAGCGTGATGTTCAATGAAATCATTGAGAAGCGGGATATTGAGTGTTCGTATATTCAGAAAGCAATCTTACGAACATTTAAGTATCGGATAAGCTACTCGATGGCCTGGCGTGCGAAGCAGAAAGCATTAGAGAAGAGGTTTGGCACATACGGGGCTTTGTATTGCAACCTACCTCGTGTGCTTGAAGTATTGAAGCAAACCAATCCTGGCACATACACCGCTTTCAAAGAAAGTGAAGCAGATGGAAATGGGATCTCTACATTTCGTCGTGCTTTTTTTCATTGGGCCCTTGCATTGCGTCATTCAGGTACTGTCGTCCATTGCTTTGTGTGGATGGTACATTTTTTACTGGAAAATACAAGCGACAGATTCCAACAGCCATTGCAGTTGATGCGAACAACCACATACTTCCATTGGCCTTTGCATTTGTTGAGGGTGAGAACCGGGATAGCTGGCTATGGTTTTTCAAACATATGAAGGTGGGGGTAGTTGGTGATCGGCCTAACATGTGCATCATTCATGATCGTCACAAAGGTATCCTTTCGATAATTAATACTCTACAGGAGGACCCATATGAACCATTTTTATAGCCTGACTTGCAGAACAAGTGGTGCATGAGACATTTAGGAGCAAATTTCTTCAAGCAGTTTAAGGGTAAGAAACTGATGAATTTATTTAAGAGGTTATGCAAGCGAAATCAGGCATGTAAGTTCAACGCGCTGTTGGTCGAGTTGGATAAGCACACAAGTGCACATATCGAAGAGATAAAGAAGCAACCACCTACGCCGAACGAATACCCACCCAAAAGGCTAACATCCCTTGGGGAGCTCGATCCTCATAATCTGAGGAGACGAACGTCAAGGAACATAAAATGTTTCTCGCATTGGATAGAGGCGGATCCTCTAGAGAAGTGGGCATTGCTCCATGACACTGGAGACGCCAGGTGATGAGGACATCACTAGCTACCATGGATACGGCCACGCTTACACATCCAATTGAAACCAATGATGTAATACAAGGACCAATTACTCGAGCTCGTGCACGTCAATTGAATTATTAGGTGAATGAGTTCCTCGGGTTGCATACAAATAATTTAATGGATCGAATACTATTTAATCCTTGTAATGATTTTATTGTCCTTAGGAACCAAGGGGAAGGACCTCCAAACGTCAAGCATGAAGCCAATTCTTTCGGTGCATAAGATCTACTCGGATTCGACCTCCTAGATAGCACCAACTTCAAAAGGCCGTAACTTTTGATCCATAAGGTTGTTTGGGGTATATGAGTACTAGTTTGAAGGATCTCTTCGTCCTCTTTCCAACGGATCTGGCCCCACCTCCAAATTCCTTCCGAGTCGACAGGAATATGCATAACAAGTTTGGTCATCTTTCCAAATCCGAGTAGAACAAGGAATAGGAGTCCTACTCGGCCATGGTTGTGTTTTGGCCGACCCTAGCACGGTTTTGGACCCCTATTTCTCCTATATATAGCTAGGGAGTCCCTCAAAATAATTTGGGTTTCGGTTATTTGATAGCTTAGCCTTTTTTCTACTATTTTGAGTCTTTTAGACGTGCTCAACGACCGCCTAACAAGCTCCTTGTATCGGAACCCCAACTTTTCAATACTTCATCTATATTTGCAATTTTAGATTGCTTTTGCCTTGTCTTGCTTGTTCTTCGATTGCTTGTAGGAATTGATCTTCGTGATCAGGTTGATCGTGCCCACGGCAAGGTCAATAACCATCTGGAGTTGGTTTAGCGATTGCTAAGGCGCATCATCGTTGTACGTTGTAGTCGTATCGTTAAAGTCAATTCCACCCAAATCAAAGATTATCACTCTCATCGAAAGATCGGGACACCCAATGTTACATCAAGTGGTATCAAAGCTTCAGTTGATCAGTGAGAATATCAGTGCTTTAGGTTAGTTTTTTATTTCTGTCCTAAATTGAAAACTACTCCACAAAAATTCAACCTTTAGTTTCAATCTGTTATTTTAGTGAGTTTTGTTAGGTTTTGATCCATTAGAGTCAATGTTTTAGTTGCTGATCTTTCTCTTTGTTCGCGTCACTTCAATCCTTCAATTCTGCCTAGTTTGGTATTTCGAGCATAACTTTCACATATGAACTCGGATTTTTGTGTTCTTGCACTCTATTAAAAGCTGAGGATATAAGCTTCAATTCCTTCCACAGTCAACCAATCAAATTCGGTGATATTCAAACATTAATCTAGGCGACAAGTCTGCTGCCCTAGAAAAACATCAATACACCTACTTTTGGGAACCAATTCATCCTTTGTGAACACTTTGATCCTATTTGAGACTAGCTTGTTGATATTGCATACATGTGATTGTACAGTTAGGCCCAGTTCAATGTCGCACAATATTAAGTCCGTATGTAGTCTCAAGCAAGACAACTACATCCCAAATGTGCTGTAGGCACCCCCTTTATTGCACGATCACTTGCCCAAGTAAAAACAATTTTGTATGACCAAGACCAGTGACACACCCTGCCATGGTATAATAAATTTTACAACAGTGGCTACCGACCACAATTCCATATCTCATTAAGTCAAGATTATTGACATTCAACATGTAACATGAACCCATCGTGCAACTAAGCATGTCTAAGCATAGTTGCGATAACCCAATGTTGGTACTACAATTATGTCCAACTATTAAATGATCCAACCTAGGGTGACAATGGATACATGGCATCTCAATTAATCAAGGTGGCATAATGACAATCAGGTATTTAACTATTCCCAGTAAATAATACATGTAAATAAATAGCAAACAATTCTATGAAACAAAGTATTTTTGCAAACATGGATCCAACATGATCAAGGACTATGACTTGACTTTTTGATCAACTGCTGTTGCTAAGTCTTGATCTTTAAATCCTGTGTTCACTCCCTAGGGATCAACGACTACCGGAAAAGAAAGTAATAAACACAAATAAACACCAAAATAGAGACTCAAACAAACTCAAAAGTGAAAATAAATGGCTCTAGAATGTTGAGCTTGTTTTTACAAATTTGTAGAAACAGGAATCGCCTCAATCGGAGTTCGTATGAGGGAGAATGGATTTTTGAAAGTTTAATCACCTAGACCGATAAAGAAATAGTTTTTAATTTTTTTAAATTACTTTCATCACGAAAAATAAAATTTTGAGTTACTATACCATATCAGCAACCTTAATATATATTTTTCTAAAAAAATTATTTATTCTTATTTTTTTGTTTCTCTCTCCTGCTACAGTGCCGCGTGTTACTATAGCTATGCAAGGAAGAGCGTTCGGCTCGGCTGTTCGTGTACAGAGAAATAGGAAAAACAACTCTATGGAAAAATTCAAGGGAAAGAGAGATAATCTAGGGCTAAGGACAAACCAAGAGAAGCACCACGAAGCTCTCGACGCGACGAACTTAATGATGGCTTCGGTTACTGTAGGGAGGCAAGGATGATGAAGCAATCCCATGATGAACAATTATGAACAAATTTCGATAAAACGTAAAATTCGTCGTCTATGGTGCACCAAACTTGAAATCATTTAATGGGTTACCTTCACGACGACAGGGAGCACGACGTGATGCAGACGGTTTTGGAAGAGACACTCCGGAGCTCTAGGAATCTTGCAAGAGCACATCGATGATGTCCGGTTCGCACTCTAAATGCCAACGTGTTCCAAGCAAACGAGGGCAAAAGAGGTTGGGACAAGTTGAGGAACGAGTAGAGCAATGCGAGGAGATCCCGGTGCTCTCCTTACATAGGTTTGGGTGGCTCGTAGAGATAGATACAGTTATTTTAAAGAAGAGTCTGATATGAGTAAAACTCAATTTTATCACGAATTAGAGGGAGTTAGGATGGGATAATCACGCGAATTAGTTGAGGATAAGATAGCACACGTTTTGGACACGAATTCGGAGGCTAAACGAATGAGATTGGAGCTTTTCGAATATTGGCAATGGTGGAAGGGAGAGAAGACAAGTGTGCTGGTTTTGGCTAAAGGTTGAAGATGACATATGGTATGTGGGTCCCACCCTTTTAATTATTTTCGAAATTAATTAATGCTGAACATAAAAATACTTTGAAACCATAGAAAAATAGGTCCACAAATTCTGAAAAATATTCTAAAAAAATACTTTGGAGTATTTCCAACTTACTGTAAAATTTTTGGAATTTTCCAAATTATATTTTACCTGCAGTAATTATTTTTGTATAATAAAGAAACAATTTTATATATTCTGAAAAATTCATTAAAAATCATAAAAATTTAGAAATAAGTGATAATATATTATTTTTAAAATTTTGAGATGTTACAACATATATATATATATATATATATATATATGTGTGTGTGTGTGTGTGTGTGTGTGTGTGTGTGTACATATACACACAAACACACACACATATGTGTGTGTGTGTTTCTTGTAATTGGGAAAAAAAATTATGAAAGCAACAATAAACCAAAAATTCTGAAAAAAGTTATAAAAAAAATGCTTTGTAGTATTTTCAACTTACTGTAAAAATTTCGGAATTTTGTGAATTATATTTTACCTGTAGTAATTATTTTTGTAAAACCAAAAATAGAAAATAATTTTATAAATTCTGAAAAATTCAGTAAAATCATAAAAAATTAGAAATAAGTGATAATATATTTTTTTTGAAAATGTTTGGATGTTAAAAAATATATATGTATGTACACAGTGTGTGTGTTTTTCTTGTAATCGCAAAAAAAAATTATGAAAGCAACAATAAACCAAAAATGGGCAAGGCTTGTGGAGGTTGGTGGATCAATATCATCTCTAAATAACCAAACATCACGGAGAGATGACATTTTTGTTCGAGTTTCTCTGCCTTGCTCGCTTTACAAGTTTACACAACCTTGGGAAAGAAGAAAAGTATCGCTCGCACGAGTCCAACACATCATGCGGCGTAATCCACAGGTTTTCCAGCTGCTTCGATAGCGAACTAACGAAGCGATTAAAAGAAAAAACTGCAACGAGATATAAAGCAAGTCAAAGCCTCCGCCGACACGTGATTGTTAATTTACCGTACGTTGACATTGAGCGGAGGATCCTTAGACACACACAGTCGCCACCACAGCCTCCTCAGATTTCATCACCAGTGATTCTATGTATTCGGAAGCTTTCGACACTGCAAAGCTGTAATTAAAGCCTGGTCTACTAAGAGCAGTAATTAAAGCTAAATGACTAGATGACACAACATACTACCGATGCAATGACAGATCAGAGTTGCATCATCGTTAACCAGTGTGCATAAAAGCCGGGAGAAACACAAACATCAGTTGGCATGTCAACCACATCGGACAACATTTGCATTGATGGTTCACCAAAAACGGCAAAAAGACCGCAAAGGGCTAGTCAAAATTATGTCACCTTCGCCCAAATGCCTGCGGCTTCAGTTCAGACAGCATTCATGTCGTTCGTTAATCGTTGCAGATATCACAGCCATTGCCTCACTTGTCAACTGAAGTTGAATATGGTAGGCGGTTGGCAGCTCAACCACTGAAGCTGCAGCCTCAAACTGCAAAACAGTCTATTTATAGTACAAGTTGCCAGTTTCTGCAAATTGTGTAACCAGTAGCCACTAGTCAAGACTCGAGCACCGAAGTTGCAGATTGGTGGGTGCAAACTTATTCAGAAAAATCAGAAGACAAGTATGAGCGCAGCTGCACAAGGAAATCTCACTTTGACCCAATGACGGCCAGATCGGCAGCTTATCTCTCGTGCAGCTAGCATGGGACAGAGTTCCAGAAGTTGACTAATTTGAAAGGATACTACAATTGGCTAAATAACTGAAACAGATACTTGTTCCATGGAATTCTAGTGCCCTAGTAAGAGGCGTGCAATGTTGGCCGGGTTCTTCAGACCTGCCAGAGAAAACGGATTGCAAAGTGCATGACTGAAGTAAAGTACGGGTGGCCAGTATTTTCGTTGCCTATGAGCTAACATATGATCTATGCAGATCGGACGAACTGGACCAAGAAGAACCTTCCAACCCAGGAATACATTAAGAGCCCAACATTGTATGATACTTTAATGTCACTCCAGTCAAGACGATAAGTGCTTATCAACTGGGCAGGCACACTTGCTCTGGCTTCTGATTGTTCCCTACTAAAAACAATTGACAAAGAGAAAAAGGCACAAGTGGTAGTTTCTCACGAGCTTAATGCTATATGAAAAATCGGAACATCCTCAAATGTACTGTTTTACTCTGAACTCTGAACCTTTGCATACAGAATTTCAGATACTCGATGAACTTTTTTTTTTTGAACCTGGGGTGGCTGGGATCTAACCAAGGCAACTCGGTTGCCACTTGCCACTCCCGGCTCTACCCCATCGGGAACTCAACTTGAAAAAAAGGGAAGGCACACTGTATTTGGTCTGAATTGCAAACATCAACTTGACAAAAAAAAAAGGATTTTGACTTCTGTAACATGCACAATTCAAAAGGACAGTGAAATTTCGATACAATACAACCCCGGTCAAATCAAGGAGCCTTCTTCAAATTTGCTCCATGCAATTTGTCGGGGAAAATAGGTCAACAAAGACAATGTATTTTTGCATGGTTGGTATGAATATGATCGAGAGCAAGGGTCCAAAATTCGGCGAAATTCGGCGAAATCCCGGCGAAATCTCGGATTTCGGACCCCTCCGAGATTCAAAATCCCGGAAAATTCAAAAAAATTAAAAAAATTCAAATCTCGGATTTCTCGGCGAGATCTCGGCAATTTCGGGCGAAATCTCGGCAATCTCGGGCGAGATTTGATGTTTTACGGTTTTGATTTTTGTGCATTGTATTTGCTTGGGTTTAGGATCAAGATCATCCACAAAAAATTTCAAAATTTTTTAACATGTTTTTGACCATTTTTTGATCGGTTCAATATGTCGGTTAGGACTTTTCGAATTTTTAAAATTTTCAATATTGATTATCTTCTGAAAATTTTATGGGAATATTATGGATGTGTTAGGACCATTCACAAAAATTTCAAAATTTTATTAAGTGGTTTGAACTTTTTTAATACATAGGAACTTTTCTAGTGCATTGGAGCAATGAGAGAGAAATGATATAAATCGACATTGATAGTTGGAATCAATGTGTATGACTATAAGAGAATAGTGAATTTGGAAGCAGTGGTACAAAACCCACTTCAAAATTATTGAATGACATATATTGAAAAACAAAATTTAAAACCTAAGATAACATGTATTTATAAATGGAGTGCAGATGCTAACTCACCTATGTATATATGGTAGGAGATTCACATATACATGATCGTAGCTCATATTTATGGCATTGATCTTTTCTTCTTGGTCAAAATTCAAAACTACAGGTGGTTTCAAAGAAAGAATCTCCCTCGAGACTGCAGGTGGTTTCAAAGAAAAAACCTCCCTTAATACATAGGAACATATATAAAACTTTTCAAATAACTTGAAGTTCATTTGTTACATTTGAAAAATCAAAAACTGATTTTATATCGATTTTATCATGACTTTACCACTGTTAGATTTTTAAAAATTCCTCATGATTGATCATCATCTCAAATTTTATGGAAACATTAGTGATGTGTTAGGACTATCCAAAAAAATTTCAAAATTTTTGGCGTATTTTGAACCATTTTTGAGCCGGTTCAATTTGGCGAGATCTCGGTGATTCGGCGAGATCTCGGTGATTCGTCGAGATCTCGGATTTCGATAGAAAAAACCGGATTTAAAATTTGATTTTTGCAGTTCGTCCGGATTTTATCCGAAATTTCCGAATCTCACCGAAATTTCGGATTTCGGGAACCTCCGAGATTTAACTCAAAACGAGAATTGGAACCTTGATCGAGAGTATAATTGTCCTGGAGATAGGGTAGGTGGACTAGAAGTACACAAACATCTTGATATGCACTTGGACCGACGGAAAATGACATAATGCCCTAGAACACCAAGCTTGACGGTTGAGCAACCAGATTAGCTTGTGCAAATTGTGTGATTTTAGATTACTAAATTTACAAGTGGCCAATTTCATAGCTGTCAACTTTTCTTGATTTGCCAAGAAACCAAAACTAAGGAAGGAGGATAGGTGTACCAATATTAAGGAACTGCATGCTGACACCTGATTCTGGTGGCATGTCTGGAGAGAAAGCGTTTTGCTCCCGGCCTCGCATGAATTGGGCTGCTCGCCCCTCGTGCGTTGTTTATCTTGTACAATTGGTAGGAGCAGGTTCACAGAATCGACGAAAATCGCTAAAAATTGTGATTATCGACCGTATTAAGCCGGTTCGATATTTAAAACCTGTCGATAAACAGTTAAATTAAAAATTTTAAAAAATTCAAAAAAAAATTATGCGCCGCAAATGTCGCGATTATCGAGGAAATATCGTGATTATTGGTGAATATCAAGCGAATTGCTCAAAAAATCGATCGCCAAAGAAATTCACTTGGTTGAGGCAAATATCATCATTATCAAGGAAATATCGTGATTATTGGTGAATACTAGTCGATTTTTGCTTTTTTGAATTTATTTTCATAGAAAAATTTGATTTCGTAACCTTCGGTTTCTAGACAATTTTCAAACTATTTTTGACCCATTTTTTATGTTAAAAAAAATCATAAACCGTTTGAAAATCGTGATTTGAACCTTGGTAGGAGCACTTTCCAACTGCAAGTAGCTAGATCCTGCAGACGTAGGCAATGCAATGAGAATAATAATATACAAATTGCACGGAAAGGAAGAAAATGTTTTGAACTCCAGGTGGTGTTGCCGATCAGTCGAGATTATACAAATCTCTACTATATAAAGTGAGAGTTTCTTCCCACGTCACATTAATTGCCATGCTTAATTGCCCTACTTAATTGCCCTGCTTAATTGCCCTACGCAAGAAACGAAGCGATGCATTAATTGCCCTGCTTAATTGCCCTACTTAATTGCCCTGCTTAATTGCCCTACGCAAGAAACAAAGTGTTGCTTTAATTAACCAGCTTTTGCAAGAAACGAAGCGTTAAAGATAGATGTTTGATCTTATGAAATAGTATTTTTTATTTTTTAATCTTTATTTTTCGTTATTAATTTTGTTTTTCGTAGCAACGCACGGGCATATAACTAGTAAGAGATTAAAACAGAGATAATAGATGCAGATCCTATAGTTCTATCTCTTTATTTATATTTAAGGTGTGTGTATAATGTCTCATGCTCTCGTTTATATGGGGCAATTCCTTATATGCTACTAAAAGTTTGTCTTATTCTTTATATGTCACTCATTGTATCACTAATATGTGGATATATTATGAGATTTTTCTAAATTCCAGTGGTATATAAGAAATTAATCCCACTTATATAATGGGAGAGGAGAAGACTTTTCTTGCATGCCAAATAAGGATCTAAAGTAATACACTAGAATTCTCAGTACTCATAAAAACTCTCATGAGTTCCTTTAGAAAACTTTCATGAGTCTGTTTAGAAAAATGTCCACACATATATTGAATTAGAATATTTCACAACACCCCCTTGGACACACTACTACAAAAATGGTCATCTGGATCAATTCTTTTTCGTCATATGGGTCGGTTTTTGTGGCAATACAAAGCCCTTAGACAGTGATGACAAGCGGCTATCATGGTCATTTTCCCCGATAGAGATATAGTGTCATCTGGGTTGGTAGACCAATTATCTCTATCGGCTCTGAACATGGAATCAATAGTGATAAATCCACCCTACAAGACCATGTTGTTTTCCTGTAACAGCACCATATATATACACAATACACATATCACATTCACAGTATATAGAAAACAAACATACTTAACAGGAGTACACATATCACATTCACAGTATATAATATTGTTTACATAGACTAATAGGAGTACAAGCACATACCACACTACATTATCACATTCACAGTATATAACATTGTTTACATAGGCTAGTAGGAACCTGTCAGGTCTCTAGACCTACCGTCCTTCGCTATAACTTCTACCCAGTACCATGTGCACATGCAATCTCTTAATCATTTGAAATCTGTTTTGTAGTCTCTTGAGGGTGATATTGAGCTACTGCAAAATAAAAAGTAGTGCACTAATTAAGCTTTAAAATTTGTATGTAAAAGGCTGAGTGTATTATGCATGTACATACCTTAGGGAAAAGGTGTACACCGTCGACCAGGACCATCATGTGATGCATGACGCAGAAGCTGCACAGTTCGTTGCACCCTTGTTGATGACAATCCGAACAAAAAAATTAAATTAGAAGACGAAGAATAGATGTCAGAAAGAATCCCATGCTAGATACTTGTACCTTGAAGCGCTTCCACTCCAGTTGGTCGTCCCGTTTGTTGTTGTGTCGCCCTCCTTTGGTAACGTAAGACAAGAAAACCCTAGAACTACCAGAAGAGTTTTCAACATTTCCCAAAAACAAACAGAACACATTGTATCCTCAAGCATCATTGTAAAAACTGAAATTGGAGGTCATATACATACTAGTTATTTTTAGATTTACATACATCATTCCGTTAGTTCAAGAACACATGACAAAAACTGACATGAGCATGATTTTATAAAAATGAAAACTACTGAGGCTAGCCCGAAATGCCAAATGATATATCTGTTCTTTGTGTATGCTATATCTATTCTTTGTATATATCTATTACAATGTGTCTGATATATATGTTACAATTTGTATGATATATCTGTTCTTTGTGTATGCTATTTCTGAGAGCATGGCTAGCGCTTCCTAAGGCTAGTCCGAAATGCCGGTTTTTTATTTTATGTTTTGGCATTATTTGTAGCGATTTTTGGCTAAAACCGCCACTGATAATATGAGTATTTGTGGTGGTTTTAGCCAAAAACCACCACTGATAATCTGAGTATTGGTGGCTGTTTTGGCTAAAACCGTCACTAATAATATGAGTATTTATGGTGATTTTAGCCAAAAACTGCCACAAATTGTAACACCCCGACATCTAGTATGCCCTGGAGGTCATCACCAAATATAGCATAAGAAGCATCTAAATACTACAAATTAAGATAAATTACAGCAAGTGCGCAAATGCTAAACCGAAAAATTTCGGCAGCATCTCCTTTGTTTTTCCATGGTACGGAGCAACAACAAGAATATCTCAAGATATATCATAATGGAAAGCATCTAAAACGGCAATAACAGGTGACATAGCAGCAATTTAAGTCTAGCATAACGAATTTAACCGCTCCATGAACTAAAACAAAGTAATGGATGTAAACAAGCACACGAACAAATCATAATCCTAGTCTCATCACACTAAGTTTATTATCACAACTCCAAAAAGGTAAATATTGTCTAATTGTGCGGAAATTATGTGATGAAGTGCCGCTAAGCCCCTTTCCCGCATGCCGGTGTCATGGTACCTAAAAAATATCATAAGCACAAGCGTGAGTTCATCACTCAGCAAAGTGTATTGCAATGAATAAAAGGAATAGATTTCAATAACATCATGTGTACATCTCATTATTGACATCATAAGTATTTCACATTCACATGGTATTCATCTCATAACATCATTATCCATGTATGCAATGCAATACACATGTCTCTGTGAAGCACATACCGATATTGCCGAGTGCACACCCGTCGGTGTGCACCCTCTTCCCCTTCCATCCCGTAGATGGAGGGTGCCTACTCTTACTGACTCGCTCCCATACACAACCGTGGATGGGACTACGAGGTAGGTCTTTCGTGTTCACTACGTGTGAACACAGAGGCCCGCATCAGAATGGGTCGCCTCTTCCATTATGAATACACATATGACATGAACATGTATAATCTCGCATAACCATTTAATACAATGATTCCATAACAAGTATTTAAAACCATGTTCATCATATCATAGGAAAACATCAATCATGGCAAGTTAGCGTATCATGTAATCATATTTCACCAAAGCAAGTCTAGCAATCCTACAACCCGAACCCATTCCAATACACTTTCCTTCAACCGTGGGCGACAGATTGGCGAGAGGTTGAGGGCACTCCCGGGGTCACACCACCTGCACATAGTTACCACACACTCAAAACATGCCCACAAAACAGTACATGAACGATCCCCTAACCCGACACTGCAACCCACACCTAAAACCCGAAAACAGAGAATCTGTCCCGACGGGACAGCGGGCTTCCAACTAGCATAACTTGAGTTCTAAGACTCCAAATTAAGTAAACGAGTACATTTTCTCGTAGCTTAGAAAATTTCCTAGCTTTTTATAAGTATTGGGAAAAACTGATTCGGCCTCTAAAATTGACTAATTTACATATCAACACGATCTGTCCCATTCACGTCACAGTTTTGAACACGTTCGGTAAAACAGCCATAACTTTCAAACGGATGATCGGAATTATGCGTTCTTGGTGTCCACTGAAATTTATTGAAATTATATACAACTTTCTCAACATACGGCCGACCAGAAAACGCCTCTAAAATTGCGAAATATCAAACCCTAGGTTGGACATCCAATCTGCCCGAAACAGAACACCATGCAATATCTAGTTTTCATCAATTCTATCTAATTGCAGCACCACCTTTCAATCTAAAAGCATGAAATCCTCCATTAACACAGCACCTAATCCACCCCAAAGGTTTCCCATCACCATACCTTAGCCCGACGAACACGCCTCCCGATCGCCCGATCTTCCTCCACGCGCCAATCCCGCCGGATCCCCTCGTTGTGGAGCTCCCCAATGGCGAGGGAAATGGCGTGGAAGAGCGTGGCAGCAAGGGGTGGGGGTGGAGCTTGCCTAGGGCCGGCTAGAGGTGGTGGGGAGGAAGGGGAAGGAGGGCGCCAAGGGGAGAGGGGGGCGGTGGCTAGGGTTTAGGAGGTGGGGGCGCACCACAATGGGGGGGGCAGGCACAAGGAGGGGGGTTTTGCTGCCCTCCTCCCCCACATGGGCCGGAAAACTCCACCTTCGGCCCATGTGGGGTCTCCCCAAGGCCCAAATCGCCCCGGGAAGGCCCAAATTTCTGAAAACGGCCCGAAAACACGATTTAACTTCATACCGCAAGGTTTTAATCTCTAACTTCACAATTTATAATGTCACACCATTCCGTAGTGTCACACTAATAGTATTATCTGTGGTGGTTTTAAAACTGCCACTGATAATCCTCGATTATTAGTGGCACTTAATCTGTGACTGTTTGAAAACCGCCACTGATGTCAGTTAAAAACCGCCACTAATGAAGATTTCTGTACTAGTGTTTAGTGATGGTCAAGAATTGAGTATAGTTCATGCATACAATCTACTAAAGCTAGAAACTTTCATATTTGCAGATATCATATTTTGTTCCAAGAGCATGTAGTAGATTTACAAGCATGTCATTCTTGCTTAAGTAGCATATGGTAATTAAATTCATCAAGGCATGATGGGATTAGCTGTCGGGACCCGAATCTGCAAATCCGGACCCTCTGTGTATTCAGCACTAGTCCAGGAACGCGCTAGTGCACACAGTCTTAACATCGGTAAATATCACAATCATACCACTCGATACTAACAAAGTTCTTTAATTAAATAGTCAAACTGGTTGCTCGACCTTATGGTCAAGTTACAAATATATGCCACGCAGGGCGAAACTTATTAAAAGAGAAATAATAGCAGCGGAAAATAAGATAACTTCGTGGCGCCATCCAGTATACCACAGGCAACTGACTGGGCTCGCTCCCTAAGTAGACGGTTCCTCTTGGAGCTCCTCCTCCAAAGCTGGTGTAGTCTCCTCTTCAACTGGTGTTGTATTGTGGCAAGGGTGAGTACTTGGTACTCAGCAAGTCATGCACAGAATGCAGCTAATATACTACATGCATGGCTTAATACAAAGGAGTGGCTCAAGGTATATTTGCAGTAAGAGCATTTAACAAGTATCATAAGTAGATTCGAAAGCAGTAGTAACAAGTAAAGCATAAATAACTTTTCAAGGGGTTTAGTAAACATCTTTCCCATCCTAATCCACATTTCCATCAACATCATTATTAATCCAACCCAACCTTTCAAGTCCAAGTTATTTTTGAGAAAGTCTAACCCTTGACTGTAATTCCCGAGCGATGTCCAATACCGCGGACACGGCTATTCGAATAGATTTTACACTCTGCAGAGGTTATGCACTTTATCCACAAGATACAGTCAAACACCACAAAGGCGAGTTCCCGTAACAAAGTCTTTCGGAAACTTCTAACAATACAAGTGGTCCTCCCCGGTTGTTGCACACTAACCCTTCCCTTAGCTAAGGCGAAGTTTAGGCCAACCAACCGTTAGATGGGTACTGGCGCAGCCAGACGCTCCCGTACAACTTACACAAAGGGTGTAGTTGACCTCCTGAGGTCCCACAGGTACGTTATTAGCAACTTAATCAACTAGGTCCGTCCCATTACGGACATGTGGTTGCATGTTTGACCCAGTTCAAAGGCTTGCAAGGTGAAGTCCTTAGGGTGACCAGGGCAAGACTACCCGAAGAACCAAACCAACATTCCCGGTGCCACAACTGGCCCACCCGATCAATCTTGCCTCATGCCCCGGTCGAAAACTATTTATCAAACCCCAGTTGATTACCATGCACCACGTGCTATCAACATCACATGATACCTTTCCAAAACAGGTTCAATATATCATTAAGTCAATATTAACATTTGATTGTCCAAAATCATGTCATGAGCACGTAGCAGGTCTAAGCAATATACTACAACGATCTAATTTCCCATGTTGGCATTTTAGTAATGTCCAACTAGTAAACCACAACTAGGGTGACAAGGGGTCATGGCACATATTTAATTAATCAAGGTGTCATACAGCAATTTGGCATTTATCTAATTTCCCATACTTAAATAAGGTATTTTCTAATTGAACTAGCATGCAATAAGTTAAATCAAAATAGGGTCAATATGGTCAAAGCATAACTTGCCTTCAAAAAGTACTTGCTCTTGGTCCTGAGCTGGCTCCTGGGTCAATACTTCTCCTTCGAATCCTTCCGGCACTTCAACGTCTACTCGTAACGCGTGCAAATAGCAACAAATGAATAAAACAGTAGACAAAAAGTGTCCAAACATCCAAATAAAGTTCATAAACAGAGAGAACATAATTTTATGAATTTTTAGAAACTGGAATCGTCAAATTCGGAGTTTAAATGCAAAAGTTATAGCATTTTGAAGTTTAAATAATCAATTAAATAATATTACAGAGGAAAACTTTAGTCCAAAAATTAAATAAAATTTTTCATTAGGTATATCTCAATTTTATACAAATTTAGAAATTTGAATCACTCAAATCGGAGTTGAAACGCAAAAGTTATAAGCGTTTGAAGTTTGAAACAAAATCTGAAATCATTATTTCGAATTAATAAATCATTTTCTTTTTCGAAAATTAATTATTGCGTCAGCGAGGACACGTGGCAGCCTCGATTGGGCCGGTGGCGTCGGCGATCCATGGGCTCGGCCACGGCAGCTTGGTCCACCGTGGACTGGTCCACGGCTCGGTCGGCCAGCGGTGGGACCACTCGGGTAGCGTCATTCTTTGGCGTCGGCGGGGCTCGACCGCAGTGGCGGCAGGTGGGACCTGCGGCGTCATGGGTAGCGTCGCGCACGCGATTGTGGCGGCCGGCGGGTGGGCCCGTCTTGGCGTCATGGTGCGGTTCGCGCGTCGGCGGCAGCGGGCGGCGTGTCGGCGTCACGCGCGCAGCGTATGGCGGCCGACCGTGCGGTCCAACTTCCGACACTGCGTGGCTCAATCTCGGTGTTGATTTGAAAATCAACGGCGCAGATTGAATCGGCTCTCGCGCGTTTGGGTTAACGCGCGTTTGATCTGAACCGTTGGATCTAGATCCAGCGGTTGAGATTGAATCTGGGGTTTTGGATTGGAATCTCACCGGTGGTGGCGTGGCGTGATCCTAGCCGTGCGATGGTGATCAAGCGGTCCCACGGCTTAGGGTTGGCGATGGCGGCGCGGTGGAGTGGGCTGGCCGGAGCTGGAGCAGCGACACGAACGCGGCGTTTGCGGGCTCCTCGGCGAGTGAGTCCTCCTCGGTGCGTCTCGTCACGGGAGTCGGATCTGGGGTCAACGGCGAAGGGCGGCGGACGGACGGCGGCGGGACGAAGCAAAAACCGCGGCGGAGAGGGATTCCAACTATGGCGAGCTCGCGCGGCTAAACGGCGGCGGCTCCGACGGGGTGGGTTAGGGCTACGGGTGCGCAAGGGAACGGGCTTCACGATGGTGGCGGTGGCGCATTAAATAGGGGCCTCGGCCACGTATCGCGGAGACCGAGGTCGACACGGCTGCGGCGGCGGAGTCCGAATCCCATTCGGATTGGGTGACGTGGATCAACGTGAGCCGTTGGATCTCAATCCAACGGTCACGGGCTAGGGTTCGATGGCTATTGCGGTTGATCTCAACCGTTGGATCTTGATCCAACGGTTGAGTTTCAGCGTGATGGCCGGAGTTCGACCGAAGTCGCATGGCTGGTCGGACTCGGACTCGAAGTCTGACTTCGGGCTCGGTCGGATGAGCGATGAACCGACCGGTTTGGATTTCTCAGCGATTTAATATTTAAAATAATTTCCAGTAATTCATTTAATTCAAGAAAAATAGTAAAATACTCAGAAAAATTCCAGAAAAATTCTGGAAAATATTTTGGATCATTTTGGACTCAAATAAAATATTTCCAACAAAACTTTATTTGAAAATTTAATTTCTTTAATTATTTCAATATGGAATAAGTTCAAATTAAATCCAAATAAATCCAAATAAATTCCAGAAAATTCCAAAATTTCACAAATGTGCAAAATAATATTTAATTTCATGAAAAGCAAAAATTGGGGTGTTACATTAGCTTAATCCACTAGTCATCTAAAATACGCAAAGCATTAAGCACAATCGTATCAAACGGGGAAAATGATGGCATATGTGACCTCGTCAAGATGCTTCTTGTCGGGCGCCCAATCCTCGGCACTGGCGGCGTTGCCTTCGGGTTTAGGCTCATCGATGCCGCTGCTGGAGGCAAGGCTACTGCTCCGCTCCGCGTAGCCACTACTGTTGGGGCTGGGTGGACTCACGTCCATCACGTCCTTGGAGGTGGTGGCCACGCAGTTGTTGCTCCCGCCTCTGGATGGGGCGGAGAGGGCGGCGAGCCTCTTCTCGGTGGCTTGGGGCTCAACTGGAGAAGGAGATGTGGGTTAGGGTAGGGTAGGAGCACGTGAGAGAAGTAGTGGAGGGGAAGGGGAAGGTAGGGAGAGGCACTGGGTTAGTTAGGGCACCTGGGTGGAGGTATATGGGAAGGGGAAGGCAGGGAGAGGCACTGGGTTAGTTAGGGCACCTGGGTGGAGGTATATAGGGAGTATCTATGGTGGTTTTTTAATAAAAACTACCATAGATAATATTATCAAGGATGATTTTTATTAAAAACCGCCACAGATGCTCCTTTATCAGTGACAGCTTTTATTAAAAAACCACCACAAATTCTCCTTTATCAGTGGCACTTTTTGGAAAGTGGTGGTTTTATCCAAAAATCATCACTGATAAAGGAGCATCTATGGTGGTTTTTGGATAAAACCGCCACAGATACTTCCAATAGTATTTGTGGCGATTTTAGCCAAAAACCGCCACAGAAAATGAATTATTTGTGACGGTTTCAAACAAAAACTGTCACAAATAGTCTTCCCACCATTTTGAATTTAAAAACCACCACTGATAATTCTATTTGTGACGGTTCCAAAAAAACTGCCACAAATAGAGTGTCACCTATGTACTGTTTTGTAGTAGTGGAATGAGATGATAAGATCCCTTACCTAGTTTGTCGAGGAACTTGTCGGAGAGGTCTGGTGCTGGGGGGAAGGTTTGGTGCCTAGGGGGAGGTCTGGTGCCAGGAATGGGAGTGGCAGGTGATGGAGAGAGGCGCGCAGGGGGGAGTGGCGGCACGTGATGGAGAGAGGCATGCCGGGGGGTTGCGCGGGATGGGGAAGAACGCGGCAGCATGGGGCAGAGAAGAGCGGGATTTTTTGGGGGCGACGATGGGTTTTTGACCTATAGAATAACAACAGAGAAGGGTTCAGCCCAAAGGTTATAACCTATTGGACATGCACATCACGGTTGGTTCTGAGATCAGAACCGACTATGATATATGTACTATCACGATGGGTTCTAACTTTAGAAATCAATAGTGATGACGAAGGTCATCACTATCAGTTCTGATGTCAGATTTAATAGTGATACATATAGCATTACTATCGGTTCTGACCTCAACACTGCTACATATTCATTCTAGTCTTTTAGTCATACAAAGCTTTATTCATAGCAACTATCTTGAGGTGGTCCCCTCAAGATTTATGACCAATGTCCATCCAATAGACCTATTCATGGTTATACCACCTAAATGTATATCCAATCTATGACTTGGCATTTTACTAATGTTTACCAGAGTCCAAATGAGCACCAATGCCATCAATCCCTTCAACAAACTCTTACGGGTATATAAGATCATTTCTCTCATACCCTTTGGTATATGAATGCATTATATAGTACTGGTAAACAATCACAAATACAATTAGTGAATTATAATAGTGTTTTTAATTATCTCCACACTTTACGGTCTTATCCCTTTTCTTTTGAGGATGTAATCAATACCATATCATGGTTTAGCACTATATCTTGCCAACACATATATGTCCAATTGACATGATTTGCAAGATACAAGTATGGAATCACATGTCCCAATACTTCTCACATACGGTCTAGATGGAATGGGTCTTAATCCATTTTCAAGCTTACGTGACCATCGGTGTTCTTAGCACATGAGGTTAATTTTTGTTAACCTTCTCCTATAGTTATTACAAGCGCATTTGATGATAATTGAGTGATTCATCATGATCCACTCGTTCTCTAGCTAGATACCATCTTCAGGTAATATTCTACCTCCCCTTCATGGTTCTACTAGACTCACAAGGATAAGTTACATTTATTGTTAATAGCAATCTATACATGTTGCCTTCATATATCCTTATCACAATATAGACTTAGAGCTCTATTGATGCTCAATTAACTGCATTATAAATTTAATCATTTGCTGTTAGAGATACATGTAGCGAAATATTATTTCATTAACAGGAAAAATAACAAGTCACTTTTCATGACTTTCAAACCATCGCTTTACACCACCTTATGATGACCCATCATATTTGGATTCAAAGATTTGATTTTAGCTATATTAGTTTGACATCAATTGCTTTCGTGCCTTTTGATCCTTCATCTATAAGGATCATCAATACTCCACCGCAGACTTTAGATTTTGAATCCACATAAGGAATTATAGAGAACAATTGTCGATAATATTTCTATTGTTCACCCATATGCATCTCTTGATGGGTTACAGTAGGGTACACTAGTGCAAATTAAAATTCTACCGATCCCAAGAAGCCATGCAAGTAAATGATCATGGATTACAGATCATTACCACTAGATGCAAGTGCAGTAGAAGAAGATGTCAAAGCAGATCGACATCGCGTGTTCTGGTATGGTCGTTAAACAGTGCGATCAATTCGAGCGGCAGTTGAGCAGCAAGTTGATCCTTCGGCTTATGGATCGGTCCAAATAGTCGTCCCCTAGCAGCACCGCGCTAGAGCAGCACCACTATGGGTATCCACACGTTCGGGGTTGGAACGCCGAGCGTCGGGGTGCTAGCACCGTACGCACGCTAGAGATATATGGTGGAGGACGGCTAGGGTTTTAGTGACGATGCAACTCTTGCATACAACTTCTACTTAAAACCCTAAGCCTAAGTCCCCTTTTTATAGCCCTCGGTGGCGCCCAACCTTTGGGCCCAATATGAGTACATATTCAATTCGTCCTATTAGAAATGGATCCAATCCAAACTTAGATAATCGATTATAACCGTTCTAAACCCCTTAAGTGTGCGACCCTATAGGTTCATGTATATTTGGAAATGACTCAGAAACACCTTTTCGACCATTAATTGATAGTGGTCCCTAGCAATACATATCAATTCTGAAATATTCATAAAGCATCGGACAAACCTACTATATAGTGTGATAATGTCATGTTCCCTTTGCCTCATGATATCAGATTGAACTCAAGGCAAGAGTCGTGTCATCCTATGATAGCTCTATCCCTTCACTTATACCGTAGTGGATTAATTTATCTAGATTGACTCTCAATCATATTTGGCATGGCCATGCACTTCCTTAATTCATCTACCTCAAGGGGCCTAGAGATATCTCTCCGTTATATAGGAGGGGAAAATTCCATCTTGATCATTTATGTACCTTTATAACTACCTGATTAAAGAGTAGCGTTCGACAACCCCTAAGTAAACCATTACACATCTAGGAAACCAACGGCAATCTTAGGCCTTAGGATCATACATACACTATGTATGAGACTAACTGATGACACATAAAATTGTATAACAATTCTCATAGTGTCTCATATGGGTCTATCCAATGCATGTTCTCCAACATGTGTCCACATTATTAATTAGATATCTCCATATCTCTATGAATCATGAAACATGGTCATCAATCAATACATGTGCTGATTTATGAAACATAATCGTCCTATATTATGATAACTGATCAGTGATGATTTGAATAACATTGATATATGAAACAGTTGCATGAACAAGTCACGTACATACTTGTTGATCAATCCAATCGATATTTATTCAAAGGACAAACAATTATACTATTCCATAAACATAAGATGTGATACAATCATCTCCATGATTGCCTCAAAGGCATATCACCAACATCTCTCATGTGGATATGTCAATATTAACCAGATTTTTCATCACTTCGCAAATAATAGATTCTTGGTTTTTTCGCAAGGTTTTAAGTGACGATTTTCCAAGCTTCACAGCAAGGTTTCAACAAAGCTACAACAGCTACCACCAAAGCTATCCTTCATCATATTTTTAGTATTAATTTTTTTTAAAAATCAAATATGTATATAATATAAGCCACTTCTAAACAAATCATAAAACCATGGTACTTTAGAAGGTATTAAAATTTTTATAATAAGAATATGAGTGAAGTCTGGAATAAACAAATATGCTAATACATGTTAAAGACTATAATTTATCACTATATCATAGTGTTCTTAACAACAAGTACTTAATAACTGAGGAATATAAATATTGAATTATTGAAAAAAGGATAAGGTGAGGTTTTTTACAAGGTTTTCTCATAGTTCAGACTTATAAGAGATGCATTTGGGCCTTATAGTATGTTGGATTTCAAAATCGGCACAATATTTTGGCCCATGATTACCTATGTAGAATAGAAGAGCTATCGCTAGCTACAAGCTACGTCATATAGTGGAGCTATTGATAGCTATAGCGACTCTAGCTAATATAGCAGAACATTGGCCTGTAGCTTCACATTTGGGGTTGAAAAAAGCTATAGCTAACTATTTATAACACTGTTTTTCTGCAAACCCAACGAATATAAGTTATATGTGGAAAAATATTGGGCTATTCATTCTCCTAATAACTTTTCTTGAGACCTTTATTCACCTTATAGGTAAATCCTATCATAGGAATTTTATATAGTGATTCATTAATCACATAATTTTATGTTAATAGATCGTAGATCCATAGGTGTCCCCATAGATCATAGATCATCCTCAAGTGTCCCCACATATTCATTTAACATTGTAAGTCCTCTTGCATAAGTGGGTATAAAATCATTCCGGGATATCTCTACTTCATGCATATTTATTCCTTTTATAATATATGGCAAACTCTCCGCTCATCAGTCCCTCTGAACTCTTGGTTCAGTTTTGCTAGTGTGTGATTTTAATTTCTACTTATCATGGCAGCTTTGACTTGAAGATATTTCATTCATCCCATCACAACATTCCAAATAAGGGCTATATTCTCCCTCTAATGCTAGGATGACATTTTCAATGAATAGCGTATAAAAAAATCCCTAATCATGGTTTTTCGAGTGCTCATGATATTACACTATGGTTGTGATTTACGTGGAAAAATGTTATATGTCTTTCAAAATGTACATTCTCATCTCTTGAACTCTATAGACCAGTGTCTCCTTGATGATTTTCAAATGCACTAGTCACTAGGGGTATATGCAGAGTACTAGACTCATTATTAATGGATCATTATGCAAAAAGATCCCAACTAGGTGTTTCCCTCTCTTATTTGATGAACAATTGTCACATTTCTTGCAGAATGGACATTCTCATCTCTCAGACTTTAGTGGACTAGTGGTCTCTTGGATGACTTTTCTGCTAGTTAAGGCTTCTTACATAACCATATCAGTACTTCACTCTTATACCTAGAATCCCATAATAGGGTTCTTAAATCCACGAGTTATACCAATTTCTCTCTCTAAGAATATAATTGCAAGTGGATAATGTCCACTTAGTGGGAGCACCTTGCTTTCACCTAGTGGAGGCATTAATGAGTACCACAAAGTATATGTATGTGCTTACCATGGGATCAATTAGCTCTTATCTAAATCCTCCCAAGGGAATCAGGTAATTTGTCCCTAATGATAATCGTAACCTTCAACAGAGCTGTTACACTTAAAGGGTAAAAAGATTTGGGATCCTATTTTAGCCTATTAAATCATAGCTCCCAAGATGTCCTAGGCATTCATATCAAGATTAAGTCCATTGAAATATACTTTAATGTTGTGGCCAACATAAAATATTCATAATCCAGTCTTATTTTATCAATGAACAAATTGCCTCAATCTATCATATAACACATGCATGATTTGAGGTGTTTCCAATGCAACATGTTTATATTTGGTCAATCAAAATATGTTCTAATATAACAACATGTAGAGTATATGAAAAAAATACTAAATACAGGTGTAATCACATGCAGAAATAGAACATAAAATTTGACCACTTAATGCCCAAGATTAAATAAGGGCATCGAATTAAATGTTCTTTCAGAACATCAAACTTGATCACCCAAAGATTAATATTGTTTCAACACAAACACACATCTTAACCAAAAGAAGGTGATTCAATATATGCGTGACTCAAAACTAAGAACATGATTCTTAGTATACTTTTCATAAATTAAGATTACTCTTGATCAATATCATCATCCAGGTCATTATCTTTTATTTGGGAATCAAGATTACTCTAAGAAAAACTTGTATAGCACAAATAACGAAAAACATTCAACTTGATGATCTCCCAAATGCCTTAAAATCATTCAACTTGATGATTTTGAAATGTCCCAGTATGTGCTTAAACAATTCCACCAATGACTTTTTTATGCTCAGATCATTGCATCAAGCAATAGCACCGTTATTTTGACCTAAGGTTTCCCATGATATTTGCCATCACTCATTATTATGCCCATTGCTCTTTATTTGCCACTCCCTTATTCATCCCCCTCTTCACTCCAACCTTAAAATTTCTAAGTACATATGTCTTAGGCATATGTGGGAATCAACTCATATTATACCATAGTTTATACTCTCGAGGCATCAGTTATGTTGTTGAGAAGCCTAATGGGTGGAGGTGGCAAATTATACCTTAATGTGATCATCCCTGAGATCAAATGGATTAAAGTTCATAGTGCTATTCAGTGAATCCCAATTCCCTTGCCTCCTTTGGCCATATTACACTTAAGAACATATTACAAATCCATAAAAATTAATTTAAAATTAATTGGATATCAAGAGTATATGAAATCATCATATCATGTGGAAAAATCTATCTACATTGTCAAGCATATCTTCTACTTTATTTTATTCCATATAATAAATAGCACAATATGTTATTGGTAGATTAAGTCATTATGCTAAAAGCATATAGGTTTCATAAAAATATCTATCATCAAGGAAATAATTTGCCTCAGCTTTAGATATTTTTGCAGTAATTTTTGTAAATTTTGTACAATTTTCTAAGCCCATAAAGTTATTCTCTTGATTACTTTCATGCATAAAATAATTATTGGAATAAATTAATTACCATAAAGGTATTTTTGTAAGTTAATAAAACTTATATGGCCTTTTCTGTAAAATCCCAAAAAGGTGGAAGCCCTTACGTGTAATTTTCTAGAATTTTATGGTCTCTTTTGCAATTTATGTAGCCGATAAGGACCTATTCGCAATTTCTAGAAATTTCTTGTAACCTTTTGTAAGATCTTCAGTGTCACAAATCTTGGGTTTTTATGTAAATTTTGCATCAAAAGGAGCTAAATTCAACATATTAAGGGTTTATATGGAATTTTCACAAAAGCCAATGGGTTATCTGCAAAATTACTGTGGGCCATGGATTCTACTCGATACTGTCTCATCTGGGCCTAACTCAGTCTACAAGCTAAATATATTAGGTCCTTGATGGGCCTTTATCATCGGCCCATAATAAATAGGCATGGCCCATACTATGATAGACTCGTATTGGCTCCCTATTGGCTCACTCGGCTTAGTCCATCCAATTTGCATGGCTAGGGTTAAGAACCCTAGTAGCAAATGACTCAAGCTTGAGCTCCCTTTCTTATAATGAAGCTTCAGGTGGCAGTTATGTCATCGACATCCAACGGGGTCGAGAGCCCAGCATCGGCGGACCCAAGCGAACTCGGCGGCTGCCCCATGTAAAGATGGTGGTAAATCTGGTGGCCCCTTTTTGCCTCTTTCTTCTAACAGCTCTGCGAGCCCCGGTGGTGTTGTACCTTGTTGATAGCGTGGTGGTCCAAGGGTTTGCCCTAAGCAGTGGTCATCTCCAGTGACCAGACATTGAAGTACAAAGGAGCAATGTGTCTCCAGTACCCCCTTCCTGTGTTGTGGTTGCAGTTTAGGTTCAATTACAGCAACCTATCGACGGCTCTGCATGGGCCGCTGGTGAGGAGGACGACTATGATGATAGCCTCCCATCCTCTTTGTTGATGATATGGTCTATCTCTTCTAGGGCGGTCCAGTTGCGGTGTGCAGTGGCATAACCAGTCTTCCACGCCAGTGTGACAATGTGTGCTCCAACTCCGAAGGTCACTGAGTTGATGTGGTTCGGTGCAATGCCATAGCCGACATGAACACCAGCACTACATAGGTGAGAATCAAATCCTTTTATTTTCCTCTTCTTATTTCAATCCATGGTTGAAACTTGTTTTCACACTAGTACAAAACAGCACATAGGTGACACCCTATTTGTGGCGGTTTTTTTGAACCGCCACAAATAGAATTATCAGTGGTGGTTTTTTAACTCAAAATGGCGAGAAGACTATTTGTGGTGGTTTTTATTTATAACCGCCACAAATAATGGATTATTTGTGGCGGTTTTTATTTGGAACCGCCACAAATACTTGGAGGACTATTAGTGGCGGTTCTAAACAAAAACCGTCACAAATAATCCATTATTTGTGGCGGTTCTAAAAAAATCGTCACAAATAATATGAGTATTTGTGGTGGTTAAAACCGCCACAAATAATAATCCCTACAGATGCACCCTGTAGCAGCTCCATGTGGTCATCTTCCTCCCCGAGAACAAACCAAAATTTCTGAATTTAAGATTTTGTTTGCAAAGATTCTTATGCTTTTACTTCCTATAGTTGTTCAAAGGTGAGTAATTTGTTATCCTCTCTTCATTTGTGGTGATGTAGTTGCAATTTCATGTTTAGATCTAGTTTAATTAAGGTCTCCTCTCTTAAAATGCAAAGTTTAGATTTAATTTATTTTTATTTACCTAGCATTTTGTAGATTAATTTATATGTAGATGATGAATTTATTACCTTGCTCCATTAGATTAAGTTGTCTACTTTTTTAGATTATAAATTATGATCAAGCATATATTAATTTATTTAATTAAGATTATTGGATATTAATAAACATTAAATTTTAGTTAATATGGTAGATGGGTGATCATAAAGTTGCTTATCCATGCTCGTCATGAACGTATTCCTACAGGCTAGTACAGGAATAGCTTATCCATACAAAGAAGGGGGTGTTTTACACAACTCCCAGATAGCACTAGGTTATGCAAAGGTCCAGATGGACACAGTACTTCCACAGTTTGTTGACATTGGATTGGAAATGCCCTCCAACGACGAGGTTACAACTCTAGGAAGTGCCGTCCACATATTCATCCAGTGGCGCAAGCACGACATCGTCTTGGATCATGTAGTGCCAACCTCTCCTATAGTATAACTCGCGCATTCATCACCAGCACCTCAGCGTGAAATGGCTAGTGTGAGTACTTTAATGGACAAACTTATAACCCTTAGTTCGAAAAAATGGAAAATTAGACAAGTTGTATCAGCTAGATAAGGGGAAGCCAGAATAGAGTATGATGTTGTGCTAGAAAAAAGTAAGGGCAAGGGCTAGACACAGTCTAAAGTACAAGGTAACCAAGAAAGGCTAAAATTCGAGTTGGGGAAGCCATTTGTCACCCTTTAGAAGTTAAATAGCCTAACACTCGTGATGCAGTGATTACATGCCTGGTACATCGAGCGATCCAACAAAGCGATACTCCCGAAGTTGATCACTGCAGTTTTCCAAGAGGAACATTATCAACATAAAGGGGGTGGCTACTTCCTAATAGAATGTGAGGACTTCCACAACTTGTCCTATCATGACACCCTCGACATGTCTTTTTTGATATGCTGGTCACTATAAGTATCTAATATATAAATCATGGTCCACATTTATGTAATACCGATAAATGTCATGTCTAACTTTTTTCTTATCTAGATATGAGATGATCAAACTAAGAAGAACCAAGGGACTAGTGGGATTCTTTGACCCAGGAATGGTGAACCAGACCGAAATCATAAGAGCACCAAAGGAGGTGGAGGAACACTTATACAATATGTTGCTCAAACTACAAGACAAGGAGTTCATACTTTTACCATACAATTTTAAGTTTCTCACTAGCTAGTTAAATTACTCATTGATTTCGTTCATTACTCTTATCTTAGGACTAATGACTATGGCATCATACATGTATATGTAGGTTCCATTGGATTCTCATAGTAATTACTCCAGAAAAGAGCAAGATGTTGATCATGGACCCTTTGGACAAAGATAAAAAAGACTACGAAGAGATGCTAAGTCTAATAAATTAGGCATTCAAAAGATATTGTAAAAAGAGCTCGAGATACAACCCATTCCAGAAATCCCTTTCAGTCCGTACTAAATTTTCGGTACTGAAAAGATGAGAAAGTTGCCTAGAGGGGAGGGGTGAATAGGCAATTTTAAATTTAAAACTAAATTCGACGCAGCGGAAAGAGTATCGGAACTTCCGGTATATGCTCGAAACTTCCGAAGATATCGGAACTTCCGGTATATGTTCGGAATGTCCGATAGACTTCAACTTAGAGAAGAAACTACTTGAAGAAATAAACTTTAGGAGCAATCTTAGAAGCAATGCTAAACAGTAAGACAGGTAGGGAGACACGAATTTGTTCCCGGAGTTCGGATTCTTGAGGAAATCCTACGTCTCCGCTGAGGAAGCTCCAAAGAGCCGGGTCTCTTCCAACCCTTTCCTCCCAAACCTCGGTCGCACTTGAGGCTTGGTTTCACTGTTGGATCCTTTCCTTTCGGAGGCGGAACCGGCCTTCACAAACTTCTCACGGTGTCCCACAACCTTTGGGAGCTCGTGAGTGACGCCTAGCCGTCTAGGAGTCCTTCAACCTCTAAGAGTAACGAATGCGCTAGATTCTTGATCTTGAAGAGGTTGCCTAATGCTCAAGATGAATGAATCTTTCCTTTTCTCTACCTCACAACCACACTAGATTTCCTCACACACAAGATGATCACTAAGATCAAGGAGGAGGACTCAAGAAAGCTCTAGGGTGTGCTCAAGGTGCTCAAGAGTTCAGCCAAATCAAGTGAGTAACCCACAAAAGGGAGAGGAGAGGGGTATTTATAGTTTTGGTTCAAAACTAGCCGTTATACCCGCACTTAGCCAAACATCGGAAAGTCCGATCGTAACATCGGAACATCCGATGAGTGCAAATACCCAGAATTGGGACAGCTCCCAACGGTCGAAAACTACAAGCATCGGAATGTCCGAATACCACTTCGGAACTTCCGATGTTACTCAGAAAAGGAACTTCAACAAAACTTTCTAAGTCCCACTCAGAATGTCCGATCTGAATATCGGAACATCCGAACCAAACAGAGAGTTCCCAAACTGAGAAACAGCCACTTCGGAACTTCCGAAGTTAAACTTCGGACAGTCCGAACTGAACAGAGAGAACCCTTTTACAAGACAGCACACATCGGACCTTCCGATACCAAGGATCGGAACATCCGAAGCTAACAGAGAGTTCTCAAACTAAAAACTGACAGGCATCGGAACATCTGATACAAAATATCGGAATGTCCGACCTAAACAACGAACTACGGACAGAAGTGCAACCACACATCGGAATGTCTGAAACTTCGGAACTTCCGATATAGAATCGGAATATCCGACTGAAAACTTGCAACTAACCAAATTCCAATGCATGGGAGACTATTTGAACACTCTCAAGAGACTAAAGATCATTCATCTGAGCGTATAAACCATCTCTAGATCAATTTCAACACATCCCTCTTAATAGTACGGCAAACCTATGACTCAACAAATTAAAATTACATCCGTAGTTGCCGTTTTTCTTACTCAATGACGTTTGAGGATGCTCGATGATCGTAGATGATCTCTATTCAAAACATTCACATGTTCATAGACTAAATGAACACGTTAGATTCTTTAATCGTTTGTTATTAATCAACCAAAACCATTTAGGGGTCCTAGATGCACTTTCAGGTACGCACGCAAGCAATATTCTTATATCACATTTCGTAGTAAATAACTCTTTCCATAACATTTTAGTTTATTCAATTTGTGTAGTGTCACAAGCAGCCGCGTGGCACAAATATATGTGGATACTTCGTGTGCCAATACATACGTGAAATCTTAGGTTCTACAATAATACAAAATGACGTAGATGTTTGTCATGCTAACATCACACATTGATTCGCACCACTCAATTTCAATATATATACTCTGAGATTTATTTTTCCTACTTATAGCGCCTCAACTTGCCTACGGGATGACTACTTCCAACTAAAATTCAAGCCATTCAGGGACAACTCGCCTACTTCATTATGAAGGAAATCATCAACAAAAACGGTGAGTTTTATGACAACGACAACAACGATCCAGTCATCCATACTCATGTTACACGTCATTCGTCTCCAACTAAGACCGAAGGCTCGTAGACTTGTAGTTTAGAAAACTAGTTTATGCTTTTATTATTTAAATTTTGTTTCATTACAAAGTGTAAATTGATGTTCAAATTCTAGATAATCTTATGCTACTTTGTATATACATATGTTACAATGTGCATGATATATATGTTCTTTGTGTATACATCTGTTACAATGTGCATGATTTATCTGTTTTTTTTGTATGCCGCTTCAGAGGGTATGGCTAGCGCTTCCTGAGGCTAGCCCAAAATGCTGGTTTTTATTCCATGGTTTGGAATTATTTGTGGTGGTTTTTGGCTAAAACCGCCACTGATACTCGCAGTATCAGTGGCGGTTTAGCCAAAAACCGCCACTGATAGTATTATCTATATGATATATCTGTTCTCCGATTATCAATGGCACTTAATATGTGACTGTTCAAAAACCGCCACTGATATCAGTTAAATAAATCATCACAGATAACAAATTCTGTACTATAGTGTCATATATTGATCTCAAACATGGATCAATGCCGTGTAGATAGATTTCAATCTGTTAAGAACTCTCTCATTCTTTTCTCCTTTGATTAAACCTTGGATCGAATCCAGTTGTGCACCAAAACACTTTGTTTCAATCTTGGTTTTCAAATGAGAACGTTTAAATTGCTATCCAAGATCCATGTTCATGATCCGTTATTTTACTTGATTCTATTCGTGATCAAGTAATACATGTCTCATCCTATCCTGCCTACCAAAACAACTATGATGATGCCTTGCTCAGCAGGTGACAACGGATGTGCCACTCAATGAGGGCGGCCTAGTTATGTCCTCGCACTTGATGGCACGTCGGATTGACATCCTTTGTGACACCTACGCACAAGGCAAAGTGCACTACGACACACCAATCACGCACAGTGACTTGGTGGCATGTCCTTGCCACGACAGGGCAAAACGTCAGTAGTGTGGCTTTGATCTTGTGTCCTCGACACGATGAATGATATTATGATGATATGTCGGCGGAACACGTAGATGACGCAATGACAACAGTTCGTCCCACTCTCACAGATGGTACGTAATGTCGGCGGTGGCAACCCATGCTCTCCTTGGCACGGTAAGATGGCTACAGCGGTGTGCCGTCTTCTTACCCATGGCAAGCATGACAGCGACACCTCACGCTCACAGCGTAGCATCACTGATCCACGCACATGGCGTGGTGGCGACGGCCTAGGCGAGTCGACGCAATCTCGATAGCGTTCCGGTGTCCTCACCATAACAAGGCATACGGCGGCGGCACGCACATGACATGACGTCGGTCAAGCCACAGCGTGAACCGACGATCGCCGACGGTCGGTGCATCAATTTGGCGGCACCACGGCCATGTTTAACGCCTCGATCTATTCGGTGATTACACCAAGGTGAGATACGAACACTGATCACGCCGATGCGTGAATCGATCGTCGAAGAACCCGGCACATGTCAATGCATGAAACAACAACGATCGCGCCGAGGTTTAGAAGAATAGAAAATAGAAAGATCCAAACAAATTTGGCAACTTGAATTGTCCAAGAAAGAATAAGCAATGAACCTTAACAGTGCATACAATAGATGCATCCAAAATTTAGCTCTCCCAAGCTCTCTTGCTGATAACGTGTTGGGTAGTCGAGGTTGTGTTGCCGACCAGTCAAGATCACATGAACATGAGATTAGAACACAAACGACATATATAGATCCCATAATTCTTTCTCTTCCAAAAGAGAATAATGCTGATAATATAAAGCAGTATAGACCCATTAGTTTGTTAAATTGCAGTTACAAAATCGTTACTAAAGTTCTAACGAACAGGATTAGTCTCATTTGTAACGGAATTATCCTTCAAAACCAGACTGCTTTTATAAAAAACAGGTATATCTTAGAAAGTGTTGTAACTGCGCATGAGATTATTCACAAAATTCAGCGTGAAAAAAGTAAAGGTCTGGTTCTGAAAATTGATTATGAGAAAGCTTATGACAGGGTGGATTGGAGTTTCTTATTAGATATTTTGGATAAAGGGGGTTTTGGGGTTAAATGGCGGAGTTGGATTTCTTCTATCTTAAATAATGGCTCTGTGGGAGTCAAGATCAATAATGTTGAAAGCAAATTTTTTCAAACTGGAAAAGGTTTGAGACAAGGCGACCCGTTATCCCCTATCCTTTTTAATTTGGTTGTTGATGTCTTTGCTAGGATCTTATCTAAGGCTGTTAATAAGGGTCTGATTGTGGGACTTTGTGAAGATTTCTGTCCTGGAGGGATTACTAGTTTGCAATATGCGGATGATACTCTTCTATTTATTAAGAATGATGAGCGCATTGTCTTACATTTAAAATGGTTTTTGACCTGCTTTGAGTTAATGTCGGGTATGAGGATTAATTTTCATAAGAGCGAGCTAATTTCTATTGGTTGTGATTCCAATGAGTTGGATAACTATGCTAACGTCCTCGGCTGCAAAATAGGTTCTTTCCCTATTAAGTATTTGGGTATTCCCCTGCATTATGATAAAATTAAAAGGAAGGATTTTCAACCGCTGGTGGATAAATTTTTGAAAAGGATTGCTGGTTGGGGTAAACTCTTGTCTCATAGTGGTCGGTTGATTCTTATAAAATCCTGCTTAGCCAGTATCCCCATCTATCTTCTTTCCTTTTTTAAATTCCCTAAATGGGCTATAGATCTTATTAATTCTCATATGGCGAACTGTCTTTGGAATAACTATGAAGGGCATAACAAACTCCATTTAGCTAATTGGCACCTTGTGTGTATGGAGAAAAAGTATGGTGGGCTTGGTATTCCCAATATTAAAGATCTGAATATGTGCCTCTTAGCTTCTTGGATCAAAAGATTTTGCAATAAGGAAAAGAGGTATTGGAAGGACTTAGTGAATTTTAAATATAAAGCCAATATTTCAAACATTTTTGTTAGTAATCATGATCATGTTTCTGTTTTCTGGAAAGGGGTTTTGTTGGCCATGCAGGCCACCAAATTTGGTTATAAATGGAGTGTTGGTAATGGGAGAAAGGTTAGATTCTGGGAGGACATTTGGTTGGTTCTTCTTGCTTAGCGACTCAGTTTTGGGATCTTTATAGTATAGTTAATGGAAAAGGGTACACCATTGCGGAAGTCTGGGACGATACTAATTCTAAGTGTACTTTTAGAAGAACTTTTTCTGAAAAGTTGATGATCAGGTGGTTCGAGTTGTTGGAGGTTGCAAAAAGTATAAGGATCGTCGATGATGATGATGCTCTAATTTGGCAATATGAGAATAATGGAGTGTATTCGGTCAAATTTCTTTATGCGATTATCAATTTTACGGGTGTGATCCCTGTTATTATTCCTGTTGTTTGGAGTTTAATTGTCCCTCCTAAAGTCCATTTTTTCCTTTGGCTGCTGTCTAATAACAAAATCATGACTAGAGATAACTTGATGAAAAGAGGGACTAATAAAGGAATGTCTTGCAGTTTTTGTGATGAGGAGTTTGTATTGCATCTGTTTTTCAATTGTGTTGTATCTAAAAATGTTTGGGTCATAGTGGAAGATTTTTTTGACTTTCAAATTGGCCATACCTTGGAATCTTTCGCTCGGTTTTGGATTAGTAATAAGAAGAATGCCGTATTAAATACCATTTGCGATGTTGTGTTATGGAGCTTATGGATTTGCAGAAATAATATGGTTTTCCGTTTTCAGAATTGGTCAAGCATGAAAACAGTGTGGAGGCAAATGCTTACTTCTTTAAAAAATTGGAGTCCAATGTTGAAAGAGGAAATGCTGATCAAGGTGAAGCTGTTTTGCGAAGGTCTGGATGCCAGAGTTCGATCCCCGATGGCGTTGAATCAAGGTGCGATTTGATTGATAAAGCAAACTGTGATGGTGGAGCTTCTGAAGGCGGTGCAATCCCGGCTGAGCTGCTTGCGCTATCTGCTTACCTGGAGTGTCTTCAAGATTGATAGTTATAAAGAAACCGGAAAAAGCAATCTGCTATCATTGTCTTATATTTTAGAACATTTCTTTTGGTTGTTGCTATGGTTGCTGTAAGGCTAAATGGTTGTGAGCTGTCTGTTTTGCTTACTTTCCTGTAAAACTGAGATGTGAAACCCTATTTTCAGTTTTTCTAAATGGAAAAGCTGGGGCATCAGGTTGTAATGCCTTTCGATCGAAAAAAAATAATTCTTTCTCTTTATTTTTTTGGTGTGTGTACAATATACCTTGTGCACCACTTGTATAGTGGAAGAGGAAATGTTTCTTACAAGCTAAGTAAGAATCTAAAGTAATCTAATAGGACTCCTAGTTATCATTAGGAAATTCTTATAAGTTTTTTAGAAAACTTTGAAAAATCTATTTAAAAAAGTGTCCATATATTTAGTTATCATATTCTATAAAAACCAAGGTTTGAAATTTTATTTTCAGACCCCATCTCGGAGGTGGTTGAAATTCAAAATTTTAGCAAAATCTTGGTATTTTGGACAAATTTCAAAAACCAAATTTGAAATCGGTATTTTTGAGGGCGGCAATACCGAAATTTTGGTCAAAATCACTGAAATTTTGGCCCTTTTTAATACCTGTGAAACGGTTTCCCGAGGCTAGAAAAAATTCTCATAACTTTCACAGCCATAAAGTTGAGGATGGCCGAGTGGTCTAAGACGCCATCTCACCTCCAAGAGGTCCGAGTTCAAATTCCACTTAAGATATTATTTTTTAAATTTTGGATGCCATACCCATGGTCCAGAAACCATTGCCTTGATCCAAAATCGAACCCTGGACCTCTTGTGCTTAGCACGCACTCTACCACCTGAGCTACATCCAATATTGTCATATTATGTGCGCACAATCTTATAAGCATATCCCTGCTATATAAAAAAAAATCGATTGCCAGGACTCGAACCCGAATCTCTTGGGAGAGACCCCACTGTCCTAGCCAGCTAGTTCACAATGTATTCCAATTCAAATCCGGTCAATTTTGTAGCATTTTCGGTCCGAACAGCCGAAATTCACCGAGGCATTGTAACAATTTGAAAATTTTCAAAATTTTTCATTCTGTCAGGATTTGCAATCTCATCACCCTATGAAATCCGAGATTCCGCCGAGATTTTTAGTGATTTCACCGAGATTTTGAACTGTGATAAAGACACAAGCAAATAATCCATGCAGTGTGTGCTTACTGCTCAGTGCTCATGGACCAACCCTCCTCTCGCCAGTTGCCACCATCCGCGTCGTTTGCTTTATCGTCTGAACTACGGTTTCTGACTTCGCTTTCAGAGCCTAATGCTGCGCATCACTCTTAACAAGCTCACAGCCTCGCAGTGGCCAACCCCACCACTGTAGTAGGGAAATTATTGAATACAGTCCAATATTTAATCTGTATTTACAAATCGATACAATACGTTTGTGTAATTACTGAAAAGCCATCCATAAACGAAATTTCGTTTAACCTTTATAGAAATTTGAAAATTCATTTTCGATGTATTTGAAACTTGGTATTTCGGGTATAGATTAAACAAAATATGAAATTTCGGGTATGGGGGTCCCACCCCATACCCGAAATATGATTTCGGGTATGGGGTGGGACCCCATACCCGAAACCTCACATTTCGGTCAAGGCTAACTAAGAAGAAAAACGGTGCGAGAGCGGGTGCCGTAGCGAGCGCACAAGAGGAATAAACGTTCGGTTGCTATAGTGTCGTGATGCTACAGTAATTTCTATGCTATAGTAAAACGCTAGCCCAGCCTATCCCGACGCTAGCACAACCTTTACCGAAACGTGAGGTTTCGGGTATGAGGGCCCCACCCCATACCCGAAATTTCATATTTCGTTTAATCTATACCTGAAATACCAGGTTTCAAATACACCGAAAACGAATTTTCAAATTTGGGTAAAGTTTAAACGAAATTTCAAATTTTGTTTATAGATGGCTTTTCAGTAAATATGCAAACATATTGTATCGATTTGTAAATAGGGATCAAATATTGTATTGTATTAAAAAATTTCCGTGTAGTAGAGTAGACAAATAAATATTCCGGGCTATTGTCTTCCCCCGCTGCTCCCTGATCCCAATCCACCATTAGCTACTGCCATACATATCTGCTCGGTGCTCCTCACTGTCTAGTTCCCAAGAATCCACACTCGAATCCAAGTCTCTGACCGCAGATACCATTCGAGGCAGCTAGCTTAGCTAGCTAGGCGAGCCAGCCATGGAGGCAGTGCCAGTGATGGCAGGCAAGCATCTTGTAGCGCTGTGTATGGCTGCAGCGGCGTTGGTGGTTTCTTTGGGTACCGGCGGCGGCGAGGCAACACCGACGGCGGCGACGAAGGAGCTACGACGAGGCTTCTCGGCCGCCCACGACCCGTCCTATTCGCAGTTCCAGTCGGTGCTCTCCGACACCACCGGCGCCTTCGCCCTCGGCTTCCTCCGCGTCAACTCCAACATGCTCGACCTGGCTATCCTCCACCTCCCTTCCTCTTTCCCCCTCTGGCGGGCCATCCCGGATCGCCCCGTGCCATGGTCCGCGGCCGCCTACCTCTCCTTCGACGGCAGCCTCGTCCTCACAGACCGCGCCACCAACCAAGTGCTCTGGTCTACCGCCGCCACATCTGCAACGGCCGGCGACCGCGCCGTCCTACTCAACACGTCCAACGTCCAAATCCAAAGCAATAGCTCTGGCTCACCCAGTGTCGTGTGGCAGAGTTTCGACTACCCGTCGGAGACCATCGTCCAAGACCAGAACTTCACCTCCGTTGCGGCGCTCTACACCTTCGACCGGCGCTTCGCCATGCGGCTGGGGAGCAACTACTTCGCGCTGTACATCGAGCCGCCGCCGTCATCATCGGGCGGCGTCTCAGCCGCCATGTACTGGAAGCACACGGCACTGGAGGCCAAGGCCCAAATCGTGCCCAGTGGCGGCCCGACCTACGCGCGCGTGGAGCCCGACGGCTACCTCGGCATGTACCAGAAGGAAGGACCCCCCGTCGACGTCCTCTCCTTCGACACTTTCAACCATGGCATCCGCGCCCTCCGCCGCATGACCCTCGAGCCCGATGGCAACCTCCGCGCCTACTACTGGGACGGCTCCCGGTGGGTCCTCGACTACACCGCCATCACCGACCCGTGCCAGCTGCCCACCACCTGCGGCGCCTACAGCGTCTGCGCAAAGGCCGGCGGCCGGTGCGCGTGCCTGGCCAACGCGACCGACGGCACAGGCTGCGCCGCCGCCTCCGTTGGAGGCGACCTGTGCGGCACCACGGGCGGCGAGGTGGGCGGGCTGTACTGGGCGGTGCGGAGGCAGGGCGTGGAGCCGGCGAACAAGGAGCTGGTGGGGTTCGAGCACGCGGCGTCCGCGGAAGACTGCGAGGCGAGGTGCGCGCGCAACTGCAACTGCTGGGGTGCCGTGTACAGCAACGGGACGGGGTATTGCTACCTCATGGACTACCCGGCGCAGGTGATGGTGGCGGCCGACGAGAGAAAGGTGGGATACTTCAAGGTGAGGAACCTGGAGGAGGCGGCTCGCGGCGGCCGGGGCGGGAGGGCTCACGCCGCCAAGGCGGCACTGCTCGTAGTCGGCATCGCGGTGGTTATCGCGGCGGCCGCGTTCGGGGTGTACAGGGTGTGGGACAGGAGGCACCGTACGTCCGCGGACGCGAGGCAGCAGCTGGGCGCCGACGACCAGGGGCTCTCGCCGGGGCCGTACAAGAACCTGGGGTCCTTCAGCTCCGTCGAGCTCTCCAGCTTCAACTCCTTCCGGAGGTAGCCAAGTGCGAGTTTGAGACGCCTGAGATGCGGAGCAGTCCAAAGGATCCGTGAGATCGCCGGGAAGCTCGTGGAAGGACAAGGCGCACGGGCACGGCAAGGGAGGCGGGATGGCGGCTGCTGATCGGAGAGCACAGGCCCAACCCAAGAAGACGGTGGTACTTCGGCTGTGTTATTGCGGCAGCAACGGAGCATTTTTTTTTTTCGAGCAGGTCTGTAGTTATAGGATTTAGTCTCGTTTACACATTTTATTTGGGCCTATAGTAGCCCTGCAATTTGGGTCTGTAAGATGAAGCCGAGAATCCAATTTGTTCGTTGAACGGGAACTTGGGCCCTATCCTTCGTGAAGTGGCCCACTAATCTGAATACCTGGCCCTTCTTGGATCCTCATTATTTTGTTCTAAGTGTTGAAGTACAAGTGAATTGTCCGTCTTTCCTCATTAGCTTAAGCTTTTGGGTTAACTGACTGGTGTATGCAACTCAATATGGTAAGCCACGAGGTCTTGAATTTAAGACCCCCAATTGGTGCAATTAAAAAATAATTATTGCAGCCTGTAGGATCGAAGTATACCAATATAGCAATCAGAGGGGGTGAATGATTGTGCGGAAGCTAAAACCAAATTCTTGATCTACTAAAAGTTCACCCCAAAACGGAATCAAATAATTGCCTCGTATTCGACAAAAACAGATTGATAGACGTTTGGTAAAATGCGAATTCCCGGAGATCCAACCGTTGGATCGATCTGAAATTTGGACACAAGAAACTAGATTCCAATATGAATCAAACCCAAAAAGAATCAGCTCGATCGGACTTACGGATCAAAAGTTATTAACCTCGCAAGCTTGCTGTGACAAAAGATGACGGGAATCAATCTAATCAAAACTTGTAGATTAATTAAGAACGATAAAAGATTAATCAACAAAACTTTGAGGAACACTAAATTCATGCCCTAGAAAGCTTTTGAATGGATCAAAATAAAGAGAAACTCAAGGAATCAAAGATCCAATCTAGAACCAGAAGATGTGCAAGAAAAGAACCCCAAAACAGAGATTACTGTAGAACGCAAAGAATCTGAAAAAATTGATCTTTATTTCTTTTTGTCTAAAGTACTCCAAACAAAAGAGTACAAACCCTAAAGCTCTGCTCTATGCTTGATTGCATAAACAGGAGGCGCCTCCCCGTATTTATACAGAGCAAACACATAGAGTCCTGAATACAATTCCTACTCCTAATCCTACAAGGAGTATGTATTCAACAGAACTCCACTTGGCCCAACCTGGCCGAGTACAACTCTTGCACACGTATGGCAACCCTGCCATACTCACGTGACTAACAACTCTGCACACATATGGCCCACCTACCATACTCACGTGACTAACCATTCTTCATGTGCACCATTCTCTTAGCCCGAACGTCCCGCATAACATCCTTGACCATCAAGACCTCAGTTCCTCCTGAACCTAGTCCCGAACCTCAGTTCCTCCATGAACCTAGTTTCGGTCTCGTCATCGACCACGTTCGCCCTCAAGCAACACCTACACATGAACAAACCACAAAATGATTCCGAGCACAAGTCCGCGACTTGACTCAACATTAGTCCATGCAAATACTCACACGAGCATTGCATAAGTTCAAAACACGCATTATGAAATTCAAACAAAATTTCATAACCACAGATCAATCACCAAACAATTTTAAAAATCATAAAAAAAACAACCTCGAGCAAAAAAACCATTCACGCCGGACCAAACATCGGACCGGCGCAGCTCACGACGGACCAAACTTTTGGTCCGGCGTACATGCGAAAGTCTCGGTTCAATTCAAAGAAAACATGTTCAAAAACACGTTCACGACAAACCAAACTTTTTGGTCCGGCATACATGCAAAAACAACGCTAAAAAATGCGTTCACGACGGACCGAAAAATTGGTCCGGCGTGCATGGTCCGACATAACATAAAAACTTACTGTTTTTGTAAAACTTGGTCCAGCACAAAACATGTTCACGACGGACTAAACAAAATCAGTCCGGCGTACATACGAAAACAAGCTTCAAAATGCCGTTCACGACTGACCAAAAATTTGGTCCGGCGTAGATGTGAATTCAGGCCTCAAAAACATGTTCACGGTGGACCGAATATTTAGTCCGGCGTAGATGCGAGAAACAGTCCGGCGCAGATGGGAAACTTACTATTTTTGCGAAATTCAGTCCGGCGCTAAAAGAACCACATGCACACACATTTGCAAATTCAATTCTAAGTCAATTTTTCAGCACATGATTTCGCACAGCCCACTTCTATTCCACGTTTAAGGCCTGAGGGAGTCTACACGTGAGAGGGAGTGTTAAAGTATAAGTGAATTGCCCGCCTTTCCTCATCAGCTTAAGCTTTTGGGTGAACTGGCTGGTGCATGCGACTCAATACTAAGGATGATTCTTATCATCGGCCATTCATCTAGAATTAACTGCAACGAGTTAATTCAATTCTCATTTTAATTGGCCAGATAAGTTATGACCGCAGCGAGTCAAACCTTTTTTAAAAAAACATTTTAGCCAATTAAGACCCAACCCAAACGCTTGGGTGATATTTTTAAAAATATTTTTCATTAATTGCCTTAGTAAACAATACTCCATCCAAGGTTTCCAAAATATAAGAATTACCTTGAACTAGCCGATTAACTTTATACGGCCCCTCCCATATAGGGGACCATTTTCCATATCAGCTATCTTTTGAACTGATAGGTAATATAGTTTTTCAAACTAAATCGGCTTCATTAAATGACTTAGGCATGACTTTTTTTATTGTAGGCTCTCTCAACCCTAGCTTTATTTTTCTGGATTCGTTCGATCATTTGCAATCTTAACTCAGCTAATCCGTCTAAATTATCAGCAATCAAATGTTTATAATCCTTAGCTGATAAATTATCTTGCCTAAGAATCCTAAGCGAACTTATGCCGATCTCTATCGGCAATACCGCTTCTTGCCCATATACAAGTTGATAAGGTGACAACTTGGTAGCTACATGGCAAGCAATCCGATACGACCATAACGCATTGGTTAACATGACATGCCAACTCCTTTCCTTATCATCAATTTTCCTCTTTATCATCATGATTAAAGTCTCATTCGAGGATTCAGCTTGACCATTCGCTTGTGCATAATAAGGTGATGAATTTAACAACCTAATTCCAAAATCTTTAGCAAAATTTTGGAATGCATCAGACATGAACACAGTACCTTGATCGGTCATTATTGTCTGAGAGATTCCAAATCGGTAAATAATGTGTTCCTACACAAATGCTATCGCCTCCACACTAGTAACCTTTTTGAAACGAATAGCCTCAACCCATTTGGAAAAATAATCGATCACGGCTAATATAAACTTGTGTCCTTTGGATGATGCAGGATATATTTGACCGATTATATCTATACCCCAACCTCTGAACAGCCAAGGCTTTATGATCGGGTGTAAGATTGCAGCAGGAGCAATTTGTATGTTCCCGAACTTTTGGCAATCTTGACATCCTTTGTAATAATTAAAACAATCTTCCAGCATCGTCGGCCAATAATAACCAGTGCATCGCAGTAACCACTTCATCTTATGAGCCCACTGATATGTCCCGCAAATTCCTTCATGGACTTATCCCATCGCCGTTTTTGCCTCTTCGGCACCAAGGCACCTTAACAACAAACCCTCAAGAGTCTAATAATAGAGTGTATCATCAAGCATTACATATTTTAGAGCTTGTTTTTTGATATATTTGTCCATCGGCTTTGAGGGATCGAATAAATAAGCTAATAATTTTGAGCGCCAATTGGCGACATCTGTGCACAGTATCATTCTTTTGATCGGCTCATAATCGTTTGACCAATCAAAAATCTTATACCCTGATGGTTGTTATGCTAATGAATTAGCCCTAACATTCTGCTCACGTGGGATATGGTCGATTGAGAAAGTACTAAATGAATTGATGAGCTCTTGACATTGTTCTAGGTACCTACCCAAAACTTCATCATAACAATTATACTCTCCCCTCACTTGTTGCACTACGAATCAAGCCTGAATGCAAACTCAAAACTATACCCTTTGGGGATATCAGTACTATTCTGATACAATCGCCCTCTCTATAAACCGATCCATCAAAATATAGATGCCAAGGGGCAACAGTTACTAATCCACAACCAGCCCTATGTTCTGTAATAAAATCGGCTATCACATGTCCCTTAATTGCCTTAGCCTATTCAAACATTAAGTCGAACTCAGTGAACCAATAGGCCCACTTTCTGAGTCAACCTTTTAAGATTGGGGCAGACAACATATACTTAATTATATCAGTTTTATATATAACCGTGCAGGCCAAACTGAGTATATAATGTCTTAACTTGGTGCAAGCAAAATATAGAGACAAACAAAGCTTCTCAATAGGAGGATACCTAGACTCAGCATCAATCAATCGTGGACTGAGATAAAAGATTACCCGCTCTTTTCCTCTGATTTCTTGCACCAAGACTGCTCCAATAGTCAACTTCTCGGTCGATATGTACAGCTTAAAAGGAACCCCACTCTATGGTGCAACTAATACCGACGGCTTGGATAAATATTCCTTGATATTTTCAAAAGCTCTCTGCTGGTCGACTCCCCCACACAACTCTTGATTTTTCTTCAATCTTCATAATGGAGCAAAAGCATCTATCCGACTAGACAAATTCGATATAAATTGTCTTAAATAATTTATCTTACCAATCAGCTTCTGAAGATCCTTTTTACACCTTGGTGGCTGTGTATCGATTATAGCTTTGGCATGTTCCTGGTTAACTTCAATGTCCCTCTCGTGCACCATGAACCCAATAAATTGCCCAGTCGACACACCAAATGCAGATTTGTAAGGATTCATCTTCAGATTGTGTACTCGGAGTTTTCTTTAATACCTTTTCCAAGTCGGCCAAATGTTGATAATCACTTGACGACTTCACCACAACGTTATCAATGTAAATTTCCACAATATGACCAATTAGTTCATGAAAGATTAAACTCATAGCTCGCTGATAAGTAGCACCCGCACTTTTTATGCCGAACATCATTACGACCCACCCAAATAACCCCAGAGCTTCAAGACATCTGAAAGTAGTCTTATGAATATCGGCTTCAGCCATAAATATCTAATTATAACCAGCATTCCCATCGAGGAAGCTGATAATCTTATTCCCAGATGCAGCATCAATAAGCATATCGGCTATTAGCATTGGTTATTCATCTTTAGGTGTAGTTTTATTTAAATCTCTGAAATCAACACACACACACCCTAAGTTTACCATTCTTTTTCAATACAGGAACGATATGAGAAACCCACTCAGCATATCGATATGGCCTAATAAACTTGGCCTCTAACAATCGCTCAATCTCTTCTTTATTTATCATACATGGCCGGATTAAATCGTCTAGGAGACTGTTTAAAATGCCGATAACCTGGTTTGATCGGTAGCCAATGTTCAACTAGCTGTCAGCTTAAATTAGGTATCTCGTGATAATCCTAAGAAAAACAATCTGTAGGATCGAAAGACACGAATATAGCAATCAGAGGGGGGGTGAATGATTGAGCGGAAGCTAAAACCAAATTTTTGATCTATTAAAAACTTCACCCCAAAAGAAACCAAAAGATTGCCTTGGATTTGACAAAAACAGATTGACAAAGGCTTGATAAAACGCGAATTCCCGGAGATCCAACCGTTGGATCGATCTGAAATTTGGACACAAGAAACTAGACTCCAGTAAGAAACGAACCCAAAACGAATCAGCTCGATCGGACTTACGGATCAAAAGTTATAAGCTTCGCAAGCTTGCTGTTCTAGAACTTGACGAAAATCAATCTAATCGAAACTTGTAGATTGATCAAGAATAACAAAAGATTTATCAACAAGACTGTGAGGAACACTAGATCGATACCCTAGAGAGGTTTTTGATGGATCAAATCAAGATGAAACTCAAAGAACAAAAACCAATCTAGAACTAGAACAAGTATGCAAACAAGAACCAAAAGAGAATATTGTAGCACACAAGGAACTAGAAGAATTGATCTTTATTTATTTTGTCTAAAGTACTCTCATCAAAAGAGTACAAACCCTAAAACTGAGCTTGAGGCTCTCAATGCGCTCGGCTACGCTTGATGCGATTGATGCCCTTCAACAGGAGACACCCTCCTATTTAAAGGACCAACCCACAAGGAGTTACGAATACGATTCCTATTCCTAGAAGGAATCAGATTCAACACAACTCTACTTGGCCCAACCTGGCCGACTACAACTCTTGCACGCGTATGGCAACCCTACCATACTCACGCGACTAACACTTTGCACGCGTATGGCCACCTGCCATACTCACGTGACTAACACTTTGCACGCGAATGACCTCCTGCCATTCTCACGTGACTAACCATTCTTCATGTGCACCATTCTCTTAGCCCGAACGTCCCGCATGACATCCTTGACCACCAAGACCTCAGTTCCTCCCTGAACCTAGTCCTGAACCTCAGCTCCTCCATGAACCTAGTTCCGGTCCCGTCATCGACCACGTTCGTCTTCGAGCAATACTTGCACATGAACAAACCACAAAACAATTCCGAGCATAAGTCCACGACTTGACTCACATCAATCCATGCAAATACTCACACGAGCATTGCATAAAGTCCACTTCAAAAGAAGCATCATGAAATTCTCACAAATTTCATAATCCCAAAAATGAATCAAACACAATTCCAATTTTGCTCAAAACCCTAATCGAGCAAAAACGCATTCACGACGGACAAGGAAATATGGTCCGACGTACACATGAAAAAGTCACTCAAGAAGCCATTCACGACGGACCAACAAAATCGGTCCGGTGTACAAGTGAAAGTATCGGTTTCAAGAAGAAATCATTCCGGCGAAAACACGTTCACGACAGACTAAAAGAAATCAGTCCGTCGTACATGCGAAATCGATCCTCAAAAAGCCGTTCACGACTGACCAAAGAAATTGGTCCGACGTACATGCAAAACTTACTGGTTTGAGAGTTTGGTCTGGCACAAAAGATGACTTCACTGTTTGCTGTCAAATTGTCAGACACAAGCACAAACACATTTTGCAAATTCAATTCTAAGCCAATTTTTCAGCACATGATTTCACACAATCTTTATAACTCTTTAACAAGCCGACCAACTTTTCTTTGTACTTAGCAGTTAACTTCGAACTAATAAAATTTGGCCTTTTTGTATCGCCATCACCTATGCCCACCTCTTCCAATGGATCCGAAGATATGAAACCCTGTCCAAACCTTTCAACACCTTCAAAATCTTCGATGGCTTCATGGCTATCTGATGTTTGCCAATAACCCTGCATTTTGTCCTGTAAAACTTTTACTACCGATTTGGACTCCATCATCGCAAGATTTCACTTGTATGATCAAAGGTATTGGGCTTCACACTGATCGGACTCACACCTGATTGAGTAATGCATATAAAATCACAATCTTGCAATGCCTTACCCGATATGTATTCGGCCAATTCATGTTGCCAATTAGCCCTCGGGCTGGCCATAGCTATATATGTCGAAGTATCGGCTTCTACCACTTCAAATTGGTCGTCGTTCCATTGTATCAACTTCTGGTGCATGGTCAATGGAATACAACAACTGGCATGTATCCAGTCCATACCGAGTAATATGCTATAGCTTCCTTTAGCATCGACCACAAAGAAGGCAGTCGGCGAAGTCTTGCTGCCGACCGTCAACTCAATTACCATGACGCCTCTAGCCTCCATGGGATCTCCGGTGAAATCATTAAATACATGTTTGTCTTAGTAATATCCTCGTCGGTCTTACCCAACTTTTTGCAAGTTGAATAGGGGATCAAGTTAACGGTTACGCCACCATCTACCAGCATCCTTGATATAGGCTTCCCATTAATGTCACCCTTCAAGTACAATGGCTTAAGGTGCCGATGATCGTCTTTCGGTTTTTCAAAGATAGCTTCTTGCGAACTAGACAATGTTGAGCATATGACTCCCCAGCCGATATCGTTTGTGCCTTGAACTCAACCGGCAAAGCGAACACCATATTGACATCCATAGATGGTGGCGTGTCATCATGCACAATAGGAGAATCTAGATCGTCGGCTAAATCAAGTTCTTCCTAGACGATCTCCTTTTTTTCTCCACTCCTTTTTTACCATCTTAATTGGATGAAATCTGTTGAAATTTTTGTCTCTTTGCTTTTCCTAATCGGCTTCATGAAATTATTGTGTTCTGAGTCATTAAAGTCGATGCCTTTGCAATTTACTTAAGACTAGAGGGCACCATCACGGCATTGGTTCAATTGGCGTCCATATCTTACCAACTAAATCCGAGCCTTCTGCCTCCTTGCGCTCTTGATTGGGCTGCTTCTATTTTTGGACCTGCTCAGAGATCCTCTCGTGAACTAGCCTCCCCTAACTCCCCCTCCATTGGCTCAAATCCAGTTCTGACACTTGAGACTTAGCCAACGGTTTGTGTTCTCGAGCTTGCCCAGGATAATGTTGCATTGGGCAAGCATAGGGAGATGGGAGTGCCAATCCCCGCTCTCAACAAAACTACCAAAAAGGGCATCATTTGTGTGCCCTTTCGGCAGCAGTCGATCGATAAGCGTCCATCGGCCGTTGCGGGGGTCTTTCCTGTATCCTTTGCACCCTTTGCTTATATTTAGCCAACAGTTGAGAGAATATTGGTTTGCGCTTCTGTATCGGCTTCCTTGGTGGCGCAGATCTCTCAACTTTGTACCACTTACCGATTTTAATCGCTCCCTTTGGTTTAATTGTTCAGGAGTGCTTGCCTTCACAGTCGGCTTCAATCTGGATTGAACCAACTGTAATTTCAATCGTCTCCCCACCGTTCACTGCTTCCACCTTGGCCTATCGACTATTTTTAGCAGATGTGGAAGACGAATGGATCTCGTCTTACACCAACTCCTTCCCCTTAGACGAGCAGCTGACCATGTTGATAAGGAAGGGGTTGGCATCAAGTTGCATAGTCGGCTCCTCGGCGAATTTCAGCTGACCATCTTCAATTACCGACTATATCTGTTGATGAAAGATATTGCAATCGTTAGTATTATGTGAAAATGAGTGATGCCATTTGAAATACCTGCACTTTTTATTTCATCGGCTGAAGGCATAGTGTGACCCTCAGGCAACCGTATGAGCTTTTCTTGTAATAATAAATCAAAAATACGATCACACGTGGTCATGTCAAAAGAGTACTTAATCTCCGACTTAGTTTTAGTCGGTTTAAGCCACGAATAGACTAGGGACTTCTTGTTCCCTTTAACCCATTCGGCTATATTTATTTGAGCTCCCCCCTCATTGGATGAACTACCAGATTCATATTCGATGAGGTTAATCTTAGGTTTTTCTTTATCCTTATTATTATTTTTGAACCTATCTTTGAAGCCCTTATTTTCAAAGAATTGGCTTTCTTGAGCCGACGCCTTGTGCAAAAGGTGGCTTAAATCAGTAAACTCCTGGCCACCAAATTTCTCCTTCAAAAGAGGAATTAATCCTTGGAAAGCTAAATCAGCTAGCTGGTTGTCAGGCAACATAATGCTAAATCACCGATTTCTGACTTCCCTAAACCTCTTTATATAATCTGCTACCGATTCCCCAATTTTTTGTCGAACAGAACTTAGATCCGACATTCTCAATTCTAAACTTCCAAAGAAAAAATATTCATGGAATCGGTTTTCCAAATCGGTCCAGGTGTTGATCGAATTTGGGGGTAGTGTTGTGAACCACGTAAAAGCCGCCCTGGACAATGATAAGGGGAAGAATTTTACCTTAAGCCCATTGGACTATGCAGCTTCTCCACATTGTGCCACAAAACATCTGATGTGCTCTAGGGTTGCAGTGAAATCATCTCTAGAAAACTTAGCGAAATCAGGAACCTTATATCCATTGGGACATGGAATTCGATCAATGTAATCTGGATACGGCTTTCTGTGGTCGATGGTTCGCCCCTTGGCTGTATGCCAAACTGATCTCTCAAAAATGCACTGATGGCTTCAGCCCAGTCAGTTTCTCTGGGAGACGTCACATGGGCCTGAGGCACTTGCCGATTGGGGCTAAAGTCGGGTTGCCCCACTAGTGCAAACTCGGGCTAGCGCTGTGGTTGGGGTTGTATGGACCACATGGTTGCCCATAGCTGATATGTTGCTATCTCGTTATCGGCTTAGGTAATGGGACAAACGGTTCTGAGTATGTGACAACCCTATAGGGGGCAGATCCCATAGAGGAATCGGCTCAACATACCGAGGGTGCACGTCAGTTTTGATCGGCTGGATAGCCGATCCTAGGTAAACACGGAACATAGAAGACAGGGGTAAGCTAGATTGATTACCCAATTTGGAGCAATCTGTATAAGCTTGGTAGTGTCTAATCCCACTTGTGGCGGGGTCCTGTGGTAGGATCACGGTTGGTTGTGCTGGTGCCATAGTGGGGATATTAGCCGCTGGCTTCGGATCAACCGTTGACTTAACGTTTTGAGTATTCTGGCCCACAGAGTATACTAGATGGGTCAAGCAATGTACCATCCGACACAAGTTCTTGTGCCACCTCTTTGACGCTATTGGCTATCATCGGCCTAAGTGTTGTCACTAAAGTTGATGATTAATTGATAAGAGCGCAGTGGATAGATTGATTAATCATGTCCGATAATTCTGCCTGATCTAGCATATATTGGCTTAGCTATGCTCTTTCAGTAGCATATGTAGCCTCCTTATTGTCGAAGTTGACAGTTGGCAGCACGTTTTTCTAAGTGATGCCGCGTCAAGTCTTCTGGTAGCAATTGAGCATCATCTGCTCGAACACAGCTTTCTGGTCTTCAATCTTTTTGCACTGCTCTAGCGTTAGATCATCCAATGTGGGGACGATTATCACATTTGTATTGATATTGGATGGCGAGATTGATTTCCCAGAAGAAGACATTGTTGTCCTATCAGGTCCCACCAGGCATGCCAAAAGTATGTTGGCGCAAAAAACTTGACGACGGGTTGATTACTATTAACACATGCAAACACCAGGGTTATTTCTGGGGTGCGGGCATGCCAGCTAATTTGATCCTACAATCGGTAAGAGAATAATATGTAAATCAATTAGCTAGTAAGCTCAGCAAAATCAGAGAAAATAAAAAACCTGGGTTTGATGCAAGTCGACAATGATCGAAATTGGCGATGCGCAACTTTATTGATCAAGATGAATTACAAAGGAAAGATTACAAAACTAAAAACTACTTCTAATTGAAAAATTAAAAGTAAAACATGTTGTTTGATTTTGTGTATTGTTGTTGATTGGCCTTTGCCGACATTGTCCACCATCTTCTTTTATAACATTAGGCCCGATCGTATCCTCACAGTTTCCTGTTAAAACTTATCTGTATCGGCTTCAATTTCCTGATACTTCCCATCATCATTTATAATCGGATAAAATTGTGTTAGCTTATAACTCTTCAATCTAAAACACTCATTGACAAACTAATTATTCCGAATTAGTTTTTACCAAATTGGCTACATGCCAAATTTAGGTGTCAACAGTTTGGGTCAATGGAAACTCCTTTGGCAGTCATAACGTTACCAAGAAATTCAACTTCCTTCTTTCAAAAGTCACACTTACTAAACTTAACATACAACTGTTGCTCTTGAAGTTTCTCAAGAACTGACATGAAATGCTCTGCATGCTCTTCTTTTATCGTAGAGTAGACATGATTATCATCTATGAACACAACAACGAACTTATCCAAATATTCCATAAAAACCTTATTCATCATGTTCATGAAATAAGAAGAGGCATTAGTCAATACAAATGACATGGCTGTAAACTCATAATATCTATACCGCTTTGAAAATACAGTCTTAGGGACATCCTCAGCACGAATCTTCAACTGGTGGTATCCTGATCGAAGACCAACTTAGATAAAACTCCAACTCCTCTTAACTGATCAAACAAATCATCGATCATGGGCAACTGATACTTATTCTTGATAGTCACATCATTGAGCGAACGGTAATCAATACACATTCTCAAACTTTCATCTTTCTTTTCGACAAACAGAACTGGCACTCCCAAAGGTGATGAACTAGGTCTCACAAAACCTTTTTCTAGCAGCTCTCCAATGCACTTCTTCATTTCCACCAACTCATTGGTAGGCATTCTATACGGTCTCTTTGCTAATGGGGCTATACCACACACTAACTTAATAACAAACTCAATATCACGATCTGATAGTATACTAGGTAGATCTTCAGGAAAACATCTGATTACTCAATAATAGGCACATCTTCCAAACTAACAACTTTCACACTGTTGACCATTAACTGTCGATCGCGAACTGCAGTGCCTTGAAACTCTATTTTCTCACCTTTTGGGCTTTCAACTGACACAATTCTTCGACCACAATCCAAGACAGCTTTATGCTTGGACAACCAATCCATTCTAGGATAACATCTAAAGTTTGGGTTTCCAATATGATGAGGTTTTCCAAAAACTCAGTCCCATCAATAAGCAACTTAACTCCCAAACAACCCAGATCACATACTGCACACATAATAAAATAAGAAAACCAAGTCATAACCTAAGCACACAAGTCTAACACCTAAAAGGCAACACTCGTATCCTTAAGTGGACACGACTCCCACACATGAGTCTCAACTAACTAAGGTAAGCTCCATCAATCGCTAAGCCAAGTGCAAACTGATCTCGATAACCAAGAAATTCAGGGGTAGATGAAGATTCCACTCCCATAGCATACAATGCTTCTGGATATTTGTCTTCTTTTAGCTCTTCTTCGGCTTCCACTCCCATAGCATATAATACTTCTTCTAGCTCTGCAATCCTTTTCACGGCAAACATCCTAGCTTCACGAAGCTTCTCTTATGTAGCCTCCAAAGCTTCATAGGGATTATTCAGCTCCTGTGTTGTATCTTTGATGAAGTCCTCTTGCGAAGCTGCAAATCTAGCAAGGTGGACAACCGTTGCATCCTCTTTATCTTCTGTGCTTGGACCGCCGAATAGACTTCCTCATGGATAAAGTCTAAACATTGATTGCTTCAGCTTATTGGCATGATCGTTGCAGATGCGACGCAATGCAAGGTGTGATGACTCTTAAACACCATCATCGAACATAAGCCTTCTGACGGTGAGGTGGATGGGATGGCTTGCCTTAGCATTCTCCCGGACATAGATGGAAATATTTCACACCAATCCATGATCTTGTTCATTCACGATCCAGCAGATTCCTTTGTAAAGTGGCCTCTCATAGCCACCAAGCACTTGCAAAATAGCTCTGCAGCATAACCCCCAATACGCTCTCCAAGGTGTGAAGCATCCTCAACTATTAAATGCAACTTTGAATAAGATTTCAACTTAAACTAGAAGGATAAGGATGGAAATTTCAGCAAAATAAAGAAGTAGAGAGATATGATAAGTCAAGAACTTATTAATCTTTTAAGTTAATTTTCTCTTTAGAAAATATTATGAAGCTCATACAAAAATGGTCAGTATATCTAGGGTCAAGACCTACAGTCAGTATGGCTTTGATACCACCTATGTCGAGACCCGAATATCCAAATTCGGACCGTTTGTGTATACTGCACTAGTCCAGGATCACGCTAGTGCACACAGTGGCAACATAAATATAATATCACAATTATGCACAATAAAAACATAATAAAATACTATGTTTATTGAATAAATAATTCTTGAAAGGCATTAAGGTCAAACTTACACTTATTAGGCCTCACAGGACATAACTCTAAGAAAATAAACAGCAACAGAACGGAAAACTTCGGTAAAACCCATCAAAATGCCACAAGCATCTATTAAGGTTCAACTCCTAGATACTCGCCTCCTCATAGAACTCCTCCTCCAGAGTAGGTGTAGACTACTCTTCAACTGATGAGATTTGTTGTGCAAGGGTGAGTACATAAAGCACTCAACAAGTTATGCACAGAATGTAAGTATATTATAACCGTATGTAAAGTTTATTTCAAAGGAATGGCTGACATTGATATTTTGCAATAAAGCAACATTTTCAATTGAATACAATAAATAGATTAAAAAACAGTAAAACAAATAACAACAATAGTAAATTTCTTAGATATTTCTCAAAGTAAACTGGCACACAGCCTAAACTAAATCACATTACTTCTATTGGCACACAGTCCCCCTTCCAAAGTTTTATTTATAAAAATCTAACCCTTGACTGAAATTCCCGAGCATTGTTCTATATCGAGGACATGGCTATCTGAATAAGTTTGACACTCTGTAGAGGTTATACACTTTACCCACAAGATATGATCAATCTTATAATATCGGCCATTACACATATCCATCGACGTACAACTAAGAAGATCATAACAAAACCTTCCAAAATATCTATCTGAATATAGACCATCCTGATAAGTCTGAACTCACTATTCCTTCCTTCACACAGAGCAGATGAATTGGACTAGGAACAATACTTGTTCGAGATGTGTGGCTATGATGACGCATATTTCCTTAACCGCACACACATTTTAGTTATCCACCTGAGGTATCACATGTCAAGACCCGGTAGCTTACTGAGTTAGGTCTGGCCCATAACAGACATGTTGCATGATTAGCCTAGCTCAGTGGCTTGCAAGGTTAAATTCTTAACTAACCAAGGCAAGACTTCTAAATATTCATAGTAACCAATATCCATTCACATATAATCACCAACCAATTCACTTTCAATCACACAATATCATACCAACCCAATGTAACATAGACCCACCACGGCTCACAGTCTCTTGCCACTTATCTTAGTCTAAATCATTTACTACCTCTATTGATTATTGTGCAACACATGCCATCAACAACTCAATATTATTGTGTGATAATACATGACATACCCCTTTTCAAAAGATATTCCATATATTATTAGTCATGTTTATGTTTACTCTTTCAAAAGACATCAGTCGTGACATGGTTAAACAAACTAAACACGATCTAACCAATCCATGGTGGCAATATATTAGCAACCAACTAATAATGAACCAGCCTAGGGAGATAAATAATCATGGCATAGCAAATGACAAGGTAGGTATAAAATGATCCAAATTCGTCTCCTTATATTATTTCTACTTTCAAGGTACTTAATGAAAACCAAAAACTCATAATATGCCAATATCAGGCACTAACTCATCTTTAAACCTTGAAATAGGGTTGCTCTTGACAAAAACTCACAATATGATAATATCAGTCACTAACTCATCTTTAAATCGAGAACTGAGCTTAGCTCAGTTGGTTGGGGGCACGGTTGTGCGCCCCGCCCACTCGGGTTCGAGCCCCGCTCGACCTGCGTGCTCGCTAGGGGCCGGTTGTAAGCGCGTGTGTGTGGTGGTGGTGGTGGTGGGTGTGTGTGTGCGCGCGCGCGTTTGTAATCCGGTTGTTGTTCTCTTCTTCTTTAATGAAATGCCAGAGCTCCTGACCAAAATTTTGAAAAAAAAAAGTCATCTTTAAATCTTGAAATAAGGTTACTCTTGACAAATAAATGTCATTAATCACGAAACACATAACCAAAGAAATTCGGGGATTAGATGCTTACAATATCGTTGGCATGAGCTCGTCCACTGGAATGTAAGCCGTAAATGTCATTGATGGAACAAATCCACAAAATCGATTGGGGACAAGAGGAGATGCTGAAATATTTTCTTTTTCAGTATGGGCTAGAAGATGATTTATTGATCTTAAGGTCGTAAGATGAAATCATAGCTTGAATGCTGTTACAAATCTTGTTATTTTTGTTTTATGCCTCCCATTTTGTCATCTTTTACACCAGATGAACTTGTGGTCGGTTTCTAGTTCCGCCCTTCATTAGTTCCAAACTGTTTAACGCAGTAGGATCCTGCATTTGGTCCCTTGGTTCAGATGTCTACTTTTGAACGCCGATCAAGAAGATGTTCATACAAGTGCAATGTGCATATATAACGTTGATGTAGTAGGGTTGTTGATGAATGACGATTACAAGACAAAGTACTAAAAAGACTACTAAATTGACGGGGGAGAAGAACTGAAACCTAAAACACAAATTGACGAGGGCTAGTCTAGAATCTAGATCGGGCACAACTCTTTCGTAAAATCCAGTTCAAGGGACCCTGTCATGAAACTCGAACCCGCATGCGTGTCTTAAGGACTAGAACTCTAGATTGGATGGATTTGGCACAAGTCTTCAGAAAAACAGACTGAAACTACAAGCAGACGCAAAAGCGTGATGACCTCATCAAGGATTCTTGGCATGCAATGTAACCTTTGCTCAAATCCTCCCCCTGAGAATTGAAGATCTTGTTTCAAAGAACGTCAGGTTGCTCGACAGTGAAGTTGCAACAGACACACGCGAAATTGATAAGTCGTGAGCTCATCAACATAATCATCATCGATCATCGGTTACAGAATGGCGCATGGGAAGCCACACAGAATTGATCCCCATTTCACAGAAATTGCACGTAGCAAAGCTCTTCTTGTACGGTACGGTGGCCGGATCTAGTAGAGGGTCTCCATCGTATTGCTCAGCTCTTCGAGCTTCTTCATCCGCAGCCTCTCGCTCTCGCTCACTAGCTGCTCAAAGATCAACAACGTGCATGAGTTAGTTTCTACGAATTTTTTTACTTAATATTTTTTTTGAAATATTTTTTTCGAAAATAATCAATGGATTTTTTTTATTTTTTTTTTGCGAAAATAGGTACCCGTCGCCCGTATATGGGGTGATCACCCCATATTGGGGTGATAGGTACCTGGATGCAAAAAATGTTGATAAATGAACTCCTTCATGTGTCCATTTTCACAATTGCGCTTTTCGCATGCAGGTCCTATCGCCCCAATATGGGGTGATCGCCCTATATCCGGGTGATGGGGACCCATTTTCGTAATATTTTTTATTCGTCAATTATTTTTGAAAAAAGAATTTAAAATAAATATTAAATAAAAATAAATTCCTAGTTTCTACGGCCGTAAAAGTGTAGTACACCAAATTAGGCCCGCGGGCGCCAGGCCTAGTTGGCCAAGCCGAAATCCAAGCTTAAGGAAGTAGGGCTGGGCTTAGGGGTTCCTGATTTCAACCAACCAGGCCAGCCCGTAGCTTGGCCCGATGCTTTTGGCTATGCCTAGCCGGTCATCTCTGTTGAGAGATGGACCTATGTCTGCCTCAACCGTTTCGAATTTTACTATAATTTTGGAGTAATTTCACATAAAATAGTTCAATTCCCATGAAAATGAAAATTGGAAGAAGAAAAAAATCTTGACGTTCCAAACAGTTCTGACGTATATTAAGTTTAACCTAGCATTATGAACATAATAAACTAGCTTCGCAAGTTCCTTAACTTTTCATCATTAATCAAGTGCAAGTCAACGTGCTATTTCCAGTAAAATATAGTGACACCCTAGATTCCTAGAATGCATGCAATCAATCTGTATTAATTTTGATAAAAAAAAAATGTTGAGCAGTACTTGTATGCATTGCCCCAATACAAATTGTATAAATTTTAAAGCAAACAAAGAGACATGTAATAACATCCACTCTTCATTCATACTTTAATATTGTATAATACTAGTTACATACCCGTGCGTTGCTACGAAAAATAAAATTGATAATAAAACAAAATTTTAAAAAAATTATTTCACAAGATCAAACATCTATCTTTAACGCTTCGTTTCTTGTGAAAGCTGGCTAATTAAAGCAACGCTTCGTTTTTTGTGTAGGGCAATTAAGTAAGGCAATTAATGACGTGGGAAGAACGGACCACTGCCACCAAGTGCTGCTTTAAAATAGTAAAGATGTGATCTGAGTATATGTAAATGATATGATTAAATTTGTCTAAAAAAATACATTCATAGTATTGCACTTTTATAAATTTCCTCATATATATATATATATATATATATATATATATATATATATATATATATATATATATATATATATATATATATATATATATATATACAGTTCCATCTTATTGACTTAGAAAAATGAAAACGACGTCACTCTGAAAAAAATTGAGCACTTCTTTCATAATGTTTCAACTGGATATATTAAGTAAAATATAGTGACACCCTAGAAACTTTGACTCTCCATATATTTTTAAATATTTAAATTGGATACATGAAAATCATGTGTAGATTTGTCTCAAAAAAGTGATTTTCTAATATTATAATTTTATTAGGTTTTATTAAATATATTACAATAGAATTTAGTTGTCCAAGTTATGTTTTGGAGACCATATCAATGTCCGAAAATATATCCTCTGTAGATAGGGGTTCCATAAAAATCTCGCTCATCCAATCACCTCCCTGAAAAAAAAAAATCTTTGTCTGGTTTCAAACAAAAAAATTTCTTTGTCTGCACCGTCAAGTTAATTTAGAAATGTAGGGAGCCAAGCGAAACTTCGATACAAGTCAAATAACGTGTTAAGCTAGCTAATTTAGAAGTTTAAGGGACTAGCGAAGTTTTGGAAAAACAAAAGTTTAGGACCAATGGTGCAATTTATCTTTCTTAGATCCTGTTTGGCAACTTGGAACCGGACTGTTTCTACTAGATTCTGAAAGAAACCCAACCAAACGGGCTAAAGCTCGGAACAATTCTCCTTAGATTGTTTCTTCTTTTTTCACACCGTGGCCGAATCGGACTCAACCCAGTTCTACCTGATTCATAGAATTCAACCTGAAACATTTCTATCAAGAATCTGGAACCATTTCCGTTTATAATAGAATCTGGAACCAAACAAGGCCTTAAACATTTTTTTAAGAGTTTCTTAAAGCCAAAGTTGATTGCAAAAAAGAATCATAACTTAATTAGTTAATTGATTATGGATCTTTATTCTCTCTTAAAGAATTTAATGGATCTTTAGCAAAAGTAGGAAGGAAGGTTATAGCCGAATAGTTGCTCACCTCCATTAGCCTGTCTACAAGCGTAGCTTTCTCATTGCTCTTTTCGTTGTATGCCTGGAGACACATTTTGTACTCCTTCTCCTGCTCATCCAAAGACAAGCAAATCAAAACTACGAATGCCACTTGGCCAACCCTTTGAACAAAATAAAATGCAACAAACTAAGGGTCACTATGAGTGGAAATGTAGAATCAACAACGGCTTCACCTTCTTGAGGCAGCTCTTCCCAAGAGGCTTGAGCTGCCGGTTCGCCTTGTCGATCCGCTTGCGTATGGACTCCACCTCCCTCCGAGTTGGATCAGCCATCACTTCCAGCTCCTGCAACAATTAAGTAATTAACCTCAAGTTGTCAGCGTCTACACCAATTTTCTACTTCCTTCGTCCAAATTTACAAAGCGTATTTTTGGAATGATCTTGTCTATAAATATACGACGTATTTTATATTCGATACAAATTAGTGTGATGTTCCCTCTACACATCTAATAAATATTCACATTTACTTTATTTTCTCTACATACATGTATTGATTACGGTGCTTAGAGTTAGTGATAATAATTAAAGATAATTTAGTCATTTTCAATATCTTTTTAGTTAATATGCCAAGAAGGATACGTCTAATAAATTTAGACGGAGTGACCACTACTTGCTTGGAAGGCATGGATTTCACAGAGATAAATGCTTTGTTTCCTATCGAAAAAAACTCCAAGTACAGTACGTCGTACGTACCTGGCGAATGAAGGCGAGGCGCTTGGTCTCCTCCTCGACCCTGCCAAGCATGGAGAAGACCTTCTCCCTCACCTCCAGCTTCTTCCGCTCGATCTCCTCCTCCTTCTCCTTGAACAGCGACAGGGCCGACCGCGACGACTCCCATTCTCCCGCCTCCTCACCGCCGGTCGACGAGCTCCTCGCGCACACGATCTGCATCTGCTGCTCCCTGCTGCTGCTCTCCATCTCCCCCTGCTGCATCGATCGATCTCAGCTGCCAACTAGCTCGGTCTGACGATATATCTCACCAGACGGTAGCTAGCTAGGGAAGCACACCTTGCACTCTAAGTCGTAGAACCTAACTAAGCAGCTACCCACTCGCTCGTCTATTTATCTATTCTCCTGTTTCCCTTTTGGTATTATATTTATTGGTGCAGATGGATTAATAGTACTTGAGCACTAGCATCCTATGTGCATACAGTCTGAACCTTGAAGCAAGCGACGGCAACCAATCTCTATATATCTTCATGTAGGTGTCACTATGATCATATCTAACCCATAGCGATGACAGCATGAGCCCTCTGGAATCGATCGATGTGATCGATAGGAAGGCAGTAATGTATCCCATGATGGAAAAGCAGCATCATTTCATCGTACATGTGATGTGAACAGGATGGCAACTTGGGATTGGTCCAAACTCCAAAGTGTAATAGGTGTAGAGTAGAAGTAACTCTTGCGCAAAACTGTTTTTCGTGTCATGATGATGGTGAAGTGGGCTCTCCTTTTTTTTTCCCTACTTTGGATGGATAGGACCAAGGATTCAATTTTCGTTTTCGGACTCCATCTCGGGCCTGGCCGAAATCCGAAATTTCGACGAGATTCGAAAATTTCGGACAAAATCCGGACGAAATTCAAAAACCAAAATTCAAATCCGGTTTTTTTTTAACCGAGAAATCCGAAATTTCGGTAAAAAATGACGAAATTTCGTCCAAAAAACCGAAATCTCGGCGAAATTTTTTAGGGTTTTCCAACTTTCAAATTTTTAGGGTTTTTTTCAACTTCGCGGAAATTATGATCTACCGACTGTTCCACATGGGAAATGACGTGAAGAACCCAATCCGGTCAAAATCCGGTCAAATCCGGTCAATTACGGTCAAATCCGGTCGACTTTTATACAAATTTCGGTCCGTTTAACCGAAATTTCGGTCCAAATCACCGAAATTTCGGCGAAATTTTAATGTACTGTAGCACTTTAAAAAAAATTTAGGGTTTTTTCATTTCGCCGGGATTATGAAACTCGGAGGGGTCCGAAATCCGAAATCTCGCCGAAATTTCGCCGAATTTCGGCGAGATTTTGAACCCTGGATAGGACATGCATGCGACCGTATCCCTGACCTCGCCTTGCTTGCATTTTCAGCGCTGTTTCCTCTCCATTGTTGCAGGGTTAACATCTCGGGAAGGGAGGCGACTAGGCGAGATGTCTGCAACGCCAAGCCCGGCAGATGCTGTGCCTTGAGGGATGGGAGTGTTGGTGCTTTGGAATGAAGCATCTGTGCAACTATGCTTGAGCGTTGGTCTGACTCCTCACTTGGTACTCAAGATGGAGTAGCAGTCAAGGATAAGCAGAGCAGGACCACACTGGTTGTAGCCTGTTGTGACCAACGTACTTTTGACTCGGTTTTTTTAAAATAATAATATTTTAATGAAAATTTACATAGATAATACATCGATTAAAAAATAGTAAAAATACCCCCTCTGTAGCCATTTGGAATGGTGACAGATTGTCTGTCGCAATTTCAATTGGCGACAATGGGCTAAATTCAAACCGTTATCTCTCTGTTGCCAGTTGAAATAGCGATAAAGAGGCTGTAGCCAATTGAAATGACGACAGACCTCTGTCGCCATTTCAATTGACGATAGAGGGGGTATTTTACCTCGCGCGGAGGCCGAATCCACCAGAACCAGAGCTTAGTGCAGTAAAAAAGAAAGAACGAAAGAAGAGAAGAGAAGAAGGGAAAGAGGAGGAAGAAGAGAGGAAGAGGGGAAGATGAGGAGGAGGAAGAGTGGAGCAATTTGCAAGCATTTTTTGTGCTTATTTATATTTAAATTTAAAATTATAATTTAGCGACTAGATTAATTAGATGGTAAGTACTTAGTTATGTAGAGTAGCAGTTGTTGTTTAGATAGATGACTTAGTGACCAAATTAATTAGGTTTGTAAATAATTAGTTGTGGCCAGATTAATTAGGTTTGTAAATAATTAGTTGCGTAGAATGGTAATATTTTTTAGATACACGATTTAATGACCAGAGTAATTAGATTTGTAAGTAATTAGCTTTATTGAATAGCAGTATTTATTTTAGATACACAATGTAGCGACCAGATTAATTAGGTTTGTAAGTAGTTAGCGGTGTAGAATATCAACAGTTTTTTAAATACATGCTTTAGCGAGCAGAGTAATTAGATTTATAAGTAATTAGCTTTGTTGAATAGAAGTACTTATTTTAGATACACGATGTAGCGACCAGATTTATGTAGAATATTGATAGTTTTTTAAATACACGATTTGGCGACCAGATTAATTAGCTGTGTAGAGTATTAATCGTTTTTGTACATAGGTAGAGCGGTATTACGAATTTCGTGAAATGCTTGACAGGTATGGATTAACGAGTGTAGTTTAAAATACACTACGGAGAAGGGGTTCCTCACATGGGTGCATAAGGGGTGGAACTAAGTCATTTTTCAAGTGTTGTGGATAGTCTGTCACGTGCAGGGAAGCGTTCATGGAGGACGGTTACAATATGGTTGTAACTAGGGTTTTTTATTTCGGTTGGCACAAATATCGGCTCCCACCGAAATGATCGAAATTTCGGCTAAATTTCAGTCAAATTCAAATAAAAAATAACAAAATCCGAAATTTTCGGAATTTCGCTCTGGACCGAAATGGCTGAAATTTCCGAAATGTTATCATTGGATCGTGAATTGCATGACTTGAAGCTGCACGGAGTAGGGTGTTGGAGACGGGATTGCACGTTCTGAGAGTTAGTGGAACTGAAGGGGCTGAAGTCGTGGAGTTCATATATAACAATGGCGATTGAGAAAAAATGGCCGTTAGTGTTGTTGGCGTAAGCATTTCTGAAATCCAATGCCGTCGAAGCAACACAGGAGGATGTTATTGGTAATGAACCAGAGGAAGTTGGGGAGAGCAGCCAGGCTAGAGAATGTTTAGTGATGCATGATGTTAGTTCGGGTCAGGAGGCAGTGCAAGACGAGGAAGTTGATGTTCCAGTAGCAAAGGTGCAGGAACCAATGGGTGTGGTAGACGAGGTAGAACATATTGAATTGTTGGTGTAATCGATGGACACAAAGAGCCGTTGACTATGAGGCTTTAAGTAATGACAAAAAGGATGAAGAGCCTTTCCTGCGGAGTGGGATGAGTATCGGTTCGATAGGCTGATGGTCAACGAGGGTGAAGATGTCACATGGGGGTATGATTGGAATGAGGTGCGGCAAGATGCAATTTACAAGAATAAGGGTGAGGTGCAGGAAGTAGTGACAGCATGTGCAGTTTCACTGTGTAGACTCTTTAAGGTTACGAAGTCGTATCAGTGAGTGTATGATGTCAGATGTTAGATGGAGGGTTGCCCATGGTGTGTCTATGCTTATCAGCCTAAGTGGGACACCATTTGGAAGTGTTCTATAGTTGTCTCACACACATGCGTGCTGATGGAGACTACACATTCGCATAGAAATATATCTTCAGGCTTTGTTGCAAATGCAATGTATGAGAAGATTGTTGGTAACCAGATTTAGAGCCACGTGCCATCATACTTGCAGTAGAGCAGAGTTCCAGTACACCATAAGCTATGCCAATACATGGAGAGCGAAGCAGAAAGCATTGAAAACAAGGTTTGGTACTTACGAAGACTTCTATGCTTCAGGTGATCAAGGGAAGGAATGCTGGAACTTATGTCGATATTTTTGAACAGCCTTCTCAGCGCTTCCATGGGAATATGGTACTCAAGCGGGCATTCTTTGCTTTCAATGCATGTATCAACGCGTCAGACATTACCGTCCGTTGTTATGCATGGACGGTACATTTCTTACTGGGAAGTACAAAGATCAGATATTGACTGCCATAGGAGTAAATGGCAACAATCAAGTTCTTCCCGTAGCGCTCGCATTCGTGGAGGGTGAGAACACTGATATCTGGCTCTGGTTCCTAAAGAACATGAAGGCCGGCATTGTGGATCAGCGCCATGGAGTGTGTGTCATACATGATTGGCATCCAAGGCTGTTTAAAGGTGATCCTGCAGTTGCAACAAGGTGAAGATGAGACACATCTATGGCCTGATTTATGGTCATCCAGGGCTGTTAAAGGCGATCCTGCAGTTGCAACAAGGTGAAGATGAGACACATTTATGGCCTGATTTGCGAAGTAGGTGATGCAAGCGGTACATAGGTGCCAACTTCTACAAACAGTTTAGGAACAAGGAGCTGATGAAGATTTTTAAGAGGCTGTGTGACCAGAACAAGCAGAGAATTTAAAGCATTATGGAAGAAGTTGGACGAGCTGACATCAAGGCATACAGTGGAGGTAGCGAAGAGAGCAACGCCTTCCCTAGGGGAGGCCCCAGTAGCGCTTGAGGAATTACCCACAGACTCTCCGCACTTGGTTCGAAGGAACGAAAGGGCTATGAAATGCTTCTTGGAATGGATAGAGCATGAGCCTAGGGAGAAATGGGCTCTGCTTTATGACACCAATGGTGCCAGGTATAGGGTCATGACAACAAACCTTGTTGAGGTTTACAATTGGCCTGATCATGCGGGCCCTAAGACCTCTTCCCCTGGTTGCTATAATGGAGGGTGTTCTTCGTAGCATCACAAAGTACTTTGTGGATCGCCATGGTAGGGCCGTCTGTCGCATGAATGATCCTGCTATAAAGTACTCCGAGATGATTTGTACATACATGGAGGAAAAGGGTAAGAAGGAGGAGATGCATAGAGCATTAAAAGATGGGCACAAGGGAGCTTCGTTTTAAGGTACTATGTAAAGATAAAACCAATCGTGGGATGAACCGATGAAAAGTTGCTAATGAATGCATCCTACATAGGCAAACATGTGTATCACCTGCAATAAGCCTCGTCTGTTACACAGGCCATGCGCACACGTCATGGCTGCCTGCTCAATAATCTGTATGGATCTAGGTATATTCTTATCACAATTCTTTAATAAGGAAGCGGTGGGTTCCCGATATCAGCAGACTGAAGGGCGTAGGGTGGTGGCAGACAAGGCGTATAAGGAATGACATGGACGCCGTCCTGACTATCAACACTTCATGTGGGTGCCGTATGGTTACTCATTCCAGCCTTCCGGATAGAGTCTACGACAGCCACCATGACTTCTTTACAATTCTAAAAGACGCGCATGTATCTTAGCTATATTTTTCGTTCATAGTTCCTCCATGTCGTCACGCCATGTCTCTCCGCACATTTTCTATGTCATGTTATGTCCACGATGTCATGCTATGTACACTAATCCATCATTTCTATGCAATGCTATGTACCCTTATATATTTATACACGTTTCCTGTGTTTTCTACATTATGCTATACCATTTTTACGAATCATGTACTCCTTACCTTCATTCCATTTATACCAACATTAAAGATCTCTTCTATGATATTTTCTCTTCCTATTCCTTTTCTTTCTTTTCCTCCTCTTCCTCTCTCTTTCTTCCTTCTCCTCTTTCCCATCTTTTTCCTTCTCTCTCTTTTCTTATCAGCCAGGGCTCTCTGTCGCTATTTTTTTTAACCATTGCTATTTTTTTAACCGGTGTATTTTTTCTATAGATTTTTATTAAATAATATTATTTTTTAAAAAATCATGCGACGGTTCTATATATGCAATCTTTCTTCTCTCATTTTGTATGCCTTTTGTGCATCTTGTTATTTCCTACTTAACAAATCTCCCTCCAAAATGGTGACAAAGTTTCACCCAGGCCACACCTCTATAGCCATTTGCAATGCCAATAAAAATCCCATCACCATTTCAAATACCTACAGCTTTATCTGTTTTGTTTTTTACTGACGTATTATTTCTGTATATTTTCATTACAAAATTAATATTTTAAAAATTATTAAATTTCCCTCTTTCACCATTTCAACTGGCGACAAAGGAATCTCAAAATCTGTCGCCAGGCGCTAATAAAGCCCTCTCTGTCGCCAATTGAAATAGCGACAGAGAGGTCATTGTTACGGTTTTTTCCGTCTGTCGCCAATTCAATTGGCTACGAATAGTTCTCGCCATTTTAATTAACGATAGAGAGGGGATTTTTTCTGTCTATCGCCATTAGAATTGATGACAGAGGTATTTTATTATTTTTTAATCGGCATATTATTACTGTAAATTTTTTAAAAAATATTTTTTAAATTTTTTTTTCCTTTTTGACTCCCATAAAACCTCACCTAAAAGTATGAAAGGCCTCCCATAAGGCCATCAGTATTCAGTAGCGCTCAACATTATGAAATAAGTGCAGGTAAAAAAAAAGAACACCGGAAGTATAAACATATGTTCTTGCAAAATAAAATAAAAAAACAGAATTCTGAGCAAGCATAAAGCATTGCCAGAGAAACAAAACATCCCTGCCTAACTGGCTGCGCAAATGGTAGCAATGATCCACGGGGATATCACGATCCACAAAGATGAGCACGTTTTTCTCGTAAATCCCTCTTGAGTTGGGAACACAAGGACTGCAGCAAGCTGTCTGGTCCATCCAGCATTCGTTGAAGCAGAACCTTATTAAACCCATTAGCAGAAATTGCTCATAACATAACAGACCTTGTCACCTGGTTCAGGTTGTATTGGCTAAATGATTTTCCTCGCTTACAACAGCCGCAAACTTGACATCTTCTTATGTCATTCCACCGGAGCATAGACAACACAGACTCTACTAGGAGTATACACAGAGAACGAATGGGGCCTGTTGTCATGTGAACAGTCCTGCAAGGAACGGGCAAAGCAGAAATTGGTTCGGATTTGCCAGGAACGAGTTTACCCAAGCATACTATAAGCAACCTCTTGAGAAAGACTTACAGCAGTGAAGTGCTCTGCGGTGTGATGGATCCTACCAAACCCACCAAAAAGCCCAGCGTCTGAGTCTAAGACCACCTGATAGAAAACAGCAGATATTATCACAGCACACACATCCAGTCCATCTGTATGAACGAGTAAAAATAGGTGCATACCTTGTACTTCCCAGGTTTTAAACAGCCAACACGGTAGTCAAAATAGCTGTTACTCCAATGGAAGTTGAACACAAATACCAGATCTCCTCTTTCAAACACAATCATCTTATCCTCCTCATGTTTCCGAGATATGTACTGGTGGTCTGATGTCATGAACTGCAATTACGTAGCCAGTTTCATCAGCAAATCTTCATTGGTTCCAGAGATGTTAAGATGAATAGCAATAATCATGAACTTGCTAAAATCTGCCTAGTTTAGAGCAATGGGTACTAAAAGGACAGTTAAGCAGGAGCCATGAAATCAGGGGCGAAGACAGCCTATGGTCATGCCCCGGGCCGGGCCAACTACTCCGTCGGGCCAAAAGAAGCAGTAGAGAGAGGGGACATTGATGGCCCATGGGCCACATCCCAGGCCTCGGGCCCGGGCCCAGGTGGCCCGACGCCTGGATCCGCCTCTGCATGAAATAGAAGTTAGTGATAATGGAAGAAATCATATTCTCCTCCAACTTCAGATATAATTTGCTGGCAAGGCCAAGCAGTAAATGGGGTACTGCAAATCCTGTATACCCATTACAAATCTCAGTTAGCACCTGCAAAGTAAAAGCTAACCAAATGTTTTCCTCGCAACGTTTATTAAAGTATCAAAAAAACTAAATGAGGGGAAAAAGTAGTACACGTTACATGCTACAAAATATTCAATTAGTTTTTTTTTTTCACCTGAACAGGTTTAAGTTTTAACATAATTGGAGATAACTATAAAATAAAAACAAGGAAGATTATTCCCCTAAAAAAAGAAAGAATGGAAGACTATATTATTATCCTACCGTATGCCACACTAATATGCCTCTTCTATTCAGCATATATTTGAGGCAAGTGGTTTTGTTATTTTTTATGCTTAATAATTAAGATATAGTTGACATATCAAGAGGATTAGAATATATAGATATAGCAACAAATGAGACAGGACATAACAAAAGGAGGATCTCGTTTTCTGCTGTGTATTAATTAGTTCATCAGATTTAGAGGATGTGTCCCTTGCAGCATTGTAATGAATCTATATCTGACTAACCAATTGATACGGTGAAATTTTTATGAATATAATGGCATTACAGAAAGAATGTAACACATAATGTGATGTTATTATAAACAGTAATGCAATGACCCAACCTCACAGGAACGAAAAGGAAAGTGAATACTAAATAGTACATACTCCATATTTTTCCTCAAGGTGCTGCATTGCCTGATCAAACTGTTGCAAACCATGATACCTAAGATATTCTGCATCACCCTGACAAACAAAAACAAGGGAAAGTTTCTTACCTATCAAGAAATTTTAAAAAAGCATGGTTCAAATTTTCTGGCCCTGCCCAAATGCTAATGTGAATAGAGAGTAGATGATCAAGATGAATTATCATATAGGCACCTTGTTGAATAAAGCTCTGGAGAAGAGGCAAAGGAAGCTCTAAATTTAACTTGATGGAGGAAGAAATTACTGTTGTTATCGATAATAAGCTAATAGAACAAGGAACTTTACCAGGTCAAATCTTCGACGGCATTTGTCATAACTGTTGTTATTCCCTGGGATGAACTTACCATTTGGAAGTACCTGTGGACCTCTCGGAAAATCTATCCATTCTGCAAAATAAAAGGTAGAACAGTAACCTTAAAACCAACTGCTTCCTCAAACATAGTAAAACTACACGTGCAAGATAATTGTCAAATGAAAATTTTCTTTGATTTAAACAACACAACGTGCAACAAATTATTTGAATCTCACCGGGATGTCCGAACTCATTTCCCATAAAGTTAAGATAGCCTTCTCCTCCTAAACCCATCGTGATAAGTCTAATCATTTTATGCAATGCTATTCCACGATCAATGCTAGGTGTTGAAGGTTTGTCCAGAGCCATGAAATCATACATATCCTGCAAGAATACACCAGATGAGGTTCCCCTGCCATTCATTATTATAATTCTGTGATGTTGTGCTTCTAAATGTATTTGTCTAAGAACAACTAAATCAGAAAGATTATCTCAAACAAAATAATGAGCCATATTTGATCTACAACCTCAACAAAGTATTAAAACAAGGAAATCACAGTTTTCGCAGAACTAGTCAGGACTAGGAATTCTCTCAGATAGAAGTATTGGTGGCAATCATACCTGCTCCAGTGCATGAGATTTCATAGATACATGATCTAGAGATCATGATGCATGCAACTAATATGAGAAAAAGCAGGGTGCAGTGGTCTAAAGCTATCCAACTTAACCAATAATATAGCTTGCATTTAGTGCTCGAGGAAAATCAAGAGAAATAATTATTATAACAACAAATGTATTTCATAAAGAAACAAACAAATAGATGAAACAACATAAGTTATGGTATTAGCAAAGGACAAGTAAAAACTAGAAAATTGATGTGTGATTACCTTGTCCATCAACCAGAATGCAATAGTCTTGTCACCAACTAGTGCTTGATCGTGACTTTCAGCATAAGTAACACACTTCTCTGACCACCTCCTATTTGTTAGTGTGTGCACAATGTCAACCATCTTCCAAGCTTGATCACTTTTTCTGTACAAAATGAAAGCTGCAATTCAGACACCACATATTTCACACAAAAAAACCCCAAAGGCACATGAAGCACCAATGTTGTACAGTTTGAAAAGAAGCCTAAACAATTGTGAGTGTGAGATGCAAACAGAGGAATAAGCTTCTTTCATAGACACAGAATAGAGGGGCATCATTAAAAATAAGTGTAATGTAATTACACAAAATCCTAGAGGTTGGTAATTGCATCTTATTTTTGTAGTTTTGCTGTATAAACTACGATGTCATGGGCACTAACCCCTTTATGCCAAAATTCAATATACTAACAACAATACATGCATCTGGAAGTTCAAATGTGTAGTAGTGTTATGCAAATTAAATTTTGGATTATATTCATAGGCAGTGCACAAGAATATATTATATCCAGTAGATATAATGTTACCATCTGCAATAACCAGCATTTGAAACACGTACTTGAGAAATTCAATCCATTTGTCCGGGACAGCCATATGCAGGCGATAGTCAAAACCAACTCCACCGTCTTGAACAGGAAGGGCAAATGTGGGCATTCCACTAACCTGAAATAGTTAAATGAATAACTAAAGAGCAGTGCTTCTATGCTTTTCCTTCTAGTACAAGTTGCACAAATCTTGAAGCAAACGAAGGGGTAAGTAATCACCATCTACCATTCATGCATGCTTTAATAATTGTGCAACTTTTAAAAAGAAGAGCATAGAAGCACCTCTCATAACTAAAATAGTTGAACAATTAAGTTAATTCATTTTCTTTGGAAATTCCTGTTTATGTTTGGAAGCAACTGATTTAGAAATTACAACTCTGGCCCATAGACGCTCCACCATAACCTGGTTAATGTGTCCCATCTAAAACAAAACCTGGTTAATGTGTATTTTATCAGGTTTTCAGTGAAATTATTGTCCCTAAGAAAAAGGAAAGGCTGTCACTACATGGAACATGCATCTACCAGAATATGGAAGACGACATGTAGCTAGTCTCATGTGGCTGGAACACCTTGCTACCTGATAATTACATAGTAAGCAATGACTAGAATGACCTCGCATATTTATGTACAAACAGGAGCTGATAAGCACGTCTCAATAAGTGGATTTAAATCACCATACAAAACGTTGAAGAATAATGCCTTTTCACCAGAATATGCATGTAAGACAAAAATGGCCATGGCCCTGGACTTTGATATAGTTGCAAAGTAATGGAGTAGTGAGCACTTTATTTAAAATAATCTAAAGCAAATTTTTTATGTGAACCGCCTGTAAAAAAAACAAAGGCAACCTAGACCGCAAAAATGATCACCATAAATATATGTGGGAGAAATTCATACTGAAAGATAAATGAAGTCAGAACTTACATCTTCACCAATGGTTACCGCCTCAGGATAAAGTCCATGAATTAGATCATTTACCAGCATCAAGTAAACAACTGCATCTACATCAGTGGCAAAGCCAAAATACTCATTGTAGTTCCCCGAAAAAGATACCTAAGATAAATTTCAGTAAGTTAGAAAAAGGAATAATATGCTGTAAACTTGTAATGAAATATGATACTGTAAGATACAGAAAATTCTTAGATGTAATCCTATCACAATTACCAAGGTAGTGAAAATAAAGTAACAGAAATCAAGCAATAAATTACTTGTAATCCATGGTGAGTATACATCATGGAGGTCACTCCATCGAATCGGAAACCATCAAACTTATATTCCTCGAGCCACCATCTTGCATTTGAAAGTAGAAATCTTATAACCTGTAAAGATAAAAATGTTGGGAGATATGTAGACAGATTAATGGGGATAAATATATAATAAATGGCAATAGAAGATATTTCATACTTCCCAATTCCCGTAGTTGAACAGGCGAGAATCCCACATCCAATGATGGCCACGTGAACCGCTATGAAAGTAATGGGTATCTGTACCATCAAAGCCATTCAACCCATCCAAGGTATTATTCGAGGCATGACTGCAGGAAACAGAAAATTAGAGGTAATGCTATGTAACAACCAGTGGCGAAGGTAGGATTTTATGGATAGGGGTGCAAACATAACAAAAGATTGTCAAACAGAAAAAAGTTCAAATACATAGTAGCAAAAGTCAAATAGTTCAAACCACAAATTGTTCGTACTAGAGCCAACATCACAATATAATTAATAAACGCTGCAATTGTAAATGTGATTTGATTTACTTTTCAGCTCTATCCCGCAAAGAGTCAAGTCCATTATTTATTTTTCAATTGCAAATTACAACAATAAAATTAACATGATTAAACCTAGAAGATTAAGAGCTCAAGATATGACAGAAGATCAAGAACTCAAGACATGCTTGCGTGTTGGAGAGGATGTCTAAGTATTGCAGTACAAATAATGAGTATATACCCATATATGGTGTACATATGCATAGTATATATAGTAATACTTAGTACTAGTACTCTATCTCCGGCCCTGGTAACAACAGTGCTTGAGTAAATCAACCAGGATATCCAATGGGCAACGGGTTAAAATCAATCTCATCCCGAAAGTAAAGCTATACAACCAAAAGGGCTTTGTAGGAATTAAGTATGAAAACAAGTGGAAAGCTAGTTTTGTATACTAGTATCTCTATTCTCTATATTGTTTCTAGGAACATTCTTTCTTTCACTAAGGCAAATATTAAGTAATTCTCTTCTTCCTTTGGTTTATAGGACTTGATGAGATAATACGTCACCTACCGATTATTCTTCCTCGAACATCATTGCTTCTGTCCGCAAAGCAATAACTTCATATATTTTTATATTTCACAGTGGTTGACAACACTTGACATGTAAAAGAGACTAGACAATGCTTTCATTATGCCAATCACAAGAAAGACCACCAAAATTGAAATAAGGAATCAAGATTAATGTGAACTCACCCGCTCATAAATAAGAAAAAAAAAGGATTCTAAAACCGTTTAATTCTCTAAACATTATCCTAAGACTCCAATTAAACTTAAATTCTGCGGAAATTCCAGTATTGACAAAAAGTCAACATTGCCAAAGGGAAGAAATAAAAGAAAATGGTAGGTACTTATGTGGGTCGCAAAAGATTAGACCAGATAAAAGATGACAGCCAATGAATAGGCAAACATTCTGAATAAAAGAGCATAAAAACAAAATCTGATAAAGTATTATATTATACATCAACTTTTTTAGAATCCAGTTACAATGGTAAACTAAAAATGAGTTGTTTAATGATAGTCACTAAATCAACTCAAAACTGATCTGTTGTTTGCCAACACACACCAAAAAAAAGCAGGAAGAGGGGACCTTACAGATATAAAACAGGTGACCTAAGATAAAATTTCAAGAAACTGCATCGGGCAACTGACCTAAAGATGTCGAATGTATGCAGCTTCAAAATGAACACTATTTAAAATAGTATGACAGATCAGTTAACAATCAGCAACTTATTAAGTACCTGTGAACAACATCCATGAGGACATGCAAACCAAGCTCATGAGCTCTATCAGTTAAAGACTTCAAATCTTCTGGGGTACCAAAACGGCTACTTGGTGCAAAGAAATTGGTAACATGGTACCTGCAACAAAAGTAACAAAATACTAATCAATGATGTAGGATTGGTTGTCAAAAAAGAAAAAGACATCATTTGCAATAAAACAAAATTGAGTTGAATGCTATTTCAATGGTCATGTCATTGGAAAGGAAGCCAATATAACACTGATAAACATTGTCATATTGCTACTTGCTAGTATGGTGGAGCTTATAACTATCATCCCTCTATACAAAGATAGTAAATATGTATGTAACCTTATTGTTATGTGTGCATTCAAACCCAATTCTTTTTTGGAGACCAAACCAAATTGTTTACATTTCCAGAATACCAAAATAAACTTGACCAGCGATAAGATGGCTACTCTGAACAATAGCACAGGAAAAAATAGTTGAAAGATAGCAAGAAGCAGAAGTTTCTCACATAAAAAAAGGGAAGAAAGGAAGCAAGAAATACATGAGATGAAAAAGTTTCCAAGCACATAAGAGTTTGTAAAGCTGAAATAGGTATAAACTGTAAACTGTAAAGGCAAGAAAGAAAACCAAAATGGATCCAGGTCATACCCAAAGCTTCCATAATATGAGTGCTCTTGGATTGCCATTATTTGCACTGCATTGTATCCAAGTCTTTTAATTCTTGGAAGCACCTCATCCCTAAAGTTTGCATAAGTGTTGATCTTTGGTTCCTGATCACAAAAGAAACTAGTGACCATCCAACCGTCTATATAATAATGCCACCAGAAAGCATAATTTACAAAATAAGAGAATAATGAATTAATGCAAGAATATCTATAGACAACAATTTCTTACATCAATAGGATATATCACAAATTACTTGGCAATAGGACATAATGTAAAAAGATGAGAGACATAGTTGTGCTACTATCTAATTTTATGGTGCGAGACTTAAAAACAGGAGCACATCTAACAACAATTGTTTATAAAAATATTAATTTAATTTAATTAAACATCGTTTCAAACATGTTGATATAATCATGGAAATATATTCAAACTTATAAAAGCAGCAGATGTAACATTCAAAATCACATGAACTAGCAGAATTCCCCCCACAATTGTGCAGCTAGATACCGCAATACATATGTTTGTATCTAAACATATAGTTGTACTCGTTATACAACTATGGAAATACAATCCTTATACAATTGTAACAACTATCATATTTATATCTGATTAATCTGCACCATTATAATCTAGATCCACCAAAATCGACTGTGTAGATCTTACTCTTTTTCCCTCGATTAATGTGGTAATTTCATGAACTTGAGAGTGAACGTGTTGGCTTCTTTTTCCTTTGTTTCAACAATATAATAGATGTAAAGTTCTGGGGGTTTGAACTGATAGACACCAGCTTTTGGCAACAAAAATTTGACACTTCCTCTAACTGCCAAAACATCATATTTGAATCAAGATAACAACATTCCTGGATAAGAAGTTCTAAATTATCCTCGAATTACATTATGATTTTATTAACCAAGTAGCGTAGGGAAGTTTTATGACAAGTTACTACTGCAATTACTCATCTTAGAAAAGGAAGCCAAGCTATCAATACATTGCGACACATGTTAGTTAACTTGAACTGCATATAGCTAACATCATTTAAGGAATAAAAGTCAAAGATGCAATACCGGGCTGCTCATTCCAATATGTGTTTCATATATCCGCAATGATTTTGGTCGTTTAGGTTGAGGATGCTTGAATACATACTTCTCCTGCATATGCATGTAAAGAATTTTGATAATTGACCAGTAAAGAGAAAATTAAGATGCCAACAGCAAATAGAAAGTTGCACAGCTTGAAAGAACACTTCCAAGGCTCCATGAGTCAAAAGGTAACACTTTTTTCCTTTTTCTTTTTGCTGAAACACATAAGTACTAGTAAAGGAATATTTTAGAAGTACAAAAGACAAAAGAAGTGCCTCTTCAGAAGGATCGTAATATATCCCGTTGTATGGTATATCTCCTGGGGCCTGCACAGAGTACTTGATCCAGGCAGGAATTGAATCCTTTATCCCAGATGGAGTATCCATTCGCACCTGATGATCAAAAGAGCTGCTGAGTAATACAGGACATGCACATGAGCAAGAAACACTTGACAAACAGAAGAAAGAGCTACCTTTACACGTGAGCCATGAGGAATAGGTGGTGAACCATCTGCATTGTTAGGCAGAAAAATATCCCAAACGCCGAACTCATTCTGAAAAAAAATTACATTGAATCATAACTCTTTATCGATCATATGGAGCTAAGGTTCATGAACTATGAATTATTATGTAAAAACAACACTGCTACTCCTATCATATGACCACATAAACTGTAAAAGATACCTACATCATAACAATATATATGTAACATGCAGGCAATCACTATCAACCTCCTAAGACAAAAGCAGCATCAACATTGATATCTAGGAGTGGACTCATTGCAGCAGTCAAGTGAAGGAGCAGAGTCCATTGAATTTAATAGGCACTTTCATCTAGAAAGTTTGGACAATATAGAAGTGCATTCATATTATATTTATGGCTCTAGAGTACATATGAAATATATACCAAACCTAATTCAAATATAGATAATCAAATCTATATGAACTAATCTAAAATGACAAGATGAAATGTATGTAAAGCTATAGGCGTACTTTGCTCATACGGTTTGCATTTGGATCCCAGCTGTTGAAGTCACCTACTAACGCTGCAGACTGCAATTGGAAGCAGGAGTCAGTTCTTAATAAAGCTAGTTATGTTACTTTGGTATGCTATTCATTTGGGAGGTACAAAATCTGTACAAAATATCTTAGGATAGCCAAGGAAGGGTAATTATTCACAAGTAGTTGAGAAGCAAATCTTTTTCTGGTCCCTTGGTCCATCTGAACAAAATTGCAAATATGGTCCCTTCTCCACTATGGCAGGCACCTACAGCACTCCCATACAGCTCCCACACCATGGTAGGTGACCTGTTGCGGTCCCATAACGTAGCAGATGACACGTGTCGTCTCTCGATCCTTTCGCGGTCGAGAAGAGGGCTATATTTGCAATTTCGTTTGGATGGGGGCCAAAGTTGCAAAAAAAAATTGGGCCAAGGGGCCAAAAAAGCCAAAAACTCAAAGGATGGAACTAGTACAGTACAATACAATACTTAGATAAATGATAAGATTATAAGAAGAATGTACATTTGCTCCAGGAGCCCATTCTCGGTAAGTGATACCTTCAGCACTACATGGGACGAGGAAGGAAGGTAATAAGTTATTTGCTCATATATAGGAAAAGGAGATACATACTTATGTAGTAAAGAAATTTTACCTGCGATTAAATCCAAATTTCTCGTAACTGCGGGAAAATGCTTCCAAACCTCCTTCGTGTTGGTCAATGTCTGAACGTATTCTCCTATATAGGCTGTATCTGTTTTTGATCCATTAAGGCATAATAAGATTGCTAGTCGAGTTGGGTATATATGGATCTACAGGTTGCATCCTTATAACAACAATACAAAAGGAAGGACACAAAGTTGTTCAATTGGCAAAGCAAAAAGGCAAAATATAGAGCCCATTATACCATATATGGACACCACTTTAGTCAATTATAATAGGTAATTATCAACGAGTGTAGTTTATATTACAGTTATGAAAAACCATCCAACAAGACATTTGTTTGGTTATACTAGTTCCCTAAATGCTAAACCAGCCTGTCCTCAGAATCATGAATACACAAGAGAAGCGATAAACTTCAGGAGTCTCAGGCAGGGTTTACAAAACCATTTCGAACCTGAAAATCGGAACTAGCTTGGCACCGGTTTAGAAATTGAAGGGTTTCAAAATCATACTCTTTGAACTCGGTAGTCAAAAAATTCGAAAATCGATCGATTTTCATTGGTTTTTGATTGGTTTTGTTCGATTTTCTACTATTTTTTATTTTTTACCGATTTTATTTGATTTTCGGCACACTCAAGAAAAATTGAAAAAAAAAACATGGAAAATTGAAAAAAAATGCAAAAAAAATCATAAAATCTTAATAAATTCCAATTAATCTATAAAACACCTCAAGGAAATTTCAATAATTTTTTAATTCATTTAGTGCTTTTGGAAAATCACAAATAGCAATTAATGAAAATGAACAGAGACACTATCATTTTTTATAAAAAATTTAAATGCTTGATCATGCTCTAAAATTTTAATGGTGCCATAAAGAGTGTCCAAGTATCATGTAGTAAAAATTTTAGAAATATTAGACTTTATTTAATGCCCCTAGAAAATCAAAAATAGAAGAGAATATACAAAGACAATAGCACTGTCAGAATTTTAAAAAAATACACAGGCTTGATCATCATTTCAAAATTTTACATAATCATTAGCATTGCCTCAGTACCTCACACAAGAATTTTCAGAAGTATTAGACTTCATTTAGTGCCTCTAGAAAATCAAAAATAGAAAAACATATACATAGATTGTGGCACTGTCAGAATTTAAAAAAAAATACACATGTCTAATAATCATCTAAAAATTTTATAGAATCATTAGGATTGCCTCAGAACCTCAAAAAAAATTCAAAGATTTTTAACACTTTTTGATAATGTTTTCTGAATTTTTTGAATTTGAACCGGACCAGTTTACCGACTGGTTTTAAATGTTGAACCGGCTCGATACGGTCGAAAACCATAATTTTCGAGCAATTTTCATCGATTTTGTGAACCCTAATCTCAGGACACATCAAGCAACAATTACATCTTATGAAAGACTGTAATATCTTGAAGTGCACAGGGGTGGAAACGAGGCATACCGATATTCAAGATGGTACTTAAAGCCTTGTAGCATTGGGTCAATCTGGTATATTTTCTGTCCATCACTTGGTGGTGGAACAACTCGTGGTTTCTCCTCAGCAGCTGATTCTTTGTCAATTTTGTTCATGCCTTGAAAATCACTTTCTTCAGCACCCTGAGTTGTCTCAAAAGATCCAATATTAACTTCAGCTCCAACCTCCATGCTTGATTCATCATCAATGACTGGTACCTAGAACGATGCCCAAGAGACAAAATGTTCAGAAGAAGAATGGTGATACACAAAGTTGTAAATGCATCCAACGTGTATCCTTTGTGGCCTCATATATGAGGTTTTGGTCTAGATCTCGATTATCATGCAGAAAAGTACTACTCCCTCCATCCTGAAAAAGAAGTCGTTTTGGACATCGACACGGTCTCCAAAATACAACTTTGACCATTAAAAATTATTGCATTTTATTTATAAAATGCATTGAAATTATAATATTTGAAAGCTCTTTTCATGACAAATCTATTTATGTAACTTTTATGTGTTCAATCCAAATGGTTTAAAAGTTATTTGTAGATAAAGTTCTAAAACTTTGACTTAGGACAACTCTAAAACGACTTCTTTTTCAGGATGGAGGGAGTAGCAAAATCAGAATCCCCGTACGAAACAGAAATACACGCGCGCAGATGCAGTTGTGCACACACCGAGGCATGAAAAAGGACGCAATGCAACGTACGTGTGGAATTCAGCAATTCTTTGGTATCTCATTTGTTAGATAGCACTAGACACGTATTTCAAGCGAACCATGCAGATATGGTAGTACCAGTATTCTGAGCGCCGGATATATCACGCACCTGCAAATCGTCAGACTCGAACTGAACCGCACCGGCTGAAGACGGCATCCCGTCGCTCTCGCCCTCAGGGATAATCACTTCCCCGGACGCGGCCGCCGCGCGGATGGCCGCACGCCTCACGGAACCGCCGACGCGAACGACACCTACAGTCACCATCACACCAACAAAGTAAGATCGCTGCATATGCCGCATCCTGACACGCCTGATCGAGTCGAGAGTCCAGACACGCGACGGGCTAAGGACAAAGACGACAGAATTAGCCAGAGTAAATAGCGAGTCGGGAGGGCGCCGCGGATTTTTACGAGGGAAGCAGGAGCCCTTGCTGCGGCCGAAAAGCAGCGACGGCGACGGCAGCTCCACCCCGCGCGTCCTCCGCTCCGCGCAGCCGTATCGAGGAGCCCGCACGGCCCCGCCAAGCCCCGGTCCGGAAACCGCAGACGCCGGCGCCGCCATCTCGCCGCAACCAGATCAGATCCAACCAACCAACCAACCAACCAAGCCTCGCCCCCCGCTTAAACCCTACAGCCGCGACTCGGAGCGAAATGAGGAGCGGGGCGGGCGCTGGGTGGTGCTAGAATTAGGAGGGGCAGAGGGGGGGGCGCTATATAGCACGGGGAGAGGAGGGCGCCTTCACGCGAGAGCGGCAGTGGGGGCGGGCAACGCGCGTGCGAGGCGTGGTGGGCGGCTGCATGCGTGGTGGCGTGCACGGGCGGCGGAGTGAGAGGAAGAAGCAGAGGGGGTTGCGCGTCGGTCCAACGACGGCACACGAGTGGCGATGCCCTTTCTGATCGGGAGGGCTGGGAAGTTTTGCGGTGGCGGGTGGCGATCGCGCATCGGTTTCTCGCGGAGATCGTCGGTTTTGGGTGAGAGGAAGCGGGGCCGAGGCGCGCGCGGGAGGTGGGGCGTCGCGATGGGGCCATGCCAGGTGCCAGGTGGGGGTAGCGGCGCGTGAAGTGGCGAGCGCCGAGCCGCGCGGGGGTCAGGCGGGCGGAAACCAACGGCGGGGAGGCTTTTCCTGCGGAGCCGTTGTTGTCTAGTACTCTACTAGTGCACTGGCGTTACTCTCTCTCTGCTCCTTTGATTTTTTTCACAGGTAGCGACAAAACAAAAATGTTGCCTGAAAGTTTACACGATTTTCTGTCGACACGACACCTGCAGCATGTGAGTATCCATGGATGATCATGTCATGCCTTTTCTCAAGCGGCTCACAGAAGTCGCAGAGCCTCTGCAACCGTGAATTGCAAACCAGCGCAGCAAGCAACGTACTTAGCAGCACATACTTGTTTTTTTTTTTTTCTGAACGGGACTTGTTTGGTTTTTTTTGTGTACACCTTTCTATGCTTTACTAGCGCGTTTCTTGGATCCCACTTAGGGTTGGCTATCGAGATGAACATACTATTACCGAGTTTATTTCGTAATTGATATATTCACATATAAAATTATTTTATTTATTATTTAAGTGGTTATTTTAAATTTGAGTTAATGAGGCACTATCGAGCCAAGCCTCGCTTGAAATAGACTCATTTCAATATGGAACCTATTAACTACTGTAATCGAAGAAATTTTAATTCAAGACCTATAGGTATTGCCTTATATATTATGTCCTTTTGTATACTCATATACTCTATATATTCTGACCATTCAATTCATAACATGGTATCAGAATAAAGGTTCAAACCCTAGCCTTCCAAATTATTTCGCTGCTGGTGGTCCCGGGAGGAGCACTCTCCACTCTTATGTATGTCGGGGTTCACCTCTCTTATGGTCACGCGCACCTCAAGAGTACCGGCTCCCCCTCTTATGTATGTGGCGCTGTCGACTCAGGACTGCATCAAACGAAGGTTGGTTGCGTTACCGATATGGCACAGGTAGGTCACACTGCCCTCCTAAGATTTCGGGTGGCAGTTAGCCAAGATCAATCCAACATTCTCCCACTTGATCGTAAGGCTAATAACATAAGCCCATACTCAACAGAACAACACACTAAGATAAAGTATTACAACGATTAGTAAAGGCACCGTTGGAACCCCAGTATCTATAGTGTATTATTCCATCTGGATGGAATAATTACTTATTCTTAACGGAAGTTGGTTTACTTCTTATGGTCCTTACATCCAGAATCAGAGGCTTTCCAATAAACCCATGCCGACAACATGCTCTCGAAAGAGACTTAGAACTTATATGCTTGGCATTAATTGTTTGATTATGGATTCTATCTTTCACAACATGATACTTAATGTCAATGTGTTTGGTAGCACCACATGACTTGTTGTTACTCGAATAGAAACCTGCAACCTTATTATCGCAGTATACTGTTAGTGGTTTAGATATACTGTCAACTACTCTTAGTCCGGGAATAAAATTATTAAGCCATACCGCCTGCCCGGTAGCCTCATAACATGCCACAAAGTCAGCCTACATCGTTGATGATGCTGTAAGTGATTGTTTGGAGCTTTTCCACGAAATGGCTCCTCCTGCAAGTGTGAAGATATAACCTGATGTGGATTTCTTAGAATCTACACAACATGCAAAGTCAGCATCCGAATAACCTACAACAAGGTCATCAAACTTCTTATATGTGAGCATGAAATGCTTAGTGCCTTGCAAATAACGTAAGACTTTCTTAACGGCTTTCTAGTGGTCCAACCCTGGATTTGGTTGATATCTGCCAAGCATCCCGATTACGAATGCTAAATCAGAGCAAGTACAAACTTGAGCATACATAATGCTTCCGACAGTTGAAGCATAAGGAACCCCCTTCATCTGATCAGATTCTAATTGATTCTTTGGACATTGGAATGTTCCAAATTTATCGCCCTTAACGATAGGAGCAGGCGTGACAGAGCATTTATGCATATTATATCTCCTAAGCACTCTATCAATATATGCCTTTTGGGATAGGCCTAATATCCCTTTGGTCCCGGGATATGAGCCTGTAGTTGGTTCTCCCGTTGTAAGTTCAAGCTTCATTAGTTTTAATTGGTGATTGGTTTAAAATTAGTGCTTAATTAATATTTAATGACAAATCTATTCTTAATGAAACTAACATGTTTATTGAGTATATTGTTAGTAGTCTCATATTTAGATGGAAAATGGAAAGCCAATGTATGCATTTGTATTAATATTCATTATCTTAATGCATACTTAGGTTTCAAGTTAAAGTATGAATTTCCCCATTACATTAATCTCAAAATGTGCATTATGTTTCCAATCCATATATTACATGGATATACATATCTAGGGGGAGTTCGTTATTTAACTTGATGTTTCATTATATTGATCTATTTCTTCACTCCATATATAAATGATCAATACTTTAGAACCAAAGGTATTGTAGGATAAACTCCAATGTTTTCTCTTTTCTCAAATTGAATATGTATATATTGATTCAAATCAATTATATGTATACACATATCTTTGTGAAGTTTATTCTATAATTGATGGTCTAGAGTATTGATCCCTTGCCATTCCACTCCAATATATTGGAATACTTGAAACCATCCAAATGAGTATATGAAAACATGTGTAGTTAAATATATACTCATATCAATTTAAATAAAAATTTAAATTGAGATTGATTGTCTTTTAATCATCAAAGAACATTTCATCATGTGTTGATAGTGTTCATTTGATCGATTAAGGATAATCGATAGTTCTTGAGTATTATAAAACATTAGTTGCATCAATGTACTTAAGACACATCTAATCATTTTAATTAATTTAGGTTGTGCTCAATTGATCTTGTAGGCATTCATTATGTGTTAATGGAGTGCAAAAACGATTGAGAAAACTATGTATTTTGGACTAACTACTTTCATGACTTGTGAATGAGTTAGGTTAAGTCCAAAGGATGAGATGAAGAAACGGAACAAGACGGCATCATGTATTGATGGGCATCAAGAGGAGATCCCGAAGAAGAGAAGTGAAGAAAAGAGTGAAGAAGTTCATCAAGAGTGGATGAACAAAAAGAGTGCTGATCCCAAAAGATTTGATTAAAAATCATAAAAGCCCAAAGGGGATCGCATGTGATGGTAACGGTATAACTAGATAGAGTATCTAGTTTAGGTAGATCACCGTACTATTAAGAGGGGATGAGTTTCTTTAGCTTGAGTTTTATCATGTGTTGATGAACTCAATCTGCGTTCACTCTAACTCACGCTGTTGACTTGGTTTCTGCATGGAGCTAACCATTTGGCATGTTTTGCGAATGGGTGAAGCTCGTATTTTGGTTTTTACATAATGCTTTGATTTGCATGTATTGCAAATGGGAGAACCTTATGCATTCGTTTTTGCATAATGCTTTGATTTGCATGTGCTGCAAATGAGATATTTATGGGTTGGTTTTTGCATGAAGTTCATATTTTGCATGTGTTACAAATGTTGAAGTTCATGTTTGATTCTTCATTCAAATTCTTAATTCGATTTGTGGTTGCTTGGAGTTAAGTTTTGCATATGTTGCAAAAGGAGAGAGCTCAAGCAAGTTAGTTTTTAAGTGGTTGCTTAGAGATAGAGATTTGCATGTGTTACAAATAGAGAGCTCAAGCAAGTTAGTTTTTAAGTGGTTGCTTAGAGATAGAGATTTGCATGTGTTACAAATAGAGAACTCAAGTGCTTGAGTTTATTGGATTTTGCTTGGAGCTAGAAAATTTCATGTGTTGCAAATAGAGAGCTCAAGCAATTTGAGTTAATTTAGTTCTTGCATGAAGCTATGGATTTGTGTGTGTTGCAAAAGTGAGATAGATCATGCATTAGAATTTAATTGCTATTTGCAAATGGAACTTACAAATAAGAAAGAGGTTATGGGTTGCAATCCTAGAGAGCATGCGAAGAGGGCATTTGCAGTGTGTTTGCAAAGTGCCGTGATCTTGTGGTGATCACCTCATGACTAAAGAGGTTTAACTCAAAGGTTCTTGGTTTGTTTGCAAAATGTGTTTTGCAAATAAAGTTGAAAAGTTTAATTGTGATTCTTTTGAGCATGTGAATAGGGTTTGCAAATGTGTTTGCAAATTGACTTGATCATATATTGATCATCACATGGCTCAAAGAACAAATCTTTAAGAGTTGGAGAAAAGATTTTAGAGAAAAATCAAGTTTTCGCCCTAAGGTCGGCACTACTGCCCGTGTAGGGCCGATAGCACCGCTGGTTGGTAGTACCGCTTATGGGAGTGGTGGTACCGCTCGACCGGTACTACTGTTCGTCTAAGCGGTAGTTGTTTTCTGGAAGAGCATGTGTTGCGTAGAGATTTTGAGATCGAAGCTACTGACCATGTGGGAGCGGTACTACCGGAGGTCCGGTAGTACCAGCCCAATGGGGCGATAGCTATTTTTCAAAGAGAGTTGCTCTAGAGTTACTCCGATATCGGTAGTACCGCTCGTGGGCCCGGTACTGCTGCTCGAGTGGTACTACCTACCAGGACTAGTAGGGCGGTAGTACTAGGTTTCCTATACAAACTATATCTATCTTTACAAGCCACCCCAAGCCTATTTAAAGAGAGCACTGGGATCCCCTCTCATTGCTCTACCCGTTCCTCTATTCATCCCAACCTCTTGTGCCTTCGTTTGCTCGGAACGCCATAACATTCGGAGCACGAATCGAACATCGATCGATGTGCCCTAGCAAGCTTCCTGATGCCTCAGACCTCCTCTTTTGAAACCATTTGCGTCACTTTGTGCCACCGATCGTCGTGAAGGTAACCACTAAAACGGTTTCAAGTTTGATGCACTATAAACGACGAATTTTGCATTTTACCGAAGTATATTCATCATTGTTCATCACGTTGTTGCGTCGCCATCCGTGGCTCTTCGCCGTCACTGTGGCCTTCATTGAGTTCATCGCGTCGCAAGCTTTCTATTGCTCCCCTTAGTTTGGGCGAAGCCCTTGCACCCTTGGCTTTTGCCCTAGCTCTAGCCAAGACATACCCTTTGTGTTCTTCTCTATTGGCTGGTTAGCTTGCATGCTCTTCTCAGGGGAGCAATACCCGATGTACTGCAACAAAGCAAGGAGAGAAAATGTCAGTCAAAAAAAAAAGAAGAAAGGAAAAAAAATATATAAATTTAATTTTGAAATTTAAGATTTAGATTGCTGGTATTTTAAAGTGATTTGGATTTTTATTTTTATTTATAAAAATAATTTTAAAAATTCAAAAATCCTTCTTTATTGTTTTGTGTGACTTAAACATTTCAAAAATCCGTTCTCTCTCATACGAACTCCGATTTAGGTGATTCCAGAGCCTAAAAATTTATAAAATTATACCCTATTTATTGGTGAATTTTTTTTAATTTTTTGAGTTTATTTTTTTCTTCTATTTTTTGATATTTAATTATTTATTTATTCGTTATGCGTAGACGTTGAAGTGCTCGAGCGATTCGTGGGTAGGGCTGGAAACGAGCCGAGCCGAGCCCGGCTCGGCTCGGACTAGTGGCGAGCCGAGCCAGGCTCGTCTCGGCCCTGGGGCGAGCCCAATCAATCAGCTCGGCTCGCGAGCCAGCTCGTTGGCTCGCCGAGCCAATGCATTTTACAATAAGATATGTGATGAACTGATGATCGCTATTCGCTGTCATCTTCTAAATAATAAGGGTGACAGCAGATTCATATAAACAACTGTCATCAAGCACATTCATATAAAATATATCAAGAAAACATGAATCTGCTCTGAATCTGTCATATAAATAATAAAGATGACAGCAATTTCATATAAAATGACAGCATTGACAGATTCAAAGCAAGAAATGCTTGATGACAGTTGTTCAACATAAGTAATCAAGTACATAACAATAACATTGCTTCAAAGCCAAGGCTCAAAGTCTCAAACAAAATAGATGATCCAATCATCTAACCAACCGGGGGCGGCGGCGGGAGGCGGGTGTCGGGGGCGGAGACGGGAGGCGGGTGTCGGGGACGGCGGTCGGGGCGGGTGTCGGGGGCGACTGGAGGTGGAGGGATAAGGGATTTGGCGATTTGGGAGGAGTAAGGGGCGGCTGGAACGTGGTCTGCGTTGAGGACTGGAGTCTGGAGGGATTTGGACTTTGGAGTAGCCTGCGCCGAGCCGTTCTGGCCCACTCCCCAGCCCCCATGCGCCGAGCCGTTCTGGCTCGCCGAGCTGCTCGTGGCTCGAGCCGAGCCGGCTCGGTCCAAAAACGAGCCTGACAAATAGGCTCGGTCCGAGCCGCGAGCCAGGACGAGCGAGCCAGGCTCGGTCGAGCCCGAGCCGAGCCGCGAGCCACGAGCTTTTTGTCCACCCCTATTCGTGGGTGAAGTGTTGATCCAAGAACAAGGTCTAGAGCACGAGCAAGAGCTTTTCTAAGGCAAGTTGTACTTTGACCATGTTGATCCCATGTTTCAAAATATATTATTTTAAATTATTGCATGGTAATTCAAATTAAAATGATTTCAATTAATTTGGGAATAGTTAATCAACCTATTTGATTTATGCCCATATTGTCATAAATAATTGTATGCCATGATTTATTTGTCACTCTAGGATTGTTGTTTATTAGTTGGTTGCTATTTAAATTGCCAACATAGGTTGCTAGATCGTGACTAGTATGCTTAGACATGCAACGTGTTATTGATATCATTTAAGAAATACAAATTTAATATTGATTAATGGAATAAGCATTGTGTTTCTAAAATGGTGTGCTATGTATTGCAACACGAAGATATTGATATGTAGAGACACATGTTGTTCTATATGGATGTTGATTTATTGTTGGCATGTGTTGCACAATAATCAACTGGGGTGGGAAATAATTTGGACAAGGGCAAGTGGTAAGAGACTGTATGTCATGATGGGTCTATGTGGCAATGGGATTGATGAGTGATGTGAGGGCTGTGTGCCAATGTTAAGAGTTTGGAAGTCTTGCCTTTTTCAACTAAAGACTTAACCTGGCAAACATTTGAACTGGGCCAAATATACAATCACATATCTGGAATGGGATAGACCTAGTTAAGTAAATTACTAATGTCTTGGCATGTGATATCCTTAGGGTGATAGTCACACATGGGTGTGGTTATGGGGGGAGGATGTCTGTGCTTATGCTTGATGTCGATACAACGGTATGTGTCGGGACCCCGAATTTGCAAATCCGGACCCTCTGTGTATTCAGCACTAGTCCAGGAACGCGCTAGTGCACACAGTCTTAACATCGGTATATATCACAATCATACCAAACGATACTATCAAAGTACTTTATTTAAATAATCAAAGGGTTACTCGACCTTATGGCCAAGTTACAAATATATGCCTTGCAAGGCAGTACTTATTAAAAGAGAAATAATAGCAGCGGAAAATCAAATAAACTTCGTGGCGCCATCCAGTATACCACAGGCAACTGACTGGGCTCGCATCCCTAAGTAGACGGGTCCTCTTGGAGTTCCTCCTCCGAAACTGGCGTAGTCTCCTCTTCAACTGGTATTGTGTTGAGGCAAGGGTGAGTACTTGGTACTCAGCAAGTCATGCACAGAATGCAAGCTAATATACTATATGCATGGCTTGGTACAAAGGAATAGCTTAAGGTATATTTGCGGTAAACAGCATTTGACAAGTAATATAAGTAGATTCGAAAGCAGTAAAAACAAGTAAAGCATAAATAACTTTTCAAAAAGTTTAAATAACATTTTTCCCCATCCTAAACCATATTTCCATCATCTTCTTTGTTAAACCAACCCAACTTTTCAAATCCAAGTTATTTTCAGAAAATCTAACCCTTGACTGTAATTCCCGAGCAATGTCGATCAGTGGACTCGGCTATTCAAATAGATTCTACACTCTGCAGAGGTTATGCACTTTACCCACAAGATACAATCCACTCACCACGTCGGTAGTGAATCGCCATACAAGAGTATGCGAATGAGCGATCATAACAAAGCCTTCGGAAGCCTCAAACAACGCAGGTGGTCCTCTCCGGTTCGTGCTCTACACCATCCCTTCCCTTAGCCAAGGCGAAGTATGGGACCAACACACCGTTAGATGGGTACTGGCCACAGCCACGATACGCTCCCCGCACAATCACACAAGCGGTGTAATCGACACCACGAGGCTCCACAAGTGAGTCCTTAGCGACTTAGTCAACTAGGGCCGTCCCATTCCAGCCATGTGGTTGCAAGTATGACCAGTTCAAAGGCTTGCAAGGTTAAGTCCTTAGAGTGACCAGGGCAAGACTACAGAAAACCAAATCAACATCCCCAATGCCACACTGCCCACTGATTACTCTTGCCACATGCCCGGCCAAAAATCGTTTATCAAACCCAGTTGATTACCATGCACCACGTGCCATCAACATCACATGATACTTTTCCAAAACAGGTTCAATATATCATTAATTCAATATTAGCATTTGATTATCCAAAATCATGTCATGAGCACGTAGCGGTCTAAGCGATACTACAACGATCTAAACCCATGTTGGCAATTTAATAATGTCCAACTAATAAACCACAACTAGGGTGACAAAGGGTCATGGCACATACTTAAGTAATCAAGGTGTCATATAGCAAATTGGTATTTATCTAACCCCATGTTTAAACAAAGTATCTTTCTAATTGAACTAGCATGCAATAGTTTAAATCAAAATAGATTTGAAATGGGATCAACATGGTCAAAGCACAACTTGCCTTCAAAAAGCACTTGCTCTTGGTCTTGAGTTGGATCCTGAGTCAACACTTCTCCTTGAATCCTTAGGCACTTCAACGTCTACTCGTAAAGCGTGCAAATAGCAAATACACAAATAAACACTATGCAAAAGATCCCAAAACTCCAAATAAAATCCATAAACAGAGAGAACATAATTTTCTGGATTTTTAGAAACTGGAATAAATCAAATTTGGAGTTAAACGCCAAAAGTTATGATTATTTAAAGTTTAAATAATCAATTAAATAATATTACAGAGAAAAACTTTAGTCCAAAAATTAAATAAAATTCATATTTAGGTAGATCTTAATTTTATACAAATTTAGAAATTTGAATCGCTCAAATCGGAGTTGAAACGCATAAAGTTATAAGCGTTTGAAGTTTGAATCTAAATTTGAAATCATTATTCGAATTAATAAATCATTTTCTTTTCGGAAATTAATTATTGCGTCGGCATGGACACGTGGCAGCTCCTGATTGGCCTGGCCGACGTCAGCCGGTCCATGGGCTTGGTCCACGCCGGCTCGGGTCCACGGTGGACTCGGTCCCACGGCCACGTGGATCGACATGTGGGCCCACTCGGTGGCGTCATCGGCCGACGTCGGCGGGGCTCATCCCACGGCCGAGCGGTGGGACTCCACCGTGACGTCATGGGTGGCGTCGGCGCTTGGCTGGGTTAGCCAGCGACATGCGGGCCCCTCGACACGCGGGCAGCGTGTCGGCGTCCTTACACGCCTTGGCGTGGGCGGCGACCGCGTCGGTCCAACTTCCCGACACGTGGCGCAATCTCGTCCGTTGGTTTGAAAATCACCGGCGCGGATTAGATCCAGGGTTAACACGTTGAAACTACTCGATGCTCGTGGGCCGTTCGATCTAGATCGGACGGTCCAGATCTAATCCTATAATCGCCCGGCTACAGCACGTGGCGATTGTGAACCGTTGGATCTTGATCCAACGGTCCAGATCTAATCGGATTTCTAGGGTTTGGGAAACACGTGAACTTCACCGCTGCCGTCCGATCCGGATCCAACGGTGCACGGCTTCGAGGGCGGTGATGGCACGCGGCGGCGCCAGCTTGACCGAGACGGGGCGACGACCTTGCCGTCGGCGTTTCGCGCGCGCCCGGCCGGCAGGGGTACTCCCGAACGCGTCTCGCCTTGGGGAATCCGGATCCGGGCTTGATGACGGCGGAGACGACGGACGGCAAAGAATATCGGCGTTTAATCGCGCGGCGAATGCATTTCCAACTCCGGCGAGCAATAACGGCGAGACGGTGGGGATCCTAAGCGGCGCGCGAGCTAGGTTTCGGAATCGGCGTGGGATGGCGATCCTCGGTATGCCGGGCATTAAATAGCCTCGGCGTCGTCTGAAAAACGGAGACCTAGCTCTCACGCGGCGCATGACACGGCGGCGGAGTCCACTTCGGACTTCGGGCGGAGAGCGATGAAATCGTGGCCGTCCACGTGGCACAACCAACGCCACGATCGCCTTGGCGGCGGCCGGTCGGTCGGACCGCGGCTTCGGAGTGCAGGTCGGACGGATCTCACCGTTGGATCTTGATCCAACGGTTGGGATTGATTAGGAGTTAAGTGGGTTCGGTCGAGTCAACTGGCTCGGTCGGACTCGAGTCCGACTTCGGTCGGATGAAACGATACTTGACCCGAGTTGGATTTCCCAGCGATTTAATATTTAAAATAATTCGATAATTCATTTAATTCATTAAATTTAGCACCTGAGTCCTAAATATTCCAGAAAAATTCTGGAAAATATTTTGGATCATTTTGGACTCAAATAAAATATTTCCAACAAAATTTTATTTGCAAAATTAAATTCTTTAATTATTTCAAAATGGAATAAATTCAAATAAATTCCAAATAAATCCAAATAAATTCCAGAAAATTCAAAAAATTCACCAAAGTGCCAAATCACACATGAATTTAAGAAAAGCAAAATTTTGGGGTGTTACAAACCTCCCCCCCTTAATAGAATCTCGTCCCCGAGATTCAGGGCTCACTAAAGGAATAGGTTTGGAAATTCTTCCTTCAAATCCTCTTCGCTCCCAAGTCGCTTTCTTCATGGTTGCTCCACTTAACTCTACAGAAACGGGTTGACTTGTTTCTAGTTTCTCGATCCATTGTGTCTAGAATCCTCACAGGATGTTCCTTATAAGTCAAATCCTCATGCAACTCAATTGACTCTAGCGGTGTCTGCTCTCAGAACTCGGAGACATTTCTTCAACTGGGACACATGGAATACATCATGTACCCTCGCTAACGATTGTGGCAACTCCGGTGATAAGCAACTTCGCCTCTGCGGCTCAAAATCTTAAATGGTCCAACATAGCAGGGTGCAAGTTTCCCTTTGGCATGGAACCTCTTAACTCCTGAGAGGCGTAACTCGAGGTATACAAAGTCTTACGGTTCAAAACTCAAATCTCGGCGACGATTGTCGGCATAACTCTTACATCGAGATTGGGCTATCTTCAACCTTTCCCTAATCATGGCGACCGCTCTTGACCTCTTAAAGAATATCGAGGCCCAAAGACACGCGGCGCTCGGCCTCTCATTCCAATTCAATGGCGTCCGATGGTCGACCATACAAAGTGCCTCAAAAGGTGACATCTCAGAACTAGCCTGATAACTATTGTTGTAACTAAACTCGGCATACGGCAAACTTTTATCCCAAGAGGTAGCATAAGCCAATGCACAAGCTCTTAACATATCCTCCAGAATCTGGTTGACTTTTTGGTCTGCCCATCCGATGCGTGGATGATAAGTCATCTTGAAGTTCAAACGGGTCCCCATGGCTTCATGCAACTTATTCCAACCTTGAGGTAAATTGGGTACCTCTGTCCGATACAATCCTCCTTGGCACTCCGTGCAAACAAACAATCGATCATGTACAACTCTGCTAATTTATCTCCCGAGTAAGTGGTCTTCACGGGATAAAATGGGCTACTTTAGTCGAGCGATCCACTATAACCCATATGGAGTCATAACCTCCTTGAGTCTTTGGCAAACCGGTAATGAAATCCATTCCGATTTCCTCCCACTTCCACTCGTGTATTTTCGTACCGTAGCAATCCCGCTGGTTTCGATGCATTGCCTTGACTCTACGGCATCGTCGCACAATGCAACATGCTCGGCAACTTCACGCTTCATACTTGGCCACGAGAATCTCTCCTTGAGATCTGATACATCTTTGCGCTTCGGGATGAATTGAGTACTTGGAGTCATGGGCTTCCTCCAAAATCGATCGCTTTAACTCCTCCTTGTCGTGCACACAAATCCGATCCTTCATCCACAACGTGCCTTGTTCATCCAATTTGAAGTCCTCTGCCTTGCCTTCCTCCTTGATGGACTTAATCCTGCGGATCTGTCATCATCCTTCGTTCTTCTCGGATCTGATCCTCTAGGGTAGGCTTTACTTCCAATGCGGCCAAGAATCCGCTAGGTACAACCTCAATCTTCATCTTTTGAAAATCCTCACATAACTCATCGACTTGTGGCTAGCAACGCACTCACGGTATGGCTTTTCCGACTGCAGCATCGGCTACTACATTGGCCTTCCGGGATGGTAATGGATTCCAACATTGTAGTCCTTGATTAACTCTAACCATCTCCTCTCGCCTCATATTCAGATCCGATTGGGTGAATATGTACTTAAGGCTCTTATGATCCGTATATACTTCACATCTGCTTCCAATCGAGATAGTGACGCCATATCTTCAAAGCATGCACTACGGCGCTAACTCTAGGTCATGTGTCGGATAATTTTCCTCATGCGGCCTCAATCGCCTTGATGCATAGCGGCGACCTTTCCATTCTGCATCGACAGCACACATCCAAGTCCTTGGCGCGTCGTCACAATAAATATCGAAGCTTTGAGCAACATCCGGTAGAACTAACACCGGTCTTGATGTCAATCGCTTCTTGAGCTCTGAAATCCTTCCTCACATTCAAGCGTCCATGCAAACTTCTTTTCCTTCTTCAGCAATTGCGTAAGAGGTTTCGCATAATTGTCGAAAAGCCTTCGATGAAACGGCGGTAATATCCTGCCATTCCAAGGAAACTCAGAATCCGGGTCACGATCTTGGTGCTCCCAATGTAACACGGCTTCTACTTTGCTTGGATCTACGGCGACTCCCTCTGCGGTCATTACATGTCCAAGAAACTCCACCTTGTCCTTCCAAAAATCACACTTGCTTTGAACTTGGCGAAAAGTTGCTTTGTTCCCTCAGCTTTTCCAAAACTCGCCTTAAGTGTTCGGCATGTTCATCCTCTGTCTTGGAGTAGATTAGGATATCGTCTATGAACACGACAACAAACTTGTCCAAATATTCCATGAACACCTTATTCATCATCTTCATGAAATAAGCTGGCGCATTCGTCACCCAAAGGACATAATCAGAACTCGTAATGTCCATATCTTGACGAGAATGCAGTCTTGAATATCTTCCGATCGGATCTTCAATCGATGGTATCGATCTCAGATCAATCTTGGAGAAAACTCGGCTCCTCTTAGCGATCAAACAAATCATCAATCCTGGTAGCGGATACTTATTTTTCACGGTGACTTCATTGAGTGCACGGTAGTCAATGCACATCCACGAAACTCCCGTCCTTCTTCTTGACAAACAAAATCGGTGCTCCCCACGGTGACGAACTTGGTCCGATAAATCCTTTATCCATTAACTCTTCCAATTGTTTCTTCATCTCTACCAACTCCTCGGTAGACATCCGATAGGGTCTCTTTGCTATCGGTCTTTGTGCAGGTACAAGTTCTATCACAAACTCTATGTCCTGTCTGCGGCATACTGTAGATCTTCGGGAAAACATCGGGTACTCACTCACTACCGAACATCCTCTATGCTGATTGCCTTGGTACTGTTAACCATCAAGCTGTCCATCTCTAGCTGCAGTGGCTTGAAATTCCACTTTCTTCCCACACGGCTCTCAAGCGAGATAGTTCTTCGTCCACAATCCAATACTGACCTTGTGTTTGGATAACCAATCCATTCCCAATATAACATCTAAGGTGCAGGTCTCCAAAATTATAAGGTTTGCTAGGAACTCTATTCCATCTATTAGTATTCTCACCCGGAACATCCTACTTCCGTTCGGAGTTCAGAACAGGGGTTTGAACTAACAGCATGCACTTAAGTCTTGCCATTCTCAAGTCATTTCTAGTAGCAAAGCCTTGCGAAACAAGCGAATGCGAAGCTCGAGTCAAACAAAATCATTGGTGTATCGAGTTAACAAGTAACTTACCCAAGACGACGTCTGTAGCATTTTTGCAAAGGTGCATCTGCGGTGACATGGTTGACTCGGCCTCTCACCACGATGCAGGGTGTGGCTCTGTGCCGGGCGTCCTAGCTGGGTGGTTCCTAGATTGAAGCGAATCGGGTCGCTCTCGCTGTCTTCTTTGGACAAGCTGTTGGCAAAGTGTCTGGCTCGTTGCGATTGTAGCGGCGTCTCACTTGTTCCTTCTTTGCTGCCTGGGTAGCGTTTCTAGCGGGTCAAGTGCAGTAGTTTTGATTGGCAGGTCTTGGTGCTGGGGATGGTGTCCTTGTTGCATTCTCGTGGTTGGAATCAAGAATTGATTTGGTGCAACTCTCAGCGCTATGCGTTCGACGTGATCCTTGCCGTTGCATCCTGCGCTTCTGTTCTCATCCGGTTCCTTGCGCTTGTCCTCAAGAATAAGCGCCTTATTCACCAACTCTTGGAAATCTGGAAAGGTGTGGGTGATCAATCCTACTTGCAATCCTGAGTTAAGTCCCTTCATGAAACGAGGTATGCCTGGATTTATCTGTCGCTACATCCTCGGTGCGTAGCGTGCTAGCCGTGTGTGAACTTGTTCAGGTAGTCGGCCACCGGCCGATTACCTTGCTTCAGTCTCTGAACTCCTCCTTCTTAAGGTCCATAATTCCTTCAGGCACGTGATCTTTGTCGAATGCATTGTGAACTCCTCCCAAGTGATATCTTGAGGGTTCTCTGCGTGTACGAAGTTCTCCCACCATTCGGTGTTTGTTCCTTCAAGCGATGAGAAGCGAGAGTACCTTCTCATTCCCTATGCATTGAGCTATGTGTAGCTTCCTCTCAATTGATCTTAACCAATCGTCGGCCTCCAACGGATTGGCATTCCCAGAGAAAGTGGGTGGGTGAGTCCTCATGAACTCGGCGACCTTGTATTACGGCGTGGTCACTGATTAACTTGATTAGCGTGGCCTGAGCAGTGACGTGCTTTGCATTTGTTGCATCATAGCATGCATCAATCGAGTCACAGGCAGCAAGAAAGGCTCCAAAACTCTGCATATCAACCGTGGTGCCGGTGCTCCATCATTGGGGTTTTCGCGGCGAGATCCACTCCCATTGCTTCCCAAGTTTCCACGGGTGTTCACCATCTGTCCGATTTGCTCTAGGTTTAGAGATGAGAGGGAAACAAGAATAGACAAGTAATATGGAACTTATGCGGGGCAAAAGGTGTAGCCTTAAGGTCCAACTTTATTATTAATAACTTGGTATGGCTGCTTACAATGCCTAAGGGCCTTGCAACACATCTGCACACTCAAAGAAACAAAGCAAATCCAAATCGAACTAACTCTGGAATCTATCGCCTAAAGGGTGACTCTTTATTCTATGACTCGACTCGGCGAAGGAGTCTCACTATAGAACCTATGCTCACTCCTCGAGAAAACCTCCACGGCCTGGAGTGCGGTGTCTTTGTGGCATAAGCGTAAACGATTGCCATGTCCAGCAACTGTGTCCTCTGTGGTAGTCGAAGAAGCAGTGTCCTCATCGATATCTGACTCCTCTGGATCTGGCTCGTGTAGCTCGAGTACTGGCTCTGGGTCTGGTCCGTACAAAGTCATCTCCAACTCGTCAATCCTTCGTAGAAGGTGTGCCACATACTCTTGAGCTTCCCGCCATCTGTCACAAGAGTGCTTTACGTAAGAACTCGGAATTTTTAAATTGTGACAAGGTAAGGGAAAATTTCAGCAAGAGACAAGAAAAGAGAGAAGGGGATAAGTCGAGAGGTCATTTCTTGTCTTCACAAATTTTTAGCTTTAGAAAATAGGTTTTATCCTCACTACGACCATTCTAGCTTAGGGTTGAGCCTACAGTCAAGTATGGCTCTGATACCACCTCTGCCGGGACCCGAATTTGCAAATCCGGACCCTACGTGTATTCAAAGACTAGTCCAGAACGCAGCTTAGTGCACACAGTCTTAACATCGGTATATATCACAATCATACCAAACGATACTATCAAAGGACTTTATTTAAATAATCAAAGGGTTACTCGACCTTATGGCCAAGTTACAAATATATGCCTTGCAAGGCAGAACTTATTAAAAGAGAAATAATAGCAGCGGAAAATCAAATAAACCGTGGCGCCATCCAAGATACCACGTGCAAATCGATCGACTCGCATCCCTAAGTAGACGGGTCCTCTTGGAGTTCCTCCTCCGAAAGCTGGCGTAGTCTCCTCTTCAACCGGTATTGTGTTGAGGCAAGGGTGAGTACTTGGTACTCAACAAGTCATGCAATGTAATGCAAGCTAATATACTATATGCATGGCTTGGTACAAAGGAATAGCTTAAGGTATATTTATGTAAACAAAGATTTGACAAGTAATATAAGTAGATTCAAAGCGGTAAAAACAAGTAAAGCATAAATAACTTTTCAAAAAGTTTAAATAACATTTTTCCCCATCCTAAACCATATTTCCATCATCTTCTTTGTTAAACCAACCCAACTTCTCAAATCCAAGTTATTTTGAAAATCTAACCCTTATTGTAATTCCCGAGCAATGTCCAAGATCGTGGACTCGGCTATTCAAATAGATTCTACACTCTGCAGAGGTTATGCACTTTACCCACAAGATACAATCCACTCACCACGTCGGTAGTGAATCGCCATACAAGAGTATGCGAATGAGCGATCATAACAAAGCCTTCTAAGCCTCAAACAACGCAGGTGGTCCTCTCCTGTCAGGTTTCTACACCATCCCTTCCCTTAGCCAAGGCGAAGTATGGGACCAACACACCGTTAGATGGGTACTGGCCACAGCCACGATACGCCTCCCCGCACAATCACACAAACGGTGTAATCGACACCCGAGGCTCCACAAGTGAGTCCTTAGCGACTTAGTCAACTAGGGCCGTCCCATTCCGGCCATGTGGTTGCAAGTATGACCCAGTTCAAAGGCTTGCAAGGTTAAGTCCTTAGAGTGACCAGGGCAAGACTACCCAAAAACCAAATCAACATCCCCAATGCCACACCGCCCACTGATTACTCTTGCCACATGCCCTGGCCAAAATCTGTTTATCAAACCCCGCTTGATTACCATGCACCACGTGCCATCAACATCACATGATACTTTTCCAAAACAGGTTCAATATATCATTAATTCAATATTAGCATTTGATTATCCAAAATCATGTCATGAGCACGCGTGTGTCTAAGCAAAGATACTACAACGATCTAAACCCATGTTGGCAATTTAATAATGTCCAACTAATAAACCACAACTAGGGTGACAAAGGGTCATGGCACATACTTAAGTAATCAAGGTGTCATATAGCAAATTGGTATTTATCTAACCCCATGTTTAAACAAAGTATCTTTCTAATTGAACTAGCATGCAATAGTTTAAATCAAAATAGATTTGAAATGGGATCAACATGGTCAAAGCACAACTTGCCTTCAAAAAGCACTTGCTCTTGGTCTTGAGTTGGATCCTGAGTCAACACTTCTCCTTCGAATCCTTAGGCACTTCAACGTCTACTCGTAAAGCGTGCAAATAGCAAATACACAAATAAACACTATGCAAAAGATCCCAAAACTCCAAATAAAATCCATAAACAGAGAGAACATAATTTTCTGGATTTTTAGAAACTGAATCAATCAAATTTGGAGTTAAAGCATAAAAGTTATGATTATTTAAAGTTTAAATAATCAATTAAATAATATTACAGAGAAAAACTTTAGTCCAAAAATTAAATAAAATTCATATTTAGGTAGATCTTAATTTTATACAAATTTAGAAATTTGAATCGCTCAAATCGGAGTTGAAACGCAAAAGTTATAAGCGTTTGAAGTTTGAATCTAAATTTGAAATCATTATTCGAATTAATAAATCATTTTCTTTTTCGAAATTAATTATTGGCGTCAAGATGGACACGTGGCAGCTCCTCGATTGGCTCGGCCGACGCCAATGGCCCATGGGCTTGGTCCACGCTCGGCTCGGGTCCACGGTGGACTCGGTCCCACGGCCACGTGGATCGACATGTGGGCCCGCTCGGGTGACGTCATCGGCCCGACGTCGTGGGCTCATCCTACGGCCGGCAGGTGGGACCCACCGTGACATCATGGGTGACGTCGGCGCTTGGGGTTAGCCAGCGACATGCGGGCCCTCGACACGCGGCCGCGTGTCGGCGTCCTACACGCGACGCTGCTGTGGGCGGCGACCGCGTCGGTCCAACTTCCCGACACGTGGCGCAATCTCGCCCGTTGGTTTGAAAATCAACGGCGCGGATTAGATCCAGGGTTAACACGCTGAAACTACTCGATGCTCGTGGGCGCTCGATCTAGATCGGACGGTCCAGATCTAATCCTATAATCGCATCGCTACAAAGACGCGTGGCGATTGTGAACCGCTGGATCTTGATCCAACGGCCCAAGATCTAATCGGGTTTCTAGGGTTTGGGAAACACGTGAACTCACCGCTGCCGTCCGATCCGATCCAACGGCACGGCTTCAGGGACGGTGATGGCACGCGGCGCGCTACCGGCTTGACCGAGACGGATTTACGACCTTGCCGTCGGCGCTTCGGGCGCGCTCCGCTGGCGAGGGGTACTCGAACGCCGCCTCGTCTTGGGGAATCCGGATCTGGCTTGATGACGGCGGAGGACGACGGACGGCAAAGAATATCGGCGTTTAATCGCGGCGAATGCATTTCCAACTCCGGCGAGCAATAACGGCGAGACGGTGGGATCCTAGCGGCGCGAGCTAGGGTTTCGAACCGGGCGTGGGATGGCGATCTCGGTATGCCGGGCATTAAATAGCCTCGGCGTCGTAAGAAACGGAGACCTAGCTCTCCACGGCGGCGGACACGGCGGCGAGTCCAGGCTTCGGACTCAAAGTGAGACGATGAAATCGTGGCCGCCCACGTGGCACAACCAACGGCCACGATCGCTGGCGCGACCGGTCCGGTCGGACACTCGGCTGTCTGGTTTGGACGGATCTCGGTAGTTGGATCTTGATCCAACGGTTGGGATTGATTAGGGTTAGGAGTGGGTTCGGCCGAGTCAACTGGCTCGGTCGGACTCGAGTCCGACTTCGGTCGGATGAATGATTTGACCCGAGTTGGATTTCAAGCGATTTAATATTTAAAATAATTCCCAAGAAATTCATTTAATTCATTAAAAATAGCAAATGACTTTAAAAATTCCTAAAAATTCTGGAAAATATTTTGGATCATTTTGGACTCAAATAAAATATTTCCAACAAAATTTTATTTGCAAAATTAAATTCTTTAATTATTTCAAAATGGAATAAATTCAAATAAATTCCAAATAAATCCAAATAAATTCCAGAAAATTCCAAAAATTCACCAAAGTGCCAAATCACACATGAATTTAAGAAAAGCAAAATTTTGGGGTGTTACAGTATGTCTGTCATATACTTATGCTTTGTGTGAGGGAAGGGATAGTGAAGGTAATACTGGAGAGGTTCATATGTTAGGATAGTCACACAGGGGCAAGTGGCAAGAGGCTTTGTGCCAGGTGGGCCTGTGTGGCAAATGGGTTGATGAGTGACGTGAGGGCTGTGTGCCAAATGTGGAGAGAAGGAAGTCTTGCCTTGGTCAGTTAAGGACTTTACCTTGCAAGCCTTTGAACTGAGTTAATCGTACAACCACATGTCTGGTATGGGTCAGACCTAGTTAGTAAGGTTCTGATATCTTTCCTTTGATACCTCAGGGTGGCAGTTACACGGGGGTGTAACTGTGTGGGGGAGCGTACCTGTGCTGCGGCTTGGTACCCATCCAACGGTGTTTGCTTGTCCTATACTTCAGCTCTGTGTGAGGGAAGTGATAGAGAAGGTAACACTGGAGAGGTTCGTAGGTTGTGATAGAAGTTCCTGAAAGACTTTGTTACGGTCAATCGTCTGTGTGGTGAGAAACTGTATCTTGTGGGCAAAGTGTGCAACCTCTGCAGAGTGTGTTTTAAAAACTATTCGAATAGCTGTGTCCGCGGTACTAGACAATGCTCGGGGATTACAGTCAAGGGTTAGATTTTCAAAACTAAAATGTGGAAAGAGTGCCTGTGTGCCCGTTATGGAAATGGATTTGGTTTAGGGCTGTGTGCTAGAATCTTTGGAGAATAACTGAGAAAATTATTATTGATGTAATTTGTCTCACCGCCTTCAATCTAATTAAGTGGTACGTTTAAAAAAATGCTGCCTAATGCAAATTAACCAATTAAGCCATTCCTTTGGAAGAAGCCATGCATGTAGTAATAGAACTGCATTCTGTGCATGACTTGCTGAGTGCTGTGTGTACTCACCCTTGCAATTAACAAATCACCAGTGGAGGAGTCTATGCATGCTTGGGAAGTGGAGCTCAACGAAGAACCGGAGAACTAGGGGGCGAGCCTCGTCAGTTGCCTGTGGCAATGTGATGGGTTCATCGAGTTTTTTTCCCCCGCTTCATTATTCTTGTTTATTTTAGTATTGTAAGCCCTGCATGGCAGACTATTTGTAAGTTGACTATAAGGTCTTGCAACTAGTTTATTTAAGTGTTTGAAGTACTTTATTATTATTTCCGCTGTGTATGATTATGGTATTTCATCCCTGTTAAGACTGTGCGCACTACCGTGATCCTGGACTAGTGCGAAATACACAAAAGGTCCGGATTTACAGATTCGGGTCCCAACATTTAGGCTGTATGCCAGTGAGTCTTTGAAAATAAATAAGAAAGTTACTAGGTAATGGTATTTAATTTTTAATCATTTCAATCTATAGATGTTAATCATTTGTAAAAGTTGCTTGGTGGAAAATAACCATTTCAGCTATTCATTTGAAATAAGCCGTGCATGTAGTAATAGACTTGTATTCTACGCATGACTTGTTGAGTGCTTTATGTACTCACCCCCTTGCAACAATCTAAATACCAGTTAAGGAGGAGTCCAAGCTAGCTCTGGACGAGGAGTTCCAAGAGGAGATGAACAATAAGGGCGCGAGCCTAATCAGTTGCCTGTGGCATACGGATGGGTCACTACGTCTTTCTTTTCCGCTGCAGTTATCTTTATTTGTAAATCTTTGCCCTGTGTGGCATAATATTGTAAGTTGATCATAAGGTTGACCAAACATGTTATATTAATATATAAAGTCCTTATTTACTATTTCGCTATGTATGATTGTGATATTTTATTTATGTTGAGACTGTGTGCACTACCGCGATCCTAAACTAGTGCTGAATACACAGAGGGTCCATATTTACACATTCGGATTCCGACATTTAGCTATTTAGAACACTGCTAATTATTATCTTTAACACTATATTTAATACATGCATATAGACTAAAGCTTGATGTTTATTACAAATATATAGGTAACATCATATTTATTTTATATTAAATATGAAATACATATTATATTTATAGACAATACAATTCAAAAATACATCATAATTTTTTGGACTATTCACGTATGGCAATGGAGTGGTTATAGAGAAGCTGATTCACCAAAAACTAGAATCCAAAAGCACATTGGAGTGGATTATAAATTCTAGTGTATATGGGTAAGCTAGATTGTGATAATCGACTTCTAGAATCTAGCTGTTTATTTTTTTTTCAGTTTATAAGGCTAAAATACAAAATAAAAACAGAAATAAACAGGCTCTTAAACTTCCGACATCTATCTTCAGTACAATTTAAACTGCGTACTGATCTCTATCTAAAGGACATTTCTCAGCAGAAATATCGGAACGGCAGCGCGATCCCAGACGGAGCCACAACCTATAAAGCCACCGCCCCTAGCGGCCTAGCCTCGGTGATGATCCATCCTTTGGTAGGTGATGTTAACACATACACGAAGCATCCATCTAGCAATCAGGAAGGAAGAAGCTAGGCAGTCTAAACTCTTAAGGCGTTAGCTCGTTTGGTTTTGAGCAGGTGCGCTCGAAGTCAGATCGCGTGTTTGATCTTTAGATCATCGTAAGTCTCATCTTTTAAATAAAATTAGAACAGGTATATATATAGGATAACAGTATGGGACACCTTGGTGCCTGGGCACCATGATTTTAAATGCGTTAATTCAAGTCAAATTCGGATATATTTTTCAAAACTTTCAGTTTTAGGGTATATACCCATCTATAAGAATTCAAATGAAACACATATCTTTAAAAAAATATACTCGGATTTGAAGATTTGAATGAATTTAGATTACATACTTTGCTGATTTATATGTATGATCAACACATACCTACAATCAAACTATCATCAAAAAAGGAAACTTTAATTTGAATTTCAGTTGAAACTTGTTTGAACTAGTTAGTAAACTAGTTGAACTCAACATTCTAAAAATTTCAAAAAAATTCGCATACAAATACATATGGAAAACATCCATTTTGAATCATGGTGCCCAGGCACCTTGGTGTCCCAGGTAATTGTACTATATATATATATATATATATATATATATATATATATATATATATATATATGCGCGCGTTAAGATAGTTAATTAGTAGAACAGAGTATATACATATGTGTGTTAAGATAGATGGGGGCATATCATGTGCAATCAACAGTTTGGTGCAATCACCGTGCAATCAAACTAAAAAAAGTTTTAAAAAATTCTAAAAAAAATCATGGATGTACATCTCAACTTACCCCATCTACGTATAAAATTTCATGATCAAATTCGTCCTATGCTAGAAGGTACAAAAAAAAACAAATTTCTAACAAACTTTAACAGTTCAAATGCACCCCAAATTTGTCTTTTTTGTAACTTCTAGCATATGACGAATTTGATCATGAAATTTTATACGTAGATGTGGTACATTGAGATGTACATTCATGATTTTTTTCAGAATTTTTTAAAACTTTTTTTAGTTTGATTGCACGGTGATTGCACCAAACTGTTGATTGCACATGATATGCCCCCATAGCATCAAGACGAGCGGTTACCTCAGAGCAACCCTAGGAGAAGGAATCCCTGTCTGGTTTTGAATGCCCCATTCTTTCTGCGTGTGGTTGGGTGGCCGAATACACTAAATAGGCCTTGTCAAGCTTTCAGCTAGGCTCCATAGCTCTCTTTGTAGCCAAGGAGATCCCAGAAAAAAAGAAGAAGGCGCTCCCCTAAACATTTCTCTCAGAATAGCCTCTCCACCGGTTCCGAAGATTCTTTCGGCATCAATGTGCTTTTGGAATCTTCCTATGAAACAAATAACATTCTGGAACAGTTTAGGACAGAACAGGCCTCAGTAGAAAGCGAGCTTTTTTCGCGTGTCTTTCGGCAAAAGCCAGCCCCCCTTGTCTAGCTCTGCTGACCGGAGGGACAATTCAAGAATAAAAACAACTTATCTATACCCTCCGGGCAGCAGAGCAGAGAGAACAGAGCCCTCTTCCCGGCTAGGGGGGGGCATATCCTGTGCAATCAACAGTTTGGTGCAATCACCGTGCAATCAAACTAAATTTTTTTAAAAAAAATTCTAAAAAAAATCATGGATGTACATCTCAACTTACCCCATCTACGTATAAAATTTCATGATCAAATTCGTCCTATGCTAGAAGTTACAAAAAAGACAAATTTGGGGTGCATTTGAACTGTTAAAGTTTGTTAGAAATTTGTTTTTTTTGTACCTTCTAACATAGGACGAATTTGATCATGAAATTTTATACGTAGATGGGGTAAGTTGAGATGTACATCCATGATTTTTTTTAGAATTTTTTAAAACTTTTTTTAGTTTGATTGCACGGTGATTGCACCAAACTGTTGATTGCACAGGATATGCCCCCAAGATGGATAGAGGCCTGATGAGGAGCCTCTACATAGATGTGGTGTATATGTGGAAGCGTGTATAGTACGTACCCAACAAAAAAAGTGATCCAGAAGATATAACAAGAAGCTATCACCTAACCTCTTTCTATCTCTCGCATATCTAGCATGATCTAGCGTCGTATGGCGATGGTGGTGACTGGACGGCCTTGCCCAAGTTGCCGCGAACACCTTCCCTCGCCGTCCATGAATGCCGTCGAGTCGGGGGCGGATCCAGGCCTCGGACAGACTAGGCTGTAGCCCGGGGCCTAATACCGAAAGCCTACTAAAATTCTACAAAAAATATTAAAAAATCATTAAAAACAGATATTTAATCTAAGATCAGCTGACCTAGTCCGGAGATTGGACTGTGCTACGCCCACGCCGAAGCTCCTCGATCGGCTGCGACCTGAACACCGGTACCCGCAGTCGCCAGCGACCGTGTCGTCTAAACTCTAAACCCATCATGGTCCTGCATCGACGCGTCGGTTCAAACGCCAAGATTATACAACCATGCACGCACCACTACCTCCCTTAGCTATAATTGAGCAGGTCCTATGCTGTCCCTAATCACCCGTTCACAAGAAAGTTGAAGCATGGCACGTTGCTGCTGCCTCACGACGTCCTGGTCCAAGTATGGAATCCACGACGCCGCCTCGGTGAAGAGCACTACCTCCACCAAGAAGCGAAGTCGCGAGGGTCGGGCCATGCATCTTCAAGAGTGCGCAGCGGACTCCGCCGGAGCGGCCAAGCCGCTGACGTGGGCGCCGCCGTTCGCCCGCCGAGCTGTCGCTTCCGGGCAGACAGAGATGCCACCGTCCTATGGCCTAAGGCCGCGCCCATGGAGCATGACAATCGTGTTTTAACGTGTTTTATGGACTAATATTTTTGAACTGAGTATCAGAATAGATTGGTCACAAAGATGTACGTAAAAAAGATGAAAAATGTGATTATCAAAATCGAAAAATTACAAATGTTCAACCTCAAGGCCAAGGTATAAATAAGTTAAGGATCTTTTATTGTTTATACCGATCTCGATGTATAGAGAAAAGATTGAGTTGCTAGATTAGGTGCTGTACTATCAACAGGAAAATATTCTGGCTAGTAGCTTGAATTTGATTAAGTGTATTGACTCAAATTTATGCTCATATTTGAATTCTTGCATCACATGAAAATTATAGACTAAAGTTTGCAATGTTGGTACTACCATCTATGTAACAGCGGTGCTACTGGAGCACTGGCCCTTAGGGCGGTAGTCATTTTTCAGTAAGAGATTTTTTCTGAAGTCTGGAAGGTCGGTACTACCGTCCATGTCAGAGTGGTGCTACTGGAGGCATGTTAGCACCGACCACTTGAGCGGTAGTTATTTTCCAGAAATGCACCTCTTGCACTGCTCTAGGGAGGTCGGAACTACCGCCTATGTAGGAGCGGTACCACTGACATTCCGGTAGTACCGGCTCATCTAGGCGGTAGTTATTTTCCAGTAAGGTGTATTTTTTGCACGAATTTGATCGGCCAGAGTTACCGTCCATCTAGGAACGGTACTACTGCAAGTCCGGTAATACCGACCCTTAGGACGATACTTATTTTCTCGAAAAAGCTAAAAAATTCTTAGCTGGTTGTTCAATGACCAGTGCTACCGGTCCTATATAGGCGGTAGCACTGAATCACTGAGTAACGCATTTAATGCTGTTCTGACCATTCGCCAGAGAGACCGGTGCTAACGGTCCGATATGGGTGGTAGCACCGAACTTGCTGATTTTTTATGATTATCACCTCTAACGGTTGGATTTGTGGGTGGAGACTTTAAATACACCCTCGTCAACAGTAATGGTAGCTTCTTGGATATTCATTACATACTTGTGAGCCTTTGCACCCTTTTCATCATCATTTGAATATTCAATTCACATTTAAGTGGTGGTTGAGAGAAATTCAAGTGTGAGCATTAAATTTGAGCCTTTAGACATTTGATCAACCTCAAGCGAGCGTCGAGTTTTCATTCTCTTGGAGGTTGCCACCTCCTTAATGGCTTAGAGGTGTGATGCCAATGTTCTTCTCAAAGAAGTTTGTGAGAAAGTTTGGTGATTGTGAAGACAAGGATAAATTCATAAATTAAGTTACATAAATTCATAGACGATTCCTATCCATCCAATTTTTTTGAGATCGCTCCAAAAAAAAGATATGTTAAGTTTCTCCTGTACCTTTTTTTAGAAAAAATAACAGAACAAATTTTACACGGTACGACGTATGGCGCATATTCTACCTAGTATTTTAGACGCACAAGTTAAAAAAGATAAACTCTGCGAAGAATGTAGTTTTATATATTTGATACAGAATTAATAAAATACATATACATATTGTCCTGACTTCAATTATTTTTGTTTTTACGATCAGCCGGCCTTGCCCACATTATCCGCGACTTCAACATCTCTAGTGAAGAACATGAAGAATGGTGTGCATTTGCAGTTTAGTCCGTCTGGACCTCTTTGTACTCTTCTTTCTTGCAAGGATTGGACTATAAACTTGTGACTGTATTATCTTCCACTATAATATAAATCAGGAAATTTCCTTCAAGAAAAAAGGTGCAAAAAAATTCAGTCCCAATGAAATTATGTGTCTTCCATTGTTGTATCCGGCTAACTTAAAATAAAGATTGTAAGATACCAATAACTATCTGATACATAATGTGTCTGAACAACTCCAAGATGAGGATATATACTGATCACAAATTCACAAAGTAACATTGGGTAATTCAGATGGCTTGTACATCTGAATTCTAAATTTTTATCAGAGCAGACGAGAGACCTTACATATGGCCACAAGCTAACCGTTTGGATTTACATGTTTCTAGGAAGTTCATTTGGTTTTGATAGGACAGGTGCACAAAGCCGCACAAGGTTTGGTCGTCTCAAATCAATGCTGGTAGGCGGTAGCTCCTTGAGATCCATGTCTCAAATCTCCATGACACCTGGGATCTAGTAGCATTAGAATAAAGTCAAATGAGCAAACCATACATGGAAATCTCGAGCTAGCATTAGATGCGGTGCATGAACAATTCTTCAACCAGTACAGTTAGTCAATTAATTTATTTTGATCAGTGATGAGCAGGGTTTCAATTACCGTTTTATGAAAAATAGTGTGAAAATCGATTTTCAAAAATCACTAAAATCAAGCCAAAAATCGTATAGTTTCAAAAATCAGCATCTTGATTGATTAAATTTATTGTTAACACACCCTAAGAAACGGGTAGCACTCACGCTCGAATCAGCGATGCAAGGTGCCTGCAGAAGTATAAGAATGTAGAAATTTCATAGGAGACACCACTTCTAGCACCCACAGGAATCACAAGAACCTTGGAAAACTATCCTGTCCTAAATAGGAAGTGATCCATTTTCTAGCCCCCAAACTTCATTTTTAACAAAATTAGCCCCCTCTTGGTAGCAAATGTGAAAATAGCCCCCTTAGTGAGCTTGGAAAGCATGGCAGACCTCTGTCGTGCTAGGGATGCTCGGAAAGAGAGCTACAACACAGTACATCGGACGAGCATGGAAGCGGCCGGCAGGAGGGGCAGCCTACCGCAACAGGGTAGTGCGGATTCCTTCCCTTCTGGGCTACCATTGCTCGGAAGGTTTGACATCCCGGATTCCTTCCCTTCTGGGCTACCATTGCTCGGAAGGTTTGACATCCTGCAGAGCTCAGTAAATCCTTCCGAGTTGCGAGAGCTTGGCAGTGACATGAGCCCCGCCGCCTACAACGGTCGGCCAGCCTACAGCGCCCTTGCCTGCCTTCCAAGCAACTAAACCACGGCAGGTGACACGCGTCACCTGGCGGGTCTTCCACGCTCCGACGTAGAGCCAAAAATGAAAAATTCCCTCACATCGGTGACCATTTTTGCAAAAAAAAAGTTGACATGGGGGGCTACAAAAGCGATAAATTCCCCAAATAGACCAAATTAATGCAGAACTAAAGTACAAAACACCTTGATTCTTTCTTCTTCTTTTTTAAAAAAAAGCACATAGCAGTGCCAAGATGCAAGAGACGAGATACAGCTCACAGGCAATACAGAAGCTTGAAAAGGAATAAAACGAAGTGGAAGATAAAGGATACATGACAGTAACTTCGACTCTGGCAAACAGTTAGCTATTCCTGTTAATAGACTTAACACCTGCAGCAGCAAATATGTGAAGCATCAGCAAGTCAGCAAGCAATATGACTGTCGCTGTGCAGCTCAAATGGACTAGACAGAATTTACATTCTGCAGCTCAAAGGGTGTCAACTCACTATTCATCATCAACATAAAAATTATTGCACAGAGATAATCTCCAGATCTTACCACACAGGAATTGATAACAACAATTCGAATCCCCACCCTTGAGCTCTACATTTGAACAAGACAAAAAGCTGGGAGAAAATTCAGTGATTCTGCAAAACCTGAATTTCAGAGAAGAACAGCCTTAATTGCATCATCATTCGAACCAAAATTATAAGAGTGAAGATCAGTTTTTAGCAGTCAATACCCACTAGTACAAGATCAAGTGTTCAAAAGGACCAAACTTTATGACAAATTTCCCTTAAAAGGATCAAATTTATTCTTGGATACAGGAGTTGTACAAGCATTTCCGACGACAGCCAACTTTACAACATTTTATGAGACAAAATATCCATTTGCCTCAAACATGGTCAAACATTATCAAGATGGACATCGATCAGGATAACATTGCTTATTTGCCATTTAAAAGAAAAATCAACGATAGAATGCCTCTAAATATTTGGCTGAAAGCTGAAACTAAAATCTTGATAATTCCATAACAAGGTACCAGTGAATCATCAATCCATTATAATATTATATAACTTTGCAAATTAATGATACATCAAACAATAGGGGGGAAAGAAGATGTCATAGTCATTTCCCCCTTAAAAGGGTGGTTTTAGGATTTAGGGAAATGACAAGAAGCAAAAGTAGAAATGGAGATAAAGAAAATGAGGATTGAGCTCGCCTTGAAGCAAATTCCGTGCTATGCTTCTTTTTCTTTCATAAATCATAATTATTCAAAATCAGTATGACTGGCTGCTTCAATGGTTATTCTGATCATCCCAGAAAATGCAAATTCCAGTATGAACGGGATAGGGATACAAACATTGCCAAAACTTGAACCGTTTTTGGACTAAACTACACATTTTAGGCAACAAATAAGACAGCTCTGCAAATACTACCAAAATGAGACATAACAATTCTGGATCATGACCTTACTTAGCACATTGCAATAACCAATAAAGTTCGGGGCATTTGGAGCTCCATTGGCAGAAATTAGTGAAAGTACTATAAGATTAGATGTTTTTAATTAGCTATGAAATATGCTGTTGCTTCATAACTTCACTTCAGTGTGCCATTAAGACAAGATAAAAAGAACTCAAACTACTACCAGGTACAAACTACAGATAGTAGTGGTGCTTGCTCCACTAGAAGCTTGCGCTGAAATGAAATGCAATACAAAAGGTGAGGCTATTTCCGCCTGATTTGAGCTCCTATCATGTTTAACTCCATGATAAACATAGATTGCAATATCTAGATGTCACATAACAATAACGATTCGTGAACAAAAAGAAAAACAGAGAAAGAGTGGAACTAAAACAACATCATCCCCGAGCCACAAAATGCTCTGACCTTGAAGAGAGCCAAAGCAAGCATGCTACTGCCGTACCACCAACTCCCATGAAAACCTTCAAGAGGTGGTCGATATCTTGGCCTTCACATCAAGATTCTCCTTGTCGTCAATAGGCTTGGTGGTCTGATTTCTGATCCTCTTGATCTTGGGGCTTTCCAGCCCCTTGTGCGCAAAACCATACAGTCGTAGCACCTGGTTATCAGCAAAGTTAAATGCTCGCTCCATGCTCTTGAGGCACCGCTCCACCGGGTAATCCCCATAGCTCCCACACGGTTTGCACCCGACAAAGTGCGTTACAAACGGCCACCGCTCGTCGCCAAGCCCTGGGTGGTGATTCTCCATCATCTCCTCGTACTTGTCCACCAGCCCAGCCCAGAAGCCGTGCAAGTAGTATGAATTCTCTATGAACACCTTGTCCATCCACTTCTCCTTCTGCGAGAGCAATAGGTATATGAGCGCAGACTGGTCATCGGCCTCAAACGCCGGGCGGCCCTTCAGGTTGGCCGTGAGTATCTTCCCAGCCTCGTCACGGATGAACCCCTTGGGTCCCATGGGCGCCCAAGCGTCGAGAAGGTCGAGCGACCACTGGCAGTTCCGGAAGAGGAAGCTGCCGGTGTTGAGCGCGATCCACGAATGCTTCTCGAAGAGGAGGTCCTGGTACCCGTGGATGATGAGGTTGTGGCCGTCGTAGCGCTCGAGGGGCAGCTCGAAGGCCATGTCGGTGAAGAGCGCGTCGCTGTCCATCCACCAGATCCACTCGACCTCCGGGTGGGATAGCATGAGGCGGCGGAGTAGCGGTAGCTTGGCCCAGTAGCCAGCGAGCTCCGTGTCGAGGTGGGCGAGGTTGTGGACAATCTCGATGCCGTGGAGGCGGCAGTAGTCGATCTTGTTCTTGGTGGTCTTGAGCAGGTAGTGATCGCCGAGAGAGTTTTCGCAGGGGCCCGGCTGCGATCCCGTGACGAGTAGGATCCTGGGCTTGCCGCCGGCGATGGTGGCCGGGAATCCCGGGTTCTGCGCAAGCCAGCGGCGGCGCTGCTCGTCCCAGCCGGAGATCTTGGGGCCGAGCGCGTAGCCCCCCACCGCCGCCTTGTAGGCCGCGGCGGCCTCCGTGGCATTGAGCGCTGTGGCGTTGAGAGAGAACCCGGAGGCTCCGAGGTCGGCGGCGTCGTTGGGGTCGGACTCGGAGCGGATCTCGCGGAGGATGCGATCGATGTCCTCCACGGCCTTGGCGCCGGCAAGGGCATCGGCGTCGGAGGGGTTGGAGGGGAGGGAGAGGTTTAGGCCGATGGTGCCGCGGAGGACGAGGATGGTGACAAGGCCGCAGAGGACGGTGATCTTGACGTTGTTGAAGGTGCGGTGGATCTTGCGCGAGCGGCTGTGGTGGCTACTGAGCGGCGACGCCCCCCGCGGTCGCGGCGCCGTCATCGGCAAGCCGCCGCCGCCCCCCTTGCCGTTGTACCCCATCCCCTCCTGCCCCATCCCCCCAATCCTCAATGGAATGGAATCCGTCGCCTCGGATTTATGGGCCGCACCTATTCCCAATTTATCTCCCGACGATTGGAGATCGTCGCGTTGGGGTTTGGAGAGTGCGGGCGCGAGTGGGAGTGTCGCATGAGCGCTGCCTGCGCGGCGCGGCGAGCTGAGCCGCTGAGGTGAGATGGGATCGGGGGTGGGGTGGGGTTGGGTTGGGGAAATTGGAAGGCTCGTGCATCTTCTCTTTCTTTCTTTCTTTCTTTCTTTCTTTTTTCTCAGCTTCTGGGGCAGTGGACTGTCGGCCGTTGACTCCGGTTGGGTTCGAGGCTTCGGCTGTTCGGCGTGGTGCGGTGCGGGGCGGTGTTGCAGGCCGTGCCGCGTTTTCTGGACCGTGCGTCGTGCAGGCACGTCTCCGGTCCGGCCTGGCACAACGCAACGTAGTACGCGCCTCGTCTATTTAATATTTTAATCTTCTCGTTTGGGTTTTCTAATATTGACTGATTTACTGAGGGTTTTTGGGATGCGACACGGAATTAATTGCCGAACGGGGTGCGGTTTTCGAGCTCGAACTCGCTCGTCGGTGGGCTTGAGCTGGCACCTGACCGTACTAAACTCGAAATTCGATGAATATTTATTATATTAAAGATCAGATATGAACTATTTTTTATACTAAAGATTTATTAATAGACAAAAGTTACTCCCTCAGTCCCACAAAGAGTGTATTTTTAGTTTTTAAGACAGATTAGTGTGCAAGGTAAATACTCCCTCCGTTGGAATTTAGAGGGCGTATTCGTTATGACAAGACTTTGACCAACGATTACTTCATTAATATATCATTTATGCAATACAAAATCATAATTATATATAAGTACTTTTGAATACAAACCTGCTAATATCAATTTCGTGTCATAAAAATTATATGCTAATAGAGTAATTGTTGGTCAAAGCCTTGTCCTAACGAAACCTAATACGCCCTCTAAATTCCAACGGAGGGAGTAGCTAATATGACCCTCATTACTCCATGTATAAGCGTGCTGGTGCTTTGGTTTCCACCGGCACTTAAATGTAAATGTATACATTTATAGCTCTGCATGCAGAAAATTAGTGGCATATTACTTTACGCCAAGTTACTAAGCATGTAAAGGAGAGCAAAAAAAATTTAAATCTTGGAGTGGAGTTATGGGAATTAATGGGCTTTGGGTGGGCCCTAGGAACTAAAGATGCACTCTTTGTGGGACAAATTTTGAACGCTATAAATGCATTCTTTGTGGGACAGAGGGATTATCTCTTAGTGGGTAGAGCGGATACGAGTCCGTTCTGCTATTACTTGTACCCGTTCACCTGTAGGTCTAGTCCACTATCGATCTGGTCCAACTGTCCAAGACTCAACTGTGCAGCCCAGTTAGTCAGCTCATCAAAATCTCTAAACCCTAAATACCTTATAAGATATACTACCCAAGACCCAACTGTGCACTCTAATATAATGTTTAATTTTTAATACGGATATCAATTACATTTTCATTGAATTGCCTTATAAGATATGCTACTGAAGCCTGCAGGGGCATCTGTTCATAATGTGGATGCGGGTTATCCGCCAGGTCTCCGTAACCTGCACAGGTACAGGTAAATTTTGTTCCCACGTGTCGGTATAGGTATTATGGCGGGTGAATTTTACTAACACGGGTATGAGTACAGGGTGGTAATACCTGCCGCATACAGACCCATTGCCATCTCTACATGACAGCGTGGTAACACGAGTTTAGGGCACCTCCCTGTATTATTTTTAAAATCGTTTATATGTTTCAATTATAATATAAATTATATAAATCATAAAGCAAACAAAGGATTCATCTACCATTAATTTATACTTAAATATTTATGTAACTTAAAAACATAGAAACACCCCTCAAAAATATATTAAATAAGTGTAGACGTAACTAATTTAATATACAGTAGGAATAAATTGTACATAAAGATCCAATAAAATTATTTATTGTTGTATATATAGCCTACTAAGATATGTGATCTCCCACGTTGTGTTAGTGATAATGGAATCCATCTCACTATGGACGGCCTCCTTCCAGTACTCTCCATCAGGAGATGTGTATGCCTCTAAAAAGTTTCATGGTTTATCATCCACAAGATAGGTGACAAAGTCATTGCCTAATGATTTTCCAGTCCTTTGCCTCTTACTCCTCCTCAACTCCAATTCAGGAGCAATGTCATCCATACTAGGAAGAATAGAGTGTTCTTTTGAACTCGAAGGGACAATGTATTTATGTAACATCATAGGAAACACATTTTCAAAGAATGTTGCATCACGAGATTCCATCAAGATAATTATAGAAATGTCACTAACCTCGGATTTGACCACTAGAAACATATAGGCTGTGCTATGATGAGTATAACCTAGAAAGACAATCAATGGTCTTCAAACCAAGCTTTCTTTTCTTCAGTAATAGCACATGTACCTTTGCAAGGCAACCCCATGTCCGAAGGAAAGACAAGTTCGGTTTTCTCCACTTCCATCTTTCGTAAGGTGTTTCCTCACGATTGCAAGGTGGAACCCTATTTAGGATATAGTTAGTTGTGAGAACTGCTTCATCCCACCATGATTCCGACATACCTGAACTTTGTAATATAGCGTTCACCAAGTCACAAATGGTTTGGTTCTTTCATTCTAAAACTCCATTAGATTGAGGTGAGTATGGTGGAGTAATTTCATGAATTATTCCACTTTCTTCACAAAACTGGGAGAATTCCATGTAAATGTACTGTCGGGACCCGAATTTACAAATCCGGACCCTCTGTGTATTCAGCACTAGTCCAGGAACATGCTAGTGCACACAGTCGCAACATTGGTAAATATCACAATCATACCACTCGATACTAATAAAGTACTTTAATTAGATAATCAATCTGGTTGCTTGACCTTAAGGTCAAGTTACAAATATACGCCTCGCAGGGCGAAACTTATTAAAAGAGAAATAATAGCAGCGGAAAAATAAGATAACATCGTGGCGCCATCCAGTATACCACAGGCAACTGACTGGGCTCGCTCCCTATGTAGACGGTTCCTCTTGGAGCTCCTCCTCCAAAGCTGGTGTAGTCTCCTCTTCAACTGGTGTTGTATTGCGGCAAGGGTGAGTACTTGGTACTCAGCAAGTCATGCACAGAATGCAACTAATGTACTATATGCATGGCTTGATACAAAGGAATAGCTCAAGGTTTATTTGCAGTAAACAGCATTTAACAAGTATCATAAGTAGATTCGAAAGCAGTAGAACGAGTAAAGCATCAATAACTTTTCCAGGAGTTTAATAAACATCTTTCCCATTCCTAATCCACATTTCAATCAACATCATTATTAAACCAAACCCTTTTTCCAAGTCCGAGTTGTTTTCAAGAAAGTCTAACCCTTAACTGTAATCCCCGAGCAATGTCCAATACCGCGGACACGGCTATTCGAATAGATTTTACACTCTGCAGAGGTTATGCACTTTTCCCACAAGATACAGTCAAACACCATAAAGGCGAGTTTCCGTAACAAAGTCTTTCGGAAACTTCTAACAGTACAAGTGGTCCTCTCCGGTGTTGCACACTAACCCTTCCCTTAGCGAAGGCGAAGTTTAGGCCAAACCACCGTTAGATGGGTACCTGGCCGCAGCCCCGGTACGCTCCCCCGTACAACTACACAAAAGGTATAGTTGACACCCAGAGGTCCCACAGGTACGTTATTAGCAACTTAATCAACTAGGTCCGTCCCAATACAGACATGTGGTTGCAAGATTGACTCAGTTCAAAGGCTTGCAAGGTTAAGTCCTTAGGGTGACCAGGGCAAGACTACCCGAAGAACCAACACAACGTTCCCGGTGCCACAACTGGCCCACCCGATCATTCTTGCCACATGCCCCAGTCAAAACTATTTATCAAACCCCAGTTGATTACCATGCACCACGTGCCATCAACAACACAACACATGATACCTTTCCAAAACAAGTTCAATATATCATTAAGTCAATATTAACATTTTGATTGTCCAAAATTCATGTCATGAGTACGTAGCAGATCTAAGCAATGTACTACAACGATCTAAATTCCCATGTTGGCAATTTAATAATGTCTAACTAGTATTTCACAACTAGGGTGACAAGGGATCATGGCACATATTTAATTAACCAAGGTGTCATACAACAATTTGGCATTTATCTAATTTCCCATACTTTAAACAAAGTATTTTCTAATTAAACTAGCATGCAATAGTTTAAATCGATTAATTTGGAAATTGGGATCAACATGGTCAAAGCACAACTTGCCTTCAAAAAGCACTTGCTCTTGGTCCTGAGCTGGCTCCTGGGTCAACACTTCTCCTTCGAAGCCTTCGGGCACTTCAACGTCTACTCGTAATACGTGCAAATAGCAATACATAAATAAACAATAGGCAAAAACATCCCAAAACTCCAAATAAAGTCCATAAACAGAGAGGACATAATTTTATATATTTTTAGAAACTGGAATCGTCAAATTCGGAGTTAAACTGCAAAAGTTACAAGCATTTAAAGTTTAATTAATCAATTAAATAATATTATAGAGAAAAACTTTAGTCCAAAAATTAAATAAAATTCATCATTAGGTATATCTCAATTTTATACAAATTTAGAAATTTGAATCACTTAAATCGGAGTTAAAACGCAAAAGTTATAAGGGTTTGAAGTTTTAAACAAATTCTGAAATCAATTATTCGAATTAATAAATCATTTTCTTTTTCGGAAATTCATTTATTGCGTCAGCATGGACACGTGGCAGCCTCTGATTGGACGGCTGACGTCAGCCGGTCCACGGGCTCAGCCCACGGCTCGGCTCGGGTCCACCGTGGACCCGGTCCACGGCTCACGTGTGCGCATGGCGTGGCTGACAGGTGGGCCCTCTGACACGCGGGCCCCGCGTGTTAGAGACACGCTCTCACGCGCGGCGCTGACCGCGCTGATCGCGGCGGTCAAGCTTCCAGCCACGTGGCGTGATCTCGGCCGTTGATTTGAAAATCAACGGCCCAGATTGGATCTGGACTCACGCGTTTGGGGTGAACGCGTTTAATCTGGACCGTTGGATCTAGATCCAGCGGTTGGGATTAGATCTGGGGTTTGGAATGGGATCTCACCGGCGGGCGATGTGGCGTGATCCTAGCCGTGCGATGGAGATCCGACGGCTGAGAAGCTTCGAGGTCCGGCGATGGCTTGCGGCGGGGCTGGTTCACCGGAGACGAAGACGGCGACCACGGCGACGGCGTTGCGGGGCTCCTCCGGCGAAGTGAAGGGTCTCCTCTGGCGCGGCTTGACCTTGCGGTTCCGGATCTGGGCTCAACGGCGACGGAGGACGGCGGATGGCGGCGGAAACTGCAATTGAACGCGGCGGAACGCTCCTCCAACTCCGGCGAGCGATTGTGGCACAACCACGGCGGCTTAGGCGGCGTGAGCTAGGGCTACGGGTGCGCACGGAAGTCAGCGTCACGGCAGCTGTGGCGGCGCATTAAATAGGGCCCTCGGCGTCCGTGAAACGCGCGGAAACCGAGGCCCACTCCGTTGCGGAGGCGGAGTCCGGTGGCGACACGGATTAGGTGACGTGGCTCAACGTGAGCCGTTGGATCTCGATCCAACGGTCGCGTGGGTTTGGACTCGGGTCCGGTTCGGTGAGCTGGCTGGCTCGGTCGGGCTCGAATGCAGCGGCGTGGCTCAATCGTGGCCGTTGGATCTTGATCCAACGGCCACGCCAGAGGTTTCGGCCGAGTGGGTTCGGCTCAACCACGGGCGCGGTCGGGTTCGGGTCGGACTCGGACTCGAGTCCGACTCGGGCTCGGTCGGTGGAACAGTACTGTCGGGACCCGAATTTGCAAATCCGGACCCTCTGTGTATTCAGCACTAGTCCAGGAACGCGCTAGTGCACACAGTCTTAACATCGGTAAATATCACAATCATACCACTCGATACTAGTAAAGTACTTTAATTAAATAGTCAAACTGGTTACTCGACCTTATGGTCAAGTTACAAATATACGCCTTGCAGGGCGAAACTTATTTAAGAGAGAAATAATAGCAGCGGAAAATAAGATAACATCGTGGCGCCATCCAGTATACCACAGGCAACTGACTGGGCTCGCTCCCTAAGTAGACGGTTCCTCTTGGAGCTCCTCCTCCAAAGCTGGTGTAGTCACCTCTTCAACTGGTGTTGTATTGTGGCAAGGGTGAGTACTTGGTACTCAGCAAGTCATGCACAGAATGCAGCTAATATACTACATGCATGGCTTAATACAAAGGAGTGGCTCAAGATATTTTTGCAATAAACAGCATTTAACAAGTATCATAAGTAGATTCGAAAGCAGTAGAAACAAGTATAGCATAAATAACTTTTCAAGGTGTTTAATAAACATCTTTCCCATCCTAATCCACATTTCCATCAACATCATTATTAATCCAACCCAACCTTTCAGATCCAAGTTATTTTTGAGAAAATCTAACCCTTGACTGTAATTCCCGAGCGATGTCCAATACCGCGGACACGGCTATTCGAATAGATTGTACACTCTGCAGAGGTTATGCACTTTACCCACAAGATACAGTCAAACATTACAAAGGCGAGTTCCCGTAACAAAGTCTTTCGGAAACTTCTAACAATACAAGTGAGCCTCCCCGGTTATTGCACACTAACCCTTCCCTTAGCTAAGGCGAAGTTTAGGCCAATCAACCGTTAGATGGGTACCTGGCCTCGGCCCGGTACGCTCCCCGTACAACTTACACAAAGGGTGTAGTTGACCTCCTGAGGTCCCACAGGTACGTTATTAGCAACTTAGTCAACTAGGTCCGTCCCATTACAGACATGTGGTTGCACGTTAGACCCAGTTCAAAGGCTTGCAAGGTGAAGTCCTTAGGGTGACCAGGGCAAGACTACCCGAAGAACCAAATCAACATCCCCAGTGCCACAACTGGCCCACCTGATTATTCTTGCCACATGCCCCGGTCGAAAAACTATTTATCAAACCCCAGTTGATTACCATGCACCACGTGCCATCAACATCACATGATACCTTTCCAAAACAGGTTCAATATATCATTGAGTCAATATTAACATTTGATTGTCAAAAATCATGTCATGAGCACGTAGCAGGTCTAAGCCATATACTACAACGGTCTAAAACCCATGTTGGCAATTTAATAATGTCCAACTAGTAAACCACAACTAGGGTGACAAGGGTCATGGCACATATTTAATTAATCAAGGTGTCATACAGCAATTTGGCATTTATCTAATTCCCCATATTTAAATAAAGTATTTTCTAATTGAACTAGCATGCAATAGGTTAAATCAAAATAGATTTCAAAATAGGATCAACATGGTCAAAGCACAACTTGCCTTCAAAAAGTACTTGTTCTTGGTCTTGAGTTGGATCCTGAGTCAATACTTCTCCTTGAATCCCTCCAAAGACTTCAACGTCTACTTGTAAAGCGTGCAAATAGCAATACACGAATAAACAATAGGCAAAAAGTGTCCAAACATCCAAATAAAATCCATAAACAGAGAGAACATAATTTTATGAATCTTTAGAAACTGGAATCGTCAAATTTGGAGTTTAAATGCAAAAGTTATAGCATTTTGAAGTTTAAATAATCAATTAAATAATATTACAGAGGAAAAATTTAGTCCAAAAATTAAATAAAATTCATAATTAGGTAGATCTCAATTTTATACAAATTTAGAAATTTGAATCACTCAAATCGGAGTTGAAACGCAAAAGTTATAAGCGTTTGAAGTTTGAAACAAAATCTGAAATCATTATTTCGAATTAATAAATCATTTTCTTTTTCGGAAATTAATTATTGCGTCAGCGAGGACACGTGGCAGCCTCTGATTGGGTGGCTGACGTCAGCCGGTCCATGGACGTGGTCCATGGTTTGGCTCGGGTCTACCGTGGACTCGGTCCACGGCTCTACGTGTCGCTGACAGGTGGGACCACTCGGGTGACGTCATTGGCGTCGGCGGCTCGGCCACGGTCGGCAGTGGGACCCATGACGCGTCATTGCTAACGCGTCGGCGCCTTTGGGACATTGGCGACATGTGAGCGCCATGGCGTCGGCGTGGCGTCATGGTGCGGTGGTGGGCGGCCGACATGCGGGCCCGGCGTGTCGGCGTCAGCGCTGCGACGCGTGGGCCAGCGGCCCGGCCGCGGCGGTCGATCTCCGCGACACGCGTGGCTAGATCTCGGCCGTTGATTTGAAAATCAACGGCCCAGATTGGATCTGGACTCACGCGTTTGGGGTGAACGCGTTTGATCTGGACCGTTGGATCTAGATCCAACGGTCGAGATTGGATCTGGGATTTTTGGACGAAATCTCACCATGAGATGACGTGGCGTGATCTGGGACGTTGGATCTGGATCGGACGGCTGAGGAAGCTCGAGGTCCGGCGATGGCTTGCGGCGGCGCTGGCTTGCCGGGGTTGGGGATGACGACCACGGCAACGGCGCTTCGGCCGTGCTCCGGCGATGTGAGAGGTCTCCTCCGACGCGGCTTGACCTCCCGGTTCTGGATCTGACCTCAACGGCGGCGGAGGACGACGGAGACGGCGGCAATCGGCGAAGAACTACGGCGGAACGCTACGGCAACTACGGCGAGCGATTGCGGCTAGACGGCGGCGGCTCCGGTGACGTTGTCTAGGGCTACGGGTGCGCAATGAAGCGGGCTTCACGATGGCGGCGACGGCGCAATAAATAGGGGCCTCGGCTTCCGTGTATCGCGCGGAGACCGAGGTCGACACGGGTGCGGCGAGTCCGACGGCGACTTCGGATTGGGTGGCGTGGCGCGCACAGGCCGTTGGATCGAGATCCAACGGTCGCGTGGAGTTTGGGTTCGGTCGGACTCGGCGGTGGCCGGCTCGGTCGGCGACGTGGCTCAATCGTGGCCGTTGGATTTGAATCCAACGGCCACGCTGATTAGGCTTTCGGCGAGTGGGTTCGGTCGAGTCACGTGACTCGGGTCGGACTCGAACTCGAGTCTGACTCGGGCTCGGTTGGATGAATAGTAAAACCAACTCGATTTAATTAATCCGATTAAATTCCCAGAAATTCAATTAAATCATTAAAAATAGCAAAAGACTCAGAAAAAAATTCCAGAAAAATTCTGAAAAATATTTTAGGGTATTTGGGACTCAAATAAAATATTTCCAACAAAATTTTATTTGCAAAGTTAAATTCTTTAATTCTTTTAAAATGGAATAAATTCAAATAAATTCCAAATAAATCCAAATAAATTCCAGAAAATTCCAAAAATTCACCAAAGTGCCAAATCACACATAGATTTAAGAAAAGCAAAATTTTGGGGTGTTACAAGTACAAACCGATTAGGTTTTCCACCGATTAAATAATCCAATTAAATTCTCAGAAATTAATTTAATTCATTAAAAATAGCAAAAGACTCAGAAAAATTCTGAAAAATATTTTGGATCATTTTGGACTCAAATAAAATATTTCCAACAAAATTTTATTTGCAAAGTCAAATTCTTTAATTAAATCAAAAGGGAATATATTCAAATTAATTCCAAATAAATCCAAATAAATTCCAGAAAATTCTAAAAATTTACAAAAGTGCAAAATAATATTTAATTTCATGAAAAGCAAAAATTGGGGTGTTACATGTACTCTCCTCAATCCAACCTTAATCGTTTAATTATTCTTTCTAGTTGGTTTTCCACTTCAGCCTTATAGATTTTAAAATGTTCTAGTGCTTCATCTTTCGATCTATATAAGTTAATATAACTGAACTTAGTCGAGTCATCTATGAGAGTCAAGAAATATCTTTTGCCACCTTTGATCAAGATACCATTCATCTCACAAAGATTACAATGGACAAGCTCAAATGGTGAGGTGTTTCTACCTTCAACCGAATGAAATAGTTTTCGAGGTTGCTTAGCTTGCACACACACTTCACATTTTGAGCCTTTCTCATGGTTATTACTTGGAATTAAGTTCATTTTTCTTAATAACACAATGTCCTCAAAGTTCACATGACACAAATGAGAATGCCAAACATCATCCACTTTATTACAAGAAACATTGTAAATAGAGATGTTATTAAGATCCAAAATAGAGAGGCGGAACATTCCGCTACTCTCATAGCCTTACCCAACAAAAGTTTCGAATTTGATCAACACAACCTTATTTGACTTGAAAACTAATTTTAGACCCTGTTTGCAAAGCAAGGATCCACTTAGGAGGTTCTATCTCATCGCTGGTACAAATAGCATGTCTCAAAGAAACAATGTCTTGCGTGAAGTAAGCTTCAAGCAGACCAATCCAATTCCTTGAATTGGTATAGATGCAACACTGCCCATCAAAATGGAGGCACCTCCTTGACCCTGAAAGGAGGAGAATAGACAGCGATCGGCACAAATATGGCTAGTAGCACCTGTATCAATCCACCAATCAGTTGATGGATCAGCTATAAAGTCTCTAGGTACATACCCATCGGAACTAGCTGAAGCCAATACGATGTTCGCCGCGCCCTTTTGGCCACCCTGCTGAGTCGAAAGTCCCTTGCCCTTCCATTCATAGCACTTGAGAGCAGTGTGGCCCACAACTCCGCAAACGTAACAGACTGAGCGGACCGGAGATGTCGCCTAGAGGGGGGGTGAATAGGCGAATTAAAAAATCGCAGCGGAATTAAAAAGGCCCGAGCTGGTCAACCCAGAGTCTCTGAATATTTTGTCCGGATACTCCGGCCTGTCCGGAATGTTCGGGAATTTATCCGGATACTCCGGATAAGACAGCTCGAGAAGAAAAACAAATCTACTCTATCTAGCAACAAGTTACTGGAATGAAGAGGTAGCAAAAACAATCTAAAGCTATAAGCAAGTGCAGATCTAAATCGAGGAGACGAAACTAGTTAGATCGAGGCACCACAAGATCAAATCAACACGAGATGAGCTAGAAGAAAAGTAAGAAGTGAGAGACACGATTTTTCACCGAAGTTCGGATTCTTGAAGGGAATCCTACGTCTCCGTTGAGGTGGCTCGGTCGCACTTGAGCCGGGGTCTCTCTCAACCATAAATGCACTCGCCAGCTTCACTTCTTGTCTCTTCCCTTTCGGATGCGAGACTTGCCTTCACAAACGACCGGGGCACACCACAACCGTTGGTTGCTCCCGGTGACTCCTAGCCGTCTAGGAGACCTTCAACCTCCAAGAGTAATAACACCACGGAGAATCGCTTGGAGGATGAACTAGTGCTCAAGACTTGAAATGAATGCACCTAGCACTTGTCTTCTTCCTCTCCTCACCAAAAATTGGATTAACAACCAAATCAATGGAGGGAGGAAGATGGGGCTCTATTGAATGCTTTGAGAGTGTTAGGAATGGCTTGAATGCTGCAATGAATGAGCTCAATAGAGATCCTAGCCGTTGGGAGAGGGAGGAGGCTTTAAATACTCTTTTGGAAAACTAGCCGTTACCCTCAATTTCGAATAGTCTGGACACTCCGGATAAGAGATCCAGATACTCCGGATAATCCGGACTATCCGGACAGAAATATCCGGATACTCCGGATAGGCTGAAATGCGACTTTTTGGCCGAGGCGGTCAACCCGGACACTCCGGACTGAATCCGGATACTCCGGAGAAAATGTCCGGACACTCCGGGTTGGATAGCTCGGTTGGGAAACACTGTTTTTTTTTTGGAAAAAGCAAGTGTTTGAGTGCTAGTTTATATGCAAGACTTGACTTTGAGCACATGCACATCCTAAAAGCGATTTCCCGTCGTATCCTCTTAATAGTACGGCTATCCTTAAGACTCAAATAAGAGTAGAAAATACAATTCATGTCTTGATGCCGTCTTTTTAAATTTGAATAGTTGTAGGGGCGTCCAATCTCATTCCAAACTCGATATGTTCTCGATATCTGCATCAATCTTAGTTGAAACATTAGATTTCTTTAATTGTGTCATCATTAATCACCAAAACAAATTTAGGGGCCTAGATGCACTTTCACAGACAAAATTCTCCTTCTTCTTCTTCATTTGCTTTGGCTTGGCCAGGGAAGGAATCTTGGTATTCTTCTCGGCCCCTTTGCTGTCTAACTTTGTCTCCACATGATGAGCATGAACATGAGACATATGAGCTCTGTTACTGGCACGTGCCGCTCCTCCACATTAATATCAGCCGACAGCTCAGAGAGAGTAGGTCACTCCTTGATTTGTCTTTGAGCAGTCACAAGGTCACACCACGAAGGTGGCAACTTTGACATTATCATATTAACCTGAAAGCTCTCTGGCAGATTGCAGTTGTATTGAGTCAAGTACCTCATAAATAGCTAAAGCTCATGGACTTGATCCAATATAGATCCGCCATCTACCATCTTGTAGTTAAGGTAGCTTTCTATAGTGAATGATTTTTTCCCATTGTCTCCTTCAAAAAATTTCAATTCGAGCTGATCCAGTGCCTTAGCAGAGGAGAAGTTTGAGTACACATCGAAAAGCCTATTGGATATGATGGCCAATAGTCTAGCTAGGGCTGAGTGGTTCGCATCAGCGCTTTTGCGCCTCTACTTCCATAGGAAATTCTAGGGGATTAGCGATGATCCAAAATAATTTGAGGTTCATCAACCATAGCATAGTCTTAGCCTGCCAACGTTTAAAGCTCGCACTGTCAAAATTCTCAGGCTTAACAATATCGGAACTAGAAGCCATTAAATATCGTTTTCTGAATTGTTGTAAATAGTGCGGTATTAGCAAATTTATCATGACAATTATCCCAACCATATTAAATAACCGTGACAAATCATAATTGATGAAGCATAAGCATAAATACTGAAACAGGATATTTGATAATATCAAAGCAAGCATGCTCATAATCAAGTATTTAAGCAAATACATAACAATAAACAGTAAATGAGACATACAACTAGCAATAAGCTCACGTTGATTTTAGAGTGTTCTCAAATGCCGGGTTGCCTTAGAAAAAGGCCTTCCTCACCACTAGGGACAAGTTATAGATAAATTTGTGGCAACCTTACCTCTAAATAGAATTAATACTTGACAGTTTAATAAACTTAATCGATTGATTTACCTAGAACATTGCATATAAAAGTGTGCAAAGCTTACTGGACATTCACCAAAGGTATTCAACAGAAGTATGCATTGAATAATGACAGCTGACAAAAGGAAGTAAATAGGATAGTAGTAGTTAAGATTGAATAGTAAGCAATTTAGATAATAAAACACAAATATATGTACTGTCAACTGCCAGGATATGACCAATTAATCTAATCAAGTATTGCAGGGTATAGAGTTGTTGTCACAAATCATCTATCCAGCCTAAATCCTCATAGAATAGCAGCCAACATTCATGCAAGATCCCCAAGTTAATAAATTGACTTGCCCTTTGCACAAACAATAAATAATGTAATCACAGAAGTTGCATAAACTCACAAAGCACCAACTGTACAGTTAATGCAGTCGGCTAGGCACGCTAAGGATTGAAAGTTGTGATAATTGCCTAGAGGGGCAGGTGAATAGGCTATTTAAAATTTAAACTAAATTTATCGCAACGGAATAATAGTCGGAACCTTTTAAAGTAAATCAGAACTTCCGATATAGAATCGGAACTTCTGATGTACTATCGGAATGTCCGAACAGTATAAATAATAAGGTAACAAGAGAATAGATCTAGTGAATTCCAACTTGCGTTTACTCCAACCTAGTATAATGTAAGAGAACTACACAAGACTAGCAACTAGAGTAGTACTTTAAATAGAAGATAGAATTCAAATGCACAAGGATAATTAAAGCTAGGAGATAAAGAAATTGTTCCCGGAGTTCGGATCCTTGAGGGGATCTTACATCTCCGTTGAGGAGGCTCACAAAGAGCTGGGTCTTTTCCAACCCTTTCCTCCCAAACCTCGGTCACACTTGAGATTTGGTTTCACTTTTGATTTCTTCCCTTTCGGAGGCGAAATCGGCCTTCACAAACTTCTCACGGCTACCCACAATCTTTGGGAGCTCGTGAGTGACGCCTAGCCGTCTAAGAGTCCTTCAATCTCCAAGAGTAATGAATGCAACTCAATGCCAATCTTGGGAATGATCTCTTGTGCTCAAGAATGTCTCTCTCGTGATCTAGACCCAAATATTGTTCAACCCTCACTCTTTTGTTTGATCACCAAGATCAAGGAGGAGAGGAAGAACGAACAACTCAAGAAGTGTGTTTAATGCTCAAGACAGAACCACAGCCAAAAAGCTAGACTCATTAAATGGGGTGGAGGGGTATATATAGGAATGGATAAAAACTAGCCGTTATTCCTCCACCCAGCCACATATCAGAACTTCCGATGTGCACATCGGAACATTCGATAAGTCTAATTCTCCAGAAATTAAACTATTTCAAATGGTCAAAAAACACACATCGGAACTTCTGATATTGACGATCGGAATGTCCGATGTATCAAAAGGCTACTTTTCAAAAGAATTTTTCAAAATGACTCTAAGTCAACATTGTAATGTCCGATTACATATCGAAACTTCTGATCTGTCCAGAGAGTACCCTTTTCGAAAACTATATCGATCGGAACATCCGATCAACAAGTATCGAAACTTCTAAAGAGTCCAGAGGATACCCCCTAAAGCTGTTAAGCACATATCGGAACTTCCGAAGAACATATCGGAATATCCGATACATCCAGAGAGTGCACAAAACACTTACACCAGACAATCCGATATATCGGAACTTCCGATGTAATATCGGAACTTCTGATAAGCACAGGGATGAAAGCTATTCGGTGTGCATGTTACAACTCGTGTCTCTCGACAAAAAGAAGTAGACATTCATATGAGCATCGAGACTTATCCTAGATTGACTAAGTTGCATCCCTCTTAATAGTACGGCATATCTATGACCAAATACAAGTGCGAATTACATCGATATGACGTCATGTTTCTTTCCTTCACTTTTTAAGGGGCATCAAATTCCGTAAACCCTTATTGCTTTAGGACTTTCACCTGTTCATTAACTCATTGAATCCACTAGTCCCTTAATCGCTTGTCATTAATCATCCAAAAACACGCTTAGGGGCCTAGATGCACTTTCAAGGATGTTGTCCTAGAAAATGATATTGCCACTACAATGCCACAGAAAACACTAATGATTGATCTAAAGATACAAAGCCAGAGACCACTAAATGAGACAATTCAATCAATGGTCCCAAGATGCCACAGATACCGCACAAAGCCACAGAACCGTCTCCTGGACAAAGGAGATGGCTTTGTCGAACCAGAACTAGCACCAAGACAAGCAGCTGAACTGCTCCTCACACAACTGGATCAAGTAGCCCGACAATGAGATCAACAAGTCAAGCAACCGAGATCGTTGCTGTAATTGCCTCCAATCGGACCTCAAAGCAATCAATTTGGCCAGAGATCAAAAACCCAAGCAACAACTAGGGTTAATCATGAAAGTGTCATCCACTAGTTGAACTGGGTTAGATCCAATCAAAATGTTCACACACGGCCGACTCAAAATGCAAGAACCAAGCAATATCTCAACCGGAGTATATTTGAAGATTGAATCGGCTAGAAATAATGGGGATTAAAGGAGAGAGTTCACCATACTTCCCAAGGGGAGAACCCAATCAGCTTTAAGGGAGCACCGAGAAGAGGAGGATGAGCAACTACCGCCGGCTGGGGTGCACACTACCGCTGCATGTGGAGGCCGAACGACCAGGGCACTATCTCCATGACCTCTCCTAAAGACCCGTTTCCCTTCTGGCTCGATTTAATGCTCTCGGTCAAGGGCAACAAAGGCATTGTCTTCTAGTCGGTTGGCTAGGCCGGCTGGGTTGGCCTGGCCACATGGGCCGGGCCGGCCCAGTTGGCTTACCACCACACATTTTTTTAAAAAATTTTTGGCTTGCCACCACACAAGTAAACTGATTGCCAATCTTATGTGTTCTTCCTTTGAGCACGCTAATCACTTCTCAATTCTACCAGGCTCAACATCATCCTCACCATCAACATCAATGTGAACTTGTCCTTTCTTTTGCGAAACCACTGCTGGTGTTGGTCTCTTTTGGCCGAATCAGACACTGATGGCAACAAAGTCCCTTTGCCAAGCGGTGTTAATGGTGGCAAGATTGGAACATGGTGCGGAGGAACACCAACAAAATGGAAATTCCCTGAACTTTGCCATCCATTAAGAAAATGTCGTGGAAGGGGTAAATTCGATGGATAAGGTCATAGTGGGAATGGTGGAAATTGTGGACTCTGGAAGTAATTTAGGAAATCACCAGGTGGATGAGAATACATTCGCCTAAAACAAACAACAAACTACTCTAAGACAAACATGATTTTTCATGTGCACATACTGGAGAATGGCCACAATACTTAATTGATTCATATAGTCCAATGCAATGAAGATATGAACACCACCAAGCCAAAAAAAAAATTGAACATTGCTAGGATTTGTTGATTTCAACATACAAGAATTTCAAAATCATTAAAGGGGATTCATCTACTACTTCTAATCTCAGTCAAAACCCAATCGTTCCACTCATAGAAGCAAGCAAAACAAAGATATGGGTTGAGAATGAGAGATTTAACACAATATTACCATTGATACATAGACGAGTTGTTGTGACAGGAATTGGATTGGATGGAGCTACCAATGGGCACGCTGCTCCACCAAGCAACGGAGGTGGCCACAACTAAGCTGTCGGTGGCAGAGGAGGTAGACAAAATTGGTAGGTTGGAACTTCATTGAGGTGGCACTGGTGGTCCATTCTCTTGTTCCCTTTCTCCTGGCTAGCCATCCGATAGGATGACCTGCAATGGAGGAAATCTGTGGCGGTGGATAGGGGTGGGCATTTTTTAATTGAAACCAAAAAACCAAACCGAATTAACCAATTATTTTAGTTTTTTGGTTTTTAGGTTGGTTTTTATTTGGATGTAATTCAGTTTTTGGGTTTTGATTTGGTTGTTAACTCCCATAAACCGAATAGTTGAACAAACCAACTAAACAACTGATTGATGCTAGCACATGGCACCAAACATCCCTCACTTGTTCTATTTCACTTGCCCTCTCTACTGCTCCTCAATTGAACCGCCATTCACTTGTGCTGCCACCACCTGCTGTCAATCCCCACAGTCACTGCCACCTATTTGTCGGGACCCGAATGTGCAAACCCAGACCCTCGGTGTATTCTGTAACACCCCAAAATTTTGCTTTCCTTGAATTCATGTGTGATTTGGCACTTTGGTGAATTTTTGGAATTTTCTGGAATTTATTTGGATTTATTTGGAATTTATTTGAATTTATTCCATTTTGAAATAATTAAAGAATTTAATCTTGCAAATAAAATTTTGTTGGAAATATTTTATTTGAGTCCAAAATGATCCAAAATATTTTCCAGAATTTTTCTGGAATTTTTCTGAGTCTTTTGCTATTTTTAATGAATTAAATGAATTTCTGGGAATTATTTTAAATATTAAATCGCTGGAAAATCAACTCGGGTCAAGTACTGTTCATCCGACCGAGCCCGAGTCGACTGAAGTTCAAGTCCGACCGAGCCATGTGACTCGACCGAACCCACCTAAACCTAATCAATCCCAACCGTTGGATCAAGATCCAACTACCGAGATCCGCCATACGGTTCGAGCCAGATCCGCCCGGATCCGATCGCGCCAGGCGATCGTGGCCGTTGATCGCGCCACGTGGGCGGTGGCGTTGTCGTCTTCGCCAGTCCGAGCCGGACTCGCCGCCGCACTCCGCCGTGAAGAACTAGGTCTCCGTCTTCCGCACGACGCCGAGGCTATTTAATGCCGGATCGCACCCCTAGGACCGCCGTGACCCCGCGCACTTCTTGCCCTAACCCGCCGAGCTCTAGCCGCCGTAGGTTCGCCGGAATCGCTCGCCGTAGTTGCGTGAAGCGCCGCCACGGTCCTTGCCTCGCCTCGCCGCCGCCGCCCTCCGCCGCCATTGACCCCAGATTCGAAACCCCGAGGCCAGCGCACCAAGACACCATCCATCTCACGAGCACGCCCCAACCGCTGCTTGGGTGGTCGCTGCCTCGGGCCGGCGGCGCAACTCCGCAGTGAAGCCATCGCCGACCCGAGCTCCACTCAACCGTCCGATCAAGATCCAAAGGCCCGGATCGTGCCACGCCACCTCGGTGAGTTTCCGTTGAAAATCCTAGATCTAATCCCAACCGTTGGATCTAGATCCAACGGCTTAGGTTGCGCCGCGTATCAAGAATCGCACCAGTTAGATTGGATGGACCGTTGGATCAAGATCCAACGGCCCACGATCGATCCACGTGCGCCCAAGCACATGAGGCCAAACTCAATCCTAGCCGCTTGATTTCAAACCAACGCCACGACATTGTGCCACGCGCCCAGGAAGCCGAGCCGCCGCGCTACCACGCCAAGGCAGCGTGGTCACCGACACGCTGGCCCGCGTGTCCGACAGCACCGCGGACGCCACCCATGACGCCATCGGTGGGACTCCACCTGTCAAGACCGCGGCCGAGTCCCCGCCGACGCCGGCGACGCTACCCGAGTGGGCCCACATGTCGATCTCACGTGGAGTCGTGGACCGAGTCCACGGTGGACCCGAAGTCGAGCGTGGACCAAGTCCATGGACCACCGACGCCAGAGACCAATCGATGCTGCCACGTGTCCATGCCGACGCGATAATTAATTTCGAAAAGAAAATGATTTATTAATTCGAAATATTGATTCAAATTTAGATTCAAACTTCAAACGCTTATAACTTTTGCGTTTCAACTCCGATTTGAGTGATTCAAATTTCTAAATTTGTATAAAATTGAGATCTACCTAAATATGAATTTTATTTAATTTTTGGACTAAAGTTTTTCTCTGTAATATTATTTAATTGATTATTTAAACTCTAAATAATCATAACTTTTGCGTCTTAACTCCAAATTTGACGATTCCAGTTTCTAAAAATCCAGAAAATTATGTTCTCTCTGTTTATGGATTTTATTTGGAGTTTTGGGATGTTTTTGCCTATTGTTTTTTTGTGTATTTGCTATTTGCACGCTTTACGAGTAGACGTTGAAGTGCCGGAAGGATTCAAAGGAGAAGTATTGACTCAGGATCCAACTCAAGACCAAGAACAAGTACTTTTTGAAGGCAAGTTGTGCTTTGACCATGTTGATCCTATTTCGAAATCTATTTTGATTTAAACTATTGCATGCTAGATCAATTAGAAAGATACTTTGTTTAAACATGGGGTTAGATAAGTACCAATTTGCTTGTATGACACCTTGATTATTTAAGTATGTGCCATGATCCCTTGTCACCCTAGTTGTGGATTACTAGTTGGACATAATCAAATTGCCAACACAGGTTTAGACCGTTGTAGTATAACGCTTAGACACACTACGTGCTCATGACATGATTTTGGACAATCAAATGTTAATATTGACTTAATGATATATTGAACCTGTTTTGGGAAAAGTATCATGTGATGTTGATGGCACGTGGTGCATGGTAATCAAGCTGGGGTTTGATAAATGATTTCGGCCAGGGCATGTGGCAAGAGTAATCAGTGGGCCGGTTGTGGCATTGGGGATGTTGATTTGGTTTTTGGGTAGTCTTGCCCTGGTCACTCTAAGGACTTAACCTTGCAAGCCTTTGAACTGGGTCATACTTGCAACCACATGGTCGGAATGGGACGGCCCTAGTTGACTAAGTCGCTAAGGACTCACTTGTGGAGCCTCAGGGTGTCAATTACACCGCTTGTGTGATTGTACGGGGAGCGTATCGTGGTTGTGGCCGAGATACCCATCTAACGGTGTGTTGGTCCCATACTTCGCCTTGGCTAAGGGAAGGGATGGTGTAGAGCACTAACAGGAGAGGACCACCTGTGTTGTTTGAGGCTTAGAAGGCTTTATTACTGAACTCGCCTTTGTGGTGTTTGACTGTATCTTGTGGGTAAAGTGCATAACCTCTGCAGAGTGTAGAATCTATTTAAATAGCCGTGTCCACGGTACTGGACAATGCTCGGGAATTACAGTCAAGGGTTAGATTTTCTGAAAATAACTTGGATTTGAAAGTTGGTTTGGTTTAACAATGAAGATGATGGAAATGTGGTTTAGGATGGGGAAAAATGTTTATTAAACTTCTTGAAAAGTTATTTATGCTTTACTTATTTCTACTGCTTTCGAATCTACTTATCTTACTTGTCAAATGTCAAGCATCGCAAAAATACCTTGTGCTATTCCTTTGTACCAAGCCATGCATATAGTATATTAGCCTGCATTCTGTGCATGACTTGCTGAGTACCAAGTACTCACCCTTGCCTCAACACAATATCAGTTGAAGAAGAGACTGCACCAGCTTTGGAGGAGGAACTCCAAGAGGATACGTCTACTTAGGGAAGCGAGCCCAGTCAGTTGCCTGTGGTATACTGGATGGCGCCACGAAGTTTATTTGGTTTTCCGCTGCTATTATTTCTCTTTTAATAAGTTTCGCCTTGCGAGGCATACATTTGTAACTTGACCATAAGGTCAAGTAACCAGTTTGGTTATTTAAATAAAGTACTTTGATAATATCGAATGGTATGATTGTGATATTTACCAATGTTAAGACTGTGTGCACTAGCGCGTTCCTGGACTAGTGCTGAATACACAGAGGGTCCGGATTTGCAAATTCGGGGTCCCGACAGAGGTGGTATCAGAGCCATACTTGACTGTAGGCTCAACCCTAGCTAGAATGGTCGTAGTGAGGATAAAACCTATTTTCTAAAAGCTAAAAATTTTGTGAAGACAAGAAATGACATCTCGACTTATCCCCTTCTCTCTTTTCTTGTCTCTTGCTGAAATTTTCCCTTACCTTGTCACAATTGAAAAATTCCGAGTTCTTACGTGAAGCACTCTTGTGACAGATGGAGGAAGAATTCAACTACGTTGATGCGGGAGTTAGTCACGCTGCAGAACTTTGGCATATGCTGCAAATTCTCGGAGATTTTGAGAAGCCGCGATACCAAGTGGAAGTGATCAGGCAAGCGGGATTGATCAAGGCTTGTGACGTGAAGATTGAGGTACCTGCCAGGAAAAAGGGCCCAGGCAATCGCCGATACACCGTGACCTTTGCCAGGAGATCTTCAATGCAGATGGGTATCCAAGAAGTATCACGACGAGCAATGCGGCACATTACGTATTCACGCCAGAGAATTGGAGCGTCACGGTGTTCCGTTACCATCCGCGCAGCGATAACCTTCTTGACCCGGCGATTCAGGATGAGGATGCCACGCGGTTACGCTTGGCACGATTTGTCGTCGCCAGGAGGATGTGCTAGATAATACAAGCAAGGAGCTCTGAAGGCCCGCAAGGAGATCACGACAGAGAAAACAGATGGCGGGAAGCTCAAGAGTATGTGGCACATCTTCTACGAAGGATTGACGAGTTGGAGATGACTTTGTACGGACTGCACCGAGCCAAGACTCGAGCTACACGAGCCAGATCGGAGGAGTCGATCTCGATGAGGACATCGCTTCTTCGACTACCACGAGAGGACACGATCATTTGGACATGGCGATCGTTCGGCGCCTATGCCACAAAGACCTGCACTCCAGGCCGTGGAGGTTTTCTCGATGAGTGAACATAGGTTCTATAGTGAGACTCCTTCGCCGAGTCGCGTCATAGAAGAAAGAGTCACCCTTTAGGCGTTAGACTCGAATTAGTTCGATTTGGATTTGCTTTGTTTCTTGAGTGTGCAGTATGTGTTGCAAGGCCCTTAGGCATTGTAAGCAACCATACCAAGTTATTAATATCAATAAGAAAGTTGGACCTTAAAGTTACACCTTTCGCCCCGCATAAGTTCCATATTACTTGTCTATTCTTGTTTCCCTCTCATCTCTAAACCTAGAGCAAATCGGCCAGATGGTGAATACCCGTGGAAACTTTGGAAGCAATGGGAGTGGTTCTCGCCTCTAGAAAAACCCCAATGATGGAGCACCAAAGACCGCCACTGGATATGCAGAATTTGAGCTTTTCTTGCTGCCTGCACTCGCTTGATGCATGCTATGATGCAACAAATGCAGCACGTCATCGCCAAAGCCGCGCTAATCAAATTAATCAGGGGCCACGCCAGAATACAATGCTGTCAGAGTTCATGAGGACTCACCCACCCACTTTCTCTGGGAATGCCAATCCATTGGAGGCCGATGATTGGTTAAGATCAATCGAGAGGAAGCTACACATAGCTCAATGCATAGGAAATGAGAAGGTACTTCACGCTTCTCATCACCTGGAAGGAGCAAATACCGAATGGTGGGAGAACCTGTGCCACGCAAGAGAACCCTCAAGATATTACTTGGGAAGAGTTCACAAATGCATTCGACAAAGATTACCGTGCCTCGAAGGAATCATGGACCTTAAGAAGGAGGAGTTCAGAGCATCAAGCAAGGTAATCAGCCGGTGGCCGACTACTGAACAAGTTCACACAGCTAGCACGCTACGCACCGAGGATGTAGCGACAGATAAATCCAGCAGTACCTCGCTTTTATGAAGGGACTCAACTCGGGATTGCAAGTAGGATTGATCACCCACACCTTTCCAGATTTCCAAGAGTTGGTGAATAAGGCGCTTATTCTTGAGGACAAGCGCAAGGAACTGGAAGAGAACAGAAGCGCAGGATGCAACAAAGAAGGATCACGCCAGGAACGCAGCGCTGAGAGTTGCACCAAATCAATTCTTGATTCCAACCACGAGAATGCAACAAGGACACCATCCTCAAAGACCAAGACACATCAATCAAAACTACTGCACCCAGCCCCGCTAGAAACGCTACCCGTGCAACAAGAAGGAACGGTGAGACGCCGCTACAATCGCAACGAGCCAGACACTTTGCCAACGATTGTCCAAAGAAGACAGCAGAGCGACCCGATTCGTTTCAATCTAGGAACCACCCAGCTAGGACGCCAAAGATCAGTGAGCCACACCCTGCATCGTGGTGAGAGGCCGAGTCAACCATGTCACCGCAGATGCACCGCAGAATGCTACAGGACGTCGTCTTGGGTAAGTTACTTGTTAACTCGATACACTGCTTGATTTTGTTTGACTCGAGCTTCAGATTCGCTTTGTTTCGCAAGGCTTTGCTACTAGAAATGATTTGAGGATTGCAAGACTTAAGTGCATGCTTCTAGTTCAAACTCCTGGTTCCGAACTCCGAACGAAAGTAGGATGTTCCGGTGAGAATACTAATAGATGGAATAGAGTTCCTAGCAAACCTTATAATTTTGGAGACCGGCACCTTAGACGTCATATTGGGAATGGATTGGTTATCCAAGCACAAGGCCGTATTGGATTGTGGACGAAGGACTATCTCAGTTGAGAGCCCGTGTGGGAAGAAGGTGGAATTTCAAGCCACTGCAGTTAGAGATGGACAGTTGATGGTTAACAGTACCAAGGCAATCGGCAAAGAGGATGTCCCGGTAGTGAATGAGTACCCAGATGTTTTTCCTGAAGATCTACCTGGTATGCCGCCAGACAGGGACATAGAGTTTGTGATAGAGCTTGTACCTGGTACAGCACCGATAGCAAAGAGACCCTATCGGATGTCCACCGAGGAGTTGGTAGAAATGAAGAAACAAACTAGAAGAGTTGATGGAGAAAGGATTTATCGAGACCGAGTTAAATGCGCCGTGGGGAGCACCGGTTTTGTTTGTCAAGAAGAAGGACGGGAGTTTCAGGATGTGCATTGACTACCGTGCACTCAATGAAGTCACCGTGGAAGAATAAGTATCCGCTACCCAGGATTGATGATTTGTTTGATCAGTTGAGAGGAGCGGAGTTTTCTCCAAGATTGATTCGAGATCGGGATACCATCGATTGAAGATCCGATCGGAAGATATTCAAGACTGCATTCTCGTCAAGATATGGACATTACGAGTTTACTGATTATGTCCTTTGGGCCGATTTAATGCGCCAAATTATTTCATGAATATGATGAATAAGGTGTTCATGGAATATTTGGACAAGTTTGTCGTCGTGTTCATAGACGATATCCTAGTCTACTCCAAGACAGAGGATGAACATGCCGAACACTTGAGGCGAGTTTTGGAAAAGCCGAGGAACAACAACTTTTCGCCAAGTTCGGCAAGTGTGATTTTTGGAAGGACAAGGTGGAGTTTCTTGGACATGTAATGACCATGAAGGAGTCGCCAGTAGATCCAAGCAAAGTAGAAGCCGTGTTACATTGGGAGCACCAAGACCGTGACCCAGTTCGAGTTTCCTTGGAATGGCAGGATACTACCGCCGTTTCATCGAAGGCTTCTCGACAATTGTGAAACCTCTTACGCAATTGCTGAAGAAGGAAAAGAAGTTTGCATGGACGCCAGAATGTGAGAAAGGATTTCAGGAGCTGAAGAAGCGATTGACATCAGCACCGGTGTTAGTTCTACCGGATGATGCTCAAAGCTTCGATATTTATTGTGACGCATCGCGCCAAGGGCTTGGATGTATGCTGATGCAGAATGGAAAGGTCGTTGCTTATGCATCAAGGCAGTTGAGGCCGCATGAGGAAAATTATCCGACACATGACTTAGAGTTAGCTGCCGTAGTGCATGCTTTGAAGATATGGCGTCACTATCTGATTGGAAACAGATGTGAAGTATATACGGATCATAAGAGCCTTAAGTACATATTCACCCAGTCGGATCTGAATATGAGGCAGAGGAGATGGTTAGAGTTGATCAAAGACTATAATGTTGGAATCCATTACCATCCCGGGAAGGCCAACGTAGTAGCCGATGCCCTGAGTCGGAAAAGCCATACCGTGAGTACGTTGCTAGCCACAAGTCAGGACGAGTTATGCGAGGATTTTCAGAAAATGAAGATTGAGGTAGTACCTAGCGGATTCTTGGCCGCATTAGAAGTAAAGCCTACCCTAGGGGATCAGATCCGAGAAGGACAGAAGGATGATGACAAGATCCGCAGGATTAAGTTCATCAAGGAGGAAGGCAAGGCAGAGGACTTCAAGTTGGATGAGCAAGGCACGTTGTGGATAAAGGATCGCATTTGTGTGCCTAACAAAAAGGAGTTAAAGCAACTGATTTTGGAAGAAGCCCATGACTCCAAGTACTCAATTCATCCCGGAAGCGCCAAGATGTATCAGGATCTCAAGGAGAGATTAGTGGCCGAGTATGAAACGTGAAGTTGCCGAGCATGTTGCATTGTGCGATGTATGCCAGAGAGTCAAGGCAATGCATCAGAGACCAGCAGGATTGCTACAACCGCTGAAAATACCTGAGTGGAAGTGGGAGGAAATCGGAATGGATTTCATTACAGGTTTGCAGAAGACTCAAGTAGGTTATGACTCCATATGGGTTATAGTGGATCGATTGACTAAAGTAGCACATTTTATCCCCGTGAAGACCACTTAATAGGGAGATAAATTAGCAGAATTGTACATTATCTGGATTGTCTGTTTGCACGGAGTGCCAAAGAGTATTGTATCGGACAGAGGTACCCAATTTACCTCAAGGTTCTGGAATAAGTTGCATGAAGCCATGGGAACCCGCTTGAACTTCAAGATGCCTTATCATCCATGCAGACGGATGGACAAACCGAAAGAGTCAACCAGATTCTGGATGATATGTTGAGATCTTTTGCATTGGCTTATGCTAACTCTTTGGATAAAAGTTTGCCGTATGCCGAGTTCGATTACAACAATAGTTATCGAGGCTAGTTTACAGATGTCACCTTTTGAGGCAATCAGATGGTCGACCTGTCGGGACGCCATTGAATTGGAATGAGACCGGCGAGCCGTGTCTTTGGGCCTGATATTCTTCAAGAGGTCAAGAACAGATCGCTATGATTAGGAAAGGTTGAAGATAGCCCAATCTCGGCAGAAGAGTTATGGCCGACAATCGTCGCGAGACTTGAGTTTTGAACCGTAAGACTTTGTATACCTCGAGTTACGCCTCTCGGGGGAGTTAAGAGGTTCCATGCCAAAGGGAAACTTGCACCCGTTATGTTGGACCATTTAAGATTTTGAGTCGCAGAGGCGGTTGCTTATCACCGGAGTTGCCGCGATCGTTGGCGGAGTGCATGATGTATTCCATGTGTCCCAGTTAAAGAAGTGCCTCCGAGTTCACGAGGAACAGACACCGCTAGAGTTAATTGAGTTGCAGGAGGACTTGACTTATAAGGAGCTTCCGTGAGGATTACGGACACAATGGATCGAGAAACTAGAAACAAGTCAACCCGCTTCAGAGAGTTCAAAGTGGAGCAACCATGAAGAAAGCGAAGGCGACTTGGGAGTCATGAGGAGGATTTGAAGAAAGAGTTTCCAAACCTATTCTGTAGTGAGCCCTGAATCTCGGGGACGAGATTCTATTAAGGGGGGGAGGTTTGTAACACCCCAAAATTTTGCTTTCCTTGAATTCATGTGTGATTTGGCACTTTGGTGAATTTTTGGAATTTTCTGGAATTTATTTGGATTTATTTGGAATTTATTTGAATTTATTCCATTTTGAAATAATTAAAGAATTTAATCTTGCAAATAAAATTTTGTTGGAAATATTTTATTTGAGTCCAAAATGATCAAAATATTTTCCAGAATTTTTCTGGAATTTTTCTGAGTCTTTTGCTATTTTTAATGAATTAAATGAATTTCTGGGAATTATTTTAAATATTAAATCGCTGGAAAATCAACTCGGGTCAAGTACTGTTCATCCGACCGAGCCCGAGTCAGACTCGAGTTCGAGTCCGACCCGAGCCATGTGACTCGACCGAACCCACTCCTAAACCTAATCAATCCCAACCGTTGGATCAAGATCCAACGGCTGAGATCCGCCCATACCGGTTCGAGCCGTATCCGGCCCGGATCCGATCGCGCCGTGCGATCGTGGCCGTTGATCGCGCCACGTGGACGGCTGAGCGTTGTCGTCTTCGCCGAGTCCGAGCCGGACTCCGCCGCCGCACCCGCCGCCGTGAAGAACTAGGTCTCCGTCTTCCGCACGGACGCCGAGGCTATTTAATGCCCGGATCGCACCCCGAGGACCGCCGTGACCAGCGCACTTCTTGCCCTAACCCGCCGAGCTCTAGCCGCCGTAGGGTTCGCCGGAATCGCTCGCCGTAGTTGCGTGAAGCGCCGCCCGCAGTCCTTGCCTCGCCTACGCCGCCATCGCGAATCCTCGCCGCCATTGACCCCAGATTCAAACCCCGAGGCCAGGCGCACCGAAGACACCATCCATCTCGCCGAGCACGCCCCAACCGCCCGTTTGGGTGGTCGCCGCCTCGGCGCCACGGCAGCGCAACTCCGCCGTGAAGCCATCGCCGACCCGAGCTCCACCAACCGTCCGATCAAGATCCAAAGGCCCAGATCGTGCCACGTCACCTCGGTGAGTTTCCCGTTGAAAATCCTAGATCTAATCCCAACCGTTGGATCTAGATCCAACGGCTTAGGTTGCGCCGCGTATCAAGAATCGCACCAGGTTAGATTGGATGCGGACCGCTGGATCAAGATCCAACGGCCCACGATCGATCCGCGTGCGCCCAAGCACATGAGGCCAAACTCAATCCTAGCCGTCGGATTTCAAACCAACGCGCCACGATTGTGCCACGCAGCCCAGAAGCCGAAGCCGCCGCGCTACCACGCCAGCAGGCAGTGGTCACCGACACGCGGCCCGCGTGTCGGCGGCGATGCAGTGACGCCACCCATGACGCCACCTGGGACCCACTGCCGCCGACCGTGGTGAGTCCCCGCCGACGCCGCCGGCGACGCTACCCGAGCGGGCCCACATGTCGGGCCTCACGTGGAGTCGTGGACCGAGTCCACGGTGGACCCGAGTCGAGCGTGGACCAAGTCCATGGACCGGCCGACGCCAGACCAATCCAGTCTTTGCCACGTGTCCATGCCGACTTGAAGAATTAATTTCCGAAAAAGAAAATGATTTATTAATTCGAAATATTGATTCAAATTTAGATTCAAACTTCAAACGCTTATAACTTTTGAGTGATTCAAATTTCTAAATTTGTATAAAATTGAGATCTACCTAAATATGAATTTTATTTAATTTTTGGACTAAAGTTTTTCTCTGTAATATTATTTAATTGATTATTTAAACTCTAAATAATCATAACTTTTGCGTCTTAACTCCAAATTTGACGATTCCAGTTTCTAAAAATCCAGAAAATTATGTTCTCTCTGTTTATGGATTTTATTTGGAGTTTTGGGATGTTTTTTCCTATTGTTTATTTGTGTATTTGCTATTTGCACGCTTTACGAGTAGACGTTGAAGTGCCGGAAGGATTCAAAGGAGAAGTATTGACTCAGGATCCAACTCAAGACCAAGAACAAGTACTTTTTGAAGGCAAGTTGTGCTTTGACCATGTTGATCCTATTTCGAAATCTATTTTGATTTAAACTATTGCATGCTAGATCAATTAGAAAGATACTTTGTTTAAACATGGGGGTTAGATAAGTACCAATTTGCTGTATGACACCTTGATTATTTAAGTATGTGCCATGATCCCTTGTCACCCTAGTTGTGGATTACTAGTTGGACATAATCAAATTGCCAACCTGGGTTTAGACCGTTGTAGTATCTTTGCTTAGACACCTTTCGTGCTCATGACATGATTTTGGACAATCAAATTTTAATATTGAGTTTTTGATATATTGAACCTGTTTTGGGAAAAGTATCATGTGATGTTGATGGCACGTGGTGCATGGTAATCAAGCGGGGTTTGATAAACGATTTCGGCCAGGGCATGTGGCAAGAGTAATCAGGTGGGCAGTTGTGGCATTGGGGATGTTGATTTGGTTTCGGGTAGTCTTGCCCTGGTCACTCTAAGGACTTAACCTTGCAAGCCTTTGAACTGGGTCATACTTGCAACCACATGGCCGGAATGGGACGGCCCTAGTTGACTAAGTCGCTAAGGACTCACTTGTGGAGCCTCAGGGTGTCAATTACACCGTTTGTGTGATTGTACGGGGGAGCGTATCGTGGTTGTGGCCAGATACCCATCTAACGGTGTGTTGGTCCCATACTTCGCCTTGGCTAAGGAAGGGATGGTGTAGAGCACTAGCAGGAGAGGACCACTGTGTTGTTTGAGGCTTCCGAAGGCTTTGTTACTGGAACTCGCCTTTGTGGTGTTTGATTTGTATCTTGTGGGTAAAGTGCATAACCTCTGCAGAGTGTAGAATCTATTTAAATAGCCGTGTCCACGATCTTTGGACAATGCTCGGAATTACTGGTCAAGGGTTAGATTTTACGAAAATAACTTGGATTTGAAAGTTGGTTTGGTTTAACAATGAAGATGATGGAAATGTGGTTTAGGATGGGGAAAAATGTTTATTAAACTTCTTGAAAAGTTATTTATGCTTTACTTATTTCTACCGCTGAATCTACTTATCTTACTTGTCAAATCTTTGTTTCTTGCAAAAATACCTTGTGCTATTCCTTTGTACCAAGCCATGCATATAGTATATTAGCTTTGCATTCATGTGCATAACTTCTCGAGTACCAAGTACTCACCCTTGCCTCAACACAATATCAGTTGAAGAAGAGACTGCACCAGCTTTGAAGGAGGAACTCCAAGAGGATACGTCTACTTAGGGAAGCGAGCCCAGTCAGTTGCCTGTGGTATACTGGCTGGCGCCACGAAGTTTATTTGGTTTTCATTGCTATTATTTCTCTTTTAATAAGTTTCGCCTTGCGAGGCATACATTTGTAACTTGACCATAAGGTCAAGTAACCAGTTTGGTTATTTAAATAAAGTACTTTGATAATATCGAATGGTATGATTGTGATATTTACCAATGTTAAGACTGTGTGCACTAGCGCGTTCCTGGACTAGTGCTGAATACACAGAGGGTCCGGATTTGCAAATTCGGGGTCCCGACATATTCCACACTAGTCCAGGATCAGGCTAGTGCACATCGTCTCAACATAGATGAATATCAGAATCATACATAGCAGAATAATAAATAAAGTCTTTATTTAAAATATAACCGGTTGGGTTAACCTTATGGTCAACTTACAAAGATACGCCTCGTAGGACCAAGTCCCAAATAAATAAACTGCAGCGGAAAAGTAAAGAAGACTCATGGTGTCCAATCAATGTGCCACATGCAACTGACTGGGCTCGCTCCCTAGTTCATCGACTCCTCCTGGAACTCCTCCAAAGTTGGCATGGATTCTTCCTCAGCTGATGTTTGTGTTGTTGTAAGGGGTGAGTACTTAAAGCACTCAACAAATTGTGCACAGAATGCAAGCTATTACTACATGCATGGCTTATTCCAAATAATAGGCTATATGGTTGTTTTTGCAGTAACCAGCATTTACAAATATTCATAATATATTGGAAGGTAGTAAAACAATAGTAACAATAATAACTTTCACAATAAATTTTCAAGTAAAGCATTTAACATCCTTAGTCAATTTCCACATTTTCAAACCACAACGCCCACCATTCCAAGTTCATTTTATGAAAGTCTAACCCTTGACTGTAATCCCCGAGTAATGTCAAATACCGTAGACTCGGCTATTCAAATAGGTTTTTACACTCTGCAGAGGTTATACACTTTACCCACAAGATAGAGTCACTTACCAAACAGGCGATTAACCGTAACAAAGACTTTCGGAAACTTCTAGCTTAACATGTGAACCTCCCCAGTATTGCCTTCACTATCACTCCCCTCACACAAAGCTGAAGTATAGGACCGACACATACCATTGGATGGGCACCAAGACTCAACACAGGTACGCTCCCCTGTACAGCTACACCCCTATGTAACTATCACCCTAAGGTACCACATGTAAAATATTAGTAACTTACTCAACTAGGTCTGTCCCATTCCAGACATGTGGTTGTATGCTGTACTTAGTTCAAATTTTTACAAGGTTAAGTCCTTAGATGACCGAGGCAAGACTTCCAACACTCAATGGCACACGGCCCGCACAACCACTCATCACCCATTGCCACACAGGCCCACCATTTCCTTGCCACTTGCCCCCGTCTAAATTATTTTCTCACCCGGTTGATTAGCATGCACCACGTGCCATTATATCTGTGACATCATGGGATGTGACATTATGGAAGGTGACTTTATAAATTTTGGCTTTACGGTACGACTTTATATCGTGTATCTGGGCCGTTTCCGGGTGTTTGGGCCTTTTCGGGGGACTTTGGGCCCTGTGGGAGCTAGTTGGGCCTTGGGGGAATCAAATGGGCCGACGGTGGGGGGTTTCTTTAGCCCATGAGGGGGAAATTCCTGCCACCTTCCCCCTAGGGTTCCCCATGCGCCCCTAGTGCCCCCCACACGCCCCATCCTTCCCCCTAGCCGCCACCTCCCTCTTCCTCTCCCCATAACCGCTTTCCCCTTCCCCCATGGCGCCCCCCTTCCCCTCCCTCCCCACCGCTAGCCGGCCCTAGCACGACTCCAATCTCGCTGTCCGGGAGTTCTCCGTCCAAGCGGATCCAGCGATTCCGGCGTTCCCGGCGATTGGAGGGGAGATCGGGCCGTGAGGAGAAGACGATTCGTCAACCGGGGATCCGCCAACAAGAGGTATGTCTCGGGGAATTGGTTTGTAGAGTTTTGGTGCTGGTTATATGGGGAAGACCATGGTTAATTTTGGTGTTTAGGTGCTGTTCCTAGATGAGATTAGGGAAATTGCAATGCTGTCCCACGTTCTGTCCTCGGGCAGATTTGCACCCTGATCTAGGGCTTGGGTTTTAGAAAATTTAGATGCGTTTTCTGATCGGCCGACTGTTATGAAAGTTGTAGATAATTCAATTACCTTTCAATGGACACCAAGAACGCTAAATTCCGTCTAGCCGTTTAGAAGTTATGACTGTTTTACCGAACATTGCAAAATCTGTGATGAGATTGGGATAGATCGTGTTCATTTGTTGATTAGACTACTTTAGAGGCCGAATCAGTCTTCGCAAATACCTAGAAAAAGTTGGAAAATTTCCTAAGCTTCGAGAAAATGTACTCGTTTACTTGATTTGGAGTTTTAGAACTCAAGTTATGCTAGTTAGAAGTCCGCTGTCCCGATGGGATAGATTCTCTGTTTTCGGGTTTTTGGAGTGGGTTGCGAGGTCTTTGTAGATGATCGCTCTTGTACTATTTTGTGGGCAAGTTTTGAGTGTGATGTACCTATGTGCAGTTGGTGTGACCCCGGGAGTGCCCTCACGCCACTCCATTGCTCACGGTTAAAGGCAAGTGTATTGGGATGGAATTGGGGTTTTGAGTGACCAACTAGTTGTGTGGTTTTGCTATGTTACTAAATGATGCTCTTGTTGGAAATTGGCCCATATGTGGGCCCATTTTCTTTAATTCCATAGCATGCATGATTTAGTACCATATTGCCTAGCCAAGTGGAGAAATGGCAATTTAAAAGGAGTCTTTGCCACCTCTTGATTAATGTGACACTTGGCATGAGGATGGCATAGGGTGAATACTGTCTAAACACACACACGCACGCGCGCGTATTCGCGTATTTTTGCGTGAAAATCCGCGTGACGTGACTTGTGACTTGCGACGAGCGACTGCGCCACGTCGTAGTGTGTCTCCTGGCGCATTGAATTCACCTTTTGTTTTGCTAAATCTTGCAATTATCTCTTTATCCATACATTCTGTTTAAATGCGATTTAAACATTCTAGTAACTGCCAACATTATGCAGTCCATTACTAGTAACTGCCGACATTACACGGTCAGTTACTAGTCACATTACTCTGTCAGTTACTGGTGCGTGTGTATATAAACACCTGGAGACGTCCAGGCTTGATACCCTGAACTTCTCCTCCATTCTTCCTGCTCCTCTCTGAACTCTGTACTGGTGTGTTGAGTGGTTGAACCTCGCCAGCCTTCCTCCTCGGCGTGCACCGTGAAGGAAGGTGAGCGGTATCTCCGAGCCATTGCCACAGAGTTCACCTACACGGGGCGGCAATAAGGTTTTTGGGCAGCGCTTCAGCGCGACCGCTCTGCTTCTTCCTCATCGTCAACTTGCATCTACACTGCGCTGCTTTCAATTCTTCAGCAAGCCCAGTTGTAAGTCGTTCGTGATCGTTCGACTCAATCATATTCTGTTTTTTGAGTATATATATATGTTTGTAAGTACAATGTGTAGCCTGCTGTTAGATTTACTGTGTGCAGCACTATTTATCTGTGATATTTGTCTCCTAGTAAAATCTGGAATTAAAATATTGCACACATCTCCAACAGCTCTATGTTGCCATGTTGTTCCTCACATGTGTTATGATGCTCATGTTTAGTTGAAAGATATGCCGTTGTTATATTGAGTTTCCGTTGTGCAAGTTATAACATGATTCATGACATATGTGCATTCATAAATGGAAGATGCGACCCATTCTGATGCGAGCCTCTGTGTTCACACGTAGTGAACACGAAAGACCTACCTCATAGTCCCATCCACGGTTGTGTATGGGAGTGAGTCAGTAAGAGTAGGCACCCTCCATCTACGGGATGGAAGGGGAAGAGGGTGCACACCGACGGGTGTGCACTCGGCAATACCGGTATGTGCTTCAAAGAGACATATGCATTGCATTGCATGTATGATGATGTTAATGAGATGTATATATGGTGAAATATGAAATGTTTATGATGTTGAATATGATATGCAGTGATGATGGTGTTGAGAACTGTTTTGTTTGTTCCATTTCAATACACTTTGCTGAGTGATGAACTCACGCTTGTTATTTGATGTTGTTTTAGGTACCTTGAGTTCGGTATTCGGGAAGGGAGGCTAGCATCATGTCTTCACCTAGCTTCACGCATTCTAGACAAATTACACACCATTTTTTATAGTTGCAATGGTTTATTTTGTTGAGTTAAAAACTTGGACTATGCTAGTTCGTATGCTTGGTTTTGTCGTTATTCCTTATGGATCATGAGAGAGTTAAATCTGTGTTTGAGACTTGAATGCTTGCTGAAATATTAGATTATCATGCTATTGTTGTCTTTCAATATGCTATCATGTTATGTTATTATGATTGATGCTTAAAACCATGGAAAAACAAAGAACATGCTGCCGAATTTTTGCTTAATCTAGTAGCATGCTTGCTGTAATTTATCTTTAATTATGTCATTTAATTGTTGTTTCGTCTCTATGTGGTGACATTCTGGGCATACTAGGTGCCGGGGTGTTATAATATCATCAACAACACATGTCATATTCTCTTAAACATGTGCCCTATCTCATTGAGTCAACATTAATTTTCAACATTTCAAAATTATATCAATAACACGATGCATGGCTAAGCAGACTATTTACGGTCTAATTAACCCATGTTGGCAAAGTATTTATGTCCAACTATTATTCCACAACCTAGGGTGACAAAATGAATTAGGGCATTCAATTATTAAAGACAAGGTAGTATGATTCAAATGGGTGTTTAACTATTCCCAAGTTAATTGAAAGCACTTTAATTAAAACTAGCATGCAGTAATTTAACATAACATAAATTTCAAAAGTAGGATCAACATGATCAAAGCACAACTTGCCTTGGAAAAGGTCTTGACTATGCTTTGGAACTTCTTCTTGAGTCAACACTTCTCCCTCGTACCCTTCCGACACTTCAACGTCTATGCCTAACGGATAAATAAATAATAAATAGCCAATAATAAAGAGCAACGTAACTCCAAAAACAAAATAAAATTCACCATTAAATAGAGCACAATTTTATGAATTTTTAGGTTCTAGAATCACCTTAATCGGAGTTCGTATGAGCAAGAACGAGCGATTTGAACTTTGAAAATACATAAAAAAAGAAAAATATGAATTAAATTAATTATTTTTCTACTTGGAATTCTGATTAATTGTGTCAGCATGACGTCATTGGACACGTAGTGCTCTTTGGAGCTGCCAAATCACCCACGATCTATGGACCTGGTCTACCGTCCAGCTCTGGTCCACGGTAGACTCGGTCCATGTGGCTCGATCTCAATGACATGTGGGCCCCACTGCTGACGTCATCATGACATCATCGCTGACGTCACCCACACGCGACTCGTGACTGACGTGCGGGCCCGCCTGCTGATGTCAGCGTTGACCGATGCGACTTAGCTGGCACCTCCTCGGCTTCTGCGCGCACGTTGCAACTTCTGGTTGGCTCACGCGCGGCACGATTCGATCCGTTCAATTCGAATCCGACGGTCGGGATTGGATCTAATCGGCTGAGTTTTAAGGGTGACGTGGATAGTCCCGGTCGCTGATACGTGACCGCATCTAGACCGTACAATATAGATCCAACGGCTACGGATTGATCTAACTGGAACTACACGATTCAATCTAAAACATCCAAACTAAATCCTACAGCTAAGATCCAACACAGTTAACCATGATACAGGGACATGTGGAAAGCCATCACGTGCCCTACGCATTTCAATCTTCGTCCCTCATCTCTAGATCTAACGGCCTAGGTTGGTCTAGTCTATGGCATTAGATTTCATCTACGTGGCAACATCTTGAGCGTTCATCTTAGATCTAATGGCTCACATTAGATCTAACTGCGATGAAGGAACTACGTGAAAGAATTTGAATCGTTCAATATAGATCCGACGGTCTAGACCTAATCCAAGCGAATCAACGAGACGCGCTACGTGGACACACCTAGGACGTGTGATGGAGATCCGACGGTTGATGGAGCTCGCAGTCCTCGGTGATGGCGCGGTGACTCGGGTTCATGGGAACTGAGGACGACGATAAAGCCCTCGGCATTTTGCACATCCTCCGGTGAAGTGAACTCCCTCTTCGGGTGTGTCTCGTCGCGGCAAGTCTAGATCGGGGTCTAGTGACGATGGAGTGGCCCCGATGGCGGTGAAAACTAGCAAAGACCGCGGCGGCACTCGTGAACTTCGGTGAGGAATCCAGTGGTAATGGCAGTGGCTCAAGCCCAGAGATCTAGGGAAGGATGAACAGCGCGAAACGACAATTCTTAGAGACTGGTCCGTGCATTAAATAGGGTCGGTTTCCATGTCCGAGACGGCGGGGGAGATGAACCGTCACGGCGGCTTTGCGGCGGAGAATTCAAAACAAAGACGACGACGGGTAGCTGTCCACGTGTCAAGATCAATGGCTGCAATTTCCCCTCCGTGATTCGATCTGGGCCGTTCTCCCGCGATGCAACATGGCCAGCTGACAGCCGTTGGATCAAGATCCAACGGTCGCACGAATAGGGTTAGGGTTTGGTCCTGGTGGATGGGCTGGTGGCGCGGTTTTTGGGCCACATGGGCTGGAGCCCAATGGGCTTCGGCCTAGATGGCTTTTCACGGTTTACAGTGATTTTATTTTTTAAATGTCTAGTTGAAAAGATGAGAAAGTTGCCTAGAGGGGAGGGGTGAATAGGCAATTTAAAAAATAAACTAAATTTGTCGCAGCGGAAAAAGTATCGGAACTTCCGGTGTTGGATCGGAACTTCCGATACCAGTTCGGAATGTCCGATCGACTTTTGACACGGACAATTAACAACTGAAAATAATGAAATTGAGAAGCAATCTGAGAAGGTTAGATCAAAGTAATAAGGAAACAAGCTTAAGTAAAGTAAATGTAATGACACGGATTTGTTCCCGGAGTTCGGATTCTTGAGGGAATCCTACGTCTTCGTTGAGGAGGCTCCAAAAAGCCGGGTCTCTTCCAACCCTTTCCTCCCAAACCTCGGTCGCACTTGAGGCTTGGTTTCACTATTGGTTCCTTTCCTTTCGGAGGCGGAGCCGGCCTTCACAAACTTCTCACGGCGTCCCACAACCTTTGGGAGCTCGTGAGCGACGCCTAACCGTCTAGGAGTCCTTCAACCTCTAAGAGTAACAAATGCATCGTTGATCGATCTTGGAGGAACACTCTAATGCTCGAGATAAATGACACTTGCTCTTTAATCAAGCTCTAGATCTCACTTCTAGTCCTCATTCTCTAGATGATACCTAAAATCAAAGAGGAGGACTCAAGAGAAAGCTAGAAAGTGCTCAAGGTGCTCTAGAGTTCTGCCAACATGAGTGTGTAACCTTCAAATGAGAGAGGAGTGGGGTATTTATAGATTCTTGCAAAAACTAGACGTTATACACCCACTCAGCTGCATATCGGAACTTCCGATGTCAACATCGGAATGTCCGATATGTGCAAACTTTCAGAACTCGAGCGCACTTCAACGGTCGAAATAGGTGCATCAGAACTTCCGATGCTTACATCGGAACTTCCGATGTTCCCAGAAAGGCACTTTGACAAATGCTTCTAAGTCCATATCGGACTGTCCGATATAAACATCGGAACTTCCGACTTAACATCGGAATGTCCGATCTAATATATCGGAATGTCCGATAATTCCATAGAGCTCCCTTTTTCAGGTTTGAACACATCGGAACTTCCGATGTCAAATATCGGAACCTCCGATATTTACAGAGAGCATCCTAGAAAGTTTCAACAACGTATCGGACTAAAGCAAGCATGCACATCGGAATGTCCTGTAACATCGGAACTTCCGATGTAATATTGGAATGTCTGACTTGAACTTTGATAAAAACACATTCCGGTGCATGCGCGGTGACTTAGGGTCTCAACAAGAATTAAAGCAACATTCATCTGAGCATAGAGACTATCCTAGATCATTTACGATGCATCCTCCTTAATAGTACGGCATTCCTACGACACAAAACATAGAAAATAAGAATACAATGCCGTTTGACTCGCTTATATTCGTTTGAGGGTATCCTTCGCATGTAGAAGATCTCACATTGAACCTTTTACCTGCTCACAAGCTCATTGAAGACATTAGTCCCTTTAATCGTTTGTCATTAATCAACCAAAACCAATTTAGAGGCCTAGATGCACTTTCAATCTCCCCCTTTTTGGTGATTGATGACAACTCGATTAAAGCTTACAATTAAAAGGATATAATGAAAGATTAGTATAGGTTTAGCTCCCCCTGAAGATGTGCATTGAATAGGAAAAGATCGCGAATGCACAATTTTGAAAAGAATTTTGCAAGAGCTCCCCCCAAAACTGAGCATATAATGAAACAAACAATATGGAGGCTAATATTTGAATAACCAACAATATATAAACATCCATACTACCAAGAGTAACAATCTACCAAGAGTAGCAATCATCCATCATTGCATAAGTAAAGCAGTAAGTAGCAACAAGTCCCAAGTTCACATGAAAAGCAAAGTTTGGCAAACAACGCTAAACGAAGGATGATATAAAGAAGTAAGCTTTCTCCTCTCCCCCTTTGGCATCAAGCACCAGAAAGGGGAAAAAAGGAGATAGAGAGAGAGAGAGGACTAGTCCGACTCCTCGGAAGCAGCATCATCTGAGCCAGACTCCTCATCGTCCTCGGACTCATCCCGAACCTTGGTATTTGGAGCAAAAGGATCCTCAATTTCTTCTTCGCTGTCCTCATCCTTTGAACACTCCAGATTTAGATGCCTCTGAATATCCTTGAGTCTCTTGGTGTTCTTCTTGTCTTATTTCTTTGCATTGCCCTTGCACAGGACAAAGATAGACTTCAAAGCGCAGAGAATGGGAGAGGATGATCCACTGGAGGCTGCAGCAGGAGGAGCAGTGGTGGAGGAGAAAGCACCTCTAGTCGAAGCACGTCTCGCAGGCTGAGCTGGGGCCTTAATTGCCCTGATCTGTACTCCAGTGTGCTTTCCATCACACTCAAACTGCTGGTGAGTTATGTGCTCAATCATATGCATGATGAAAGGAGCATAACCATAGCTTCTCTTTGGCTCCTGAGCAGTCAAGCGGATCTCATTCCAAATAAAATCAAACACATCAAAAGGACGCTGTCCCTCTCTCATCCTACTCAGCAGATTTCTTGTATATGACAAAACATGAGAGGCATCACCTTCTTTGGGAGCCAGCGTCTTCCTGAATAGCCTGTTAAGACAGGCAAAGAAAGGCTTCATGCCTTTTGTGCTTCCCTCCTCAAAGTCTGCATCTTGTTTATAAAGAAAGTTTAGGTTGGAGGCACCGAGAGAAGCTTCATTGTGAATCTGATCTTTGTCACGACTGTCAGCTTCGGTGAATCCAAGACATCGAGCAAACTGAGTATAGGTGATCTCATACCATGCTCCTTCCGTCATCCAATGCAAGGTGGAGACTCTGTCCCTGGAGATATACAAGGTAGAGTAGAACTGAGCAATAATCTCAACGTTCCAGTCGTGCTGAAAACTCATTATCCTCTTTGTTCCAGTTCTCTCACAAGCTGCAATGACCTCAGTGAAAGTGGCATCATCATCTGCAGCCATGTAGTCCCAGTCGACCCATGCATCGTAATGATTGGATTCTTCCTAGGCAAAATGAGACTCATAGAAGTCTTCTTTGGAAGAAGGTCGAAGCGATAGTCGATGAGAGCTGTGCATCCGTCTGGGTTACGCTCTGCGGCCCGGCGCACTTTGGCGGCTTTCCCTTTGTAGTTCATAGGTTTCCTCCTGAGACGAGGATTCCTCTCTACCTGCCTAAGCTTTGGAATTGCTCTGTCTGAATCGGGCCGAGATTGAGAAGCCTCGCCACGCCTTTGCCCTTCCTAGAAGGCAATGGCGCTCCTCGAGGTACGTTCACAGTCTGAGCAGGAGGATCAGGTGGAGGGTCATTGATTGAAATGCCTGGGCCTCCACTGCCTCTACCTCTGCCCGCAACCTTCTTGGTTCTAGTACCAGTCGGAGTTTGTCGAGGCCTTTTTCCTCCTAGGATTGTTTTGTCCTTCGGTGGCTGAGAACCTCCTTGACCAGGGTCCATTGTTCTAAGGAAAAGAGTGGAGTCGGTTAAGCTCACGAGAGAAACAGCCTTGGTTTGGTTTTCATTCTGTTGACATCGGAAGTTCCGATTTCATATCGGAAGTTCCGATATTTTCGATCGGAATGTCCGATGTCTACGGATTTCAACCAACACAACATTTCTCCCAAACCAACCGATGGAACGAGATGAAACTTGACAGAAATGAACCAAAGGAATAGATGAACAAGTTCACCGAAACGATTTCTCAAAAAGATGCCCTAGATCCAAAAGGAAAGGATTGAGCCCTAGGGTTTACCTCACGAAGAACGCGGAGAAATCGCGCGGAGAGGAGGGTCCTCTTCAAGATGGAGTCCTTCCCAAGCGAAGATCGGAAGTTCCGAGAGGTCGGAATCTCCGATAACGGCAAAAAGACGAGAAAGGAAGGAGAGACCAAAGAGACAAGAAGAAGAGGACAAAAGAAAGTGAAAGGGTACGGTCACTTTCTTAAGAGCGGAGGAGACATCGGAAGTTCCGATATAACATCGGAAGTTAGATGTGGAGAACTTGCCAGACATCGGATATTAGATGATTTGATCGGATGTTAGATGTGTTGATTTTTCCAAAGAAACAGAGAAAGAAACAAGGAATTGAGTGAAGTGCGAAAACTCGAGTCATGTGAACTTAAGGAGGATCACTCCTCTTGTCATCAGCAAGCATCCAAGCAATCAAAACTATGATTACAAGTGGATTGATCCGAGATTAAGATCCAACAAAAACATTTTGAAATTCACTCAATAAGTTTTTTAATCGTTTTGTTTCGAAATTGAGCTAATTAGCAGCAGTCAATGAGTGCAATCTTTCAAGACACATTCCGATAGTCTAGGACATTTAGCTCACTTCTAAGCTCACAAAAGCATTTCTCATCTAGAGGTTTGGTAAAGATATCGGCCAATTGTTTTTCGGTTCTCACATAGGTAATATCTATGTCTCCCTTAAGAGAGTGATCTCTAAGGAAGTGGTGTCGGATGTCTATGTGCTTGGTCCGGGAGTGTTGAACGGGATTGTTGGCTATTTTAATCGCACTCTCATTGTCACATAAGAGTGGTACCTTTTCCATATTAAATCCAAAATCCTTCAAGGTTTGCCTCATCCATAACAATTGTGCACAACAACTTCCTGCGGCAATGTATTCGGCTTCTGCGGTGGATAGAGCCACTGAATTTTGTTTCTTTGAGGACCAAGACACTAGTGATCTACCTAGAAATTGGCAAGTCCCCGAAGTGCTTTTTCTATCCACTTTGCAACCCGCATAATCGGCATCCGAATAACCAATCAAATCGAATTTTGATCCTTTAGGATACCAAAGCCCTAAACTAGGTGTGTGAACTAAATATCTAAGAATTCTTTTCACGGCTACTAGGTGGCACTCTCTCGAAGCGGCTTGAAATCTTGCACACATACACACACTAAGCATAATATCAGGCCTAGATGCACAAAGGTAAAGCAATGAACCTATCATGGATCGATATACCTTTTGATCCACAGGATTACCTTCTTCATTTAGACCAAGATGTCCATTGGTTGTCATTGGTGTATGAATTGGCTTGGCGTTATCCATATCAAACTTCTTAAGCATATCCTTTATGTACTTTGTTTGGCATAAGAATGTACCTTCCTTGAGTTGTTTGATTAGAAATCCGAGAAAGAATTTCAATTCACCCATCATTGACATCTCAAATCTCTTCATCATCAACCTACTAAATTCCTCACAAAAGTTTTTATTAGTGGACCCAAATATAATGTCATCGACATATATTTGGCATACAAATAGGTCATTATCAACATATTTTGTGAAGAGAGTAGGTGTCGGGACCCCGAATCTGCAAATCCGGACCCTCTGTGTATTCAGCACTAGTCCAGGAACGCGCTAGTGCACACAGTCTTAACATCGGTAAATATCACAATCATACCAATCGATACCATAAAAGTACTTTATTAAAGTAATAAAACTGGTTACTCGACCTTATGGCCAAGTTACAAATATATGCCTTGCAAGGCGAAACTTATTAAAAGAGAAATAGCAGCAGCGGAAAATCAAATAAACTTCGTGGCGCCATCCAAAGATACCACAGTGCAACCGACCGGGCTCGCATCCCTAAGTAGACGGGTCTTCTTGGAGTTCCTCCTCCAAAGTCGGCGTAATCTCCTCTTCAAGCGATATTGTGTTGAGGCAAGGGTGAGTACTTGGTACTCAAAGAAGTCATGCACAGAATGCAAGCTAATATACTATATGCATGGCTTGGTACAAAGGAATAGCTTAAGGTATATTTATGTAAACAAAGATTTGACAAGTAATATAAGTAGATTCGGAAGCAAGAAAAACAAGTAAAGCATAAATAACTTTTCAAGAAGTTTAAGTAACATTTTTCCCCATCCTAAACCATATTTCCATCATCTTCATTGTTAAACCAACCCAACTTTTCAAATCCAAGTTATTTTGAGAAAATCTAACCCTTGATTTGTAATTCAGAGCATTGTCCAAGACCGTGGACTCGGCTATTCAAATAGATTCTACACTCTGCAGAGGTTATGCACTTTACCCACAAGATACAATCCACTCACCACGTCTAGTGAATCGCCATACAAGAGTATGCGAATGAGCGATCATAACAAAGCCTTGGGAAGCCTCAAACAACACAGTGGTCCTCTCAGACGTGCTCTACACCATCCCTTCCCTTAGCCAAGGCGAAGTATGGGACCAACACACCGTTAGATGGGTACCTGGCCACGGCCACGATCGCTCTGCATACAATCACACAAACGGTGTAATCGACACCCTGAGGCTCCACAAGTGAGTCCTTAGCGACTTAGTCAACTAGGGCCGTCCCATTCCAGCCATGTGGTTGCAAGTATGACCCAATTCAAAGGCTTGCAAGGTTAAGTCCTTAGAGTGACCAGGCAAGACTACCCGAAAACCAAATCAACACTCCCAATGCCACAACTGCCCACTGATTACTCTTGCCATATGCAGGCCGAAATCTGTTTATCAAACCCAGTTGATTACCATGCACCACGTGCCATCAACATCACATGATACTTTTCCAAAACAGGTTCAATATATCATTAAGTCCATATTAGCATTTGATTATCCAAAATCATGTCATGAGCACGTGTGAGTCTAAGCAAAGATACTACAACGATCTAAACCCATGTTGGCAATTTAATAATGTCCAACTAGTAAACCACAACTAGGGTGACAAGGGATCATGGCACATACTTAAGTAATCAAGGTGTCATATAGCAAATTGGTATTTATCTAACCCCTGTGTTTAAACAAAGTATCTTTCTAATTGAACTAGCATGCAATAGTTTAAATCAAAATAGATTTGAAATGGGATCAATATGGTCAAAGCACAACTTGCCTTCAAAAAGCACTTGCTCTTGGTCTTGAGTTGGATCTGAGTCAACACTTCTCCTCGAATCCTTAGGCACTTCAACGTCTACTCGTAAAGCGTGCAAATAGCAAATACACAAATGAACACTATGCAAAAGATCCCAAAACTCCAAATAAAATCCATAAACAGAGAGAACATAATTTTCTGGATTTTTAGAAACTGGAATCACAAATTTGGAGTTAAAAGCATAAAAGTTATGATTATTTAAAGTTTAAATAATCAATTAAATAATATTTCAGAGAAAAACTTTAGTCCAAAAATTAAATAAAATTCATATTTAGGTAGATCTCAATTTTATACAAATTTAGAAATTTGAACCACTCAAATCGGAGTTGAAACGCAAAAGTTATAAGCGTTTGAAGTTTGAATCTAAATTTGAATCAATATTTCGAATTAATAAATCATTTTCTTTTTCGGAAATTAATTATTGCGTCGGCATGGACACGTGGCAGCTCCTGATTGGCTCTGGCGTCGGCGGTCCATGGGCTCGGTCCACACTCGGCTTAGGTCCACCGTGGACTCGGTCCTGACTCCACGTGAGATCGACATGTGGGCCCACTCGGTGACGTCATTGGCGTCGTGAGGCTCGGCCGCAGTCGGCGACAGTGGGTCCCACCGATGGCGTCATGGGTGACGTCCACGGCATCGCCGCCGACACGCGGGCCGCTGCGTGTCGCTGATCACCTGCACGGCGTGGCGCGGCAGTTCGGCTTCCTGGACGGCGTGGCTGTCGTGGCGTTGGTTTGAAATCCGACTACCGGGATTGAGTTTGGCCTCATGTGCTTGGGGCGCACGTGATCGATCGTGGCCGTTGGATCTAGATCCAACGGTTGGGATTAGATCTAGGATTTTCAACGGAAACTCACCGGCGACGTGGCACGATCCGGGCCTTTGGATCTTGATCGGACGGTTGGTGGAGCTTCGGTCGGCGATGGCTTTCACGGCGGAGTTGCTGGCCGGCGCCGAGACGGCGACCACCCAAACGGCGGTTGGGGCGTGCTCGGCGAGATGGAGGGTGTCTTGGTGCGCTGGCTTCGGGTTTCGAATCTGGGGTCAATGGCGGCGAGGACGGCGGACGGCGGCGAGGCGAGGCAAGGACCGTGGTGGCGCTTCACGCAACTACGGCGAGCGATTCGGCGAACCTACGGCGGCTAGAGCTCGGCGGGTTAGGGCAAGAAGTGCGCTGGGTCACGGCGTCCTCGGTACGATCCGGCATTAAATAGCCGGGAGGCGTGCTCGGCGGAGCCCTAATCGTCACTACGGCGCACTCGGCGGGCGAGTCCGGCTTCGATTCTGGAAGACGACGAAATCGTGGCCGTCCCACGTGTCGCGATCAACGGCCACGATCGTGACGGCGCGATCGGGTCGGTCCGAACACGGCTCGGTCGGTTTGGCGGATCTCGGCCGTTGGATCTTGATCCAACGGTTGGGATCGATTAGGTTAGGAGTGGGTTCGGCCGAGTCAATCGGCTCGGTCGGACTCGAGTCCGACTTTGGTCGGATGAAACGATTTTGACCCGAGTTGGATTTTCCAGCGATTTAATATTTAAAATAATTCCCAAGAATTCATTTAATTCATTAAAAATAGCAAATGACTCGAAAAATTCCGAGAAAAATTCGAAAATATTTTGGATTATTTTGGACTCAAATAAAATATTTCCAACAAAATTTATTTGCAAAATTAAATTCTTTAATTATTTCAAAATGGAATAAATTCAAATAAATTCCAAATAAATCCAAATAAATTCCGTAAAAATTCCAAAATTCACCAAAGTGCCAAATCACACATGATTTTAAGAAAAGCAAAATTTTGGGATGTTACAAACCTCCCCTTAATAGAATCTCGCCCCGAGATTCGTGGCTCACTAAAGAAATAGGTTTGGAAATTCTTTCTTCAAATCCTCTTCGCTCCCAAGTCGCTTCACTTTCTTCATGGTTGCTCCAATCGAACTCTGCTGAGAATCGGGTTGACTTGTTTCTAGTTTCTCGATCCATTGTGTCTAGAATCCTCACAGGGTGCTCCTTATAAGTCAAATCCTCTTGCAACTCAATTGACTCTAGCGTGCCTGTTCCTCGTGGAACTCTGAGACACTTCTTCAACTGGGACACATGGAACACGTCATGCACTCCTCGCCAACGATTGTGGCAACTCCACCGGTAGGCAACTTCACCTCTGCGACTCAAAATCTTAAATGGTCCAACATAATCTGGTGCGAGTTTCCCTTTGGCATGGAACCTCTTAACTCCCCGAGAGGCGTAACTCGAGGTATACAAAGTCTTCGGTTCAAAACTCAAATCTCGGCGACGATTGTCAAGATAACTCTTACGTCGAGATTGGGCTATCTTCAACCTTTCCCTAATCATAGCGACCGCTCCTCACCTCTTGAAGAATATCAGGCCCAAAGACACGGCGCCGCCGGTCTCATTCCAATTCAATGGCGTCCGACATGGTCGACCATACAAAGGCCTCGAAGGTGACATCTCAGAACTAGCCTGATAACTATTGTTGTAATCGAACTCGGCATACGGCAAACTCTTATCCCAAGAGGTAGCATAAGCCAATGCACAAGCTCTTAGCATATCTTCCAGATCTGGTTGACTCTTTTCTGGCCTGTCCATCCGTCTGTGGATGATAAGTCAGATCAAAGTTTAAACGAGTTCCCATGGCTTCATGCAACTTATTCCAGAACCTTGAGGTAAATTGGGTACCTCTCGTCTGATACAATCCTCTTTGGCACTCCGTGCAAAACAAACAATCACGATCATGTACAACTCTGCTAATTTATCTTCCGAGTAAGTGGTCTTTACGGGATAAAATGGGCTACTTTAGTCAAGCGATCCACTATAACCCATATGGAGTCATAACCTCCTTGAGTCTTCGGCAAACCGTAATGAAATCCATTCCGATTTCCTCCCACTTCCACTCGGGTATTTTCAATTGTAGCAATCCCGCTGGTCTCTCGATGCATTGCCTTGACTCTCCGGCATACGTCGCACAATGCAACATGCTCGCAACTTCACGCTTTCATACTCGGCCACTGTAATCTCTCCTTCAGATCTGATACATCTTGGCGCTTCGTGATGAATCGAGTACTTAGAGTCATGGGCTTCTTCCGTAATCGCTTGCTTTAACTCCTTTTGTTAGGCACACAAATGCGATCCTTCATCCATAACGTGCCTTGCTCGCCTAGCTTGGAAATCCTTTGCCTTGCCTTCCTCCATTTTGGACTTAATCCTACGGATCTTGTCATCATCCTTCTGTCCTTCTCGGATCTGGTCCTCTAAAGTAGGCTTTACTTCCAAGGCGGCCAAGAATCCGCTAGGTACAACCTCAATCTTCATTTTCTGGAAATCCTCACATAACTCATCCTGACTTGTGGCTAGCAACGTACTCACGGTATGGCTCTTCCGACTCAGAGCATCGGCTACTACGTTGGCCTTCCCGGGATGGTAATGGATTCCAACATTATAGTCCTTGATTAACTCTAGCCATCTCCTTTGCCTCATATTCAGATCTGACTGGGTGAATATGTACTTAAGGCTCTTATGATCCGTATATACCTCACATCTGTTTCCAATCAGATAGTGACGCCATATCTTCAAAGCATGCACTACGGCAGCTAACTCTAGGTCATGTGTCGGATAATTTTCCTCATGCGGCCTCAACTGCCTTGATGCATAAGCGACGACCTTTCCATTCTCGCAGACAAAGACACATCCAAGTCCTTGGCGCGATGCGTCACAAAAATATCGAAGCTTTGAGCAACATCCTAGAACTAACACCGGTCGATGTCAATCGCTTCTTGACTCTGAAATCCTTCCTCACATTCGCGCCCATGCAAACTTCTTTTCCTTCTTCACAATTGCGTAAGAGGTTTCGCAATTGTCGAAAAACCTTCGATGAAACGGCGGTAATATCCTGCCATTCCAAGGAAACTCCGACCGGGTCACGATCTTGTTTGCTCCCAATGTAACACGCCTTCTACTTTGCTTGGATCTACGGCGACTCCTTCTGCGGGTCATTACATGTCCAAGAAACTCCACCTTGTCCTTCCAAAAATCACACTTGCTGAACTTGGCGAAAAGTTCTTTGTTCCTCGGCTTTTCCAAAACTCGCCTTAAGTGTTCGGCATGTTCATCCTCCTGTCTTGGAGTAGATTAGGATATCGTCTATGAACACGACGACAAACTTGTCCAAATATTCCATGAACACCTTATTCATCATATTCATGAAATAAGCTGGCGATTCGTTAAATCGACCCAAAGGACATAATTGTAAACTCGTAATGTCCATATCTTGACGAGAATGCGATCTTGAATATCTTCGATCGGATCTTTAGCGATGATATCCCGATCTCAGATCAATCTTGGAGAAAACTCCGGCTCCTCTTAAGCGATCAAACAAATCATCAATCCTGGGTAGCGGATACTTATTCTTCACGGTGACTTCATTGAGTGCACGGTAGTCAATGCACATCCTGAAACTCCCGCCCTTCTTCTTGACAAACAAAACTGGTGCTCCCCATGGCGGCGAACTTGGTACGATAAATCCTTTCTCCATTAACTCTTCTAGCTGTTTCTTCATCTCTACCAACTCCTCGGTTGACATCCGATAGGGTCTCTTTGCTATCGGTCTTTGCATCGTACAAGCTCTATCACAAACTCTATGTCCCCGTCTGGCGGCATACTGTAGATCTTCGGAAAACATCGGGTACTCATTCACTCATCGGGACATCCTCTATGCTGATTGCCTTGGTACTGTTAACCATCAACTGTCCATCTCTAGCTGCGGTGGCTTGAAATTCCACTTTCTTCCCACACGGGCTCTCAATCGAGATAGTCCTTCGTCCACAATCCAATACTGACCTTGTATTACGGCGTGGTCCCCGATTAACTTGATTGGCGTGGCCTGAGCGGTGACGTGCTGCATTTGTTGCATCATAGCATGCATCAACTGGTCCGAGCAAAGCAAGAAATGCTCCAAAATTCTGCACATCCAAAGGGCGGCCGGTGCTCCATCATTGGGGTTTTACATTGGCGAGATCCACTCCCATTGCTTCCAAAGTTCCCACGGGTGTTCACCATCTGTTGATTTGCTCTAGGTTTAGAGATGAGAGGGAAACAAGAATAGACAAGTAGTATGGACTTTATGCGAGGCGAAAGGGGTAACTTTAAGGTCCATCTTTATTACTAATAACTTGGTATGGTGCTTACAATGCCTAAGGGCCTTGCAACACATACCGCACACTCAAAGAAACAAAGCAAATCCAAATCGAACTAACTCCGGAATCTAACGCCTAAAGGGTGACTCTTTATTTTATGACGCGACTCGGCGAAGGAGTCTCACTATAGAACCTAAGCTCACTCATCGAGAAAACCTCCACGGCCTGGAGTGCGGATCTTGCGGCATAGGCGCCGAAACGATCGCCATGTCCAGCGACTATGTCATCTGTGGTAGTCGAAGAAGCGATGTCCTCATCGAGATCCGACTCCTCCGGATCCGGCTCGTGTAGCTCGAAATCTTGGCTCGGGTCCGTCCGTACAAAGTCATTTCCAACTCGTCAATCCTTCGTAGAAGGTGTGCCACATACTCTTGAGCTTCCCGCCATCTGCTCTTCTTCTCTGTCGTGATCTCCTTGCGGGCCTTCGTAGCTCCTTACTTGTATTATCTAGTACATCTTCCTGGCGGCGACGATTTAATCGTGCCAAGCGTGTAACCGTGGCATTCTCATCCCGAATCGTCTTCGGGTCACGAAGGTTCTCGCGGGGCGGATGATAACGGAACACCGTGCCTTCCAACTCTCTGGCGTGGATACTGGTAATGTGCCGCATTGCTCGTCGTGAAACTTCTTGGATACCCATCTGCATTGTAGATCTTCTAGCAGTGCAGTGTATCGGGCGATTGCCTGGGCCCCTCTTCCTGACAGGTACCTCAATCCTCACGTCACAAGCCTTGATCAATCCTGCTTGTCTGATCACTTCTACTTGGTATTGGGGCTTCTCAAAATCTCCGAGAGTTTGTAGCATGTGCCAAAGCTCTGCGGCGTGACCAACTCCCAGATCAACGTAGTTGAACTCTTCCTCCATCTGTCACAAGAGTGCTTTACGTAAGAACTCGGAATTTTCGAATTGTGACAAGGTAAGGGAAATTTTCAGCAAGAGACAAGAAAAGAGAGAAGGGGATAAGTCGTGATGTCATTTCTTGTCTTCACAAATTTTTAGCTTTAGAAAATAGGTTTTATCCTCACTACGACCATTCTAGCTAGGGTTGAGCCTACGGTCAAGTATGGCTCTGATACCACCTCTGTCGGGACCCCGAATCTGCAAATCCGGACCCTCTGTGTATTCAGCACTAGTCCAGGAACGCGCTAGTGCACACAGTCTTAACATCGGTAAATATCACAATCATACCAATCGATACCATAAAAGTACTTTATTAAAGTAATAAAACTGGTTACTCGACCTTATGGCCAAGTTACAAATATATGCCTTGCAAGGCGAAACTTATTAAAAGAGAAATAGCGGCGGAAAATCAAATAAACTTAGTGGCGCCATCCAAAGTATACCACAGGCAATGGCGGGCTCGCATCCCTAAGTAGGCGGGTCTTCTTGGAGTTCCTCCTCCAAAGTGGCGTAATCTCCTCTTCAACTGATATTGTGTTGAGGCAAGGGTGAGTACTTGGTACTCGACAAGTCATGCATGAGAATGCAAGCTAATATACTATATGCATGGCTTGGTACAAAGGAATAGCTTAAGGTATATTTGCGGTAAACAGCATTTGACAAGTAATATAAGTAGATTCGAAAGCAGTAAAAAACAAGTAAAGCATAAATAACTTTTCAAGAAGTTTAAGTAACATTTTTCCCCATCCTAAACCTTATTTCCATCATCTTCATTGTTAAACCAACCCAACTTTTCAAATCCAAGTTATTTTCAGAAAATCTAACCCTTGACTGTAATTCCCGAGCATTGTCGATCAAGTGGACTCGGCTATTCAAATAGATTCTACACTCTGCAGAGGTTATGCACTTTACCCACAAGATACAATCCACTCACCACGTCGGTAGTGAATCGCCATACAAGAGTATGCGAATGAGCGATCATAACAAAGCCTTCTAAGCCTCAAACAACACAGGTGGTCCTCTCCAGACGTGTTTCACACCATCCCTTCCCTTAGCCAAGGCGAAGTATGGGACCAACACACCGTTAGATGGGTACCTGGCCACAGCCACGATACGCTCCCTGCATAATCACACAAACGGTGTAATCGACACCCTGAGGCTCCACAAGTGAGTCCTTAGCGACTTAGTCAACTAGGGCCGTCCCATTCCAGCCATGTGGTTGCAAGTATGACCAGTTCAAAGGCTTGCAAGGTTAAGTCCTTAGAGTGACCAGGGCAAGACTACCCAAAACCAAATCAACACTCCCAATGCCACAATCGGCCCACTGATTACTCTTGCCATATGCCCTGGCCAAATCATTTATCAAACCCCGATTGATTACCATGCACCACGTGCCATCAACATCACATGATACTTTTCCAAAACAGGTTCAATATATCATTAAGTCCATATTAGCATTTGATTATCCAAAATCATGTCATGAGCACGTAAGGTGTCTAAGCAAAGATACTACAACGATCTAAACCCATGTTGGCAATTTAATAATGTCCAACTAGTAAACCACAACTAGGGTGACAAGGGATCATGGCACATACTTAAGTAATCAAGGTGTCATATAGCAAATTGGTATTTATCTAACCCCAGGTTTAAACAAAGTATCTTTCTAATTGAACTAGCATGCAATAGTTTAAATCAAAATAGATTTCAAATGGGATCAATATGGTCAAAGCACAACTTGCCTTCAAAAAGCACTTGCTCTTGGTCTTGAGTTGGATCCCGAGTCAACACTTCTCCCTCGAATCCTTAGGCACTTCAACGTCTACTCGTAAAGCGTGCAAATAGCAAATACACAAATGAACACTATGCAAAAGATCCCAAAACTCCAAATAAAATCCATAAACAGAGAGAACATAATTTTCTGGATTTTTAGAAACTGGAATAAATCAAATTTGGAGTTAAACGCATAAAAGTTATGATTATTTAAAGTTTAAATAATCAATTAAATAATATTTCAGAGAAAAACTTTAGTCCAAAAATTAAATAAAATTCATATTTAGGTAGATCTCAATTTTATACAAATTTAGAAATTTGAACCACTCAAATCGGAGTTGAAACGCAAAAGTTATAAGCGTTTGAAGTTTGAATCTAAATTTGAATCAATATTTCGAATTAATAAATCATTTTCTTTTAGGAAATTAATTATTGCGTCGGCATGGACACGTGGCAGCTCCTGATTGGCCTGCTGGCGTCGGCCGATCCATGGGCTCGGTCCACACTCGGCTTGGGTCCACCGTGGACTCGGTCCACGGCTCCACGTGAGATCGACATGTGGGCTCACTCGGGTGACGTCATTCTTTGGCGTCGGCGAGGCTCGACCACGGTCGGCAGTGGGTCCCACCGATGGCGTCATGGGTGACGTCCGCGATGCTGCCGGCCGACACGCGGGCCTCGCGTGTCGGTGACCACGACGCAGCGTGGCGCGGCAGTTCGGCTTCCTGGGCGCGTGGCACAATCGTGGCCGTTGGTTTGAAATCCGGCGGTGGGATTGAGTTTGGCCTCATGTGCTTGGGGCGACGTGATCGATCGTGGGCCGTTGGATCTAGATCCAGCGGTTGGGATTAGATCTAGGATTTTCAACGGGAAACTCACCGGCGACGTGGCACGATCTGGGCCTTTGGATCTTGATCGGACGGTTGAGTGGAGCTTCGGGGTCGGCGATGGCTTTCACAGGCGGAGTGGCGCTGCCGGCGCTGAGGCAGCGACCACCCAAACGGCGGTTGGGGCGTGCTCGGCGAGATGGAGGGTGTCTTCGGTGCGCTGGCCGGGGTTTGAATCTGGGGTCAATGGCGGCGGAGGTCGGCGGACGGCGGCGAGGCGAGGCCAGGACCGTGGTGGCGCTTCACGCAACTACGGCGAGCGATTCCGGCGAACCTACGGCGGCTAGAGCTCGGCGGGTGAGGGCACGAAGTGCGCGGGGTCACGGCGGTCCTCGGGGTACGATCCGGGCATTAAATAGCCCGGGGAGGCGTGCTCAGCATGAGCCCTAATCAGTCACGCATGGCGACTCGGCGGCGGAGTCCGGCTCGATTCTGGGAAGACGACGAATCGTGGCCGTCCACGTGTCGCGATCCGCCACGATCGATCGCGGCGCGATCGGGTCGGTCGAACACGGCTTTCGGTCGAGTCGAGGCGGATCTCGGCCGTTGGATCTTGATCCAACGGTTGGGATCGATTAGGAGTTAGGAGTGGGTTCGGTCGAGTCAATCGGCTCGGTCGGACTCGAGTCCGACTTCGGTCGGATGAACAGTACTTGACCCGAGTTGGATTTTCCAGCGATTTAATATTTAAAATAATTCTGAATTCATTTAATTCATTAAAAATAGCAAATGACTCAGAAAAATTCCAGAAAAATTCTGGAAAATATTTTGGATTATTTTGGACTCAAATAAAATATTTCCAACAAAAATTTATTTGCAAAATTAAATTCTTTAATTATTTCAAAATGGAATAAATTCAAATAAATTCCAAATAAATCCAAATAAATTCTAGAAAATTCCAAAAATTCACCAAAGTGCCAAATCACACATGATTTTAAGAAAAGCAAAATTTTGGGATGTTACAGTAGGATCCACTTTACCAATTTCAAAGCCCTTTTTAATAAGAAAATCCTTAAGGCATTCATACCATGCTCTAGGTGCTTGCTTAAGCCCATAGAGTGCCTTATGGAGTTTGTAGACATGAGTAGGGTTCTTATGGTCCTCCATTCCCGGCGGTTGCTCAACATAGACTAATTCGGCGATTGGATCATTTAGGAAAGCACTCTTGACGTCCATTTGATAAAGCTTAAAATCATGGTGAGTAGCAAATGCAACCAATATACGAATTGATTCTAATCTAGCAACGGGAGCATAAGTCTCACCAAAATCCAAACCTTCAATTTGAGTGAATCCTTGAGCTACCAACCGAGCCTTATTTCTTGTGACAACTCCGTTCTCGTCTTGTTTGTTGCGGAAGACCCATTTGGTTCCTATCACGTTTTGATTAGGTCTTTCCACTAGTGACCACACTTTGTTTCTAACGAAGTTGTTGAGCTCTTCATGCATTGCCATCACCCAATCCGGATCCTTCAATGCATCTTCTACCTTCAAAGGTTCCAAAGTAGACACGAAAGAGTAAAATTCGCAAAAATTAGATACTCTTGAGCATGTAGTTACCCCCTTTTGGATGTCATCGAGAATGTTATCGACGGGATGATCTCTTTGGACACTTTGATGCACTCTTGGATGCGGCATTTGAGACGTTTGTTGAATTGGCTCATTATCTTCAATTTGATCATCCTCCAGTAGTTTGCTTGGACTATCTTGAGGAATGTCTTGACTTTGGCTTGAAGTAGGAGGCTCTACTTGTGTAGATGAATTGTCTTGATGCACCTTTTCTTGCGGTCTTACTTCACTTATTGCCATCTTCTTGATTGCAATGCTTGGCTCTTCCTCATTTTCTAACACATTCAAATCAACTTGCTCTACTTGAGAGCCGTTAGATTCATCAAATGTCACGTCTCTCGCTATTTCAACACAACCCGAGGTTTTGTTGAAAACACGATATGCGTAAGCATTTGATCCATATCCTAGCAAGAAACCTTCATCGATCTTTGGAGCAAATTTGGAGTTCTTAGGCTTCTTGTTAAGAATGAAGCATTTACTTCCGAAAACTCTAAAATATGAAACATTTGGTTTGTTACCGGTGAGGAGTTCGTATGCCGTTTTCTTCAATATCTTGTGAAGATATAATCGGTTGATACCATGACATGCTGTGTTGACGGCTTCAGCCCAAAAATAATCGGAGATCTTGTACTCATCAAGCATTGTTCTTGTCATCTCGATCAATGTCCGATTCTTTCTTTCTACCACTCCATTTTGTTGAGGGGAGTATGGAGCGGAGAACTCGTGCTTGATCCCTTCTTCATTAAGGAATTCTTCGACTTGAGTATTCTTGAATTCACTTCCATTATCGCTTCGAATCTTCTTGATCTTCAACTCGAATTCATTTTGGGCTCTTCTTGCAAACTTCTTGATCATCCCTTGTGTTTCACTTTTCTCTTGCAAAAAGAATACCCACGTGAAGCGTGAAAAATCATCAACAATGATTAAACCATACTTGTTACCTCCGATGCTTATATAAGCAACGGGTCCGAAGAGGTCCATGTGTAAAAGCTCCAATGGTCTTGTCGTCGTCATAATGTTCTTCGCGGGATGACGCGCTCCAACTTGCTTTCCGGCTTGACAAGCACTACAAATTCTATTTTTCTCAAACTCAACATTAGTTAGTCCGATGATGTGACCCCCTTTGAGAAGTTTGTCGAGATTTCTCATGCCAACATGGGCTAGCCGGCGATGCCACAACCAACCCACGTTAGACTTTGCCATGAGGCATGTTTGAAGTTTAGCGCTATTTGTATTGAAATCAACCAAATAGAGCTTACCCTTCAAATATCCTTTAAAGACAAATGAGGAATCATCTCTTCTAAAGACGGTTACATCCACATTAGTAAAAAGACAATTGTAGCCCATTTCACACAATTGCGATACGGACAACAAGTTGTAATTTAAAGATTTAACTAGAAGAACATTGGAAATGGAATGATCATTAGAAATAGCAATTTTACCTAGTCCCATTACCTCACCTTTACCATTGTCACCAAACACAATATTTTCATATTGTGACCCTTTCTCATCAAAAGATGAAAACATTTTCTTCTCTCCGGTCATGTGGTTTGTGCAACCACTATCAAGCACCCAACTTAACCCACCGGAGGTATAATCCTACAAGAGCACATTAGACTTTGTTTTTAGGTACCGAAATCCTTTTGGGTCCTTGCATGTTAGTGATTAAAACCTTCGGTACCCACACCTTCTTCTTACTCTTTTCACTAGAGTTGTGGGCACCGACAAAATGAGCAATCACTTTACCACGGTGATTTATCTTCAACATATAGGATGCATAGTGAATGGAATGAGATGTATGATGTTGAATATACTTCTTTGGTTCTTGCCCGTCATAATGACTTGTGTGGTGGTCAATGGTTGTTTGTCATTTCCTTTGACAAAGTTAATGCATTCTTTACCTTTTACCACCACACGGTCATTTCCTTTGCATTCGTACTTATCATATCCTAGCCCTTCTTTGTTTTTGTTGCCTCGACCATTTATGGTTTTATATAGGGCGTCCTTGGATTGATAAGTCTTTATGCAACCGTACCTTACCAAGGCACTAAGTCTCTCGTTCTCGCCCTTTAATACTTGCACAAATTGAGAGTTAGTAGTACAAGCATTAATATCAACATTATAGCAACGAGAGCAACCATTGCTAGTGGAAGGAATAGATGCCAAAGATGAATCAACAATTTGAGAATTAATATCATTAAGGGATTCAATTTGCACCTCAAGAGCTTGAAGATTGTTTTCTAGTTTAATAGCATTCTCTTGAAGTGACTCATTTGAACCCTTAAGCATTGCAACTGAATTATTAGCCAAATCAAGCTTTTTGGTTAACAATTCAATTGTCTCCTTTTCTTTTGTGAGGATCTTCTCAAGAGCAAGAGTTTTCTTCTTTTCACAAATTAGTAACTCTTCTTGCTTCTCAAGAGTCTCCTCTTGGCTATCTATTCTTTTCAATAGCTTATGGATTTTTGCAATAGCCGATTTGCTCAAATCACAAAATAGAGCATTATCATCATCATCATTATCTTCACTATCTAATTCACTATCACTACTAGGGGATTTTGTTTTAGCCATTACCTTTTGCCCTTTTGCCATGAGACAAATAGGCGTGTCGTGGTCGGAGTCGTTGTCGCTCAATTCTTCGAAGAGTGACTTGGTTGGTGGAGCGGCTTCAATGGCGAGGGTGGCGACTCCTTCATCATCGGTGTCGGAGTCGAAGTCGTTTGAATCCCATTCTTCTCCAATGTGAGCTCGCCCCGAGTACTTCTTCTTGTAGGTCTTGTTCTTCTTGAGCGGCTCATTTTTCTTGTTCTCATTTGGGTTGTTTTTCTTCTTTGGACAATCGGCGATGAAGTGTCCAACTTCACCGCACTCATAGCAAGCCCTCTTTGTGTTTCTTCTTCTTCTTGATTTGTCGTTGTAGTTCTTCTTGTATTTGCTTGAACCATCATACTTGAGGAATTTTTTGAATTTTCTTACAAACAATGCCAAATCTTCCTCATCTTCGCTTTCATCTTCCTCTTCATCACTTGAGGTTGATTCTTCCTTTCTACTTGCCTTCAGGGCTATTTCCTTTGATCTTGAACTCGAACTTTGCTTGGCAAGATTTTTTACTTCCTTTGCTTCCTCTTCCATGAGCTCGTGTGAGAGAATTCTACCGAGCACGTCATTTGGAGTGAGCCTTTTGAAATCTTTTCGCTCTCGTATAAGTGTTACGAGAGTCGAATTCCTTGGAGCAAAAGCTCTCAACATCCTCTTCACCACGACATGATCCGTCATATCCTTTCTTCCAAGCCCTCGGATCTTGTTCACAAGGATCATCAAGCGATCATACATTTGTTGCGAAGTTTCATCATCATTCATCACAAACCTTCCCAACTTTCCTTCAAGTAACTCAATCCTTGATTCCCTCACACTTGATGTTCCTTCGTGAGCTACTTGGAGTGTGTCCCATATCTCTTTGGCTTCTTCTAGACCATCAACCTTGTTGAATTCTTCGGGACTCAACGCTCCAAGCAAAACACTCGCGGCTTGTGCATTTCGGTGGATATTTTGTTCTTGTTGCGGTGTAAGCTCCATGTCGTCTTCCGGCATGTCTAAACCTGTACACACAATCTTCCAAACACTAGGATGGAGAGACATTAAATGCATTTTCATCTTGTGCCTCCAAGCGGAATAGTACGTGCCATCGAAAAATGGTGCACGCCCGGAGGGCACAGCAATATAGGAATGCGAAGTAGAAGTATTTAATTTTTCGTAATTAAAAGGAATTTGAGCTCCCTGCGATGACGTTGAGGTGTCACCTTCCTTGGTCTTCCCGGGAGTTCCATGTCCGGCCTTTGGACTACCATCTTCCCCCGACACGACAACCTTCAATCCGGTGTTGGCCATCACGTTCCCTTCAAGCGGTTAAGCCTTCGAGAAGGTTAAGCTCTGATACCAATTGAAAAGATGAGAAAGTTGCCTAGAGGGGAGGGGTGAATAGGCAATTTAAAAAATAAACTAAATTTGTCGCAGCGGAAAGATTATCGGAACTTCCGGTGTTGGATCGGAACTTCCGATTTAATCGGAACTTCCGATACCAGTTCGGAATGTCCGATCGACTTTTGACACGGACAATTAACAACTGAAAATAATGAAATTGAGAAGCAATCTGAGAAGGTTAGATCAAAGTAATAAGGAAACAAGCTTAAGTAAAGTAAATGTAATGACACAGATTTGTTCCCGGAGTTCGGATTCTTGAGGGAATCCTATGTCTCCGTTGAGGAGGCTCCAAAAAGCCGGGTCTCTTCCAACCCTTTCCTCCCAAACCTCGGTCGCACTTGAGGCTTGGTTTCACTATTGGTTCCTTTCCTTTCGGAGGCGAAGCCGGCCTTCACAAACTTCTCACAGCGTCCCACAACCTTTGGGAGCTCGTGAGCGACGCCTAACCGTCTAGGAGTCCTTCAACCTCCAAGAGTAACAAATGCACCGTTGATCGATCTTGGAGGAACACTCTAATGCTCGAGATGAATGACACTTGCTCTTTAATCAAGCTCTAGATCTCACTTCTAGTCCTCACTCTCTAGATGATCCCTAAGATCAAAGAGGAGGACTCAAGAGAAAGCTAGAAAGTGCTCAAGGTGCTCTAGAGTTCTGCCAACATGAGTGTGTAACCTTCAAATGAGAGAGGAGTGGGGTATTTATAGATTCTTGCAAAAACTAGACGTTATACACCCACTCAGCTGCATATCGGAACTTCCGATGTCAACATCGGAATGTCCGATATGTGCAAACTTTCAGAACTCGAGCGCACTTCAACGGTCGAAATAGGTGCATCGGAACTTCCGATGCTTACATCGGAACTTCCGATGTTCCCAGAAAGGCACTTTGACAAATGCTTCTAAGTCCATATCGGACTGTCCGATATAAACATCGGAACTTCCGACTTAACATCGGAATGTCCGATCTAATATATCGGAATGTCCGATAATTCCAGAGAGCTCCCTTTTTCAGGTTTGAACACATCGGAACTTCCGATGTCAAATATCGGAACCTCCGATATTTACAGAGAGCATCCTAGAAAGTTTCAACAACGTATCGGACTAAAGCAAGCATGCACATCGGAATGTCCGGTAACATCGGAACTTCCGATGTAATATCGGAATGTCCGACTTGAACTTTGATAAAAACACATTCCGGTGCATGCGCGGTGACTTAGGGTCTCAACAAGAATTAAAGCAACATTCATCTGAGCATAGAGACTATCCTAGATCATTTACGATGCATCCCCCTTAATAGTACGGCATTCCTACGACACAAAACATAGAAAATAAGAATACAATGCCGTTTGACTCGCTTATATTCGTTTGAGGGTATCCTTCGCATGTAGAAGATCTCACATTGAACCTTTTACCTGCTCACAAGCTCATTGAAGACATTAATCCCTTTAATCGTTTGTCATTAATCAACCAAAACCAATTTAGGGGCCTAGATGCACTTTCACTAGTAATTCAAATAATTCAAGAAAAATAGTAAAAATATCAGAAAAATTCTAGAAAATATTTTGAGACATTTTGGACTCAAATAAAATATTTTCAACAAAACTTTATATGAAATTTCCAATTATTTAAATAATCCAATAATAGACTTAATTTAAGTTAAATCTAAATAAATTCCAAACAAATTCTAAATACACACTAAATGCAAGAAAAGCAAAATTTGGGATGTTATACTATTGCTGCAACGCTGGTGCCAACTCGATGCCCCCTGTACACTCACATGGCTCTGGCCTCTCACCTCTGCCATCCTCTCCTCCCACTTCCCCTCTCACCTTCGGGTTCTCGGAGGTGGTTCAGTGGAGGAGCGGCACGTCGTGGCGGTAGTAGCTTCGAGGGATCTGGTCCCGTCCTTCGTCATCAAGCCCGGCAACATGTGTTGTCACAGGAAGATATGATACGATATAGCAAAAGGAAGGAATGTATCTACTACAGGTATTGTCACAGGTATATGTTCCTTGATTTTAATTTTGCTAAGTACTTCCTATTCTGCTGAAGATGATTTGAAGATCTGGCCGCATAGGATTTCCTCATATTGGTATATTTCTATAATTCATAATGATTCCTTCCTAGTTATTGATCGAGAAGTTTTAGGGGGTAATATTTGCTAATTGTTTTTATTAGCTTTAGGGGGAGCCCTTCTATTGAATAACAATCAGTCCTGGAAATGGTTGCTGTAGCTGCATTCTGCATAAATGTAGCAAGGTTGAGTAATGTATGCATTAGATCAGTTAGTCTGATTTTCTGAATGCTAAATGAACAGCTTTTTTGGTTATCTTTCCAGACCAGACAAACTTTCTCCCATTCCTTGTTGTTGGTTTACATTAACGAACCGTGTAGCTTGCAGAGCACATAAAACGAATGATGCTTTCTTTGTCTTTTTATTGTATCACAAGTGAATGAGTGTTCTGGCCTGTAGTAATTGAAAGACCATGTGGAGGTCTATCCGTGTTTTTGATGAGTATTTGACTATTTTTGAGCAATATGTGCTTAGGTTTGAGTTTGATTTGAATTCAATTTTCAAATGAAGCATTTTGAGTTGTGTCTATCTCAGGCGACACTACCGGCCCTAGAGGGGTGGTAGTACCAACCTATAGCACCAACAGACATAGGCGGTAGTAGTGCCAGGCTGTGGTTGTATCAGATTTACCTCTGGTTTGAGCTGAGCGGTAGTACTAACCTCTAGGTGTGGTAGTGCCCGCCGAGCGGCACTACCGGCCCCAAAGGCATGGTAGTTATTTTCCAGAGAGGTTCTCTCACAAGGTTTTTAGTGCTAGCGGCACTACTGGCCCCAAAGGGGTGGTAGTGCCAACTTTTACTGATAAGCAAAATTTGAGTCTTGATCTTGGATGTTTATTGCATATATTTATTGGACAATCCTATGTGAGGTGTTTCCTTGTCTTTGTTAGTTATAGGCTTTGGTGCATAGTCATGGTGAGGCGAATGATGGCCGGGACTAGGCGAGGTGTGTCGAAGGTCCAGACAGCCAGGGATCACTGTAGGATGGCCGGAGATGGAGTCGGTGCAAGCCAAGGAGGTAAGGTAACCATGTGGATGCTGACTTAAAGCTACCTGGATCAAGGAGAACCGTTGGATCACGGTTTTGAGGATATAGTAGCGGTGAAGTTAGCTTGTTGGAAAAACCTGGTTGTTAGTGGGTTTCGGGTTAGCCTAAAGGGTATGAGTATGGGATTGAAGGACCATGTGGAGGTATATCCATGTTCTGTGATGAGTATTTGACTTTATTTGAGCAAGGTGTGCTTAGATTTGAGTTTGATTTGAATTGGAATTCAAAAGGAAGCAATTTGAGTTGTGTTAGCTTCTTGCAGTACTACCGGCCTATGGCTGGTGGTAGTACTGACATGATTAATTGTGAGTAATTGAATTATTATTGCATATTGCTGTTGAACAATGCTATGTGAGGTGGTTCCTTGTCTTTGTTGGTTACAGGGCTTCGTTCCGTGGTCATGGTGAGGCGGGGGATGGTCGAGACTAGGCGAGGTGCGCCGGAGGTTCGAAAGGCCGGTGATCGCCGGAAGATGGCCGGAGATGAAGCAGGTGCATGTAAAAAAAAAATCAAAGGAACCTTGTGGATGCTGGCATGAAGCTACCGGGTCAAGAAACCCATTGGGTTATAGGTTTTACGAGATAGAGTAGCGGTCAAGTTTGCTAGTGGATAAAACCCGGTTGTTAGTGGGTTTCGGGTTAGCCCAATAGAGAAGTGTGTGGGATCAAATCATGGCTCTTGGAGGTTAGCTTAGGATTGAAGCAACCCATCCAAGGGTGGAGGATGACTCCCTTGCACTATAAATAGAGGGGAGTGGGTGTGCTTTCCCCTAAGCTTGTAAGAGAAATTCTTGTGTTGCTTTAATGAAGCTTTTCCCACCTAGTTGTGGGGCTTTGGAATTTATCTTCTCCAAGCAATGCGAATTTAATTTTACACAATTTAATTTCAGTATTTAAATTCCGTATTTACATTCTCGCAATTTAATTTATGCAAGTTGGATTTGCCTCCCCTCATTCTACTTGCTTGTGCTTCTTCTTGTAGAAGATGAGTGATTGCTTGGGTGAATCTTCTCTTAGATCAAATCCCAATCTTCTAGGCAAACTTGACTTCATCTTTGGGAGAAATATATCTTTTAGCTCTTCCATGAAGATTTCTTTTGTAGATCGTGTTTGAGGTTTACACAACCTCTTTCTGTTGTCTGTGTTTTCTGTGTAGTAGTCCTTGTTTATTTTATAGAAAATTCATATGATCTGATATTGGGGTGATTCTTGTCGAAAAAGTTGCATGACATTCATACCTATCATCCCTCCTAGCGGGAAGTTCATATGAATTATAGCTTTGGAGCTGTGAGGATTTTATCAAGCCCCACATTTTCAGTCTGGGTTCTTTGTGTGGTAGAGTTTGTTATTTTCATCATAATTTTAATATGCTCGACCTGGATCTGATTTTTGGTGGGTAGCTCCGTGACTCCATTATCTTATCAGATATAAAATTTGAAATTCAAATAAGTCACAGATTTGGAGAGATCACCTTTTGACTGAGTTTCTTTTGTGCTAAAAATTCACTTTTGCTTTTCAGAAACAGCAGATCTTGTCTGATTTATCTCTCTTTTTGTAAAGGTGATTTTGAATTGATTTCTCTTTTGGTGAACTCTCAACAACCATTAGTACCACAGAAAAAATCCCCATGATCAAATGAGCCACGAATTTTTATTCATGGCAATTTTATTACGGGGATGTGCTGCTGCCTTTAAGATGGTTGGTCTTGATTCTTGAAAGTTCAATGCTTGGTTGGATTCTTTAACTTGGTTCTTGGGGCTTGGTGTTGGAGAAATCATCAATCTTGTCCAAGAGGTGGGAATATTAAAATTGGGATCATTCAACATCCTCTGATCGCCATCTCGATCTTTCAAGGATCCAATCCTGGCCTTTGGAGTGTTTCTTAGGATTGAAACAACTCATCCAAGGGTTGAGGATGATCCATGAACTATGTAAATAGAGGGGTAGGGGTAGCCTTACCTCTTTGAAGGTTGTGTGTGCACCTTTGAACTTTGCCCACTTGTTGTGAGGCTTTGTAAACCTTTCAAAGAAAAGAAAATTCATTCCCTCAATTCTAAATTTAATTCAAAACCCCACGAGCAAGCCAAGATCATAAATTTTGGTTTTTAATAATTTTTGGTGCACTCTTCCTTCGATTCAAGAAAGGGCGAAACTTTGACGTCAATCTTATGGATTGATGGGTGGAATAAGTTCCTGGCATCCTTGGAAAGGTGCCTACCAAGTTGCATGTACTTTGAATCAGCTGATCTAATGTTCCATCGAATTTGCCTTTGAGATCGTGCTGAAATTCGCGCACTGTTCTTAAGACCGGCACTACTGCCCATATCGAGCAGTAGTACCGATCTTTGGTACTATCGCCCTCTGTACTACGGTAGTACCGGCCTGAGCAGGATTTGCTGTTTTTACTCATTTGAGATTCATTGCTTGTAGTGAGGTTTTTTATTAATCTTTTTTTGTCCAATAGGTGGGGGAAATTTTATTTGGGATCATTCACCCCCCCTCTGATCACCATCTCGATTTTTTAGTAATGAAATGTGATTCAGGGTGTGAAGTGTCTGGAAAGGGTATCTCGGTTAACTGAAAAACTGAATTAATTGAACTAAAATATTTCAGTTAATTCGGTTTGATTTTTTATTTTGACAGGAGAAATTCGGCTTACAGTTTCCATAAACTGAATTATTTAAAAACTAAAATAACCAACCTGAAAAAATCGAATACCTACCCCTAGCGATGGAGGTAGAGGAAGTTAGCATCGCTAGTGGAGAGAGAGGAAAAATGAGATGGTGGAGGTGGCTCTAACAGGAGTCGGTGGAGTCAAAAGAAATCGGTGGTAACGATGGAGGGAGCTAGCCCATGGAAGAAGTGATGGGGAGGGGAATTGGAGTGGAGAAGAGAAAGAAGGTGAGAGGAGACGCTAGATGCCCAACACACGGGATCAAAACTGGCGCAACTGATCCATGTGGTGAAGCGAGGGGACCACATTAGGGATGGAAAATAAGCTCATGGCTCATGGCTCGGCTCGCACAGGCTCGTGGCTCGGACCGAGCTCGAGCCGAGCCTACTTTTCAGGCTCGCAAAAACACCGAGCCGGCTCGGCTCGGCTCGCGAGCCAAATTGGCTCGGTGGCCCAGCCCATGCAGGGAATTTAGTATGACTAATGACTTATATTTTTAGGAAAAAGATGATGTTGAGACAATTCTATTTCCTACAAGTGTGATAGAGAGCAACTAAGCAACTAGTATTATTTAGTAGTAACTAGTAAGTTAATATTATTCACTGCAAATACATAAATTATTGTATAAATACTTAATTTCCTGATAAAATGTCCTGGCTCGGCGAGCCAACGAGCCGGCTCGTGAGCCGACCCCGAGCCGAGCCGGTATTTTGGGCTCGCCTCAGGGCCGAGCCGAGCCTGGCTCGGCTCGCTACTAGACCGAGCCGCATCGAGCCGAGCCGAGCCAGGTTGGCTCGGCTCGTTTCCAGCCCTAGACCACATAACTCATAAAATTGAAAAGGTGCGGTTTCAAAGTTGTTTCTAACTTTTTGATCCTCTCAAATACTCCCTCTGTCCAAAAATGATCTTTGTATTAGCAAAATAAAGAAATCCAGAAATGATCTTCGTATTAACAAGTGGTCTCTTCGTATATCTTGCACATTTAATGTGACGGCATGCAACTATGAATCATCATGCGCCAGCATGCAACTAGGAAAGTAATGCTTGGCCACTATTGGTGGCTTGCATGCATGCGGGGATCACGAAACGATGCACAACTCACACAATGTGAAGTAAATAGACTATGTTGGTCTTTGTGTCTATAGCTTAAACGTAGATAATTTCTGGACGGAGGGAGTAAGATACAATTTTTTTCTCTCCCTTCATTAATTACCCTTCCACGTCATTCTTATCCTATGGGATTTACCCTTCCACATCACTCTTGTCCTATGTGATTTATCCTTTGAAACTAGTGGCTAGGAGCTCCTAGTGGTCTACACCTGGTATGCACCAGCTCAGTGGCGGAGATGGCACGAGAGGGTGGGTTGATCTTAACGGTATAGGATTCGTGTCGAAGGGCAACTAGCTGTGAACCGGATTATTTGGTGACAATAGCCAAAAGATGGATGCGATCCGTGCGTGAGGGAGAGACGATCCAGAGCATCAAGAACTTCGACACACTGATGGAACAACTGCAGAAGCGCAAACTAGAAATAATCCACATAAAACAAGCATACAACACCTATTAGGTGAAATCAAATGTTGTCTCGTGAATCCAAAAGACTCACAAGAACAAAAAGTAGCAATAACAACTCTCAAGTTCCTGCAATTTTCACATGTCTGAATAAATACCATCCAAAATCGTGATAAGATAGGTAGCTAGCTATTTGTACGACCCTTCTAACGAGGTGGGAAATTGGCATTGGTTGTTGTGTGTAAAAAAGTCAGCTGCTGGAGTCCATCCAGAGTTAACCAAATCAAAACCGAAAAACCTATTAGAAAACTGAAAATTGAAAATTGAAAATATCGATTGGAAAATCACTTCAAAATCATCGCAAACTAAAGGGTTTAAATTCAATTTTTTTGAAAAGAACTAAAAAAAATCGAACCGATCGGTTTTTACTAAAAACCGACCGGTTTTGACCTATTTTGACTACGTGCTAAAGCCTAACACACTACCACATGATTTTTGACATAAAACTGATCGATTCTAATTGAAAACCGGTCGGTTTTGCGTTGCATAAATTTTTCTGAATTTTTGTATTTTTTTTAATTTAACCAGTTTACCAACCAGTTTTATATGTCGAACCGGCTTGATATATATGATCGAAAATCGCAAAACTCGACCTTTTTTTTGTGCTTTTGTGAACCCTGTCCGTCATGAATGGAAATTAAAAAAATTTCTCGCATCTAACCTTTTGCCAACTTGGACAGCTGGCATCAAAAATGACTATAACTTTTGCTACATACCTCCAAATAATGCACCATTTGTTGCATATTAAAATAGACTTCTCAAGCTTTCCAAAATGCTATATCGTGCATCCTGTATATGCCCAGGTTAACGACAATTTATCTGGGAAGTAGACGTCCAGGTTCACTATTCGTCTTTGGTAAGGTTGTTCTTCGTTTCCTCTCGACTGTACCTAAGTACAACAGATGAAGAGTGGACTGGAAGCACACCGAAGTTATTGATATGTGATATTAAAGTCTGTCTGGTACGGTTCTAGATTCTAGTAAAAACAGAAATGGTTCTAGATTCTTGGTAGAAACGTTTCAGGTAGAATTCTGTAAATCGGGTGGAATGGGATTGACACCGTTTCGGCCACAGAGTGGAAAAGGAAGAAACGAATCCTCGAATCGTTCCGAGCTTTAGCCCGTTTGGTTGAGTTTATTTCAAATTCTAATAAAAACGGTTCGATCCCAAATTGCCAAACGGAGCCTAAGTGATTCACCTGGTTTTGTTGTTGTTTAGCACGACTTTTTGTTATTAGTCCCTGAAGATGTGGTAGAGGTGAGGCCACAGACGTTGATGTCCTCCTCGGTACCAATCCAGTATTATTCTAGCCAAAGAACGATTTCGTTTCAGAGGTGAGGCCTAGAAGGCTAAAACTTCTATCAGTGCATGCCGGGGTCGCGTCGATAACGGCTAACAATGGCAACAAGGCCATCAATTGGCAAACGAGATCCACGGCTTCTCACGACTTTCCCCGCAAACCCTAGCAACAATCTCATGTACTTTCTAAACGAAGAACAACCTTGCGGCAGCCATTTCTGGGAGAAAATTGTCATTCTACGTACGAATTTCATGACATGGGCTATGGCCACACCAAATAAGTATAGCTTCACATGATCCTCTCCCTCCACAATCCGGACGTCATCGCCACCGGAGAAACTCGCCGGGAAGGCTGCAAGAGCTAGGATGGAGCTGAGGCAAGAGTGGAAGCGAACAGCCTTGCCTTGACGGTGACGACCGACTAGTCTTGTGGCCTGAACCGGTGGCTTAGGGTCTGCTTGCGATGGTTTCAGCTTCGACTTCACTTCTTTAGAAGCCGGAAGCTATTCCAAATAACCGGCAGACAAAAGTCAAAAGCCAAGCAGCCCATTTGCCCAGGGTGGCGATGGCCTTCGAATGTCTCTCTCTTCGCTTCACTCATAGTATACAACTTAATTCCTACTTTACGATACAAACTGTTCTCACTTCGTTCAAGAGGTCGACCCCTCTGACTCCCTCATTCTTGGAGGAGAATGTCCCTCGAAGTAGATTGATTCAAATATTTATGGGGTCACACGGCAATACAAACTGCACATTCGTAAATCATAAATCCACAGCTACGGAGGAAGGACAACTCAACGGATAATTGATCACTATGCTGCTTAATTTTGCCCAAACAATTCATTCTTAATGAATTATCAACACCGCCTAACAAAATTATGGTTCAACCAATACAATTATCGGCACCATACCATGCATCTGAATTACTACAGAACAAAACAGATGAATCCCTAAAGCATGTTGCGGCCGGTGTTTCCCAAGTTTATAACTAAACGAACAAGGTAGAATCCAAGGATTCGCCCAAATATCAGAGGACTACTGGACTAGTACTGATGATAACATGAGATTGCAGCGCACCTAGGGTCTGTTTGTTTTTGCTTTGGATTCTCTAAAAACTGATTTTGGGTTGTGGTTGTTGAGAAGCTGATTTTTCAAAAGCTAGAATCCAAAAGTACATATGAAGTAGATTGTGGATTCTAGTGTATATGGATGGGTTGGATTGTGAGAATCGGATTCTAGAATCAGGCTGTATGTTTTTTATTCAGCTTGTGGAATCAGAATCTAGAATCAAAAGCAAAAACAAACAGACCCTAATCGAACAAACTGAAGCCCATGTCCTCCACACATAAGATGAAATAATCAGTCCCGAATCTAAACGAGAAATGTGCTAGAAAGATACACAAGGGTTTAGAATAATTATCATCGTAATGGAATGGCATCATGCAGAATAGTTATTCAAAAATGGTGGCAAAGAAGATTATCTATAAAAAAAACTAGTACTAATCTACATTTCGATTTCAACACGACATGTAATTCCATAGCTTCTACAGAAACCTAACAAGGAAAGCAGAAAACCAAGTCAACAGAATACCATGAGCAAAAAAAAAAAAAAAAAAAAAAAAAATGTAACACAGTGCACAATGTGTCTTACAACGTCGGATTCTTCCTTCTCCTCCACTTTCTCTTCTTTCTTAGCCTCAGCTCGAGGAGCAGGTCCAGCACCGCCACCAGTAGGATCAGCTGAACAGCTACACCACCGCCGCCACATGGAACAGATGCAAACTTCTCTTAACCAGCAGCAATAAGCTCAGTGATATCCTTGTCGAGACAAGTGGATCGAGTTCCATTCTGTCATGGTCAACTTCAGTTCCAACCGGGGACACAGAAAAGATGAAACAAGCATGAATATTAGACATGTAAATAATCCAAATGCGTTTCTTATGCACATGCATTTGCATGCCATAAAAACCTAGTATCACTTATTGAAATCCTAGTCATGTGAAATACTGGGGCTTTCTACTGCGAATATATGTTCTTGTACAGATCAACTGAAAAACTAAACCATTGCTAACCCAGCTATCAAGTAAAAACCCTAAAATTCATGTAATTGGCTAATTAATAAGAAAAAAATGTAAGTATCAATTAGAAAAGAAGCTCTAGCGGCATCCACAACGTGAGGTACCTTTACAGGCGCTAAGAATTGCCACATCACACCGGCACTCACTACTACAGAACCGGCCTTCACAACCGGCCTATCACAAGCGGTTACGTGCGCCCCGCTTGTGGAGTCCCGTGCCACAAGCGGTTCGTGGGCAACGGACGGGAGGGGGTCTCTAGAAGCGGTTCTTAACACAAACCCCTTCGAGGCGTCCTCTCTAGAAGCGTTTCTTGTTTGGTACCGCTTCTTGAGGTCTTATGTTGGCTCCAGAAGGGGTTTGTTTGTAGAACCGCTTGTAGAGCCCCCCCTCCCGACCAGTGAATTTAAACTCTGTCTTCCTCCCGAGCTCGCACAGGACATCACGGTGGTGGGCGAGAGCTGTTCATGGCGAGTGCTGCCAAAATTTTGAATTGAGGCTATTAGATCCGAATTAATTGTTCTAAGGTGAGTAATATGTTCTTGACATCCTTCTCACCTAGATATTGATGTTTTTGTGCATTGGATGTTGAGAAATTATGTTTTGTTCGCTTATATTTTTGTTCTTAAGGTGATATATACGATTTGGTGTATGAAATGAAATTCAATAAATGTGAAACGATGAAAAATTACAAGCGTGTGGAAGAGAAAAGATTTGTATGAAAATGTAACAATTAGTTAGTTTTATTTTTAAAAAGTAGGAGGATTAGAAATAATTAGTTGGCTTTAGTGAAAAGAACACGAGAATGATTATAAAATACAAAACTATTAGTCATAGTTAGCTTTAATAGAATATTGTGATAGATGTTGTTATTATTTTTATTTGTGTAGATGAATCGGCAATGGATGTACAATGCAGGCCAGTCGGTCAAGAGAGTTAGAGATGGCATGAAGGAGTTTCTCGACGCGGCCGTTGCATTCTTGCCTCGAGGAAGCTTCATCGTTGTCCGTGCGTAGATTGCAAGAATGAGAAGGAGCATTCGAGCGATGGATGGTTATGAGGCATGTGATCACGAGAGGTTTCATGGCAAACTATACTGCTTGGACCCACCATGGCGAAACAAAGGCGATTCGGCAGGAAGGCGATGAAGAAGGCGAAGAAGAGGAAGATAGAGCCAGCAGATGCACAGGACACCACTCAATACGGGTCCGTGGAAGATACACTTTCGATGAGTTTGGCGATGATGAGCTAGAAACAGATGCTCGTGACGGAGAGGGAGAGTTCACAGAGGAAAGACAATACAAGAAGTTTGAGCATGGTAGAGGACCAAGGCGCTTTGTACCCAAAGCTGTGCACAAGGCCACAAAAGCTGCGTACTACTTTGGAACTCATGCAATGGAAGGCCACACACGGTGTGTCGGACAAGGGATTCAATGGTTTGTTATCACTCGTAAAGAGGTTGCTTAGGAAGGAAACACTCTACCAGAATCTACGTATGAAGCGAAGCGAGTCCTATGCCCTTTAGGATTGCAAGTGCGGAAGATACATGCATGTCCTAACGATTGTACCCTGTATCGCAATGAGTATGCCGATTTGGTGAGTCTGTCGATTAATGCGAAGAATCCGGTATAAGGTGCAGCGTGGCGATTCAGTGAATTAGATGGGAATCGTACGAAGAAGAGAACTCCAGCAAAAGTATTGTGGTATTTCCCTGTGATACCCCGGTTGAAGCGTCTGTTTGCTAACGAAGGTCATGCCAAGATGATGCGTTGGCATGAGGAAGAGCGTAAGGAAGACGGGATGCTTAGACACCCCTTGAGATGGCTCACGATGGCGGAAAGTCGATCGGGCTTACGAACTTTGCAAATGAGGTCGAAACATAAGGTTTGGGTTGAGCACCGACGGGATGAATCCTTTCGGTCAGTTGAGCAGCATCCATAGCACCTGGCTAGTGACACTTTGCATCTATAACATTCCTCCATGGCTGTGCATGAAGCGGAAGTACATCATGATGCCATTATTGATCGAAGGCCCGAAGCAACCTGGAAACGACATAGATGTCTACCTGAAACCATTGGTTGAAGACCTTGTGAAGTTGTGGGAGGATGGTGTGCGGGTTTGGGATGAGTACAAAGAGAGTATTTCAACTGCGTGCATTGTTGTTTGTAACAATCAACGATTGGCTGCGCTCAGTAACCTCTCGGCCAAAGCTGTGAAAGGGTTTAAAGCCTGCACCCGGTGCATAAATGAAAGCAATTGCATGTACCTCAAAAACTCTCGGAAGTGTGTGTACATGGGCCACATGAGTTTCTTCCTAGCAGTCATGCTTTGAGGTGGAAAGGAAGTAAATTTAGCAGGGTAACAGAAATTCGTGGTAAGCCTCGGCATCGTAATGGGCGACTTGTGTTTGCTATGGTAAAAGATCTGAAAGTAGTATTTGGGAAGGGTGGAAGCATACCTGCGTCGAACGAGGATGGTCATGCACCCGCATGGAAGAAGAAATCAATATTTTGGGACTGCTTAGTATTGGGAGGTTTTGGAGGTTAAATCACTCATTTGGACTTCATGCACATCACGAAGAATGTTTGTTTGAACCTGCTAGGCTACATAGATATGTCACGGCAAATCGAAAGATACACCGCAAGCTCGGAAGGACCTTGAAGACATGGAGGTGAGGAGTGACCTACATCAGAAAAACAAAGAAGGGACAAAACAACTTTATCTACATCCTGCAAGCTACACTCCAAGCAAAGAAGAAAAAAAGCATGATTGAGTGTTTGAGCAGTGTGAAGGTCCCTTACGGATATTCCTCAAATGTAAAGAGACTCATAAACACGAAAGAGAACAAACTCCAAGGCCTAAAATCCCATGATCGCCTTGTGTTGATGACATCTGATTGCTCCCGGTAGCTACCAGAGGTATACTTGCCAGAGTGGAGTGCGAGGGGACAATCACGAAGCTATGTTCATTCTTCAACGCCATTTCGCAGAAAGTCGTCGAACCAACTAAAATGCCTAAGTTGGAGGCTGATGTGGTACAAAGTTTGGTTAGCCTCGAGATGATTTTTCCTCCTGCATTCTTTGATATCATGGTTCATCTCACCGTTCACCTTGTCAAGGAGATAGGTATCCTCGGACGGTGTATCTGCACAACATGTTCCCTTCGAGAGGTACATGAGTGTCCTCAAGAAATACGTTCAGAATCGTCAAGGCCCCGAAGGGTGCATTGCCGAGGGCTACGTGACGGAGGAGGTGATAGAGTTTTGTGTTGATTACATGAATGATGTAAATCCTATCGGCGTCCCCATATCACGACACGAGGAGGCTACGGGGCAAAGGGACAATAGGAAGGCAAGCGATTGCATGCAACGATCTTGTTGCATTCAAGCAAGCACATTTCACTGCTCAAGCAATCCACCATAGTCGCCCCTATGTCATTCAGCACAAGAGTGTCCTACGCCGCGAGTTCCACGAGGTAAGGCAGAGAGTTGGATAACCCTGAAGCACATGGATTCTTTCGGCGGTGGCTCTGAAGTACATCCTTGAGGAAGGGTCAAGCGATGAACTATTGCAGCGCTTGGCCCGGGGACCATCACAAGAAATCGGGACATTCAAGGGGTATGAGATCAATGGTTACACATTCTACACGAGATCCAGGATAACAGGAGCACCAACGAGCAGCGGCGTCCGTATAGACGCCAGAAGACAACGATGGCGGAGTTCGACACATATTACGGTTTCATAGAAGAAATATGGGAGCTCGACTATGGACCTCTCAAGGTCCCTCTATTTAAGTGCCAATGGGTCAAGGCGAGGACAAGCGGTGTGAAGGTCGACAAATACGGCATGACATTGTGGATCTCACAGAAGTCGGCTATAAGCGCGAACCGTTTGTTCTCGCGAACGATGTGGCTCAGGTCTTCTATGTAATGGACATGTCAAGCAAACCTAAAAATCGAAAGGACAAGCAAAAGGTAATGCCAAAGCGACATGTAGTTCTCCAAGGCAAGCGACGGATTGTAGGAGTTGAGGGCGTCACCGATGAGGAAGAGTATGAGTCGATTCTGACGAGCTCCCTCCTTTACGATTGATGTTGAAATAAGCGTCCTGCGTGGCGATGATGTCGATGCTCCTTACATACGTCACGATCATAAAGAAGGAACAATTGTAAAGACGAAGACTTAAGATGTACTACTTGTATACATTATGGTGGAGAAACATTCCTTGTACATTATTCCATATGATCATGTTGATATGTTGATGTTTAACATTGCTTGTACATATGATGTTTTAAAAAATGAAACAATAAAATAGAAACACTTCAAAAAACATAAAAATCGCATACAAACACTTAAAAAAATAAAACCATCGAATACAAACACTTTTAAAAAAGAAATACAAACACTTAAAAAAGAAAGGAAAAAAAAGAAATACAAGCACTTTTAAAAAATTATTGTATACTTAAAACAATGCAGTGCCTTCTAAGGTTAACAAGAAATCTCATCTCCCCTTGGCTGGCTAGCGCGCTTGAGTGCAGGCTTGTGCCCAAAGGTTGCGTGTTCGAGCCCCACTCGCGCCGGCCTTTCTTTTTTAAACCCCACTACAAGCGGTTCTTAGTACCAACCGCTTGTAGTGAATACTACCTAGCGGTTCTTAGTACCAACCGCTTGTAGTGGGGTTTAAAAAAGAAAGGCCAGGCGCGAGTGGGGCTCGAACACCCAACCTTCAGGGCACCGGGCACAAGCCCGCACTCAACCGCGCGCTAGCCAAGGGGAGAAGAGATTTCTTGTTAACCACATAAGGCACCGCATTCTTTTAAGTGTTACGTCTCGATACTTTTACAAGCGGTTCGTGGAACAAACCGCTTGTAGTCGAGTACTCTACAAGCGGTTGGTATTACGAACCGCTTGTACAAGTACCACTACAAGCGATTCGCAAGACCAACCGCTTGTAGAAATGGGTGAGCTGGTAGGCTACTTGCGATCGAGGGTCCTCTACAAGCGGTTGGTATTACGAACCGCTTGTAGAATACCTCTACAAGCGGTTGGTGTTACGAACCGCTTGTAGAATACCTCTAGCGGTTGGTGTTACGAACCGCTTGTAGAAGTGGGGTAACCTTTAAATTTTGAAGTCCGAAGGCTCCGCACCTTCAAATTTTCTAAGTCCAGCGGCGCGAGCCGACTCCGTCGACCGCCACGCCGACGGCGGCCCCGATACCATGTGGACGCCTCGACCACCGTGGCGGCGCCCCAGGCCATCCACCCGGAGGACCTAGGTAGCTGGCGAAATGCCCCCTCTGCTCTCTCTGTATTCATGCACGCAAGGTGTTCGATTGAAATGCTCACAAGAAATTTTGTTGATCTGTTGATGTTGGAGTACATTTTTGTTGTATATATATTGTATATAAGTTTTCATGGCCACATTTATGTTGTATGTTGGAGTTTTCATGCTCTCTCTGTTGTAACTATTGTATATATATTGTAGGAAAAAACTAAAGAACGATATGCCGTTCTTGTCTAAAATAATGTCATATAGGTTGTGTCACCATCCATTCACCTTTGATGATATTCACGGATAATATCACGGAACTTATCCGTGAGGCATAATGAAACTTATATGTGAAATATCATGAAACTTATCCATTAAACCTAATGAAATTTATCTGCGAAACATCATGAAACTTATCAGTGAAATCTAATGAAACTTATCTATGAAACCTAATGAAACTTATACATGGAATATCATGAAACTTATTTATGTTGTATGTTTGTTTGACAATATATAAGTATTCTATATATGATTTCATCCCACATTTATGTTGTATGTGTGTTTGACAATATATAAGTATTCTATATATGATTTCATCCCATATTTATGTTGTATGTGTGTTTGACAATATATAAGTATTCTATATATGATTTCATCCCACATTTATGTTGTATGTGTGTTTGACAATATATAAGTATTCTATATATGATTTCATCCCATATTTATGTTGTATGTGTGTTTGACAATATATAAGTATTCTATATATGATTTCATCCCACATTTATGTTGTATGTGTGTTTGACAATATATAAGTATTCTATATATGATTTCATCCCACATTTATGTTGTATATATGTTTGAGAATATATAAGTATTTTATATATGATTACATGCCCACTTTAGATGGCGACACCAAGGCGTGGTGACCGGATTTCGACAATGAGGAAAATTTGATGTTTGAGACAATTCTGTGGGTACCATCTTAGGCTGGATGAAATTTGTAACACCGGTGCCACTTGTCGATGAGGTACATTAACACCGGTGCATTGTCAATGAGGTATTAACACTGATCTTGGCGAGGATCTGCACGGCAACAGTGAGGTATACTCTTAACCATTATGAAATCACCGTAAACATGTTAATTATTGTAACATGTGTTTGTGTATCGGCCCGGTACATCATCGGCCACCCGGTCGGAATTAACCGAGGACCTAACAAGAAGCCTTCGACCAAGTATGTGATAACCGAGGTCGAACGACGGAGTCTGCTAGCCCCATCGACAATTGGCCCTTTCAACAATGCTTGCGGCTACCACGTGAGGATCACGTCCCAATCGACATCGAAATGGACCGAAGTCCTGCGGCTACCAAGGAATTGCTGCGGAATGATATGAAGGAAACTTTCACTTTTCGGATGGAGTGCGAGCAGAAGGCCAAGGGATGGGCTTTGAAGAAGATGGCAACTTCCTTTCAGCGATGGAAGTCGTCCCTCACCCGCAAGTACATCGACAGAGGAGAAAGGCCGGACTTCAATCAATTTCCTAATTTGTGAGATCATTGGGAGGCTTTCGAGAATTCAAGCTATCCGATGCGGGACAGTGCCGAGAGAGAAAAACAAGGTGAATGCCCGGAAGAAAAAATACCACCACCATCTCGGCACCGGTGGTTACATTAAGGCTTCAAGAAATGGGACAAGCGGGAAGAGGAACTTCGGCGCAGGAGATTGTACTAAAGCGAGGATTGGGAGCCCGCTGCGCAAGAATCGGGTTCTTGGGTCACGGGGCCAACTTGCAGATGACGGTAGCTTGGTGATGGCACCGATACCCAAGAAGTTGGTCAAAGGATTGTACAAGCCATCGATCAATCTCGGTCAGGGTCCTTCATGACGGACGAGGGAGAATGACGAGCTAACATATGCCCTTCAAAACCACGAGCACCGGACGGACACGAGGATTCGGAAAGATACCGTGGAGGCACGGATTTGCCAAAGACGCATAGCGATTCACGAGGAGCGGGACGAAGCAAGAGGAGAGATCGAGGTAGAGTGAGCCGTTTGGAGGACGAGCTTAGAGCTACAAAGGCTTCCATCCTCGATTTGATCGCGCAACAAGTGTCGAAGCATTAACCCAATATCGACTTCAGGAGGTAGTGTTCAAGGGGCGCCGACACCGTGATCGGTCCGGCGCGCAAAAAAGCGATTCTTGGCGTCCGCCGTGGCCTGAAGCGAATGACCCGCAGGTCCGTTATCCGTGGGCGATATCAAGGTTCGCGCCGATCAGGCGAGCTACACATTGATATGCGTAACCTGTCCTACAAGGTGGCTTATGGCATGGCTTATCCGGTGGAGGCGGGCCAGACGTTCCACTTCAATCGATACCCTCAGGATACTCTAAGGTCACGGTGGAAGAGGTGGTGGGGGCCGAAGATCTCTTGCTCGAGATTCTTTGGGGCGACGACATGACCAAGCTTGGACCAGACCCTCCACGGCACATTCATCCTCTGGCGCAAAAAGTACATCATATTTCCAGATGGTGTGGAGGTCACATCAACATAGAGGCCCCTTGATTTGAGCCGATTGCAGCATCAAGCACGCCTCCTCCACATCGACAACCCACGACTCCTCCAATGTCGCTGCACGCAAAGCTTCTCCGGTGGTCCAGACACGCCTCCTCCACCTCCCGCTCCAAAGACCTCCCGCTCCAAAGCACCTCCCGCTCCAAAGATCTCCGCCGAGGAAGAAGCTCCTTCGAAGGAGGGATCCTGCAGCGGCACCTCCTCCCACGAAGTCGGCATCCGACGGACAGAGAATATTGAAGGAAGCGCCAAAGAGGCCATATGATCTCGATCATGGAGGAGCTATCAATTACCGTGAAGACGGATGTGGCCAAGCAGCTTGCGCCAACGGCCAGCGCCCAACGTTAAAATAGATAAAAATTGTGAAGCACTTTCAGTCATGCGAATGGCGCCACCGCTTTGTGACGACCAGACTACGAAAGGACAATAAGAAAGGCTACAAGGAAAAATACACGGGCTTCGTCGGCGGCAAAGAAGAAGAAGAAAGTGGAAGATGAGCAGTCTTTGAGCAATTGAGGATCCAGGATTTCTTGAAGGAGGCAGGGTGGAATCAATAGACCAGGATCTTCCACCGGCACCAATCGATGGAAGTATGAGTTGGGCAAACCGCTAATTGATCCAAAAGATATAAAAGATCTCCCAACCAAGATCGTCAAATGCATGAATGTTATATGGAAAGGGCATCTAAAGGAGAGAAAATGTTCCACCTCATTGCTCAAGATACGCATTTCTTCCATGGAGAGGCAGAAATATGGCTGCAATTCGAGGACTTGTACCATGTGTACCAAACAGACGCCATCGACGTGTCCTTCATGTGCTGCTGGTGTCTGTAAGTATTGATCTTCTAAGTTTACCGTTTGCTTCCTCTCATACCACAAAATCGAAAATCTAATTAACTTAGTTATCCCTTCTTATGTAGAATGGAGATACAACGATGTAGAACAAAGGTGGGCATCTGAGCGTTGGTTTCATCGACCTAGAGGTTGTCAACGAGAAAATCTGGTCATTCGCGCAGCAAAGACCGGAAGTTGAGGCATACATTTTGCGTGCATTATTGAAACAGCACTACAAACCGTACATACTTCTGCCCTTCAACTTCATATGCGTGTTCTCACAAACCTCTTGTTCTTGTATTTCTTAAGCCATTGATAATACGACTAGCTCTTACGCCGCTTCTTTGAATATACGAATAGGTTTCACTTTGGATCCTTCTAGTCATCGAGCTTGACAACGGCAGGATTATAGTTCATGACTCAAGAAGGAATCCAATCAGCAAATACCAATGGTTCATTGACATCCTCAACAAAACATTTGGAAAGTTCGGAAGAAGCATAAAGGAGATTTCAAGAAAGAATTCGAAGTCATAGTGAGCACTCAGGTACGGACTCCACAAACAATTATTAATATAAAGGCAACATCTCAGTGCGTCATCTGATATTAGGAAATTGCTCCCTGGCACGGGGATGCGCCAAACGGCTGGAAACAACTTATGTGGCTACTACGTGTTCCACTATATTCAAAGTTTTATTCATGCCGATCTTATTTGGAACATTATGCCGAGGTTCGTATATGCATGTCAATTTGTTAGCTACCACTTACATTTTAAGTAATCGTATGTGATCGGATATTTATATACTTCCCGCTTAATCAATTGTCACCAACATCGATGAGCATGTTAGCGTGCTCCGCCTCACCGAGTGCGCGCCTTTGCGCAAGAACAACTCATCGGCTTCATTGTCGACGAGGTTCTATCTCCAAATGGCGAGTTCCACGTAAGGCTTGGTCCATCGTTGAACACAGCTGAACTGATGATTTACATCGGCGTCGACCAAGAACTTGACCGACGCATGCAAGAAGAATCGAGTTCGATAATCATTTTTAATCATTCAAACTTGTAAACGTCGATAGCGGGTTTTTTTTGAGCTAGCTTGTGAACATGTGTATGAGTGAGCATATGTAATATATATTTAATTGCCTGAAAACTCCTACACTCATATTTCATTTTATGGTCAAAACGATATACAAAAACACTTGAAAGAACATATTCTATAATACATATAATTGAAAAATCTCTCCACAAGCGGTTGGTGACTCCAACCGCTCGAGTGCTTGCTCTCCACAAGCGGTTGGTAACTCCAACCGCCGAGTGTGTCTTTGTTACAAGCGGTTCGTAACACGAACCGCTTGTGGAGGCCCCCATGTGGCGGCTCCACTGGCCTTCCTGGACACCTTCCCAACCGCTTCTGCTGCCACAACACAAGCGGTTTGTGCAACCGCTTGTGATACCGGGCGGGTATCACACACGGTTGCTTAGAAGCGGTTATAAAACCGCTTCTGAAAGGGGTTACGATCCGCTTGTAGTAGCCGGTTCTGTAGTAGTGACTAACTTCTACTTTTCCTCTCCAATGTTTAGGCTGAACCCAAGGATGGCCTGGAAATTAAACCAGGTCTCTACGAGCCCTGAACAGTGCAGCCTGCATTCGATTTGCGCTTTTATATTGGATCGATTCCCAACCAAGGCCTGAACTCTTCTTCGCACATAGCACACGCGAGAACTACCTCTACATATAGGGATGAACCCCTCCGGCCTCTTTGATAGAGGCGCATATAGCACACCCTCTTGTGATGGCTACAGGTCTGAATAGGCCTCTAAATATCTAAAGAGGCCGTTTTCCAGGCCATCCTTGGAGAGAGTAAGTACCTTCTCTTTCCCGAAGATGGGTCTCACAAAAAAAAGGCAGTATCAAAACTCTCTCCTATCCCTCTTCTTCCCCGCAATTCCACCAGATGCCCTCCCATTTCTTCTCCAGCGCCACCGTCTTCGTGCCAGCAGACCCCACCGCCCTCCTCTGCCAACCGCTGGGCCTGCGCCCTCCTCCGCCGACCATCGGGCACACCCCTCCATGCTCGCCAGCTCCGCGCCTACTCTGCATCGTAGTATCTCCCTTCATTTGTTTTTTCAAAACTAGCCCTGTGGAACAAGATTTATAAAAATATCTCATTTTCCATCGCAGAAGACCCGATAGGTGACATGTGTTACATACTGCGATCTGACAACGCGAAAGGTTCTTGACTCCATGGCAACGCGGGCAACTGTAGGAGCAGATCACAACCACCATGGTAGGACACCTTTCGTGCTACCCAGCTGCGGTAGACACTACACACACATCCACACTTGCGAGAGCTTGCACGCATGCACGCGGGCTCGTTGCCCCCCCACTGCCTATGCAGCACCCGCTGCTCCGCCTGCCCTGCCTCGTGTGATGCCACGCACCTACTTGTGAGCGAGCTCACCCCATCCCTCGCAGAAGCGTGCACCACGTGCACCAGCTCGCTCCGTCACATGACGCTTGCCGTTTCTCCCACAACTGAATGCGCGGGAGGGGCTCCTATGCTCCCCGACCGCGGGAACTTTGTGGCTTCCATGCCCATGACCAACCACTCCTTTCCGCGCTATCAGAGTATGGCAGGTGACACGTGTCACCTACCGGGTCTTCCACGGTGGGGAAAGGGGTATTTTTGCAAATCTTGTTGCACGGGAGCTCCTTTTGGGTAAAAAATGGGCAGAGGGGGATACTACAGTAAAAACTTTGTGCATGGCCGCATGCATGGGGGCGCGTGCTTGCATGGCCGCGTGAGTAGGGTGCCTACCACGGCTGGGTAGCGCCAAAGGTGCCCTACTGTGGTGGGTTGTGCCCTGCTCCTGCGCTCGCTCGCATTGCCATGGAGCCAGGAACCTTTCGTGCTATCATACCATGGCAGGTGACACGTTTCACTTGCCAGGTCTTCCGTGATGGGGTATTTTTGAAAATCTTGTCGCACGGTGGGCTAGTTTAGGAAAAAAGAGAGGATGGAGCAGGCTACTATAGTAAACACTTTGCCACACACGCGCTGCCCCCGCTTCACAATTATGAATGTATCACAGATATCAACAAAAAGATGGAATAATACCATAAAAAACACATGAACATAACTACTGGACTTATGCCTGTACCAAGGCAGTTGTTTAGCGCCTCTATTCACCAAACACCTAAGAGCAACCAATTGTATTTCATTCAGATCACTGATTACCCCTGTTGCAGCTAAGATGGCTTTGAGCTCTTAGTGTTGAATACAGTGATTATGTTCCTATGTTCTATGGTGCAAGCATATTGTGGTCCTTATGTAAAAATTTATCTACTTCATTACAATTTCATACTTGCCGAAAACTTTGATTTGCCTTCTGGAATTTCAAAATTTTCTTTCCTTAGTTTCGAAAACAGTTACTAAAGCCAAAAAAATTCAACGGTAAACTTTATAGTTTGTACCATTCATCCAACTAGACAAGTAATAAGCATGGTTATTAAAGGGATAAAGCGAGGCGACTCACCACTTTTTACCACCAAAGAGTTTAAGGCGTGTAATGAGGCGATGCCATACACATTTAAATTAAACATTTAATAGTAGCATCCAACCATCAACCATTAAGTTAATGGCTTGATGCTATTGTTGAATGGCGTTAACATTTAATAGCAAAATGTAAGGATCCACACTCTTGCAAACACGTAGCACAACCACAACACCCTTCTGCGATCAATTCGGAGGTCCTAAGGTTCAAATTAGAAGAATCTAATGCATCTAAGGAAATATACAATATCTATAAACCTCCACAACACCGCCACCCTCTTCTCTGCTCTCCCTCCATCACCACCATCTTTCTTCTCCTATCTCCTCTTTGCAGCCAGCACACCACCCTCCACAACACCGCCACCCTCTCCACTAATGTCATTGCTTCATTTCCCTTGCTCACCAAATCCACGCCACCTACCTTCCGCCACTCTAGATCGGCATGCCACCGAGAGTACACCACTTCCACCCATCGCCTCCTCATCCTCCCTTGCTTCTTCCCTCACTTCTCCAGGCTTACGATCACCCAACGACGACATAGACTTACCACCATCACAGCCGTCACCCACCGCCAGGCCACTGCCTCCCTTCCTCTACAAACCACGAGCCAGTGAACCCATCGCTAATCTCGTCACTCGTTGTCGCTGTCGTCGCATATGGAAGGGAGCAACGCGTGAGCACAACGCATTCTCACGCTATGCTGCGCGAAAAATTGATTATGCTATATAGTTGACTAACTAGGTAGTTTTTTGAACAAAGAGTGGAGTATAACCAAAATAGGCTAGTTTGGAAGGTGAAAATTTTTCTGAATCTTATGGAAGTTGAATTATTTTCTATGAAATTCCTACGTTCAGAAAGGGTCCATAATGGTTGAATTAATGAGAAGAATTTTAGTACTGCAGAGGAAAATTTTTATAGAAAAAATTATCGTGGTATTATGCGCATCCACCAGGTAGGTACTAAACCACCTTGTTAGACTCATAAGTGATAATTTGGAAATTTTCTAGTGGAACGCACAACCCTTTCTATTGAAACATAAATACTTTAATGGAGGAAACTTTGAAAATTAACTTCAAAATTAAAATCAAACAAATATATATCACATGCAAGCCTACAATAGGACTTTTTTTTTCTTCTTTCACGATGGAACAATTCTCTTTATTAAATAATATATTTTGAAAGGAGATTCTATTTTCTTTAACCTGCATCCTATGATGAGATTATGTTGTGATAACTGAAGTCCCGTTACTTTTCTGCGTCGTCTGAGCATCCAAAAAATACTTTCAAATTTAATCAGAATCACTCGACAGATCTCTTTGTTTTGGGAACGTAGAATCGCTCAAAGAATCTTATTCCATTCAAAACAAATATAATACAAAGCAAAATTATGTACATTGTACAAAATATAATACCTATACAAATATACAGCAATCTGCAGTTATAATGTCCACTCCATCTCCACTGTGCTGTACAGTACCCAAGTCTGCTGAATCTGTTGTAACTGATCTTGCTGGTTGGCAAAAACATTCCCACACACACAAAAAAAAAAAACTACACACACAAATTTGTGAAGCAATACTGTAGTCTGTAGGACTAGTGATCGGTGAAATTCTTAGTGCTCTGGCCAAAGGGGCGGACTGTGTACAACCTAGAAGCTGGCGACAAGTCATGAGCATACACATCCCTTTGGAGTTTGGACAAACTTTGGGTACTACGATGGGCAATGGGCAATGAATGATACATAGGACCTTTCCAAGTGAAACATTTGTTCAACAACCACCTGGAGATCTTGCTAGCTTGTCTGCTGCAAGCTTCACGATTTTGGCATTTCCATTTTTTTTGGCAGCAGAAGAAAGTAAAGCCCAAGCTGAAGCACCAGATTCTGAAGGTACAACACTATCAATGAAATGCTGTGCTTCCTTGAACATCCCAGCACGACCCAAAACCTCGATCATGTGGGAGTAATGCTCTTCTGAAGGTTGAATTTTGTAAACCTCAGTCATGGATACAAAAAACTGGAAGGCTTCACTCACAAATCCAATTTCTGCACAGGCCTTCAGCACAGATAAGAATGCTAGAGAGGTTGGCGATTTGTCCTTTCTTAACATCTGCACAAACAGGTGAATGGCTGTCTCTGGACAGCCATTTTCCACATTAGCTATGATTATTGAAGTCCAAGAAGATGCATTCTTGTCAGACATATATCTGAAGGCATCAAACGCATGTCTGAGGCTACCACAATCAGAGTACATGTCGATAAGATAATTGCTCATGCAAGCTTTAGAAGCAAGGCCACGCTTTGTAAGGTAGGCATGTGCTTGCAATCCTTCAGGAAAAAGTGCCAATTTTCCACAAGAACTCAAGATGAGACATGCAGTTGGGTAGTCAAGTACTCCACCAGAACGTTGGATAACGTGAAAAAGATTAACTACTCCAACATGATCACCAACTTGTGCGAACGCTTGAACCAATGTACCCCAGGAAATCTCACGGTTTGAGATTGATAAGCACAACTGAAGGGCCTCGTGGAACTGCCCTTCTCTTAAGTAAAGGCTAATCAGACTTTTTAGAACAGAAGCATTGGTTCCGTAACCATTTCTGATGGAGTTGCAATGGATCTCCATGCCACTTCCGACATCTCCAAGTGCCATACATGCTGTAAGTACAGAGGTATAAGTAAATTCGTTAGGCTGCACATGCTCCAATTGCATCCTTCTAAACAAATGCATTGCTCTTTCAAACTGACCATTCAAACAGTTGCCTGAGATCACTGCAGACCATGCTGCTTTACCTGGATCCTTGGTTCTTGAAAAGAGAAGATGTGATTCCTCCAGAGAACCGCATTTAGCATACATGTCAACCAATGAACTAGTCACAAAAGGATCTGAGTTCATATTAAACTTCAAAATGCAGGCGTGTAACATCCTCCCCGCTGCTAAATCTAGATGAGAAGTGCATGACTTCAAACTGCTGGCAACGATGAACTGATCCAGCTTTCCCTGGACCAACAAATAGTATCTCAGCATTATCAAAGGAAACATATAGTGTCCCTTACCAAGAGTAGCCCAATTGACATACATATCCATGAGAGCACTCATTACATGCTTATCCGAGTCCAAACCTACTCTAATGAGGTAACCGTGTATTTCCCTTCCATAATCAAAAGCTCCTCTTCTGGCAGCAACATGCAGAATGCTACCCAATGTAAACTCATCACATTCTGAGCATTCAAACATCATTTCACGAAAATGGTCCAAAGCTTCCTCATCACACAAGTTATCCGCGTAGCACTGGATGATGGTATTCCAAGAAACCAAGCCCTTGCAATTCATCTTGTCGAACACCCTCCGCATCAGCTGCAATTCACCAGATCTCCCATAGAACTCGATCAGGCAGTTCTGCAAGAAAGCACTATTGACCAACTCCATCTTGATCATGCAACAATGCAGCTGATGACCCAAACCCACATGGGCCAAACTCGACGCTGCCCTGAGTGCGGCAGACAGAGTGAACGCATCACATGCAAAGCCAGCATGGACCATTTCCATGAACAGAATCAGCGCCTCCGCGTCGCAGCCGTTCTCGGTGTAGCCACTGAGCATGGAGGTCCATGAAACCAAATCAGGCGAGGCAATGCCATCGAACACCTTCTCGGCGCTGCCCAGCGATAGGCAGCTCGCGTACATGGTGACGAGGCCGTTCGCCACGAAGAGGTCGGCCCCCACGTATCCCAGCTTGGCGGCGGCGCAGTGGAGCTGCCTTCCCAAGCTGAGGTTACCGACGGCGGCGCAGGCGCGCAGCGCGACGGAGAAGACGAACGCGTCGGGCCTCAGCGGCTGATTCAGAATGCTGAGCAGCAAGACCAGCGCCTCGGAGGCCGGGCCGTGGGTGGCGTACCCGGACATGAGCGTAGTCCAGGCGACAAGGGACCGGTCCGGCGGCGGCATCGCTTCGAACACCTGCCGCGCGGGCTGCATGCGGCCGGCGCGCGCGTGGGCTCGCAGGAGCGATAGCTGCTCGGTGGCGGGAGAGGGGGCGGCATCTGGGGTGGTGGCCGCGGGCTTGTGGTGGTTTGCGCGGGTGACGCCTCTACATATACAGGAAGAGCGCGGGAGCAAGGGAGGAGGGAGCGCCATTGGAGGCTGCTCTGCTTGGCTAGCGAGGAGGACTCGAATGGAGCGGCTAGGAGGAAGAGGGGGATAAGGTGCAGGCGGGCCTCAAGTGTAAAGCCTACCATGTGCGATGGGTTCTAAGAAAATCCAGGTCTAATAGAGCAAGCCCGCGAGAGCAGCTATGGGCTATAAGCAAATCCAGGCCCGAAGCTTGCAGAAAAAACGAGTAAGCTTGTAGCAAGGTTTGAAATTTTGTTTTCGGGTGACATCTCGAAGGTGCCTGAAATCTGGTTAAAATTCAAATTTGGTAATTTTTTAATTTAGAAAAATGAAATTTCGACCAAAATCATTAAAATTTCGGTGATTGCCAAACTCCTCTTGAATGGTCTCAGAGACTAGAAAAACTTGGGAAAAAATAGTACAACATCTCTAGCTGTTTAGCTCAATCGGTAGAGGCTCAATCGGTAGAGCATTAACGCATCGGTCTCGTGGTCACTAGGGATGAAAACGGATCGGATAGTTTCCGACCGATCCGGATAATTTTCGGATACGGATTCTGTCGGATCGGATATTTGTCGGATAGTATCGGATCGGATACGGATACGGATATTTTTTGTCGGATACGGATACGGATTCGGTAGCCCACTATCCGTCGGATACGGATACGGATTCGGATAATCCGGATAGTGATGGATCGGATATCCGGATATACATGTGGGCTGGGCCAAGCTACTCTTTTGGCCCAAAAAGGTTACTAAATTTTAACTTGTTTTCTAATTTAATTAATCCATAAATCATGTTTCAATTATTAAAATTAGCAAACTAGCTCCAAAAATTATGAAATTTTTTGATAAAATTCCTAACATTGTCTATAATTTGTACAAAAATTATTTTTAAAATTTTATCATATTTTAAATTTTCTAAAAATTTAAAAAATGTTGTCTTTAATAGGAAAATATTTTAAATAAGTAGCTAAAATGCATAAAAACTCATAAAATACATAATTTATTATTTTAAACATAATTTAACAAATAATACAAATCTTGGGGTCATTAAATGTAAGTGTTATACATGTTTTCTAGAGATATGGTAATTAAGTATTATCAAACTTTTGTGTATTCTATATTTGTTTCCATTTGTATCTCTGAGCAAGGATCACCTTTATTTTGTGTTTTGATCTACATGTATGATGGATTAATCGTATGTACGTGATGAACTAAGTCTTACATAATTTTGTTTGCAACATGGTATCTAACTATTGTCTAAGTGAATGAAAATGCTTATATTTATTCAATTTTCAAAAATGTTTTAATCAAATCAATTAGTTATGTGTTTTCATTGATTTTTTATGTACAGTCTAAGGGATTATCATGTTCCGATAAATATTCGTAACCGTATCCGATTCGATTCGTATTCGATCCGTATCTGTATTCGACATTATCCGTATTCGTATTCGTATCCGGACTATCCGTATTCGTATCCGAATCCGAGAAAAAATATGAAAACAAATATGGTAGAGCCATTATCCGTCCGTATCCGATCCGTTTTCACCCCTAGTGGTCACTGGTTCGAGTCTCAGTTGGTAGAGCATTAGCGCATCGGTCTTGTGGCACTTGGCTGGCCGTCGATTTTTGGCATTTTTGCCGCCTTACTGTTTTAAAGCAGAAATTCGCTACTCCATCGGTATTGATTTTTGAACGAAAATCACTAAAAATCGTATAAACGAGCCGATCGATCAAAACCAATTGAAAAAAGCAGAAAATCGCTAGATAAGCGGCGATAATCAAGCGATAAGTGGCGATTATCAACGATAAATGGTGGAAAATCGTGGGTATAAAGGAAAAATAGGAAAATTTGATAAAATTTAGGGAAAATACCAAAAAATCTGAGAAAATGTTAGAAATTTGTAAAAATATGGTAAAGACAAAAAGTTATAATAAATGTTATGAATACATAAAACAAATATGAAAAAATAGGAGAATATGAATAGCACAACGATGATAAAATATGAACAAATTTTGGCATGACCTTTCCTATATTTTAGATAATTTCAAGTTGTAAAATAGGCATGTAGCAACAATATCTTAACAAATAACATTCCATGTTAATACCATTCACAAATGAATCCAACAAGTATACATCTCAATTCAGCTGTGTGGAATAATTTGGCCCAGGCCAAGCCAATTGCTTGCTTCTACTTATACACTAGATGATATCTTTAGGTTATTTGTATAAGATTCTACTTTAATTATGGTATAAAAAGTGCTTATTATAGACAATAACTCATGTAATGATATTTTATGTTGTCTATATAATTGTCTCTTCACGAAGAGACAAATATACTTTCTCTCTCCTCCTTCTCTCTCTTCTATGTTAACAAAAAATTTATATGATAAAGATATAGACAGCTGACATCACCCTATTGTATATACCCTATGAAAGTAAATCTCAATGTATATGGTTAATTTAATAATGTACAAACTGCTAGGATCAATTAAATATATTTAACTACCGTCTAAATTGAGAGGGATAATTCTCTCTGATGCAATATAAACAACTAAGCCGATCGACATTTTATGAGACTAGTAACCCTATACATTGACAATTTGCAACTACCAAAAATTAACTTGAGAGGAAACTCCAATAAATTTAATCATACACGGTCTATTAATCTATTTTTGTGTCCCTAATAATATTAGTCTCTGACAAAGTAATTCACTAAATTAAATAATTCAACATCCATGACCGACAATTAATATTTCACTCCGGCGATCGAATTAATTAATAAATTCTCATGCGACTTCAAATATATTCAACTACGACATGGTAATCTACTAATTTAAATATTCTGATATCTACCAATTAACAATTAATATTCCACTCCCACAGTTGAATTATTCATATAGAGCAAAGCAATAAATATTTATACTACCTAATAGTTTAAGACTTAATGGATAGCTATATACATCAACATACTAACATACTCAAATTGGCTTTTGCTATAAAACGTCGCCCGAAATCATTTTTTTACAAAATTTTCATGCCAAACGCCACAAATCTATTAATACTATTTTTTAGAGAACTTGTGGATAAATTTTTTGAATTTAAATTTCAAATACATCGATTTTCCTCTCGGTTTTAGATTGTGGCGATACGCGCGATTTCTCCAACCCTGCTTGTGAGTATATTGCATGTGACTTGTATGTTGCAAGCCTGCAGGAAACCAAAAGAAAAAGCATGCAGCCCTGCGTAACTCAGGATTCGAACCTCAAACCAGCAGGCACTGCCGAGCGGGTTGGGTTGGTTAACAACTGAGCTAAGCAATGTGTTGGCAAGTTTTGAAATTAGAAGCTATTATACATAACTTGTACTACCACACTTCAAATCCGGTCCTAAAGACACTAAATAAGGTGCATTATGTGCTAATTAATCTTGATTTTGCCAATATTTCGTTGAAATTTTCAAAATTGCTATAGCAATTTGAATTTTTTTTTAATTTTTTTATTCGGTTGGGAGTTTTTATTTTGTTACTGATTCAAATCTGAAATTTTAGATGAAATTTTTGAAATTTCACCATGATTTTGAACCTTGGCCCAGAGTAAGAGGCAAAACCAACAACAAATCTGCTCCATTTCACTTCGAAACATCACCGAGTTTTCTATCCAATCCATTTCCCAGTGACCCCCTACTTGCCCTCCTCATCAACTCATCGGCACCGCCATAGGTCAGTTCCTAACTCATGAAGTCATAACTCTCTCTCTCTCTCTCTCTCTCTCTCTCTCTCTCTCTATCTATCTATCTATCTATCTCTGCACCCCACAAACTAGGAAGGGGGATCATGCATGGTCATCTACCAGCCCCCCTCATCGGTGTTTCTAACATCTTCTACTTCTTTGAATGTTCCCTTGTTCAAATCATCATTCTTAATTTCCTTACAGTTGTTTGATTTCATTTCTTGATGTTATTAAAAAATTTCTCTTTATATTCTATGCATTTGTTATCTAGAAAAAAAGAATCTTTGCAATTGTTCCTATTCACTACTAAAGAATAATATAACATAGTTACATGCCCGTGCGTTGCTACGAAAAACAAAATTGATAACGAAAAAAAAAATTTATTTCACAAAATAAAACATCTATTTTTAACGCTTTGTGTCTTGCGAAAGCTGGCTAATTAAAGCAACGCTTCGTTTCTTGCGTAGGGGCAATTAAACAGGGCAATTAAGGAGGGCAATTAAGTAGGGCAATTAAGCAGGGCAATTAAGCAGCAATTAATGACGTGAGAAGAACGGACCACTGCCACCAAGTGCTGCTTTAGGATAGTAGAGATTATCTTTTCATCTGGGTCAGTTCCCAACTTTTTGAAAAAAAACCCGATATTGATAGTTGATTGAATGTGGGCGTGAAATATGGTGCAAATGATTACTATTAGTCTGACCTTAGAACTGATAGTGATACCATAGTCATCACTACCAGTTCTTAGGTCAAAACCGATGGTGATATTATATGTATCACCATCAGTTTTGAGGTTAGAACCGATCCATCTTTATCACTATTGGTTCTTAGGTCAAAACCGATAGTGATATTATATACATCACTATTGGTTCTGAGGTTAGAACCGATCGTGATACTATACATACCAAATACTAAACGCCAAACATCTTGCCCTCTTGGCTTCTCCTCTCGATCCATTCAAATATTAGAAGACGAGGCATCCACCTCACGCTTGACCTCTCGACTTCCCCTCCATTCTATAAAAGATGGAGTTTATTCCTTTCTGCCCACATCGCCTCTCCGCCTCCCGTGGCCCCTTCGTCTCCCCTCACTCGCGTCGCCCCTTGGCCTCCTGTGGCACGCCCAATCCAAGCGACAAGGATGGTGGAGCACTAGATCCGGCCATCAACTTCGTCGTCGTCACATCTGGCCACCGCACCGCCCCTACCCACTGGTTGCCCTCTGCCGTATTGCTTTTATTTTACTATCTTTGATCTTGATCATCATATTCAGTATTTAGTTTCATACTCGTTTGGTTATTACTGAATATATAGACTAATTATGATTTCTTAGCGTGCATTGTTTAACGTCTTATTTGCTTAGTTAATTTCTTATGTCGTTTTTGCAAGTTTTGAATTGTGCACATTATGTACTAGTGACTGCAAATTGCAGATATATATAAAATAGAGTCTACAAACAACAGATAGATGATATGAAAAAAATTATTAAATGCTAAACAAAAACTAGAGGTGGAGATAGATTAATCTCTACTATATAAAGTGAGAGTTTCTTCCCACGTCACATTAATTGCCCTGCTTAATTGCTCTACTTAATTGCCCTGTTTAATTGCCCTACGCAAGAAACGAAGCGTTGCTTTAATTAGCCAGCTTTTGCAAGAAACGAAGCGTTAAAGATAGATGTTTGATCTTATGAAATAGTATTTTTTATTTTTTAATCTTTATTTTTTATTATCAATTTTGTTTTTCGTAGCAACGCACGGGCATATAACTAGTTGAAGGAAAAGTATGAGTTAACAGAAAAGATTTATGATATGAAACAAAAACTGAAAGATAAAGATGACAAATCGCAAGATATTGAATCACTTAACAATGAACTCATCATTAAGGACAGGGATAATGTAGAGGTCGAAGAAGCCGGAGTTGAGCTTATAGAGGTAATATAAAGGTTTATAGTGTTTAATTATATGTGGTAACTGATAATATACCAAGATTCACAATATTTCACAATAAAATGATCGTTTTTTGTAGGGATTAATAGATATGACTGAAAGTCAATCGGTTATTGGTGTTAAACAAATGGGCACTGTGCCAGGGCTATGGAATTATAAGGAGAGCCGGAAAGCCTTTGTTGTGGAAGCTGTGGCACATATGATGGTAGACATGAAAAAACCATAAGGTCTCGTGTTGATCTATCAAATAATATTGTTTCTCAATGTATGCTTGTTAATATTTTAACTAGTTTTTTGTATCATTGTAACATAACAGGAAATACTTCAGACAAAAGTTGGCTATAAAAACGATACGAAAGATTGCTTTTGTGCCAAGAAGTTATGTAAGAAAAAGGTTGCCAGAGGGTTGTGCCACTTCTTTTCATTGAGTATATTCAGTAGACACAATCTATGTGGTACTCTAGATGCAATTGCTTGGGGGCAAAGAGAGTTACATTAGAGGATTGCGCTATTGATTTTTGTATTGAATATGTATACTGTTAACAATATAGTGAATGTGAATATACTATGAATTTATCTATCTGTGAGTATACTATGAATGTGAATATATATAGTGTTGTAGGCCCAATGAGCCCACCCTCCTTGGCAGGCGAAGCACGACCCACATCTCCGTCTGGATCGAGGAAACATGTCCGCTATGCCTATCCCCTCTCCTATAAGCAAAGTAAGAACCACCTGCCCCTGGAGGCAATACTCCGGCTGAAGCGGCGAAGAAAGCCTAAGACATACAATCGAAAATAACCGGACCAGAAAGAAATCCGAAGCTGTGACAAGAATAGCGGAGGGGAGTCGGCGGAGGAAACCCACCTCCTCCATCCCCCGTAAAGATTACCAAGGTAGGGCCCACTCAGACTTGACACCTAGCTAGAGCTACAGGGGAACTTCTGGCGCAGCCAGGAGAGTCCTGGACCCTATGGCATGTGAAGTTCCACTAAAACCCTTGGGGTGAAAACAAAATCGAAGGGTAAAAATGTAAAGGAAGAACAAAAAACACCACGTAGGGCCAAACTAGCCCCTGGCTAGGGACAGGTGGAAGAGAAGGATTGGAAGACCATGGGCAAAGCCTGTGGCTTGGCGGCAGAGTAGGTTTAAAAAGAAGCCGACCGGTGCATGCATGTCCCCTCCCCTCCATATAAGAGAGAGAGAGAGAGAGAGAGAGAGAGAGCAGGTGATCAAAAAGGGAGACCAAAAAAAAGAACACCAAGAACAACCTGGTGGATCGATTCCGCCACACTGGCGCCTTCCATGGGGAACCCTAACCACAAGTGAAACCACAGCTCTCCGACCAACAAAAGAGAGAAAAAAAACCTCTGCAACCATGCCACCGAAGAAGGGAACGACGTCCAAGGAAGCGGCGGCGACGACGGGAGCGGAAGGATCCAGACGATCTGCAAGGGGCCAATCACGCGATCCACCCCAACTCCTGGGTGGCGAGAATCGGTCGTCGGCCCCAGTAGAAGCAGGGGGGATGCAAGGAGCGTCGCCTCCACAGACCCCGATGGCGACACGCAAGCGAGCCCCGAAGCGGCGGCCCCTAGCTGCGGGCCGGGCAACCTCGACACCGGGAGGAGATGAAGCGGGAATGTCGGCACATCCAACTCGCCATCAAGTTACTCATGGGGGCGAGGAGATCATTGAAGAAGGGACCAGAACTCAGGGGGAGCTCGACCTCAACGTGCGGACGTTGATGGAAGCTAATGAAAAGCTCATGGCAGGGTGAGACGCCTGCAAGAATGATAGGACTGGGGGGGAAATGAATCACAAGATGAAATCCCAAGCCGTGAAGTGCTATCTCCAACATATGCGGCGGCGATCAGGGAGGACGATGATCCAAAGCCCCTTAGCCTTCGCTTACGGGCCAAAAAATGGCCTTCTCCAGGAAGTTTCAAGTTCCCTACCATTAAACCGTATGACGGCAAGACGGATCCCAGGGAGTTCCTCTGCGTCTACGATACGGCGGTGGAGGCCGCGGGGGGAGATGACGATATTAAGGCAAAGGGGCTCCTGCTGGCGCTTGAAGGCATCATCTTGTCTTGGTACTCTTCGCTGGAGTCCGGTTCGATCACAAGCTGGTCGCGACTCCGCAGCAAGTTGGAAGGCAACTTCCAAGGCAATTTCGACGGGATGAAAGAGGAAAGTGATCTATTCGCGATTAGGCAGCACGAAGGGGAAACCCTCAAAAGTTATTTTCAGCGCTTTTCCAGAGTTAAATGCCAAGTTCGAGGTGTCAGCGATACCACCATCATCAACGCGGCGCGATGCGGCCTACGAAGGGGACTGTCGATGATCGGTTTCGCCGGCAATAAGATTTGTGATTCTAGGGGATTTGTGCGGGATCTGAGCTTGATGGCAACACAGGATGCGAAGGCAATCTGTTTTAGATAGGTTCAGGCTCTCTCGGAGGAGATAATACCCTAGTCCTGTGTTCTTGGATATATGAGCCTCCTTTTTTCTTATTTCTCCCTCCTCCCCTTATATACTGGGGGAAGGATACATGATAGATGGGCGCCCCTGGGCCCTGAACATGGTGGCCTTGCCGACATGTACGTTGTCCTTATTGGCTCTGGCACACTACGTCTTGGAGAGGTGGTTATGCTTTTCCCGACCCACGCCTGCCATTCCGTCAGGTTTCGGCGCCTGCAGGCTCTGTGAATGTTAGGTTGCATGCTTCGCTTCTGGCGGGTTGCTTGGGCGTGGCGCGAAGCTTCCCCGAAGGATCGGGAGTTGCCTTGGGGAACAAGTCGAAAACCTCAACCGGGCCCGTCGTGGCGCTTCTGGGCTTTGGGCCTACTTCTCCGCCCGTCTAGCCCAGTCGAGTATAGGCCCCGCCTGCGGGACCCCTATCTTAGACATCCCACAGCAGCCCCCAAGTGCTTTAGGATCGGCTTTCCATCTCTTATCCTGTCATGAAGATTATATGGGAAAAAAGATCGTAAAGAACTTGTAATGTGAGGCCACCGTAGTCCTTTGGCTCATGGCCGAGTGGTACCCGCGCCCGTTTAAGGTGCGCAGCAACCGGCTCGTCGCTCAGCTGGCCCTCATGGGGCATATCGTAGTCCTTTGGCCCATGGCCGAGTGGTACCCGCGCCCGTTCACGGTGCGCAGCAACTGGCTCGTCGCTCGGCTGGCCCTCATGGAGCATACCGTGGTCTTTTGGCCCGTGGCCGAGTGGTACCCGCGCCCATTTACGGTGCGCGGCAACCGGCTCATCACTCGGCTGGCCCTCATGGAGCATACCGTGGTCTTTTGGCTCGTGGCCGAGTGGTACCCGCGCCCGTTTACGGTCTTGTGACAGCCAACTTTCGTCGCTCGGTAGCCCTCATAGGGCATACCGTGGTCTTTTGGCTCGTGGCCGAGTGGTACCCGCGCCCGTTTACGGTGCGCGGCAACCGGCTCGTCGCTCGGCTAGCCCTCATGGGGCACACCGTAGTCTTTTGGCTCGTGGCCGAGTGGTACCCGCGCCCGTTTACGGTGCGCGGCAACCGGCTCGTCGCTCGGCTGGCCCTCATGGGGCATACCGTAGTCTTTTTGGCTCGGGGCTGAGCAGTACCCGCACCCATTTGCGGTGTGCGGCGATTGGCTTGTGAGGCCCAACCGACCCTCATGGGGCATACCTTGGTCATTTAGAGTAATGCCTGTGCCCGCTTACGGCGCACTGCTTCAGACTCTCATGGAGCGCATTCTCAAGACCGGTTTAGTGAAAATCCTCCCACGGTACCCAATCACGCTGAGAAGCAGTGACCAGTAATTGGTCCCAAATTATGGGGCGCACTGCTTGAGGATGTTTGGAAAGTGCCCAGCCCCAAGCTTCCGTGGCAGCCGGCGTTCAGGCCCATCATGGGGCGCACTTTATCCCAAACTTCGAACCAGATTTGACACCTGGTCGCGTTTTGCGCGACTCAGCTATCGGCCCAACATGGGGCGTGCCCTGGATCTGGCCCAGAATCGAGCGCGAAGGCCTTTGTTTTTCCCGCCGTAAGGCGAAAATTAAGGCTTATTCCTTATAAATGAGGGGAAACTTACTAGGCGGAGATATATTTGCCCTTCGCCCACCACGGTTGAGAAATCTTTAAGTCTCCTTTGGTGATTTGGGCGACTTAGGGTTTCAAGTTTCGCGCCCAAGATCCTCGGCGGTTCCTCCCACCAGGTCTCCTTTACCAAGATGTCTTCTTCTTCGGAACCCCTATCAGCATCGGGGGGTGACGCCGACCCTGCGACCGCGGGGTGGGAGACCTCCATCACCACGACGTCCCGCTTGGAGGAGCTGGTCGCCGCCGGCGCCCTTCCTCCGCTGGAGTTGATCTCCGCCCGTCCCGCCGCAGGTGACCCTTACCCCACACCTCTGGAGAATGAGATTTTGGTGTTCGAGTCCTTCTTTTGGCGAGGATTTAGCGTTCCTGGGAGCGCCTTCTTCCGAGGGCTCCTTCATTTTTACGAAATCGAGCTGATCAATTTGAATCCCAATTCCATTCTTCACATTGCTATCTTCGTTCAGCTTTGCGAGGCGTATCTTGGGATACGCCCTCATTTTGACTTGTTCCGCTCCCTCTTCTTGCTCAAACCTCATCCGAACCGAGCTGCTCCCAGCGTCATTGGGGGCGCCGGGCTCCAGCTACGAGAGGGCTTGAAGAAACAGATGCCGTAATCCCCTCAAGACTTCCCTCAAAGGTTGGAGGCGGGAGTGGTTCTATTGTGCCAATGTTGATCCTTTTCTCGCCCCTTTCGCTGGCCGCACCCCTAAAGCTTCCCAATGCTGGAGCGATGCCCCGGATGGCGGCGGTTTGGACCAAGTCTCTGAGCTTCTGGCATGGATAAACGATCTAAAGAACCGGGGGCTGACGGGCCCCGGGATCGCGATCAGCTTTGTGAAGCGCTGGGTGCAGCCCCTAAAGGAGAGAATCCATTTGGGGTTCCGACGATGGGCCTCGTGGATCCTACAGGGAGGCGGACACGTCCTTGTCGAAGGAGGCATTGGCGGCGTGGGTAGTTGACCTCTTCGTGCCTGGCACTATGATCACCAACAGGGCTGCCTCGCAAATTTTCGGCGAAGAGGCCTCCTCCCGTGAGTGCACCACTCTCTCGAAAGACTGTCCCATGATTTTTGCCTGGCGTGTGATTCTCGACAGGTGCGATCGTTCCTTTTCAGAACGCGTCCTTCTTCTCTCGACGCCCGGCCGTCGGCCTCTCGGTGAGGAATGCTCGAGGCCAAGCGGCGGTGACACCTTGGCCGATGAGCTGCGCAGGGAATCGGCGGAGGAAGGCTGGCGGCCTTTAAATCGGTAAGGGCCTTCGACCTCGGCGTGCCGGATCATGAAGCCTGAGCCACGGCCTATACTGTCTCGAGGCAGCCCAGGCTTTGGTCTTTGGTCAGCTCCCCTCAGAGTGGTCTTTGGGTCTCGGATGAGACCTGGGATGAAATTCAAGAAATCCAGGAGGTATTCTTTTTGGCGATCCTTGTCTTTTTGTTATTACCTGTGCTGAGGTGTTTTCCCTTTTTGCCGATTCAGGACTCCTACTATGGACGTCCCAGTGGAGGGGTCTCCTGAAAAGGAGCCCCAAGCACCGGCTTCTCCAAGGGCCCCCCCCCGTGTCGGCCAGGTCACCCTCGCCGTCGACTGCTGGGGCGTCGCCACCTGGTGCCGGCAGCCCGACCGTTGAACCATCAGGTGGTCCGGCCGCCGACGAGCTTGACCCGGCACCGTCTCCCGAAGTGGAGGAGGTGCCTCGAGAGCCACCGCCGCTCGGTCCTCTGCCAAAGCCCCCGAATCGGACCGTATGGTGGGAGGGGGGTTCCGACTGGAACGGGATGGAAGAGGACGATGAGATGGAGAGAGCGGCTCGGACGGAGCTTTACGTGCTCACCGTCAGGTGTAGCACGCTCGTCAGGGTGAGTTTCTTGTCTTGATCACATTTGCCTCGGCTTCTCCCAGAGATTCTGCCCTGTTACCTAGGACATGGGGGAGCGCTCGGAGCAGCGGTCGCAATTTTTTCGGACGGTGCTCCCGAAGCTCAAGGAGCACCAGAAGTATCAAGACAAGCTCAATGAGATCAAGAAATGACATATGGAAGGAGGTCCACGGGCTTGAGGACGGTGTATGGCGATCCGGAGGAGAAGGCGAAGCTTGAGTATGTGCTCGAAGGTGAGATCCTCCCCTGGACTAGGTTTGGACATCTTTTTGGACAGTTGGGAAGGATGATGACACTCTTGTGTTTCAGAGCGCGATTCGACCATTGCTGAGCTGAGAGCCCGACTGGAGGCTTCAGAGAGTTCTGGCCTCGAAGCTCGAGTCGGCTTGGAGAGGATGCATGAGCTGAAGGGTAAATTTCTTTGACTTGGATTGAACGTACTTGGCGTCGGTGTGTTTTTATGGCAGTTCGGCTTTGTTGCGAGAATGCAAGGAGAAGATGGCCAGCGCCGAACGAGGCCAGGCTGCGGCGTCGCTGCGAGCCGATTCTGCACCTTCTGCGTATTGAAGGAGTTGAGCCGGGCCAGGGGGACGACGCTGTTCCGCTTCTCTCTGGAGGAGCCGATAGGATCAGAGCTTATGCCAAGGAGTCCGCGACCATGAGTGCGAACCAGGCATTGGCAGTGGTCAAGTCTCATTATCCGAGAGTTGACCTTGAAGCTGTGAAAGAAGGTTTTGCCTGTGATGAAGACAAAGCCAACGCGCTCCTCGAAGAGGTCTCCGGTACATCGCAAGCCTTGTTAGAGAATCTGGAATTCTGACTTCGATGTGAACCTTAATGCCGAGTGCTGGCCCTCCCCTCCTTGTTTGAAACATTGTGTTTTCTCACTTGAATATAATTTGTCTGTATTATCCTCTGCTAAGTGGGCTCCAGACCTCTTTCACTCTTTCCCCTTTGTCTGAGTTGCTAGAATATAGGCCCACGGCCTTTTGGCCCCCGTTGCGCCTTTCTGGGTGGCTTTCAGCCAACTGGTATGGCTCCCAAGCGCCAGGGTCTTGGCCCGTGGCCTTCTTGCCCCAGACACGCTTTTCCGAGAGGCTGGCGTGCAGCTCTCGAGCGTCGGGACTTACGTTGTGGCCACCTGGCTGAGTGGTTTAGCCCCCAGGCTTGCGTCGTCGCTTCCCAGCTCGCAGCCCCCAGACTTCTCGCTTAACTGAGCGAAGTGAGCGGGAAGGCCGAATGAACTTGAACTGCTCGTGACACGTGTCTGGCGAAACGTCTCTTAATTTTGTTCAATGTGCTGATCTTCTTTGGCACTCCAAACAAATTGTCAGTCTTGCGGCGTCGCTTCGTCTTTTACGTTTTTGAATGGCGTCGCCTCGGTTCCGGAGCCATGTACAGCTTATAAATGGGACGTCACCGCCCTTGAGCGATCGTCCCTTTCTTCTTCCTCTTTCTTCCCTCCCAGCCTTCCTCCATGGCTAACATGAGAAGATTCGTTGGCCCCTACGCGGCATTCTTCCGCCAGCGATTCTTCGGGCTGCTCCATAGCTGGGAGGAGGCGGAGTTTTGGGAGGAGCTCGACTTCGCCACTCTAGAGGCGGAGGAGGAGGAAGGAGCCGCCAGCGACGCCGCCGCAGTGGCCGCCTTGCTGGAGGTGGCTCCGGGGCTCCACGAGGTGGCCGAGATCATCACGGAGATGATCGGGCGCGAGCGCCGCGACGACCTAGCCATCAGGACTCTCGTCCGCCTTATACCACCCCTTTGGGTGGTTGAGGACGAGGTCCTGGCGGCGCTGCGTCGCCGTATATCGACCTCGACGACCCCTCCCGGCCTCCCAAATGCGTAGCGAAAGAGCACTAAAGAAGAAGAGGATTGGCGGCAGGAGCCGCCCCCCCTTTTAGCGAGAAAATGAAAAAGAAAGTCAGTAATGTAAATTACTAATACTATGGAACAAAATGTGAAATCTTGCCCAATCTATGCCGTCATATTTATTCCGAGTTTAGGGTTCCGCCTGATCAACCGTTCTAGTTAGTTGCTCCAGCGCCAGCAACGAGGCATTGGGGCTCGAGCTTTTGACAGCTAGAAACTCACGACTAGGCGAATCTCGGTTAAATTTTGGCGCTGCGAATTGTAGTCCCCGAGTGGTTAGTGCTTTCAGGCTCTACCCTTCCCGTTATGCGCGCTGGTATAAACCGCCGGAGTTTTGTGCTCATCGCGGTTTTTATTTCCGTGCATTTTGTACCGACGCGACCAGGGTTAGGTGCTACACTAGTCGGGTAATAACCACTCGGGACTAGCATTACACAGTAGAACTTCAGAAAATAAAATGGATCACCATTTTATTTAGTATGTGAGAGTCGGGTACATAACTTATGCGTAGAAGCGACGGAGCTGTTCGGCGTTCCAAGTATTCGCCAAAATCTCGCCATCTTCACGTCTGAGTCGATAAGCACCCGGCCGGACCGTCTTCTCCACAATGTACGGACCTTCCCAAATTGGAGAGAGCTTGTGCTCGCTTTTCTGGTTCCTCCTCAGGACCAGATCTCCTTCTGAAAAGGTTCTACTTCTGACATTGCGAGAATGGTAACGCCGAAGTCCCTGGAGGTACTTAGCCGACTGGATGGCTGCAACGTTCCGAGCCTCCTCGAGTTGATCAAGCTCCACCATTCGGCTTCCCTCGGACTCGGCTTCGTTGTAGTTCCGAACCCTCGTGGATTCGAATCCTAGTTCGGTCGGCAGAACCGCCTCTGCGCCGTAGACCAGGAAAAAGGGTGTTTGGCCAGTTGCTCGGCTGGGAGTGGTTCTGAGTCCCCAGAGTACCGACGGTAACTCCTTCACCCATCGGGCAGCGTATGGTTTGAGACGATCGAAGATCCTGGCCTTGAGGCCCTGGAGGACCAGACCATTAGCCCGCTCGACCTGCCCATTGCTTCGTGGATGAGCCACCGAGGCGAAGCAGATCTTGATCCCGACGCCTTCGCACCATTCTTGAAATTCTTCACTCCTGAATTGGGTGCCATTGTCCGTGATGATCCGGTTGGGCACTCCGAATCTAATCACGATATCCTGGAAGAACTCGGCCTTAACCGCAGTGATAGTGGCGACTGGTTTGGCTTCGATCCACTTGGTGAACTTGTCAATAGCTACGAAAAGGTAGGCGAAGCCACCTTGAGCCTTCTTGAGCGGGCCCACTAAATCGAGCCCCCAGACCGCGAAGGGCCAAGAGATGGGGATAGTTTGCAGCTCCTGCGCCGGCAAGTGTGTCTGCCTTGCATAGAACTGGCAGCCCTCGCAAGTTCGAACGATCTCCTTGGCATCCGTTACTACCGTTGGCCAAAATAAGCCCTGTCGGTAGGCTTTCCCAACCAAGGCGCTTGACGCCGCGTGATGGCCACACATCCCCGAGTGGATTTCTTGGAGCAGATCTCTTCCCACTTGTCCCGAAATGCACCGCCTGAGGACACCTGAGGCACTCTTCCGAAAGAGCTCATCGCCCACCACCACATAGGATTTGGCTTGTCGGGAGACGCGCTCTGCCAGAGCGGTTGCTTCTGGCAGTTTGTCCTTCAGGAGATAATCAAGGTACGGGGCCGTCCAGTTGGGATCAATGAGCAGGACTCCGGTCCCAGGATCCTTACTTGGCTCTTGTCGTTTTGTAACGGTTGGCTCGTAAAGATCCTGGACGAAGATACCACTCGGGACATTTGCCCGAGTGGCTCCCATTTTAGCCAACTCGCTTTGCCGCCTCATTATTGCGGCGGAGGACATGAACCAGCTCCGCATCACAAACTTGCCTTCCAATTCTCGGACTTCTGGTAGTATGCCGTCATAGTCGATCTACGCACGACCAGTCCTTACAGACTTGGCTCACCATCAATCGGAGTCACCCGAATCGCCACCGCCGGATTCCGAAAGTGATGTGGCGATGCGGAGCCCATGGATGAGAGCCTCGTACTCTGCGGCATTGTTCGAGGCCGGAAGTGAATCGAAGGACATACTTCAACCTGTTGCCCTTAGGCGAGACAAGGAGAATTTCGCCCCGCCCCGCCAAGCATGAGAGATCCATCGAAGTGCATGGTCCAATATTCGCTCTTCTTCCGCAAGGGGAGCGTGGGATTCGGTCCACTCGGCCGTAAAGTCGGCTAAAACACAGGACTTGACGGCGCGGCTTGAACGAGACGTCGAAAGCTCCAAGCTCGGCTGCCCACTTTGAAATTCTTCCAGTAGCTTCTCGATTATGGAGGACCTCTCCCACGGGGAAAGAAGTCACTACCGAAATCGAGTGTCCTTGGAAATAATGCTTCACTTCCGTGACGAGATCAAAATTGCGCATGCCAGCCTGGATTTGAGGGTATCGCGCCTTGGATTCGCCAAAGACTTCGCCGACAAAATAAACCGGCGTTGCACGCCAAGCGGTGTCCAGATTCTTCCCGTTCCACAACTATCACTACCGACTACATGAGTTGTTGCCGCTATGTAGAGCAGAGAGGTTCACCTGGCACCTGGCGAGAGACTGCACTGGAGGGGTGGAGAGGAACACCTTGAGTTCTTCAAAGGCTTGTTGTGCCTGTACCGTCCATTCAAAGCGGTCTTGTTTCTTGAGGAGCTTGAAGAAATGCATCCCCCGAACTCCCAACCGGGAGATAAACCGGCCAAGCGCTACCATGCACCCTGTAAGCTTTTGGACATCTTTTTGGCTGGCAGGCGGGGCCATCCTTATGATGGCCTCGATTTTCTCCGGGTTTGGCTCTATCCCGCGATGAGAGACAATGAACCCGAGTAGTTTCCCGGAGGAAACTCCGAAAACGCACTTCTCAGGGTTTAGCCTCATCTGGAACGCCCTCAGACTTGCGAACGTCTCGGCTAGATCAGAGGTGAGGCTGTCTTCTGTCTTGGTTTTAACCACTATATCATCCACATATGCTTCCACATTGCGTCCGAGCTGATGGTGAAAACACCGCTGTATCGCTACCGATAAGTTGCGCCAAGATTCTTCAAATTTCAAACGGCATGGTGATGTAGCAATATGCTCCGAATGGGGTGATAAACGAGGTCTTCTCGCAATCCTCTCGAAGCCGGATTTGATGATAGCCTGAGTAGGCGTCCAGAAAACTAAGTAGTTGGGGTCCAGCAGTGGAGTCTACCACCTGATAATACGGGGGAGACCGAAGGGATCTTTCGGGCAAGCCTTGTTGAGGTCGGTGTAATCAACACACATGTGCCAGCTTTTATTCTTCTTCTGGACGAGTACAGGGTTTGCCAACCAGTCGGGATGATACACTTCTTTGATGAAGCCTGCGGCTAGCAGCTTTGTAATCTCCTCCCTGATGGCTTGTCGACGGTCTTGGGCTGGCTGATTGGTTTACATTTAATGCGTGCTCGATCACCTCCCTGGGGACTCCGGGCATGTCCGACGGCTTCCAGGCAAAGACGTCTCTATTTGCCCGCAGGAAAGTGACGAGCGCGTCCTCCTATTTGTCTCCGAGCCCTGTCCCGATCAAGGCGGTTCGCGACGGATCGGACGGGTCGAGGAGGATTCTTTTGGTACCTTCCTCGGGGCCGATCCCGGGGTTTCGCGCTTTGCGGGTAGGGACGCTGCCTTCCGGCTTGTCGGAATCCGCTTCTCGCCGAATCCCCTCCCGACCCGCTCGCGCCTCCAGGGACTCGGCCATCTCGCAGCTTTCCTTGTCACAGGAAAAAGACTGCCTCATGTCACCGCGTAGAGCGATGATACCACTCGGCCCCGGCATCTTCAATGTCAGGTATGCGTAGTGGGGTACTGCCATGAACTTGGCCAGCATTGGTCTCCCCAAGATGGCATGATATCTTTGTTGCGAAATCGGCCACCTCGAAGCCAAGGTTCTCTGTCCGGTAATTTTCCTTGCGCCAAAGTGACCGCAGAGTGATTTGTCCGAGTGGTGTCGCAGAAGTTCCAGGTATGACACCGTGGAAAGGCGACGATCCGCGCTTTAGCTCCGACCGCGGAATCCCCATATCGTCAAGGGTTTTGACAAAGAGGACATTGAGCCCGCTCCCACCGTCGATCAATACCCTCTTGAGCTTGATGCCGCGGACGACGGGCGCCAAGACAAGAGGATACCTGCCGGGGAATGGGACATGATCTGGGTGATCCGAGCGGTCGTAGGTTATCGCGACCTCGGACCACCGTACATATCGGGCGTCTCAGGTTGCCTTTGCGTAGATGTCGGGCGGTGAGCTTTGCTTCCGCTTGGACTCATATGCGGCCGAGCCCCGAATATGTAGTTGAGCTCGAGATCGGCTTCCTGATAGTCCTCCTCGGCTTCGGGGGGAGGTGGCTTGTTGGCGGCGTGTCCACTCGGACCTTGTCCAGCCTGCTTCTTGCTCTCGCGGGCGAATCTCTTTAGGGTGAAGCGATCCTTGGCGGCATGTCTCCCCTTCGGATGGAAGGGGCAAAGCGAGTTCATCACCTTGTCATATCCATCCTCCTTGAGGCGCGAGGGTGAGTTGGTGCGGCGGCGCCAACACTCTTCACCCTTGCGCTTCTTTTCCTTCCGCCGGGGTTCGGCTGATCCTTCCCTAGTCACGCCGTTCGCCAAAGCCTCGGAGAGGTCGCGTAACGATCCGCTAGGCGAACAGCTCTCCGACCGACATTGGTGGCTTCCGGGACATCTTCTTGATGAGATCGGGTCGCCGACTCTTCTGGAAGGCAGCTATCACAATCGCATCCGTGACATCCCGAACGGTGCTTTTTCTATGCATGAAGCGCTTGACGAACTCCCGGAGGGATTCGTTCCTCCTTTGGTGTAGCTGATATAGGTCCCAAGGGGTGCCTGGGCGCTCGTAAGTGCCTTGGAAATTTGAAATGAACTGCTCACACAGATCTCCCCAGGAATCTATAGAGTTCGCTGGGAGTCCAGTGAGCCATGCTTGGGCTAGGGGCGAGAGGGTAACCGGTAAGTAGTTTTTCATTACTTTCTGATCCCCCCCGACGGCCCTGACTGCCAGAGCATATACCTGTAGCCAAGCCTCCGGGTCCCTCTCACCGTCAAACCTAGTGATGCCTTTAGGATTAAATCCATCAGGCCAAACCACTCGGCGTAGGTGAGGGGTAAACGCGCGAACCCCTTCAATGACCCCGCGACACCCTCCGGGCGGTGATCGACGCGGAGGGGATCGCGCTTGGCGTGCTTCGCGATCTCGCGGAAGGATGCCGTAGCGTTCATACTCGTCGGCATGACGGCGTTGTTCCTCCCTTTCTCAGTCGCGGCGCCTGGCGTCGAGGTCTGAACGGAGGTCGCGGTTGATGCTGTGTCGCAATTCATCTCCGCGGGATGGAACATGATGCGTCTGGTGGGCTTCTCGACCTGACCGGGCCGGCGGCCGCCTGGGTCCTCCGGACCACGTGGCGGCTCCTTTGCCGGTTTGGTCGATGCAGGCTTCTGGATAGCTGCCGCCGTCACCATGGCCTTTACTTGGGCCACGATCGGGGCAACTGGATCACCCGCCCCCAGCATAGGGGTCAGGGTATCCAGGAGTGTCTTGGAGGCGACGATATTCTGCTGTGGGGTACGAAAAACAGCTTGGTCCCTCATCTTAGCTTGCAGAATGTCTTCATTGACAGCCCGGGCGCGGTCCCGCAGAGTAAGCGCCCGCGCGTCGGGTTTAGTTGCTCGGCCACCTTCCAAGTCAGCGGCGGCCGAAGTATCGAGGCGCTGCTGCGAATCCGCCCGCGAGCCCTCGATTACGCAGACTCTACGAAAATTCCAGCAGCTCTCTAGGCTTTCTTCTGACTCGGCCGCTGAGCTGGGTGAGCCTGAAGAGGATAACTCCAGGCGCTCGGAGGTGCCGAGTGGTTTGGCGGCGAGAACCCCCACCATTCGTACCTCGGCGTCCTCGAGTCCGACTCCCAGGCCGGAATGGGCCTTCGGTCCCCTACTCGGCACTTTAGAGCACGAGACAGGGGGACCCCCCGATCGGCGTGGAAGTCGCGGCGATGGCCCACCAGAAACCTCACCGTGCTGCAGCACGGTTCCCTTAGAGAGGGAAAGGCTCCCGAGGTCATTGGAGATGAAGGTCAGGCTTCCGAAACGGAAGACCTGACCCGGGAAGAAGACTGTGGAGGCTCTGCTCGTCGTAGCCATCAAGCTTGACGAAGATCTTGACACAAGCCCCTACCTGGCGCGCCAACTGTCGATGATCGGTTTCGCCGGCAATAAGATTTGTGATTCTAGGGGATTTGTGCGGGATCTGAGCTTGATGGCAACACAGGATGCGAGGGCAATCTGTTTTAGACAGGTTCGGGCTCTCTCGGAGGAGATAATACCCTAGTCCTGTGTTCTTGGATATATGAGCCTCCTTTTTTCTTATTTCTCCCTCCTCCCCTTATATACTGGGGGAAGGATACATGATAGATGGGCGCCCCCGGGCCCTGAACATGGTGGCCTTGCCGACATGTACATTGTCCTTATTGGCTCTGGCGCACTACGTCTTGGAGAGGTGGTTATGCTTTTCCCGACCCACGCCTGCCACTCCGTTAGGTTTCGGCGCACCCCCCTCCTCAGGGAGGAGTAAATCATCTCCGACGCGTCATCAACGTCATCGCCGGGGGTTCTTCGTTGCATCTCTCATAAAAAAGACAGAGGAAAGCTTATGCGAGGCAAATCAATCACGTCAGGATCAATCCAGTTATTCCCCCTCCGTTGTGATTTGAGCCGATCACCTTCACACAAGAAGATGTCGTGGGCGTACATTTCCCACATCAAGACTCCTTTGTGGTAACCGCAATCATTGCCGATTGCGAGGTACGTCGAGTGCTAATAGATGGAGGAAGCGCGGCGGACATTCTGTCTGCGGAGGCTTTCCGGCAAATGATGATCCCCCAAGACCGGTTAAAGAAGTCAGAGGTGCCTTTGATGGGCTTTGGGGGGGGCACTATCAGCACCTTAGGTCAAGTGGAATTGGAAGTCACCTTCGCGAGGCCACGTGCCAGCATCACTAACTATGTAATGTTTGACGTGGTAGACATACCTTTCCAATATAATGCAATCTTGGGCTGGGGCTCATTGACGGTCATGGGAGCCGTAATCCATCACGGGTTCCTATGCATGAAAATTCCTTCTGATGAGGGTGTCATTATAGTGCGAGGGGACCAGGCTCTCGCGAGGAAGATAGATATGGAAAATCCTCCCCAGGTAAAACATGTCTGCATTTCAGAGTCAGACCCTGTGCCAATGCCGCGCAGTCGATGGCTCCCCAAACCACAACCTCAAGGGGAAACAAAGCAGGCGTTATGTCGGGACCCCGAATTTGCAAATCCGGACCCTCTGTGTATTCAGCACTAGTCCAGGAACGCGCTAGTGCACACAGTCTTAACATCGGTAAATATCACAATCATACCAATCGATATTATCAAAGTACTTTATTTAAATAACCAAAGGGTTACTTGACCTTATGGCCAAGGTACAAATATATGCCTTGCAAGGCGAAACTTATTCAGAGAAAAATAATAGCAGCGGAAAATCAAATAAACTTCGTGGCGCCATCCAAGATACCACAGTAACCGACTGGCTCGCATCCCTAAGTAGACGGGTCCTCTTGGAATTCCTCCTCCGAAACTGGCGTAGTCTCCTCTTCAACTGGTATTGTGTTGAGGCAAGGGTGAGTACTTGGTACTCAGCAAGTCATGCACAGAATGCAAGCTAATATACTATATGCACGGCTTGGTACAAAGGAATAGCTCAAGGTATATTTGCAGTAAACAGCTTTTGACAAGTAATAAAAGTAGATTCGAAAGCAGTAGAAATAAGTAAAGCGTAAATAACTTTTCAAGAAGTTTAATAAACATTTTTCCCATCCTAAACCACATTTCCATCGTCTTCATTGTTAAACCAACCCACCTTTCAAACCAAAGTTATTTTTGAGAAAATCTAACCCTTGACTGTAATTCCCGAGCATTGTCCAGTACCGTGGACTCGGCTATTCAAATAGATTCTACACTCTGCAGAGGTTATGCACTTTACCCACAAGATACAGTCAAACACCACAAAGGCGAGTTCAGTAACAAAGCCTTTCTAAGCCTCAAACAACACAGGTGGTCCTCTCAGGTTCGTGCTCTACACCATCCCTTCCTTAGCCAAGGCGAAGTATGGGACCAACACACCGTTAGATGGGTATCTGGCCACGACCACGATACGCTCCCCATACAATCACACAAACGGTGTAATCGACACCCTGAGGCTCCACAAGTGAGTCCTTAGCGACTTAGTCAACTAGGGCCGTCCCATTCCGACCATGTGGTTGCAAGTATGACCCAGTTCAAAGGCTTGCAAGGTTAAGTCCTTAGAGTGACCAGGGCAAGACTACCCGAAAAACCAAATCAACATCCCCAATGCCACACCTGGCCCACTGATTACTCTTGCCACATGCCCCGATCGAAATCTGTTTATCAAACCCGATTGATTACCATGCACCACGTGCCATCAACATCACATGATACTTTTCCAAAACAGGTTCAATATATCATTAAGTCAATATTAACATTTGATTGTCCAAAATCATGTTATGAGCACGTATGAGTCTAAGCAAAGATACTACAACGGTCTAAACCCATGTTGGCAATTTGATAATGTCCAACTAGTAATCCACAACTAGGGTGACAAGGGTCATGGCACATACTTAAATAATCAAGGTGTCATACGACAAATTGGTACTTATCTAACCCCCATGTTTAAACCAAGTATTTTTCTAAATGAACTAGCATGCAATAGTTTAAATCAAAATAGATTTCGAAATAGGATCAACATGGTCAAAGCACAACTTGCCTTCAAAAAGCACTTGCTCTTGGTCTTGAGTTGGATCTGAGTCAACACTTCTCCTTCGAATCCTTAGGCACTTCAACGTCTACTCGTAAAGCGTGCAAATAGCAAATACCCAAATAAACAATAGGCAAAAACATCCCAAAACTCCAAATAAAATCCATAAACAGAGAGAACATAATTTTCTGGATTTTTAGAAACTGGAATCGTTCAAATCGGAGTTAAAATGCAAAAGTTATGATTATTTAAAGTTTAAATAATCAATCAAATAATATTACAGAGAAAAACTTTAGTCTAAAAATTAAATAAAATTCATATTTAGGTAGGTCTAAATTTTATACAAATTTAGAAATTTGAATCACTCAAATCGGAGTTGAAACGCAAAAGTTATAAGCGTTTGAAGTTTGAATCTAAATTTGAAATCATTATTCGAATTAATAAATCATTTTCTTTTTTCGGAAATTAATTATTGCGTCAGCATGGACACGTGGCAGCCTCGATTGGTCGGTGGACGTCGGTGATCCATGGGCGTGGTCCACGCTTCGGCTCGGGTCCACCGTGGACTCGATCCCACGACTCCACGTGAGGCCGACATGTGGGCCCACTTTCGGGTAGCGTCATCGGCCCAGCGTCGGCGGGACTTCGGCCCGCAGTGCGACATGTCAGGACCTTTGTGGCGTCATTCTTGGCGTCGGCGCTCGGCAGACGGCGGCGACATGCTTGAGCCCGCCATGGCGTCATGGTGTGGTTCGGCCGAGCGACACGCGAGGCCCGGCGTGTCGGCGTCAGCGTCTGGCCCGGCCGCGTCGGTCCAACTTCCCGACGCGTGGCTCGATCTCGGCGCTTGATTTGAAAATCAACGGCGCGGATTAGATCCGATGTTGACGCGTTTGGGTTAACGATTGATTTCGACCGTTGGATCTAGATCCGACGGTGGAGATTGGATCTAGGATTTGGAACGGGATCTCACCGCCGTGCGATGGCGTGGCGTGATCTCGGCGTTGGATCTTGATCGGACGGTGAGAGGGCTCGCGTCCGGCGATAACTAGCGGCGGCTCAGCTCGGGCGCGAGGACGACGACCTAAGCCGGCGTTTACAGCGCTCCGAAGTGAGAAGATCCTTCGGTGCGTCTCGTCGCGGTGAGTCCGGATCTGGGTCAACGGCAGCAGGACGACGGACGGCGGCAGCAAATGGCCGCGTGAGCGTTCACGGCAACTCCGGCGATTGCGGCGGTGAACGGCGGCTCGGCGACGTTGTTCAGGTCTACGGTGCGCTGAAGTCTAGGTCACGGCCGTCGGGCGGCGCATTAAATAGCGACCTTGGCGTCCGTGGAAACGCACGGAGACCGAGGTCGACACGGTTTCGGCCGAGTCCGGCGCGTGACGAGAGAGGTGGCGTGGCAGCGCTACGGCCGTTGGATCTCGATCCAACGGTGCGCGAGTTTGGGTCCGGGTCGGACTCGAGCGGTAGGCGGCTCGGTCGGGCTCGGCTCGGTGGCGTGGCTCAATCGTGGCCGTTGGATCAAGATCCAACGCCACGCGCTAGGCTTTCGGCCAGTGGGTTCGGTCGAGTCACGTGGCTCGTCGGACTCGAACTCGAGTCGACTCTGCCTCGATCGGATGAACGAGAATCGACTCGGTTTGGATTTCCAATGATTTAATATTTAAAATAATTCCCAGTAATTCATTTAATTCATTAGAAATAGCAAATGACTCAGAAAAATTCCAGAAAAATTCTGGAAAATATTTTAAGGTATTTGGGACTCAAATAAAATATTTCCAACAAAATTTTATTTGCAAAATTAAATTCTTTAATTATTTCAAAATGGAATAAATTCAAATAAATTCCAAATAAATCCAAATAAATTCCAGAAAATTCCAAAAATTCACCAAAGTGCCAAATCACACATGAATTTAAGAAAAGTAAAATTTTGGGGTGTTACACGTTATTGTGGCCAGGCGGGGAAAAGACAATGACCCTCGGCGTCATGCAATCCCCCGACGAAGAGAAACGTTTGATGCAACTTCTCTAAGAATACGAAGTCCTGTTCGTGTGGGGGTCCCAAGATCTCCCTGGGGTCCACAGGGAAACCATCGAACACTCTCTCGCCATCAATTTAGACGCGAAGCCTAAAAAGCAAAAGCTCCGGAAGCTTGCTGTGGAAAGGCAAGTCGCCGCTAAAGTAGAGGTAGACAAGCTACTCCAGGCGGGGATCATACGCGAAGCCCTTCATACTGATTGGCTGGCCAATGTGGTTATGGCCAAGAAGTCCAGCGGAGCCTGGCGAATGTGCATGGACTTTACTGACTTAAACAAAGCATGCCCTAAAGATGACTTCCCCCTCCCCCACATAGATCAACTTGTTGACTCTACCTCCGGGTCAGAAAGAATGAGCTTCCTTGACGTCTACTTCGGCTATCACCAAGTATACATGCGAAAGGAGGACGAAGATAAAACAGCATTCATCACCCCCTTTGGCACATATTGCTTCATACAAATGCCCTTCGGCCTCAAAAACGCGGGTGCAACCTTCGCGCGACTCATCGCCAAGATCTTCGTCAATCAGTTGGGGAGGAATGTAGAAGCATACGTCGATGATATCATCATCAAGAGAGAGAAGAAGGAAAACCATATAGCGGACCTCCGGGAAACCTTCGACAACCTGATGATGAAGAAAGTAAGGCTCAACCCGTTCAAGTGTGTCTTCGGCGTAGACGCGGGGAAGCTTCTAGGCTTCCTGGTCTCTCAGAGAGGCATTGAGGCAAATCCAGAAAAGATAAGAGCCATCCAAGATATGGCCCCGCCAAAGAACCTGAAAGAGGTACAACGATTGGTGGGGCGACTTGCAGCATAAATAGATTCTTGCCGAAGTAAGCGGAGCAAAGCTTACCGGTCTTCAATGCGCTATGTTCAAGCAGTTCGTTCGCCTGGATAAAGGAATGCCAACACGCTTTTGATAGACTGAAACAAAGGCTCATGGAAGTCCCAATCCTACAAAGCCCGAAGCAAGGTGAAGAGCTTCTGTTGTACCTCGCAGCAAGCCCTGACGCTGTAAGCGCTGTACTGGTGCGACCGCAAGGTGCAAAACAACATCCGATATATTTTGTATCTGAAGCCCTACAGGGAGCGAAATTGCGATACTCCGATATGGAAAAGCTGGCGTACGCCCTGCTGATGGCCTCTTGAAAACTCCGACATTACTTCCAAGCTAATCGCATCAAAGTACCGACAGCGTATCCTCTTGGTCCTATGCTAACCAACAGGGAAAGCACTGGACGTGTCAGCAAATGGGCGGTTGAGTTGGCACCTTTCGAATTAACTATAGTGCCGCGCACTGCCATAAAAAGCCAAGCCATAGCTGATTTCATGGTAGAATGGACCTCCCCGTCGCGTGAAGATGACGACGCCTCGGCGATGTGGTCCATCAACTCTGATGGTTCATGGGGGGGGGGTGAGTGGAGCTGGGGTAGCTGCGGTGGTGAAAGCTCCCGGAGGAGAAAAAGCCGAGTTCGCAGCAAAACTAGTTTGTTGGTGCGCTCCCTAAAGCCCGCTCTAACCTTCAGTTCGTGATCGTCGCCATCGATTACTTCTCCCGATGGATTGAAGCAGAACCGGTGGCCAGGATAACTGCAGATACGACCGTCAGATTTCTATGGAAGACTATTATATGCAGATATGGAGTCCCATTCCAGATTGTAACCGACAATGGATCCTAGTTCGATTCTAAGAAGTTCCGCGATTATTGTGAAAGCCTCGGTACAACGATATGTTTCGCTTCGGTGGGCCATCCTCAGTCTAACAGGGCAGTTGAACGAGCGAATGGATTGCTCCTCGATGGCATCAAGAAGAGGCTCTATGGTTCGGCAAAGGGATCGTGGCCCGACGAGCTTGCACATGTCTTGTGGGCAACTCGTACTTCTGTATCAAGAGCAATCGGATTCTCTCCGTTTCGGCTCGTATTCGGCGAGGAGGCCGTCTCCCCTGCGGAAGTCCATGCGAAGTCCCTCCGGATAATCAGGGCCCTAATCCACGAGGAAGTTGACATTATGCATGATTTGACTGAGGAACATAAACTTCAAGCCTTAAAGACCATGAAGGCATACGCCGCGGCCTCCATACGGAGCTTTTGAAAAAAGGTAAAAAGATGTGAGCTACACCCTGGAGATGTGGTGCTCAAAAAAGCTACCCCAGCCTTCGCAAAACTGAAGACAACAAGGGAAGGACCATACATCATCTGAGATTCCACAGCGAAGGGTGCACACAAGCTCATTACGCTTGACGGCGAAGACATACCAAGAACTTGGAACACAGACGCTCTTAAGAAGTTCTACCCATAGACGATGAAATATGGAGGCGAAGAATGTACAAAGTTCTATCAATAAAATAATAAAGGCCTGTAGTTTCGCGTTGGGCTGGACTTAGCGGGATGCTTAGTCGGGCTAACGTCCCACCCATCCCTTCGCTCCGAAGGCCCGTAGCTTCGTGCCGGGCTGGACTTAGCGGGATGCTTGGTCGGGCTAACGTCCCACCCATCCCTTCGCTCGAAAGGCCCGTAGCTTCGCCCCGGGCTGGACTTAGCGTGATGCTTGGTCGGGCTAACGTCCCACCCATCCCTTCGCTCCGAAGGCCCGTAGCTTCGCGCCGGGCTGGACTTAGCGGGATGTTTGGTCGGGCTAACGTCCCACCCATCCCTTTGCTCTGAAGGCCCGTAGCTGCGCGCCGGGCTGGACTTAGCGGGATGCTTGATTGGGCTAAAGTCCCACCCATCCCTTCGCTCCGAAGGCCCGTAGCTTCGTGCCGGGCTGGACTTAGCGGGATGCTTGGTCGGGCTAACGTCCCACCCATCCCTTCGCTCCGAAGGCCCGTAGCTGCGTATCAGGCAAAAGGGTTTAACACGAACACTTATCTCTCCGCCCTATGCGTGAGCGAAAATTCGCGACGATAGCCTAATAACAGAAGCGCCTAACGTACATTACAACGACGGAATGTGACATGCACCAACCCTACGCAAGATGAGACCTTCATCACAAGGGAACCTGAACAAAACCCTATCGGCTACACTGCTTTAATAACAGAAGAAGGGAGAGGAAAAGCTGCCTGACACAGGATCATATATGATAACTTATCATTATAGTCATTGCATGAAATAATAATGCTCAAGCACGGCGCGCGTGACATACAGCTTCGATGAGAGCGTCCCTCGCTTCGACCAGATTCGGGATGACCCCAATCAGCACGTCGACATTGGCCACATCGCGGGCTTGAGCTTCTTCCTTCGCCACCTCGGCCATTGCCAAGTCAAACTGGGCCCAAAGCTCGGCCTCCTCGTCAATCGGCACAGGCGGAGCCACTTCGAAGCCGAAGACAAGGGGATGGACTTCCTCGGCGGCAGGCGCTGGCTCGACAAGAAGTTCATCTTCGTCATTGGGAGCTGGAGGGGCGTCGGCCATTGCAGGAATGCTAAAGAACTACCGGAAGGGAGTAGAGCAAGTCGAGACTGAAGAGCTTGAAGAGCGATGGTTCACTCTCATATAAGCCGCACGCATACATATATATGTATAGCCGGATCGGGGAAGCTAAGGAGCCCCATGCAAAAGTAAATGGCGAAGTCAAAGCACCCACACATCTATCGAAGACTAATAAATCTGGCGCCATGTATCCATGGCGAGGAAGCCAAGGAGCCCAAAACAAATGCTAGCGCCAGTGATTGAAGAGTCCTACAGATGAGAAGCAGACGTGACGCCGCCACACCAACCTCGCTTCAGTTCAGGATTAAAGAGCCCAACGGATGCGGGCCTAAAGAAATAAATAAAACAAAAAGCGCATAAGCAAAAATCCCAACATAACAAATAGTCGGGTCCAAACATATACATCATAAGTCCCTTACAGAAAAGAAAGAGATGATTACGAAGGAAGCTGTTTCTCCTTGCCCCTCGCTTCACTTGACTTAGTTGCAGGCTTCAAAGCACTCATCACCGCACGAACACGAAGCACGAACTCTTTCGCAGCCTCTTCTCCGTGCTGCTTCCAGTAATCGAAAATGAAACGAGAAGCTAACCGTGTAGCGACGGAGGAAGGCTTCCCAATCAACGCGATATCGACGAACCCTGGCTGTGTCGAGGCAGCAGAGACAACCCCAAAGTGCTCACGGACATGGGTGCAACCCTTCGCCTCCAGAAGCTGTGCAGTTTTGAGGGATCCTAGTTTTGCATAGTGATCGCCGAAAGCTACCGCGGAAGACCCAAGCAACCCGACGGAGGTTTGAAGGAACTTGACCGCTTCAGAGTCAGATGAGGGAACGCGACTTCGACCCGAGCTGGCTTCGATTCCCAAGTGAGGAAGTTGTTGCAGAAAAATGTCCGTCGTTCCTTGAATCCCCGAAGCCAAAAATTGCCGTGCCTTTTCAATCTGCTCACACTGTCACTCCGCCCGCTTGGTATTGTTAAAATGCATCTGCGCCTCCATCTTCGCCGTCGCGAGCTGGCGAGGGTGCTCCTCTGCAGCCTCCCTGAGGGTCCTATTGCTATCCTTCATGGCTTTTAGAAGACTTTTTAGCTCTTCAATACGATCATCCTTCTTCTTCTCATTCCGCTCAGCCACAGCACGAGCCTCTTCTGTAGCATTAAGGTTCTCCTTCATCGAAGATACAGCCTCCTCAAGCTCAGCATTTCGAGCTACCAAGTCACGGCTCTGTGACAGCTCGCTCTATGCCTTTGCTAAAGTTTTAGTGGAGCTCTGCAGAGCCCCCGTCAACCGAACATTCTCGACTTCCAGCTCCTTTACACGATCTTGCACCGTCCTACATTGGCCAGCAGCTGCATTATGCCACTTTTGAAGGTCCCGGTTCCGACGAATTATTTCAGATGCCACGACAGCCCCTTTTAGGGAAAGATCCAAAGAAGTCCCACATAATCGGAGATCATGAAGGCCTTCAAAGAGAGCCACTGAACCTGAATATGGACTAAAGGCCTGCCGCATTTTTCTTAGCGTAGGGCCGGAGGCAACACCACTCTCGAAATCCCCAGCGGATAAATCTGACAAATCGAACTTGAAATGGAGCGGTCTGAGTTGAGCCCCAGAATAAAGCATCTCAGGTGATGAATCCCTCTCGCTTGTGAAAGGAGAACCTGCAGAGATAGGCACAAGGGGCTCCTGGCCCCCGGGTCCGGCAAGAATCGGAGCAGCAACGTGTAACCCAGAAGGAATTGGTCCAGCAGCCATAGCCTCCTTCGCCATTTAGACGCCATCCGCCCCTGCGCGCGCTCCGTCAAATCACAATAAATCAGCACAACCAAAGGACCCCCGGGGAGAGGTTTCAGGGGTCGAACCTTCAGCCCCCAAAGGGGTATCCGGAGCAACGGTTTCCAGTCGAAGGCCACGCGTTCCCTCAGGGAGTGGAACAGTGGTCTCGCCGAGAACGTCCAGCACCTCCGCAGCCAGAGGAGCGGCTTCTCCAGCAATGGATTTGGATCCGCCCGCCAATGAGCCGAAAATCTCCTCAACCAACAGATCATCTTTTTCTTTTTCTCCTTCTTCTTCACCTTCAAGATCACTAAAGTTTACATCGGGAATGTCTAAAAACGAGTACCCCGGAGAACACTCCTCGCTTGGACCAGCATCCAGGCTCGTACCCAAAGGACGCGCTGCGGAGGAAAGCTCCGCCGCCCCCGAAGCAGATTGTCCTTCGGGAGGCACCGGGTCCGCGGCACGAGGTTGCGTCAACATGTCCATTACCACATTAATAGGTGAGGCTCCGCCAAGAATCATATCCAGATCGGGCATAGCATCCGTGCCAATGGATGTTGACCCAGAATGGCCTGCCCTAGAAGTAGATGGTGGGACGGGCGGAACAATCGCTACAAAAGCCGATGAATCGCCCTCTTCGCTCATTTCTTCGTCGCTTGAACTGTCGTCTTCATCTTCGCCCAGTTCTTCGCTCTCTCCAGCCGAAATAGTTGTTCGGGGCGGAACCATTCGAGTCAACTTGGCTCGCTTCAACGGGCGGGGTGGAGCCAGCTGCTCCCCGAGGGGTGGGAACCGCTTGGGGCCCCCCACTCTGCGAACCGAGGATTCCTAGTGGCTCCTACCGTCTCCATGGCCGCTTCATACTCAACCTGTTTACAAGGCCCAAGCAACCCCCTCGCCAGCTTCTCGGCTGCACCATGCCCAAGGACCTGGACCCCCTCCGGCATAGCCACGGATACTGAGCCTTCAGATGTCCATTTCAAGGTCACAACAACATCCTTTGCCAAAGGCTCAACTCGACAAAGACAATACTCTTCCACCAAATCTCGCATCGTGCTCTGGACGCGAAGGGCCTTCAAATAGTCAAGGCACTTAAGTTCTTCTGCATTCGCGCTCCAGTTTGGAGATCGGACAGCGCAGACAGGACCCATAGAAGTACGAAGAGGAGAATCTGGACCATCCAGTACATGATAATACCACCGCTGCATCCATCCTGATTCCCACTTTCCTTTGGCGGCTGCTACAGGAATTTCTTTCACTAGAGATCTTTTTGTCTGGAAATTTAAGGAACCAAAACACGACCTGCGACCTTTGCTCCCCGCCTTCTGCTGCTTCGGCTGCTAAAACACATCTTCAATCAGAGAAAACAGACGCCCAGTCAGTCTCATTTTGGCAGGACGGAACGCCGATTCCAACATTGCCAACCGCACAATGGCATTGGGCGTTAGCTGTGAAAGCTCGCCTGAAAGGCCCGCAACACAGACGCCAACAAAGGAGCAGAGGGAAATCGAAGGCCCGCCTCCAAGAATGCGGCAAACACCACCGCCTCATTTGGCTAAGGTAGGGGGATCTCTTCATCACCAGGAAGCCGCATAGAAGAACGCACCACGCCGAAGTCCCTTGCCAAAATGTCGAGTTCGACAGAATTCAGAAGCGACCGCCCCAAAACTGGAGACAGTTCCGTAGCATCTTCCCTACTCAGAACCGGCTTCATTAGAGGAGCGCGTCGAGGACCCATGGAGGGGAGGACCGACGGCAAATAAGGGAAGATGACGCAAGAAGAAAAGGGAAACGAAAAGCACGGGGCGAAGCAGATCCAAAAGACAGAATAACCTCGTTCCCATCGGCCGCTACATTTATAAAAAAAGGGGGGAGAGAGAGGGCGGCATATGGATGTAATCGAGAGGCCACACAGCTGTGGCGTTCGGTTCGAGACGTCATAAAGAACCCAGGTGTCCGTCTGACAAAGGTAAAACTGCACATCACACCAACCAACCCGTCCATACTTGACACTGCAGGGCCTGATACCCAAATCAATATAATAAAATAGACATATAAAACTTGTCTTCCGCCGAGGAGAAACAAAGAAGGAACCTCCCTTCGCAAGCCCAATAAGGTGAGCCATGATTTGGACCTTCTTATGACATTCCAGCGGGTGAAACAGTATCAACCCGCAGTCATGAGGGGCTGCTGTTGTAGGCCCAATGAGCCCACCCTCCTTGGCAGGCGAATCATGTAACACCCCAATTTTTGCTTTTCATGAATTTATATGTTATTTTGCACTTTTGTGAATTTTTGGAATTTTCTGGATTTTATTTGGATTTATTCCCTTTTGAAATAATTAAAGAATTAAAAGTTTCAAATAAAATTTTGTTGGAAATATTTTATTTGAGTCCAAAATGTCTCAAAGTATTTTCCAGAATTTTTCTGAGTATTTTGCTATTTTTATTGAATTAAATGAATTTCTGGGAATTAATTTGAATATTTAATCGCTTGGAAATCCAACTCGGGTCTAGTACTGTTCCTCCGACCCGAGCCGGACCCGAGTCCGACTCGAACCCGAACAAGTCGCGTTCGAGTCCAACCCGAGTCCAACCTAACCCTAACCTTAATCCAACGGCCACGATTGCGCCACATCACTCGAGCCCGAGTCCGACTAAGCCAGCCAAGTCACCCGAGCCCAAACCCCGCGACCGTTGGATCTTGATCCAACGGCCCACGTTGCGCCACGTCATCGTCGTCTCCGAGCCCGACTCGGACACGAGCTGCGCCGCCGCTCCGCCCCGAGTTCGTTAGGGTTCCGCGGATTTCACGCACGCCGAGGCGCTATTTAAGACCTTGACCCCGGCGCCGTGTTCTCCGTTTGCTTGCGCATCTTTTGGCCCAACTCACACCGCTCAAGCCGCCGCCACGCCCGCGCAATCGCTCACCGTAGTTGGATTGGGGCTTCGCCTCAGTTTCTTGCGTGTGCCGCTGCCGTCAAGCCGTTTTCGCCGCGTTGGAGCCCAGATCTGGAACCGCAAGGACCGGGCGCGTCAAACCGCACCATCCACTTCGCCGAAGCAGCCCCAGAGCGTCGTCGCGTTGGTCGTCTTCCCCAGCCCCGGTGAACCAGCGCTGTCGCGTTGGTCGTCTTCCCCAGCCCCGGTGAACTAGCGCCGCCGTGTCACCATCGTCGCCCCCGAAGCACGCCAGCCGTCCGATCAAGATCAAGCGGCCACAGTGAGTCCACACGTTTCCTAAACCCGTAGAAACCAGATTAGATCTGGACCATTGGATCAAGATCCAATGACCCACGTGCGTCCACGTCACCGTGCGAATCCCACGTTACAGTAATAAGATCTATTTTCAGCCGTTGGATCTAGATCCAACGCTCACGATTGAGCCACGTAGCCGTAACCGCACCGTGCACGGATAGATCCCAGCCGTTCGAAAGAAATCGAACGGCGTAGATAGCGCCACGCGTCAAGACCCGGGTCATGCCACGCCACCCACGGTGAGGTGAAACCCGATCGGATCTGGACCATCCGATCCAAATCGAACGGCCCAGATCAGCCACATTGCCCACAACGTGCGCGGTCCAGATCTAATCTGGACCGTTGAATTTCAATCCAACGGCTCAGATAGTGCGACGTGCACGGGAGCCGAACCGGCGCGTGGCGTGGCGTGAGCGTGGTCGCCGATGCGGGCCCGCCGCTGGCACCGCTCCGGTGGACCAGGGCCACCGTGGACCGGGCCATGCGCATGGATCTGGTCTGTGCACCGGCGTCGACGTGGCCGCTCCAGAGGGCGCCACGTGGCATGGTGACATCATGCTGACGTCATCGGGGGGTTCGGCTTGTGCTAACGTCAGCAGGACGACGTGGACCAATGAGGTGCTGACACGTGTCATGCTGACACAATAAATCATTTTCCGAAAAAGAAATTATTTATTTAATTCGGTTTATTGATTTTAAATATAGTTTCAAACTTCAAACGCTTATAACTTTTGCGTTTCAACTCCGAATTGGGTGATTCAAATTTCTAAATTTTTATAAAATTGAGATCTACCTAATGGTGAATTTTGTTAAATTTTTGGACCAAAGTTTTTCTATGTAATATTATTTAATTGATTATTTAAACTTTAAACGCTTGTAACTTTTGCGTTTTAACTTCGATTTTGACGATTCAAATTCCAAAAAATTCATAAAATTATGCTCTCTCTGTTTATGGACTTTATTTGAGAGTTTGGACACTTTTTGTCTACTGTTTTATTTATTTATTGCTATTTGCACGTGTTACGAGTAGACGTGGAAGTGCCCGAAGGCTTTGAAGGTGAAGTGTTGACCCAGGAGCCAGCTCAAGACCAAGAACAAGTACTCTTTGAAGGCAAGTTGTGCTCTGACCATGTTGATCCCATTTTGAAATTATTTTGATTTAAATTATTGCATGCTAGTTTAATTAGGAAATGCTTTAATTAATTTTAGGAAATTAGTTAAATGCCAGCTTTGCACTACGACACCTTGATTATTAATTATGTGCCATGACCCCTTGTCACGCTGGTTGTAGATTATTAGTTGGACATTTGCCAACATGGGTAGCTAGACCGATGTAGTATGCTTAGCCTTGCCACGTGAAATGTTTTGGACAATTACATGTTAATATTGACTTAATGAGATATGGAACCTGTTTTTGAGAAGTGTTGTGTTATTGATGTTGTTATCGATGGCACGTGGTGCATGGTAATCAACTGGGGTTTGATAAATAGATTTAGACCAGGGCATGTGGCAAGGATGATATGGTGGGCCATGATTGGCACCGGGGAAGTTGATTTGGTTCTTCGGGTAGTCTTGCCCTCACCCTAAGGACTTAACCTTGCAAGCCTTTGAACTGAGTCAAACGTGCAACCACATGTCTGTAATGGGACGGACCTAGTTGATTATGTTGCTAATAACATACCTGTGGGGCCTCGGGGTGTCAACTATACCTTTTGTGTAGTTGTACGGGGGAGCGTACCGGGGCTGCGGCCAGGTACCCATCTAACGATTGATTGGCCTAGACTTCGCCTTTGCTAAGGGAAGGGTTAGTGTGCAACAACCGGGGAGGCCCACTTGTGCTGTTAGAAGTTTCTGAAAGACTTTGTTACGGACACTCGCCTTAGTGGCGTTTGGCTGTATCTTGTGGGTAAAGTGCATAACCTCTGCAGAGTATAAAATCTATTCGAATAGTCGTGTCCGCGGCATTGGACATTGCTCGGGGATTACAGTTAAGGGTTAGACTTTCCTGAAAACAACTTGGACTTGAAAAGTTTGGTTGGGTTTAATGTTGACGTTGATGGAAATGTGGATTAAGAAAAGGGAAGGTGTTTATTTAACTCCTGGAAAAGTTATTGATAATATACTGTTTCTATTGCTTTCGAATCTACTTATGTTACTTGTTAAATGCTGTTACTGCAATTGAACCATGAGCTATTCCTTTGTATTAAGCCATGCATGTAGTATATTAGCTTGCATTCTGTGCATGACTTCCTGAGTACCAAGTACTCACCCTTGCCACAATACAACATCAGTTGAAGAAGAGTCTACACCAGCTTTGGAGGAGGAGCTCCAAGAGGAACCATCTATCTAGGGAGCGAGACCAGTCAGTTGCCTGTGGTATACTGGATGGCGCCACGAAGTCTATTTTATTCCGTCGCAGTTATTTCTCTTTTTATAAGTTTTCGCCCTGTGTGGCGTACTCTTGTAACTTGACCATAAGGTCGAGCAACCAGTTTGGTTATCTTAATTAAAGTACTTTATTACCGTCGATGTGTATGATTGTGATATTTATCGATGTTGAGACTGTGTGCACTAGCGTGATCCTGGACTAGTGCCGAATACATAGAGGGTCCGCATTTGCAAATTTGGGTCCCGACAAAGCACGACCCACATCTCCCTCTGGATCGAGGAAACATGTCTGCTATGCCTATCCCCTCTCCTATAAGCAAAGTAAGAACCACCTGCCCCTGGAGGCGATACTCCGGTCGAAGCGGCGAAGAAAGCCTAAGACATACAATCGAAAATAACCGGACCAGAAAGAAATCCGAAGCTGTGAGAAGAATAGCGGAGGGGAGTCGGCGGAGGAAACCCACCTCCTCCATCCCCCGTAAAGATTACCAAGGTAGGGCCCTCTCAGACCTGACACCTTGTCAGAGCTACAGGGGAACTTCTGGCGCAGCCAGGAGAGTCCTGGACCCTATGGCATGTGAAGTTCCACTAAAACCCTTGGGGTGAAAACAAAATGAAAGGGTAAAAATGTAAAGCAAGAACAAAAAACGCCACGTAGGGCCAAACTAGCCCCTGGCTAGGGACAGGTGGAAGAGAAGGGTTGGAAGACCATGGGCAAAGCCTGTGGCTTGGCGTCAGAGTAGGTTAAAAAAGAAGCCGACCGGTGCATGCATGTCCCCTCCCCTCCATATAAAAGAGAGAGAGAGAGTAGGTGATCAAAAAGGGAGACCAAAAAAAGAACACCAAGAACAACATGGTGGATCGATTCCGCCACATATAGTACAGTGAATTTGTCAATTGTGCATATACTATCAATCTGTGAATATACTATTAATTTGTTAATCTGTGGGTGTGAATATAATGTGAATTTGAATATGCTGTGAATGTGAATTTGTCAATTTGTGAGTGTGAATATACTGTGAAGGTGATACATGGGATTTATCTCTATCGGTTTCGAGCTTGAAACTTAGATTCTGTTGGTTTGGTTAATTATATTAACCATTTTGTCCATTATTGTTTTAACCAAACTAATCCTAGAAACTTGGTTTTTGGCGTATGTGCTTCCATAAATTGGTGAAACCTTAGACTTAATACATGTCTGGAAGCATCATATGATTCATATATACTTTTATAGTTTTTCTTTCCTGGCATTGTGTGTTTGGGAATTATTATATTTGTGGGTTTGGTAATTCAGAAAATTGTTTTAAAATTGTTCGAATAATCTAAAAATGGGTAGGGAAATTATGAGAGATAAAGAAATTAACCAGTTGAAAAAGTAGACATTTTGCGCACATATCATGCTTTATGTTTATTTACTTGCCGTAAATTTATGGAATATTGCATGAAATATGTAGGATAATGTCTGATATTGCTAAGAGACTTTACTGAGGTTGGTTTGAATGGCTACGGATGTTGAGATCATTCTAGATTCCAAGAATCTCGGTTCTATCCCAAGGGATGCTAGCTGCAGCACTGCTATGGAGCCTACTACTGCTGAAAAGAATCTGGCTTTACACTTTCTGAGGCCTCACGTACGTTAACTGAGCCCTGAAGACTAAGTATATGACTGAGAGAGATCCTAAGGTCTTTGTGGGAATCCTCGAAGGATCGCTACGAGCAATAAATCTAAAATTTGTGGGCTAAAATAAAATATAATAAAATAAATTTATATTTTTATTCTAAAATGTAAACAAGATAACTCACCTAAACATTCTTAAATCCTGTTTGATAGAGCTTTCTACAGATCTGGTGGAACTAGGAATACCCAGCTCCACCAGATCCACGAATCTAGTGGAGCTAGAGCTATGCTAAACATGGCCTAAGTCTATAGTTGGCTACAAGTATGCTCTACGTGACAATGTAAAACTATGGAATGATTTTGTGAATAAAGGCATGAAGGTCAAGAAGCAGTAGCTTTCAAGATGCATAGTAACCAGAGAAAGGGGCCGGGAATCTAAGAAGGAACCTCAAGATGGTGGATATGGGAAGCAAGATGTAACATCCCAAAATTTGGGTTTTCAAAAAATTTGGTTCAGTTTAGCTTCCCAAAAATTTCCGTTGATTTTCTCGTGTTATTAAAGCTTGATTTGAATTTTCTAAAAGCTAAAATAATTTAATTTGATTATTTTATACTTCAAATAAAATAAATTTAATTTTATTTGGGTTCCTTGTGCTTCAAGAAATTCTTCTGTAATTTTTGAGATTTTTCGGAGCTCGTTTGCTATTTATTGGATTTATTCGAGATCGATTTGTATTAAGCCCTTTTGTTGAAATTAATTAAATATTTTAAAAGTTTATATAAATTTTGTTGCAAATATTTTATTTGAGTTCAAAATATTTCAAAATATTTTGTAAAATTTTTCTAGATTTTTTGGGTATTTTTATTGCCTCAAATGATTTATTTGATTTTATGGAATTGTTTTAAATCGAAAAATGCTGAAAATCCGGTTTTGGAAGTGGGCCGGCCCATCCTGTGCACCAGGCCGGCACCCCACTTGGGCCAGGCCACCCCGCTGCCACGTGTCGCCCCACGAGCGCGTCACGTCAGCCCTAATCCGATTCATGCATGGAAGGTGCTCATTTAAATGCCTATGAAGCCCGTTTTTGCTCCAAACACGTCCAAACTTGATTTTTCTTGATCTAGCCACCACCCCAACCCAGTATAGACCTCCCATGACCTCTCCCACGCATCTTCAACCTCCGGATCATCTCCAAAACTCCGAAACCGCCGCCATGTCCTCCGGATGTCGCCCAACGTCGGCCAAACTTTGGAGCCGCGTCCCAGGCATTTCGTCAACTCTTTTCGAGTTCCGTCTTCACTATGGTGTGCCACGAGGTACCATCTGCTTTCTGTCCAAAATTCAGCCAATTTGGCCCAAGGGATCAAAAGTTATGGTCATTTCAATCTCGAATCTTGCCGAGGCCATAACTCCCTCAATTTTTTGAGTTTGACCTTGAAATTTTTTGTGTAGACTCCTGGTGATGTTCTCTACGTGATGCACATCTTTATCCATGGTTTTTCTCTCTGGATTTTGCACAGAAAATTATTTTCTCCAATCAGACTGCGATCAGACTGCGTTCCAGACAGCGACAATCATCCTCGCGCGTTCCCCACTGTTCCAGCAGGTAATTCTTCGAGCCACCTGTGTCACGGTGTGCCTCTTGGTCCCATCTAGCTCTCGGTCAAATTTTGTTAAGTTCCGATCATTATTCTAGAAGTTATGGCCATCCAAAGTTTAGATCCGAAACCCGTTAATCGGCAGTTTGTGATTAATCCGGAGGGGCGCCGCAAAATCCGCCTATACCGTTGAGTTCATCTCGCCGCGTTCTACGTATTAGACATTCTCCCTTTGCCATCCCATCCTCCGGAATTTTTTTTATATATTTAGGCCACCGTTTAGCCGTCGCCGCACGTCGCCTTTTGACGCTGGCTATTTTAGTTCGCTTCGGTCGTGTTGTCGTGTTCGGTGGATCATCATGTACTGTTTTGGACCATTCTTAGAATTCTGTTTGTCTCCGTTTGCCGTCGGAGCCCGATTCCGGCCTAAAACCGTCGTCTTTGACCTAGCCGTTGCCGCCGGTTCGCATATCGGTTAGCCATCATTGGTAGCGTTTTATCGCGGCCATGTCGTTGCACCGACGGTCGCTACCTTGTTTCATGAGTATCCTATCATTATTTGACCTCCACCGTTAACGTTTTGCCGTTAACGTTCGCCGTTAACGTTTCCCCGTTATCGTTTCGTCAATGTTTCGCCGTTAACGCTCCGCCATTAACGCCCCGCCGTTAACGTTTCGTCGTTAACATTCCTCCGTTAACATTCCTCCGTTAACGTTTTGCCATTAACGTTTCACTGTTAACGCTCCGTCGTTAACGTTCCATCGTTAACATTCCATCGTTAACGCTCCGCCGTTAACGTTTCACCGTTAATCTCCCCCCCGTTAACGTTCCACCGTTAACGCTCTGTCGTTAATGTTTCGCCGTTAACGTTTCCCCATTAACGTTCCGTTGACGTTCCACCGTTAACGCTCCGTCGTTAACGTTTCGCCATTAACGTTCCATCGTTAACGCTTGGCTCTCTTCGCCTCATTGTCATCGCATGCGTGCATTCTTGCACAAACCCTAGTGCGATGCCTTCACCTGTTCTATCATCATGATGTGAGCCTAGCTCATCGTCATATCATCTTTAAAGCCGAACCAAAACCCTAACCTAAGACCGGTTCGATGAACTAAGTTCATCGTGAGCCGCGTTGTTATCTTTGCAATCTTTCGCGTTGTTTCAATCGTGGTAAGACACTTGTCTTGTCTTATCCCTGAAAACCTAATCTACCATTAACCTAGACTTCGTTCGTGGACTTGGTCGATAGACCATTGGCCATGTGTCATACCCTTGTGCCCGATCTAATCTACCCGTCTCTCTTTTGTTTGACCGTGTTTCGTTCAGTCAACAAAAGTCAACTTTGAGAATCATTTTAGTTCATTGTGAACTAACATATCCTTATGGATCCGATCTATAGATCGAGTGCCCATATGTCACTATCTGTTCAATCAAGATAATAATTTCGGAAGAAATATTATTCGGAATATTATTCTTTCTTTCCCAGTTATTAGTCTTTCCCTTTTCGGTGTTTTGCCGAAAGCCCGTTCTCTTTTGTCAACTCTTCGATCTAATCCATTCGAGTTCCCAAATCCTTCTAAGCCGTTGTGCCCAATGCTATTTGTTCTTAATTTGGAGTTTATTTGATTTGTCTTTGAGTTTTGTTGTATTTGTGTTTCTTTATCGTTAGACACGTTATCCGGAAGTCGTCCTACGGAGCTGAAAGTCAAGGAAGCGAAGATTGAAGATCGAGGATAAAGAGTAAAGAACAGTAAAAGTTGCAAGGGCCAGGCAAGTTGTGCTTTGACCATGTTGATCCCATTTTGAAATTATTTTGATTTAAATTATTGCATGCTAGTTCAATTAGAAAATGCTTTAATTAACTTTGGGAGATTAGTTAACTGCCTAGTTGCTGTATGCCTCCTTGACATAAATAATTGTATGCCATGAACCCCTTGTCACCCTAGTTGAGGATTAAATAGTTGGACATTATTGAATTGCAAACCTGGGTATTTAGATCGTTGTAGTATAATGCCTAAACCTGCCACGTATACATGACATGATTTTGATAATTACATGTTAACATTGACTTAATGAGATATGGAACATGTTTTTGAGAAGTATCATGTGTTGTGATTATAATGGCACGTGGTGCATGGTAATCAACTGGGGATTGATAAATAGTTTTCGACCGGGGCATGTGGCAAGAGATGATCGGGTGGGCCAGTTGTGGCATCGTGAAGGATGATTTGGTTCTTTGGGTAGTCTTGCCCTGGTCACCCTAAGGACTTAACCTTGCAAGCCTTTGATCTGAGTCAAGCGTGCAACCACATGTCCGTAATGGGACGGACCTAGTTGAATAAGTTACTAATAACTTGCATGTGGTACCTCGGGGTGTCAACTACATCTTTTGTGTAGCTTGAAGAGGGAGCGTACCAGGGCTGCGGCATGGTACCCGTCCAACGGTATGTCGGTCCCATACTTCGCCTTTGTTAAGGGAAGGGATGGTGTATGGCAAAAACCGGAGAGGTTCACTTGTGTAGTTAGAAGTTTCCGAAAGGCTTTGTTATGATCACTCATTCGCATACTCTTGTATGGCGATTCATGGCTGACGTGGTGAGTTGGTTGTATCTTGTGGGTAAAGTGTATAACCTCTGCAGAGTGTAAAATCTATTCGAATAGCCGTGTCCGCGGTACTGGACAATGCTCGGGGATTACAGTCAAGGGTTAGCTTTTCATAAAATTGATCTTGGGTTTGGAGGCAGTTTGCCTGTGGAAATGTGATAACTGTTTAAGGATATGGAATGGTTTACTTGTGAAATAACTGTGGAATCTATTACTGTCATTATTTGTTTTACTGCTTTACAATCTATTATGTTTATTTGTGATTGTTGCTTTTCTGCAAAATAACCATTCAGCCTGTTACTTGGAATAAGCCATGCATATAGTTATTAGACTTGCATTCTGTGCATGACTTGCTGAGTGCTTTATGTACTCACCCCTTGCAAACAAACAATCACCAGTGAGCAGAAGTCTACTTCGTCGAAGAAGAAGAAGTTCCGTGAGAAAGCGATTATCTAGGAGTCGAACCTTGTCAGTTGCCTGTGGCGTATTGATGGGATTCACCAATGTTCTTCGTTCCGCTGCTGCTTATTTGGAGTTGAAGCCGTCAAGGCTTCGCAAGTGTAAGGTTGACCTTAAGGTCGTTCAATAGTTTATATTTTATATTTGAGTTATTTTTACTATTCCGCTGTGTATGATTGTGATATTCATCTATGTTGAGATTGTGTGCACTAGCGTGATCCTGGACTAGTGCTGAATACACAGAGGGTCTGGATTTGCAAATTCGGGTCCCAACACAAGACCAAACTTGCTATAGATGTAGCACTGTGGGACATTGGTCTCGCATTTGCTATACCCCTAAGTATCTCATTGATCTCTACCAAGAGAAGACAGGATGCAAGAAGAACTCCAAAAAACGGAAGTATGAGTCAAACTTTGCTACTGAACAAGCAAGTGAGCAGGAGTATCACAAACAAGAAGGCATGATCCTATATATGAGAAGACTGAAGTCTCCCCATCAAGGATGCCAATGAAGACATCCAGATGGATGATGACTTAGATAACCTCCTTGGAGATGATCTTGAAGACCTTTATTGGGACTCTGTGTAGTTTTCCAATTTGTATCTTAGTTATCCATCGCTAAGGGCATTTATCTATTAGAAGTGTGTGGAAATTACCACAATAGAAGAGGTGCCCTCTGACAAAAAAATATCTTTTCAACAAGAAGACACCTTTTGATCAAAAGACACCCTTTAGTGGGAAGACACTTCTTCGAAGATGATAACTGCCACCCATTCAATGCTATAAATAGGCTACTTCCACTAAGATTTGGAGATAGAAGTTCGTTGTGTTCACTAAGATCAATACGTTCAATAGATTAACACGTATTGATAGTCTGTACTCTGTAAAGAAGTTCCGGTAATACAATTCCCATCCATTTCCTATCCATTCTTCAATCCCTTTCAATATTGTTTTTATAGATACAAGGCAATCAGAATTACATTCGTAAGCTCGATCTAGAGACCTCTGGGTCTTGAACATCAACAATGGGCTCGACCCAAAAAGAGAAAAGAAGATTTTAAATTCGTTTTCAATTAAAATAATACCTGAAATACCAATAGCTTTATAGAAAATACCAAATGGAGTTAAAAATCTTTTGGAAAACTTCTCAAAAATACTTTGAACTTGGGAAAATTATTTCCAGTAGAATTGTGGTTTTATTTTTCTCGAATAAAGAAATTTTGTAAATATGAAATTAGTAAAAGGCATTTATAATTTCCAAAAAATCAAAGAAAATAACAAAAATTTAGATTTAAATATTCTAATGAAAAATATGCAAATTTTAGGATGTGACAATGCTTCTATGAAGTGGAGCCATGTATGCCTATTGTCTACTAGGAACCACACTTTTGCAAAGCTAATCACCTAAATAATCTTGTTAAAATCCACCTTTTTGTATCACCATAATAAATCCTTAAGAATAGATAATACTGGAGATTTTTCCTCAAGATCATTTAATGATCATTTTATGGCAATGGGGATTAGTGTAGAGCATTCAATACCACTTGTCCAAACACAAAATGGCTTTGCACTGTCATTAGTTAAAACAAAAAAATTCATATCTAGGCCACTCTTATAGAATTACTCACGCAAAGGGGATTTAAGCAACAACGAGTACAAGTGTAATCAACAAGCATTAATATCAAATGAATGACATGAATTTTCCTCTCATTTTTCCATTGAAACTCACTTTTCCTTAAATTCTGGTTTTTATTAAAATAGGTTTTTGATTTTCTTTAAGGGTTGGATATTTTAATTTAGAAAGTGACTACTAACACCCGTATATGAAACATACTTAGCTTTCATAGCCTCCAATACAGGAGACAGGCACAAATTCATAATTTTAACTCTGCGCAGGTTTGTACCACTTTACCATAGTGAACCCCACAAGAGAGGCTCTAGAACATTTATCACTAATCTAGTAATGAGATCTCCAAGCCTGTTACTCTAGTGGTCATCCCGCCAGACTTGCAGCTAACAGTTGTACTCCACCTTATGGTGGCAGTAATACCCATGGCTTCACATATAGCGTCATTATGGGTAACTTCAGCCACATGGTTGAGTTCCCATTTCACACGGTCTCTCTAGGCCTTCCGGCATACTCGCATTTTGTGCACCAGTAACACCTAACCACTATGTGAAGATCACAATACTTTCACAGGACAATATTTTCTGACCGATTTCACACACTATAGTTGATACTGGGAAATAAGGCTCATTGATGGAGTATTAGTTGTTTATCCTTATATTATAGCCTATGTAGAGGGCCCCGTCAGCCCACAACCTTCTCATCGACGCCCTCTACCCACCATAATAATTATACGCCACATCTAACTACCAATTCATCCATTCCACAACTTTTTCAATTTCCCAATCCAATCCAATTATCAAATTTTAAATTTATGCAATTATCAAATCCTCAATTAATAATCAACCCATAATCCATCTGTGCTCAATTTAATATTTTCACTTTAAACAAAAAGCTTCCAATGCATGAATGATACCCATAAATATATTGAAATCAATTTTAAAATATCTAATAAAATTGATCAAAGGAAAGCTTGCCTGGAATAAAACTAGAAGGTACAATCTTGGTCAAATACTGGGGTGGGTGGTCTGACTGGTTTAGTTTGGGACCTGACAATAAAATGTATTAACCTATGGTACATAATTTATAATCAACTCTTATGGTGTCCAACCTTGTATGGGTGGCTAAGGGCAATAAAAGGGCCGCTCTCCCCTTAGCTAAAACAGCTAATTTGACCTCAGAATCCACTATTTTAGCAGCATTAAAATCAATAATTTTAATTAAAACAATATTTGTAATTTTAATACTAATTACTTAATTAATTTTGACTAGTCAAATTATTTTCAAAATTTCCCACGACTATAAAATGACCAATTTAATCTAATGTATTTTGAAACAGGGACCAAATTTCTAATTTTTTTCCTCTTTTGCTTTTTCCCTTTTTATTTTCTCCTCTCTTCTTTTCTTGTTTTTCTTTTCTTCTCTTATTTTCTCCCTCTTCCCTTCTTTCCTTTCCCTTGGCCGACACCTCCCTTAGCTCTCGGCTCCTCCTCTCTTCGCTCGGTTTCTCCTCCGTCCGAGCTCTCCCTCTACTCCCTATCTACTCCGACCGCCCCTTCGACCGTTCCTCCCGCCAGTTGTTAGCCCTGCCACTGTCCTCCTCTACTTCGGCTCTACTCCCTCCAGGTCTGGCCTCTCTGGAGCCAACTCCATCTGGCTGGTGTTCTCTCCCCTACTACCAGCCTTCTTCTCTAATCCCTCTCCTCTCCCTCTACTAGCCTAGCTCTCTTGCCTCCCTACTAGAGCCGGCTTCCCTTCTCTACTGCCCCCTTCTCCTCCTCCTCCTCCCTCTACTCTGCACTCCCTCTTCTCCCTCTATTGCCGATCCAAAAGACCTCTCCCCTATAGTTGCTCTTCCCTCCCTACTACTCTACTGCCCCTAGCCCGTCGGTTCCCTGGCCGATCTACTCTAATGGTAGTGCTCTAGATTGATTTGAAGCTTTTCTTTTTAACTCAAGAATTTTGATTTGATAAAGACATGGTCTAGGATGATTTAGGGGGTGTAGTTCTATGTTAGGAGGTGGGGTGACGACACTAGCAATGCTGGCACAACCCTACAGCCCTTAGGCTTCCCTCTACTGAGATTACCGTTGCCCCCTCCCGACCACTAGCTAATCGACCCAATCTACCATCTAAGCACTCTACAACTAGTAATTCAACCACTATGGTTGTGCCCTAATAGTTGGTTTGGGAATGGAGGTGCTGGTGTTAGTTTGGTTGTTGGTGCGATTGCTTGGGAGGGAGATGATGAGGTGGCTAAGGTTTGGTCCTATTCGAGGCTCCTCCTTTGGTTTCCTTGCTCCTTGCTTGTCTGGCTCCTCGTCTTTTGGCTGCTGGTGTGCTTCGACTTAGGGCTCCCTCTTGCTCCTTGTTCTTGCTCCGGCTTGGTTCCTTGGTTTCTCTTGGTTTAATCTCATTTTGCTCTTGGTTTGCTCTCATTGTGGAGGCTCTGGAATGGGGAGAATGGCTAGCTGAGGGAAACGAGAGAGATTGCTCTCTTTTTCGGCTGGAATTGGAATAAATGAGAGGGCTTGGTTGCTCTCCTTGGTTGTAGTGAATGCATGGGCACCCTGCTTTGCATTAATCGGTGTGAGGCTAAAGGGTGTGAACCTATTGTGCTAGCTGATCTTCACTTGCTTTGGCTGGTCAAATTTACCTCTTACCTTGGTCCTTTTTCCATTTTACTAAAGGTTGGAATTACTGTTGGGCTTCACTAGCTAAGGATACCTCTTATTTAGCTAATTAATATTCTATTGTTTTTCATCCTATCCCCTTTAAAAGGGATTTTGGCCCCGAAATCCAACTTACTTAAAGAGGTGCGGGACGGACTTGCGGAGATCATCCTTGTCAGCGTATGAGCTAACAGACCCCTACGAAGCGGGGGTGTATGAAGTTCGAACGGGGGGATTTCGTGGAGATTGCTCGAGGGATGGTGGAAAGGAGACAGAGGCGAAGCTCACAAGAAGACGCTAGGGTTTACCCAGGTTCAGGCCTTCCTCTGAGTAATAGCCCTAGTCCTGCTCGTGTTATTCTTACTTGTGTTCTTGGGGGGAAACTGAAGAAGACAGTGACATGGAACTCAAGAACTCTCACCCAAAGGAGAATGAACCCACCAACCAACCAACCAACCCACCAACCCACCAACCCCCTCTCCCATGCACCCCGGCTCCCTTTTATACTTGGGCTGGCTGGGGCGCATGGGGGGCTTACAACAGTATACCATACTCATTACACTGTCACACTGCATTTAATGCACCTGTCACTATTCTTACGCCACACTTAATTCTCTGAAATAGCCCACTTTGCTTCGGTCTCGGGCCCCGTGTGCTTGTCGGCTCCGCACGCCTCGCCAGGGGGGATTTCGCCGTGATGTCATCCGCAATAAATGCGCGCGTTGGAAACACGCGCCGTCACACTGTGGTCTTTATTACCTTCATTTAATGCGCATGATATGCATTAAATGCCCTTAACCCTCTGTGTGGTGGCACAGACCGCTAGGCGGCCTCGGGAAGCCCAGCGCCCGGCGTGGCTGGCGCCACTCGCCCGCTTGGCGTTCACCTTCTTGACCGCCCGGCGTGGCTGGCGCCACATCTGCTGGGCGATCACTTTTACTGACCGCCAGCGGCGTGGCCCGGACGCCACCTGTCCGCTGGCGATCACCTGTACTGACAGCCAGCGGCCTGGCCTGGATGCCACCTGTCCGCTGGCGATCACCTTTACTGTTGTGACATGGGCACCCTGGTGTAGAATACACCGACAATCCTCTTTCTCCCACGTAGCTTCTTTCTCAGTGTGGTGCTTCCATTGAACCTTACAAAACCTAATGGTTGCTCTCCTAAATTGCCTCTCCTCTGTAGCTAGGATCATAAGTTAATGCTCCTCATATGTTACGTCAGGCAAGAGAGGAATGTCAAGGTTTGGCACTAACTGAGAAGGTTCTCTAAGACAAGCTCGAAGTTGGGAGATGTGGAAGACACTGTGGATCCGAGATAGTTGAGGTGGTAATTCTAATTGGTAGGCTGAGGTCCCTTTCTACTCTAAGATCTTGAATGGCCCAACATAGCGAGGACTCCACTTTCCTTTAATTCCAAACCAATGTACTCCTTTCATTGGTGACACTTTCAAATAAACATAGTCCTCAACCTTTCTTGAATTAGTTTTATTTTCTCATCATTTTAGCGGATCAAATATGGACCCATCAATGATTTCTCTCCAACTTCATACCAACAAATTGGGGATCTACACCTCCTACCATATAAAGCCTTAAATGGAGCCATTTGCATACCTGCTTGGTAACTATTATTGTAAGCAAACTCAGTGAGGCACAGATATTTGTCCCAACTCCTTAAAATTCAAAACACATGCCCTCAACATATCCTCCAAAATTTGATTTATTCTCTTGGTTTGTCCATCTGTTTGAGGGTAGTACGTAGTGCTGAAGTTCAATTTAGTTCCAAAAGCAGTTTGTAGGCTTCCCCAAAAGTTAGAGGTGAATATTGAGCCTCTATCAGAGGATTTATTTTGAGAATTTCATGAAATGTGACTAACTTTTCTCAACTAGTCTATGAGCAGAGTATTTTTGATTTGTGGTAATAAAGTGGGCCGACTTAGTGAGTCGGTCCACTATAACCCATATAGCATCCTTTTTTGCCACAATTCGGGGTAGTCCTATTATAAAGTCTATACAAACATCCTCCTATCTCCATTCAAAAATTTGGAGGGGTTGAAGTAAGCCTGTGGGGCGTTGGTGTTCAGCGTTCACCCTCTGACAAGTATCACACTTGCTGACATACTTTGCTATGTCTTCATACCATTCCACCAAAAAGTCTCCCTCAAGTCTCTATACATTTTGGTACATCCTAGATGGAGAGTTTACAAAGTGTCATGAGCCTCTTTCAGAATTAGTGATTTGATTTCTAATCATTTGGTACACATATCTGGTCATGAAGTCTAAGGGTTCTCTTCTCATCCTGTAACACCCCGGCATTTAATATGCCCGAATGCTACCAAATATAAGCTAAACAACACCTAAATACCATGAATTAAGATAAATTACAGCAAAGGAGTAAATGCTAGAACCGAAAAATTTCGGCAGCATCTCCTTTGTTTTCCATGAATTGAAGCAACAACAAAGTATCACAAGTTATATCATAATGGAAAGCATCTAAAACAGCAATAACATGTGACATAGCAACAATATAAGTCCAGGATAAAGCATTCAACCACTTCATGAGCTAAACGAATCAAATAGTAAGACCGAGCACACAGTTAAGCAATTCTCCAAGTTTCATGGCAATACTTTCATTATCATGACTCCAAATGATAACACTGTCTAATTTGTGTGGAGCTACGTGTAGATGTGTAGCTAAACCCTCTTTCCCGCATGCCGGTTTCATGGTACCTAAGAAAAAACAACATAAACACAAGCGTGAGTTCATCACTCAGCAAGTATATTGCAATGGAACAAGAAAACACATTTCAATACTTTCATCACCACTTTTCACATACAACATCATACACATCTCATATTCATAGTGTAAGCATATCATTGACATCATCATAAATCATCCTCATATAACATCCTCATATAATGCAATGCAATGTAATGCAATGCGATGCACATATCTCCTTGGAAACTCATACCGGTATGGTTGAGTACGCACTCGTCGGTGTGCACCCTTTTCCCCTTCCATCCCGAAGATGGAGGGTGCCTACTCCTCGCTTCCCCACACCGCGATGGATGGAATCACGATGTAGGACTTACTCATTGGCTCTCTGGAATAGTCATAACTTTCTCACCGACCTTCCCCGGACTAGTTATGACTTTCTCACCGCCCAGGCCATGTATCTTGCCATATATGCAAATATGCTAACATCATGAATAACTTGTACATTAACACATGGCATCATCATGGATAACTTGTACATTAACACATGGCATCATCACATAATAAACATATTCATCATATCCATGGCAAACATTAAAGCATGGCATGTGAACATATCATATATTCAAACTTCAATCTCAATCAATCAAACAACCTACAATCGCTATCCATTACAATACACTTGCCTCAACCACGGGCAACGGATTGGCGGGAAGTAGAAGGCACTCCCGGGGTCACACCACCTGCACATAGGTACCACACACTCACAATCATGTCCACAAAACAGTACGCAAACCTTCATCTACCCCGACATTGCCAACTACTCGCAATACCCAAAAACAGAGGTTCTGTCCCGCTGGGACAGCAGCCTTCCAAAAGGCATAACTCGGGTTCTAAGACTCCGAATCAATTAAACGAGTACATCCTCGCGTAGCTTAGGAAATTTCCTAACTTTTTCTAAGTATATGGAAAGACTGATTCGGACTCTAAAGTTGTTTAATCTACAAAATACCGTGATCTGTTCCAATCACGCTATAGATTTTAATACGTTCGGTAAAACAAGCATAACTTTCAAACGGCTGGGCAAAATTTAATGTTCTTTATACCCACTAAAAGGTATTGAAATTGCCTACAACTTCTTCAACATCCGTACGACCAAATTCGGAATCTAAATTGGCGAAAACCCAAACCCTAGGTCGATTGCTCATGCTGCCCGAAACAGAGAACGTGGCAACTTCTAGATCTAATCTAATCTACTCAATTCCAGTACCACCAATTGATCTAAAAACTTTATAATCACCCTTAGAACAGCACCTAGACCAACCCCAAGGTTTCCCATGGACATACCTTCGCCCGACGACCGATATCCCAACGAAACTCCTCCCGGATCGCTCCTCGCTCCACGCTCCTCGCTCCACGCTCCTCGCTCCTCGCTCCTCACTCCAACGGAAGGATTCTTCGAGGTGCAGGGGTGGAGAGGCTACCCTAGGGCAGCAAGGGGATGGAGGAGAGGTGGAGGAGAGGTGGGAAGCAAAGGGGCAAGGGCAAGGGGGCGCACGGCCAAAAGGGAGAGGGAGAGGTGGGGGGTGGCGGCTAGGGCAAGGAGGGAGGGGAAGGGGCGCACATAGGAGGGGGTGGGGCGCATGGCAGCAGGGGGAGCCCCTTTTTATCAGCCCAAACAGGTCTCCAACTCCCACATGGACTCAAACTCTTCCCCACCAAGGCCCACGACCCTTTGCCCTAGGCCCAAACTCCCCCGGAAAGGCCCAAATCCCCGGAAACGGCCCAGAAACGCAAATAAACCTCATATCGTAGGGTTTTAACCTTAATTCCACATTTTATAATGTTTTTGACCTTAACATTCACATTTTGTAATGCCACAAACTCTAATTTCACATTTTAAACAAGTCTCGGCATTTCGTAGTGTCACACATCCAATTTAAACTCTGAGCATTGGCCTGACTTGATCCTATTGATCTCTTTAAGGACAAAGATGTCAAAGGCTTGCTTCTCTTTGATTTGCTCTAAGAGAGTGGATTAGACAGTCATGGCTACTAACATCGCATTGGATGAGGATGAGCTGAAGCTAATCTCCATTTTAGCCAACTCTTGGATTAGTTTAGGCATGAATTTCTGGATAGACATTTGGTTACATTGGGCTTTCCAGCTCAATGTATCAGCTACCATGTTGGCTTTTCCTGGATGGTAGTTGATTATGATGTCATACTCCTTAATGAGCTCTAACCATCTCCTTTGTCTCATATTCAGCTCTTTTTGGTAAAAATGTACTTCAGGCTCTTGTTCTCACTATAAAGGGTACATTTCATCCCATACAGGTAATGTCTCTAAATTTTTTAATGCAAACACTACTAATCCCAATTCTAAATCATGTGTGGGATAATTAACCTCATGTGGTTGTAATTGCCTAGAAGCATAGGCAATCATTTTCTCATTTTGCATCAGCACACACCCTAAGCCTGATTTAGAGGCATCATAGTACACTACATACTCGATATCTTCCTTCTTACCCACAAATAGAACCAAGGCTCCCCCACAGTGACACTTTCCCTGATGAACCCTTTTTCTTCTAACTCCTCCAACTGCTTCTTTAGCTCTACAAGCTCTTGTGGGTTCATCTGGTAGGGCTTTTACATATGAGAGTTGTTCCTGGGACAAGATATATGGTGAATTTTAATTCTCTATCAGGTGGCAAACTTGGAAATTCCTTAGGGAGTACATCAGGAAACTCCTGAACTATAGGAATAAGGGACAACTTTTCTAAGGACAAATAGGTGATTTTGGGGTTGTTTGCTTCTAAGTTCCTGATATACAACACGATTCCCATATGATGTTCTTATAGATGCGGTTTTTAATTGTAACATCCCAATTTTTGAGGTTTTGAAAATTTTTAAAATAAAAAGATCATGTGGATTTTTTTCGAAAAAATTAAAGCTTAATTTGTGTAGGAACAAGTATGGCAACTAGAGGGGGGTGAATAGTTGCACGAAAGCTAAAAACAATTTTTGATCTATTGAAAATTCACCCCAAAACAGATTCAAATAATTGCTATGTAATCAATAAAAAATAGAGTAGATGTATTCGGTAAATCGCAAATTCCCGAAGATCCAACCGTCGGATTGATGTGAAATTAATACTGCAGAAACTAGATTCAATTTAGAAACTAACCCAACAAGAATCAGCTCAATCGGATCTTCAGATCAAAAGTTATAAGCTTTACATGTTGACTGTTTCGAAATCAACTAGTTCTGACTAATCCGATCGTGAGCGTCAAGTTCGGACCGCTCCGATTTCGGTTCGGACCGCTTCGATCAAGTTCGAACCAGTCCGATCAGAATCGTCAAGTTCGGACCAGTCCGAACTTGATGAAATTGGTTTTTTTGTAGATGTGTTCGGTAAAACGTGATTTCTCGAAGATCTAGCCGTCGGATTGATCTGAAATTTTAACACAAGATGCTAGATCCCAATATGAATCTAAGAAAAGAAAAATCAACTCGATCGGACTTACAAATCCAAATTTATGATCCTCTCAAGCTTGTTGTGACAGAACTTGACGAACATGATCTAATCTAAACTTGTAGACTAATCAAGAACATCAAAAGATTAACCAACAGAACTTTGAGGAACACTAAATTGATGCCCTAGAAACCTTTGAATGGATCGAATCAGGAAGAAACTCAAGAAATCAAAGCAAACAAAGATCCAATCTAGAAACAGATCAAGCATGCAACCAAGAGTCAAAAACAAAAACACTGTAGCACGCAAATATCTGGAAGAATTGATCTTTATTTCTTTTGTGTCTAAAGTACTCCCATCAAAAGAGTACAACCCTAAAAACAATCCCTCTGCTCTGGCGCCTAGCACTATGGATTGTTCGATCTCATAAACAGGAGATAACCCCTCCTATTTATAATAAGCAATCACAAGGAGTACGGATGCATGTCCACTTGGCCCAACATGGCCCAATACACGCAAGCTACTCTAAACGACTACAACTTTGCATGCGTATGGCCCACCTGCCATACTCACGTGACTGACAATCCCTCATGTGCACCATTCTCTTAGCCAGAACGTCCCGCATGACATCCTTGACCACCAAGACCTCCGTTCCTCCCTGAACCTAGTCTCGAACCTCAGTTCCTCCATGAACCTAGTTCCGATCCTGTCATTAACCACGTTCGTCTTCGAGCAATACCTGCACGTGAACAAACACACAAATCACCGAGCATAAGTCCACAACTTGACTCAACGTCAGTTCATGCAACTACTCACACGAGCATTGCACACAATCAAACCAAAAATCACACTTCAAAACCCTAATCGTGCTTATCACATTCACGACGGACTGAACGTTGGTTCGGCGCACATGCGAAAAATAGTTCGGTGTACATGCGCAAATGAGCTTCAAAAGACCATTCACGACGGACCAAAAATTTGGTCCGGCATGCATGTAAAAAATAGTCCGGCGTAAATGACCTCAAACGCATGTTCACGGCGGACCAAAAGTTTGGTTTGACGCAGACACGACAAATGGTCCGGCGCCAACGTGAAAATTACTATTTTCGAGAATTTAGTCCGGCGCAGAAGAAAAACGCTTTTAGGTCAAAATGTGAATGAACTTCATCAAAGGCCAAAATGAGTCAAACACCAAAAATCATTCCATCTTCAAAACTCAAATCAAGTATTAATCATGTCAAATATTCATCACAAAATGAATGGATCACATCATGATCCTTCAATCTCCCCCTTGATGAGTATATTGACAAAACACAATAAAAGCACCAATTTGAGTTTGAGCAATAATAGAAGCAAAGCATGATATAAAGATTGCAAGACCAAACTTGATCCATACACAAAGAGAAAGCAAGCTCAAAATCAAGTTGAACAATTTTCATTTCAAACTCCATTCTTTTTCTCCCCAATCTGGCTATTTCTCCCCAATGGCTATTTCTCCCCCTTTTTGTCAAAATGGTCATCAAGATACAACTCCCCCTTAATGAATGCAATCCTGTAAGCTTTGAAGATTATTCAAGATGTATAAACAAGATAAGGCAATGTGGAATGTTAAGTCGACTCACATATTATGCCAATTTAGCCAAAAGAAGAGCATATTGAGAGAATACAGCGGCTCTAGTCCATGAATAGTTGTTACACAAGCACTCTTAGAACAGAAAAGTAGATTGTCATAAATGTATCTTGCCAAAGCTAAAAAGAAATCTACCATGAACACAGAGAGACTCCAAACTCACTAGTGTTTATCTCAAGCTTTTCATTTGATGTGATAAAAAACACATCTGACTTTTCAAAATTTGAGAGGAAGTTTGTCAGGTTGTTTCTTTATGAGTAAACAAGGGATGGCAAGTAACTGCAGGCTATCCCATACTTGTGTATGAGTAGGTAGTTCTTTCTTGTGTATGAGTAGGTAGTTTTTTCTTGTATCTTTTCCATTTCAATTTTGGCAAGTGGCTCCACACTGTACTGAACTTTTGTTTAGACAAGTAGCCTTTTCTTGCATCTTTTGCATTCAAAACCCTAGCATGGAGGCTTCACATTGCACTAAGCTTGTGTTTAGCCAAGTAGCCTTTGCTTGCATCTTTTCAGATTATATTTATAGTAAGAAGCCAATTTTGCCTGAGACTCATAATGATCATTTGGAGTCCAACAAAGGTCTCAAGATAGTTACATAAATGACAAGAAACTTTTAAGTCTATTTTAGCAAGTGCAATACCATAAGAAACCAGAGCTAAGGTATTCTAAAAAGCATCTCATTTTCAACTTTTTCAGCTTTTTCGTGAGGAGTATAGTATCACTAGCATTAACTTGGCTATACAAGCAAGGATAATCAACAAAGTTTGAACTACATGATGCAGTGTAATAGAGGATACCATTTGAAGGAAAAGTCAAACTCCCCCTCAAACCAAACTATGGGGACAAATGATTCCAAGTTCACCACGCAAGAAAGCAAAGCGAGAAGAATCAAGTGGTTTAGTAAAAATATCAGCAAGTTGAAGGTCGGTATCCACGAATTTCAGTTCAATAGCACCTTTTTCAACATGGTCACGAAGAAAATGATATCGAATGTCAATGTGTTTAGTCCTTGAATGTTGAACCGGATTTTTAGCAATATTGATCGCACTAGTATTATCACAAAAGAGTGGAACACTATCAAAATTAATGCCATAATCATTAAGTGTCGAAGTGATCCAAAGAATTTGTGAACAACAACTAGCAGCTACAACATATTCTCGCTCAAAGATGGGTGAGCAACTGAGGACTGTTTTCTCGAAGACCATGAAACAAGAGATGTACCAAGAAAATGACACGTGCTAGAAGTGCTTTTTCTATCTACTCTACACCCCGCAAAATCAGCATCAGAAAAGCCTTGGAGTGCAAGTAAAGATGAACATGAAAACCAAATACCAAATTCGGATGTGGAGCGTAAGTACCTGAAAATTCTTTTGATTGCTTGTCGATGTGATTCCCGAGGAGAAGCTTGAAATTGAGCGCACAGACACATAGCAAAATGTATGTCAGGCCTCGAGGCAGTCAAGTACAGTAATGATCCAATCATGCTTCTGTACTCCTTTTGATCCACTGCAGTACCATCTTCATCAGGATCTAACACTGTTGTGGTGCTCATAGGAGTAGATACTGATTTTCCTTCTCCCATGTCAAATTTCTTGAGTAGCTCCTTTGTGTATTTTGATTGGTGCAAGAATGTCCCTTCTTTCATTTGTTTGATTTGGAACCCAAGGAAGTATGTTAATTCTCCCATCATGCTCATCTCGAATTCCCTGGACATTAATTCAGAAAAGTGCAATATAAGAGAGTGGGAGGATCCTCCAAAGATAATGTCATCTACATAAATTTGCACCACAAGAAATTGACCATTTGAGTTTTGGATGAACATAGTCTTATCAACCTTTCCCGTTTCAAAATTATGTTGAAGTAAAAAGTCTTTAAGTCTATCATACCAAGCACGTGGGGCCTGTTTTAATCCATAAAGAGCTTTTGACAAATGAAATACATGATTCGAGAATTTTGCATTTTCATAGCCAGGAGGTTGTTTTACATAAACTTCTTCAATAAATCCATTTAGAAAAGCACTTTTCACATCTATTTGGAAGAGTTTAAAACCTTTTGAAGCGGCAAATGCCAACAGAATGCGAATAGCTTCTAACCGAGCAACAGGAGCAAAGGTTTCATCAAAATCAATACCTTTAAGTTGAGAGTAACCTTGTGCTACAAGTCTAGCTTTGTTTCTCATGATTATTCCATCCTCATTTAACTTGATTTTAAACACCCATTTGGTTCCAATGATGTTCTGACCTTTAGGAGGTTCCACTAAAGACCAAACTTTATTGCGCTCAAAATTCTCGAACTCTTCATGCATAGCATTTACCCAAGAACTATCAGTTAAAGCATGTGAAATATTCTTGGGTTCGAAATTAGCAACAAAAGCTGAATGCAAGCATAAAAGATTTTGAGATGAACTAGAACGGGTGACTCTTTCTGTGGTACCTCAGAATGCAACTTTATAGATTACGGCTTTTCGGTACGACCTTATATCGTGCTTTTGGGCCGTTTTCGAGTGTTTGGGCCACTCCGGGGGAGTTTGGGCCTTGGGGGGACTGATTTTTGGGCTTTCTGGGAGAACTTAGGCCTTCTGTGGGGGGGGGGGTTTGGCCTTGTGGGGGCAACAAACCTACCTAACCCTAGCCACCCCTCCCCCTCATGCGCCCCACCCTCCTTTTCCCTCCCCCAAGCCGCCGGCCCCCTCTTCCCTTGGTGCGCCCCCTCCTCTCCCTTCCTTGCGCCACCCCCTCCACCCTAGCCGGCCCTAGCTAGGGTTCCTCCCCCCATGGCTGTCACACCTTCCCCCTCCATTGATCTCTCCGTCCAAGAGGATCCGGCGTTCCCGGCGATTGGAAGAGAGATCGGGTGGCGAGGAGGAGACGTTCGTCGACCGGGTGATCCGTCAAGAAGAGGTAAGGATTTGGGGTCTTGTTCGGGGTGGTCTAGGTGCTGTTAGATGGGTAAATTCATGGCTAAATTTGGTGTTTAGGTGCTTTGGTTAGATGGCTTTAGAGGGGAATTGCAATGTTGTCCCACGTTCTGTCCTCGGGCAGATTGGACGTCCGACTTAGGGTTGAGTTTTGGCAATTTTAGAAGTATTTTCTGGTCGGTCGGCTGTTGATAAAGTTGTAGGTAATTGAATTACCTTTAATTGTAAACCAAGAATGCGATTTTCGGATCAGCCGTTTAAAATTTATGGCCGTTTTACCGAACGTTGTCAAATCTGTGACGTGTTTGCGACAGATCGTGTTCATCTGTAGATTAGACAATTCTAGAGGACGATTCAGTCTTCACCAATACTTAGAAAAAGTTATAAAATTTCCTAAGCTTCGAGGAAATGTACTCGTTTGCTTGATTTGGAGTTTTATAACCCAAGTTATGCTAGTTGGAAGCCCGCTGTCCCGTCGGGACAAATTCTCTATTTTCGGGTTTTAGGAGTAGTTTGCGAAGTCGGGTTAGATGATCATTCTTGTACTGTTTTGTGGGCACAATTTGAGCGTGTTGTACCTATGTGTAGGTGGTGTGACACCGGGAGTGCCCTCAACCTCTCGCCACTCCGTCGATCATGGTTGAAGGCAAGTGTATTGGGATGGGTTTGGGTGTTGTATGACTATTAGACTTGCATAGGTGCAATATGGCTACATGACGTGTTAACTTGCCATGCTTGATATTTGCTTATGATATGATGAACATGGTTACATATGGATTATGAAATTGTTGCATTAAATGTTTATGCAAGTTTATACATGTTCATGTCCTATGTGCATTCATAATGGAAGAGGCAACCCATTCTGATGCGGGCCTCTGTGTTCATACGTAGTGAACACGAAAGGCCTACCTCGTAGTCCCATCCACGGTAGTGTGTGGGAGCGAGTCAGTAAGAGTAGGCACCCTCCATCTACAGGATGGAAGGGGAAAGAGGGTGCACATCGACGGGTGTGCACTCGGCAATACCGGTATGTGCTTCAAGGAGACATGTGCATTGCATTGCATATATGATGATGTTAATGAGATGAATACAATGTGGTTATGAAATGCTTATGATGTTGAATATGAGATGTTGTGATGTTGGTATTGAAAATTGTCTTCTTGTTCCATTGCAATACACTTTGCTGAGTGATGAACTCACGCTTGTGCTTTATGATGTTTTTAGGTACCATGAAACCGGCATGCGGGAAGGGGACTTAGAGGCACACCTTCACATAACTTCAATCACTTAGACAGAAATCCTTTTACCATTCGTAGTCATGATAACAAATTTATTGCGCTGAAACATGGAATATACTTTAATTGTGTGCTTGATCATATTGTTTAATTCGTTTAGTTCATGAAGTGGTTGGATTTATTATTCTGGGCTTAAACTGTTGCTATATCCCTTGTGATTGCTATTTTAGATGTCGTTCTTTATGATATAACTTGTGTTATTCATGCTGTTGCTTCAAACCATGAAAAAACAAGGGAGATGCTGCCGAATTTTTCGATTGAAGCATTACGCCCTTGCTGTAATTTAATCTTAATTGTGGTATTTAGTTGCTATTTATTCCATGTTTGGTGACATCCAGGGCATACTAGATGCCGGGGTGTTACACTTTCATGAAGACTACCAATCATAAGTTTAGGAGGATGATTCTTCAAAACAGTAAGGGGAGGTCAAGAAATTGTTTCACCCTAATTTTGGAGCTCAGGAGCAGTGGCCGAATCAGTTGGAACAGGAGCATCATCTTCTGCTGCATGTATGGGACCATCGTCATCATTACCTTCATCGTCTTCTTCAAATCTTTTGTCCAAAAAGATTGGTTCTGAGTCCTCTCGTGAACATGAAATGTCGGGTCTAGCGCTAGGGCTAGCCTCATCAAAAGTGACATCGCATATCTCCAATAGTTTGTTAGTAGATAAGTCAAGCACACAATATCCACATGGGTGCAAAGAGTATCCAAGAAATATGCCATCTGTATTATAAGCTTCAAATTTATCAAGATTTATGTGAAATCATGTGCTGAAAAATTGGCTTAGAATTGAATTTGCAAAATGTGTTTATGCATGTGTTTGACAAATTGACAAGAAACAGTGTGGTTCTTTTAGCGCCGAACTGAATTTCACAAAAACAGTAAGTTTCGCATTGGCAATGGACCAAACCTGGAAAAATAGTAAGTTTCCCATCTGCGTCGGACCATTTCTCAAGGCTAAGCTGGACCAAACTTTTGGTCCGCCATGAATGAGCTTTTGATGGCCATTTTTACATGCACGCCGGACCAAAGTTTTGGTCCGTCGTGAACGGCGATTTGAAGGTTTTGTTTATGTGTACGTCGGACTGATTTTTGTTTAGTCCGTCGTAAACATGTTTTGTGCCAGACCAAACTTCTTGAAAAACAATAAGCTTCTATGTTACGCCGGACCATGCACGCCGGACCAAATTCTTGGTCCGTCGTGAACGCATTTTTGAGCGTTGTTTTTGCATGTACGCCGGACCAAAAATTTGGTCCGTCGTGAATGTGTTTTTGAACATGTTTTCTCTGAATTGAACCGAGACTTTCGCATGTACGCTGGACCAAAAGTTTGGTCCGTCATGATCTATGCCGGACTGATGTTTAGTCTGGCGTGAATGCTTTTTCTAGGGTTTTGACTCCTTTGTGCGCCGGACCATTGGTTGGTCCGTAGTGGATGTATTTTGCTCAGGTTGAGTTGATGTTATGCAATGCTCGTGTGAGTATTTGCATGGACTAATGTTGAGTCAAGTCGCGGACTTGTGCTCGGAATCGTTTTGTGGTTTGTTCATGTGCAGGTGTTGCTCGAGGGCTAACGTGGTCGATGACGGGACCGAAACTAGGTTCATGGAGGAACTGAGGTTCAGGGAGGAACCGAGGTCTTGGTGGTCAAAGATGTCATGCGGGACGTTCGGGCTAAGAGAATGGTGCACATGAAGAATGGTTAGTCACATGAGTATGGCATGGTGGCCATACGCGTGGAAGAGTTGTTAGTCACGTGAGTATGGCTGGGTTGCCATACGCGTGCAAGAGCTGTATTTGGCCTGGTTGGGCCAAGTGGAGTTGTGTTGAATATATACTCCTTCTAGGATTAGGAGTGGGACTCCTTCTAGGATTAGGAGTAGGAATTGTATTCAGGACTCCTTGTGTTTTGCTCCTTTAAATAGGAGGGGTTGTCTCCTGTTGAAGGGCATCAGTTAGAGCTTTAGGGTTTGTATTCTTTTGTTTGGAGTACTTTAGACAAAATCAAATAAAGATCAATTCTTCCAGATTCTTTGTGTGCTACAGTAATCGCAAAGCTACGGTGCAGGTGTTGCTACAGTGTTCTCTGTTTGGTTCTTGTTTGCATGCTTGTTCTGGTTCAAGATTGGTTTTTGTTCTTTGAGTTTCATCTTGATTTGATCCATCAAAAACTTTTCTAGGGTATTGATTTAGAGTTCCTCAAAGTTTAGTTGATTAATCTTTTGTCGTTCTTGATTATCTACAAGTTTTGATTAAATCAGTTTTCGTCAAGTTCTGTCACAGCAAGCTTGCAAGGTTTATAACTTTTGATCCGTAAGTCCGATCGCGTTGATTATTTTTTGGTTCGATTCATATTGGAATCTAGTTTCTTCTGTCCAAATTTTAGATCGATCCGACGGTTGGATCTTCGGGAATATGTGTTTTACCGAACATCTGTCAATCTGTTTTTGTCGAATACGAGGCAATTATTTGGTTCCGTTTTGGGGTGAATTTTTAATAGATCAAAAATTTGGTTTTAGCTTCCACACAATCATTCACCCCCCTGATTGCTATATTCGTATACTTCGATCCTACAATTTCCATGTTTAAGATTGAAACATTTACAACCAAACACTCGTAAATGAGAGACAGACAGTTTGAGACCAAATCTCAATTCATAAGAAGTCTTGCCAAGTAAGGATCTGAGATAAACACTATTTGAAATGTAGCAAACAGAATAAATTGATTCAGTCCAAAATTTTCTTGGTGTGCTATACTCATCTAGCATAGTTCTAGCCATTTGAATCAAAGTTCTATTTTTTCTTTCAACAACACCATTCTGTGAGGGAGCATAAGGTGAAGAAAATTGATGCTCAACTCCATTAGATTCACAGAATGATTTGAACAAAGAATTCTTAAATTCAGTCCCATTATCAGTTCTAATGACCCTCAACTGATTAGGCAATTCATTTAGCAACCTTTTGATGAAGACATGAAAGAGTTCGAACATCTCATCTTTGGTAGACAGAAAATGAACCCAAGAGTATCTAGAATAGTCATCAACGATTACCAGAAAGTACCACTTGCCTCCAGCCGATTGAACTCTAGAAGGTCCAACTGTATCCATGTGAAGAAGTTGACCGGGGCCAGTCGTCATAACAGTAGTAACAGGGGCATGAGAGGCTCCAACCATCTTACCATAACGACAAGAAGCACAAACAATGTCTTTACACAGTTTCAAAACAGGCAAGCCAAAAAATCAAATCTAGACCACTTAATCTAGACAAAAGATCAAAGCCCATGTGGCCTAAACGATGATGCCAAAAATTTAGATTTCTAGATTCAGAAGCAACAAGACAGTGCAAACTTGAAGAGTTGCTGAAATTTGCTATGAAGATTTTCCTAAGTCTAGTTATCTCAAAAATCAAGTTTCCAGTGGCATCTAAAACTCTACAAGCATCTGGTTTGAAGCTTACTTCCAAATTCTCATCAATCAATTGGGATACAGAGAGTAAATTGAACCTCGGTTTTGTAACCAAAGAGACAATTTTCAAAGTAAAATGTTCATTTACCTTCACTGTATCTTTTGCAATAACACGCCCTGAATTAGCATCTCCAAAAGTGATCGTTTCATTCCCGGATGCTTTTGTTAGGGAGGAGAACCAATTTGAATCACCAGTCATATGTTGACATCATCCAGAGTCAACAATCCACATGTTCTCCTTCCCTCCATGCGCCACCTACACAACATGAAAGGGATGCATCGAGGATTCAGTACTGGGGTTAGTCACAAAAGTTTTTGGTATCCAGCACTGAATCACACGACGCCCAACAGTAGGCACAACACGAGTCATTTTATGCACAAAAATATATTTGCTCTTACTCATGTTTCTATCAACAAAAGGTGTTTGCTTCACCCTAGGAGAATGTTGAGGAATAGCACATGTTGTTCTAAAGTTTGACTTAGCCTTTGATTTTTCCTTTCTCTGTTGTTTGGCCAGCCTAAAGCAAAAATTCACCAAATGTCCATCCTTACCACAGTGAGTGCAATTGTACTTAACATATGGTTTGCCTTTAACAATAGAAGTAGTTTTTGCATTCAAAACAGTGGAAGGTAGAACACCGGCAGATTTAAACACAATCTTTTTAGGCTCATTTTTAGATTTTGCTTTTTCGCTCTCAAAGGTTTTAACATCAGTAGAAGCATGAACATAAGGGTCAAAGCCTAAACCCTTTTTGTTTGAGCTAACCTTTGATTGATCCAAAATCATGTTCAAATTTTTCTTTCCCATAGTGAACCGAGCTAAAGAATCTTGCAAATAATCAACCTTTTTAGCAAGATTTAAGCAATTACTACAAGGAGTGTCTACTTTAGCTTTCTGTTTTCGGCAGTTTGAGCATGAATGGATTTCATGAGTGAATATGTCATTGGTTAACTAAGTAACTCTACAATTTGCATCTTTCAATTTTAACTCAAGAATTGAACATCTAGAGCAAGCAGTTTGATTATGCAAATCAACTGTAGAGCAACTAGCATTTTTAACAAGTTTTTCATTTTTATGTTGTTTAGCACAAACTTGTTCTAACAGTAACACATGTTCTTCCTTAAGAGAATGAATTTTAGATTTGAGCTCTAAACAATCATTACATGCTTTATTGCTAGAAATATAATTTCTAAGATCAGAGTTTTCAGATTTCAGCATGGATAAATCATTCTCTAAGTTTTTATTTTTAAGTGAAGATTTTCTCAAAGATTTCTTAAGATGACCAAAACTTCACAAAGCTCATTGTACGAAGGCATTACCTCATCACAATCGCTGGATGTGCTGCTGTTGTCACTAGAATCACTAGTGTTACCTTTTGCCAGGAAGCACAATCCAGTGAAGTCATTGTCATTCAACTTTCCTTGTTTTTCTTCATCTTCATCTTCAGTTGAGTCGTCAATATCGCTCAAGTCTAAACGACCAATGGCAGCAAAGACCTTGTTTAGCATCTTTTTTGTCCTTTGTTTGTTCTTGTCTTTGCTTTCTCTTGATCGAAAGGACTTGGATGGAGCACTCTGATCCTTCTCCTCTTTGTCCCTATTTTTAAAAAAATTAGCACGAGCATGCCCAGTCTTACCACAGTTGTAATAGGTGATGGAGGCTCCTCTTCTTTCTCTTGATCTCATGTATGCTGCATTCATGCGCTTGGAGAGAAGAGCAAGTGTATCTTCTGGAATTTGATCTAGCTATTCATCACTTAGTGCACTCAAAGAAGCAATAGATTATGGCAACTAGAGGGGGGTGAATAGTTGCACGGAAGCTAAAAACAATTTTTGATCTACTGAAAATTCACCCCAAAACAGATTCAAATAATTGCTTTGTAATCAACAAAAAGCAGAGTAGATGCATTCGGTAAATCGCAAATTCCTGAAGATCCAACCACCAGTTTGACATGAAATTGTTACTGCAAAAACTAGATTCAATTTAGAAACTAACCCAACAAGAATCAGCTCAATCGGATCTTCAGATCAAAAGTTATAAGCTTTGCAAGTTGACTATTTCGAAAACGACTAGTTTGGACCAGTCTGATCGTAAGCGTCAAGTTCGGACCGCTATGATGTCGGTTCGGACCACTCCGATCAGAATCGTCAAGTTCTGACCAGTCCGAACTTGATGAAATTGGTTTTTTGTAGATGTGTTTGGTCAAACGTGATTTTCCGAAGATCTATCTGTCGGATTGATCTAAAATTTTAACACAAGATGCTAGATCCCAATATGAATCTAAGAAAAGAAAAATCAACTCGATCGGACTTACAAATCCAAATTTATGATCCTCTCAAGCTTGTTGTGACAGAACTTGACGAACATGATCTAATCTAAACTTGTAGACTAATCAAGAACATCAAAAGATTAACCAACAGAACTTTGAGGAACACTAAATTGATGCCCTAGAAACCTTTGAATGGATCGAATCAGGAAGAAACTCAAGAAATCAAAGCAAACAAAGATCCAATCTAGAAACAGATCAAGCATGCAACCAAGAGTCAAAAACAAAAACACTGTAGCACGCAAAGATCTGGAAGAATTGATCTTTATTTCTTTTGTGTCTAAAGTACTCCCATCAAAAGAGTACAACCCTAAAAACAATCCTTCTGCTCTGGCGCCTAGCACTATGGATTGTTCGATCTCATAAACAGGAGATAACCCCTCCTATTTATAATAAGCAATCACAAGGAGTACGGATGCATGTCCACTTGGCCCAACATGGCCCAATACACGCAAGCTACTCTAAACGACTACAACTTTGCATGCGTATGGCCCACCTGCCATACTCACGTGACTGACAATCCCTCATGTGCACCATTCTCTTAGCCAGAACGTCCCGCATGACATCCTTGACCACCAAGACCTCCGTTCCTCCCTGAACCTAGTCTCGAACCTCAGTTCCTCCATGAACCTAGTTCCGATCCTGTCATTAACCACGTTCGTCTTCGAGCAATACCTGCACGTGAACAAACACACAAATCACCGAGCATAAGTCCACAACTTGACTCAACGTCAGTTCATGCAACTACTCACACGAGCATTGCACACAATCAAACCAAAAATCACACTTCAAAACCCTAATCGTGCAGATCACATTCACGACGGACTGAACGTTGGTCCAGCGCACATGCGAAAAACAGTCCGGTGTACATGCGCAAATGAGCTTCAAAACACCGTTCACAACAGACCAAAAATTTGGTCCGGCGTGCATCTAAAAAATAGTCCGGCATAAATGACCACAAACACATGTTCACGGCGGACCAAAAGTTTGGTCCGGCGCAGACACGACAAATGGTCCAACGCCAACGTGAAAATTACTGTTTTCGAGAATTGGTTCGGCGTAGAAGAAAAACGCTTTTAGGTCAAAATGTGAATGAACTTCATCAAAGGCCAAAATGAGTCAAACACAAAAAATCATTCCATCTTCAAAACTCGAATCAAGTATTAATCATGTCAAATACTCATCACAAAATGAATGGATCACATCATGATCCTTCAATTTGAATTTTCAATAAATTAAAATATTTAGTTTAATTAATCTATGCAACATCATCGTTGTGTTCCTTATGCTTCAAGGAATTTTTCAATATTTTTGAGATTTTTTTGAATTTTTTTGAATTTAATCAACTTTATTTGAATTTTTGGATTCTTCTTAATTCAGAAAATGATTTTAATTTCCAAAATCCTCTAGGGCCGAATTTTCGCTTGGACCATCTCTTCGGCCTGTTTGCGCAGCCCATCTCCTCGACCCGCTTGGCCCCGCCTCGATCCGCCATGCGTCCAGCCCAGCTCGGTCTACCGGCCCGCTCCGCGAGACCACTCACGTTCGCACAAACCCTAGCCACGTTGTCGCGTCGCTACCACGTAGCCGCCGCATCCGCCCTACTCTCGGCGTCCGAGCCCCACACGCCTCTAAAGCCTTTAAAAGCGGATGCCGATCCTCGATTCGTTCTCCTCGCATCACGCTATGGCCGCGACCCTAATTTGCGCTTCCCGAGAGCTCACCGTTTGAATATGACAGTAACATCATCATGACATCAGCAATGATGTCACCAACACCAAGAGCCGTGCCAGTGTGCTGACGTCATACCCTACGTTAGCAGTGATGTCATCACCCGAGCCAATGATGTCGACCCTAGCCCTGTTCCCGTGAGCCCGGCTACCGTGCACCATAATTTTCTCGTGGACCTGGTCTATAGACCATGGGCTCCACGTGTTAGCCTAATAACTATTTTTCCAGATTTATTTTAATTTCCAAAAACCTTAACTGACGTCATCGTGACATAATAAAGTGATTTTCTTTTAGAAAAATAATTATAGAAAATAGTCTTTTCTATTTTCTCTGAATTTAAACTTCTAGAAGCTCGTTCCCCCTCATACGAACTCCGATTGAGGTGATTCTAGTTTTTAAAAATTTGTAAAATCAAGTTCTACATTCTTGAGCTTGTTTGAGTCTCTGTTTGGTACTTATTTATATTTATTGTTTTTTTCCAGTAGACGTTGATCCCTAGGGAGTAATCATAGAATTTGAAGATCAAGACTCATCAACAGTAGTTGATCAACAAGGCAAGTCGTAGTCCTTGACCATGTCGAACCTTTGTTCGCAAAAGTACTTTATTTCATACAATTGCATGCTATTTGTTTACAAATATTATTTACTGGGAATAGCTAAATGCCTACTTGTCGTTATGTCACCTTGATTTATTGGAATTGTATCCATTGTCACCCTAGGTTGGGTCATTTAATAGTTGGACATAATTGTAATACCAACATTGGGTTATCGTAACTGTGCTTAGACATACTTAGTTAATAATCTTGACTTAATGAGATATGGAATTGTGGCCAGTAGTCACTGTTGTAAAATTTGTTGTACCATGGCAGGGTGTGCCAGTAGTCTTGGTTATACAAAATTGTTTCACTCAGGCAAGGATCGTGCAGTAAAGGGGCTTCCATTAGAACATTTGGGATGTGATTGTCTTGCCTGAGACTACTTAAGGACTTAATCTTGTGTGTCATTGAACTGGGCTTAACTACACAACCACATCTTTGGTATGGGACAGACCTAGCTAATTAATTTGCAATGTCTAAATTTGAGTACTACCTTTGTTGCCATTGTATGCACTAGTGTGATCATGGACTAGTGCAGCATACACATAGGGTTTTAGATTCATCAATCTGGGTCCCAACATTAATTCACAGTCTATCTTAACACCATTGGCAGCTAACTAATCCATTCTTAGGATTACATCTAACAGAGATAAACTGATAACATGAAGATTTGCTAAAATTGGGGTGCCTTTTATGTGGATCCTTTGGCTCTTTCATATCGAGATTACTATGATTAACCACGTAGGTGTATTGATCCCTATGGTGACACTAATGGGCTGTTTGGTTGGCTGCATCTAAAGAGATTTGCATTTGCAGATGCAAAAGATGGGTGTTTGGTTGTCTTCTCATCCAACTCAGCTTGGCTCTACAGATGCAAAACACCCCTTTCAGCCTGGCTCCAGGGAAACAAGAAAATCCACCGTTTCCCCAGGGCTAGGCTCTGCCGAGCCATGCATGCATGCTGACATCAGCATTTACTATCTAGTTTTCTTCTTTTCTTTGCTATATCTTTATATTAGCATCTCTGATCAACGAATCGATTTCATATATGTGTTCCTGTTATTTTTTCGAGCAAAACTAGACCATACTTGCTATATAAATTTCAAAATATTAAAATTTTAGTTTTTCAATTTATTGATTTTCTAGAATATATTTTAAAACTTTTTATTTTTGTTTGTGAAATTATTGATTTTCTAGTAATTTTAAAATTTGTTTCATCCCTCTCTTGAATTTGCCTATCACACTTCCATTCCAAAGGTCTGACCAACCAAACAACCTCTCTGTGCAGCCTGTCCAACCTCATACGACCAACCAAACAACATCTCCTTGCATCCACTCAGCCTGACTCCCACCAGCTTGGCTGAGCTCATGCAGCCTGGCTGAGCTGAGAAGGCAACCAAACAGCCTATAAAGGTACACATTTTAACTTATTCTTACTAAAAAATTCCTTCGAAATAAAAGAATGTGTTGCACCCAGGTAAAATAAAATAGTGCCAACAGATGGGGGAATAGGAAGCTTACCCATGATCAGATCTGTGGCTACTTCTGCCTGCTCTACTAAAATATTGTTCAAGTAAGCTAAACCTATACTTGATGCTCCACGGGCAGATCCTTGGGATATTGTGGCAGTAGGGTTTTTTGAGACACACCCTATGGCTGGGGGATGACTCTGGGGTCTCTTGGGGTTGTTCTATCCTACCAGGTTGACTGGATGGGCAAATTTGGGCCTCTTATGACCTTGTTGGCCACAATTGTAGCATCTAATAGCTTTAGGATAGCTAGGGGCAAGGTGAGGTCATACAGACTTAAATCATCGGAGTGGGGGTCTTGGTGTGAGAAAATGGGAGTGCTAGACTGGTTGGGATGCATAGGTTTGTGGGTTTGGGTTTCAGTGGGGTGGTGGAGGTCTGAAGGGTCGTGACTAATTAGGAAAGCTTGGTCTAAAGTCAAATATGGCCTTCTTCCTCCTCTCCTCATTCAATTGAGTTTGCTCACTCTCTAGTCTGATGGCCCTATTGGCTAAGTCTTGTAATTTCGTAATCGAATGAGTAGACATATGCACCCTCAAGTATGCATTCATCCCCTTAGTAAATCTATAAATTTTCTTGGCATCTGTGCCTACCTCCTCTGGTGCATACCTAGAGAGCTCATTAAACTTAAGCAGGTACTCTGTGACCTTCTTACTCCATTGGGTTAAATGCCAAAATTCCTTCTTTAAGTCCATTTCCCACAAGGAAACATGGGTGATCCTAAACTAGGAGGTAAACTCTGCCCAAGTAATGGGCTGCTCTCCCCCACTAGTTCAGTGGGCGTCTTGACCAAGCCACCGCAACTCCTTTCGCGTTCAGATGCTGCTCAAACCACCCTTCCTCCCTATTTAAGGACCTTATGAGCCCCTTTGGATCCCTCACAACTCACAGCGCCTTCGAGACCACCCAAAACCCCGAGTCGAGGTCTAATTTTTCCTCTTCTTCTACAGCTCTGGCCAACTAGTGCCGCAAAGACAACCACTACATATCTCACTCAACCGTGCCCTATACCCAAATTACTCGTAACCGAAGCAACTTAAGCCAGTTACATATTAAAGCCCCCACCTAATTTTTATTCTCCTATACTCTAGCTTCCTCTCCGTGCACTCTATCTTCCCCGACTCTAGCCGACCCTTGACATATCACTTCAAGGTATACTTTATAAAATGAAGTCACTAGTTGTGCTCTGTATATTCTACTACTACTGTTACGTTTACTGTTTACCTTCGAAGTAGACTGCATTGCTATCGCGACTAAGCGCCGATGAAGTTCGCCGCTGGCCCTTGAGGAGAACCTAGTCCCGACCATCTTTATGCTCAATTAACCCATCCCTTAGATTCACACCGACGTGCTGAAGCTTACCGTTCATTCCATCCGGCCCCTCCGTCCCTAGCACGCCGCCGGCAAGCTACCACCGCCTTGGCTCTGTTCGGAATAACTGCCAGGGGGACCCGATCGTCAGCCAATCACGCCCACGTTTCACTGACCGGCCGACCCTACCGGGCAGTCGCCCAACGCGTGCGCCTAACCCGCGTAGGTTGCTGACCACCGAGCTTCACACGGCAGTCGCCCAGAGCTTGAGCCCTCTCTCACGCGTGGAAGCTAACCATGGGCCAGTCTGTCAGTGATTACAGCCGAATTAAAGAAAACGTGCGCGGAAAGAATACGCTTTCCAACTGCGAAAACACATTTCCAAATTTTCTTGATTTAATTAAACCGTCTCAATTCAAACTCCCTTAACTTTTAAACTATAAATCCAAATCAAGTGAAATAACTTTCTAAATTCATATTAAATCATCTAGTTTCAGAATATGCAAAAATATTCGAAGTTTGATTAGCCATGTAAATCAGAATTCGAATTTGAATTGTAGGTGTGAAACTAGTTTAATATAAAATTTGAGCAATTCAAGTCCAATTTGAATGAAACTAGTTCCATTAGAATCCTTATGACATAATCTTTCTAAATGTACAAAGAAATTTAAGTTTTGAGTTAGTTTGTATCATTTTCATTTTAGGGTTGATTGCAATATGATAATTAATCAAAAATTCATAACTTGTTCAAATAATGTCTAAATGATGTGAGACAAATTTCCTTGTGTTATTTAGACAGTAGAGAACATGATTTAAAATAATATTTAGGGTGTACCATTAAACTTTTATATGTTACCTCATATTGCTTTATGTTTGTTATACTCAAATCCCTGATACAGATACAGTAAACCATAATTCCTTAATTCATGAAATGAACTTTAAAATGTTCCTAAGGTCATGAATATTCCAAATATGCTAAAACATTTCATGATTGATTAAGATTGAACGGAGTTAATAAATGACCATGCTATGAAAACACTGATGCTTAATATATAGTTAAGATAATTATAAACATAATAATGCATATAAAACTTGTTGTGAATAATCTATAGAATATGACTATTTAATACTACAAGAATGATTAGACTTGATACTAGTTTATATTAGTTCTCACGTGTAAATTAAACTTTAGACATAGTGTACACTTAGCCCTTACTTAACATATACTTTCAATTGATAAATAGAACATTAGCAATAAGCACTACTACCTGTAGAATCATCCTTAGAATACTCTGTAAGGCACTACTGTCTCATTCTGTATAAACATTTCTATTATAATATGCTTTGCATCTGAATCCTATCAAAAACATAGCTATGTGTATTATGAACCCTAAAGTCCATAATACAAATGCATGCACTTCACTAATAAGAAGTTAGTGATTAAAATGTTATTATCACCGGTGCCTCTCTAAAGTCATAAACTTATAACTAGTAGCTTAAGTAATTGATTGTTTATGTCGGGTATTCACTTAAGTTTAACCATACAACTTATACTTGTTTTCACCCGTGTTGCTTTGTGTACTAATTTATAATGATATAAATAATTTTGGCCTCTTGAATTTGAGTTACCATAATTAAGATGAATTTTAAGTTATTAGGATTTGTAGACGTAATGTAGCAAATAATTAAACAAAATTGCATTGTTGTATTAGAAATTTCGTTTTTTGTGAAAGTAACATGGACTGGACACTAGCGTTGTTTCCTGTCAGATTTTTTTTTTTTTTTTGCAATAGTGAATAAAAAGAACTGTATAACGTTGACAAAACTGAATTTATCCGTTGCACAACAATCATGCGACGAACGCCGCTGTTTTTAGAATCATACACACTGGATTTATTCCATACTTCTGAGTCAACTGCTAGGCTGGCAACAACACCACGCAAATCCCACAAGACTCATTCTCCCAGCTTAGTAGAGATTACTAATGTAAGAGGGCAATCGCTTAGCGTTTCAGAGGTCTCGATCGGGATCACATGTGATCGACCATCAAGCATCAGTGCTGGCCGGGGGTGCTTCTGCTGCAGTGGCGGCAGGTGCCTCTGCCGCGGTACTAGGAGCTCCTGTGGCTGGAGCCGTAGCTGGTGCTGAAGTGGCCTCAGCTTCCCAGAAGGAGGTCTTCTTCCCTGTCTTCGAAACCGTCTGGAAAACATCTTCTGGTTTGACATTGCCTTTGACTGTTACCTTCTGCTCCTTCAGGTCTATGTCGAAGGTCTCGACGCCTGATCCCGAAAGACAAAGCATTAGCAACTGAGATCCATGTAACAACATAATAAAGGTTTATGACATCCTGATGATTCAATTCCGATTCGCTGTGTGAAGTTCTCCGTTGAGTTTTCGGTTCTAGTCTTTGTAGTCATTTTCTTTGTCGTTAAACTATATTTTGATCAGCAAACTTTTACAGAAGAAGTAAAGAAATATTGCTAGTCCGGAATGAAAGCACAGTGTGGCAGAGAGAGATAACCTTCCATTTTGGTGAGCACCCTTCTCACCGCGCCCGCACAACCTTCGCATGACATACCGACCTTGAGCACAACAATCTGCACAGCAAGATGACTAATTTTATTCTGATATAATCGACAGTGTGGTTCTCATTCTGAATTCTGATATGGGGATTCATGCACAACCAAAATCCAGCAACTCCACGGCCCACTTTCTTCTGGTAGCAGTAAAAATGAGACCAGAAACTAAAAATTCTTCCCGCCGTCCTTTCTCTTTGGTTCGTTCATTGCATAATTGAGAACCCATCACTTCAAAACTATGCGACAAGATACATAGTATTTGCAGGGGAGGAGATCGATGTTACCTCAGCGGCCATGATCCACAGCTGCCGGAAGAAGATCGAAGCTGGAATGGAGGGAGAATTGCAAGTCAAGGATGTTTATTCACGTCCGAGAAGAGAGGAGAGATCTTGGTGCCTGCCTGCTCTGGCTTCATGGATTGGAGGCTACTTAAATAGATAAGAAGACGATGCGTAGCAAGAAAGCGCAAGGCGGTGACCGGTGGGTGGACATGCACCAAACAAGCATAAAGCTCGGGGTGAGGACAGCATCCTCCTCCCAACCAAACGGATGGGTAGTTTCTGTATATAGATGGCTGACCTGGCCTTGCCTGGCATGCAGCGGTTGAGTAGTACACTAGTACCAGAAGAAGCAGTACAATATCATGCCTTGTGCAGTACAAATGTACGACTCCTGCTTGTGCTGTGAGATTCTCTTCTCCAGGGCAAAGGGCCAAGATTTCAGGATGCTAGCACCAATCACTTTGCACATCGGTTGCTATAACTGACTTTTTCGTGTGTATCCGACGACTATTCCGAATTTCTGATCAGACATCACCTTATCATTCTGCTGGCGGTGGTGTCTTTCATCGTCCATGCTAGCTAGCGCTAGCGCACCTTTGCGTCGGACTTGGTTCTTCTCGTGCTTCGCCTTTACAGGTAAGAGGTAACCTCGTTTCATTCAAGTTCATTTCAGTAGTTTCTGCGATGTTATTATTTATATATCAGTCCATGTAAATCATGGCTATATTTGATTCTGAGCTTGTGGCTTATGGGGTTTAGTGATTCACGGAATCTTTTTTCGAAATGGGATGCATGGCATCGATGTGGGTACGGTCATCTCAGGTAAGTACAAATTAGAAGTCTTAGCTTATTGATCTTCCGGCCATTCTTTTTTTTTTTTTTTTTTCACATTTGGCATCCAGGCTCCAGCCAAAATAAATTGCGGATTGTCCCTCTAACCGACCACGATAGCAGCGGAGACACCTGTTACTTGTTGCGATCTAGAAATATGGTAAGTATAAATTGTTATAAAACATAGTTATTCACCCGCGATCAATTGACAGAACATCAACGCAATCACACGAACAAGAACAGGGAGCATACACAAAAATAGATGGCAAAGTTCTCACTTTATTAGATTGATTCTCTCTGTACAAGGGGTACTCAATATATAGCAAAACCAACAAGAGATATGTTCGTATTCGCCAACCAATAGATAGAGTCCTTACAAACTTGGACTAGGATTCTATCTATATCATAACACTCCCCCTTAGACGAATAATACGTAATGCACATGCCTCGTTAAAAACTACTTCAAAAAACCTAATGGAAAAAAGGACGAAGAAAAGAGTATAGTACACTCGCACTCTGTGTTACACTAGTTGCCTCATTAAAAACCTTCATAAGAGAAAACTTCAGGAAAACTCACTAAGAAAAAAAAGTACAACATATAATCTTCAGGATATAAAGTAGGATCTTCAGGATCATGCAAAGGGTCACGGTTTAGGGTTTTACTTCCCTTGAACTCTGCAAATTCTGCATATCTCTAAGTCATCTCATTCCAATGCTATTAACACATTATTGAAAAATAGATTTTGGCAAAGACTTAGTGAACCAATCTATTAGATTTTCATATAACTTAGTTTGTAATATCTTTACCTCACTCGGGATGATAGAAAAATTTAGGGGCAATATGCTTCGTGATATTGCTCTTTATATAACCTATTTACGTTTGTGCAACACAAGCAACATTATCTATATAGATAATTGTGGTAGTATCGACGGTATTAAGACCATATGACTTCTGGATATGGTTAATCACACGTCTCAGCCAAACAAACTCATGTGAGGCTTCATATAAAGCTATAATATCTGAGTAGTTGGTAGAAGTAACTACCAAGGTCTGATTAAAAGATAGCTAAGAAATGGTTGAACTACCTCAGAAAAACACAAAACCAATCTTAGATTTGGTACTATGGGGATCAAACAAATAGCCAACATTCATACATCTCACCATGGTTAAGTCTTGGTTCTTCTGGAAAAACAATCCAAAATTTGAGTACCTTGGAGGTATATGAGTGGTTGGGACTACACTGTGTCTTGCTAGCAAATTTACTGCGAATGCAATATCAAGCTTTGTGCAATTCGCAAGATATATAAGTATGGGACTGCAGGTCTTAAGACTTTCTTATTTTCCATCCTCGGTCTGAAAAGGCTCTTATCCACTTCAAGGAAAATACTTAGTTCTTTTCCATGCACTATCTGTAACGGGGAAAATTCATGATTTGTAGTTGGTCTGAGTTGAATTAATACCGCAGCGTTCAGCACTGTGTTGCTCTAACAACTGGTGGGTAGCCTACTATTCTGCAAGATTGGCAACGCAATAAATTTTTATTCCTTTAATTTAATAACTCTACAAGGCTATTTTGAGTGTAGACAAGAGGTACGAGATACTCTACATTAATTCCCAGAGCCATACAATAAGTATTAAATGCCTTTGAGGTAAACTCACCAGCATTGTCCATTAGAATAGACTTGATCCTTTGTTTTGAAAATTAGGCTCTTAACTTAATAATCTGATCAATTAATTTTAGCAAAAACATGTTTCCTAGTAGATAAAAGACATACAAAGGGTCATTTAGTAGAAGCATCTATTAGTAACTTAAAATATCTGAAAGGGCCCGACAGGGGGCTGAATAGGTCCACAGATATCTCATTGAATTTTTTCCAGAAAATTCAGTGATTCTTCCCTAACTTTTAGGCAAGAAAATCTAACTATGAGCTTTTCTATAGCATAAATAGGGCATAAGAAAACTTTAGGTCTAAGAAAGTCTTTATGCTATGGCTAGCAGAATTATTAATTATTCTTCTCATAATATTCAACTCAGGATAACCCAGTCGATCTACCAGATCTTAAATATTTCAGGGTTTTCATCGCAACACAAACTTCATGCTTTGTATGTGCATAGTATAATCCAAAGAAGGAAGGAAATTTTTTCAACCACACATTTATTACACCCATTAAACTTAGTCGTGAGAAGGTATTCTGTGCAATCCTCTTTCTCTGTTTGCATATTGAAACCATTTCGACCAATGTCATAAAAACTTAAGAGAGTATGAATGGACTTAGGGTACAATATGGTATTGTAACATCCCTAATTTCGGCCTTCAGTTAAAATCTAATTTGAACTAATTAAAATCAAATTTTGGTTTTCCCTTGGTGTTTAAATTAACCTGGCATCCTTATCCTTCCGAAATCGGAGTTCCATCTTTCATCGTCCGAAAAATCGAATTTCCAAATTTCGGTCCGTACCCGAAATTCCACCCAAGTTCGAAAATGCTCCAAAATTCCGAAACCTATTGCATTAGGCTCCAAATATTCTAAAATGATTTTGGGAATTTTCCCAAGCGTTTTAGAATCCCTCTGGTATTTTATCGCTCGTGGCCTTTTGCTAAATGCCTTTAATCGTCCCGGAATATTTTAAATTCCAAATTTCATCCAAATTTCATGAAACCAATTTTATTGGGTTTCAAAGATACCCTAATATCGTTGGGAATTTTTCCGGGATTTTAGACCATTTTTGTTAGTTTTTCTTTCGTGCGTACCCTACCACTTATTCCCTGCCAATGGGAGCCCGCCACGTGTCGCCACTGTAGCATCATCCTCAAACTTGGAAGGTTGCATGATGGTGTTCTTCCAGTCAAGCCTCATTCATGGCAATAGGATTTCAAATCATCCTAACTCCCGCTATAATGCCTCAAATCAAGCATAGCCGGTTCCGTTGCGAAGAGGGAGACGAGGAGTTTCCATTCCCGGTGTTAATGAGTCCTTAATCATGCCGAAAACGGCCTCATTAAGCGAAATCTGAAAACGCCTCCAATGCCCATAACTCAGCCGTTTCAACTCTGATTCACGCACTTCCACCTCCATTAGCTTCGTGTTGGAGCCCTCTTTTCGGTACTATCCTCCTCCTTTGGCCTCTCCACTCCATTCGTCCGGGAGATTGCAAAAACCGACGTCGAACACCGTTTTCGATCTTGCCGGCATATCTTCTTCTCCGGTGAGTCAAACTTGATTCCGGTTGAACCATTGTGTGCGTATGGATGCCGTGCTCATAACCCCTCGATCAATTTCAGATTTCCTCGAGTTTTGAATCCGCATTTTGGAGTTGAACCTCTCCGGTCGAACCGTCGTTCTTCGCTGAATTCATCGCCTCCGGTAATGTGTTCTTCAATTCCTTGCAATTGCGAACCCCTCTAGATGCCCTCTAGTTGATCCATCATTCAAATTGGCAATGGCATGTTTAAATTTTCATAAAATTTTGAATTTTTGGAATTTTTGGGCCTCTCTGTTCTTACCCACGCCCGTGCGCACGGCCATCGGCCGGCCGGCACCGTCGTCGCCCCTCCGACCGCGCCACCTCCTCGCTGGCCTCGCCGCCCGACCGTTGTCGCCAGCTCGCCGGCCTCCCATGCGCCGCCTGGCTCGCCGGTAGGCCGTTGCGCGCCGCCACCTCGGCGCCTCACATACCGGTGACCCCACCGCCGCTTCCCCATGCAACGGTCCCGCCGGCTCGCCCGACCTCGGCCCCATTGTCGCGCGCCTTGCGCCCATGCCGCCAGACTGGCTACTGCGCCCGCCGCCGCCATCTCGGCCTTGCCGCCGCCCCTCCCCCTTCCTTTTCCCCCACGTGCCGGCCGCCGCCTTGCCCTCCATTGCCGTCGCCATGGGGAGCTCAGGCTCCCATGTTCTTTGGTTCATGGAGGAAGAAGCTCCACTCTATGACAGCATGGCCCCACATGTAATAGAGCCAAATAAAACAATAAATCCGCCAAAATAAAGATTCTGAGGAATATTCCTCGATTTCATATTTTCCATGATTTCCAAACTTCGGACGCTTATAACTTTTCTGACCGAACTCCGATTGACTCCATTCAAATTTCTAAATTCATCTAAATTCAAGATCTACCTGCCAGTATAACTTTGATAATTTTTGGATTTTATTTATTTTATTGTTATTTATTTGTTGTACCGTATTATAGCGCGTAGCCGAGGACTCCGCCGAGTCCGCCGACCCCGCCGCCGGACTTCGAGACTTCGACATCCCCGCTGCAACTGAAGGCAAGTCCCTTGACGCATTTTGATCCCATGGTTGCAAATGTTTTTATAATGTTTTATCGTATGCATTGCTATCTTTATCATCATATGTCAACCATAGACTCCTAGTTATTCCAAATTGTGATCACCACCTTGATTATTGTTATCCATGTTTATTTGTAACCCTAGGACTCATTGTTATGTCATACTTATGTTATTGTGACAATTGTTGGTTAGAACGGTAGAAATGCTTAGTGTACAAATTGATGAAAATGACCCATGGGTGGGATTATGTCAAAGTTGTGATTTACAATGTGATTTAAGGATTATTACAAAACTTTTGGTACTGTTTTTCGAAAATAAAAACACAATGAAAAAGGATTTGGACTTGGGCGGAGTGGAATGTCGGGTGGGTGCGAATAGAGCACTAGTTTCCAATGTGCAAGTACCGCCCCAAGTCTATTAAGGACCAACGCTTATGACTGTCCATTCTTAGCATTACTGTACAACCACATGTCTATAATGGGTATGACCTGGCTAAATAATTTGTAGAAAGCTAACTTAGACTCACCAGTTGGTGGAATGTGGGCGCCAGATGGAGGCGAGTCGTTTTCCCCACACGGCGCAAGAGGGGGCTTCTGTACTGGGTAGAGGGAACCCTAACAGCGGTGAAACCTCAGCGGGTGGGTCGGGTTAGGTGTATATATTGTAAAGGCCTTGTCATGATCTCTCTGCCGGCACACCAAAGGAAGTGCGTTAATCCGGTGGCATTAAGAGAAGATCATGTCTTGTGGGTTAAAGTTGTACACCTCTGCAGAGTTAAAACTATTCGAATAGCCATGCCTACGGTCAAGGGCAAAGCAAATAATGCTTTCATATTGGTAGATTTTGGTTTTGGTTTTAAACATAAATGATTTTTTGGGATTCGGGAGTGGTTAGAACTCACGGATGTTTTGTTGGCGGATTGAGCCAACCAGGTAGATGGAACCTGTTTTATTTCATGACGGATAGAGTCATGTGTGGATAACCTTGATCTTTTAAAATGTGGCGTGTAGAGCCTTTATACTAGTGACGGTGGATAGAACCCTCACTAAAATATCAATTAATTCAATTGTTAAAATAATTACGAAAATATGCTTTGTGAAACTTATTATTAAGTATGGTTTGATGAAACTCAGCTTTATGCAAAGGAACCATATTAAGCCTTCCTTGGAAAGCCCTACATGTGCATACTTTCCCCGACTTGCTGAGTACTTTTTTACTCACATACTACACAAAATGTTGTCATCAGAAAATTATCAGGATGCCGTTGAAGACGGTGAGTTCTACGCCGAGGAGTTCGATGAGGACCGCCAGGACAACTAAGCGCGTTTCTAGTCATCGCCTATGGTGTTATTTGGGTTTCATTACTTGTCATTTTGTTTCCTCTGTCGTGAACTCTGGTCATGTGACCATGTGATGTAATAAACAGCCATGTGGCTAATACTTTATTTTTATGTTACAATTTCGTTATGTTCGGCAATGATACATCACTGTTGACTGTGTACTAGCTACTGATTTATGACTAGTACAGAAATACACAGGAGATTTCGGATAGCCGATCCGGGGTCTCACATGTATTCTTCCAGTGCTAACTATGAGAGTATTGCTTCTGGCGATAGTCATAATTTTTTCAATTCACTTAGTGTGGTACAACTGTCTTCTAGACAGATTTCCTCCTTCGTCATTGGATTATAGTTTGTTCTATATTAAAAGTATGATTTAATAATCAAACAATTATTACATCAGGAACAAATTGTAGAATATAGAATTAATATAGCATAATTAATCAAATATCTAGAAAAAGGCATTTATTCAATTTTAAATGATAATCACTCAATAGGAGCATAGACCAAATGTTCATTTAGGAACTATGGCTAACCTGATGAGGAGACTTATAAGGAATATGTGACATCAACTAGCAAACTGAAGGAATTCTTTAGGAGACTAATCCAGGTCTCCATATGAGTCATAGGTGTCCTCCTCGGACTCCTTGAACTTAATATCTCAAGAATCATATCATCACACTTCTCGTGCCCCGTGTTAATAACATGTTGAACAGTAAAGTACGATTCAACAATGTTTCCCTGGATTTTATTAACTTTTCACTAGATTTCGTGTAAAGGTCTACCATATGTTTCGGGATGCGATAATTGCACAACCAATGGTCAGTGCATCTATACCTTAAAATAGGGTTATGAAGGGGTTTGCAGCCTTGTTAGCTGAGTCTTGCTTATGGAACCCCTCTGGCCTTTTACCTTTACTTTTTCATTATTAATTGCCTTTTCCCTTATCAGGTCTGCCATTCTTCCACTTATCCCCTTTATTCATTTGGCTCTTTCTGCGGCCATGGCTATTGCTAGCCTACTGAGCATTCACATGTGCTTTGGGCATTGCATGACTCCCATTAGAAATTACATGATGATTCTTCACCAGGAGTTCATCATGCTTTTCTGCTTCTAGCAAAATGCATATAAGCTCTGACTACTTCTGATACTCGGCATGATGATACTATTACAGCAGTATCCTCATATTAGGGTGGAAGATGCATAATGTCTTGTCGATCATTTTAGCATCAGTAATTTTCTGGTTACAAAATGTTAGTTCAGCAACAAGCTTGTGATGGTAAAGTCATATGCTGTCAGCCTTTAAAATCCTGAAAGCGAGGGAGGATCCATTCACGCTATGCTTCTGGAAACAGGGTGGATCTTTGCTGGTTATATTTTTCCTTCAGGGAATTCAAAAGTACTAGCTAGTCCTATTCCATCAAATATTTGGCCTTCAGGTTCGGGTGAATATGATGCCTCAGGAGGTGCAAAGCTATACACCCTGAAAGTGCATCTAGGCCCCCTAATGAGTTTTGGATGATTAATGACACACGATTAAAAGGACTAATGCGTTAAATGAGTTTGTTAACAGATAAAAGTCATAAGAAGAGATCATCTACGGCCATCGGATACCCTCAAATTGGTTTGAGTAAGAAAAATGGCAGCACGTGTATGTATTTTAATTTCTTGAGTCATAGGGATGACGTACTATTAAGAGGGATGCATTGAAGTTGGTCTAGAGATAGTCTTTATGCTCAGATGAATGATGCTTAGTCACTTGAGAGACACCGAGTCGCCACACTTGCTTCAAAATGTACTTGCTTTGAAGTTCTGGTCAGATATTCCGATGTCAGATCGGAAGTTCCGATGTCTCTGACATTCCGATGTGTAGTTGTGCTCAAGTCCGAAGCCTCTTAGAAAGGGATCGGATTTTCCGATTTCAGACATCGGAAGTTCCTATGCCTGTTGCTCTCGTTTAGGGTACTCTCTGTTGAGATCAGAAGTTCCGATTTATCACATCGGAAGTTCCGATACGTGTTGTCTTGAAAAAGGTGCTCTCTGTCGAGTTCGGATTGTCCGATATTTCAAGTTGGAAGTTCCGAAGTAGTTATATTCCAGTTTCGGAACTCTCTGTTTGTTTCGGATGTTCCGGTACTCAAATCGGATATTCCGATGTTGACTTAGGAAGTTTTTCGTCGAGTTCTATCTCAGTGTGTTTCGGAAGTTCCGATACCTCTAGTTTTCGACCGTTGAGGCTTTCCAAGTTCTGGAAGCTTGCACTCATCAGAAGTTCCGAAGTTTGGTTTGGATATTCCGATGTGTGGCTGAGTGCGGGTATAACAGCTAGTTTTGAACCAAAACTATAAATATCCCCCACCCTCTTCATTTGAGGGTTACACACTTGCTTTGGCTGAACCTTTGAGCTTCTTGAGCACATTCTAGAGCACATTTGAGCACTCCTCCTCCTTGATCTTAGCGATCATCTAAAGAGTAAGGATTTGAAGTGTGATTGCGAGCTTGACAAGAGTAAATCATTCATCTTGATCATTAGAGAGCCTCTCCAAGATCAATACTTCGTGCATTTGTTACTCTTGGAGGTTGAAGGACTCCTAGACGGCTAAGCGTCGCTCACGAGCTCCCGTGGGAAGCCGTGAGAAGTTTGTGAAGTCTTGTTTCGCCTCCGAAAGGGAAGGAACAAATAGTGGGACCAAACTTCAAGTGTGACCGAGGTTTGTGAGGAACGGGTTGGAAAAGACCTGGCTCTTTGTGAGCTTCCTCAATGGAGACGTAAGATCCCCTCAAGGATCCGAACTCTGGGAAATAAATTCCAGTCCCTGGTGTGTTTGCTTTATTATTGATGTTACCTAAGTCTTGTCAACTTGCTTACTTGTGTTTTCAAATAGACTAGAACTACCCTTTTGGTTGGTAATCTTAATTTCAGTTCTCTTAGTTCAGTATTGATCGGACATTCCGAAATAATATTGGAAACTCCGATACTATCGGAAGTTACGATATTGAATCGGAAGGTCTGATACCTTTTTCGCTGCAGTAAATTTCATTAGAAATTTTAAATAGCCTATTCACCCCCCCTCTAGGCTTTTATCACCTTTTTCAATTGGTATCAGAGCCCAACCTTCTCGAAGGCTTAACTGCTTGAAGGGAACGAGATGGCTAATACGGGGTTGAAGGTTGTCGTGTCGGATGAGCAGAATAGTTCGAAGGCCGGAGATGGAACTCCCGGCAAGAGCAAAGAAGAGGCAACTTCTACATCAACGCAGGGAGTTCAAATTCCTTTCAATTATGAAAAATTGAACACTTCCTCTTCGCATTCTTATATTACCGTGCCCTCCGGACGTGCACCATTTTTTGATGGTACATATTATTCCGATTGGAGGCACAAGATGAACATGCACCTAATGTCTCTCCATCCAAGTGTTTGGAAAATTGTTTGCACAGGTTTAGATATACCGGAAGAAGACATGGAGCTCACACCGGAACAAGAGCAAAATATTCACCGGAATGCACAAGCTGTGAGTGTGTTGCTTGGAGCACTGAGTCCCGAGGAATTCAACAAGGTTGATGGCTTGGAAGAGGCTAAAGAGATATGGGACACGCTCCAAGTTGCTCATAAAGGGACATCAAGCGTGAGAGAGTCAAAGATTGAGTTACATGAAGGAAAGTTGGGGAGGTTCGTCATGAATGATGATGAGATTCCGCAATAAATGTATGATCGCTTGATGATCCTTGTCAACAAGATCCGAGGACTTGGAAGCAAAGACATGACGGATCATGTGGTGGTCAAGAGGATGCTAAGAGCCTTTGCGCCAAGGAATTCGACTCTCGTAACACTCATACGAGAGCGAAAAGACTTCAAGAGGCTCACACCCAATGACGTGCTTGGAAGAATCCTCTCAAATGAACTCATGGAGGAAGAGGCAAAAGAAGTCTTATCTTGCCAAGCAAAGCTCAAGCTCCAAGTCAAAAGAGATTGCATTGAAGGCAACCAAGAAAGATGATACAAGCTCAAGTGATGACGACGAAGATGATAGCGAGGATGAGGAAGACTTGGCCCTATTTGTGAGGAAATTCAAAAAATTCCTTAAGTATGACGGGTCAAGCAAGTACAAGAAAAACTACAACGACAAATCAAAAAGAAGAAGAAACGTGAAGAGGGCTTGCTATGAGTGCGGTGAAGTTGGACACTTCATCGCCGATTGTCCGAAAAAAAAGAACACTTCAAATGAGCACAAGAAGGGTGAGCCACACAAGAAGAACAAAGCTCACAAGAAGAAGTACTCGGGGAGAGCCCACATTGGCAAAGAATGGGACTCCAATGACTCCGACACCGACGATGAAGGAGTCGCCACCGTTGCCATTGAAGCCGCTCCTCCAACAAAATTACTCTTCGGCGACATGAGCAACATCGACAACGATACACCCGTTTGCCTTATTGCAAAAGGGCGCAAGGTAATGACTAAACCAAAACATTCAAGTAGTGATAGTGAAATTGAGAGTAGTGATGATGAAGATGATGCTTTGTTTAGTGATTTGAACAAATCAATCATTACCAAAATAAACAAGCTAATGAAAAGAATAGATAGCCAAGAGGAGACTCTCGAGAAGCAAGAGGACTTACTTATCCTCGAAAAGAAGAAAAATTTTGCTCTCGAGAAGCTCCTTGCAAAAGAGAAGGAGAAGATTGAATTGTTAACCAAGAATCTTGATTTGGCTAACAACTCAATTACCATACCTAAGAGTACAAATGAGTCACTTCAAGAGAATGTCTTTAGTTTGGAAAACAATCTCAAAGCTCTTGAAGTGCAAATTGAATCTCTTAACAATCTTGCCTCTCCAATTACTGATACATCAATAGCTTTTATTCCTTCCACTAGCAATGGTTGCTCTCATTACTACAATGTCGATGTTAATACTTGCGCTACTAACTCTCAATTCATGCAAGTATTAAAAGGCGAGAACGAGAGACTAAGTGCCTTGGTAAGATACGGTTGCATCAAGACTTATCAATCCAAGGATGCCCTATACAAGACCATCAATGGTCGAGGAAACAAAAACAAGGAAGGGCTAGGATATGATAAGTACGAGTGCAAGGAAAATGACCGCGTGGTGGTAAAAGGTAAGGAATGCATTAAGTTTGTCAAAGGAAATGACAAACAACCATTGACCACCACACATGTCAACCAGGCCATGCAAGAACCAAAGAAGCATCCTCAACATCATGCATCTCGCTCCATTCATTACGCTTCCTATGTTTTGAAAAGGAACCACCGTGGTAAAGTGGTTGTTCTTCATGTCGGTGCCCACAATTTCAATGAAATAGCTAAGAAAAAGGTGTGAGTACCGAAAGTTTTGATCACTAACATGCTAGGACCCAAAAACATTTGGGTACCTAAAAACAAGACATAATGTATTTTTTGTAGGATTATACCTCCGGTGGATCAAGTTGGATGCTTGATAGTGGTTGCACAAACCACATGACCGGAGAGAAAAATATGTTCTCTTTCTTTAATGAAAAAGGGTCACAATATAAAAATATCGTGTTTGGTGATAATGGTAAAGGTGAGGTTATGGGACTAGGTAAAATCGCTATCTCAAATGATCATTCTATCTCTAATGTCTTGCTAGTTAAATCACTGAATTACAATTTGCTATCCGTGTCGCAACTTTGCGAGATGGGCTACAATTGCTTATTTACTAATGTAGATGTGACCGTCTTTAGAAGAGACGATTCCTTAATCGCCTTCAAAGGATATTTGAAGGATAAACTCTATTTAGTTGACTTCAACTCAAATAGCGCTAAACTTCAAACATGCTTAATGGCAAAGTCTAGCATGGGTTGGTTATGGCAAATGCTAAATAACAATTTTACCAAATTTTATGGAAGTACATAAGTCTAGAAAAGCAATTTCTAGAATTTAATCATGAATTTTAGGATTAAAAAACTATTTTTTTAAAAAAAACCCCATTTCCTTTTATTATCATTTTTTTGGCAAATGCAACGAGCTAGTATTTCCAGCCCAATGGGTCGCATGGCCCATTGGGCTAACGGCCCCAAATGGTTTATTTAAAGCTGACAGCTAGGGTTTTCTAAATCCTAGCCACCACTTCACTCCCACGCAGGCGAGCACTGCCATGGAGGCCTCTCGGGCGGGCGTAGCGGGCGCTGCCTCCTTCCCCACCGGCATTCTTCGTGCACGACGCATCAGGCACCGCCACCTCGGCGTCCTTGCGCAACGCGTTCGGGCGCTGCTGCCGCCTCGGTGCCATTGTCGTCGCCTCAGCTTGTTCGCGTGTAGTGCATTTGGGCACCACCATCGCCATATTCCTTGACCGCGGTTGCTGCTAGCGCTGTAGGCGCCGCCGCCGACTGTCTTCGTGCACGGAGTACGCCGTCGACCAGGCAAGCGATTGGCAATAAAGACGTGTCGAGGAAGCCTCCGGGGTCGCACACGCCATTGCCGCACGCTGTATTGTCATCAGCTTCATGCTCATGGAGTGCCGTTGAGGAATATTCCGTGGGCGCACATGCCACCGCGTGGGCGAACGCTGCCGTCGTCGCAAGAGACAAGGGGGCATGCATGCGAATCGAAGGCACCACCGTCGTCACGAGAGATGAGGGGGCGCACGTGAATCAAGTCACTGGCACCGAAGTCAAGGCGTTTCTACAGCCGCGCAGCTGCTGGCACGCGACAGACGATTCGTCGCAGCGTGGTCACATGTTGCGAGGGGCCTTTGTCTCGTTCTTCGGGACGCGAGGTGCGATGAGACGGTGCGACCGCACATTGCCGATTTGTGCTTCGGGTGCGGGGAGCCAGATCGCCGCTAGTGGGAGCCACTGCCTGGGGCTTCCTCCCGATGGTTCCTTTTTTTGTTGTTGATGACTATTCATGTTCAATCGTAACATTAGATTATTGTTAACTAGTAATCTATAGTTAGCGGAAAAACAATCTGTGGGATTTGATTGACTATTCATGTGCGATCAACTTACGTAGGGCTTGATGTAGTGTGATCACGTGTGGCAGGATGATTTTGATACAGTGTAGATCAACACAGGTAGACAAACCCAATTGGCCTCAACAAACAGCTCATGTGAGTACATGCACCGAACAGTGATCAAATTGTGATTAGCACTGAAAAACACAATTGATCTAATCACCAATGTATTTATAACGACATACCCGGATGAAGAACATTCATGCTGATAATATGTTATAAAATGTAGTCGTTCACCTGCGAGCAATGGACAGCATCACTACTAGAAAAAACGAGCTTCACAAGCGGTACCTCTACAACCGGTAAATTTTGAACCCATTGTAATAGTGCATCACAAGCGGTTCAATAGCTACAAACCAGGAGAGGGCTTCTACAAGCGATTGGTAACACGAACCGCTTGTAAAACCCAATTTCTACAAACGGTTTGTGTTCCTAACTGGTTCTGGACTTCTACAAGCGGTTGGTAACACGAACCGCTTCTACAAGCGGTTCGTGTTACCAACCGCTTGTAGAAGGTGGCTTCTTGAAATAATAAAAGGAATGCTTGTCCTACTCTATCAGAGAGCACGTGTGGATGGGTTGGCTAGCTCAGTGAGACGTGGGTTATGAGGAGGGATGAGGTTGTGGGTTCGAATCCCATTTCTTGCAATATTTATTTCTCTTTTTAGGCCGCTTTAGAAACGGTTATAAAACCGCTTGTGATACTGGTGGGAGTATCACAACCGCTTGCTTACAAGCGGTTATAAAACCGCTTGTAGAAGCTGTTTCGAACCGCTTGCGACAGGCTATTCCCTAGTAGTGCATGCCGATGCAATCACACAAACAAGAACAGGGAGCACACACAAAAGTAGATGGGCAAAGTTGTAACAGCCGGATTTTTTCTTTGAAAAAAAAAATTATTTTTTTTGTTGCTGTCGTCTTCAACCTCCCGCCGCTCCTCTCGTGCCTCCTCCCGCGCCGGCGTGCCCCGCCGCCTGCCCCTGCCTCCGTGCGTCGCCCGCGCTGACCGTGTCGCCGCGTCCACCCGCCACCGCCCTTCTTGCGGGGTATTCTTGTGCCGTCGCCTCACCGCCCCTATTTAAAGCCCCCAAGCCCCTCCTCTCCGTGTCCTCCCTTGCTCTCCTCTCCCTCCACGCCCGCCCGCCCGCCGTCTTCCTCGGCTCCGGCGAGCCCGAGCCGAGCCAGTGCCGCCGCCTCGCCCGCCGCCTCCCTCTGCCCCTCGGCCCGCCGCTTGACTGCCGGCTCCGCGCTCATACGCCACGCCGTGCGCGCTCCCGCCGCCCGTGTCTCTCGTGGCCGTGGCATGGGCGCCACTCTCGCCGGCCGCCCGCTCGCGGTAGCGGCGTGCGTGTGGTCCACCGTGCGCATGGACGCGGTCCACGCCCGGTCGGCCCCACCTATCAGCCTTTAACAAAAAAAAATGATTTTTAAAAATCATTTATGACGTCAGCGCTGACGTCATAAATCGGTTTTCTTTTTAAAAATCAATTTCAAAAATCCAATTTGACTGCTGACATCAACATGACGCAGTAAAGTCGGATTTTCCTTTTAAAAATAATTAAAAATTCTAGAAAATCCGTTTTATTTGTTCTTAAACTTCCGGGAGCCCGTTTTCACCCGTTCGAACTCTGTTTGGCTCCGTTCTTCTTCCTAAAATCATTAAAAACCTCAAACTTTAGTTTAGTGCTAGTTTGAAATTCAATTTGTGTTTATTTGAATTTGTTTGGATCTTATTTGAATTTGGGTGCTTTTTACGTGTAGATTACGGAGAGTCCGAGGAGTTCCCGAATGACGATTTCGAGCAGCAACTCGTCGAACCAGGCAAGTCACACCCCCTTGACCATATTGCTCCCAGTTTTATGAACTTGTATGTTGTATTTACAATTATTGCATGCTTATTTATTATAGACAATAATTTTCGACCTAGTTTTAAATGATAGTTAAATCCAATTTCGACATGCGACCTTTGACATTTGAATTCCGATACCCTTGTAACCTTACTAAAAATATGAATTATGACTATGGTAATAGTTAGACATTGCTTAGCCATGCTTAGAACTGAACTTAGGAAATTTTGGGGAACTTTATGCCAAAATGATATCATGTTCAATTGGAAACTTATAGTGATCAATGTTAGTGATAATGTGGAGATAGTATGGTTAAAATGAAAATGACTTAGACTGGGCGAGAATTGATTGGAAAGTGGTGAGGTCATGGTTCTGGGTTGGTGGACAGTCTCGCCTAGTCAATTAAGGACCGGTCTGAGCTTCGCTGAATGTAAAGCCTAACCGTACTACCACGAGTCTGGAATGGGACAGACCTGGCTATCCTTATTAAATCATCTCATGGACAGTCATGCCATATGGGGGTAGTGGTGTGGTGAAAGCGAGATGCTGCCACTCTGGCGCAAGAGGGGGCTTCTGAATAGAGGGAATCTTTCAGCGGTGAAACCTTAGCGGGCATGACTACATGTATGAATTTAATATAGGGGCCTTGTCATAATCTTCTCTGTCACTCACTAAAGGAAGTGTGTTGACATAAAAAGGGAAATATTATGTCTGGTGGGTAAAGTTGTACAACCTCTGCAGAGTGTCAAACTAATCGATTAGCCGCGCCCGCGGTTATGGGCATGCCGAGCAAGCCATTCTCAGATTAGACTTTGGTAAATTAAAATTTGGTTTCAAAAATGATGTTGGATGGAGGGAGTCCATCATGGGTATAACTTAGCCGATTCCAGGAGAGATTCCTGAGTTAAAATTGTATAGATTTGATTTACGAAAATAAAGTATGCCTTCTAAAATTTATTGAAAATGTTGTTAAACTGTTGCTTTATGCTTAAACAAACCATATTGCCATCCTTTGATTACCCGTACATTTATATTGCATTTCCGTTGTGGTTTGCTGAGTACGTATGTACTCACCCTTGCTTAATTTACCACTTCAGAGGAGGAGTACCACAATGGTGAGGAACAGTTGGACTAGGCCACGTCCCCAGTCGATTACCTGTGGCAAATTAATTGGGCTCTATTTATTATTCTTTAATTCCGCTGCTTTTATTTATTCGTTTGTTTATTTGTTGGCCTGCGCGCCATTTCCTATGTAATCCTTGAATATTTATTATTAATAAAGAACGCTGGATATGCTATGGTTTCATTTCTACTGTGTGTACTAGTACAGAATACAGAGAGGATTTCGGAGGTGTTATTCCGGGGTCCGACAAAAGTTCCCTCTCTATTAGATTGATTCTATATGTACAAAGGATACCTAATATATACAAAACCAATAAGAGATAGGTTCGTATTCGTCCACTAATATATAGAATCCTTACAAACATGGACTGAGATTATATCTATATCACAACAGTAATCATCGTGGTATCACCTAATAACGCAGCATATTCCGTGGGCTGACCGTGGCCACAGATGTACTCCACTACAGTACTCGAATGCAGCACGAGCCTGCCGATGAAGTAGGGTTGCGTGGCCCGGAATCCCCCACCTCGCGCTAAATGCTGTTGCTACTTGTCTCGCCCGCACAGTCTAAAAGAGCAAACAAACGAAAAAGGTGAGAAAGGGAAAGGAAAATGAGTTTGAAGGTGACGTTGAATCCCATTTAGTGGTATATATATAGTAGGAATGAGATGATTTGCTAGTTGTGGAAGTTGTATATCAAGTGAGGAGCTTCAAGAGAAGGGTCATGCTACAATCCTATACTGTAGCATGTTGGTGGGGCCCGCAACCTACCGCGTTGTGGTGTCTCCGCCTTACTGCAGTATAGGAATGTGGCAGGTGATACATGTCATCTGCCGTGTTAAGTAGGGAGTTAAATCTAAGGAAAAAAAGACGTCTGAGAGGCTAAATAGGCCAAACCTTATATTGCGAGATAAAGGGAGTAGCTCAAGACAATACTGTTTGAATTAAAAGAAAAGAATCATCAGCAATGATGCCTGACAGACTGTAATCCCTAGTAGTACACTTGTCAATATCGTGCTGAGGGCTATACTAGATTGGTTCTTAGAATGGTACATTCCGATAGCGGTCCATATCGCGTACCATTTTGGGTTTAATATAATAATATATATTTATACGTATACACATATTTAATTATATACACACCAAATTTACTTACAATATTGGTTCAAATACGTAGTAGTACTATCAAATATAACATATGGTTTAGTAGATCATACTATCAATTCCACAGATATGACTTATATTGATCGGTATCGAAGTCGATATGGCTGGTATTGTTCGGTATCGAAGCTGGTATGTTCGGTATTGAACGGTATCGAGGCCGATACTGTACATTGGGCTGCTTTGTATCAATTTAGGCCATACCGACCGGTACCGGTATCGCATTGATAACTGTACATGTGACCATGGAATGGAATTAGAATCTCCTTCGGCTTAGCTTGGGCTTGCAGTTCTGAACTCTTCTTCTTCTTCTACTACTTCTTCTTCTTTGAGATAAGACGGATCATTTAGGATGTAAGAGTACATAGTGGGCTCAGAAGCAAGCCCAGATCGATCCCGGTCCAAGTTTAGCATAACTAGGCTGACCTGAGTAGCGGTCTAGTGGAGTGCTTGGTTTCGTCTTGGGGAAGCAGATTTGTGATCTTCCCTCTTTAGAGGAATGCAGTTTCTTGTTGACTAGTTTTTTTTTCTTTGGAGTTTGTCTAACATCTGCGATTTAGGGTCTGTTTATTCTTGTTTTAGATTCCCTAAAAACTAATTTTGGATTGTAGTTATAGAAAAACTGATTCTCCAAAAACTAGAATCTAAAAGCACATATAAAATAAATTGTGGATTTTAGTATATATGGATGAGCTGGATTACAATAATTAAATTTTAAAATCAGACTATTTATTTTTTTATTCAGCTTTTAAAGCTAAAATCTAAAGTCAAAAAAAAAAAAAAAAACAGACGCTCGGTCATCTCACTATCTGTCGGTCACCATACATGGCACTAGTAGGGCTGCTAGCTAATCCTCAAGGGCAACAATAGCCTAAAGCAAACGCAAGCTCCCTAGTATTCGTTTCCCTGCAAATCAAGTTCGTCCAGTTAGAAGAGGAGTACTTGCACACGGGGACCGGGTGTGAGTGAGAGATATATGTTACCACAAACTAAAATATTTAAAGATATCTTTTTAAAATGCTACATATCATCTTCTCTATTTATCTTCACCCTTCTTTCTTCTCGACCCACTTTCCTCATACCCTACTTCCTCTCTAACACAAAAAAATTCAAATCAGGAATTTGTAACTTTAAAAATTTTAAACGGAAAGTTTCAACTCAAATATTCACTCGAAAAAAATTCAAACAAAAAAAATTGTACTTAGTAAATTTCACTCGAAAAAAATCTTAACTAGGCAAACTTTCAACACTGAAAATTTCAAATTAGAAATTTTCAACTCAAAATTTTTGAATTAGAAAATTTTCAACTTAGAAATCTCAATTCGGAAACTTTCAACCAGGAAATTTTAACTCAGGAAATTCAAATCGAGAACATTCAATACGGGAAATCTGAAAATTGAACATTTTTAAGTGGGAAAATTTCAGATGGGATATAAAATTTTCGGCTCGAAAACTTTCAGTTAAGAAAAATCCATTCAAAACATTTGATTTGAAAAATGTTTTAGTTCCAAAAGTTTTGACTTAAAAAACTTTTGGTTTGAAAAGTTTTGCCTCAAAAAAGTCTCTGTTTGAAAAGTTATATTAAACAATTTTCAAAAATAGTTATAAAAAATAATTCGTATTTCAAAACTTAGAGAAAATATTAAAACAAAATCGTTTTTGAGTTTGAGAGAAGGATAGGAAGAAAAAAAGTGATGAAGGAGATATCACTAAATATCGTGACAAGAGAGTCTTCAAAGAAGCAAGAAATTATGTGCAGCCACATGTGACAGTTACAGGGTCTGCTCACCATTCCGGAGTATTATTTGCTGGGTTGTATTGGACGACCGGGTGACACGGGCAACCGACCGTCATACGCGTCGGATTGAAGTTTTCCTTTTTCGCAATAGGAAGCATGGGAATCATCGCAAGAAACCATAAGGGCACACGCACCCGGGCTAGATAAACACGAAGAAAACGGTGTCTTGTGTCGTTAATTCGTGCGCACCCTGGCCTAACGTCGTAACGCGGCAATTCCACCATTTTCGCCAGTCGCCAGCGTGTCAGTTAGCTTGCACATGCAGAGTTTACTGCTTGTACGGTGGCAAGACAACATGAACAAAGCTTGAGCTATTCGTCCACCATTTTGTTTCTGGGCTTATAATACCACCAAAACGCTTCACCTGCGAAAAAGAAAAGAAAGTTTTTACCATTCTAACTTTCTATTAAATTATCTTTAAACTCTAAGTATCTCTAGGTACCTTCATAATTTAAAACTTTAGTATTTCTTGTTGAGACAGCTTTGTGCCTTCCGGATATTCAATTTAAAATCAATAAACATAATTCCATATCCGATCTCATAGAAGATCAAGAGATGTAGATTATTAGAGCAGTGTTTCTATGCTTTTCCTTCCAATATGCATTGCACTGATTTTGAAGTAAGTGAAGAGGTAAGTAATCATCATCTATCCTTCATCGATACTTTAATATTTATGCAACTTTAAAATAGAAAAACATAGTGTTCGCGCAAAAAACGTGGAGGAGGGTTTTTGGCCTCGAACACACAAGACAAACGCCGGGTTTGCAGAGCGTGCCAGTCAATTTGACCTGAAATTGACAAGGTAGAGTTTGTAATTTGATCAAAGCCGATAAACAAGGATCTATCGGCTTTTCGCTAGTCGGCAAGAACCGATTAGGGGATAACTAGATCAACCGGTTACAATTGATCCGGATACAAGGTAAAATCGGCTTCGAGAAGGCGATGCGCAACAAAGCGAAGCAGATCAAACCTGAGTGAAATCGGCAAAAATCAACAATCGGCGATGCGCAACTATGTTGATTCCATCGACTTGTAGAGAGATCTATGAAGCTAAAACAATGTAAAAGAAAAGCTTGTAAAAAAGTAGATGTGTGTATTGTTGGATTGATTGATTCCTTTTCGCTTGACGTCTGCCCCCTTTTATAACACACCTGGCCGATCCGAGTTGTACATGGATACGGTGCGTTTATCCGTATCGGCCTCTAATACGATTTTCTTTCCTTTTTAGAAACGGATTCCTTTTCCGATTTGTTTACCGATTTCTTTCCATACGAACACTTCCTTTCCGTTTCAGACCGATTTCAATACATGCCGAATTTTGGTGCAAACATATGCCCCCCATTTTTGAAAGGTAGCTTGCTATCTTTCAAAAATCCCTTCGCCTTTTTCCGTGATCGGCTTGTCGTTTAGGATTCACCTTGGTAACTTCCCCATTAATAGCGCCGCAATACCCTCGGTGCATTTTTAATGCAGCAACTGTTCCCGCCTTTTCACCTTTTTTCACCGAGGTATAAATATGAGGTCCCCCCCTACGGTCATTTTCACCCTGGCGTGCTCTCGCTCATCTTGAAATCGGCTTTTCTCCGCGTAAATCCCCTCTTCCTGTCGCATCGGCTGAAATGGATGCATCCCAGGTACTCATTCCGATCCCAGATAGCGACCATCAGTATTTTCTAGGCCCAATTGGAACTATAGAAACCGATACGGTTATTGGAGATGAGATCCCTAGACTCCCTTTGTCGGCCCCTGGCTACAACATCAAGGAATGGACCAAAAGCTTTAGGGCTTGGCCGACAGCTCTCAAGGGCTGGAGGTCCTGGTATATTAGAGTATCAGCCCAAAAAAAGGCGGAGTGGGAAGGAATGGGTATTGCTGAGTGTATTCCCATGTCCTTAGCCGATCCAGAACCTAATGAATCCTTGGTAGCCGCTGCTTGCTATTTTTGGTCGGATTCCTTTAACGCCTTCTTTTTCCCAACTGGTCCCATCGGCCCAACCCTCTTAGACATGGCTGAATTGTGTTGCCTTAGGCCTGATGGAGACCAAATATCGGCTTTTAGCGGGAAACCTCAGTATAGATTGACTCAAAAAAAGGGAGAAGGTTGGTCCAGATATATACAAAATAATAACAAGTTAACCGGCCCTGTATCGGATGAGGAACATGTAGCTTTCCTCAACCTATGGCTAGACCGATTCCTCTTCTGTGGCGCTTCCTTAGGACCAACCCAGGTTTATCAATTTATGTCGGAGCAACTAGTCATGGGTCGTCGGCTAGCTTTAGGAAAATCCTTGTTGGGGGCCGTGTACCATATGATGCATATCATCCGGAGTCGGCTTTTTACCGGCAATGGTTCCTATGTCGTGGGCAACATTGGTGGCCCACTTTGGTTTATTCAGACCTGGCTTTACTGCGTTTTTGGCCGCCTTATTATCCCAGATCCATCGGAAGAATCGGCTTTCCCAACGGAAGATTTTCCTGAGGGCGCAACCCCTAGATTTCAACCTAGCCGATCTCTGGGTGAAAAATTCATGATGTGTTCATCCGATGAACCTAAAATCTCCCCGGACGGTTTTCACAAGTACTTATCCTTCTTCTTGAATCTCAACCAAGCCACCTTCAACCGTCGAGACTTCTTTTCGTATAGCCAACTAGCCGATCTCCCATGGCCTTCTTTCCTCCGTCTAAATTCTGATAGCTCTTTAATGCCCCAGTCCACTCTTGATCTGCTTCCTTTGCTGATTTCCCCTTGCATCCTTCATGTCGGCTTGAGTACCCGTAATAGAACCTTTCAGCCGACCTATGAATTTTACCACCCTTCTGTATATGCACGCCAGCTGGGTTTTGGACAAACAATACCTTGTCTCCCCTTATTCAACATGATCAAGCCACGCAACAAAGTTACTAATGTTACCGCGGCGGAGCTCATTATTGAACTAGCCGATGAGCTCCATGTGGTGGACTTGCCTTTCCTCGTGTTGAACACACGTCGATCGGGCCAATTTACCACATGGTGGGCTTCCATAGCTGAGGCGCTCTTGCGGAGGCGCACTATCCACGAGGCCTTATCCTCCTTCCTCCCTGGCTTTCAAGAGCCGACGGAGACCGCCGCTGGGTCTAGCTCGAGTTAAGGCTATGCTAACTCGTCTTTAGTGGTATTTTATTTTGATGTTTTGTTGAAAATAAGCTTTTCATTGGCTTTAACCATATTTTTTGTCCTTCAGACTAGCAAAAAGTCGACTCCGGCTCAGACAGCATCGGCCGACGACCGTTCGAAACGTCAAAGGCCGTCGGCCCCCCTTGCTGATCTATCCTCCGGCATGTTGGGGGTCAATAGCCCATCATTATCGGATCTTGCTGAGCAGCATACTAAGAGTATGTCCAGTTCATTTTTGCTCAAATTTCTTCTGTCGGCGAAGTTCCATGCTTGCTGTCGGCTAACCCCATGCTTGCCATTTTTCAGAAAAAAAGAAGAGCCGTAGAGTCGTTATCAAACGATCTCCAAAACCTGCTGGTCGTGATGCAAAGATCATCTCACCGGATCGGCCATCGCGGTTAGCTTCGATCCTTAATTTGATTTTTTCCTTGGTTTTTCTTATATCTTAATGCAAAGTATTTCTCAGGAAACCCCTTCCGTCCAGTTGTTGGAAGTTACAATGATGCCGAGAAGACCTGCAGATGTGCCTGTCTTGTTGGCTCCGGCTCCTGCACCGTCACCCGCTTCCCCAACCCCAAAACCTGCTTCTGACCCAGTACCGTCAATGGACCCAGCCGATCTTTTAGGTTTTTCTCTGGATGAGCTCGAGGACCCCGAGGTTCTGGCCACTGACGACTACCCGGCCGACTTTCAACGCATAATTACTGCCTCTGCGCCAGCGTCGGCTGCTGTAACCGCGGAATCGGGCATGCAGGAGCGGCTCAACCGCCTCCTGGACGAAGTGATGCAGCCGGAAGCGGCTCTTCTGGTCAACACCCAACCTCTGAGGAATGCAATGGCGGCCATGCAAGCCGATCTTCCCCCCGCCGCTATGAACGCATTGCTAGAGGTATGTCATTTGGACGCTCGTCGGCTGGATGTGGAGTCGGCCAAACTAAGGGTTGATCAGAGGAAGGCCCAGCAAGCCGACCAACAGCTCCTGGACAGGCTTTATAGCAGATGCCAAACTTCGGAAGAGCGTATTTGATCAGGGTGCTGCTACACTTAAATCGGCTAAGAATAGAGCTCAAGAGCTGGAGTCGACCAAGATCAAACTTGAAGAACAGTTGGCCTTTGTCACAAAAGAACTTGCAGACTGCCAGATTGGCATCACAGACTCCACGTCTTCACTGGCCGTTCAGAGGCGGCAAATTGGCGAGGTTTTTGCACAAGTCAAAGCCCAATCGGCCAAAATAGTTCCAGTTCCGGGTGATGCAGTGGCCGATCAACAACTGATAGATAGTGTCCAAGCTACTATTGGCAAAGCGGCAGCGGCACTATCGGCTTTGGGAGCCCATTTGCCCGGATCGGGACTACACTAGACTTGAATTATCAGTATCGGCTGTGTATCCGATTTTTGTAAACTTGTTTGATCCGTGATGGATGATGGATGTTTGTTTAACTAACTCGGTCGGCTGTATGACTGATTTTATATGCATGTGTTTTTGTAATCGATCCTGATGTTTTTCTTCCTGTAGTTAGGATCCGACCCATATGCTTGGGTGATATGCCTTTAGATATTTTCCATTGATCGCTTTAGGTAGGACGAACCCGTCTAAGGACTCCAGTATATACGAATTCCCGTTAATCGGCCGATTGATCTTATAAGGCCCTTCCCATGTTGGGGACCATTTGCCAAATCGATTATCCTTAGACCCGATTGGCAACACGGTTTTCCATACCAAATTGGCTTGACTGAACGATTTTAAAATCACCTTTTTATTATACGACCTGGCAACCCTCTCTTTATTCTTTTTAAGCCGATCTAGCGTAATCAGCCTTAGTTCAGCTAAATCATCTAGATTGTCAAACATTGCCTGTTTGTACTCATCGGCTGGCACCTCATCTTGTTTGAATAACCTTACTGAGCCGATGTTGATTTCCACGGGTAAGACGACTTCTTGTCCATATACCAACTGGAAGGGTGATAATTTAGTCGATCCATGATGAGATAGCCGATAAGCCCATAAGGCTTCCGATAGCGTTGAATGCCAATTTCTCGGTTTCTCCTCGATTTTCCTTTTTATTAATTTTATTAATGTCTTGTTTGACGACTCGGCCTGTCCATTGGCCTGAGCGTAATAAGGAGAAGAGTTGAGTAATTTTATCCCAAGACTTTCCGCAAAACCTTTGAACTCGTTAGACACGAACACAGTCCCTTGATCAGTAGTAATCGTCTGTGGAATTCCAAACCGATGGACGATGTGTTCATTTACAAAGTCGATCAGCTCTTTACTAGTAACTTTCTTGAGTGGTATAGCCTCAACCCATTTTGAGAAATAGTCTGTGGCTGCAAGGATGAATTTATGTCCTTTACTGGATGACGGAAATATCTGGCCGATTATATCTATGCCCCATCCCCTAAACGGCCATGGCTTGATGATCGGGTGTAAAGCCGATGCTGGCGCCGCCTGTATGTTACCAAACTTTTGGCATGTTTGGCACCCCTTGTAGTATTTGAAGCAGTCTTCTAACATCGTCGGCCAAAAATATCCCGTACGTCTCAGTATCCATTTCATTTTATGGGCCGATTGATGTGATCCACAAATTCCTTCATGGACTTCTCCCATTGCTATTTTGGCTTCTTCAATTCCCAAGCATCTTAGCAATAAGCCTTCCATGGTTCGAAAGTACAATACACTTTCCAGCAGAACATATTTGAGTGCTTTGCGCCTGACCTTCTGCTCAGTCGGCTTAGATGGGTCTGACAAATAATCCTGTATTTCTTTTCTCCAGTCGACAGGGTGGACACATAAAATCGGCCAAACATTTAGCTCGATTGGTTCCTATCGGCTTCCAATCCTGTATCCTGATGCACATTGTGCCAATTGGTTTGCTTTGTCATTAGCTTCTCTGGGGATATGTTCTATGGAAAATGTGGTAAACGTCTCGATAATCTGGAGGCATTGCTGTAAATATTGAGTTAGCGCATCATCATTGCATCGGTATTCACCCCTGACTTGTTGTACAATTAACATTGAGTCCCCGAAAGCTTCAACGTCTTTTACCCCGACGCTGTCCAGTAATTGTAGCCCTCTTAGCAACGCTTCATACTCTGCTTGATTATTCGAGCATCGGCCATTCAACCGATACATGAAGTTGTACTCCTGCTTTTTAGGTGAAATCAATATTACACCAATGCCCTCACCTTCTTGGCAAACAGATCCGTCGAAATATAACTGCCAAGGAGCTATATCGGTCGATCCTGTTAATGTCTCACTTCCCGCAATAAAATCGGCTACAGCCTGCCCTTTTACAGATTTAGCCGATTCATACGTCAAGTCGAACTCAGTCAAGGCGTATGCCCATTTACCAAGCTGACCCCGCAAAATTGGTGCAGATAGTATGTACTTGATTATATCGGCTTTGCAGACTATGACGCATCTCGATGCCAGCATATAATGCCTTAATTTAGTACAAGCAAAATACAAAGATAGGCACAATTTTTCTACTAGGGGATACCTGGTTTCTGCATCTAAAAGGCGTCGGCTTAGGTAAAATATCGCTCGTTCTTTCCTATCGGCTTCCTGTGTTAAGACTGCTCCTAATGTGTCTCCTTCAGCTGATATATATAGTCTGAAAGGTATACCATGTTTTGGTGCGGTCAATACTGGTGGGCTCATCAGATAACCCTTTATGTCGTCGAAGGCCTTTTGTTGATCGGTTCCCCATTTGAACTCTTGGTTGTCTTTAATTTTCAGCAGCGGTGTGAAGGCCCGAATACGCCCTGACAAGTTCGAGATGAAACGTCGCAAGTAGTTGATTTTTCCAATCAATACCTGCAACTCCTTTTTGCTTGTCGGTGGTCTAGTATCGGCTATAGCTTTTACTTTGGCTTGGTTTACTTCAATTCCTCCTTCATGCACTGTAAACCCAAGAAATTGTCCAGCCGATACTCCGAAAACACATTTAAGAGGGTTCATTTTTAACCCATGTAACCTTGTGCTTTCAAACATCTTTTCCAGATCGGCTAAATGTTGCCAGATTTCTTTGTATTTTACCACCACGTCGTCAATGTATATTTCCACGGTATTGCCGATCAAATCATGGAAAATATGGTTCATAGCACGCTGATAAGTAGCACCGGCATTTTTTAAACCGAAGGTCATAACTTTCCACTCATACAGCCCTAAAGCCCCCGGGCATCTTAAAGCCGTTTTGGGTATATCGGCTTCGGCCATGAATATCTGATTGTATCCGGCGTTTCCGTCCAAAAAACTTATGATTTTATTTCCGGAAGCAGCATCAATAAGCATATCGGCTATAGGCATCGGGTATTCATCTTTTGGTGTGGCTTTGTTCAAATCTCTAAAATCGACACATACCCTAAGTTTGCCATTTTTCTTTTTTACAGGGACGATGTTTGAGACCCATTCAGCGTATCGGCTGGGCCGGATAAACTTTGCCTCTAGCAATCGTCCTACTTCTTCTTTTATAGCGTCATACAATGTAGGATTAAATCGCCTAGGGTATTGTTTGAATGGCCGATACCCAGGTTTTATTGGCAGCCGATGTTCAACTAGCTGTCGGCTTAAGCCTGGCATCTCATAATACTCCCACGCGAAGCAATCTCTATATTTTTTGAGTATTTCGACCAACTTTGCTTTATAACTGGGTTCTAATTTAGCACTTACAAACGTTGGTCTTTTGCTATCACCTTCCCCAATATCGATCTCTTCGAGCAAATCGGCAGAAGTAAATCCTAACCCTTTTCTTTCTTCTTCAAAATCCTCAACAGCTTCTTCGTATTCTTCTTGCCGATAGCTCCTTACCTTTTCCTGCAGCCTTGCTAGTGTCTTGGACTCCATCTTCTTACTACTTCGTCTGTCCGATCAAACGTATTGGGTTTGACGCTGATCGGCTTGAATCCTGACTTCTCGACGCAGATAAAATCGCAGTCGTCCAAGGCTTTTCCTGATATACATTCAGCTTCTTCGTGTGGCCAATTGGTATCAGGGCTAGCCATGGCGATATGAGCCGATGTGTCGGCTCGTACTACTTCTACTGTATCATCGTTCCACTGCACCAATTTCTGATGCATAGTCGATGGTATACAGCAATTGGCATGGATCCAGTCCCGCCCAAGGAGCACACTGTAATTGCCTTTGGCTTCTATCACGAAAAATGCAGTCGGCAAAGTTTTATTGCCGACTGTCAGTTGTGACACCATTACGCCTTTAGCCTCAGTTGGGTCTCCCGTGAAGTCATTTAGCACCATGTTGGTCTTGATCAAGTCTTCATCGGCTTTACCTAATTTTCTGAAAGTACTTAACGGCATCAGATTAACTGTCGCCCCGCCATCGACCAACATACGAGATATCGGTCGGCCATTAATATACCCTTTTAGGTATAACGGTTTCAAATGCCGATGCATGTCTTGTGGCTTTTCGAACACAGCGTCTGGTGCTCCGAGGCACAATTGGGCGAACACTTCTTCAGCCGATTCTTCGGTTTTGAACTCGGCAGGTAGAGTGAATACCATGTTTATATCTATTGGTGGTGTATCATCTCGGATCATCGGAGAACCGGATTCGACCGATTGATCTGAATCACTATCGATCTGTTCCTTCTTTCTCCACTCTTTTTTCAAAACCGGTACTGGTCTTAACTTATTGAACATCCGATCCCTCTCGCTCTCCTTTTCGGCTTTCCTTTCTTCTTGTGTCTTTAATCGCTGAAGCCGCCTGCGTTGTGATTTGCTGAGACCCGAGGGGCACCACCTAGGTTTAGGTTCTATTGGCTTCCTTATCTTTCCAGCTAAATTGCTCATTTCGCTGTCAGATTCCATTCTACTTGTGTTAGCCGATAATTCCTGTTTTCGGGAGGACTCGCCTCGCTCTGATGTCGACAACCTTTCATGGATCGGCCTCCTGCTTCTCACTTCTAGTCGATTGTGTATCGGTCTAGACAACCTATCTTTTACAGATTGGTTCGGCCGATATGCAGACGAGTGTTGCATAGGACAAGACACAACTGTTGGTAAGGTCATCCCCCTCTCCTAGCAAAACTGCCAAAAGGGACATTACCGATGCTTCTCCTCTTCAGTAGTTGGTCGATGTGGCATATTTGGTCGCCAATAATAGTTGTCTGTCTTCTGATCTGGTTGATGAAAACTCTGGTGTTGTTGAGTGTTACATCTCCGACTTATCCTCTCATACTTCCCCAGGAGTTGTAAGAAAGTCGGCTTTGGTTTGAAATCGACTTTTCTTGGAGCCCTCTCAGCCCGATACCATTTTCCGATTTCCAGGTCTCCTCTTGGTTTTACAGTCCTTGAGTTCTGTCCATTTTATCGGCTTCTATTTGTATGGAGCCGATAGTAATCTGCACTGTTTCGTCTCCTTTTGTCGGCTTAACATCTTTCATAGGTCCTTTTCCTTTTCGTGAGCACTGTACCATGTTGACCTGGAAAGGATTCATATCTATTTGCATAGCCAACTCTTCCGCAAACTTTAACCTGCCATCGGCGATGGCCGATTGAATCTGCTGTCGAAAAATATTGCAATCATTAGTGTTATGTGAAAATGAATGGTGCCATTTGCAGTACCTTCGTTTTTTAATTTCTTCGGCTGACGGGACGACATGCCCTTCTGGTAACCTTATGAGTTTTTCTTGTAACAATAAATTAAATATTTTGTCACATTTTGAAACATCATATGAGTACTTGACTTCCGCCCTATTTTTCGTTGGCTTAAGTAGAGAGCATACGAGTGGTTTTTTCGAACCCTTTGTCCACTCGGCTATGTTTATTTCTACTTCGTCGTCGGAAGTGTCGCTTGGATTATATTCTACCATGTTTACTTTGGCCTTTTCATTACCGTTCGGCTTAAATCTATCTTTAAACCCTTTGCTCTCTGCATATCGGCTTTCATGTGCCAATACGCGATGGAGTAAGTGGCCTAAATCGGGAAACTCTTGGCCCGATAGCTTCTCTTTTAATGGCGGGATTAGCCCTTGGAATGCTAAATCGGCCAGTTGATCATTGGGTAATGTTACACTGAAGCACCTATTCCATACGCCTCTAAACCTTCTGATATAATCGGAAACCGATTCGCCAGATATCAGCCGATTGCACTAAGATCAGAAATCCTAAGCTCCATAGTCCCCGAAAAAAAGTATTCATGGAATCGGCTTTCTAAATCGTTCCACACATGAACTGAATTTGGGGGTAGATTAGTGAACCAAGTGAATGCAGCACCAGACAATGATAAAGGAAACAGTCTAATTTTTAGTCCATCGGACTGTGCAGCCTCTCCACACTGAGCCATAAACCGTCCGATATGCTCAATCGTGGTAACAGAATCATCACCTGAGAATTTGGCAAAGTCCGGTATCCTAAAGTTGTGGGGGTATGGCATTCGGTCTATGTAATCGGGATACGGCTTTCTGTAGCCGATCACTCTTCCTACGGGCTGTAGCCGAACTGCCCTCAAAACGTTGGCAATTTGTTACGCCCAATTGACATTGTCGGCTTGTGGTGCAACGGGACATTGCCAATTCTCATTGTTCGTGCCCTGCCCCCCGAGTGCAAACTCGGGTCTTTGTCCAAATCGCGCCGCAGGAAGTCTTGGCACTTGGTCATAATTATGATTAGAACCCAATGCATCGGGTATGGGCGCGAAAGGTTCAACGTACGGTACCACCCTATACGGCGCTTGTTTCACGGTTGTGGCTCCCCATGATTGCGGAACCTGATCCGTTTCGATCGGCTGATGAGCCGATAAACCGATGCTATTGGAGGGCCCGTTTGACGGATTTGATGCGCTTATCTTAGCCCCATCCGTGTGCCCATGGTAGTGTGTAAATCCATCTCTCTGTATGCTTGGTTTCAAAACAGTAGGTTGAGTTGGCATCATGATAGGTGTTTGAGCCGACACGTTTACTGCATTGGTATTAGGTGTTATGGAATATACTGGGTACGTAGGGATGGTTTGTGGTGGATCTAGCAGGCTTCCAGACACAGCCAATTCCTGAGCAATTGTTTTCACACTATTTTCTATCATCGGCTTTAATGTGGATACTAGAGCCGATGACTGGTTAATTAATGCGTGATGAACAGATTGCTCAATCATATTTGATAAATCGGCTTGAGCGGGTGCGTATCGGCTTATCGATTCGGATGATGAATCCCCGATAGGATTGATGTTGGGGAGTGCAGCCCTTTGGGTGACGCCACGGCGAGTCTTCTGAAAACATTGCAACATTATTTCTTCCAAAGCCGTCTTTCGGTCTTCGATTTCTTTTCGCTGCTCAGGGGTTAAATGGGCCATCTGAGGCGCGATTATAGCATCGGTGTTGATATCGGCGGTGACCGCAGGCTTGTCAGTTGATGACATTTTGATTTTCTTGGTCCCACCGAGCGTGCCAAAATATGTTCGCGCAAAAAACGTGGAGGAGGGTTTTTGGCCTCGAATACACAAGACAAACGCCGGGTTTGCAGAGCGTGCCAGTCAATTTGACCTGAAATTGATAAGGTAGAGTTTGTAATTTGATCAAAGCCGATAAACAAGGATCTATCGGCTTTTCGCTAGTCGGCAAGAACCGATTAGGGGATAACTAGATCAACCGGTTACAATTGATCCGGATACAAGGTAAAATCGGCTTCGAGAAGGCGATGCGCAACAAAGCGAAGCAGATCAAACCTGGGTGAAATCGGCAAAAATCAACAATCGGCGATGCGCAACTATGTTGATTCCGTCGACTTGCAGAGAGATCTATGAAGCTAAAACAATGTAAAAGAAAAGCTTGTAAAAAAGTAGATGTGTGTATTGTTGGATTGATTGATTCCTTTTCGCTTGACGTCTGCCCCCTTTTATAACACACCTGGCCGATCCGAGTTGTACATGGATACGGTGCGTTTATCCGTATCGGCCTCTAATCTGATTTTCTTTCCTTTTTAGAAACGGATTCCTTTTCCGATTTGTTTACCGATTTCTTTCCATACGAACACTTCCTTTCCGTTTCAGACCGATTTCAATACATGCCGAATTTTGGTGCAAACACATAGAAACACCTCTCAGATTATCGTTGTAAATCCCTAACAGCTTGGGATATAGTTTGTAGGTTGAAAAATAAAGGAGATGTGGGAATTTTAAATTTGGAACTTCAAAACAAAGTTCTTGTAACACCCCAGCATCTAGTATGCCTGAATGCTACCAAACAAAGACTAAACAACATCTAAATACCACAAATTAACATAAATTACAGAAAATGAGCAAATGCTAAAACCGAAAATTTCGGCAGCATCTCCTTTGTTTCTCATGCTTCGAAGCAACAACAATAGTAAAACAAGATATAGCTTGGTAAATGACAACTAAAACAGCAATAGCAATTGATATGGCAACACTTATATCTACAAACAGCAAATTCAACCATTTCACCAATTATAGTGAAGCAAAAGATGAACTTAAGCTCAAAACCAAGCCGAGCACCAAGTTTCATGGCACAAATCTTATTATCATGTCTCCAAGTGATTAAACATAGACTATGAATGTGAAGCTACGTGTAGAAGTGTAGTTAAACCCCTTTCCCGCATGCCGGTCTCAAAGTACCTAAAAACAACATAAAACACAAGTGTGAGTTCATCACTCAGCAAGTATATTGCAATGGGCCAAAAAAAAACAATTCAATGTAACATCACTACATACCATGCTCAACTTCATGGTCAAGTCATAATCTCATATTCAACATCATATTCATGTCTCAAAATCATTGTTCACATATCATCATCATCATGTATGCAATGCAATGCTCATATCTCCTGGAAGCTTATACCGGTATAGCTGAGTGCACACCCATCGGCGTGCACCCTCTCCCCCCTTCCATCCCGTAGATGGAGGGTGCCTACTCCTCGCTTCCGTTCACCATGTGGATGGAATCACGATGTAGGTCTTACTCAATGGCGTTCCGGACTAGTCATAACTTTCTCACCGACTTTACCGGACTAGTTATGACTTTCTCACCGCCCTCGCCATGTCTCATGCCATGAATGCAAAGATGCCAACATCATAAAATAATTTGCACATTTACTTAAACCAATCATGGCATAGAATCATAATGGATCATTTTCATCATACCAATAGCAAGCATTAAAGCATGGCATGTTATCGCATCATAAATTCAATTTCAACTCATCAAAACTAGCGATCTACAACTCGCTACCCACTCCAATACACTTGCCTTAACCTCCGGCGACGGATTGATGAGAAGTAGTGGGCACTCCCGGGGTCACACCACCTTCGCCCGACGACCGAAAACCCAACGGATCTCCTCCCGGTTCACGCGATCTCCTTCCTCGCTCCAAATCCACCGGATCTCCTCATCGCGGAGCGCTCCAATGGACGGATCTTCGAGGTGTTGAGGTGGAGAACTCCCCTAGGGGAAACAAGGGAGGTGGAGACGGGAGGAGAGGGGTGGTGGCGCCATGGGGGAAGATGGAGAGGAAGGGGAAGGGTGGAGGCGCATGGGGGGCTAGTGGGTGGCGGCTAGGGTTGGGAGAGGGAGTTTGGGGCGCACCAAGGGGTGGGGGCCAGATTTGGCTGCCCAAAAGTCCCCCCTTGGGCCCAAACCCTTCCACCGGAGGCCCAACTCAACCCCCAACCCCCAAGGCCCAAAGTCCCCCGGAGAGGCCCAAAACACCCGAAAACGGCCCAAAAACATGCTATAAACGGCATAACATAAAGTTTTAACCTCCATTTACATATTTTATAATGTTTTGACCTCAACATCCACATTTTATAAGATTACGACACTCCGTGGTGTCACAGTTCTTCTCCTCAAGCACTTCACAACTTCTACAACAAGAACAACCGCCCTATGGTGCACCTTTTATGGAACACATACTATCAAAATCAGATGCCTCACTCAGCAACAGGCCATGGATCATTTTGGTGGTGAGACATCATGAAAGTGATAAATGATTTCTGAGGCATAGCCACTACAATAGTAGGCGCTTGATCGACAGTAACATTCTGGAAGGACTTATGGAATGGACAAAAGGCATGCTATAAATTTCCAAGGCTCTATTCTTATGTAAAAAATGAAGACATCTTAGTTTTGGCTTTTTTCAAAACCAACTGGGCACATCACTTCAACCTTCTTGTTTCTTTGGAAGCTCTCTCTGAATTTGAAGAATTGTAGAGCTTCTTTGGAAATGCTAATTTTGATCAAGATTCTAATGATCAATGGACATACATCTGGGGACAAAATTTATTCAGATCAAGGAAATACTATAATCATCATTTTCAAAGTATAACACAGTTGATACTATGAATATGATACAGCAAGCTTCACACAACTTTGGAACTCAATTATTCATGGAAATCTTTATCATCGCATCATGGCATATTTGGAACAACGCAATAGAAGATCATTCAACAAATCAATCCTTCTATTCAAACCTAGATGCGTAGCTTCACTGAAGAAATCACCCTATATCTGCACAGGGTGAAAAACACTATTAGACTACTTTTAATTTCCTGGCTTAGCTCTCTGTAATTCTTCAAGGATTGTACTCTTTTCTTATATTTATATATTAATATATCTCCGTAGGAGTCTCTCCTACTATTCTCTAGTAAAAAAAAAACTTGATAGTCTCCTAAATTTTCTCATCCACACTAATCAATTATGTGATAAGTCTGTTGAAGATATTAAGATGGTCAACAAACCATGTATCTTTCTCTATGCGCAACCTATATAGATATCGCTTTAGCACTTATCGATTTGCCAGTGACTTCATCGTATACAATTTTTGTAAGTCCTTCCATAATTTCTTCAATGAATTCTACTTGATCATCAAGTACCTTATCAGAGGGACATAGATGTATTGTACTGATACTTTGATAGCCTTCCGCTCTATCGCCTTCCAATCTTTAGTGGACATCTTTTCTAGTTTATCCACTTCAAGAGTAGCGATTAACTCCTGCTGGACAGGAATATCCTTCACCACACATTGCTACGCACTGAAATTTTCTCTGCTATCAAATTTCTCTACTTGATTCCACATTGTCGTATGATGCTTACTGACCTCACAAATCTGAGTAATACGTCATTGACTCTGATACAACTTGCTATGCTTTAATGCCACTTATTGCACTCCGATACCTCTTCTTACGCGTAGCAACCCTCGGACCAGATTATATTTTTGTGAGATACAGCATGAGCGTGCATATTCTCAAGAACGAAAAAGATGAATCTCATAAAAAGAACTAAGATTACGGTGTTAAAGTAACCACGATGAGAGATAAAAGATTTAGCTAAGAGGAAGAAGAAAAGAGATTGTTGCTCTCTCGCAACCTCTCTCGGAACTTCTCCCCTGTAAAGCTGGATGTAACTATGGATATTGAGAATGAATAAAGTCCCCAGCTTCCTTAAAAAAAGGCTAAAGATTATGCAACGGCATGGCTGTTACTCATGTTTTCTACTCGTATCCATGGTTCATAATATCATTTATTGATTTTCGACTACAAAAAAATCAATAGAAATTAAATGAATTTGAAGTTAAATTTTTTGAAATCAATGGTCAAACATCATTAAGAAAATAGAAAATCGACCAACTTTAACAATTTTCGAGTGACTTTTACCGATTTTTGGGCAATTTTTTTATGATTTTTGAGCATTTTTTAATTTTATGACACTCAAGAAAAATTGAAAAAAATCAAGGAAAATTAGACAAAATTGAAAAATTTAAAGAAAATCTAAATAAAACACCTCAAAGAAATTTTTGAATTCATTTAGTGCTTCTAGAAAATCAAAAACACCAATTAATGAAATGGAAAAGGGACATTGTCGGATTTTTATAAAAATTTACAAGCTTGAGAATGCTCTAAAATTTTAATTTAAGCATAACTAGTGCCCAAGGATCATGTAGTAAAATTGGAAAAAATATTAGACTTCATTTATTGCCCCTAGAAAATCAAAAACATAAGAGCATATACAAAATAGTAGCACTGTTAGAATTTTTTTTAAAAATAAAGATAGCCGCGATGTTTGACTGTATCTTGTGGGTAAAGTGTATAACCTCTGCAGAGTGTAAAATCTATCCGGATAGCCGAGTCCGTGGTATTGGACACTGCTCGGGAATTACAGTCAAGGGTTAGACTTTCTTGAAAATAACTTGTTTTGGAAAATGCTTGGGTTTGGAATGGCAAATTGGACTTAGGAATGGAAATGGCTTTACTTGTGAAATCATTGTGAAAGTACTCTACTTATTACTGTTTTACTGCTTTGCAATCTATTACTGCATTTACACCTATTGCTTTATTGCAAATGAACATGTTAGCCTATCCTTTGTAATAAGCCATGCATGTAGAGTATTAGCTTGCATTCTGTGCATGACTTGCTGAGTACCAAGTAGTCACCCCTTGCAACAACACAACACCAGTTGAAGAGGAAGCGATGCCAACAATGGAGGGGGAGTACCACGAGGAGCCGTCTAACTAGGGAGCGAGCCCAGTCAGTTGCCTGTGGTATACTAGATGGCGCCACGAAGTTTATTTTGTTCCGCTGCAGTTATTTCGCTTAATAAGTTTTCGTCCTACGAGGCGTACTTTTGTAACTTGATCATAAGGTCGAGCAACCAGTTTGGCTTAATTAAATAAAATACTTTACTATTTCGTTGAGTATGATTGTGATATATACCGATGTTGAGACTGTGTGCACTAGCGTGATTCTGGACTAGTATTGAATACACAGAGGGTTCGGATTTGTAAATTCAGGTCCCAACATTTCCCCTACATTTAGTATTCAGTATTCTGGTGCGACTTGTTGAGTACTGTTGTGTACTCACCCTTGCTTCATCAGCCCCAGCAGAGTTTCAAGAAGTCGGAGCCTGCCAGTAGTTTATAGATGGTGATTTGGTTTGGTTTGAGGTCTTAGTTTGTGCTCAGGCCTTGCCTGTGGTGTTTCTTTTGTATTGTAAACTCTATTCGGCGTTTGCGTGCTCCTTCTAAAAAGCTTGGCCGTTAGGCCTTATATTCGCTAAAAAAGTTGGTCTCGTCCTTTTGTCTAGAAATGTACACTTGGATCCTGACAGCTAATCTTCCTGGGTAGCTATTGTGGTATTTAGACGTGCCCCTGAAACGGCTGTCCATCACAGATGGTATCAGAGCAGAGGTTTGACCATAGATTAAGACCTAAGTTGGTTTAGGGAAATCTTTTCAAAAACTAAGTTAATCTACAAATAAAATGAATTACAGAAATATAAGTATTATTGCTGTCTCCTTCTGTCCTTTCTACCTTATCCCAGTTTAGAGCTCCTTTCCTTTTCCTGATTTGTTTTAAAGTTTTCTTCACTTATCTAGCTTCAAAATTTTCGCTGTCTACAGATGATCTTCACCAGCAGCTGCACGACGCCTGGAGTGAGATCTAGGACCTGAGGGACAAGCTGAACCAGTTCCAGCCAAAGTACGCACCCATGGAAATGTCCTATATGGGTGGAAGTCCATCAGAGATCATCGATCTGACATAGCAAGAGGATGACGAGGAGGTGGAGCCCATGGAGCGGGCTTTCTACCTTTATGACACCGAGTGATGCCTCCAGTAGCTAGCTTTATAGTCGTAGAGTTGCACCACTTTTGTAGTAGGCTTTTATAATGTAAAATGGGTTGTGTCGAACCTTAAACGATATTGTGTACGACCCATAATTATATAAAAAGCTATGTTCCCTATCTCTATGTTAATTTGTTTGCCTTAATATTTGTATACCCATATCTAGCTCAAAGACTTCCTTCCTTTCATCTGAGCCCTTATCTGTTCTTGCTGTTCTACCTCATGCCCCAGCTCTTACTCATTTTCTGCTTCAAAAACCTACTGTAGACCGAAAAGAGTCAGAATTAATATTATGGAAGGATCGAGTTGGATCAGGTTCCTACCACAGTAACCAGGGCAGCGAAGCCAAGTCAGTGGGCAATCCGACCAACCTGGCTCAAGTCCTAGCAGTGATGGAATGGAACTGATACCAGGCAGATAGAAATCAAACCCAACTGATGGAAAGAGTCTTGGAACAGTTGGCAGCAAGGCCACAAGGTTTTCCCCAATAAAATTTCAGCGGACAAGAAGGAATCGTAGGCAGGTCAAGATGGTCTGACTTCCAAAAGACTAGACCCCCTATCTTTTCAACCTCGACTGACCCTTTGGCAGCAGACGACTGGGCCTGAGATATCCAAAGGAAACTGGACACTGTTCAATGCACATAGAAAGAACGAGTGCTATATGCTTCCCACCAACTGCAAGGCCAAACCGTGGCATGGTGGATGAATTTCCAAGCAATGAAGGACGGACAAGAAATATCATGGCAATAATTCGAGAAAGCCTTCTGGAAGACCCACATACCAATCAGATTGATGGCCTCCAAGAGAAGAGAGTTTTAGCCCTCCGACAGGGAGGAAGTACTGTGTTAGAGTACTTGCACCAATTTAATCATCTATCCTGTTACACGCCTGGAGAAGTAGACACCGAAGCTAAAAGGATAGAAATATTCTTTGAAGGACTGCAAAAGAACTTCAAGTTCCACATCTCCGCTATAGATTTCAAGGATCTATCATCTATGGTAGACAAGCTAATAATATCAGAGGAGACCCGAAATGACCTGGAGGACACTAGAAAAAGAAAAGCTCAGCAGCAAAGGATACATGCTTCCGTCCAGTTCGAAGGAAGAACCCCAGCCTTAACTCCCGGGTTCCCAAACAAAAGACCAGCAATAAGTGGGCAGCAATCAACTTCCACTGCCACTCAACACAGGGCAGTAAGATGTTTTATCTGCAACGAAAACCACTTCGCCAAAGCCTGTCCCAAGAAACCTTCAGAATGCTTTCATTGTGGACAAGAAGGGCACATCAGACAACACTGCCTATGGAAGGACCTGCCAACCATAGTGGCCAGGGCACAAGTGTTAGTCTTCACCTCTACAGATAGACAGCCGATGATTTGTCAGCCGCCACAGCAACAGACACCAGGATACTTGCAAGGAGGAGTGCAAGTCAAGACAGAAGGACTCCCTAGTAGCCAAGGCCAGAATGCTCCCCGAAACTTCTAGGGGAGGATCAATCATGTCACAGCCAAGGAAGCAACAGAAGCCACAGACATTATCAGCGGTAAGTTTCAAACTCAGAAATAAGAATATCAAGGTCTACCGAGTGGTGTGGAAGGATCACACATTGGAGGAAACCACATGGAATAAGGAATCGGAACTGCAGCAAAAATTTTCCAACCATTCCACCAAGAGGAATAAATCTTGAGACAAGGTTTATTTTAATGTGGTAGGTTGAAATAGCCCAAAATTTTTTGAAAGGATTTAATTTGGTTTTCATTTGGTTTGATTTGAAGTTTTGTTTCGATTTGACTTGTTTTGGGCCCTTTTTCCGTTCTTGGGCCGATTCCGGCCTGCCTCTCCCATGGCCTAGCTTGCTCCCAACCCAGCTCGCCGCCGCCTCCTCCCCTGCCTCCAGCCATGCCCGTGCCGTTGCTCAAGCCTTGCCACGCACTCGCCCGCGCCCCGCCGCGCCGCACGCTGCCGCCCCAGCGCGCGCCTGCCGCTGCCGCCCCAGCTGCGCGCCAAGACGCCGCTGCCACCAGCGCCACACCTTGCCCAAGACCGACCGTCTGCCGAGCGCCGCTTGCCCCCACCGCCGCTCGCCTGAGCTCTCTCTCCCCGCAGCTATAAAAAACCCCCGCACCCCTCAGTCTCCCCCGCCCTCCCTCGTCCCCCACCGAGGTGAGACCCCTCCTCCCCTGCCACCGGCGCTTGCTTTCGGTAGTGCCTGCCGCCGCCCTCCCTCGCGCCTGCCGAAACCCTCACCGTAGCCCTCCCCGCCCCCGCCTGGTCCCAATCGCCAATGTGGGCCCAACTGGCACAGGCCGCGTGCTCACCCCGTGGGCTGTGGGCCATGCACTTTGCGACCCGATTCGATTTTCTTTTTCCTTTTCAAATTCTAATAATCCAAAAATTTCAGAAAAATCCCAAAATTCCCAGAAAAGCCCCCCAAATCCAAAAATACATACTCGTGATATGTTCGAGCCATTGAGTCCAAATACGACTGCCACTCCGCCAAATAAAGTCTTCAAAATTCCTAAAATGACCCAAATGCCCCTGACTCTCCTCTAGCCCTTGTTTCGTTTTCCATTTCCATTTTTCTTTTTCCTATTTTTCTTTTGTTGTTTATTTATCGATTCTCATTCTTTGCGCTAGATTCAACAGTCGAGCTGTACCCAGAGCAGGAGCAGTTCCCGAAGCAAGAGCAAGACCAGTTCGGAGCTGATCAAGACTACAACTTCTACAACTTAGACGGCCCCTCAATCCAGCAAGGCAAGCCGCACCCCCTTTATTATGTTGAACCCAATTCATCAGTAATCTAGTAGTATTTACCTTTTAATGCATTATTTTTACTCATATTTTAAATACTAAAAAATAATAATTTGGAATGACATGATGCTTAATTAACACCAATCAATTGCTTAGCCCTTTGTTCTTGAGCCTTATTTAAACCTTGCATAGCCTTAGATTGTACTTTATGAATTTTCGTAGTTATTAATTAGTGTTTCACCCTTAGTCTTTAAAACTTACGAGTTTCGGCTCGTTGTCTTGAAAAAGTTGTTGCTACGACCAGGGGGATAGTGTTGGGCTACCCACAAGGTGATATTAATCCGATCCCCGGCCAATGATGGAAGCCATAGTTGGTTTGGTGGTTGGTACAGTTGGTACCAGGCATGTGGTTGTAATGACTTGGTCTTTGGCAATTAAGGATAATCCCCTTGAGCAAAGTAAATAACTTAGTTCTCGCTCATCCACAAGTTGGGGCCGATCAAATTAGTTGAACCGTCTCACAACATTTCTCGGTACTTTGTTCATCCCCTGGGAATACCTACATGTGGTAGCTACCATTCTCGGAGGTAGAATGGATTGCGTAGTGCCCGGGGTGGAACGGAAATGAGTTACATCGAGCAGGATGCTGTCATTTGCCGGTTTTCACAACGGTAGGTACCCACACATTAGCAAATCGCGTCTCCCGCCTTCGCCAGTGGGTCCTGTGAAATGTGGGTCCTCGAACCTACCGGGTATGGGCTATCTTTGAGAAGTTCAACAAAAGGCTATGATCATATCGGTCCAGCCGCATGCATATAAGTTGCATGTAATCGCATGGTATTAATGGCCGTAGATATCTTGTGGGTAAAACTGAGCAGCTCTACAGAGTGATTTGTCAATAGTATTAGGATACGCCGTACTTCCAGTTAATGAAGTTAAGTTTGAATTAGGGTGACTCCTGAAACCTCGCTCAAGTAGACTTTGGAATTGGAGAATTTGGCGTTTTGTTAATAACTTTGTGGAAACCCCAGCTATTATACTTTATGTCTTGTGTTTCAAAGTAACTAAGTTGCAAATAAAACTACATTCACAATACTTATAAACCTTGTACCCTTCTTGAGATTTTTCCTGCATTTAGTATTCAGTATTCTGGTGCGACTTGTTGAGTACTGCTGTGTACTCACCCTTGCTTTCTTAAAACCCAGCAGAGTTTCAAGAAGTAGGAGCCTACCAGGAGTTCATAGATGGTGATTTGGTTTGATTTTAGCTCTTAGTCTGTGCTCAGACTTTGTCTATGGAGTTTTTTTAATTGTAAACTCTATTCAGCGTTTTCGCACACATTGTAGAAAGCTCGGTTGTTAGGCCTTTATATTCACTAAAAGAGTTGGTCTCGTCCTTTTGTCTGGCAATATTCACTTAGATCCTAATAGATAATCTTCCTAGATAGCTGCTATGGTATTTAGACGTGTCCTAAAACGGCGATCCGTCACATGGTCTCTCTACGTTCCATTCTTCACGAACCTTTCCACTCACACGTACGGTAGCTAGCTCCCTTGGCTTCAAGCACTCGATCACTACTCCATGGACAGTTCGATCGCCCTGACATCCGTCGACACGTCTGCGTTGCTGCCTGGTTGACACCAGTGCCTCAATTAAATGGATATATCGATCCTTGGCTCAACGGCATCGATCGACAGAATTAATTGCTCGAGTACGTACGTAGCTCTCGTTGCAGTTGCAACACAGTGTTTTGCTTAATCAATACTTATGCATGCCATGATTCGATTGCTAGCTAGCCTTGTGGCCCAGCGCAAGCCAGCACGTTTTCTCTTATCAGTATGGATCCTTCTGTCTTGATTCTTGATGAGCAGTATATATGACTGTTGATTATATCATGTGTCATCATGGGTACAAACATATTGATAGACGTCGTGCACATGCATGGACGGACGTGATCGATCAACTAGAAACATTCATACTAGCTAGCTACTAGTGCAGACTCCTTTTCAAGTTTATAACGCTATTTTTGTGACACATAAATCAAAAATATATTAAAAATAACAAAATTATTTCTAATTATTATCCCTAAACATTATATTCAATACATACAGGTGAAAAATATAAAATAAAGCTAGATATTTATGAAAGGTATAAAAAATATCACCTTAGTTTGTATTAGAATATAAAATACGTTATATATTAATATGTAAAACTATTATAAAATTTTTGCTCTATAAACTTGGGCTGAGCGAGTATATGTTTGTCACACATGCGAAGAGGCCGTCCAGCATATATGCCAGGGAATACTCCGTATATTAAGGGCCTGTTTGGCAGAGCTCCAGCTCTATTTTTTCAGCTCTGCTTCACAATTCCACTGTAAAGCAGTTTCACTGCAGAACTAGGTATTACCCCAGTGGTAAAGGTGGGTAATTTCTTTCCAACTCCACGTCTGCTCTGAAAAAACCCATTCGCGGAGCACCTTTTCTCTTGCTCCAAAAAAATGTACTAGAACTCTGCCTGCTCCACAGAGTTGCCTGCTCCGTGGTTTTCTGGAGTTGGGGTGTTTGGCAGGGCTCCACCCAGATCCGAGGTGGAGTTGGGAGCTGGAGCTCTGCCAAACAGGCCCTAAACATGCAAGCTTTCCGTGTTACGCAGCTCCTCTATGTCCTTTTGGGCCGACGTGCTCGCTCCGTGCTACGCCACGTCGCTCGTTTACGGGCGTTTTAAGATGGCTTAAGTAATTAATCACACCGCTCGGATGCAAACGCCCACGTAGCGCAGCGGGAAGCACCTCACCCTTGCTGGCTGTGGCGCTCGTTCGACTCCTCGCTCGTGTGCGTGCGCGCCGCCCCGTGTTTTTTCTCGTGCGACACGTGACATGGGCACGCGGCTAGCCCATGGCGCCGGTTTTTTGTGAAGAGCTCCCGCAAATTATTCAAATTACATATTAATTCTTTTTTGCAGAAATGTCCCAAAAAATACAGAAATTTATTTCCCTCGCAGGCCCTTCGAAAATTCCGAAATTATGTCTATGTCCCCTTTTTTCGAGAAGACTTTCTTTGAAATTTTTTGAAATTACATCTAGATCTGTTTTAGCGCTGATTCTAATTCTTTGCGAAAAGATGCTTAAAAATCTTTAATATTACATCCAAGTTTTTTTTTCGGAAAGGCACCTAATAAAACCCGAAAGTCGGTTTTCCTCGCCGGGCCACGCATCTAGTACATACAAGCGGGTAGCGGATACCAGTAAAGGTGTCGATCAGCTTCAGCAAAGATATAGGCAGAGCATGCAAAGAACAATCTTACCGATCTTTTCAGTAACCACCGTGCGTATCAGGGAGGAGCAAATGCAAAGTGTGGTCATGAGGAATATTGATGGCGAGATGCGTGCGTATGTCAGAGATATGATCTAGAGGTAATTATAAAAGTGATTATATTTTTTTTATGTTTATGATTAATTAGTGATGAATATTTTAAAGTTATTCTTAGTTGATACACCTATAAAGACACATAGACTAGCATATGTATTGGTTGATGACCATGATTTACGGGTCATAAGCATGGAGATATTAAACCAACACTACTATGGAGAGAGACATCAGTGGCGGTTCTTAAGAGACATCAGTGGCGGTTTTTGAACCGCCACTGATTAAGCGCCACTGATAATCAAAGATGACCATTAGTGACGGTTCCAACTAAAAACCGTCACTGATAATGCTAATATCAGTGACGGTTTCAACTAAAAACCGTCACTGATAATGCTAATATCAGTGGCGGTTCCAATGAAAAACCGTCACTGATAATGCTAATATCAGTGGCGGTTCCAATGAAAAACCGCCATTGATAATGCTAATATCAGTGACGGTTTTTCATTTCATCCGCCACTGATAACCCCCCCCCCGCATTAAAAAAAACCAGCATTTGTGGCTAGCCTCAGGAAATGCTAGCCATGCCCTACGAAGCTTGATACACAAATAACAGTTTATATCATACACAAAACAAGACGTATATGTGCATAAATGCATATAACTGATTCATATAAGCATTTACACATATCAACATCAACACATAAATTTGTACAACCAAAAGAGTAGCAGAATAACATCTCCCACTCATCACATGAATATGCATATAACACAGCCCATTCAGAGATCAAATCTGATAAATTTCTTTTCCGACAAGATTGGATTTTTCCTGTAGGTTCCATGCACACAAACTGTGGATAAAAGGAATGAGCACAAACACACTACCATTCAGGAGATGATGCAAAGTCAGTTTTAAAATCACATACCTTTCCTTTGCGAGTCTAAATCAATGTTGGCACGATCCTCCTCTGATTCATCCTCATGGTTCATTTCCAAAATCTAAAAGAGTTGAGAAAAGTACAAACCACATGAGTAGATCATATACAAATTATTCCAAAATAAAGGCTACATGAATATCCCGATCAAATGCTAAAGCACAGAGAAACAACAATTTCTAAAAATAAAACTAAGCTATCACATTGTCTAAGCAAGAGGGGTGCAGACGTGCAAAGAGTGATATATTTTCATACTTCAGTTGCTAGAAATCTAAAATGCGCCCTAATGTTTTCTAAGACAAATAGGAGTGCATTATTTTTTGATATTCGAAATACTTGACTGCACCATAGGTCATATTCTCTACAAAACTATCAGCGGTTAACTAGTTCCTGTCCTCAGGAAGGAAATGGCATGTGAACTCTAACCATCCAAAAGAGTATACCAGCAGCATAGGTCATATTCTAATTTCTTGATGGTTGTCTAAAATGGAATAATGGACGATGGATTGGGATTTTTGCTTAAAGATTTTGTATGGTTGATATTTTTATTTGCTATGTTTTCTATGTTTTTGTGCTAAGATACAAAGAGTTGGAGAGGTAATTAATATGTTTTCTATGTTTTTGTGCCATTTCCTTCCTCTCACTCGCTCTCTCTCTCTCTCTCTCTCTCTCTCTCTCTCTCTCTCCATCCTTTTCAATCCTCATCTCAAACACCCTTTGCAAATCAAGAACCCCCAGATCCAAAATCCCATGGAAATCATCTCGACCGAGAACCCAAAGTCCCTCTGGAAATCAAGTACAATTACCTTGAAGCCTACTGCTCCTACACCATACATGTTGTACATGCAGTTTCAGTATAGAGAGAGAGAGAGGGTGAGTGAGAGGAGCAGGGGACTCACCTTCACAGCATCCTCTCCAAGGGCAACTCCAATGGCCAGCGGCTCCCTCCTCTCCCAATCTTTGCACCTCAGCGACTTCTCACAAGCAGCAACTGCCTCCTCTCCTTCCTCAAAACAGGTATGAGAAAAAGGGGGTTAGATGTAGATCACCAGCGGGAGGAGGAGGAATCTTTACCGGTGAGGCGCCCGGCGGAGAGGGAGGAGGAAGCGCTTAGTAGTGGAGGAGGGAGGCACACGATGGCGCTGATGCGAGGAGTTCGTGATGCGATGATGCAGGTGAAGGAGGAGTTCACGATGAGACGAGAGAATAATTATATCACAAAAACCAATCAGCATTACAACATTCCGGTGTAATAGATCGATAATTATATCACAAGCAAAACTATTATATCACACACATTGTAATAGATCGATAATAAATAAGATTAGTCATATTGACCAAGAGAGTATCTTCTCGTTTCTAAAGTTTGTCATGCTCTAGTTTACAATTTACAAGTCCACATCCAAGACCTAGTATCTTCTCACACAATCTTAAGCCTACTGAGCCTTTAGGGTTCTTTGGAGGCGAATGACGCTTTAACAATGACATGGAGCAATTGATCATTGTTGTCTTCATCATAAAACTCGCCCTTTTTGTTGATGACTTCCTTCATGATGAAGTAAGCGAGCTGTCCACTGAATGGCTTGGATGTCAAGAGGATGTAGTCTGTCGTAGGCAATTTGAGGCGCTACAAGTCACGAAAAATAAATCTAAGAGTATATATAGAAATTGAGTGGTGCGAATAAATGTGTAATGTTAGCATGACAAACCTCTACGTCATTGTCTATTATTGTAAAGATAAGATTTCGCGCATGTATTGGCACACGAAGTACCCACATAAATTTGTGCCTTGCATCGCTTGTGACACTACAAAAATTGAATAAACTAAAATGTCATGGAAGGAGTTATTTACTATGAAATGCGATATAAGAATATTTCTTGCGTATGCGTCGGAAATTTAGTTCTGATGAAAGGGATTTACGGAATGGGTGGTATCTCAAGCTCTTTGTACAATATCTTTTGAACGCCGCATTCATTACACTTAGCGACTCTTCGTAGTCTTTTTATCTTTGTCCATCAAATCCATGACCAAAGAACTTGCACTTTTCTCGAGTCAAGATTACAAGAATCGATGGAACCTACATATACATGTATGATGCTATAGTCATTAGCCCTAGGATAAGAGAAATGAACGAATTCAACAAGTGATTTAACTAGCCAGTGAGAAACTTACTTAAAATTGTATGTCGTCCACAGGATAATGCGTGTTATCCGGTTGTACCAATGGTGTGGACGCGCAACTGCTACGGCGATTCGTAGGGCTGGCGAGAACAGTGTAGTGTCCTTGCGACTAGCTCATGGCTTCTTGTACTTTTTGTTGAACTTGTTGTTCTATGGTGCTTTGTAATTCTTGAAGCATCTTTTGCTTCATCTCCTCCATATCCCGTTCCGCACGCTCTTCTTTCGCTTTCTTGCGACTCCTGTACGAGTCTCCGTGCTCTGGGAAACCAATCTTCCAGGGAACCTTGACCCCTACGTCTCGTGTCCGACCAGGATGCTCTTTATTTCCCAAGGCTGCTGTTAGTTCGTCCTTCTCCCTATCTGCGTGAAAATTTCCTTGGGTGGACTCGGCGTGCAGCTCCTGAATTTGTTGGGAGATTGCTTCATCATCGTTGCTTTTGAATGATAAGCTCCCACTAGGCATGACAGATGCCCTTGCTAGCACATAATGCTTAACTCGGACCGGTAGTCTGGCCAAGGGACTTGTGCCAGTCGAACGGATTGCATCCAATTCTTGCCTCTCCCAGTGAGGAATCTTACCCGCGTACCCACTTGTGCCTAGTCTGTGGGGGTGAGTGTTCATCCTTGCGATCTGACGGTCGTCCTCACTGGATTTTATTGCTGCTTCGTCTTGCTTCATCGCAATAAATTCATCCCAATATGGCTCTACTTTAGGATAATCTCTGATGACTGACCGATTTTTCATCACATATTGCGTATTCAGCTTGGACTTGAAGTTCCTCCATGCGACATCCATTGACATCAATGCATTGCGACGCACGAGCTCTTCAGCTCCTTCAGGGAATTCGAAAGTTTCTTTCAGCTCTGTCCATAGATCCATTTTGATGGCGTCGGGCACTTTGTGCCAATCCAAATAGGTGATTGGCACTTTATCCCTTGCGATGTACCCGCATGTTGACCTATATTTTGTCTTTGCTTTTTTGCCGGTTTAATCGACTCCGACATCTGAGACCTCTGAGATGGTATGCCGGCCTTCAGGCTTCTTAGTTTTCCCTCGGCCTCGACGTCTTGCAACGGGAGCATCAGCATCTCCGGCAGCGATGGAGGCCTCGGCACCTTCGGTGGTTGGATGGTCCAACAGGTATCTGCTCGGGCTTGAGTTCGGGGACGGGTTGGAAGCATCCTCCAACCCAGGCTGGGCCTCAGGCTCCATAAGAACCTCTGAGATGGTATGCCGACCTATTTGCAGCAAGAAGATTATCGGATTGGATGATCTTTTATTGGATTACTTTGAAACCAGTAAGGTCAAGCACAAAGCTGTTCGTGGTGAGTCTAAGAATGGCATCAAAGGATATAATTTAGACGATGAAAGCAGGGTCACGAAAAAGAAGTTTAATTTTTGCAGATTTATTAACCAGTGTGAGGGATAAGTAAATATCAAACTAACAATATCTCTTTGTATAAGTATGACTAATAGTTGGCCCTTTTCTGTGTTTCTGTTTTTTTGTAGCTTCTTGAATCTGCCGGTAGATGATGTTCCCCAACAGGATTAGATGATCGTTACGTTATTACTATTTCTTTGTTTTGGTAATAATGTGGTGCTATCGATCATACGCTACAAGTCAAACAAGAGAATGAGAAGAAAGTTTCTACTGCTATTAACAAAGCTGAAAGCATAAAACAACAAAAGTTTCAAGCAAAGCTTGATAGCCACACAGAAGGGAAAAAAGCTCCTTGCTGGCGTAAGCACTTCACTATTTGTTACAACTAAATCTCAATATTGGAGCTTATGAGTTAGTGTGATCAATGACTTTGTTAACATATGTACTCATAATTATTTTGATTTTTCCTAGATTAATGACAATCTTATCAGAAATCAGGTGATGTGCATAGAAACGGTTCAAAAAGAATCAGAAATGCATTTTCTTTCTTTATTATGTTTCAAAGTATCACAAAAACAATCAAAACATGAGAATGAGACAAAATTGTTTGTATGGAGAAATATACCTTTTGTCCAGCCAAACAATACTGTACAAGAATTTTGGAATGACGAGTTGTATTCAGCAACCGAGATACAGTAACAGCATTACAGATATGTTAAATAGGTGAAAAAAATGATATTAAGGAAAAAAGTTTAAATACCAGCTCACACAAAAAATCTCAAAATGAGAGGTGCATTTTCCTTCAAGCAATTTGTTCAAATTAAGCCAAAGAAAGCGAAGGGTGCTTTATACATAAGATAAACAACATCTGCTAATATTAGAACTACCATGAAAGTCTCGTACTTTATGCCATTTGAACCCATATCAAGCAAAATTGTTGGATTTAGATTCACGGCAATAAGGATGTTTTGTCAGTTTTGGCCAAGTTGCTTTGACATGACATGTCTAACTGTAACACCCCAGCTTTTACTAAGCCCAGAATGTCACCAAACATAGACCATAACACATTTAATACCATAATTTAAGGTAAATTACAGCAAGTAATCATTTGGAATAATTGGAAATTTTGACAGCATCTCCTTTGTTTTTGCATGAAACTTACACAACATAGCATCATATCAATGTGTAAGACAAACGAGATATCCATACGCAGCGATAAGGATAGCTAATCATCAACTAAAACATCAATAAGCATCGATAGCAAAATAATAAGCATCAATTTAAATCTTGGAAGTTAAAACAACTCCCTCCATAGCCCCACATGATACACATGAGGGAAACAACCAAACATACAGACCATACACTAATGATTATTGTAATACTTAATGCCGTGTCTCCAAAACAGGTGAATTAGCTAGATTATGATACTACGTGGAGGAGTGTAGCTAGATCCCTTTCCCGCACGCCAATTTCATTGTACCTAAATAAACAAACAACATAAAACACAAGCGTGAGTTCATAACTCAGCAAAGTGTATTGAAATGGATCAACAAGGATCAAGACAACAAACCATCATTCCAGTCTCCACAGTTATATCACAACACATCATATTTAACATTATATACAACCTTTAAAACAACATGCTATTCATCTCATGAGCATCTCATGAGTACTCTCATCACCATCTCATAAACATCTTCATTTATGTATTTCATTCATGCAATGCAATGCACATGTCTTCTGGAATACTCATACCGGTATGGTTGAGTGCACACCCGTCGGCATGCACCCTTTTCCTCCTTCCATCCCGAAGATGGAGGGTGCCTATCACTCGCTTCCATTCACCTCGGTGATGGAATCACGATGTAGGACTTACTCAAAAGAATAGCCCCGGACTAGTCATAACTGTTCTCACCGACCCTACCGGAATAGTTATGACTTATCTCACCGGCCGACCATGAAAATATGCCATGTATGCAAAATGGACAGCAACGTATACAGAAATAGACATATTGCATATCAACACATGGCATTTCCACATGTAGGACCATATTCAACAATTGACTGCTACTGCTCAAAACATGGCATGTGAATCATTTGTCAGCATCAAACATTGTTAATCATGGCATGAGGACACCATATCATCGATAACATTTAAATCATGGCCTAAGGACCTCCTATCAATTATAACCTGTAAATCATGGCAAAACAACATGTTATCTATTCCAAATGCTATCAATCAATTCTAGCAACACATATAGCATACAATCCACGCAACACACTTGCCTTCAACCACGGGCAATGGAGTGACAAGAGGTTGAGGGCACTCCCGGAGGCACACCACCTGCAAACACGTGCCACACACTCAGAACGAGTCCACAAAACAGCACACATATAAATCCCACTACCCGACTTCGCTTACAACTCCGAAAATCAGAAAACAGCAAATCTGTCACTTCGGGACAGCAGCCTTCCAATGTGCATAACTTCGGTTCTAGGACTACAAATTGAATAAACGAGTACATCCCCGCGTAGCTTAGGAAATTTCCCAACTTTTTCTAGTTATAGGGAAAGGCTAATTCGGATTCTAATGTTGTTTAATCTAACGTTGAACACGAACTGTCCCAATCTCGTCACAGATTTGACAGCGCTCGGTAAAACGGCCATATCTCCCAAACGGCTGGGCGGATTTTAACGTTCTTTATATGCACGGAAAGATAAGGAAATTATCTACAACTTCCTAAAAGTCCGTACGGTCACATTCAAACTCAAAATTGGCGAAAACGCCTGCCCTATTTCGGGTTCCCAATCTGCCCGAACCAAAACGCGAATACAACTCTAGTTTTCAACAAATCTACCCCATGGCAGCACCTCCCATGATCCAAAAACATGATAATCCACCACTATACAGCATCTAATCAATCCCCAAAGGTTTCCCCCATTACCTTCTTGAAGAACCACGAATCGATCGCTCTCCTTCGCGCGAACTCCACCCGATCTCTCCCCACGCGACGTGGCCACCGGTTCTCCTCGTCGCGGATCCTCCTACCGGCGTGGGCAGCACCATGGCGTGGCATGGCAGCGAGGGGGACGCAGCAAGGGCACGTGGTGGTGGGGGAGGAGGCGCAAGGAGGAGGGGTGGTGCGGCTTGGGGTGTGGAGGAAGAGGAGGAGGGGCTAGAGGGAGGAGGAGATGGGAGATGAGGGGATGCGGGCTGCGCAATGGAGGGGTGGGGGCTAGGGCAGCAGGGTGTGCTGCCCCCCCACTACTCCCACATGGGCCCAAGTGCCCCACCTCCGGCCCACGAATTCCCCCCAAGGCCCAAATCGACCTCGGAGAGGCCCGGAAGCCCGAAAACAGCCCGAAACGCGTTAAAACGTGAAATCTCAGGGTTTTAGTTGCAAAATCCCCAACCTATCCCATTTTACCACATTTTATAACCTATTATCACAAATTATAAAGTCTCGACATTCCATAGTATCACACTAACCTTTTTTATAAAGCATGTGCAAAACTGTATACTATCTTGATAAGTCATACTTGATTACTTCTTTGGAAAAGAAGTTGCATTACACATGCAACCCGCTAAAATAAAGGACGACGTGGTATTGGTCTCCGTTATTCAGATAGCGATATTCTGATAGTAATACAACAAGAAATAGTTTTCTCCACAGAATTCTTGTATGATTCTCCAAATTGTCTCGAGATTACTTTGTGTTTAACATGTATAGTATCCGATGCACATCGCAGCTTTTAAGTGACCCTTTTCTAGATAATTGGTTTCTCATTAACTGAATAATGTCCCTAGAGAAATAACTGAAATAATCTCTAATCAATTTAACTAAGGTTATAGCTAGCTAGCCAACACAACATGAAACTAGATGCTCGCGTAACTTCAACTAAAAATACGACAAATTAACGATCAAACGAAAAAAAGGGCCAAAGCATTGGATACTGGTAGCAATACCTGATCGAATTTGCACCCTTGCCCCTCCTCCTCCCACTCTAGAATGACCTTATTTACCTAAAACAATCCCCAAAATATATCAAAAACAAATCATTTGGGCGCAGTGCCTGGCAACCAAATTATAGAATGATTATCCGGTATAGTGCGAGGAGCTACAGGATGAACTCTAACAAATCATTTGGGCCAGAGCAGGGAAGGGAGGGGGTGGCCGGGGCCGAGGGGGCGGCCCAGGAGACCTTGTCTGCAAGGCGAGGGCAGGTCGGACAAGGGCGCCGAGGCGGGGGTGGCCGACGGGCGGGGCAGCCGGAGACCTTGGGCCGGGTGGGGGCGCCAGGCGGGGACGGGCCGGACGAGGTCGCCGGGCGCGGGAGGGAGGCGGCGGGTTAGGGTTCAAGAGAAGCTAGTGGTGAGGACTGATCACTGTGGCGTGATTTATATTGGCGGACATATCAGTGGCGGTTGTAATTAAAAGCCCACCACAGATAAGCCTTATCAGTGGCGGTTGTAATTAAAAAACCGCCACTGATAAACCTTATCTGTAGCGGTTTTAATTAACAACCGCCACTAATACTATTTTTCAGATTTCCTTCTATTATAAAGCTATGAATTAATGTATTAGTGAACCTACCATATATATTAACTACTAATTATTCATAATTAATTTATCTATGATATATAAATTTATATTCTTATGAAATTTGAATCACGATTAATATAAATTAATATAAAGCATATTTTGATTTCCTTCTATTATAAAGATATGAATTAATGTATTAGTGAACCTATCATATATATTAACTACTAATTATTCATAATTAATTTATCTATGATATATAAATTTATATTCTTATGAAATTTGAATCCCTGATTAATATAAATTAATATAAAGCATATTTTTCAGATTTCCTTCTATTATAAAGATATGAATTAATGTATTAGTGAACCTACCATATATATTAACTACTAATTATTCATAATTAATTTATCTATGATATATAAATTTATATTCTTATGAAATTTGAATCACTGATTAATATAAATTAATACAAAGCATATTTTGATTCCCTTCTATTATAAAGATATGAATTAATGTATTAGTGAACCTATCATATATATTAACTACTAATTATTCATAATTAATTTATCTATGATATATAAATTTATATTCTTATAAATTTGAATCCTCGATTAATATAAATTAATATAAAGCATATTTTTCCATTACTCCACATAAATGCATTTATAACACTATATATTAACGCATTACCTATCATATATATTAATATAAAGCCATGAATTAATATAAAGCATATTTTTAACAAAAAAATGCCATTACTCCACATAAATGCATATTTCGACATTACATTTCCATTACCCCACATAAATACACACATTTTGCCATTACTCCTAGCTAATTATTTTCTTTCACAATTTGGCCTTCTTCATGATCATCACGATGATAGGTGGCTTCTGAGTGGTTGCTTCCTCGAGCACGATGCTGCCTTCTACGAAAGGAGGCAACTCATCAAACTGGTTGTACTCTTCATCATCCACGACATTCTATACTCCTACGATCCTTTGTTTTCCTTGAAGAACTACATGATGATTATTATCTGCAGGGTCTATTACATAGAAGACTGTGCAACTTGCTTCGCAAGTACGAATGGATTCGTCTCTATATCCGACTTGCTTTCGATGTCCACGATGAGTGAAGCCATATTTGTCCTCCTTGACACCCTTTGGGAGTTGGACCCAACGACACCAAAACACCGGGATCTTGAAAATGCACGTAGTCGAGCTCCCAAATCTCCTCTATAAACCCATAGAAGCTTTGCACTTACTTGCTGTATTGTCGTAGGCATCTATCACTGACACCACTTGTTTTGGTAAGTACTTTTGCTATCCCGAGCTCTCGTGTAAAATGTATATCCATTTATGTCGTATCCTTGCCATGTCACAATTGTACCTGATGGCCCTTTTGCCAACCACCTCAACGTAACACTCGTTTCTTCACAAGACATGTGCTCCTTGAACCAATGATTGAACACACGATTGTGCTCTTTTGTTATCCAAACCTCTGATCATCCACGATTTTCCCTCTATAAGCTTTTCCTTGTGCATGTCCATAAACGGGATACCTCGATTGATCAGCCGCAACACTTTGTGAAGTGAGCTTGTTCGAACAAAAATGATCGTAAGAATTTGTGGATTTCTTTCCGATTACTCCTTTGCCGCCTAGCCTCCCCTCATGGCGTGATACAGGCACTCCTACCGGTTCAACCTCGTCCATGTAATCGACGCAGAACTCAATAACCTCCTCAGTTGCATAACCTTCTACAATGGAACCTTCCGGTCGCGATCGATTACGTACATATTTCTTTAGAACACCCATGTACCTTTCGAACGGGTACATCTGATGCAGGAATACTGGCCCACAAATATTTATCTCATTCACAAGGTGAACAATGAGATGAACCATGATATCGAAAAATGATGGAGGATAATACATCTCTAGTCGACCTGAGTGTTGACCACATCAGCCTGCAGTTCATAAAGTCCAACGGGATCGATGACCTTCTGTGAAATCGCGTTAAAGAAGAAACACAACCTCATGATTGCCTCTCGAACCTTGTCAGGCAAAATACCTCTAATTGCAATAGGGAGCATTTGTGTCATCATCACATGACAATCATGAGACTTCATACCAGTTAACTTCAAATCTTTCATCGATACCAGTTTCTTGATGTTTGCGGAGTAACCGGACGGAACTTTCACACTACGCAAGCACTTGCAGAGGTCTGTTTTCTCTTTCTTGGACAGAGTATAGCAAGCTGGGGGAAGGTAAATTCGGCATTTCCCGGTGTCTTGAGGATGTAGCTCGGCTCTGATCTTCATATCTTGCAGGTCCCTTCGTGCCTTCAGTCCATCCTTTGTTTTGCTAGGAATATTCAGTAAAAGACTAAGCATGCTGTCACATACATTCTTTTCTACATGCATGACGTCGATGCAATGTCGAACTTCTAAGTCCTTCCAATAGGGCAAATCCCAAAATAAGGATCTCTTCTTCCACGTGGTTTTCTCAGTACGGGACCTCGATGTATCCCCCTTTCCAAGTACAACATTAATATCCTTAACCATTGTCGGGACCCGAATTTGCAAATCCGGACCCTCTGTGTATTCAGCACTAGTCCAGGAACGCGCTAGTGCACACAGTCTTAACATCGGTAAATAACACAATCATACCACTCGATACTAATAAAGTACTTTAATTAAATAATCAAACTGGTTGCTCGACCTTATGGTCAAGTTACAAATATACGCCACACAGGGCGAAACTTATTAAGAGAGAAATAATAGCAGCGGAAAAATAAGATAACATCGTGGCGCCATCCAGTATACCACAGGCAACTGACTGGGCTCGCTCCCTAAGTAGATGGTTCCTCTTGGAGCTCCTCCTCCAAAGCTGGTGTAGTCTCCTCCTCAATTGGTGTTGTATTGTGGCAAGGGTGAGTACTTTGGTACTCAGCAAGTCATGCACAGAATGCAAGCTAATATACTACATGCATGGCTTAATACAAAGGAATAGCTCCGGGTATATTTGCAGTAAAACAGCATTTGACAAGTAGCATAAGTAGATTCGAAAGCAGTAGAAACAAGTAAAGCATAAATAACTTTTCAAGGAGTGTAGTAAACATCTTTCCCATTCCTAATCCACATTTCCATCGACATCATTGTTTAACCAAACCAACCTTTCAAGTCCAAGTTATTTTTGAGAAAGTCTAACCCTTGACTGTAATTCCCGAGCGATGTCCAATACCGCAGACACGGCTATTCGAATAGATTTTACACTCTGCAGAGGTTATGCACTTTACCCACAAGATACAGTCAAACACCACAAAGGCGAGTTCCCGTAACAAAGTCTTTCGGAAACTTCTAACAGCACAAGTGGTCCTCCCCGGTTGTTGCACACTAACCCTTCCCTTAGCTAAGGCGAAGTTTAGGCCAACCAACCGTTAGATGGGTACCTGGCCGTAGCCCCGGTACGCTCCCCCGTACAACTTACACAAAGGGTGTAGTTGACCTCCTGAGGTCCCACAGGTACGTTATTAGCAACTTAGTCAACTAGGTCCGTCCCATTACAGACATGTGGTTGCACGTTAGACCCAGTTCAAAGCCTTGCAAGGTGAAGTCCTTAGGGTGACCAGGGCAAGACTACCTGAAGAACCAAACCAACATTCCCGGTGCCACAACTGGCCCACCTGATCATTCTTGCCTCATGCCCCGGTCGAAAACTATTTATCAAACCCCAGTTGATTACCATGCACCACGTGCCATCAACATCACATGATACCTTTCCCAAAATAGGTTCAATATATCATTAAGTCAATATCAACGTTTGATTGTCCAAAATCATGTCATGAGCACGTAGCAGGTCTAAGCAGTATACTATACGGTCTAAAATCCCATGTTGGCAATTTAATAATGTCCAACTAGTAAACCACAACTAGGGTGACGAGGGTCATGGCACATATTTAATTAATTAAGGTGTCATACAGCAATTTGGCATTTATCTAATTTCCCATATTTAAATAAAGTATTTTCTAATTGAACTAGCATGCAATAAATTAAATCAAAATAGATTTCAAAATAGGATCAACATGGTCAAAGCACAACTTGCCTTCAAAAAGTACTTGCTCTTGGTCCTGAGCTGGCTCCTGGGTCAATACTTCTCCTTTGAATCCTTCCGGCACTTCAACGTCTACTCGTAACGCGTGCAAATAGTAACAAATGAATAAAACAGTAGACAAAAAGTGTCCAAACATCCAAATAAAGTTCATAAACAGAGAGAACACAATTTTATGAATTTTTAGAAACTGGAATCGTCAAATTCGGAGTTTAAATGCAAAAGTTATAGCATTTTGAAGTTTAAATAATCAATTAAATAATATTATAGAGAAAAACTTTAGTCCAAAAATTAAATAAAATTCATATTTGAGTAGATCTGAATTTTATGAATTTTTAGAAATTTGAATCGTTCAAATCGGAGTTGAAACGCAAAAGTTATAAGCGTTTGAAGTTTTGAAATTCAAATCAATTATTAAACCGAATTATTAAATTATTTTCTTTTTCGGAAATTATTTATTGCGTCATGAGTGACACGTGTCGGCTCCTGATTAGCTGGCTGACGTCAGCCGGCTCATGGGCTCAACCCACGGCTTGGCTCGGTCCACGGTGGACTCGGTCCACGGTTCGGGTCGCTGACAGGTGGGACCCCTTGGATGACGTCAGCACTGACGTCACCACACTCAACGATGCTACTGACAAGCGGGCCCCACCGTAACGTCAGCGATGACGTCATGGTGCGGTTCTGCTGTCCCGCTGACACGCGCTCGCGTGTGTGCGACGCGGCCAGGATACACGTGGCACGATCGTGTCCGTTGATTTGAAAATCAACGGCCGCGATTAGATCCAGGGTTAACACGTTGAAAACTACACGGTGATCGTGGGCCGTTCGATCTAGATCGGACGGTCCAGATCTAACCCTACGTTAACGCTGCTATGGCACGTGGTGATCGTGGGCCGTTGGATCTAGATCCAACGGTCCAGATCCGATCTAGGTTCTACGGTTCGGGGAAACACGTGAACTCACCTTTGCCGTCCGATCTGGATCCGACGGTGCACGAAGCTCGGAGACGGCGATGGCACGCGGCGTGGGTGGCGGAAGGGGGCGGCGACCAAGCCGACGGCGCTCGGGAGCTTCTCGGCGAGGTGAGTGGTACGCGCAGTGCGCCTTTGACGCGGAATTTGGATCTGGGGTTAACGGGCATGAGGGCGGCGGGCGGCGGGCGCGGGCAAGAACCGTGGCAGAAGGAAGAGGCAACTACGGCGAGCTCGCACGAGTGAACGGCGGCGGCTCAGGCGAGATGGTTTGAGGGCACGGGTGCGCACGGAAAAAAGGAACTCGGCGGTGGCGGCGGCGCATTAAATAGTGCCCTCGGCTTCCGTGAATCTCGTGAAAACCGAGGCCCACTCGCGGGCAGCGGCGGAGTCCGGCGGGGACTCGGATGAGGTGACGTGGACGCTCATGGGCCGTCCACGTGGCGTGATCAACGGCGGAGATGGCTCGGGCTTGGCCATGCCCTACGCGGATTGATCCTGACCGTTGGATCTTGATCCAACGGTCCGGATTGACCCCGGGTTGGAGTCAAGTGCGATTTACGCACGCGGCTACGTGGGCCAACGTGGGCCGTTGGATCTCGATCCGACGGTCCACAAGGTTAGGGTTCGGACGCGGTTCGACCGAACCGTGTGACGCGGTTGGGTCTGGGTCGGACTCGGACTCGAGTCTGACTCGGGCTCGGTCGGATGAACAGTACAAACCCGTTCGCATTTTCCAGCGATTAAATATTCAAATTAATTCCCAGAAATTCATTTAATTCATTAAAAATAGCAAAAGACTCAGAAAAATTCCAGAAAAATTCTGGAAAATATTTTGGAACATTTTGGACCCAAATAAAATATTTCCAACAAAATTTTATTTGCAAAGTTAAATTCTTTAATTATTTCAAAATGGAATAAATTCAAATTAAATCCAAATAAATCCAAATAAATTCCAGAAAATTCCAAAAATTCACAAATGTGCAAAATAATATTTAATTTCATGAAAAGCAAAAATTTGGGGTGTTACAACCATATCATATACCTCTTCCCCAGTAAGAGGCCTTGGAGCTGAACCGTCCTCCTTTGTACCGTCAAATTGTTTTTTCATATTACGGTACGGATGATTCTTTCAAGGCAAGCGGTGACGCATGTAGACTGTTTTCCTCGAGTTGTTAAGCCACACGCTACTAGTTTCATCCTGGCATTGGGGGCAAGCTTTAGCTCCTTTTATAGTGCGGTAGGACCAGGTTACCTAGGGTTTGGTAAATCATTGATGGTCTTGAGAACAACATTGCGGCGTAGAGTGAAGTACTCCCGCTTGTACTCATCCCATACCTGCACACCTTCATTCCACAAGAGCACAAGATCTTCCACCAATGGTTGTAGGTATACATCAATATCGTTTCGAGGTTGTCTCGGCCCTTGGATAAGCGACATCATAATGTATTTTCGCTTCATACACAGCCAAGGAGGAAGGTTGTAGATACAGAGAGTCACGGGCCAAGTGCTATGAATATTGCTCATGTTACCGAAAGGATTCATTCCATCCGTACTCAACCCAAACCTTATATTCCTTGGCTCATTGCCGAAGTTCTCCATAAAGAGCCTATCGATGGTTCTCCAGGCGTAATCGGCAGGGTGCCTCGACTTTCCATCCTCTTTCGCTCTTGAAGGTGCCATCGCATCAGCTTGGCATGCTTTTTATTTGCAAATAAACGCTTTAGACGAGGTATTCTTGGCAAATACCACACCACTTTAGTGGGAGCTCCATTCTTCACTTCTATGCCTTCGTTTTCCTCGCCCTTACGCTTGTATCGCGATGCTTTGCACACGGACATACATGCGTGTCTGCATAGTCTTTGCGATAGAGTATATGATCGTTTGGACACGCGTGTATTCTTTCTACATCCAATCCCAAGGGACATACAACCTTCTTGGCAAAATACGTGGTCTTAGGCAACAGGTTGCCCTCACGGAAGCTTTATGTCAGCTAAGAGGCGTAGCAACTCCGTGAAACTCTTGTCGGACCAACCATTGCTTGCCTTCAATTTCAGTAGTGAAAGCATAGTGTGCAACTTTGTGTATTCCTCCTTGCAACCCGGGAACAAAGGTTTCTCCGAGTCCTCTATCAAAACCTTGAACCGATTAAACTCTCTCTCTCACTCTTTGTAGTTTCCTTCGCATCGCGCAACATTTGAGCCAGATTATTGTCATCGTCAAGGACCAACCTATCCTCATCGGTTCCATACCCGATGTTAGCTGCCATATTGGCGGCCGTGCGTCGTCGACATTATCACATTGAAGTATGATCTCCTCTTCACCGTGCCTTGTCCAACAGGTATAGCTAGGTACAAAGCCCCTCCGAATCAGGTGCAAGTGGATTTGGTCTTTGTCCTAAAAACATCTTCTCATTCTTGCAATCAATGCATGGACAATGTATGTACTCCGTCTTCTTTTGCAATCTGTTCTCCTCACGCTCAGAGAAAGCGGAATCTGCTGTCGATGTATTCTCTACCGCAACGGTTCGCATTGTACATCCATCTCCGGTCCATCTACAATTAATTAATGTAACAATTAATAATATGCAATAATCTTAATTACATAAATCATTAATCCATTATTTGTTACTATCCAATAACCTTAATTAAATAAATTTAATATATGCTCAATCATAATTTATCATCCAAAAAAGGTAGACAACTTAATCTAATAGAGCAAGGTAGTAAATTCATCATCTCACTAACGGTAAGAAAATTAATGGTAATTAGAAACAAATCTTAAGTACTATGCTTAGCCAAAATTAAATTTATCCTCTCAAAGAGGTACATAATTCATCATCTCAAAATGCAAGGCAACTTCATGATCACCTATATACCATATACATTAAATTTAATGTGTATTAATATCCAACAATCTTAATTAAATAAATTTAATATATGCTTGCCATATTTTGTCATCTAAAAGGTAGACAACAAATAATCTAATGGAGCAAGGTAATAAATTCATCATCTAGATATAAATTAATCTAAAAAATGCTAGGTAAATAAAAAAAATTGAATCTAAGCTTTGCCATTGAAGAAAGGAAAATCTTAAATAAACTAGATCTAGCCATTAAATTGTAACTACATCACCACAAATGAAGAGAGGAGAACAAATTACTCACCTTGGAACAACCCTACGAAGTAAAAACTCAAGTTTCTTTGCAAACAAAATCTCAGATCTGAAATTTTGCTTTTCTTCTCGGGGAGGAAGATGACCATGAGCTCCTCAGAGAGTCTGTAGCGACTAGTATATATAGAGGGTTTTATTTGTGGCGGTTCTAAACAAAAACCGCCACGATTAAGCTGTATTTGTGGCGGTTTTGTTTAGAACCGCCACAAATAAGCTAATTATCGATGGCGGTTTTGTCCTCCAACCGCCCGCGATAATACCTACCTATCGATGGCGGTTTTTGTTCGAACCGCCACAGATAGTGGACTATCAGTGGCGGTTTTGGGTTAAAACCGCCACTGATAGTTGTTGCAGTATTTGTGGCGGTTATAACCACAAACCGCCACTGATAGTCCACTATCTGTGGCGGTTCGGAACAAAAACCGTCAGTAATGATCCTGGCACCGGTTTGCACTCAAGAACCGCCACTGATACTCCTATTAGTGGCGGTTCCAAACAAACCGCCACTAATAGGGCGTCTCCTATTTGCAGTTTTGTAGTAGTGCAATAATATGAACACATATTAGAACACATGTAGTTGGATCGACCCACCTTGAGACACCGCGAGAACGTTGTAATCTTCTCTTCATCAGTTGGTCTCATATACAATGTGTATGCTATGTACTTAGACTTGAGATTGGCGCATGTACTCGAGATGTGTAATGACTTACTTAGGGGTTGCTAAACGCTACTCCGTAACTGGGTAGTTATAAAGGTGGCTTTCGGGTTTGTCATGAAGCATGTTACAAAGCATGGTCAATCAAGCCATTCTACGGGAGAGATATCTTTAGGCCGCTCGAGTGGTCGGATTCCAGAAATGCATGGTCATACTACGCGCGGTTAAAAGTTTAATCGTAGTTGGGGATTCCGAGTCACGTGATCGAGAAACAGTGGTCGAGCTAACTAAATAAGGATGGCATGTACTCGCCTTGAGTTTGATCGATATCATGAGGCAAAGGGAAATGCATATAACTAAGTATTGTTTAGGCTCGTTCGATGTGATCTTTACATATACTCGGGAGTCGGCATATCCTGCTAGGGACCGCTACCGATTAATGGTCAAGTAAGAGTACTTGATTCATGTTTAGATATACGTAAACCTGTAGGATCGCATGCTTAAAGGGCTAGGACTTGATTCGAATGGTGATCTGAATTTTGGTGGTTTTTAAGTTCCTAATGGGTCTCTAATGTAGAGCCCATTATGGGTGTCTATTTAAATAAAAGGGGTGCTGGCTTTAGGGTTAAGAGACACGGTAGGAATTTGAAATTCCTGAAACCGTAGTCGCCACCCCACTACTACAAAAAGTCTTACATTAGACCCTTCATCACTAACGGTTTTGAAAAATCGTGTGTGATAATCACTTATCAGCGACCCTTCTATCCAAAAATCGTCAGTGATGACCTCACCACTGATGTTTTTTGGATAGAAAGGTCACTGATGAGAACTAAATAAATAATAATAGGTATGTATTATAAATAAATAATGAGATGTATGTGTTATAAATAAATAATAATGAGACGTATGTGTTATAAATATCAATAAGACGTATGTGTTATAAATATCAATGAGGCATATGTGTTATAAATAATGAGTTGTATGTGTTACCATAAATAAATAATGAGACGTATGTGTTATAAATATTAATGAGACATATGTGTTATAAATAATGAGTTGTATGTGTTATTATAAATAAATAATGAGACATATTTGTTATAAATATTAATGAGATGTATGTGTTATAAATAATGAGTTGTATCTATTACTATAAATAAATAATGAGACATGTGTTATAAATATTAATGAGATGTATGTGTTATAAATATTAATGAGATATATGGGTACAAATAAAGAGATGTATGTGTTATAAATAATGAGACATACGTATATGTTATATAAATATTAACGAGACGTATATGTTATAAATAATGAGACGTGTGTGTTATAAATAATGAGTTGTATATGTCACTACAAATAAATAAAGAGTAGTATGTATTACTATAAATAAATAATGAGACGTATGTGTTATAAATATTAATGAGGCGTATGTGTTATAAATATTGAGTTGTATGTATTACTATAAATAAATAATGAGTCGTATATGTTATAAATATTAATGAGACGTATGTGTTATAAATAATGAGTTGTATGTGTTAATCTAAATATAACGAGACATATGTGTTATAAATATTAATGAGATGTATGGGTACAAATAAAGAGATGTATGTGTTATAAATATTGAGACGTACGTATGTGTTATAAATAATGAGATGCATGTATTACTATAAATAAATAATGAGACATATGTATGTGTTATATAAATAAATAATGAGACGTATGTGTTATAAATAATGAGTTTTATGTATTACTATAAATAAATAATGGGACATATTAATTTGTTATAAATAATGAGTTGTATGTATTACTATAAATAAATAAAGAGATGTATGTGTTATAAATAAAGAGATATATGTGTTATAAATAAAGAGATGTATGTGTTATAAATCATGAGATGATATGTATTATAAATAATTAATGAGATTATAAAAGTCATCAGAGATGAATCCAAATATGAACTGTCTCTGTTGTAGTCTACATCAGAGATGGTCCTATTTGGAGCTGTCTCTGATGTTCTTCATATGTGTTAAGATGGGGTAACGCTAGCTAGCTCTCGGCCGTACTTCAGTGATCCAATGACTCTGCCTCCAAGTACTTGAACCCTAACCCCTCCCCCCACGACGGCAACCCTCCCCTTCGGTGGCGGCGCCCAACCTCACCCCCTTTACCCCATGGCGGCTCCCCCTCGGCGACCCCCCCACGGCTCCCCCATGGTGGCTCCCCTTCCGCGGCTCTCCCTCCCCCATGGTGACTGCCCCTCAGCGGCCCCCTCCCCCACGATTCCAAATATTCCAAAAACATTTTGAGAATTTTCCCACGATTTTTGGAAACCCCCTGGTATTTTATCTCTCGCGGCCTTTCGTTAAATGCCCCTTATTCGTCCCAGAATTTTCTAAATTCCAAATTTCATCCAAATTCTGTGAAACTGATTTTGTTGGGTTTCAAATATTCCCTAGTATTTTTAGGAATTTTTCTGGAATTTTTAGACCCTTTTTGCTATTTTTTCTCTAGGGTGTTGCTTTTACGTAATTTCCGACCAATCGTGGAGCGACACATGGTGGCACTATTCATCATCTTCTCCATGGCATTTGGAATTCCAGCCAAACACGAAGCTTCAAAGTCATCAATGGTGCCTCTCTTTACTACCTTATAACTTCTCTGTTTCACAAACGGCCGGGTCCGTTGGAAAGGTAGCGATGATACCAATCCATTCCCACTGGCCGTTTGTCTTCTAACGCGCCGGATACGATTCAATCCTCCAAAAACCGAAATGCAATCAATGGTGATTACTCATTCATTTCTTCATGGATTGAAGAGCTTCCACATCTCAAATGTTCGTGTTGGAACCCTCTTGCCCGTTCCCTCATTCTTCCAAAGCCAATCCTCCTCAATTCGCTGCAATCTCGCACGAACCATCGCCGTTCATCCTCCATTGACATCCTCGTGTCATCTTCCAATCCAGTGAGCCAAACTCAAATCCGATCACGTCACCGTGTGCACGTCGTCGTCACGAGCAAAAGCCCTCAATCAATTTCACCTTTCGTTGCAGGACGGCGACGAATTTTACGGTTGAAATAGTCATTTGAAGCTCGGTTTTCATCGACTACTCTTGATCCGGTGAGTTCTTCGCGAATCCGACCACACCGTTGGATTGGCCTCGTCGAGCCCTACACGGTGCTCACCTCCTTTTCGCAAATACGTTCTCCGAGTTTTTTATTTATTTTTTCGGGTGTCCTCGCCGTCGACATGACCGTGGCCGCCGCCGTTCCGGCGATCCTCTGGCCGCCATTCTCCGAAAAATCTATCTGTAAAAGTCATAAGTTTCTTTGCTTCTATCTTTCCTATCTTAGCATCTTGCTCCTGTCTCATATTCTATTTAAAATATTTTGCCGACCTTGTCTCGTCTCAAAATTTGTAGATGCTTTTCTTTACTTCGGTTGCTGAGAAGAAGGAGGAGTCTACATCAGCAGCGATGAACCCAGCAAGGAGGATCTGTTCTCTCGTGTCCCTGAGGAAGGTGAAGGGAGTAGTCTGTTTTAGTCTTTGCCTGTAGCACCTATCTTTTGTTCACACTAGAATGGTTAATATTTGTGTGTGATGGTCTGTATCGTGCTTTTATGCATTTGTGATACAGCCATCGCTATAAAACTATTTTGATTTGAATAATTGAAGTTCAGTTGGTTTTTCTTTCAGTTGTGTGCTCTTGTCTTTGTGGATGTTGTTGGTCCCCTGTGTCTTATCTTTGCTTTTCCCTCTTTCCTTGTGCTTTCCCCGTTCGTGGTTTCAGATGGAGAACTCAGGCAGAGGTCGTGGCAGAGGAAGAGGAAGAGGCTGCGGTAGAGGCCATGGTCGCGGTCATGGACGAGTGCAGTTCCAAGATGAGGAGCATATGGACCAACAACAGCATCAGGAACAAGAGCATGTGCAACCACCCGCAACTCAGCAAGAGCCAGTGCCACCCCCACCCCCGATTCATCCGCCTAATTTGGAACAAATGATAGCAATGCAGCTTCAAATTCTTCAAGCTTTGGCGCAGGATGCACTTAACCATCCTCAAGCCGCCCCAGCTCAGGTCGCAGCTCAGCCACCCCAGTTTATGTTTGGGGAGTTTATGAGGACTAGACCCCCAACTTTTGCCGGAGCTGTCGATCCGCTTGAAGCAGATGATTGGCTCAAGGAGGTTGAAAGGAAGCTTCACCTGGCTCAGTGTGATGAGTATGAGACTATTCTCTACGCGTCTCATCAGTTGAAGGGAACCGCTGCTAGTTGGTGGGAGAACTACATTGCTGCCCATGAGGAAGCCCAAAACATCACCTTGGATGAGTTTGTCGAAGCCTTTCGGGCTGCTCACATCCCTAAAGGAATCATGGAGATGAAGAGGAGAGAATTCCACAAACTGCAACAGGGGAATCTCTCAGTGTCAGAATACCTGAACCAATTCACCCAGCTTTCTCGTTATGCTACCGAGGATGTGGCCAGCGATGAAGCTAAGATTTGGCGCTTCATGGAGGGCCTAGACCCTAACATCAAAGTGCAGTTGGCATCGAATGACTTCCCTTCATTCCAGCATATGGTGAACAAGGCTCTGATTCAGGAAGATGCGCAGCGCCAACTTTTCGAGTCCAGGAAGAGGAAGATGATGTTTCAATCCTAGCGAGGCGCTAGCAGTTCTAGGCCCCGTTTCTTCCAGTCTCAACCCAGCAGGCCAGCTGCATCTAGTGCTGTCAAAACCCCAGCCTCAACCCCTCGTCAGATTGCTCAAGCCCTTGCTAGCAATGCAGGAAATCAAGTTCAGAAGAGCAACACAGCAACTGCAGGAGTTCAGTACTTCAACTGCAGAGAGATGGGACATTACGAAAAGTAATCGCCCTCGATAGCGCCACCAGAATCCCAGCCTGGTTCAACTTGGGGACTACACCTGCTCGCGCCCCAGCACCAGCTCAAGGGAGAGGAACACCGCAAACTCTGCGTACACCTAGCACCGTCGGAAGAGGACATGTGAACCACGTCACAGCTGAGGAAGTTTGGGACGCACCGGATATGGTCTACGGTAAGTTCTTCGTCAACTCGGTGCATGCTTTAGTATTATCTAATTCTGGTGCAACTCATTCCTTCATATCAGAGTACTTGGTTGGAAAGCATGGTTGGGATACAGTTCAGTTAGGAAATCCCTTGCTAGTTCAGTCCCCTGGTAAGGAATTAAGAACAACTACCATTTGCCCAAAAATGAATATAATTATAAAAGGGGTAAAGTTCCTAGCGAACTTAATCTTATTGGATACCAAGGGTATAGAAGTAATCCTTGGAATGGATTGGTTAACCAAGTACAAGGGCACAGATAGACTGTGCAAGTAGAGCTATCTCCCTTACTAGTCCCGGGGGAATTCGGGTAGAGTTCTTATCTGATCTTCCCTCTAAGGGGGGTAGTACCCTGAACTGTCTAAAAGGTACATCGTTGGAAATGTGCCTGTAGTGAATGAATACCCGGATGTGTTTTCAAAAGATCTGCCTAGTATGCCACTAGACCGGGATATCGAGTTCGTAATCGAGCTTGTACCGGGTACAACCCCTATTTCAAAGAGGCCCTATCGACTACCTGCTAATGAGTTAGTAGAAATGAAGAAGCAGATTACATAACTGCAGGAGAAAGGATTTGTTAGGCCCAGTTCGTCACCTTGGGGATCACTAGTAATCTTCGTCAAGAAGAAGGATGGTAGTCTGAGGATGAGATGAAAATTGGTCTATCTCCACTCCAACCACTCTAAATAATGTAATTTTTTATGAATCATTTAACCCTATGAAATTCTAAAAATAGATTATGTATGCAAGTGAAGCACCTCCATTATCTAAAAAAATTTATGCAAGTGAAGCACCGAAGAAAAATAGAGACTTTACCAGTAGTATTTTGGAAGAAGAAAGGTATTGTAGTGACTTGGATAAAAAACACTAAAGTTACTGCACACCCATTCTTTTCTAAATTTTGCTTAGGTGTTGAGGACTTCAGCAACAGTCATGTACTTTTTCTTTCTTCCCTCCTTTCTTTTAAAATTCACTTAAGCAATTCAAGTGAAGAATTCAAGAGAAAGATGTGGTGTTACCCTCTTTCATATCGGATTCTAGCTCATATTGATAATTGGCACAAACAGGTTAATGGGCTTTAGTAGCTTATTCATTACAGTTCTGAATAAAGGACACTGCCGCTTACATTTTCAACATAAAAGAAGAAATCAGAAAGGGGGAAGTGCTCCTCAGCTTACTACTTAATATTTGAATTTTTTATTTTGTTGGAATTTTGTTTTAGTGAAATACAACATCTGAATGGGGGTGAAATATGTGGTGATTGGGGACTAGTAACTATTATTGTGATATATCACACAATTTTGAGAAACTAAAATATGTTATCTGAAAAGAAGTTCCTTTCAATATTGTAACATCCCCAATTTCGGTCTTCAGCTAAAATCTAATTTAAACTAATTAAATTCAACATTTGGATTTTCCTCGGTGTTATAATTAACCTGGCATCCTTATCCTTCTAAAATTGGAGTTCAACCCTCCATTGTCCGAAAAATCGAATTTCTGAATTTCGATCCGTACCCGAAATTCCACCCGCATTCCAAAATGCTCCTGAAATTCCGAAACCTATTGCATTAGGTTCCAAATATTCCAAAAATATTTTGAGAATTTTTCCAAGATTTTTGGAAGCCCTCTGGTATTTTATCTCTCATGGCATGTCGTCAAATGCCCTTTATTCGTCCCAGAATTTTTCTAAATTCCAAATTTCATCCAAATTCTGTGAAAATAATTTTATTGGGTTTCAAATATTCCCTAATATTCCTAGGAATTTTTAGACCCTTTTTGCTATTTTATCACGCGCGCATATCTCTTCATTTACTTCCGACCAATGGTTGAGTGCCACGTGGCGACACTGTAGCTCCTTCTTCTCCACCAGATCGATCGTTACTAGAATGGAAGGAGCAGCACCACCCGTTAATGGTGCTCTCAATTCAAATCTTCATAACTTCTTCTTTAATGCCCCGAATCACGCATGGCTGGGTCCGTTGGAAAGATCTCGGCGAGGGAATTCCATTCCCGGTCTCCTATCACCTCAAATCTTGGTGAAACGCTCGCATTTGAGAAGAAACCGAAAATCATTTATTAGGGCATAACTTCACCATTTCTCCACGAAATTGCGTGCTTCCACTTTCTAAACCTTCGTCTTGGAGTCCTCCTTCCCGTGCACTCATTCTTCCTTTGCCTCTCCATGTCAATCACCCGGGAGATTGCGAAAACCGATGCCAAACGGCGTCCTTCGTTCTTGCCGCGATATCTTTTGTTCCAGTGAGCCAATTGAAGTCCCGTTTTCTTCATGGTGTGTGTATGGAGGTCAAGATCATAACCCCTCAATCAATTTCTGGTTTCATCCAGATTCGACTCCGAATTTTGCATTTGAACCTTGCTGGCCGAACCGCCATTCTTTGGCAAAATCGTCATCTCTAGTAACTCATTCTTCAATTCCTCGCAACCGTAGATTCCTCTAGTTGTCCTCTAGCCGGTGCACTCTTCAATTTTTGTTTTCATATCATATTTTTCTAAATTTTTGGATCGTTGCTTGTGCCTCTGTTCGGCTTGGCCTGGTTGCTCCCTGCTCTGTTCGGCCGTGCTGTCTCCGGCTAGCCGGCAGTCGTCGCTGCCCCTTGGGCGGGTGCACCACCCTTCTCAGCCTTTACCGCACATGTTCCCGGGCTTGCCCGCCACTGGCACTGCCCTAGGCCGCCGCCCGCCATGCGCCATGGCCGGCGCTGCCCCATGCTCGCCGAGCCGCCTCCTCAGGCATCCCCAGTCCCGTACGGTTAGCCGATCGGCTTCCCCTTGCCACTGCACACCCGAGGAGCACCTCGCCCGGCCGTCGCTGTCGCCTGTTCGCTGGTGCCACGAACCGGCCTGCTGCCGTGCGCCTCAGCCCGTCTCCCCGCCGCGTCGCCGTGCCTCCCGCCGCCGATCTGCCGCCTCCTCCCCTCCCCATTTCCGCCGCCGGGCCCTCCACCACCAGCGCAAGGAGGAGCCAGTGGCTCCTCTGTTCTTGGCTACTTGGGGAAGAAGACTCCCTACTCTATGACAGAGGGGTCCCCCACGCAAGTGACTAAAGAAAATCAGAAATTGTTGGAAAAAGAGATGCCTTGGAATATTCCCTTCCTTTCCAATTTCTAGGATTTCCAGATTTTGAACACTCATATCTTTTCCGTCCGAACTCGGATTCACTCTGTTCAAATTCCTAAATTCATCTAAATTCAAGATATACCTGCCAGTATAATTTTTATAATTTCTGGATTTTATTTTATTTTATTTATTTGTTGTACCGTCTTGCGCGTAGCCGAGGATCCCGCCGAGTCCGCCGACCCCGCCGCCGAACTTCAAGGTTTCGAGTCTCTCGCCACGCACGAAGGCAAGTCTCCTTGACGCATTTCAATCCCATGTTTGCAAATGTTTTACAATGTTTTATAACATGCATTGCTATCTTTATAACCGTATGTCAAATATAGACTGTTAGTTATTCCGAATTGCTATCATCTCCTTGATTGTTGATATGCATGTTTACTTGTAACCCTAGGACACTTTGCTATGCCATGCCTAATTTATATTGTGATATTTGATGATTAATACGGTAGTTGTGCTTAGTTGCAAAATTGATTAAAAAGACCCATGGGTGGGATTATATCAAAGTTATGATTTAAAGTGTGATTTGAGAATTATTGTAAAGTAATTGCTACTGTTTTTGTAAAATAAAAATGAAATGAAAAATGGTTTAGACTTGGGCGGAATGGAATGTCCTGCGGGTGCGGATAGAGCATTAGTTGTCATTGTGCAAGTACCGCCCCAAGTCACTTAAGGACTGACGCTTACGACTGTCCATTCTAAGCATTACCGTACAACCACATGTCTATAATGGGTACGACCTGGCTGAATAATTTGTAGAAACCTAACTTAGTGTAACACCCCAGCATTTACTATGCCTGAATGCTACCAAACATAAGCTAAACAACATCTAAATACCACAAGTTACCATAAATTCCAGCAAAGGTACATATGCTAAAAACCAAAATTTTGGCAGCATCTCCTTTGTTTTAACATGAATTAAAGGAGCAACAACAGTATATCAATGTATGGATTATGAGAGACAACTAAAAACAGCAATAATTAACAACTTAGCAACAATATAAGTCTAGTTTCAAACACATAATGTCTCCAAGGGTCAAACGAACAATAAAACTCTCATATAGTAAAGCTAAACCTTAAAGCAATAATCATCACACGCAATTTATTATCAAACTAATAGAATGACTTGTGGAATCAATATGGTGAAGCTACGTGTGGGCGTGTGACTATTTCCCTTCCGGCATGCCGTTCTCATGGTACCTAAAATAACAAGAAAACACAAGCGTGAGTTCGAAACTCAGCAAGCATATTGCAATGGACAACAAGAACAATATCATGGCAATAACATCTCCCATCATATATATCATCTCATTCATGAACACTTAACAATATCATCATCATTATGTATGCAATGTAATGCAATGCTCATGTCTCCTTGGAAACTCATACCGGTATGGTTGAGTACACACCCGTCGGTGTGCACCCTCTCCCCCTTTCCATCCCGAAGATGGAGGGTGCCTACTCCTCGCTTCCGTTCACCGCGGTGAATGGAATCACGATGTAGGACTTACTCATTGGCTTTCCGGATTAGTCATAACTTTCTCACCGACCTTCCCGGACTAGTTATGACTTTCTCACCGCCTGAGCCATGTATGCATTTATGCCAACATCATATTTAACTCACATATTAACACATGGTATCATAACATATTAAACATGCTCATCATATCATTGGCAATCATAAAAGCATGGCAAGTTATCATATATCATGTAGTCAATTCCATCTATTCTCAACAAGCAACCTACAAATCGCTATCCATCACAACACACTTGCCTCAACCACGGGCAACGGATTGGCGGGAAGTAGAGGGCACTCCCGGGGTCGCACCACCTGCACATAGGTACCACACGCTCACAATCATGTCCACAAAACAGTACACAAACCCTCATCTACCCCGACATTGCCAACTACTCGCAAAACCTAAAAACAGAGGTTCTGTCCCGTCGGGACAGCAGCATTGCAAAAGGCATAACTTGAGTTCTGGGACTCCGAATCAATTAAACGAGTACATCCTCGCGTAGCTTAGGAAATTTCCCAACTTTCTATAGGTATATAGAAAGACTGATTCGAACTCTAAAGTTGTTTAATCTACAGATTACCGTGATCTGTTCCAATTACGTCACAGATTTTATAACGCTCGGTAAAGCAGACATAACTTTCAAACGGCTGGGCGGAATTTAACGTTCTTTATATCCACGGAAAGATAAATAAATTATCTACAACTTCTTCAACGTCCATACGACCAGAATCCGAATCTAATTTGGCGAAAAACCGAACCCTAGGTCGACTGCTCATGCTGCCCGAAACAGAGAACGTGGCAACTTCTAGATCTAATCCAATCTACTCAATTCCAGTACCACCAATTGATCTAAAAACTTTATAAACACCCTTAGAACAGTACCTAGACCAACCCCAAGGATTCCCATTGCCATACCTTTGCCCAACGCACGAAAACCCAATAGATCTCCTCCCGGTTCGCGCGATCTCCTTCCTCGCTCCAATCCCGCCGGATCTCCTCGTCGCGGAGCGCTCCAACGGATGGATCTTTGAGGTGGTGAGGTCAAGAACTCACCTAGGCACAGCAAGGGAGGTGGAGAGGTGGTGGAGAGGGTGGTGGCGCAAGGGGAGAGGCTTGGGGGAGGTGGAGGCGCCCAAGGAGGAGGTGGGGAGGTGTGGGAGGCGGCTAGGGCACTTGGGGGCGCAAGGGGCAGAGGGAGGACGCCCAAAAGGGCAGGTAAACCCCCCTTTAACCAGCCCTAAGCCCCTTTCCTAATCCTAAATGGATTCCCACTCCATCCCACCAAAGCCCACAACCCCCTCTTTAAGGCCCAAACTCCCCCGGGAAGGCCCAAAACGGCCCGGAAACGGCCCGACAACGCTATTAACCTCCATACCTTATGGTTTTAACCTCCCATATCATATTTCAATATGTTTTTGACCTCATCATGCACCTTTTATAAGGTTACGACGCTCCGTGGTGTCACAACACTTCAAAAGGCCCAAAAACGCGAGTAAACCTCAAGCCGAAAGGTTTTATTATCTAATTTCACATTTTATAATGTCACACCATACCGTAGTGTCACACTTAGACTCACCAGTTGGTGGAATGTGGGTGCCAGATGGAGGCAAGTCGTACTTCCCACATGGCGCAAGAGGGGGCTTCTGTACTGGGTGGATAGAACCCTAACAGCGGTGAAACCTCAGCGGGTGGGTCGGGTTAGGCGTATACATTGTAAATGCCTTGTCATGATATCTCTGCCGGCACACCTAAGGAAATGTGCTAATCACGTGGCACTAAGAAAATATCATGTCTTGTGGGTAAAGCTGTACACCTCTACAGAGTTAAAACGATTCGAATAGCCGTGCCTACTGTAGGCCCCCGGATCGGCTATCCGGAGTCCTCTGTGTATTTCTGTACTAGTCCCAGATCAGTAGCTAGTACACACAGTCAAAAGTGATGAATCAACAACCATATCACGAATACATATAATTAAATAAAAATAATACCGAATAAAAGCAAAGACCTTATGGTCAAGGTTTACCATTATGGCCTGAACAGGCTGAACAACTTGAACAACCGCAGCGGAAGACGAAAACACCAAAGCGACCCATCCAAATGCCCACAGGCAATCGAGTGGGGAGCGCGCCTTAGTCGTCGGAATTCTTTGACAACTTCTTTCACTTCTGAGAGAGGATTAGGATGTAGCACGTGAGTACATAAAGTACTCAGCAAGTCTGGGAAATTATGCACAATGTAGGCTATTCAAGGATGGCTTAATATGGTTCTTTTGCATAAAGACAAGTTTCATCAAATCATACTTGTTAATACTTTTCACAAAGCATATTTGAGCAATTCTTTTTAATAATTGAATTATGTAATATTGCAGTGAAGGTTCTAACCACCACTCACTAATATACAGGTTCTATCCGCCCAGTACAGAAGCCCCCTCTTGCGCCGTGTGAGAAAAACAACAACAACAACAACAATGCCTCTTTCCGGCTCTCACATACCACTGAGTGGTGAGTCTAAGTCAGGTTTCTACAAATTAGTTAGCCAGGTCGTGCCCACTTTGACATGTGGTTGTACGGTTATGCTTAGAATGGAGACAGTCATAAGCGTCGGTACTTAGTTGACTTGGGGCGGTACTTGCGCAATGAAAGCTAGCACTCCCTCTGCGCCCACCAGACAAACCATTCCGCCCCAGTCCAAAACCATTTTTCATTTTATTTTTATTTTGCAAACCATTAGCAATACTCCTTGCCTATAACTTCCAATACAAGTTTTCCAGGGATAATTGAAATTCCCACCCATGGGTGAATATTGACCGTTTGCGAGTCTAAGCATTTCTACCGTACTATTCTATTCCACCAATAATTTCTTTTATAAAAGTTAAGTTGTAGGGTTTGGTTACAATTCTTATAATCAATTTTGTAACCTCCAATGAACTTTAAATTGTCATACTCTTACAATCATATGAATAATCCAATCCAATATAGTATCCACAAGTAGGAAGTATATCCTGGTACTATCATAACTCCAAAATCATATTAAACCACAATCGTGTTTGTATATGAAACAATCTCCTCAAAATATAATTCTCATTATCGATTACCCATCATCCATACATCGATTAATTTTGTAATCTACTTGATCCACCAAGAATAATTCACAATCTCATCCCCGAGCATATTTCATGAAAGATTCTACAAATCCAAGATTTCATTGATTCATTGCCTATAGCTGTTTCCCTAAACAATGACACCAAGTTGACTGAACAAATCACATACAATCCTCATTATTCATAATCCCACCTAGATGGTTATCGCAACACCATACTTCACAAAATTATCTATTAAACCACCGAGTACGATTCTCAATATTATTCACTGAATCCATCGAGTATATTTGATAATATCATTGACTGAATCATCGAGAATACTTCACGATATCGACTCTAATCATTTAGGCTACAATCCACAGATAGCACTTCATAACGTCATGTATTTAATCCTTCACATTATCACCTCTAAATCATCTACTTTAATCCACCAAGAATACGTAATATTATCATCCACTAAACCACCAAACATTCTGGATCATTCACAATCTCCATAAAGGATTATCATATAATATTCTTGTTAAAATCCACCGAAATATAATTCACCACTTATTCTATTTGATCCACAAGTATGCCTCCCAATATTATTATTTACTTCTACCGACTATTACTCTGGATATCATACATCTTCTAATATTCTCCGAATCCACACAAGTTATATGGCGAACCACTATCACAATCCAACTCCTTAGTAGTTCAACTAATCACCAATCATAGATTAATTTCATAACTACTACACCCACATCATCACTAATAGTAATCTAACTCCAATTTGCATTCCATACTGTTTGATCCATCTAAAATGTCTGCCAAATAGTTTTTTCCCCTAATTAAAGAATATTTTATCAAAAATATTTAATATGGTGGATCACTGTCCTAAGGCGACAAAGGATTATGGACAACAACATCAAAGAGGTATACGCAACAGGTATAACTAACAGCCTAACGTTTGACATCATCATTTTAGGTAAATAGCAATGCAATTTATAAAACAGTGTAAAACAGTTATAAATGGTAGGATAAAAATGCGTCAAGGAGACTTGCCTCGGTCACAGCGAGAATGTTGCACTCTTTGAAGTCCGGCGACGGGATCGACGGTCGCGTCGGGGTCGTCGACTACGCGCAAAACGAGACAACAAATAAATAAAAGAAAATAAATAAAATCCAAAAATTATAAAAGTAGTACTGGCAAGTAGATCTTGATTTTAGATGAATTTAGAAACTTGAACGGAGTCAATCGGAGTTCGAACGCAAAAGTTATAAGCGTTCGAAGTTGGAAAATGATGGAAAATCAAGAAAAAAAGAAAAGTTACTATTTGCTACAGTAACTTGCGAGAAACTTGGTTCCAGAACCGAACCAAACTACAGAGCCCTCATTTGCTTCCAAAAAACGGATTTTTGCCCCATTTTTGCATGGATTTGGACAAAATAAAATCATGGATTCTCTAGATAACATCCTTAGGGACTCATAGGAGGAAGGAATTGAGTTGGTTCTCACCGGAGATGATGAATTTCGCGATGAACGGAGCTCCGGCCGGATGAACAAAAACTCGAAATTCGTCGCCAACTCTTGATCAAACCGGAGGAGCTACAAGCATGAACACGAAGAACACCGAAAAAGTTCAACCCAACGTCGGTTTTCTTGATCTCACGGGCGCAAGGGTGGTGTAGAGGGAAAGGGGAGCTCACTCTCGGAAAGGGGATACTTATACGAAGAGGATGGAGGTGGTGGTGCGGCGTTTGGAGGTGAAACGGCCAAGTTAAAGCCATTTTAGTGGATTTCGGTTTATCTTAAATGGGGCCGTTTCCGGTGAGATTGACGGCGAGTAAAGGTGAGGAATGGCAAGAGGGCGACGCTACGGATTCAACGGAACCGGTGCTTCGCAATTTGGAGTTGAAATGAAGGAGTTATGGGCGTTTGAATGCAACCCTAGCCATTGTTGCGTAGTTGGAGCTCTCTGTTCTTGGAGTTGGCTGGAGGTTGAAGAAGGTGCACTGTTCACATGACACGTGGCGCATTTTCATTGGTCCTCCTTTACGCAACCAATTCGCCCTAGAGAAAAATAAGGAAAAATGGTCTAAAAATTCCGAAAAAATTCCTAGAACCATTTTAGAATATTTGGGACCCAATAAAATTGGTTTGGTTGAATTTGGATGATTTTTGTGGAATTGAATATTCGAGCGCGGATCGCAGGCATTAAACAAAAGCCGTGCGAGATAAAATAGGAACGGAGGTCCAAAAATCCGGGGAAAGGTTGCTAAAATCATTTTGGATTATTTGGAACACAATGGAAGTGGTTTGGAGATTTTTGGAGCATTTTTGGACTCGGGTGAAATTTCGGGTACCGGCGGGAACTGGAAAATCCGATTTTTCGACCGGAGGGGAATTGAATCTTGATTTCGGAGGGGAACGGATGCCAGGTTAATATAAACACAAAGTAAACTCCAAATTTTGAATTTAGTTTATTTAAATTAGATTTTTCTCCAAAAAGCGAAAACTAGGGTGTTACAAACCTACCCCCCTTAGAAAGAATCTCGTCCCCGAGATTCGGACGGAGAAAGAAAGAGGTCGGGCCACTCTGCTTGAAGATCTCCTTCTTGCTCCCAGGTAACTCTCTTCTCTGACTGACTGCTCTCCTGAATCCTCACAGAACTTGGTCACACGACTTCGAGTTCGGCGCTTAGCTTCATCCAACATTCTGACGGGATACTCCAGACATGACAGGTTTCTTTCTGGTTCCATCTCTTTAAACAGCCTCTGATGCTCATGCACTGCGCTGCACTTGATTCCTGACGGCAGTTATCAGCATAGCTCTTCTATCTCGACTGGGCAGTCTTCAGATTTACCCGGATCTGTCTGTCCTGCTCTTCGGCCTCTTTCAGAATATCAGGTCTACTGATTTGTCCATTATCGGTCTCTTTCCCATACAAGGGTATTCCCCCTTTCCTTGCATACAGAGCTTCAAAAGGCGCCGTCTTCAGCTTCGTCGAAGACTGTTGTTATTCTGATCCCACGAACCTTGACATGTCAGCGCACACGCTCCCAACGCATCTTCTAAGATCTGATTGACTCTTTCCGTCTGGCCATCGGTTGGGGAATGGTAGCAACACTGGAATTCCCATTCGTACCCCAAAACTTTATACTACTTCTGTCAAAACCTCGAGGGGAACTGAGAACCTCGATTTGACACGATCTCCTTGGGCGCACACTGAAAATGCACTGCTTTAGCCACGCAAAGTTCCACAAGTTTATCACCAACTAGGGGTTATCTTCCACGAAACAAAGGGTGCAACTTTTGGTCAACCTGTCCACACTACCCCCCTTAGAAAAAATCATACCCGGACTTAGTTCCAAGGAGTTCCATGGTGAAATTCATTCTTATTTCTCCCCATGGTTCGGACGAGAACTATGGCTCTTCGGCCATCCTTAAAGTACCCTAGTACTGGTGCCCAAATACAATTATGTTTCAAGAACTATTAACAGAAATCCACTTCCACAATTATATTTCTTCCAAACCTTTATTGATAACAATACTGACGAGTAAATCTTACAAACTGATCATTACACAACTCTTTTATTTTATTCCTTAAAAGAGGTAGGGTACTACTGAAGGTACCATACATTATCATTTACTGACAACATCAAATTTCAGGTGTCTCTTCTTCAACTTCCTGGATCACAGGCAGACCTGATGTCCTATATCGCAGAACCTGTGATAGAAGTTTCCGATTGCGTCTCCCTCTTGCAGTCAGAAGAAGCACATCATCTGGAATGTTGGGGGTGGAAGTAGACGTCTGCCATCCTTGCATCACTGGTTGCACTTCTGATCATGGGGTCTTGATTAAGGCTACTTCCGGTGCTTGGTTGAGTTTAGCTTGGTCCACACGAAGCCGAGAACTACTGGCTACCTGCTGCTCTTGACTTACTATCTTTCTTTTACGAGAATCCGGTTGATGACAGTTGTCCTCCAGGGACAATACCTTGCCTTTGCCAGCGCGAGTAATCTTCGTTACTTGGTGCAGCTCAGGAGGTACTTCCACATTGACTTCTGACGCCGGAATTGTCTGTGGTGCCAGAAGACTTTGTTTTTCCAAGGGACACTGTTTCACAAAGTGTCCTTCCTTGCCACAAAAGTTACAGACCTTAAACTGAATCTCCTTTCTTCGAGGGCACTTGCTGAGAACCTGTCCGCCTGGCCGTCAGATTCCTACAATGGATATTTTCTTTTGCCTTGCCCTTTTGGGGACATCTATAAGCAAAATGTCCGTTTCCACCACATTGATAGCAGATGACAAATTCCCATGAGTGAAGGTCTACCAGAGGGGTATTTCTAAAGCCATCGTCTCCACGTAATACTGCTGGAGGGTTGGTCTTCCGTAACTCATCAGAAGGGTACTGCTGAGGAGTTATAGTTGGAGGGACCCCAGAGGCTTTACTGTCCAGTTGTTGTATCATCAATTGCATGAGCTGCGTCTGAGTCACCATGAACTGATTCATATTCTGAAGAAATACTATTATCACCTCGGAGGGTTGCTGGTTAAGCTCGGTAGTAGCACTGACGTTGACACCCAGGACTTCCCTGGGGTTGCCATTGACGTTGACCAAAGGATTGGAACTTAATGTATCAGCTTCTTTGTTGAGGTTAGCACCGCAATTCTTCTCCATCTGATGGCAGAACAAGGCTTCCAGAAGAGAGGGAAAAGCACCGACGAGAGAGACAGGGGAGGTTCTAACAACACCAAAAACAAACTACCCCGGTAAAGGACAACACCACACACGAAAATCAAAACATTTTTAACACCAAGCAAATCACCTCGTCTACTCGATCAAACTACGCACTCTAACAGAACAAGGCGACTCCAACACAGAACGAAACGGGACCAACTTAACCTATAGGGTTAATCTAAGATCAACCTTGCTTCCTTGATCTTCATCAGTCAACGGTTGGATCCTCACCATGTAGACGTACACTTCAGTAGCAACTTTTGCAGGATTGCACCTCTTGAGTCATCAAGCCTTGAAATCGAAAGCGGGAACTCGATTTCCCTAGTATAGAAGTTGTTAAGGGAGGTAGGGTCCAATTTTCATTCCAAAAAGGTGAAGAAGCAACCACCGGGGAAGATAAGAATAGAAAGAGAGAGAAGACGAGAATAGCACATTATTTGATTTCTTTCTTTGTAAATATAAGTTTTGAAGCTTCCTAAAAATGACCATTCTAACTAAGGGCACGTCCTACAGTCGATATGGCTCTGATACCACCTTTGTAGCCCCCCGGATCGGCTATCCGGAGTCCTCTGTGTATTTCTGTACTAGTCCCAGATCAGTAGCTAGTACACACAGTCAAAAGTGATGAATCAACAACCATATCACGAATACATATAATTAAATAAAAATAATACCGAATAAAAGCAAAGACTTTATGGTCAAGGTTTACCATTACGGCCTGAACAGGCTGAACAACTTGAACAACCGCAGCGGAAGACGAAAACAGCAAAGCGACCCATCCAAATGCCCACAGGCAATCGAGTCGGGAGCGCGCCCTAGTCGTTGGAATTCTTTGATAGCTTCTTTCACTTCTGAGAGAGGATTAGGATGTAGCACGTGAGTACATAAAGTACTCAGCAAGTCTGGGAAATTATGCACAATGTAGGCTATCCAAGGATGGCTTAATATGGTTCTTTTGCATAAAGCCAAGTTTCATCAAATCATACTTGTTAATAATTTTCACAAAGCATATTTGAGCAATTCTTTTTAATAATTGAATTATGTAATATTGCAGTGAAGGTTCTAACCACCACTCACTAATATACAGGCTCTATCCGCCACAGCTCAACAAAATCAGGGTTCAATCCAATCACATGGCTCTGTCCGCCATGGTTCACAAAATCAGGTTCCTTCCACCTACCTGGCTTTAGCCGCCAGAAGCACACCCGAGAGTTCTAACCGCTCCCGGATCCCAAAATAAAACATTGTTTAGTTTGAAATCAAAAACCAAAGTCTACCAATATGAAAGCATTCTTCGCTTTGCCTTTGACCGTAGGCACGGCTATTCGAATAGTTTTAACTCTGCAGAGCCGTACAAATTTTCCCACAAGACATGATATTCCCTTAGTGCCATGTACAATTAACACACTTCCTTAGGTGTGCCGGCAGGGATATCATGACAAGGCCGTTACAATGTATACGCCTAACCTAACTCACCCGCTGAGGTTTCACCGCTGTTAGGGTTCTATCCGCCCAGTACAGAAGCCCCCTCTTGCCCCGTGTGAGAAAAACAACAACAATGCCTCTTTCCGGCTCTCACATACCACCGAGTGGTGAGTCTAAGTCAGGTTTCTACAAATTAGTTAGCCAGGTCGTGCCCACTTTGACATGTGGTTGTACGGTTATGCTTAGAATGGAGACAGTCATAAGCGTCGGTCCTTAATTGACTTGGGGCGGTACTTGCGCAAAAAAAGCTAGCACTCCCTCCGCGCCCACCAGACAAACCATTCCGCCCCAGTCCAAAACCATTTTTCATTTTATTTTTATTTTGCAAACCATTGGCAATACTCCTTGCCTATAACTTCCAATACAAGTTTTCAAGGGATAATTGAAATTCCCACCCATGGGTGAATATTGACCGTTTGCGAGTCTAAGCATTTCTACCGTACTATTCTATTCCACCAATAGTTTCTTTTATAAAAGGTAAGTTGTAGGGTTTGGTTACAATTCTTATAATCAATTTTGTAACCTCCAATGACCTTTAAATTGTCATACTCTTACAATTATATGAATAATCCAATCCAATATAGTATCCACAAGTAGGAAGTATATCCTGGTACTATCATAACTCCAAAATCATATTAAACCACAATCATGTTTGTATATGAAACAATCTCCTCAAAATATAATTCTCATTATCGATTACCCATCATCCATACATCGATTAATTTTGTAATCTACTTGATCCACCAAGAATAATTCACAATCTCATCCCCGAGCATATTTCATGAAAGATTCTACAAATCCAAGATTTCATTGATTCATTGCCTATAGCTGTTTCCCTAAACAATGACACCAAGTTGACTAAACAAATCACATACAATCCTCATTATTCATAATCCCACCTAGATGGTTATCGCAACACCACACTTCACAAAATTATCTACTAAACCACCGAGTACGATTCTCAATATTATTCACTGAATCCATCGAGTATATTTGATAATATCATTGACTGAATCATCGAGAATACTTCACGATATCGACTCTAATCATTTAGGCTACAATCCACCGATAGCACTTCATAACGTCATGTATTTAATCCTTCACATTATCACCTCTAAATCATCTACTTTAATCCACCAAGAATACGTAATATTATCATCCACTAAACCACCAAACATTCTGGATCATTCACAATCTCCATAAAGGATTATCATATAATATTCTTGTTAAAATCCACCGAAATATAATTCACCACTTATTCTATTTGATCCACAAGTATGCCTCCCAATATTATTATTTACTTCTACCGACTATTACTCTGGATATCATACATCTTCCAATATTCTCCGAATCCACACAAGTTATATGGCGAACCACTATCACAATCCAACTCCTTAGTAGTTCAACTAATCACCAATCATAGATCAATTTCATAACTACTACACCCACATCATCGCTAATAGTAATCTAACTCCAATTTGCATTCCATACTGTTTGATCCATCTAAAATGTCTGCCAAATAGTCTTTTCCCCTAATTAAAGAATATTTTATCAAAAATATTTAATATGGTGGATCACTGTCCTAAGGCGACAAAGGATTATGGACAACAACATCAAAGAGGTATACGCAACAGGTATAACTAACAGCCTAACGTTTGACATCATCATTTTAGGTAAATAGCAATGCAATTTATAAAACAGTGTAAAACAGTTATAAATGGTAGGATCAAAATGCGTCAAGGAGACTTACCTCGGTCACAGCGAGAATGTTGCACACTTTGAAGTCCGGCGACGGGATCGGCGGTCGCGTCGGGGTCGTCGACTACGCGCAAAACGAGAAACCAAATAAATAAAAGAAAATAAATAAAATCCAAAAATTATAAAAGTAGTACTGGCAAGTAGATCTTGATTTTAGATGAATTTAGAAACTTGAACGGAGTCAATCGGAGTTCGAACGCAAAAGTTATAAGCGTTCGAAGTTGGAAAATGATGGAAAATCAAGAAAAAAAGAAAAGTTACTATTTGCTACAGTAACTTGCGAGAAACTTGGTCCCAGAACCGAACCAAACTACAGAGCCCCCCTTTGCTTCCAAAAAATGGATTTTTGCCCCATTTTCGCATGGATTTGGACCAAATAAAATCGTGGATTCTCTAGATAACATCCTTAGGGACTCATAGGAGGAAGGAATTGAGTTGGTTCTCACCGGAGATGATGAATTTCGCGATGAACGGAGCTCCGGCCGGATGAACAAAAACTCAAAATTCGTCGCCAACTCTTGATCAAACCGGAGAAGGAGCTACAAGCATGAACACGAAGAACACCGAAAAAGTTCAACCCAACGTCGGTTTTCTTGATCTCACGGGCGCAAGGTTGGAGTAGTGGGAAAGGGGAGCACACTCCCGGAAAGGGGATACTTATACGAAGAGGATGGAGGTGGTGGTGCGGCGTTTGTAGGTGAAACGGCCGAGTTAAAGCCATTTTAGTGGATTTTGGTTTATCTTGAATGGGGCCGTTTCCGGTGAGATTGACGGCGATTGAAGGTGGGGAATGGCAAGAGGGCGACGCTACGGATTCAACGGAACCGGCGCTTCGCGATTTGGAGTTGAAATGAAGGAGTTATGGGCGTTTGAATGCAACCCTAGCCATTGTTGCCTAGTTGGAGCTCTCTGTTCTTGGAGTTGGCTGGAGGTTGAAGAAGGTGCACTGTTCACGTGACACGTGGCACATTTTCATTGGTCCTCCTTTATGCAACCAATTCACCCTAGAGAAAAATAATGAAAAATGGTCTTAAAATTCCGGAAAAATTGGTTTGGTTGAATGTGGATGATTTTTGTGGAATTGAATATTCGGGCGCGGATCGTAGGCATTAAACAAAAGCCGTGCGAGATAAAATAGGAACGGAGGTCCAAAAATCCGGGGAAAGATTCCTAAAATCATTTTGGAATATTTGGAACACAATGGAAGTGGTTTGGAGATTTTTGGAGCATTTTTGGACTCGGGTGAAATTTCGGGTACCGGCGGGAATTGGAAAATCCGATTTTTCGACCGGAGGGGAATTGAATCTTGATTTTGGAGGGAAACGAATGCCAGGTTAATATAAACACAAAGTAAACTCCAAATTTTGAATTTAGTTTATTTAAATTAGATTTTTCTCCAAAAAGCAAAAACTAGGGTGTTACACCTACGGTCAAGGGCAAAGCGAAGAATGCTTTCATACTGGTAGACTTTGGTTTTGGTTTAAAAATAAACGATGTTTTGTTTTTGGGATTCGGGAGTGGTTAGAACTCTCGGATGATTTATTGGCAGAATGAGCCAACCAGGTAGATGGAACCTGTTTTGATCATGACAGATAGTCATGAGTTGGATTACCTTAATCTTTTAAAATGTGGTGGATAGAGCCTTTATACTAGTGATGGTGGATAGAACCTTCACTAGACTACTAAATAATTCAATTGTTAAAATAATTATTAAAAATATGCATTGTGAAAATTATTATTAAGTATGGTTTGATGAAATTCAGCTTTATGCAAAAGAACCATAATAAGCCTCCCTTGGAAAGCCATACATGTTGCATAATCTCCCAGACTTGCTGAGTACTTTTGTACTCACATGCTACACAAACTTTGTCATCAGAAAATTACCGAGATGCAATTGAAGACGGGGAGTTCTATGCTGAGAAGTACGATGAAGGTCGCCAAGATAACTAAGCGCGCGCTCCTAGTTGTCGCCTGTGGAGTTATTTGGATTTTACTACTTGTCGTTTTATTTCCGCTGCCGTGAACTTTGGTAATGTGACCTTATGATGTAATAAATAGCCATGTGGCTGGTACTTTATATTTATGTTGTTATTTCGTTCTGTTCGGTAATGATTCAACACTGTCTGATTTTGTGTACTAGCAACTGATTTGGGACTAGTACAGAAATACATAGGAGATTCCTGGTAGCCAATCCGGGGTCTCACAAATATGGTGTTCGTGGAGCAAATTGTTGTAGGATGATATATACCATTTATGATGCTTGTGAATTGTGATCATGCAACATCTTTTCTGTTGGCATATAAAATGAATGCAATTAACAAATTCGTGTAACCATATTGGTGGGATGGTTTTTTTTTTCTTGTTTACTACTATCGCTTTATTGTATATTCAGTAATGAGATGTTGTAATAAGTATTAATGGAATTTTCAGGACCGAGTAAATGAACTGAACTTATGAATATAATGTAACTTTTTACTTTTTGTTTACTCAGTTATGTTTTCTATTTTGTGCCACCCCTATGAGCTCATCACCCTGTTATTTTGCACTGAGCAACATTGGTGCTATATTGTGTGTGTCTATGATAGTCATATCTTTCCTTCATGGAAATACTGTATGATATATGCCATTATGTAGTATTATTAACTTCAGTAAAAGACAACTACTTTCCTCTGCTTAAAACAAAACTGCAAGTAATTCTCAAATATGTATTATTAAGTTTCCTTTAATTAGCATTAAAGTCAAAAGAAGATGGCATCCCCTTAATCATCGTCACCAAATGGAGCTGATGAGCCGAACATAGAAAAACCCACCCGCGGTCCAAGAGGATTGAACAAAAGGCCTGAGCGCTGATATACCATCACGGCGGTCAATCCTAAGGATGGGGCTCCTACCCAACCTCCGAAGGCTTCGGAAGCATTCCAGAGATTGTGCGGGATAGTTGGATGGGAACGGGTCCCCATGACCTATCCATCCTGGAAGTTGCTGATAGATAAGGAGTGCAACAACATGCTCATGAAAATTTTCGCATCGTTCAAGTTCCTGGGAGACATCGAGCACAGAGTGCGATGGTATGCGTTACTAGTGGCATCAAAGGCGTGGAAGAACTTCAAGAGCAAGCTTGTCACAGAATATGTCATGACGGAAATAACTCCCTTCTTGAAGTATGGGTTCATTGATGAAAATGTATGGCAACAATTTTGTGGAGATGAAGACGACAGAAGAATTTGTCTATCAAAGTGAAGCTAACAAGGGCATCTAGGCAAGGAACACCCACCTCCATAGACTCAGTAGTACGTGACTAAGGCCGCGCAATGGAGTAGGGAGGACGAGGAGGCCTCCCCACCATTCGCCTTGATCAATGACCAGCGTGCTCAAAACTGGCTACGAGTGAGGTCACGTGCCACGTCTTCTAGCTCCTTATCATTTACAAACCCCACGAATGAGGAAGTGTCAAAACATCTGGTGAGATATCGAGCTACCTACTTTGTAATTAGTCCATAACTTCATAAGCTAAATAACATATTGGGATCTTGTAGGAAGCATTGAATACACAATCTTTTGATGGCACTTTTTGTCCGACAAGGACAAAGATCTACTCTCCATGTCCTTGGGAAACAAGGAGCACCCTGGTCACACGAGAGGCAAAGGGGTTTTTGTTCCTTGGAAAACGGGATTCCTAGATAACTCCGACACATATTGGAGTCAGAAGAGAGCCAAAGCTGTGACACTACGGAATGGTGTGAGATTATTTAATGTGAATGTTAAGGTCAAAAACTTTATAAAATATGGAATTGGAGGTTGAAACCATACGTTATGAGGTTAATTTGCGTTTCCGGGCCGTTTTCGGGAGTTTGGGCCTTTCCGGGGGAGTTTGGGCCTAAAGGAAAGGGTCGTGGGCTTTGGTGGGATAGAGTTTGAGTCCTAATAGGAGTAGGAGACCTGGTTGGGGGCCTCCCCCAGCCCCTTTAGGCGTCCACCCCCTGCCCTTGCGCCCCCACAAGTCCTAGCCGCCCCCCACACCTCCCCACCTCCTCCTTGTGGCGCCTCCACCTCCCCCACTGTTCCCCATTGCTCCACCACCTCTCCACCTCCCTTGCTGCCCCTAGGGGAGTTCTCCACCTCCACACCTCGAAGATCCATCCGTTGGAGCGCTCCGCGACGAGGAGATCCGGCGGGATTGGAGCGAGGAAGGAGATCGCGCAAACCGGGAGGAGATCTATTGGGTTTTCGTGCGTCGGGCGAAGGTATGGCCATGGGGATCCTTGGGGTTGGGCTAGGGTATGTTCTAAGGGTGATTATCATGTTTTTAGATCAATTGGTGGTGCTGGAATTGAGTAGATTAGATTAGATCTAGAAGTTGTCACGCCCTCTGTTTCGGGGAGCTTGTGCAGTCGACCTAGGGTTTGGGTTTTCGCAATTTTAAATTCCGCATTTGGTCTGCCGCCTGTTGAAGAAGTTGTAGATAATTTCATTATATTTCCGTGGATATAAAGAACGTCCAAATCCGATCAGCCGTTTGAAAGTTATGACTGTTTTACCGAGCGTGTTAAAATCTGTGACGTGATTGGAACAGATCACGGTATTTTGTAGATTAAACAACTTTAGAGTCCGAATCAGTTTTTCCTTATACCTAGAAAAAGTTGGGAAATTTCCTAAGCTATGCGAGGATGTACTCGTTTAATTGATTCGGAGTCTTAAAACCCGAGTTATGCCTTTTGGAAGGCTGCTGTCCCAACGGGACAGAACCGCTGTTTTCGGGTTTTGCGAGTAGTTGGTAATGTCGGGGTAGATGAGGGTTTGCGTACTGTTTTGCGAACACGATTGTGAGTGTGTGGTACCTATGTGCAGGTGGTATGACCCCGGGAGTGCCCTCTACGTCTCGCCAATCCGTCGCCGTGGTTGAGGCAAGTGTATTGGAATGTGTAGCGGATTGTAGGTTGTTGATTGATTGAGATTGAAGTTTGAATATATGATATGTTCACATGCCACGCTTTAATGTTTGCCATTGATATGATGAATATGTTTATTATGTGATGATGCCATGTGTTAATGTACAAGTTATCCATGATGATGCCATGTGTTATCGTACAAGTTAATTATGATGTTGGCATATTTGCATACATGGCATGATTACATGGCCCGGGCGGTGAGAAAGTCATAACTAGTCCGAGAAGGTCAGTGAGAAAGTTATGACTAATCCGGAGAGCCAATGAGTAAGTCCTACATCGTGATTCCATTCACCGCGGTGAACGGAAGCGAGGAGTAGGCACCCTCCATCTTCGGGATGGAAGGGGTGAGAGGGTGCACACCGACGGGTGTGTACTCAACCATACCGGTATGAGTTTCCAAGGAGACATGAGCATCGCATTGCACTTCATACATATTGATGATGATGATAAGATGTGACCATGAATGAGATGGTTTACATGATGTGAGATATTATTGCTATGTAATTGTTTGTGTTTGTACCATTGCAATATATTTGCTGAGTGATGAATTCACGCTTGTGTTTATATTGTTTTCTTTTAGGTACCATGAATCCGACATGCGGGAAAGGGAGCTAGTCACACATCATCACTTAGCATCACACATTTAAACATTGACATGTTCCTTCCCTTATGGTTTTGGTTAATTCATTGAACTAAACTATGGTTTCGATGATTCGTTGGTCGTTATGAGTAATTGATTAGTCCATATTTGTCATGTGATGGATAGAATTTATATCCTTAGTTTTATGGTGGCTATTTTTTCCGTTTGATCATGTTATTGCTATCGTTCGTTATGCCACATTGAGATGTTAATATTGTTGTTGCTTCAATTCATGTTAAAACAAAGGTGATGCTGCCGAAATCTCGGTTTTTAGCATGTGCGCCTTTGCTGGAATTTATGTTTAATTATGGTATTTAGATGTTGTTTAGCTTTTGTTTGGTAGCATTCAGGCATAGTAAATGCCGGGGTGTTACAAAAGCTGAGCGCGAGGAATGGCTGTTATAAAAGATGGAGGAAAGGTTGAGAGATGAATTCAATGACAAGATAAGAACCTTCGAGAAAAGGCTCAATATCATCTAAGATGGTCCACACAAGCTCCAAACATACCTACACAATTCAGTTCCAATACTTGCCGGAGTAGCTGTGCGTTCGCCCCTCACACAAATGAAGACGACAGCAAATAACCTATCAATGACATAAAGGTAATATATCTCTTCAAGAGCAAGCTTGATAGACCTGTTGGACACCTTAGCTAACTATATGTACCATTATGTAGGTTGCCACACAGTGCAATCTCCATGTGAGGCTAGCCAATTGCCCCGTTACCCTTCAGGCAATAAAGGGGTGCTGGTGCATGGTACAAAAGGTAGCGTTGGGTTTCATGATGGTTAATTTGGATGGTGTATACAATGATTTCAAGGCCATCATGCTATAGATTTCCCCAAATGATAAGATTGTGACACTAGGGGATGTTATTAGCACATTCATCCAGTGGCTAAGCAGCGACATATTCTTGGTCGCCAATCCTCTAGCACCATCGGTACGCGCACTACTACCAGAGGTACCCACACTACCGGAGTCTACTACTTCATTGAAGCAATCCACCAAATTGGCTACATCACTTCGTGCCCGCTCATCTTCCGTGAAGATGACCTATGGTAGAAAGCGATACAAGAGCAAATCGAAGCAGATATCGGAGGCCCTTGACTATGCATTTTCTCCATTAGCCTAGAGATACAAGCTAGGAGAACCTTTCTTACCGGAAGCGCACCTACAAAATCTTTCACCTGTGTACATTACATTGCATGAATGGCACATGAAACAAGCCAACAAGCCAATGGCACAACGGATATTGTGTATCCCAGTTAGCTTCAAGGAGGAGCATCTATTCAACCAGTCATCGGGGGCATCTTCAGGTTCGACTTTAGCGACTTGTTCAACTTTAGTTGAAGGTGTAATATACGTCCCTTGTGGAATTGCTAGGTTAACTTTTTGGAATCACGCAGGTCATTCCAATTGTACAAAATTCATGGAGGGCCATCCATGGGAGGGTCGTAGCTACTTCACGATACCTAGTTTTTGGTATCCGCCAGTATACAATAATCCTACATCACACTCCATAATATTACCTCTCCAACAAAGAAATTCTATTTTTGTAGTGCCATCAGCAGGGAAAGGGAAATAACCTATGTGATTTCTACGTTTGCCACAACATGCAACTCATCATCGATACAATGAGGACGAATGTTTTGCAGGTTTATCAATCTTCCAACAACTACTTATCAATTTATATATATGTACGACTTTAATCTTCCCATCAATAGATTGCAAAAGTCGCTACAACTGCATTAAAACAGGCTGATATGCACAAAATTCGAGGACTACTCGCTGACTTCTTCCTACGCCACATCATAAGGCTAGAAGGCGAGTTCCACTACCTAACCTTACAATGAGTTGTATATTGCATTGGCATGTGTACTTCTATGCAATATTTGTAAATTGTAGTGGCATGTGCTGTGGATTTGTGAATTGTAATGCCTAAACTTGTGAGTTGATTTCTGAAATGGATGTGTTGTGGTACTTGTGCATTTACTTTGTGGATGTGTAATCTGTATTTATGCATTTACTTTGTGGTTGTGCAATACGTATTTAAGCATTTACTTTGTGGATGTGCAATTTGTATTCTGCTTGTTTCAGGGGGCATGGCTAGCATTTATTCCTGAGACTAGCCAATAAAATCAATAATATTCAAAAATTGATACCACTCATTTGAGATGGTTCTAACCTAGAACCGTCTCAAATGAGCCCCTCATTAGAGACGGTTCAAAACTAGAACCGCCTCAATGTTAATCTTCAATGATGGTTGAAAAACCATCTCTGATATACCCTTCTCATCACTGACACATGTTTAGAGACGGTTCATAAAACCATCAGTGATGAGGTTTTTGAACCATTTGTCATGAGCTTTTGTGTAGTAGTGACCCCTCCTTCGCCCAGAACTGCACAGCTGGTGCTAGCACTCTAGGGTGTGGTGTTCTTGCCCCGTACATGTGGATGCCTTGGAGGCATTGCTGTGAGAATTCAATGCTAGGATGATCCGCATCCTACGATGTTCACGCGGAGCTATTAGAGGAGGCGCGAGGCTAGTATGACTGCATCTGCACCACCGCGCTACATCGACTCTACTTCTACTACGGGTCTACGCATCTAGTAGTAATTATGTGATCTGTAACTTGAAGTGGTTCATTGGTTACGTAGTAGAAAATTTTGAAGTTACGCTAGAGTAGCCTACCCATTCCCCAACAGCGTACGTACGTATAGGCTACTACACATGTGAAGGCCATTTACTAGGTGGCTACTTCTGACCTTCTAACCATTCAATCCTTACCCTCTCTATTTGTACATAGCTTCCGAGCTTCCAATCCAATTAATTATGTAGATATATAGCCATACGGTATATGGCTATAAGATAGAGGTGGATGTTGTGACAGGCCGGCACGGCACAGGCCTGTCGGACCTCGTGCCTAAATCGTGTTGTACCACCATGGTCAAGCATGCTAGTCATGTTGTGCCAGCCCAACTCGCATTTGACGAGCCCAAGCACGACCCATTTGTATATAGTGTTTGCCTCGTGTCGTGCCAGCCTGGGCCTAGCCCATTTGCATTATTGTGATGAGAGGAAAAGAGCTAGAGAAGCATGGGGCTAAGGTAATAGACACAAATATTGGGGGGAAATAAATAAATTTTGTTGATTCTTGAATGGGTATAAAGTTACTACCACATTAAAAACCTTAGACCCTAGTGTGGGGTACCCCAGTAAGAAAAAGAGTACATTAACTATGTACATATACACAAACTAATCAAGGTCGAGGTGGTGAAGGTCGGCTAACGCCTTTGTGATCTTCGGATTCTCGGTCTGATGTGTTGTCTCATATGCATACTCCCAATCTTTGAGGCTTTTGATTGCCACAACCATCTCCCCGTTGTCTCCCTTTTCTCCACCTGAAGGAATTGCACTGGCGCCGGCTGCAAGGCAAGCCACAGCATGCCTCAGTGTTGCGGTAGGGCATCCTACCACATGCCATGACTACTTCAGGCCCATCGGCCTATTTTGTGCTAGCCGGTAGGGGTGGCAACGGGGGCATTCCCCGCCGGGGAGTGCCTCCCCGTCCCCGTCCCCGCGACCCGAAATTTTCCCCATCCCCGTCCCTGTTCCCCGTCTCGGGGGAGAAAATCCCCCCGTCCCCATCCCCGTTCGGGTATCGGGGCCCCGTCGGGGACCCATCCCCGCGAAAATTTCATAAAAGAGAAGAGCTCTTATAGCCATTTTAACTCTAAAATCATATCAAGAGGCAAGGAAAAAAGAATGCATGCATTCATTGAAGATTATGTTGTCCCGTTTATGAAAATTTGAATATGATGGGCTAGAGAATATATTTGCAATCTAACAACTAAATTGAACTAAACTAAATTCGGGTCCCCGCAGGGAAAAAAATTCCCCGTCCCCGTCCCCGCCATCCCCGACGGGGGAATAATTTTCCCCGTTTTCATCCCCGTGGGGAACGATTTCTTCCCATACCCGTCCCCTAATAGAGGAATTCCCCGTCGGGGATCGGGGAACGGGTCCCCATTGCCACCCCTACTAGCCGGCCACTGCTATAGAATAGTAAAACACTATCGCTTCATCTGTGTCGGTTCCCAATTTTTCAGAAAAAACTGACTCCGATAGATGATTTGGTGAGAGTGTTTAATAATTGGTGAGAAATCATCACAAATCTTTTCTAATATTAGAACCGATTGTGATGTGCCTAATGCTACATCACAATTTGTTCTAAGGTTAGAACCGATTGTGATGTGCCTCGCTAGGTTTTATATACACTCGGGTTGAACTCTCCTCTTTTGTTGTTCTAGAGAAAAAAAACATCATCGCCCCAAAAACCACAACATACTCTGGTTGAAACCAATACTTGGGTGAGAAATTATGAAATCCTCGAGGATGGGTCTTAAGAGGGTAAAGTTGAAGCCATAGATTGAGACGATTTCCCCTTAATTTTTCCTCATTTGTGGTTTTTGTCAAAAGGTGAACATTCATTCAAATCCTATTCGATTTTGATTTGGGGAATGTGTTACATGTTATTATTGTTGCTATAATATGATCAATGTTAGAGTTTAGGTTGCATAACCTACATCTCCCATTCAAGAGTGCTTATTTATAAATATGCTGGAATAGCATATTCATAAATAAGGAGTCTCAAATTGTCCACATTTTTTTGGACGGTTCGAGGATATGTAGTTTGGACAAGTTCCTAAGATGTTGTACAACCCTAGACAAAGTTTTGGAAGCATTTTCTTGGTATTCTATGGATACACATCCTCTTGACTTGTTATTGAAATGTGTATTTGGAGAACAATTAGCAAATGTGTAACATCCCAAATTTTGCTTTTCTTCCATTTAATGTGTATTTACCATTTTTGAAATTTTCTAAAATTTATTTGAAATTAATTTGAATTAAGCCACTTCTTTAAATTAATTAAATATTAGAAAATTTTAAATAATTTTTTGTTGGAAATATTTTATTTGAGTTCAAAATGTCTCAAAATGTTTTCTAGAATTTTTTTAGAATTTTTTTGGTATTTTTATTGCCCTAAATGAATTAGTTTAATTTTTGATTTATTTTTATTGAAAAATCGCTGGAAAAGGCTGTGAACCGTACTGGGCTGGCCCAACACTGTAGCACGCACGCCATGTGTTCGATCTAAGTCCCCTTTGATCCGAATTCAGTTTTTCTTCCCGTTTTCTTGTATGGCCGGGCTCCTAAGCCTATCTAAGAGTTCTATGACCCACTCCCATGCATATACAAACCCCAGGATATCTCCAAAAGCCTAGAGCCACCGCCGCACCTCTCCGAAGCGCCGCCCCACGTTGGCCGATTTTGGCATCATGTTCCTTGTCATTTCATTGAGGTTTTCTGAAATCCAACCACGTCATCTTGTGCCTCATGGTCCCATTTATCTCCCTTTCAAATTTGGTGCAATTTTATCCACGGAATCAAAAGTTATGGCCGTTCTAATCTCAAATCTTGCCATCGCCCGTTCTCCCTCGTTTTTGCGAGTTTGACCGTGAAAGTTTTACTGTAGACTCATCTTGATGTCCTCTACACGGTGCTCACCCTAAGTCAAGGTTTTGCCCAAGGGATTTGTGCAGAAAAATTAATCTTCCCTGATCAGATTGTGTTGCAAACAGCTAAAAATTTCCTCGCGCGTTCCCTGTCGATCCAAAAGGTAAAACTCCGATCCTTTTGGGTCACTTTGTGTCTTAGGGTCCCATATAGCTCTCTGTAAAATTTGGTTAGGTTTTATGCATTATTTTAATAGTTGTGATCGTTTGATCTATTAGCTTTCGAAGTCGTTCATCGTTAGTTTGTGATCAATCTGTTGGGTCGCCGCAAAATCCGCTTGTACCGTTGAGTTCGTCTTGCCGTGTTCTACATGGTGCTCACTTCCCCTTTGCTGTTCCGTCCTCTGAAATTTTTTTTATTCGTTAGCCGCCATCTTTTGCCGCCGCCGCGCGCCATCTTTTACCGCCAACCATCCTAGTCCGCCGTGGCCATGTCATCTTACCTTGTAGGTTCATATTCCCCTGTTTTGCTCATCCTTAGAGTTCATTTGGTCCCCTCTTGCTATCAAAGCCCTATTCTAGATCATAACCATTGTCTTTCAATCTAGTCCCTTGCGGTGATCGACTCCTGTTTCAGTTAGCCATCCTTGGCAATATTTTATCGCAGAGCCAACCCTAACCATCCTACCCCTATGCCAAGTGTATCCATTCTTGAATCGTTTCGCTCAAACCCTAACCTAACCCTTGGACCAATCTGTAATTAATGTTGCATCATGACATGTGAACCCTACAGTCCACAGATCATTCTCGAGCCATGCTTAACCTCATTGCCATATCATTGTACCGACGGTCGCCACCTTGTATTTCATGAGTGTCCTGTTAACGCTTCACCTTCACCGTTAACGCTTTGCTCTCATCGCTTCGCTATCATCGCATGTGTGCATACAAGTAAAGGCCCTAGTGCGATGTCATCATCTTTTCTATCGCCTTGATGTGATCTAGCCCCATCACATTGAGTTTAGCCTTGTCTTCTTATCATCACCACCTTGTCATCATCAAGTCCCTTCTTAGACATATGACTGAACCCCAGATCGGATCGCAATGAATGTCGATCCCATCCGTCCATGTCTTATCCCTGAATATCCATTATGCCTTTGGTTGGAAATTCATTCTTGGACTTGGTCGATAGACCATTGGCCATATGTCATATCCTTGTGCCCAGACCTAAGCTATCAATCTATCTTACTTTTGGTTGACTATGTACCCGTTCAGTTAACAAAAGTCAACTTTGAGCATCAGCTTATGTAACACCCCAATTTTTACTTTTCATGAATTTACATGAAATTTTACACTTTGGTGAATTTTTGGAATTTTCTGGAATTTATTTGGATTTAATTTGAATTCCTTTCCTTTTGAAATAATTAAAGAATTAAAAGTTGTAAATAAAATTTTGTTGGAAATATTTTATTTGAGTCCAAAATGTCTCAAAGTATTTTCCAGAATTTTTCTGATTAATTTGCTATTTTTCTTGAATTATTTGAATTTCTAAAAATTAATTTGAATATTAAATCGCTGGAAAATAGCCGAGTGGGTTTGTACTGTTCATGCGACCGGGCCCGAGTCAGACCCGATTCCGAGTCCGACCTGAGCCAGCTGAGCCACGCGGTTCGGTCCAACCGCATTGCGACCGAGCCCTAGCCCCGCGACCGTTGGATCTTGATCCAACGGCCAGCGTTGCGCCACATCACCCCAGTTCAAGTCCCTTTCGGACTCCGCCGCCGCGGCTGAGTGGACCTCGGTTTTCGCGGATTTCACGAAAGCCAAGGCCCCTATTTAAAGCGCCGCCACCGCCATCGTATTCCCCGTTCCTGTGCGCACCCGTAGCCCTAGCTCACCAAGATCAAGCCATCGTGGTCGCGCCATAATCGCTCGCCGTAGTTGGATTAGGGTTCCTCCGCGGTTTGTGCCAGTTTCCGCCGCTGTCCGCCGTTCCCCGCCGTCCCCGAGCCTAGATCGGGGTCCGCCGCGTCAAGCCGCGTCGAGGGGTACCACTCACCTGGCCGGAGCGTGCCCGAAGCGCCGTCGGGCTCATCATCGTCTTCGTCTCTGGCAACATCTGCTCCGCCGCACCATCGCCGGAGCCCCGCAGCTTCTCCACTTTGGATCTTCATCGCACGGCTAGGATTCGTCCACGTCACCCGCGGGTAAGCCTCAAGTGCTACGCTTTAGATCTAATCCCAGCCGTTGGATCTAGATCCAACGCCCTAGATCGTGCCACGTAGCCCATAACCGCACCGTGCTTGGAGTAATCTCAGCCGTTAGATCTAGATCGTACGGTTCGGGTTAGCCGCGTTGTAGCGTTAGATGTAATCTCGGCCGTTCGACCGAAATCGAACGGTGTAGATTGAGCCACGTGTCGCCACCCGGGTCATGCACGCCACCCCACGGTGAGGCGAAACCCGATCGAATCTAGATCGCCCGATCCAAATCGAACGGCCCAGATTAGCCGCGTTGCACCGCAATGTGCGGCATTGGATCCAATCTAGACCGTTGATTTTCAAATCAACGGCCCAGATCGTGCCACGTGTGCGGGAGCTGGACTGTTGCGATCCACGCGGGTCAGCCGCGGTCGCCGCTAACGTCACGCGTGACGTCAGCGTTGGGCCCGTGTCTCAACGGCTGGCCCAACGGCACCATGACATCATCCGTGACATCACACTGACGTCACAGTGGTGCCCGCGTGTCAGTACCGTCAGCCGAGCATGTGACGTCAGCGCTGACGTCACCCGAGGGGTCCCACATCTCTGTGAGACACATGCCCGTGGGCCGGATCCACGGTGAGCCGGACCCTAACCGTGGGCCTAGTCCATGGACCCGCTAACGTCATGCTGACATCATAATTCTAATTCGATGGAAAATCAAATCCTGTGCTGACGTCAGCTGACGTCATAAATCCGGATTTTTCAATAGAAAGATAAATGAATTAACTCGGTTTATTCTTTTATTTGAATTTTCAAACTTCAAACGCTTATAACTTTTGCGTTTCAACTCCGATTTGAACGATTCCAATTTCTAAATTTTTATAAAATTGAGATCTACTTAAATATGAATTTTAATTAATTTTTGAATATGAAATTTTTTCTGTTTTTATTTAATTAATAGATTCTTTAAACTTTAAACAGTTATGACTTTTGCATTTTAACTCCGATTTGGGCGATTCAAATTTCTAAAAATTTGTAAAATTATGCTCTTCCTGTTTATGGACTTTACTTGATTTTTTGAGCAATGTGTATGTACTATTTTATTTATTTATTGCTATTTGCACGCGTTACGAGTAGACGTTGAAGTACCCGAGGGCTTCGAAGGTGATCTGTAATTAATTGCAGTATATGAGAAGTCATACAAATATGTTCGTTAATTAATTGCAGTATATGAGAAGTCATACAAATAATGTGGAGCTGAATAATGTTGACATGTACAACCACCGTGCATCTAACTCTCCTATCGAGGTCAATCTTATTATGCAATTCAGTATTATGTATTTATGTATGTAATCATTATTGTAGTTTATAACGATCTATATGTGTGTTAACATTGGCAGCATATGAGAAGTCCAAGTGATGATAGTGTTGCTATATCAATTGCTAATGAAAATAGCTTTCCAAATAGTGAGGTATATCTTCAACTTTTATACCTACACAATAATCAATCCCTTGTCTTTACATAAATGTTAGTTATGTTTGTGTATAGATAAATAGAATGATGTCTGTTGCACAGCAAGATGTACCAAATTACATGCTTCTACATTATTAATTTGTAACTCAAATCAAACTTTTAGGTGAGAAGGCATGTCATTTTGTACTCGGTTGTAGGACAGAATGTTCCGGTAGCTAAAGGTACCGTTAAAAGAACATGTCGAACTGCTATCGTTGGTGGTACTCCTCTTGGGCTAAAGTATTGTGAGGTTGTTGTGACCTATGTGTTGAAAAAGGGTGCTGTATTACCAAGACCATATGATGATCTCACAAAAATAGGTGATGCACAAGGACGCACCATTGCTTGGCCATATAAAAGGGTAAACCATATTGTATACATTCATTTCCTTAGCTAAGTTTATGGGATGATGAAAAAATAAATGGATTTTTGTAGATGGAAGATGATGTTGCTCATGGAGGCACTTCAACTAATGGAGGAAGAAATCAAGTCCTTGGAGGCACTTCAACTAATGGAGGAAGAAATCAAGTCCTTGGAGGCACTTCAACTAATGGAGGAAGAAATCAGGTTATTGGAGGCAATTCAACTAGTGGAGGAAGAAATCAAGTTGTTGGTATTGCATCTATCCCTCTCCCTAACAATTGTGATCAAACTTTTCCATAAATCCTAGCGAGTTTGGCTTGCAAGGACGAGTCATCCTGTAGTGCAGCTAGGGCTGATTCTAAACATTAATCTTCTCTCATGAATTTGTTTGTACCCTTATTGAGCTGTTAGTTCATTAGAACCATAATATTGATCTAGAAATTAAAATCTAGAACATGCAAGGGAAGTGTTTAATTTGCAGTGAGATGGTTATATTTATACTTGGGCAGTTCGGTATCAACCTGTAACATGCGCCCATGCATGTATATACTTCCGGTTCTACAATCTACACACACATACACTCAGATGCTTATTAATTAGTTATAAACTGAGAGATAACTCATTCAGTTTTCAGCCTTTTCCAATTCTACCCTATGGTTCTGTCGGGACCCGAATATGCAAATCCGGACCCTCTGTGTATTCTGCACTAGTCCAGGATCACGCTAGTGCACACAGTCTCAACATAGGTGAATATCACAATCATACGCAGCGGAATAATAAAAGTAACTCAATAATAGAATATAAACTATTGAACGACCTTAAGGTCAACCTTACATTTGTGAAACCTTGACGGCTTCAACTCCAAATAAGCAAAGAATGAACGAAGAACATCGGTGAATCCCATCAATGCGCCACAGTAAGCGACAGGTTCGACTCCTAGATAATCGCCTTCTCACGGAACTTCTTCTTCTTCGATGATGTAGACTTTTGCTCACTGGTGATTGTTTGTTTGCAAGGAGTGAGTACATAAAGCACTCAGCAAGTCATGCACAGAATGCAAGTCTAATAGCTATATGCATGGCTTATTCCAAATGACAGGCTGAAGGGGTTATTTTGCAATAAACAGCATTCACAAATATTCAAAATAGATTGTAAAGCGGTAAAACAGATAACAATAGTAATAATTTCACAGTTGTTTCACAATTAAACCATTCCACATCCTTAAACAGTTATCACTTTTCCACAGGCAAACTGCATCCAAACCCAAGTTCATTTTCATGAAAAGCTAACCCTTGACTGTAATCCCCGAGCATTGTCTAGTACCGTGGACACGGCTATTCGAATAGGTTTTACACTCCGCAGAGGTTATACACTTTACCCAAAAGATACAATCAACTCACCACGTTAGCCGTGAATCGCCATACAAGGGTATGCGAATGAGTGATCATAACAAAGTCTTTCGGAAGCCTCTAACTACACAAGTGAACCTCTCCGGTTTTTGCCATACTCCATCCCTTCCCTTAGCAAAGGCGAAGTATGGGACCGACTTACCATTGGATGGGTACCATGCCGCAGCCCTGGTACGCTCCCCCTTCAAGCTACACAAAAGATGTAGTTGACACCCCGAGGTACCACAAGCAAGTTATTAGCGACTTAATCAACTAGGTCCGTCCCATTCCGGACATGTGGTTGTACGTTTGACTCAGTTCAAAGGCTTGCAAGGTTAAGTCCTTAGGCGACCAGGGCAAGACTTCCATCAATACTCTCAGAGAAATCCAACTCACCAACACTCATACATATATCATGTTTCAAACAATCCCAACTGCCAAGCTGGCCCACCATAATTCTTGCCACTTGCCCCAGTCTAAATCATTTTATCACCCCAGTTGATTATTGCGCAACACAATGCCAACAACAACTCAACATCCTTGAAGAAGCACTAAGGCCTCCGCATATCAACTTCATCATGTTGGCAATACGTCACACCATTCCAAAATACATTGCATATTCCATTAATCAACATTGAGCTTTTGTATTTCCAAAATGATGTCAAAGGTACGTTGCAAGACTAAGCAGCTACTGACGGTCTAACGAACCCATGTCGGCAAAGTATTTAGCTACCAACTATTAATCAACAAACCTAGGGTGACAAATGAATCATGGCGTACAACTTTTATAGACAAGGTGGCAATAACAAGTAGGTTAAATATCTAATCCCAAATTAATTGAAATAAGTTTATATCCAACTAGCATGCAATAATTTGAAACAACATAATTTTTCGAAAAGGGGATCAATATGGTCAAAGCACAACTTGCCTGGCCCTTGCAACTTTTACTGTTCTTTACTCTTTATCCTTGATCCTTGATCCTCGAGCTTCAACTTCCACTTTCTCGATCCTCAGCTCGTTCGAACGACTTCCGGACGACACGTCTAGCGATAAAGAAACACAAATACAACAACACTCAAAAGACAATTCAAATAAACTCCAAATTAAGAACGAACAGCATTGGGCTGCAAATTTGGGATAAAATTAGGAACTTGAAAGGATTGGATCGAAGATTGGACAAGAGAGGACGGGCTTTCGGAAGAATACCGAAAAGGGAAAGATTAATAACTAGGAAAGAAAGAATAATATTCCAAAGAATATCTCTTCCGAAGTTATTATCTTGATTAAACAGATAGCGACATATGGGCTCTCGATCTATAGATCGGGTCCATAAGGATATGTTAGTTCACAGTGAACTAAACTGATTCTCGAAGTTGACTTTTGTTGACCGAACGGACACAGTCAAACAAAAGAGAGACGGATAGATTAGATCGGGTACAAGGGTAAGACACATGGCCAATGGTCTATCGACCAAGTCCACGAACAAATTCTAGGTTATTGGTAGATTAGGTTTTCAGAGATAAGACAAGACAAGTGTCGTCCCACGATTGAAACAACGGGGAAGATTGCAAAGATAACAACGCGGCTCACGATGAACTTAGCTCATCGAATCGGTCTTAGGTTAGGATTTTGATTCGGCTTTGAAGATGACATGACGATGAGGCTAGGCTCACGTCATGATGATAGAACAGATGAAGGTATCGCACTAAGGTTTGTGCATGAATGCACGCATGCGATGACAGTGAAGCGATGAGAGTCAATCGTTAACGATGAAGCGTTAATGGCAGAATGTTAACGGTGGAGCGTTAACAGGGAAACATTAACGGTGGAACATTAACGGTGAAACGTTAACGGCGGAATGTTAACAGTGGAACGTTAACGGCGAAATGTTAACGACGGAGTGTTAACGGTGAAACGTTAACGGCAAAACGTTAACGGAGGAACGTTAACGGCGAAACGTTAACGGAGGAGCGTTAACGACAGAGCGTTGTCGGCAGAGGTTAAACAATGATAGGATACTCATGAAACAAGGTAGAGACCATCGGTGCAACGACATGGCCGCGACAAAATGCTACCAAGGACGGCTAACCGGTGCGCGAACCGGCGGCACGGGCTAGGTTGAAAAATAACGATTTAAGGCCGGCACCGGGCTTCTCGGCAAACGGAGACCAAAAGAACCTTAATGATGGACCAAAACAGTACAAGATGATCCTCCGGACGCGACAACACGGCCGGAGTGAACCAAAATAGCCGGCGTCAAAAGGCGACGCGCAGCGACGGCTAAACGGCGGCCTAAATATATAAAAAAATTCCGGAGGATGGGATGGCAAAGGGGGAATGTCTACCGCGTAGAACACGGTGAGATGAACTCAACGGAATAGGCGGATTTTGCGGCACCCCTCCGGATTAATCACAAACTGGCGATTATCGGGTTTCAGATCAAAACTTTGGACGGTCATAACATCTAGAATAATGATCGGAACTTAACGAAATTTGACCGAGAGCTAGATGGGACCAAGAGGCACACCGTGACGCAGGTGGCTTGAAGAAATACCTTCTAGAACAATGGGGAACGCGCGAGGAAGTTTGCCGCTGTTTGAAACATAGTCTGATCGGAGAAAATATTTTGTTGCGCCAAATCCAGAGGTCAAAACCGTGAGAAAAGATGTGCATCATGTAGAGGACATCCCCAGGAGTCTACAAAAAAAATTTCACGGTCAAACTCAAAAAATTGAGGGAGTTATGGCCTCGGCAAGATTCGAGATTGAAACGGCCATAACTTTTGATCCCGTGGGCCAAATTGGCTAAATTTTGGACAGCAAATAGATGGTACCTTGTGGCACAACATGGCGAAGACGTATCTCGAAAAGAGTCGACGAGCTACCTGAGACGCGGCTCCAAAGTTCGGCCGGCGTTCGGGCGACATTGGATGGTTTCTCGGGTTTGGAGAAGATCCATGGGGTGTGGATGCGTGGGAGAGACCATGGGAGGGCTATACTGAGTTGGGGTGGCGGCTAGGTCAAGAAAAATCAAGTTTTGCGCGCGTTTGGAGGAAAAACGGGCCTTGTAGGCATTTAAACGAACACCTACCGTGCGTGAAACGGATTAGGGCTGACGTGGCCGGCCGTGGGCGCGACACATGGCAATGGGCGCTGGCGGGCGGCCTGGCGTGGCCCCGTTCGGCGCAGCGCTGCAGCGTGGCTGGCTGGCGAAGCAAGGCAGGCGCTGGTCGGCTACCGGGCCTTGCGCTTGGGACGAGGCGGCCGAGCGGTGGAGGCGATCGCCGGCTCGGCGTGGGCCAGGCGACGCGGGAGAGGAGGGAGGGGTGGCTGCGGGCGGGCCTGGCTGGCGGGGTGGGCCGGCGGGAGGAGAGAGAGGGAATAGGCCCAAAGCCATTTTCGAAATTTCCAGCATTTTGCGAATAAAAATAATTCCAACAAATTCAAATAAATCAATAGAGGCAATGAAAATACCATAAAAATTCTAGAAAAATTCTAGAAAATATTTTGAGATATTTTAAACTCAAATAAAATATTTCCAACAAAAATTTATATAAATTTTTCCAAATAATTAATTAATTCAATAAAAGGGCTTAATACAAATCGATTCCGAATAAATCCAATAAATAGCAAACGAGCTCCGAAAAATCTCAAAAATTACAGGAAAATTTCTTGAAGCACAAGGAACCCAAATAAAATTAAATTTATTTTATTTGAGGTTTATAATAATCAAATTAAATTGTTTTAGCTTTTAGAAAATTCAAATCAAGCTTTATAAACGCGAGAAAATCAACGAAAATTTTTGGGAAGCTAAACTTAACCAAATTTTTTTGAAAACCCAAATTTTGGGATGTTACAGGTTCCTTTTCTAAATTATCTCAATAAATAGCTAAGGTAAAACAATAACATTATCTGTACTTCTGTTCGAAAGTACAAAGCATAAAAGCATATTGTTTCTCAATTTTAAGTTATTATATGATGGGCAGAGTTGAGCATTAATTGTACCGCACCAACATTCTCAACTTCAAATTTTCATTTATCTCCATGAAACCCAATTAAGCACCACATGATGAAAAACCCATACACACACATACATACACACACACACATACATACATACATACAAACATACATACATACATATATATATATATAATATACACACATACATATATATATATATGTAACACCCCAATTTTTGCTTTTCATGAATTTAAATAAGATTTGGCACTTTGGTGAATTTTTGGAATTTTCTGGAATTTATTTGGATTTATTTGAATTTATTTCCTTTTGAAAAAATTAAAGAATTTAATTTTACAAATAAATTTTTGTTGGAAATATTTTATTTGAGTCCAAAATGTTCTAAAATATTTTTTAGAATTTTTCTGGAATTTTTCTGTGTTTTGCTATTTTTAATGAATTAAATGAATTTCTGGGAATTAATTGGATTATTTAATCGCTGGAAAAACCTAACCGGTTTCGCTGTTCCTCCGACCGGACCCGAGTCCGAGTCATACTTGAGTCCGACCCAGACCCAACAGCTCTAGTCGTTCCAGTTGAACCCGGTCACCAAGCCCTAACGCGCGTGACCGTTGGATCGAGATCCAACGGCCACAATCGCGCCACGTCGCCTGAACCCAAGCCCGACCGAGCCAACCAAGCCGCCCGAGCCGGACCCGAGCCCAAACCCCCGTACCGTTGGATCAAGATCCAATAGCTCACGTTGAGCCACGTCACCCAATCCGAATCCATTTCGGATTCCGCCGCAGCCGTGTGGGCCTCGGTTTCCGTGAGTTTCACGGACGCCGAGGAGCCTATTTAATGCGCCGCCGCCGCCGTTATGTTCTCCGTTTCCTTGCGCACCCGTAGCCCTAACTCGCCGAGCTCAAGCCGCCGTGGTTGCGCCGCAATCGCTCGCCGTAGTTGCGTTAGGGTTCCGCCGCGGTTAAGCGTCGTTTCCGCCGCCGTTGAGCCCAGATCCGGAACCGCAAGGACGAGACGCGTCGGAGAGTACCATTCACTTCGCCAGAGGGGCCCCGCAACGCCATTGCCATGGTCGTCGTCCTCGTCTCTGGTGAGCCAGCTTCGCCGCGCGCCATCGCCGTCGCTCGAGCTACACCGACCGTCCGATCAAGATCCAAGGGCCCAGATTCGTCCACGTCACCCCCGGTGAGATCCCACGTGATAATCTCTAGATCTATTTCCAACCATTGGATCTAGATCCAACGGTTTAGATTGTGCCGCGTAGCTAAAACTGCACCGTGCTTGGATAGATGTCAGCCGTTAGATCTAGATCGAACGGCTAGGGTTAGCCACGTTGTAAACTCTAGATTGGATCTTGACCGTCCGATCAAGATCGAGCAGTCGAATCACCGGTAGAAGTTTCCTATTGCGTTAAGCTAGATCCGATCTGGGCCGTTGATTTTCAAATTAACGGCCGAGATCATGCCACGTGCTCGGAAGTTGGACCGTCGCGGTCAACCCAGTCAGCCGCGGTCGCCGCTAACATCAGCCGTGATGTCACGTGGGACCCGCGTGTCAGCGACCGAGCCAAACCGCACCATGAGGTCATGCTGACGTCACGGTGGGGCCCAGCTGTTAGCCGTCCCTCAGCCGAGCGGAGGACGTCACCGCTAACGTCATCCGGTGGGGCCCACATGTCAATGAGACATGTATTCGTGGACTAGGGTCCACGGTGGACCCAAACCGAACCGTGGACCACGTCCATGGACCGGCTGACGTAATAAATCGATTTCTCAATAGAAAAATAATTCGGTGGAAAATCAAAATCCATGCTGACGTCATTATTCGGTTTTTCAGTATAAAAATAAATGAATTATTTTGGATTATTGATTTATTTGAAATTTGAAACTTCAAACGCTTATAACTTTTGCAATTTAACTCCAATTTGAGTGATTCAAATTTCTAAATTTTTATAAAATTGAGATCTACCTAATGGTGAATTTTATTTAATTTTTAGACCAAAGTTTTTCTCTGTAATATTATTTAATTGATTATTTAAACTTTAAACGCTTATAACTTTTGCGTTTTAACTCCGATTTTGCCGATTCAAATTCCTAAAAATTCATAAAATTATGCTCTCTCTGTTAATGGACTTTATTTGGATGTTTGGATACTTTTTGTCTACTATTTATTTATTTATTGCTATTTGCACGTTTTACGAGTAGACGTTGAAGTGCCCCAAGGCTTCGAAGGCGAAGTGTTGACCCAGGAGCCAGCTCAAGACCAAGAACAAGTACTCTTTGAAGGCAAGTTGTGCTTTGACCATGTAGATCCCATTTTCAAATTAATTTGGTTTAAATTATTGCATGCTAGTTTGATTAGAAAATGCTTTACTTAATTATGGGAAATTAGATAAATGCCAAATTGCTGTATGACACCTTGGTTAATTAAAATATGTGCCATGACCCCTTATCACCCTAGTTGTGGACTATTAGTTGGACATTATTAAATTGCCAACATGGGTAGTTAGACCGATGTAGTATGCTTAGCCTTGCCACGTGAAATGCTTTGGACAATCAAAAGCTAATATTGACTTAATGAGATATTGAACCTGTTTTGAAGGAAGTATCATGTGTTATGATTGTCGATGGCACGTGGTGCATGGTATTCAACTGGGGGCCTTGATAAATAGATTTTGACCGGGGCATGTGGCAAGAATGATCGGTTGGGCCAGTTGTGGCACCGGGAGCGTTGATTTGGTTCTTCGGGTAGTCTTGCCCTGGTCACCCTAAGGACTTAACCTTGCAAGCCTTTGAACTGAGTAAAACATGCAACCACATGTCTGTAATGGGATGGACCTAGTTGATTAAATTGCTAATAACGTACCTGTGGGACCTCGGGGTGTTAACTATACCTTTTGTGTAGTTGTACGGGGGAGCGTACCGGGGCTGCGGCCAGGTACCCATCTAACGATGGATTGGCCTAAACGTCGCCTTCGCTAAGGGAAGGGTTAGCGTGCAATCACCGGGGAGGACCACTTGTGCTGTTAGAAGCTTCCGAAAGACTTTGTTACGGACACTCGCCTTTGTGGTGTTTGGCTGTATCTTGTGGGTATAGTGCATAACCTCTGCAGAGTGTAAAATCTATTCGAATAGCCGTATCCACGGCATTGGACATCGTTCGGGGATTACAATCAAGGGTTAGACTTTCTTGAAAATAACTTGAACTTGAAAGGTTGGGTTTGGTTTAATAATGACGTTGATGGAAATGTGGATTAGGAATGGGAAAGAAGTTTATTTAACTCCTAGAAAAGTTATTGATCTTATACTTGTCTTTACTGCTTTCGAATCTACTTATGCTACTTGTCAAATGCTGTTTTACTGCAATTATACACTGAGCTGCTCCTTTGAACTAAGTCATGCATGTAGTATATTAGTTTGCATTCTGTGCATTACTTGCTGAGTACCAAGTACTCACCCTTGCCACAATACAACACCAGTTGAAGAAGAGTCTACACCAGCTTTGGAGGAGGAGCTCCAAGAGGAACCGTCTAACTAGGGAGCGAGCCCAGTCAGTTGCCTGTGGTATACTGGATGGCGCCACGAAGTTATCTCATTTTCCGCTGCTATTATTTCTCTTTATTTAAGTTTTCGCCCAGCGTGGCGTATATTTGTAACTTGACCTTAAGGTCGAGCAACCATGTAACACCCCAATTTTTGCTTTTCATGAAATTAAAATATTGTTTTGCACTTTGGTGAATTTTTGGAATTTTCTGGAATTTATTTGGATTTATTTGGAATTTATTTGAATTTATTCCATTTTGAAATAATTAAAGAATTTAACTTTGCAAATAAAATTTTGTTGGAAATATTTTATTTGAGTCCAAAATGTTCCAAAATATTTTCCAGAATTTTTCTGAGTCTTGTACTGTTAGAAGCTTCCGAAAGACTTTGTTACGGACACTCGCCTTTGTGGTGTTTGGCTGTATCTTGTGGGTATAGTGCATAACCTCTGCAGAGTGTAAAATCTATTCGAATAGCCGTATCCACGGCATTGGACATCGTTCGGGGATTACAATCAAGGGTTAGACTTTCTTGAAAATAACTTGAACTTGAAAGGTTGGGTTTGGTTTAATAATGACGTTGATGGAAATGTGGATTAGGAATGGGAAAGAAGTTTATTTAACTCCTAGAAAAGTTATTGATCTTATACTTGTCTTTACTGCTTTCGAATCTACTTATGCTACTTGTCAAATCTTTGTTTTATCGCAATTATACAATCGAGCTCCTTTGAACTAAGTCATGCATGTAGTATATTAGTTTGCATTCTGTGCATTACTTGCTGAGTACCAAGTACTCACCCTTGCCACAATACAACACCAGTTGAAGAAGAGTCTACACCAGCTTTGGAGGAGGAGCTCCAAGAGGAACCGTCTAACTAGGGAGCGAGCCCAGTCAGTTGCCTGTGGTATACTGGATGGCGCCACGAAGTTATCTCATTTTCCGCTGCTATTATTTCTCTTTATTTAAGTTTTCGCCCAGCGTGGCGTATATTTGTAACTTGACCTTAAGGTCGAGCAACCATGTAACACCCCAATTTTTGCTTTTCATGAAATTAAAATATTGTTTTGCACTTTGGTGAATTTTTGGAATTTTCTGGAATTTATTTGGATTTATTTGGAATTTATTTGAATTTATTCCATTTTGAAATAATTAAAGAATTTAACTTTGCAAATAAAATTTTGTTGGAAATATTTTATTTGAGTCCAAAATGTTCCAAAATATTTTCCAGAATTTTTCCAGAATTTTTCTGAGTCTTTTACTATTTTTAATGATTTAATTGAATTTCTGGGAATTTAATTGGATTAATTAAATCAAGTCGGGTCGAGTACTGTTCATCCGACCGGACCCGAGTCCGAGTCAAACTCGAGTCCGACCCGAGCCACGTGACTCGGCCGAACCCACTCGGCCGAGCCCTAACCGCGTGACCGTTGGATTCAGATCCAACGGCCACGATTGAGCCACGTCACCGAACCCGAGTCCGACCGAGCCAGCCAGCCCGTCGAGCCTGACCCGAGTCCAACTCACGCGACCGTTGGATCAAGATCCAACAGCTCACGTTGCGCCACGTCGCCTCTCCGTGCCGCCGTCGGAATCCGCCGCCGCAGCCGTGTCGACCTCGGTCTCCGCGTGATTCACGGAAGCCGAGGCCGCTATTTAATGCGTCGCCGCCGCCATCGGGTAGCCCGTTTTCGTGCGCACCCGTAGCCCTAACCCACGCTGCCGGAGCCGCCGCCGTCACCCCGCTAGAGCTCGCCGTAGTTGATCCAAGGAGCCGCCGCAGTTTTTGCTTCGTTCCGCCGCCGTCCGCCGTCCCCCGCCGCCGTTGACCCCAGATCCGGACTCACCACGACGAGACGCACCCGACAGGAGAACTCACCTCGCCGGAGAAGCCTCGGAGCCCCGTAGCCTGTGTCGCCATCCCCAACTCCGGTGACCTCGAGCCGCCGCGCCGCCATCGACGTCCTCGAGGCTTCTCAGCCGTCCGATCAAGATCCAACGTCCCAGATCACGCCACGTCACCGCCGGTGAGATCCCAATCCAAAACCCCCAGATCCAATCTCGACCGTCCGATCTAGATCCAACGGTCCAGATCAAACGCGTGGGACCAGATCTAATCTGGGCCGTTGATTTTCAAATCAACGGCCGAGATTGCGCCACGCGTCCGGGAAGGCTGACCGCCGCGGTCAACGCAGCCAGCGCACCCGCGTGCGTGTCGCTGACACGCCGGGCCCGCATGTTAGTGACGCAGCTGAACCGCACCATGACGTCAGCACGGGCCCACACGTCAGCGGCCACCCAGCCATGCCGTGACGTCAGCAATGACGTTACCAGTGGGTCCCACCTGCCGACACCGTGGTGAGCCCGGCCGACGCCAAGAATGACGTCACCCGAGTGGTCCCACCTGTCAACGACACGTAGAGCCGTGTACCGAGTCCACGGTGGACCGAGCCAAACCATGGACCACGTCCATGGACCGGCTGACGTCAGCCGCCCAATCAGAGGCTGCCACGTGTCCTCGCTGACGCAATAATTAATTTCCGAAAAAGAAAATGATTTATTAATTCGAAATAATGATTTCAGATTTTGTTTCAAACTTCAAACGTTTATAACTTTTGCGTTTCAACTCCGATTTGAGTGACTCAAATTTCTAAATTTGTATAAAATTGAGATCTACCTAATTATGAATTTTATTTAATTTTTGGACTAAAGTTTTTCTCTGTAATATTATTTAATTGATTATTTACACTTTAAATAATCATAACTTTTGCATTTTAACTCCGAATTTGACGATTCCAGTTTCTAAAAATTCATAAAATTATGTTCTTTTTATTTATGGATTTTATTTGGATGTTTGGATAATTTTTGCCTATTGTTTATTCATGTATTGCTATTTGCACGCGTTACGAGTAGACGTTGAAGTGCCGGAAGGATTCGAAGGAGAAGTGTTGACTCAGGATCCAACTCAAGACCAAGAACAAGTACTTTTTGAAGGCAAGTTATGCTTTGACCATGTTGATCCCATTTTGAAATCTATTTTGGTTCAAATTATTGCATGCTAGTTCAATTAGAAAATACTTTATTTAAATATGGGAAATTAGATAAATGCCAAATTGCTGTATGACACCTTGATTACTTAAGTATGTGCCATGACCCCTTGTCACCCTAGTTGTGGTTTACTAGTTGGACATTATTAAATTGCCAACATGGGATTCTAGATCGTTGTAGTATATGGCTTAGACCTGCTACGTGCTCATGACATGATTTTGGACAATCAAACGTTAATATTGACTTAAAGATATATTGAACCTGTTTTGGAAAGGTATCAGGTGGGCCAGTTGTGGCATTGGGAGCGTTGGTTTGGTTTTTCGGGTAGTCTTGCCCTGGTCACCCTAAGGACTTCACCTTGCAAGCCTTTCAACTGAGTCAAGCGTGCAACCACATGTCTGTAATGGGACGGGCCTAGTTGATTAAGTTGCTAATGACGTACCTATGGGACCTCAGGAGGTCAACTACACCCTTTGTGTAAGTTGTACGGGGGAGCGTACCGGGGCTGAGGCCAGGTACCCATCTAACGGTTGGTTGGCCTAAACTTTGCCTTAGCTATGGGAAGGGTTAGTGTGCAACAACCGGGGAGGACCACTTGTATTGTTAGAAGTTTCCGAAAGACTTTGTTACGGGAACTCGCCTTTGTGGTGTTTGACTGTATCTTGTGGGTAAAGTGCATAACCTCTGCAGAGTGAAAAATCTATTCGAATAGCCGTGTCCGCGGTATTGGACATCGCTCGGGAATTACAGTCAAGGGTTAGATTTTCTCAAAAATAACTTGGGCTTGAAAGGTTGGGTTGGATTAATAATGATGTTGATGGAAATGTGGATTAGGATGGGAAAGATGTTTATTAAACTCCTTGAAAAGTTATTTATGCTATACTTGTTTCTACTGCTTTCGAATCTACTTATGCTACTTGTCAAATGCTGTTTTACTGCAAATATACCTTGAGCTATTCCTTTGTATCAAGCCATGCATATAGTCTATTAGCCTGCATTCTGTGCATGACTTGCTGTAACACCCCAAAATTTTACTTGTCCTAAATTCATGTGTGATTTGGCACTTTGGTGAATTTTTGGAATTTTCTGGAATTTATTTGGATTTAATTGGAATTTATTTGAATTTATTCCATTTTGAAATAATTAAAGAATTTAATTTTGCAAATAAAATTTTGTTGGAAATATTTTATTTGAGTCCAAAATGATCCAAAGTATTTTCCAGAATTTTTCTGGGATTTTTCTGAGTCATTTGCTATTTTTAATGAATTAAATAAATTACTAGGAATTATTTTAAATATTAAATCGCTGGAAAATCAAACTCGGGTCAAGTACTGTTCATCCGACCGAGTCGGAACCCGAGTTGGACTCGATCCGACCCGAGCCACGTGACTCGACCGAACCCACTCCTAACCCTAATCAATCCCAACCGTTGGATCAAGATCCAACGGCTGAGATCCACCGACCCCGACCCGAGCCAGTATCCGCCCGGATCCGATCGCGCCCGGCGATCGGGGCCGCTGATCGTGCCACGTGTACGGCTCTCGTCGCCGTCTCCGCCGAGTCCGAGCCGGACTCCGCCCGCCGTGTCCGCCAGTGGAAAACTAGGTCTCCGTTTTTACGCTGACGACGCGAGGCTATTTAAAGCCCGGCGTACCGAGGACCGCCCGTGATCGCGCCCTCCTTCTCTACTTCACGAGGCAAAGCCGCGCCCGTTTAGCCGTGCGAGCTCGCCAGAATTCTTGGCGCCGCTCGCCACGGTCTTTGCTTCGTTCGCCGCCCGTCGCCGTCCCTGCGCCCGTTGACCCGAGATCCGGACTCACCGCGACGAGCGCGCACGAGGATCTCGCCAGCCGGAGCGCGCCCGAACGCCGTTGGCGTGTCGCCGTCCCGGCTCGGCCCGGCCAGCTCGCCGCAAGCCATCGCGGACCGCGAAGCTCTCTCGGCCGTCCGATCAAGATCCAACGCCGAGATCACGCCATGTCATCGCACGGTGAGATTGGCGTTACGATTTCCAGATCTAATCTCGACCATCGGATCTAGATCCAACGGTCCAAATCAATGCGTTAACCCAAACGCGTCAACACCGATCTAATCCGCGCCGTTGATTTTCAAACCAACGGCCGTGATTGCGCCACGTGTCGGGAAGTTGGACCGACGCGGTCGGGCGAATCACGCCCACGCGACGTGGCAGGTAGACGCTGACACGCGGGGCCCGCGTGTCAGAGGGCCCGCATGTCAGCGGCTGTCCCAGCCGAGCGCTGACGTCACCCATGACGTCACAGTGGGTCCCACATGTCAGCACCGTGGGCTGAGCCCCGCTGACGTCAGCAATGACGTCACCCGAGTGGACCCACATGTCAGTCTCACGTGGAGCCGTGGACCGAGTCCACCGTAGACCCGAGCCAAGCGTGGACCAAGTCCATGGACCGGCTGACGTCAGCCAGCCAATCAGAGGCTGCCACGTGTCCATGCTGACGCAATAATTAATTTTCGAACAAGTAAATGATTTATTAATTCGAAATATTGATTCAAAATTTAGATTCAAACTTCAAACGCTTATAACTTGTGCGTTTCAACTCCGATTTGAGCGATTCAAATTTCTAAATTTGTATAAAATTGAGATCTACCTAAATATGAATTTTATTTAATTTTTGGACTAAAGTTTTTCTCTGTAATATTATTTAATTGATTATTTAAACTTTAAATAATCATAACTTTTGCGTTTTAACTCCAAATTTGACGATTCCAGTTTCTAAAAATCCGAGAAAATTACGTTCTCTCTGTTTATGGATTTTATTTGGAGTTTTGGGATGTTTTTGTCTATTGTTTATTGGGTATTTGCTATTTGCACGCTTTACGAGTAGACGTTGAAGTCTTGGGAAGGATTCGAGGGAGAAGTGTTGACTCAGGATCCAACTCAAGACCAAGAGCAAGTACTTTTTGAAGGCAAGTTGTGCTTTGACCATGTTGATCCTATTTCAAATCTATTTTGAATTAAACTATTGCATGCGATTTCATTTAGAAAGATATTTTGTTTAATCATGGGGTTAGATAAATACCAATTTCTTTGTATGACACCTTGATTATCTAAGTATGTGCCATGATCCTTTGTCACCCTAGTTGTGGTTTACTAGTTGGACATTATTAAATTGCCAACATGGGTTTAGACCGTTGTAGTATCGCTTAGACACACTTTCGTGCTCATGACATGATTTTGGACAATCAAATGATAATATGGACTTAATGATATATTGAACCTGTTTTGGAAAAGTATCATGTGATGTTGACGACGTGGTGCATGGTAATCAATCGGGGTTTGATAAACGATTTCGGCCAGGGCATGTGGCAAGAGTAATCAGGTGGGCAGTTGTGGCATTGGGAGTGTTGATTTGGTTTTGGGTAGTCTTGCCCTGGTCACTCTAAGGACTTAACCTTGCAAGCCTTTGAACTGGGTCATACTTGCAACCACATGGCTGGAATGGGACGGCCCTAGTTGACTAAGTCGCTAAGGACTCACTTGTGGAGCCTCAGGGTGTCGATTACACCGTTTGTGTGATTGCACGGGGAGCGTATCGTGGCTGTGGCAGTACCCATCTAACGGTGTGTTGGTCCCATACTTCGCCTTGGCTAAGGGAAGGGATGGTGTAGACGAACCTGACAGGAGAGGACCACTGTGTTGTTTGAGGCTTAGAAAGGCTTTGTTACTGAACTCGCCTTTGTGGTGTTTGATTGTATCTTGTGGGTAAAGTGCATAACCTCTGCAGAGTGTAGAATCTATTTGAATAGCCGAGTCCACAGATCTTGGACAATGCTCGGAATTACAGTCAAGGGGTAGACTTTACGAAAATAACTTGGTTTTGAAAAGATGGGTTGGTTTAACAAGGAAGGTGATGGAAATATGGTGTAGGATGGGAAAAATGTTTGTTAAACTTTTTGAAAAGTTATTTATGCTTTACTTATTTCTCTTTGCTTTGAATCTACTTTTATTACTTGTCAAAAGTCACATTTCGCAAATATACCCTGAGCTATTCCTTTGTACCAAGCCATGCATATAGTATATTAGCTTGCATTCTGTGCATGACTTGCTTTGAGTACCAAGTACTCACCCTTGCCTCAACACAATACCAGTTGAAGAGGAGACTACGCCAGTTCGGAGTAGGAGTTCCCGGAGGATCCGTCTACTTAGGGATGCGAGCCCGCCAGGTTACTGTGGTATCTTGGATGGCGCCACTAAGTTTATTTGATTTTCCGCTGTTATTTCTCTTTTAATAAGTTTCGCCTTGCAAGGCATATATTTGTAACTTGGCCATAAGGTCGAGTAACCCTTTGATTATTTAAATAAAGTACTTTGATAGTATCGTTTGGTATGATTGTGATATATACCGATGTTAAGACTGTGTGCACTAGCTGCGTTCTGGACTAGTGCTGAATACACAGAGGGTCGGATTTGCAAATTCGGGGTCCCGACAGAGGTGGTATCGAGCCATACTTGACCGTAGGCTCAACCCTAAGCTAGAATGGTCGTAGTGAGGATAAAACCTATTTTCTCAAAGCTAAAAATTTGTGAAGACAAGAAATGACATCTCGACTTATCCCTTCTCTCTTTTCTTGTCTCTTGCTGAAATTTTCCCTTACCTTGTCACAATTTAAAAATTCGGGTTCTTACGTAAAGCACTCTTGTGACAGATGGAGGAAGAGTTCAACCACGTTGATCTGGGAGTTAGTCACGCCGCGGAACTTTGGCATATGCTCTGAGACTCACGGAGATTTTGAGAAGCCCCAATACCAAGTGGAAGTGATCAGACAAGCGGGATTGATCAAGGCTTGTGACGTGAGGATTGAGGTACTGCTAGGAAAAGGGCCAGGCAATCGCTCGACACACTTTGACCGCCAGGAGATCCACAATGCAGATGGGTATCCAAGAAGTATCACGACGAGCAATGCGGCACATTACCCGTATCTACGCCGAGAGTTGGAGAGTACGGTGTTCGCGTTACCATCCGCAGCGATAACCTTCGACCAAGGCGATTCAGGATGAGGATGCCACGGTTACATACAGCTTGGCACGATTTGTCGCCGCCAGGAGGATGTACTAGATAATACAAGCAAGGAGCTCTGAAGGCCCGCAAGGAGATCACGACAGAGAAGAACAGATGGCGGGAAGCCCAAGAGTATGTGGCACATCTTCTGCGAAGGATTGACGAGCTGGAGATGACTTTGTACGGACCGGACCGGAGCAAGATTACTCGAGCTACACGAGCGGATCCAGAGGAGTCGGATCTCGATGAGGACACCGCTTCTTCGACTACCACAGAGGACACGATTCTTTGGACATGGCGTCAAGTTTCGCGCCTATGCCACGACACCGCACCAGCCGTGGAGGTTTTCTCGATGAGTGAGCATAGGTTCTATAGTGAGACTCCTTCGCCGAGTCGTGTCATAGAAGAAAGAGTCACCCTTTAGGCGTTAGACTCCGTGAGTTAGTTCGATTTGGATTTTCATTGTTTCTTGAGTGTGCAGATGTGTTGCAAGGCCCTTAGGCATTGTAAGCAGCCATACCAAGTTATTAATAATAACGTTGGACCTTAAAGTTACCCCTTTCGCCCCGCATAAGTTCCATATTACTTGTCTATTCTTGTTTCCCTCTCATCTCTAAACCTAGAGCAAATCGCAGATGGTGAACACCCGTGGGAACTTTGGAAGCAATGGGAGTGGATCTCGCCACAGAAAACCCCAATGATGGAGCACCAAAGACCGCTTGGATGTGCAGAATTTGAGCATTTCTTGCTGCCCAGACTCGATTGATGCATGCTATGATGCAACAAATGCAGCACGTCACTTGCTCAGGCCATCGCTAATCAGGTTAATCGGGGACCACGCTTGAGAATACAAGGTGTCGAGTTCATGAGGACTCACCCACCCACTTTCTCTGGGAATGCCAATCCATTGGAGGCCGATGATTGGTTAAGATCAATTGAGAGGAAGCTACACATAGCTCAATGCATAGGGAATGAGAAGGTACTCTACGCTTCTCATCAGTTGGAAGGAATAAATGGCCGAATGGTGGGAGAACTTCATGCCACGCAGAGAACCCTCAAGATATCACTTGGGAAGAGTTCACAGCTGCATTTCGACAGTATCACGTGCCTGAAGGAATCATGGACCTTAAGAAGGAGGAGTTCAGAGCACTGAAGCAAGGTAATCAGCCAGTGGTCGACTACCTGAACAAGTTCACACAGCTAGCACGCTACGCACCTGAGGATGTAGCGACAGATAAATCCAAACAGTTTCGTTTTATGAAGGGACTTAACTCAGGATTGCAAGACTTAAGTGCATGCTTTTAGTTCAAACCCCTGGTTCCGAACTCCGAACGAAAGTAGGATGTTCCGGGGTGAGAATACTAATAGATGGAATAGAGTTCCTAGCAAACCTTATAATTTTGGAGACCCAGACCTTAGATGTTATATTGGGAATGGATTGGTTATCCAAGCACAAGGCTGTATTGGATTGTGGACGAAGGACTATCTCAGTTGAGAGCCCGTGTGGGAAGAAAGTGGAATTTCAAGCCCTTTGCGGTTAGAGATGGACAATTGATGGTTAACAGTACCAAGGCAATCAGCATAGAGGATGTCCCAAAGAGTGAATGAGTACCCGATGTCTTTCCCGAAGATCTACAGGTATGCCGCTTGAGACAGGGACATAGAGTTTGTGATAGAGCTTGTACTGCACAAAGACCGATAGCAAAGAGACCCTATCGGATGTCTACCGAGGAGTTGGTAGAGATGAAGAAACAGCTAGAAGAGTTAATGGAGAAAGGATTTATCGGACCGAGTTAGTGCCGTGGGGAGCACCGGTTTTGTTTGTCAAGAAGAAGGACGGAGTTTCAGGATGTGCATTGACTACCGTGCACTCAATGAAGTCACCGTGAAGAATAAGTATCCGCTACCCAGGATTGATGATTGGTTTGATCAGTTAAGAGGAGCCGGAGTTTTCTCCAAGATTGATCTGAGATCGGGATACCATCGCTTGAGGATCCGATCGAGGATATTCCAAGATCGCATTCGCCAAGATATGGACATTACGAGTTCTGATTATGTCCTTTGGGCCGATTTAATGCGCCAAATTATTTCATGAATATGATGAATAAGGTGTTCATGGAATATTTGGACAAGCTTGTCGTCGTGTTCATAGACGATATCCTAATCTACTCCAAGACAGAGGATGAACATGCCGAACACTTAAGGCGAGTTTTGGAAAAGTCGAGGAACAAAGCAACTTTTCGCCAAGTTCAGCAAGTGTGATTTTTGGAAGGACAAGGTGGAGTTTCTTGGACATGTAATGACATGAGAATGAGTCGCCAGTGGATCCAAGCAAAGTAGAAGCTGTGTTACATTGGGAGCACCAAGACTGTGACCAGATTCGAGTTTCCTTGGAATGGCAGGATACTACCGCCGCTTTCATTGAAGGCTTCTCGACAATTGCGAAACCTCTTACGCAATTGCTTTGAAGAAGGAAAAGAAGTTTGCATGGACGCTTGAGAATGTGAGAAAGGATTTCAGAGCTGAAGAAGCGATTGACATCAGCACCGTGTTAGTTCTACGGATGTTGCTCAAAGCTTCGATATTTATTGTGACGCATCGCGCCAAGGACTTGGATGTGTGCCGATGCAGAATGGAAAGGTCGTCCGCGTATGCATCAAGGCGCTTGAGGCCGCATGAGGAAAATTATCCGACACATGACCTAGAGTTAGCTGCCGTAGTGCATGCCTTTGAAGATATGGCGTCACTATCTCGATTGGAAACAGATGTGAAGTGTATACGGATCATAAGAGCCTTAAGTACATATTCACCCAATGGATCTCGAATATGAGGCAGAGGAGATGGTTAGAGTTGATCAAGGACTACAATGTTGGAATCCATTACCATCCGGGAAGGCCAACGTAGTAGCCGACGCTCTGAGTCGGAAAAGCCATACCGTGAGTACGTTGCTAGCCACAAGTCAGGATGAGTTATGTGAGGATTTTCAGAAAATGAAGATTGAGGTAGTACCTAGCGGATTCTTGGCCGCATTAGAAGTAAAGCCTACCCTAGAGGATCAGATCCGAGAAGGACAGAAGGATGATGACAAGATCCGCAGGATTAAGTCCGTCAAGGAGGAAGGCAAGGCAGAGGACTTCAAGTTGGATGAGCAAGGCACGTTGTGGATGAAGGATCGTATTTGTGTGCCTAACAAAAAGGAGTTAAAGCAACTGATTTTGGAAGAAGCCCATGACTCCAAGTACTCAATTCACCCTGGAAGCGCCAAGATGTATCAGGATCTAAAGGAGAGATTCTGGTGGCCGAGTATGAAACGAGAAGTTGCCGAGCATGTTGCATTGTGCGACGTATGCCAGAGAGTCAAGGCAATGCATCAGAGACCAGCAGGATTGCTACAACCTCAAGATACTCGAGTGGAAGTGGGAGGAAATCGGAATGGATTTCATTACGGTTTGCCGAAGACTCAAGGAGGTTATGACTCCATATGGGTTATAGTGGATCGCTTGACTAAAGTAGCCCATTTTATCCCCGTGAAGACCACTTACTCGGGAGATAAATTAGCAGAATTATACATGATCAGGATTGTTTGTTTACACGGAGTGCCAAAGAGGATTGTATCGGACAGAGGTACCCAATTTACCTCAAGGTTCTGGAATAAGTTGCATGAAGCCATGGGAACCCGTTTAAACTTCAAGATACCTTATCATCCACAAACGGATGGACAGACCGAAAGAGTCAACCAGATTCGGAGGATATGTTAAGAGCTTGTGCATTGGCTTATGCTACCTCTTGGGATAAAAGTTTGCCGTATGCCGAGTTCGATTACAACAATAGTTATCGTGCTAGTTTACAGATGTCACCTTTTGAGGCACTGTATGGTCGACCCTGTCGGACGCCATTGAAAAGGAATGAGACCGGCGAGCGCCGTGTCTTTGGGCCTGATATTCTTCAAGAGGCTGAAGAGCAGATCGCTATGATTAGGGAAAGGTTGAAGATAGCCCAATCTCGACAGAAGAGTTATGCTGACAATCGTCGCCGAGATTTGAGTTTTGAATCAGAAGACTTTGTATACCTCAGAGTTACGCCTCTCAGGGGAGTTAAGAGGTTCCATGCCAAAGGGAAACTTGCACCCCGTTATGTTGGACCATTTAAGATTTTGAGCCATAGGGGTAAGTTGCTTATCACCGGAGTTGCCACGATCGTTAGCGAGGAGTACATGATGTATTCCATGTGTCCCGATTAAAGAAGTGTCTCCGAGTTCATGAGGAACAGAGACCGCTAGAGTCAATTGAGTTTAAAGAGTATTTGACCTATAATGAGTATACCGTGATGATTCTATACACTATTGATCGAGAAACTATAAACAAGTCAACCCGTTTTTGTAGAGTTCAATGGAGCAACCATAAAGAAAGCGGCGACTTGGGAGTGAAGAGGATTTGAAGAAAGAATTTCCAAATCTATTCCTTTAGTAAGCCACGAATCTCGGGGACGAGATTCTATTAAGGGGAGGTTTGTAACACCCCAAAATTTTACTTGTCCTAAATTCATGTGTGATTTGGCACTTTGGTGAATTTTGGAATTTTCTGAATTTATTTGGATTTAATTGGAATTTATTTGAATTTATTCCATTTTGAAATAATTAAAGAATTTAATTTTGCAAATAAAATTTTGTTGGAAATATTTTATTTGAGTCCAAAATGATCCAAAGTATTTTCAATTTTTAGGATTTTTCGAGTCATTTGCTATTTTTAATGAATTAAATAAATTACTAGGAATTATTTTAAATATTAAATCGCTGGAAAATCAAACTCGGGTCAAATCTTGTTCATCCGATCGAGTCGGAACCTGGAAGTTGGACTCGAGTCCGACCGAGCCACGTGACTCGACCGAACCCACTCCTAACCCTAATCAATCCCAACCGTTGGATCAAGATCCAACGGTGAGATCCACCGACCCGAGCCAGGCCGTATCCGGCCGGATCCGATCGCGCTTGCGCGATCGGGGCCGTTGATCGTGCCACGTCACGGCTCTCCGCCGTCGTCTCCGCCGAGTCCGAGCCGGACTCCGCCGCCGATGTCGCCGCGTGGAAAACTAGGTCTCCGTTTTACGCACGAACGCCGAGGCTATTTAAAGCTCCGGCGTACCGAGGACCGCCGTGATCCCGCCCTCCCTTCTCTACTTCACCGAGGCAAAGCCGCCGCCCGTTTAGCCGTGCGAAGCTCGCCAGAAGCTGCGCGCCGCCCGCCACGGTCTTTGCGTTCGCGCCGTTCGCCGTCCCTGCCCGTTGACCCCAGATCCGGACTCACCGCGACGAGACGCACCGAGGATCTCTCACGGAAGCGCGCCCGAAACGTCGTTGGCGTGTCGCCGTCCCAGCTCGGCGGCCAGCTCGCCGCAAGCCATCGCCGGACGCGAGCTCTCTCGGCCGTCCGATCAAGATCCAACGCCGAGATCACGCCACGCCATCGCACGCGGTGAGATTGCGTTACGATTTCAGATCTAATCTCGACCATCGGATCTAGATCCAACGGTCCGAAATCAATGCGTTAACCCAAACGTGTTAACCCTGGATCTAATCCGCGCCGTTGATTTTCAAACCAACGGTCGTGATTGCGCCACGTGTCGGGAAGTTGGACCGACGCGGTCAGCGCCGTCCACGCACGCGGGCGGGTGACGCGGACACGCGGGGCCCGCGTCGAAGGGCTCAAGATGTCGCCGCTGTCCCAGCCGAGCGCCGACGTCACCCATGACGTCAGGTGGGTCCCACATGTCAAGACCGTGGCCGAGCCCCGCCGACAAGAATGACGCTACCCGAGTGGACCCACATGTCGGGCCTCACGTGGAGCCGTGGACCGAGTCCACCGTGAGACCCGAGCCAAGCGTGGACCAAGTCCATGGACCGGCCGACGCCACCAGCCAATCAGAGGCTGCCACGTGTCCATGCCGACGCAATAATTAATTTCGAAAAGAAAATGATTTATTAATTCGAAATATTGATTCAAAATTTAGATTCAAACTTCAAACGCTTATAACTTTTGCGTTTCAACTCCGATTTGAGCGATTCAAATTTCTAAATTTGTATAAAATTGAGATCTACCTAAATATGAATTTTATTTAATTTTTGGACTAAAGTTTTTCTCTGTAATATTATTTAATTGATTATTTAAACTTTAAATAATCATAACTTTTGCATTTTAACTCCAAATTTGACGATTCCAGTTTCTAAAAATCCAGAAAATTATGTTCTCTCTGTTTATGGATTTTATTTGGAGTTTTGGGATGTTTTTGTCTATTGTTTATTGGGTATTTGCTATTTGCACGCTTTACGAGTAGACGTTGAAGTGCCAGAAGGATTCGAGGGAGAAGTGTTGACTCAGGATCCAACTCAAGACCAAGAGCAAGTACTTTTTGAAGGCAAGTTGTGCTTTGACCATGTTGATCCTATTTCGAAATCTATTTTGATTTAAACTATTGCATGCTAGTTCAATTAGAAAGATATTTTGTTTAAACATGGGGGTTAGATAAATACCAATTTGCTGTATGACACCTTGATTATCTAAGTATGTGCCATGATCCTTTGTCACCCTAGTTGTGGTTTACTAGTTGGACATTATTAAATTGCCAACATGGGTTTAGACCGTTGTAGTATGCTGCTTAGACCTGCTACGTGCTCATGACATGATTTTGGACAATCAAATGATAATATGGACTTAATGATATATTGAACCTGTTTTGGAAAAGTATCATGTGATGTTGACGGCACGTGGTGCATGGTAATCAAGCGGGGTTTGATAAACGCTGATTTTCGGCAGGGCATGTGGCAAGAGTAATCAGGTGGGCCAGTTGTGGCATTGGGAGTGTTGATTTGGTTTTTCGGGTAGTCTTGCCCTGGTCACTCTAAGGACTTAACCTTGCAAGCCTTTGAACTGGGTCATACTTGCAACCACATGGCTGGAATGGGACGGCCCTAGTTGACTAAGTCGCTAAGGACTCACTTGTGGAGCCTCAGGGTGTCAGTTACACCGTTTGTGTGATTGTACGGGAGCGTATCGTGGTCGTGGCCAGTACCCATCTAAGCGGTGTGTTGGTCCCATACTTCGCCTTGGCTAAGGGAAGGGATGGTGTAGAGCACGAACAGGAGAGGACCACCTGTGTTGTTTGAGGCTTCCGAAGGCTTTGTTACTGAACTTCGCCTTTGTGGTGTTTGACTGTATCTTGTGGGTAAAGTGCATAACCTCTGCAGAGTGTAGAATCTATTTGAATAGCCGAGTCCACAGATCTTGGACAATGCTCGGGAATTACTGATCAAGGGGTAGACTTTACGAAAATAACTTGGTTTTGAAAAGATGGGTTGGTTTAACAAGGAAGGTGATGGAAATATGGTGTAGGATGGGAAAAATGTTTGTTAAACTTTTGAAAAGTTATTTATGCTTTACTTATTTCTACCGCTTTCGAATCTACTTTTATTACTTGTCAAAAGTCACATCGCAAATATACCCTGAGCTATTCCTTTGTACCAAGCCATGCATATAGTATATTAGCTTGCATTGTGCATGACTTGCCGAGTACCAAGTACTCACCCTTGCCTCAACACAATACCAGTTGAAGAGGAGACTACGCCCGATTTGGAGGAGGAGTTCCCGGAGGATCCGTCTACTTAGGGATGCGAGCCCGATCGGTTACTGTGGTATCTTGGATGGCGCCACCAAGTTTATTTGATTTTCCGCTGCTGTTATTTCTCTTTTAATAAGTTTCGCCTTGCAAGGCATATATTTGTAACTTGGCCATAAGGTCGAGTAACCCTTTGATTATTTAAATAAAGTACTTTGATAGTATCGTTTGGTATGATTGTGATATATACCGATGTTAAGACTGTGTGCACTAGCGCGTTCCTGGACTAGTGCTGAATACACAGAGGGTCCGGATTTGCAAATTCGGGGTCCCGACACTTGCTGAGTACCAAGTACTCACCCTTGCCACAATACAACACCAGTTGAAGAGGAGACTACACCAGCTTTGGAGGAGGAGCTCCACGAGGAACCGTCTACTTAGGGAGCGAGCCCAGTCAGTTGCCTGTGGTATACTGGATGGCGCCACGAAGTTATTTTATTTTCCGCTGCTATTATTTCTCTCTTAATAAGTTTCGCCCTGCGAGGCGTATATTTGTAACTTGACCATAAGGTCGAGCAACCAGTTTGACTATTTAATTAAAGTACTTTATTAGTATCGAGTGGTATGATTGTGATATTTACCAATGTTAAGACTGTGTGCACTAGCGCGTTCCTGGACTTGTGCTGAATACACAAAGGGTCCGGATTTGCAAATTCGGGTCCCGACAAACCAGCTTGGTTAACTATTTAAGGTACCTCATTAATTCGTTGAGTATGATTGTGATATTTACCAATGTTGAGACTGTGTGCACTAGCGTGTTCCTGGACTAGTGCTGAATACACAGAGGGTCCGGATTTGCAAATTCGGGTCCCGACAATATATACACATATACACACAGATGCATACCCATCCAGAGAATGGCATGTGTTTCACTAACCCCAAAAAGGAATATATTGCACAATTGACTAAATATCATTGCGCATGCAAATTTCAAACGGCATGAGAACATACGTACAATAGAATTCATCAATACCATGTTAATTAACCTCACACTAAGACCTGAACTGCTGAACAACAAATAGACAAACAAATGACCGGATGCGCAAGAAGAACTACATCATATGCTCTTAATTCAGTAATTCAGTGAGGGATGCTAAATTCTACACACTACACTCTACATATCAAAGATGAAATTTGAAGCATATATCTCTGATAGAATATTATATTCATGCATGTGAGGTTGAGGCTACACCAATCTAGTTGATCTCTCTTGCGATATGATTCAACCATTTCTAATTTACACAAATATTATTCTGAATGCTTGAAAGCTCATCTTGTATGCATATGTACCGTACATGTGATTTCTATTTCTGCACTTCTCGCTCTCTCTCTCTCTCCCTCCCTCCTCGGCTGGAAGTATAAGCTCATCTTGTTTGGTGGTAAATTCCAAATTGAAAATTTCTCCATTATATAGTAGTATGGGCTTGAATTCTAGGCAACCCATGGAGGATGATGAGGGACAATAAATAAAATCTGAAACTCTAGTTTTGCTACTTATACTTCCACTATTCTAGAATACTTAACCATTAAGTTTGATGACATCATGTTTCCTTAGTCATCAAGCAATAAGATATCTTGTTCTGCTTAGTCTTTAAGTGATAGGATGATATGCTTACTAGTTGTAGTCGTGTTGTGTGAGGATTTAAGATCAGTGCTACAACTGTTTTGTTTATATAATTGTGGTAATACTGTACACTATATACAATTGCTTTGATGCCACCTCCCACATTCTAAGAAGAAAATGCTTCTTCTTTTTTACAGGTGAAAGGGGGAAGGAGAGAGAGTTAAAGATTGGAAGAGAACTTTCAGGTCTTAGAAAGAAGAATTGTTGAGTGATTTAGTTAATGGGTATACTTTTGGTGATTGTTGAGTGGTTTAGTTAATAGGTATACTTTTGGTGTAAATATATAGGACATGCGAATAGATATGTCCATGTCTGTGGGAAGGGTATATTTTGCATTCTAGTTATATTTTGTTATATGTCCATGTATGTGATATGTATGCGAGGGGAGTAAACTTTGTACTTCTACCTTTTATATATTTTGGTGATGTTCACATGTTGTACCTGTGGATGATTTGTGATAATGAAACTTTGGTACGTTGCTTTCTCGAGGAATTATATGTTATGGTGCTTGGATTGTATGTTATGGGTACTTGATATTATTTTAAATCTAGCGAAATATATTAAACTGATGCAATTATTTTTCCAAGCGGTATATACATTATTTAGTAATCAATTTTTGAATTGCTTGAAATGCTAAATGCAAGCACTTCTACAGCTTGGAATTTTTGTCAAAGCTCTAGTACCGCTTTTAAAATTTCAATACCGCAAGCGGCACAACTGCTTTTAAAAACAGTTTTACAAGCGGCAGTAGTGCTTTGAAAAACGGTTTTACAAGCGGTAGTACTGCTTTTAAAAACGGTTTTCCAAGCGGTAGTACTGCTTCGAAAAATGGTTTTACAAGCGGTAGTAATGTTTTTAATGTATATACCGCTTGGAATACTTTTAGAAGCAGCCGAACAGAAAGCAGTAGATAAGGGTATTCCAAGCGGTCCTACTGCTTGGAATACCCTTATTCCAAGCGGTCCTACAGCTTGGAAGGACGTGTCATCCTGTAGTGCGAGGGCTTTGAAGGTGAAGTGTTGACCCAGGAGCCAGCTCAAGACCAAGACCGAGTACTTTTTGAAGGCTAGTGATGCATTGACCATATTGATCCCATTTTGGAAATTAATTTGATTTAAATTATTGCATGCTAATTTAATTAGAAATTGTTTAAATTATTTCTGGGAATTAGATAAATGCCAAATTGCAGTATGACACCTTGACTATTTAATTATGTGCCATGAACACTTGCCACCCTAGTTGTGGAATTTACATAGTTGGACATTATTAAATTGCCAACATTGGGTATTTAGACCGTTGTAGTATATTGCTTAGACCTTCTACGTGCACATGACATGATTTTGGACAATCAAATGTTAATATTGACTTAATGAGATATTGATCCTGTTTTGGAGAAGTATCACGTGTTGTGATTGTTGATGGCACGTGGTGCATGTTAATCAACTAGGTTTGGTAAATAGATTTAGACCGGGGCAAGTGGCAAGAATGATATGGTGGGCCAAGAGTGGTACCGGGGATGTCGTTTTGGTTTTTCGGGTAGTCTTGCCCTTGTCACCCTAATGACTTAAACTTGCAAGCCTTTGATCTGAGTCAAACGTGCAACCACATGTCCGCAATGGGACGGACCTAGTCGAGTAAGTTACTAATAACTTGCATGTGGTACCTCGGGGTGTCAACTACACCATTTGTGTAGCTTGAAAGGGGAGCGTACCAGTGCTATGGCATGGTACCTGTCCAACGATATGTCGGTCCCATACTTCGCCTCCATCAAGGGAAGGGATGGTGTATGACAGAAGCCGGAGAGGTTCACTTGTTTTGTTTGCGGTCTCTGAAACGCTTTGTTACGATCACACGCCTTTGTGGCGTTTGACTGTATCTTGTGGGTAAAGTGCATAACCTCTGTAGAGTGTAAAATCTATTCGAATAGCCGTGCCCGTGGCACTAGACATTGCTCGGGGATTACAGTCAAGGGTTAGACTTTCATGAAAACAACTTGAACTTGGAAAGTTTGGTTTGGTTAAATGATGACGTTGATGGAAATGTGGATTAGGAAAGGAAAAGTGTTTACTTAACCCCTGGAAAAGTTATTGATATAATCTTTACATTCACTGCTTTTGAATCTACTTATGCTACTTGTTAATTGCTGTTTTACTGCAAAAGTACCTGTTAGCCTATCTTTTGTAAAAAACCATGCATATAGAATATTAGCTGCATTCTGTGCATGACTTACTGAGTACCAAGTACTCATCCTTGCCTCAACACAACATCAGTTGAAGGAGAAGCGACGCCAACTTTGGAGGAAGAACTTCTGGAGGAGCCGTCTACCTAGGAAGTGAGCCCAGTCAGTTGCCTGTGGTATATTGGATGGCGCCATGTTGATGCTTTTATTCCGCTGCAATTTATTTCCTTAATAAGCTTCCGCCCTGTGTGGCATACTCTTGTAACTTGACCATAAGGTCGAGCAACCAGTTTGGTTATCTTAATTAAAGTACTTTATTACTATCGATGTGTATGATTGTGATATTTACCGATGTTGGGACTATGTGCACTAGCATTATTCTGGACTATTGCTGAATACACAGAGGGTCCGGATTTGCATATTCGGGTCCCGACAGAGGTGGTATCAGAGCCATATTGACTATAGGCTCACCCATAGTTAGATTGGTCGTAGTGAGGATAAAACCTATTTTCTAAAGTTAAAATTTGACAAGACAATGAATGAAATCTCGACTCATCCCCTTCTCTCTTTTCATACCCCTTTTTGCTGAATTTTTTTTGCTATTCCTTGGTTTCAAACTTTTGAGTTCTTAAGTGGGTGTCTTTGGCAAATATTGATGAAGAACAACTACGCCGAGCGTGAGGGAGGCTACGCTACCGAGTTGTGGCATATGCTGCAGTTGCTTGGAGGATTTGAGAGACCGCTCTACCGAGGGACCACCCTCGTGCAGGCAGGACTGGTCATAGGATGGGACATTAAGATCACGGTGTATGCTCGAGAGAAGACGAAGTTCAGTTGTCCATTTCACTTTACCGCTAGGAGGTTGACATTTGAGATGGGAATCCAGGAGGTGTCACGTTGAGCGATGCAGTAGATTGCTCGCACTTACTCCAGAGAGCTGGAAGGCACTGTATTCCGTCACCACCCACGCCAAAACAGTAGAGCTCAGCGGAAGTCGATAGAAGATGAAGATGCTACCATCACGCACTTGGCCAGATTCGTTGTCGCCCAGGAGGAGCTTATCAACGACACAGTCCAGGAGTTGATGAAGGCTTGCGAGCAGGTTGAGGAAGGGAAAAAACACCGAGATAATGCTCGTGAGTACGTCGCCCAAGCTGCGGAAAGGATCGCAGAGCTGGAGACCGCACTGTATGGGCAGGGCCCGGAACCAGTCTTGGAGTTGGATGCCCCAGACCCGGAGGAACCAGCAATTGAGCAGGAGCACCAGCCAGCACCACAGCCGGAGCCTGAACCTGAGGATGATGCCGCTTCTTTGACTACTGCCATTGTGGGGCATGGCGATCGCTTCGCGCCTATGCTGTCGCACCCACCGCAAGGAGGCAGTGGAGGTTTTCTCGATGAGTGAGCGTAGGTTTTGCAGTTGAGACTCCTTCGTCGAGTCGCGTTATAGAATAAGAGTCACCCTTAGAGGCGTTAGACTCCAGTGTGCTAGTCGATTTGGATCTTCATTGTTTGCTGAGTGTGCAGTATGTGTTGCAAGGCCCTTAGGCATTGTAAGCAACCATACCAAGTTATTATTGATTAAATAATAAAGTTGGATTTCGAGTTACACCTTCCCCCGCATAAGTTTCTCCGCTACTTGTCTATGCTTGTTTCCCTCTCGTCTCTAAACCTTTGAGCAATCTACAGATGGTGAACACCCGCGGAAACCTTGGAGGCAATGGGAGTGGTTCTCGCCCAGCTGGGAACCCTAATGATGGAGCACCTGAACCCCAACTAGCACCGCCAGTTGACATGCAGAACTTTAGAGCTTTCCTTGCTGCACAGACCCAGCTGATGCATGCCATGATGCAACAGATGCAGCACATCACTGCTCAGGCCGTCGCTAACCAAGTCAATCAGGGACAACGTCAGGGTTCGAGATTGTCAGAGTTCATGAGGACTCATCCACCCACATTCTCTGGGAACGCCAATCCACTGGAGGCGGATGATTGGCTTAGGTCAATTGAGAGGAAGTTGCATATTACCCAATGTGTAGGAAATGAGGGGGTGCTCTATGCCTCTCATCAGTTGGAAGGGACTGCAGCAGAGTGGTGGGAGAACTTCTACGCCACGCGAGAGAACCCACAGGATATCACGTGTGAGGAATTTACCGCCGCATTTCGGCAGTATCACGTACCAAAAGGAATAATGGACTTAAAGACGGATGAATTCAGGGCGCTGAAGCAAGGTAATCAACCGGTGGCCGAGTATCTAAACAAGTTCACACAGCTTGCACGCAACGCACCTGAAGACGTAGCAACGGATAAGGCCAGACAGTCTCGCTTCATGAAAGGATTGAACTCAGGAGTGCAGGTGGGACTGATCACCCACACCTTCCCCGACTTTCAAGAGTTGGTAAACAAAGCACTCATCCTGGAGGACAAGCGTAAGGAGCTGGATGAAAACCGGAAGCGTAGGATGCAATAGCAGGGATCACGCCAGGGAGCACAGCAACATCTGAGAGTTGCGCCGAATCAGTTTTTCAGATTCCGTGCGAATCGCAAAGAAGAACTCCGTCGCCCGACACGAGACACATCAATCAGAATTTCGGACCCAGCTCCAGCTAGGAATGCCGCTGCAAGCAACTAGCAGGGCACAGTGAGGCGTTGCTATACGTGCAATGAGCCAGGGCACTTCTCCAACAATTGCCCCAAGAAGACAGCAGGAATGACCCCAATTCGCTTCAACTTGGAATCCACACCAGCTAGGACACCCGCACCAGGAGCGAACTACGGAGCAGCAAGCCAAGAGTCACGCCCCAGACCGTGGTGAGAGGCAGAGTCAATCATGTGACCGCAGATGCACTTCAGAATGCCCCGGACGTCATACTGGGTAAGATACTTGTCAACTCAGTACCTGCAACAGTTTTGTCTGACTCTGGAGCTTCGCATTTGTTTGTTTCCCGAGATTTTGTTTCTAAGAATGATTTGGAGATTGTGAATATTAAATGTATGCTTCTAGTTCAAACCCCTGGGTCAGAACTCCGATCTCAAGTAGGATGTTCTGGGGTGAGAATACTAATAGATGGGGTAGAGTTCTTAGCGAACCTTATTATATTGGGAACCCAAACCCTAGATGTTATCTTGGGAATGGATTGGTTATCCAAGCATAAGACCGTATTGGACTGTGGACGAAGGGTCATATCAATTGAGAGCCCGTGTGGAAGAAAAGTGGAGTTTCAAGCGATCGCCGTTCGAGATGGACAGTTGATGGTCAACAGTGTAAAGACAGTCAGCATAGAAAATGTTCCAGTGGTAAATGAGTATCCTGATGTTTTTCCTGAAGATCTGCCGGGTATGCCGCCAAACAGGGATATAGAATTTGTGATTGAGTTAGTACCAGGAACAGCACCGATAGCGAAGAGACCCTACCGAATGTCAACCGAGGAGTTGGTAGAAATGAAGAAATAGCTTCAAGAGTTGATGGAGAAAGGATTTATCAGACCGAGTTCATCGCCATGGGGAGCGCCAGTTCTGTTTGTCAAGAAGAAGGACGGGAGTTTCAGGATGTGCATTGACTACCGTGCACTCAATGAAGTCACCGTGAAGAATAAGTACCCGCTACCCAGGATCGACGATCTGTTTGACCAGTTGAGAGGGGCCGGAGTTTTCTCCAAGATTGATCTGAGATCGGGGTATCACCAGTTGAAGATCTGATCAGAAGATATTCCGAAGACCGCATTTTCGTCAAGATATGGACATTACGAGTTTACAGTTATGTCCTTTGGTCTGACGAATGCGCCAGTTATTTCATGAATATGATGAATAAGGTATTCATGGCGTATTTGGACAAGTTCGTTGTTGGGTTCATAGATGATATCTTAGTCTACTTCAAGACAAGGGATGAACATGCAAAACACTTGAGGCTAGTTTTGGAAAAGCTGAGGGAACAGCAGCTCTTCGCCAAATTCAGCAAGTGTGATTTTTGGAAAGACAAGGTGGAGTTTCTTGGACATGTAATGACAACCGAAGGAGTCGCCGTTGATCCAGGCAAACTTGAAGCTGTGTTACATTGGGAACCGCCAAAGACAGTGACCCAGATTCGGAGCTTCCTTGGGATGGCAGGTTACTACCGCCGTTTTATTGAAGGCTTTTCGACAATTGTGAGACCGCTTACGCAATTGCTGAAAATGGAAAAGAAGTTTAACTGGACGCCGGAATGTGAGAAAGGTTTCCAGGAGCTGAAAAAGCGATTGACAATAACACCGGTGTTAGTCCTACCAGATGTTAATCAAAGCTTTGATATATATTGTGATGCATCGCACTAGGGACTTGGATGCGTGTTGATGCAAAACCGGAAGGTTGTTGCATATGCATCAAGGCAGCTAAGGCCGCATAAGGAGAATGACCCGACGCATGACCTAGAGTTAGCAGCTGTAGTGCATGCCTTGAAGTTGTGGCAACACTACTTGATTGGGAATAGATGCGAAGTGTATACGGACCTTAAGAGTCTTAAATACATCTTCACCCAATCGGATCTGAATATGAGGCAAAGAAGATGGTTGGAGCTGATCAAGGACTACAATGTCGGAATCCATTACCATCCCGGAAAAGCCAATGTGGTGGCCGATGCCCTGAGTCGGAAAAGTCAAACCGTGAATATGATGATAGCCATAAGTCAGGATGAGTTATGCAAGGAGTTCCAGAAACTGAAGCTAGAAGTAGTACATGAAGGATTGTTGGCCGCGTTGGAGGTGAAGCCTACCTTAGAAGACCAGATCCGAGAAGGCCAGAAGAATGATGACAAGATCCGCAGAATTAAGTCGAAGATGGATGAAAGTAAGGCTAAGGATTTTAGACTAGATGAGCAAGGCACATTGTGGATGAAGGACCACATCTGTGTGCCGAACAAAAAGGAGCTGAAGCAGTTGATTCTAGAGGAAGCCCATGACTCCAAGTATTCCATTCACCCGGGAAGTGCAAGATGTATCAAGACCTGAAGGAAAGATTCTGGTGACCGAGTATGAAACGTGAAGTTGCCGAACATGTTGCGTTGTGTGACGTGTGCCAAAGAGTTAAAGCAATGCATCAGAGGCCGGTAGGATTGCTGCAGCCGTTGAAGATTTCTGAGTGGAAGTGGGAGGAAATTGGCATGGACTTTATTACCGGGTTGCCGAAGACTCAAGGAGGATATGACTCCACATGGGTTATAGTGGATCGCCTGACTAAGGTCGCCCATTTTTTTCCTGTAAAGACCACCTACTCACGAGATAAACTAGCAGAACTGTACATGACCAGAATCGTCTGTTTGCACAGAGTACCGAAGAAGATTGTATCAGACAGAGGTACCAAGTTTACCTCAAGGTTTTGGAATAAGTTGCATGAAGCCATGGGGACCCGTTTAAACTTCAATACTGCATATCACCCGCAGACGGATGGACAGACCGAAAGAGTTAATCAGATTCTGGAGGACATGCTACGAGCCTGTGCTTTGGCTTATGCTACCTCTTGGGATAAAAGTCTGCCGTATGCTGAGTTCAGCTACAATAATAGCTATCAGGCCAGTCTACAGATGTCACCCTTTGAAGCACTGTATGGTCGACCATGTCGAACGCCATTGAACTAGAATGAGACCGGTGAACGCCGTGTCTTTGGGCTGGACATTCTTCAAGAAGCCGAAGAACAGATTGCCATGTTCCGGGAAAGACTGAAGATAGCTCAGTCAAGACAGAAAAGTTATGCGGATAACCGTCGCCGAGACTTGAGCTTTGAACCGGAAGATTTCGTGTACCTTAGGGTTACACCTCTCTAGGGAGTTAAGAGATTCCATGCCAAAGGAAAACTCGCACCCCGTTATGTCGGGCCATTTAAGATTTTGAGCCGCAGAGGCGAAGTTGCTTACCAGTTGGAGTTACCGCAATCGTTGGTAGGTGTGCATGATGTGTTCCATGTGTCACAATTGAAGAAGTGTCTTCGAGTACCAGATGAGCAGACACCGTTAGAGTCGATAGAGCTGCAAGAGGATCTAACCTACAAGTAGCACCCCGTGAAGATTTTGGACACCATGGATCGAGAGACGAGAAATAAGTCAACCCATTTCTGTAGAGTTCAGTGGAGCAACCATGCAGAGAGCGAAGCTACTTGGGAGCGCGAGGCGGTCCCCCCGCCGAGAAGACGACGGAGGCAGACCATATTGCCCCATCCACAGGACCAATGGGCATGACCTAGCGGATTGCCAGGTCGTGTCCAAGCTGGTGGAGCAGCGGCTTAAGGAGCGCCACGAAGATGATCGCGACGACGCGGGTGAGGACCCTACTCCACTGGCCTTCCAGCAAGCGGAGCACACGGTGGCGTTCATCCATGGGGGCTCCGCTACCTACTCATCAAACTCGCAGTACAAGCGAGAGGTGAGAGAGGTGTGCGCCACCGTACCAACTACCGGGGCATGCAGGCTGCTGAAATGGTCGGAGGAGCCGATCACCTTCAGTCAGGCTGACCACCCGGAGAGCACTTCAGGCCCGGGCCATCTCCCGATCATGGTTTCTCCCACTGTCCGGAATGCGAGACTCGGGCCAGTGCTTGTCGATGGAGGGAGCTCCATCAAACTTATGTCTGTAGGGGCATTCAAGGCACTCCAACTTCCTTATGAGGAGTTGCGCCCTGCCCCTCTCTTCTACAGAGTTGCCCAGGGGTGGGCTTGATGCCCCTGGGACAGGTCCGGCTGCATGTCACGTTCGGAAGTGTGGAGAACTTCCGGACAGAGAAAATCAACTTCGAGATCGCGGACTTCGACCTTCCCTACAATGCTTTGCTTGGCCGACTAACTCTGGTCAAGTTCATGGCAGCCACGCATTACGCGTATATGATGATAAAGATGCCTGGGCCTGGGGGCCCGATCACCGTGAAGGTGGATCGGCTGGAAGCCCTGTGCCTAAGTAAGCAGGTGCAGGACCTGGCCGGCACCACCTACTCGGCTCGAGACGAGGACGATTGCCCAGAGCTCCCCCCAGTCAGGGCCCGCGCCTCACCCGGTCCTTCGGGTGAGGTGAAGGTGGTCCCCGTGGGTGAGGCCAACTCGGGGAAGGTCATGAAGATCGGTGCCAACCTGAACGCCAAATAGGAAGACACGCTCGTCACCTTCCTCCAGTCTAATCTAGATGTGTTCACCTGGGAACCATCTGAAATGACCGGGGTCCCTAGGGAGGTGATCGAGCACCGATTGGCAATCCTCCCTGGAGTGCACCCAGTCCGGCAGAAGGTCCGGAGGCAGGCACCAGAGCGGCAGGATGCCATTCGGGATGAGGTAGAGAAACTGCTGCAGGCGAGGATTGTACGGGAGGCCGCCTACCCCGCATGGCTGGCCAATCCTGTACTTGTCAAGAAGTCGAATGGAACCTGGCGGATGTGCATCGACTTCACCGACCTCAACAAGGCCTACCCCAAGGACCCATACCCTTTGCCGCGGATAGACATCGTTGTCGATTCCACGGCAGGGTGCGAGGTCTTATGCTTCCTAGACGCCTACTCCGGCTACCACCAGATCAGCATGGCGCGGGAAGACAAAGAAAAGACGGCTTTTGTGACCCCCCTAGGCGTGTACTGCTATGTCAGAATGCCTTTTGGGTTGAAGAACGCTGGCTCAACCTACCAGCGCGCTATGCACACTGTATTTCGAGCACAAATTGGGAGAAATCTCGAAGTATATGTTGATGATTTGGTAGTAAAAACCAAAAAGACTGATGGGCTTATCGAAGACTTAGAAGAAACTTTCTCCCACCTCCGGCAGTACTGTTTGAAGCTGAATCCTGAGAAGTGCATGTTCGGTGTGTCGTCTGGAAAGCTGCTTGGGTTTCTCATTTCCAACCGTGGAATCGAGGTTAACCCGGAAAAGATCAAGGCCATCGAACGCATGCAACCACCCACCAGACTCAAGCAGGTTCAGTGCTTAGCTGGTCGCCTGGCCTCTCTCGGCCGGTTTATAGCCAGGCTTGGGGAAAAGAGCCTCCCCTTCTTCAAGCTGCTAAAGAAGACCAAATCCTTCGAGTGGATTACAGAAGCGCAGCAAGCACTTGAAGAATTGAAGCAATACCTCTCCTCCCCCCCGGTGCTGGTCGCCCCTGAGTCGGGCGAGCCGCTGCTGTTATACGTGGCGGCTAGTCCGGCGGTTGTGAGCGCGGCACTGGTGGTGGAGCGTGAAGGGGTCCAGCGACCAGTTTACTACGTTAGCAAGGTGCTACATGATGCAGAAATAAGGTACCCGCAGGCTCAGAAGATGATATATGCTGTGCTGGTGGTGTCCCGGAAGTTGCGGCATTATTTCCAAGGAAGGGAGATCACCGTGGTGTCCGCCTATCCCCTACGCGAGATTCTCCACAACCGCGAAGCTGAAGGCCGCATTGCCAAGTGGTCTGTGGAGCTGGGAGAGTTTGGTCTCAAGTTTGCCCCCCGCACGGCGATCAAGAGTCAAAGGTTAGCATAGTTCGTTGTCGAGTGGACTCCTACCGAGTCCAAAGCTGAAGAAGCCCCCGCGCCCTCCCCCTGGACGCTCTACTTTGACGGTTCCTTCAGGCTTGAAGGTGCGGGGGCTGGGGTCCTCCTGGTTTCCCCAACCAGGGACCTCCTCAAGTATGTGGTCGTCCTGGATTTTAAGGCCACCAACAATGTGGCCGAGTATGAAGGCTTGTTGGTGGGGCTTCGCGCCACCGCAGCTATCGGTGTACGGCATCTACAAGTCAAAAACGACTCGCTGGTGGTCATCAATCAAGCTTGAAAGGAGCTCTCCTGCTCTGACCCCGTCATGGTGGGCTACTTGGCGGAGGTTAGAAGGATGGAGCGACATTTCGATGGGCTAAGGTATACTCATATCCCTCGGCGCGACAACTACTTGGCGGGCGAACTCGCGCAGCTCACCTCGACAAGATCTCCTGTTCTGGTCGGGGTCTTTGAAGAAAAGCTTCCGCGACCGTCCAACGCAGCCCCCATTTCTGGTGGGGACGATGGTGACGCTGCTTCAGCCCTCGCTCCGGAATGGAACGCAACACTGGCGGAAATGCTAGGCCAGGCGGAGTACACAGACGATCACCCTGTGGTTGCCACGCTTGACCAGGAAGGCACATGGATGGATCCGATCCTGGCCTACCTGCGGGATCAAGTGTGCCCCGACGATGATATGTCAGCAGAGAAGATAGCACGAAAGGCCAAGTGATATACCCTGGTGGGCGGGGACCTTTACCGCCGGGGTAGAAACGGAGTTCTTCTGAAGTGCATCACTCGGGAAGAGGGGAGAAATCTGCTCTCTCATATCCATGGAGGCGTGTGCGGGAGCCATATGTCCAGTCGAACGATGGTGGGGAAAGCTTTCCGCCAAGGGTTCTATTGGCCAACCGCCCTCCAAGATGCTTGCGAACTGGTGAGGAAGTGCGAGGCGTGCCAGTTTCACGCCAAGTAGATCCACCAACCGGCCCAAGCTCTACAAACCATCCCGCTCTCATGGCCCTTCGCGGTCTGGGGGCTGGATATCCTGGGCCCGTTCCCGTGGGCCACAGGGGGCTACACCCATCTGTTCGTCGCCATTGACAAGTTTACCAAATGGGTGGAAGCCGAGGCCGTAAGGGTGATTGCAGCCGCCGCAGCGATCAAGTTCATGAAAGGAATCTTCGCCCGCTTCGGGGTCGCCAACCGCATCATCACCGACAATGGCACGCAGTTTACCAGTGCCGCCTTCCTGGATTTTTGTGAAGAAATGGGCACCAAGGTTTGCTTTGCCTCGGTGGCCCACCCAAGGAGTAACGGCCAGGTTGAGCGGGCCAATGCGTTGGTGCTGAAGGGCCTCAAGACTAGGGCGTTTGATCGACTCCACAAGTGCGGAGCCTGGTGGACTTAGGAGCTCCCGGCAGTGCTGTGGTCGCTTCGTACCACCCCTAGCCAGGCCACCGGGGAAACTACCTTTTTCTTGGTCTACGGTGCGGAGGCGGTCCTACCCTCGGAGCTAGCCTTGGGGTCACCACGTGTGGCGGCGTTCACTGAAGAAGCCCAGGAAGATTTGCGTCGAGGGGACATCAACCTCCTGGAAGAAGTACGGGATCGCGCGGCACTGCGCGCCGCCCGGTACCAGCAGAGCGTCAGGCGATACCACACCGCCCGGGTCAGCGAGAGAACATTGGTAGTTGGCGGCCTGGTCTTGCGCAGAGTTCAAACGCACGCCGGGTTGCACAAACTGTCTCCCCAGTAGGAGGGCCCCTTTAAGGTGGTCTCAGTATCTCGCCCCGGGGCGGTCAGGTTGGCCACTAAGGACGGAGTGGAGTTAGCAAATTCACAAAACATAGAGCTTCTGCGCAAGTTCTATCCCTGAGAAGGCTGTAAGTACAAAGCTGCGTGCCCCGACCAACCGAGTTGAGCCCCCCTCTCCGAGGCTAGTCAGAGGAAGCCTCTATCAAATCCAATGTTCAGTTTTTTAGTCAAAAGCAGTTGTCACATTTGTTTCCCTTTTTTTGGTTTGCGCCCCGACGGGCCGTGTCCGTGTGATCGCCCTCAGTGCCTTAAGGCTCTCTGAGTCCTCGACGGTAAAGGTTGGCCCACTGGGCGAGCGTGTTGTACAGGGATGGGTGATCGAATGGCTGGTTTGACACGGTTTTTAACACGGTCATGACGCTCATGGTGTCCCCGTAAGAACCGGCGATTCAAACACCACTACCGAAGCCTACTACTCTGCCACACCTCACCAAGTGTTCGGCCCCAAGAGACCGCGAGAATGATTAAGTTCACAGGGCCCTAAGGTCCTGAGGTAGCGATATACCAGCACGAGGGATCCGGACCCTGCACTCCAACTAACACTCAATGTGCGCAGTGGTCTCTTTGTTCGCTCAGAACCAGCATAGTGGAGGCACTAGCGAGCACCCGAACGTGAGGCACGCGAAGGGAAGTATATGATATGCATTCATTAATAAGGGGCTAACTTGCAGAGGTTCTTTACAAAGAACAGCAAAATGAAAAGTCCTCAATCTTCGTCTGTTGCGGCTTCTACGGCCTCCTTGTCCTTCGCCGGGGCGACGTCCAGCTTGAGTGCCACGTCCTCGGCCATCGCTTCCAGCGCCGGGTTGACCATCTCGAGCTGATCGGCAACCCGCTCGGCGGCGCTGCTAACCTGAGCCTCGGCACGGGCCCAGTCTCCTTCCACCCCCTAAATGGCGACCAGGGGGTCGAAGTTGGCGTCCCGGCTGGCGCAACAGGCTAGCACGTATGACGCCGTGGCTGCCGCGACTGCCTGCCCTTCTTGGTTGGACCAGGCGGCTAAGGCGCCGGGCAGGAAGGTGAGGAAGTCGGCGATCCGGCCCATGTAGAAGGCGTAGTGCCGGGCTGTCTGCTCGACCGGGGCTGGCTGCTCCAACCCCAATGGCACCAGGCTGGCCACCATCCGGTCGAAGGCGGGGCGCAACATGGAGGTGGTCTCGGCCTTCGCACGGAGCCGCTCGCCCTTCTCCTCGTCGCGCTCTCGGGTGATCGCCTCGACGAGGAGGGCTCCCCACTCCCTCTCCTGTTCCAGGTCCCGCTCTGACCTTTCCACCCGGGCGTGCCAGTCCTGCACCTCCGCGCGTAGGCGGTTGTTCTCCACGACGGCCTCCCTCAGCCTCTCCCTGCTTTCGCCGTGGCTCCGCTCACGTTGGAGTGCGATTCACGAGGGGCGGCCGTGAGCACCCGCATCCGGCGAGGGGATCGGGGCGCTGGGGACCTCCGGAGTGGGCGGCAAGCCTATTCCGCCTCCGGGCGGTAAGACAGCCGCCCCTGCGGCGGCCATCTGGTGGTCGCCCACGTGCTTGCCCGCCGCAGCCGGCACTACTGCGGCAGCACGCGGTGCCCGGGTCTGAGAGGAGCCGCCCAGATCGTCCTCGAGTTGTTGGATGAACAGTTACTCCCGTCGGATTTGGATTCTAGCAACGAATCACCGGAGGCGATCCCGATGCTAATACCCAAGCCCAAACGAGACAACTCTACGCCTTCCAACGACTCGACAATAACCCCGGTATTCCCCCGGTATGTGATCCGAAACTCGCCCAGGATCCCCACATACCGGTTCCCAATGCCATATCACAACAATTCCCACAAAGGGGCATCGAACCCAAACTCACTACCAGAGACGCAAGAACGAGGAAGCAGACAAACACACCACACGGCACAAAGAGGCCCAACAAGGACAACCAACAAAACGACCAAGCGAAGAGCAGACGAGCTCCAATACAGAAATAAAGGTAGCAACTGTTCACAAAAGTAAGACCACCCACTCTACACAAACAAAAGTAAAACACCTCCGGAAGTGTCATGCCCTGAACACTTCCGGGCGTACAACGCCGACAGCCTCTACTCGGTGCCCCGCCCGGTCACCGATAGGCAGTAGGGGCAAAACTCGCACCCCGCTGGATCCTCACCTGCAAAACAACAAAGCAGAAGCCTGAGTACGGAAGGTACTCGCAAGTCTTACCCGTGGTCCATATATGACCGACTCCAAAGGACATGCATTTGGATGTAGCAAGGAACCAGGCTGAAGGTAAAAGTGCAGAAAGCTTAACATTTGTTGTATTAATTACTTAACTACTCAATTCACAAGTTAAGCAGTTGTAACAGCGCCTACTTCTAAAATGAAGTTGAAATCATTAATTCACAACAATTAATCTCATCACCAATTTATTTGGGCTCAAGCTCGATGGCGAACCTCGGTTCAAGTTCTTACTACGTGACTGTGCGATGAAAGAGCTTGCTCATATCCGAGAGCGCGGCAATTCGAATCGCTTAATTAACCCTGCAGGGAAGCATTGATCACACGACACTTACCACAAGGGCCTAGTGTCAACCCTCCCAATCATACCCAATCGCTGAAGGCGTCCTCCACGTGGCCCGAAAACCTAGCACCTCGAGCAGCCCCAAGCCCGGCTTGGCGCTCGAGAGTCGGCCTAAGCCTCGCCCTCAACCACGTCCAACCACAAGAAGTTACGGTCCATCGATTCCGTATGAGAGAAAGAGTGGCTTAACGTACCATAATCGGGCATGCGACCAACCGGGGTGTGCTCAATCAAAGGGCAACCATCGAATCGGTCCTTAATCGACTCAGACGGGAACTACCACATCGGGTCTCCTTACCCAATGTCCCAACCTTCCCGCCCGGTCTCCAATTTAACCTTTCCTTACATAACCGTACCCATTTCATTTCATCACAAGTAAAGTAATTGATCTCAAGCTGTGGACCATCCACCACTTGGCCCAACCCCGACCTCTAAGCAATTTCTAAGCAGTGACTCATTTAATACCCATACTAGTTCCAACGGAAGTATTCACAAATCCAAGGGACGAATGTGCAGCAAATAGGATCTAACCCTAACCCAATTCAATTCCTAATGCAGACTTAATTCACCAATTAAGCAGTTTATTCACAAAAATACAATTAATATAGGTTCAAGATGCATAGGTGCTTGCCTTGTTCTTACGCACTGTGGGTCGGCCTTGATCGGCTCTCGATCGCACCCTCGGTCACACATGGCGTCGATCTCAGCGGGATCGTTCCCTACACGAGTACAATGCATAATGAGATGCATGCCATGCGAATGAAATGAACACAAAAGGAAAACCCCCACGAGACAACGCGATACGACAGACCCCTCAAGCCGGACAGAACAGGTGAACCCGGACAGTCCGGGTAATTCTATCCAGGCGATCCGGCTAACCCGGACATTCCGGACCGGGTGTCCGGATACTCCGGCCTAGGGCGGACACTCCGGGCTTTTAGTCCGGACACTCTGGGCCTGGCGAGTTTTACCCAATGACTCGACGGATCGAGGTGCCGCCAAGTCCTATGACACCGCTAGAACCCGATCTACAACTTTCTACACCATGCAAGCCATGGAGAAGCTCCGAGCTAGCTCGAACCACAACGATGGAGGCTCACTCTTAACATCTCTAACTAAAACCCAATCCAAATCTAGGGATGACATCATCTACCCCCGATCTCTAACCCTAGCATCCACAATGTCTAAATCCAACCCCAAGAATCCTCACACCACAAATCCATAGAACTCCAAGTTAATCCCCGAACTCCCAAATCCAAACCTAAACCCTAAACCCACCATGGACGGCCTTAGAACCCAAGAAAACCCACGACTCAACCCCCAAGAGAAAGACCTACCTCCAAGGATGATGGAGGAGAACAATGCCGGGTGGAGGAAGGAGGATGCCAGCGTGAGGAGGAGTTCCACGGAGTGAAGGAGCCGCCTGGGAGGAACCAATGGAGGTCACCGGCCGGTGGGGAGCTAGGGCGGAGGAAACGCACGGGAGAGGTGGGAAAGAGACCAAGTGAGGTGGGGTGAGTGGAGGGCCACGAAATGGCACTTTTATATTAAACCCCCGCAAATACCGGACTCTCCGGACGCTAACCCGGAGACTCCGGGTTGGGGTCTTCGGTAGCACTAACCCGGACACTCCGGACATCTAGTCCGGACACTCCGGGTTGGGGTGTTCGGTCAGCCCAATCCGGATACTCCGGACATTTATCCGGACATTCCGGGTTGGATCCGGACACTCCGGATGCTGATCCGGATACTCCGGATGTCCCAGAACTTTTGGAACTTGGGGCCTTGACAAATCCTCCCCCCTTAAGGGAATCTCGCCCCGAGATTCAGAACAAACGCATACACGGGTTAGGACCCTAACGGACATGCTCTAAACCTTGGGAATTGTACGCTCGCACTTACATGGCATCGAAGAATTCAGGGTACTCGGTCTTTAGACGATCTTCGGGCTCCCAAGTAGCCTCATCCTCAGTATGATTACTCCACTGAATTTTATAGAACTTGAGAGTTCTCCGTCGAGTCTTGCGTTCCGCTTCTTCCAAAACCCGAATTGGATGCTCTGGATAGGACAGATCCGGTTCAGGCTGAACCTCGAGTTCATCCACTGCAATCTGCTCGAAGGGAGTACGAACACACTTCTTCAGCTGGGAGACGTGAAACACGTCGTGAACCATTCCGAGCGAAGGAGGAAGCTCTAGCTGATATGCTACTTGGCCGCGCTTTCCAAGGATCTTGAACGGCCCTACGTAGCGAGGTGCTAGCTTTCCTTTAATTCCGAATCGACGGGTGCCACGGAGAGGAGATACCTTCAAATAGGCGAAGTCGCCAGTGTCGAAGGAGAGGGGTCTCCTACGGCGATCAGCGTAACTCTTCTGTCGCGACCGCGCTATCCTCAGATTTTCCTGGATAGTCCTGACCTTTTCTTCCGCCTCCATAACCAACTCAGGCCCAATCAAGGAGCGTTCTCCACTTTACGACGATTCGTGGCGCTCGACAAGCTGCGACCATAAAGCGCCTCGAGCGGAGACATCCGGATACTTGGTTTGGTAGCCGTTGTTGTCACGCAAACTCGGCGTCACGGAAGACACTCTTCCCACTTTTTCCGTAGGACAAGATACAAGCCCTCAACATGTCTTCGAGGATCTGATTGACCCTCTCGGTCCGACCGCCACCGAGGGTGGTATCTTGAATCAGAGCAGCTTCGTGCCCAAGGCCTCATGCAAGCTTCTCGACTGGGAAGTGAGCGAGAGCCTGCCTGCAAACTATCCGCTTGGGCACTCCATGCGGACTTACGATCCGGGAGATATACAAGTCCGCATACTTCTTGACTCGATACTTGGTGCAAACGGCCAAGAAGTGCGCAGAACCGTCGGTCGATCGATGATTACCCAAATCGAGTCATGGCACGAGGAAGTGGTCGGCAGCCGGTAATGAAATCCATGGTAACATCCTCCCACTTCCAAACTGGAATAGGAAGAGGTGAAGGGTACCTACCGGGCTTGAGGTGTTTGGCCTTCACCCTCTTGCAGACGTCGCACTCGACACATAGCGAGCAACCGGCTTCATGCGAGTCCACCAAAACTGCCGCCTCAGGTCTTGATACATCTTGTTGCTGCCCCGGTGAATGGTAAGCAAAGAGTTATGCGCCTCATCGAGAATCCTTCGCTTCAACTCCTGGTCATCAGGGACAACTATGCGGTCGCTGAACCACAAGGTTCCCTGCTCATCCAGGCGAAACTCAGCGGCTTGCCCCAAATTCAATTTATCCCGGATTTGAGCAACTTCTTCATCCTTCGTCTGTGCCTCCCGAATCTGATCGAGCAATGTAGATCTCAACTCGAGATTAGCTATGAATCCCTGCTCGCCCATCTCCAAACCGAGTCTCTGGAATTCGACACAGAGGGAGACACTCGGGGACTGGAGAGTAAAGCAGTTGCATTGAACTTTGCGACTCAACGCGTCAGCTACCACATTCGCCTTCCCCGGGTGGTAGTGTACCTCCAGACTGTAGTCTTTGATCAGCTCAAGCCATCTCCGCTGCCTCATATTCAGATCTGCCTGAGTGAAGATGTACTTGAGATTTTTATGATCAGTGTAAATATTACACTTGTTCCCCAGGAGATAGTGGCGCCAGATCTTCAAGGCATGCACCACTTCTGCAAGCTCCAAATCATGGGTGGGGTAGTGCTCCTCGTGATGCTTCAACTGCCGAGACGCGTAGGCAACGACTCGGCCTTCTTGCATAAGCACACAGCCGAGCCCAATGCCTGACGCATCGCAATACACCTCAAAAGGACTGTGGATATCCGGCTGAGTGAGGACAGGACCCGTAGTCAGACATTGCTTCAGTGTCTGAAAGGCGCTCTCGCAGTTCGCGGACCATCTGAACTCAACTCCATTCTTGAGCAGCTCAGTCATCGGCTTCGCAATCTTTGAGAAGTCCTGGATGAAACGGCGATTATACCCAGCCAGTCCAAGAAAACTGCGGATGTCCGTGACAGTCTTGGGCTGCTCCCATTTGAGTACATCCTGTACCTTGCTCGGGTCGACTGCCACGCCTCGCTCAGAAAGGACGTGTCCCAAGAATGACACTTCCCTCAGCCAGAACTCGCACTTGCTGAATTTCGCATACAGGCGATGCTCCCTGAGTCGCTCGAGAACAATGCGAAGGTGTCTGGCGTGCTCTTCTTCATTGGCTGAATATATCAGAATATCATCGATGAAGATGACGACAAAAGAATCCAGCTCTTCCATAAATATGGAGTTCATCAGATACATAAAATACGCCGGTGCGTTCGTCAGGCCGAACGACATCACGGTATACTCGTAGAGCCCGTATCTGGTGGAGAAAGCAGTCTTCGGGACGTCCTCGGCTCGGATCTTAATCTGATGGTAGCCGAGCCGCAGATCAATCTTGGAAAATACTCGTGCACCGGTCGGTGATCGAACAGGAGGTCGATCCGTGGCAATGGGTACTTGTTCTTGACAAAGGATCGCATTCAAGGGGCGGTAATCAACGCCAAAGCGCGCAGAGAGAACCATCCTTCTTGGTCACAAACAGAGCCGAACAGCCCGTGGCGAGGAGCTCGGTCGGATGAACCCCTTATCCATCTATCCTTTCACTGGGTCTTCACTCAGCCAATTCATTTGGCGGCATCCCAGACGGCCGCTTGACACCGGAGCAGCCCTGGCCGAGCTCAACGGCGAACTCAATGTCCCGATCAGCGGCATTCCGGTAATTCTACTGGGAACACATCGGGAAATCGGACACCACGGAATCGAGTCCACTTCTTCAACTTCGTCCCATTCAAAGGAACACAAGGTGGCCTTGTTCTCATTAAGAAGTAGAGTGAGTCGGCCGCCTCTTCTGATTCCGGGAGTGACAGGGCACAACCACAAAGCAATCCAAAACAGCTGTTGTCATGTCACCAACTCATCCTCAGGATGACATCTATCCTCGAAGGTCTAGAAGCGACAAGGCGGCGATGAGCGGAATCCCTGAATCCGAACTCATCGCCTTAGAACCATCTGCCTAACCATGATCTTCGACCCCGGTGCCTTAATTAGAAAAGAGGTGACACTGCTACTGACCCTCATCTGATGCTGCTCCGCAAACCCCGTGTGAACAAAGGAATGGGAAGCCCCCGAATCAAACAACACCCTAGCCTCGTGCCCCTCAACAAGGAACGTACCAGCAAGCACGGCAGAGCCCTCAGGAACCGCCTCGGCGTCGACGAAGGTGACGCTGCCTCGGCTCGACGTAGGCAACGGTGGTGGTGCTGTCGCGCCCTGAAGCCGTGGAGCGCCGGCGGTGCTGCCCCGGCATGGGAATGGGCAGTCCCGGATGAAGTGGCCCGCGCGTCCGCAATTGTAGCACGGACCGGGACCTGCACCGCCGCCCTGGCTGCCGGTAAGTGGTGGTCGTGGGCCAAGAAGCGGCAAATCGACGGTCGGGCCGTCGCGATCGATCGAGATTGGCTGGAGCAGACGGCCTCGGCGCACGATACGACCGCCCGAGCCTGCCGCGAGCTGCCGCCACGAGTCTGGCGCCGCCGCTTCCTCTTCTTCTCCTCTGATGAGCCCGCATCTTGCACTCAACGGTGATCGCGCTCACCAGTGTCATTGTAGTCGGCGAAGTCGCAGACGGACAAATTTATCCTCGCATCTTCATTGCCAGCCCACTCACAAACCGACTCCGCTTCTTACGGTCGGTGTCGACCTCCTCCGGGCGATTGCGCTGGTAATTGAACTCTTGTGAGTAGTCAACCACCGACTTGCCGAATCGGTTTGAGAGCGAAATCGCCGCTTCTTCATGTCCATGAGGCCCTTCGGGATGTGGTGCGCCCGAAACACCTCACGGAACTCAGCCCAAGTAAATCGGTGCCCTACAGTCGCATCACCGCAAATTGGCCCACCAAGCACCGGCGGGGCCCTGGAGCTGCTGCGCTGCGAAGTGAGCCTTCTGGAGCTCCCCACAGTCGATAAGAGCAAATTTCTGCTCTATCGTGCGCAGCCAGTCGTCGGCCTCCAACGGATCGGTGGCCCGTGAGAAGAACGGTGGCTGCATGTGCAGGAAGTCGAGATAGCTGGTGGGCCGACCTCGCCCATCACCGCGGCCACCGTGTTGGACCCGATCCTGGACTAGCATCTCCAGGATACGGTTCGTCGCCTCCTGGTGCTGCTCGGTCCGCTGCAGAATGTCCAACACGTTGGGGGGGAGGCGGCGGATCGGCACCCTCTGGCCGCTGTCGCTCCGCACCTCCATCACCCCCAAAGTTGGAAGCCCCGCGGGTCCGCATTCTGTCGTTAACCAAAGCCGACGACAAGAATTAGATTCCAAACGGAAACGACACACCACACTAGCCTGACAACCTCAACTGACTCCCACTCAGACTGCAGCACCCCGCACTTGGGTCCCACAAGTCCGACACACCCAAAACAAAACTTTGATGCAAGACAGCATGACACATGCATGACATGAAATGGGATGAAATGCACGATTCCAACGTAACCCTCACACTCACCACTATAAACTAGGGCGGGGATAGCATTATCTTCTACCTAATGCAGTATGACAGTCCTAAACAATTCCTAACTGGTCGTCAAGTTGGGGTCCGTCTTTGTGCGCCTTGCTCTGATACCAGCCCTGAGAGGAGCCGCCCAGATCGTCCTCGAGTTGTTGGATGAACAGTTACTCCCGTCGGATTTGGATTCTAGCAACGAATCACCGGAGGCGATCCCGATGCTAATACCCAAGCCCAAACGAGACAACTCTACGCCTTCCAACGACTCGACAATAACCCCGGTATTCCCCCGGTATGTGATCCGAAACTCGCCCAGGATCCCCACATACCGGTTCCCAATGCCATATCACAACAATTCCCACAAAGGGGCATCGAACCCAAACTCACTACCAGAGACGCAAGAACGCGGAAGCAGACAAACACACCACACGGCACAAAGAGGCCCAACAAGGACAACCAACAAAACGACCAAGCGAAGAGCAGACGAGCTCCAATACAGAAATAAAGGTAGCAACTGTTCACAAAAGTAAGACCACCCACTCTACACAAACAAAAGTAAAACACCTCCGGAAGTGTCATGCCCTGAACACTTCCGGCAGATAACGCCGACAGACCTCTACTCGGTGCCCCGCCGGTCACCGATAGGCGAGAGGGGCAAAACTTCGCACCTACCGGATCCTCACCTGCAAAACAACAAAGCAGAAGCCTGAGTACGGAAGGTACTCGCAAGTCTTACCCGTGGTCCATATATGACCGACTCCAAAGGACATGCATTTGGATGTAGCAAGGAACCAGGCTGAAGGTAAAAGTGCAGAAAGCTTAACATTTGTTGTATTAATTACTTAACTACTCAATTCACAAGTTAAGCAGTTGTAACAGCGCCTACTTCTAAAATGAAGTTGAAATCATTAATTCACAACAATTAATCTCATCACCAATTTATTTGGGCTCAAGCTCGATGGCGAACCTCGGTTCAAGTTCTTACTACGTGACTGTGCGATGAAAGAGCTTGCTCATATCCGAGAGCGCGGCAATTCGAATCGCTTAATTAACCCTGCAGGGAAGCATTGATCGCACGACACTTACCACAAGGGCCTAGTGTCAACCCCCTCCCAATCATACCCAATCGCTGAAGCGTCCGCCTGTGGCCCGAAAACCTAGCACCCCCTCGAGCAGCCCCAAGCCCGGCTTGGCGCTCGAGAGTCGGCCTAAGCCTCGCCCTCAACCACGTCCAACCACAGGAAGTTACGGTCCATCGATTCCGTATGAGAGAAAGAGTGGCTTACCGTACCATAATCGGGCATGCGACCAACCGGGGTGTGCTCAATCAAAGGGCAACCATCGAATCGGTCCTTAATCGACTCAGACGGGAACTACCACATCGGGTCTCCTTACCCAATGTCCCAACCTTCCCGCCCGGTCTCCAATTTAACCTTTCCTTACATAACCGTACCCATTTCATTTCATCACAAGTAAAGTAATTGATCTCAAGCGGTGGACCATCCACCACTTGGCCCAACCCCGACCTCTAAGCAATTTCTAAGCAGTGACTCATTTAATACCCATACTAGTTCCAACGGAAGTATTCACAAATCCAAGGGACGAATGTGCAGCAAATAGGATCTAACCCTAACCCAATTCAATTCCTAATGCAGACTTAATTCACCAATTAAGCAGTTTATTCACAAAAATACAATTAATATAGGTTCAAGATGCATAGGTGCTTGCCTTGTTCTTCCTTACACTGTGGGTCGACCTTGATCGGCTCTCCGGTCGCACCCTCGGTCACCGCGGCGTCAGTCTCCGCGGGATCGTTCCCTACACGAGTACAATGCATAATGAGATGCATGCCATGCGAATGAAATGAACACAAAAGGAAAACCCCCACGAGACAACGCGATACGACAGACCCCTCACGCCGGACAGAACAGGTGAACCCGGACAGTCCGGGTATTTCATCCGGACAGTCCGGCTAACCCGGACATTCCGGACCGGGTGTCCGGATACTCCGGCCTAGGGCGGACACTCCGGGCTTTTAGTCCGGACACTCCGGGCCTGGCGAGTTTTACCCAATGACTCGACGGATCGAGGTGCCGCCAAGTCCTATGACACCGCTAGAACCCGATCTACAACTTTCTACACCATGCAAGCCATGGAGAAGCTCCGAGCTAGCTCGAACCACAACGATGGAGGCTCACTCTTAACATCTCTAACTAAAACCCAATCCAAAGCTAGGGATGACATCATCTACCCCCGATCTCTAACCCTAGCATCCACAATGTCTAAATCCAACCCCAAGAATCACCACACCACAAAACCCTAGAACTCCAAGTTCATCCCCGAACTCCCAAATCCAAACCTAAACCCTAAACCCACCATGGACGGCCTTAGAACCCAAGAAAACCCACGACTCAACCCCCAAGAGAAAGACCTACCTCCAAGGATGATGGAGGAGAACAATGCCGGGTGGAGGAAGGAGGATGCCGGCGTGAGGAGGAGTTCCACGGAGTGAAGGAGCCGCCTGGGAGGAACCAATGGAGGTCGCCGGCCGGTGGGGAGCTAGGGCGGAGGAGACGCACGGGAGAGGTGGGAAAGAGACCAAGTGAGGTGGGGTGAGTGGAGGAGACGCCACGAAATGGGACTTTTATATTAAACCCCCGCAAATACCGGACTCTCCGGACGCTAACCCGGAGACTCCAGGTTGGGGTCTTCGGTAGCACTAACCCGGACACTCCGGACATCTAGTCCGGACACTCCGGGTTGGGGTGTTCGGTCAGCCCAATCCGGATACTCCGGACATTTCGGGTTGGATCCGGACACTCCGGATGTCCCAGAACTTTTGGAACTTGGGGCCTTGACAGGGTCGCCCCTGGCTGGATCCTTCGAAGTGGACGCCCTGAAGGTAAAAGAGAGGTAAGTCTCTCAAATTAAAAGAACTTAACGGTTTGTTGCGTGTCTGCATATGCATCTACCGGTGAAGGCCTCCTGAATCGAGGTGTGGCTTGGCGGCGTTATCCGCTCGCGGCACCCGTGGCGGGCGTGAGCGACCGCGCGGCGGCGGAAGTAGGGCCGGTGCCGGTGGCAGCAATGGATCACCCTGAGCCGGCGACGATGGCGGTGGGGGCGGAGCACCTTGGGCCGGCGGCAACGGTGGTGGGGGTGGATCTCGCTGTACTGCCGGCAAAGGCGAGTCAACCTGCGCCGGCGGCGGCGGAGGAAGGCCCGTTGCGGGCGGTAGCTACGGAGGGTCGACCTGTGCCACCGGCGGCGGAGGGTCAACCTGCGCCACCGGCGGCGGATTCACAATCGGCGCCGGCGGCGGTGGAACCAGGACTGGAGCCGGTGGAGTTGTTGTCGCCGCGATGCCAACCGAAGGGGAAGCAGTGGCCGCCGTAGAGCTCCCCGCTTCGGTCGAAGTCACCGCGCCCCCTGGCGCGATGCGGACCCTCCTGGGGCTGGTACCGGAGGCGTCGTCGTCAGCAGGGCGCTTACCCCTCCTCGAGTCGCCAGCCGGAGGAGGGTCCCGGATCGTCAACGCCACTTGGCGGGGTGTGACACCACGGAGTGTCGTAATCTTATAAAATATGGATGTTGAGGTCAAAACATTACAAAATATGTAAATGGAGGTTAAAACTTTACGTTATGCCATTTATAGCGTGTTTTTGGGCCGTTTTCAGGTGTTTAGGCCTCTCCGGGGGACTTTGGGCCTTGGGGGTTGAGTTGGGCCTCCGGTGGAAGGGTTTGGGCCCAAGGGGGGGACTTTTGGGCAGCCAAATATGGCCCCCACACCTTGGTGCGCCCCAAACTCCCTCTCCCAACCCTAGCCGCCACCCCTAGCCCCCCATGCGCCTCCACCCTTCCCCTTCCTCTCCATCTTCCCCCAGGGCGCCACCACCCCTCTCCTCCCCTCTCCACCTCCCTTGCTGCCCCTAGGGGAGTTCTTCACCTCAACACCTCAAAGATCCGTCCATTGGAGTGCTCCGCGACGAGGAGGTCCGGTGGATTTGGAGCGAGGAAGGAGATCGCGCGAACCGGGAGGAGATCCGTTGGGTTTTCGGTCGTCGGGCAAAGGTATGGCCATGGGAATCCTTGGGGTTGACCTAGGTATTGTTCTTAGGGTTATTATCATTTTTTAGATCAATTGGTGGTGCTGGAATTGAGTAGATTAGATGAAATCTAGAAGTTGCCACGTTCTCTGTTTCGGGCAGCATGAGCAGTCGACATAGGGTTTCGTTTTTTGCCAATTTAGAGTCCACATTTGGTCGTCCGCCTGTTGAAGAAGTTGTAGGTAATTTCAATATCTTTCCGTGGGTATAAAGAACGTCCAATTCTGATTAGTCATTTGAAAGTTATGGCTGTTTTACCGAGCATCTTAAGATCTGTGACGTGATTGGAACAGATCATGGTATTCTGTAGATTAAACCATTTTAGTGTCCGAATCAGTCTTTCCATATACTTAGAAATAGTTAGGAAATTTCCTAAGCTACGTGAGTATGTACTCGTTTAATTGATTCGGAGTCCCAGAACTCAAGTTATGCCTTTTGGAAGGCTGCTGTCCCGACGGGTTTTTGGGTTTTGCGAGTAGTTGGCAATGTCAGGGTAGATGAGGGTTTGCGTACTATTTTGTGGACATGATTGTGAGTGTGTGGTACCTATGTGCAGGTGGTGTGACCCTGGGAGTGCCCTCTAAATCTCGCCAATCCGTCGCTCGTGGTTGAGGCAAGTGTATTGGAATGGGTAGCGGGTTATTGTTTGCTAGATCGGTTGTGATTGAGATTTAATATATGATATGTTCACATGCCATGCTTTAATGATTGCCAATGATATGATGAATATGCTTACTATGTTATATTGCCATGTGTTAATGTAAAAGTGATTTATGATGTTGGCATATTTGCATAATGACATGGCATGTTACATGGCCCGGGCGGTGAGAAAGTCATAACTAGTCCGGGGAAGGTCGGTGAGAAAGTTATGACTATTCCGGAGAGCCAATGAGTAAGTCCTACATCGTGATTCCATTCACCGTGGTGAACGAAAGCGAGGAGTAGGCACCCTCCATCTTCGGGATGGAAGGGGGGAGAGGGTGCACACCGACGGGTGTGTACTCAACCATACCGGTATGAGTTTCCAAGGAGATATGAGCATCGCATCGCATTGCATACATAATGATGATGATAATGATATGTGATCATGAATGAGATGATATACATGATGTGAGTTGTTGTAGCCATGTAATTGTTTGTGTTTGTACCATTACAATATACTTGCTGAGTGATGAACTCACGCTTGTGTTTATGTTGTTTATTCTTTTTAGGTACCATGACACCGACATGTGGGAAGGGGCAATAGCTACACATCTTCACGTAGTTCCAGTCACTTTTACCAACTTGAGTCATGATCATAATAATCGTGCCATGAACTAGGTGTATGGAATAATTTTATGGAATAATTTTAGTGTGTTGTTGATCCTCTTTGCTTAGCTATAGATGTTGGTGTGGTTGGATTTGGTTTAATTGGTTTATGATGATGTTTTATCCATTTTCATTGCTGATTTAGTTGTCTTATGCTATGATATATGTTGCCATGATGTTGCTATCACTTTAATTCATGTTAAAATAAAGGGGATGCTACCGAAATTTCGGTTTTTAGCATGTGTGCCTTTGCTGTAATTTATGTTTAATTATGGTATATAGTTGTTGTTTAGTCTATGTTTGGTAACATTCGGGCATATTAGATGCCAGGGTGTTACACGGGGCGTGTTCACCAGCCCCATGGCGTCCATGGCGGGCTCCCTGGGCTCCACCTGGTAGAGCGGGATGGGGCCGAGGACGCCCAGCTGAGCCATCCACGCATCAATCTTTGCAAGGGATAAATCCCCTGCAGCTGAAATAAAAGGAGGAAGAAGGGAAAGAAATGAAGTCACTAATAGTTCAGTGGCAGTTACAAACAAATAAGCAGCGACAAGACAAAGGACTTACCTCTGGGAGCAGTCCGGGTCATGTCGCCAGGACCCGTGTACTGCCAGGCGAGGCGGGCACGGCGGCGTAGTGGACTGATTTTCCGGATGACATAATCCCGGAGAACCATGGCCCCCGTCAGGCCCGCTGTTCGCAACTGGTCCACGCGGGCCAGCATCACCTGGAGCTCCAGCGTCTCCTCGATGTAGAGCCACTCATTGCGCCAAGCCTTCTAGTTAGAACGGAGGTCCAGCGAAATGTAGCGGTAAGCTGCGCGGTCCAGAAGGCGAAGGTGGCAGGAGCCCGCTGTGGAGGAAAGGTCCTTGGCCGCGCGCAAGGAATAGAAGAAGCGGAAGAGGGGAAGATTGGGAGCCACCCCCACGAACATCTTGCAGAAGTGGGCGAAGACAGCAAGAAGAACCACGGAGTTGGGAGGAAGGTGAATGTTGTGGATGGAGTAGAAGTTGAGGACGGCGAGGTAGAAGTCAGAGATCGGCGGGAGGAGACCCGCCAGCATCCCCCATCCGAAGAAGATTACTTCTCCTGGGTGGCAGCCGGGCGCGGCGGTCCCGGCACGAGTGCGGACGGTACCGCCGGCGACGTACCGGGCGAACCTCTCGGCATCGGCCTCCTCGACGGTCGACGGGGGAAGCAGGGGTGCTGGTGGCGCCATGTAGGCAAAGGAGCAGTTCGCAAAAAGCAAAGGCGAGGAACTAGTTTGCCAGAAGCAATACGCAGGAAGCAAGAACTAAGGAGAGAGCGAACCGTCACCCCTCGGGCTACCTTTATATATGTGCATGAAGGAGTGCTTCGGCATGGAACCCGAGGGGGTGTGGCGGTTCGAATGGCGGGATTCCCAAGGAGGCGCGGCGGTTCGTTGGCGGGAAAACCAAAAGAATCAGAAGAGGTGCCGGTTACGAGGTGGGGGCGGCTGCACGTTCCACCTCGATGCCCGAAAACGGTAGCGGCATTTAAAAAGTCGCCACGTTACAAGGGCATTTATAGTGGACACACCTAGGAGACTAAACCGCTTCTGTTCCTAGGAAGGTAAAAAGGGCGCTCCAGGGTGGGTCCGGGGGCTACTGTCGGCGTATTCTACACCAGGGTGCCCACTACGCTCTAGTAAGAGTCGCTGGTAGACACGTGGCGTCCAGGCCACCCCGCTAGCAATTGGACAGGACGTCGTCCAGCAGATGGGTGGCAGCCAGGCCACAGCGCTGGAGGATAGCTTTGTGATCGCCAGCGGGCAGGTGGCGACCAGGCCATTGTAACACCCCAAAAATTTGCTTTTCTTAAATTCATGTGTGATTTGGCACTTTGGTGAATTTTTGGAATTTTCTGGAATTTATTTGGATTTATTTGAATTTATTCCATTTTGAAATAATTAAAGAATTAAACTTTGCAAATAAAAATTTGTTGGAAATATTTTATTTGAGTCCAAAATGTTCCAAAATATTTTCCAGAATTTTTCTAAGTATTTTACTATATTTAATGAATTAAATGAATTTTTGGGAATTAATCGAATTATTAAATCGCTGGAAAAATCAACCGGGTCGAGTACTGTTCATCCGACCGAGCCCGAGTCAGACTCGAGTTCGAGTCCGACCCGAGCCACGTGGTCGAGCCGAATCCACTCGGCTGAACCCTAGCCACGTGACCGTTGGATCAAGATCCAACGGCCACGAACGCGCCACGTCGCCCGAGCCCAACCCCGACCGAACCAGCCAGGTCGCCGAGCCAGACCCGAGTCCAAGCCACCCAACCGTTGGATCAAGATCCAACGGTTCGCATGTGTCCACGTCACCCTCTCCGTATCGCCGCCGGATTCCGCCGCCGCCCGTGCGTGGGGCCTCGTTTTCTGCGTGTATCACGGACGTCGAGGGCCTATTTAATGCGCCGCCACCCGTGTCAGATAGCTGACTTCATTGCGCACCTGTAGCCCTAGCTCACGCCGCCCGAGTCGCCGCCGGTTGCCCGCGCGAGCTCGCAGTAGTTGGTTTAGGTCTCCGCCGCGCCTCCTTGCCGTTTGCCGCCGTCTCCGTCGTCCTCGGCCGTCGTTGAGCCCCAGATCCGAGTTCCTCGCGTCAAGACGCGTTCGGGAGTGCAAGTCTTCACGCCGGAGGAGCCCCGCAACGCCGCGCCGTTGGTCGCCGTCCCCAGCTCCGCCGCGTCGCCATCGCCGACCCCGAGCTCCGTGGACCGTCAGATCTCCATCGCACGGGCCAGATCGTGCCACGTCACCCTCCGGTGAGATCCCATTCCAAACCCCAGATCCAATCTCAACCATTGGATCCAGATCCAACGATCCAGATTCGACGCGTTCACCCAAACGCGTGAAACCCAGATCCAATCCAAGCCGTCGGATTTCAAACCAACGCCCCGGATTGCGCCACGTAGCGGGAAGCTTGACCGTCGCGGTCAGCCCATGCGTGGGCGTGGGTCACTGACACGCCGGGCCCGCGTGTCAGCGACGCGGCCAAACCGCACCATGACGTCACGCTGACATCATGGGGGCCCACCGCCGCCACCGGCCACCGCGCGGTGACGCCAAAGAATGACATCACGGTGGGTCCCACTGCCGCCAAGAATCTGGCCGAGTCCTCGCCGACGCCAAGAATGACGTCACCCGGTGGGTCCCACTCGCCGAGACACGTGAGCCGTGGATCAGGTCCACGGTGGAACCGAGTCGAGCCGTGGGCTGAGACCGTGAACCGGCTGACGTCAACCGTCCAATCAGAGGCTGACACGTGTCCTTGCTGACGCAATAAATTAATTTTCGAAAAAGAAAATGATTTATTAATTCGAATATTGATTTCAGATTTTGATTCAAACTTCAAACGCTTATAACTTTTGTGTTTTAACTCCGATTTGAGTGATTCAAATTTCTAAATTTGTATAAAATTGAGATCTACCTAATGATGAATTTATTTAATTTTTGGACTAAAATTGTTCTCTATAATATTATTTAATTGATTATTTAAACTTCAAAATGCTATAACTTTCGCGTTTAAACTCCGAATTTGACGATTCCAGTTTCTAAAAATTCATAAAATTATGCTCTCTCTGTTTGTGAACTTTATTTGGATGTTTGGACACTTTTTTTCTACTATTTTATTCATTGGTTGCTATTTGCACGCGTTATGAGTAGACGTTGAAGTGCCGGAAGGATTCGAAGGAGAAGTATTGACCCAGGAGCCAGCTCAGGACCAAGAGCAAGTACTTTTTCAATGCAAGTTGTGCTTTGACCATATTGATCCTATTTTGAAACCTATTTTGATTTAATTTATTGCATGCTAGTTCAATTAGAAAATACTTTATTTAATTCTGGGAAATTAGATAAATGCCAATTTGCTGTATGACACCTTGATTACTTAAATATGTGCCATGACCCCTTGTCACCCTAGTTGTGGATTATTAGTTGGACATTATTAAATTGCCAACATGGGTTTTTAGACCGTTGTAGCATATTGCTTAGACCTGCTACGTGCTCATGACATGATTTTGGACAATCAAATGTTAATATTGACTTAATGATATATTGAACCTGTTTTGGGAAGGTATCATGTGATGTTGATGGCACGTGGTGCATGGTAATCAACTGGGGTTTGATAAATAGCTTTTGACCGGGGCATGTGGCAAGAATGATCAGGTGGGCCAGTTGTGGCACTGGGAATGTTGTTTTGGTTCTTCGGGTAGTCTTGCCCTGGTCACCCTAAGGACTTAACCTTGCAAGCCTTTGAACTGAGTCAAGCGTGCAACCACTTGTCCGTAATGGGACGGACCTAGTTGATTAAGTTGCTAATAACGTACCTGTAACACCCCAAAATTTTGCTTTCTTAAAATTCATGTGTGAATTAGCACTTTGGTGAATTTTTGGAATTTTCTGGAATTTATTTGGATTTATTTGGAATTTATTTGAATTTATTCCATTTTGAAATAATTAAAGAATTAAACTTTGTAAATAAAAATTTGTTGGAAATATTTTATTTGAGTCCAAAATGTTCCAAAATATTTTCCAGAATTTTTCTGGAATTTTTCTGAGTCTTTTGCTATTTTTAATGAATTAAATGAATTTAGAATTTAATTGGATTAATTAAATCAAGTCGGTCGAATCTTGTTCATCCGATCAGGACCGAGTCCGAGTCGACTCGAGTCCGACCGAGCCACGTGACTCGACCGAACCCACTCTGGCCGAAAGCCTTAATAGCGTGGATCGTTGGATTCAGATCCAACGGCCACGATTGAGCCACGTCGCGGACCCGAGCCCGACCGAGCCCGCCGGCCGCCGAAGTCCGACCGAACCCAAACCCACGCACCGTTGGATCTCGATCCAACGGCCGCGCGCGTGCCACGCCACCCAATCCGAGACGCCTCAGGACTCCCCGCCAAGAACGGAGAGGACCTCGGTTTCGCGCTTCACGCGGACGAGGGCCCTATTTATTGCGCCGCCACCCGTGTCGGGATTGCCGCTTCATTGCAAGACAGTAGCCCTAACTCACCTCGCCTGAGCCATCGTGGTTGCGCCGCTAGAGCTCGCCGGAGTTAGGAGAAGGTGCGGCCGTGGTTTCGCAGATTGCTTGTCTCCGTCTGCCTCGCCGCCGTTGAGGTCGATCGAACCGGAGGTCAAGCGCGTCGGAGGAGACCACTCACATCGCCGAGCACGCCCAAAGCGCCGCTGCCGTGGTCGCTGCCCCCAACCCCGGCAAGCGGCGCGCCAGAAGCCATCGCCGGACCTCGAGCTCGCTTCCACCGTCCGATCCAGATCCAACGCCCCGAGATCACGCCACGTCATCTCACGGTGAGATCCCGCCCAAAATCCCAGATTCAATCTCGACCAGTTGGATCTAGATCCAACAGTCCGTATCAAACGCGTTCACCCCAAACGCGTGAGTCCAGATCCAATCTGGGCCGTTGATTTTCAAATCAACGGCCGAGATCTAGCCACGTGTGCGGGAGGCTGACCGCCGTGGTCAGCACTGCCCACGCCGCAGGCGTGACGCCGATACGCGGGCCCGCTTGTCGGCGCTTAGCCGCAATCGCACCGCGGACGCCGCGATCGCCCACCCGCCGCCAGCCACACCACCGCGGCGGTGACGTCACCCATGATGTCACAGTGAGTCCCACTGTCGCTAGCCGGCCGAGTCCCGCCGACGTCGGCAAGAATGACGCCACCCGGTGGAGTCCCACCTTTCAGCGACACGTGGAGCCGTGGACCGAGTCCACGGTAGACCCGAGCCAAACCATGGACCACGTCCATGGACCAGCTGACGTCAGCCGCTCAATCAGAGGCTGCCACGTGTCCAGGCTGACGCAATAATTAATTTCTGAAAAAGAAAATGATTTATTAATTCGAAATAATGATTTCAGATTTTGTTTCAAACTTCAAACGCTTATAACTTTTGCGTTTTAACTCCGATTTGAGTGATTCAAATTTCTAAATTTGTATAAAATTGAGATCTACCTAATTATGAATTTTATTTAATTTTTGGACTAAAGTTTTTCTCTGTAATATTATTTAATTGATTATTTAAACTTTGAATAATCATAAATTTTGTGTTTTAACTCCGATTTGAGCGATTCCAGTTTCTAAAAATTCATAAAATTATGTTCTCTCTGTTTATGGATTTTATTTGGATGTTTGGATACTTTTTGCCTATTGTTTATTCGTGTATTGCTATTTGCACGCTTTACGAGTAGACGTTGAAGTGCCGGAGGGATTCGAAGGAGAAGTATTGACTCAGGATCCAACTCAAGACCAAGAACAAGTACTTTTTGAAGGCAAGTTGTGCTTTGACCATGTTGATCCTATTTTGAAATCTATTTTGATTTAACCTATTGCATGCTAGTTCAATTAGAAAATACTTTATTTAAATATGGGGGATTAGATAAATACCAATTTGTTGTATGACACCTTGATTATTTATATATGTGCCATGACCCCTTGTCACCCTAGTTGTTGTTTACTAGTTGGACATTATTAAATTGCCAACATGGGTTTTAGATCGATGTAGTATACTGCTTAGACCTGCTACGTGCTCATGACATGATTTTGGACAATCAAATGTTAATATTGACTTAAAGATATATTGAACCTGTTTTGGAAAGGTATCAAGTGATGTTGATGGCACGTGGTGCATGGTAATCAACTGGGGTTTGATAAATAGTTTTCGACCGGGGCATGTGGCAAGAATAATCAGGTGGGCCAGTTGTGGCATTGGGAATGTTGGTTTGGTTCTTCGGGTATTCTTGCCCTGGTCACTGTAACACCCCAAAATTTTGCTTTTCTTAAATTCATGTGTGATTTGGCACTTTGGTGAATTTTTGGAATTTTCTGGAATTTATTTGGATTTAATTGGAATTTATTTGAATTTATTCCATTTTGAAATAATTAAAGAATTTAATTTTGCAAATAAAATTTTGTTGGAAATATTTTATTTGAGTCCAAAATGATCCAAAGTATTTTCCAGAATTTTTCGAATTTTTCTCGAGTCATTTGCTATTTCTAATGAATTAAATGAATTATCGGGAATTATTTTAAATATTAAATCGCTGGAAATTCAAACTCGGGTCAGCATCGTTCATCCGACCGAAGTCGGAACCCGAAGTCGGACTCGAGTCCGACAGAGCCACGTGACTCGACCGAACCCACTCTAACCCTAATCAATCCCAACCGTTGGATCAAGATCCAACGGCCGAGATCCGCCTGCACGGCTCGAGCCGTATCCGCCCGGATCCGATCGCGCCAGGCGATCGTGGGCCGCTGATCGCGCCACGTGGACGGCTGAGAGTCGTCGTCTTCGCCGAGACCGAGCCGGACTCCGCCGCCGCCGTGTAGGAGTAGGTTTCCGTCTAGGGCACGAATGCCGAGGCTATTTAAAGCGTGAGACGTCCCCCGAGGTTGCCCTCATCCTTGCGCGCACTGCTCTCGAGCCATCTCGCCTCGAGCCGCCGCCGTTGAGCCGCAATCGCCGCCGGAGTTGTCTCTTCCCTCCGCCGAGGTTTGCGCCGCTTTTCCGCTGCCGTCCGTCGTCTTCCGCCGAGAAGGAGCTCAGATCTGGGATCCCCGCGACGAGACGCACCCGAAGGAAGGATTCATCTCGCCGGAGAAGCCCCGTAGCGCCGCGCCCTTGGTCATCGTTCCCGTCTCCGGTGCCCAGGCCTCGCCGCGCCATCGCCGGACCCCGCGAGCTCTGTGGACCGTCAGATCCAGATCGGACGGTTGAGGTGAGTTCACGTGTTATAAACCCGAGTAGATCTGGACCGTTGGATCAAGATCCAACGGTTCACAATCACCACGTGCTGTAGCAGTGCGATTATAGGATTAGATCTGGACCGTCCGATCTAAATCGAACGGCCCACGATCAACGAGTAGTTTCAACGCGTGTTAACCCCGATCTAATCCGCGCCGCTGAATTTCAAATCAACGGCCGTGATTGCGCCACGTGTCGGGAAGTTGGACCGACGCGGTCGGGCCGGCCCACGCCGCTGGCAGTGCAGGATGCCGACACGCGGGCCCGCGCGTGTCGAGGGCCCGCATGTCGCTGGTCGACCTCGCCAAGCGCCGACGCCACCCATGACGTCGCGTTGGGTCCCACTGTCGCCACTGCGGTCGAGCCTCGCCGACGCCGGCGATGACGTCACCCGAGAGGGCCCACATGTCGGGCCTCACGCGGAAGTCGTGGGCCGAGTCCACGGTGGACCCGAGCCGAGCGTGGACCAAGTCCATGGACCACCGACGCCACCGCCCAATCAGAGGCTGCCACGTGTCCTTGCCGACGCAATAATTAATTTCGAAAAAAGAAAATGATTTATTAATTCAAATATTGATTCAAATTTAGATTCAAACTTCAAACGCTTATAACTTTTATGCGTTTCAACTCCGATTTGAGTGATTCAAATTTCTAAATTTGTATAAAATTAAGATCTACTCAAATATGAATTTTATTTAATTTTTGGACTAAAGTTTTTCTCTGTAATATTATTTAATTGATTATTTAAACTTTAATAAATCATAACTTTTGCGTTTTAACTCCAAATTTGATTTATTCCAGCTTTCTAAAAATCCAGAAAATTATGTTCTCTCTGTTTATGGATTTTATTTGGAGTTTTGGGATGTTTTTGCCTAGTGTTTATTTGTGTATTTGCTATTTGCACGCTTTTACGAGTAGACGTTGAAGTCTGGGAAGGATTCGAGGAGAAGTGTTGACTCAGGATCCAACTCAAGACCAAGAGCAAGTACTTTTTGAAGGCAAGTTGTGCTTTGACCATATTGATCCTATTTCGAAATCTATTTTGATTTAAACTATTGCATGCTAGTTCAAGTAGAAAGATACTTTGATTAAACATGGGGGTTAGATAAATACCAATTTGCTATATGACACCTTGATTACTTAAGTATGTGCCATGACCCTTTGTCACCCTAAGTTGTGGTTTACTAGTTGGACATTATTAAATTGCCAACATGGGTTTAGAACGTTGTAGTATCTTTGCTTAGACACCTTTCGTGCTCATGACATGATTTTGGATAATCAAATGCTAATATTGACTTAATGATATATTGAACCTGTTTTGGAAAAGTATCATGTGATGTTGATGGCACGTGGTGCATGGTAATCAAGCGGGGTTTGATAAACATGATTTCGGCCAGGGCATGTGGCAAGAGTAATCAGGTGGGCCAGTGTGGCATTGGGGATGTTGATTTGGTTCTTCGGGTAGTCTTGCCCTGGTCACTCTAAGGACTTAACCTTGCAAGCCTTTGAACTGGGTCATACTTGCAACCACATGGCTGGAATGGGACGGCCCTAGTTGACTAAGTCGCTAAGGACTCACTTGTGGAGCCTCAGGGTGTCAATTACACCGTTTGTGTGATTGTACGGGGGAGCGTATCGTGGCTGTGGCCAGATACCCATCTAACGGTGTGTTGGTCCCATACTTCGCCTTGGCTAAGGGAAGGGATGGTGTAGAGCACGAACCGGAGAGGACCACCTGTGTTGTTTGAGGCTTCCGAAAGGCTTTGTTACTGAACTCGCCTTCGTGGTGTTTGACTCAGTATCTTGTGGGTAAAGTGCATAACCTCTGCAGAGTGTAGAATCTATTTAAATAGCCGAGTCCACTAGATCGACAATGCTCGGGAATTACAGTCAAGGGTTAGACTTTCTGAAAATAACTTGGATTTGAAAAAGTTGGGTTGGTTTAGTAATGAAGTTGATGGAAATATGGTTTAGGATGGGAAAAATGTTTATTAAATTTCTTGAGAAGTTATTTATGCTTTACTTATTTCTACTGCTTTCGAATCCACTTTTATTACTTGTCAAAAGTCAAGCATCGCAAATATACCTTGAGCTATTCCTTTGTACCAAGCCATGCATATAGTATATTAGCTTGCATTCTGTGCATGACTTGTCGAGTACCAAGTACTCACCCTTGCCTCAACACAATACCAGTTGAAGAGGAGATTACGCCAGCCGGAGGAGGATTTCCAAGAAGACCCGTCTCACTTAGGGATGCGAGCCCGGTCGGTTGCCTCGTGGTATACTGGATGGCGCCACGGTTATTTGATTTTCCGCTGCTGTTATTTCTCTTTTAATAAGTTTCGCTTATGCAGGCATATATTTGTAACTTGGCCATAAGGTCGAGTAACCCTTTGATTATTTAAATAAAGTACTTTGATAGTATCGCTTTGGTATGATTGTGATATATACCGATGTTAAGACTGTGCACTAGCGCTGCTCCTCGACTAGTGCTGAATACACAGAGGGTCCTGATTTGCAAATTCGGGTCCCCACAGAGGTGGTATCGAGCCATACTTGACCGTAGGCTCAACCCTAAGCTAGAATGGTCGTAGTGAGGATAAAACCTATTTTCTAAATCTAAAAATTTGTGAAGACAAGAAATGACATCTCGACTTATCCCCTTCTCTCTTTTCTTGTCTCTTGCTGAAATTTTCCTTACCTTGTCACAATTTAAAAATTCCGAGTTCTTACGTAAAGCACTCTGGTGACAGATGGAGGAGGAGTTCAACCACGTTGATCTCGGGAGTTGGTCACGCCATGAACTTTGGCATATGCTCTGACTCGGAGATTTTGAGAAGCCCCAATACCAAGTGGAAGTGATCGACAAGCGGGATTGATCAAGGCTTGTGACGTGAGGATTGAGGTACTGCTAGGAAAAAGGGCCTGTGCAATCGCCTCGATACACCAGACCGCCAGGAGATCTACAATGCAGATGGGTATCCAAGAAGTATCACGACGAGCAATGCGGCACATTACCCGTATCTACGCCGAGAATTGAGAGTACGGTGTTCGCTACCATCCGCAAGCGATAACCTTCTTGACCCGAAGGAGATTCAGGATGAGGATGCCACGGTGACACGCTTGGCACGATTTGTCGCCGCCAGGAGGATGTACTAGATAATACAAGCAAGTAGCTACAGAAGGCCCGCAAGGAGATCACGACAGAGAAGAACAGATGGCGTGAAGCTCAAGAGTATGTGGCACACCTTCTACGAAGGATTGACGAGTTGGAGATGACTTTGTACGGACTGCACCCGAGCCAAGATTCGAGCTACACGAGCCAGATCCAGAGGAGTCGATCTCGATGAGGACATCGCTTCTTCGACTACCACGGATGACACAGCTTGCCGGACATGGCAATCGCTTTCGGCGCCTATGCCGCAAAGACACCGCACTCCAGGCCGTGGAGGTTTTCTTGATGAGTGAGCATAGGTTCTATAGTGAGACTCCTTCGCCGAGTCGAGTCATAGAGTAAAGAGTCACCCTTTAGGCGATAGACTCCAGTGTTAGTTCGATTTGGATTTTCATTGCTTGTCGAGTGTGCAGATGTGTTGCAAGGCCCTTAGGCATTGTAAGCAGCCATACCAAGTTACTAATAATAAAGTTGGACCTTAAGGCTACACCTTTCGCCTCGCATAAGTTCCATATTACTTGTCTATTCTTGTTTCCCTCTCATCTCTAAACCTAGAGCAAATCGACAGATGGTGAATACCCGTGGAAACTTTGGAAGCAATGGGAGTGGTTCTCGCCCAGCAGAAAACCCCAATGATGGAGCACCCGGCACCGCCACCGGATATGCAGAATTTCGGAGCTTTTCTTGCTGCCAGACTCGCTTGATGCATGCTATGATGCAACAAATGCAGCACGTCATCGCTCAGGCCATCGCTAATCAAGTTAATCGTGACCACGCCGTAATACAAGGCTGTCGAGTTCATGAGGACTCACCCACCCACTTTCTTCCGGGAATGCCAATCCATTGGAGGCCGATGATTGGTTAAGATCAATCGAGAGGAAGCTACACATAGCTCAATGCATAGGGAATGAGAAGGTACTCTACGCTTCCCATCACCGGAAGGAACAAATTACCGAATGGTGGGAGAACTTCGTGCCACGCAGAGAACCCTCAAGATATCACTTGGGAAGAGTTCACACCGCATTCGACAAAGATCACGTGGCCTGAAGGAATCATGGATCTTAAGAAGGAGGAGTTCAGAGCACTGAAACAAGGTAATCAGCCGCTGGTCGACTACCTGAACAAGTTCACACAGCCTAGCACGCTACGCACCGAGGATGTAGCGACAGATAAATCCGCATAGCCTCGCTTTTATGAAGGGACTTAACTCAGATTGCAAGTAGGGTTGATCACCCACACCTTTCCAGATTTCCAAGAGTTGGTGAATAAGGCGCTTATTCTTGAGGACAAGCGCAAGGAACTGGATGAGAACCTAAGCGCAGGATGCAACAAAGAAGGATCACGCCAGAACGCAATAGCGCTTGAGGGTTGCACCAAATCAATTCTTGATTCCAACCACGTATCGCAACAAGGACACCATCCTCAAAGCACCAAGACCTGCCAATCAGAACTACCAAACCCCACTTCGCTAGAAACGCTACTCTGTGCAACAAAGAAGGAACAGTTGAGGCGCTGTTACATAATCGCAACGAGCCAGGACACTTTGCCAACAGCTTGTCCGAAGAAGACAAAGCAGGAGCGACCCCGGCCGCTTCAACCTAGGAACCACCCGGCCTAGGACGCCAAAGACCAGGAGCCACACCCTGCATCGTGGTGAGAGGCCGGGTCAACCATGTCACCGCAGATGCACTGCGAGAATGCTACGGACGTCAGATCGGGTAAGTTACTTGTTAACTCAAGCACTGCACAGCTTTGTTTGACTGAGCTTCAGATTCGCTTGTTTCGCAAGGCTTTGCTACTAGAAATGATTTAAGGATTGCAAGACTTAAGTGCATGCTTTTAGTTCAAACCCCTGGTTCGAACTCCGAACGGAAGTAGGATGTTCCGGGTGAGAATACTAATAGGTGGAATAGAATTCCTAGCAAACCTTATAATTTTGGAGACCTGCACCTTAGACGTTATATTGGGAATGGATTGGTTATCCAAGCACAAGGCCGTATTGGATTGTGGACGAAGGTCTATCTCGATTGAGAGCCCGTGTGGGAAGAAAGTGGAATTTCAAGCCACTGCAGCTTAGAGATGGTCAGTTGATGATTAACAATACCAAGGCAATCGGCATAGAGGATGTCTCAAGAGTGAATGAGTACCCAGATGTCTTCCCGAAGATCTACAGGTATGCCGCGGCACAGGGACATAGAGTTTGTGATAGAGCTTGTACTGTACAAAGACCGATAGCAAAGAGACCCTATCGGATGTCTACCGAGGAGTTGGTAGAAATGAAGAAACAACTGGAAGAGTTAATGGAGAATGGATGTATCAGACCGAGCTCGTCACCGTGGGGAGCACCCATTTTGTTTGTCAAGAAGAAGGACGGGAGTTTCAGGATGTGCATCGACTACCGTGCACTCATTGAAGTCACCGTGAAGAATAAGTATCCGCTACCTGTGATTGATGATTTGTTTGATCGCTTAAGAGGAGCCGGAGTTTTCTCCAAGATTGACTCGAGATCGGATACCATCGCTTGAAGATCCGATCGTAAGATATTCAAGATCGCATTCTCGTCAAGATATGGACATTACGAGTTTACGCTTATGTCCTTTGGGCCGATTTAATGCGCCAAATTTTATTTCATGAATATGATGAATAAGGTGTTCATGGAATATTTGGACAAGTTTGTCGTCGTGTTCATAGACGATATCCTAATCTACTCCAAGACAGAGGATGAACATGCCGAACACTTAAGGCGAGTTTTGGAAAAGCCGAGGAACAAAGCAACTTTTCGCCAAGTTCAAAGCAAGTGTGATTTTTGGAAGGACAAGGTGGAGTTTCTTGGACATGTAATGACCGCAGAAGGAGTCGCCGTAGATCCAAGCAAAGTGGAAGTCGTGTTACATTGGGAGCACCAAGATCGTGACCCAGATTCGAGTTTCCTTGGAATGGCAGGATACTACCGCCGCTTTCATTGAAGGCTTCTCGACAATTGCGAAACCTCTTACGCAATTGCTGAAGAAGGAAAAGAAGTTTGCATGGACGCCTTAATGTGAGCAAGGATTTCAGAGTCGAAGAAGCGATTGACGCCAAGACCGTGTTAGTTCTACCGGATGTTGCTCAAAGCTTCGATGTTTATTGTGACGATCGCGCCAAGGACTTGGATGTGTGCCGATGCAGAATGGAAAGGTTGTCGCTTATGCATCAAGGCGCTTGAGGCCGCATGAGGAAAATTATCCGACACATGACTTGGAGTTAGCCGTAGTGCATGCTTTGAAGATATGGCGTCACTATCTCGATTGGAAACAGATGTGAAGTGTATACGGATCATAAGAGTTTTAAGTACATATTCACCCAATCGGATCTGAATATGAGGCAGAGGAGATGGTTAGAGTTGATCAAGGACTATAATGTTGGAATCCATTACCATCCCGGAAGGCCAACGTAGTAGCCGATGCTCTGAGTCGGAAAAGTCATACCGTGAGTACGTTGCTAGCCACAAGCCAGGATGAGTTATGTAAGGATTTTCAGAAAATGAAGATTGAGGTTGTACCTAGCGGATTCTTGGCCGCATTGGAAGTAAAGCCTACCTTAGAGGACCAGATCCGAGAAGGACAGAAGGATGATGACAAGATCCGCAGGATTAAGTCCATCAAGGAGGAAGGCAAGGCAGAGGACTTCAAATTGGATGAGCAGGGCACGTTATGGATGAAGGGTCGGATTTGTGTGCCTAACAAGGAGGAGTTAAAGCGACTGATTTTGGAAGAAGCCCATGACTCCAAGTATTCAATTCACCCTGGAAGCGCCAAGATGTATCAGGATCTGAAGGAGAGATTCTGGTGGCCGAGTATGAAACGTGAAGTTGCCGAGCATGTTGCCTTGTGCGATGTATGCCAGAGAGTCAAGGCAATGCATCAGAGACCAGCAGGATTGCTACAACCGCTGAAAATACCTGAGTGGAAGTGGGAGGAAATCGGAATGGATTTCATTACCGGTTTGCCGAAGACTCAAGGGGGTTATGACTCCATATGGGTTATAGTGGATCGCTTGACCAAAGTAGCCCATTTTATCCCCGTGAAGACCACCTACTCGGGAGATAAGTTAGCAGAGTTGTACATGATCAGGATTGTTTGTTTGCACGGAGTGCCAAAGAGGATTGTATCGGACAGAGGTACCCAATTTACCTCAAGGTTTTGGAATAAGTTGCATGAAGCCATGGGAACCCGTTTAAACTTCAGTACAGCTTATCATCCACAAACGGACGGACAGACCGAAAGAGTCAACCAGATTCTGGAAGATATGTTGAGAGCTTGTGCATTGGCTTATGCTACCTCTTGGGATAAGAGTTTGCCGTATGCCGAGTTCGATTACAACAATAGTTATCGTGCTAGTTTACGATGTCACCTTTTGAGGCATCAGATGGTCGACTGTCGCCTGACGCCATTGAGTTGGAATGAGACCGGCGAGCCGTGTCTTTGGGCCTGATATTCTTCAAGAAGTCAAGAACAGTCGCCATGATTAGGAAAGGTTGAAGATAGCCCAATCTCGATGTAAGAGTTATGCCGACAATCGTCGCCGAGATTTGAGTTTTGAAACGTAAGACTTTGTATACCTCGAGTTACGCCTCAGGGAGTTAAGAGGTTCCATGCCAAAGGGAAACTTGCACCCTGCTATGTTGGACCATTTAAGATTTTGAGCCACAGAGGCGTAAGTTGCTTATCACCGGAGTTGCCACAGCCGTTGGCAGGAGTACATGATGTATTCCATGTGTCCCAGCTTAAAGAAGTGTCTCCGAGTTCCCGAGGAATGCAGACACCGTTAGAATCAATTGAGTTGCAAGAGGATTTGACTTATAAGGAGTATCCCGTGAGGATTCTAGACACAATGGATCGAGAAACTAGAAACAAGTCAACCCGCTTCAGAGAGTTCAGTGGAGCAACCATGAAGAAAGCGGTTTAAGCGACTTGGGAGCTAAGAGGATTTGAAGAAAGAATTTCCAAACCTATTCCTTTAGTGAGCCCCGAATCTCTGTGGGACGAGATTCTATTAAGGGGAGGTTTGTAACACCCCAAAATTTTGCTTTTCTTAAATTCATGTGTGATTTGGCACTTTGGTGAATTTTTGGAATTTTCTCGAATTTATTTGGATTTAATTGAATTTATTTGAATTTATTCCATTTTGAAATAATTAAAGAATTTAATTTTGCAAATAAAATTTTGTTGGAAATATTTTATTTGAGTCCAAAATGATCCAAAGTATTTTCCAGAATTTTTCGAATTTTTCTCGAGTCATTTGCTATTTCTAATGAATTAAATGAATTATCGGGAATTATTTTAAATATTAAATCGCTGGAAATTCAAACTCGGTCAAGTATCGTTCATCCGATCGAAGTCGGAACCCGAGTCGGACTCGAGTCCGACCCGAGCCACGTGACTCGACCAACCCACTCCTAACTCCTAATCAATCCCAACCGTTGGATCAAGATCCAACTACCGAGATCCGCCTCAGACGGCTTCGAGCCGTATCCGCCGGATCCGATCGCGCTGCGGCGATCGTGGCCGTTGATCGCGCCACGTGGACGGCCGAGAGTCGCCGTCTTCGCCGAGACCGAAGCCGGACTCGCCGCCGCGCCACGCCGTGTAGGATTAGGTTTCCGCCTAGGCACGAACGCCGAGGCTATTTAAAGCGTGAGACGCCCCCGAGGTTGCCCTCATCCTTGCGCACTGCTCTCGAGCCATCTCGCCGAGCCGCCGTTGAGCCGCAATCGCTCGCCGGAGTTGTCTCTTCCTCCGCCGAGGTTTGCGCCGCTTTTCCGTTGCCGTCCGCCGCCTTCCGCCGAGAAGGAGCTCAGATCTGGGATCCCCGCGACGCAGACGCACTGAAGGAAGGATTCATCTCGCCGAGAAGCCCGTAGCGCCGCGCCTTGGTCATCGCTCTCGCCTCCGGTGCCCAGGCCTCGCCGCGCCATCGCCGGACCGCGAAGCTGCGGGACCGCCGATCCAGATCGGACGGTTGAGGTGAGTTCACGTGTTATAAACCCGAGTAGATTCGACCGTTGGATCAAGATCCAACGGTTCACAATCACCACGCGGCCGTAGCAAAGGCGATTATAGGATTAGATCTCGACCGTCCGATCTAAATCGAACGGCCCACGATCAACGAGTAGTTTCAACGTGTTAACCCTGGATCTAATCCGCGCCGCTGAATTTCAAATCAACGGCCGTGATTGGCGCCACGTGTCGGGAAGTTGGACCGACGCGGCCGCTGGCCCACGCTGGCAGGCAGGACGCCGACACGCTGGGCCCGCGTGTCGAGGGGCCCGCATGTCGCTGGTCGACCCGCTAAGCGCCGACGCCACCCATGACGTCACAAAGGTCCCACCTGCCAAGACTGCGGCCGAGCCTCGCCGACGCCGCCGATGACGCTACCCGAGAGGGCCCACATGTCGCCTCACGTGGAAGTCGTGGACCGAGTCCACGGTGGACCCGAGCCGAGCGTGGACCAAGTCCATGGATCACCGACGCCACCGCCCAATCGAGGCTGCCACGTGTCCTTGCCGACGCAATAATTAATTTCCAAAAAAGAAAATGATTTATTAATTCAAATATTGATTCAAATTTAGATTCAAACTTCAAACGCTTATAACTTTTATGCTTTCAACTCCGATTTGAGTGATTCAAATTTCTAAATTTGTATAAAATTCAGATCTACTCAAATATGAATTTTATTTAATTTTTGGACTAAAGTTTTTCTCTGTAATATTATTTAATTGATTATTTAAACTTTAATAAATCATAACTTTTGCGTTTTAACTCCAAATTTGACGATTCCAGTTTCTAAAAATCCAGAAAATTATGTTCTCTCTGTTTATGGATTTTATTTGGAGTTTTGGGATGTTTTTGCCTAGTGTTTATTTGTGTATTTGCTATTTGCACGCTTTACGAGTAGACGTTGAAGTGCCGGAAGGATTCGAGGGAGAAGTGTTGACTCAGGATCCAACTCAAGACCAAGAGCAAGTACTTTTTGAAGGCAAGTTGTGCTTTGACCATATTGATCCTATTTCGAAATCTATTTTGATTTAAACTATTGCATGCTAGTTCAAGTAGAAAGATACTTTGATTAAACATGGGGGTTAGATAAATACCAATTTGCTATATGACACCTTGATTACTTAAGTATGTGCCATGACCCTTTGTCACCCTAAGTTGTGGTTTACTAGTTGGACATTATTAAATTGCCAACATGGGTTTAGAACGTTGTAGTATGCTGCTTAGACCTGCTACGTGCTCATGACATGATTTTGGATAATCAAATGCTAATATTGACTTAATGATATATTGAACCTGTTTTGGAAAAGTATCATGTGATGTTGATGGCACGTGGTGCATGGTAATCAACTTGGGTTTGATAAACAGATTTCGGCCAAGGCATGTGGCAAGAGTAATCAGTGGGCCATTGTGGCATTGGGGATGTTGATTTGGTTCTTCGGTAGTCTTGCCCTGGTCACTCTAAGGACTTAACCTTGCAAGCCTTTGAACTGGTCATACTTGCAACCACATGGCTGGAATGGGACGGCCCTAGTTGACTAAGTCGCTAAGGACTCACTTGTGGAGCCTCAGGGTGTCAATTACACCGCTTGTGTGATTGTACGGGGAGCCGATCGTGGTCGTGGGCCAGATACCCATCTAACGGTGTGTTGGTCCCATACTTCGCCTTGGCTAAGGGAAGGGATGGTGTAGAGCACGAACCTGAGAGGACCACCTGTGTTGTTTGAGGCTTCCAAAGGCTTTGTTACTGAACTCGCCGTGGGTGTTTGACTCAGATCTTGTGGGTAAAGTGCATAACCTCTGCAGAGTGTAGAATCTATTTAAATAGCCGAGTCCACTGTGATCGACAATGCTCGGAATTACAGTCAAGGGTTAGACTTTACGAAAATAACTTGGATTTGAAAAGTTGGGTTGGTTTAGTAATGAAGTTGATGGAAATGTGGTTTAGGATGGGGAAAATGTTTATTAAATTTCTTGAGAAGTTATTTATGCTTTACTTATTTCTATCGCTTCGAATCTACTTTTATTACTTGTCAAAAGTCACATCGCAAATATACCTTGAGCTATTCCTTTGTACCAAGCCATGCATATAGTATATTAGCTTGCATTCTGTGCATGACTTGTCGAGTACCAAGTACTCACCCTTGCCTCAACACAATACCAGTTGAAGAGGAGATTACGCCGGGCTGAGGAGGATTTCCAAGAAGACCCGTCTACTTAGGATGCGAGCCCGCCATTGCCTGTGGTATCTTGGATGGCGCCACGGGTTATTTGATTTTCCGCCGTTATTTCTCTTTTAATAAGTTTCGCCTTGCGAGGCATATATTTGTAACTTGGCCATAAGGTCGAGTAACCCTTTGATTATTTAAATAAAGTACTTTGATAGTATCGTTTGGTATGATTGTGATATATACCGATGTTAAGACTGTGGTGCACTAGCTGCTCTCGACTAGTGCTGAATACACAGAGGGTCCGGATTTGCAAATTCGGGGTCCCGACAGTCACCCTAAGGACTTCACCTTGCAAGCCTTTGAACTGAGTCTAACGTGCAACCACATGTCTGTAATGGGACGGACCTAGTTGATTAAGTTGCTAATAACGTACTGCGTGGGACCTCAGGAGGTCAACTACACCCTTTGTGTAAGTTGTACGGGAGCGCATCGGGCCGAGGCCAGTACCCATCTAACGGTTGATTGGCCTAAACTTCGCCTTAGCTAAGGGAAGGGTTAGTGTGCAATAACCGGGGAGGCTCACTTGTATTGTTAGAAGTTTCCGAAAGACTTTGTTACGGGAACTCGCCTTTGTGGTGTTTGACTGTATCTTGTGGGTAAAGTGCATAACCTCTGCAGAGTGTAGAATCTATTCGAATAGCCGTGTCCGCGGTATTGGACATCGCTCGGGGATTACAGTCAAGGGTTAGATTTTCTTAAAAATAACTTAGACTTGAAAGGTTGGGTTGGATTAACAATGATGTTGATGGAAATGTGGATTAGGATGGGAAAGATGTTTATTAAACTCCTTGAAAAGTTATTTATGCTATACTTGTTTCTACCGCTTTCGAATCTACTTATGCTACTTGTCAAATGCTGTTTTACTGCAAATATACCTTGAGCTATTCCTTTGTATCAAGCCATGCATATAGTCTATTAGCTTGCATTCTGTGCATGACTTGCTGAGTACCAAGTACTCACCCTTGCCACAATACAACACCAGTTGAAGAGGAGACTACACCAGCTTTGGAGGAGGAGCTCCACGAGTAACCGTCTATTTAGGGAGCGAGCCTGGCTTTGCCTCGTGGTATCTTGGATGGCGCCACGGTTATCTTATTTTTCGCTGCTATTATTTCTCTCTTGATAAGTTTAAGCCCTTCGCGAGGCGATATTTGTAACTTGACCATAAGGTCGAGCAACCAGCTTTGACTATTTAATTAAAGTACTTTATTAGTATCGAGTGGTATGATTGTGATATTTACCGATGTTAAGATCGTGTGCACTAGCGGCGTTCTGGACTAGTGCTTTGAATACACAGAGGGTCGGATTTGCAAATTCGGGTCCCGACAGAGGTGGTATCAGAGCCATACTGACCGTAGGCTCAACCCTAGCTAGAAAGGTCGTAGAGAGGATAAAACCTATTTTCTAAAGCTAAAAGTTTGTCAAGACAAGAAATGACATCTCGACTTATCCCATTCTCTATTTTCTTGTCTCTTACTGAATTTTTCCTTACCTTGTCACGATTTAAAAAAAAATTCGAGTTCTTACGTGAGCACTCTTGTGACAGATGGAGGGAGAGTTCAACTACGTCGATCTGGAGGTTGGTCACGCCGCAGAACTTTGGCGTATGCTACAGACTCTCGGAGATTTTGAGAAGCCGCAATACCAAGTGGAAGTGATCAGACAAGCAGGATTGATCAAGGCTTGTGATGTGAAGATTGTGGTACCTACTAGGAAGAAGGGCCCAGGCAATCGCCCGATACACTGCACTGCCAGGAGGTCTACATTGCAGATGGGTATCCAAGAAGTGTCACGACATGCAATGCGGCACATTACCCGTATCTACGCCAGAGAGTTGGAGAGCACGGTGTTCCGTTATCATCCGCGCAGCAATAACCTTCTTGACCCGAAGGCGATTCAGGATGAGAATGCCATGGTTACACAATTGGCACGACTTGTTGTCGCCCAGGAGGATGTACTCGATGATACAAGCAAGGAGCTACAGAAGGCCCGCAAGGAGATCACAACAGAGAAGAACAGATGGCGGGAAGCTCAAGAGTATGTGTCACACCTTCTGCAAAGGATTGGAGAGTTAGAGACGGCATTGTACGCACCAGAGCTGGAGCCAATGCTCGAGCTGCACGAGCTGCACCGAGGAGCCGGAGATTGAGGAGGACAATGCTTCTTCGACTACCACAGTTGACACGATTCTTTGGACATGGCAATCAAGCTTTCGCGCCTATGCCGCAAAGATCCGCACTCCGCACCGTGGAGGTTTTCTCGATGAGTGAGCGTAGGTTCTATAGTGAGACTCCTTTGTCGAGTCGCGTCATAGAATAAAGAGTCACCCTTTAGGCGTTAGACTCCATTGTTAGTTCGATTTGGATTTTCATTGCTTGCTGAGTGTGCAGTATGTGTTGCAAGGCCCCTAGGCATTGTAAGCAACCATACCAAGTTACTATCGATTAAATAATAAAGTTGGATCTTAAAGTTACACCTTTCGCCCCGCATAAGTTCCATATCACTTGTCTATTCTTGTTTCCCTCTCATCTCTAAAGCCTAGAGCAAATCGACAGATGGTGAACACCCGCGGAAACCTTGGAGGCAATGGGAGTGGTTCTCGCCCAGCAGAAAACCCCAATGATGGAGCACCAGCACCGCCACTGGATATGCAGAATTTTGGAGCATTTCTTGCTGCTCAGACTCAGTTGATGCATGCTATGATGCAACAGATGCAAAACGTCACTGCTCAGGCCACTGCCAATCAAGTCAATCAAGGACAACGCCAGAATACAAGACTGTCAAAGTTTATGAGGACTCACCCACCCACTTTATCTGGGAATGGATTGGTTATCCAAGCACAAGGCCGTATTGGATTGTGGAAGAAAGACTATCTCAGTTGAGAGCCCGTGTGGAAAGAAAGTTGAATTTCAAGCTACTGCCGTTAGAGATGGACAGTTGATGGTTAACAGTACCAAGACAATCAGCATAGAGGATGTCTCAGTAGTGAATGAGTACCCAGATGTTTTTCCGGAAGATCTACCTGGTATGCCGCCAGACAGGGACATAGAGTTTGTGATAGAACTTGTACAGTACAAAGACCGATAGCAAAAAGACCTTATCGGATGCCCACCGAAGAATTGGTAGAGATGAAGAAACAAATTGAAGAGTTAATGGAGAAAGGATTTATCAGACCGAGTTCGCCGCCGTGGGAGCGGGCTTTGTTCGGTCAAGAAGAAGGACGGGAGTTTCAGGATGTGCATTGACTACCGTGCACTCAATGAAGTCACCGTGAAGAATAAGTATCCGCTACCGGGATTGATGATTTGTTTGACCAGGTGAGAGGAGCCGGAGTTTTCTCCAAGATTGATCTCGAGATCGGGATACCATCAGCTGAAGATCCGATCAGAGGATATTCCGAAGACCGCATTCTCGTCAAGATACGGACATTATGAGTTTACTGTTATGTCCTTTGGTCTGACGAATGCGCCAGCATATTTCATGAATATGATGAATAAGGTGTTCATGGAATATTTGGACAAGTTTGTTGTTGTGTTCATAGATGATATCCTAATCTACTCCAAGACAGAGGATGAACATGCAGAGCACTTGAGGCGAGTTTTGGAAAAGCTGAGGGAACAGCAACTCTTCGCCAAGTTCAGTAAGTGTGATTTTTGGAAGGACAAGGTGGAATTCCTCGGACATGTAATGACCGCAGAAGGAGTCGCTGTAGACCCAAGCAAGGTAGAAGCTGTGTTACATTGGGAGCAGCCGAAGACCGTGACCCAGATCCGGAGTTTCCTTGGAATGGCAGGTTACTACCGCCGTTTCATTGAAGGCTTTTCGACAATTGCGAAACCTCTTACGCAATTGCTGAAAAAGGAGAAGAAGTTTACTTGGACGCCAGAGTGTGAGAAAGGTTTTCAAGAACTGAAGAAACGATTGACATCAGCACCGGTGTTAGTCCTACCGGACGTCAATCAAAGCTTTGATATCTATTGTGATGCATCGCGCCAAGGACTTGGATGTGTGCTGATGCAGAACAGAAAGGTTGTTGCCTATGCATCAAGGCAGTTGAGGCCGCATGAGGAGAATTATCCGACGCATGACCTAGAGCTAGCTGCCGTAGTGCATGCCTTGAAGATATGGCGTCACTATCTAATTGGAAACAGATGTGAAGTGTACACGGATCATAAGAGCCTTAAGTACATATTCACCCAGTCGGATCTGAATATGAGGCAGAGGAGGTGGTTAGAGTTGATCAAGGACTACAATGTTGGAATCCATTACCATCCCGGGAAGGCCAACGTAGTTGCCGATGCCTTGAGTCGGAAAAGCCATACCGTGAGTATGTTGCTAGCCACAAGTCAGGATAAGCTATGTGAGGATTTCCAGAGAATGAAGATTGAGGTGGTACCTAGCGGATTCTTGGCCGCATTGGAAGTGAAGCCTACCCTAGAGGATCAGATCCGGGAAGGACAAAAGGATGATGACAAGATCCGCAGGATTAAGTCCATCAAGGAGGAAGGCAAGGCAGAGGACTTCAAGTTGGATGAGCAAGGCACGTTATGGATGAAGGATCGCATTTGTGTGCCGAACAAAAAGGAGCTGAAGCAGTTGATTCTAGAAGAAGCCCATGACTCCAAGTATTCAATTCATCCTGGAAGCGCCAAAATGTATCAGGATTTGAAGGAAAGATTCTGGTGGCCGAGCATGAAGCGTGAAGTTGCCGAACATGTTGCATTGTGCGACGTATGCCAGAGAGTCAAGGCAATGCATCAGAGACCAGCAGGATTGCTACAGCCGTTAAAGATACCTGAGTGGAAGTGGGAGGGAATCGGAATGGATTTCATTACCGGTTTGCCTAGGACTCAAGGAGGTTATGACTCCATATGGGTTATAGTGGATCGCTTGACCAAAGTAGCTCATTTTATCCCCGTGAAGACCACTTACTCGGGGGATAAGTTAGCAGAGTTGTATATGGTCAGGATCGTCTGTTTGCACGGAGTGCCAAAGAGGATTGTATCGGACAGAGGTACCCAATTTACCTCAAGGTTCTGGAATAAGTTGCATGAAGCCATGGGAACCCGTTTGAACTTCAGTACAGCCTATCATCCACAGACGGATGGACAGACCGAAAGAGTCAACCAGATTCTGGAGGATATGTTAAGAGCATGTGCATTGGCTTATGCTACCTCTTGGGATAAGAGTTTGCCGTATGCCGAGTTCAGTTACAACAATAGCTACCAGGCTAGTTTATAGATGTCACCTTTTGAGGCACTGTATGGTCGACTCGCTTGACGGCATTGAATTGGAATGAGACCGGGCGAGCGCCGTGTCTTCGGCCTGATATTCTTCAAGAAGTCAAGAGCAGATTGCCATGATTAGGGAAAGGTTGAAGATAGCCCAATCACAGCCAGAAGAGTTATGGCCGACAATCATCGCCGGGACTTGAGTTTTGAACGAGAAGACTTTGTATACCTCAGTTACGCCTCGTGGGAGTTAAGAGGTTCCATGCTAAAGGGAAACTTGCACCCCGTTATGTTGGACCATTTAAGATTTTGGGCCGCAGAGGCGAAGTTGCTTATCAGCTGGAGTTGCCATAGTCGTTAGCAGGAGTGCATGACGTGTTCCACGTGTCCCAGTTGAAGAAGTGTCTCCGAGTACCTGAGGAACAGACACCGTTAGAATCAATTGAGTTGCAAGAAGATTTGACATACAAGGAGCATCCTATGAAGATTCTAGACACAATGGATCGAGAGACGAGGAACAAGTCGACCCGTTTCTGTAAAGTTCAGTGGAGCAATCACGAAGAAAACGAAGCGACTTGGGAGCGCGAAGAGGATTTGAAGAAAGAGTTTCCGAACCTATTCCTTAGTTAGCCCTGAATCTCGGGGACGAGATTCTATTAAGGGGGGAGGTTTGTAACACCCCAAAATTTTGTTTTCTTAAAATTCATGTGTGAATTAGCACTTTGGTGAATTTTTGGAATTTTCTGGAATTTATTTGGATTTATTTGGAATTTATTTGAATTTATTCCATTTTGAAATAATTAAAGAATTAAACTTTGCAAATAAAAATTTGTTGGAAATATTTTATTTGAGTCCAAAATGTTCCAAAATATTTTCCAGAATTTTTCTGGAATTTTTCTGAGTATTTTGCTATTTTTAATGAATTAAATGAATTTCTGGGAATTTAATTGGATTAATTAAATCAAGTCGGTCGAGCATCGCTTCATCCGACCGGATTCGACTCGAGTCGACTCGAGTCCGACCGAAAGACGTGACTCGACCGAACCCACTCGGCCGAGACCTAACCGCTGCGATGCTTGGATTCAGATCCAACGGCCACGATTGAGCCACGCCGCCGACTCGAGCCCGACCGAGCCACTAGCTCGCCGAGTCCGACCGAACCCAAACCCACGCACCGCTGGATCTCGATCCAACGGGCCGCGCGTGCCACGTCACCCAATCGAGACGCCACGGACTCGCGCCAAGAACGGAGAGGACCTCGATTTCCGCTGGCTTTCACTGACGCCGAGGCCCTATTTATTGCGCCGCCACCCGTGTCGGGATCGCCGCTTCATTGCGCACCCGTAGCCCTAACTCACCTCGCTCGAGCCGCTGGTTGCGCCCGCTAGAGCTCGCCGGAGTTAGGAGAAGGTGCAGCCGTGGTTTTTTCGCCGATTGCCGCTGCCTCGTCGCTGCCCTCCGCCCGTTGAGGTCGATCCAACCGGAGGTCAAGCCGCGTCGGAGGAGACCACTCACATCGCCGGAGCACGCCCGAAGCGCCGTTGCCGAGGTCGTCGTCCCCAACCCCGGCAAGCCAGTGCCGCCGCAAGCCATCGCCGGACCTCGAGCTCGCTCCACCGTCCGATCCAGATCCAACGTCCCAGATCACGCCATGTCATCTCACGGTGAGATCCCGTCCAAAATCCCAGATCCAATCTCGACCGTTGGATCCAAATCAAACGCATTCACCCCAAACGCGTGAGTCCAGATCCAATCTGGGCCGTTGATTTTCAAATCAACGGCCGAGATCTAGCCACGCGCGGAGGTCGACCACCGCGGCCGGCCGGCCCACGCGCTGGCAGGCGCAGGTGACGCCGACACGCAGGCTCGCGATGTCACGCGCTTAGCCGCGAATCAAGACCTTTGACGCCAAGACGGCCCACCTGTCAGCAGCCACACCAGCCGTGCGGTGACGTCACCCATGATGTCACAGTGAGTCCCACCTGTCAGCGCAGCGGGCTGAGTCCCCGCTGACGTCAGCAATGACGTCACCCCAGTGGGTCCCACCTTTCAGCGACACGTGGAGCCGTGGACCGAGTCCACGGTAGACCCGAGCCAAACCATGGACCACGTCCATGGACTGGCTGACGTCAGCCGCCCAATCAGAGGCTGCCACGTGTCCAGGCTGACGCAATAATTAATTTCTGAAAAAGAAAATGATTTATTAATTCGAAATAATGATTTCAGATTTTGTTTCAAACTTCAAACGCTTATAACTTTTCCGTTTCAACTCCGATTTGAGTGATTCAAATTTCTAAATTTGTATAAAATTGAGATCTACCTAATTATGAATTTTATTTAATTTTTGGACTAAAGTTTTTCTCTGTAATATTATTTAATTGATTATTTAAACTTTGAATAATCATAACTTTTGTGTTTTAACTCCGATTTGACCGATTCCAGTTTCTAAAAATTCATAAAATTATGTTCTCTCTGTTTATGGATTTTATTTGGATGTTTGGATACTTTTTGCCTATTGTTTATTCATGTATTGCTATTTGCACGCTTTACGAGTAGACGTTGAAGTGCCGGAGGGATTCGAAGGAGAAGTATTGACTCAGGATCAAACTCAAGACCAAGAACAAGTACTTTTTGAAGGCAAGTTGTGTTTTGACCATGTTGATCTTATTTTGAAATCTATTTTGATTTAACCTATTGCATGCTAGTTCAATTAGAAAATACTTTATTTAAATATGGGGGATTAGATAAATACCAATTTGCTGTATGACACCTTGATTATTTTTATATGTGCCATGACCCCTTGTCACCCTAGTTGTGGTTTACTAGTTGGACATTATTAAATTGCCAACATGGGTTTTAGATCGATGTAATATACTGCTTAGACCTGCTACGTGCTCATGACATGATTTTGGACAATCAAATGTTAATATTGACTTAAAGATATATTGAACCTGTTTTGGAAAGGTATCATGTGATGTTGATGGCACGTGGTGCATGGTAATCAACTGGGGTTTGATAAATAGTTTTCGACCGGGGCATGTGGCAAGAATAATCAGGTGGGCCAGTTGTGGCATTGGGAATGTTGGTTTGGTTCTTCGGGTAGTCTTGCCCTGGTCACCCTAAGGACTTCACCTTGCAAGCCTTTGAACTGAGTCTAACGTGCAACCACATGTCTGTAATGGGACGGACCTAGTTGATTAAGTTGCTAATAACGTACCTGTGGGACCTCAGGAGGTCAACTACACCCTTTGTGTAAGTTGTACGAGGGAGCGTACCGGGGCTGAGGCCAGGTACCCATCGAACGGTTGATTGGCCTAAACTTCGCCTTAGCTAAGGGAAGGGTTAGTGTGCAATAACCGGGGAGGCTCACTTGTATTGTTAGAAGTTTCCGAAAGACTTTGTTACGGGAACTCGCCTTTGTGGTGTTTGACTGTATCTTGTGGGTAAAGTGCATAACCTCTGCAGAGTGTAGAATCTATTCGAATAGCCGTGTCCAGGGTATTGGACATCGCTCGGGGATTACAGTCAAGGGATAGATTTTCTTAAAAATAACTTAGACTTGAAAGGTTGGGTTGGATTAATAATGATGTTGATGGAAATGTGGATTAGGATGGGAAAGATGTTTATTAAACTCCTTGAAAAGTTATTTATGCTATACTTGTTTCTACCGCCTTCGAATCTACTTATGCTACTTGTCAAATGCTGTTTTACTGCAAATATACCTTGAGCTATTCCTTTGTATCTAGCCATGCATATAGTCTATTAGCTTGCATTCTATGCATGACTTGCTGAGTACCAAGTACTCACCCTTGCCACAATACAACACCAGTTGAAGAGGAGACTACACCAGCTTTGGAGGAGGAGCTCCACGAGGAACCGTCTATTTAGGGAGCGAGCCCAGTCAGTTGCCTGTGGTATACTGGATGGCGCCACGAAGTTATCTTATTTTCCGCTGCTATTATTTCTCTCTTGATAAGTTTCACCCTGCGAGGCGTATATTTGTAACTTGACCATAAGGTCGAGCAACCAGTTTGACTATTTAATTAAAGTACTTTATTAGTATCGAGTGGTATGATTGTGATATTTACTGATGTTAAGACTGTGTGCACTAGCGCGTTCCTGGACTAGTGGTGAATACACAGAGGGTCCGGATTTGCAAATTCGGGTCCCGACAGTACCTGTGGAACCTCTGGGTGTCAACTACACCGTTTGTGTAGTTGTACGGGGGAGCGTACCGGGGCTGAGGCCAAGTACCCATCTAACGGTGGCTTGACCTAAACTTCGCCTTTGCTAAGGGAAGGGTTAGTGTGCAACACCGGAGAGGACCACTTGTGCTGTTAGAAGTTTCCGAAAGACTTTGTTACGGGAACTCGCCTTTGTGGTGTTTGACTGTATCTTGTGGGTAAAGTGCATAACCTCTGCAGAGTGTAAAATCTATTCGAATAGCCGTGTCCGCGGTATTGGACATCGCTCGGGAATTACAGTCAAGGGTTAGACTTTCTTGAAAATAACTTGGACTTGAAAGGTTGGGTTTGGTTTAAATAAAGATGTTAATGGAAATGTGGTTTAGGAATGGGAAAGATGTTGATTAAACTCTTGGAAAAGTTATTGATCTTATACTTGTTTCTATTGCTTTCAAATCTACTTATGCTACTTGTCAAATGCTGTTTTACTGCAATTATACCCTGAGCTATTCCTTTGTACTAAGCCATGCATGTAGTATATTAGTTTGCATTCTGTGCATGACTTGCTGAGTACCAAGTACTCACCCTTGCCACAATACAACACCAGTTGAAGAAGAGTCTACACCAGCTTCGGAGGAGGAGCTTCCAGAGGAACCGTCTAACTAGGAATCGAGTCCCAGTCAGTTGCCTGTGGTATACTGGATGGCGCCACGATGTTATCTTATTTTTCCGCTGCTATTATTTCTCTTTTAATAAGTTTCGCCCTGCGAGGCATATATTTGTAACTTGACCTTAAGGTCAAGCAACCAGTTTGGTTACCTAATCAAAGTACTTTATTAGTATCAAGTGGTATGATTGTGATATTTACCAATGTTGAGACTGTGTGCACTAGCGCGTTCTTGGACTAGTGCTGAATACACAGAGGGTCCGGATTTGCAGATTCGGGTCCCGACAGCCATGCCGCTGGCGGTCAGCTGTGTGATCGCCAGCAGGCAGTTGGCGACCAAGCCACACCGCGGGCGATCAGCTGTGTGATCGCCAGCGGGCAGTGGCTTACCAGGCCACGCATTCTTTGGCGGTCACCGTGTGTGATCGCTTACGGCAGGTGGCGACCAGGCCACGCTTGGCCGGGCGGCACCGCAGGTGGCGACCAGGCCACGCCGCTGCGGGCAGGTGTGTGGTCGCCGGCGCAGGTGGCGACCAGACGCCGCGGGCGGGCAGCTGTGTGGTCGCCAGCAGGCAGGTGGCGACCAGGCCACGCCGCTGGCGCTCAGTTCCCGAGGCCACTTCGTGGTCAATACGGTCACCCAGGAGGTCAGAGGCATTTAATGCGTGTCATGCGCATTAAATGGGGGTAATGAAGGCTACAGCATGGCGGCGCATGTTCCCAACGCGCGCCATCAATGCAAAAGGTGTCATGATGCAATCTCCCACCCCGGCAAAGCGGGCGGAGTCGGCAGGCGCAGGGCCTGAAGCAGAGGAGAGGGTGGCGGTGTCAGGGCATTAAGTATGCTGCAAGAACAGTAATAGGTGCATTAAATGCGCTGCGGTTGTGTATTCGAGAGGCTGCACCACTGTAACCCCCCCCCCCCCGCGCCCCAGCCTGAGTATAAAAGGGGGGCAGGGTGCATGGGGGAGGGGGTTGGATCTTTTTCGGTTGGCTCTCTTTTAGTTGGATGATTGTAGTGTCTACAAAGAACATACCCAAGAACAACACCAGTAGGACTAGGGCTATTACTCGGAAGGAGGGCCCGAACCTGGAAAAATCAAATCTCTTTCTCTCTCTTTTGTGAGCTTCGCACGTTCCTCCACAACACCCTTCGAGCGACCCGTCACGAAAGCCCTTGATTCGAACTTTCGGTACTCCCTTTCGCAAGGGATCTGTTAGCTAATACGCTGACAGTATTTTTTCTAACTAGGGAATTGAAAGCTCTTAACTGGGAAGAAGGTATCTGGGGTAAAATTGTATATCTTGGAACCCTTCCTTTATTTTGCAAAGGTAATTAAATAATATCTTAGTATTTGAAATAGCTAGCTATTGCTCTAATTTTTTCTTAATTTATTATGCATAGTTTTATTGCAGATGGACCGTGAAGAATGGATGTATCAGAAAAGCCGTATGAGTGCTGAATTACATAGGGCGTTAAGGAGTTCAAAAGAATTGCAGAGGAAGACATGGTGAAGAAGGGTGTAAACTTCATATATTGTCCTTACTTTGATTGCATCAGTCTGGAGAGATTTAACAACTTAGCTCCAATTGAAGACCACTTGGTTTGATGTGGCTTCGTGAGGAATTACATGTGTTGGATCCATCATAGGGAGACAAGTAGTACCCGTCTGGTATGCAATGACGACATGCTGAAACCCGATCATGAGTTGGAACAAGTATATTTGAAGAGGACAATTTAGAGCAAATGTTGTCGGATACAAAGGGAAATTACACAAAAAGATAGTTTGAAAAATTGAAAAGATTGATGGAAGACAATGCCAAACCATTGTTCTCAGGTTGCAAAGTGGAATACACCAAGTTGGGTTCAGTCCTTGCATTATTCGAACTGAAGGCAAAATATTTTGGATAGATACAAATTTCATTGCACTTTTAGTTCTTCTATTGGATGTGCTTCTGTAGGAAAACGAGTTGCCAATAAGCATTTATGAAGCGAATAAGTTACTATGTCCCATGGGAATAAAAATAGAAAGGATGCAAGCATGTTCGAATGATTGCATATTTTACTACAACATGAATAAGGAGTTGCATATTTGTTCAGTTTGTGGTGTACTCCGATACCGTTTGGAGTAGTTGTTTGCAATTCCCAAAGAGGAAAAGAAATTGTGTTGGCATTATGAATCTCCAAAGGAAGATGGCAAGTTAAGACACCCCGTAGATTCAGCTCAATGGAGAAACATTGATTGTAAACATGAGGAGTTTTGTGCTGAGATGAAGAACATAATATTTGGATTGAGTATCGATGGAATGAATCCATTTGGTAATATGAACAGTCATCACAACATTTCGCCAGTTCTATTGTGTATCTAAAATATCCCTCCTTGGTTGTGCATGAAGTGGAAGTATATCACGATGTCGTTGCAAATCTAGGGACCCAAATAGGTGAAAAATGATATTAATGTGTACCTAACACCACTAATTGAGGATTTGGTAAAATTGTGGAACGAGGGTATCGCGGTGTGGGCTGCACACAAAAGAGAGAACTTCTCCCTACAGGCTATAATATTTTGCACCATATATGATTTCCTGGTCCTTGGTAATTTGGCAGGCTTCAGTACGAAGGAAACCAAAGCATGTCCTATTTATGAAGAGGAGACTGAGAGCTTGTGGCTGCCGAATTCTTAGAAAACTATGTATGTAAGTCACCGTAGGTTTCTACCTCGAAGTCATTAATACCATAAGAAGGATGACAAATTTGATGGGAAGAGGGAAGTTCGTTCGGCCCCGCAGCCTATGAGTGGAACAAAAGTATGTTCATACATGAAGGATATCGATGTTCAGTATGGAAAGAGCCGTAAATCTATTCGTTCTAGGACCATTTGAAAGAAGAGGTCAATATTTTGGGATTTACCATACTAGAAGGAGTTAGATGTCCGTCATTGTATTGATGTCATACACGTTAAACTATTAAATTTAATATAATAATTGGAGTATGTGGTGTAGTGACAATTTGTTAAGATATATGGATAGAGTAACTAAAAAAAACAATGCAGTCGTTTTATGATTATACCCATTTATTGATAGTGATGACTTAGTAGTGGTGGTAATGGTGTAGATTACTTGTTGGAAACCATTGTTACAAATGGAGGTTATTGTAACATGTTGTGATGCAGTGAACCATGGATAATTAACATGATGTAGAATATTATCCTTAATGAATGTATATCTTAGAATCATAGTTATGAGCTTTGTCTTGTAGAGATAATATTTACTTGTTGAAGTCATTTATTGATTGAACAAGTTTCAATTGTCAAGATGTTGGCGTATGGATGGAATAAAATTGATAGGTTGATCACGTTTAAGTATCCGTGGAAGTACTATGTTTGAAATATAGAATACGTTGTTATATGATGTGTTGGTCTGTGGGGATCATGATGAGGTAGTATTGGTTGGATGTCTTTTGATAATCGTCATAAACTTTATTTATAAGTGTTGAGAAAGGTAACTAGAGAAAGAATTGGTTATGTAGCTCTTAGTTGAATTATGACGGGCTTCTCGATGAGTAAATAGTGAATATTGAACGCTTAAATGGTAAGTATAGTGGAATACTAGACATGGTGGGTTTCATGCTGAGCTTGTGTCTAAACCTTTCAGACTGGTTTGGTTGTTTGCCATTTTGGTTGAAGGGTTTTGGTCAAGGTGTTCCTTATGTTGCGTTTCAGAATTTCCCTAAAACTCGTAGAAATTGGTGCCAATCCTTTGGTTTTGGCTAATTTGTTTAGTTTGTGTTGTGAGTATAGATTTACACCCAAAAGTTTTTGAGTGGATCGCGCTCCTTCGCGTTCACACTGAGTTATCCTTGGAATAAATTGAAAGGAAACAGATGGACATAGAGGGTTGTGTTGGAAAACTCACGAGGTTTAATTTGTAATCCTTTTTGGCTGGAGTTGGAGTTATTTCGAAAATTTGTGTGGTGTTTGCAAGTGCTTCAAAAGGTGGTTTTTATGGATGTTTCATCGGTGATGCTGTTAGTGAAGTGTTCTCTTTTGGGAATGAGTATCCCTTTCTCTTTGGGAAAATTTATGGTGGTTGTTTGTGCAGATGTTTAACTTTGGAGCCGATTTTCTTTTCCAAATGTTGATTGTGGTTAAAATGCGAGGTTTTGCAAGTTTAGTTTTTCAATTGACGTGGGTTCTTTTACGATGTGGTGTTTTCCTGTTAATGGTGTTGCCGTCATAGTTTATATGAATTTCGCAGCCATCGTTGTTAATTGTGTTTCAATCATGTGTACCAAGGAAGAAGTCTTTTTGTGAATGACTACTTGGTATTGTTGTTACATGAAGAATGAATGGTGAAAAGGAAGCATGACATTGTTTATAGATATTTAATGATGAAAGAGTCGATGAGCTAGGTCGGTGAGAAAGTCATATGTAGATATATGACTAATCCGGAGTGCTCTTGAAAATTGTGCATCCATGTCACAAATTGAGATTTCTATTTCTTTCTGGTATGAAAAGAAACAATGAAGAATTTCTGGTATGTTGGTTGTGGTGTAGGAGATTTGTGTTTCCTTTGCGTCTTGACTTAGGAAATTAAAATGAATACTCTTTGGTTGTTGTCGAATCCTTTTCAAAGTGATTGTAGTGCATTGGACTCAAAGTTACACATGGGGATCAATTGGGTTGATGGTTGGTGGTTGAGCTTACCCAATGGTGGTACTCTTTGTCTTGGTCCTTTGAGTGGAAGGATGTGAGGGCGAGACTTTCTTAGTAAGAGAAATCTGGTGTGGTTAGTAGTTGATCGTAAATGGTTTAAAAGTGAAGAGTAAAGGAAGGTTGTGTATGACCCAATTCAAACCTTCTTGGAGAATTGTGTCGTTGATGTGTTCCTTGGTAGGATTGATTAAATTATTAGCGGACCATTTGGTGGTTGCTAGTAATTGCCTTTCCTTTTTGAAGTGTATTGGATCTTTTTGTCGCCGATCTTTAAAGTGAGTTGTGTCAACTAAAGTGGATTGTTCGGTTGTATTGTTTTTGCGGGTTTCAAGACCGTGGTTATAAAGTAGGCTTTCCCTTCGATGGTAACGGTGGGTGTTGGCCTAGTTGTAAAAGATCAATTTTTTTGCAAGGTTTTAACCCCGTTTGTTCAAGCAATTGGTAGTCTTGGAATGATGTGTCCCGCTTGGTTCGCACCATCTTGTTTATCACGAACCACAGTAGAGAGGTTGAGGTGTCAAAGCATTTTTGCACGTGAGAGCTGAAGGGGTATCTAGAGTTGGAGTTACAGGTTGGTACCGTGTTCTTCTGGAGAGTAGCATTGGTTAAAGGGATTGGGCACTCTAGTGCCAAGGAATGTATGAAATGAGGAGTGTGAGATCGTTTTCTTTTGTGGTCTGTTTGAGGATTTATCCTACCACTTGGGTCGTGCTGAGGCCGTATGTGAGTGCTTTGTGTTTCAATGTTGAGTAAGATTCTGGCAAGTTTTGATTGTGAGTTATCGTTAGAGCCATCAATCTTCGAGCTTTAGCTCCTTGCTTTTGAGTCCGGGCTAGTGCAAATCGTAGGGGTTTCTAAGCGGGTTCTAAGAAGTGAACCTTAGCTCCCTTCGATTTGGTTGGTTGCGATGTGGTGTGTCTCGGATTCGGGGTCGAATCATGTGAAGGGGGAGAGAATGTGACACCCCAGAATATGATATTTTAGAATTCGGCATTTTGGTACGACTTTATAGAGTGTTTTTGGGCCGTTTTCGGGTGTTTGGGCCTCTCCGGGGGACTTTGGGCCTTGGGGGTTGAGTTGGGCCTCCGGTGGAGGGGTTTGGGCCCAAGGGGGGGGACTTTTGGGTATCCAAATCTGGCCCCCACCCCTTGGTGCGCCCCCCACTCCCTTTCCCAACACTAGCCGCCACCCCCTAGCCCCCCATGCGCCTCCACCCTTCCCCTTCCTCTCCATCTTCCCCCATGGCTCCTCCACCTCTCCCCTCCCCTCTCCACCTTCCTTGCTACCCTAGGGGAGCCCGTCACCTCGTCAACCCGCTGTTTTCACCATTGGAGCGCTCCGCGACGAGGAGATCCGGTGGATTTGGAGCAAGGAAGGAGATCGCGTGAACCGGGAGGAGATTCGTCGGTTCATCGTTCGTCGGGCGAAGGTATGGCTAGGGAAATCCTTGGGGTTGGTCTAGGTGCTGTGCTATAGGGTATTTGGATGCTTTTAGATCAAGTGGTGGTGCTGTGATTGGGTAGATTAGATGAAAACTAGAGTTTGCCACGTTCTCTGCTTCGGGCAGATTGTGCAGTCGACCTAGGGTTTGAGTTTTCGTGACCTTAGAATCGGAATTTGGTCGGCCTCCTGTTGAGAAAGTTGTAGGTAACTTCAATACCTTTCAGTGGACATAAAGAATGTCCAATTCCACCCAGTCGTTTGAAAGTTATGGTCGTTTTACCGAATGTGTTCAAAACTGTGACGAGATTGGAACAGATTACATTGTTCTGTAGATTAAACAATTTTAGAGGCCGAATCAGCTTTTCTCAATACTTAGAAAAAGCTAGGAAATTTCCTAAGCTTTGTGATGATGTACTCTTTTACTTGATTTGGAGTCCTATAACTCAAGTTATGCTAGTTTGAAGCCTGCTGTCCCGGCGGGACAGATTCTCTGTTTTTCAATTTTGGGAGTAGTTTGCAAAGTCGGGGTAGATGAGTGAGTGGGTACTGTTTTGTGGGCACGTTTTGAGTGTGTGGTCTCTATGTGCAGGTGGTGTGACCCCGGGAGTGCCCTCAACCACTCGCCAATCAGTCGACCGAGGTTAATGCAAGTGTATTGTAATGGGTAGCGTGTTGAATGTTGATAATTGAGACTAGGTGCAAATTATTTACATGATGTGCTATCTTGTCATGGTTACATGTTGTGATATCTTGCTATGATTAGTGCTTGCCCATGTCATGATGAAAATGGATTAATATGATGCTATGCCATGTTTAGTTCGGTTTGATGCAAGTTGTTTATGTTTATGGCATATGTTGCATACATGGCATGAAAGCTGGCCCGGTCGGTGAGAACGTCATAACTAGTCCGCTAAGGTCGGTGAGAAAGTTATGACTAATCCGGAGCACCATGGTTGTAAGACCTACCTCGTGATTCCACCCACGTGGTGAGTGGAAGCGATGCGTAGGCACCCTCCATCTACGGGATGGAAGGGGGAAGAGGGTGTACGCCGACGGGTGTGCACTCAGCAATACCGGTATATGCTTCCAGGAGACATGTGCATCACATTGCATTGCATACATCATGATGAAAATGAGTTGTGAACAATGTGCTTGGTCATGGCTATGATGTTGTGGATGAAATTATGATTTGATCATGATGTTAAAGTATGGTATGTAGTGTTGTTGGCCTTGATTTATTCTTTATGACCTATTGCGATATATTTGTTGAGTGATGAACTCACGCTTGTGTTTTATGTTGTTTTTAGGTACCATGAAACCGACATGCGGGAAAGGGTCTTAGTGGCACATCATCACAAAGTTTCACTCATTAAGATATATACAATTTTGCCATTTGTAGTTATGATTATAAGTTAATGCGTTGAGAACTTGGAGTATGACTTATTTGTGTGCTTGGTCATATTATTTACTTCGTTTTAGATCATGGAGTGGTTAAATTCATTATGCTTGACTTGAATAGTTGCTATGTTACCTGTTATTGATGCTTTAGATGCTTCCCATTATGATATAACTTGTGATATTATTGTTGATGCTCCGTACCATGGAAAAACAAAGGAGATGCTGCCGAAATTTTTGGTTTTTGCATGTACTCCTTTCCTGTAATTTACCTTTAGATGTGGTATTTAGATATTGTTTAGTCTATGTTTGGTGACATCCAGGGCATACTAGATGCCGGGGTGTTACATATGTGAAGCACGTGGGGAAGCTTGAAACCGAGCACATAAGCACACAGAAAATTGAATATCCGGCCTTGATGCAGTGAGGTACAAGAGTGAACCTATCATGTTTCTATATTCCTTTTGATCAACCGGCTCACCATCTTCATCCGGATCAAGTGTGCAAGCGCTCTCCATGGGTCTCATGATCGGCTTGCTGTTTTCCATCCCAAATCGATGCAACAAGTCTTTTGTGTATTTGCTTTGATGCACAAACGTACCATCCTTTGTTTGCTTGATTTGCAGTCCCAAAAAGTATGTCAACTCACCCATCATACTCATCTCAAATTCGTCCCTCATGGTTTCTGAAAACTTAGACACTAAGACATGAGAGGAACCACCAAAGATAATATCATCAACATAAATCTGAACGAATAGTTGATCATTGCCTTGCTTGAGTAAAAAGAGAGTTTTGTCAACCTTTCCCATTGAAAACCCTTTTTCAAGTAAAAAGGTTTTTAGCCTATCATACCATGCTCTAGGGGCTTGTTTCAAACCATACAAAGCTTTTGACAGTTTGAACACATGATTTGGAAACTTTGGATTTTCAAAACCAGGTGGTTGCTTGACATAAACCTCCTCATTTATGTAGCCATTCAGAAAAGCACTTTTCACATCCATTTGATACAATTTCTAGGAGTGTGATGTTCATCTAACATGGTTCTAGCCATCTCAACCAATGTTCTGTTTTTCCTTTCAACTACACCATTCTGTTGAGGCACTCTAGGTGATGAAAATTGATGATCAATTCCTTTTCAAAGACACAAAGTGATCAAAAGAAGAATTTTTAAACTCAGTTCCATTATCACTTCTAATCGTTCTAAGAGCTCCTGGATGATCAACAGAAAGCCTAAGAATAAGACTTCTAAAATGACTAAAAGCCTCATCCTTAGATGCCATAAAGTATACCCAAGAGTATCTAAAAAAGTCATCAACAATCACAAGCACATACCATTTGCCTCCAAAAGATTGAACTCGAGATGGTCCAACCGTGTCAAGATGTAGTAGCTGTCCTGGAGCGTTTGTCACCACCATGGTAAGAGGTGGATGTGAACCTGCAATCATCTTACCATGTCTACAAGAAGAGCATACTAGATTGCTATCACCCTTAAGCTTAAGCAAGCCACGTATGAGATCTAAACCACTTACACGAGTAAGATGATCAAAACCAACATGACCAAGTCTACGATGCCAAAAGAATAAATCTTTAGAAACATTGGAAACTAGACACCTATGCTTAGAAGAAGGTGATGCATCAAAATCAGCTTTAAATACTCTTCCATAACGAGAAATCTTGAACACAAGATCACCTGAAGCATCTAACACTTTACATTCATTTTTCTTAAAGCTTATCTCAAGATCTTCATCAATCATTTATGAAACAGAGAGCAAGTTATATTTCAAGTTTTCAACCAAAGCCACATCCTTGAACATAAATTTGTCACTTACCTTCACTGTACCTTTTGCCACAACAGAAGAGGAAGAAGCATCTCTAAAAGTAACACTTTCAGCACGAGATGCACGAGTGAGGGAGGAGAACCAATTCTTATCACCGGACATGTCGCGTGAGCATCCGGAATCCACTAGCCATATGTTCTCCTTCCTCGCGCGAGAAGCCTACATAGCAAAACATGTCGAGATCTCAGTACTAGGGTTAGAAATGAGACTTTTGGGAATCCAGTACTGAGACACACGACGCACAACAGTAGGCACAACATGAGTATTCTTATGCACAAAATCAGGTTTACCTTTTCCCGTATTTTTACCAACAAAAGGTGCTTGTTTCACCCTAGGCACGTACTGAGAAGCAAGGTGTGCCTTTCTGATATTAGACCTAGCATTTGTCCTTTCTTTCTTTTGTTGTTTGGCTAGTCTAAAGCAAAAATCTACTAGATGTCCATCTCTACCACAATGAGTGCAAGTGTACTTAACATGAGGTTTTGTTTTAACAGTAGAAGCACATTTTGCATTCATCATAGTAGAAGAAAGAAAACCAGCAGATTTAAAAACAATCCTTTTAGGCTCATTAAGAATCTCAATTTTATCATTGCAAGGAGCATGAACAATAGTGCGAGGTTTAGTTTCAAATGAAGCATGAAGATCAAAAGCTAAACCCTTCTTATTTGAGCTAACCTTTGATTTATCCAAAATCATGTTCAAATTTTTCTTGCCATTAGTGAACCGTTCCAAAGAATTTTGTAAGTAATCAACTTTCTTAGCAAGAGTTAAACAATTATTGCAGGGAACATCTACTTTTCCTTTTTGCTTGCGACAAGTTGAGCATGAAAGAACATCATGTGTAAGCAAATCTTCTGTCATTTGAGAAACCCTAGCATTTGCATCATGCAACTTCAATTCTAGTATGGAGCATTTAGAACATGGAGTTGTATCATGCAAATCAATTGTAGAACAGCTAGCATGTTTGACATGTTTCTCATTTTCTTCATCTCGATGTAACAAATGAGCAAGTTCTTTCCTAAGCAAGGTGAGCTCATTGTAAATTAAGTCACATGATTTGCAAGCATCATCATCAGGAATCAAGGTTTTAAGTCTAGCAATTTTAGCATTCAATGACTCCACAACAAAATCATGTTTCTTAATTTTCTTATCACATATATCAAGCAATTTACCAAGTCGAGCAACAACAATAGCTAATTCATCATAAGAAGGATCTACCTCATTGAAGTCGCTGTCTTGATCGTCCTTGGTGAAGCTATCCTTGCTGCTTGCCATGAGACACAACCCTGTCAAGTCATGTTTGCTTGGAGTTGCATCGTCCTCGCTGCTCTCTGAATCCACATCGCTTAAATTGACTTGTTCAAGAGCGGAAAGAACTCGGTGAACCACTTTGCGGTTAATGAAGCTCTTCTTCTTCCTGTCGTTTGAAGAGAACCTTTTCTTCTCATTTCTTCTGACGTTGTCCTTCTCCTCCCTTGATGTTTTACCTGCAAGCTTCGAACAATTTGATCTCATGTGGTTGAGATCACCACACTCATAGCACCTTGAAGGACCACCTCTCTTTCTCATTCTCACATTCTGCAAAGCTTTGTTAAAGCGAGAAGAGAGTAGTGCCAAGTCTTCTTCAGGAAATTCTTCTATTTGCTCATCTATTAAAGAAGACAAAGAGGACAAGGCAAAGCTAGAAGAAGAATTTGCATTTGACATGTTAGGGTTAGAGATCAAAGCAATTGATTTAATATTACCCTTCCTGGCAAGAACATCCAACTCATGAGTTTTCAACTTAGAATACAGAACATCTAATGTAAGTGTACTCATGATAGTAGATTCTCTGATGGATGTAACTTTCATCTCCCAAATAGACATGTCTAATGCACCAAGCAATTGTCTAGCATTAGCAGCATCATCAAAGCTAACTCCAACAGCACGCAAATTGCTAAGAATCTTATTAAAGCAAGCAAAGAAATCATCTAGTGACTCACAAGGCTTCATCTCAAATCGCATGTATTCTTTTTTGTAAAGATCTTGACGAACCTCTTTGATAGTGTTAGAACCTTCATGGTAATCACAAAGAGATTTCCATATCTCATATGCGGATTTGAGATGGATCACACGGTCAAAGTCTCTACGTCCCAAAGCTTGGAAGATCAAGTTGCGCGCCTTACTGTTTGCTTCAACATGTGCGCGATTGGCGTCGTTGACGTTGTCGTTTGCAGGGACTTCATATGGCTTGTAGACTTTCTCCCAAATTGTGAAGCCTTGTGCTTGGATGAACGCCTCCATCTTGGCCGTCCAAAACTAAAAATCAACACCATCGAACACACACGGTTTTGTCGAATAACGATCCATTAATCTAATCACCGGTTAAGATAGATTAGAAAAACCTTGCTCTGATACCACTTGTAGGATCGAAGTATACGAATATAGCAATCAGAGGGGGGTGAATGATTGTGCGGAAGCGAAAACCAAATTTTCAATCTACTAAAAGTTCACCCCAAAAACAGAACCAAATAATTGCCTCGTAATCGACAAAAACAGAATGATAGAGGTTTGGTAAAATTCCAATTCCAGGAGATCCAAACATTAGATCAATCTGAAATTTGGACACAAGAAACTAGATTCCAATAAGAATCGAACCAAAAAAGAATCAGATCGATCGTCTAACGGATCAAAATTTATGAGGTTAGAAAGCTTGCTGTTCCAGAACTTGACGAAAAACAATCTAATCAAAACTTCAAGATTAAACAAGATCTCCAAAGGATTAATCAGCTAGACTTTGAGGAACTCTAAATTAATACCCTAGAAAGGTTTTTGATGGATCAAATCAATATGAAACTCAAAGAACAAAAATCAATCTAGAATTAGAACAAGCATGCAAACAAGAACCAAAACAGAAAACACTGTAGCAACGTGGTTACTGTAGCGCGCAAGAATCTTGGAAGAATTGATCTTTATTTATTTTTGTCTAAAGTACTGTCATCAAAAGAGTACAAACCCTAAAACTAAGCTCAAGGTTCTCAATGCCCTAGCTCTCATTGGTGTCCTTCAACAGGAGACAACCCCTCCTATTTAAAGGACAAAAACACACGGAGTCCTGAATACAATTCCTAATCCTAGAAGGAGTCCCACTCCTAATCCTAGAAAGAGTATGTATTCAACACAATTCCACTTGGCCCAACCTGGCCGAGTACAACTCTTGCACGCGTATGGCAACCCAACCATACTCACATGACTAACACTTTGCACGCGTATGGCCACCTGGCATACTCACGTGACTAACCATTCTCCATGTGCACCATTCTCTTAGCTCGAACGTCCCGCATGACATCCTTGACCACCAAGAGCTCAGTTCCTCCTGAACCTAGTCCCGAACCTCAGTTCCTCCATGAACCCAGTTCCGGTCCCTTCATCGACTACGTTCGCCCTCGAGCAATACCTGCACACGAACAAACCACAAAACGAATTCGAGCACAAGTCCACGACTTGACCCAAGGTCAATCCATGCAACTACTCACACGAGCATTGCATAAAGTCCATTTCAAACAAGCATCATGAAATTCTCACAAATTTCATAATCTCAAATCCAAATCCAAAAATCAATTTCAATTCTTGCAAAACATCCAAACAGAGTAAAACACGTTCACGACGGACCAAGAATTAAAACCCTAGAAAAAAGTCCATTCACGACGGACCAACAAAATCGGTCCGGGGTACACATGAAAGTCAAGGTTTGAAAAAGAAATCATTCCGGTGAAAACACGTTCACGACGGACTAAAAAAATTGGTCCGGCGTACATGCAAAACTTACTATTTTTGAAAGATTTGGTCCGGCACAAAGTTAACCAAACCACGTTCACGGCAGACCAAGGAATTTGGTCTGGCATACATGGAAAAGCTTAGGTTTTGAAATCATCAAAACACGTTCACGATGGACTAAACAAAGTCAGTCCGTCGTACATGCGAAAACGGATATGCAAAAAACCCGTTCATGACAGACCAAAAAATTTGGTCCGGCGTAGATGCGAAACTTACTGGTTTCTTGGAAAATTGAGTCCGGCTCATGAGTTCAAAAGCACGTCTACGGCAGACCCAAAAACTTGGTCCGGCGCAAACACAAAACCGGTCCAGCGCAAAAGGGAAACTTACTGTTTCTTGAGAACTTGGTCCGGCGCCAATGTGAAACTTACTGTTTCTTGTCAAATTGTCAAACACATGCACAAGCACATTTTGCAAATCCAATTCTAAGCTAATTTTTCAGTTCTAAGCCAATTTTTCAGCACATGATTTTCACAGTAGGAGTGAGATTTTGCTTTGCCATATGAGTAGTTGTTTGATGAATGGATTAATGCTATGAATGAGATTATGCAAATGCTATTAATGATTGTGTAGGATCGAAGTATACGAATATAGCAATCAGAGGGGGGGGTGAATGATTATGCGGAAGCTAAAACAAAATTTTCGATCTACTGGAAGAACACCCCAACTCGGATTCAAAAGATTGCCTCGTAAATAACAAAAACAGATTGATAGATGCTTGGTAAAATGAGAATTACCGGATATCCAACCGTCGAAACGATCTGAAATTTGGACACAAGAAACTAGATTTCAATACGAATCAAACCCAAAAAGAATCAGCTCAATCGGACTTACGGATCAAAAGTTATGAGCTTCGCAAGCTTGCTGATCCAGAACTTGACGAGAATTGATCTAACGTAAACTTGAAAGTTTTAACAGAACCGACAAAAGTTTAATCAACTAGACTTTGAGGAACTCTAAAACAATACCCTAGAACGGTTTTTGATGGATCAAATCAAGATGAAACTCAACGATCAAAAACCAATCTAGAATTAGAACAAGCATGCAAACAAAAAAACAAAAACAGAAAAACAACGTAGCGACGTGGTTCTTGTAGCATGCAAAAATCTTGGAAGAATTGATCTTTATTTCTTGTCTAAAATACTCTCATCAAAAGAGTACAAACCCTAAAACCAAGCTCAAGGCTTGATGCGCTCAGCTCTCCTTGGTGCCCTTCAACAGAGACAACCCCTCCTATTTAAAGGACCAACCCACAAGGAGTTACGAATACGATTCCTATTCCTAGAAGGAAACCGTATTCAACACAACTCTACTTGGCCCAACCTGGCCGAGTACAACTCTTGCACGCCGTATGGTAACCCTACCATACTCACGTGACTAACACTTTGCACGCCGTATGGCCACCGCCATACTCACGTGACTAACACTTTGCACGTGAATGACCTCCTGCCATTCTCACGTGACTAACCATTCTTCTGTGCACCATTCTCTTAGCCCGAACGTCCCGCATGACACCCTTGACCACCAAGACCTCAGTTCCTCCTGAACCTAGTCCCGAACCTCAGTTCCTCCATGAACCTAGTTCCGGTCCCGTCATCGACCACATTCGTCTTCGAGCAATACCTACACATGAACAAACCACAAAACAAATCCGAGCACAAGTCCACGACCTGACTCAATGTCAATCCATGCAACTACTCACATGAGCATTGCATAAAGTCCACTTCAAGCATCATGAAATTCTCACAAATTTCATAATCTCAAAAAAAAAAAAAACAAATCAAAATTCAAAGTTTGCTCAAAAACCGCCAAAAGCATGTGTATGACAGACCAAAACATTTGGTCTGTCATACATGGGAAAATTGAGTTCGCTATCAACATGTGTATGACAGACCAAAGAGTTTGGTCTGTCATACATAGGCAAAATGAGTTCATGGAAAACATGTGTATGACAGACCAAAGAGTTTGATGCATCATACATGGGCAAAATGAAATCGCCCAAAGCATGTATGATGGATCAAAAACTTTGGTCTGTCATACATGGAAAAACGGTCACCAAAGCACAGGTATGACAGACCAAAAAGTTTGGTCTGTCATACATGAGAAAAACGAGTTCACCAAAAACCTGTGTATGGCAGACCAAAAACTTTGGTCTGTCATACATGGGAAAAATGCGATTTTTAGTTATTTGGTTCGGCGCAAAAGCAAGGTTTCTTTTTAAATGTTCGGATGTTTGGTCCAACACAGATTAATCCTAATCTTAACCAATTTCAGCACAAGATCAAACCGATTTTTCATCACATGATTCACAATCTCCCCCTTGATGAAAACATTGGCAACACCATTTAGACATGAACATTTGGCAGTTTTTTTAAAAAAGAGAAGAGAACATAAAAACTCCCCTTTTGACAAGTGAAAAATGTGTGTGGTTTGTGCAATGTGCCAAAAGCCAAAAACCAAACTTCTCCCAGATTACTCAACAACCGAAAGATACTACTCCCTCTTTTTCAACTCTTCCCAAACTACTTAAAAACTTCTCCCCCTTTGACAATGGATTCATCAAGAAAACAACAAGAGAACTTGTTCAAACTTTTTCTTGTATCAATGGTTTCGCAAACAGAAGCAAGGGAGTGCCAAGATACAAAGGATGAGCTCATTCAATCATATAACCTTATATATCACATAATATGCAAAATATATGATCTTAATGTGATGTTAACAAGTTAAGAAATGACATGCATCTCATCCTCAAATCTGTCAACTATAGCCAAGTACTAAGCAAGACCTTTAGTAGAAAAACAAAGGCTCAAAGTTGAAGCAACTAACAAATCAGGGCGAGCAAGTAGTTTCAACTCCAATCTAGTAGTCCATTTTAATCTTTGAACAATAAACTGCATGTGGCATGCTTGAAGCATACTTCTTTTATTTTCTAGGAGTGGCATGCTTGAAGCATACATCTTGTCTTTGAGGGAATGACATGCTTGAAGCATACATTTTATCTTTTAGGGAAAGCATCCTGAAGCATACAATCTTGAAGCTTTTGCTTTTAACAACCCTTTTTTATTGATTCCCTTTTTCTTTTCTTTTTCTTTGATTGTAAACATGCAAAAAATGATTAAAAGGTCTTATGAAAGAGTAAAGCTGAAAACACACTTGCTTCATAGCCCAAATTTGTCAAGAGGATTCAATATCAAGCCTAGAAGAATGAGATATCACAGAGTATTTAGCTATAGGCAATCAAATCAGGGAATTTCCGCAATGTCATTTTTAGTTCAAGTGAGACAATTTAGATTATCATATATTAGCTCAATTACATAGTATATAAAGAAATATGATAAAGTGAGCTCATCAAGTGAAAGAACTTGGCAAAGAAACTCCCCCTCAAAACAATCCCATTGGATGAACAATTCCAAGTTCTCCCCGAATAAAGGCAAAACGAGAAGAAGACAAAGGTTTTGTGAAAATGTCTGCCAGTTGATGTTCAGTATCCACATGATGAAGCACAATGTTGCCTTTTTCAACATGATCTCTAAGAAAGTGAAATCTGATGTCAATATGTTTTGTTCTTGAATGTTGCACAGGGTTCTTAGCAATGCAAATTGCACTAGTGTTATCACACGAGAAGAGGAACACTATCCAAAATAACCCCATAATCTTTAAATTTAGCTACTTTCAAAATTATTTGAGAAAAACAACTAGCAGAAACGACATATTCATATTCAGCAGTTGTTTGTGCAACAGAAGATTGATTTCTAGATTACCATGCAATGAGAGTATTTCCCAAGAAGTGACATGAACCAGAAGTGCTCTTCCTATCAATTCTACATCCTCCAAAATCAGCATCGAGAAAAAGATCTCAAACTAATGCATGAGGAAGCGAGAAAGCCAAATGCCAAAATCTTGAGTTCTATGAAGATACCTGAAAATCCTTTTGACACTTTGTCGATGTGAAGCACGTGGGGAAGCTTGAAAACGAGCACACAGGCACACAGCAAATTGTATATCCGGCCTTGATGCAGTGAGGTACAAAAGTGAACCGATCATGCTTCTATATTCCTTTTGATCAACCGGCTCACCATCTTCATCAGGGTCAAGTGCGCAAGTGCTCTCCATGGGTGTCATGATCGGCTTGCTGTTTTCCATCCCAAAACGATGTAGCAAGTCTCTTGTATATTTGCTTTGATGCACAAAAGTACCATCCTTCGTTTGCTTGATTTGAAATCCCAAAAAGTATGTCAACTCACCCATCATACTCATCTCAAACTCCTTCCTCATTGTTTCTGAAAACTCAGACACTAAAACATGAGAGGAACCACCAAAGATAATATCATCAACATAAATCTGAACGAATAGTTGATCATTGCCTTGCTTGAGTAAAAAGAGAGTTTTGTCAACCTTTCCCATTAAAAAGCCCTTTTCAAGTAAAAATGTTTTTAGCCTATCATACCATGCTCTAGGGGCTTGTTTCAAACCATACAAAGCTTTTGATAGTTTGAACACATGATTTGGAAACTTTGGATTTTCAAAACCAGGTGGTTGCTTGACATAAACCTCCTCATTTATGTAGCCATTCAGAAAAGCACTTTTCACATCCATTTGATACAATTTGAAACCTTTGGATGCAGCAAAAGCTAAAAGGATTCTAATGGCTTCAATTCTAGCAACAGGAGCAAAGGTTTCATCAAAATCTAAGCCTTCAATTTGAGTGTAACCTTGAGCAACCAATCTAGCCTTGTTTCTAACAACAACACCATCCTCACTTTGTTTATTTTTGAAAACCCATCTAATTCCAATAACATTAAAATCAGGAGGAGGTGAGACAAGTTTCCAAACTTTATTTCGTTCAAAATTCTCTAATTCTTCATGCATGGCATTGATCCAAGATTAAATCAGGATAATGCATGAGATATATCTTTGGGTTCAAAGGAAGCAACTAAAGCAGAATGAGCATGAGTGTCAGAATGAATAAACCTGGATCGAGTGACTCTCTCATTTAGGTCTCCAATCATTTGTTCAGATGGATGCATTTTCTGAATGTGCAAGGGAGCATTGGCTTTTGAGACTTCTCCTTCTCCTTCTTCATTTTCAGCATGTACAGATGATGTTGTAGCTTGAGGATGGTTAGCTGTAGGTGATGTAGTAGTAGGTGCCAAAGGTGCTATAGCTTGTTGTGCATTAGAAATAGTCAAGACCTCATCTTCAACATCATCATTATCTTCAAAGATTTTCTCCCCCTGAACATATGCGTCTGTACCTGCATCACTTGGACTAGTGCCTGGACTAGCCTCATCAAAAGTAACTTCACAAGTTTCCACAATTTTGTTAGTCTCCAAAACAAGCACACGATAGCCACGAGTATGAGCAGGATATCCAAGGAAAAAGCCATCCATTGATCTAGCTTCAAATTTATCAAGATTTCCAGATTTCAAGACAAAGCATTTGCATCCAAAAACCCTAAAGTGAGAAGCTTGAGGCCTGTGTCCAAACCGAAGCTCATATGGAGTCTTACCCAATTTTGATCTCAAAAACACACGGTTTGAAACATAACATGCAGTTGAAATCGCTTCAGCCCAAAAGTTTCTAGGAGTGTGATGTTCATCTAACATGGTTCTAGCCATCTCAACCAATGTTCTGTTTTTCCTTTCAACTACACCATTCTGTTGAGGCACTCTAGGTGATGAAAATTGATGATCAATTCCTTTTTCAGTACAAAAGTGATCAAAAGAAGAATTTTTGAATTCAGTTCCATTATCACTTCTAATAGCTTTGAGAGCTCCTGGATGATAAATAGAAAGCCTAAGAACAAGACTTCTAAAATGACTAAAAGCCTCATCCTTAGATGCCATAAAGTATACCCAAGAGTATCTAGAAAAATCATCAACAATCACAAGCACATACCATTTGCCTCCAAAGGATTGAACTCGAGATGGTCCAACTGTATCAAGATGTAGAAGCTGTCCTGGAGCGTTTGTCATCACCATAGTAAGAGGTGGATGTGAACCTGCAATCATCTTACCATGTCTACAAGAAGAACATACTAGATTGCTATCACCCTTAAGCTTAGGCAAGCCACGTATGAGATCTAAACCACTTACACGAGTAAGATGATCAAAACCAACATGACCAAGTCTACGATGCCAAAAGAATAAATATTTAGAAACATTGGCAATTAGAAACCTATGTTTAGAAGAAGGTGATGCATCAAAATCAGCTTTAAAAACTCTTCCAAAACGAGAAATCTTGAACACAAGATCACCTGAAGCATCTCGCACTTTGCATTCATTTTTCTTAAAGCTTATCTCAAGATCTTCATCAAGCATTTGAGAGACAGAAAGCAAGTTATATTTCAAGTTTTCAACAAGAGCCACATCCTTGAACATAAACTTGTCACTTACCTTTACTGTACCTTTTGCCACAACAGAAGAGGAAGAAGCATCTCCAAAAGTAACACTTTCAAAGACGAGATGCACGAGTGAGGAGGAGAACCAATTCTTATCACCGGACATGTGGCGTGAGCATCCTAATCCACTAACCATATGGTCTCCTTCCTTGCGCGAGAAGCCTACATAGCAACAAAACATGTCGAGGTCTCAGTACTGGGGTTAGGAATGAGATTTTTGGGAATCCAATACTGAGACACACGACGCACAACAGTAGGCACAACACGAGAATTTTTATGCACAATATCAGCTTTTCCTTTTACCAAGTTTATAGGAACAGAAGGCGTTTTCAACACTCTAGGCGCATAGTGAGAAGCAAAGTGTGCTTTTCTGAAGTTAGACCTAGCCTTAGTCATTTCTTTCCTTTGCTGTCTGGCTAGTCTAAAGCAAAAATCTACTAGATGTCCATCTCTACCACAATGAGTGCAAGTGTACTTAGCATGAAGTTTGTCTTTAACAGTAGAAGCACATTTTGCATTCATCATAGTAGAAGAAAGAAAACCAGCAGATTTAAAAGCAATCTTTTTAGGCTCATTAAGAATCTCAATTTTGCAAGGAGCATTAACAACAGTGCGAGGTTTAGTTTCAAATGAAGCATGAAGATCAAAGCCTAAACCTCTCTTGTTTGAGCTAACCTTAGATTGATCCAAAATCATGTTCAATTTTTTCTTGCCATTAGTGAATCGTTCCAAAGAGTTTTGCAGGTAATCAACTTTCTTAGCAAGAATTAAACAATTATTGCAGGGAACATCTATTTTTCCTTTTTGCTTGCGACAAGTTGAGCATGAGAGAATTTCATGTGAAAGCAGATTATCAGTCAATTGAGAAACCCTAGCATTTGCATCTTTCAATTTTAATTCAAGAGTTGAGCATTTAGAACAAGAAGTTGAACTATGCAAATCATCAGTGGAACAGCTAGCATGTTTAACATGTTTCTCATTTTTCTCATTTAGATGCAACAGAAGAGCGTGTTCTTTCCTAAGCAAGGTGAGCTCATTGTAAATTAAGTCACATGATTTGCAAGTATCATCACTAGGAATCAAAGTCTTAAGTCTAGCAATTTCAGCATTCAATGTTTCAACAATGAAATCATGTTTCTTAATTTTCTTATCACGTTTGTCAAGCAATTTTCCAAGACGAGCAACAGCAATAGCTAATTCATCATAAGAGGGATCTACCTCATTGAAGTCGCTGTCGTGATCGTCCTCGGTGAAGCTATCCTTGCTGCTTGCTATGAGACATAATCCCATCAAATCATGCTTGCTTGGAGTTGCATCATCTTCGCTGCTCTCCGAGTCCACATCGATCAAATTGACTTGTTCAAAAGCGGAAAGAACTCGGTGAACCACCTTGCGGTTGATGAAGCTCTTCTTCTTCCTATCATTTGACGAGAACCTTTTCTTCTCATTCCTTCTGTCGTTGTCCTTCTCCTCCTTTGATGTTTTTCCTGCAAGCTTAGGACAATTTGTGCGAATATGGTTGAGGTCACCACACTCATAACATCTTGGAGGACCACCTCTCTTTCTCATTCTCACATTCTGCAAAGCTTTGTTAAAGCGAGAAGAGAGTAGTGCCAGATCTTCTTTGGGAAACTCTTCAAGTTGCTCATCTGTTAAAGAAGACATGGAAGACAAGGCAAAGCTAGAAGAAGAATTTGTATTTGACATGTTAGGGTTAGAGATCAAAGCAATTGATTTAATGTTACCCTTCCTGGCAAGAACATCCAACTCATGAGTTTTCAACTTAGAGTAAAGAACATCTAATGTGAGTGTGCTCATGGTAGTAGATTCTTGTATGGATGTTACTTTCATCTCCCACACTGACATGTCCAAAGCACTAAGCAATTGTCGAGCATTTTCAGCATCAGTGTAGCTAACTCCAACAGCACGTAGATTGCTAAGAATTTTATTGAAACGTGCAAAGAAGTCATCTACAGATTCACTAGGTTTCATCTCAAAGCATGTATTCTTTTTTGTAAATATCTTGGCGAACCTCTTTGACAGTGTTAGAACCCTCATGGTAATCACAAAGAGATTTCCATACCTCATATGCGGATCGAAGATGAACCACTCGATCAAAATCGCTGCGTCCCAAACCTTGGATGATCAAGTTGCGCGCCTTGCTATTTGCTTCAACATGTGCGCGATTTGCGTCGTTGACGTTGTCGTTCCCAGGGATTTCGTACGGCTTGTAAACCTTCTCCCAAATTGCGAAGCCCTGCGCCTGGATGAACGCTTCCATCTTTGCTTTTCAAAACTGAAAATCAACACCATCGAAAACACAAGGTTTTGTCGAATACCTATCCATCGCTACGGTTTCTAATCACCGGTTAAGAATAATTAGAAAAACCTTGCTCTGATACCACTTGTAGGATCGATGTATACGAATATAGCAATCAGAGGGGGGGTGAATGATTATGCGGAAGCTAAAAAAAAATTTTCGATCTACTGGAAGAACACCCCAACTCGGATTCAAAAGATTGCCTCGTAAACAACAAAAACAGATTGACAGATGCTTGGTAAAATGAGAATTACCGGATATCCAACCGTCGAAACGATCTGAAATTTGTACACAAGAAACTAGATTTCAATACGAATCAAACCCAAAAAGAATCAGCTCAATCGGACTTACGGATCAAAAGTTATGAGCTTAGCAAGCTTGCTGATCCAGAACTTGACGAGAATTGATCTAACGTAAACTTGAAAGTTTTAACAGAACCGACAAAAGTTTAATCAACTAGACTTTGAGGAACTCTAAAACAATACCCTAGAACGGTTTTTGATGGATCAAATCAAGATGAAACTCAACGATCAAAAACCAATCTAGAATTAGAACAAGCATGCAAACAAAAAAACAAAAACAGAAAACACTGTAGCGACGTGGTTACTGTAGCATGCAAAAATCTTGGAAGAATTGATCTTTATTTCTTGTCTAAAATACTCTCATCAAAAGAGTACAAACCCTAAAACCAAGCTCAAGGCTTGATGCGCTCAGCTCTCCTTGGTGCCCTTCAACAGGAGACAACCCCTCCTATTTAAAGGACCAACCCACAAGGAGTTCTGAATACGATTCCTATTCCCTAGAAGGAAACCGTATCCAACACAACTCTACTTGGCCCAACCTGGCCAAGTACAACTCTTGCACGCGTATGGTAACCCTACCATACTCACGTGACTAACACTTTGCACGCGTATGGCCACCTGCCATACTCACATGACTAACACTTTGCACGCGAATGACCTCCTGCCATTCTCACGTGACTAACCATTCTTCATGTGCACCATTCTCTTAGCCCGAACGTCCCGCATGACATCCTTGACCACCAAGACCTCAGTTCCTCCTGAACCTAGTCCCGAACCTCAGTTCCTCCATGAACCTAGTTCCGGTCCCGTCATCGACCACATTCGTCTTCGAGCAATACCTGCACATGAACAAACCACAAAACAAATCCGAGCACAAGTCCACGACTTGACTCAATGTCAATCCATGCAACTACTCACATGAGCATTGCATAAAGTCCACTTTAAGCATCATGAAATTCTCACAAATTTCATAATCTCAAAAAAAAAAACAAATCAAAATTCAAAGTTTGCTCAAAAACCGCCAAAAGCATGTGTATGACAGACCAAAACATTTGGTCTGTCATACATGGGAAAATTGAGTTCGCTATCAACATGTGTATGACAGACCAAAGAGTTTGGTCTGTCATACATGGGCAAAATGAGTTCGCTGAAAACATGTGTATGACAGACCAAAGAGTTTGGTCTGTCATACATGGGCAAAATGAAATCGCCCAAAGCATGTGTATGACAGACCAAAAACTTTGGTCTGTCATACATGGAAAAAACGAAGTCACCAAAAGCCTGTGTATGACAGACCAAAAAGTTTGGTCTGTCATACATGAGAAAATCGAGTTCGCCAAAAACCTGTGTATGGCAGACCAAAAACTTTGGTCTGTCATACATGGGAAAAATGCGATTTTTAGTTATTTGGTTCGGCGCAAAAGCAAGGTTTCTTTTTAAATGTTCGGATGTTTGGTCCAACACAGATTAATCCTAATCTTAACCAATTTCAGCACAAGGTCAAACCGATTTTTCATCACATGATTCACAGATTGAATGTGGTACATTATCATGGAATTTTCATCGTTGCATTCATAAAAGGAAGAGGCGTCCCATTCAGATGCGGGCCTCTGTGTTCACACGTAGTGACCACAAAAGTACTACCTCTGTAACACCCCGGCATCTAGTATGCCCGAATGCTACCAAACATAGACTAAACAACATCTAAATACCATAAATAAAGATAAATTACAGCAAAGGAGTAAATGCTAAAAACCAAAATTTCGGCAGCATCTCCTTTGTTTTAACATGAAATGAAGGAAACACAATAGCATAGCAATATAAGGCAATATGAGAGACATCTAAAATAGCAATAATTAAGGGTATGACGACTTTAAAAGTCTAATTCCAAACATTAAATGTCTCCATGAGCCAAACGAACAATAAGACTCTCATATTGCAAAACTAAACCATAAAACAATAGGCATCACACTTAATTTATTATCAAGACCCAATTGAGTGACGGTGGGAACAATTGAGTGACGCTACATGTAGAAGTGTGACTAATTCCCTTCCCCGCATGCCGATCTCATGGCACCTAAAACAACAAGAAAGCACAAGCGTGAGTTCAACACTCAGCAAGCATATTGCAATGGTACACAAAAATAATTACATGGCTACAACAACTCATGTCATGTCTTTCATCTCATTCATGATCACATATCAATATCATCACCATTATGTATGCAATGCGATGCGATGCTCATGTCTCCTCAGAAACTCATACCAGTATGGTTGAGTACACACCCGTCGGTGTGCACCCTCTCCCCCTTTCCATCCCGAAGATGGAGGGTGCCTACTCCTCGCTTCCGTTCACCGCGGTGAATGGAATCACGGTGTAGGACTTCCTCATTGGCTCTCCGGAATAGTCATAAATTTCTCACCGACCTTCCCCGGACTAGTTATGACTTTCTCACCGCCCGGGCCATGTAACATGCCATGTATGCAAATATGCCAACATCATTAATAACTTGTACACTATCCCATGGCATCATAACATAATAAACATATTCATCATATCATTGGCAATCATTAAGGCATGGCATGTGAGCATATCATGTATTCAAATTCAATCTCAATCAATCTAGCAACTACAACCCGCTACCCATTCCAATACACTTGCCTCAACCACGGGCGACGGATTGGCGAGAAGTAGAAGGCACTCCCGGGGTCACACCACCTGCACATAGGTACCACACACTCACAATCAAGTTCACAAAATAGTAAGCAAACCCTCTTCTACCCCGACATCGCAAACTAATCGGAAATTTTGATTGTAAGTTATCATTAGAGCCATTGGTCTTCGAACCTAGGTGCCCTGTCGTCGAGTCTCGACCAGTGTAAATTCCAGTGGTTTTATTTAGAGAAGCGACCTGGGAGTGGAAGTCTCGCGGGGGCGAGCTTTACCCAAAGATCTTTTCTTCAGGTTTGAACCGCGAAGATTAGATCTCTGTGTGTTGTTGGTTTGGTGTAGTGGCATGTCCTGGACTCGAGGTCGAATCCTGTTGAAGGGGGGGAGAATGTGACACCACAAAGTGTCGTAACCTTATTTATGTGAATGAAGAGGTCAAAAACATTATGAAATATGAAATTTAGGTTAAAACCATAAGGTATGGAGGTTATTAGCATTTCCGGGCCGTTTCCGGGAGTTTGGGCCTTTCCGGAGAGTTTTGGGCCTAAGAGAAGGGGTCGTGGGCTTTGGTGGGAAAGAGGTTGAGTCCATTTAGGAGTAGGATTCCTATTTGGTCTGGTAAAAGGGGCCTCCCCCTGCCCTCTTGTGCGCCCAAGCCATGCCCTAGCCGCCCCCACCACCTCCTCATCTCCCCAAAGCAGCCGCCCCTCCCCTTGGGTGCGCCCCTCCTCCTCCCTCCTCTCCTTTGCTCCACCACCCCTCCACCACCTCTCCACCTCCCTTGCTGCCCCTAGGGGAGTTCCCCACCTCAACACCTCGAAGATCCATCCGTTGGAGCGCTCCGCGATGAGGAGATCCGGCGGGATTGGAGCGAGGAAGGAGATCGCGCGAACCGGGAGGAGATCTATTTGGGTTTCGTGCGTCGGGCTAAGGTATGGCCATGAGAATCCTTGGGGTTGGTCTAGGTACTGTTATAAGGGTGATTATCAAGTTTTTAGGTCAATTGGTGGTGCTGGATTTGAGTAGATTGGATTAGATCTAGAAGTTGCCACGTTCTCTGTTTTGGACAGCATGAGGAGTCGACCTAGGGTTTAGTTTTTCGCCAATTTAGATTCCGAATTTGGTCGTCCGCCTGTTGAAGAAGTAGTAGATAATTTCAATACCTTTTAGTGGGTATAAAGAACGTTAAATTCCGATCAGTCGTTTGAAAGTTATGGCTGTTTTACCAAGCGTGTTAAAATATGTGACGTGATTGGAACAGATCACGGTATTCTATAGATTAAACCACTTTAGAGTCCGAATCAGTCTTTCCTTATACTTAGAAAAAGTTGGGAAATTTCCTAAGATACGCGAGGATATACTCATTTAATTGATTCGGAGTCCCAGAACTCAAGTTATGCCTTTTGGAAGGCTGCTGTCCCGACGGGACAGAACCTCTGTTTTTGGGTGTTGCGAGTAGTTGGCAACGTCAGGGTAGATGAGGGTTTGCGTACTGTTTTGTGGATATGATTGTGATTGTGTGGTACCTATGTGCAGGTGGTGTGACCCCGGGAGTGCCTTCTACTTCTCGCCAATCCGTCGCCCGTGGTTGAGGCAAGTGTATTGGAATGGGTAGCGGGTTATAGTTTGTTTGATTGATTGAGATTGAAATTTGAATATATGATATGTTCACATGCCATACTTTAATGTTTGCCATTGTTACGATGAATATGTTTATTATGTGATGATGTCATGTGTTAATGTACAAGTTATCTATGATGATGCCATGTGTTAATGTACAAGTTATTCATGATGTTGGCATATTTGCATACATGGCATGACACATGGCCCGGGCGGTGAGAAAGTCATAACTAGTCCGGGGAAGGTCGGTGAGAAAGTTATGACTATTCCAGAGAGCCAATGAGTGAGTCCTACATCGTGATTCCATCCACCGCGGTGTGGGGAAGCGAGGAGTAGGCACCCTCCATCTTCGGGATGGAAGGGGGGAGAGGGTGCACACCGACGGGTGTGTACTCAACCATACCGGTATGAGTTTCCAAGGAGACATGAGCATCGCATTGCATTGCATACATAGTGATGATGATAATGATATGTGATCATGAATGAGATGGTTTACATGATGTGAGATATTATTGCCATGTAATTGTTCTTGTTGTACCATTGCAATATGCTTGCTGAGTTTTGAACTCACGCTTGTGTTTTTTTGTTGTTTTAGGTACCATGAGACCGGCATGCGGGGAAGGAAAATAGTCACACTTCCGCACATAGCTTCACTCATTTGATTCCACAAGTCATTCAATTAGTTTTTGATAATAAATTGCGTGTGATGATTATTGCTTTAAGGTTTAGCTTTGCTATATGAGAGTCTTATTGTTCGTTTGACTCTTGGAGACATTAAATGCTTGAAACTAGACTTATATTGTTGTTAAGTCGTTAATTACTGCTGTTTTAGTTGTCTCTCATATTGCCTTATATTGCCATGCTGTTATTGCTCCTTCAAATCATGTTAAAACAAAGGAGATGCTGCCAAAATCTCGGGTTTTAGCATTTACTCCTTTGCTGTAATTTACCTTAATTCATCGTATTTAGATGTTGTTTAGCTTATGTTTGGTAGCATTCAGGCATATTAAATGCCGGGGTGTCACAGTTGGTATCAGAGCGGGCTGTAGGTCCTTGGAATGTGTATTTTTAGTGTCATGCTATAGGGTACAACTAAAATGTGATGTGGAATAACTTAGAAACATGGCTTAGGTTTTAACTAATATTTTGTAATAGGATAGCAACATTAAAACTTGCAAAAGTGGTATAACTAATCTAAAATTTGACACACATGGATGCACAGTAGGAAAAGGGTATGGGTATCGTTTCTTTACGCTTAAATGTTGTATTTAAACTTTGATGTTGAATGCTTCATTTGACAATGCATGTTGCTATGTCAATGAGATAAATGATTGAATTGCTCTTTTTGTTGTGATAGAGTGGGGTTGTGGTGCCGAAGGGTTCGGTCACCTCTTTTTGTTTCATAGTAAGGGTGAGGTTTGACGGTGTGACCGGTTATCGCCATCACCGAAGAACTATTAACCCCTGTAGGAGAAGAGTGCTTACCCTTTCTGTCGTAGATCGGGGAGTTGACTGGAGTCGAATAGAAGAGTTTGGTGGTGGATTCCTTCGGATGTTCTTTATTGTTCTGTGGTCGGTCTTGTTTGGTTTTCTTGGTTTTAGTTGATGGAAACCAAAAGAAAAGTATTTGGTATTGGATTTTCTAGGATCGTTTCGTATGCGGTGTTTCTTGGTTTTGTCTTCCTTGGTTGAAGACGAAGAAGAGGAATTTAGCATTGCGCCTTTTTAGTCGCCTTTTGGCTTTGACACCGGTTTTGTTGGTTGCCTTGCAAAGAAAAGTATAGTTGTGGTTCTTGTGCGTCTTGCTTTGAGTTTAAAAGAAGTTATTGAAGCGTGTGCAAAAAGTTAAGTTGTGTCGATTTATGTTTTGTGCCTTTGTTCGCAAAGGTTTATTTGATCGCTTGGTTCCCTCTTGTGAGAGTCTTTGAGATTTAAAAGTGTTTTGGAAAATTCCTTTTGCATGACCAAGTGTGGGTTTGTCTCATTGCCATTTTGAGAGTCAAGTTTCCTTATGAATTTGGGATGAGCTTTAAAACTAAAATGCTGCAAACAAAGCAAGTAGTCTTTTGACCGAAATCGTTGGTCCCTAGTAAGAATTGTTGTTTAGCATGTTATGTAGCATGTACCAATGCGGTTTATGGGATGACGTATTGTTAAGTTAATTTGTGAAGTTGAAACAATTCAATGTGGTTGTCATCTCTAGCTTGAGAATAAATAGACTACTAGTGTTGTAGTTTACTCTTAGCGAGAATGAGTAAAATGTGTTAATGTACATGCTTAGAATCTGTTGCTTTGCTTTAAAAGTGCTTAGGACCCTCGATTATGTTTAAAGTTTTAAACCATGATGCATAGTTAGAACATTAAGATGATGTAGACTGCTGTTATTGTTAAAGAAACTTTGCTGGTTGTTTAAAGATGTTCTAATCTAACGGATTAATAGAGAAATTTAATCATGTTGACTAGTGACTTTAATTTGGAAGTTGATTAGAGTTGCTATTTACGTTGTTGCAAACTACTAGTATATTTGGAAGTATGCAGTTGTGTCTCTACAAGGTTAGTATTGATATCAATTGAGAAGACATAAGACTTATTGTTAATGATGTTGTTAAGGGCAGTGTTAATGCTAGTATTCAATCTATTTTAAATAGTTGGAGTATATTGTGTGGTTGTAATTTTGTTGTCACCTATGTATAGGGTAGCTAAAAGTAATGTTGTTGGTTGATGATTATGCACATTTGTTTTTATTGATGACTAAGTAGTGGTGGTAACTGTTTAGATTACTCGTTGGAAAACCATGGTTAAAATAGAGGAAAATTTTAACATGTTGCGATGGAGTGAGCTTTGGATAATTAACTTGATGTAGAATTGTATCCTTAATGAATGTATGTCTTAGAATCATAGTTATGAATTTTATCGTGTGGAGATAATACTTATTTGTTGAATTCATTTTATTGATTGAATGAGTTTTAATCATCAAGATGTTGATGTATGGATGGTATAGAATTGATACGTTGATCATGTTTAAGAATCTGTTGAAGTGCTATGTTTCAAATTTAGAATACGATGTATTATGTGTTGGTGATCCGTGGGGATCATGTCAAGGTAGTCTTGGTTGGGTGCTTTTTTTATCCGTGGGCATCATAAACCTTAAGTAGAAGTGTTGGGAATGGTAACTAGAGAAAGAAATTGTTATGTAAATTTTGTTGATAACCGGTTGGACTTTCTCAATGAGTAAGTAGTGAATTTTGAAGTCTTTAATGGAAAGCGTAGTGGAACACTAGAGATGATTGTATTTATGTTGAGCTTGTGTATAAAACCTTTTGGTCTGGTTTGGTTGTTTGCTATCTTGGTTAAATGTTTTTGGTCGAGGTGTTCTTCATGTTGTGTTTCAGAGTTTCCCTAAAACCCGTAGCTATTGGTGCCAATGTTTGGTTTTCGCTAATTTGCTTAGTTTATGCTATGAGTATGGTTTTACACCCAAAAGTCCTGGAGTAGATCGCGCTCCTTCGCATTTGCGCTGCATCATCTTTGGAGTAAAATTTAAAGGAAGCAGAAGGTCTTAGTGGGTTCTGTTGGAGATTCTTGAGATTCAATTTGTAACTACATTTGGCTAGAGTTGGAGTTATTTGAAAAGGTGTGTGGTGTCTGAAAATGCTTCACAAGGTGGATTTTATGAATGTTTCATAAGTGATTTTGTTAGTGAAGTGTTCCCTTTTGAAATGAATTTCTCTTTCTCTTTGAAAAAAAAGAGAGAATTTGCGGTGGTTGTGTGTGCAGATGTTTGACTTTAGAGTTGATGTTCTGTTCCAAAAGGTTGAGTTTGATTTTGGGAGGTTTTGCAAGGTTAGTTTTAAATGGATGATGGGTTTTCACACGACGTGGTGTTTTACTGTCAACTATGCTGCCGTCATAGTCTATATGAATTTCCTCAACCTTCGATGTTAATTGTGTTTCCATTATTTGATACCGAGGAAGAAGTCATTTGGTGAATGACTATTCGGTACTGTTATTGCATGATGAATGAATGGTGAAAAGGAAAAACGAGACATTGTTTATGCATAATTAATCATAAAGGAGTCGTTGAGCCAGGTCGGTGAGAAAGTCATATATGGATATATGACTAATCCGGAGTGCTCTCGAAAAGTGTGCAATTCATGTCATGTATCGAAATTTCCATGTCTTCCTAGTATGAAAGGAAAGAATGAATAATTTGTGGTATTTTGGCTGTGGTGTTAGAAGTTTGAGTTTTCTTTGCGATTTGGCTTAGAAAAATGAAATGAGTACTCTTAGGTTGCTACCAAATTCTTTCCAAAGTGGCTTTTAGCACTTTGAGGATTTGAGTTGTTGTATGTGGATCAATTGGGTTCATGTTTTACGGTTGAGCTTACTCAATAATGGTACTCTTTGTCCTGGTCCTTTAAGTGGGGCAAGACTTTCTTAGTAAGAGAAATCTGGTGTGGCTAGTAGTTGATCGTAAATGGTGTAGAAGTTTAGAGCAAAGGATGGTTGTCTTTGTCTCAATTCAAACCTTTTGGAGAATTGTGTCATCGATGTGTTCCTCGGTAGGGCTGATCAAATTGTTAGTGGACCGCTTGGTGGTTGCTAGTAATTTGTTTTCTGTTTTTGAAGAGTATTGGATCTTTTTGTCGCCAGGCTTGAGCATGTTGTGCCAACCGAAGTGGAATGTTCGGTTGTTTTTTATTTTGCGGGTTTTTCAGAACCCTGGTCATAAAATAGGCTTCTCCTTTCGGTGGTAGTAATCTTAGAGTGTTGTGTCTCACTTGGTTTGCGTCGTCTCGAATACGACGAACCACAGTTGAGACGTTGGGACGTGATTCACTTTTGTGCGTGGGAGCGGAAGATGGATCTAGAAGTCGGTACCATGTCCTTTTGGAGAGTGGCTTTGGTTAAAGGGATCGGGCACTTTAGTGCCAAAGAATGCATGGAATGAGGAGTTTGAGATCGTATTATTCCGTGGTCTGTTTGGGATTTTATACTATCGCTTGGGTCATGCCGAAGCCTTGTTTGAGTGCTTTGTGTTTCAATGTTGAGTAAAGTTCTCGCAAATTTTGATTGTAAGTTATCATTAGAGCCATTGGTCTTCGAACCTAGGCGCCCTGTCATCGAGTCTCGACCAGTGTAAATTCCAGTGGTTTTATTTAGAGAAGCGACCTGGGAGTGGAAGTCTCGCGGGGGCGAGCTTTACCCAAAGCTCTATTCTTCAGGTTTGAATCGCGAAGATTAGATCTCTGTGTGTTGTTGGTTTGGTGTAGTGGCATGTCTTGGATTCGAGGTCGAATCCAGTTGCAGGGGGGAGAATGTGACACCACGAAGTGTCGTAACCTTATTTATGTGAATGAAGAGGTCAAAAACATTATGAAATATGAAATTTAGGTTAAAACCATAAGGTATGGAGGTTATTAGCATTTCCGAGCCGTTTCCGGGAGTTTGGGCCTTTCTGGGGAGTTTTGGGCCTAAGAGAAGGGGTCGTGGGCTTTGGTGGGAAAGAGTCTGAGTCCATTTAGGAGTAGGATTCCTGTTTGGGCTGGTAAAAGGGGCCTCCCCCTGCCCTCTTGTGCACCCAAGCCATGCCATAGCCGCCCCCACCACCACCTCATCTCCCCAAAGCAGCCGCCCCTCCCCTTGGGTGCGCCCCTCCTCCTCCTCCCTCCTCTCCTTTGCTCCACCACCCCTCCACCACCTCTCCACCTCCCTTGCTGCCCCTAGGGGAGTTCCCCACCTCAACACCTCGAAGATCCATCCGTTGGAGCGCTCCGCGATGAGGAGATCCGGCGGGATTGGAGCGAGGAAGGAGATCGCGCGAACCGGGAGGAGATCTATTTGGTTTTCGTGAGTCGGGCGAAGGTATGGCGATGAGAATCCTTGGGGTTGGTATACGTACTATTCTAAGGGTGATTATCAAGTTTTTAGATCAATTGGTGGTGCTGGATTTGAGTAGATTGGATTAGATCTAGAAGTTGCCACGTTCTCTGTTTTGGACAGCATGAGCAGTCGACCTAGGGTTTAGTTTTTCGCTAATTTAGATTCCGAATTTGGTCGTCCGCCTATTGAAGAAGTTGTAGATAATTTCAATACCTTTCATTGGGTATAAAGAACGTTAAATTCTGATCAGCTGTTTGAAAGTTATGGCTGTTTTACCGAGCATGTTAAAATCTGTGACGTGATTGGAACAGATCACGGTATTCTGTAGATTAAACCACTTTAGATTCCGAATAAGTCTTTCCTTATACTTAGAAAAAGTTGGGAAATTTCCTAAGCTACACGAAGATGTACTCGTTTAATTGATTCGGAGTCCCAGAACTCAAGTTATGCCTTTTGGAAGGCTGCTGTCCCGACGAGACAGAACCTCTGTTTTTGGGTGTTGCGAGTAGTTGGAAACGTCGGGGTAGATGAGGGTTTGCGTACTGTTTTGTGGATATGATTGTGAGTGTGTGGAACCTATGTGCAGGTGGTGTGACCCCGGGAGTGCCTTCTACTTCTCGCCAATCCGTCGCCCGTGGTTGAGGCAAGTGTATTGGAATGGGTAGCGGGTTGTAGTTTGTTTGTTTGATTGAGATTGAAATTTGAATATATGATATGTTCACAGGCCATGCTTTAATGTTTGCCATTGTTATGATGAATATGTTTATTATGTATGATGCCATGTGTTAATGTACAAGTTATCTATGATGATGCCATGTGTTAATGTACAAGTTATTCATGATGTTGGCATATTTGCATACATGGCATGACACATGGCCCGGGCGGTGAGAAAGTCATAACTAGTCCGGGGAAGGTCGGTGAGAATGTTATGACTATTCCGGAGAGCCAATGAGTGAGTCCTACATCGTGATTCCATCCACCGCGGTGTGGGGAAGCGAGGAGTAGGCACCCTCCATCTTCGGGATGGAAGGGGGGAGAGGGTGCACACCGACGGGTGTGTACTCAACCATACCGGTATGAGTTTCCAAGGAGACATGAGCATCGCATTGCATTGCATACATAGTGATGATGATAATGATATGTGATCATGAATGAGATGGTTTACATGATGTGAGATATTATTGCCATGTAATTGTTCTTGTTGTACCATTGCAATATGCTTGCTGAGTTTTGAACTCACGCTTGTGTTTTCTTGTTGTTTTAGGTACCATGAGACCGGCATGCGGGGAAGGGAAATAGTCACACTTCCGCACGTAGCTTCACTCATTTGATTCCACAAGTCATTCAATTAGTTTTTGATAATAAATTGTGTGTGATGATTATTGCTTTAAGGTTTAGCTTTGCTATATGATGGTCTTATTGTTCGTTTGACTCTTGGAGACATTAAATGCTTGAAACTAGACTTATATTGTTGTTAAGTCGTTAATTACTGCTGTTTTAGTTGTCTCTCATATTGCCTTATATTGCCATGCTGTTGTTGCTCCTTCAAATCATGTTAGAACAAAGGAGATGCTGCCGAAATTTATTCCATACACCTAGTTCAGGGCACTATTATTATCATCATGACTCAAGGTTGGTAAATATGACTAGAACTACGTGAAGATGTGTAACTAATGCCCTTTCCCACATGCCGGTGTCATGGTACCTAAAAAAAACAACATAAACACAAGCGTGAGTTCATCACTCAGCAAGTATATTGCAATGGTACAAACAAGAACAATTACATGGCTACAACAAATCACGTCATGTATATCATCTCATTCATGTTCACAAATCATTATCATCATCATTATGTATGCAATGCGATGCGATGCTCATATCTCCTTGGAAACTCATACCGGTATGGTTGAGTACACACCCGTCGGTGTGCACCCTCTCCCCCCTTCCATCCCGAAGATGGAGGGTGCCTACTCCTCGCCTGCTCACCGCAGTGAATGGAATCACGATGTAGGACTTACTCATTGGCTCTCCGGAATAGTCATAACTTTCTCACCGACCTTCCCCGGACTAGTTATGACTTTCTCACCGCCCGGGCCATGTAACATACCATGTATACAAATATGCCAACATCATAATTAACTTGTACATTAACACATGGCATCATAACATAATAAGCATGCTCATCATATCATTAGCAATCATTAAAGCATGGCAAGTGATCATATCATATAATCAATTTCATCTATTCTCAACAAGCAACCTACAAACCGCTATCCATTACAATACACTTGCCTCAACCACAGGCAACGGATTGGCGAGAAGTGGAAGGCACTCCCGGGGTCACACCACCTGCACATAGGTTCCACACACTCACAATCATGTCCACAAAACAGTACGCAAACCCTAATCAACCCCGACATTGCCAACTACTCGCAAAACCCAAAAACAGAGGTTCTGTCCCGTCGGGACAGCAGCCTTCCAAAAGGCATAACTTGGTTTCTGGGACTCCGAATCAATTAAACGAGTACATCCTCGCGTAGCTTAGGAAATTTCCTAACTTTTTCTAAGTATATGGAAAAGCTGATTCGGACTCTAAAGTTGTTTAATCTAAAAAATACCGTGATCTGTTCCAATCACATCACAGATTTTAACATGCTTGGTAAAACAGCCATAACTTTCAAACGGCTGGGCGGAATTGGACGTTTTTTATACCCACGGAAATATATTAAAATTACCTACAACTTCTTCAACAGGTGGCCGACCAAATTCGGACTCTAAATTGGTGAAAACCCAAACCCTAGGTCGACTGCTCATGCTGCCCGAAACAGAGAACGTGGCAACTTCTAGATTTCATCTAATCTACTCAATTCCAGCACCATCAATTGATCTAAAAATATGATAATCACCCTTAGAACAGATCCTAGACCAACCCCAAGGATTCCCATGGCACTACCCCTGCCCGACGACCGAAAACCCAACGGATCTACTCCCGGTTCTCGCGATCTCCTTCCTCGCTCCAAATCCACCGGATCTCCTCGTCGCAGAGCGCTCCAATGGATGGATCTTTGGGGTGGTGAGGTGGAGAACTCCCCTAGAGGCAGCAAGGGTGGAGGAGAGGTGAGGAGAGGGGTGGTGGTGCAATGGGGAGGAAGGAGGAGGAAGAGGAAGGGTGGAGGCGCAAGTGGGGGCTAGGAGAGGCGGCTAGGGTTGAGAGGGAAGTGGGAGGGGCGCATATGGGGAGAGGGGGGGCGCACCAAGGGCTAGGGCAGCAGGTTTGCTGTCCTAGTCCACCTCCACATGGCCTAATTATGTCCCACTTTCGGCCCAAATAGACCCCCCAAGGCCCGAACTCCCCAGGAAGGCCCAATTCCCCTCCGGAAAGGCCCAAAGCCCCCCGGAAAGGCCCAAACTCCCAGAAATGGCCCAAAAACACGATACAAGAGTCGTACTTTAAGGTCAAGATCGAAAATGACTCAAACCGTCATTCCGTAGTGTCACATTCTCCCCCCCTTAAACAGGATTCGACCTCGAATCCGAAGAACGCCAAAATCAACAACAAGTTCCCCAAGGGACAAAAGACTTCTTTGCAACACAAAATATTCACACAGAGACTAAAACCGGAACAAACGACAAGCGAGTTCTCAAAACCAACGCTAGCGAGAAAATGTTGATTTAGCTCAACAGAGTGCAACCTCTTACAGTTCCATCTTCACTTCAATTCCCAAACAGAAACTGCGTTTCAACCACAAAGGGCTCCATCAACCCAAAATGCCCGGAACCTCACGACAAACACTTCACACTACTATCACAACCAACCTGACAACCACACTTCATTAAACTCAACATGACACAATCAAAGCGAGTCACAATTCCTTTAACGACCTCTCTACATTCCCGAAAATTTCCATCGAGGGGAATAACTCATTAAGGCACACTTGCCCTTCCGATACACGATCATGCTATCATTTCATTCCATCCTCTCCCAGGCAAGACTCAAACCCAAAAACAACTAGTTAAGACAATTGCTTACGGAAGGACAATTATCACCGAACTACCGTCAACTTCACTTCCACCCATCGCTACTCTTAATAAAGGTTAAACCCCTACATCATAAACCTCCATCACAAACCATCTTTATACCACTAAGGTTCGACACCTAGCCCCAAGCTAGGATTGTAAAACCTTACCAAACCACAATTGGTTCCTTTCTTAAGAGGGTCTCGCCCTCACACAAAAACACTTAGTTACCAAGCCCAAGTGTACACATATTTCGCATATTCAACCATAAACCAAGAACATTTATATCCTCACTCCCATCTATAGAGCAAGAGAAGTACAATTCTTTTGAACCCAAGTGGACCACACACGACAACTCAAACCCAAAGCGTTAACAACCATTTTGGAAAGAATTCGGCAACATCCAAGCCAAATCACAAAGGAAGCATAAATCCCCTACACCACAACCAAAATACCAGAAATCCTTCATTCTTTCTTTTCATACTAGAAAGAAATGGACATCTCGATTCATGACATGCATGCACACTTTTCAAGAGCACTCCGGATTAGTCATATATCCTTATATGACTTTCTCACCGACCTGGCTCATCGACTCCTTTATGATTAATTATGCATAAACAATGTCTCGTTTTCCTTTTTCACCATTCATTCATCATGTAACAACGATACCGAATAGTCATTCACCAAATGACTTCTTCCTCGGTATCAAATAATGGAAACACAATTAACATCGAAGGTTGCGGAAATTCATATAGACTATGACGGGCAAAGATAGTTGTGATAAAACACCACGTCGCATCACATCCCACATCAATTGAAAACTGAACTTGCAAAACATTGCATTTCATCCAAATTCAACATTTTGGAAGAGAACATTAAAATTTCAAGTCGAGCATCTGCTCCCACAACCGTCACAAATTTTCTCAAGGAGAGGGAAACTCATTTCAAAAAGGGAACACCTCACTAACAAATCACTTTATAAAACATTCATAAAATCCACCTTTTTTTGAAGCACTCGCAAACATCACACACATTATGGAAGTAAATCCAACTCCAGTCAAGAAGGGTTACAAATTAAATCTCAAGAGTTTCCAACACAACCGACTAAGTCCAACTACTTCCGTTAAAATTTATTCCAAAGGTAATATTCAGGGTGAACGCGAAAGAGCGCGATCCACTCAAAAACTTTTGGGTGTAAATCCATACTCATAGCACAAATTAAACAAAATAGCCAAAACCAAATATTGGCACCAATAGCTACGGGTTTTAAGGAAACTCGGAAACACAACACAAGGAATACCTTGACCGAAGGCATTCAACCAAAATGGCAAACAACCACACCAGTTCAAAAGGTTTTAAACACCAGCTCAGCATGAATCCCACCAAACTTGTATTCCACTACACTTACCATTTAAGCATTCAATAATCACTATTTACTCATCAAGAGAGTCCAACCGGATTTAACAAAATTTACATAGCAATTTCTTTCTCTAGTTACCATTCCCAACACTTTTAATTAATGTTTAAGATGCTTATCACAAAGGCATCCAACCAAAACTACATTGACATGATCCCCACGGATAACCAAATCATATAACAACGTATTCTATATTTCAAACGTAGTACTTCAACAACTACTTGAGCATGGTCAACCTATCAATTTTATACTATCCATATGTCAAAATCTTGACAATTGAAACTTGTTCAATCAATAAAATGACTTCAACAAATAAGTAATATCTCTACAAGATAAAATTCGTAAATAGTATTCTAAGATATGCATTCATTAAGATTAAAATCTTGCATCATGATTATTATCCATTGTTCATCCCATCACAACATGTAGTCGACATAATACCACAGTTTTACACTTTCCTTCTATTGGATCAATGGTTTCCAACAATTAACAACATTACCAAAGCATTTATATCAATTCTTTGCATAATCATCAATTAACAACATTGCTTTTTGCTACCTTACACATAGGTTGTAACAAAATTGTCACTACACAACATACTCCAACTATTAAATTAGATTTAATAAGTTAGATCAGCACAATGTTCTTAAAACAACAACCAGAACTATGTTTTTTTTCCAATTGACATCGGTACTAGCATTAACACTGCCCTTAACAACATCATTAACAATAAGTCTTATGTCTTATCAATTGATATCAATACTAGCATTGTAGAGACACAACTGCATACTTCCAAATATACGAGTAGTTTGCAACAATATAAATAGCAACTCTAATCAACTTCCAAATTAAAGCCACTAGTCAACATGATTAAATTTCTCTATTAACCCGTTAGATTAGAATATCTTTAAACAACCGGCAAGGTTTCTTTAACAGTATTATTAATTTACATCATCTTAATGTTCTAACTAGGCAGGCATCAAGGTTTAAACTTTTAACATTAACGAGGATCATAAGCACCTTTAAAGCAAGGCAACAGATTCTAAGCATGTACATTAACTCATTTAATCATTCTCGATACAGAGTAAACTACAACACTAGTAGTCTATTTATTCTCCAGCTAGAGATGATTGATTCAACTCAAAATTTATCTTAGCAACATATCATTCCATAAACCACATTGTTACATACTACATGACAGGCTAAACAACCATTTTCACTTTTGACAAAATAGGATGCAACTCCAATTTTTAAAGATAACCACAACTCAAGAACCAGAACGAACACCGATATACAATTTCTCCTGTTCCAGGCAAGGAAGAAAAACAAAACTCCAACAGAAATGCAGGAGAGCTCAACTCTCAAATTCCCAATTTTGCCCACAAAACTCTTCAAGAAATCTCAAGATCTATACTTCCAAGAAGGAAGAAGGATGCACTAGGGAAAACCAAATGTTCAACCAAATCTTTTCCGATAAAGATTCAAAACATAGCTTCACCCAACCTAATGTCGGCACTAGGAGAACTTCAACTCTTTTCTTAGATAGGGAGGACAACAACCACATATGTTTCCTCCCCAAGACAATCCACAATAACCAGCAAAACCGGGTGTCAAAGCAAAAATTATGACCAACAGATGCGCCACTCAAAACTCTTCTTCTTCGTCTTCAACCAAGGAAGACAAAACCACAAACCGCCTACGGAACAATCCACGAAAATCCAATACCAAACACTTTTCTTTTGATTTCAGTCAACTAAAAAAAAAACAAGAAGACCAACCAAAACCGAACGTCAGAACGGTGAAAAGCATCCGAAGGATACCACCATCAACTCTTCTATTTGTCTCCAGCCAACTACCCGATCTACGATAGAAAAGGTAAGCACTCTTTTCCCACAAGGTATTCATAGTTCTTCAGTGATGGCTTTATCCGGCCATACCGTCAAACCACACCCTTACTATTAACAAAAGTGGTGACCGAAACCCTTCGGCATCACAACCCCACTTTATCACCACAACAAGCACAATTCAATCATTTATCTCATTATCAAATGAAGCATTCAACATCGAAGCTTAAATACAACGTTTAAGCATAAAGAAACGATACCCATACCCTTTCCTACTGTGCATCTATGTGTGTCAAATTTTAGATTAGTTACCACTTTTGCAAGTTTTAATGTTGCTATCCTATGACAAAATTTTAGTTAAAACCTAATCCATGTTTCTAAGTTATTCCACATCACATTTTAGTTGTATCCTATAGCATGACACTAAAAATACACATTCTAAGGACCTACAGCCCGCTCTGATACCAACTGTAACACCCCGGCATTTAATATGCCGAATGCTACCAAATATAGACTAAACAATATCTAAATACCACAATTAAGCATAAATCTCATTTAGCAAAGCTAAACCTTAAAGCAATAATCATCACACGCAATTTATTATCAAAAACTAATTGAGAGTCTTTTTGTTCGTTTGACTCTTGGAGACATTAAATGCATTAATGTTTAAGATGCTTATCACAAAGGCATCCAACCAAGACTACATTGACATGATCCCCACGGATCACCAAATCATATAACAACGTATTCTATATTTCAAACGTAGTACTTCAACAACTACTTGAGCATGGTCAACCTATCAATTTTATACTATCCATATGTCAAAATCTTGACAATTGAAACTTGTTCAATCAATAAAATGACTTCAACAAATAAGTAATATCTCTACAAGATAAAATTCGTAAATAGTATTCTAAGATATGCATTCATTAAGATTAAAATCTTGCATCATGATTATTATCCATTGTTCATCCCATCACAACATGTAGTCGACATAATACCACAGTTTTACACTTTTCTTCTATTGGATCAATGGTTTCCAACAATTAACAACACTACCAAAGCATTTATATCAATTCTTTGCATAATCATCAATTAACAACATTGCTTTTTGCTACCTTACACATAGGTTGTAACAAAATTGTCACTACACAACATACTCCAACTATTAAATTAGATTTAATAAGTTAGATCAGCACAATGTTCTTAAAACAACAACCAGACCTATGTTTTTTTTCCAATTGACATCGATACTAGCATTAACATTGCCCTTAACAACATCATTAACAATAAGTCTTATGTCTTATCAATTGATATCAATACTAGCATTGTAGAGACACAACTGCATACTTCCAAATATACGAGTAGTTTGCAACAATATAAATAGCAACTTTAATCAACTTCCAAATTAAAGCCACTAGTTAACATGATTAAATTTCTCTATTAACCCGTTAGATTAGAACATCTTTAAACAACCGGCAAGGTTTCTTTAACAGTATTATTAATTTACATCATCTTAATGTTCTAACTAGGCAGGCATCAAGGTTTAAACTTTTAACATTAACGAGGATCATAAGCACCTTTAAAGCAAGGCAACAGATTCTAAGCATGTACATTAACCCATTTAATCATTCTCGCTACATAGTAAACTACAACACTAGTAGTCTATTTATTCTCCAGCTAGAGATGATTGATTCAACTCAAAATTTATCTTAGCAACATATCATTCCATAAATCACATTGTTACATACTACATGACAGGCTGAACAACCATTTTCACTTTTGACAAAATAGGATGCAACTCCAATTTTTAAAGATAACCACAACTCAAGAACCAGAATGAACACCGATATACAATTTCTCCTGTTCCAGGCAAGGAAGAAAAACAAATCTCCAACAGAAATGCAGGAGAACTCAACTCTCAAATTCCCAATTTTGCCCACAAAACTCTTCAAGAAATCTCAAGATCTATACTTCCAAGAAGGAAGAAGGATGCACTAGGGAAAACCAAATGTTCAACCAAATCTTTTCCGACAAAGATTTAAAACTTAGCTTCACCCAACCTAAGGTCGGCACTAGGAGAACTTCAACTCTTTTCTTAGATAGGGAGGACAACAACCACATATGTTTCCTCCCCAAGACAATCCACAATAACCAGCAAAACCGGGTGTCAAAGCAAAAATTATGACCAACAGACGCGCCACTCAAAACTCTTCTTCTTCGTCTTCAACCAAGGAAGACAAAACCACAAACCGCCTATGGAACAATCCACGAAAATCCAATACCAAACACTTTTCTTTTGATTTCAGTCAACTAAAAAAAAACAAGAAGACCAACCAAAACCGACCGTCGGAACGGTGAAAAGCATCCGAAGGATACCACCATCAACTCTTCTATTTGTCTCCAGCCAACTACCCGATCTACGATAGAAAAGGTAAGCACTCTTTTCCCACAAGGGATTCATAGTTCTTCGGTGATGGCTTTATCCGGCCATACCGTCAAACCACGCTCTTACTATTAACAAAAGTGGTGACCGAAACCCTTCGGCACCACAACCCCACTTTATCACCACAACAAGCACAATTCAATCATTTATCTCATTATCAATTGAAGCATTCAACATCGAAGCTTAAATACAACATTTAAGCATAAAGAAACGATACCCATACCCTTTGCTACTGTGCATCTATGTGTGTCAAATTTTAGATTAGTTATCACTTTTGCAAGTTTTAATGTTGCTATCCTATGACAAAATTTTAGTTAAAACCTAAGCCATGTTTCTAAGTTATTCCACATCACATTTTAGTTGTATCCTATAGCATGACACTAAAAATACACATTCCAAGGACCTACAGCCCGCTCTGATACCAACTGTAACACCCCGGCATTTAATATGCCGAATGCTACCAAATATAGACTAAACAACATCTAAATACCACAATTAAGCATAAATCTCATTTAGCAAAGCTAAACCTTAAAGCAATAATCATCACACGCAATTTATTATCAAAAACTAATTGAGAGTCTTTTTGTTCGTTTGACTCTTGGAGACATTAAATGCTTGAAAGTAGACTTATATTGTCGTTAAGTCCTTAATTATTGCTGTTTTAGCTGTCTCTCATATTGCTTTATATTGCTTTACTGTGTTGCTCCTTCAAATCATGTTAAAACAAAGGAGATGCTGCCGAAATTTTTGTGTTTAACATTTGTGCCTTTGCTGAAATTTATCGTCATTTGTGGTATTTAGTTGATGTTTAGCCTATGTTTGATAGCATTCGGGCATACTAGGTGCCGGGGTGTTACACAGTTCTTTTGAGAACCGACACAGATTACTACTTAGTGCAATCGGTTCTTTAGAGAACCGACACAAAAAGCTATTAATATTATAATCGATTCTTTTAAGAACCGACACAAATATTACCACTACAAACTGATTCATGTACCAAATCCTAGTTTACTTGTTAATGCATCCATGGCTTCAACTTAGGGCCACTTTATGATTGTAGGGCCAGTTTAGGGCATGTTAGCTTTTCAGTTCTTAAAGTTCATCAAAAAGTACTAAGTATCTTCATAGTACTGTGTTGATTCTAAATATATACTTCGCTTGCTACTGATAGCACACATAGAAACTTCATGTAATAGATTCAATAATGCAATTGGTTCTTACAAAGAACCGACATGGATAGCATTAATGCAATCGGTTCGGACAAATAACCTACATAGATATCAATTTTTTTAAAAAAAAATGTGATCTTAAGTAAGTGCATGCAATAATATTGCAATCGGTTCTTTTGAGAACTGACACATAAGCTTATTAATATTGCAATCAGTTCTTTTAAGAACTGACAAAGACAATCGGTTCCTAAGAGAACCGACATAGAAGGTTATTAATATTGCAATCCGTTCTTTTAAAAACTGACACAGATTACTACTTATTGTAATCGGTTCTTTTGATAAAAGATTCGACACAGATTACTACTTATTACAATTGGTTCTTTTGAGAATCGACACAGATTACTACTCACAAAAAGTTATTAATATTACAATCAGTTCTTTTAAGAACGGACACAAATATTACCACTACAAAGCCGGCCCAACCCACTATCCTCAGTCTTGTTCAGACTGCGCCTCCTCCCTACCTCGCTGCCTCCTTCCTACAACTCCGATCGAGGACCATCAAGTCGTCGCCGCGGCCCAGCTCGCAGGTCACGTCCACCCGCAAGGTCCGGATCAATCTTACGTACTCTTCCAACCCTGCTACTAACGATGTACGGGCTGGGCTTAAAAACCCTTAGGCCCTGTTTGGATGAGTGGTAATTTCTTGGAAGGTTTTGGGATTTAGTTCAAATTTGAACTAAATCCTAAAACATTCCAATGAAATACCTCTAATCCAAGCACCCCCTTACGATTTCTCGAATCTGGTCGCGCAAGTGCTTCCGCCCTTTGATCCTCCGGCTTCTGGTTTCGATGGTTGAAGTTCTAATTAACGTTTCTATATGATTGAGTTGCATTAGTTCTTAGAAGCGCGTAATGCGCATGTGTGGGGACGCTTCGTCGGATTTACCGTTTATTTGCGTAAAGCTGCAGTCTGCAGACAGTGGCAATTTGAGAACATGGGAGTATGGATGCAGATGATGAAAGGATAGGACTTCCAGCTCTTGCGCATCACATGCACAACATGTTGTGCTTTATGCGTTCAAGCGAAAATACCATCGAAACAACTTCTAGTTAATGATGCATGCGCAGATTCTAACATAGTAGCATATTTCGATTTGTTTATTAGGCACTGAAATTTAAATGAGGGGTTTTAGTTATCCTAGATGAAAATTTGTGCCCGATTCTTCATAAGATTGTCCTGCACATGAATTGAAAGTTTAGGTCTTGGCCCATGTTAGATGTCGAATTGAGTTCCAATAGCACTGTTATGTGTTTGGCTTAATCTGGCTTTTGAACATGCATATAACAATAGGAATTTGACAACCGTGATTAATGTTTTTAGTTTGCTAACTGTAGTGCCATACTGTTTACATCCTACCATCTTTCAGATTCAAACTTCACAACGGAAATATAAGACTTAACTGTACTAGCAACACCTAATAGTAATTTTTGTTACACCAAGATCATGTAGAATTTATAACAATGAGTCATACTCTTTCTTAATTAATATATATACTAGAAGATCAAGTGCCATTTAAAATATTTGACCTCATTAGTTCTTCTTTCCCTGAGTTCAGAGAATATTTGGATTTGTGTAATATCTGTGGTTATATTGGCTGTGGAATGTGAAGTATTTCATGTCCACCCTGAAAAGGACCCCAAGCATTTATCTGCCACTTTTATAATGTGTACTTTGCTCATACTTGTCCCAACAATGGATCTAAGCATAGATAAATTTGAAATTAGTTATTGACGTTACTCGATGGGTCTAACGTTACAAGGGGCCTCATCTCAAACCTTGTCATTTTTTTTATTCTAGTAGGTTTGGCGAGAACCCCTTCTAATTTGTGAGATCTTGTGTTCCACATCTCTTGTAAGGCTGAACTACGAGAAAACCCAATGAAAGACCTTATCTTGCTCTTTACAATAATCCAGCATGCATATTTCTTAGTAATTAATTAAGTACTTGTCTTTATTGTTGTAGTAATATGATCAATCTACTTACAACGGATTTACTTTACATGTCATTACTGTGATCAATGTTAGAGTTTAGGTTTCGTAACCTATGTCTCCCGTTCGAGGGTGCTTATTTATAAATATGCTGAAATAGCTAGTATATTTATAAGCAAGCAGCCTTGAATTGTCCAAACATCTTTTTGGATAGTTCGAGGATATGTGATTCGGGCAAGTTTCTAAGCTGTTGTAGTACTGTAGAGAAAGTTTTGGCAGTATATCCCTGTTGTCCTCCGGATACACACCCTCTTGACTTGCTGTCGAGACATGTATCTGAAAAACAGCGGGGACATGTTACCAAAATTTTCTCTAGAGCTGTACAATAGCTTAAGAACTTGCCCAAACCACATATCCTTGAATGGGATTAGTACATAACCTAATTAGAGATTTGGAGTCATCATTGATACGTACTTAGTTAGTCAACAAATAGACATTTCTTAAAGATCATCCATTAACTATTAATTTCCATGATTCATTATCAAGTCGACATAAAAGCTTTGATTTAACATCTCAAAAAGTGAGAAGAAATAAAATGTGCCTTTTGAAAATATGGTTGTGACAAAATCTGAATTTATAATTTTTTATTCCTTAAATTAGAATTTATTCTAAAGGAAGATCAATAAGTAAAATAGTAAAAAGATAAAAAGTAATAGGGTAAAAGTACGATAGTAATAAAACTTTACTTTGAAGTAAATTTAATCTGGAATTAACCTTTTACTTTAGTCAAATCAGTATGGAATCATTTAATGACTTCAAACAATAGAAATGTTAATTCAATGGCAGTCATGTTAGATTTATTTAAAATTCTTTAAACCTTATCTAAAGCTAAAAATTTTACCAATTTCTCCTAAAATAAATATTTACCTATGGTAAATATATCAAAAAATAATACTTAATTTTACTAATTGTAAAAATTAAAGACTTGAAAATATTAGAAATACATGAAAAGCTTTATTATAAAATAAATGCTTGACAAAAAAAATTTAACATTTTCATAGGAGATTACCCATATCATGATAACTATAGAATAAATTTATTAAAAATTAGTAATGTAATTTTGACCCTCAAATAATTTTTTTTTAGAAACTAAAAATATGCGTAGGGCCAATTGTTAGAATTTTATAAAATCATCTACTGAATGTTTTGCCCTAAAAATTTTACAACGAGTAGATAGTTTTGTCATAACCTTAAATTTAAAATTTCAAGAAATTTTGAGTAGAATTGATAGGTAAATGAATTGATCCTTACCGCTATCTGTGATTTGGACAGGACAATTATGAATTTAATTAAGTCCTTCCCTCACTTACCTGAGGTCCTCACTGCTCAGGAGACCCACCTGTTAGGGCCGTCATTGTGCTCTCTCATTTTCTCCTCCCCCCTACCAGATGGGCCCGGGACCACCCATTAGTCCCCAACTCCTTCTCTTCTTCCCTCCTTCTTTCTCCTTTTCCCCGAGCAATGTACCGTAGCGAGTGCTACCTCGCCGCTTTCCTCTTCCGATCGGCGCAATAGCTCCTGAGGAACATGGGGTATCCCATGCCCTGCTTTGACGTGCATTGAACCATCTTCGTACTCTTGCTCCATACCGTGCTGCTGAAACTCGTTCACTTCCTTAACTCCACCACCGAAGTTCCTCCATGCGCCGCTTCGCTTTAGCTTCTCTCTAGCCAAACCAACTCAACAAGGCTATAAATTACATCGCACTATCTATGTGCCATCTTCTCACCTTACTAGACCCCCTCCCATTGCCTTGATCCATGCGAAATTTGCTTTCTTCCTCGCCTCCGGTGGCATCACCGCCAGGATCTCACCACGGGCAATAGTCTCGTCTAAATCTCCTCACTTAAATTCTTTTCATTAGAATGATCCTCACTAATCACTGATGTCATTTCGCCTATTGCATAGAGCTACCTCACCGCTGTTGAGTCTTACCATGGCCGAAGCTGATAAGATGTGACATCATAGGATGTGACATTATGAAATGTGACATTTCAGTATGAAGTATGTTGAGTTTTTGGGCTTTTTTGGGGCTTTGGGCCGTTCCGAGAGGGTTTGGGCCTTCCTAGGAGGTTGTGGGCCTGGGGGGTTGAGTTTTGGGCCGTCTATGGGGATGTTTGGGCCTTGAGGGGGGCTTAACCTGCAAAAAGAGCAAACCCTACTCCCCCTTGGGCGCGTCCCCCTCCCCCTCCACCCCTAGCCGCCACCCCCACCTCTCTCATGTGCCTCCATCCTCCCCCTCTCATGCGCCCCTCCCTCTCCTCCCTAGCCGGTCCAAGCAAGGTCCCTCCCCTCCCATGGCTGCCACACCTCCCCCTTCATTGATCTTTCCGTTGAGGAGCATTGCGACCAAGAAGATCCGGCGATTCCGGCGTTCCCGACGATTGGAGGGAGATTGGGCCGCGAGGAGGGTTTTGGGAATTTTAGAAGCGTTTACTGATCGGCCAGCTGTTACGGAAGTTGTAGGTAATTCAATTAACTTTCATTGGACACCAAGAACTCTAAATTCCATCTAGCCGTTTAAAAGTTATGGTTGTTTTACCGAACGTTGTCAAATCTGTGATGAGATTGGGACAGATCGTGTTCAATTGTAGATTAAACCATTTTAGAGGCCGAATCAGTCTTCACAAATACTCAGAAAAAGTTGGAAAAATTCCTAAGCTTCGATAAAATGTACTCGTTTACTTGATTTTGAGTTTCAGAACTCAAGTTATGCTAGTTGGAAGCCCGCTGTCCCGATGGGACAGATTCTCTGTTTTCGGGTTTTAGGAGTGGGTTGCGAAGTCGTTGTAGATGATCACTCTCGTACTGTTTTTTGGGAAAGTTTTGAGTGTATTGTACCTTTGTGCAGGTGGTGTCACCCCGGGAGTTCCCTCAACCTCTCGCCACTCCGTCGCTCACGGTTGAAGGCAAGTGTACTGGGATGGATTGGGGTTTGGGTGGCTATTAGACTTGCATAGTTGCAATTTGAGTACATGGTGTGTTAACTTGCCTTGCTTGCTATTTGCTTATGATATGATGAACATGATTACATATTAGTTATGAAATTGTCGTATTAAGTATTTATGCAAGCTCATACATGTTCATGACATATGTGCATTCATAATGGAAGAGACGACCCATTCTGATGTGACCCTCTGTGTTCACATGTTGTGAACACAAAAGATCTACCTCGTAGTCCCATCCACGGTTGTGTATGGGAGCGAGTCAATAAGAGTAGGCACCCTCCATCTACGGGATGGAAGGGGAAAGAGGGTGCACACCGATGGGTGTGCACTCGATAATATGGTATGTGCTAAAAAGGAGACATGTGCATCGCATTGCATTGCATGAATGAAGATGATTATGAGATGCTTATGAAGTTGGACTATGAGATGCTTATGATGATGTGCTATGATATGTAGTAATGATGCTATTGATTATTGTTGATGCTCTAATCCATTGCAGTACACTTTGCTGAGTGATGAACTCACGCTTGTGTTTTATATTGTTTTTAGGTACTAAGAACTCGGCATGTGGAAAAGGGAGTTAGCGCCACATCTACACTTAGATTCATTCACTTAGATAACTACACCCTCTCATTCATAGTTGTGTTGTTTATTTTAATGTGCTATATGTGATTCATGCAATAACTTGTGCTTGGTTTTGTGGTGCACTTTGTTTTGGTTCATGAAATGGTTGAATTCATTATTCTGGACTTAAACTGTTGCAAGATCTTATGTTATTGCTGTTTTAGATGTCACCCTTTATGTTATTGCTTGTGGTAATATTACTGTTGCCTCAAACCATAGAAAAACAAAGGAGATGCTGTTGAAATTTCGGTTAAAGCATTTGCGCCCTTTCTGTAATTTGTTCTTAATTGTGGTATTTAGTTGCTATTTTGTTCTTAATTTGGTAACATCCAGGGCATACTAGGTGCCGGGGTGTTACAGTTGGTATCAGAGCGGGCTTCAGGTCCGTGGTGTATGAACTTAGTGAAATACCATAGGGTTAACCAAAATTTTGATGTGGGATGACCTAGAAACATGGCTTAGGTTATGCTTAAAATTTTGCTATAGGATAGCAACATTAAAATATGTGTATGTATAATTATAAATTTAAAATTTGACACACTCTGATACACAGTAGGAAAAGGGTATGGGTATCGTTGCTTTACGCTTAAATGTTGTATTTAAGTCTTGATATTGAATGCTACATATGATATGTATATTGCTATGTTTATGAGAGAATTGATTGAATTGTTCTTGTTATTGTGTTAAAGGTGGGTTGTGGCGCCGAAGGGTTTCGGTCACCTTTTTGTTCTTTGTAAGGTTGTGGTTTGACGATACGTGTGGCCGGTTAGAGCCATCACCGAAGAACTATTAACCCCTGTGGGGGAAGGTGCTTACCCTTTTCTGTCGTAGATCGAGTAGTGACTGGAGTCAAATAGAAGAGTTGGTGGTGGATTCTTTCAGGTTTTCTTTACCGTCCTGATGGTCAGTTTTGGTTGGTTTTCTTGGTATTTGGTTGGTTAGGAACCAAGGAAAAGTGTTTGGTTTTGAGTACTCACTGATTGTTCTTTTGGCGGTTTGTGGTTTTTGTCTTCTTTGGGTGAAGACAAAGAAGAAGATTTTTGTGTTGCATGTCTTTTGATCGCTATTTTTGCTTTAACACCCAGTTTTGTTGGTTATTGTGGACTGTCTTGGGGAGGAAACTTATGTGGTTGTTGTTCTCCCTATCTAAGAAAAGTGTTGGAGTTTCTCCTGGTGCATACCTTAAGTTGGGTGGAGCTAAGTTTGAATCTTTATCGAAAAAGATTTGGTTGAACATTTGGTTTTCCCTAGTGCATTCTTCTTCCTTCTTGGAAGTATAGATCTTTAGATTTCTTGAAGAGTTTTGGGCTATCAAAGTTGAAAATTTGAGAGTTGAGTTCTCCTGCATTTCTGTTAGAGTTTTGTTTTTCTCCCTTGCCTGGAAAGGGAGAAATTGTTTATCGGTGTTCGTTCTTGTTCCTGAGCTGTGGTTATCTTTAAAGTTGAATTGCATCCTGTTCGTAAAGAGTAGGTGACCTATGAAGGTGTTTAGAAATTTTTTTGTTCGTGCTATGTAGTATGTAACAATGTGGTTTACGGAATGACGTATTGCTAAGTTAATTTGTGAGTTGAATCAATTCAATGTGATTGTTATCTTTAGCTTGAGAATAAATAGACTACTAGTGTTGTAGATTACTCTATAGCGAGAATGATTAAATGTGTTAATGTACATGCTTAAAATCTGTTGCTTTGCTTTAAAAGTGCTTATGACCCTCGATAATGTTTAAAGTTTTAAACCCTGATGCATAGTTAGAACATTAAGATGATGTAAACTACTGATATTGTTAAAGAAACCTTGCTGGTTGTTTAAAGATGTTCTAATTTAATGTGTTAATAGAGAAATTTAATCGTGTTGGCTAGTGACTTTAACTTGGAAGTTGATTAGAGTTGTTATTTATGTCGTTGCAAACTATTAGTATATTTGGAAGTATGCAATTGTGTTCCTATAATGCTAGTATCGATGTCAATTGGGAAGACATAAGTTTTGTGGTTGCCTTAAGAGCTTTGTGATGGTTCAACTTATTCAATTTATTTTAAATAGTTGGAGTATGTGGTGTAGTAGCAATTTTGTTATAACCTATGTATAGGGTAGCTAAAAGTAATGTTGTTGTTTGATGATTATGCCATTTTATTGTTATTGATGACTTAGTAGTGGTGGTAATTGTTTAAATTACTTGCTGAAAACCATGGTTAAATGGAGGAAATTGTAACACGTTGTGATGGAGTGAACCTTGGATAATTAACATGATGTATAATTTTATCCTTAATGAATGTATATCTTAGAATCATATTTACGAACTTTGTCTTGTGGAGATGATATTTACTTGTTGAAGTTATTGATTAATTGAATAAGTTTCGATTGTAGAAAAGTTGACGTATGGATGGTATAAAATTGATAGGTTGATCATGCTGAAAGATTTGTTGAAGTACTATGTTTCAAATTTAGAATATGATGTATTACGATATGATGGTTCGTGGGGATCATGTTGAGGTAGTCCTGATTGGATGTCTTTTTGATAAGCATCATAAACCTTATTTATAAGTGTTGGGAAAGGTAACTAGAGAAAAAAAATTGTTATGTAGTTTTGGTTGATTCATGATGGGGCTTCTCAAGGAGTAAACAGTGAATATTGAAGTCTTTAATGGAAAGCGTAGTGGAACATTAGAGATGGTTGTATTTATGCTAAGCTTGTGTTTAGAATCTTTTGGACTGGTTCGGTTGTTTGCTATCTTGGTTGAATGCTTTTGGTCAAGGTATTCTTTATGTTGTGTTTTAGAGTTTCCCTAAACTGTAGTAATTGGTGCCAATCTCTGGTTTTGGCCTATTTGTTTAATTTATGCTATGAGTATGGATTTACACCCAAAAGTATTTGAGTGGATCGCGCTCTTTCGCGTTCACACTGAATTATCTTTGGAATAAATTTTAAAGGAAGCAAATGGACATAGTGGGTTGTGATGGAAACTCTTGAGATTTAATTTGTAACCCTATTTGACTAGAGTTGGATTTATTTGGAAAGTTTGTGTGGTGTTGCGAGTGCTTCAAAAAGGGGATTTTATGAATGTTTCATAAGTGATTTTGTTAGTGAAGTGTTCCCTTTTGGAAATGAGTTTCCCTTTCTCTTTGAGAAAATTTGTGGTGGTTGTGTGTGTAGATGTTTAATTTCAGAATTGATGTCCTCTTCCAAAGTGTTGATTTCGGTTGAAAAGCGATGTTTTACATATTTAGTTTCCAATTGATGGTGGGTTTTGATACGATGTGGTGCCTTACTGTTATCGGTGTTGCCGTTCTAGTTTATATGAATTGTCGCAATCATCGATGTTAATTGTGTTTCAATCATGTGATACCGAGGAAGAAGTCTTTTGGTGAATGACTATTCGGTATTGTTGTTACATGATGAATGAATGGTGAAAAGGAAACAAGACCTAGTTTATAGATTTTCAATCATAAAAGAGTCGATGAGCCAGGTCGGTGAGAAAGTCATATATGGATATATGACTAATCCGGAGTGCTCTTGAGAAGTGTGCATTCATGGCATGAATCGAGATTTCCATTGATTTCTAGTATGAAAAGAAAGAATGAATAGTCTCTGGTATTTTGGCTGTGGTGTAAGAGATTTGAGTTTTCTTTGCGATTTGGCTTAGAAAAATAAAATGTGTGCTCTTTGGATGTTGTCAAATTCTTTCCAAAGTGAATGTTAGCGCTTTGGATTCGAATCGATGCAAGTGGAACAATTGGGTTCAAAGGAATTGTACCTCTCTGCATTTCTAGAGGACGATAAGAATAAGAGTGTTTATGGTTTATGGTTGAGTATGCTAAAGATGTATGATCTTGGGCTTGATTACTAAGTGTTAATGTGTGAGGGTGAGAACCTCTTAAGAAAGGAGCCAATTGTGGTTTGTGAGGGCTAGGTGCTGGACATTGGTGGTATAAGGATGGATTATGACGGAGGTTGATAATGTCTGGGTTCAACTTTTATTAAGAGTATCGATGGGTCGTAGTGAAGATGACGGTAATTCTGTGATAATTGTCCTGTCGTGAGCAATTGTCTTAGATAGTTGTCTCTGGGTATGAGATTTGCCTGGGAGTGGGTAGAATGAAATTGTAGTGTGATTGCGGATTGGTTTGGCAGTTGTGCCTTAGTGAATTATTTCTTTCGATGGCATTCCTCGGGAATGGTCCGTTCAATTTAAAGGGCGCCCAATTGAAAGAGTTGAGAACCAGTGTTTTATTGGTTCTTGATTGGCGTTTGGTGGTAGAAAGGTTGTTTGCGATAACTGTATGAAATGATTTATGTGAGGTTTTGGGCATATTTAGTATTTTCGATTAAGCCCTTTAGTGGGTGAAATCGAGGATTTCGGTTGGTGAATTGGAAGTAAAAGTGGAACCATGAGAGGCTGCACTTAGTTGAGCTAAGTTAATTCTTTCTCGCTAAGTGTAGGTCTTTGGGAAATTGTTTGTCGTTTGGTTTGGTTCGAGTCCCTGCGTGGATGTTTTGTGCTGCAAAGAAATCTTGTCCTGTAGGGATTTTGTTTTTGTTCTTGGCGTTCTTCAGATTCGAGGTCGAATCCTCTTAAGGGGGAGAGAATGCGATATCATAGGATGTGACATTATGAAATGGGACTTTTCGGTATGAAGTATGTCGAGTTTTTGGGCTGTTTTGGGGTTTTGGGCCGTTACGGCAGGGTTTGGGCCTTCCCAGGAGGTCGTGGGCCTGGGGGGTTGAGTTTTGGGCCGTCTATGGGGATGTTTGGGCCTTGAGGGGGGCTTAACCTACAAAAAAGAGCAAACCCTACTCCCCCTTGGGCGCCTCCCCCTCCCCCACCACCCCTAGCCGCCACCCTCACGTCTCTCATGCGCCTCCACCCTCCCCCTCTCATGCGCCCCTCCCTCTCCTCCCTAGCTGGCCCTAGCAAGGTCCCTCCCCTCCCATGGCTGCCACACCTCCCCCTCCGTTGATCCTTCCACTAAGGAGCATTGCGACCAAGAAGATCGGGCAATTCCGGTGTTCCCCGCGATTGCAGGGGAGATCGGGCCACGAGGAGGAGACGTTCGTCATCTGTTTTATTATCCAAGATGAGGTAAGGATTTGCGGCTCTTTTGTGGTGTTCTAGGTGCTGCTAGATGGGAGAATCCATGCCTAGAACTCTTGTTTAGGTGCTGTTCCTAGATGAGATTAGGGAAATTTCAATGCTGTCCCACGTTCTGTCTTCGGGTAGATTTGCACTCCGACCTAGGGCTCGAGTTTTGGGAATTTAGAAGCATTTCCTGATCGGCCGGCTGTTATGGCAGTTGTAGGAAATTCAATTACCTTTCATTGGACACCAAGAACACTAAATTATGTCCAGCCGTTTAAAAGTTATGGCTGTTTTACCGAACGTTGTCAAATATGTGATGAGATTTGGACATATCGTGTTCAATTGTAGATTAGACAATTTTAGAGGCCGAATCAGTCTTCGCAAATACTCAGAAAAAATTGAGAAATTTCCTAAGCTTCGATAAAATATACTCTTTTACTTGATTTGGAGTTTTAGAACTCAAGTTATGCTAGTTGGAAGCCCGCTGTCCCGATGGGACAGATTCTCTGTTTTCGGGATTTAGGAGTGGGTTGCGAAGTCGTTGTAGATGATCGCTCTCGTACGGTTTTGTTGGCAAGTTTTGAGTGTATTGTACCTTTGTGCAGGTGGTGTCACCCCGGGAGTGCCCTCAACCTCTCCCCACTCCGTCGCTCACGGTTGAAGGCAAGTGTATTAGGATGGATTGGGGTTTGGGTGGCTATTAGACTTGCATAGTTGCAATTTGAGTACATGATGTGTTAACTTGCCCTGCTTGCTATTTGCTTATGATATAATTAACATGATTACATATTGGTTATGAAAATGTCGTATTAAGTATTTATGCAAGCTTATACATGTTCATAATATATGTGCATTCATAATGGAAGAGGCGGCCCATTCTGATGCGGCCCTCTGTGTTCACATGTTGTGAACATGAAAAACCTACCTCGTAGTCCCATCCACGGTTCTGTATGGGAGTGAGTTAGTAAGAGTAGGCACCCTCCATCTATGGGATGGAAGGGGAAAGAGGGTGCACACCGTCGGTGTGCACTCGGCAATACCGGTATGTGCTAAAAAGGAGATATGTGCATCGCATTGCATTGCATGAATGAAGATGATTATGAGATACTTATGGAGTTGTACTATGAGATGCTTATGATGATGTGCTATGATATGTAGTAATGATGCTATTGATTATTGTTGATGCTCTAATCCATTGCAGTACACTTTGTTGAGTGATGAACTCACGCTTGTGTTTTATGTTGTTTTTAGGTACTAAGAACTCGGTATGCAGGAAAGGGAGTTAGCACCACATCTACACTTAGATTCATTCACTTAGATAACTACACCCTCTCATTCGTAGTTGTGTTGTTTATTTTAATGTGCTATATGTGATTCATGCTATAACTTGTGATTGGCTTTATGGTGCACTTTGTTTTGGTTCATGAAATGGTTGAATTCATTATTCTGGACTTAAACTGTTGCTAGATCTTATGTTATTGCTGTTTTAGACGTCACCCTTTATGTTATTGCTTGTGGTAATATTACTGTTGCCTCAAACCATGGAAAAACAAAGGACATGCTGCCGAAATTTTGGTTAAAGCATTTGCGCCTTTGCTGTAATTTGTTCTTAATTGTGTTATTTAGTTGCTATTTCTACTATGTTTGGTAACATCCCGGGCATACTAGTTGCCGGGGTGTTACATGAGCTTTGCCCGATCCGCTGCCAACCCACTTCTGGCCATGCTTGACCTCCACCGACCGGTGCTCCGACTTCATCTCAGTCCCCTCCACCTCACCACACCCCTGGCCACCCTATTCCTGCACCACCTCATTGCTGATGAACTCAACCAACGACTCCCCATGCTCGGTGAGTATGACGCGTGGGCCCGACATGTTAGCCGCCCATGCCACTTCCTTCACCACTCCACTAAGTCGTTGTCCAATGGGTCCCACCAGTCATACACTCAAGCACACACAAATGCTATTGGACGGGATCCACGTGTAAGCATAGCTCGGTTGCAAAGCATTCCGAAAAAGGAAAGGTGCTTTCAATAATGGAAAACATATATTCTATTTTTGAAATATTTCAATAAAACTAGGATTTAAACTCCTAGAACTTTCACCATTCAAATCCAAAAATTGTAAAATAAATTTATAAATTCATGTTTAATCCTCTAGTTTCTGAATATACAAAAAATATTACATGTTTGACCTCTGTTTAAAATTTAAATTTGAATTTAAAGTATAGGTTCAAAATAGGCTACATATAGAATTTGAGCAAATGGAACAAATTTTGTTGGAATCCTTAGGCTGTAAGCAACCCAAATATGTAAAAATATTTAGGTTTCCACTTAATTTAAATCATTTTCTAAAATGAAACATGTTTCTAAGTACTAGTTTTCATGCATGTGAAATTTAGATTGATAAGCTTTAAAGTTTAAAGTAATCACTTTCCAAGTATCCTTAAAATAGTAAAGTATATATTTAGACTAACGTGTTTAAGGTAATATGTTAGATTTGTATGTTGTTTCATCTGGTAGTCAGTATTCTGTTCACATTAACTTAAATAATCTTAACTTCCTGAATTTGAAATAATACATGTACATGAAATCATAACCCTAAAAAGCATGCTTGTTATATGTGGTGAATTGTTATTTGATTATCTATCTGTATTCTTTTTTTGCCTTATTGGAGTTTATTCTTTGCTATGTATCACGATATGACAAGTAGAAACCAACGTCGCAACTACCGTTATCAATGAACTTGATTTAGAACTCAACGATAACGAACAGCAAGGCAAGCACCCCCTTGAACATATATTGAGTCCAGTTTTTAGAAATATTTTCGTAAATGTTTTCATGCATGCTGTATATTCTTACAATGTTATATTTGTGACACCACGGAGTGTCGTAACCTTATAAAAGGTGAATGTTGAGGGCAAAAACATTATGGAATGTGGAATTGGTGGTTGAAACCATACGGTATGAGGTTTATTCGCGTTTCCGGGCCGTTTTCGGGAGTTTTGGCCTCTCCGGGGGAGTTCGGGCCCAAGGGGGATGTGTCGTGGGCCTTGGTGGGAGGATTTTTGGGCCCATGAGGGAGGGGGAGGCAGGTTATCCTGCCTTGGGGGCGTCCTCCCCCTGCCCACATGCGCCCCCTCAACCCTAGCCGCCTCTACCTCTTCCCCATGCGCCTCCACCTCTCCCCCATGCGCCTCCACCACTCCCCTCTCCTCTCCACCCCCTTGCTGCCCTAGGGGAGATCTCCACCTCTCCACCCTACTGTCCTCTCCGTTGGGAGGCTCCGCGACGAGGAGATCCGGTGGAATCGGCGCGAGGAAGGAGATCGCGCGAACCGGGAGGAGATCCGTTGGGTTTTCGGTCGTCGGGCGAAGGTATGTGTCGGTGTTTCGTGCACCGGCAATACGAATTTTTGGTTAGTGGGGGTCGCGTGCTCCCTCTCCTCGAATGGTTGACTCAGGAAGTCAGGGGTTTATATTGGTTCGGGCTGAATGTCCCTACTCCAGTTCGTGCCGTCGGGATGTTTTGTATTCGTGGGAAGAACCAAGGGTTACAGGCGAGACAGGGGTTCGAATGGGTCGATCTCCCTTGTGCTCGATGGGTTGCTTGCTTGTTCTTTTTTGTACGCCCGGTTCTCCCCTTGCTCGCTTTTTCTTCGACCCTTCCCCCCGGAGCCCTGCCTCTCCTTATATACTCGGAGGCAGCAGGTTACATGGGAGTTTGGAGAGAAAAAGGAAGGGGTACTGTACGCCTTGGAGTCTGGTTCTTCTATCTTGTCGTCCGACCGGCCTCCGCCCACCCCCATGCTGGGTTGGTAGTCCTGCGGCGAGCGGTCTTCGGCTAGGCTGACAGAGTGACACACTGCTCCGTACGAACGTCAGCTCTGGCAGTTAATGGTGTTTGACCTCAGCTTGGCCTCGGGAGGGAGCGCTCTCCTCCATGGTGTGTCAGTGATGATGGGACCAGGGCTTGACTCCCCTGCACATCCTCTGACACTCTCGGGAAGGGACCGCCTACCTCGGTATGGACGTTAGGAGGCGTCGCGTGCACAGGCGATTGGCACGACACCGGCCGAGCCCTGTAAGCCAGTCTTTGGTGGAGCTGGCCGATCATGGCGCCCAGGCACCGAGAGGTCGGACTCTACCGGTCACCAGGGGTTGGTTCTGAACAGGGGCCAGGCCCACTCTTTACGGCCTACGGGCCTTTCGCCAGAACCGGGCCTTTGAGGAGATCAGCCCGTTCGTGATCCCGGGCTGATGGGGGTACCCATGGTAGGTGCACTCGTCAGTAGCCCCCAAGCCCCCATTCGGGTAGGAGAGCCAGTCGGGGGTTTACGAGGTCGGCGCAGTGTCGGGGTTGGTCGATAAGATCCGGTTGGGGCAGCCTGCCGGAGATCGTTTCGTCCGAAGGGAGGTGCCAAGGAAGCGCACCGTGGTGTAGTTTTGAGCCCCTCGAAAGCGGGTCGAAGAGCCGGTCGGGGGGTTAGTCCGGTCGCAGTCGGCCCGCCGTGCGGGAGGTCGGCGAGGTCGGGTGGGCGCAGCCTGTCCGCACACTGCGTCCACCAGAAGGCCCGGGTGCACGTGAGCGCACCCGGTTGGTGTAGCCCCCGAGCCCCCGAGCGGGTCGGAGAGCCGGTCGAGGGTTTACCCGATCGAAGGGGCTGGCCGACCCGGAGGTCGTCGGAGCCTGGTCGTTGTCGGGGACGCTCCGGAAGGGCAGGAGGCTGGGACAGCGCGGCCGGGGCTCGCCGTGCTGACCTGGCCGGGCAGCGGCCCGTCCGGAGAACCGTCGTTCGTCTTGGACGATGAGTCGGAGCGCCGCGACTGGAATGCTCTGAAGGAGAGTGAGAGGAAGGTCGAGAACGAGATCGGTCAGATCCGCAAGGGTCTTGTCCTTGTTCTCGAGTCTTCCTCTAGGGCGATGAACTCTATCATCGAGGAGTCCTGCCCGGCCGGATCGGTAAGGCTAAAAGAGGCTTATCCTTGTTATTTCTTGAACGGAGCCGTAACTGATCGGGGAGGTGATTTCTTGCAGCGTCTGCAATCCCGGGCGTCGAGAAAGTCAGGCTTCCTCCGACGTCTGCACAGTGAGGGGGATGCCGTGGAGGAAGAACTACGCAACGCCCAGGGGGCGCTCGTCGCCGAGCGAGAGAAGGCCACCGTTGCCGGGCCGGCCGGGGACGCCATCAAGCCCTCGCAAGAGGCTCGGCTGCCAGCGTAGTCGTTGACCGGCGAGGTGGAGGAGGCCAGGTTGTCCCTGGTGGAAGCTGAGAGTGCCAAGGCTTCAGTAGCTAGCGCGGAGGAGTCCGCTCGGGCGGAGGCCGTCCACTTCCGGGATGCATGTGAGTCGGCTCGGAGGGAGGCCGACCAACTGCGTGCTGAGCGAGACCTCGCTCGGGAGGAGCTTGCGTCGGCGAGGGTGCTCGCCGATCGGGTGGCGTCCGACCGGGAGGCGCGCGTCAAGGCCGAAGAGGATCTCCGCGTCAGAGAGGCTTCCTTGGCTGGTGAGTCGGCCAACCCTTTCGTGGGCCTTGGGGTAGGCGTCCCCTGACGCGGTTCTTTCCTTGCAGAGCTGCAGGGGAACCTCGATGGCGTCCTAGAGTTGAAGCGGCAGGCGTCGGAGCAGCGGGACGAGGCGTTCACGGCGCGGGACTTCGCCTTGTCGGCGCAACAGAGAGCGGAGAGGGAGACGGCCGACGCGACGGCCGAGCTGTTGACCCTTCGGAGGGCCGGCCAAGCTATCTACGAACGGCTGCTGGGTCTTTTCCCGGGCCCAAGTCCCCTCTCCGCCCTGCTGGAGGGAGTTTCGGAGCACGTCGAAGCCTCGGTGCGGGAGGCGGTGATGCTCGGCGCTTCCTCGGTTCTAGTTAATGATGTCTCCTATTACGACGGCATCGACCTCGAGGCGGTCGGGAGCGGCGTTGCCACGAACCGAAGCGACGAAGAAGTTGACGCGTTCGTGGCCCAAGTCGACCCGTACGCCCGGGAGATTGCCGATCGGATCTCGCCGCAGAGCATCCTCCGCCGAGAAGAAGGAGATGATTAGTTTTTGTTTTTGTTTGAAGTAGATGTAATGAACGATGCGTTGTTAACGAATCCGGCCTGCTGGGCCGCTTTAAGTTTCCGTTCGCTCATCTCATGTTCCTTTTATGCGATGGACATTTTTACGACCGTGGCCACAGGACCCGCAGGGGCATCCTGAGAGCGTAGGTGTTGTGTTGATCACATCTGAGGGAAACGTGGGATGAGACTAGGACTTAGAGTGCTCACTTCGCAGAGAAGGGGTGCTTCCGACTGGTCGCTCGGTCGGGTAACTTCATTCTCCCGCGAAGTGCCTAATCGTTTGGTCGGATTGCTGACCTGAGTCGAAAGGCTCCCGACCGGCCTCGGCCTTCCTCGCTCGGGTGATTTCCTTCTTCTGCGAAGTGTTATTTCGAAGCCGTAGCCGCAGGGGCGTAGGCCGCAGCACTTGGGTCGAAGAGGTCACTGCGAGGAAGTCCGTTCGGTCGGTCGGGCTGCTGACCTAAGTCGAAATGCCTCCGGTCGGCCTCAGCCTTCCCTGCTCGGGTAATTTCCTTCTTCCGCTGGCGTCGCTCGGCCGAGTCGCAGGGGCGAGGGCCGCAAAGACTTGGGTTGAAGAGTTTACCGCGAAGAAGGCCGTTTGGTCGGTCAGGTTATCGACCTAGGTCACCGACCCGTGTGGTCATAAGTAGCCCCTGAGTGGTGCGCGGGGACTGGAGGTGCAGTCGCTACGCACCACTTTGAGCTCGGGGTGAGGAGACGTGTGAAATAAAGAGTTTTCGGGATAAGGCCGTCTTAACTCTCTTGGAGGGCCGCACCGTGGTTGGAACTGGTGCCGGACGCTTCGGCTCCCGCTCCCCGCCATTACTTGACGCGCTTTGTCTTCCATGCCGCAGGGTATAAAAGGAGGTGCGTCGGTGTCTTCGTGAGCTTTCACCAGAACTTGTTTTTCTTTTACCAAGCTCCTTTTGCGCCACAATGTCGGATCGCCTTACTCAGCTCCTTAGGCAATCCTCTTGTGCTGAGGAGGCTTGGCAGAGGATGGTGGCGGAAGTCAAGACCGACGCTGTTACTGGGGACGCGGGGCGGGTCGACGTCCTCATCGCGGGTGTCCCTCGCCTTCGAGAGGTGAGGACGTCGCTGATCGAGGCGCTGACCGAGCGGCGCCACACGTCGTTCTACTAGATCGGCGCACACCTGGAGGAGTACCTCCGCGGCTGACGGGAGACTTTGACCTAGGTAGGCGGTTTCCGCCGGTGGGGCTGGCGCCCTTCTTATGTAAATGAATTTAAATAAAAGAGTTGTTCGCCCAGCTTCCCTCTTCTTCTTGTCAGATTTTTCTTCTTTTTCATGAGCTTGCTCTCGCGAAATGCACGCTTCGACGACCGTAGCTCTTAGGGACCGCAACGGGTCAAGCGTAGGTCTGAGGCGGTGTTAGCGCAAGCTCGCGTGGGAAAAAGGGGTACTCCGACCAACTGTTGGTCGGTTTTTGTTCGCGTAGTTTCTGCGACCTGTAGGGCACTATTTCGGGACCCCTGCTACCGGGGCGAAGGTCATAGTGCTCGGGGTCAGCAAAAAAGGCGCAAAAGTGGAGAGAGCGGTCACTCGGTCGGACGACCGACCGCTGTGATCTCTTATTTTTTCCGAAATTCCTTGAGTGATACAAAGAGAGGGGAGGTCTGCTAAGGATAAAACCTTCTCAGCTTCTCTATGTTCCACGCGTTCGCGATGAGGTTGCCCTCAGCGTCCTTGAGGCGAAAGGTGCCGGGTCGGAGGACCTCCGCGACGGTGAAAGGGCCCTCCCAGGGCGGGGAGAGCTTGTGCCTGTCCTTCGTGGACTGGACTTGGCGCAGCACTAAGTCGCCGACCTCGAACGACCGGCCACGAACCAGTCGACTGTGGTATCGGCGTAATGTCTGCTGGTACTTGGCCGACCGCAGGAAGGCGACGTCTCGTGCTTCGTCGAGTTGGTCAAGGTCGTCCTGTTGCGCCTCCGACCCCCACGTGCTGTCGTAGTTTTGTACCCTTGGGGCGCCGTACTCGAGGTCGGTCGGGAGGACGGCCTCCGCTCCGAACACCAGGAAAAAAGGCATGGTCCGTAGGCTCCAGAGAACGGGGGGCAGCTCGGCCGCCCACCGTCCCGCGAATTTCTTCAGTCGACTGAAGATTCGCGGCTTGAGCCCTTGGAGAATCATGCCGTTGGCCCGCTCGGCCTGACCGTTGGCACGGGGGTGTGCAACCGCTGCCCAGTCGACCCGGATGTTGAAGTCGTCGCAGAATTCGAGGAACTCCTTCCCCGTGAACTGCGTTCCGTTGTCGGTGATGATGGAGTTCGGAACTCCGAAGCGGTAGACAATGTCGCGGAAGAAGCTTGCCGCCTGCGCGGAAGTAATGGTCGCCAGCGGCTTGGCTTCTATCCACTTCGTGAACTTGTCCACGGCGACGAGCAAATGAGTGAAGCCTCCGGGCGCCTTTCTGAAGGGTCCGACCAGATCGAGCCCCCAGACCGCGAAGGGCCATGTGATAGGGATCGTCTGCAGGACTTGAGCCGGAAGGTGCGTTTTCCTGGTGAAGAATTGGCATCCTTCGCAAGTGCGGACCATTTGCGTTGCGTCCGCCACGGTGGTCGGCCAGTAGAAGCCTTGTCGGAAGGCTTTCCTCACCAGGGACCGTGGCGCGGCATGATGTCCGCAAACCCCGCCGTGGATATCAACTAGTAGGTGTCTTCCTTGGTCGGCCGGGATACACTTCTGGAGGATCCCGGAGGGGCTCCTCCTGTAGAGGGCGTTGTCGACCAGGACAAAGGACTTGGCCCGCCGAGCGAGGCGCCGAGCCTCGGTGGAATTGGCGGGGAGCGAACCGTCTGTCAACCGGTCGATGAAGGGTTGCCTCCAGTCAGATTCGACGTTCAGGACACTAGGATCAGACCCAGGCGGGTGCGCGTCCGACCGAAGGTCGGTCGGAGCATCCGCTTAGAAGGGGTCAATTTGTGTCCTCGCGGCGAATCCAACCGGATGGATGGCTTGTGGAGGTCGAAGACGAAGACTCTGGGAGGGATCGGCCCTTTGCTGGAGGCGAGGTTGGCGAGGGAGTCGGCTTCTCCATTGTAGCGTCGGTAGCTATGGTGAAGTTTTAACCCTTTGAACCTCTCCTCGAGCTTGCGGACCTCCAAGCAGTAGGCAGCCATGCGGGCGTCGCGGGGCTCCGTGGCCTTCATAACTTGGTCGACGACCAGCTTAGAGTCGCCGTGGACGTAGAGCCGCCGAGCGCCGAGGTCGGCGGCAATCCGGAGGCCGTTGACGAGGGCCTCGTATTCGGCGACATTATTGGTGGCGTCGAAGAGCAATCGGATGGCGTACCGAAGTTTGTTGCCGTGAGGGGAGACGATGACGACACCCGCACCAGCCCCGTTCTTGGTGTAGGACCCGTCGAAGTACATTGTCCAAGATTTCCTGGGTCCTCGACCATCTGGGCGGACTTGGCGCTTTAGTCCACTGGCGAAAGTCAGCCAAAGCTCAGGATTTGATCGCCGTCCTAGGGACGTACGATATGTCGAGGCCATTAAGCTCGAGAGCCCACTTGGCGATCCTTCCGGTGGCGTCGCGGTTGTGGACGATTTCTCCGAGAGGTGACGAGGTCACCACGGAGATGGGATGTCGGTCGAAGTAGTGGACCAGCTTCCTCTTGGTGATGAGCACCGAATACAACAGCTTCTGTACCTGAGGGTACCGAACCTTTGTTTCGGAGAGTACTTCGCTGACGAAGTAGACCGGCCTTTGTACCTTGAAGACGCGGCCTTCTTCCGCTCGCTCCACGACAAGTGCCGCGCGGACGACCTGGGTCGTGGCGACAATGTAGAGGAGCAACGGCTCTTGCGGTTCTGGGGCGACCAATACCGGAGGCGAAGTTAGGAACGCCTTCAGTCGACTGAGGGCTTCCTGAACTTCTTGGGTCGAGTAGAAGTGGTCGGATTTCTTCATCAGCTTGTAGAGTGGCATCCCGCGCTCGCTGACGCGGGACACAAAGCGGCTTAGGGCCGCGAGACACCCCATCAACCTCTGAACCCCCTTCAGATCGTTGATTGGCCCCATCCTCATGATGGCAGAGATCTTGTCGCGGTTGACTTCGATGCCGCGCTCGGAGACGATGAAGCCGAGCAACTTTCCCTTCGGAACCCCGAAGACGCACTTCTCGGGGTTGAGCTTTATGCGAAACCGCTGAAGGTTCGCAAAAGTTTCCTCCAGGTCGGTGATGAGGTCGTCGGCCTTCCCGGTCTTGACAACGATGTCGTCGACGTAGGCCTCGACGTTACGGCCTATTTGGTCGGAAAAACACGCTTGCATACATCGCTGGTATGTTGCGCCCGCGTTCTTCAGACCAAAGGGCATCGTGACGTAACAGTACGAGCCATACGGAGTAATGAAGGAGGTCATGAGCTGGTCGAACTCCATCGCGATCTGGTGGTAGCCTGAGTAGGCGTCCAGAAAGGAAAGGGATTCACACCCAGCGGTGGAATCCACGACTTGGTCGATGCGAGGCAATGGGAACGGGTCTTTCGGACAGGCCTTGTCGAGGCTCGTATAGTCAACACACATTCTCCATTGCCCTGACTTTTTCTTTACAAGAACGGGATTGGCGAGCCACTCGGGGTGACGTACCTCCCTTACAAAGCCAGCGGCCAAAAGTTTGGCGATCTCTTCCCCAATGGCCCGGTGCTTTTCTTCGTCAAAGCGGCGCAGGCATTGGGCGACCGGTCTGGAGCCCGATCGGATATTGAGGCAGTGCTCGGCGGCTTCCTTCGGAACTCCAAGCATGTCCGAGGGTCTCCAGGCGAAGACGTCTCGGTTTGCTCGGAGGAAGTCGACGAGCGCGCTTTCCTATTTGGTGGGTGTAACACCCCAATTTTTGCTTTTCATGAAATTAAATATTATGTTGCACTTTTGTGAATTTTTGGAATTTTCTGGAATTTATTTGTATTTATTTGGAATTTATTTGAATTTATTCCATGTTAAAAGAATTAAAGAAATTAAATTTTCAAATAAAATTTTGTTGGAAATATTTTATTTGAGTCCCAAATACCCTAAAATATTTTCCAGAATTTTTCTGGAATTTTTCTGAGTCTTTTGCTATTTTTTATGAATTAAATGAATTACTGGGAATTATCTTAATTATTAAATCGCTGGAATTTCGAGTTGGGTCAAGTACTATTCATCCGACCGAGTCGGAACCCGAGTCGGACTCGAGTCCGACCCGAGCCAGTTGACTCGACCAAACCGGTTCCCAACCCTAATCGATCCCGACCGTTGGATCGGGATCCAACGGCCGAGATCCGCCCGTACCGGTTCGAGCCGCGTCCGACCCGAACCCGGTTACGCCCGCGCAATCATGGCCGTTGATCGTGCCACGTGTACGGCCCTCCGTCATCGTCCCCGTCCGAATCCGAGCCGGAGAGCTCCGCCGCGTAGCCGCCGTGTGCGTTAGGGTTTCGCGACTTGCGCGCACGTCGAGGCGCTATTTAAAGCCCCGAGGCCACCCCGTTGAAGCTCCTTGCCGTGCGCACCTTTTCCCTCAAGTCTCCGAGCCCGAGGCGCCGCCGGCTAGCCGCAATCGCTCGCCGTAGTTGGATCACTCCTCCGCCGCGGTTATTGCCTTTTTCCGCCGCCGACAGCAGCCCTCCGCCGCGCCTGAGCCCGGATCCGAGACCCCCAGGTCAAGGCGCATCGGATTGGACCACGCACCTCACCGGAAGACCCTCGGAGCATCGTTTCACGCGTCGTCGTCCTCGTCTCCGGTAGCCCGAGCTCCGCCGCGCCGCCATCACCCGCGCGAAGCTTCTGGACCATCCGATCAAGATCCGACGGCTGCGGTAAGCCACGTGCATCTCAAAACCCGTCAACCTAGATCAGATCTGGACCGTTGGATCTAGATCCAACGGCCCACGATCACCGTGTAGTTTGTAACGGGGTTAGCCTAGGGTAGATCTGGACCGTCCGATCTAGATCGAACGGCCCAGATCGACCGTGTAGTTTTCAACGCGTCAACCTTAGATCTAATCGCGGCCGTTGATTTTCAAATCAACGGATACGATTGTGCCACGTGGCTCAGCTGAACCGCACCGTGCGGCCACACGTGAGCCGCTGACATGCGGGGCCCGCATGTCAGCGACCGTGCGCTATGGACCGATCCACCGTGAACCCGTGCCGCCCGTGGACCCAGTCCATGGAACGGACACGTGGCAGCACCTGAGTGGTGCCACGTGGTCATCTTGGCGTCGACATGGCGTCATCACGAGATCCGTTCGGTGATGACGTCCACCGACCAATCGATCTTGACACGTGTCCTCGCCGACGCAATAATTGATTTTTCGAAAAAGAAAATGATTTAATAATTCGGTTAAATAATTGATTTGAATTTCAAAATTTCAAACGCTTATAACTTTTGCGTTTCAACTCCGATTTGAGTGATTCAAATTTCTAAATTTGTATAAAATTCAGATCTATTCAAATATGAATTTTATTTAATTTTTGGACTAAAGTTTTTCTCTGTAATATTATTTAATTGATTATTTAAGCTTTAATAAATCATAACTTTTGCATTTTAACTCCGATTTGAACGATTCCAGTTCCTAAAAATCCAGAAAATTATGTTCTCTCTGTTTATGGATTTTATTTGGATGTTTGGACACTTTTTGTCCACTGTTTTATTCGTTTGTTGCTATTTGCACGCGTAACGAGTAGACGTTGAAGTGCCGGAAGGATTCGAAGGAGAAGTGTTGACTCAGGATTCAACTCAAGACCAAGAACAAGTACTCTTTGAAGGCAAGTTATGCTTTGACCATGTTGATCCTATTTTGAAATCTATTTTGGTTCAAATTATTGCATGCTAGTTCATTAGAAAATACTTTATTTAAATATGGGAGATTAGATAAATACCAATTTCTTTGTATGACACCTTGATTAATTACCTATGTGCCATGACCCCTTGTCACCCTAGTTGTGGTTTACTAGTTGGACATAATCAAATTGCCAACATGGGTTTTAGACCGTTGTAGTATATTGCTTAGACACACTTTCGTGCTCATGACATGATTTTGGACAATCAAAATGTTAATATTGACTTAATGATATATTGAACCTGTTTTGGAAAGGTATCATGTGATGTTGATAGCACGTGGTGCATGGTAATCAAGCGGGGTTTTGATAAATAGTTTTAGGCCGGGGCATGTGGCAAGAATGATCGAGGTGGGCGGTGTGGCACCGGGATGTTGATTTGGTTCTTGGGTAGTCTTGCCTGGTCACTCTAAGGACTTAACCTTGCGAGGCTTTGAACTGAGTCATACTTGCAACCACATGGGTGGAATGGGGCGGCCCTAGTTGACTAAGTCGCTAAGGACTCACTTGTGGAGCCTCAGGGTGTCAATTACACCGTTTGTGTGATTATGCGGGGAGCGTATCGTGGGTGTGGCCGATACCCATCTAGCAGTGTGTTGGTCCCATACTTCGCCTTGGTTAAGGGAAGGGATGGTGTAGAGCACGAACCGGAGAGGACCACTGTGTTGTTTGAGGCTTAGAAAGGCTTTATTACGGAACTCGCCTTTGTGGTGTTTAAGCGTATCTTGTGGGTAAAGTGCATAACCTCTGCAGAGTGTAGAATCTATTCGAATAAGCCGAGTCCGCTGGTATTGGACATCGCTCGGGGATTACAGGTCAAGGGTTAGACTTTACGAAAATAACTTGGATTTGAAAGGTTGGTTTGGATTAAATAATGATGGTGATGGACATGTGGATTAAGATGGGAAAAGATGTGTACTAAACTCCTTGAGCAGTGATTTATGAGATACTTGTTTCTACTGCTTTCGAATCTACTTATGATACTTGTCAAATGCTGTTGACTTCAAATATACCTTGAGCTATTCCTTTGTACCAAGCCATGCATATAGTATATTAGCTTGCATTCTGTGCATGACTTGCTGAGTACCAAGTACTCACCCTTGCCACAATACAACACCAGTTGAAGAGGAGACTACACGGCTTTGGAGGAGGAGCTCCACGAGGAACCGTCTACTTAGGGAAGCGAGCCCAATGGGCCAGTTCGTGGTATCTGGATGGCGCCACGAAGTTGTCTTATTTTCCGTTGCTATTATTTCTCTTTTAATAAGTTCGCCCTGCGGCTCGTATGCATTTGTAACTTGACCTTAAGGTCGGGTAACGATTTGATTATTTAATTAAAGTACTTTATTAGTATCGAGTGGTATGATTGTGATATTTACCGATGTTAAGGCTATCTGTGTGCACTAAGCGCGTTCCTGGACTAGTGCTGAATACCTGAGGGTCGGATTTGCAAATTCGGGGTCGGCAGAGGTGGTATCAGTGAGCCATCTTGACCGTAGGCTCAACCCTAGCTAGAATGGTCGTAGAGAGGTTAAAACTTATATTCTAAAAGCTAAAAGTTCGTCAAGATAAGAAATGATATCTCGACTTACCCCCTTCTCTCTTTTCTTGTCTCTTGCTGAATTTTTCCTTACCTTGTCACGATTTAAAAATTTCGAAGTTCTTACGTGAGCATCTTGTGTGAGATGGAGGGAGAGTTCAACTACGTCGATCTGGAGGTTGGTCACGCTGCAGAGAACTTTGGCGTATGCTCTGAGACTCGGAGATTTTGAGAAGCCGCAATACCAAGTGGAAGTGATCGAGACAAGCGAGGATTGATCAAGGCTTGTGACGTGAAGATTGTGGTACCTGCTAGGAAGAAGGGCCCAGGCAATCGCCCGATACACTGCACTGCCAGAAGGTCTACAATGCAGATGGGTATCCAAGAAGTGTCACGACGAGCAATGCGGCACATTACCCGCATCTACGCCAGAGAATTGGAGAGCACGGTGTTCCGTTATCATCCGCGCAGCAATAACCTTCTTGACCCGAAGACGATTCAGGATGAGAATGCCATGGTCACACAGTTGGCACGACTTGTTGTCGCCCAGGAGGATGTACTCGATGATACAAGCAAGGAGCTACAGAAGGCCCGCAAGGAGATCACAACAGAGAAGAACAGATGGCGGGAAGCTCAAGAGTATGTGTCACACCTTCTGCAAAGGATTGGAGAGTTAGGGACGGCATTGTATGCACCAGAGCCAGAGCCAATGCTCGAGCTGCACGAGCCAGACCCGGAGGAGCCGGAGCTTGAGGAGGACACTGCTTCTTCGACTACCATAGATGACACAGTTACTGGACATGACAATCGTTTCGCGCCTATGCCGCAGTATCCGTACCCAGGCCGTGGAGGTTTTCTAGATGAGTGAACATAGGTTCTATAGTGAGACTCCTTCGCTGAGTCGCGTCATAGAATAAAGAGTCACCCTTTAGGCGTTAGACTCCAGTGTTAGTTCGATTTGGATTTTCATTGCTTGCTGAGTGTGCAGTATGTGTTGCAAGGCCCCTAGGCATTGTAAGCAACCATACCAATTTACTATTGATTAAAATAATAAAGTCGGACCTTAAGGTTACACCTTTCGCCCCGCATAAGTTCCATATCACTTGTCTATTCTTGTTTCCCTCACATCTCTAACGCCTAGAGCAAATCGACAGATGGTGAACACCCGCGGAAACCTTGGAGGCAATGGAACTGGTTCTCGCCCCGCAGAAAATTCCAATAATGGAGCACCAGCACCGCCAGTGGACATGCAGAATTTTGGAGCATTCCTTGCTGCTCAGTTTCAGTTGATGCATGCTATGATGCAACAGATGCAACACGTCACTGCTCAGGCCACTGCTAATCAAGTTAATTAGGGACAACGCCAGAATACAAGACTGTCAGAGTTCATGAGGACTCACCCACCCACTTTTTCTGGGAATGCCAACCCATTGGAGGCCGATGATTGGTTAAGATCAATTGAGAGGAAGCTACACATCGCTCAATGCATGGGAAATGAGAAGGTACTCTACGCTTCTCATCAGTTGGAAGGAACAGCCGTCGAATGGTGGGAGAACTTCTGTGCCACGCAAGAGAACCCTCAAGATATCACTTGGGAAGAGTTCACAGCTGCATTCCGTCAGTATCACGTGCCTGAAGGAATCATGGATCTTAAGAAAGAGGAGTTCAGATCACTGAGGCAAGGTAATCAGCCAGTGGCCGAATACCTGAACAAGTTCACACAGCTTGCACGCTACGCACCTGAGGATGTAGCGACAGATAAAGCAGCAGTCTCGCTTCATGAAGGGACTTAACTCAGGACTACTGGTGGGATTGATCACCCACACCTTCCAGATTTCCAGGAATTGGTGAATAAGGCGCTTATTCTTGAGGACAAGCGCAAGGAACTGGATGAAAGCGAGAGCGCGAGGATGCAACAACGAGGGATCACGCCAGGGAGCTCAAGAACGCTTTGAGGGTTGCGCCAAATCAATTTTCAGATTTCAGCCACGAAGCGCAACCAGGACACCGTACCACGGCACCAAGACCCGTGAATCGTAACTACGAGACCACTGCACCCACTAGAAACGCCACTTGAGCGATCGGCCAAAGGAAACAAGAAGACGCCGCTACAAGCGCAACGAGCCGAGACACTTTGCCAACGATTGCCCAAAGAAGACAGCGAGAGTGACCCGATCCGCTTCAATCTAGGATCCACACTAGCTAGGACGCCTTGGCAGAGTCACACCCCAGGCGTGGTGAGAGGCCGAGTCAATCATGTCACCGCGGATGCACTGCAGAATGCTACGGATGTCGTACTGGGTAAGTTACTTGTTACCTCAGTACCTGCGACAGTTTTGTTTGATTCTGGAGCTTTGCATTCGTTTGTTTCGCAAGGCTTTGCTGCTAAAAATGATTTGGGGATTGCAAGGCTTAAATGCACGCTTGTAGTTCAAACCCCTGGTTCCGAACTCCGAACGAAAGTAGGATGTTCCGGGGTGAGAATACTAATAGATGGAATAGAGTTCCTAGCGAACCTTATTATTTTGGAGACCCAGACCTTAGATGTCATTTTGGGAATGGATTGGCTATCCAAGCACAAGGCCATATTGGATTGTGGACGAAGGACTATCTCGATTGAGAGCAGTGTGGAAAGAGAGTGGAATTTCAAGCCACTTGCCGTTAGGGATGGACGATTGATGGTTAATGATACTAAGGCAATCAGCGTAGAGGATGTCTCAAGAGTGAATGAGAACCCGAGATGTTTTTAGGAAGATCTACCGGGTATGCCGCCAGACAGGGACATAGAGTTTGTAATAGAGCTTGTACCTGGTACAGCACCGATAGCAAAGAGACCCTATCGGATGTCCACCGAGGAGTTGGTAGAGATGAAGAAACAGCTAGAGGAGTTAATGGAGAAAGGATTTATCGAGGCCAGGAGTTAAATCGCCGTGGGAGCACCGGTTTTGTTCGTCAAGAAGAAGGACGGGAGTTTCAGGATGTGCATTGACTACCGTGCACTCAATGAAGTCACCGTGAAGAATAAGTATCCGCTACCCAGGATTGATGATTTGTTTGATCAGCTGAGAGGAGCCGGAGTTTTCTCCAAGATTGACCTAAGATCGGGATACCATCAGTTGAAGATCCGATCAGAAGATATTCGAAAACGCATTTTAGTCAAGATATGGACATTACGAGTTCTGATTATGTCCTTTGGTCTGACGAATGCGCCAGCATATTTCATGAATATGATGAATAAGGTGTTCATGGAATATTTGGACAAGTTTGTGGTCGTGTACATAGATGATATCTTAATCTACTCCAAGGCAGGAGGATGAACATGCAGAACACTTGAGGCGAGTGTTGGAAAAGGCGAGGGAACGACAACTCTTCGCCAAGTTCAAGCAAGTGTGATTTTTGGAAGGACAAGGTGGAGTTTCTTGGACATGTAATGACCTTGAGAAGGAGTCGCCGTTGATCCAAGCAAGGTAGAAGTTGTGTTACATTGGGAGTAGCCAAAGACCGTGACCTGATTAGAAGTTTACTTGGAATGGCGAGGATACTATCGCCCGGTTCATTGAAGGCTTTTCGACAATTGCGAGACCTCTTACGCAATTGCTGAAAAAGGAGAAGAAGTCTACATGGACGCTGGAGTGCGAAAGGATTCCAAGAATCGAAACGAGATTGACATCGACACTGTTGGTTCTGGGGACGTCAATCAAAGCTTTGATATCTATTGTGATGCATCACGCCAAGGACTTGGATGTGTGTTGATGCAGAACGGAAAGGTTGTTGCTTATGCATCAAGGCAGTTGAGGCCGCAGGAGGAGAATTACCCGACACATGACCTAGAGTTAGGCTGCCGTAGTGCATGCCTTGAAGATATGGCGTCACTATCGATCGAGGAGCGGATGTGAAGTGTACACGGATCATAAGAGCCTTAAGTACATATTCACCCAGTCGGATCTGAATATGAGGCAAAGGAGATGGTTGGAGTTGATCAAGGACTACAATGTTGGAATCCATTATCATCCCGGAAAGGCCAACGTAGTTGCCGATGCCTTGAGTCGGAAAAGCCATACCATGAATATGTTGATAGCCACGAATCAGGATGAGCTATGCCAGGAATTTCAGAGAATGAAGATTGAGGTGGTACCCAATGGATTCTTGGCCGCATTGGAAGTGAAACCTACTCTGAAGGATCAGATCCGAGAAGGACAAAAGGATGATGACAAGATCCGTAGGATTAAGTCCAAAATGGAGGAAGGCAAGGCAAAGGATTTCAAGCTAGATGGGCAGAGCACGTTATGGATGAAGGATCGGATTTGCGTGCCGAACAAGAAGGAAATAAAGCAACTGATTCTGGAGGAAGCCCATGACTCCAAGTATTCAATTCACCCAGGGAGTGCCAAAATGTATCAGGATTTGAAGGAGAGATTGCAGTGGCCAAGCATGAAGCGAAGTTGCCGAGCATGTTGCATTGTGCGGCGTATGCCGGAAGAGTCAAGGCAATGCATCGAGAGACCAGCGAGGATTGTTGCAAATTGAAGATACCGAGTGGAAGTGGGAGGAAATCGGAATGGATTTCATCACTGGTTTACCCAAGACTCAAGGGGTTATGACTCCATATGGGTTATAGTAGATCGCTTGACCAAAGTAGCCCATTTTATCCTGTAAAGACCACTTACTCGGGACAAGTTAGCGAGAATTGTATATGATCGGGATCGTCTGTTTGCATGGAGTACCAAAAAGGATTGTATCGGACAGAGAGGTACCCAATTTACCTCAAGGTTCAGGGAATAAGTTGCATGAAGCCATGGGAACCCGTTTGAACTTGATACAGCCTATCATCCACAGACGGATGGACAGGCCAGAAAGAGTCAATCGATTACGGAGGATATGCTAGGCGTGTGCATTGGCTTATGCTACCTCTTGGGATAAGAGTTTGCCGTATGCCGAGTTCAGTTACAATAATAGTTACCAGGCTAGTTTAAAGATGTCACCTTTTGAGGCACTGTATGGTCGACCCTGTCGGACGCCATTAAACTAGAATGAGACCGGCGAGCGCCATGTCTTCGGGCCTGATATTCTTCAAGAAGTCGAAGAAGCGGATAGCCATGATTAGGAAAGGTTGAAGATAGCCCAATCACGGCGAAGAAGGATTCTGGCCCGACAACCGTCGCCGGGACTTGAGTTTTGAACCAGAGGACTATGTATACCTCAGAGTTACGCCGCTCAGAGGAGTAAAGAGATTCCATGCCAAGGGAAAACTTGCACCCCGTTATGTTGGACCATTTAGGATTTTGAGCCGCAAAGGCGAAGTTGCTTACCAGCTAGAGTTGCCGCAGTCGTTAGCAGGAGTGCATGACGTGTTCCATGTGTCCCAGTTAAAGAAGTGTCTTCGAGTGCCAGATGAGCAAACGCCCTTGGAGTCAATTGAGCTGCAAGAAGATCGACTTACAAGGAGCATCAGTGAAGATTACGGACACCATGGATCGAGAGACTAGGAACAAGTCAACCCGTTTACAGAGAGTTCGATTGGAGCAACCATGCAGAGAGCGAAGCAACATGGGAACGAGAAGAGGATTTGAGGAAAGAGTTTCCGAACCTATTCTTTAGTAAGCCCTGAATTTCGGGGACGAGATTCTATTAAGGGGGGAGGTTTGTAACACCCCAATTTTTGCTTTTCATGAAATTAAATATTATGTTGCACTTTTGTGAATTTTTGGAATTTTCTGGAATTTATTTGGATTTATTTGAATTTATTCCATGTTAAAAGAATTAAAGAAATTAAATTTTCAAATAAAATTTTGTTGGAAATATTTTATTTGAGTCCCAAATACCCTAAAATATTTTCCAGAATTTTTCTGGAATTTTTCTGAGTCTTTTGCTATTTTTTTATGAATTAAATGAATTACTGGGAATTATCTTAATTATTAAATCGCTGGAAATTCGAGTTGGGTCAAGTACTATTCATCCGACCGAGTCGGAACCCGAGTCGGACTCGAGTCCGACCCGAGCCAGTTGACTCGACCAAACCGGTTCCCAACCCTAATCGATCCCGACCGTTGGATCGGGATCCAACGGCCGAGATCCGCCCGTACCGGTTCGAGCCGCGTACGACCCGAACCCGATTACGCCCGCGCAATCATGGCCGTTGATCGTGCCACGTGTACGGCCCTCCGTCATCGTCCCCGTCCGAATCCGAGCCGGAGAGCTCCGCCGCGTAGCCGCCGTGTGCGTTAGGGTTTCGCGACTTGCGCGCACGTCGAGGCGCTATTTAAAGCCCCGAGGCCACCCCGTTGAAGCTCCTTGCCGTGCGCACCTTTTCCCTCAAGTCTCCGAGCCGGCGCGCCGACTAGCCGCATGTCGCTCGCCGTAGTTGGATCACTCCTCCGCCGCATGGTTATTGCCTTTTTCCGCCGAAGCGACCCTCACTTGGCGCTGAGCCGGATCCGAGACCCCCAGGTCAAGGCGCATCGGATTGGACCACGCACCTCACCGGAAGACCCTCGGAGCATCGTTTCACGCGTCGTCGTCCTTGTCTCCGTGCTTAGAGCTCCGCCAGCGCCGCCATCACCCGCGCAAAGCTTCTGGACCATCCGATCAAGATCCGACGGCTGCGGTAAGCCACGTGCATCTCAAAACCCTTCAACCTAGATCAGATCTGGACCGTTGGATCTAGATCCAACGCCTACGATCACCGTGTAGTTTGTAGCAGGTTAGCCTAGGGTAGATCTGGACCGTCCGATCTAGATCGAACGGCCCAGATCGATCGTGTAGTTTTCAACGCGTCAACCTTAGATCTAATCGCGGCCGTTGATTTTCAAATCAACGGACACGATTGTGCCACGTGGCTCAGCTGAACTGCACCGTGCGGCTGCACGTGAGCCGCTGACATGCGGGGCCCGCATGTCAGCGACCGTGCGCTATGGACCGGATCCACCGTGGACCCGTGCCGCCCGTGGACCCAGTCCATGGACCGGGACACGCGTGGCGACACTGAGTGGTGCCGCGTGTCATCTTGGCAACGTCGACATAGCGTCATCACGGGATCCGTTCGGTGATGACGTCAGCCGACCAATCCAGTGCTGACACGTGTCCCTGCTGACGCAATAATTGATTTTTCGAAAAAGAAAATGATTTAATAATTCGGTTAAATAATTGATTTGAATTTCAAAATTTCAAACGCTTATAACTTTTGCGTTTCAACTCCGATTTGAGTGATTCAAATTTCTAAATTTGTATAAAATTCAGATCTATTCAAATATGAATTTTATTTAATTTTTGGACTAAATTTTTTCTCTGTAATATTATTTAATTGATTATTTAAGCTTTAATAAATCATAACTTTTGCATTTTAACTCCGATTTGAACGATTCCAGTTCCTAAAAATCCAGAAAATTATGTTCTCTCTGTTTATGGATTTTATTTGGATGTTTGGACAATTTTTGTCCACTGTTTTATTCATTTGTTGCTATTTGCAGCGTAGAATCGCAGTAGAGCGTTGAAGTCTTGGGAAGGATTCGAAGGAGAAGTGTTGACTCGATTCACCTCAAGCCCAAGAACAAGTACTCTTTGAAGGCAAGTTATGCTTTGACCATGTTGATCCTATTTTGAAATCTATTTTGGTTCAAATTATTGCATGCTAGTTCATTAGAAAATACTTTATTTAAATATGGGAGATTAGATAAATACCAATTTGCTGTATGACACCTTGATTAATTAAATATGTGCCATGACCCCTTGTCACCCTAGTTGTGGTTTACTAGTTGGACATAATCAAATTGCCAACATGGGTTTTAGACCGTTGTAGTATATTGCTTAGAGCACACTACGTGCTCATGACATGATTTTGGACAATCAAATGTTAATATTGACTTAATGATATATTGAACCTGTTTTGGAAAGGTATCATGTGATGTTGATAGCACGTGGTGCATGGTAATCAAGCGGGGTTTTGATAAATAGTTTTCGTAGGGGCATGTGGCAAGAATGATCAGGTGGGCCAGTGTGGCACTGGGGATGTTGATTTGGTTCTTCGGGTAGTCTTGCCCTGGTCACTCTAAGGACTTAACCTTGCGAGGCTTTGAACTGAGTCATACTTGCAACCACATGGCTGGAATGGGACGGCCCTAGTTGACTAAGTCGCTAAGGACTCACTTGTGGAGCCTCAGGGTGTCAATTACACCGTTTGTGTGATTATGCGGGAGCGTATCGTGGTGTGGCCGAGATACCCATCTAACGGTGTGTTGGTCCCATACTTCGCCTTGGTTAAGGAAGGGATGGTGTAGAGCACGAACCGAGGAGAGGACCACTGTGTTGTTTGAGGCTTAGAAAGGCTTTATTCTGAGAACTCGCCTTTGTGGTGTTTGACTGTATCTTGTGGGTAAAGTGCATAACCTCTGCAGAGTGTAGAATCTATTCGAATAGCCGAGTCCGCGGTATTGGACATCGCTCGGGGATTACAGTCAAGGGTTAGACTTTCTGAAAATAACTTGGATTTGAAAGGTTGGTTTGGATTAAATAATGATGTTGATGGACATGTGGATTAAGATGGGAAAAGATGTTTACTAAACTCCTTGAACAGTTATTTATGATATACTTGTTTCTACTGCTTTCGAATCTACTTATGATACTTGTCAAATGTCAAGTTTTCTTGCAAATATACCTTGAGCTATTCCTTTGTACCAAGCCATGCATATAGTATATTAGCTTGCATTACATTGCATGACTTGCTGAGTACCAAGTACTCACCCTTGCCACAATACAACACCAGTTGAAGAGGAGACTACACCAGCTTTGGAGGAGGAGCTCCACGAGGAACCGTCTACTTAGGGAGCGAGCCCAGTCAGTTGCCTGTGGTATACTGGATGGCGCCACGAAGTTGTCTTATTTTCCGTTGCTATTATTTCTCTTTTAATAAGTTCCGCCCTGCGAGGCGTACATTTGTAACTTGACCTTAAGGTCGGGTAACCAGTTTGATTATTTAATTAAAGTACTTTATTAGTATCGAGTGGTATGATTGTGATATTTACCGATGTTAAGACTGTGTGCACTAGCGCGTTCCTGGACTAGTGCTGAATACACAGAGGGTCCGGATTTGCAAATTCGGGGTCCCGACAGTGGGGAGGGCGGCCCCGATCCGTACGGTCTTAGCGGGATCCTCGAGATCGACCGCGACCTCTTCGCGTCCTCCGCAGACTTGAAGGAACTCGGCCCCGACTTGCTGGAATCGGGGGCCCTTTCCTGGAGACGGGCGAGCTCGGCGGAAGCGACGACCGCCGAGGCTAGCTCACAACTGCTTCGCTCACAGTTGTAAGCGAGCTGAAAGGATGCGGCCACGGTGAAAACACCCTTTGGCCCCGGCATCTTCAGCTTGAGGTAGGTGTAGTTGGGGACCGCCATGAACTTCGTGTAGCACGGCCTCCCCAAGATGGCGTGGTAGGAGCCGGGAAAGTCCACGACCTCAAAAGTGAGGCTCTCGGTGCGGAAGTTGTCCGGGCTCCCGAAGGTAACGGGTAGGTCAACCTGCCCGAGCGGATGGGCCTGTTGGCCGGGGATGACGCCGTGAAAAGGCGCCTTGCTCGGCCGAAGGGTGGAGCGAGGGACCCCCAGGGTGTCCAGGGTCTCAACATACATGATGTTGAGGCCGCTGCCCCTGTCCATAAGCACCTTGGTCATGCGCTTCGTCCCCACGATGGGGTCGACGACGAGCGGGTACCGCCTCGGGTGCGGGACGTGGTCGGGCTGATCGGTCCGGTCGAAGGCGATCGGGCACTCCGACCACCTCAGGTAGCTGGGCACGGCGGGGGTCACCGTGTGGACTTCACAGTGGGCGAGCTTCAACCGACGCTTGTCGTCGTAGCACTCCGCCCCACCGAATATCATGAGGCAACCGTCGAGTTGCGGAAACTCGTCGGTCGTCTCATCACCCTTCGCCCCGGCGTCGGGCGCCGGGTCGCGCTTCTTCCTTGTCGAGGCGTCGTGGAGGTTCCGGAGAAACCGCCAGGACTTCGATCCGGTACTTGTGTTTGATGGGATAGTCGTGGTTCAGGCACGGGCTATCCATCAACCTCTCGAAACGGTCGGGCGTCTGCGGAGCCTGCTGCTTGGCAAAGCGGTCGGCAGCGGCGACCATACGACCTTCGCGGCCTTGCTTCCCCTTCCGTTTCTTCTTATCGGAGCGGTCGGAAGGGGTGCTGGCCTCGGAGCCGGATGCTTTGTGGGCCACCTTTCTTTCGAAGATGGCCCCCACGGCCTCCTCGCCGGAGGCGTGGTTGGTGGCGATGTTGTAACACCCCAAAATTTTGCTTTCCTTAAATTCATGTGTGATGTGGCACTTTGGTGAATTTTTGGAATTTTCTGGAATTTATTTGGAATTATTTGGAATTTATTTGAATTTATTCCATTTTGAAATAATTAAAGAATTTAATTTTGCAAATAAATTTTTGTTGGAAATATTTTATTTGAGTCCAAAATGATCCAAAATATTTTCCAGAATTTTTCTGGAATTTTTCTGAGTCATTTGCTATTTTTAATGAATTAAATGAATTACTAGGAATTATTTTAAATAAAAATTAGCTGGAACATCCAACTCGGGTCAAGTATCTTGTTCAATCGATCGAAGTCGGACTCGAGTCCGACCGAGCGATTGACTCGGCCAGAGACCCACTCCTAACCCTAATCAATCCCAACCGTTGGATCAAGATCCAACGGTGAGATCCGCCGACCAGGCGGCGTGTCGGGCCAGGACGTCGCGCCATAGCGATAAGTGGCCGTTGGTTGTGCCACGTGGGCGGCCACGATTTAGTCGTCTTCACCGAAGTCCGAAGCTGGACTCGCCGCAGCGCCGCCGCCAGTAGCAAGTTAGGTTTCCGTTTTACGCACAGACGGCGAGGCTATTTAATGCCCGGGCATACCGAGGACCGCCGTGATTCGCGCCCTCCCTTCTCTACTTCACCGAGGCTAAGTCGCCGCCGTTTAGCCGTCTTGAGCTCGCCAGAAGTTGCGCTGCTCCGCCACGGTCTTTGCCGTTCGCTTGCCGTCGCCGTCCCTGGCGTTGACCTCAGATCCAGGACTCACCGCGGCGAGAGCGCGCGAAGGACCCTTCATCTCGCCGGAGCAACCGGAGCGCCCGTTGGGCTCGTCGTCGTCTTCAACTCCGGCGGCCGTGCGCGCCACCACGGCCATCGGCCCTCGCGAAGCTGCTGCCGTCGGATCGGATCGGACGGTTGAGGTGAGTTCACGTGTTCCAAACCCGATTAGATGCGGGCGTTGGATCAAGATCCAGCGGTTCACAATCGCCACGTGCCGTAGCGATCGCGATTATAGGATTAGATCTGACCGTCCGATCTAGATCGAGCGCCCACGAGCATCGAGTAGTTTCAGCGTGTTAAACCCTGGATCCAATCCGCGCCGTTGATTTTCAAACCAACGGACGAGATTGCGCCACGTGTCGGGAAGTTGGACCGACGCGGTCGGCGCCGTCACGCTGGCGTGCGTGTAACGCCGACACGCGAGGCCAGCGTGTCGAGGGCCCGCATGTCGCTGGCTAACCCAGCCAGCGGCGTCGGCCCGATAGCGTCACCCGAGTGAGCCCACATGTCGATCCACGTGAGCCGTGGACCGAGTCCGCCGTGGACCCGAGCCGGCGTGCACGAGCCCATGGACCGGCTGACGTCGGCGAGCCAATCAGGAGCTGCCACGTGTCCATGCTGGCGCAATAATTAATTTCGAAAAGAAAATGATTTATTAATTCGAATAATGATTTCAAATTTAGATTCAAACTTCAAACGCTTATAACTTTTGCGTTTCAACTCCGATTTGAGTGATTCAAATTTCTAAATTTGTATAAAATTAAGATCTACCTAAATATGAATTTTATTTAATTTTTGGACTAAAGTTTTTCTCTGTAAAATTATTTAATTGATTATTTAAACTTTAAATAATCATAACTTTTATGCTTTTAACTCCAAATTTGTGATTCCAGTTTCTAAAAATCCAGAAAATTATGTTCTCTTTGTTTATGGATTTTATTTGGAGTTTTGGGATCTTTTGCATAGTGTTTATTTGTGTATTTGCTATTTGCACGCTTTACGAGTAGAGCGTTGAAGTCTTGGAAGGATTCGAAGGAGAAGTGTTGACTCAGGATCCAACTCAAGACCAAGAGCAAGTACTTTTTGAAGGCAAGTTGTGCTTTGACCATATTGATCCCATTTCGAAATCTATTTTGATTTAAACTATTGCATGCTAGTTCAATTAGAAAGATACTTTGTTTAAACATGGGGTTAGATAAATACCAATTTGCTATATGACACCTTGATTACTTAAGTATGTGCCATGACCCTTTGTCACCCTAGTTGTGGTTTACTAGTTGGACATTATTAAATTGCCAACATGGGTTTAGATCGTTGTAGTATCTTTGCTTAGACACGCTACGTGCTCATAACATGATTTTGGATAATCAAATGCTAATATGGACTTAATGATATATTGAACCTGTTTTGGAAAAGTATCATGTGAAGTTGATGGCACGTGGTGCATGGTAATCAACTGGGGTTTGATAAACAGTTTTCGACTGGGGCATGTGGCAAGAGTAATCAGGTGGGCGGTGTGGCTTGGGGATGATGATTTGGTTTTTCGGGTAGTCTTGCCTGGTCACTCTAAGGACTTAACCTTGCAAGCCTTTGAACTGGGTCATACTTGCAACCACATGGCTGGAATGGGACGGCCCTAGTTGACTAAGTCGCTAAGGACTCACTTGTGGAGCCTCAGGGTGTCAGTTACACCTTTTGTGTGATTGTACGGGGGAGCGTATCGTGGCTGTGGCCAGATACCCATCTAGCAGTGTGTTGGTCCCATACTTCGCCTTGGCTAAGGGAAGGGATGGTGTAGAGCACGAACAGGAGAGGACCACCTGTGTTGTTTGAGGCTTAGAAAGGCTTTGTTACTGAGGAACTCGCCTTTGTGGTGTTTGTTGTATCTTGTGGGTAAAGTGCATAACCTCTGCAGAGTGTAGAATCTATTTGAATAGCCGAGTCCACAGTGATCGACAATGCTCGGGAATTACAGTCAAGGGTAGACTTTACGAAAATAACTTGGATTTGAAAAGTTGGGTTGGTTTAACAATGAAGATGATGGAAATGTGGTTTAGGATGGGAAAAATATTTGTTAAACTTCTTGAAAAGTTATTTATGCTTTACTTATTTCTCACGCTTTGAATCTACATTTATTACTTGTCAAAAGTCATTTCTGCAAATATACCTTGAGCTATTCCTTTGTACCAAGCCATGCATATAGTATATTAGCTTGCATTACATTGCATGACTTGTCGAGTACCAAGTACTCACCCTTGCCTCAACACAATACCAGTTGAAGAGGAGACTACGCGAGTTTCGGAGGAGGATTTCAAGAAGACCCGTCTACTTAGGGATGCGAGCGGTCGGTTGCACGTGGTATCTTGGATGGCGCCCACAGTTTATTTGATTTTCCGCTGCTGCTATTTCTCTTTTAATAAGTTTCGCCTTGCAAGGCATATATATTTGTATCTTGGCCATAAGGTCAAGTAACCCTTTTATTAATAAAGTACTTTGATAGTATCGATTGGTATGATTGTGATATTTACCGATGTTAAGACTGTGTGCACTAGCGCGTTCCTGGACTAGTGCTGAATACACAGAGGGTCCGGATTTGCAAATTCGGGGTCCCGACAGATGTCGAGGAGCTCTTGGTGGTCCAGGGCTTTGCGCAGCCCAACTTGTGGACCAGAGCCTCGCAGGTGGTGCCGTAGATGAATGCCCTAACGACATCGGCGTCACAGATGTCGGGGAGCTCATTGCACTGCTGGGAGAAGCGGCGTATGTAGTCCCGGAGGGTCTCCCCCAGTTGCTGCTTGCAGCTCTTCAAATCCCAGGAGTTGCCAGGGCGTTTATACGTGCCCTGGAAGTTCCCGACGAAGAGGTTCGTCAGGTCGGCCCAGTTCCCGATGGTGTCGGCGGGCAGGTACTCGAGCCAGGCCCAGGCGGAATCCGCGAGGTAAATGGGGAGGTACTGGATGACGAAGGAGTCATCTGTTGCTCCCCCCGCCCGGTAGGCGAGCCGGTAGTCCCCCAGCCAAACACTCGGGTTGGTCGCCCCTGTGTATTTGGCTATGTTGGTCGGAGCCCAGAATCTGGCCGGGAAATCAGCATTGTGGATGGCGCGGGTGAACGCCTGCGGTCCGGGGCCGTCGGGGCCCGGGTCGGGGTGGTTGCGCCGCCCGCTATCTGCAACTTGAGATGACGCCGCCGCGTCGGCAACTCTCCTCCGTGCCTCGAGGGTGGCGCGAAGGTCACGGTTGTCCCCCAGGCGGTGGCGCACCGGGGTGCGTGATGCCTGGGGAAGCTCGCGATGCGGGGCCGTCGCCGAGTCGATTACCCGCGAGGGGAGTGGCCAGTGACGAGGCCGCACTGGCGTCGGAGCGGAACCTTGGGCGTGCTGAACGACAGCACGTTCTACCAGCCCCCGGAGGTTCTGGTACATGGCCTTGGCGTCCAGGTCTGTGACACTACGTTTTGGTGTGACATTACAAATTGCGAAATTGGAGAAGAAAATCTTACGGCTTGAGGTTTACTCGCGTTTTTGGGCCTTTTGAAGCGTTGTGACACCACGGAGTGTCGTAACCTTATTTAACGTGCATGATAAGGTTAATAACATTATGAGATGTGGAATTTAGGTTAAAACTATAGGATATGGAGGTTAATAGCTTTTCCGGACCGTTTCCGGGGTTTTGGGCCTTCCCGGGGGAGTTTGGGCCTTGGTGGGCTTTGGTGGGATGGAGTAGGTCTCCGTAACGGACTAGGTTTGGGTGTGGGGGCTGGTAAAAGGGGGTTCCCTGCCCCTCCCTTGCGCCCACACTGCCCTAGGTGCACCCCCACCTCTTCCCCATGTGCCCTAGCTGCCACACCTCTCCCTCCCCTCTTGTGCCATGCGCCTCCACCTCCCCCTTTGCCCCCATTGCTCCCCACCTCTCCTCCATCCCCTTGCTGCACTAGGGTGGTCTCCCCACATCTGCAACCTCGTGGATCCACCCGAGGAGCGAGGAGCAAGGAGCGAGGAGCGAGGAGCGAGGAGCGAGGAGCGTGGAGCGAGGAGCGAGGAGATCGTGTGGAGTTCTCGTGCGTTCAACGAAGGTATGATCATGGGGTTCCCTGGGATTGATCTAGGTACTGTTCTTAGGGTGATTATCAAGTTTTTAGATCAATTGGTGGTGCTGGATTGGAGTAATTTGGGTTAGATCTAGATGTTGCCACGTTTCTGTTTTCGGGCAGATTGAGCAGTCGAGCTAGGGTTCGCGTTTTCGCCAATTTAGATTTCGAATATGACTGTACGGACTTTTAAGAAGTTGTATATAATTTTATTATCTTTCCGTGCATATAAAGAACGTTAAATTCCGCTTAGCCGTTTGAAAGTTATGACTGTTTTACCAAGCGTATTAAAATCTGTGACGCGATTGGAACAGATCTCGGTAATCTGTAGATTAAACAATTTTAGAGTCCGAATTAGTCTTTCCGTATAACTAGAAAAAGTTGGGAAATTTCCTAAGCTTCGCGAGGATGTACTCATTTAATTGATTCGGAGTCCCAGAACTCAAGTTATGCCTTTTGCAAGGCTGCTGTCCCGCCGGGACAGAACCTCTGTTTTTAGGTTTTGCGGGTAGTTGGCAATGTCGGGGTAGATGGGGTTTTGCGTACTGTTTTGTGGGCATTATTGAGAGTGTGTGATGCCTATGTGCAGGTGGTGTGACACCGGGAGTGCCCTCTATGTCCCACAAATCCGTCGCCCGCGGTTGAGGTAAGTGTGTTGTGATGGATAGCGAGTTGTAGGTTGCATGTTGAGATTAGATGGAATTGTCTACATGTTATATGTCCACTTGCCATGCTTTTATGATTGCCAACGATATGATGTGCATGTTTATTATGTTATGATGCCATGTGTTAAATATGTGAGTTAAACATGATGTTGGCATAATTGCATACATGACATGTTACTTGGCCCGGGCGGTGAGAAAGTCATTAACTAATCCGGAAAGGTCGGTGAGAAAGTTATGACTAATCCGGAGAGCCAATAGAGTAAGTCCTACATCGTGATTCCATCTACCGTGGGTTGTGGAAGCGAGGAGTAGGCACCCTCCATCTTCGGGATGGAAGGGGGGAGAGGGTGCACACCGACGGGTGTGTACTCAACCATACCAGTATGAGTTTCCAAGGAGATATGAGCATAACATTGCATTGCATTGCATTGCAATACATATTTAATGATGATGATGTTGTTATGTGCTCAAGTATGAGATGTTATATGTGATGTAAGGTATTATTGTCTTGTAAATGATCTTGTTGTCCATTACAATATGCTTGCTGAGTTTTCGAACTCACGCTTGTGTTTTATGTTGTTTTTAGGTACTTTGAGATCGGCATGCGGGAAAAAGGGGTCTAGCTACACTTCTACACGTAGCTCCACCATCATATTCCATAATTAATCACTTGGAGACATGATATTAAGAGTTGTGCCATAAACTTAATGTAGGGTTTAATTTAGCATGCTTGTGATTCCTTATTTGCTTGGTTATAGCTTATGAAGTGGTTGAGCATGCTTTTATTGGCGTAATTTGATGATATATCCATTTATGTTGATGTTTTATATGTCGTGTGCTATGACATATCTTGCCATGATATTGATATTGTGTTAATTCATGTTAATTGCCGAGTTGCTGCCGAAATCTCGGTTTTTAGCATGTGCGCCTTTGCTGGAATTTATGTTTAATTGTGGTATTTAGATGTTGTTTAGCTTATGTTTGGTAGCACTTAGGCATATTAAATGCCGGGGTGTTACAAGGTCCGTCGGCTCGGGCAAGTCGCGGAGCAGCATTGCTGCCGCGGCGATGTTTTGGTTGGCGTGGGGGAAGAACGGGAGATCGTCCGTCCCCTCGGCCAGCTGGTGATGGACCTGACGCGCGCGTGCGCGCGCGCCAGAGGCCAGTGGTGGCTCAGGCTGACGTCGCTCCAGGTCGGCCTGGAGTTTGTCGAGCTCGGCCTTGCGGGCGTCCAGCTCCTCGCACTGACGCTGGAGGTCAGCGAGGCGAGTCTGGAGGCCTACGTCGTCCTCCTGGCGGGACCCATCCCCCCATTCTCCATCGCGCGGGAGGAGGGTTCCAGGAGTTGCAGGGGTGGCGGACGGCTCTGTTGCGCCCGCCATGTTGCACTCGCGGGAGAATGTCCTGCGCGGGGGATACTCCCTGTCGGAACTAGAATCGTGGCTAGAGGAATCCCCCAGCAGGTCGTGCAGGGAAGTCGACATGTAGCCGGTCATGGCCACGAGCCGGGAGCCCGTGGATGACGAGACCATCGTCGGTCGTGACTTGTACGTAGCATCACCCGAGGCGACGCCGGTACATGGTAAGCCCGCCTCCGTGGCCCGCGCCGGGGCCTCGAGGCGGAGGTTGCCGAGGATATCGGCGACTGCGCCCAGGCTTCCGGAGAAGACCTGGTCGCGAACTGCGGCGGGGACGAGCACGAGCTCTCCTGCCGCCGTAGCGATGAAGCCGAGGGTGCCGAAACGGATCCAGCCCCTCGGCGCCGGTGCGCCGTCGATGCGCGAGAGAGAAGCCATCGAGGATGAAAGTGGTGGGAATCCGAAGATGGAGACGATGATGACGCGCGAGCGCCCCTACCTGGCGCGCCAACTGTCGGTGTTTTGTGCACCGGCAATACGAATTTTTTGTTAGTGGGGGTCACGCGCTCCCTCTCCTCGAATGGTTGACTCAGGAAGTCAGGGGTTTATACTGGTTCGGGCTGAATGTCCCTACTCCAGTTCGTGCCATCGGGATGTTTTGTATTTGTGGGAAGAACCAAGGGTTAAAGGCGAGACAGGGTTCGAATGGGACTATCTCCCTTGTGCTCGATGGGTTGCTTGCTTGTTCTTTTTTGTACGCCCGGTTCTCCCCTTGCTCGCTTTTTCTTCGTCCCTTCCCCCCGGAGCCCTGCCTCTCCTTATATACTCGGAGGCAGCCGGTTACATGGGAGTTTGGAGAGAAAAAGGAAGGGGTATTGTACGCCTTGGAGTCTGGTTCTTCTGTCTTGTCGTCCGACCGGCCTCCGCCCACCCCCATGCTGGGTTGGTAGTCCTGCGGCGAGCGGTCTTCGGCTAGGCTGACAGAGTGACGCACTGCTCCGTACGAACGTCAGCTCCGGCAGTTAATGGTGTTTGACCTCAGCTTGGCCTCGGGAGGGAGCGCTCTCCTCCGTGGTGTGTCGATGGCGATGGGGCCAGGGCTTGACTCACGCACATCCTCTGACACTCTCGGGAAGGACCGCCTACCCGATGCAGACGTCGAGGCGTCGCGTGCAGAGCGATTGGCACGACACGGTGTGAGCCACTGTCGCCTCGAGTGCTAGTGGAGCTGGTCGACCGTGCGCTCCGACCTGAGAGGTCGGACTCTGCCGGTCACCAGGGGCTGGTTCTGAACAGGGGCTAGGCCCACTCTTGACAGCCTATGGGCCTTTCGCCAGAACCGGGCCTTCGAGGAGATCTGCCCGTTCGTGGTCCCGGGCTGATGGGGGTACCCATGGTATGTGCACTCGTCAGTATGGCCATGGGATTCCTTGGGGTTGGTCTAGGATATGTTCTAAGGGTTATTATCACGTTTTTAGATCAATTGGTGGTGCTGGAATTGAGTAGATTAGATGAAATCTAGAAGTTGCCACGTTCTCTGTTTCGGGCAGCATGAGCAGTCGACCTAGGGTTTGGGTTTTCGCTAATTTAGAGTCGGAATTTGGTCGTACGACTATTGAATAAGTTGTAGCTAATTTCAATACCTTTCAGTGGGTATAAAGAACGTCCAATTCCACCCAGCCGTTTGAAAGTTATGATCGTTTTACCGAACGTATTAAAATCTGTGATATGATTGGAGCAGATCACGGTATTTTGTAGATTAAACAACTTTAGAGTCCGAATCAGTCTTTCCATATAATTAGAAAAAGTTAGGAAATTTCCTAAGCTAGCGAGGATGTACTCGTTTAATTGATTCGGAGTCTTAGAACCCGAGTTATGCCTTTTGGAAGGTTGCTGTCCCGACGGGACAGAACCTCTGTTTTTGGGTTTTGCGAGTAGTTTGCGATGTTGGGTTAGAAGAGGGTTTGCGTACTATTTTGTGGACATGATTGTGAGTGTGTGGTACCTATGTGCAGGTGGTGTGACCCCGGGAGTGCCTTCTACTTCTCGCCAATCCGACGCCCGTGGTTGAGGCAAGTGTATTGGAATGGGTAGCGAGTTGTAGGATGCTAGTTTTGATGAGTTGCAATTGAATTTATGATGTGTTCACATGCCATGCTTTAATGTTTGCCATTGATATGATAATTACGGTCTATTATGTTGTGATGCTATGTGTTAATGTACAAGTTAAATATGATGTTGGCATATTTGCATACATGGCATGATACATGGCCTGGTCGGTGAGAAAGTCATAACTAGTCCGGGGAAGGTCGGTGAGAAAGTTATGACTATTCCGGAGAGCCAATGAGTAAGTCCTACATCATGATTCCATCCACCGCGGTGTATGGAAGCGAGGAGTAGGCACCCTCCATCTTCGGGATGGAAGGGGGGAGAGGGTGCACACCGACGGGTGTGTACTCAACCATACCGGTATGAGTTTTCAAGAGATATGTGCATCGCATTGCATTGCATTGCATTATATGAGGATGTTATATGAGGATGATTTATGATGATGTCAATGATATGCTTACACTATGAATATGAGATGTGTATGATGTCGTATGTGAAAAGTAGTGATGAAGGTATTGGAATGTATTTTCTTGTTCCATTGCAATATACTTGCTGAGTGATGAACTCACGCTTGTGTTTATGTTGTTTTTCTTAGGTACCATGAAACCGGTATGCGGGAAAAAGGGTTTAGCTACACATCTACACGTAGCTCCACACAAATTAGACAGTGTTATCATTTGTAGTCATGATAATAAAAGTAATGCCATGAAACTTGGAGAATTGCTTAACCGTGTGCTCGGTCTTATTATTTGATTCGTTTAGCTCATGAAGTGGTTGAATGCTTTATCCTGGACTTATATTGTTGCTATGTCACCTGTTATTGCTGTTTTAGATGCTTTCCATTATGATATAACTTGTGATGCTTTGTTGTTGCTTCAAATCATGGAAACACAAAGGAGATGCTGCCGAAATTTTCGGTATTAGCATTTGCTCCTTTGCTGTAATTTACTTGTAATTGTGGCATTTAGAGGTTGCTTAGTCTATGTTTGGTAGCATTCGGGCATATTAAATGCCGGGGTGTTACAATATTATGGGATGTGGTTGTTAAAACCTTCATTATGGATCTCCTTAATTAACTTTGTCATGTGAACCATTGAAAACCGTAGACACTGGAATGACACATAAACATGTGAAACGGATATATTCGTTTAATAACTACAAATGCTTAGTTGTGCTTTAGAATGGAAAGCTTGAGTCTTTATAAAATTCATAAAAGTTGGACATGATAGTAAAGTAAACTAATATGTTAGCAAAGATGGAAATAAAACTATGATTTAGACCTGGGTGAATATTGGCAATAGCTGGATGTGCATGTGACTTGCATGTAGATAGGAACAAATTGATCACCCGAGTCAATATAAGGATCGAACTGTTCGAAATATGCCCTAAAGGAAATCATATAGAGATGATGATATTTCCTTATGTCCATGATTAATTGTCTTATTCCTTGAATAATCTCATCATTATTGATTAGCAAGTATGTGACTTGTTAGTGAGACTCTATAATGATTATGTGATGATTATTCTAAAGTGATCCTTGGTCGGTAATCATATGAGGATAAATATGAATAGACTAGCATATGTATTGGCTGATGACCATATTTCACGGATCATAAATATGGAGATACCAAACCAATAATATGGACACATGTTAGAGAACAAGGGGTTGGATCAACCCATATTGAGACACTACGAGAACGTTATATTCTTCTTGTCATCATTTGATCTTAGAACAATATGTATGCTATATCCTTAGACCTGAGATTAACGTTTGTTCTTAAGATGCATAATGAATTACTTAGAGGTTGCCAAATGCTTTCGTAATTAGGTAGTTATAAAGGTAGCTTTCGGGTTTATCATGAAGCATGCTGCAAGATGTGGTCAGTCAAGATGGGATTTGCCCCTCCATACAATGGGAGAGATATCTCTAGGCCTCTCGAGTGATCGGATTCAGGAAATGCATGGTCATGCTACTTTGGTTAAGAGTTAACCATGGTTGGGGATTTCAAGTCACATAATCAAGAAAGAGTAGTCGAGCTAACTAAACAAGGATGACATATAGTCGCCTTGAGCTTGACCGATATAGTGAGGCAAAGAGAAATGCATATGACTGAACATTGTTAAGGTTCGTCCGATGTGATATTTAAGTATACTTGGTAGTCGGCACGTTCTACTAGAGGCCGCTACTGATTATTGGTCGAGTAGGAGTACTTGGGCCATGTCCAAGTATACGTGAACCTATAGGGTCTCACGCTTAAGGGGTTGGAACCAAACTCTGATGGTGATCAAAGTTGGAACAGAATTCGGATGGTGATCCAAGTTCTTGTGAGTTTAGAGTTTGTAATCGGCCTCTAATGTAGAGCCCATTATGGGACATCAATAAAAAGGGAGGGGTGATGGCTGATAAGGGTGACAAAGTTAATTGTGTTAGACACATCAGGAATTCAGAACTCCTGAAACCCTAGCCACCACTCTCCCTTCTCATCTAATCCGCACGACCGGAACTAGTATTCCGACGTGTGGTGTTCCTCCCTGTATGTGTGGATACCTTAGAGGAGTTACTGCAAGGCTTCAACTCTAGGACGGTCCGAAATCTGAGTCCATCATGAAAGGTTCGTGAAGGAGGAGCAAGTCTACGTGGTCTGGTCGGCAGACTGGTCAGGGTTGATTCAATCTAGTCGGCAGACTAGTCGGTGGTGTTAATTTTTGGTCGGGACGTTGGTCGGAGCTTATCCGACCTAGTTGGTGAACTGGTCAGATCTGGTCAGAGTTGGTCGACAAGGGATGTGCTACATCGACTCTACTTCCACTACGGGTCTGCGCATGTAGTGCTAATTCTATGATCTATTACATGTAGCTGTTCCTGGGTTATGTGATAGAATTTTTGATCTTGTGCTACAGTAGCCTACCAGTTCGCCGATAGACTATTGGTGGCCTGACATGAAAAAGGATATTGCTACATATGTTGCAAGATGCGATGTGTGTCAGCGAGTCAAAGCTGAACATTAACGTCCAGCTGGTCTTCTTCAACCTTTACAAATTCTTGAGTTAAAATGGGATGACGTCAGTATGGACTTTAATATTAGTCTACCTAGGACCAGAAAAGGACATGATTCTATATGGGTCATCATTGATCGGTTAACTAAAGTTGCTCACTTCATACTGGTCAAAACCACTTATTCAGGATATAAATTCCCAGAATTATATCTGGAGAATATTGTTTGTCTTCATGGTGTACTTAAGACCATTGTCTCTGATCGAGGTTCCCAATTCACATCTTGATTTTGGGAAAGTTTGCATAGTCTTCTTGGACTAATTTAAATTTTACTACAGCTTATTATCCTCCAACAGATGGACAAAAATGAAAGAACCAATCAAATCCTCAAAGACATGTTGAGATCTTGTGTGCTATCATATGGCACCAAATGGGAGAAAAGTCTAGTTTTTGCCGAATTCTCCTATAACAATAGTTTTCAAGCCAGTCTTCAAATGTCACCATTTGAAGCACTTTACGGGAGAAAATGTAGAACTCCTCTTTTCTGGTTTGAAGTTGGAGAAAGAAAATTATTTGGTTTATATCTTATCAAATAAGCTCAAGAACAAGTGGATATGATCAGAAGTTGATTAAAAAAAGCTCAATCTTGTCAAAAGAGTTATACCGACAACCACCAATGTGAACTTAGCTTCAAAATTGGCTATCATGCGTACTTAAAAGTTTAACCACTCTGTGGAGTTCGTCGCTTCCAAATCCATAGATAATTAGCTCCTCGATACATTGGGCTGTATCAAATTCTTGAAAAGATGGGTGAGATGGCATATAAACTAGAATTGGCTTGTCAGCTATCTAATGCTCACAATGTCTTCCATGTGTCACAACTCAAGAAGTGCTTCCAAGTTCCTGCTGAACTCACTCACTTGGAAGATATTGATCTGCAATCTAATCTATCTTATCGAGAACGTCCAATCCGTATTCTCGATGAAGCAAAGCGTCATACCAGAAATCAATTTCATAATATGCTCAAGATCCAATGGAATAATCACATGGAAGACGAAGCAAATTAGGAAAGTGAAGACCATCTTAGAAAGAAATTCTGAGACTTTTTCTAAACCTCGCCAAATCTCGAGGACAAGATTTTTGTAAGGGGATAAGACTTGTAACATCCCAAAAAATTGAGAAGAAATAAAATGTGCCTTTTGAAAATATGGTTGTGATAAAATCTGAGTTTATAATTTTTTATTCCTTAATTTGCAATTTATTCTAAAGGAAAATGTGGCATCTCAGAATGTGACTTTAGGGAATACGGCATTACGATATGGTGTTTTATCGCATTTTGGGTCGTTTCCGGGGGTTCGGGCCTTGGGAGACTTAGTTCGGGCCTTGGGGGAATCGGTTGGGCCGAAGGTGGAGAATATCTGGCCCAAGTGGAGGTGGAGGAGGGCTGCCATCCCTGCTTGGGCGCCCCCATGTCGGGACCCCGAATTTGCAAATCCGGACCCTCTGTGTATTCAGCACTAGTCCAGGAACGCGCTAGTGCACACAGTCTTAACATCGGTAAATATCACAATCATACCACTCAATACTAATAAAGTACTTTAATTAATTAATCAAACTGGTTACCCGACCTTAAGGTCAAGTTACAAATGTACGCCTCGCAGGGCGAAACTTATTAAAAGAGAGATAATAGCAGCGGAAAATAAGATAACTTCGTGGCGCCATCCAGTATACCACAGGCAACTGATTGGGCTCGCTCCCTAAGTAGACGGTTCCTCGTGGAGCTCCTCCTCCAAAGCTGGTGTAGTCTCCTCTTCAACTGGTGTTGTATTGTGGCAAGGGTGAGTACTTGGTACTCAGCAAGTCATGCACAGAGTGCAAGCTAATATACTATATGCATGGCTTGGTACAAAGGAATAGCTCAAGGTATATTTGCGATGCTTGACATTTGACAAGTATCATAAGTAGATTCGAAAGCAGTAGAAACAAGTATAGCATAAATAACTTTTCAAGGAGTTTACTAAAACATCTTTCCCATCCTAATCCACATTTCCATCAACATCTTTATTAATCCAACCCAACCTTTCAAGTCCAAGTTATTTTTATGAAAATCTAACCCTTGACTGTAATCCCCGAGCGATGTCCAATACCGCGGACTCGGCTATTCGAATAGATTCTACACTCTGCAGAGGTTGTGCACTTTACCCACAAGATACAGTCAAACACCACAAAGGCGAGTTCCCGTAACAAAGCCTTTCGGAAGCCTCAAACAACACAGGTGGTCCTCTCCGGTTCGTGCTCTACACCATCCCTTCCCTTAACCAAGGCAAAGTATGGGACCAACACACCGTTAGATGGGTATCTGGCCGCAGCCACGATACTCTCCCCCGTACAATCACACAAACGGTGTAATTGACACCCTGAGGCTCCACAAGTGAGTCCTTAGCGACTTAGTCAACTAGGGCCGTCCCATTCCAGCCATGTGGTTGCAAGTATGACTCAGTTCAAAGGCTTGCAAGGTTAAGTCCTTAGAGTGACCAGGGCAAGACTACCCGAAGAACCAAATCAACATCCCTAGTGCCACCTTGGCCGCTTTGATTATTCTTGCCACATGCCCGTAGAAAACTATTTATCAAAACCCCAGTTGATTACCATGCACCACGTGCTATCAACATCACATGATACCTTTCCAAAACAGGTTCAATATATCATTAAGTCAACATTAACATTTGATTGACCAAAATCATGTCGTGAGCACGTAGCAGGTCTAAGCAATATACTACAACGGTCTAAAACCCATGTTGGCAATTTGATAATATCCAACTAGTAAACCACAACTAGGGTGACAAGGGGTCATGGCACATATTTAATTAATCAAGGTGTCATACAGCAATTTGGTATTTATCTAATCCCCCATATTTAAATAAAGTATTTTTCTAATTTAACTAGCATGCAATAATTTGAACCAAAATATATTTCAAAATGGGATCAACATGGTCAAAGCATAACTTTCATTCAAAAAGTACTTGTTCTTGGTCTTGAGTTGGATCCTGAGTTAGTACTTCTCCTTCGAATCCTTCCAGCACTTCAACGTCTACTCGTAACGCGTGCAAATAGCAAATACACGAATAAACAATAGGCAAAAAGTGTCCAAACATCCAAATAAAATGCATAAACAGAGTAAACATAATTTTCTGGATTTTTAGGAACTGGAATCGTCAAATTCGGAGTTAAAATGCAAAAGTTATGATTATTTAAAGTTTAAATAATCAATTAAATAATTTTACAGAGAAAAACTTTGGTCCAAAAATTAAATAAAATTCAGATTTAGGTAGATCTCAATTTTATACAAATTTAGAAATTTGAATCACTCAAATCGGAGTTGAAACGCAAAAGTTATAAGCGTTTGAAGTTTGAAACAAAATCTGAAATCATTATTTCGAATTAATAAATCATTTTCTTTTTCGGAAATTAATTATTGCATCAGCCTGGACACGTGTCAGCTCTGGATTGGTCGGCTGACGTCAGCCGGTCCATGGACTTGGTCCACGCTCGGCTCGGGTCTACCGTGGACTCGGTCCACGACTCAACGTGTCGGCCAGCGGTGGGTCCCCTCGAGTGGCGTCATTCTTGGCGTCGAGGCTCGGCCACCGGTGCGACAGGTGGGACCAGCTGTGACGTCATTCTTGGCGTCGGCGCATTTCGGCTAGGGCGATCCATCGACATGCGGGCCGCCATGACGTCAGTGTGACGTCATGGTGCAGGGTGGCTGGGCCGCTGACATGCGGGCCCCGCGTGTCAGCGTCACACGCGACGCTGCTGGCGTGCCACCGCTGGCGGTCGATCTCCTGCACGTGGCTAGATCTCGGCCGTTGATTTGAAAATCAGCGGTCGGATGAATCTGGACTCACGCGCGTTTGGGGTGAACGCGGTTGATCTGGGCCGTTGGATCTAGATCCAACGGTTGAGATTGGAGTCTAGGAATAAATAACGCAATCTCACCGTGCGATGGCGTGGCGTGATCTCGAGCGTTGGATCTTGATCGGACGGGCCGAGAGCTCGCGGTCCGGCGATGGCTTGGCGGCGGCCAGCTCACCGGCGCGGAGGACGGCGACCTCGCCAAGCGGCGTTACGCGCGCTCCTGAAGTGAGTTCACCCTGCGGTGCGCTCTCGTCGCGGAGTCCGGATCTGGGTCAACGCGGCGAAGGACGACGGACGGCGGCGGACGGCGAAAATCAGCGGCGGAGCGCTCCGGCAACTACGGCGAGCGATTGCGGCCGAATCAGCGGCGGTAGCCCGGCGGCGACGTTTAGGTCTACGGTGGCTGAAGTCAGGTCACGGCGTGGTGGCGGCGCATTAAATAGCGACCTCGGCGTCCATGAAACGCGACGGAAGCCGAGGTCGACCGCGATTCTGGCGGCGGAGTCCGGCGTCGACACGGAGAGGGTGACGTGGCACGCGCACAGCCGTTGGATCGAGATCCAACGGTGCGTGGGTTTGGGTTCGGGTCGGACTCGGCGAGTTTGCTGGCTCGGTCGGGCTTGGGCTCGGTGACGTGGCTCAATCGTGGCCGTTGGATCCGAATCCAACGGTCACGTGGATTAGGGTTCGCCGAGTGGGTTCGGCCGGAACGACTGGCTCGGGTCGGACTCGAGTCCGACTCGGGTTCCGACTCGGTCGGATGAATAGTACTTGACCCGACTCGATTTTCCAGCGATTTAATATTTAAAATAATTTCCAGTAATTCATTTAATTCAAGAAAAATAAAAAAATACTCAGAAAAATTCCAGAAAAATTCTGGAAAATATTTTAGGGCATTTGGGACTCAAATAAAATATGTCCAAAAAAACTTTATTTGAAAATTTAATTTCTTTAATTATTTCAGTATGGAATAAATTCAAGTAAATTCCAAATAAATCCAAATAAATTCCAGAAAATTCCAAAAATTCACAAAAGTGCAAAATAATATTTAAGTTCAGGAAAAGCAAAAATTGGGGTGTTACAAACCTCCCCCCTTAATAGAATCTCGTCCCCGAGATTCAGGGCTTACTAAAGAATAGGTCCGGAAACTCTTTCCTCAAATCCTCTTCTCGTTCCCATGTTGCTTCGCTCTCTGCATGGTTGCTCCAATCGAACTCTGAAGCGGGTTGACTTATTTACGGTCTCTCGATCCATAGTGTCCAAAATCTTCACGGGATGCTCCTTGTAAGTCAAATCTTCTTGCAACTCAATTGATTCTAAGGCGTTTGCTCATCAGGCACTCGAAGACATTTTTAGGCCAGGACACATGGAACACGTCATGTACTCCTGCTAACGATTGCGGCAACTCTAGTGGTAAGCAACTTCGCCTTCTTGGCTCAAAATCCTAAATGGTCCAACATAGCAGGGTGCAAGTTTCCCTTTGGCATGGAACCTCTTAACTCCCCGAGAGGCGTAACTCTGAGGTATACATAGTCCTCTGGTTCAAAACTCAAGTCCCGGCGGTTGTCGGCATAACTCTTACGTCGTGATTGGGCTACCTTCAACCTTTCCTAATCGTGGCAATCTGCTCTTCGGCTTCTTGAAGTATATCAGGCCAAGACACGGCGCTCGCGGTCTCATTCAATTCAATGGCGTCAAGCAGTCGACCATCTGATGCCTCAAAAGGTGACATCGTAGAACTAGCCTGGTAACTATTGTTGTAATCGAACTCGGCATCACGGCAAACTCTTATCCCAAGAGGTAGCATAAGCCAATGCACACGCTCTTAGCATATCCTCCGAATCTGATTGACTCTTTCTGCCTGTCCCATCCGTCTGCAGTGGATGATAGGCGATCTTGAAGTTCAAACGGGTTCCCATGGCTTCATGCAACTTATTCCAGAACCTTGAGGTAAATTGGGTACCTCTGTCCGATACAATCCTCTTTGGCACTCCGTGCAAACAGACGATCCTGATCATGTACAACTCTGCTAATTTATCTCCCGAATAAGTAGTCTTCACGGGGATAAAATGGGCTACTTTGGTCAAGCGATCCACTATAACCCATATGGAGTCATAACCTCCTTGAGTCCTAGGCAAACCGGTAATGAAATCCATTCCGATATCCTCCCACTTCCACTCAGGTATCTTCAGCGGCTGCAACAATCCTGCTGGTCTCTGATGCATTGCCTTCACTCTCTAGCATACGTCGCACAATGCAACATGCTCGGCAACTTCTCGCTTCATGCTTGGCCACCAGAATCTTTCCTTCAAATCCTGATACATTTTGGCACTCCCTGGGTGAATTGAATAATTGGAGTCATGGGCTTCCTCCAGAATCAGTTGCTTTAATTCCTTCTTGTTCAGCACGCAAATCCGATCCTTCATCCATAACGTGCTCTGCCCATCTAGTTTGAAATCCTTTGCCTTGCCTTCCTCCATTTTGGACTTAATCCTACGGATCTTGTCATCATCCTTTTGTCCTTCTCGGATCTGATCTTCTAAGGTAGGCTTTACTTCTAATGCGGCCAAGAATCCGCTAGGTACCACCTCAATCTTCATTCTCTGAAATTCCTGGCATAGCTCATCCTGATTCGTGGCTATCAACATATTCGTGGTATGGCTTTTCCGACTCAAGGCATCGGCAACTACGTTGGCCTTTCCGGGATGATAATGGATTCCAACATTGTAGTCCTTGATCAACTCCAACCATCTCCTTTGCCTCTTATTCAGATCCGACTGGGTGAATATGTACTTAAGACTCTTATGGTCCGTGTATACTTTACATCTGTTCCCGATCAGATAGTGACGCCATATCTTCAAGGCATGCACTACGGCAGCTAACTCAAGGTCATGTGTCGGGTAATTCTCCTCATGCGGCCTCAACTGCCTCGATGCATAAGCAACAACCTTTCCGTTCTGCATCAACACACATCCAAGTCCTTGGCGTGATGCATCACAATAGATATCAAAGCTTTGATTGACGTCCGGCAGAACCAACACTGGTGCTGATGTCAATCTCGTTTTCAGTTCTTGGAATCCTTTCTCGCACTCTAGCGTCCATGTAAACTTCTTCTCCTTTTTCAGCAATTGCGTAAGAGGTCTCGCAATTGTCGAAAAGCCTTCAATGAACCGGCGATAGTATCCTGCCATTCCAAGGAAACTCCTAATCTGGGTCACGGTCTTTGGCTGCTCCCAATGTAACACAGCTTCTACCTTGCTTGGATCAACGGCGACTCCTTCTGCGGTCATTACATGTCCAAGAAACTCCACCTTGTCCTTCCAAAAATCACACTTGCTGAACTTGGCGAAAAGTTGCTGTTCCCTCAGCTTTTCCAACACTCGCCTCAAGTGTTCGGCATGTTCATCCTCCGTCTTGGAGTAGATTAAGATATCATCTATGAACACGACCACAAACTTGTCCAAATATTCCATGAACACCTTATTGAAAGACCGAGATGGCGATCAGAGGGGGGGTGAATGATCCCAAATAAAAATATCCCCTACTCAACGTGCTCCAAACAATCCCGCAAAGAAAACCGATGCTCCTTAAAATCGCGAAACCATAAAAATCGAACGACTTGACAACTATATGTATCCCTAGCTTACATGGATGGGAACCATGAATCATATGAGGGATATTTTTAAATCACAAATTCTGGTTGTCAAGTGTCCAAAGCAAAGAGGAATCAATTCAAATACTTCTTTTCTAAAAGAGATCAAGCCAAAACACAAAAGCCTCTTTTTAGAAAAGCAAAAGCAGATTTTCAGGAATTGTCCTCAATTAGAGCAGGTGGATGGTGGACTTCTGTTGCTCCAAAAAATTTGGAAATTTTTCAGCCTGAGAGCTGTTGAGTCCTGAAGCACTCCACCAAAAATCACCACCAAAATCCTTCTACAAAAATCAGGAAAAATCAAGAACTACGAACAGTCAGGATTTTCAATCAGGAAATTTGGGGCTCGGTTTTCACCTCACAGCTCCCAAATGGTGCATCCAGTGGCCTCCAAAATTTTTCCACAGATGGGTATATGAGTCAAGCACCTTCTCCAACAAGAATCAATCAAGAAAGATTTTTCTATATTTTTATAAAAATCAAAGACTGACTGCTGCGCGAAGAACAAGTTCAGGACAGATTTACAATCTTGATAGAAACTTGATCTCTAGTCTATCCTAGGGTGCAAGAAAGATGTAAAACCAAATGAGCACCCTCAAGACCTCCTTGATCAACAGCATTTAGAAGGAGAGGAGCAAATACAAATTGCGAGAAAGTAAATGCTGAATTTAAATTGCGTAAAGTAAAGACATAATGTAAATGCGGAATTTAAATTCACAAAAATGTAAAGAAAATCTTTGTATTTTCTGGTTGGAAGGTTTACAAAGCCTCACTTCATGTGGGCAAAGCTCAAAGGTGCAACTCAAACCTTCAAGTGAGGGAGGACACCCCTCCCCCTCTATTTATACTACTCTAGGGCCACCTACCACCCTTGGATGAGTCCCAAACCCTAGGGCACTCCACCAAGGGCTAGGATTAACCCTCTCATTTCAACCCACACATGGGCTTTACATGGGCCACATTGGCCATACATGGGTTTTAAACAAAACCCGATCAACCCGATGCAACGGGCCTTCATCCGCCGGGACTTGACCGCTCGGTTTCCTCCTCTTGAGCCTCCAACCCGAACCAGGAACCTTGAGCCACCTCAAGTCCATTTCCATGACGTCCAAGTGAACCTGGTTTGAGCCCAACCATCTCGTCGGCATCCTCGACCGCTCTGGACCTCGGTTCTCCCAACCTCAGTCGGTACTCACCAACGACCATAGCTGCCTCAGGAACCTGTACCACAAGGAACAAACCATTTTGCACATACCACAATGCACATACCTTTTCTACCTGCATGTTAGTCCACAATTATCATTAATTCAAACATGCAATGCCAAGTCAAATCAAACTCAAACCTGAGCACACCTTGCTCAAATAAAGTCAAATACTCATCACAAAAATGGATGGACCTCCACATGGTCCTTCAATCTCCCCCTTGATGAGCATATTGACAAACCACACAAAAGGCATAAATTTGAGTTTGTAAACAAAGGAAGAAAAGCAATTTGATTGCAAAAATCATATTTGGTCCAATAAAAAGAGAAAGAAAGCTCATGACCAAATAGATGAGAAGATTTTTAGAGCTCAACACTTGAAAGGACAATTTTTCAACAAGAGCTCCAAAAACCAAAAAATCTCTCAAAAAGCTCAATATTACTCATGATCCAAATGCAAGGACAATTGTTCAACATGATCATGAGAAAGCATTTTTTTTTAATTCTCTAAGATGTCTTTTCTACGTTTTCTCCCCCTTTTGGCAATATAGGCATCAAGAGAACAATTTTTGCATGAAATGCAACCTAGAAGAGCTTTGAGGATTATGCAAGTGACCACTTAGACAAAGTATGACACCAAGCTACTCAAGTTCAGATTATGTCATCCTAAGTCATATCCAATGGCATATTTCAATTTTTGCTAACTAGCTCAAAAGAAGTTATAATACTTTGGTATGATTTCAACAATAGCAACACTTAGCATAACTTCAATACTAGAAGCAAAGCCAACCAAACGAGCAAATGGATATACTAGAGTTCAACCTAGTCAACACTTTGGGAAACTACAAGTCCATAAGAGAAGCCTCCTGCTCAATCATCTCTTTAAATGCAAATTTTTAGATTAAAGCTCATAAAGCGGTATGAGAGAGTTAGGCTTAGTGAAGCACATCCTCGACTAGGAGCCATCGACAAAGGCCTCCTAAGCTTCACTCTCCTCCACAAACCTTCGGGGGTTTTAGAGAGTTTATCCTAGAGAAACACAACCTCGACTAGGAGCCATCGACATAGGTCTCCTAGGCATCACTCTCTTCCTCTAGTTATTTTTGCATTTTTCGATTGTATTGACTCAAGCCATTAGCAACCATCTCAAGCAAGAAGCTTAAAAGAGTGGTTTGGTCATACACACTTCATTCCAAGTTCATCCCAAGTGCAATGGGAAGCAGTCTAGTGAATGAATAGTGTTGAGTTCAATTTTAGCACAAAAGAGTCAATTTATATTTTCAGCACTTAGATTCATGAGCATTATTGAGGATTCTAGAATGAAACAATGTAGCTAACCCAAGTTGCTCTAGGGACTCTAGTAGAAACCCACTATTTCAATAAGCATGACATAAGCATCTAGTGAAGAAGTATAGCAAGTAAAAGCCATGTTTCATCAACTTTTCAGGAAAGCTCAATTTTAAAATGTTGGCTAGTTTCACATGATATACCAAATTGGATATGACCTAGATTAGCAAATATCTTCAGAAAAGTAGCTATGTGCAACATATCTCAATTTTATCAATTGCATAATAGACAAAGCTAAGTAAATGAAAAACAAGTCTATATGCAATGCAAAAGAATCAATTCCAAGCTCCCCCTCAACAAGTGAGTCGATTAAGCACAAAATCTGATTGAAGTTGAGTTATTAGCAATTTTAGATTCAAAAGGATGAATTGAACTCAATGAAACCAGAAAAGCGAGAAATGATGAGAAGGAATCAAGCAACTGACACAAGGGTAGTCTAGGAGCAAAGATAACATGAAGAGAAACACTAACACTCAGACTCGCTCTCACCTTCCCCATATGACTTATATAGGAAAGCTACTTCTCCAACTCCAACCCAGGAGCAAACACAGGACCACTGTCTACCCAGGGGGCCCAACACTGCTAGACCTAAAAGGCGTGAGTGAGCTCAACCGAGAATAAGAGAGGAATAGCACCCTAAAGCATAAGGTGAGAGGTCCATGCCGAGGCATGCCAGAAGTCTAGGTGAAGTGGACTCGACCAAATGAAAACCATCCCAAAGATACCCAGAAAGAGAAAGGAAGGCTGAATATACATACGAACATATAATACAAGCCAGCTCCCCTCAAGATATGCTATATGGGCTCATAATCCCAAGCTCTCCTCTCAGGGAAACAAAGCTGGAGCTATCCAAAGGCTTGGTGAAAATGTCAGCCAACTGGTGGTCACTCTCCACAAACTGGAGCACTATATCACCCTTCTCCACATGGTCTCTAAGGAAGTGATAGCGAATGTCAATGTGCTTGGTCCGAGAGTGTTGCTTGGGTTCTTAGCAATGTGAATGGCAGGCGTATTATCACGAGAAAAGTGGAACACAATCTGCTACTAACCCAAAGTCCCGCAAGGTCGATCTCATCCAGAGAACACAGCTCACGACAAAGAATCTGGCTGCGACAACATACTCGGCCTCGGCAAAGGTGGATCATGCAACAGGATTTGCTTCCTAGGCGACCAAGAGACAAGAGAAGTGCCAATGAATTGGCAAGTGCCAGAAGTGCCCTTCCTATCTATCCTACAGCCGGCGAAGTCTGCATCGGAGAAGGCTCTCAAGAGATAGACAGGAGGAAGAAGAGTACCAGATACCATAGTCAATGGTCGCTCGCAGGTACCTGAAGATGCGCTTCACCGCCTGACGGGGCGAGACGCGGGGAGAAGCCTGAAACCGAGCACAAAGACATACAGAGAAATGTATGTCAGGTCTCGAAGCGATGAGATACAAGGGAGCCGATCATGCTCGGAACTCCTTCGATCAAGCGGCTCACCATCCTCGTCAGGCTCGAGGACAGCGGTGGTGGCCATAGGAGTCATAGCGGCTTTCCATCAGGACATATCAAAGCGCTTCAGAGGTCTCGAGTGTACTTGCCTTGATGCAAGAATGTACCCTCAGAGTGCCTTAATCTGGAAGCCAAGGAAGTAGCTCAACTCGCCCATCATGCTCATCTCGAACTCAGTACTCATCACATCTCGAGAACCGAGTAACGAGCGAATGCGAGGAACCACGAAAAATGATGTCGTCGACATAGATTTGGACTAAGAGAAAATCCGAATCAGAATGTCTGACGAACAGAGTCTTGTCCACTTGACCCATATGAAAACCATGACTCAAGAGGTAGGACTTAAGCCTCTCATACCAAGCTCGTGGGGCTTGCTTAAGTCCATACAAAGCTTTGGAAAGCTTGAAGACATGGTTTGGGTACTTGGGGTTCTCAAATCCTGGAGGTTGTCGACATACACCTCTTCCTCAATGAAGCCATTAAGGAATGCACTCTTGACATCCATTTGAAAAAGCTTGAAGCCCTTGGATGCCGCGAATGCGGCAGGATCGGATGGCCTCGAGTCTGGCTCTGAGGGCAAAAGTCTCCTCAAGTCGAGACCCTCGACTGAGAGAAACCACTGAGCGACTAACCTAGCCTTGTTTGAACTACAACCCCATCCTCACTCTGCTTGTTTTGAACACCCATTTGGTCCCAATGATATTGTGACCGGAAGGGGCTCGACAAGCTTCCAAACTTTGTTCCTCTCGAAGTTTTCAAGTTCCTCATGCATAGCATTAATCCAAGATTCATCGGATAATGCATGAGAAACATCCTTCGGCTCAAAAGAGGCAACAAAGGCAAGAGTGAAGGCAGAAAGTGGACAGACTGACTTAGAGCGAGTGACTCGCTCAAACAGATCTCCAATGATGCGGTCGGGTGGATGAGCTTTCTTGAATGTGGCGGGGAGGTCGAAGCGAAGTGACCTCTACTCCTCGCGTGGGAGAAGTAGGAGCAGAGCCACTAGGCTGGCGAAGAGTCTGAGGGTAAGTGATCTCACGAGGTGCGAGATATGGAAATGGGAGGCACCTCGGGAGGCGAGAATGGTATTTGGATCAGGCAAGGCGCCTTCATCTCCGTCATCAACTTCCTCTGAGAAGATAGGCGGGAAAGAGGAGAAGAGCCTGAAATGTCCGGTCTAGCAGGGGCTAGCCTCATCAAAAGTCACCTCATGAGTCTCTATGATCCTACCCAAATCTACTGACCCAAATCCTATAGCTACAGGCGAAGTCGAGTAACCGAGAAAGATCCCATCAGCGAGTAACGTGACTCGAACTTATTTAGGTTCCCGGACTTCAAGAAGAAGCACTTGCAACCAAAAACACGAAAATGAGATACACTAGGCTTTCGCCCATATCTCAACTCATAAGAAGTGCAATGCAAGTGTGCCCTAAGAAAAACTCTGTTGGCAACATGGCATGCCGTAGCTCTGACCTCGGCCCAAAACTTCCTAGGAGTATTGTACTCATCTAGCATCGTCCTGGCCATCTCAACGAGGGTCCTGTTCTTCCTTTCCACTACGCCATTTCTTTGAGGACGTATGGAGAGGAGAAGCGATGCTCTAAGCCTAACTCCTCACGAAAATTTGCTAAAGTAGGAGTTCTTGAACTCCGTGCCATTGTCATCGCGGATCGCTCGTAAGGCACACAGGAGCTCAGCAGACAACCTACGGACCAAACCCCTGAAGTGTGAAAAACACTCATCCTTGAGGCCATGAAAAACACCCAAGAGTACCTCGAAAAATCATCGACAATGACAAGAATATACCACTTCCCACTGTTGTTGCACTCGATTTGGACCAACGGTGTCCATGTGTAGCGGCTGTCTGGTGCATCGATCATCACTCGGGTATTTGGAGGATGGGAGGCGACAACCATCTTGCCATGTCGGCAAGGAGAACATACAACATCTTTGACCATCTTGAGTTTAGGCAGGGCCACGAATGAGATCATGGCCGCTAACTCGAGTCAAATGATCAAAGCCAATGTGACCAAGTCTCCTATGCCAAAAGGAGAGATCACGGGACTCAGAAGCAATAAGGCAATGGAGAGAGTCTCTAGAGGAAGAAGAAAAATCAGCACGAAAGACTCTCCCAAAGCGAGAAATCCATAAACAAACTCCCCGGAAGAATCGAGGATCCTACAAGAGCTCCTCTTAAAATTGACCTCGAAATCGTCATCAAGAAGCTGAGAGACTGAAAGCAAGTTGAAATGCAGCTTACTGACTAAGGCAACGTCCTTAAGAATGAAATGATCGTTAATGCAGACGGTACCTTTAGCAATGACTCTACCCGACACAACATCCCCAAAGGTGATTACCTCATCACCGGGATCTCGGTCCAGGGAAGAAAACCAGCGGGAGTCTCAGGTCATGTGGCGAGAACAGCCGGAGTCTACGATCCAAACCTCCCCTTCCTGTCCTACGGACTGAATCAAAGAGAGTGAAAGCAGATGTCTCGATGCAGGATAGATCGATGCGAGATCTAGGAACCCAATCTTGAGTCAAGCTGTGCGATGAAGCAGCTTGATCAACGGAGTAGAAGAATGCAATCGGCACCTCTCAGTGACTCGACTCTCACAAACTCAGACTCGCTCCAGTGGGGCGTGCAGGGAGCATTGCCGGGTTGGTCCGCCGAGGTGCAAAGGCCGGACTATCCCAGTGCTGTGCCCAATCCTCCCGCTGGGGAAAGCAAACTCACGCCGCTGATATCTACCTCGATGGGAAAAACGAGGACTATCAAAAGGACGGCGGAAAGACTGACTTCGGGACGACTGGGCGAAAACCAGTAGAAGCCTGAAAACCAAGCCCCATGCGCTGTCCAAAAGCAGGAGACTCTCTAGCTTGTTTATCTGTCTAGAAGCCGTGTGTGCCTTAGGCGCACTCGAGTCTCGGGATGACCCTGAATACCCCTAAGAGCATGGGCACGCTCACGGCAGAAATCTTGGCGTCTGAGCGAAATCAGCTATATGTCCATCCTTACGGCCAGAAGGTGCATGTATACTTCGCCTTGGGGGTGAAGTAGCATGAGAAGCACCCTTCTCGTCGGGCGTCCGTGGACAATCCCTGCTGATCTAAACAGTGGTGCTCACTGTGGAGCGACCACTATCTCTCGCTCTTGGAGGCACGCTGTGATGGGCGGATGCGCAGTGTATGCTCCAAGGCATCAAACCCTAGACCTTGATTGAATCTGCTAATCTTGGGTGATCTAGGATAAGATTGAGCTTCTTCTTACCTCCAACAAACTTCTCGAGAGTGCTCATAAGGTACTAACACTCTCGAAAAAGTGAGGCACAAGAAGAGCAAGGGGAAGGAGTAGCGGGGAAGAGCCGGATGGAGAAGAAGCGAACTAAGCGATCAAATCTATCCCTATAAAGAGCAGCCTCAATCTTGAGGGACTACTTAAGAAACACATGGAGAGTCTCTAATCCTACCCACTGGGCTTTGAGCTTCTTCCTAAGCTCTACATGAATTTGATTCATGTCCTCTGCTACCCCAACACACGACATGCAACCATTTTGTGACTTAGCTAGAAGATCCTTAGCATATTTTGAGTTTTCAAGCACCAAGTCATCATAAGCATTTTTAGTTGCATACAGCCCTCACATGAGTGATTGGGTCCTTAGAAGCATGCTTTTCAAGTTCATCATTTCTAGCAGATAGCTTCCTAAGGTGACAACTCATGGCATCAATTTCAATGAGAAGCTTAGGGCAATTAGCACATGAAGCATTTGTGTGAGTGTGAAGAAAACTAGCATCAACAGGAATAGAATCTCTTTGGACAAGTGCTAGCATCCTTCGACCTAAGTGACTCAAGATCAGAAAGCACACTATCATGTAGAGTCCTTAGGTTCTCCAACTCCACAAGCAAAGCATCACACAAAGTATGACTATCGAGTCTCGGGAGGAACAAGATCTAAGTGAAGCTAACTCCGAGATAAGGTACCTACTTCCTTCTCTAGATCCAAACACTTAGCTCTAGACTTGGAATGAAATTTTCCTAATTTGATAAAAGCATCATGGAGCTGGTCATAAGAAGGTACCTCCTCCGTGTCATTTGTCTGTTTCGGTGTCGGGTACTTCCATGGCATTGGAGGCCATGAAGCACATCTTGGGAGAAGTCATCGCCGCCCTTCACCTTCTCTTGCGGTTCATCCTCGTCCTCGTCGCTCCATGTCTCCGTGTCGGAGAGGTCAAGGTCGTCGGCGCAAGGACGCAGTGAAAGAGCTTCTTGCCCTTGGCGAACTTGCGGTGTTTCTTCTCTTCTTGGCAGGCTCATGAGCTGGAGGCTTCTTGTTGCGGTTCTTGTTGATGTAGTCATTCTTGCCCGCATCGCCTTATTCATTATTGCCCTTCTCCAGCTTGGGGCAGTTTGCCCGAATGTGGTTGGGGCCACCACACTCAAAGCAAGTGGACTTGCCACTCCTCTTCCTATCTCTCACCCTCTTGTAAATGTTTGAAAATTTTCGAGCGACAAGAGCAAGCTCATCTTCTGGAAATTGTTCCAGAACGTCATCGCTTTCGTCGCAAAGAGCGGGGAAAGAAAAACCAGAAGAGAAGTCAAGAGGGGGTCCAGAAGAGGAAGACCCAGTGGGATCGGTAACCAATGCCATCGTTTGGGACTTCATCCTACGAGCAACGATGTCGAGCTCACGAGTCTTGAGGCGGGAATACAACCCGTCAAGAGTCAAGGTCGACAAGTCCGTATGGTCCGTGATGGTGGTTACCTTCATCTCCCAAATCCTCAGATCGAGTGCTCGAAGAAAATGCCTCGCATTCTCCGAATCAGTGTATGAACAACCCACTGACCGAAGATTGCTGAGAATCTTTGCAAAGCGAGCAAAGCACTCATCAAGGCTCTCACCAGCGTCTTTGCTCAAACTTGTTGTAGTCACGCTTAAATTGATCCTGTCTCACGGACTTGATCCGAGTGGTGCCCTCATGGTAAGCATTGAGGGTCACCCGGATCTCGTGAGCCGATCGTAGGTGAGAGACGCGATCATACTCACCGCGGCTAAGTCCACTGTATGAGGAGGTTCTTGGCCTTAGCGTTTGCCTCAACGTCGACCATGTTTGCGGCGTTGACGTTCTCATCGGCCGGAACCTCATACGGGTGCTTCACCTTCTGCCATAAAGAAAAGCCCTGGGCAGTGATGTATGTCTCCATCCGAACCTTCCAGAACGGATAATCAACTCCAGCAAAAATTGGAGGCTTAGTTGAGTACTTGTCCGTCGCCATGGCTCTTGAGACCGGTCAAGATCTATGAAAGAGAAAAACCGGCTCTGAACTGAGATAGTCCTCCGTCCACAATCCAATATGGCCTTGTGCTTGGATAGCCAATCCATTCCCAAAATAACATCTAAGGTCTGGGTCTCCAAAATAATAAGGTTCGCTAGGAACTCTATTCCATCTATTAGTATTCTCACCCCGGAACATCCTACTTTCGTTCGGAGTTCGGAACCAGGGGTTTGAACTATAAGCGTGCATTTAAGTCTTGCAATCCCCAAATCATTTTTGGCAGCAAAGCCTTGCGAAACAAACGAATGCGAAGCTCCAGAATCAAACAAAACTGTCGCAGGTACTGAGTTAACAAGTAACTTACCCAGTACGATGTCCGTAGCATTCTGCAGTGCATCCGTGGTGACATGGTTGACTCGGCCTCTCACCCGCGATGGGGTGTGACTCCTGTCTTTGGCGTCCTAGCTGGGGTGGATCCTAGATTGAAGCGGATCGGGTCACTCGCTTTGTCTTCTTTGGGCAGCTGTTGGCAAAGTGTCCTGGCTCGTTGCGATTGTAGCGGCGTCTCATCGTTTCCTTCTTATTGCACTGGAAGCAGCGTTTCTAGCGGGCCGGGTGCAGTAGTTACGATTGGCGGGTCTTGGTGCTTTGGTAGCGGTGTCCTAGTTGCGTTACGTGGCTGAAATCTGAAAAATTGATTTGGTGCAACTCTCGACGCCATTTATTGCGTTCCCTCGACGTGATCCTGCTTGTTGCATCCTGCGCTTCTGTTCTCATCCAGTTCCTTGCGCTTTGTCCTCAAGAATAAGCGCCTTATTCACCAATTCTGGAAATCTGGAAAGGTGTGGGTGATCAATCCCACTGTAGTCTGAGTTAAGTCCCTTCATGAAGCGAGGTATGCGGCTTTATCTGTCGCTACATCCTCAGGTGCGTAGCGTGCAAGGCTGTGTGAACTTGTTCAGGTAGTCGGCCAACGGGTGATTACCTTGCTTGATGCTCTGAACTCCTCCTTCTTAAGATCCATGATTCCTTCGAGCACGTGATCTTGACGGAATGCAGCTGTGAACTCTTCCCAAGTGATATCTTGAGGGTTCTCTTGCGTGGCACAGAAGTTCTCCCACCATTCGGCGGCTGTTCCTTCCAACTGATGAGAAGCGTAGAGTACCTTCTCATTTCCCATGCATTGAGCGATGTGTAGCTTCCTCTCAATTGATCTTAACCAATCATCAGCCTCTAATGGATTGGCATTCCCAGAGAAAGTGGGTGGGTGAGTCCTCATGAATTCTGACAGTCTTGTATTCGGGCGTTGTCCCTGATTAGCTTGATTAGCAATGGCCTGAGCAGTGTCGTGTTGCATCTGTTGCATCATAGCATGCATCAACTGAGTCTGAGCAGCGAGGAAAGCTCCGAAATTCCGCATGTCCAATGGCGGTGCTGGTGCTCCATCATTGGGGTTTTCTGTTGGGCGAGAACCACTTCCATTGCTTCCAAGGTTTCCGCGGGTGTTCACCATCTGTCGATTTGCTCTAGGCTTTTAGAGATGAGAGGGAAACAAGAATAGACAAGTGATATGGAACTTATGCGGGGCGAAAGGTGTAGCTTTAAGGTCCAACTTTATTATCTTAATCAATAGTAACTTGGTATGGTTGCTTACAATGCCTAAGGGCCTTGCAACACATACTGCACACTCAGTAAGCAATGAAAATCCAAATCGAACTAACACTGGAGTCTAACGCCTAAAGGGTGACTCTTTATTCTATGACGCGACTCGGCGAAGGAGTCTCACTATAGAACCTATGTTCACTCATCGAGAAAACCTCCACGGCCTGGATACGGATGCTGCGGCATAGGCGCGAAACGATTGCCGTGTCCAGCAACTGTGTCATCTGCGGTAGTCGAAGAAGCAGTGTCCTCATCGAGATCTGACTCCTCTGGATCTGGCTCGTGCAGCTCGAGCATTGGCTCCGGCTCTGGTCCGTACAAAGCCATCTCCAACTCGTCAATCCTACGCAAAAGGTGTGACACATACTCTTGAGCTTCCCGCCATCTGTTCTTCTCTGTCGTGATTTCCTTGCGGGCCTTCTGTAGCTCCTTGCTTGTATCATCGAGTACATCCTCCTGGGCGACAACAAGTCGTGCCAACTGTGTGACCATGGCATTCTCATACTGAATCGCCTTCGGGTCAAGAAGGTTATCGCTGCGCGGATGATAACGGAACACCGTGCTCTCCAATTCTCTGGCGTAGATGCGGGTAATATGCCGCATTGCTCGTCGTGACACTTCTTGGATACCCATCTGCATTGTAGACCTTCTGGCAGTGCAGTGTATCGGGTGATTGCCTGGGCCCTTCTTCCTAGCAGGTACCACAATCTTCACGTCACAAGCCTTGATCAATCCTGCTTGTCTGATCACTTCCACTTGGTATTGCGGCTTCTCAAAATCTCCGAGAATCTGTAGCATATGCCAAAGTTTTGCGGCGTGACCAACCTCCAGATCGACGTAGTTGAACTCTCCCTCCATCTGTCACAAGATGCTCACGTAAGAACTCGAAATTTTTAAATCGTGACAAGGTAAGGAAAAATTCAGCAAGAGACAAGAAAAGAGAGAAGGGGGTAAGTCGAGATATCATTTCTTATCTTGACGAACTTTTAGCTTTTAGAAAATAGGTTTTAACCTCTCTACGACCATTCTAGCTAGGGTTGAGCCTACGGTCAGTATGGCTCTGATACCACCTCTGTCGGGACCCAAATTTGCAAATCCTGACCCTCTGTGTATTCAAGACTAGTCGAGAACGCAGCTAGTGCACACAGTCTTAACATCGGTAAATATCACAATCATACCACTCGATACTAATAAAGTACTTTAATTAAATAATCAAACTGGTTACCCGACCTTAAGGTCAAGTTACAAATGTACGCCTCGCAGGGCGAAACTTATTAAAAGAGAGATAATAGCAGCGGAAAATAAGATAACTTCGTGGCGCCATCCAGTATACCACAGGCAACTGACCGGGCTCGCTCCTAAGTGAAGCGGTTCCTCGTGGAGCTCCTCCTCCAAAGCTGGTGTAGTCTCCTCTTCAACTGGTGTTGTATTGTGGCAACGGTGAGTACTTGGTACTCAGCAAGTCATGCACAGAGTGCAAGCTAATATACTATATGCATGGCTTGGTACAAAGGAATAGCTCAAGGTATATTTGCAGTAAACAGCATTTGACAAGTATCATAAGTAGATTCGAAAGCAGTAGAAACAAGTATAGCATAAATAACTTTTCAAGGAGTTTACTAAAACATCTTTCCCATCCTAATCCACATTTCCATCAACATCTTTATTAATCCAACCCAACCTTTCAAGTCCAAGTTATTTTTATGAAAATCTAACCCTTGACTGTAATCCCCGAGCGATGTCCAATACCGCGGACTCGGCACTTCAACGTCTACTCGTAACGCGTGCAAATAGCAAATACACGAATAAACAATAGGCAAAAAGTGTCCAAACATCCAAATAAAATCCATAAACAGAGAGAACATAATTTTCTGGATTTTTAGGAACTGGAATCGTCAAATTCGGAGTTAAAATGCAAAAGTTATGATTATTTAAAGTTTAAATAATCAATTAAATAATTTTACAGAGAAAAACTTTGGTCCAAAAATTAAATAAAATTCAGATTTAGGTAGATCTCAATTTTATACAAATTTAGAAATTTGAATCACTCAAATCGGAGTTGAAACGCAAAAGTTATAAGCGTTTGAAGTTTGAATCAAAATCTGAAATCATTATTTCGAATTAATAAATCATTTTCTTTTTCGGAAATTAATTATTGCGTCAGCCTGGACACGTGTCAGCTCTGGATTGGTCGGCTGACGTCAGCCGGTCCATGGACTTGGTCCACGCTCGGCTCGGGTCTACCGTGGACTCGGTCCACGACTCAACGTGTCGCTGACAGGTGGGTCCCCCTCGAGTGACGTCATTCTTGGCGTCGGCGAGGCTCGGCCACAGTCGACAGGTGGGACCCGGCTGGCGTCATTCTTGGCGTCGGCGCTCATTTGGGACGATCCAGCGACATGCGGGCCGCCATGGCGTCGGTGTGGCGTCATGGTGCGGTGGTGGCTGGCCGCCGACATGCGGGCCCGGCGTGTCGGCGTCCACGCGCAGCGGCGTGGGCCCAGCGACCGCGGCGGTCGATCTCTGCACTGCACGTGGCTAGATCTCGGCCGCTGATTTGAAAATCGCGGTCTATTGGATCTGGACTCACGCGTTTGGGGTGAACGCGGTTGATCTGGACCGTTGGATCTAGATCCAACGGTTGAGATTGGGTCTAGGAATCGTAACGCAATCTCACCGTGCGATGACGTGGCGTGATCTCGAGCGTTGGATCTTGATCGGACGGCTGAGAGAGCTCGCGGTCCGGCGATGGCTTGCGTGGCCCAGCTCACCGGGCGCGGAGGACGACGACCTCGCCGACGGCGTTTCTGGCACGCTCCGGCGAAGTGAGTTCACCCCTCGGGTGCGTCTCGTCGCGGGGAGTCCGGATCTGGGGTCAACGGCGGCGAAGGGACGACGACGGGCGGGACAAAGCGAAATCGCGGCGAGCGCTTCCAAAGAACTACGGCGATTGCGGGCTGAACGGCGGCGACTCGGCGACGCCGTCTAGGTCTACGGTGCTTGTGGCGAAGTCAGGTCACGGCCGTGGTGGCGGCGCATTAAATAGCGACCTCGGCCTGGTGAAATGCCACTAAACCGAGGTCGACACGATTCTGGGGCGAGTCGGCGTCGACACGAGAGGGTGGCGTGGCACGCGCCTGGCCGTTGGATCGAGATCCAGCGGTCGCGTGGGTTTGGGTTCGGTCGGACTCGGCGAGTTGGTGGCTCGGTCGGGCTTGGGCTCCGGTGGCGTGGCTCAATCGTGGCGTTGGATCCGAATCCAGATCCGCGTGGATTAGGGTTCGCCGAGTGGGTTCGGCCGGAACGACTGGCTCGGGTCGGACTCGAGTCCGACTTGGTCGGATGAATAGTACTTGACCCGACTCGATTTTCCAGCGATTTAATATTTAAAATAATTTCCAGTAATTCATTTAATTCAAGAAAAATAGCAAAATACTCAGAAAAATTCCAGAAAAATTCTGGAAAATATTTTAGGGCATTTGGGACTCAAATAAAATATGTCCAACAAAACTTTATTTGAAAATTTAATTTCTTTAATTATTTCAATATGGAATAAATTCAAGTAAATTCCAAATAAATCCAAATAAATTCCAGAAAATTCCAAAAATTCACAAAAGTGCAAAATAATATTTAAGTTCAGGAAAAGTAAAAATTGGGGTGTTACACCCCACCTCCCCCTTTAGCCGCACCTCCCTCTCCCTCAACCCTAGCTGCCACATCCACCTCTCCTCCTCCCTTGCGCCTCCTCCCTCCTCCCTAGCGCCACCCCCTCCCTCCTAGCCAGCCCTAGAGTGGATTCAACCCCCTCCTTGCTGCCACGCCCCTCCCCGACGTTGATTTCCGCGTTGGGAAGCTCTGCAACCGGAGGAACCGGCGGATTCGGCGTTTGGAGGAAGATCGGGACCGGGGGGAGAAGTTTTTCGTCATCGTCGATTCTTCAAGAAGAGGTAACGAATTGTGGTTTTCTTGGGGTGGATTAGGTGCTTTATTAGTGGTGTTTTTTATTTCTTAGATCCATGTTTAGGTGCTGCCTCTAGATGAGATTAGGGGGTTTGCTAAGTTGTCCCACGTTGGCAGATTGGGTGGCCGACTTAGGGCTTAAGATTTTGCAATTTTAGAAGCGTTTTCTGGTCGGCCGTATGTTGAGAAAGTTGTAGATAATTTCAATACCTTTCAGTGGACACCAAGAACGCATAATTCTGATCATCTGTTTGAAAGTTATGGTCGTTTTACCGAACGTGTTCAAAACTGTGACGAGATTGGGACAGATTAGGTTGATCTATAGATTAGACAATTTCAGAGGCCGAATCAGTTTTTTCCAATACTTAGAAAAGCTAGGAAATTTCCTAAGCTATGATAAAATGTACTCGTTTACTTAATTTGGAGTCTTAGAACCCAAGTTATGCTGGTTGGAAGCCCGCTATCCCGTCGGGACAGATTTTCTGTTTTCGGGTTTTACGGGTGGGTTGCGGAGTCGGGTTAGGGGATCGTTCTTGTACCGTTTTGAGGGCATGTTTTGAGTGTGTGGTACCTTTGTGCAGGTGGTGTGACCCCGGGAGTGCCCTCATCCTCTCGCCAATCTGTCGCCCGCGGTTAAGGCAAGTGTATTGTAGTGGTTGCGGCTTAGGGAGCCGTATTATTTGAAAATGAGATGGTTTACACATGCTTTATGATATGATGCCATGATTGACTCTTACTTGCGATATGATGAAAATGGTTTATTATGAGGCTATGCAATGTTTAGTTGAGTTTATGTGCAAGTTGTTTCTGTTTATGACATATTTGCATACATGGCATGAGAACTGGCCAGGTCGGTGAGAAAGTCATAACTAGTCCGGTAAGGTCGGTGAGAAAGTTATGACTAATCCGGAGCGCCATTGACTAAGACCTACCACATGATTCCATCCACAGTTGTGAATGGAAGCGAGGAGTAGGCACCCTCCATCTACGAGATGGAAGGGGAAAAAGGGTGCACGCCGACAGGTGTGCACTCGGTAATACCGGTATGTGCTTCAAAGAGACATGTGCATTGCATTGCATTGCATGAATGAAGTGATTTATGAGATGATTATGATGTTCTATTAGATGCATATGAAGATGTTTTTTGAGATGTTTATGATGATGTTATATGAGAGCATAAATGAAGTTCATGAGTTGACTCTCAGGATATGTGAATGGCATTAAGTATGGATGTGAGTTGATTATTGTTTTTGTATCATTGCAATACACTTTGCTGAGTGATGAACTCATGATTGTTGTTTTATGTTGTTTTTAGGTACCATGAACTCGGCAGTTGGGGAAGGGAGATTAGCATCACATCTCCACATAGTGTTGTTCACCTAGACAACTACACACTCCCACTTGTAGTTGTAATGATTATCTTATTGCGTTAAAAACTTGGATTATGCTAGCTTATGTGCTTGGTTTTATTGTTCCCTTCGTATTTGTTCATTAAACGTTGGAGTTTATGTTAAGGACTTGAGATGATGCTTTAACTCCTGTTAGTGCCGTTTAGATGTCATCTATTATGCTATAATGATGTGATAATATTATTGTTACTTAAAAACCATGAAAAACAAAGGGAATGCTGCCGAATTTTTAATTAAACTATTAGCGTAGTTGCTATAATTTATTGTTAAATATGTGATATTGGTTGTGTCTAGAGCTGTTTGGGTAACATTCGCGGTAGACTAGATGCCGGGGTGTTACAGAAAATCAATAAGTAAATTAGTAAAAAGATAAAAAGTAATAGGGTAAAAGTAAGATTGTAAAAAACTTTGCACTAAAGTAAATTTAATCTAGAATTAACCTTTTACTTTAGTTAAATAAGTATGGAAGCATTTAATGGCTTGAAACAATAGAAATGTTAATTCAATGGCAGTCATGTTAGATTTATATAAAATTCTGAATACATTATCTAAAGCTGAAAATTTTACTAATTTCTCCTAAAAGTAATATTTACTTGTGGTAAAAATATAAAAAATAATACTTAAATTTATTGTCCATAAAAATTTAAGAATTGAAAAATATGAAAATTTTAAAAATACATGGAAAGATTTATTATAAAATAAATACTTGATAAAAAAATTTGAATTTTTTACATGAGATTAAGAAAATAAGTATAAATATAGGATAAATTTATCAAAGTATAATAATGCAATTAAATACTCAAATAAATAATTTTCATAAACTACAAATCTATGGAGGCCCATTTTTCATAAATATATAAAATTATATATTGTACATTTTGACTTAAACATTTTACAGAGAGTATATAACTTTGTAGGAACCTCATATTAAAAATTTCAAGAAATTTTGAGCAGAATTGGTAGGTGAATTAATTGATCCTTGCCGCTATCTATGATTTGGACATGAAAATTTTGAATTTAATTAAGTCCTTCCCTCACTTACCTATGGCCCCCCACTTCTCAGGAGACCCACCAGTTAGGGCTGGCACTGTGCTCGCTCATTTTTTCCTCCTCCCCCCTGCTAGATGGGACCGAGGCCACTCATCAGTCCCCAACTCCTTCTCTTCTTCCCTCCTTGTTTCTCCTTTTCCTCGAGCAACCGACTGAAGCAACCACCACATTGCCGCTTTCCTCTTTCGGTCAATGTGACAACTCCTCAAGAACATGGGGTAGCCCATGCCTGATCCATCGCCGACCCACTTCCAGTAATGCTTGACCTCCATCGATCGGCGCTCTGACTTCATCTCGGTCCCCTCCACTTCACCACACCCTCGACCACCCCATTCTGGCACTGCCTCACCATCGGCGAACTCGGCCGATGACTCCCCCTGTTAGGTGAGTATGATGCATAGGCCTGACTTGTCAGCCGCCCACGCCACTTCCTTAGCCACTCCACTAAGTCGCTGTCCAACGGGTCCCACCAATCATGCACTCACAAGCATTTCTCAACCGAAATCCTCAATTTCACCCACTAAATTGCTCAATCAAATTAATTAATATGCCAAAACCCCATATGAACCATATCATACTACTATCGCAAGATAATCTGAGATAACTCAGACCAAGCTTCCTTTTAGCATTATCGGGTAAGACCTTCTTGGAAAAACATGGTTCCAACTCTCAACTCAACTTTAGATTCCCTCTTTAACTTAAATCTAATCTCCCATCTTGACCTTTTTATCACAATTCATCATATTCATGACAATTAACAGGACACTAGGCTCTTTATTCCAACATGCCTCTAAACTATATCTCAACCAATCACTCATACCATCCGTTTAATCATCTCGGATTCCAAACTTGAACCCCTAAAGAATCAAATACACATAATCCCATCTTTTCCAATTGATTGATCTTTTAACAAAGGATCAAAATCAACCAATGCTCTCGAAAGAATTAGCCCATTTGTGGCATAATTTTCCTTTCCAAATTCACAACTATGTTATATTTTTATTCTATCTTCTCCCAGGCATATCTCACACCCAGGGATAATTAGCTAAATTAAATGTTCACAACCGAACACTTTACATCAAATTGCTATCACCTTCTTTACAACCAACGATACTCTCAACAAAATTTGAACCAAGATATCAACAACCTCCATCATAATCCACCCTTATACCACTAATGTCCAACACCTAGCCCAAGCTAGGACTGTAAATCATTACCAAACCGCAATTGGTTCTTTTCCTAAGAGGGTCTCGCCCTCATAATCTTTCACTCAAATAATCAAGCCCAAGAGTATAAATCTTTAGTATACTCAACAATATACCATGAACATTTATATTCTTAATCCCATCTAGAATGTAAAAGAAATACAATTCTTTTGAACCCAATTGAACCACATGCATCAACTTGAATCCAATTCGCTAAAATTCACTTTGGAAAGAATTTGACAACATCCAAATATCACTCATTTTCCTTTCCTAAGCCAAATCGCAAAGGAAAACTCAAATCTCACTGGGTGTCAGTCACTCAAACAATCACAACTTTTTCTTCGCTTAACCAAATTGACTAAACTCTCTAATCGACCATAAGAGGATAATATACCATTATCACAAACCCATTCAAGTTGGAGATACCTCAATCAATCCCAGATTTGCAATGAATATCAATCAAATGCCTTAACTCCCATTTCGGACAGTCCACATTCAAATTAGCATATCTCTTAATTGGATAAACCAAATTTGGAGTTGTTGTGCTCTAAATGACCATAAGAAGATCATATTTCAATATATCATACCCATTCATGCTGGTTCTTCTTCAATCAATACCAGATTTCATTTGAACAGAGGACAATTGCGTTAATTCCAATTCCGGACAGTCTATACTAAAATTAGCATATCTCCTAATTGGCTAAACCAAATTTAGAGTTCTTGTGCTCTAAATGACCACAAGAAGATAATATTTTAATATATCATACCCATTCATGTTGGTTCTTCTTCAATCAATACCAGATTTCATTTGAACAGCAACCCCGAGCTACTCTAACTTCTGAAATGTCAAGAATTTGTAATTTGGGATAGCTCACTTCAACATAGCATAACTTTTGATTCTAGAATGCAAATCAAGTAAACAAATACATTTTCTCAATCTACATGAAATTTTCTAGCTACTCTAGGCAAATGAAAATTATAATTCAGCTTGCATTTAGCTCTAAACAGCAGTTGAATATTACATCTATCAACACAATCACATTCTGGATAGCCCGCACTAAAAAGGGCATAACTTTTAATTGGCTTAATAGATTTTAGTGTTCTTGTGCTCAAATTAGAGGAGAAAGGATAAGCTACAACTTCTTCTACAGCCAAAAATGCATGAGGTGCCTCTAACTACCTCAAATCTCAGCTACAAAAACACCCATTGAATCTGCTCAAAACAGTACAAGTTTCCCTCCAAAACTAGAGCAAGTTTCCCTCCAAACTCCAAACTTAAGAACCCTAGAACCACTATAACCAGCCAAGAGCCTCCAAATCTGAGCTCCAAAGCAAACCCCCATGGCAAAGGTCCACTTACCAAGAAAAGGAGGCAAGGGAGAAGAAGCAGGGCGCTAGCGAGAGAAGAAGAGCAGCCGGCTTGGGGGGCTCGCCGGAGCAGGGAGCAGGGCGTCGCCCTAGGGAGGAGCTGGCTGCTGCTTGCTACTGCTTGAGGAATAAAAATCGAATGGGGAGGAGAGTCCAAAAAGAGTGGAGGGAGTGTTCTACCCAAATGGATGGAGGGGGCTTGAGTGGAGCAAAGTAAGGAGGAGGGGAGAGAAAAAGAAAGGGGTGGGGAGGATTAGGTGGGGAAAAAATGTAAAGTTTCTCTCATACAAAATCTAAGATTGCTAACCCTCCAGATCAACAAATAGGTCCACCAACTATCCAGACGAGAAATAAAATCCTAAAACTTGGTACGAAGTTATATGATATTGCAGCAGCACACAATGGATGTTAAAATGGTAAATAATGACATGAACATGTCATGTCAAGGTGAACATTCAAGTAAACGCATGCTTACTGTTTTGCACTTTTGTGAGTGTTTTTACTTGAGGAAGATAGAGTAAACACATGCTCAAGAAATGGTCTCGGGCACAACACTAATATGTAAGCTTGCAGCATCACAAGTCTATGGGCTTACAATCATCCACAACTCGAAAACAGAACTTCTCTTCCTGAAAATCACAAGTGATAAAGTGCCACAACTCACAGTGGCTCTTTGTTTTTGTTTTACCTAAGGTCTAAGCATATCTATTCAACAACATGACTAATTCCTGAGGCCCTGACCAGAAAAACACCAAAAGGTATACACAAGAATTTGGGCAAAGATACAAAATACAATCATATAAACCATAACACATACAATATTTAGGCTTGCATATATTTTCCTAATAAATCTGACTAAGGTCATACCACAAATTCTCACACATACAATATCTTGCCTGCGGGGAAGAGCGGGAGCGCCAGGGGGGGGTGGTGGTGGTGGTGGTTGGTAATACATCTCTAATTAACTAAACTACCTCTTACAATACTAGAAGCATTTCTGCTTTCCATACATGAATACAAGAGAGAAGTCCACTGACCTATTCAGCATATCTGGGAAAGGAGGATGAGAAATTAAGAACCACAAGCTCCAAAAACCTAAAAGCCATTAATTGGATATCGATAGATAGGTGGGTCATTCCATTTAAAATATTGGCCATCAGCAGAAACAGTGTACTGCGCGTAGATATTGTGTTGTCCTGTGATAAAAAGAGATCAATAGTATCACATCTGAAGTAAAGAACATAGAAGTAGAAAATGGAGCTGGCAAGAGGAATAATATATGGAAAATATGGCATCTATGCTCTTATACAAGATAGAAGAGCCTCAATGGTCCGTGAGTAGGAAACAAGGCCATTGGAGGAAAAAAACAGAATGATGCAAAGGATGGTGCTTGGAGCACCTTACTGAGGTATCATTCATCATCAAGTTTCAAGAAAGAAAACTTATGCAATATATTTGCAGTCAATAACAGGTAGTAAATTGGGGTTCATACAGAAACCACTATTACATGAGCAAGACTAAAATTTTACCCTGTGCATCTATTGAAACATAGGGTGTGCAAAAGGTAGAACATGATAAAAATTATTGTTTAACTGAAAGATTTCTTGTGATTCCAACAACACTTGGTCAAAAGGGGGGAAATACTGTAACATCCTCATTTTCGCTTTCGAGAAAAACCTAATTTAAATAAATTAAATTCCAAAACTTGGTTCTTTCTCGATGTTTAATTTAACCTGGCATCCGTTCCCCTCTGAATTTGGTATCCAATTTCCCTCCGTCCGAAAAATCGAATTCTCGAATTCCGGTCGATACCTGAAAATTCGCCGCGTTCGAAAATACTTCAAAAAAAATCCCAAAATAACTTCTATTAAGTCTCAAATATTCCAAAATGATTTTTGGAATGATTCCCAAGATTTTTGGAACACCGTCACTATTTTATCTCTCGCGCTCCCGTCAAACTCAGTCTGTTCACCCGAAATTGGTCTAAACTCCAAAAATGATCCAAATTCAACCAAACCAATTCTAGTGAGTCCCAAATACTCTCTACTATTATTAGGAATTTTTCTGGGATTTTAGCCCATTTTTCCTAATTTTTCTCTCTCGCCTAAACGTTCACTTAACACCGGCCAACGAGGAAGTGACACGTGGTGCTACAGTACTCATCTTCTTCCACCTCTGGCTGGGCACGATACAGAGAAGAGTTCTTGTTTCCTTTCATAGCTCCTAAGCAATCAATCACCCATATCTCCCTATTCATTGCACTAAATCCATCATGGCCGGATCCGTTGAAAGCGTAACGGTGAGACCTTTCCATTCCCCACCGTCATTAGCCTCAAATCACGTCGGAATTCAAATGGCAGCGCAAAAACCGAAATCAACCTTAATATCCATAACTCGGCCGTTTCTTCATCAAATCGCGCGATTCGACTTCCTTTCACTTCGTATAAGAGTCCTCTTTCCGGTGGTGGTATCCTTCTTTAGACTCTTCGCGCCGTTCATCCACAAGATCAAGAAAACCGCCGAGGAACGCCGAGTTGGCGTGTTCTTCGAGTTCATCCTTGTAACTTCCTCTCCGGTGGGTCATTTTCCATTCCGTTTGTTCCCTAGTGTTCGTATGGGAGCCATGCTCATTTCCCCTCAACCAATTTTAGGATTCATCAAGTTTCGGCGATGAATTTTGGAGTTGAGTCGCTTCGGCCGAACCGGTGTTCTTCGCCAAATTCATCTTCGTCGGTGAGTTTTAGTTCAATCCCTTGCAATCCTAACTCCATCTAGATGTCTTATAGATGTTTCCCCATTTAAATTGCTTAATCATCTATTAATTTCTTGGAATTTTCTGGATTTTTGGACTTTTCGGGCTTCCTCTGTTTTACTGTCAGACGCGTGGTCGCCGGCCGTCGCGCCCCGGCCCGTGCGTCGCCGCGGCGAGACCTCCATACCGGCGCCCGCGCACCTCAGCCGCCTTCGCCGCCGCCCTGGCCTCCCGGCCGGCCGGAAACGCCTGACCTTCCCTCGCCGCCCGGACCCGCGTCGCCCCTTGCCCGGCCCGCCAGCCGAAACCACCGCGCCGCCCGCGCTGCTTGTGACCACGCGCGCCGTTGGCCACCCCTTGCGCCGCCTCGCCGGTGCGTAAGTCGATCGACAACCGCCGGCCGGCCGCCTCCATTCAGCCGGCGTTTGGGGCTCTTGAAGCTCCTCTGTTTCTCCATGAATGGAGCTTGAGGATGAAGCCTAGGTCTATGACATGGTGGCCCCACAAGACATAGACTCAATGCCTTCCAAAAATCAGAAAACCAGGGAAAATAAAAGATTCCGAGGAATATTCCTTGATTTCGTATTTTTTCGTCATTTTCGAACTTCGGCGGCTCATAACTTCTCCGTCCGAACTCCGATTGACTCCGTTCAAGTTCCTAAATTCATCTAAAATCAATACCTACGTGCCAGTATAAATTTTATAATTTGTGGATTTTATTTATTTTCTTGTTATTTATTTGTTGTATCGTCTTGCGTGTATCCGGCGATCCTGCCGAATCCGCCGACCCCGCCGTCGGACTCCAAGCGTTCGACGACTTCGCTGCGACCGAAGGCAAGTCCCTTGACGCATCTTGATCCTATGTTTGCAAATATTTTAACATGTTTTATAAACTTGCATGGCTATGTTTATCATCGTATGTCAAATATAGATGAATAGTTAATCCAATTTGCGATTACCTCCTTTGTTGTTGACATCCATGTTTACTTGTAACCCTAGGACTTTTGCTATGCCATGTTTACCCTATATGGTGACCTTTGTTGAATAGTACGATAGAATTGCTTAGGGCCAACATTAATGAAAATAACCCATGAGTGGGATTATACAAAAATGATGATTTAAAGTGTGATTTGGAAATTATTATAAAGATTTTGGTACTGTTTTTCCAAAATAAAAAGAAAAGGAAAAATGGTTTGGACTTGGGCGGAATGGAATGTTGGGCGGGTGCGGATTGAGCACTAGTTTGCATTGTGCAAGTGCCGCCCCAAGTCAATTAAGGACCGACGCTTATGATTGTCCATTCTAAGCATAACCGTACTACCACATGTCTAACATGGTACAACCTGGCTAAATAATTTGTAGAAACCTAACTTAGATTCGCCAGTTGGTGGAATGTGGGTGCCAGATAGAGGCAAGTTGTACTCCCCACACGGCGCAAGAGGGCTTACATCTTGGGTAGATAGAACCCTAACGGCGGTGAAACCTCGTGAATTGAGTCGGGTTAGGCGTATACATTGTAAAGGCCTTGTCATGATCTCTCTGCCGACACACCAAAGGAAGTGTGTTAATTGCATGGCGTTAAAGAGATGATCATGTCTTGTGGGTAAAGTTGTACACCTCTGCAGGGTTAAAACTATTCGAATAGCTGTGCCTACGGTCAAAAGCAAAGCAAAGAATGCTTTCATACTGGTAGACTTTGGTTTTGGTTTTGAAAATAAATGATGTTTTGGGATTCGGGGGTGGTTAGAACTCTCGGATGATTGATTGGCAGATTGAGCCAACCAGGTAGATGGAACATGTTTTTGTGTCATGACGGATAGAGTCATGCGTGGATAATCTTGATCTTCTAAACTTGTGGCGGATAGAGCCCTTATACTAGTGATGGTGGATAGAACCTTCACTGAAATATTACATAATTCAATTGTTAAAAAGAATTGCTAAAATATGCTTTATGAAACTTATTACTAAGTATGGTTTGATGAAACTTGGCTTTCTGCAAAAGAATCATATTAAGCCGTCCTTGGAAAGCCCCACATGTGCATAATTTTCCAGACTTGTTGAGTACTTTTGTACTCACGTGCTACATAACCGTTGTCATCAGAGAACTATCAGGACGCCGTTGAAGACGGTGAGTTCTACGTCGAAGAGTTCGAGGAAGATCGCCAAGAGAACTAGTCGCGTGTCTTATCGTCGCATGTGGTGTTTTTTATTTTCGCTTTTTGTCGTTTTGCTTCCGTTGTCGTGCCTCCGGTCTCGTGACCGAGTATTGTAATAAGTAGTCATGTGGCTAATACTTTATAATTATGTTACAATTTCGTTTTGTTCGGCAATGACGTATCACTGTTGACTGTGTGTACTAGCTACTGATCTGAGACTAGTATAGAAATACACAGGAGATTTCGGATAGCTGATCCGGGGTCTCACAAATACCTCTTTCAAAGATGGGAAAATTAGAGGCTGCAGTATGTTGTACAACAATTCGCGAACCAACTTGTCAGTGTCGCATATCCTTTCCTGTAGTTTCTCAGTTATAGCAAACTTGTGCAGTTAGCATCAAATCGGATTCACGGTTTGTTTGGTGAGAGTGCAACCAACAACCCAATTGCTGTGAAGATAGGGACTAAAGATAGCACACCTCGCCGCACATTGGCATTGTAGTGCACTATCTGCTGCAGGAGCTCCCGTAGCGTGAGCCCGCGCTTGTTCACCGCCATACCTGCCCTCTCCGAAGCCATGCACTGCTCCGGCAGCACGATCGCTTTACACACACAGCACAACCAAAAAATCCTAAATTTAGCACCGCAAAACCTCTCGCGCAACCAAGCAGCAACGAAGCAAAAGCTCTCGCGCTCACTAACATGTGTAGGACCGGTAGTTTAATTAATCAAGATTCTAATTTAAAACATGAGTCACTAACATGTACCAGCATGTAAGGCTCTCCTGTGATCTCGGTTCACCGTATTTGAAATTCATCTGTCAGTCTAATAACGCAATAAATCTAGAATTCCTTTAGAAATAAAAATAGTAATCAAATTGAAAATTCATGCACAGTGTTTTCCATTTTTTCCACCAAACCAAATTCAAATACTCATAACTTTTACATATGAATTTGAAATTGAGTGAAACTTTTTTTAACTTTCTAAAATCATGAAATTTCATAATCTTCAAATATATTTTGATTTTATCTTTGTTTAAATTTATTTGGATCTTATCTTTTTATTTGGCATTTAACGATTAGATAGCTAGTTCCTAAAATCTCCAAAGTTGATGTAGAGCAATACTAAGAGTTCAATGAGCAAGGTAAGCACGCTCTTTAACCATATTAATCGTATTTTTTACTGTTATTTGTGGTGTTAAAAAATTAGTATGTATGCATGTAATTTTGGTAAAATTACTATGTTGATAAGGTTGATAGATATATCTAATTGTTGCATTCATCCTCACTGTTGACATCATGGAATTGCTATCCACTATTGGTGTAGTTAATTGTGAAGGTCTAGATGGTACAAATTAGTTGGTGTTTAGTTCTGCTTATCGATACTAGTTTCGCTAGGTCCGGTAAAATTTCCCCGGTGACCTCCGATGGATGACTGTCTAACGCCCGATCAGGACATGTCTAATAGGAATGGCAAAAAAAGAAGCTAAATGATACTCCACTACTAGAGAAAGTTTTTAGTATCGGTTGGTGAGAGCCTTCAGTATCGATTTTTTGAACTGGTACAAGCCATTCTAGACTAATGTCCGATGACATCAGTACCGGTTTATAGAACCGGTACTGATGGTACTAAAAATGCTTCAAAATATGAGAGAAGTGGGACTCGAACGCACAACCTCGTGGTTCCAGCCTCACACTTCTAACCAATCCACCCACCATCGCGTACTAATATACATAGAATATGCACTCCTTTTGAACTTTTCTGAAACGAAGCATCAGTACCGGTTCGTAACACCAACCGGTACTGATGCCCTCATCAGTATCGGTTTGTAACACAAACCGGTACTAAATGCCAGCAAGAGCCCTATAGCCAATGAACTGGTACTGATGTCACTTATTAGTACCGGTTTAAATTCAATCTGTATTGATGTGCCGGTAGGAAAGCCTAGTTTTCTAGTAGTGCTCCCTTCATCATCAATAGTTATTGTTACTTTCAAAATTTTAACTATTAATATCTTTTACAATATTTAAATTAAATACACAAAAGTCATATGTGTAGATTTATCTTGAAAAATATTTTTCATAATACTATTATTTTATTAGGTTTATGAATATATTATTATAAAATTTAGTGGTCAAAACTGTATTTTGAAGACCGTATTGATATCTAAAACGATAACTATCTGTAACTATTGGGAGTAACAAATATCAAGGAAAAAAACAAAGATGGAAGCTTCATTCCAATTAAGAAATAAAGCCATTGGTCCAACCGATGTAAACTGCAGCTAGCTGATCAGCATGAAACTAATGGCTGACACCATGATGCACAGCACTTGTACACAGAGCACAAGTAGATCGCCAACAGCAGCTATTGGCAACACTACGTCCCTATACAGATTAATTGTTCTTTTCCTTGACTCTGGTCTGTAGCTAGCAGGTAGCAGCACATCCCAAAGATTTTTTTAAAAAAAAAGCAGCAGCGAAGAAGAAGAATCCAACACAGGCAAAATCGAGTAAGAAGGCTTTCCTTTTTCCTTCTCATGATCGAGAGCCCTAGTATATTCTCCCAGTTGGCGGCCGAACCAATAAAGCTCCAGTGGTGGCGCGTCAAGTTCAAGGGCGGTAGTAGTAAAAGGCAGTGCTGGCCAAGGATACAAATTTCGTTTTGAGCTAAATCTCGGACATGCCCGAAATCCGAAATCTCGGCGAGATTTCGGAAATTCAAATAAAATCCGTTCGAAATATAAAATTCAAATTTCAAATCCGGTTCAAATTCTACCGGGAAATCCGAGATTTCGGCCGAAATTCCCGAGATTTCGGCCGAAATATCCGAGATTTCGGTAAAATTTCAACTGACCAAAAAATGGTCAAAACACGTCAAAAAATCTGAAATTTTTGTAGATGATCTTCAACCTAAATCCAATCATATCCGCCCAAAACAAATAAAAATCCGGCAAAAATTTGAAATTTCGGCCGAAATCACGAGATTCGGCGAAGCAGCGAGATTGGCGAGATTTCATTTACCTCGTAGCATTTCAATTTTTTTCAAATTTTTTACGGACCGGATTTTGAATTTGGAGGGTCGAAATCCGAAATCTCGGACGAGATTTCGGATTTCGGACCGAAATTTGGAACCCTGGTGCTGGCATTGCAGCATCACCATGAGGATGGCGGGGGAAGCTGGAAGCCCAAATGATGGCTTTGCTTTTAATTTGTAATAATATTTTGTACCACTCCACTGCTGCGTACTGCTCTCTCGGCGATCTTGATTGCTGCACTAGCAAAGTCATGCTTTTATAGCTTTTTGTATTTTGTTTTTTCTTTAAATCCAATATTTCATAAATATATTTGTAGATTTAGCATTCTTCTTACCACGAAAAACATAACAAACGACACATATGCCGTGTCACACCCAAAGAGTGCGGAAGGTAGTGCTACCACGTCCGGAAGTGCCGTGGTTGAGTAGGCCAGAAGGCGCGCTGCTACGGTCATGGGCTTTTGGTGACTTCCACGGTAGAAGAGTGTGAAAGATGATATATGTTACTTTTCAATGCTTTTGCGATCAAAGAAGATGTTATTATTATGATTACATCAGAAAAATAGCCAAATTTGTAAAAATAAATAAATCCACACAAACTAAAAAAAATGATTATTTCTACTCTAGCGAGCTGTCCTAGCAGAAACTGCCTTGCAATAGGAGCATGGACGAGCCTAGGCGCATAATATAATGCATCTGTTACTCTGGCGACGCCATGATTGCAAAATGCCAGGGATCCGGCAGGAGAGGTCGTCTACTGTTTCAGTTGTATTTCTTTTTTTACGAACATACTAATAAGATATTAAAAATAATTATAATTAAATACTATATTCAATATATACATGTAGAAAATATAAAGTAAATATAGATATTTATTTAGGGTGGATGTTCAAACTACATTCCACAACAGCTCTATCAAGCCATCCCAACGGCTTTGCCGCCTTATTTCATTAGTACCAACTTCCTTCCCGCTATGTTATTATTATTAAATACTATATTTAATATATACATGTAGAAAATATAAAGTAAATATATATATTTATTTAGGGGTATATACGGAACATCATAGTAATATTATATTAGAATATAAAATATATCTTAAAAACTTGGACCGATGGGTACTACAGATTTCTCTAATAAAGAAAAGAGAGGTGTTTCTATGCTCTTCCTTTTAAAAGTTGCACAACTATTAAAGCATGAATGAAGGGTAGATGACGATTACTTATCCCTTCGCTTGCTTTTAGATTTGTGTAACTTGTACTAGAAGGGAAAGCATAGAAGCACGGCTCGAAAGAAAATTTGAAGGAACAGTACAGGGCAGTGCACCGGTGAAATGAAATGAAGCCTGTTCAGGGATTCAGGTCAAGATTCCACGATCCAGATCAAATCTTCAGGTCAAGATTTCGTAATCCAGATGGAATCTAGGTGAACGTAAAGCAAGCGAGAAGAGTCACGCACGCCTACGAGGTTTTGGACTGACAAATGATGATCTAAATCATATAATAGTTATACACGTCTCTGGACTTACACGTTAGATGCTTGAAAGTACAAATGGAACAACGTACGCACTACGCAGCCCTGCTGGGAGCCTGGGAAGATCCCTGTAATAAGGTTGGAGCTTGCAGCAGCAGCAAATTGGTGTTGATGGTACAGCAGCCTAAATTAAGGGCAGAAGCGTCATTTTACCGGGCGTGCAAAGCGGATGTTTATGCATGTGCCGAACTGATCACAGTGTAGTTCCGGAGAGAAATGCTCACAAATGAGTGCCAGAGGTTCCAGCCTGTCAGGCATCATTGCTGATGATTCTTTTCTTTTAATTCAAACAGTATGTATTGGCTTATGCTACTCCCTCAATTCTGTAATAGAAGTCCAAGCCTATCATACGCGTAGCCTAAATCTGAGAAAAAAAATTAATATCATTAGATCACACATACCCTTATTAAATAACATACTACAGCTACTCGGCACTAAAGAAAGGATGTATGGTGGAATTTTTGCAATGACCACATATTTGACCTCCCCAATTAGTTTATAAGTCCAAGAATAATTTGATGCAATAGATCATGCACACCCCTATTAAATAGCATACTACACCTACTCATCCAGTTTCAACATTAAAGGAGTATATGATAAAAATATTACAATAACTTCACTCTTGATCTCCGCAATTAATTTATACTAGTTGAAAATCCATGCATTCGTATATACTAACTTCTTAAAAGCATGCTTAGTCACCATCTCAAAAGATAAAAATTTGAGATTTTGTTATGAAAATAGTATTTAATGTAAAAGTTAATGAGAGTAGCAAGTACAATCTACTTCTGATTTTGACTTGCAATTATTGAGAACATGTCCAGATTCTACAAATAATAGGAAGTGCTCCCTAGTTAGCTCTTTATTGTGAATTTCAGTTATTTTTATTGTACTTAACGTTGACTTTTTTCTTTAATCTATGTCGTTATAACTCGCATATGCCAAATGGAGGTCTAGATTTTTTTTTTCTCCAATAATGTCGGAATTTTCTCGGAGTTCCTAATCAGTATAGGGAATTTTATTAATTTATGTATTTTCATTCAAATTAGTATGGAAATAATTTAATTTCATTTGTATTCCAAATTTTAGTAATTTATGTTTTTAATGAAAAATAGTTTCATTTAATTTATATTCCAAAATTTAGTTACTTATATTTCATTGGAATTTGTATTAAACTTAAATTTCTTCTTTTATTTTATTTTTAATTCTAAATTTTGGTTTTTGGTTTGAATTGGTAGTCAAATCCAAATGCTATTTGTCTTTCCATCTTATTTCTAATTTTAGCTATTCGAGGATTTTTACGTTGGAGCTTGTATGGAAAGCAAATTTCTAGTTTTTTTTTAAGTTATTCAGACTTTCAACTAATTTTATTGCAGTTGATATGGACTCTTTCTTTACTTCAAATTTTATTTTATGTAAGGTTGTTTCCTTGGAAGTTGTATGGAAATCAATTTTCTAAACTTTTTTAGTTTTTTTAGTCCGAATTTTAGTTATTTTAGATTGCACTTGACACGGATTCTTTTTTTAATTGTTCTACTTTGTTTTTTATTTTAAATTTTAGTTAATTTGGATTGCATTTGACATGGACTTATTTTTTAATCTGAGGCGTTATGACTCGGGTTCGCTAGGTAAATGACTAGACTTTTATGGTTAATGTGGGATCGTTTTCAAAGTGCCTAATTAGTATAGATATAAATATATATAGATAGATTGCGAAAATTTTTCCAAGAATGGGGACTTGTATATATATTACGGGAAGGAGAGAGTAAGTCGGTCGCGGCACCAGAGATCGATATCCCCCTAGATTTAACATTCATATATCCAGGCTCCAGCGATTGGCTTGCAAAGCAGAACAAACCGAAAGTGCAAAAGGTCAAAAGCAACGCAGTAAAACAATGTGTACAAGGGATGGTAAAAAAAAGCAGCCGCTGCTGCCACTACTGCTACAATTGCGAGGCATTCAATTGGACGGAGGGGATCATGATAGCAAGAGGGTGGTATTAAAGGAAGTAGAAGCAGTAAGTGACAATAACTCCAGCAGGAAAGAATCAAAAGATGGAGAGAAAGAAGAGATAAAGGTGGAAAAGGTAGAGAGAAGAAAAAAAAAGAAGAGAAGAGAAGAGAAGGGAAATACGGAGCACGCGATGATGAGGCAGGGGAAGGACCCGGAGATGAGCCATCATTACGAATCTTGGGCCGGCCGGCCGATCACTCGATTGATCGAGGCCCATCATCCGTCATCATTGTGAATAAGCCCCCTCTGCCCGCCCGCCCGCCCGGCCGGATGGATCTTTCTCCTCTCTTCTTTCTTCCATATCCCTAATCTACCCTCACCTTCTTAACCTTATATAGCCTACCTGCACTCCCCGGTGTTGGAACTTGGAACATGTCTAAACCTGAAACATTATGCTAGTATCGTGCGTAAGCGTTTCCAGCCAGATCTCACGCTTGTCCAGATGCCGATCGTCTGATCGATAAACAATGCGAACGGTAGGCCCAGGTCACCAATGAAGGAGGGCAGTACGTGGAGTGTCGAAATGTGCCCCTACCATCGTGCGGTCTCCGTTGCTTTCTTTTTACGAGCACGCAAAAGACTTTCCATCGAGGAGAAACAAAGACATGGATACAGCCAATTATACAAGGGATCTAAATCCATAAACAAACGGCCGCACCGACAAGACCAAAAGAAATACGAGAGATGTTTCGATACGTCCTTTTTTAAGTCACATAAATATTAAAACATGAAAAATGGTAGATTGTAATTATTTTCTTTTAGCTTGCTTTAAAATATGTACAACTTATATTAAGGAGAAATACATATAACCACCTCTCATAAAGTACAGAGCTAGAGCTACAGAGTCTATATTGCACTGATTATTCTGGAAACACAGGAAATCCGTAAGAATATTACGACAATCGCACTGATTTCCACAAAATTCATATGGAAGACGTGTAATCCCAAAAATCATCTAACCTGAATTTCGTTTTTTTTTTCCGCTTCTTCCACACGACCATACATGTGGACCCCCATAATACAGGTGCCACCGACAGGTGGACCCCGCATGCGCCAACGTTCCCATGTCAGCCCCACAACCGGCACATACCATTATACCAAGTTCGCGGACGCCAGACAGCAAGAACAGCGCTGCCTATTGGAGACTTGGAGTGTGAAGGCAGCGCCTATAAATAAGCCAAACCACTGCACCACACGGAGCAGGGCAGGGCAGGGCAAAGCACACAAATCACAACTCACACAACCCCCCTCACTTTTGCCGTCTCCCTGCCCTACACGAACATCCCATGGTCTCGTCAGTCTGTGCCTGCACTGCTGCTTAACTTGAGAGCTCCATCTTCTCCGATTCCACAAGCGCAAGGTGATGATGCTCCGGTCGCTTGCTTTTGCTTCTGTGCTCTGCACCGCTTCTACGCAAGACCTTTGCTCGCTCTTCTCCCCTGTTCACGCGAGAGCAAATTGCAGAACCATATGCACTTGACAATGGGAATGGGGCCGGTCGGCCTTAGTCCTCTGTTTCCGTTCTTGGTGTGATGTTGTGCATCGCACGCCCTGTGGATGCCTGCGCCCTTTTTGTTTGTTTGTTTCTGCTTTGCTTTGTTTGCATGCCTCCGTGGATTTGTTTATGCGCTTGAGATGACACCTTGCTTTTTGATATGGCTGTAATGATGCATATGCTTACATGATGAGCAGCGGTATCTTTTTCTTCTTTTTTGTACATCTTTGGCCGTATGGAATGGAAGCTTCCGCTGCTTCTTCTACTTCTTCTTCTTCTTTTGTTGTTGTGCTGACACTGTCAGTAGAATGGTAGAACATAGTAGCTTCTTGGGATGTTATATTGGATCTCGATCACAAGACGCACTAGTTTCTGTTCCCATCTTTCGCAGTGATGTCTAGAAGCTGAAACGATGTCAATGGCACGCATAAGTAGCTGATGTTCTTTCTTTTTTTTTTTTCTTCTGTTGCGTGCGCAGCAGATGGACAGGCTGAACACGAAGATGTACCTGCAGAACTGCTACATCATGAAGGAGAACGAGCGGCTGCGGAAGGCGGCCATGCTGCTCAACCAGGAGAACCAGGCCCTGCTCTCCGAGCTCAAGCACCGGCTCGCCAAATCGGCGGCGGCACCCGGCGGCAACAACAACGCGGTGGCGGCGGCAAACCGCGCGGCCATCCCCGACGTCAACGCCGGCTCGCTGGTTCAGGCCGGCAAGGACAAGGCCGCCCCCAAGTCCAAGTCGCCACCAGCTTTGAACTAGTGTCGTAGTCCTCGTTATGGCGTTGTTGGTTTAACCGGCTCTGGGTGTTAATTAGGAAGGTTAATTTGTCTAGTTTTAGTTAATGGAGCTTAACTCCTGCCCACTGAAATGTAGTAGCGTCCTTGTAATGGATAGCTGTCAATAGCTTAATTGGAGGTACATATGCATAGTTGGATCTTTCTGAGCAACATGTGGTTTTCATGTTCATGCTCATTGCTCAACAGCCAACAGTTAGCTGATTGCTGATTACTTTCTTATCTTCTTCAGTATGAATTGACGAAGACCATGGGGGGTTCATACAACACACCATGCATGCATGAAGCTAACTCTTTTTCTCCTTTTGAGAAGGACATCATGCAAATTGCAAGGAGCTTTTTAATGTATAAACAATCTCAACTGTGAGCTGACATCTTGTCAGTACGCATTAAAATTCGGAAAGTCGAAATTCACGCGTAACCTTTTTAACTGTGTATAGAATCATTGTAATCCTAACACAAATAGTTCGACCGTCATCCATCAGATATTTTGTGTAATAATAATGCAGCAGTTCATACATAGAGAATGCCAATCAGCATTCATACCAATCAATATCCGCCTTCTCATTCATCATTCAAGATCAAAGTTGCACGCGCCTTAGTGAATAGTGATCGCTTGTCATATTAAACCCAACAAGCAAATCAGAATATACATACGTATATATGGCGATAAACTCAGCTACTCCAAGCTAATTACGCTAGTGTAGCATACAGTGCTTTTTTGTGTTGAGTATAGAAGCACTACTGTGAAAAAAAAACGTACCGGATTCTAATTTTACTTCTGAATTTTCTGATCTGTCAGTTGTTACCATACTATGATTAGCCGCAAGTAGATAGTCCAAGATTGTACAAGGATTCCTGCACATGCCAGCATCATTTCTGCCTTTTTATTTGTCCTACTTATCCAAGAATCCAGGAGCTCTTTGACATCATGCTATCCTCTGTTCCTTGCGCACGTCTACACACCATCCTGCTTATTTGTTACGTTATTATTAATTTACTAATCTACCCAACCAACAGTATGAATTTTGCTATGCCTGTCTTAGCCTGCCCTGCTCTTTCATTCACTAGGTTCAGAAGACATTAGGGCAGTAAAAGATCAAAAGGACCAACCAAGTTACAGCAAGAGATTATTCTTGTTGTTCGAAAGGATTATATGCATTGCTTACACCCGAGGCCTCTAGCTTTTCACCTTGCATTACACAAGAAATCATTACACAAGAAATGTTTTCATCTTGCAAGGACTCGAGCAATGATCACAAACAACATCAGCATCTTCTTGTCTCAGCTGTAGCAACCGCAAATGACTTGGAAAAGTTTATGTAGCGAAATGATTGTTTTCTTCCATCATGGGATGTGTTTCTAGTAAGCTCGGTAGTAAGTTAGATTTGCGACAACAACAATTATATCTTATTTCATAATGAACAATAACTGAAACCATACCAGCCAGATGAGTAAGACTGTTCACAAAATGAAAAAGAAGAATGAAAGAAAACATGGGAAAGATATATTGCTTGCTTAATGTGATGGAATCACTAATATCACACTAGTAGATTGATATTACCTGGTCAATAATTCTCGCACATTCCAAGCAAATGCTGAGCCGCTCGGCAATGAGAATGGATGAGTAATAGTAAGTTTCAGCCAGGGCCTAGGGACCAGTACGAGTACATACTACATACACAACCAGCCAGACAGAAATTTGTATGCATGCATCCTGTGAAGCACCTGATCATAAATCATAATGGCAAGTGCCAAATGGTACGAGTACTACACTGAAACATAATGATCATTTGGTGACACAAGCAGATGCGGAGCTGAGCTGAGCGCAAAGAAACTACTATGTGCTATGGCTAGAAACAAACTGAAGACCAGTTACCTTCTCTGCTTGCTTCAAACCAGACGTTAATAGTGCTGGTTTGGTTTCCCTTAGACAAATCTCGCCAGTGGATCCAATTAAATAGAGACCGGGAAGGTAGGAAGCAAAAGATCAAAGTGCACAGCTAATTTAGGAGCGAAGCGGTAACCCGAGGTGGCATTAAGATCCCAAACGCATATCTACGATCTGATACAGGCACACCATGTCCTTCCACCAGCAGGCTACAAGCATGCTTACTAGCATCTCCCTTTGGCGTGTTTCTGTCATCCAACACACCTACCGACAGCGATGAAGAAACCAAGACAAGGCAGCCCAAAATAGAGCACAGGCCACCACACTACTACAGAAATGCTTATATTAGACGCACCATCACAGACGGTTTTCAAAAACCGTCTGTAATATATAATATCACAGACGATTCTATAAACCAACCATCAGTGAAACTATCACAGACCGTTATTAATTAAACCCGTATGTGATTAGATAAATATCGCAGACGGTTTTGTATTCCAACCGTCTGTGATATTATCACAAACGGTTCTATAAAAAAACCGTCTGTGATATAAAGTAATATCACAGACGGATTTACTATACAACCGCCTGGTGATATAAGCACGCACGGGTTGTGTTTATAAACGTCTACGATATTGCTTATATCACGACGCGTTTTGTGTTTATAACCGTGCGTATGCTTGCATTATAACATTTTGATGTTTTTATCGAACTACGTATTTTCATCGAAGGCCATAATTCGTTGATAGATAGGACGAAAAATGGTAATTGACCATTTTATAACATAATGAAATTCAAATTGCTAATGATCGGACGTCAGTTTTTATAACATTTTCTTTCTACGTGTGAAACATTTTTCCTCGACAAACAAGAAAAAATGTTTCATACATTCAAAAATCTTGCAATGCGTCAGAAAAAAAAAACGAGAATCGGACGTCGGTGTAAGTTTCTCCCAATGAAATTTGATAACCATTTAAATGACCATTTTATAACATAAAATATTTCATTACATTACTACATTATATATATATTATTACTTATAAATTAAAATAATCATCGTAAATCGGGAGGAGGTGGCGAGCTGCCATCGTCGTCGTCGTCGCTCCACGGTGGGCTGCCATCGTCGTCGTCGTCGCGCCACGGTGGGCTACCGTCGTCGTCGTCGTCGTCATCTGAGCTCCCCCAGTGCATGACGTGGTCGTCTTCCTCTGACTCTTCCTCGTCCTCCTCCTCCTCTTGCTCCTCCTCCTCCTCCTCCTCCTCGTCCCACTCCTCCTCCTCCTCTTCCCGCTTGCGTTTCCCGCATAGCGGCGACGCCGGGGGAGGTGATGGTGGAGCGGCGCCGGGGGAGCTTGCGGGAGATGGTGGAGGCGACACCGACGAAGGAGAGCTTGCGGGAGATGCCATTAGCAGTAATGTGTTGATCGAATTCGATCAATAGCGGTGATTTAATAGGTGGCCAGAATTGAAGACGAAGCGAGAAACGAAGAGTTCTCATTCAAAGGCGCAGAAGCGAAGAGACGAAGACGGACGGTCGCTATCACGAGGCGATTCTATAAACCAACCGTCGGTAAAACTATCACACACCATTCCTCGTGCGCCATCACAGGCGGTTTTTTGAAATAACCATGCGTGATATACCTATATATCACAGGCGGTTTAGTTTACATAACCGTCAGTATAATATCACCGACGGTTGGTACACATCGCCGTCTGTAATCTTACTATATAATGACGGTTATTACATAGAACCGTCTGTGATAAAGCTTGTTTATATATAGGCCCGAGCGCAAGTTCGATGTTGTGGTCACCTGTTGGGATAGAATGCTAAGACCGTTATATCACCAACGGTTTGGCAATACAACCGTCTGTAAGCCTATATAATAGGTGATTCTTGTGATGTAATTAAGGTTAGTAATGGATAATTGCATTATATATATTATTTCAGATATAAGGTTAGTATTGGATATAAAATTGCCTTATATATATTAATTCAATATCTAGCTTGGTTATGTAAGAAATTTAAGATTGTTTAGATCTAGCTTGTAGATCCATGTTTTGGTGGTGATCTAAGCTAGCTAGTAATTGGACGTTATAATTGCAATATTATTTTGAAGCTCTAACTTGTTAAGGAAAGTGTACTTAATCAGTTGAAAAGAGGGTTCTAATTGGATCGAATATTACATGTGTAGCATACATGGATCGAAGCTGGATGTACGCTGGGGACCGTCTGCAGTGTGGAGTACATTAATGGCGTCTCCACTTTTAGAAGAGCTGCAGAGGAGGACATGTTTAATAAGGGAGTGCAATATATGTCTTGTCCATGCATCGATTGCGAGAATATGATGACGTTTCGAAACTCAGCGCAGATCGAAGCACACTTGATTATGCGAGGTTTCAAAAGGGATATACATGTTGGACCGATCCACGGCGTAGAAGCGAGAATATACAAGAAGCGAGGTGTGTGGTATTAACATCTTTTGCAAGGTGAAATACACAAGGTTGTCGTCCGTGCTTGAGCTGAAATTGAAGGCAAGCAATGGTTGGTCGGACAAGAGTTTCACAAAGTCTTTATTCGTCTATTGGCGAGACATGCTTCCAGAGGGAAACGAGTTGCCGACAACAACCTACAAAGCCAAGAAGGTTCTTTGTCCCTTGGGAATGGAGGTAGAAAGAATACATGCATGTCCGAACGATTGTATCCTATACCGCAAAGAGTATGCAAACTTGCATGTATGTCCGGTGTGCAACGCATCCCGGTACAAGCGTAAGAGTCATTCCGATGAGGAGGTGAAGAATGGAACTCTGCTAAGATGACATGGTATCTGCCTCTAATTCCCCGATTGAAGCGTTTGTTCGCTAACCCAAAGGAGGCCAAACTGCTGTGTTGGCATTCCGAGAAGCGTAAGAACGATGGAATGCTAAGACACCCTGCTGACTCCACCTAGTGGAGAAACATCGATAGGAGGTATGAAGAATTCGGCTGGAGATGAGGAATATAAGGTTTGGACTGAGTACAGATGGAATGAATCCTTTCGGTAACATGAGCAAAGGCATAGCACTTGGCCCGTGAATCTCTGTATCTACAACCTTCCTCCTTGGTTGTGTATGAAGCGAAAGTACATTTTATTATGCGTGCTTATCCAAGGACCGAAACAACACAGGAACGATATTGATGTGTACCTAGCTCCATTGGTGGAAGATCTAAAAACATTGTGGGTTCCTGGGTACAGGTTTGGGATGCATACAAGCGAGAGAACTTCACTTTACACGCTTGTTGTTCTCGCACCATAAATGATTACCTGCACTTGCTAACTGTCGGGCCAGAGTACAAAAGGTGCCAAGGCTTGCACTCCTTGCCTAGACGATACGAGAGTGTGTGGCTGAATCACTCGCGTAAAGCGTGTACATGCGTCACCGTAGGTTCCTTGGGAGGAAACACCCATACCGCAAGATGAAGAAACTATTCGACGATCTAACGAAAGCGGTTCAGTCCAAGACCTTTTAAGCGGGAGAGATGTTCATGACTTTGTAAAGGATTTGGATGTTACGTATGGAAAGGGACGTAAAGCAAGGTCGACCCGTGAGAAGAACTTGTGGAAGAAGAGATCAATCTTTTGGGACCTACCTTACTGGGAGCACCTAGAAGTTCGCCAGCTGCATCGATGTCATGCACGTGGAGAAGAATGTCTGTGATAGCTTTGATTGGTCTCCTACTAAACATTAAGGGCAAAACAAAGGATGGTATCAACGCACGACTTGACTTAGTCGATATGGGCATAAGACCTGAGTTAGCACCAAAAGAGACCGTTAAAGGTGGTGCGTATTGCGAACGACTTGTTACACTCTGTCAAAGGCCGAAAGAAGCGAAGCTGTGCGGTGCTTGCATGGTGTGAAAGTTCCGTCCGGCTACTTGTCCAACATGAAGAGACTTGTTTCAATGCAAGATTTAAAATTAATTGGCATGAAGTCTCATGATTGTCATGTGTTGATGACTCAAATGCTCCCTATTGCAATTAGAAGTATTTTGCCAGTCAAGGTCCGAGAGACAATCACGAGGTTGTGTTATTTATTTAACACAATCGCTCGAGAAGGTCATCGATCCCGAAGGATTGGATGCTCTGCGAGGCCGAGGTGGTGATGACTCTATGTAATCTTGAGATGTATTTCCCTCCGTCATTTTTCGATATCATGGTCCATCTCATTGTTCACCTTGTAATAGAGATAAAGATGTGCGGGCCTGTGTTCCTACGTAGCATGTACCCGTTCGAGAGGTATATGGGAATTCTTAAGTCTTACGTACGAAATCGATCCCGTCCGAAGGGTAGCATTGTCGAAGGTTATGCAACCGAAGAGGTCGTCGAGTTCTGCGTCGATTACATGGCTCAGGCCCAACCAATAGGTGTGCCTCGATCTCGCCATGAGGGGAGGCTCCAGGGTATCGGGACCATCGGAAGGAAAGCAATCACGCCTGATCCAGTTGCGTGTGCTCAAGCTGTAACACCCCGGCATTTACTATGCCTGAATGTTACCAAACATAAGCTAAACAACATCTAAATACCACATTTAACATCAAATTCCAGCAAAGGTGCATAGACTAAAAACCGAGATTTCGGCAGCACCTCCTTTGTTTTATCATGAATTTAAGGAACAGCAACAATATAGCATTATATGGCAATAAGAGAAACATCTAAAACAGCAATAAATAAAGTCTTAACGACAATAAGAGACTAACATTAAGCTCTTAAGGTTCCAAGTGTCAAACAAACAATAGAACTCTCATTAACCAAGCTAGGACTTAATTTTAAAGATCATCACACGCAATTTATTATCAAACTAAATGAATTGACTTGGGGAAACATTAAAGTGAAGCAACGTGTGAGCGTGTGACTATTCCCCTTTCCGCATGCCGTTCTCATGGTACCTAAAACAACAAGAAAACACAAGGGTGAGTTCGAAAACTCAGCAAGCATCTGCAATGGACAACAAGCATAACAACAAGTCAATAACATCTTTCATCATGTATAACATCTCATTCATGAATACTTATCAATATCATCATCAATTTGTATGCGATGTAATGCATTGCTCGACCCTCTGGAACCTCATACTGGTATGGGAAGTACACACCGTCGGTGTGCACCCTTTCCTCCCTTCCATCCCAAAGATGGAGGGTGCCTACTCGCTTCCAAACACCACGTGGATGGAATCACGACATAGGACTTAATAAATGGCGTTCCGGATTAGTCATAAAAATCTCACCTACCTTCCCGGAATAGTTAATACATTCAAAACGCCCTCTCCCAATATCATCACATTAATGCAACCATGCCAAATATCATATTCAATTCACATATTAACACATGGCATCATAATATGTTAAACATGCTCATCATATCATATCAATCATTAAAACATGGCAAGTGGACATATATCATGTAGGCAATTCCATCTAATTTCAACATGCAACCTACAACTTGCTATCCATCACAACACACTTGCCTCAAACACGTGCAACGGATTGGCGGGAAGAAGAGGGAACTCCGGGTCACACCACCTGCACATAGGCATCACACACTCACAATCATAACCTCAAAACAGTACACACGCCCCATCTAACCCGACATTGCCAACTACTACGCAAAACCTAAAAACAGAGGTTCTGTCGGCGGGACAGCAGCCTTACAAAAGGCATAACTTGAGTTCTGGGACTCCAAATCGAATAAACGAGTACACCGTCGCGAAGCTTAGGAAATTTTCCAACTTTTTCTAGTTATAGGGAAAGACTGATTCGGACTCTAAAATTGTTTAATCTACAGATTACCACAATCTGTTCCAGTTACGTCACAGATTTTTAGGCGCTCGGTAAAACAGCCATAACTTTCAAACGGCTGATCGGAAATTAACGTGCTTTACGTCCACGGAAAGATAATTAAATTATCTACAACTTCCTAGAAGTCCGTACGGTCTGATTCGGATTCTAAATCGACGGAAACTCGAACCCTAGTTCGACTGCTCAATCTGCCCGAAAACAGAAACGTGGACAAGTATAGATCTAACCCAAATTACTTCAAACCAGCGCCTCCAATTGATCTAAAAACTTGATAAACACCCTAATAACAGTACCTAGATCAAATCCAAGGATCCTCATGTTCATACCTTTGCCCAAAGCGCAAAACTCCAATCAATCTCCGCGAATCTCCTCGCGAATCGCTCCTCGCTCCACGTTCCTCGCTCCTCGCTCCTTGCTCCTCGCTCCTCGCGCTCCACGGGATGACTCCACAAGGTGCAGGGGTGGGGAGGCCACCCTAGGGCAGCAAGGGGTGGAGGGAGGTGGTGTGGAGGTGGAGGAAAGGGAGAAGTGCGACGGTTTTGGGGGCTAGGGCTTAGGGGAGGGAGGAGGAGGAGAGGGGCGCAAGAGGGGGAGGTGGGGGCGCAACAACAGCAGCATGGGCGCAAGGGGCTGGGGGAGCCCCTTTATCAGCCCTCAACCCAATCCTAGTCCGTTACGAGTCCTAATCCATCCCACCAAAGCCCACCAAGGCCCAAAACTCCTCAGGAAGGCCCAAAACCCAAAACGGCCCTAAAGCGGCCGGAAACGATATTAACCCCGATCCTTATGATTTTAACCTTATTTCCACATCTCATACTGTATTTAACCTTATCATGTTCAAAAATTAAGGATACGACACTCCGAGGTGTCACATTCTTCCCTTCAACGGGATTCGACCTCGAATCTAAACGCACCAAACACGAAACCCAAAGAAACCAAAGATGCCAGATTTTCACATCACATACCCGAGGTGAAAAGCTCGATACTTCTCAAGATGCGAGATTCCAGCTCCCAAGTCGCTTCTCTCTCGGCCTGATGTGACCACAAGACCTTGACAAACTTAAGCGTCCTGTTCTTCATCACTCGCTCTGAAGTCCCGGAATTTCCACGGGACGGGACTCGAAGGTGAGGTCCTGCTCAAGCACTAATGGTTCCAATGGAACCACCAACTCGGATCGTGCAAGTATTTCCTCAACATCGAGACATGGAACACACTATGCACACCTTGCATGGATTCCGGTAGCTCTAGGCGATAGGCCAACCCGCCAACTTCGGCGAGGATAGGAAAAGGCCCAACATACCTTGGGTGAGCTTTCCCTTCGTGCCAAAACGCACCACACCCTTGGTGGGAGATACTCGCAAGAGTACGTTATCACCCACCTCAAACTCCAAGTCTCGCCGCCTCACATCAGCATAGCTCTTACATGCCTTTCTGCTGACTGCGAGAAGGTTCTCATGATACCTCGCCACGCGATCAACGATCTCTTTGAACCCAATCAGGCCCAAGAATAGCTCTCTCGCCCACAAAGATCCCAACAAAGTGGCGATCTGCACTTCCGACCATACAAGACCTCATAAGGAGCAGCCGGATCTTTGGAATGGTAGCCGTTATTGTAAGCAAACTCTGCAAGGGGCAAATGGTCTTGCCAGCTACCCTTCCAAGCCATCACACAGGCCTGAGCATGTCCTCCAAAGTTTGGATGGTACGCTGATCGCCCATCTGTCTGAGGGTGAAAAGCGGTACTAAGGCAAAGCTGCGTACCCAAAGCACTCTGCAAACTCTCCTAACTTGGAGACGAACTCGCATCCCGATCAGAGATAATGGTCTTGGGTACACCATGCAATCTCACAATCTCCCGCACATAGATGGGAGCCAACTCGCTCACGAATTGGTCGTGCGGATGGGAATGAAATCTGCAGACTTGCCGAGACGGTCCACCACAACCCAAACAGCATCCTTCCCTCGTGGAGAACGAGGTAAACCAACCACAAAATCCATGGAGATGTCATCCCATGGCCACACGAGAATCTCCAATGGCTGCAACAGACCGTGGACGCTTATGCTCAGCTTTGATCTTCCGACAGATCCCACAAGACGCCACATACTTGGCAATATCCACTCTCATCCTTTTCCACGAGAAATTCTTCTTCAAGTCCTGTACATCTTGGTCTCTCCAGGATGGACCGTGTCTGAGGTGCGATGAGCTTCTCTCAGGATGTCTTCTTTCACTTGAGATTTGGGGCACGCATGACGGCCCTGAAACCTCAAAACTCCCGCATCATCAATGGTAAAGTCTCCCAACTTGCCATCCTCAAGGCGTTTCCTCACTGCTGGAGCAAACGATCATCTTCTTTGTGCCTCCCACTTTGACACGCTCGGGAATCGCCGACTCAAGAATCAATTGAGTTTCAGCTTGCACGGTCCATAAGCAAGAGGAGACTCCCAAGCGCTCAAAATCAGCAACAAGACAATCAACAACAGGGGCATTGTCTTGCATCGAGAGCGTCGGCCACCACATTTGCCTTCCCGGATGATCTTGGATAGTGAGGTCATAATCCTTTATCAATTCTAGCCACCTCCTCCGCCTCAAGTTCAAATCTTTCTGAGTAAAGATGTACTTGAGGCTCTTGTGATCAGTGAAAATATCACAAGACTCACCGCATGTAATGCCTCCATATCTTCAATGCAAACACCACGGCGGCTAGCTCAAGATCATGCGTGGGATAATTCTCGCTCATGCTTTTCAAGCGCCTCGAAGCATAAGCAATCACCTTGCCCTCTTGCATGAGCACACACCCAAGTCCCAACCGAGAAGCATCGGAATAAGCAGTGAAAGCGCTTCCCGGATTCGGGAAGGGTAAGAACGAGGAGGCGATCACTAACTTCTCCTTCAAAGTCACGGAAAATTTGTGCTCACACTCTGCGATCCTTTGGAACTTCATCCCCTTCTCGAGTCAGTTGTGAAAGTGGCTTGGCAATGATAGAGAAATCCTGCACAAAACGCCGATAGTAGCCAGCCAACCCAAGGAAACTACGCACCTCTTTGACATTGGAAGGCCTCTTCCAATCCAAAATCACGAGACTTTGCTAGGATCTCTGAGATATGCCCTCTGGATTGATGATGTGGCCAAGAAAACCCATACGAAATCGAACTCGCACTTTTTCAGCTTAGCAAAGAATTGATTCTCCTCGGTACTCGGCACAAGCCTCAAGTGTCGCTCATGCTCCTCTTCCGATTTAGAGTAAATCAGAATGTCATCGATGAACACTACCACAAACTCATCAAGGTACTTGTGTAGCAAACTGTTCATCGCCTCCATAAAGACAAATAGGAGCATTAGTTAGTCAAAAGACATAACTTTAAATTCATAATGCCCATACCTAGTGGAGAAAGCGAGTCTTCTCAATGTCCTGCTCCCTCACACGGATCCGATTATACCCGATCAAGATCAATTTTGGAGAACACCTTTGCTCCCTTGAGTTGGTCAAAGCAGATCCTCGATGCGAGGCAAAGGATACTTGTTTTTAGTCACTTGGTTAAGAGCACGATAATCAATGCACATACGCCAACTTCCATCCTTCTTGAGACGAAGAGGACGGGTGCTCCCCATGGCGATACGCTACGCCGAATGAAGCCTTTGGCCAATGATCCTCCAATCGCTTCTTCAACTCGTCTTGAAAAGGTCGAGCTAAGCGGTATGGAGAGATAGAAATAGGTCGAGTGCCGGAGCAAGATCAATACGAAACTCCACATTCCTCACAGTGAGGTAGACCAGGCAACTCGTCGGGGAACACATCAACGAACTCCTTCACTACAGTAAATCTCCTCAATGGGAATCGAGGAAGATGGCTTCTCGAGACAAAGTCATGAGGAAACCCAATAGCCTCAAACGCCGACCAGGAAAACAAACTAGTCAAAGCAAAGACGAACCGGAGGGTATACCACCCTGAAAGGTCAACTCTTCCCGGACGGGCTTTGCCAAGGCAAGCTGTCTTCGAAACAACAGAGATCTTAGCACAGATCGATGCAACCAGTCCATGCCCAAAATGACATCAAAAGGAGCCAACTGGATCACCATGAGATTGGCAAAGAAAACCTCATCATCGATGGCAATGGTGCAACCAGGGCAAACCAAAGAACTAGCAATCAACCCCCCAGGAGAACTGACTAACACGGACTCAGAAATCTGCTGAACTCCCAACTTAGCTCTACTAGCAAACTCCGACGACACAAAAGAGTAGGATGCTCCGGAATCAAATAGAACAAAGGCATCAACGGAATCCACGAGCAGAGTACCTGAAACCACCTCTGCATGCCCGGCTGACTCGGCGGTCGGCAAAGCGTACACTCCTGGTGGCGTCGGGACAGAAGGAGCCCCGACTCGGTGATGCCCCATCAAGGCTGGGGCGGAGGAGGCAATCGAGGAGGAAGCCAGGCAATGCGGGGCACCCGATGCGCCGCTGGTGGCGTCCACGCAAAGGGCGGTGAGAAACAGGGGCAGCCATCAAGTGCACCGATCCTCCGGAAGACGCTGGAGTGGGAGGAGAAGGCGCCATCTCCCACTTGATGATGCTCTTTGGGATTCATCCGGCAGATTCGTCCCGTATGGCCAGGCTTGCCACGATGGTTGCAACTCCGGTCCAACCACACTCACGAAGCCACGGTGCTCACCACCGCACTCGTAACGATCCGTGAAAATCCAATACAAAACACTTTTCTTTTGGTTCCAGCTCAACTAAAGCCAAGAAAAATAAGCGAAACCGACCGCCGAACGGCAGAGAACATCGAAGGGAACCACCATCAACTCTTCTATCCGACTCGATCCAACTACCCGATCAAGGACAGAAAGGATAAGCACTCTTCTCCTACAGGGGTTAATAGTTCTTCGGTGATGGCGCTAACCGGCCACACCGTCAAACCTTACCGTTACTATGAACCAAAAAGAGGTGACCGAAACCCTTCGGCACCACAACCCCACTTTTATCACCACAACAGGAACAATCCAATCATTTATACAGACAGACTCCGCAACTCTCTGGGAGCCTCGCCTCGCCTCCACGGCCACGGCGTCCACGGCCTCTACCCCTCGGCATGGCTGCTTAGACAGACAACCATCCAAACACAAAAACATAAACACAAAATCACACAATCAAGATCATAGATCAAACATCATCATAAGCATATCCTTCATTAAATAATTAAGCGCAATGCAATGATGAACCAAAACCCCATCCTATCAGGCAACCAAGTGTGTCAAATTTTAGATTAGTTATACCAATTTTGCAAGTTTTAATGTTGCTATCCTATAACAAAATTTTAGTTAGGACCTAAGCCATGTTTCTAAGTTATTCCACATCATATTTTAGTTTTACCCTATAGCATGACACTAAAAATTCACATTCCAAGGACCTACGACCAGCTCGATACCAATCAGTAACACCCCGGCATTTACTATGCCTGAATGTTACCAAACATAAGCTAAACAACATCTAAATACCACATTTAACATCAAATTCCAGCAAAGGTGCATAGACTAAAAACCGAGATTTCGGCAGCACCTCCTTTGTTTTATCATGAATTTAAGGAACAGCAACAATATAGCATTATATGGCAATAAGAGAAACATCTAAAACAGCAATAAATAAAGTCTTAACGACAATAAGAGACTAACATTAAGCTCTTAAGGTTCCAAGTGTCAAACAAACAATAGAACTCTCATTAACCAAGCTAGGACTTAATTTTAAAGATCATCACACGCAATTTATTATCAAACTAAATGAATTGACTTGGGGAAACATTAAAGTGAAGCAACGTGTGAGCGTGTGACTATTCCCCTTCCCCGCATGACGTTCTCATGGTACCTAAAACAACCAGAAAACACAAGGGTGAGTTCGAAAACTCAGCAAGCATACTGCAATGGACAACAAGCATAACAACAAGTCAATAACATCTTTCATCATGTATAACATCTCATTCATGAATACTTATCAATATCATCATCAATTTGTATGCGATGTAATGCATTGCTCTGACCCTCTCGAACCTCATACCGGTATGGGAAGTACACACCCGTCGGTGTGCACCCTTTCCTCCCTTCCATCCGAAGATGGAGGGTGCCTACTCGCTTCCAAACACCACGTGGATGGAATCACGACATAGGACTTACTCAATGGCGTTCGGATTAGTCATAACTTTCTCACCGACCTTGCCGGACTAGTTAAGACTTTCTCACCGCCTCGCCCTATCTCATGACATGCATGCAACCATGCCAAATATCATATTCAATTCACATATTAACACATGGCATCATAATATGTTAAACATGCTCATCATATCATATCAATCATTAAAACATGGCAAGTGGACATATATCATGTAGGCAATTCCATCTAATTTCAACATGCAACCTACAACTTGCTATCCATCACAACACACTTGCCTCAAACACGTGCAACGGATTGGCGGGAAGAAGAGGGAACTCCCGGGGTCACACCACCTGCACATAGGCATCACACACTCACAATCATAACCTCAAAACAGTACACACGCCCCATCTAACCCGACATTGCCAACTACTCGCAAAACCTAAAAACAGAGGTTCTGTCGGCGGGACAGCAGCCTTGCAAAAGGCATAACTTGAGTTCTGGGACTCCAAATCGAATAAACGAGTACACCGTCGCGAAGCTTAGGAAATTTTCCAACTTTTTCTAGTTATAGGGAAAGACTGATTCGGACTCTAAAATTGTTTAATCTACAGATTACCACAATCTGTTCCAGTTACGTCACAGATTTTTAGGCGCTCGGTAAAACAGCCATAACTTTCAAACGGCTGATCGGAAATTAACGTGCTTTACGTCCACGGAAAGATAATTAAATTATCTACAACTTCCTAGAAGTCCGTACGGTCTGATTCGGATTCTAAATCGACGGAAACTCGAACCTAGTTCGACTGCTCAATCTGCCCGAAAACAGAAACGTGGACAAGTATAGATCTAACCCAAATTACTTCAAACCAGCGCCTCCAATTGATCTAAAAACTTGATAAACACCCTAATAACAGTACCTAGATCAAATCCAAGGATCCTCATGTTCATACCTTTGCCCAAAGCGCCAAAACTCCAATCAATCTCCATGAATCTCCTCGCGAATCGCTCCTCGCTCCACGTTCCTCGCTCCTCGCTCCTTGCTCCTCGCTCCTCGCTCCACGGGATGACTCCACAAGGTGCAGGGGTGGGAGGCCACCCTAGGGCAGCAAGGGGTGGAGGGAGGTGGTGTGGAGGTGGAGGAAAGGGAGGGGTGCGACGGTTTTGGGGGCTAGGAGGCTTAGGGGAGGGGAGGGAGGAGAGAGAGGCGCAAGAGGGGAGGTGGGGGCGCAACAACAGCAGCATGGGCGCAAGGGGGCTGGGGGGAGCCCCTTTTATCAGCCCTCAACCCAATCCTAGTCCGTTACGGAGTCCTAATCCATCCCACCAAAGCCCACCAAGGCCCAAAACTCCTCCGGGAAGGCCCAAAACCAAAACGGCCGAAAACGGCCCGGAAACGATATTAACCCCCGATCCTTATGATTTTAACCTTATTTCCACATCTCATACTGTATTTAACCTTATCATGTTCAAAAATTAAGGATACGACACTCCGAGGTGTCACACAAGCCCATTTCACAGTTCTACAACACATGACTGTAGTGTCTCCGTACATCGTCAAGCACAAGCAATGGCTAAGGCAAGAGAATCCAGCACGACAGGAGTCTTGGATCATAAGACAGCATAACCTTCAGTTTAACAATTGGTTCAAAGAGCGACCCATCACTGGGAGCTCGTCATATGACACCCTGAAATGGTTGGCAAAAGGTCCATCTTTTACAGTTGTCACGTGGAAAGGATACGACTTAAATGGATACACATTTTACACGATAGATCAGGATTTGAAGAGCACAAACCAGAACAGTGGGGTCCGCATAGATGCGTTCAGTACCGCTGGGTCAACGAGGAGCTCCTACTATGGGTTCATATAGGAGATTTGGGAGCTTGACTACGTACTTTTCAAGATCCCACTATTTCGTGTCGTTGGGTCCACCTCCAAGACGTGAAGGTTGATAAGTACGCGGCATCACTCTTGTGGACCTCGAACGTGTCGGATACCAAGATGAACCATTCGTGCTCGCAAAACCAAGTTGTTCAAGTCTTCTATGTTACCAATTGGCCCAACAAGAAGCGCCACGTAGTTGTTCAGGGGAAAAAGGAGGATTGTCGGAGTTGAGAATGTAGTAGATGAGGAAGAGTACAATCAATTTGATGATTTGCCTCCTATCGGAAATGCCAAAGATGGTTCAAGAGGAACAAATTGAGGAAGTCACCTACACACGCGTCGATCATCGTGAAGGGCTAATTTTCACTTTGTAATTTCAATGTTAACTTGCAAGTAAGAGCATGCATGCATGCATAATAAAGTAATATTTTTGTACTTATGTGTACTCATGTTAAGTACTTTTATATTTATTTCTTTTTTTTCGTGCTTTGAAAAACATTAATCTTTAATGTAGATTAATAATTAAAAATATGCGAACCTAAATATAATATTGTCTGCTAGTAACCAAGCTTTGTAAACTTGGAGATATCAGCAGTTAGGGCATGTTCGGTACATGTTGAGGTAGTAGTTCGTTTAGGTACGGTGGTCCGTTTAGGTAGGGTGGTCTGCTAGTAACCAAGCTTCGTAAACTTGCAGGCATTAGCAGGTAAGGTAGGGTGGTCTGCTAGTAAACAAGCTTCGTAAACTTGCAGGCATTAGCAGGTAGGGCAACAAGCTTCGTAAACTTGCAGGCATTAGCAGGTAGGGCATGTTGGTTAGGTAGGGTATGAGATGTATCACAGACGGTTCTCTTTTAGAACCGTCTGTGATATAGCATAACACAGACGGTTCTACAACAGAATCGTCTGCAATATATTAATTTTACAAACGGTTCTAAAAGAAAACCGTCTGTGATATAGAATAACACAGCCGGTTCGAGTTTAGAACCGTCTGTGATATTCAAACCCTATAAAACTTCTACACACTTGAATCATTTTCTATCAGACTTCAAACGCTACGCACACTGCAAACCCTAACGAGCGCCGCCGCCTCCCCGAGCCCCTCCGCCGCCGCCCCGAGCACACTCGAGCCCCGCCGCCGCCTCCCCGAGCCCCTCCGCCGCCTCCCCGAGCACACTCGAGCTCCGCCGCCGCCTCCCTGAGCCCCTCCGCCGCCTCCCGAGCCCCGCCGCCGCCAGCACACCGGGATGGAGACCGACGCCGCCTCCGAGCCCGTCGGCGCCTCCCCGAGCCCCGCCGCGGCGTTGGCGCCTCCTCCCCCGGCGAACGCGCCTCCTCCTCCCCCGACTGCTGCGTCTCCTCCTCCCCCAGCGACGTCTCCTCCTCCATCACAAGGTTGGTCTCCTCCTCCCCCGTGGTAGAACAATAGATTTGTGGATGTGTGTGCTAAGGTTGAAACTGTGAAATCAAAGGAAACATTGCATAAGAAGGGCACCTCAAAGAGAAGACTGTGGCCTTTTGGATGGTTTGTAAAGCAAACTGAGAATGAACTCCGTTCATATATTATTCATTGCCTCTGTTTTGTAGATTGTAGGTGCTACTAACAATTGAATAATATTCATTGCCTTCGTTCCTATATTATTCTCTGCATATATTTTATGGCCTCTCTCTATATTTTTTTATTTGTATGTTTTGCAAGTCTTTCTGTACCATTTCTCCTTCCATGTCTTCTCTATAAATTGTATAAATTAGTTAGAATGAAAATAGTGCAAGCTCTGCAGAGGTCTAGATTCCGAATTTTAACAGGAGTTAATACATACAAATATAACATATTGTGAATTAGTATATTGTGAATTAGTATATTGTGAATTAGTATAACATATTGCTTTTACTAAATTCGACTTTCTATTAATACAACCTACATATATTTATGCAAAATAACCGCAGTAGCCTTTCTATTAATACAACCTACATATATTAGATCTTCGATCCATCGAGGAGGTCCTCCCCTGGATTGCCCGTGTCATTTTCACGCGCTTACCAGGAACAAGAGTCAAGAGCTATCTCTCCTGTCTAATTTCTGATCTATCCATCTATTCCATCGCGTCAACATTAAAGCCTGCGCTGCACTACATGTATATCGAGTACCGAGGCAGCAATAGCAGTGACTATCCGATGGCGAATCATCCCCCGAAGATTTCCGTTCCTACAAAGAAAGGGAAGGGCAAATCGAAAAAGATAGCGAAGGCCTTGGAGTACTATCCGATGGCCCCGTTGTCCTGGGTATTCAAGCTAGGAGAGCCTTTATTAACGGAAGATCGCATTAAGACATTGACTTACTGCTGCAAAAGCCTGCATACATACTACATGAGACAAGCTAACAAGCCAGAGAACGAACGTACAACAAGTATCATGGTCCGCTACAAGCCTAAGCATCTGTTCAACGACTCAGCGGGGGGCTACTTCGCGGTCGACTTCCAGGACCTGTTCGATCTCTTCAACCTCGACGCCCTCGATGTCTCGCTCTTAAGATGCTGGACATTGTGAGTGTGTCTTCCCTGTAATACGGATAAATGTCATATATATATATATATATATATTTGAAGTGACCCCTTTGCCTAAATTTTGTATATAAAGATTCATGATACGCGAAGCGAGAACGAAGAATACATCGGTGGGTTTCCTCGACCCACTCTTAGTCTCGCAGCCAACAATGAACCAAGATGCAAAAGCAGTAGAGGAATACGTACGACATGCCTTGGATACTCGAAAAGATAAAAGTTTCATACTTTTACCCTTTAACCCAGGGTAAGTGCTGCCCGACTTGGTATACTCTCATTTGTAATGTGCACACAATACTTTGGTGCTAATTGACCATGGCAACATACCTATGCAGGTTTCACTGGGTTCTAATTGTAATTCATCTGGCCAAGAACCGGGTTATTTACGTTGATTCCTCACATACCGCAACCCACGACTTGAACCCTATCGCACGGTTAATCACCAGGTAACCACGTTGTTTAAGGTGCTTGTTGCTCTGGAATAGCCGAGGCTAACCTTCGAGGAAATCACGAGGGACGGTCAAAGCTTTGCGAGATCCTTCATTCAAGGCGGGATAAGGCGTTGAAAGACGATTTTAAGTTTCGGTATCCTCTATACAGTATAATCCTATTTCAAACTCCGTAGCCATGATTCTGGAACTAAGCAATTCTATTTTTGCAGTGCCACCAACAGGGACAGGGCAATAACCGATGTGGATTTTACGTTTTCCATAACATGCATCTCCTCGTCAATGCAACACAAATGAGTAACGATAAAACTTCGTTGCAAGACAAGGATCTGGCGTCAATTCGAGGAAAACTTTGTTTTTTGCTAGCCACTGAAGTCATTAATAAAAAAGGCGAGTTCTACGCAGGTGCCTAACTGCAAGAGTTAGGTTTTTCTCTGTATTGCCACTTGTACTGTTTTAATTTGTGAAGATTGTGGACTTGTAGTAGTTCAATTGCTTAGGGAAAAAAATATCATTCTCAGTCAATTCTTTTTCTTGAGAGGAGAGCATTTCGAAATAGTAACACCGTGATGTAGTAGCCATGTACATATTAGGCAGCTGGAATGATGCCTTAGTAAATTTTGTACATTTATTCCTGATACAATTGATGTGGGGGGTGCTGGAAGGCAACAACGTTCGTCAGGCTGTGATGGATCAAGTTATATCCTTCGTTGGTTTTATTGGATCGATGCTGCTTGCCATTCTCTTTGCATGTTTGATATATTTAGTTTAAAAGCTGCTATTTGTGTCAATTGCTACGTATGGTTGTTTAGTGTTTACTTCTCCAATAACGTGATTGGAGAAAATTCATTTGTAACTTCTGTTTCCTTGCATGAGCGCTAGATGATAATAGAGTTGGGATTCTTTTAGTCTTTATACGCATTTGATATATTGTTTGCGATCTGATAAGTCTGTGTTATGTGATCTGTGTGTGTTATGTCTCAGATTCGTGTTATGATCACTTGTTTGTGATCTTATATACGTGTTATGTCTGTTTGAGGGCATGGCTAGCATTTCTGAGGCTAGCCAATAAGCGTAAAAATGTCGATGTATGAAAACCACATCACAGACGGTTCTTATTTGTGAACCGTCTGTGATACAATACATCACAGATGGTGTTATTTGTGAACCGTCTGTGATAGGTTATAAAACACAGACGGTTCGTATAATAAACCGTCTGTGGTATCTATACTATCACAGACGGTTCGTATAATAAACCGTCTGTGATATCCATACTATCACAGACGGTTCGTACAATAAACCGTCTGTGATATCCATACTATCACAGACGGGTCTTTTGTCAAACCGTCTGTGGAAGAAATATATCACTAACGGTTACGAATAATAAGAACCGCCTGCATATTATTATCACAGACGGTTGTGGAAACCGTCTGTGATGTGGCTCTATTATCACTGATCCATTGTTAGAGACGGTTCACAAAGCCGTCTCTGATGATATTTGTGAACCATCTCTGATAGGGTTTTCTGTAGTAGTGCCACCATCGTCACCAAACGCATCGCCACCAGTGCGCACCATGCTGCGAAGTGCAAAATGCATAACTAGCTCACTACCGCTACCGCTCTGCGAAATGCAGGGAACTACAATCGAAATTTTTACTATACTAACCCCTAAAATAATTATTGTTAGGAATATGACTTAATCTCAATCTAATCTTAACAAACTCGGAATCCTTGCCGTCTACGACTCGGACTCATTGGCTATAAATAGCCACCCCTATGTACATGTAAAATTGAACCATCATAGTGAATTTTTCTGTCTCCCGTGGTTTTCTCCCGAAAGGGTTTCCACGTAAATCTTGTGTCCACTGCTCCAATCTATTATATGCGTGTGCGAACCCTAACAAGTGGTATCAGAGCGTACCTGGGTTCCAGATCGCACGCATCGCCGCCGTCGCTTCGTCTTCGCCTGCGCGGCCACCATCCGCGACGCCTCAACTTCTGGTGCCGACGCCCCGCCGGCTAGCCGCCGACTCCAGCTGCCGCGCCTCTACTCCCTTCGGCGCTCCGCCACGTTTGGGTGCACCGCCTTTGCCTCGGCCCGCGCGCCGGTCACGGCGCTCAGCTCCGTTCGCGCGGCAGCGGTTCACATCTTGTCTTGCGGGCGCCCCCTCTGCCATCCTCAGCGCTGGCCTGGGTCGCCTCCAGCCGGCCACAGAGTCCAGACACCTGAGCTCCAAGCTTTTATGGCCGACCTCTGCACGCCTGTGAAGAACGGTCTGGAAGCCGCCCGGGACGCAGCTTCCCAACGGACTTCAAACAAGCAGTGGATTTCTGTCTCCCGAAAGGGTTTTCACGTAAATCTTGTGTCCACCATTCCAATCTATTGTGTGCGTGTGCGTGTGCATGTGTGTGTGCCAACTCTAACCTAACCCTAACAAGTGGTATCAAAGTATGCTGTGAAAATTTTTGGTACTAATTCAAGTGTTATTTTTATAATCGAATTTTGTTTTTCACAACCAATGAATAGCATTGAAAATTGTTCGAAGAAAAATAGAACAGCGTGGCATGGGAATTTTTTTTAATTGGTTTATTTTATTTGCTTCACCGATGTCCCAATTAATCAATCGTTTTAGAATTAATTTGGTTCAGTGATGTGTAGCAAAGTTATTGAATCTTTTAGTGGACAATTTAAGAATTTTTTTTTGGTTCAATGATAAATAGCAAAAAAGTGAAATTTGAATTACGAGTTTACTAATTTTATTGTTGACTGATGTTCTACAAAATTGTGGAGTTTGAATTGATAGTATTTGAATTTTTTATGTAGCAAAAAAGTGAAATATTAATTGATAGTTTACTAATTATTTTACTGACTGATGTACTGAAAAATTGTGGAGTTTGAATCGACAGTTTCTGAATTTTTTTTATTGATTGATGTACTACAAAATTGGGCAATTTGAATCGACATTTTTTGAACTTGTTTTGTCTCATTGATGTAGCGCAAAATTAGGGAATTTGAATCAATAGTTTTGGAATTTTTTTGGTTCAGTGATATACTATAAAATTATGGAATTTTAATTGATAGTTGTTGCTTTTTTTGTTTAGTGTTGTACTCTAAAATTTTGGAATTATAATCAAATCGATGTATACATGATGAACATGAAGATGCCCAAAAAGCATATAAAATGAGAGAAAATAGATGGCGCATACAAAACCATTGCATTGTATGACATAGAAAAAAGTAAACATGCGTGGCGTATACAGTTCGGTTCGTTACCTATATTAGCCTTTGTACTTGTACGGTACAAATGATGACATAGACGAATGATGAACGAAAAGTACAACCACGATACATGTGCTCCTTTTTGGAGTTGTAAAGAAGTCATGATGTCTATCATAGACCTTATACAGAAGAATCCATCGGTGCCTTCCCCTTTGATTTGGCGAGGCTTGTGGCCTTGGCTTTCTTCCAATTAGGTCCATACATATCAAACCAATAATAGTCTTCAGGAGCGATCTTCAGCTCCTCCAGGAAGCAAGCCGCCTCGGCTTGCTCCTTCAACTTCTTTTCTTGTTCCTCACACTCATATATGGGCTTCTAGAAGGCAGCATCTTCTGTGCGGTAAGGGGGGTATTTTGGTTTCTCTTCCGTAGTCTTAGGGGAAGGTTTCCACCTGGTGTAACGCTCGAGCGCAACTATGTAGTGCAGGTACAATTTGTGCTCGAAGTACTCCCTATCATACTTGTTTGGGCCATTGATCCATTGGAAGAAGTAGCAATTGTCCGGTTGCTGGTGTCATGCATGGACGAGTTATAAGTATGAGAAATGCATTACGGAATTTACATGCATGTCATTAACTTATGTGAGTTTCGTAGCAACACGTGTAATGTGCCCAGACATTGGTGTCTGGATGTCTAGACTGCATTATCCACGCCAAGCACTGCAGTCACAGTTTGGGTAGGGAAACTTCGGTGGCATAGGTACATTGCGTTCTTAGCAAGACACTTCCGCTTACGAAGAATCGCTCCGTAGTAGGTCATCGTGAATTCGTTGGTGAAGGGGTTTGTGGTGTTGGTAGGGATGTGGTGTTCGGTGTGAGGATTGGCTTGGTGTAGTGTGGAATGTATATGCTAGGCGTGGATCTGTATTTATAGTAAGTTTTTGATGGCAGTGTGTTGTCCAATCGATTTGAGAAAGTTGTTGCCCGTGAGTTGTCTAATCGGCCTGACAAAGTAATAGGCATTGTGTTGTCACTTTGCGATGCATAGAGTGTTGTCAAATTGGCCTAATAAAGCTATTGGCAGCGTGTTGTCAAATCGCACTGATAAAGCTGATGTGTGCATATTGTCCAAATGACCTAACAAAACTACTGGCATTATGGACAAAACTAATATGTCATAGTTAACAAAGCAAAACATCATATCTTGTAACACCCCGGCATCTAATACGCCTGAATGCTACCAAACATGGATTATGTAACATCTAAATACTACAAATAAAAGAAAATTACAGCAAAGGAACAATTGCTAGAACCGAAAATTTCGGCAGCATCTCCTTTGTTTAATCATGATCTCGAGCAATCATAATAGCATAGCAGAATATGACATAATATGAAACATCTAAAACAGCAATAATAAGCGACACGGAAGCAATATAAGTCCACTTTAAGCATCCCAAAGTCATCATTAGCCAAATGAAACGAATAAGGCAATCCTAGCACGCATCTAAACCATAAACATCAATTGTATCACATTAAGTTTATTGTCATGACTCCAAATGATTCCATTGTGGAATCAATTGCGTGAACTACGTGGAGATGTGTGACTATTCCCCTTTTCCCTCATGCCGATCTCAAGGTACCTAAAACAACATAAAACACAAGCGTGAGTTCAAAACTCATCAAAGTGTATTGTAATGGAAAAACAAAGATCAAGTCAACAAACCATCATCACCAATCTCCAAAAGCACATCATAACACAACATGGTTAGCATTCCAAACATCTTTTAAGCATCCATGTATTCATCTCGTGAGCAACTCATAACATAAACATCATCATATACATATTTCATTAATGCAATGCAATGCACATGTCTCCTTGGAAACTCATACCGGTATGGTTGAGTGCACACCCGTCGGCATGCACCCTTTTCCCCCTTCCATCCCGAAGATGGAGGGTGCCTATCACTCGCTTCCATTCACCACGGTGGATGGAATCACGATGTAGGTCTTACTCAAGAATAGCCCCGGACTAGTCATAACGGTTCTCACCGACCCTTCCGGAATAGTTATGACTTATCTCACCGGCCGGCCATGAAAATATGCCATGTATGCAAAATGGACAACAACGTACACATGTATAGGAGTATTGCATATCATCACATGGCATGTAATCCGCTTATCAACAATAAGCACATTTAAATCATGGCATAATGGCTTCATATCAAGCAATACATGTAATTCATGGCAAGACAACATGTTATCTATTCCAAATACTATGAAGCACAACTAGCAACACATATAGCATACAATCCACACAACACACTTGCCTTCAACCGCGGGCAACGGAGTGACGAGAGGTTGAGGGCACTCAAAGGCACACCACCTGCAAACACGTGCTACACACTTAATTCGACTCCTCAAAACAGTACCCACTACACCTAATACGCTAAATACTCCAAAACCCGAAATCACAGATTTTGCCCGTTCTGGACAGCGGCTTCGAAAAATCATAACTTGAGTTCTAGAACTCCAAATTGAATAAACGAGTACATCCTCGCATAGCTTAGGAAATTTCCCAACTTTTTCTAGTTATAGGTAAAGACTGATTCGGACTCTAATGTTGTTTAATCTAACGTTGAACACGAACTGTCTCAATCTCGTCACAGATTTGACAGCGCTCGGTAAAACAGGCATAACTTCCAAACGGCTGGGCGGAATTTCAATTTCTTTATATGCACTGAAAGATATTGAAATTATCTACAACTTCCTAGAAGTCCGTACGGTCAGATTCGAAATCTAAATTAGTTTAATCTAATGTTGAACACAGACTGTCCCAACCTCGACACAGATTGGACAGCGCCCACCAAAACGGCCATAACTTTCAGACCGTAACTCCAAAAATTCTCAAAAAAATACACAAAATAGTTCTTGATGATACCTACAACTTCTTCAACAGGAGGTCGGCCAAATTCCGAATCTAAAATTGCGAAATCGCACCCCCTAAAACGGACTCCAAATCTGCCCGAAACTGAGTACAATACGAACTCTAGTTCTTTTCAGATCTACTCCATGGCAGCACGTCCTCTTGATCTAACAACTCCAAATCTACAATGAGAACAGCACCTAGACCTTCCCAAGGTTTCCCCATGGACATACCTTAGTCCGACGAGCAGCGAACACGAAGAATGCCTCTCGATCGCCCGATCTCGCTCCCACGCAGCGTCATGGCCACCGGTTCTCCTCGTCGCGGATCCTCCTACCGGGCGAGGCAGCACCATGGCGTGGCATGGCAGCGAGGGGACGCAGCAAGGGCACGTGGTGGAGCAAGGGGAGGCGCAAGGGTGAGGGAGGGTGGCGGCTAGGGAGGAGGAGGCAATGGGGTGGAGGGAAACAAGTGGGGGCTAGGGCTAGGAGGGGACTTGTTTGGGGCGCAGGTAGGGCTAGGGCAGCAGTTTTGATGTCCTAGACCACCTCCAAAAGGCCCAAATATGTCCCACCTTCGGCCCATATGGACCCCCCAAGGCCCGAACTCCCCCGGAAGGCCCAACTCCCCTCCGGAAAGGACCAAAATCCCCCGGAAAGGCCCAAAATCCCCCGGAAAGGCCCACACTTGCAGAAACGGCGCAAAAACATGTTACAAGAGTCGTACCTTATGGCCGAGATCGAAAATGACTCATACCGTCATTCCGTAGTATCACATTCTACCCCCCTTAACTGGATTCGACCTCGAATCTTACACGTCAACTCTAAAACAATGTCCACTAGAGACTCATCTTCTTTGCGAACTCAACACACCCACGCAAAGACTCAAACAATAGCAATGACAACTCCATTCTCCAAATCCATCTATTAACAAGAGTGACTTGGCTTAGCTTAACTAAGCACAACTTGACATGATTCCTCATTTACTTCAATCTCTATCATGATTCATAAACTCCGAATGACACAATCACCTTGAAACACATCACTTTTTCATCATTAGTATTAAAACGGTCAACCGAGGTTCCAAACTAGAACCCCCCCCAAAAGACCATTTACGCAAAACCCCATCTCTCCCAATTATTTGACCCCTTTTCGCAAGGAATCAAAATTTACTAATGTCATCTTCGCTCATAGCCTACATCAACCATACTTTCCTTTCATTGCCAACCACAATACACTTTTCATTCTATACTCTCCTGTGCATAACGCACACACAGGGACGTCTAGCTAATACAATGTCCACGACAAAGCATTTTACATCACACTTTCTATAACATTTGCTTCCACCCAACGATACTTTCAACCAAATTCAAACCACGACATCAACAACCTCCATCATCATCCGCCTCATACCACTAATGTCCAAAGACACCTAGCCCAAACTAGGACCGTAACTCACTACCAAATCTCAATTGGCACTTTTCCCAAGAGGATGTCGCCCTCACAAACAAATCACACAAACAACGAAGCCCACGAGTATAGCTCTTAGATTATACTCAACAATAACCCGAGGCCCTTCTTATTCTTGCTCCTATCAATAGTGCAAAAGAAATGCGATTTTTTGAATCCAAGTAGACCACATACAACAACTCGAATCTCAAAGCGCCACAAATCGCTGGAAAGAACCCGATAACATTGAAAGACCACCCTTTTGCTTTTCCTAAGTCAAGCCGCAAAGGAAAACTCAATTCTCCAATCAACGCGATACAATTCGCATCGGGAGCACTCAAACAAATAGAGACTCCACACAATTCTCTTGACAGATGTTCTCAACAACTAAAGACAACTCGACTCGCTTCACCACACCCAAACTTTTCACTTTAACCAAAATCAACATCTTGGAAGAGAAGCGCCACGAAAACTCTCGAAGAGAAAGGGAAACTCAAATCCCTTGCATAACAAAACCAAAATACCAGCATTTATCCATTCATTCATTTTCATGCTAGAGAGCAATGAAAAATCTCGATTCATAACACGAATGCGAATTCTACAAGAGCACTCCGGATTAGTCATATGTCTCTATATGACTTTCTCACCGTCCTGGCTCAACAACTCTTTTATGCAAAAACGATGTCATGAATCTTTTTCACCATTTATTCATCATGTAACCACGATACCCATTAACCATTCACACAGAGACTTCATTCTCTTTGTCACATGATTGACACCCAACAACATCGATGGTTGCTCAAATTCGCATAACCTACGACTGCGTTAACCGAAAAATACCACATCGCATCACAACCCAACAACCACTTTGACGCATAATGCGCAAAACATCGCATTTTAACCAAAGCCAATAACAGAAGATAGCATCAACTCTCAAATCAAACATCTACGCCTAATAACCGCTACCAATTCTCTTAAAGAGAAAGGAAACACATTCCCAGCAGGGAACATTTTACCAACAAAATCACTTATGAAACAATCATAAGACTCACCTTTTTGAAACGCTCGCAAAAACCACACACGTTTCCCAAATAAATCCAACTCTAGTCACGATAAAATTACAATTTAAGCGCTTAACTCCAGGGTTACCAAAGATAAATCAGTTGAACGCTAAAGAGAGCGTCCCACTCCAACGCTTTGGGTGTTAACCCATACTCATAGCATAGACTAAACAGATTAACCCAAATCCAATGATTGGCATGGTTCAATACTCTTAGCCAAAACGGATGTCATAATCACCCAAATCCCGAGAAGTCCAACACTGTTGCACACAAGCTACAACATCTGCTCTTGATAAAATCACTTTTCACTGTTCATATAACCACAATTGATTATATTACCAACGAACCGTAGACCATATCTACCGTATGACAACCAACAAGGAGAACCACGTTCTCACAACTCCAAAGACAATTAACTTATCAGTTAATCCAACATAAGACGATATCAACAACTTCTTTTGGTCTACTAACCATGACGAGCCATTATTCATGCAACTTATTATCCCAAGCGTAGCACACATCTCTTTACAATTATTCCAGCGTAATCAACAATTACCACAGGTATAATCCCTAAGTCACATATTCCATATCACTGCTCATTCCACCAATAATTAATACTAACCACGCGACACGATCTCCACTAGACATCCCTCATAAATACGGATCCTGCATGGACATACATCAAGAATAATTCAACCTTTCCTACAATCATTCCATATATCCTCATTAATTGATTACACGAATTTTAAGTCATATTATCGACTCCACAATATTAATCGACCCACCAGCTACAATAGGCGTAATTTCACACCATCTTCTTGCTATAACAAGTTCATCAACCGAGACATTCTATGCTAACGAATCTCAAACATCCATTAGATGCCTTTACCCGCATCACTTTGCACACACCACTAATCAACTTTCACTTTGGATCACCTCGACGCCTCGTTTAATCATCTCTTATCAACACTATATTTTAGTTTATCTTTAAACAAACAACAAATTCACTTTAACCGAACCACTAGCTCATATCATCCAAAACTCTAACTTCTCGTCATACACTTAACTTCTTAAACATTCGCGTGAATCACGCACCCAACTCTTAAGGAAACCATAATTGCTCGAGAAAGAACAACACCCAAAACACCTTTCCTTAGGAAAGCTCAACCATAAATCACAAGAGAAGTCAACTCTTAAATTCCCAAATGCCGACACGCAACTACTCCACAACTCTCGAGATCAACAACTTCCATGAAGGAAGATGGTCGACGAGGAAAAACCAAGCGATTAACTAAAATTTTAGGCCATAACCCCAAACTTCAAACTTTCACGAAACAAACGGTTTTTCAAAGATGAATTCCCAAGCAAGTCATCATTGCAATCAAACACCACTTAGGCCCCAACAACAAGATCTGGCACAACACCGCAATAACTCTTTTAAACCTCGAAAAAGACAAACACAAGAATAAATTGAAATCTTTCTCCGTAAAGCAACCGATCAACCACATCCTTTCTGACAAAACCTTGACACCTAAATCCATGCGACTTAGATTTTTCATCGAAACTTCAATAACTTCTTTTCAAGTTGGAGAATGGTAACCCAAGAATCAATCTATAAGTTTCTCTACAAGGCAAACAACAAATCAAGGCCAAAGCTGACAAGGCAACCAAAAGAGGCGCAACCCGAAATTCTTCTTTTGTCTTCAACCAAAGAAGACAAAACCAAAACCACCAAAAGAACCATCGGTGAGTATCCAAAACCGAACACTTTTTCTTTTATTTCAACCAACCAAAAACCAACCAAAACCGTTCGTCAAAACGGCAAAGAAAATTCGGAGGGTCAATCCACAACTCTACTACTCGACTCCAACCAACTACCCAATCTACGACAGAAAGGATAAGCACTCTCCCAACAGGAGGTTAAAAGTCCATCGGTGATGGCACTACCCGGCCACACCGTCAAACCCAACAATACTACAAACAACAGAAGGTGACCGAAACCCCTTTTCGGCACCACAACCCACATAATCTCAATTGTATCAACACAATCAATTCTTTCATAAACATAGCAACATATATTACCAAATGTAACATTCAACAACAAAGCTTAAATACAACATTTAAGCGTAAAGCAATGGTACCCATACCCATTCCTACTGTGCAACAAAGTGTGTCAAGTTTTAAATTAATTATTCCACTTACACAAGTTTTAATGTTGCTATCCTATGGCACAGTTTTAAGTAAAACCTAAGCCATGTTTCTAGGTTATTCCACTTCATATTTTAGTTGAACCTATAGTTATGACACTAAATACACATTCCAGGGACCTACGGCCGCTCGATACCAATCAGTAACACCCCGGCATCTAATACGCCTGAATGCTACCAAACATGGATTATGTAACATCTAAATACTACAAATAAAAGAAAATTACAGCAAAGGAACAATTGCTAGAACCGAAAATTTCGGCAGCATCTCCTTTGTTTAATCATGATCTCGAGCAATCATAATAGCATAGCGAGAATATGACATAATATGAAACATCTAAAACAGCAATAATAAGCGACACGGAAGCAATATAAGTCCACTTTAAGCATCCCAAAGTCATCATTAGCCAAATGAAACGAATAAGGCAATCCTAGCACGCATCTAAACCATAAACATCAATTGTATCACATTAAGTTTATTGTCATGACTCCAAATGATTCCATTGTGGAATCAATTGCGTGAACTACGTGGAGATGTGTGACTATTCCTTTTCCCTCATGCCGATCTCAAGGTACCTAAAACAACATAAAACACAAGCGTGAGTTCAAAACTCGACAAAGTGTATTGTAATGGAAAAACAAAGATCAAGTCAACAAACCATCATCACCAATCTCCAAAAGCACATCATAACACAACATGGTTAGCATTCCAAACATCTTTTAAGCATCCATGTATTCATCTCGTGAGCAACTCATAACATAAACATCATCATATACATATTTCATTAATGCAATGCAATGCACATGTCTCCTTGGAAACTCATACCGGTATGGTTGAGTGCACACCCGTCGGCATGCACCCTTTTCCCCCTTCCATCCGAAGATGGAGGGTGCCTATCACTCGCTTCCATTCACCACGGTGGATGGAATCACGATGTAGGTCTTACTCAAGAATAGCCCGGACTAGTCATAACGGTTCTCACCGACCCTCCCGGAATAGTTATGACTTATCTCACCGCCGACCATGAAAATATGCCATGTATGCAAAATGGACAACAACGTACACATGTATAGGAGTATTGCATATCATCACATGGCATGTAATCCGCTTATCAACAATAAGCACATTTAAATCATGGCATAATGGCTTCATATCAAGCAATACATGTAATTCATGGCAAGACAACATGTTATCTATTCCAAATACTATGAAGCACAACTAGCAACACATATAGCATACAATCCACACAACACACTTGCCTTCAACCGCATGGGCAACGGAGTGACGAGAGGTTGAGGGCACTCAAGGCACACCACCTGCAAACACGTGCTACACACTTAATTCGACTCCTCAAAACAGTACCCACTACACCTAATACGCTAAATACTCCAAAACCCCGAAATCACAGATTTTGCCCCGTTCTGGACAGCGGCTTCGAAAAATCATAACTTGAGTTCTAGAACTCCAAATTGAATAAACGAGTACATCCTCGCATAGCTTAGGAAATTTCCCAACTTTTTCTAGTTATAGGTAAAGACTGATTCGGACTCTAATGTTGTTTAATCTAACGTTGAACACGAACTGTCTCAATCTCGTCACAGATTTGACAGCGCTCGGTAAAACAGGCATAACTTCCAAACGGCTGGGCGGAATTTCAATTTCTTTATATGCACTGAAAGATATTGAAATTATCTACAACTTCCTAGAAGTCCGTACGGTCAGATTCAAACTCTAAATTAGTTTAATCTAATGTTGAACACAGACTGTCCCAACCTCGACACAGATTGGACAGCGCCCACCAAAACGACCATAACTTTCAGACCGTAACTCCAAAAATTCTCAAAAAAATACACAAAATAGTTCCTGATGATACCTACAACTTCTTCAACAGGAGGTCGGCCAAAGTCCGACTCTAAAATTGCGAAATCGCACCCCCTAAAACGGACTCCAAATCTGCCCGAAACTGAGTACAATACGAACTCTAGTTCTTTTCAGATCTACTCCATGGCAGCACGTCCTCTTGATCTAACAACTCCAAATCTACCATGAGAACAGCACCTAGACCTTCCCCAAGGTTTCCCCATGGACATACCTTAGTCCGATTTAACGACGAACACGAAGAATGCCTCTCGATCGCCCGATCTCGCTCCCCGCAGCGCCATGGCCACCGGTTCTCCTCGTCGCGGATCCTCCTACCGGCGAGGGCAGCACCATGGCGTGGCATGGCAGCGAGGGGACGCAGCAAGGGCACGTGGTGGAGCAAGGAGGCGCAAGGGTGAGGAGGGGTGGCGGCTAGGAGGAGGAGGCAATGGGGTGGAGGGAAACAAGTGGGGGGCTAGGGCTAGGAGGGGACTTGTTTGGGGCGCAGTGTCGGGACCCGAATTTGCAAATCCGACCCTCTGTGTATTCAGCACTAGTCCAGGAACGCAGCTTAGTGCACACAGTCTTAACATCGGTATATATCACAATCATACCAAACGATACTATCAAAGTACTTTATTTAAATAATCAAAGGGTTACTCGACCTTATGGCCAAGTTACAAATATATGCCTTGCAAGGCGAAACTTATTAAAAGAGAAATAACAGAGCGGAAAATCAAATAAACTGTGGCGCCATCCAAAGATACCACAGGCAAATCGATCGGGCTCGCATCCCCTAAGTAGACGGGTCTTCTTGGAGTTCCTCCTCCAAAGTGGCGTAATCTCCTCTTCAATCGATATTGTGTTGAGGCAAGGGTGAGTACTTGGTACTCAGCAAGTCATGCACGTAATGCAAGCTAATATACTATATGCATGGCTTGGTACAAAGGAATAGCTCAAGGTATATTTGCGAGAAATGACTTTTGACAAGTAATAAATGTAGATTCGAAAGCGAGAAATAAGTAAAGCATAAATAACTTTTCAAGAAGTTTAACAAATATTTTTCCCATCCTAAACCACATTTCCATCATCTTCATTGTTAAACCAACCCAACTTTTCAAATCCAAGTTATTTTCCGAAAGTCTACCCCGTGACTGTAATTCCCGAGCATTGTCGATCAGTGGACTCGGCTATTCAAATAGATTCTACACTCTGCAGAGGTTATGCACTTTACCCACAAGATCTGAGTCAAACACCACAAAGGCGAAGTTCAGTAACAAAGCCTTTGGAAGCCTCAAACAACACAGGTGGTCCTCTCCGGTTCGTGCTCTACACCATCCCTTCCCTTAGCCAAGGCGAAGTATGGGACCAACACACCGTTAGATGGGTATCCGGCCACGGCCACGATACGCTCCCCGCATAATCACACAAAAGGTGTAATCGACACCTGAGGCTCCACAAGTGAGTCCTTAGCGACTTAGTCAACTAGGGCCGTCCCATTCCGACCATGTGGTTGCAAGTATGACCCAGTTCAAAGGCTTGCAAGGTTAAGTCCTTAGAGTGACCAGGGCAAGACTACGAAAAACCAAATCATCATCCCCAAGTGCCACACTGCCCACCTGATTACTCTTGCCACATGCCCCAAAATCAGCGTTTATCAAACCCCAGTTGATTACCATGCACCACGTGCCATCAACTTCACATGATACTTTTCCAAAACAGGTTCAATATATCATTAAGTCCATATTAGCATTTGATTATCCAAAATCATGTTATGAGCACGTAGCGTGTCTAAGCAAAGATACTACAACGATCTAAACCCATGTTGGCAATTTAATAATGTCCAACTAGTAAACCACAACTAGGGTGACAAAGGGTCATGGCACATACTTAAATAATCAAGGTGTCATATAGCAAATTGGTATTTATCTAACCCCCATGTTTAAACAAAGTATCTTTCTAATTGAACTAGCATGCAATAGTTTAAATCAAAATAGATTTCGAAATGGGATCAATATGGTCAAAGCACAACTTGCCTTCAAAAAGTACTTGCTCTTGGTCTTGAGTTGGATCCTGAGTCAACACTTCTCCTTCGAATCCTTCCGGCACTTCAACGTCTACTCGTAAAGCGTGCAAATAGCAAATACACAAATAAACACTATGCAAAAGATCCCAAAACTCCAAATAAAATCCATAAACAAAGAGAACATAATTTTCCTCGGATTTTTAGAAACTGAATAAATCAAATTTGGAGTTAAAGCATAAAAGTTATGATTATTTAAAGATTAAATAAGCAATTAAATAATTTTACAGAGAAAAACTTTAGTCCAAAAATTAACTAAAATTCATATTTAGGTAGATCTCAATTTTATACAAATTTAGAAATTTGAATCACTCAAATCGGAGTTGAAACGCATAAAAGTTATAAGCGTTTGAAGTTTGAATCTAAATTTGAAATCATTATTCGAATTAATAAATCATTTTCTTTTTCGAAATTAATTATTGCGTCGGCATGGACACGTGGCAGCTCTCCGATTGGCTCCTTGGCGGCCCGATCCATGGGCTCGGTCCACGCCGGCTCGGTCCACGGCGGACTCGGTCCCACGGCTCACGTGGTGACATGTGGGCCAGCTCGGGTACGCTCATCGGCTGACGTCAGCGCCAGGCTTTTGGTCAAGTTAGCCATCGACATGCGGGCCCTTCCGACACGCGGGCGGCGCGTGTCGGCGTCCTGCACTGCCAGCTGCGTGGGCGGCGGCCGCGTCGGTCCAACTTCCCGACACGTGGCGCAATCTCGTCCGTTGGTTTGAAAATCAGCGCGCGGATTGGATCCAGGGTTTAACACGTTGAAACTACTCGATGCTCGTGGGCCGTTCGATCTAGATCGGACGGTCCAGATCTAATCCTATAATCGCACTGCTACGGCACGTGGCGATTGTGAACCGTTGGATCTTGATCCAACGGCCCAGATCTAATCGGGTTTGGAACACGTGAACTCACCTCAACCGTCCGATCTGGATCCGACGGTGCACAGAGCTCGCGAGGGCTGATGGCTTCGTGGTGGCGCACGGCTGCCGGAGTTGAAGACGACGACGAGCCCAACGGCGTTCCGGGGTTGCTCCGGCGAGATGAAGGGTCCCTTCGGGTGCGTCTCGTCGCGGTGAGTCCGGATCTGAGGTCAACGGCGGCAGGGGACGGCGGACGGCGGCGGAACGAAGCAAAGACCGTGGCGGAGCAGCGCGCAACTACGGCGAGCTCGCACGGCTAAACGGCGGCGACTTAGCCTCGGTGAAGTAGAGAAGGGAGGGCGCGGAATCACGGCGGTCCTCGGGGTATGCCCCGGGCATTAAATAGCCTCGGCGCCTGTGCGTAAAACGGAAACCTAACACTCTGGCGGCGGCGCGAGTCCGGCTTCGATCACGGAAGCAGCGAAATCGTGGCCGTCCCACGTGGCACAACCAACGCCACACGATCGGCGCTGGCCGGGTCCGGTCCGGACCTGGCTTTCGGGTCGGTCGGGCGGATCTCGGCCGTTGGATCTTGATCCAACGGTTGGGATTGATTAGGGTTAGGAGTGGGTTCGGTCGAGTCAATCTGGCTCGGTCGGACTCGAGTCCGACTTTCGATCGATTGAAACGATACTTGACCCGAGTTGGATTTTCCAGTAATTAATATTTAAAATAATTCCTAGTAATTCATTTTAATTCATTAAAAATAGCAAATGACTCGTAAAAATTCGAGAAAAATTCGAAAATATTTTGGATCATTTTGGACTCAAATAAAATATTTCCAACAAAAATTTATTTGCAAAATTAAATTCTTTAATTATTTCAAAATGGAATAAATTCAAATAAATTCCAAATAATTCCAAATAAATTCCAGAAAATTCCAAAAATTCACCAAAGTGCCACATCACACATGAATTTAAGGAAAGCAAAATTTTGGGGTGTTACAAACCTCCCCCCCTTAATAGAATCTCGTCCCCGAGATTCAGGGCTTACTAAAGGAATAGGTTTGGAAACTCTTTCTTCAAATCCTTTTCGCGCTCCCAAGTCGCTTCACTTTCTTCGTGGTTGCTCCACTGAACTCTACAGAAACGGGTTGACTTGTTTCTAGTTTCTCGATCCATTGTGTCTAGAACCCTCACGGGATGCTCCTTATAAGTCAAGTCCTCTTGCAACTCAATTGATTCTAACGGTGTATGCATTTCCTCGGGAACTCGGAGACACTTCTTTAAGCTAGGACACATGGAATACATCATGTACTCCACGCCAACGATTGTGGCAACTCCGGTGATAAGCAACTTAGCCTCTGCGGCTCAAAATCTTAAATGGTCCAACATAACCCAGGGTGCAAGTTTCCCTTTGGCATGGAACCTCTTAACTCCTCGAGAGGCGTAACTGCGAGGTATACAAAGTCTTACGGTTCAAAACTCAAATCTCGGCGACGATTGTCAAGATAACTCTTTTGTCGTGATTGGGCTACCTTCAACCTTTCCCTAATCATAGCGATCTGTTCCTCGGCCTCTTGAAGAATATCGAGGCCCAAAGACACGGCCGCCACGGTCTCATTCCAATTCAATGGCGTCCCGGACAGGTCGAATTTCCATACAGGCTGCCTCAAAAGGTGACATCTGTAAGCTAGCCTGATAACTATTGTTGTAACTAAACTCGGCATACGGCAAACTCTTATCCCAAGAGGTAGCATAAGCTAATGCACAAGCTCTCAACATATCCTCGAGAATCTGGTTGACTCTTTCTGGCCTGTCCATCCGTCTGCATGGATGATACGCTGCATCTTGAAGTTCAAAGCGGGTTCCCATGGCTTCATGCAACTTATTCCAGAACCTTGAGGTAAATTGGGTACCTCTGTCCGATACAATCCTCTTTGGCACTCCGTGCAAGCAGAACAATCGATCATGTACAATTACGCTAATTTATCTCCGAGTAGGTGGTCTTCACGGGGGATAAAATGGGCTACTTTAGTCAAGCGATCCACTATAACCCATATGGAGTCGTGAACCTCCTTGAGTCTTGACAAACCGGTAATGAAATCCATTCCGATTTCCTCCCACTTCCACTCGAGGTATTTTCAGTAATTGTAGCAATCCTGCTGGGTCTCTCGATGCATTGCCTTGACTCTCTGGCATCGTCGCACAATGCAACATGCTCGGCAACTTCACGTTTCATACTCGGCCACCGTAATCTCTCCTTCAGATCCCGATACATCTTGGCGCTTCGGGATGAATCGAGTACTTGGAGTCATGGGCTTCTTCCAAAATCGATCGCTTTAACTCCTCCTTGTCGTGCACACAACCGATCCTTCATCCATAACGTGCCTTGCTCATCCAATTTGAAGTCCTACGCCTTGCCTTCCTCCTTGATGGACTTAATCCTGCGGATCTTGTCATCATCCTTCTGGCCCTTCTCGGATCGATCCTCTAAAGTAGGCTTTACTTCGGTCATGGCCAAGAATCCGCTAGGTACAACCTCAATCTTCATTTTCTGAAAATCCTTACATAACTCATCACGACTTGTGGCTAGCCACGTACTCACGGTATGGCTTTTCCGACTCGAGCATCGGCTACTCGTTGGCCTTCCCGGATGGTAATGGATTCCAACATTATAGTCCTTGATTAACTCCAACCATCTCCTCTGCCTCATATTCAGATCTGACTGGGTGAATATGTACTTAAGGCTCTTATGATCCGTATATACCTCACATCTGTTTCCAATCAGATAGTGACGCCATATCTTCAAAGCATGCACTACGGCAGCTAACTCTAAGTCATGTGTCGGATAATTTTCCTCATGCGGCCTCAACTGCCTTTGATGCATAAGCGGCGACCTTTCCATTCTGCATCAAGACACATCCAAGTCCTTGGCGCGATGCGTCACAATAAATATCGAAGCTTTGAGCAACATCCGGTAGAACTAACACGGTCTTGATGTCAATCGCTTCTTGACTCTGAAATCCTTTCTCACATTCTGGCGTCCATGCAAACTTCTTTTCCTTCTTCAGCAATTGCGTAAGAGGTTTCGCAATTGTCGAGAAGCCTTCGATGAAACGGCGGTAGTATCCTGCCATTCCAAGGAAACTCCGAATCTGGGTCACCGTCTTTGGTTGTTCCCAATGTAACACCGCTTCTACTTTGCTTGGATCCACGGCGACTCCTTCTGCGGTCATTACATGTCCAAGAAACTCCACTTTGTCCTTCCAAAAGTCACACTTGCTGAACTTGGCGAAAAGTTGCTGTTCCCTCAGCTTTTCCAAAACTCGCCTCAAGTGTTCGGCATGTTCATCCTCTGTCTTGGAGTAGACCAGGATATCGTCTATGAACACGACGACAAACTTGTCCAAATATTCCATGAACACCTTATTCATCATATTCATGAAATAAGCCGGGCGCATTCGTCACCCCAAAGGACATAATCGTAAACTCGTAATGTCCATATCTTGACGAGAATGCGATCTTGAATATCTTCGATCGGATCTTCAATCGATGGTATCGATCTCAGATCAATCTTGGAGAAAACTCCGGCTCCTCTTAACTGATCAAACAAATCATCAATCCTGGGTAGCGGATACTTATTCTTCACGGTGACTTCATTGAGTGCACGGTAGTCAATGCACATCCTGAAACTCCCGTCCTTCTTCTTGACAAACAAAACTGGTGCTCCCCACCGATTTAACTTGGTCTCGATAAATCCTTTATCCATTAACTTTTCCAGCTGTTTCTTCATCTCTACCAACTCCTCGGTAGACATCCGATAGGGTCTCTTTGCTATCGGTCTGTACCGGTACAAGCTCTATCACAAACTCTATGTCCTGTCTCGGCATACCGAGGTAGATCTTCGGAAAAACATCTGGGTACTCATTCCTCTTGGGACATCCTCTATGCTGATTGCCTTGGTACTGTTAACCATCAAGCTGTCCATCTCTAAGCTGCAGTGGCTTGAAATTCCACTTTCTTCCCACACGGGCTCTCAATCGAGATAGTCCTTCGTCCACAATCCAATACGGCCTTGTGCTTGGATAACCAATCCATTCCCAATATGACGTCTAAGGTGCAGGTCTCCAAAATTATAAGATTTGCTAGGAACTCTATTCCACCTATTAGTATTCTCACCTCGAACATCCTCCTTCTTAAGGTCCATAATTCCTTCAGGCACGTGATCTTTGTCAATCTGTTTGTGAACTCTTCCCAAGTGATATCTTGAGGGTTCTCTGCGTGTACGAAAGTTCTCCCACCATTCGGCCAATTTGTTCCTTCCGGTGATGAGAAGCGTGAGTACCTTCTCATTCCCTATGCATTGAGCTATGTGTAGCTTCCTCTCAATTGATCTTAACCAATCATCGGCCTCCAATGGATTGGCATTCCCGAGAGAAAGTGGGTGGGTGAGTCCTCATGAACTCGACTGACCTTGTATTACTGGCGTGGTCCCTGATTAACTTGATTAGCGATGGCCTGGCAAAGGACGTGCTGCATTTGTTGCATCATAGCATGCATCAATCGAGTCTGGGCAGCAAGAAAAGCTCGAAATTCTGCATATCCGATGTGGCGGTCTGGTGCTCCATCATTGGGGTTTTCTGCTGGGCGAGAACCGCTCCCATTGCTTCCAAAGTTTCCACGGGTGTTTACCATCTGTCGATTTGCTCTAGGTTTAGAGATGAGAGGGAAACAAGAATAGACAAGTAATATGGAACTTATGCGGGGCGAAAGGGGTAACTTTAAGGTCCAACTTTATTATTAATAACTTGGTATGGCTGCCACAATGCCTAAGGGCCTTGCAACACATAATGCACACTCAAAGCAAACAAAGCAAATCCAAATCGAACTAACTCTGGAGTCCTAACGCCTAAAGGGTGACTCTTTATTCTATGACTCGACTCGGCGAAGGAGTCTCACTATAGAACCTATGCTCACTCATCGAGAAAACCTCCACGGCACGGTGCACGGTGTCTTTGTGGCATAAGCGTAAACTTGATCGCCATGTCCGACAAGCTGTGTCCTCTGTGGTAGTCGAAGAAGCGATGTCCTCATCGAGATCTGATTCCTCCGGATCTGGCTCGTGTAGCTCGAAATCTTGGCTCTGGAGTGCAGGTCCGTACAAAGTCATCTCCAACTCGTCAATCCTTCGTGAGAAGGTGTGCCACATACTCTTGAGCTTCCCGCCATCTGTTCTTTCGCCGTGATCTCCTTGCGGGCCTTGCAGCTCCTTGCTTGTATTATCTAGTACATCCTCCTGGCGGCGACAAATCGTGCCAAGCTGTATGTAACCGTGGCATCCTCATCTGAATCGCCTTCGGTCGAGAAGGTTATCGCTGCGCGGATGGTAGCGGAACACCGTACTCTCCAACTCTCGGGCGTGAATACGGGTAATGTGCCGCATTGCTCGTCGTGATACCTCTTGGATACCCATACTGCATTGTAGATCTCCTGGCGGTCAGGTGTATCGGCCGATTGCACAGGCCCTTCTTCCTAGCAGGTACCTCAATCTTCACATCACAAGCCTTGATCAATCACTGCTTGCACGATCACTTCCACTTGGTATTGGGGCTTCTCAAAATCTCCGAGAGTCTCAGAGCATATGCCAAAGTTCATGGCGTGACCAACTCCCGAGATCAACGTGGTTGAACTCTTCCTCCATCTGTCACAAGAGTGCTTTACGTAAGAACTCGGAATTTTTAAATTGTGACAAGGTAAGGGAGAAATTCAGCAAGAGACAAGAAAAGAGAGAAGGGGATAAGTCGAGAGGTCATTTCTTATCTTGACAACTTTTTAGCTTTAGAAAATAGGTTTTATCCTCACTACGACCATTCTAGCTAGGGTTGAGCCTACGGTCAAGTATGGCTCGATACCACCTCTGTCGGGACCCGAATTTGCAAATCCGGACCCTCTGTGTATTCAGCACTAGTCCAGAACGCCGCTAGTGCACACAGTCTTAACATCGGTATATATCACAATCATACCAAACGATACTATCAAAGTACTTTATTTAAATAATCAAAGGGTTACTCGACCTTATGGCCAAGTTACAAATATATGCCTTGCAAGGCGAAACTTATTAAAAGAGAAATAACGAGCGGAAAATCAAATAAACTTAGTGGCGCCATCCATTATACCACGAGCAACTGGATGGGCTCGCATCCCTAAGTAGGCGGGTCTTCTTGGAGTTCCTCCTCCAAAGCTGGCGTAATCTCCTCTTCAAGCGATATTGTGTTGAGGCAAGGGTGAGTACTTGGTACTCGACAAGTCATGCTGAGAATGCAAGCTAATATACTATATGCATGGCTTGGTACAAAGGAATAGCTCAAGGTATATTTGCGATGCTTGACTTTTGACAAGTAATAAATGTAGATTCAAAGCAAGAGAAATAAGTAAAGCATAAATAACTTTTCAAGAAGTTTAACAAATATTTTTCCCATCCTAAACCACATTTCCATCATCTTCATTGTTAAACCAACCCAACTTTTCAAATCCAAGTTATTTTCGAAAAGTCTACCCCTTATTTGTAATTCAGAGCATTGTCGATCAGTGGACTCGGCTATTCAAATAGATTCTACACTCTGCAGAGGTTATGCACTTTACCCACAAGATACAGTCAAACACCACAAAGGCGAGTTCAGTAACAAAGCCTTTGGAAGCCTCAAACAACACAGTGGTCCTCTCAGGTTCGTGCTCTACACCATCCCTTCCCTTAGCCAAGGCGAAGTATGGGACCAACACACCGTTAGATGGGTATCGGCCACAGCCACGATCGCTCCCCGCACAATCACACAAAAGGTGTAATCGACACCTGAGGCTCCACAAGTGAGTCCTTAGCGACTTAGTCAACTAGGGCCGTCCCATTCCGACCATGTGGTTGCAAGTATGACCAGTTCAAAGGCTTGCAAGGTTAAGTCCTTAGAGTGACCAGGGCAAGACTACCCGAAAAACCAAATCATCATCCCGATTGCCACACCGGCCCACCTGATTACTCTTGCCACATGCCCTCAGCCGAAAATCTGTTTATCAAACCCGATTGATTACCATGCACCACGTGCCATCAACTTCACATGATACTTTTCCAAAACAGGTTCAATATATCATTAAGTCCATATTAGCATTTGATTATCCAAAATCATGTTATGAGCACGTGAAAGGTGTCTAAGCGACATACTACAACGATCTAAACCCATGTTGGCAATTTAATAATGTCCAACTAGTAAACCACAACTAGGGTGACAAGGGTCATGGCACATACTTAAATAATCAAGGTGTCGTACAGCAAATTGGTATTTATCTAACCCCATGTTTAAACAAAGTATTTTTCTAATTGAACTAGCATGCAATAGTTTAAATCAAAATAGATTTCGAAATGGGATCAATATGGTCAAAGCACAACTTGCCTTCAAAAAGTACTTGCTCTTGGTCTTGAGTTGGATCTGAGTCAACACTTCTCCTTCGAATCCTTAAGCACTTCAACGTCTACTCGTAAAGCGTGCAAATAGCAAATACACAAATAAACACTATGCAAAAGATCCCAAAACTCCAAATAAAATCCATAAACAAAGAGAACATAATTTTCTGGATTTTTAGAAACTGGAGATAAATCAAATTTGGAGTTAAAGCATAAAAGTTATGATTATTTAAAGTTTAAATAATCAATTAAATAATTTTACAGAGAAAAACTTTAGTCCAAAAATTAAATAAAATTCATATTTAGGTAGATCTTAATTTTATACAAATTTAGAAATTTGAATCACTCAAATCGGAGTTGAAACGCATAAAAGTTATAAGCGTTTGAAGTTTGAATCTAAATTTGAAATCATTATTCGAATTAATAAATCATTTTCTTTTTGGAAATTAATTATTGCGTCGGCATGGACACGTGGCAGCTCCTGATTGGCCTGCTTGGCGTCAGTGGTCCATGGGCTCGGTCCACGCTCGGCTCGGGTCCACGGCGGACTCGGTCCACGGCTCCACGTGGATCGACATGTGGCCCACTCGGGACGCGTATCGCCGACGTCATGGCTTGGCGTCGGCGCTTAGGTTAGCCAGCGACATGCGGGCCCTCGACACGCTGGGCGCGTGTCGGGTCCTACACGCACGCCGCGCGGCGGCGCCGACCGCGTCGGTCCAACTTCCCGACACGTGGCGCAATCTCGTCCGTTGGTTTGAAAATCAGCGGCGCGGATTGAATCCAGGGTTTAACACGTTGAAACTACTCGATGCTCGTGGGCGTTCGATCTAGATCGGACGGTCGGATCTAATCCTATAATCGCCTTTGCTACGGCGCGTGGCGATTGTGAACCGTTGGATCTTGATCCAACGGCCCTGATCTAATCGGGTTTGGAACACGTGAACTCACCTCAACCGTCCGTCTGGATCCGGCGGTGCCACGAGCTTCGCGAGTGATGGCCGTGGTGGCGCCGCGGCTGCGCCGGAGTTGAAGACGACAGCGAGCCCAACGGCGTTCGGGGTTGCTCCGGCGAGATGAAGGGTCCTTCAGTGCGTCTCGTCGCGGTGAGTCGGATCTGAGGTCAACGCGGCAGGGGCCAGGGCTGACGGCGCGTGAGCAAGCAAAGACCGTGGCGGGCGGCCAGCAACTTCTGGCGAGCTTCGCACGGCTAAACGGCGGCGACTTAGCCTCGGTGAAGTAGAGAAGGGAGGGCGCGGAATCACGGCGGTCCTCGGGTATGCCGGGCATTAAATAACCTCGGCGTCCGTGCGGCAAACCTAACTCTGGCGTGTGGCGGCGTGAGTCCGGCTCGATCCACGGGAAGACGACGAAATCGTGGCCGTCCCACGTGGCACAACCAACGACCACGATCGCGGCGCGGCCGAGGTCCGTCGGACACGGCTCGGGTCGGTCGAGGCGGATCTCGGCCGTTGGATCTTGATCCAACGGTTGGGATTGATTAGGGTTAGGAGCTGGTTCGGCCGAGTCAACTGGCTCGGTCGGACTCGAGTCCGACTTCGGTCGATTGAACAAGATGCTTGACCGAGTTGGATTTTCCAGCGAATTAATATTTAAAATAATTCCTAGTAATTCATTTAATTCATTAAAAATAGCAAATGACTCGGAAAAATTCGGAAAAATTCTGGAAAATATTTTGGATCATTTTGGACTCAAATAAAATATTTCCAACAAAAATTTATTTGCAAAATTAAATTCTTTAATTATTTCAAAATGGAATAAATTCAAATAAATTCCAAATAATTCCAAATAAATTCCAGAAAATTCCAAAAATTCACCAAAGTGCCACATCACACATGAATTTAAGGAAAGCAAAATTTTGGGGTGTTACAGCAGGTAGGGCTAGGGCAGCAGTTTTGATGTCCTAGACCACCTCCAAAAGGCCCAAATATGTCCCACCTTCGGCCCATATGGACCCCCAAGGCCCAAACTCCCCCGGAAGGCCCAATTCCCCTCCGGAAAGGCCCAAAATCCCCCGGAAAGGCCCACACTTGCAGAAACGGCGCAAAAACATGTTACAAGAGTCGTACCTTATGGCCGAGATCGAAAATGACTCATACCGTCATTCCGTAGTATCACATATCTGTAGCATTGTGAGACCCCGGATCAGCTATCCAGAATCTCCTGTGTATTTCCGTACTAGTCCCAGATCAGTAGCTAGTACACACAGTCACAGTGATACTTCATTGCCAGACAAAACGAAACTTGCCATATAAATATTCAAGTACGGGCCACATGGCCACTTATTACAATACTCGGTCTAAAGACCGGAAACAAAGCAGCGGAAACAAAAGCGAAACAGGCAGACGCAAAACGCCACAGGCGACGACTAGGAACGCGACTAGTCCTCCTGGCAATCCTCCTCGAAGAATTCCTCTTCCTCCTCGACGGCATCTTGAAAGTTCTCTGATGATTACAATGTTGGTGTAGCACGTGAGTACAAAAGTACTCAGCAAGTCGGGAAATTATGATCATGAGGGGCTTTCCAAAGGAAGCTTAATAGGGTTTATTTGCATAAAGCCATATTTGAGTAAATCATACTTAAGTAATAAATTTCACAAAGCATCTTTGTACAATTCTTTTTAACAATTGAATTATTTAGTATTGCAGTGAGGTTCTATCCACCATCACTAATATAAGGGCTCTATCCGCCAACTTTTCAAGGATCAAGGTTAATCATGTGACTCCATCCGTCAAAGATAAAACAGGTTCTATCCACCTGGGTTGGCTCTTTCCGCCAAACAACATTCGAGAGTTCTAACCACTCCCGAACCCCAAAACAAAACACTTTTTGGTTTTAAAAACAAAATCAAAGTCTACCAATATGAAAGCATTCCTTGCTTTGCCTTTGACCGTAGGCACGGCTATTCGAATAGTTTTAACTCTGCAGAGGTGTACAACTTTACCCACAAGACACGATCATCTCTTAATGCCAAGCTATTAGCACACTTCCTTTGGTGTGCCGGCAGAGAGATCGTGACAAGGCCGTTACAATGTTTCTACCTAACTAGACCCACCGAGGTTTCACATGTTAGGGTTCCAACCGCCCAAAGATCTGAAGCCCCTCTTGCGCCGTGTGAGAAAAACAACATTGCCTCCATCAGGCATTCACATTCAACTGAAAGTGGTGAGTCTAAGCTAGGCCGACAAATTAGTTGGCCAGGTCGTACCATTATAGACATGTGGTAGTACGGTTATGCTTAAAATGACAATCATAAGCGTCGGTCCTTATATGACTTGGGGCGGTACTTGCACAAAAGGATCAAGGCTTGATCCGCTCCCACCCGACATTCCATGCCGCCCAAGTCGAAATCATTTTTCCTTTTATTTTATTTTAGAAAACAGTACCATAATCGTAATAACAACTTTCAAATCACATTTAATAACATTCTTTTTGGAATAATCCCACCCCTGGGTTGTTTTTGTCGGAAAAGGTCCTAAGCAATTCTACCGTACTACATAGCAACGGATACCATATAAGCATAAGCATGGTATAAACAATGTTCTAGGGTTACAATGGATATGATTAACAATGTCAAGGAGGAATCATCAAATTCGGATTAACTATCACTTATATTTGACATATTTTATTAAAAATAGCCATGAAACTTTACAAACAGATAAAAAGCATTTCATAAAATGGGATCAAAATGCGTCAAGGGACTTGCCTTGGTCAGAGAGGAAAGGGTTGTCTTCCTGCGGTTCTGCGACGGAGTCGACGTCTAGCGTTTCTATTAAACGAAAAACAGCGAATAAACAACCATTCGGAAAATACGAAGAAACAAATAAATTCTTAACCACATGAAAACTTCCGGATAATTAGTTTAGCATTTTATATGATTTATAAAATTTATTTCAAAATTTTTGGACGTATATTTTAAGAGTTACAAAATTCGTAAATTTAGACATTCCGCGGATAATTTAACAGTATATGTTTAATTATAAAATTTCATAAAAATTACTATAGAAAGGTATTAATTTGTACTAATTAACAAAATTTGTCGCATACTATTCGGACTTAAAACCAATTTCTAGCGAAAAAGACAAAATTCGCAATTTGATTACAAACTCATGTATAACAAACATGTTAGTTTTCCTTCCCCTGTGCATGGCACTGTTCGTGCGTGAGCTACTCTACGCATGGGTATTGTTCGGCGAGAATACAACCACTGCATGCGCACGGTTTGCTAAACGAGAGCATATTTAAACATACTTATACAGATCATATACCTATACATAACTATATATACGTATACATACGCGTATACTTCCTACTGTATACAAGACTACGTACAACATATATAAACATGCGCAACTACAGATGACAAGATTAACTGATTAACAGAGATAGAGCGCGCGCGAGAGAAAAGAGGAAATGCCGATCGGCACGAGCGAGCGCGGATCGTCGACGCGAAGAAGCGAGGCGGAGAGTGCGCCGGCCAGCGACGGGCGAAAGCGGGCAACGGCGGCAGCGAATGACGGCGTACCGCGGTGGCGGCGGCGGCGGTGATGGCGATGACGGGCGGTGGTGACGACGACTGCGGCGGGGACCGGACCGATGAGTTCAACCAAACCAGGAAAAAGGGGACAGAGCAACGTGAAGCGGTGAGGAGAGAATGGAAAACAAAGGGAGGTGTTGACGTGAAGACTAACCGGAAACAGCTGGGAACAGAGAAGCGTACGGGAAGAAGCAAAGAAATAGAACCAGCTGGAAATGTGGAAACGGCTCACGCGTGCGTTGTATTGATGAAATGGAAACGCTTGTTGGCAGTTCAGGCGTTAAGAAACAAAAAGAGAAAACGGCTAGAAAGAAGCACTCGTGCGTGGCTAGGAATTGTAGAACATGCAGGCTAAGGAAAAAAAAACGGGTGGGGCAAGTAAGAAACGTTCATACACGACACCCATGCATGCAAATGGGAAATAGAAACGGCAACATGCATGTCCAGAACGCTTTATGCGTGAGAATCTCATAATGCTCCATGCATGGAGGAAGAAGAAAGAATTGGAACCGGCCAGGACGTAATGCACTACTAGAATGCTAACACATATACGTATACGTATATACGTTCTCAGAAACATGGAAAACGGGTTTAGAATAAAATAGCAAAAAGGTTCTAGAGATCCTGAAAAATTCTTCTAAAACACTAGGGACTATTTGGGACTTAACGAAGTTGGTTTCGCGTTTTTTCAATGCGTAGATTTTTCGTAAAAATTCTTTTCGTGAATCAGACACCTGTACCGATTTTTATAAAATCCACGACGTACGTTCTATAACATATTTTTCGAAAATATTTGAAGCGAACACTCTCGTTTACCAATTATCTTAATTATAAACGAAATTTTAGATTTTACGCTTATTCAAAAATGCCTGATCTTTATTAAATACGATTAGTTCAATAAACGTGAACGCGACTTACTCGCGAGGCTTCCAAGTAGATTCCGGAAAAATTACAAATAATCCCAGAAACACACTAAATATATTAAAAGCAAATTTTGGGATGTTACAAGCATCCCAAATTTTTGATTTTATTCAATTTATTGAGTTAATTGAATTTTTAGAATTTTTTGGAATTTATTTGGTTTTATTTGGATTTAATCTTAATAAAGTCCTTTATTGAATTATTCAAATATTTAAAATTTTCAAATAAAGTTTTGTTTGAAATATTTTATTTGAGTCCAAAATGTCTCAAAGTATTTTCGAGAATTTTTCTGGAATTTTTCCGAGCATTTTGCTATTTTTCCCGATTTCATTGAATTTCTGGGATTATTTTAAGGAATAAAAACGAAAAAGGAATTTCAGAAAACCCTAGCGGGTCTACCCGTGCGGATCGAACCTGTTAAACTGTGCCAAACCCGACACGTGAACCGCTAACCAACCCAACCCAAACCAAACCCTAGCACACTGACCGTTGGATCGAGATCCAACGGCCAGCGTTCACCCACGTGTGCACGTGGGGCGCGCCGTTGGATCGGCGTTGCGTTGGACGCCCATGATTGTGCCACATCACCCTGATGACCGGTTCGAATCGAGCCACGCTGGATTGCATCAGGACCATTGATCGTGCTCGCGTGGACGGTGTGGATCGTGCCACATCACCTTGTCCGTGTCCTTGTCGGACTGCGCCGTTGCGGAATCAGCGCCTGGCACGGACGCCCACGCGCTATAAAAGGCCTCGATGTGTGAGCCGTGTCGTCCCCTTCACGTTGCCCTAGGTCTTGGAGCTCAAGCCACAGCCAACCGCTGTTGATTGCTCGCCGTAGTTGGAAGGTTGCCGCTGCGGGTTTTCATCGTTTTCGGCGCCGTCCTCCCTCTTCCGTCATGTTGGTGCCCAGATCTGGGATCGTCATGATGAAGCGCTTTGGAGGGGATCACTCACTTCGCCGGAGAGCCACAGAAACGCCGTCGCCCGTGTCATCGTCCCCAGCTTTGGCAAGCCAGCGCCACCGCGACATCGCCGACGCTACGTACTTCGTTAGTCGTTGGATCCAGATCGCACGGCCCAGGTGTGTCCACGTAGCCACCTCTGTGATTTCATTAGATTAGATTTGAACCGTTGGATCTAGATCATACGGTTGAGGTTAGATCGAGTAATGCCGTTTAGATCTGTTTTCAACCGTTAGATCTGGAATGGACGTATCAGATTAAGCCACGTAGTCCCGTACGGTTGCATGCTAGATTAGATCTTAGCCGTCCGATCTGAGTTGAACGGACCAGATTGGATCGCATAGATCCATACGCATGAGATCAGATCGAATCGGGGCCATCGGATTTCAACTCAACGGTCGAGATCACACCACGTGCGCGGGAGCCCAAGCGGCGCGGGTCAGTGCTCGGTCACCGCTGATGTCACCCCTGACATCTGCACCGGGCTCGCCTATCAGCGGCTCGGCCGCGCACGTGATGGCGTCAGCCGTGACGTCACGGTAAGGCCCACCTATCAGATCGCCTGTCGCACTGTGTGATGACGTCAGTGTGACATCATTCGGGTGAGGCCCAACTGTCTGCGGCACGTGGTCTGGTGGATCGGGTCCACCGTGGACCAGAACCGGGCGTGGACCGAGCCCATGGATCGGATGACGCAAGCATGACACAATAAATCAATTTTTCTTTAGAAAAAAAATTCGTCTGAAAATCAATTTCGGTGCTGACGTCATAATTCCAATTCCTCAATAGAAAAATAAATCGGATAATTCGGTTTATTCTTTTTAATTGATTTTTAAACTTCAAACGGCTATAACTTTTGCGTTTTAACTCCGATTGAGGTGATTCCAGTTTCTAATTTTTTATAAAATTGAGCTCTATTTAATGGTAAATGTTATTTAATTTTTGGACATGATTTTTTCTCTATTTTTATTTATTTGTTGTTTATTTATCCGATTCGCGTAGACATTGAATTGCCTGAAGGCTTTGAAGGAGAGGTCTTCACCCAAGAACAAGTCCAAGACCAGGAAAATGACCTTTTCCAAGGCAAGTTATGCTTTGACCATATTGATCCCACTTTTAAAAACTATGTTGATTTAAATTATTGCATGCTAGTTTAATTAAAATGCTTTTAATTAATTCTGGGAATAGCTATGCAACCTAATTGTTTATGACACCTTGTTTATAATAATTATATGCTATGAATCATTTGTCACCCTAGATTATGGAATACTAGTTGGACATTAATAAATTGCTAACATGAGTTAAATCGATCGTAAATAGTATGCTTAGCCCTGCAACGTGTCGATAACACCGTTTTGGATTATTAAATGTTAAATTTGGCTTAATAAGGTATGGAACATGTTTATGAAAGATGTGACATGTGTTATTGATGATGTTGATGGCACGTGGTGCATTGTAATCAACTGGGTGATAAAATGATTTAGACTGAGGCAAGTGGCAAGATTGTTTCTGGTGGGCCTGAGGAGGCACATGGGAGGTCGTATTTGGTTTTTGCTGATTTGGACACTTGTGAGTTCTTGGGTAGTCTTGCCTTGGTCAATTAAGGACTTAACCTTCCAAGAATTTGAACTGAGTCCAACATACAACCACAAGTTTGGAATGGGATAGACCTGGCTGAGTAAACTGTGATGTCTAGATTTTGGTGCTGTCAGGGCGGCTTGAGCCCTGAGTTTACGGGTGGACTCACAGGCGCAAGAGGGGGGCCCTGAGGTTGGAAACCAGTCCCTTAAGTGTTGAAACCTTAGCGGGCAGTACCTGGTCTAGAAGTAACTTTGGAAAGGCTTTTGTACGATCACTCGCATTGGTGGTGTTTGATTGTATCTTGTGGGTAAAGTGTATAACTTCTGTAGAGTGTACAACCTATTCGAATAGCCGAGTCCGCGGTATTGGACATTGCTCGGTGATTACAGTCAAGGGTTAGACTTTCACAAAAATAACTTTGGATACGTGGTATTGGGAATAATGAACTGGTATAGGTTGATAAATGCTTTACTTAAGAAATTGTTTACGAAGTTATTATTGTTATTATTGTTTTACTTCTTTCCAATCTATTACTGTCATTTATGAATGTTGCTTATTGCAAAAGAACCCCCTTTAGCCTGTTGTTGGAATAAGCCATGCGTATAGTTATTAGACTTGCATTCTGTGCATGACTTGCTGAGTGCTTTAAGTACCCACCCTTGCCACAACACAAACATCAGTTGAGGAAGAATCAACGGCGGCATTGGAGGAGGAGTTCCAGGAGGAGCCGACGAACTAGGGCGAGCCCAGTCAGTTGCCTGTGGCATATTGGTTGGCACCACGTGTTTCTTTATCTCTGCTGCAAGTTATTTATTCTAATGTCTGTGCCCTGCGAAGCGTACTCTTATAACTTGACCATAAGGTCGAGTGTAACATCCCCAATTTTGGCCTTCTGCTAAAATCTAATTTAAATTAAACTAAATTCAAAATTTGGATCTTCCTTGGTGTTCTAATTCACCTGGCATCCTTATCCTTCCGAAATTGGAGTTCAATCCTCCTTCGTCCAAAAAATCAAATTTCCAGATTCTAGTCCGTACTCGAGAATTCCACCCGAGTTCGAAAATGCTCCAAAAATCCCGAAACCTATTGCATTAGGTTCCAAATATTCCAAAAACATTTTGGAAATTTTCCTAAGATTTTTGGAAACTCTCTGGTATTTTATCGCTCGTGGCCTTTCGTCAAAATCCCTTTATTCGTCCCGTAATTTTATAAATTCCAAATTTCATCCAAATTCCATGAAATTAATTTTGTTGAGTTTCAAATATTCCCTAGTATTTTTAGGAATGTTTTGACCCTTTTTGCTATTTTTTCTTTAAGGCGTTGCTTTTACATAATTTCCGGCCAATCGAGAAGCGCCACATGGCAGTTACTGTAGCATCGCGGCTACTGTAGCATCGCATTACTGTAGCATCATCTTCTCCGATCGTTTCGTTTCCAGAGAAGGGGCAGTAGCTCCCGTTCATGGCTATTAGGGTTTCCACTACCATAACTCACTCGTTTCTCCACCAAATCGCGAACAGCCGGTTGCATTTGAAAGAGGGAGACGAGGAGAACTCATTCCCCACGACTGTTCATTCCAAATTTCACCGGGAACGGCACAATCAACCCGAAACCAAAAATCATTAAAATGGAGATTACTCGGCCATTTCTCCACCAATCGACGCACCACCACTTCTCAACTCTTCGTTTTGGAGTCCTCTACCCCGTGCTCTCACTCTCCCCTAGCCATCCCTCTCCATTTCGCCAGAATCAAGCAAAAAACGATGCCGGGTGTCCTCCGTCGACGTCATCGTGTCATCTTTTGCTCCGGTGAGCCAAACTCGAATCCCATCGCGTCGTTGTGTTCGCGTCGTCGCCACGAGCAAAAGCCTTCAATCAATTTCACTTTTCGTTGCAGGACGGTGACGAATTTCACGGTTGAAATCGCCGTCTAGAGCTCGGTTTTTCGTCTACTACTCTTGATCCGGTGAGTTCCTCGCGAATCCGACCACACCGTTGGATTCGTCTCGTCGAGCCCTACACGGTGCTCATCTTCGCAAATACGTTCTCCGAATTTTTATTTTATTTTTTCGGGTGTTCTCGCCGTCGGCATGGCCGTGGCCGCCGCCGTTCCGGCGATCCTCTGGCCGAACCGGCGTGAGCGTCGCGTTCCCCATGTTTGATCGCTCCTTGTCCACCCCTTCCCCAGTCGTGCACCGCCCCTCCCATCGCCGGCGCCACACGCCGCCCAAGCGCCGCTACGCGCGACTCCGATCATAACTTCGACGAGCTTTTCCCGATGATCCGCTAGTCCGATCATCCTACAAATTGAACCCCAGAATACTCTCATCATTTCCCACACAACCCAATTGGAGTTTCTCCAATCCAACCTACGGATCTCCCTGTAGAAGCCGTTCTTTTTGAAACTTCGGTGAGCTCTCCCGGTCACTCCCGACCTCCGTTCGGCCTCATATTTTTACCGGAGTTCCCTCTTGGTGTCCTCTACCTTTTGTAATATAAGATTTTTAATTTGATTTTTGGAGCTCCGCCGGCAGCCATTTCTTCTCCTAGTCCGGCGGGAGGTTCGAAACGCTCGTTCTCTTTCGTCGTAACTCCGAATCACCCCGTTCAAATTTCTAAATTCATCTAAAATCAAGAACTTTCTGACATTATAACTTTTATAATTTTTAGATTTTATTTTATTTTATTTATTTATTTGGTTGTACCGTTCTGTGCGTAGGAGAAGGGTTCGTTGGAGCCGTTGACGCCGTCGCCGACCCGCAAGACTTTGATGCCCTCGCTACGACTGAAGGCATGTGTCCTTGATGCATTTTGATCCCATGTTTGCAAAATGATTTACAAGGTTTTATAACGTGCATTGCTATGTTTAACATCGTATGTCAAATATAGATTGTTAGTTATTCCGAATTGCTATCACCTCCTTGATTATTGATATCCATGTTTAATTGTAACCCTAGGACACATTGTTATGTCATGCCTAATTTATACTATGACATTTGATGATTAGTACGGTAGTTGTGCTTAGTTGCAAAATTGATTGAAATGACCCATGGGTGGGATTTTATCAAAGTTGTGTTTTAAAGTGTGATTTGAGAATTATTGTAAAGTATTTACTACTGTCTTTGGAAAATAAAAATAAAATGAGTATTGCCGTTGGTTTACAAAATAAAAACCAAATAAGTATTGACGTTGGTTCGCAATAGGTCAGTATTCACCTATGGGTGGGAATTTTATTTATATCTTGAAAACTTGTGTTGGAGGTTATAGGCAATGAGTATTGCCGTTGGTTTACAAAATAAAAATAAAATGAAAAATGGTTTGGACTTGGGCGGAATGGTTTGTCTGGCGGGTGCGGATAGAGCACTAGTTTTCATTGTGCAAGTGCCGCCCCAAGTCAATTAAGGACCGACGCTTATGACTGTCTCCATTCTAAGCATAACCGTACTACCACATGTCTAACATGGTATGACCTGGCTAAATAATTTTTAGAAACCTAACTTAGACTACTTGCTTGGTGGAATGTGGAGTCTTGGGATAGAGGCAAGTTGTACTCCCCACACGGCGCAAGAGGGGGCTTCTGTACTGGGTGGATAGAACCCTAACAGCGGTGAAACCTCAGCGGGTGAGTCGGGTTAGGCGTATACATTGTAAAGGCCTTGTCATGATATCCCTGCCGGCACATGTAACACCCCAATTTTTGCTTTTCATGAATTTAATTAAGATTTGACACTTTTGTGAATTTTTGGAATTTTCTGGGATTTATTTGAATTTATTTGGAATTTGTTTGAATTTATTCCCTTTTTAAACAATTAAAGAATTTATCTTTGCAAATAAAATTTTGTTGGAAATATTTTATTTGAGTCCAAAATGTTCCAAAATATTTTCTAGAATTTTTCTGGAAATTTTTTGAGTGTTTTGCTATTTTTAATGAATTAAATGAATTTCTAGGAATTAATTTGAATATTTAATCATTGGAAAATGCCAAACCGGGTTTTACTGTTCATCCGACCGAGCCCAAACCTGAGTCAGACTCGAGTCCGACCCGAGCCGCGTTCGAGCCGAACCCGAGTCCAACCTAACCTAAACCGCGTGACCGTTGGATCAAGATCCGACGGCCACGATCGCGCCACGTCACCCGAGCCCGACTCCGACCGAGCCAGCCAAGTCACCGAGTCGGACCCGAGCCCTAACCCCGTGCCCGTTGGATCTAGATCCAACGGCTCACGTTGAGCCACGTCACCCAATCCGAATCCATTTCGGATTCCGCCGCCGCAGCCGTGTGGACCTCGGTTTCCGCGATTTTCACGGAGGACGAGGGGCCTATTTAATGCGCTGCCGCCGCCATCGTGTTCTCCGTTTCCTTGCACACCCGTAGCCCTAACTCACCGAGCTCAAGCCGCCGTGGTTGCGCCGCAATCGCTCGCCGTAGTTGCGTTAGGTTTTCGCCGCGGTTAATCGTCGATTTCGCCGCCATCCGTCGTCCTCCGCCGCCATTGAGTCCAGATCCGGAATCGCAAGGACAAGCCGCGTCGGAGAGTACCATCCACTTCGCCGGAGGAGCCCCGCAACGTCGTTGCCATGGTTGTCGTCCCCGTCTCCGGTGAACCAGCTTTGCCGCGAAGCCATCGCCGTCCTCGAGCTCTCTCCACCGTCCGATCAAGATCCCAGGGCCCAGATTTGTCCACGTCATCCCCGGGTAAATTTCCACGTTTTAGTTTTAGATATGTTTCCAACCGTTGGATCTAGATCCAACGGTTTAGATCGTGCCATGTAGCCGTAACTGCACCGTGCTTGGATAGATCTCAGCCGTTAGATCTAGATCGTATGGCTAGCGTTAACCCACATTATAGCGTTAGATTAGATCTTGACCGTTCGATCTTGATCGAACGGTACAGATCGGCCGAGTAGTTTTCCTAATGCGTTAAGCCAGATCCGATCTGGGCCGTTGATTTTCAAATCAACGGCCGAGATCTAGCCACGTGGCTAGGAGGCTGACCGTCATGTCGGCAGTCCACGCCGATCGCCGTTGGCGTCGGTAGTGACGTCACGTGGGGCCCGCGTGTCAGCGGCTCAGTCGAACCGCACCATGACGTCACCGCTGACATCACGGTGGGTCCCAGCTGTCAGCCGTCCCTCAGCCGAGCGTGATGACGTCACCGCTGACGTCATCCGATGGGGCCCACATGTCAGTGAGACATGTATTCGTGGACCCAAACCGAACCGTGGACCACGTCCATGGACCGGCTGACGCAAGAAATCGATTTTTCAATAGAAAAATAATTCGGTGGAAAATCAAAATCCACGCTGACGTCATGCTGACGTCATTATTCGGTTTTTCAGTATAAAAATAAATGAATTAATTCGGATTATTGATTTATTTGAATTTTGAAACTTTAAACGCTTATAACTTTTGCAATTTAACTCCGATTTGAGTGATTCAAATTTCTAAATTTTTATAAAATTGTGATCTACCTAATGGTGAATTTTATTTAATTTTTGGACCAAAGTTTTTCTCTGTAATATTATTTAATTGATTATTTAAACTTTAAACGCTTGTAACTTTTGCGTTTTAGCTCCGATTTTGCCGATTCAAATTCCTAAAAATTCATAAAATTATGCTCTCTCTGTTTATGGACTTCATTTGTATGTTTGGACACTTTTTGTCTACTGTTTATTTATTTATTGCTATTTGCACGCTTTACGAGTAGATGTTGAAGTGCCCGAGGGCTTCGAAGGTGAAGTGTTGACCAAGGAGCCAGCTCAAGACCAAGAACAAGTACTCTTTGAAGGCAAGTTGTGCTTTGACCATGTTGATCCCATTATCAAATTAATTTGGTTTAAATTATTGCATGCTAGTTCAGTGAGAAAATGCTTTATTTAATTATGGGAAATTAGATAAATGCCAAATTGCTGTATGACACCTTGGTTAATTAAATATGTGCCATGACCCCTTTTCACCCTAGTTGTGGATTATTAGTTGGACATTATTAAAATTGCCAACTTGGGTAGTTAGACCGACGTAGTATGCTTAGCCTTGCCACGTGAAGTGCTTTGGACAATCAAATGCTAATATTGACTTAATGAGATATTGCACCTATTTTTGAAAGAAGTATCATGTGTTATGATTGTTGATGGCACGTGGTGCATGGTAATCAACTGGGGCTTGATAAATAGATTTCGACCGGGGCATGTGGCAAGAATGATCGGGCGGGCCAGTTGTGGCACCGGGAACGTTGATTTGGTTCTTCGAGTAGTCTTGCCCTGGTCACCCTAAGGACTTAACCTTGCAAGCCTTTGAACTGAGTCAACGTGCAACCACATGTCTGCAATGGGACGGACCTAGTTGATTAAGTTGCTAATAACGTACCTGTGGGACCTCGGGGTGTCAACTATACCTTTTGTGTAGTTGTACGGGGGAGCGTACCGGGGCTGCGGCCAGGTACCCATCTAACGGTTGATTGGCCTAAACTTCGCCTTCGCTAAGGGAAGGGTTAGTGTGCAATAACCGGGAAGGCCCACTTGTGCTGTTAGAAGTTTCCGAAAGACTTTGTTACAGACACTCGCCTTTGTGGTGTTTGGCTGTATCTTGTGGGTAAAGTGCATAACCTCTGCAGAGTGTAAAATCTATTCGAATAGCCGTGTCCACAGCATTGAACATTGCTCGGGAATTACAGTCAAGGGTTAGACTTTCTTGAAAATGACTTGGACTTGGAAGGTTGGGTTTGGTTTAATAATGATGTTGTTGGAAATGTGGATTTGGAATGGAAAAGATGTTTATTTAACTCCTGGAAAAGTTATTGATCTTATACTTGTTTCTACTGCTTTCGAATCTACTTATGTTACTTGTCAAATGCTGTTTCACTGCAATTATACCCTGAGCTGCTCCTTTGTACTAAGCCATGCATGTAGTATATTAGTTTGCATTCTGTGCATGACTTGCTGAGTACCAAGTACTCACCCTTGCCACAATACAACACCAGTTGAAGAAGAGACTACACCAGCTTTGGAGGAGGAGATCCAAGAGGAACAGTCTAACTAGGGAGCGAGCCCAGTCAGTTGCTTGTGGTATACTGGATGGCGCCACGAAGTTATCTTATTTTTCGCTGCTGTTATTTCTTTCTTATTAAGTTTTCGCCCTGCGTGGCATATATTTGTAACTTGACCTTAAGGTCGAGCAACCAGCTTGTTAACTAATTTAAGTACCTTATTATTTCGTTGAGTATGATTCTGATATTTACCAACGTTGAGACTGTGTGCACTAGCGTGTTCCTGGACAAGTGCTGAATACACAGAGGGTCCGGATTTGCAAATTCGGGTCCCGACAGCACACCTAAGGAAGTGTGTTAATTGTACATGGCACTAATGGAATATCATGTCTTGTGGGTAAAGCTGTACACCTCTACAGAGTTAAAACTATTCGAATAGCCGTGCCTACGGTTAAGGGCAAAGCGAAGAATGATTTCATATTGGTAGACTTTATTTATTTGTTTTAACGACTGATGATTTGGGATCTGGGAGTGGTTAGAACTCTCGGGTGTGCTTCTGGCGGCTAGAGCCATGTAGGTGGATTGAACCTGTTTTTGTGAACCATGGCAGATAGAGCCATGTGGATGGATTGAATCCTGATCTTTTTAAGTTGTGGCGGATAGAGCCTGTATACTAGTGATTGTTGGCTAGAACCTTTACTAGAGTTATAAATAATTTCAAATGTACAAATAATTGTTAAAAATGGCTTTATGAAAAATATTACATGTAAAGTTTGTGAAAGTATTGCTTTGTGCAAAAGAACCATATTAAGCCATCCTTGGATAGCCCTGCATTATGCATTTTTCCCAGACTTGCTGAGTACTTTATGTACTCACATGCTACATTCTAAACATATCTCAGAAGTGATTGAAGCTGTCAAAGGAGATTCCAAGGACTAGGACGCGTACCCCACTCGATTGCCTGTGGGCATATGGATGGGTCACCACTTGATGTTATCGTCTTCATTGCCTGATTATTCAAGTTGTTCAGCCTGTTCAGGCTGTATTGGTAAACCTCGACCATAAGGTCTTTGCTTTTATTTGGTGTTATTATTATTGGTTATGTAATCGTGATATGGTTGTTGATTCTTCACTGTTGGACTGTGTGTACTAGCTACTGATCTGGGACTAGTACAGAAATACCACGAGGGATTCGGATAAGCGGATCAGGGGTCTCTCCAGATGGTGGTATCAGAGCCATATCGACTGTAAGACGTGTCCTTAGTTAGAATGGTCGTTTTAGGAAGCTTCAAAACTTATGTTCTAAAAAGAAAAATCTAATAAAGTGCTATTCTCTCCTTTTCTCTCTTTCTATTCTTATCTTCGTCATGGAAGTTGTTTCTTATCTTCACCGTATTGATTGCTTCTTCACCATTTTGGAATGTAAATTGGACTATACCTCCCTTAAAAACTTCTATATTAGGGTAATCGAGTTCCCACTTTAGACTTCAAGGCTTGGTGACTCAAGAGGAGCAATTCTGCAAAAGTTGCTAATGAAGTTGTGCGTCTTCATGGTGAGGATCCAACCTTTGATCGATGAAGACCCAAGAAGCAAGTTTGATCTTAGACTAACCCTATAGGTTAAGTTGGTCCAGGTTCATTCTGTGTTTGAGCTGCCTTGTTCTGTTAGAGTGAGTAATTTGATCGAGTAGGCGAGTTGATTTGCTTGGTGTTGAAAAAAAAATGTATTTTGATTTTCGTGTTGTGTTGTCCTGTGCATAGGCAGTTGGTTCCTGGTGTTGTTAGAGCCTCCCCTGTTCCTCTCGTCTGTGCTTTTCCCTCTCATCTGGAAGCCTTGTTCTACCATCAGATGGAGAAGAATTGCAGTGCTAACCTCAACCAAGAAGCTAAGGCATCAAATCCCAATGATATGGAAAACATCAATGTTAAAACCAGTAAAGTTCCGATTGTTGATGACAGTGCTACTACCGAACTCAACCAGCAACCCTCCGAGGTGTTAACAACATTTCTTCAGAGAATGAATCAGTTTCTTGTGACTCAGACTCAGCTCATGCCACTGATGATACAACAAATGAACAACCAAGCCACCATGGTCACTATGCCTACAACTCCTTTGCAGTATCCTTCTGATGAGTTATTGAAGACCAGCCCTCCAGAAGTATTATGTGGAGATTATGGCATTAGCAATACCCCTCCTGTAAACCTTCACTCATGGGAATATGTCGTCTTCTATCAATGTGGAGGAAAAGACATTTTGCTTATAGGTGTCCCCAAAAGGATAAGGCAAAAGAAGATATCCATTGTAGTAATTGTGACAGAACTGGACACCGATTCAGCAAGTGCCCCCAAAAGAAGAAGATCCAATATAAGGTCTGCAACTTTTGTGGCAAGGAAGGGCATTTTGTGAAACAATGCCCCTTGGAAAAACAAAGTCTCTTGGCACCACGAGCAATTCTAGCATCAGAAATCAGTGCGGAAGTACCCCATAAGTTGCACCATGTAGCAAAGATTCCTCAAGCTAGCAAAGGCAAAGCACTCTCCTTAGAAGACAATAGTCGGCAACAGGATTCCCGCAAAAGGAAGGTAGTAAGTCAAGAGCAGTATGTTGCCAGTAGCTCCCAACTTTAGGTGAACCAATCTCAACTCAACCGAGCACAAGAAGTAACCTTAATCAAGACCCCAGGACCAGAAGTACAACCAGTGATGCAAAGATTTCATAACAAGACTGGTCAATCTCAACGGAATGAGTTTTCAAGGCAGATAATTGGGGGTTCCAATTGTCTTGTCGTAGGACATATTGCTAGTCGCTGCCCGCAAGGATGTCAGGCGTCTACTACAGACCCCAACATTCCAGATGATGTTCTTATCAAGACCATAACCCCAGCAGCAGGGGGTAAACGCAATCGGAAATTTCTGTCGCAGATATTGCGATATAGGATGTCAGGTCTACCGATGCCCCATGAAGATGAAAAAGAGACACCTAGAATTTGATGTTTTCAGTAAATGCTACTAGATGGTACATTCAGTAGCACCAGACCACTTCTAAGGAATAAATAAAAGAGTTTGTGTAATGATCAATCTGTAAGATGCAATTGTCAGTATTGCTATCAATAAAAGTTTGAAAGGAGTACAATTGTGGATGTGGATTTCTGTTGTTAGTTCTTAAAACATATGTATTTGGGCACCAGTCATGAGATAATTAAGGGAGGGCTAGAGAGCCATAATTCTCATTTAAACCATGGGAAGATTTGTTGAATTCAAAGTACCAAACTGACAGTAATAAGTTAGTATGGTCTGAAAACAAATGCCTCCAAATTTGCGCGGTATATTTTGATCATGTTAGTTAGAAGAACTAAAGTCTCAAGTACTAAAAGCTTCAGATGTAAATCAAGTGAGTTGAACCCCAAGCAAATACTGAGCACTAGTCCATTCAAGCTAGACGTTTAAGAATTGTTCAGTGTCAGGCAGGAAGCAGTGTTAGCAAATTCTGAAAAGAATAACAAAACATCAGAGACCAGCTAGGATGCTACAACCCTTGCAAACTTCTGTTTGGAAATGGGAAGAAATACAAATAGATTTCAATATTGGACTCCCTGAAACTGAGTAAGGATTTGACTCCATATGGGTTATTGTGGATCATATGTATCTGAATGTTTTACCTCTCAAGGGAATGCGTTGATTCAGAGTTAGTAGAAAATTAGTACCCCGCTATATTGGTTTCTTTCCAATAGCTGTCAGAAGATGAGAAGTTGCTTACAAGTTGGAGTTACCTCCGCAGCCTTCGGGTGTGCATGATGTCTTCCATGCCTCTCATCTGAAGGAATGTCTCAGCGTAACCGAGCGTTAGAGGTCATATGAGGAGATGGAACTAAAGGAAGACCTACTGTATCCAGATTATCCAGTCAAAATCTTGGATGAAGCGGAACGTCGAACTCGAAGTCGGGTAATCAAGCTTTGCAAGGTTCAGTAGAGTAATCATTCCGAGAAGGAAGCTACTTGGGAACGAGAAGAGGATCTTTGAACAGAGTTTCCCGATCTCTTTCTTTCTCCGTCCGAATCTCGGGGACGAGATTCTCTCTAAGGGGGGTAGGTTTGTAACATCCCCAATTTCGGTCATTTGCCAAAAAGCTAATTGCAATTAATTAAATTTAAAATTTGGAATTTTCTTGGTGTTCTAATTAACCTGGCATCCTTATCCTTCCGAAATTGGAGTTCAATCCTCTTTCGTCCGAAAAATCGAATTTCGATTCGATCGCGTTCAAATTTCACCCGAGTTCCAAAATGCTTTAAAAATCCCGGAACCTATTGCAGTAGGTTCCAAATATTCCAAAAACATTTTGGGAATTTTCCCAAGATTTTTGGAAACCCTCTGGTATTTTATCTTTCGCGGCCTTTCGTTAAAAGCCCTTTATTCGTCCCGAAATATTCTAAACTCCAAATTTCATTCAAATTCCACGAAACCAATTTTATTCGGTTCCAAATATTTCCTAATAGTTTTAGGAATTTTTCCGAGATTTTGTAGACCATTTTTGCTATTTTCTAAAAAGACTTTACAGTTTTTGTAGCTCTTTAAAAAAATGTATAAATATAAATTATAAATAATTTTAATAAGCTCAAAATTCTCTAGTTAAATTCTCGGGATTTTTCTAGAATTTTTGGAGCTGTTCTATTATTTTTCCAAATTAAAAAGTGTTATTAGTATTTAAAAATTAATTACTGTTTTAAAAATAATAATATTATATTATTTAAAAAAAATTATTCGTGCTTTTATTGCTGAAACCGTTGTCTCTTCATTTTCCCAAATTTATGAGAATTTATTTGCCATTTTTCCGATTTAATTTGGACTTTAATAAAGAAATTAATTATTTTTGGAATTAAATAAAATGGTTACTATTCCGGCCATAACTTCGGCAAGCGTTTCCTGGCGATCCGCTGGTCCGATCGTCCTATAAATTGAACCCAAGAATTCTCTCACCATTCCCCACACAACCCAATTGGAATTTCTCCAATCCAAGCTACGGATCTTCCTGTAGAAGCCATTCTTTCCGAAATCCGGCGAACGTTCGGCGAGCTCTCCCGGTCACCCCCGACCTCCGTTTGGTCTGAAATTTTTACTGGAGCTTCCTCTTGCTGTGTTCTACGTCCAGTAAAATCAGATTTATCAAATTCCCTTCGGAGAAGCTCCGGCCACCGATTTCTTCTACAACTCCGGTGAGCGTTTGCCGTTGAACCGTTGCTCCTTTTTGGGTATAAATTGAACTCCAGATTCCTCTCCTCATGACCCACATCATACTCAAATTTCGTCATTAGAATCGTAGCGAAGCTACCTCGGCAACCCTTCTTTCCTAACTCCGGCGAGAACTTCGGCGAGCTCCATCGGGCGCTCCCGAACTCCGTTCGTCCTCCAATGTTTTGTGGAGTATCCCCACGTCAGTCTCTACACCGTTGTGAAATAGTTTTGGGTAATTCCCACCGGAGCACTACCGGCAACCATTTTATTCTACAACTTCGACGAGCTCTCTCGACCAATCCGCTACTTCGTTGGACCTCAAATTTTTACTGTAACATCCTCTCATCATCCTCTATAGCCCATATAAACAGTTTTGCTTGATTCACTTTGTAGCACCGTCGGCCATACTTCTTCTCCTAGACCGGCGATAACTCCGGCGAGCCCGTTCTCCTTCATTCGAACTCCAAATTCCTCCGTTCAAATTCCTAAATTCATATAAATTCAAGATCTACCTGCCAGTACTAATTTTGTAATTTTTGGATTTTATTTATTTTATTGTTATTTATTTGGTTGTGTCGTTTTGCGCGTAGCGGAAGAGTTCGTTAGAGTCGTCGATGCCGTTGCCGTCCCGCAAGACTTTGACACCCTCGCTATGACCGAAGGCAAGTCTCCTTGACGCATGTTGATCCCATGATTTATAAATATTTTACAATGGTTTATAAATTGCATTGCTATTTATATAAAAGGATGATGTTGACGTTAGGCTATTAGTAATACCTGTTGTTCATACCTCCTTGATATTGTTATCCATGATCCTTTGTCGACCTAGTACAGTAATCCACCATAATAAATACTTTTGATAAAATATTCTTTGATTAGGGGAATGACTATTTGGAAGACAGTTTGGAAGGAACATATTAGTATATAATGTAGGTTGGAGCTAGAACCCAACTTGATTGGAGATTACATGAATACTAGTGTTGATGGGGATTAGTCATTATGAAATTGATCTATGAATGGTGATAGTTGAAATATTGAGGAGTTGGATTGTGATAGCAGTTCGCAATATAATTAGTATGGATTGGTGGAGTATTGGAAGATGTATGATATTAAGAATAATAGTCAGTAAAGCTAAATAAATAATATTGAGAGTCATACTTGTGGAGCAAATAGAATACGTGGGGAATCATATTTCGGTGGATTTTAACCAGCATACTACATGATTTAGAGATGACGATGTGAAGGGTTAAAATATGTGATATTGAGAACGATACTAGATGATTTAGTAAATGATATTATCAAATATACTCGATGGATTAAATGGATAATATTGAAAATCATACTCGGTGGTTTAGTAGATGATTTTGTGAAATATAGTTTCGCGATAACCCTTTATGTGGGATGATGAATAATGTGGATTATGTGTGATTTGTTTAGTCAACTTGGTATCATTGTTTATGGAAATAGCTGTAGTCAATGAATTAATGAAATCTTGGATTTATAGAATCTTTCTTGAAAGATGCTCGGGAATGAGATTATGAATTATTCTTGGTGGATCAAGTAGATTACAAAATTAATCGATGTAGGGATGATGGGTAATCAATAATGAGACTTATATCTTGGGGAGATTGTTTCATATAGAATGATGATAGTAGCTTGGCATGGTTTTGGAGTTATGATGGCACATGATATAGACTTTACTTGTTGGAGTACTAAATGGGACTGGATTATATAGTGCCATGATGATAATGGGGGAATCTTGGTGATCTCATGAACTTTGGAGATTATAGAATTGATTATAATAATTTTTATCAACACTGAGATTTGATAATTTTAAATAAACTAATGGTGGAATAGAACAGTTCGGTAGAAATGCTTAGACTCGCAATCGGTCAGTATTCACCTTTGGGTGGGAATTTCATTTATCTTTTGAAAACTTGTGTTGGAAGTTATAGGCAATGAGTATTGCCGTTGGTTTACAAAATAAAAATAAAATGAAAAATGGTTTGGACTTGGGCGGAATGGTTTGTCTAGCGGGTGCGGATAGAGCACTAGTTTTCATTGTGCACGTACCGCCCCAAGTCAATTAATGTAACACCCCAAAATTTTGTTTTTCTTAAATCTATGTGTGATTTGGCACTTTGGTGAATTTTTGGAATTTTCTGGAATTTATTTAGATTTATTTGGAATTTATTTGAATTTATTCCATTTTAAAATAATTAAAGAATTTAACTTTGCAAATAAAAATTTCTTGGAAATATTTTATTTGAGTCCAAAATGTTCCAAAATATTTTCCAGAATTTTTCTGGAATTTTTCTGAGTCTTTTGCTATTTTTAATGAATTAAATGAATTACTGGGAATTATTTTAAATATTAAATCGCTGGAAAATCCAAACCGGGTTTGCACTGTTCCTCCGACCGAGCCCGAGTCAGACTCGAGTTCGAGTCTGACCCGAACCCGACTCGAGCCCGTGGTTGAGCCGAACCCACTCGGCCGAACCCTACGCGTGTGACCGTTGGATCAAGATCCAACGGCCACGATTGAGCCACGTCGCCGGACCCGAGCCCGACCGAGCCAGCCAGCTCGCCCGAGTTCGACCCGAACCCAAACTCACGCACCGTTGGATCTCGATCCAACGGCTGTGCGCGTGCCACGTCACCCCGTCCGAGTCGCCGCCGGACTCCGCCGCCGCAACGGAGCAGGTCTCGGTTTCCGTGCGTTTCATGGACGCCGAGGGCTCTATTTATTGCGCCGTCGCCGCCATCATGACCGCCACTTCCTTGCGCCCCTGTAGCCCTAGACAACGTCGCCGGAGCCGCCGCCGTCTAGCCGCAATCGCTCGCCGAAGTTGCCGTAGCGTTCCGCCGTAGTTTTTCGCCGATTGTTGCCGTCTCCGTCGTCCTCCGCCGCCGTTGAGGTCAGATCCTGAACCGGGAGGTCAAGCCGCGTCGGAAGGGACCTCTCACTTCGCCGGAGCACGCCCGAAGAGCCGTTGCCGTGGTCGTCGTCCCCAATTCCGGCGAGCCAGCGCCGCCGCAAGCCATCGCCGGACCCCGAGCTCGCTCTGCCGTCCGATCCCGATCCAACGTCCCAGATTGCGCCACGTCATCTCACGGTGAGATTCCGTCCAAAATCCCAGATCCAATCTCGACCGTTGGATTTAGATCCAACGGTCCAGATCAAACGCGTTAACCCAAATGCGTGAGACCAGATCTAATCTGGGCCGTTGATTTTCAAATCAACGACCGAGATTGCACCACGCGTCGGGAAAGTGGCCGCGCGGTGGTATCCCACCAGCGGCGTGCGTGACGCCGACACGCGGGGCCCGCATGTCGATGGCTCGTCCCAGCAGCCCGGCGTCGGCAATGACGTCGCATGGAGTCCCACTGCGTGACGTGGTGAGCCGGCGTCGCCGATGGCGTCCCGAGTGGACTCCACTGTCGACCGAGAGCCATGGACCGAGTCCACCGTGGACCGAGCCAAGCCGTGGACTGAGCCCATGAGCCGGCTGACGTCAGCAAACCAATCAGAGGCTGCCACGTGTCCTTGCTGACGCAATAATTAATTTCCGAAAAGAAAATGATTTATTAATTCGAAATAATGATTTCAGATTTTGTTTCAAACTTCAAACGCTTATAACTTTTGCGTTTCAACTCCGATTTGAGTGATTCAAATTTCTAAATTTGTATAAAATTGAGATCTACCTAATTATGAATTTTATTTAATTTTTAGACTAAAGTTTTTCTCTGTAATATTATTTAATTGATTATTTAAACTTTAAATAATCATAACTTTTGCATTTTAACTCCGAATATGACGATTCCAGTTTCTAAAAATTCATAAAATTATGTTCTCCCTGTTTATGGATTTTATTTGGATGTTTGGACACTTTTTGCCTATTGTTTATTCGTGTATTGCTATTTGCACGCTTTACGAGTAGACGTTGAAGTGCCGGAAGGATTCGAAGGAGAAGTATTGACTCAGGATCCAACTCAAGACCAAGAACAAGTACTTTTTGAAGGCAAGTTGTGCTTTGACCATGTTGATCCTATTTTGAAACTTATTTTGATTTAACCTATTGCATGCTGTTCAATTAGAAAATACTTTATTTAAATATAGGAGATTAGATAAATACCAATTTGCTGTATGACACCTTGATTATTTAAATATGTGCCATGACCCTTGTCACCCTAGTTGTGGATTACTAGTTGGACATTATTAAATTGCCAACATGGGTTTTAGACCGTTGTAGTATATTGCTTAGACCTGCTACGTGCTCATAACATGATTTTGGACAATCAAATGTTAATATTGACTTAATGATATATTGAACCGGTTTTGGAAAGGTATCATGTGATGTTGATGGCACGTGGTGCATGGTAATCAACTGGGGTTTTATAAATAGTTTTCGGCCGGGGCATGTGGCAAGAATGATCAGGTGGGCCAGTTGTGGCACTAGGGATGTTGATTTGGTTCTTTGGGTAGTCTTGCCCTGGTCACCCTAAGGACTTAACCTTGCAAGCCTTTGAACTGAGTCAAGCGTGCAACCACATGTCTGTAATGGGACGGACCTAGTTGATTAAGTTGCTAATAGCATTACTGTGGGACCTCGGGAGGTCAACTACACCCTTTGTGTAAGTTGTGCGGGGAGCGTCTGGGTGAGGCAGTACCCATCTAGCAGTTGATTGGCCTAAACTTCGCCTTAGCTAAGGGAAGGGTTAGTGTGCAATAACAGGGAGGACCACTTGTATTGTTAGAAGTTTCGAAAGACTTTGTTACTGAACTCGCCTTTGTGGTGTTTGATTGTATCTTGTGGGTAAAGTGCATAACCTCTGCAGAGTGTAGAATCTATTCGAATAGCCGTTTCCGCGGTATTGGACATCGCTCGGGAATTACAGTCAAGGGTTAGATTTTCTTGAAAACAACTTGGACTTGAAAGGTTGGGTTGGAATAACAATGTTGGTGGGAATATGGATTAGGATGGGAAAAATGTTTATTAAACTCCTTGAAAAGTTATTTATGCTATACTTGTTTCTACCGCTTTCGAATCTACTTATGCTACTTGTCAAATGCTATTTTACTGCAAATATACCTTGAGCTATTCCTTTGTATCAAGCCATGCATATAGTCTATTAGCTTTGCATTACATGCATGACTTCTTTGAGTACCATGTACTCACCCTTGCCACAATACAATACCAGTTGAAGAGGAGACTACACCAGCTTTGGAGGAGGAGCTCCAAGAGGAACCGTCTACTTAGGAAGCGAGCCCAGTCAGTTGCCTGTGGTATACTGGATGGCGCCACGAAGTTATCTTATTTCCGCTGCTATTATTTCTCTCTTAATAAGTTTCGCCCTGCGAGGCGTACATTTGTAACTTGACCATAAGGTCGAGTAACCAGTTTGACTATTTATTTAAAGTACTTTATTAGTATCGAGTGGTATGATTGTGATATTTACCGATGTTAAGACTGTGTGCACTAGCGCGTTCCTGGACTAGTGCTGAATACACAGAGGGTCCGGATTTGCAAATTCGGGTCCCGACAATTAAGGACCGACGCTTATGACTGTCTCCATTCTAAGCGTAACCGTACTACCACATGTCTAACATGGTATGACCTGGCTAAATAATTTTTAGAAACCTAACTTAGACTACTTGATTGGTGGAATGTGGAGTGCCGGATAGAGGCAAGTTGTACTCCCAGGCAGGCGCAAGAGGGGCTTCATCTTTGGGTGGATAGAGCCCTAACAACAGTGAAACCTCAGCGGGTGAGTCGGGTTAGGCGTATACATTGTAAAGGCCTTGTCATGATATCCCTGTCGGCACACCTAAGGAAGTGTGTTAATTGTACATGGCACTAAGGGAATATCATATCTTGTGGGTAAAGCTGTACACCTCTGCAGAGTTAAAACTATTCGAATAGCCATGCCTACGGTCAAGGGCAAAGCGAAGAATGCTTTCATATTGGTAGACTTTATTTATTTATTTTAACGACCGATGATTTGGGATCCGAGAGTGGTTAGAACTCTCGGGTGTGCTTCTGGCGGCTAGAGCCATGTAGGTGGATTGAACCTGTTTTTGTGAACCATGGCAGATAGAGCCATGTGGATGGATTGAATCCTGATCTTTTTAAGTTGTGGCGGATAGAGCCTGTATACTAGTGATTGGTGGCTAGAACCTTCGCTAGAGTTATAAATAATTTCAAATGTACAAATAATTGTTAAAAATGGCTTTATGAAAAATATTACATGTAAAGTTTGTGAAAGTATTGCTTTGTGCAAAAGAACCATATTAAGCCATCCTTGGATAGCCCTGCATTATGCATTTTTCCCAGAGTTGCTGAGTACTTTATGTACTCACATGCTACATTCTAAACATATCTCAGAAGTGATTGAAGCTGTCAAAGGAGATTCCAAGGACTAGGACGCGTACCCCATTTGATTGCCTGTGGGCATATGGATTCATCACTGTCTGACTGTGTGTACTAGCTACTGATCTGGGACTAGTACAGAAATACACAGGAGATTTCGGATAGCCGATCCAGGGTCTCACATTGAGCCACTGGTTATATTCCCTTTTAATAAAGTACTTTACTATTTCACTGAGTATGATTGTGGTATTTTACCGATGTTGAGACTGTGTGCACTAGTGTGATCCTGGACTAGTGCTGATTACACAGGGGGTCCAGATTTGCACATTCGGATCCCGACAGAGGTGGTATCAGAGCCATACTGACTGTAGGACTTACCCTTAGTTAGAATGGTCGTAGTGAGGACAAAACTATTTTTTAAAACTTAAAACTTGCCAAGATGAAGAATGAACTCTCAACTTACCCCATTCTCTCTTGATTCATACCACCTTGCTGAATTTTTCTCCTCTTACTTGTTTTAAAATGTTGCATTCTTATGAGAGTGTCTTTTGGCAGATGAAGAGGATTCACACCTATGGTGAGCGTGAGGGAGGCTACGCCGTAGAGCTGTGGAGGATGCTTCAGGTGTTGGGAGTCTTTGAGCGACCGATCTACAGAGCCAACACTTGGATCGTGAACGGGAAGGCCCGGGACATGGTCACCAAGATCACTGTGTATGCTCGGGAGAAGACCAAGGCGAGTCGCCCTATCAACATCACTGTCAGGAGGGCTACATTTGAAGCCAGCTTTTAGAAGACATCACGTCTTGCTCCAAGGAAGATCTCTGCCACCTACGCCGCCGAGCTGCAGGAGTCTGTTTTCCGCCTTCACCCTGGAGAGCGACGCCACTAGCGCGCCGATCGACCTGGAGAGCGACGCCACTATTGTGCACTTGGCCAGGTTCGCTTCCGTGTAGGACGCGGTGATGGACCAGACTGTGCAGGAGTTGGACGCCGCCTACACTGCTTTGGAGGCCACTGAGAAGAGTTTGCAGGATACCCACGTCTGGGCAGCACAAAGGATCAAAGAGCTGGAGGAGAAGCTGTATGGCCAGGAGCCAAAGGCAGAGTTGGAGCTGGACGAGGACCCGGTGGAGGTACAACCAGAGCCGGAGCAGCAGCCAGCACCAGAGTTGGAGGAGGACGTTGCTTCGTTAACCACAGCTGATCAAACAATTCATCGATCCAAGTACTGTTCGTCAAGAAGAAAGATGGATGTTTTTGGATGTGTATTGATTATCGTGCACTTAATGATGTGACCATAAAGAATAAGTATCCGCTACCTAGGATCGATGAATTGTTTGATCAGCTGAGAGGAGCTGGAGTTTTCTCCAAGATTGACCTGCGATCAGGGTATCATCAGTTGAAGATTCGATCCGAGGATGTACCGAAGACCGCATTTTCGTTGAGATATGGACATTATGAGTTCACAGTTATGTCCTTTGGTCTGACGAATGCGCCAGCATATTTCATGAATATGATGAATAAAGTTTTCATGGAGTACTTGGATAAGTTTGTCATCATGTTCATTGATGACATTCTGGTCTACTCCAAGACAAGAGAAGAACATGCAGGGCTTCTAAGGCTAGTTCTGGAGAAGTTGCGAGAACATGTTCGCCAAGTTTAGTAAATGTGACTTTTGGAAGAGTAAGGTGGAGTTTCTTGGACATGTAATGACCGCCGAGGGAGTTGCAGTGAACCCAAGCAAGGTAGAAGCAGTATTGCATTGGGAGCAACCGAAGACGGTGACCCAGATTCGTAGTTTCCTTGGAAAGGCAGGATATTACCATCGATTCTTCGAGGGATTCTCAATGATTGCCAGACCCCTTACGTAATTGTTGAAGAAGGAGAAGAAGTTTGTATGGACGCCAGAGTGCGAGGGGAGTTTTCAGGAGCTGAAGAAGCTTTTGACATCAGCACCAGTGTTGGTCTTACCTGATGTGCATCAGAGTTTTGATATTTACTATGATGCATCGCTTCAAGGACTTGGATGCGTGTTGATGCAGAATAGAAAGGTAGTTGCTTATGCATCGAGGTAGTTAAGGCCGCATGAGGAGAATTACCTGACCCATGACCTGGAGTTAGCAGCCGTAGTGCATGCCTTGAAGTTGTGGCATCATTACCTCATTGGGAATAGATGTGAAGTTTATACGGACTAAAAGAGTCTTAAATATATCTTCACTCAATCGGACCTGAATATGAGGCAGAGGAGATGGTTGGAGTTGATCAAAGATTATAATATAGGAATTCATTACCATCCTGGTAAGGCCAATGTAGTAGCCGATGCCTTGAGTTGGAAAAGCCACACCGTGGATATGCTAATAGAAGAGAGTCAAGCTGAGCTATGCAAGGATTTTCAGAAGATGAAGCTGGAAATGGTAGCAGAAGGATTTTTGGTAGCCTTAGAAGTGAAGCCTACCATAGAAGACCAAATCAGGGAAGGTCAGAAGGTGGACGACAAGATAAAGAGAATTAAGTCCAAGATGGATGAAGGCAAGGCTAAGGACTTCAGGCTGGACGAGCAGAGTACGCTGTGGATTAAAGATCGCATCTACGTACCGAGTAAGAAGGAGCTGAAGCAACTGATTCTGTACTCGATCCATCCGGGAAGTGCCAAGATGTATCAAGACCTGAAAGAGAGGTTTTGGTGGCCGAGCATGAAGCGTGAAGTTGCCAAGCATGTTGCCCTATGTGACATAGGCCAAAGAGTCAAAGCAATGCATCAGTGGCCAGCGGGATTGCTACAACCACTAAAGATACCTGAATAGAAGCGGGCGGAAATCGGTATGGACTTCATTACCAGTTTGCCAAGGACTCAAAGTGGATACGACTCCATATGGGTTATCGTGGATCGTTTGACCAACGTCGCACATTATATACCAGTGAAGACTACTTACTCAGGGGACCGTCTAGCAGAACTTTATATGTCGAGGATTGTTTGTTTGCATGGAGTGCCAAAGAAGATAATGTCGGATAGAGGTACCCAATTTACCTCAAGATTATAGACTAAGTTGCATGAAGCCATGGGAACCCGTCTGAATTTCAATACGGCATATCATCCGTAGACGGACGGTCATACAGAAAGAGTTAATCAGATTCTGGAAGACATGTTAAGAGCTTGTGCTCTAGCCTGTGCTACTTCATGGGACAAGTGTTTGCCGTATGCTGAGTTCAGCTACAACAATAGCTATCAAGCCAGTTGACAAATGTCACCATTCGAGGCTCTGTATGGTCGACCCTGTCGAACGCCTTTGAACTGGAATGAGACAGGTGAGCGCCATGTCTTTGGACCGGACATTCTCCAAGAAGCTGAAGAGCAGATCGCCATGATCAGGGAAAGACTGAAGATAGCTCAATCAAGGCAGAAGAGTTATGCCGATAATCATCGCCGAGAGCTGAGTTGTGAACCTGAAGATTTCGTATACCTCAAAGTTACACCTCTCAAAGGAGTCAAGAGGTTTCATGCCAAAGGGAAGCTTGCGCCAAGATATGTTGGTCCATTCAAGATCTTGAGTCGTCAACTGGAGTTGCCGCAGTCATTGGCAGGAGTACATGACGTGTTCCATGTATCGCAACTGAAGAAGTGCCTTCGAGTGCCAGATGAACAAACACCTTTATAGTCAATCGAGTTGCAGGAAGATCTAACTTACAAAGAGCACTGGTAAAGATTTTGGACACAATGGATCAAGAGACGAGGAACAAGTCAACCTGTTTCTGCAGAGTCCACTAGAGCAACCATTGAAAAAGTGAAGTGACTTGGTAACGTGAAGAAGATTTGAAGGAGTTCCCAAACCTATTCCGTAGTTAGCCCTGAATTTCGGGATCGAGATTCTATTAAGGGGGGATGTTTGTAACATCCCAAATTTTTGCTTTTATTAAATTTATTGAGTTATTTGAATTTTTGGAATTCTGGAATTTATTTGTATTTAATTTGAATTAATTCCTTTCTTGAGTTATTTAAATATTTAAAAGTTTCAAATAAAATTTTGTTGGAAATATTTTATTTGAGTCCAAAATGTCTCAAAGTATTTTCCAGAATTTTTCTAAGCATTTTGCTATTTTTCTCGAATTTAATGAATTACTGGAATTATTTTAAGTGTTAAAAACAAAAAGGAAAGTCCAGAAAACCCTAACAGGTCAGACCAGCGGTCCAACCCATTAGCTCGTCGGCCGTAACCCGTTAACCCTGTTTCCACCGGCCGTTGGATCCGCATCGGACGGCTCCGAACGAGCCACGTTGCCTGCACTGCTGGACCACCGGATCTGGCCACGTGGACCGTCACGATTTTTGCCGCGTCGTCATCACCATGTTCATCTCGGACTTCACCGGTCTCCGCCATTTTCGTGCGAATCATGCCTTCCAAGGCCCAATAAATGGGCCGGGACCCCGAGTCGTGTTCGCCGTTTGACGTTGGTCACTTTGCCCTAGGCGCCATCATCTGGGGAGCCCTAAAATCACTGGGATTTCTCACCGAAGTTCGTAGAGCACCGCCATGGTTTTGGCTGGGTCCTGCCATCGTCTGTCGCTGTATACCGTGTGGGTGGGCAAGTCCGGACTCCACGCGAGGGGGCGCATCTGGAAGTTCCCTTCACTCCACTGGGTACGCGCAGAAATGCCGCGGACAAGGTCGTCATCCTTGTCTCCGGCGACACAACACCACCACGAAATCTCCAGATCTCGCGAGCTCCACCAGCCATCCGATCAAGATCGCACGATCCAGGTACGGCCACGTAGCGCATCATCGAGTTGAACTAGATCCATTTAGGGCCATTAGATCTAGATCGTACGGTTGAGGTTAGATCAAGTAATACCGTTTAGATCTGTTTTGGTTGTTGGATCCAGGATAGATGGTTAGGATTGTGCCACGTAGCACATAAATGAGATGAACGACACTAGATCTGGGCCCTAGATTTTGGATCCAACGACCGAGATCGAATCGTGTAGATTTGCTATATCCATTCTTAACCGTTGGATTAAAACGTGCGGTTCGGATTAATTCGCGTAATAGCGCTTAGATTGAATCTGCACCGTTCGAACCCGAGCCAACGGTCTAGATGAGGCCACGTGGCGAGCACCGGGTCATGCCACGTAGCATCTCACCCGCATGTTTGAGGATCGATCTGAGCCATTGATTTTGGAACGGACGGATCGAATCGCATACGGTGGTTTCCAATGCAGGAGGATGAGGGTGGATCCAAACCATTGACATTTGAATAGACTGATCTGATCATGCTGCACAGCAACCAATCCACGTGTTACGCGTGGTAGTGAAGATACCGAAGCGCCGTGGCCGAGCTCGTCGGTCGTCACTGACGTCACACGTGACGTCAGCATGAGCCCGCATGTCGGCCACCGCACCTACGCGTGTGTGACGTCAGCCATGACATCATTATGGCCCCCGCTTGTCAATTGGTTCGGCCGAGTCGCGATGACGTTATCCAGCGGATCCCACGTGTCAGTGACACGTGGCCTCGTGGACCGAGTCCACCGTGGGCCCAAACCGAGCCATGAACCCAATCCATGGACCGGCTGACGTCATGTTAACGCAATAAATGGATTTTCCTTTAGAAAAATAATTCGGCCGAAATTCAAATTCGGTGATGACGTCAGCTGACGTCATAATTCCGATTTTTCAATAGAAATAAATCGGATAATTCGGTTTATTCTTTTTAATTGAATTTCAAACTTCAAACGGCTATAACTTTTGATTTTTAACTTCGATTGAGTTGATTCTAGTTTCTAAATTTTTGTAAAATTGAGCTCCATTTAATGGTAAATTTTATTTAATTTTTGGGCTTGATTTTTTTTCTGTTTTTATTTATTTGTCGTTTATTTATCTGTTTCGCGTAGACGTTGAATTGCCCGAAGGCTTCAAAGGAGAGGTCTTGACCCAGGAACAAGTCCAAGACCAGGAACAGGATCTTTTCCAAGGCAAGTTATGCTTTGACCATATTGATCCCACTTTTGAAATTTTGTTAATTTGAATCATTGCATGCTAGTTTAATTAAAAATGCTTTTAAATAATTTGGGAAATAGTTATATGACCTATTTGATGTATGCCACCTTGCCTATAATAATTGTACGCCATGAATCATTTGTCACCCTAGATGATGGAATATTAGTTGGACATTAATAAATTTCCAACATGGGTTAAATAGATCGTAATTAGTATGCTTAGCCCTGCATTGTGTTAATAACATCGTTTTGGACTATTAAATGTTAAATTTGACTTAATAAGATATGGAACATGTTTATGAAAGATGTGACATATGTTATTGATGATGTTGATGGCACGTGGTGCATGGTAATAAACGGGGTGATAAAATGATTTAGACCGAGGCAAGTGGCAAGATTATTTCTGGTGGGCCAGGAGTGGCACATGGGAGGTTGTGTTTGGTTTTTGCTGATTTGGGCACTTGTGAATTCTTGGGTAGTCTTGCCTTGGTCACTTTAAGGACTTAACCTTGCAAGAATTTAAACTGAGTCTGACATAAAACCACAAGTCTAGAATGGGATAGGCCTAGCTGATTAATTTGTGACGTCTAAAATTTCGGTACTGTCGTGGTGGTGTGGGTTCCGGGTGTATGGGTAGACGCACATGGCATAAGAGGGAGGCCCCGAGAGTGGTAACCAGTCCCATCAGTGTTGAAACCTCAGCGGGTAGTACAAGGTCTAGAAGGAGCATTGTAAAGGCTTTGTTACGGTCACTTGCCTCGTTGGTGTTTGATTGTATCTTATGGGTAAAGTGTGTAACCTCTACAGAGTGTACAACTTATTCGAATAGTCGAGTCCATGGTATTGGACATTGCTCAGGGATTACAGTCAAGGGTTAGAATTCCATAAAAGTGAACTTGGGTTTATAGATACCTGGTATGTGGATAAACTGGTTTAGGATGAGGAATGCTTTACTTAAGAAAATAATTGTGAAAGCTATTATTATTGTTAATATTGTTTTACTGCTTTCCAATCTATTACTGTTATTTATAAATGTTACTTATTGCAAAAGAACCCATTAGCTTGTCATTGGAATAAGCCATGCATGTAGTTATTAGACTTGCATTCTGTGCGTGACTTGCTGAGTGCTTTAAGTACTCACCCTTGCCACAATACAAACATCAGAGAATGAAGAATCAACGCCAGCATTGGAGGAGGAGTTCCAGGAGGAGCCGATGAACTAGGGGCGAGCCCAGTCAGTTGCCTGTGGCATATTGATTGACGCCATGAATTTATTTAATTCTGCTGCAGTTATTTAATAAAGACCTTGCCCTGCGAGGAGTACTTTTGTAAGTTAACCATAAGGTTGACTCAACCACTTTTATTATAATAAAGACTTATTTACTATTCTACTGTGTATGATTGTGATATTCATCAATGTTCAGACTGTGTGCACTAGCGTGATCCTAGACTAGTGCTGAAAACACAGAGGGTCCGGATTTGCACATTCGGGTCCCAACAAGATCGAACGGTGCGCAGATTATGGTTAGCGGGTTGGGTCTTAGTGGGTTAACGGGTTCGGTCCATGTCGATTGACCCATTAGGGTTTTCCAGAATTTCCTTTTTCATTCTTATTATTTAAAATAATTCCAGTAATTCAAATAATTCAAGAAAAATAGCAAAATGCTTAGAAAAATCCTAGTAAAATTCTGAAAAATACTTTGAGACATTTTGGACTCAAATAAAATATTTCTAATAAAATTTTATATGAAACTTTTAAATATTTAAATAATTCAAGAAAGGACTTAATTTAATTTAAATCCAAATAAATTCTAGAAAATTCTATAAATTCAAATAACTCAATAAATTCGATAAAAACAAAAATTGGGATGTTATAGTAGATACCAGTGGCGTGAGTTTGCTTCCTCCAACAGGAGGTCTAGGTAGTAGCTCTGGCATGATCCGGCCTTTGCACGCTGGCGGGCCAACCCAACACCTATTCCTAGATGTCCTGCAGGAGTTGTTCCTGATTTGGTGAGGGTAGATTCACGGAGAGGTGTTAGAGTGCATACTTCTGCTTTGTTGACTGATTCTTCTGCTCGGGTGACTTAGTTTTGGGTTCCTAGATCTGCACTGATCTGTCCCGGTACTGAGCCATCTGTTTTTCGCTCTCTTTGATTCAGGTTCGTAGGATGGGAAAGGGGGAGGTTTGGATTATAGACTTCGGCTATTCTTGCCATATGACCGGAGATTCTGATGATGAGGTGATCACCTTTGGGGATGCTTCGTCAGGTAGAATCATCGCTAAAGGTACTATTTGCATTAATGATCATTTTATTCTTAAGTACATTGCCTTAATTAGTAAGCTGCAATACAACTTGCTCTCAGTTTCACAGCTTATCAATGACAATTTTGAGGTAAGCTTTAAGAGTAGCACTTGTAGGATCATCGATTCTTCTGGGGAGTTGGTTTGCAGGATTTGTAGATTCACTCAGTGGATTTCCTAAAATCCATGACGACAGACAGCTAGGCATTACTTATCAGAACACATTTTATGATTCAGCTGCCAGAGTTAGAAAGCCTGGCCAACTGCCTGGACTCCTTCCTCACCTAGGTTTGATCAACAAGATCATCAGAGTTACCATTCATCCCAAGAGTGGTAATTTTGATGCTATCAGGGGTTATGCCTGGAACTTAATAAGCAATATCATGTAGAGGCAAAAAATTGATGTAGTTGATTTCATAATCAGAGAGATAAATACCTCTTCCATGGATCAAGGGAAGAGGATCTAGTTTTCTCCCTACATCATGGCCCTCATCAGGAGAATGACTGGCTACCGGGGACCACTTCCTACCACTCATAAGCCCTACAAGCCCCAAGAGGCTCCTCCCAGGTCATCAGCCACATCGCTCAGAGGCAACTGTAACACCCCAGCACCAACTGTGCCCAGAGTGTCACCAAAATAGATAATAAAAACTAGATGAGAAAGATCAACTCTAATCATACTCTGAAATCCACTGGAAAAATTTCGGCAGCACCTTCCTTAAAAAGGTGGCCATCCACTCAGCAGACAAGGTAGATAAAATGTAACAACACAAGCTATAATACTAATATCAACAATTAGCAACTAATAAACTTAACTACACGGTGAGGCTTACAATAATCAAACTACAACACAAAATCACAATAATTCCCCACTAGTTATCAATGTGAAACATTAATCCAAAGTAATCCTTTATCATGGCATGAAAGTGAGTGGAGGTGAAGCTAAGTCCCATCCCGGCAAGACGTCCTTGAAGTATCTAAAACATTAAACAAAACAAGCATGAGTCCAAGACTCATCAAAGTGCATCCAACAATCATATCATAACCAGTTAATGCATTTAAAATCAACAACATGTTCATAAGTCTCATACAAATCAGCAAGTAAATTAAACATTTGTATCAACACCATTTACCTCCTTTACCTCAATGCTTATTTCACACACATACCTTATTAAGCCTCTTGGGCAGAGTCTATGACTCTATCTCGAATCAACATATTTCCGATTAACACAGTAATTATCATTAGCGATGCAATGCGACATGCATGCTCATGAATGCACCTTTCTTTGTACATACCGGTATTGCCGAGTGTACACCCGTCGGTGTGCACTCTCTCATTCCCTTCCATCCCATGGAAGGGCCTACTCTTGCTGTCTCGCTGACTACGAAGTAGGATTTTCGTACTCACTACATGTGAGCATAGAGGCCCACATCAGAATGGGTCGCCTCTTCCATTATGAATACACATATGCAATTTAACATGAATAAATCATAGATTGCATTCTTTAGCAACATTCTCATAGCTATAACCAATAACATGAGCATTAACATAACCTCATATCCATAGACTTGTCATTCACATTATCCCAATCATATTCATGATATGATTACGAGTGACGCAACATATTTCAAAGTAAATCATTCTCACCTACCAACCTTACCAAGTGGTCATCCTCGCATTCATTATCCTAATATCAAGATCTCAAGCATAAACCATAGCAACGATGAGCCATAATCATGCAAAACAGCAAGATATCATTTATCAAACTTAAGCAACAAATATTCTTAACCAGGTTTTTAATCTACATGCACTTGCCTCTTTAGCAAAGATGAGTGGAGTGGCGTAAGGTCGAAGCCACTCCTGGGAACACACTCCTGCAAAATATATGAATGCATTCATCTCAAAACAATGCAAATCACGGTTCAAGCGACAAATAATAATAATACTTTCGCTCATGTGCTTAACCCCGCTTTAAACTTCCTCCGGAAACCAATTAATCTATTCACAACTAATCCAACTCAAATTCAATTCTTGCACTAGAGCCAAACTACTGCCACACAGGATAGCAGTCACTAAAACAATCATAACTTTTGATTCTCTTATCTAAATTGAGTGAACCCAGTCTCTAAATGACCACAAGAGGATAATCTAAGATTATCCAATACCCATTCATGCAGGAGATGCATCAATAAATCTCAGATTTGCAATGAACAAAGATCAATTGCATTAACTCAAACTCTGGACAGTCTGCACTATCTCCCAAACGGCTAAACCAAAATTGGAGTACGTTCTTGTGCTCTAAATGACCATAAGAAGATGATATACAATTATTCCATACCCATTCATGCTGGAGATATGTCAATCATTCCCAGATTTTCAATGAACATCAATCATTGCATTAACTCTAGTTCTGGACAGTCTACACTAAAACAATCATATCTCCCAAATAGCTAACTAAACTAAAATTGGAGTTCTTGTGCTCTAAATGACCAGAAGAAGATAATCTACGATTATCCCATACCCATTCATGCTGGAGATATCACAATCATTCCCATATTTGATAAGAACAGAGATCCCAAACTGCCCCCAAACTTCTGAATTTCAGTTTGGGATAGCTCATTTCAACATAGCATAACTTTTAATTCTTGAATCCAAATCAAGTAAAAAAATACATTTTCTTAATCTATAGGAAATTCCCCATCTATCTCTAGGCAAATGAAAATTCTAATTCGGCTTGCTTCTGGACCCAAACCACAGTTCAAAATTACAACTACCCACACATGCACATTCAGAGCAGCCCACACATGCACATTCAGTTCATTATCTTTGTGAGATTCTGAATGTGTTATTGAATATTAATTGTTTCTATCTATATGCTTCCTTGGATCACATATATAGACAAAACTCTGCAAAAATTCCTCAAAATGTGTAAAATCTCCTCTCATAATCCATATGCACATATTTAGGGGGAGTTTTAAACTATATATATCTGCTTTAATAGAATTTTACTTCAACTATTCATCCACTCAAACTCAATTGAAATAAAATGCTTTCAAAGCAAAACTCCAAAGTATATATTTTATCTCAAGATAAATTTGTGCTCCAAATCATTTCTTCAAATTCTATTTATTGAGGTTGTCATCAATTACCAAAAAGGGGGAGATTGAAGCATATAGGCCCCTAAATTCATTTGGTTTTTGTAATTAATGACAATTATGGTAATGGACTAACGATTCTCTTGAGTTTGTGAGAATAGGTTGGTTCACCTTGAGGCGTTAAGGATCGTGATTTAAAAGAGTCAAGAAAAGAAGTTCAAAAACTCGAGATCAAGGTACAAGGATAGTTAGAATTTTTTTTATGTTTGTACCGATCTCACAGTTAGAAGAAAATATCGGATTAATAGATTAGATGCCATACTATAAAGAGGGAGAAATGTCTAGTAGCTTGATTTTGAGGAAAGTTTAAATTGGCTCAAATCTTTTATATCTCATACTAGAAGCATTTAGATTTAGTTTGAATACTATTTATTGCATTCTTTAGAGTTTCCAGCACTACCGCCATGCATATCGCGGTAGTACGCAAGGCGGTACTACTGAGTTTAGTATAGCTGTAGTTTTATTCAGAGAAGGTTCTTTTCTAGGTTTTTCAAATTTTCTCTAGGCCAGAGCTACCATCGTTGTTAACAAGGTACTACCGCTCAGTGGTAGCACCATTTTTTGAGCGGTAGCTAAAAAACAGGGAGACACCTTTTCTGATTTTTCTGGAAATGGTACTACCATAGTACAAAATACGGTACTATCGGAAGTTAGTAGTACCAAAATTCTCAAGTGGTAGTTATTTTATAGAAAGCGGTGTTTTTGAGTGTTTTTGCTCCGTTTTGAGTATTGCCACTACCGTAGTGTAAAAAGCAGTACTACCGGAGATCTGTAGTACCGTGTTTAGTATAACATAAGTTATTTTATAGAGGAACCAATTTTTGAGCAAAATCAAAAATTAATTATCGGTACTACTGCACATTAGGTGCCGGTAGTACCAGACATCTGTAACTGGCAAAACTAATAGTGAATTTAATGCGTGCATTTGACCGTTGCGGGTAGATTTCCATGGAGCGGTACTATCGACTTTTAGCCGGTGGTAGCACCACAAATGCTGAATTTTTCAGCATTTTCCCCCTCAACAGCTAGAATTGTTGGTGAAGGCTATACATACCTCCACATCTGCATTCATAGAGCTTCTTGTTGACTCATTGAATACTCTTGAGATCTAGCAAGTCTTCTTTCTTCCATTTGCATTAATTTCATCTCTTGAAAGGAGTTGGAAGCATTTGAGTGCATTAATAGTTTTTGAGCCAATTGTAAACTCGAATCAACCTCAAGTGAGCTTCAATTCTCTATTCTCTTGGAGGTTGCTATCTCCTAAACGGCTTGGAGGTGTGGAACCGGTGATCTTCTCAAAGGAGATTGTGAGAAGCCCCGGTCGATATGAAGGCACGGAGCTCGCCTACCCGGAGTTGGGAAGAGCTATCCTGAGTAATCGAGGAAGGCTCAATTGCACAAAGGAGCTGGGTTGAGGTGAATCAAGCTACCTCAACGGGGAGTAGGGGAGGTTGAAAAGTCTCCGATGCCATGGTATAAATTCGTGCATCATCTCTTGTGGTTTGAAATTTTATTGTCCTCAATTTAATTACTAGCAACTCTAATTTACTTTAGTGTGATCATTTTTTAGAATTGTTAGATTGCTTAGACTTAGCATTGTTGGTGCACATTAGCGAAACCTAAAAGTTTTTGGCCTTGATTGTTAAAATTCTCATTTCTAGTATTATTAGCTTCTTAGTGTAATTAGAGCTGGGAATTTTAAAAAAACCTCCTATTCATCCCCCTCTAGTTGGTTATCCTTGAGCCTACATCAGCTTCATGCTCTCCTAGAGCATCAGGTGGCCTCCATCCAATCGCATCCATCGACAGCTCATCCTAGAACTGCTCTACAACCACATACTTATCCACCAGGTACGAACAATAAGTGGTTAAAATGGGTATTGGACTCCGTTGTCTCTTTTCACATGACCTTTGATAATGCTGCACTTCAGTCATGTGTACCTCTGGAAGACTTCAACTCTATTTGGACAAGTGATGGTATTCCCCTTTTAGTCACACTTAAGGGCACTCTCTCCACATCTCAATTTACGGTTGTAGATGTTTCTTGTGTACCTCAGCTTACTATGTGCCTTATGTCAATTGCTCATCTTGCCCATATGAAATACTTTATTGGGTTTGATGATATTTATTGCTATGTGCATTATCGTTGGACAAGGACTCTCATTAGGATTCGTCGTTTAGACAATAGTGAGGACCTCTACTTCCTTGATCATCTTCATCTTCCATCAACCACCATATTTACTAATGCATTGACCACTGCATCCACCACCCCATCCTCTGCTTCCTCTATTTTGTTGTTTGTCTCATCCATCGCTTTTTGTCAATGGAATCAACATCTAGTTCATCTCTCCAACCCTCGCTTATCCAATTTAGTGCGTCAATGTATGTTATGTCCTGTCTCAGATGATGATAGCTTTTCTTGTCCGAGTTGTAAGCTTGGCAAATAGCTACAACGTCCTTATCCTACTAGTTTGACTAGGTCTAGTCATGCTTTTCACCTTATTCATTCAGATGTTTGGGGACCTTCCCCTTCATGTTAAAAGTTGGAAAGAAATATTATGTTATTTTTGTTGATGATTTCACCCGATACACTTCAATCTATTTCATGAAAAAGCGTAGCCAACTGTTAAATATCTACAAATCTTTTGTTCATGTAAACACACCCAATTAATACCTCCATTCAGCTATTTCATCCTAACTCTGGTGGCGAGTACTTATCGGATTGTCTGATGAGGGCACACTCCCAAGGTATTCTTTTTGTGGTGCTCATGCTCAAAACAGTGTTGCAAAACGCAAATGATGTCACATCATTGAGACTGCACTCACACTTATGCTTGCCTCATGTGTTCCTCATCCCTTTTGGGTCGAAGGTGTCTCTACTGCTATTTATCTCATCAATATTCAACCATCTACAAGCATTGGTGGCAAGATTTCTTTTGATGTTTTGTTTTCCACTACTCCGATCTACCCTCATCTTCTTGTCTTTGGCTGTATTTGCTATGTTCTCATTGCCTTGAGTGAACGTTCCAAGTTGACAATTCAGTCGATCATGTTTGTTTTTCTTGGCTATAGTAGTGAGCATAAAGGGTATCGATGTTATGATCCTGCTGCTCATCGGCTTCACATCTCTCGGGATGTCACATTTGACGAGAGTCATCCTTATTGTTACTCCTCTATTTCTGACTCATCTATTCCCATAGAATCTCTTTTTTTTTTGATATTACCACAACATCCTGACACCACTTCCGCTTCCGCTCCACAAGTTGTCTCTCCCATTCATACAACACCTATCGTTGTCCCACAACATGACCATTCACCACCTTCACAAATTCCTTCTGCTATTCCAACCACCTCACCATCTAAGCCCATTTCGGTTCTCCTACCATTGACCTAGCCAATACTAATGATGAGTATCATGCTGATGACCTGCTAGATGCAACATCGTTGCCTAGGTATACATTTCATGATTGCAATACTCTTCGGACACCTCCGCACTATAGTATACTTGCAGCTAACCCTTTTGAGGAGCCTTAGAGTTATCAAAATACTGCATCAGATCCTTAGTGGTATAAGGCCATGATAGAGGAACTATCTGCTTTGGAGTACACTAGTACTTGGGCGACAGTTCCCTTACCTCATGGTGTTGTTCCTATCACATGCAAGTGGGTTTTCAAAATAATTAAAAAATGTTAGATGGTTCAGTTCCCTTACCTCATAGTGTTGTTCCTATCACATGCAAGTGGGTTTTCAAAATAAGTAAAAAAAGGCAGATGGTTTAGTTCCCTTACCTCATAGTGTTGTTCCTATCACATGCAAGTGGGTTTTCAAAATAAGTAAAAAAAAGGCAGATGGTTCAGTTTTCTTACCTCATAGTGTTGTTCCTATCACATGCAAGTCGGTTTTCAAAATAAGTAAAAAAAGGTAGACGGTTATATCTAGCACTATAAGGCTAGACTGGTTGTCTGAGGTTTTTAACAACAGCATGGTCATGATTATGAGGAGACCTTTGCTCTAGTTGCTCACATGATGATTGTTCATACTCTTATTGAAGTTGCTACCACACAACAATGGAAAATATCTCAAATGGATATGAAGAATGCCTTTCTTCATGGTGATCTTGTAGAGACAGTATACATTTAGCCTCCTCATGGTTATTCTACTCCTGTTGGTCATGTTTGTTGTCTTCATTGTGCTCTTTTATGGTTTAAAATAGGTGTCGTGTGCTTGGTTTGAGCGGTTCAACTCTGTTCTTCTTAAGGCAGGTTTTGTTGCTAGTGACCATAATCCAGCACTGTTTATTCACTTGTCTATGAGAGGTCAGACTCTCATTCTTCTCTATGTTGATGATATGCTCATTACTGATGATGATGATGAGAGCTATATTGTTTTTGTGAAGAAACATTTGAGTAAACAGTTTATGATGTATGATTTGGGACCGCTAAGCTATTTCTTAAGGCTCAAGCTGACCTCTACTCCCGATGGCTACTACATGTCCTAGGAACGGTATGTTCATGACTTACTAGCTCGCTCCGGACTTACTGATACTCGGACAGCTGTTACACCTATGGAACTCCACCTGCAATTGCATCCCTCTGATGGTACTTCTTCCAGATCCTTCTCGATGGCATCACCTTGTTGGTAGCCTAGTTTATCTTGCTATCACTTGTCCAGATATTGCACATGTTGTGCACATTCTTAGCCAGTTCGTTTATGCTCCGACAACGGTGCACTATAGTCACCTCATTCGAGTTCTTCGGTACCTAAGAGGTACTTCTTTGTGATGATTATTCTATGCTCGTACCAGTCAGCTTCAGCTACACGCTTACTCTGATGCTACTTCAGCGAGTAACCCTGTTGATCGTCGCTCTGTCACTGGCTACTGCATATTTCTTGGATCATCTTTCCTTGCATGGAAGTCCAAGAAATAGACAGCCGTGTCTCAGTCCAGTGCTGAGGTAGAGCTTCAAGCTTTAGCCAAAATTACTTCTGAGATTTCTTGGCTTCGATGGTTGCTTGCATATTTTGGTGTGCAGTGTTCTACTCCGACTCCACTTCAGTGCGATAATACAAGTGCCATCCACATTGCCAATGATCCGGTGAAGCATGAGTTGACAAAGCATATTGGTGTCGATGCTTCATTTGCATGCTATCATTGTCAGTTTGGGACCATTACTCTTCAGCATGTTCCATTTCATCCTGAGGTTGTTGACTTATTTACAAAGTCGCAGACCAGAGAGCAACATATTGGTCATGTTTTCAAACTCCAGTTAGTTAACTCACCTCCAGTTTGAGAGGGGGTGTTATATATACATATATATGTATATATATACATATATATATATATGTATATATATACATATATATATATATGTATATGTATATGTATATGTATATGTATATGTATATGTGTATATATGTATATGGGTTCCTCCCCGAATAGAATTGAGGTTTCAATTGTTTCGATAAGAAAATGCGCTGGACTCAACAGCATACATCCGCTCAACAGACATCGTAAACCTGCAAGAGAACAGATCATGAGACACAACTTTGTAGGGAGAAAAGCTAAAGCTACAACAGTATGGCATGCCATAGAAATTGAAAGAACATCAATAAAGTATGTCAACCAAACAATGACAATAACAGAGAAGAGAAAGTATACACCGTACGTTGTCAGTAAGCTGTTCAAATCCCCTCATTGTATACGGTGAACCAGTTACTGCTGATTTCCATCCAGAATGCATCAGCAGCAGGGCCAGACTCCGGAGCCGACTCTGCATCTCGTCTCCACTGAAGTAGCGCCTCCTCCCCTGGCAATTGGAACAACTGATGGTAAATTTCTAAATAGGCCAGGCAAATGGAAACGTTGAAAGACAAACCTCCTTTCAAATGGAGATCTGTAAGCATCCCGATAGGAAGGTCAGGCAGATCATGGCCCATCTCTGCCGAAGCATACCCGTGAAACAAAACACTACTAGTCAGTTTCCATGATTTCCCAGAGCACACAAGGCTGGTAAATTTGCAAAGACTAAATGAGTGATTGCATCCATGTCTAATGATTTCCCCAAGAAACACAGGACATATAATTTTTCAATGTAATGATTTCTCCAGGACATAAAGGACAGGGTGATTTTCCCAAGACCAAATGAAAGAATATATTTGCATTTTCAACTACTAATTCAGAAGTTACTCATCAAACACCTGTATATTTCTTGGCTGCATATAATTGCTTCATGAGAAAACGAATAGAAGGGCCAAGCTTGCAGTGTGCTGCTGCAGCTCCCAGTTGACGAAGTGGTCACACCTCCATGACGCACATCAACACCAACATCCTACCAAGGAACAATTTACAATCACGTTCCTTGCTACTTGAAATATTAAAATTGTTGAAGTTGAGGGTGATATGAATTGGTTTCCTACTCCTACTCCATCACAAATCTACTCTTACATGGAATTTAATATGTATCACTATAAATATTTCTGAAGCCTAAGGCAAGAGCAAGAAGTTCATTGTAAACATCTTCTCATATAGTGAAATTGCCTTCGTACCTATAGGTTTTTCCCGTAAAGTTTTTTCATGTAAAATTCCTTTCTCTCGTTCCTATGATTCTATATTTCTAACGTGCATTTTGTAACAAATAGTAACAGAGTTTAGGGTTCAAGATTTAAATGCTGTCTCGGGAGAAGAAGACTCCGGAGACGGCCATCGCATGGCAGCTACTGCACAGATCGAAGAAATGCCAAGGCAGCGGTAGCACGCGAATTAGGCGGAGACGCGGCAGATCGCAAGCATGACGCTCAACGGCTTGTCCTCCAGAGCCCCTGCCTGCGTGCGACAAGAGGCAGCACAAGCGCGTTCCGTGGGCATAGTCACGGGCGGTGCATGAAGCGGTTGCAGAGAGGAAAGCAGCGGATTGAATGGCTTGGCAGCCACGGCCCACGACCACGCGCAGCGCAAGGCTGGCGAACCCAGCGAACCATCCAAGGTCATAGAGGTGACGAAGTCGTTAATTCCCGAAAAAAGTTCAAAGAGAACAACAGTCGCAACTCGGTACTTGTGTTGGGACTTGGGAGAGAAGAAAAAAACACGGCAGAGCAGCAGGAGATTGTTCTTTTTCATGACTTCTTTTCGTGAATCCTCAACTCTATTCCACGACTTGATTTTATACAGAGCGTTGATCGGTGCTAAATCTGGCAACTGTTTCAGTGTAAAAAAAAAAGAGAATATCAACACTATCGCCTGTGCCACCGGTGCATTGCCTAGGTGTCAATCCAATTCATGCCAATGTGTCTATTATTAGCGGCATCAATACGGGATTAGTCAATGACATTTCCTTCGATGATCCATCGTCTTCTACGGGTAATTGCGGCACACTACCACACAAACCTTCATCACAGACAGTTCACAAACCTCATCACAGACGGATTTGTGAACCGTCTGTAACAATGGGTTAGTAATTAAAGAGATCATCAGAGATGGATTTTGACCTGTCTGTGAAAATATACATCACAGACAGTTATGAATAGGAACTGTCTACGATGATATGTCATCACAGACTATTCCTATTTAGAACCGTCTATGATATTAATGTTCTCATTAACGGTTCTAAATAAGAACCGTTTGTGATAATAGGAACATCACAGACTGTTCTGAATAGAAACCGTCTGTGATAATATGAATATTACAGATTGTTCTAAATAGAAACCATCTGTGATGTGCTTTTATACAGATGGATATTTTTCTATTTATTGGCTAGCCTTAGGAAAATGCTAGCCATGCCTTCTGAAACAAACATATAACAGATCATCACAAGCATATGTAACACCCCAAAATTTTGCTTTCCTTAAATTCATGTGTGATGTGGCACTTTGGTGAATTTTTGGAATTTTCTGGAATTTATTTGGAATTATTTGGAATTTATTTGAATTTATTCCATTTTGAAATAATTAAAGAATTTAATTTTGCAAATAAATTTTTGTTGGAAATATTTTATTTGAGTCCAAAATGATCCAAAATATTTTCCGTAATTTTTGGAATTTTTCGAGTCATTTGCTATTTTTAATGAATTAAATGAATTACTAGGAATTATTTTAAATATTAATTCGCTGGAAAATCCAACTCGGGTCAAGTACTGTTCAACCGACCGAGTCGGACTCGAGTCCGACCCGAGCCAGTTGACTCGACCGAACCCACTCCTAACCCTAATCCAACCCAACCGGTGGATAAAGATACAACTACCGATATCCGCCTCGACTCGACCCGAAGCCGTGTCCGCACCGGACCCGGTCGCGCCGCGCGATCGGGGCCGTTGGTTGTGCCACGTGGACGGCCACGATTTCGTCGTCTTCACCGAGTCCGAGCTGGACTCCGCCGCCGCCGCCCGTGCGTAGCAAGTTAGGTTTCCGTTTTACGCACGCCGAGGTTATTTAATGCCCGGGCATACCCCGAGGACCGCCGTGATTCCGCGCCCTCCCTTCTCTACTTCACCGAGGCTAAGTTGCCGCCCGTTTAGCCGTCGGCGAGCTCGCCGTAGTTGCGCTGGCCGCCCGCCACGGTCTTTGCTTGCTCCGCGCCCGCCCGCCCCTCGCCGTTGACCTCAGATCCGGACTCACCGCGACGAGACGCACCGAAGGACCCTTCATCTCGCCGAGCAACCCGAACGCCGTTGGGCTCGCTGTCGTTCTTCAACTCCGGCGGTGGCGCCACCACGAAGCCATCACCCTCGCGAGCTCAGGCACCGTCGGATCGGACGGACGGTTGAGGTGAGTTCACGTGTTCCAAACCCGATTAGATTCGGGCCGTTGGATCAAGATCCAACGGTTCACAATCGCCACGTCGTAGCGGTGCGATTATAGGATTAGATCCGGACCGTCCGATCTAGATCGAACGGCCCACGAGCATCGAGTAGTTTCAACGTGTTAAACCCTGGATCCAATCCGCGCGGGTTGATTTTCAAACCAACGGACGAGATTGCGCCACGTGTCGGGAAGTTGGACCGACGCGGTGGCCATCCGCACGCTGGCGTGTAGGACGCCGACACGCTGGGCCCGCGCGTGTCGAGGGCCCGCATGTCAGTGGCTAACCCAGCCAAGCGCTGACGTCAGCGATGACGTCACCCGAGTGGGCCCACATGTCAGTCACGTGAGCCGTGGACCGAGTCCGCCGTGGACCCGAGCCGAGCGTGGACCGAGCCCATGGACCGGCTGACGCCAAGAGCCAATCAGGAGCTGCCACGTGTCCATGCCGACGCAATAATTAATTTCGAAAAAGAAAATGATTTATTAATTCGAATAATGATTTCAAATTTAGATTCAAACTTCAAACGCTTATAACTTTTGCGTTTCAACTCCGATTTGAGTGATTCAAATTTCTAAATTTGTATAAAATTAAGATCTACCTAAATATGAATTTTATTTAATTTTTGGACTAAAGTTTTTCTCTGTAAAATTATTTAATTGATTATTTAAACTTTAAATAATCATAACTTTTATGCTTTTAACTCCAAATTTGACGATTCCAGTTTCTAAAAATCCAGAAAATTATGTTCTCTTTGTTTATGGATTTTATTTGGAGTTTTGGGATCTTTTGCATAGTGTTTATTTGTGTATTTGCTATTTGCACGCTTTACGAGTAGACGTTGAAGTGCGGGAAGGATTCAAGGAGAAGTGTTGACTCAGGATCCAACTCAAGACCAAGAGCAAGTACTTTTTGAAGGCAAGTTGTGCTTTGACCATATTGATCCCATTTGAAATCTATTTTGATTTAAACTATTGCATGCTAGTTCAATTAGAAAGATACTTTGTTTAAACATGGGGTTAGATAAATACCAATTTGCTATATGACACCTTGATTACTTAAGTATGTGCCATGACCCTTTGTCACCCTAGTTGTGGTTTACTAGTTGGACATTATTAAATTGCCAACATGGGTTTAGATCGTTGTAGTATGTCGCTTAGACTCGCTACGTGCTCATAACATGATTTTGGATAATCAAATGCTAATATGGACTTAATGATATATTGAACCTGTTTTGGAAAAGTATCATGTGAAGTTGATGGCACGTGGTGCATGGTAATCAATCGGGTTTGATAAACGATTGATCGGGGCATGTGGCAAGAGTAATCAGGTGGGCGGTGTGGCAGGGATGATGATTTGGTTTTTCGGGTAGTCTTGCCTGGTCACTCTAAGGACTTAACCTTGCAAGCCTTTGAACTGGTCATACTTGCAACCACATGGTCGAATGGGACGGCCCTAGTTGACTAAGTCGCTAAGGACTCACTTGTGGAGCCTCAGGTGTTAGTTACACCTTTTGTGTGATTGTGCGGGGAGCGTATCGTGGTTGTGGCCGATACCCATCTAGCAGTGTGTTGGTCCCATACTTCGCCTTGGCTAAGGGAAGGGATGGTGTAGAGCACGAACCAGGAGAGGAACACTGTGGTGTTTGAGGCTTCCGAATGGCTTTGTTACGGGTACTAGCGTTTGTGGTGTTTGAGTGTATCTTGTGGGTATAGTTCATAACCTCTCGCAGAGTGTAGAATCTATTTGAATAGCCGAGTCCACGTGATCGGACAATGCTCGGGAATTACAGTCAAGGGGTAGACTTTCTGAAAATAACTTGGATTTGAAAAGTTGGGTTGGTTTAACAATGAAGATGATGGAAATGTGGTTTAGGATGGGAAAAATATTTGTTAAACTTCTTGAAATGTTATTTAGGCTTTACTTATTTCTACCGCTTTGAATCTACATTTATTACTTGTCAAAAGTCATTTCGCAAATATACCTTGAGCTATTCCTTTGTACCAAGCCATGCATATAGTATATTAGCTTGCATTCTCGTGCATGACTTGTCGAGTACCAAGTACTCACCCTTGCCTCAACACAATACCAGTTGAAGAGGAGACTACGCCAGCCGGAGGAGGATTTCCAAGAAGACCCGTCTACTTAGGGATGCGAGCCCAGTCAGTTGCCTGTGGTATACTGGATGGCGCCACGAAGTTTATTTGATTTTCCGCTGCTGCTATTTCTCTTTTAATAAGTTTCGCCTTGCAAGGCATATATATTTGTATCTTGGCTATAAGGTCAAGTAACCCTTTTATTAATAAAGTACTTTGATAGTATCGATTGGTATGATTGTGGTATTTACCGATGTTAAGACTGTGTGCACTAGCGCGTTCCTGGACTAGTGCTGAATACACAGAGGGTCCGGATTTGCAAATTCGGGGTCCCGACAGAGGTGGTATCAGAGCCATACTTGACTGTAGGCTCAACCCTAGCTAGAATGGTCGTAGTGAGGATAAAACCTATTTTCTAAAGCTAAAAAGTTGTCAAGATAAGAAATGACCTCTCGACTTATCCCCTTCTCTCTTTTCTTGTCTCTTGCTGGAATTTTCCCTTACCTTGTCACAATTTAAAAATTCCGAGTTCTTACGTAAAGCACTCTTGTGACAGATGGAGGAAGAGTTCAACTACGTTGATCTGGGAGTTGGTCACGCCGCGGAACTTTGGCATATGCTCTGAGACTCGGAGATTTTGAGAAGCCCCAATACCAAGTGGAAGTGATCGAGCAAGGTGATTGATCAAGGCTTGTGATGTGAAGATTGAGGTACTGCTAGGAAGAAGGGCCTGTGCAATCGGCCGATACACCAGACCGCCAGGAGATCTACAATGCAGATGGGTATCCAAGAGGTATCACGACGAGCAATGCGGCACATTACCCGTATCTACGCCAGAGAATTGGAGAGCACGGTGTTCCGTTATCATCCGCGCAGCGATAACCTTCTCGACCCGAAGGAGATTCAGGATGAGGATGCCACGGTTACACAGTTGGCACGATTTGTCGTCGCCCAGGAGGATGTACTAGATAATACAAGCAAGGAGCTACAGAAGGCCCGCAAGGAGATCACGACAGAAAAGAACAGATGGCGGGAAGCTCAAGAGTATGTGGCACACCTTCTACGAAGGATTGACGAGTTGGAGATGACTTTGTACGGACTGCACCCAGCCAAGATTGAGCTACACGAGCCGATCCAGAGGAATCAGATCTCGATGAGGACACTGCTTCTTCCGACTACCACAGAGAGGACACAGCTTGTCGGACATGGCGATCGTTTGCGCCTATGCCACAAAGACCTGCACTGTGCCGTGGAGGTTTTCTCGATGAGTGAGCATAGGTTCTATAGTGAGACTCCTTCACGAGTCGCGTCATAGAATAAAGAGTCACCCTTTAGGCGTTAGACTCAGAGTTAGTTTGATTTGGATTTGCTTTGTTTGTCGAGTGTGCAGTATGTGTTGCAAGGCCCTTAGGCATTGTAAGCACCATACCAAGTTATTAATAATAAAGTTGGACCTTAAAGTTACCCCTTTCGCCCCGCATAAGTTCCATATTACTTGTCTATTCTTGTTTCCCTCTCATCTCTAAACCTAGAGCAAATCAACAGATGGTGAACACCCGTGGGAACTTTGGAAGCAATGGGAGTGGATCTCGCCCAGAAAACCCCAATGATGGAGCACCGCACCGCCACTTTGGATATGCAGAATTTCGAGTATTTCTTGCTGCCTGCACTCAGTTGATGCATGCTATGATGCAACAAATGCAGCACGTCCTTTGCTCAGGCCATCGCTAATCAAGTTAATCAGTGACCACGCCGTAATACAAGGCTCAGTCGAGTTCATGAGGACTCACCCACCCACTTTCTCTGGGAATGCCAATCCATTGGAGGCCGATGATTGGTTAAGATCAATTGAGAGGAAGCTACACATAGCTCAATGCATAGGGAATGAGAAGGTACTCTACGCTTCTCATCGCTTGGAAGGAACAAATTACGAATGGTGGGAGAACTTCGTGCCACGCAGAGAACCCTCAAGATATCACTTGGGAAGAGTTCACAACAGCATTCCGACAAGATCACGTGCCTGAAGGAATCATGGACCTTAAGAAGGAGGAGTTCGAGCATGAAGCAAGGTAATCAGCCAAGGTGGCGACTACCCGAACAAGTTCACACAGCTAGCACGCCACGCTTTGAGGATGTAGCGACAGATAAATCCGCATAGCCTCGCTTTTATGAAGGGACTTACCTCAGGATTGCAAGTTGGGTTGATCACCCACACCTTTCCAGATTTCCAAGAGTTGGTGAATAAGGCGCTTATTCTTGAGGACAAGCGCAAGGAACTGGATGAGAACAGAAGCGCAGGATGCAACAAAGAAGGATCACGTCGAGGAGCGCAGCGCTTGAGAGTTGCACCAAATCAATTCTTCGATTCCAACCACAGAATGAAACAAGCACACCATCCACAGCACCAAGACCTGCCAATCGTAACTACTGCACCCGGCCCTTCGCTAGAAACACTACTCCGTGCAACGCCATGAATGCGGTGAGACGCCGCTACAACCGCAACGCAGCCAGTGACACTTTGCCAACAGCTTGTCCGAAAGACAGCAGGAGCGACCCGGTTCGCTTCAATCTAGGAACCACCCCGCCTAGGACGCCAAAGATCAGGAGCCACACCCTGCATCGTGGTGAGAGGCCGAGTCAACCATGTCACCGCAGATGCACCGCAGAATGCTACTGACGTCAGATCGGGTAAGTTACTTGTTAACTCAGTACCTGCAACAGTTTTGTTTGACTCTGGAGCTTCGCATTCGTTTGTTTCGCAAGGCTTTGCTGCTAGGAATGACTTGAGAATTGCAAGACTTAAGTGCATGCTTTTAGTTCAAACCCCTGGTTCCGAACTCCGAACGGAAGTAGGATGTTCCGGGGTGAGAATACTAATAGATGGAATAGAGTTCCTAGCAAACCTTATAATTTTGGAGACCCAGACCTTAGACGTCATATTGGGAATGGATTGGTTATCCAAGCACAAGGCCGTATTGGATTGTGGACGAAGGACTATCTCAGTTGAGAGCCCGTGTGGGAAGAAAGTGGAATTTCAAGCCACTTTGCGGTTAGAGATGGACGATTGATGGTTAACAGCATACCAAGGCAATCAGCATAGAGGATGTTCCGGTAGTGAATGAGTACACAGACGTTTTCCCGAGGATCTACGGTATGCCGCTTGACGAGGACATAGAGTTTGTGATAGAGCTTGTACTGCACAAAGACCGATAGCAAAGAGACCCTATCGGATGTCTACCGAGGAGTTGGTAGAGATGAAGAAACAATTGGAAGAGTTAATGGATAAAGGATTTATCGGACCAAGTTCGTCGCCGTGGGGAGCACCGCTTTGTTTGTCAAGAAGAAGGACGGGAGTTTCAGGATGTGCATTGACTACCGTGCACTCAATGAAGTCACCGTGAAGAATAAGTATCCGCTACCTGTGATTGATGATTTGTTTGATCGCTTGAGAGGAGCCGAGTTTTCTCCAAGATTGATCTCGAGATCGATACCATCGCTTGAAGATCCGATCGTAAGATATTCAAGACTGCATTCTCGTCAAGATATGGACATTACGAGTTTACTGATTATGTCCTTTGGGGTGACGAATGCGCGCCATTTATTTCATGAATATGATGAATAAGGTGTTCATGGAATATTTGGACAAGTTTGTCGTCGTGTTCATAGACGATATCCTGGTCTACTCCAAGACAGAGGATGAACATGCCGAACACTTGAGGCGAGTTTTGGAAAAGCCGAGGAACAAAGCAACTTTTCGCCAAGTTCAGCAAGTGTGACTTTTGGAAGGACAAAGTGGAGTTTCTTGGACATGTAATGACCGCATGAAGGAGTCGCCGTGGATCCAAGCAAAGTAGAAGCGGTGTTACATTGGGAACAACCAAAGACGGTGACCAGCATTCGAGTTTCCTTGGAATGGCAGGATACTACCGCCGTTTCATCGAAGGCTTCTCGACAATTGCGAAACCTCTTACGCAATTGTCAAGAAGGAAAAGAAGTTTGCATGGACGCCAGAATGTGAGAAAGGATTTCAGAGTGAAGAAGCGATTGACATCAAAGACCGTGTTAGTTCTACCGGATGTTGCTCAAAGCTTCGATATTTATTGTGACGATCGCGCCAAGGACTTGGAGGTGTCGATGCAGAATGGAAAGGTCGCCGCTATGCATCAAGGCGCTTGAGGCCGCATGAGGAAAATTATCCGACACATGACCTAGAGTTAGCTCGCCGTAGTGCATGCTTTGAAGTTATGGCGTCACTATCGATTGGAAACAGATGTGAAGTGTATACGGATCATAAGAGTTTTAAGTACATATTCACCAGTCGGATCTGAATATGAGGCAGAGGAGATGGTTAGAGTTAATCAAGGACTATAATGTTGGAATCCATTACCATCCCGGGAAGGCCAACGTAGTAGCCGATGCTCTGAGTCGGAAAAGCCATACCGTGAGTACGTGGCTAGCCACAAGTCAGGATGAGTTATGTAAGGATTTTCAGAAAATGAAGATTGAGGTTGTACCTAGCGGATTCTTGGCCGCACTGGAAGTAAAGCCTACTTTAGAGGATCGATCCGAGAAGGATGAGAAGGATGATGACAAGATCCGCAGGATTAAGTCCATCAAGGAGGAAGGCAAGGCAGAGGACTTCAAATTGGATGAGCAAGGCACGTTATGGATGAAGGATCGGATTTGTGTGCCTGACAAGGAGGAGTTAAAGCGACTGATTTTGGAAGAAGCCCATGACTCAAGTACTCGATTCATCCCGAAGCGCCAAGATGTATCAGGATCTCAAGGAGAGATTCGGTGGCCGAGTATGAAACGTGAAGTTGCCGAGCATGTTGCATTGTGCGACGTATGCCGGAGAGTCAAGGCAATGCATCGAGAGACCAGCAGGATTGCTACACCATTGAAAATACCTCGAGTGGAAGTGGGAGGAAATCGGAATGGATTTCATTACCGGTTTGCCGAAGACTCAAGGAGGTTACGACTCCATATGGGTTATAGTGGATCGCTTGACTAAAGTAGCCCATTTTATCCCGTGAAGACCACCTACTCGGAGATAAATTAGCAGAATTGTACATGATCAGATTGTCTGCTTGCACGAGTGCCAAAGAGGATTGTATCAGACAGAGGTACCCAATTTACCTCAAGGTTACGGAATAAGTTGCATGAAGCCATGGGAACCCGCTTGAACTTCAAGATAAATGTATCATCCACAGACGGATGGATGAGGTAGAAAGAGTCAACCAGATTCGGAGGATATGTTGAGAGCTTGTGCATTAGCTTATGCTACCTCTTGGGATAAGAGTTTGCCGTATGCCGAGTTTAGTTACAACAATAGTTATCAGGCTAGCTTACGGATGTCACCTTTTGAGGCATCAGATGGTCGACCTGTCGGACGCCATTGAATTGGAATGAGGCCGGCGAGCGCCGTGTCTTTGGGCCTGATATTCTTCAAGAGGTGAGGAACAGGTCGCTATGATTAGGAAAGGTTGAAGGTAGCCCAATCACGACAAAAGAGTTATGGCCGACAATCGTCGCGAGATTTGAGTTTTGAACCGAGAAGACTTTGTATACCTCGAGTTACGCCTCTCGGGGAGTTAAGAGGTTCCATGCCAAAGGGAAACTTGCACCCGTTATGTTGGACCATTTAAGATTTTGAGCCGCAGAGGCGAAGTTGCTTATCACCGGAGTTGCCACACGATCGTTGGCGAGGAGTACATGATGTATTCCATGTGTCCCGATTAAAGAAGTGTCTCCGAGTTCCCGAGGAACACACCGTTAGAATCAATTGAGTTGCAAGAGGACTTGACTTATAAGGAGCATCCCGTGAGGGTTCTAGACACAATGGATCGAGAAACTAGAAACAAGTCAACCCGTTCAGAGAGTTCAGTGGAGCAACCACGAAGAAAGTGAAGCGACTTGGGAGCGCGAAAAGGATTTGAAGAAAGAGTTTCCAAACCTATTCCTTTAGTAAGCCCTGAATCTCGGGGACGAGATTCTATTAAGGGGGGGAGGTTTGTAACACCCCAAAATTTTGCTTTCCTTAAATTCATGTGTGATGTGGCACTTTGGTGAATTTTGGAATTTTCTCGAATTTATTTGGAATTATTTGGAATTTATTTGAATTTATTCCATTTTGAAATAATTAAAGAATTTAATTTTGCAAATAAATTTTTGTTGGAAATATTTTATTTGAGTCCAAAATGATCCAAAATATTTTCCAGAATTTTTCTGGAATTTTTCTGAGTCATTTGCTATTTTTAATGAATTAAATGAATTACTAGGAATTATTTTAAATATTAATTCGCTGGAAAATCCAACTCGGGTCAAATCTTGTTCAACCGATCGAAGTCGGACTCGAGTCCGACTGAGCCGATTGACTCGATCAACCCACTCCTAACCCTAATCAATCCCAACCGTTGGATCAAGATCCAACTACCGAGATCCGCTCACCTCGACTCCGAGCCGTGTCCGACCGACCCGCCGCGCCGCTACGATCGTGGCCGTTGGTTGTGCCACGTGGACGGCCACGATTTCGTCGTCTTCACCGAAGTTCGAGCTGGACTCCGCCGCCGCGCCGCCGTAGCAAGTTAGGTTTCGTTTTACGGACGCCGAGGCTATTTAATGCCCGGCATACCCGAGGACCGCCGTGATTCCGCCCTCCTTCTCTACTTCACCGAGGCTAAGTCGCCGCCGTTTAGCCGTCTTGAGCTCGCCGTAGTTGCGCTGCTCCACCACGGTCTTTGCTTCGTTGCTCGCCGTCCGCCGTTCCCTGCCGCCGTTGACCTCAGATCCGGACTCACCGCGACGAGACGCACCCGAAGGGACCCTTCATCTCGCCGGAGCAACCCCGGAACGCCGTTGGGCTCGTCGTCGTCTTCAACTCCGGCAGCCGTGCGCCACCACGAAGCCATCAGCCCTCGCGAGCCTGCGTACCGTCGGATCGGTCGGACGGTTGAGGTGAGTTCACGTGTTCCAAACCCGATTAGATCTGGGCCGTTGGATCAAGATCCAACGGTTCACAATCGCCACGTGCCGTAGCAGTGCGATTATAGGATTAGATCTGGACCGTCCGATCTAGATCGAACGGCCCACGAGCATCGAGTAGTTTCAACGTGTTAAACCCTGGATCCAATCCGCGCCGCTGATTTTCAAACCAACGGACGAGATTGCGCGCCACGTGTCGGGAAGTTGGACCGACGCGGTCGGGCGCTGGCCCACGCTGGCGTGCAGGACGCCGACACGCGGGCCCGCGTGTCGAGGGCCCGCATGTCGCTGGCTAACTTGACCAAGCGCCGACGCCGCCGATGACGTCACCCGAGTGGGCCCACATGTCAGTCACGTGAGCCGTGGACCGAGTCCGCCGTGGACCCGAGCCGAGCGTGGACCGAGCACATGGACCGGCCGACGTCAGCAGTCCAATCATGTGCTGCCACGTGTCCATTCTGACGCAATTTTTATTGTCCGAAATAGACTATGTTTTATTAATTCGAATAATGATTTCAAATTTAGATTCAAACTTCAAACGCTTATAACTTTTGCGTTTCAACTCCGATTTGAGTGATTCAAATTTCTAAATTTGTATAAAATTAAGATCTACCTAAATATGAATTTTATTTAATTTTTGGACTAAAGTTTTTCTCTGTAAAATTATTTAATTGATTATTTAAACTTTAAATAATCATAACTTTTTATTTTTAACTCCAAATTTGACGATTCCAGTTTCTAAAAATCCAGAAAATTATGTTCTCTTTGTTTATGGATTTTATTTGGAGTTTTGGGATCTTTTTGCATAGTGTTTATTTGTGTATTTGCTATTTGCACGCTTTACGAGTAGACGTTGAAGTGCCGGAAGGATTTGAAGGAGAAGTGTTGACTCAGGATCCAACTCAAGACCAAGAGCAAATACTTTTTGAAGGCAAGTTGTGCTTTGACCATATTGATCCCATTTCGAAATCTATTTTGATTTAAACTATTGCATGCTAGTTCAATTAGAAAGATACTTTGTTTAAACATGGGGGTTAGATAAATACCAATTTGCTATATGACACCTTGATTACTTAAGTATGTGCCATGACCCTTTGTCACCCTAGTTGTGGTTTACTAGTTGGACATTATTAAATTGCCAACATGGGTTTAGATCGTTGTAGTATGTCGCTTAGACACGCTACGTGCTCATAACATGATTTTGGATAATCAAATGCTAATATGGACTTAATGATATATTGAACCTGTTTTGGAAAAGTATCATGTGAAGTTGATGGCACGTGGTGCATGGTAATCAAGCGGGGTTTGATAAACGCTGATCGGGGCATGTGGCAAGAGTAATCAGGTGGGCGGTGTGGCATCGGGATGATGATTTGGTTTTTCGGTAGTCTTGCCCTGGTCACTCTAAGGACTTAACCTTGCAAGCCTTTGAACTGGTCATACTTGCAACCACATGGCTGGAATGGGACGGCCCTAGTTGACTAAGTCGCTAAGGACTCACTTGTGGAGCCTCAGGTGTCGATTACACCTTTTGTGTGATTGTGCGGGGGGCGTATCGTGGGTGTGGCCGATACCCATCTAACGGTGTGTTGGTCCCATACTTCGCCTTGGCTAAGGGAAGGGATGGTGTAGAGCACGAACCGAGAGGACCACTGTGTTGTTTGAGGCTTCGAAAGGCTTTGTTACTGAACTCGCCTTTGTGGTGTTTGATTTGTATCTTGTGGGTAAAGTGCATAACCTCTGCAGAGTGTAGAATCTATTTGAATAGCCGAGTCCACTGTCTTGGACAATGCTCGGAATTACGAGTCAAGGGGTAGACTTTACGAAAATAACTTGGATTTGAAAAGTTGGGTTGGTTTAACAATGAAGATGATGGAAATGTGGTTTAGGATGGGAAAAATATTTGTTAAACTTCTTGAAAAGTTATTTATGCTTTACTTATTTCTACCGCTTTCGAATCTACATTTATTACTTGTCAAAAGTCACATCGCAAATATACCTTGAGCTATTCCTTTGTACCAAGCCATGCATATAGTATATTAGCTTGCATTGTGCATGACTTGTCGAGTACCAAGTACTCACCCTTGCCTCAACACAATACCAGTTGAAGAGGAGACTACGCGATTCGGAGGAGGATTTCAAGAAGACCCGTCTACTTAGGGATGCGAGCGGATCGGTTGCCTGTGGTATACTGGATGGCGCCACGAAGTTTATTTGATTTTCCGCTGCTGCTATTTCTCTTTTAATAAGTTTCGCCTTGCAAGGCATATATATTTGTATCTTGGCTATAAGGTCAAGTAACCCTTTTATTAATAAAGTACTTTGATAGTATCGATTGGTATGATTGTGGTATTTACCGATGTTAAGACTGTGTGCACTAGCGCGTTCCTGGACTAGTGCTGAATACACAGAGGGTCCGGATTTGCAAATTCGGGGTCCCGACAGCATACATTGATTACATCCATTTTAGCAATTAACTCAATTACATTGAAACATGTACGGCACATCCATTTCAGAAATGAAGTCTGATATGTTAACCAATGGAATCAATTTTATTAACCAATTAATTTAATACACAACTACAATTCACAAATTCACATCACAAGTTTCATAAATGAACCTAAGTGGCAATTCAGAAAAAACATGTACAACTCCAGCAGTTAGGCAGCGTGGAACTCACATTTTTTATTTATGACTTCAGTGAGCAGGAAGAAGCAAAGTTTCCCTCGAATGTTGCTCAAATCGGTCCCTTTCAACACAGTTACAACCTCATTGCTCTTTTTTGTAATGACGATGAGTTCCATGTTGTGGCAAACGTAAAAGCCACATAGGTTATTTCCCTTTCCCTGCTGCTGATACTGCAAATATAGAATAGGTTAGTTCCAGAGTCATTATTACGGAGTTTGATATAGGATTATTGTGTATAGCGGATACCGAAAACTTAAAATCGTGCTGCAATTTCGCCCTGTCCTTGTACACTTTGAACGTCCTATGTGATTGCAAAAGGTTAGCCTCAGCCATTCCAGGAGCAAACCTAGAACAACTTACATGACTATGCTATCTATGGAGAAAACGTGATTACCTACTGAGTAATCTCGCGATAGCATTCAAGTCGTGGCTGCCGCTCTATAAGGAATCAAGGTAAGTAACCCGATTTGTGGTTGGATGAATTACAATTTGAATCCAGTGAAACCTACAGAAGTATGTCACAATGGTCAATGAACAAAACTGAGTTGTGTGCATAATACAATCAAAGTATAGCAAGTAGTGTAGCACTTACCCTGGGTTATAGGGTATAAGCATCAAATTTTATCCTTTTTGAGCCAGCAATGCCTGTTTTACGTATTCTTCGATCATGTTTATATCTTCATCCATTGTTTGCTTTGACACTATGTGTGGGTCGAGGAAACACACCGATTGTTTGTTCATTGTTGCTTCGAGTATCATGTTTCTATATATACAAAGACGAATTATATATATATATATATATATATATATTGATTTGTGGACATTTATCATTATTAGACGAATGTAGACTTTGATAGCACACACTTAAAATGTCTAGCATCTCAAGAGTAAGAGTGTGGCGTCAAGGGCGTCAAGGTTGTAGAGATTGAATAAGTCCTGGAAGTCAACCACGAAGAAGCCACCCGATGACTCGTTGAATAGATGCTTATGTTTGAAGTTGACCATGATACTCGTTATACATTCTTGGACTGGCTTGATAGCTTGTTCCATGTACCAAGAATGCAATTTAAGGCAAGACATACATAGTGAATTTAGGCGATCTATCATTAGTAAACGCTCTCCTAGCTTATATACCCGGGTCAACGAGGCAATCGGATAGTCGAGGGTCTTCGTGATCTTCTTCGATTTGACCTTGCCTTTCTTTCTGCTGTAGGGATTCTTCACGGGAGATGAATGGCAGGAAACCAGTCAAAATCCTGTAGATCAAGTGTTGTACGGGGTATGATATCCGAGTTGATGGCTAATTGATCAGGTGCAGCAGGCGAATTAGATAGTTGGGGTAGTTGTGTGACAGGATGGGTGACCAGGGAGATGTCACAGTTGGGCCATTGGATGAATGTGCCAATGGCATCCCCCCAGTGTCACGATCTCGTCTCTTGGCGGCTTATGTAGCTTGACGATCCCCCAGTTCTTCTTGTTGGAAAGAAGGATGGTACTCAGAGGATGTGTGTGGATTACCGCTCACTCAATGAAGTAACAATCAAGAACAAGTACCATCTGCCTAGGATTGACGATTTATTTGATCAGCTTCAAGGAGCTGGAGTGTTATCAAAGATTGATTTAAGGTCAGGTTACCATTAGTTGAAGATTCGTCAAGAGGACATTCCCAAGACGGCCTTTGTGACTCGGTATAGACAGTATGAGTTCACCGTGATGTCCTTTGGTTTGACCAATGCCCCTTCCTATTTCATGAGCCTAATGAATAAAGTATTCATGGAGAACTTGGATAAGTTTGTCGTTGTCTTCATTGATGATATCATGGTCTACTCCGAAAGTGAGGAGGAGCATGAGAATCATCTTCGTTTAGTTCTGATGAAGCTACGAGAACATCAACTTTATGCAAAGTTCAGTAAGTGTGAATTCTGGATGAGGGAAATCGCTTTCCTAGGACATGTCATATCTGCAGCAGGAGTCGCAGTTGACTCAAGTAAAGTTCGGGATGTGCTCAACTGGGAGTCACCCAAAACAGTACCCCAAGTCAGAAGTTTTCTTGGAATGGTAGTATATTATCGCCGTTTCATAGAAGGATTCTCTAGAAAAGCTAGACCTCTCACCCAGCTGCTGAAAAAGGAGCAGAAATTTGTTTGGACACCAGAATGTGAACAGAGTTTCCAAAAATTGAAGAAGTGCCTCACCACCGCTCCAGTGATTATCTTGCCAAACATCCGAAAGGATTTTGAGATCTTTTGTGATGCATCTTGACAAGGACTCGGATGTGTGCTAATGCAAGATAGGAAAGTTGTAGCGTATGCTTCGTGGCAACTAAGGCCACATGAAGCCAACTATCCTACCCATGACCTAGAATTGGTAGCCGTAGTGCATGCTTTGAAGATTTGGCGCCATTACCTTATAGGCAACCGTTGTGAGGTTTACACTGACCAAAAGAGTCTGAAATACATATTCACTCAGACTGATCTTAATATGAGGCAAAGAAGATGGTTGGAGTTGATCAAGGATTATGACATTGGAATTCATTATCATCCAAGCAAGGCCAATGTCGTCGCCGATGCCTTGAGTAGGAAGAGCTATTGCCATACTTTCATGATTAAGGAAAATCAACCAGAGTTACATGAAGAATTCCAAAAGATTAATTTGGAGTTGGTTCAAGAAGGATACCTAGCTACTTTGGAAGTGCAACCCGCATTAGAAGATCAGATCCGAGAAGCACAGGTCGAGGATCCGGGTATTAAAGAAATCAAGCAAAACATGAAGAAAGGTAAAGCTCCAAATTTCTCCGAGGATGAGCGAGGTACGGTTTGCTATGAGAAGCGTATCTGTGTGCCAGATCAGAAAGAGCTCAAGGAGTTGTTACTTAAGGAAGCACATGTCGGGACCCGAATTTGCAAATCCGGGCCCTCTGTGTATTCAGCACTAGTCCGGGAACGCGCTAGTGCACACAGTCATAACATCGGTAAATATCACAATCATACCACTCGATACTAATAAGTACTTTATTTAAGTAGTCAAACTGGTTGCTCGACCTTATGGTCAAGTTACAAATATACGCCTCGCAGGGCGAAACTTAATAAAAGAGAGATAATAGCAGCGGAAAATAAGATAACATCGTGGCGCCATCCAGTATACCACAGGCAACTGACTGGGCTCGCTCCCTAAGTAGACGGTTCCTCTTGGAGCTCCTCCTCCAAAGCTGGTGTAGTCTCCTCTTCAACTGGTGTTGTATTGTGGCAAGGGTGAGTACTTGGTACTCAGCAAGTCATGCACAGAATGCAGGCTAATAGACTATATGCATGGCTTGATACAAAGGAATAGCTCAAGGTATATTTGCAATGTAACAGCATTTGACAAGTAGCATAAGTAGATTCGAAAGCAGTAGAAACAAGTATAGCATAAATAACTTTTCAAGGAGTTTAATAAACATCTTTCCCATCCTAATCCACATTTCCATCAACATCATTATTAATCCAACCCAACCTTTCAAGTCCAAGTTATTTTTGAGAAAATCTAACCCTTGACTGTAATTCCCGAGCGATGTCCAATACCGCGGACACGGCTATTCGAATAGATTTTTCACTCTGCAGAGGTTATGCACTTTACCCACAAGATACAGTCAAACACCACAAAGGTGAGTTCCCGTAACAAAGTCTTTCGGAAACTTCTAACAATACAAGTGGTCCTCCCCGGTTGTTGCACACTAACCTTTCCCTTAGCTAAGGCGAAGTTTAGGCCAACCAACCGTTAGATGGGTACCTGGCCTCAGCCCCGGTACGCTCCCCCATACAACTTACACAAAGGGTGTAGTTGACCTCCTGAGGTCCCACAGGTACGTCATTAGCAACTTAATCAACTAGGTCCGTCCCATTACAGACATGTGGTTGCACGCTTGACTCAGTTCAAAGGCTTGCAAGGTTAAGTCCTTAGGGTGACCAGGGCAAGACTACCCGAAGAACCAAATCAACATTCCCAATGCCACAACTGGCCCACCTGATCATTCTTGCCACATGCCCCGGTCGAAAACTATTTATCAAACCCCAGTTGATTACCATGCACCACGTGCCATCAACATCACATGATGCCTTTCCAAATCAGGTTCAATATATCATTAAGTCAATATTAACATTTGATTGTCCAAAATCATGTCACGAGCACGTAGCAGGTCTAAGCAATAAACTACAACGGTCTAAAATCCCATGTTGTCAATTTATTAATGTCCAACTAGTAAACCACACTAGGGTGACAAGGGTCAAGGCACATATTTGATTAATCAAGGTGTCATACAACAATTTGGCATTTATCTAATTCCCCATATTTAAATAAATTATTTTCTACTTGAACTAGCATGCAATAGGTTAAATCAAAATAGGTTTCAAAATAGGATCAACATGGTCAAAGCACAACTTGCCTTCAAAAAGTACTTGTTCTTGGTCTTGAGTTGGATCCTGAGTCAATACTTCTCCTTCGAATCCTTCCGGCACTTCAACGTCTACTCGTAAAGCGTGCAAATGGCAATACACGAATAAAAAATAGGCAAAAATTATCCAAACATCCAAATAAAATCCATAAACAGAGAGAACATAATTTTATGAATTTTTAGAAACTGGAATCGTCAAATTCGGAGTTAAAATGCAAAAGTTATAGCATTTTTAAGTTTAAATAATCAATTAAATAATATTATAGAGGAAACATTTAGTCCAAAAATTAAATAAAATTCATAATTAGGTAGATCTCAATTTTATACAAATTTAGAAATTTGAATCACTCAAATCGGAGTTGAAACGCAAAAGTTATAAGCGTTTGAAATTTGAATCAAAATCTGAAATCATTATTTCGAATAAATAAATCATTTTCTTTTTCGGAAATTAATTATTGCGTCAGCGAGGACACATGTCGGCTCCTGATTGGACGGCTGACGTCAGCCGGTCCATGGACGTGGTCCATGGTTTGGCTCGGTCCACCGTGGACTCGGTCCACGGCTCTACGTGTCGCTGACAGGTGGGACCACTCGGGTGACGTCATTGCTGACGTCAGCGGGGCTCAGCCCACGGTGCTGACAGGTGGGACCCACCGATGACGTCATGGGTGACGTCACGGTGCGGTCGCTGACACGCGGGCCTGGCGTGTCAGTGACCCACGCGCACGCCCGCGTGGCGCGGCGGTTCGGCTCCCTGGACACGTGGCACGATCGTGGCCGTTGGTTTGAAATCCGATGGCTAGGATTGGATTTGGGCCTCATGTGCTTGGGGCGCACGTGGTTGATCTGGGCCGTTGGATCTTGATCTAACGGTCCAGATCCAATCTAACCTGGTGCAGTTCTTGCTACGTGGCACAACCTAAGCCGTTGGATCTAGATCCAACGGTTGGGATTAGATCTAGGATTTTCAACGGGGAAACTCACCGAGGGTGACATGGCGCGATCTGGGCCTTTGGATCTTGATCGGACGGTTGGTGGAACTCGGGGTCGGCGATGGCTTCACGGCGGAGTTGCGCCGCCGGCCGAGGACGGCGACCACACGAACGGCGTTTGGGGCGTGCTCGGCGAGGTGAAAGGTCCCACGGCGGCTTGACTCGGCCGCTCGAATCGGGCTCAACGGCGACGGAGAACGGGCGACGGCGGCGGAATCGGCGCGAATAACGCGGCGGAACGGGTTCCAACTCCGGCGAGCTCAGACGGGCAAACGGCGACGGCTCGGCGAGATGGCTTGGGGCACGCAGTGCGCGCACGGAAGAGGGCAACCTCGGGCGATGTCTCACGATTAAATAACCCCGGGATGCGGCGCACAAATCGGAATCAAACAGCGGCTACGGCGGAGGAATCGGCTTCGGACTCGGCGGGACGACGACGGAGCCGTCCACATGGCGCGATCGACGGTCACGATCGCTGGCGCGATCGGACCGGCGGTTTCGGCTCGAGCCGAATCGATGCCAATCCGGCCGTTGGATCCCGATCCAACTGGCCGGGATCGAGTAGGGTTAGGACTGGGTTTGGTCGAGTCGGTTGGCTCGGTCGGACTCGAGTCCGACTTCGGGTTCGACTTCGATCGGATGAACAAGATCGACCCGAGTTGATTTTCCAGCGATTTAATATTTAAAATAATTCCCAATAATTCATTTAATTCAAGAAAAATAGCAAAATACTCAGAAAAATTCCAGAAAAATTCTGGAAAATATTTTAGGGTATTTGGGACTCAAATAAAATATTTCCAACAAAACTTTATTTGCAAAGTTAAATTCTTTAATTATTTCAAAAGAGAATCAATTCAAATAAATTCCAAATAAATCCAAATAAATTCCAGAAAATTCCAAAAATTCACCAAAGTGCCAAATCACACATAAATTTAAGAAAAGCAAAATTTTGGGGTGTTACAGCACATGAGACTCTATACTCCATTCATCCTGGGAGCACCAAGATGTATCAAGATCTTAAGGAAAGATATTGGTGGCCTAGAATGAAGCACGAGATCACAGAATATGTTTCTCTCTGTGATGTCTGCCAGAAGGTCAAAGTTGAGCATCAGAGACCGGCAGGATTATTGCAGCCATTAAAGGTTCCAGAATGGAAGTGGGAAGAAATCGGTATGGATTTCATCACTGGACTTCCAAAAACCCAAGGTGGTTATGACTCGATCTGGGTGATAGTGGATCGATTAACTAAGGTAGCTCACTTCATTCCAGTCAAGACTACCTATACGGGAGATAAATTAGCAGAATTATTTATGTCACGAATTGTCAGTCTTCATGGAGTACCCAAGAAGATAGTGTCAGATAGAGGAACCCAGTTTACTTCTCGCTTTTGGCAAAGTTTGCACGAGGCCTTGGGCACTCAACTCAGATTCAGTACTGCCTATCATCCTCAAACTGATGGATCGACTGAACGTGTGAATCAAGTCCTAGAGGATATGCTAAGAGCATGTGCCTTAACTTATGGTATCAAATGGGACAAGTGTTTGCCATATGCTGAATTCTCTTACAACAATAGTTATCAAGCCAGTCTGCAAATGTCTCCGTTTGAAGCCTTATATGGAAGAAAGTGCAGAACCCCTCTCAACTAGAAAGAGACTGGGGAACGATAACTGTTTGGTCCTACCATACTTCAAGAAGACGAAGAGCAAGTCCAGTTGATTCAAGACAGGTTGAAGATAGCTCAATGCAGACAAAAGAGCTATGCAGATAACCATACAGAGATTTGAGTTTCGAGCCCAATGATTATGTGTACCTTAGGGTTACCCCTCTCAAAGGAGTTAAGAGATTCCAAGTGAATGGCAAGATTGCCTCTCGATATGTTGGATCATTTAAAATCTTGGAACGAAGAGGAGAGGTTGCTTACAAACTTGAGTTGCCGCCGTCTTTTGCTGGAATCCATGACGTGTTCCATGTATCGCAATTGAAGAAATGTCTGCGAGTGCCAGAGGAGCAGATGCCTTTGGAAGCCATTGATTTGCAAGAGGATCTCACCTACAAGGAGCAGCCTGTGAAAATTTTGGAAGTGGCAGAGCGGGTCACAAGGAGCAAGACGGTCCATTTTTGCAAGGTGCAATGGAACAACCACGCAGAAGAGGAAGCCACTTGGGAGCGTGAAGATGATCTCAAAGCCGAGTTTGTAACACCCCGGCATTTAATATGCCCGAATGCTACCAAACAAAGTCGAAGCAACCTCTAAATACCACAATTACAAGTAAATTACAGCAAAGGAACAAATGCTAATACCGAAAATTTCGGCAGCATCTCCTTTGTTTTTCCATGATTCGGAACAACAACAAAGTATCACAAGTTATATCATAATGGAAAGCATCTAAAACAGCGATAACATGTGACATAGCAACAATATAAGTCCAGGATAAAGCTTTCAACCACTTCATGAGCTAAACGAATCAAATAGTAAGACCGAGCACACAGTTAAGCAATTCTCCAAGTTTCATGGCAATACTTTCATTATCATGACTCCAAATGATAACACTGTCTAATTTGTGTGGAGCTACGTGTAGATGTGTAGCTAAACCCTTTTTCCCGCATGCCGGTTTCATGGTACCTAAGAAAAACAACATAAACACAAGCGTGAGTTCATCACTCAGCAAGTATATTGCAATGGAACAAGAAAATACATTCCAATACCTTCATCACCACTTTTCACATACAACATCATACACATCTCATATTCATAGTGTAAGCATATCATTGACATCATCATAAATCATCCTCATATAACATCTTCATATAATGCAATGCAATGTAATGCAATGCGATGCACATATCTCCTGGAAACTCATACCGGTATGGTTGAGTACACACCCGTCGGTGTGCACCCTCTCCCCCCTTCCATCCCGAAGATGGAGAGTGCCTACTCCTCGCTTCTGTTCACCGCGGTGAATGGAATCACGATGTAGGACTTACTCATTGGCTCTCCGGAATAGTCATAACTTTCTCACCGACCTTCCCCGGACTAGTTATGACTTTCTCACCGCCCGGGCCATGTATCATGCCATGTATGCAAATATGCCAACATCATGGATAACTTGTACATTAACACATGGCATCATCACATAATAAACATATTCATCATATCAATGGCAAACATTAAAGCATGGCATGTGAACATATCATATATTCAAATTTCAATCTCAATCAATCAAACAACCCACAATCCGCTACCCATTCCAATACACTTGCCTCAACCACGGGTGACGGATTGGCGAGAAGTAGTAGGCCCTCCCGGGGTCACACCACCTGCACATAGGGACCACACACTCACAATCAAGCCCACAAAACAGTACGCAAACCCTCATCTACCCCGACATTGCCAACTACTCGCAAAACCCGAAAACAGCGGTTCTGTCCCGTCGGGACAGCAGCCTTCCAAAAGGCATAACTCGGGTTCTAGGACTCCGAATCAACTAAACGAGTACATCCTCGCATAGCTTAAGAAATTTCCCAACTTTTTCTAGGTATAGGGAAAGACTGGTTCGGACTCTAAAGTTGTTTAATCTACAAAATACCGTGATTTGTTCCAATCACGTCACAGATTTTAACATGCTCGGTAAAACAGCCATAACTTTCAAACGGCTGATCGGAATTTAACGTTCTTTATACCCACTAAAATATATTGAAATTATATACAACTTCTTCAACAGGCAGACGACCAAATTCGGACTCTAAATTGGCGAAAAACCGAACCCTAGGTCGACTGCTCATGCTGTCCGAAACAGAGAACGTGACAACTTCTAGATTTTATCTAAACTACTCAATTCCAACACCACCAGTTGATCTAAAAACTTAATAATCACCCTTAGAACAGTAACTAGACAAACCCCAAAGAGTCCCATGGCCATACCTTCGCCCGACGCACGAAAACCCAATAGATCTCCTCCTGGTTCGCGCGATCTCCTTCCTCGCTCCAAATCAACCGGATCTGCTCGTCGCGGAGCGCTCCAATGGATGGATCTTCTAGGTGTTGAGGTGGGGATCTTCTCTAGGGGCAGCAAGGGAGGTGGAGAGGGGAGGAGAGGGGTGGTGGCGCCATGGGGAAGGTGGAGAGGAAGGGGAAGGGTGGAGGCGCATGGGAGGGCTAGGGGGTGGCAGCTAGGGTTGGGAGAGGGAGTTTGGGGCGCACTAAGGGGTGGGGGCCAGATTTGTCTGCCCAAAAGTCCCCCCCCTTGGGCCCAAACCCTTCCACCGAAGGCTCAACTCAACCCCCAAGGCCCAAAGTCCCCCGGAGAGGCCCAAACACCCGAAAACGGCCCAAAAACACGCTATAGACGGCATAACGTAAAGTTTTAACCTCCATTTACATATTTTATAATGTTTTGACCTCAACATCCGTATTTTATAAGATTACGACACTCCGTGGTGTCACATTCTCCCCCCTTCAACAGGATTCGACCCCGAATCCGAGACATGCCACTTCGCAAACAACCAAATCAAACGGAGCTATGGTTCACGCCTCAGAACCTGCTTAGAAGCCCCTATGATTTGCACCAGCCAGCACTCAGAAGCAAAGAGCTAAGGATCAAAGACTGACAGCTCTAAAGATAACTCACATTCAAAACTTGCCAGAATTCTTACTCCACTTTGAAACACCGAGTACAAACATAAGGATTCAGAATGTCCCAAGCAAAAGGATAACTTCCTAAGCTGACAATGAAGGGAAACGATCTCATATTCCTCATTTTTATCCATTCCTTGGCACTAAAGTGCCCGATCCCTTTAACCGATGTTTCTCCTCAGAAGAACACGGCACCAACCTCTAGAACCCTCTTCAGCTCCCATGCACAAAAGTGCTTTCACATCTCAACCTCTCTACTGTGGTTCGTCGTATTCTAGATGACGCAAACCAAGCAAGACACAACACTCCAAGACTACCAACTGCTTGAACAATCGGTTAACACCTTGCAAAAGATTGACCTTTTACAAAAGACCAATACCCACCACTACCACCGAAGGAAAAACCTACTTTATAACCAGGGTCCTTAAAACCCGCAAAAACAATATCAACCGAGCAATCCACATCGGTTGACACAATTCGCTCAGAGCTCGGCGACAAAAGATCCAATACACTTCGAAAAGGAAAAGCAATTACTAGCAACCACCAAGTGGTCCACTAATAATTTAATCAACCCTACCGAGGGACACATCAATGACACAAGTCTCCAAGAAGGTTTGAATTGAGTCATACACAACCTTCCACTCAAAGGACCCTGATAAAGAGTACAATCATTGAGTGAGCTCAGCCATAATCATGAACCCAATTGGTCCACCTACAACAACTCAAACCCCAAAGCGCTAAAACCACTTTGGAAAGGATCCGGCAACATCCAAAGAGCACACATTTTAATTTCCTATGCCAAGACACAAAGGAAACGCAAATCCCTTACACCACAACCAACATACCAGAAATTCTTCATTGTTTCTTTTCATGCTAGAAAGCGAGGGAAATCTCATTTCATGACATAAATGCACACTCTTCAAGAGCACTCCGGATTAGTCATATCTCCATATATGACTTTCTCACCGACCTGGCTCATCGACTCTTTTATGATTGAATAAACATAAATGATGTCATGATTCTGTTTCACCATTCATTCACCATGTAACAACAATACCGACTAATCATTCACCAAACGACTACTTCCTCGGTATCACAGGTTTGAAACACACATAACATTGACGGTTGCGCTAAATCATATAACTATGATGGCAACACCGTTAACAGCAAAACACCATGACGTATAGGAACCCACGTCAATTGAAAAACTAAACTTGCAAAACCTCGCACTTTAACCACAATCAACATGTGAAAAAGAACATCGGCTCCAAAGTTAAACATCTGCACATGCAACCACCACAAATTTTCTCAAAGAGAAAAGGAAACTCATTTCCAAAAGAGGAACACTTCACTAAAAAAAACTTTATGAAACATTCGCAGAATCCACCTTGTGAACCACTTGCAAACACCACACACAATTTCAAGAATAACTCCAACTCTAGCCAATTAGAGTTACGAATTAGATCTCAAGAATCTCCATCACAACCCGCTATGTCCATCTGCTTCCTTTAAAATTTACTCCAAAGATGATTCAGTGCGAACGCGAAGGAGCGCGATCCACTCAAAGACTTTTGGGTGTAAAACCATACACATAGCACAAATTAAACAAAATAGCCAAAACCAAAGATTGTCACCAATAGCTACGGGTTTTTAGGGAAACTCGGGAACACAACACAAGGAATACCTTGACCGAAGGCTATCAACCTGTAGGATCGAAGTATACGAATATAGCAATCAGAGGGGGGGTGAATGATTATGCGGAAGCTAAAACAAAATTTTTGATTTACTGGAAGAACACCCCAACTCGGATTCAAAAGATTGCCTCGTAATCAACAAAAACAGATTGATAGACGCTTGGTAAAATGAGAATTCCTGGATATCCAACTGTCGAAACGATCTGAAATTTGGACACAAGAAACTAGATTCCAATACGAATCAAACCCAAAAAGAATCAGCTCGATCGGACTTATGGATCAAAAGTTATGAGCTTCGCAAGCTTGCTGATCCAGAACTTGACGAGAATTGATCTAACATAAACTTGAAAGTTTTAACAGAACAGACAAAAGTTTAATCAACTAGACTTTGAGGAACTCTAAATCAATACCCTAGAAAGGTTTTTGATGGATCAAATCAAGATGACACTCAAGGATCAAAAACCAATCTAGATTTAGAGCAAGCATGCAAACAAGAACCAAGACAGAAAAACACTGTAGCACGCAAAAATCTTGAAAGAATTGATCTTTATTTCTTTTGTCTAAAGTACTCTCATCAAAAGAGTACAAACCCTAAAACTTGCTCAAGGCTTGATGCCCTTCAACAGAGACAACCCTCCTATTTAAAAGACCAACCCACAAGGAGTTCTCAATACAATTCCTATTCCCTAGAAGGAATCAGATTCAACACAACTCTACTTGGCCCAACCTGGCCGAGTACAACTCTTGCACGCTGTATGGCAACCCTACCATACTCACGTGACTAACACTTTGCACGCGTATGGCCACCTGCCATACTCACGTGACTAACACTTTGCACGCCGAATGACCTCCTGCCATTCTCACGTGACTCAACCATTCTTCATGTGCACCATTCTCTTAGCCCGAACGTCCCGCATGACATCGTTGATCACCAAGACCTCAGTTCCTCCTGAACCTAGTCCGAACCTCGGTTCCTCCATGAACCTAGTTCCGGTCCGTCATCGACCACATTCGTCTTCGAGCAATACCTGCACATGAACAAACCACAAAACAAATCCGAGCACAAGTCCACGACTTGACTCAATGTCAATCCATGCAACTACTCACATGAGCATTGCATAAAGTCCACTTCAAGCATCATGAAATTTTCACAAATTTCATAATCTCAAAAACAAATCAAACACAATTCCAAGTTTGCTCAAAACCCTAATCGAGCAAAACGCATTCACGACGGACCAAAAATTTGGTCCAACAGTACATGTAAAACTTACTGTTTTTAAGAACTTGGTCCCGCGCAAAAACCTTCAGAAGCACAATTACGACATACCAAAAAATTTGATCTGTCGTACATGGAAAAAACGAGTTCGCCAAAAGCATGTGTATGACAGACCAAAAAATTTGGTTTGTCATACATGGGAAAAACGAGTTCGCCAAAAGCATGTGTATGACAGACCAAAAAATTTGGTTTGTCATACATGGGAAAAACGAGTTCGCCAAAAGCATGTGTATGACAGACCAAAAAATTTGGTTTGTCATACATGTGAAAAACGCGATTTCTTGAACAAGCGTAAAAGCATCAAAATCACGTTTATGACAGACCAAAAAGTTTGGTCCGTCATACATGCGAAACTCACTGTTTTTGGATGTTTGGTCTGGCGCAAATGCAAAGTCTCTGTTTTTGGATGTTTGAATGTTTGGTCCTTCATGCAAGCAATTTTGCAAGATTAATCCTAACCAATTTTTCAGCACAAGATCAAGCCAATTTTTCATCACATGATTCACAATCTCCCCCTTGATGAAAACATTGGCAACACCACTTTAGATTTGAACATTGGCATTCTCTTTTTAGAAGATTTTGAATTCCCCCTTTGACCAAAATTCAAAACAAAATCTCCCCCTGAGAATGAAAATGTGTGTGAATGTGCAATGTGTCCAAGAATTCCAAAATTCTCCAAACTTCTCCGAAAAGCTCAAATTTCAAAAAAAGAAAAAAAAAACTTTTCCCTTTTTTTCTTTGAACTTCTCAAATATTCCCAAAATTTCTCCCCCTTTGACAATGGATTCATCAAGAGTACAAAAGAGAACATGTTCAAAAATTTTCTGAAACAATGATTTCACAAGGAGAAACAAGGGAGTGCCAAGATAGGAAAAGATGAGCTCATTCGATCATATAACCTTATATATCACATAATATGTAAAATACATGATCTTGATGTGATTTTAACAAGTTAGGGAATGACATGCATCTCAACCTCAATTTAGTCAACTATAGCCAAGTACTAAGCAAGATCTTAGCAGAAAAAACAAGGCTTTAAAAATTGAAGCAACTAACAACTTAGGGCGAGCAAGTAGTTTCAACTCCAATCTAGTAGACCAATTTAATCTTTAAACAATAAATTGCATGTGGCATGCTTGAAGCATACTTCTTTTATTTTCTAGGAGTGGCATGCTTGAAGCATACATCTTATCTTTGAGGGAATGGCATGCTTGAAGCATACATCTTATTTTCTTAAGGAAAGCATGCCTGAAGCATACAACTTGAAGCTTTTGCTTTTAACAACCTTTTTTTATTGATTCCCTTTTTCTTTTCTTTTTCTTTGATTGTAAACATGCAAAAATGATTAAAAGGTCTTATGAAAGAGTAATGCTGAAAATACACTTGCTCCATAGCCCAAATTTGTCAAGAAAATTCAATAACAAGCCTAGAAGAGTAAGATATCACAGAGTATTTAGCTATAGACAATCAGTCCAGGGAATTCCGCAATGTCATTTTTAGTTCAAGTGAGACAATTAGATTATCATATATTAGCTCAATTACATAACATATAAAGAAATATGATAAAGTGAGCTTATCAAGTGAAAGAACTTGGCAAGAAAACTCCCCCTCAAAACAAACCCATTGGATGAACAATCCCGAGTTCTCCCCGAATAAAAGCAAAACGAGAAGAAGACAAAGGTTTTGTGAAAATGTCTGCCAATTGATGTTCAGTATCCACATGATGAAGCACAATGTTGCCTTTTTCAACATGATCTCTAAGAAAGTGAAATCTGATGTCAATGTGTTTTGTTCTAGAGTGTTGCACGGGGTTCTTAGCAATGCAAATTGCACTAGTGTTATCACACAAAAGAGGAACACTATCCAAATTAACCCCATAATCTTTAAGTGTAGCTACTATCCAAAGAATTTGAGAACAACAACTAGCAGCAGCCACATATTCATATTCAGCAGTTGATTGTGCAACAAAAGATTGTTTTCTAGATGACCATGCAATAAGAGAATTGCCCAAGAAATGACATGTACCAGATGTACTTTTTCTATCAATTCTACATCCTCCAAAATCAGCATCAGAAAAGGCTCTTAAACTAATGCATGAGGAAGCAGAAAGCCAAATGCCAAAATCTTGAGTTCTATGAAGATACCTGAAAATTCGCTTGACAGCTTGTCGATGTGAAGCACGTGGGGAAGCTTGAAAACGAGCACACAAGCACACAACAAATTGTATATCCGGCCTTGATGCAGTGAGATACAAAAGTGAACCTATCATGCTTCTATATTCTTTTTGATCAACCGGCTCACCATCTTCATCCGGATCAAGTGTGCAATTGCTTTCCATAGGTGTCATGATTGGTTTGCTGTTTTCCATCCCAAAACGATGTAGCAAGTCTCTTGTGTATTTGCTTTGATGCACAAAAGTACCATCCTTCGTTTGCTTGATTTGAAATCACAAAAAGTATGTCAACTCACCCATCATACTCATCTCAAACTCCTTCCTCATTGTTTCTGAAAACTCAGACACTAAAACATGAGAGGAACCACCAAAGATACTATCTTCAACATAAATCTGAACGAATAGTTGATCATTGCCTTGCTTGAGTAAAAAGAGAGTTTTGTCAACCTTTCCCATTGAAAACCCCCTTTCAAGTAAAAATGTTTTTAGCCTATCATACCATGCTCTAGGGGCTTGTTTCAAACCATACAAAGCTTTTGATAATTTGAACACATGATTTGGAAACTTTGGATTTTCAAAACCAGGTGGTTGCTTGACATAAACCTCCTCATTTATGTAGCCATTAAGAAAACACTTTTCACATCCATTTGATACAATTTGAAACCTTTGGATGCAGCAAAAGCTAAAAGGATTCTAATGGCTTCAATTCTAGCAACAGGACCAAAGGTTTCATCAAAATCTAAGCCTTCAATTTGAGTGTAACCTTGAGCAACCAATCTAGCCTTGTTTCTAACAACAACACCATCCTCACTTTGTTTATTTTTGAAAACCCATCTAGTTCTAATAACATTAAAATCTGGAGGAGGTGAGACAAGTTTCCAAACTTTATTTCGTTCAAAATTCTCTAATTCTTCATGCATGGCATTGATCCAAGATTCGTCAGATAATGCATGAGATATATCTTTGGGTTCAAAAGAAGCAACAAAAGCAGAATGAGTATGAGTGTCAGAATGAATAAACCTGGATCGAGTGACTCTCTCATTTAGGTCTCCAATCATTTGTTCAGATGGATGCATTTTCTGAATGTGCAAGGGAGCATTGGTTTTTGAGACTTCTCCTTCTTCATTTTCAGCATGTACAGATGATGTTGTAGCTTGAGGATGGTTAGCTGTAGGTGATGTAGTAGTAGGTGCCAAAGGTGCTCTGACTTGTTGTGCATTAGAAAGAGTCAAGACCTCATCTTCAACATCATCATTATCTTCAAAGATTTTCTCCCCCTGAACATATGCGCCTGTACCTGCATCGCTTGGACTAGTGCCTGGACTAGCCTCATCAAAAGTAACTTCACAAGTTTCCACAATTTTGTTAGTCTCCAAAACAAGCACACGATGGCCACGAGTATGAGCAGGATATCCAAGAAAAATGCCATCAGTTGATCTAGCTTCAAATTTATCAATATTTCCAGATTTCAAGACAAAATATTTGCATCCAAAAACTCGAAAGTGAGAAACAGAAGGTCTATGTCCAAACCGAAGCTCATATGGAGTCTTACCCAATTTTGATCTCAAAAACACACGGTTTGAAACATAACAAGCAGTTGAAATCGCTTCAGCCCAAAAATTTCTAGGAGTGTGATGCTCATCTAGCATAGTTCTAGCCATTTCAACTAACGTTCTATTTTTCCTTTCAACTACACCATTTTGTTGAGGGACTCTAGGAGATGAAAATTGATGATCAATTCCTTTTTCAGCACAAAAGAGATCAAAGGAAGCATTTTTGAATTCAATTCCATTATCACTTCTAATAGCTTTGAGAGCTCCTGGATGGTCAACAGAAAGCCTAAGAACAAGACTTCTAAAATGACTAAAAGCCTCATCCTTAGATGCCATAAAATACACCCAAGAGTATCTAGAAAAATCATCAACAATCACAAGCACATACCGTTTGCCTCCAAAGGATTGAACTCGAGATGGTCCAACTGTATCAAGATGTAGAAGCTGTCCTGGAGTGTTTGTCATCACCATGGCAAGAGGTGGATGTGAACCTGCAATCATCTTACCATGTCTACAAGAAGAACATACTAGATTGCTATCACCCTTAAGCTTAGGCAAGCCACGTATAAGATCTAAACCACTTACACGAGTAAGATGATCAAAACCAACATGACCAAGTCTACGATGCCAAAAGAATAAATCTTTAGAAACATTGGCAATTAGACACCTATGCTTAGAAGAAAGTGATGCATCAAAATCAGCTTTAAAGACTCTTCCAAAACGAGAAATTTTGAACACAAGATCACCTGAAGCATCTAGCACTTTGCATTCATTTTTCTTAAAGCTTATCTCAAGATCTTCATCAAGCATTTGTGAGACAGAAAGTAAGTTATATTTCAAATTTTCAACAAGAGCCACATCTTTGAACATAAACTTGTCACTTACCTTTATTGTACCTTTTGCCACAACAGAAGAGGAAGAAGCATCTCCAAAAGTAACATTTTCAGCACGAGATGCACGAGTGAGGGAGGAGAACCAATTCTTATCACCGGACATGTGGCGTGAGCATCCGGAATCCACTAGCCATATGTTCTCCTTCCTCGCGCGAGAAGCCTACATAGCAAAACATGTCGAGGTCTCGATCAAGGGGTTAGGAATGAGATTTTTGGGAATCGATCTTGAGACACACGACGCACAACTGTGATGGGTACAACACGATAATTTTTATGCACAAAATCAGATTTGCCTTTTCCCATGTTTCTAGGAGCAGAAGGTGTTTTCATCACTCCGGCGCATAAAAATGTGCTTTGCTGAAATTTGACCTAGCCTTAGTTCTTTCCTTCTTTTCTTTGTTTGGCTAGTCTAAAGCAAAAATCTACTAAGTGTCCATCTCTACCACAATGAGTGCAAGTGTACTTGACATGATGTTTAGCTTTAACAGTAAAAGCACATTTTGCATTCATCATAGTAGAAGATAAAAAACCAGCAGATTGAAAAGCAATTTTCTTAGGCTCATTAGATAACTCAATTTTGCAAGGAGCCTGAACAACAGTGCGAGGTTTAGTTTCATATGTGGCATAAGGATCAAAACCTAAACCTCTCTTGTTTGTGCTAACCTTAGATTGATCCAAAATCATGTTCAACTTTTTCTTGCCATTAGTGAAACGTTCCAAAGAATTTTGCAAGTAATCAACTTTCTTAGCAAGAGTTAAACAATTATTGCAAGGAATATTGACCTTCCCTTTCTGTTTACGACAAGTAGAGCATGAAAGAACCTCATGAGTAAGCAGATTATCAGTCAATTGAGAAACCCTAGCATTTGCATCTTTCAATTTTAATTCAAGAGTTGAGCATTTAGAACAAGAAGTTGAACCATGCAAATCATCATTGGAACAGCTAGCATGTTTAACATGTTTCTCATTTTTCTCATTTAGATGCAACAGAAGAGCGTGTTCTTTCCTAAGCAAGGTGAGCTCATTGTAAATTAAGTCACATGATTTACAAGTATCATCATCAGGAATCAATGTCTTAAGTCTAGCAATTTCAGCATTCAATGACTCCACAAGAATATCATGTTTCTTAATTTTTCTATGACGTTTGTCAAGTAATTTTCCAAGACGGGCAACAGCATTGGCTAATTCATCATAAGAAGGATCTACCTCATTGAAGTCGCTGTCATTGCCGTCCTCGGTGAAGCTATCCTTGCTGCTTGCCATGAGACACAATCCCATCAAATCATGCTTGCTTGGAATTGCATCATCTTCGCTGCTCTCCGAGTCCACATCGCTCAGATTGACTTATTCAAGAGCGGAAAGAACTCGGTGAACCACCTTGCGGTTGATGAAGCTCTTCTTCTTCCTATCATTTGACGAGAACCTTTTCTTCTCATTCCTTCTGTCGTTGTCCTTCTCCTCCTTTGATGTTTTTCCTGCAAGCTTAGGACAATTTGTGCGAATATGGTTGAGGTCACCACACTCATAGCATCTTGGAGGACCACCTCTCTTTCTCATTCTCACGTTCTGCAAGGCTTTGTTAAAGCGAGAAGAGAGTAGTGCCAGATCTTCTTCAGGAAACTCTTCAAGTTGCTCATCTGTTAAAGAAGTCATGGAAGACAAGGCAAAGCTAGAAGAAGAATTTGCATTTGACATGTTAGGGTTAGAGATCAAAGCAATTGATTTAATATTCCCTTTCCTGGCAAGAACATCTAATTCATGAGTTTTCAGTTTAGAATAAAGAACATCTAATGTAAGTGTGCTCATGACAGTAGATTCCTGTATAGATGTTACTTTCATCTCCCACACCGACATGTCCAAAGCACTAAGAAATTATCGAGCATTTGCAGCATCAGTGTAGCTAACTCCAACAACACGTAGATTGCTAAGAATTTTATTGAAACGTGCAAAGAAGTCATCTACAGATTCACTAGGTTTCATCTCAAAACGCATGTATTCCTTTTTGTAAATATCTTGGCGAACCTCTTTGTGATGTTAGAACCCTCATGGTAATCACAAAGAGATTTCCATACCTCATATGCGGATCGAAGATGAACCACGCGGTCAAGTCACTTCTTCCCAATCCTTGGATGATCAAGTTGCGTGCCTTCTTTGTTTGCTTCAACATGTGCGCGATTGGCGTCGTTGACGTTGTCGTTTGCGGAACTTCGTGATGGCTTGTAGACCTTCTCCCAAATTGCGAAGCCTGCGCGCTGGATGAACGCCTCCATCTTGGCCTTCCAAAACTGAAAATCAACACCATCGAACACACATGGTTTTGTCGAATAACGATCCATTGATCTAATCACCGGTTAAGATAGATTAGAAAAACCTTGCTCTGATACCACTTGTAGGATCGAAGTATACGAATATAGCAATCAGAGGGGGGGTGAATGATTATGCGGAAGCTAAAACAAAATTTTCGATTTACTGGAAGAACACCCCAACTCGGATTCAAAAGATTGCCTCATAATCAACAAAAACAGATTGATAGACGCTTGGTAAAATGAGAATTCCCGGAGATCCAACTGTCGAAATGATCTAAAATTTGGACACAAGAAACTAGATTCCAATACGAATCAAACCCAAAAAGAATCAGCTCGATCGGACTTATGGATCAAAAGTTATGAGCTTTGCAAGCTTGCTGATCCAGAACTTGACGAGAATTGATCTAACATAAACTTGAAAGTTTTAACAGAACAGACAAAAGTTTAATCAACTAGACTTTGAGGAACTCTAAATCAATACCCTAGAAAGGTTTTTGATGGATCAAATCAAGATGACACTCAAGGATCAAAAACCAATCTAGATTTAGAGCAAGCATGCAAACAAGAACCAAGACAGAAAAACACTGTAGCAACGTGGTTACTGTAGCACGCAAAAATCTTGAAAGAATTGATCTTTATTTCTTTTGTCTAAAGTACTTTCATCAAAAGAGTACAAACCCTAAAACTTGCTCAAGGCTTGATGCCCTTCAACAGGAGACAACCCCTCCTATTTAAAGGACCAACCCACAAGGAGTTCTGAATACAATTCCTATTCCCTAGAAGGAATCAGATTCAACACAACTCTACTTGGCCCAACCTGGCCGAGTACAACTCTTGCACGCGTATGGCAACCCTACCATACTCACGTGACTAACACTTTGCACGCGTATGGCCACCTGCCATACTCACGTGACTAACACTTTGCACGCGAATGACCTCCTGCCATTCTCACGTGACTAACCATTCTTCATGTGCACCATTCTCTTAGCCCGAACGTCCCGCATGACATCGTTGACCACCAAGACCTCAGTTCCTCCTGAACCTAGTCCCGAACCTCAGTTCCTCCTGAACCTAGTCCCGAACCTCAGTTCCTCCATGAACCTAGTTCCGGTCCCGTCATCGACCACATTCGTCTTCGAGCAATACCTGCACATGAACAAACCACAAAACAAATCCGAGCACAAGTCCACGACTTGACTCAATGTCAATCCATGTAACTACTCACATGAGCATTGCATAAAGTCCACTTCAAGCATCATGAAATTCTCACAAATTTCATAATCTCAAAAACAAATCAAACACAATTCCAAGTTTGCTCAAAACCCTAATCGAGCAAAAACGCATTCACGACGGACCAAAAAATTTGATCCGGCGTACATGTAAAACTTACTGTTTTTAAGAACTTGGTCCCGCGCAAAAACCTTCAGAAGCACAATTACGACATACAAAAATTTGATCATCGTACATGGAAAAACGAGTTCGCCAAAGCATGTGTATGATGTACCAAAAATTTGGTTTGTCATACATGGAAAAACGAGTTCGCCAAAGCATGTGTATGACAGACCAAAAATTTGGTTTGTCATACATGTGAAAAACGCGATTTCTTGAACAAGCGTAAAAGCATCAAAATCACGTTTATGATGAGACCAAAAGTTTGGTCCGTCATACTTGAAAACTCACTGCTTTTGGATGTTTGGTGCAGCGCAAATGCAAAGTCTCTGTTTTTGGATGTTTGAATGTTTGGTCCTTCATGCAAGCAATTTTGCAAGATTAATCCTAACCAATTTTTCAGCACAAGATCAAGCCAATTTTTCATCACATGATTCACACAACCAAAATGGCAAACAATCACACCAGTTCAAAAGGTTTTAAACACCAGCTCAACATGAATCCCACCATAACTTGTATTCCACTACACTTACCATTTAAGCATTCAATAATCACTATTTACTCATCAAGAGAGTCCAACCAGATTTAACAAGATTTACATAACAATTTCTTTCTCTAGTTACCATTCCCAACACTTATAAATAAAGTTTACAATGCTTATCAAAAAGGCAACTAACCAATAATACCTCATAAAGATCCCCACAGACCAACACATCATATAACAATGTATTCTCTATTTCAAACATAGCACTTCAACAGATACTTGAGCATGATCAACCTACCAATTTTATACAATCCATACGTAAATTTCTCGACAACAAAACTTACTCAATCAATAAATGACTTCAACACGTAAATGTTATCTCTACAAGACAAAATTCGTGAGTATGATTCTAGGATATACATTCATCAAGAATAAAATCTTGCATCATGATTATTATCCATTGTTCATCCCATCACAACATGTACTCGACATAATACCACAGTTTTACACTTTTCTTCTATTGGATCAATGGTTTCCAACAATTAACAACATTATCAAGGCATCAATATCAATTCTTTGCATAATCATCAATCAACAACATTGCTTTTAGCTACCCTATACATCGGTTATAGCAAAACTACCACCACACAACATACTCCAACTATTTAAAAATAGATTGAATACTAGCATTAACACTGCCCTTGACAACATCATTAACAATAAGTCTTATGTCTTCTCAATTGTTATCAATACCAGCATTGTAGAGACTCAACTGCATACTTCCAAATATACTAGTAGGTTGCAACAACATAAATAGCAACTCTAATCAACTTCCAAATTAAAGCCACTAGTCAACATGATTAAATTTCTCTATTAACCCGTTAGATTAGAACATCTTTAAACAATCGGCAAGGTTTCTTTACTTGATATCATTAATTTACATCATCTTAATGTTCTAACTATGCATCAAGGTTTAAACTTTTAACATTAACAAGGATCATAAGCATTTTTAAAGCAAGGCAACAGATTCTAAGCATGTACATTAATACCTTTAATCATTCTCGCTATAGAGTAATCTACAACACTAGAAGTTCATTTAATCTTAAGCTAAACACCAATATTACATTTAGCTAATTCAACTCACCAATTAACTTCAGAAAAAAATCATTTCCATAAACCACATTGTTACATACTACATGACATGCTAAACAACCATTTTCACTTTCGACAAACAGGATGCAACTCCACTTTTAAAGATAACCACAACTCAAGAACCAGAACGAACACCGATAGACAATTTCTCCTTTTCCAGGCAAGGAAGAAAAACAAAACTCCAACAGAATGCAAGAGAGCTCAACTCTCAAATTCCCAAATTTGCCCACGAAACTCTTCAAGAAATCTCAAGATCTATACTTCCAAGAAGGAAGAAGGATGCACTAGGAAAAACCAAATGTTCAACCAAACCTTTTCCGATAAAGATTCAAAACTTCGCTCCACCCAACCTAAGGTCGGCACTAGGAGAACTTCAACTCTTTTCTTAGATAGGGAGGACAACAACCACATGTTTCCTCCCTAAGACAATCCACAATAATCAGCAAAACCGAGTGTCAAAGCGAAAATTATGACCAACAGACGCGCAACTCAAAAATCTTCTTCTTCGTCTTCAACCAAGGAAGACAAAACCACAAATCGCCTACGGAACAATCCGCGAAAACCCAATACTAAACACTTTTCTTTTGATTTCAATTGACTAAAACCAAGAAAACCAACCGAAACCAACCCTTAGTACGGTAAAGAGCGTACGAAGGAATCCATCACCAAACTCTTCTATTTGACTCCAGTCAACTACCCGATTTACAACAGAAAGGGTAAGCACTCTTCTCCTACAGGGGTTAATAGTTCTTCAGTGATGGCGCTAACCGGCCACACCGTCAAACCTCACCCTTACTATGAATAAAGAGAGGTGGCCGAAACCCTTCGGCACCACAACCCCATTTTAACACAATAACACGAACAATTCAATTCAATTCTGTGACACCTCGGAGTGTCGTATCCTTAATTATTGAACATGATAAGGTTAAATACAGTATGAGATGTGGAAATAAGGTTAAAACCATAAGAATTGGAGGTTAATAACGTTTCCAGGCCGTTTCCGGGGTTTTGGGCCTTTCCGGGGGTTTTTGGGCCTTAAAGAGGGGTTGTGGGCCTTGGTGGGATGGATTAGGGCTCCTCCTTGGACACGGAATCAGTGTTGGGGGCTGGTGGGAGGGCTTTCCCAGCCCTATATGGGCGCCCCCACACCCCTATACGCCCACACATCCCCCTCCACCTCCCACCTCTCCTCCCCCCAAAGCCCTAGCCGCCACCCACCCCAACCCCAAGCCGTGCGCCCCCCCTCCACCTCTCCACCTCCACACCACCTCCCCTCCACCCCTTGCTGCCCTAGGGTGGCCTCCCCACCCCTGCACCTTGTGGAGTCATCTCGTGGAGCGAGGAGCGAGGAGCGAGGAACGTGGAGCGAGGAGCGATTCGCGAGGGGATTCATTGGAGATTTGTTCGTCGGCCAAAGGTATGACCTTGGGAATCCTTGGGGATGATCTAGGTACTGTTACTAGGGTGTTTATCAAGTTTTTAGATCAATTGGAGGCGCTGGATTGAAGTAATTTGGGTTAGATCTAAACTTGTCCACGTTTCTGTTTTCGGGCAGATTGAGCAGTCGAACTAGGGTTCGAGTTTCCATAGATTTAGAATCCGAATCCGACCGTACGGACTTCTAGGAAGTTGTAGATAATTTAATTATCTTTCCGTGGACGTAAAGCACGTTAAATTCCGATCAGCCGTTTGAAAGTTATGGCTGTTTTACCGAGCGCCTAAAAATCTGTGACGTAATTGGAACAGATCTCGGTAATCTGTAGATTAAACAACTTTAGAGGCCGAATCAGACTTTCCTTATACCTAGAGAAAGTTTGGAAATTTCATAAGCTACGTGAGGGTGTACTCGTTTATTTCATTCGGAGTCCCAGAACTCAAGTTATGCCTTTCGCAAGGCTGCTGTCCCGGCGGGACAGAACCTCTGTTTTTAGGTTTTGCGAGTAGTTGGCAATGTCGGGTTAGATGGGGGTTTGTGTACTGTATGGAGGCTATGATTGTGAGTGTGTGATGCCTATGTGCAGGTGGTGTGACCCCGGGAGTGCCCTCTTCTTCCCGCCAATCCGTTGCACGTGTTTGAGGCAAGTGTGTTGTGATGGATAGCGAGTTGTAGGTTGCATGTTGAGATTAGATGGAATTGATTGCATGATATATGTCCACTTGCCATGTGTTAATGATTGATATGATATGATGAGCATGTTTAACATATTATGATGCCATGTGTTAATATGTGAATTAAATATGATAATCGGCATGGTTGCATGCATGTCATGAGATAGGGCGAGGGCGGTGAGAAAGTCTTAACTAGTCCGGCAAGGTCGGTGAGAAAGTTATGACTAATCCGGAACGCCATTGAGTAAGTCCTATGTCGTGATTCCATCCACGTGGTGTTTGGAAGCGAGTAGGCACCCTCCATCTTCGGGATGGAAGGGAGGAAAGGGTGCACACCGACGGGTGTGTACTTCCCATACCGGTATGAGGTTCCAGAGGGTCAGGAGCATTGCATCACATCGCATACAAATTGATGATGATATTGATAAGTAATCATGAATGCGATGATATACATGATGGAAGTTGTTATTGCCATGTTGTTATGCTTGTTGTCCATTGCAATATGCTTGCTGAGTTTTCGAACTCACGCTTGTGTTTTCTTATTGTTTTAGGTACCATGAGAACGGCATGCGGGAAAGGGGAATAGTCACACGCTCACACGTTGCTTCACCTTAATGTTTCCCCAAGTCAATTCATTTAGTTTGATAATAAATTGCGTGTGATGGTCTTTAAAATTAAGTCTTAGCTTGGTAAATGAGAGTTCTATTGTTTGTTTGCCACTTGGAACCTTAAGAGCTTAATGTTAGTCTTTTATTGTCGTTAAGACTTCATTTATTGCTGTTTTAGATGATCCTCTTATTGCCATATAATGCTATATTGTTGCTGTTCCTTAAACTCATGATAAAACAAAGGAGGTGCTGCCGAAATTTAGGTTTTTAGTCTATGCTCCTTTGCTGGAATTTTATGTTAAATGTGGTATTTAGTTGTTGTTTAGCTTTTGTTTGGTAGCATTCGGGCATATTAAATGCCGGGTGTTAGTGATTGGTATCGAGCTGGTCAGAGGTCCTTGGAATGTGAATTTTTAGTGTCGTGCTATAGGGTAAAACTAAAATGTGATGTGGAATAACTTAGAAACATGGCTTAGGTCTTAACTAAAATTTTGTTATAGGATAGCAACATTAAAACTTGTAAAAGTGGTATAACTAATCTAAAATTTGACACACTTGGTTGCACAGTAGGATGGGTTTTGGTTCATCATTGCATCGCGCTTGATTATGTGATAAGGAATATGCTTAAGATGATGTTTGATCTATGATCTTGATTGTGTGTTTTCGTGTTTGGATGGTTGTCTATCTGAAGCAGCCATGCCAAGGGGTAGAGGCCGTGGACGCCGTGGCCGTGGAGGCCAGGGGCGAGGCTCCCAGAGAGTTGCGGAGTCTGTCTGTATAAATGATTGGATTGTTCCTGTTGTGGTGATAAAAGTGGGGTTGTGGTGCCGAAGGGTTTCGGTCACCTCTTTTTGGTTCATAGTAACGGTGAGGTTTGACGGTGTGGCCGGTTAGCGCCATCACCGAAGAACTATTAACCCCTGTAGGAGAAGAGTGCTTATCCTTTCTGTCCTTGATCGGGTAGTTGACTGGAGTCAAATAGAAGAGTTGATGGTGGTTCCCTTCGGATGTTCTCTGCCGTTTTGACGGTCGGTTTCGCTGTTTTTCTTGGCTTTAGTTGAGCTGAACCAAAAGAAAAGTGTTTTGTATTGGATTTTCGCGGATCGTTCCGAGTGCGGTGGTGAGCACCGTGCTTCAGAGTGTGGTTGGACCGGGAGTTGCAACCACTGTGGCAAGCTCGGCCACATGGGACGAGTCTGCGGATGAATCCGTAGCATCATCAAGTGGGAGACGGTGTCTTCTCCTCCCACTCGGTAGCGTCTTCCAGAGGATCGGTGCACATGATGGCTGCCCCTGTTTCTCGGCCGCCCTTTGCGTGGGCGCCACCCGGTAGCGTCTTGGTGCCCGCGGCCGTCTGCTCCTCCTCGATTGCCTCCTCCGCCCCAGCCTTGATGGGGCATCACTGAGTCGGGCTCATACGTCCCGGCGCCACCAGGAGTGTACGCTTTGCCGACCGCCGAGTCAGCCGGGCATCCAGAGGTGGTTTCAGGTACTCTGCTCGTGGATTCCGTTGATGCCTTTGTTCTCTTGGATTCCGGAGCATCCTATTCTTTTGTGTCGTCGGAGTTTGCTAGTAGAGCTAAGTTGGGGGTCCAGCGGATTTCTGAGTCTGTGCTAGTCAGTTCCCCTGGGGGTTTGATTGCTAGTTCTTTGGTTTGCCCTGGTTGCACCATTGCCATTGATGATGAGGTTTTCTTTGCCAATCTCATGGTGATCCAGTTGGCTCCTTTTGATGTCATTTTGGGCATGGGTGGCTGCATCGATGCAGTGCTAAGATCTGTTGTTTACGGAAGACAGTTTCCTTGCAGGCCCCGTCCGGGGAAGAGTTGACCTTTCAGGGTGGTATACCCTCCAGTTCCGTCTTTGCTTTGACTAGTTTGTTTTTCTGGTCGGCGTTTGAGGCTGTTGGGTTTCCTCATGACTTTGTCTGAGAAACCATCTTCCTCAGTTCCCATTGGGGAAATTTCTGTAGTGAAGGAGTTCATTGATGTGTTCCCTGACGAGTTGCCTGGTCTACCTCCTGTGAGGAATGTGGAGTTTCGTATTGATCTTGTTCCTGGCACTCGACCTATTTCTATCTCTCCATACCGCTTGGCTGGTCCTTTTCAAGACGAGTTGAAGAAGCAGTTGGAGGATCTGTTGGCCAAGGGCTTCATTCGGCGTAGCGTTTCGACATGGGGAGCACCCGTCCTCTTCGTCTCGAAGAAGGATGGAAGTTGGCGTATGTGCATTGATTATCGTGCTCTTAATCAAGTGATAGTCAAGAACAAGTATCCTTTGCCTCGCATCGAGGATCTGTTTGACCAACTGAAGGGAGCAAAGGTGTTCTCCAAGATTGATCTTGATCGGGTACAATCAGATCCGTGTGAGGGAGCAGGACATTGAGAAGACTGCTTTCTCCACTAGGTATGGGCATTATGAATTTAAAGTTATGTCTTTTTAACTAATGCCCCTGCTGTCTTTATGGAGGCGATGAACAGTATGCTACACAAGTACCTTGATGAGTTTGTGGTAGTGTTCATCGATGACATTCTGATTTACTCTAAATCAGAAGAGGAGCATGAGCGACACTTGAGGCTTGTGCTGAGTACCACGAGGGAATCAATTCTTTGCTAAGGTGAAAAGTGCGAGTTCGGATTTGAAGTGGGTTTTCTTGGCCACATCATCAATCCAGAGGGCATATCTCAGTAGATCCTAGCAAAGTCTCGTGATTTTGGATTGGAAGAGGCCTTCCAATGTCAAAGAGGTGCGTAGTTTCCTTGGGTTGGTGGCTACTATCGGCGTTTTGTGCAGGATTTCTCTATCATTGCCAAGCCACTTTCGCAGTGACTCGAAGGGGATGAAATTCCAGTGGATCGCAGAATGTGAGCACAGTTTACGCACTTTGAAGGAGAAGTTAGTGACCGCTCCTGTTCTTACCCTTCCCGAGCCGAAAGCGCTTTCACTTGTTTATTCTCGATGCTTCTCGGATGGGACTTGGGTGTGTGCTCATGCAAGAGGGCAAGGTGATTGCTTATGTTTCGAGGCATTGAAAAAGCATGAGCAGTAACTATCCCACGATGATCTTGAGCTAGCCGCCGTGGTGTTTGCATTGAAGATATGGAGGCATTACAGACGGCGAATCTTGTGATATTTTTACTGATCACAAGAGCCTCAAGTACATCTTTACTCAAAAAGATTTGAACTTGAGGCAGAGGAGGTGGCTAGAGTTGATAAAGGATTATGACCTCTCTATCCAGTATCATCCGGGGAAGGCAAATGTGGTGGCCGATGCTTTAGTCGCAAGACAATGCCCCTGTGGTTGATTGTCTTGTTGCTGATTTTGAGCGTTTAGGAGTCTCCTCATCGCTTTGGAGATCAGGCAGTGCTGAAACTCAAATGATTCTTGAGTCGGGCCGATTCCTCGAACGGTGCGAGAGGCACAGCAGCATGATCGTTTGCTCCAGCAGGTGAGGAAGCGCCTTGAGGATGGCAAGTCTGGAGACTTTACCATTGATGATGCGGGAGTTCTGAGGTTTCAGGGCCGTTTGTGCGTGCCTCAGAAATCTCAAGTGAAAGAAGACATCCTGAAAGAAGCTCATCGCACCCCGTACACGGTCCATCCTGGAGAGACCAAGATGTACAGGGACTTGAAGAAGAATTTCTGGTGGAAAAGGATGAGAGTGGATATTGCCAAGTATGTGGCGTCTGTGGGATTTGTGGAAGATCAAAGCCGAGCATAAGCGCCCTACCGGCTTGTTGCAGCCTTTGGAGATTCTGTGTGGCCATGGGATGACATCTCCATGGATTTTGTGGTTGGCTTACCTCGTACTCCTCGAGGGAAGGATGTCGTTTGGGTTGTGGTGGACCGTCTCGGCAAGTCTGCGCATTTGCTCCCATCCGCACGACCAATTCAAATGAGCGAGTTGGCTCCCATCTATGTGCGGGAGATTGTGAGATTGCATGGTGTACCCAAGACCATTATCTCTGATCGGGATGCGAAGTTCGTCTCCAAGTTCGGGAGAGTTTGCAGAGTGCATTGGGTACGCAGCCTTCGCCTTAGTACCGCTTTTCACCCTCAGACAGATGGGCAGTCTGAGCGTACCATCCAATTTTTGGAGGACATGCTCTGGGCCTGTGTGATGGCTTGGAAGGGTAGCTGGGAAGACCATTTGCCCCTTGCAGAGTTTGCTTACAATAACAGCTATCATTCCAAAGATCCTGGATCTGCTTCCTTATGAGGTATCAGTATGGCCGGAAGTGCAGGTCGCCACTTTGTTGGGATCTGTGGGCAAGAGAGCTATTCTTGGACCGGATTGGGTGCAGCAGATCGTTGATCGCGTGTCGGAGGTTCGGCGAGAACCTTCTCGCGCACCTGAGCGCACGTAAAAGCTATCTTGATGTGGCGGCGAGACTTGGAGTTTGAGGTGGGTGATAGCGTACTCTTGCGAGTATCTCCCACCAAGGGTGTGGTGCGTTTTGGCACGAAAGGAAAGCTCAGTCCAAGGTATGTTGGGCCTTTTCCTATCCTCGCCCGAGTTGGCAGGTTGGCCTATCGCCTAGAGCTACCGGAAGCCATGCAAGGTGTGCATAATGTGTTCCATGTCTCGATGTTGAAGAAATACTTGCATGATCCGGAGTTGGTGGTTCCATTGGAACCATTAGTGCTTCAGCAGGACCTCACCTTCGAGTCCCGTCCTGTGGAAATTCTGGGGACTTCAGAGCGAGTGATGAAGAACAGGACGCTTAAGTTTGTCAAGGTCCTGTGGTCACATCAGACCGAGAGAGAAGCGACTTGGGAGCTGGAATCTCGCATCTTGGCGAGAAGTATCCCGAACTTTTCGCCTCAGGTGTGTGATGTGAAAACCTAGCTATCTTTGGTTTTGCTGGGTTTCGTGATTGGTGCGTTTAGATTCGAGGTCGAATCCTGTTGAAGGGGGGAAGAATGTGACACCTCGGAGTGTCGTATCCTTAATTATTGAACATGATAAGGTTAAATACAGTATGAGATGTGGAAATAAGGTTAAAACCATAAGAATTGGAGGTTAATAACGTTTCCGGCCGCTTCCGGGTTTTGGGCCTTTCCGGGGTTTTGGGCCTTAAAGAGGGTTGTGGGCCTTGGTGGGATGGATTAGGGCTCCTCCTTGGACACGGAATCAGTGTTGGGGCTGGTGGGAGGCTTTCCCAGCCCTATATGGGCGCCCCACACCCCTATACGCCCACACATCCCCTCCCCCTCCCACCTCTCCTCCCCCCAAAGCCCTAGCCGCCACCCATCCCCAACCCCAGTCAGTGCGCCCCTCCACCTCTCCACCTCCACACCACCTCCCTCCACCCCTTGCTGCCCTAGGGTGGCCTCCCACCCCTGCACCTTGTGGAGTCATCTCGTGGAGCGAGGAGCGAGGAGCGAGGAGCGAGGAACGTGGAGCGAGGAGCGATTCGCGAGGGGATTCATTGGAGATTTGTTCGTCGGCCAAAGGTATGACCTTGGGAATCCTTGGGGATGATCTAGGTACTGTTACTAGGGTGTTTATCAAGTTTTTAGATCAATTGGAGGCGCTGGATTGAAGTAATTTGGGTTAGATCTAAACTTGTCCACGTTTCTGTTTTCGGGCAGATTGAGCAGTCGAACTAGGGTTCGAGTTTCCATAGATTTAGAATCCGAATCCGACCGTACGGACTTCTAGGAAGTTGTAGATAATTTAATTATCTTTCCGTGGACGTAAAGCACGTTAAATTCCGATCAGCCGTTTGAAAGTTATGGCTGTTTTACCGAGCGCCTAAAAATCTGTGACGTAATTGGAACAGATCTCGGTAATCTGTAGATTAAACAACTTTAGAGGCCGAATCAGACTTTCCTTATACCTAGAGAAAGTTTGGAAATTTCATAAGCTACGTGAGGGTGTACTCGTTTATTTCATTCGGAGTCCCAGAACTCAAGTTATGCCTTTCGCAAGGCTGCTGTCCCGGCGGGACAGAACCTCTGTTTTTAGGTTTTGCGAGTAGTTGGCAATGTCGGGTTAGATGGGGGTTTGTGTACTGTATGGAGGCTATGATTGTGAGTGTGTGATGCTTATGTGCAGGTGGTGTGACCCCGGGAGTGCCCTCTTCTTCCCGCCAATCCGTTGCACGTGTTTGAGGCAAGTGTGTTGTGATGGATAGCGAGTTGTAGGTTGCATGTTGAGATTAGATGGAATTGATTGCATGATATATGTCCACTTGCCATGTGTTAATGATTGATATGATATGATGAGCATGTTTAACATATTATGATGCCATGTGTTAATATGTGAATTAAATATGATAATCGGCATGGTTGCATGCATGTCATGAGATAGGGCGAGGGGCGGTGAGAAAGTCTTAACTAGTCCGGCAAGGTCGGTGAGAAAGTTATGACTAATCCGGAACGCCATTGAGTAAGTCCTATGTCGTGATTCCATCCACGTGGTGTTTGGAAGCGAGTAGGCACCCTCCATCTTCGGGATGGAAGGGAGGAAAGGGTGCACACCGACGGGTGTGTACTTCCCATACCGTATGAGGTTCGGAGGGTCAGGAGCATTGCATCACATCGCATACAAATTGATGATGATATTGATAAGTAATCATGAATGCGATGATATACATGATGGAAGTTGTTATTGCCATGTTGTTATGCTTGTTGTCCATTGCAATATGCTTGCTGAGTTTTCGAACTCACGCTTGTGTTTTCTTATTGTTTTAGGTACCATGAGAACGGCATGCGGGAAAGGGGAATAGTCACACGCTCACACGTTGCTTCACCTTAATGTTTCCCCAAGTCAATTCATTTAGTTTGATAATAAATTGCGTGTGATGGTCTTTAAAATTAAGTCTTAGCTTGGTAAATGAGAGTTCTATTGTTTGTTTGCCACTTGGAACCTTAAGAGCTTAATGTTAGTCTTTTATTGTCGTTAAGACTTCATTTATTGCTGTTTTAGATGATCCTCTTATTGCCATATAATGCTATATTGTTGCTGTTCCTTAAACTCATGATAAAACAAAGGAGGTGCTGCCGAAATTTAGGTTTTTAGTCTATGCTCCTTTGCTGGAATTTTATGTTAAATGTGGTATTTAGTTGTTGTTTAGCTTTTGTTTGGTAGCATTCGGGCATATTAAATGCCGGGGTGTTACAAATTCTCTCATACACATAGCAGCATACTCTATCAAATATAGCATTTAGCAACAAGGCTTAAATACAACATTTAAGCGTAAACAACGATACCCATACCCTTCCTACTGTGCATCCATGTGTGTCAAATTTTAGATTAGTTATACCACTTTTGCAAGTTTTAATGTTGCTATCCTATGACAAAATTTTAGTTAAGACCTAAGCCATGTTTCTAAGTTATACCACATCACATTTTAGTTGTACCCTATAGCATGACACTAAAAATACACATTCCAAGGACCTACAGTCCGCTCTGATACCAACTGTAACACCCCGGCATTTAATATGCCCGAATGCTACCAAACAAAGTCTAAGCAACCTCTAAATACCACAATTACAAGTAAATTACAGCAAAGGAACAAATGCTAATACCGAAAATTTCGGCAGCATCTCCTTTGTTTTTCCATGATTCGGAACAACAACAAAGTATCACAAGTTATATCATAATGGAAAGCATCTAAAACAGCGATAACATGTGACATAGCAACAATATAAGTCCAGGATAAAGCTTTCAACCACTTCATGAGCTAAACGAATCAAATAGTAAGACCGAGCACACAGTTAAGCAATTCTCCAAGTTTCATGGCAATACTTTCATTATCATGACTCCAAATGATAACACTGTCTAATTTGTGTGGAGCTACGTGTAGATGTGTAGCTAAACCTTTTTTCCCGCATGCCGGTTTCATGGTACCTAAGAAAAACAACATAAACACAAGCGTGAGTTCATCACTCAGCAAGTATATTGCAATGGAACAAGAAAATACATTCCAATACCTTCATCACCACTTTTCACATACAACATCATAGACATCTCATATTCATAGTGTAAGCATATCATTGACATCATCATAAATCATCCTCATATAACATCTTCATATAATGCAATGCAATGTAATGCAATGCGATGCACATATCTCCTGGAAACTCACACCGGTATGGTTGAGTACACACACGTCGGTGTGCACCCTCTCCCCCCTTCCATCCCGAAGATGGAGGGTGCCTACTCCTCGCTTCTGTTCACCGCGGTGAATGGAATCACGATGTAGGACTTACTCATTGACTCTCCGGAATAGTCATAACTTTCTCACCGACCTTCCCGGACTAGTTATGACTTTCTCACCGCCCGGGCCATGTATCATGCCATGTATGCAAATATGCCAACATCATGAATAACTTGTATATTAACATATGGCATCATCATGGATAACTTTTACATTAACACATGGCATCATCACATAATAAACATATTCATCATATCAATGGCAAACATTAAAGCATGGCATGTGAACATATCATATATTCAAATTTCAATCTCAATCAATCAAACAACCCACAATCCGCTACCCATTCCAATACACTTGCCTCAACCACGGGCGACGGATTTGCGAGAAGTAGTAGGCCCTCCTGGGGTCACACCACCTGCACATAGGGACCACACACTCACAATCAAGCCCACAAAACAGTACGCAAACCCTCATCTACCCCGACATTGCCAACTACTCGCAAAACCCAAAAACAGCGGTTCTGTCCCGTCAGGACAGCAGCCTTCCAAAAGGCATAACTCGGGTTCTAGGACTCCGAATCAACTAAACGAGTACATCCTCGCATAGCTTAGGAAATTTCCCAACTTTTTCTAGGTATAGGGAAAGACTGGTTCGGAGTCTAAAGTTGTTTAATCTACAAAATACCGTGATCTGTTCCAATCACGTCACAGATTTTAACACGCTCGGTAAAACAGCCATAACTTTCAAACGGCTGATCGGAATTTAACGTTCTTTATACCCACTGAAAGATATTGAAATTATATACAACTTATTCAACAGGCGGACGACCAAATTCGGACTCTAAATTGGCGAAAAACCGAACCCTAGGTCGACTGCTCATGCTGTCCGAAACAGAGGACGTGACAACTTCTAGATTTCATCTAATCTACTCAATTCCAGCACCACCAATTGATCTAAAAACTTGATAATCACCCTTAGAACAGTAACTAGACCAACCCCAAAGAGTCCCATGGCCATACCTTCGCCCGACGCACGAAAACCCAATAGATCTCCTCCCGGTTCGCGCGATTTCCTTCCTCGCTCCAAATCCACCGGATCTGCTCGTCGCGGAGCGCTCCAATGGATGGATCTTTGAGGTGTTGAGGTGGGGATCTCCCCTAGGGGCAGCAAGGGAGGTGGAGAGGGGAGGAGAGGGGTGGTGGCGCCATGGGGGAAGGTGGAGAGGAAGGGGAAGGGTGGAGGCGCATGGGGGGGCTAGGGCGTGGCGGCTAGGGTTGGGAGAGGGAGTTTGGGGCGCACCAAGGGGTGGGGCCCAGATTTGGCTGCCCAAAAGTCCCCCCCTTGGGCCCAAACCCTTCCACCGAAGGCCCAACTCAACCCCCAAGGCCCAAAGTCCCCCGGAGAGGCCCAAACACCCGAAAACGGCCCAAAAACACGCTATAGACGGCATAACGTAAAGTTTTAACCTCCATTTACATATTTTTATAATGTTTTGACCTCAACATCCATATTTTATAAGATTACGACACTCCGTGGTGTCACAGAGTTTCCCCACCTATTCTCTAGTCAGCCTGAATCTCGGGGTTGAGATTCCATTTAAGGGGGGAGGTTTGTAACATCCCAATTTTTGAGCTTTTGCAAAGTTCCAAAGTCAAAAAGAACCAATTGGATTTTTCCCGAATAAATTACAGCTTAATTTGAATTTTCTAAACACCAAAAGATTTTATTTAAATAATCTATGCATCAAATCAAAGATTTTTTCTGTATTTTTTGGGATTTTTCTGAATTTATTTGCTATTTATTTGAATTTCTGGTATTTTATTAAATCAAAAAATGAATTTTAAATTCAAATTGCCTTCGGGCCGGATCTCGCTCGGCCACTCTCGCCCGGGCCGCTGCCACGCGTCACCACTCCGGACATCTCCTCGGCCCGCCCGTCCCAAGCGAGCCCACCCCGGCCCAGCCACCGCCGCCACCGAAGCAAACCTTAGCCGTACCGCATTGGAGTCCGTGGCGCGACCCCCAGTCTTTCAAAGCCGCCGCCGACCCTTGAATCAGGTTCCCCACCTCGCACCGCCTCCAACGCCCCACTTCACGCACGTCGAGACGCCTCCGTCGCCTCGCAATTCCTCGTCGGAGAGACACCGCCCCGGAAGCATCTTCCTCACCGTCAATCTCTTCCTGTGGTCCATCTTCGCCGGTGCCGATTGCATCTTTAGGTGCGTCGTGGAGCGCTCTTCCGATTCCACCAAGTACCGCGGTCAATCCGGCCGAGCGCCGCCATGGAATTGGTCTCTGGGAACCCTAACCAGCCGATCCGACGTGGTAGCCACGTGCATACCACGTCAGTGCCACGCTGCGTCCACGTCGCGCCCAGTCAGCTGCTACCACATCAGCCTAGCACTGTTGCGTTGCACTGGGTGCACCATGAGCCGTGTGCCCAGCCGTAGACCCAGTCCACCAGAAGCCCTAGCTAACGTTAGCGATGACGCAATAAATCCTTTTTCCTTTAGAAAAATAATTCTCGAAATCAGCCTTTTTCTTTTTTCTGATTTTTGAACTTCCGGAAGCCCATTCTCCCTCATACGAACTCCGTTTGAGCCTGTTCAAATTTCTAAAAATTTGTAAAATTGAGCTCTACACTCTAGCACCATTTATTTTCACTTTTGGTACTGTTTGCTCTCTGTTTTGTTAATTATTTATGTTTCTTGCGTACTTTTCCGGTAGACGTTGATCCCTAGGGAGCGAGCGCAGGATTCGGAGATCAAGACTCAGCGTTAGCAGTTGATCAACAAGGCAAGTCATAGTCCTTGACCATGTTGGACCTATGTTTGCAAAAGTATCTTTGTTTCATACAAGTGCATGCTATTTGTTTACAAGTATTACTTAATGGGAATAGTTAAACACCTGATTACCATTATGACACCTTGAATGATTGAAATGCCATGTATCCATTGTCACCCTAGGTTGGATTGTTTACTACTTGGACATATTGTAGTACCAACATTGGGTTAGCGTAACTATGCTTAGCCATTCTTAGTTGTACGATGGGATTCATGTCCCATGATGAATTAATAATATTAACTTAATGAGATATGGAACCGTGGCGGGTAGCCACTATTGTAAAATTTGTTGTACCGTGGCGGGGTGTGCCATTGGTATTGGTTGTACAAAGTTGTTTTCACTCGAGCAAGTGATCGTGCAGTAAAGGGGGTGCTGTCAGCACATTTGGGATGTTGTTGTCTTGCCTGAGTATACTTAAGGACTTAATCTTATGCGCTATTGAACTGGGCTTAATCGTACAACCACATGTCTGGTATGGGACGGACCTGGCTAATTAATTTACGATGTCTATATTTAAGTACTGTTGTGGTTGTGTGGGTTCCGGGATGTACGGGTAGACTCACATGGCGCAAGAGGGAGCCCTAAGGGGTGAAACCTTAGCGGGTAGTACTGGGTTTAGACAGAGCATTGTAAAGGCCTTGTCATGATATCTCTGCCGCACACCAAAGGAAGTGTGTTATTTGCGCTTGGCACTAAAGAGATGATCATGTCTTGTGGGTAAAGATGTACAGCCTCTGCAGATTGTATGTTAAACTATTCGAATAGCCGTGTCCGCGGTCAAGGACGTGCCTGGGGATTTCACACAGGGTATAGAGTTTTCAGAAATTGTTGAAGGATGGTATTGTTGGAAGTGAACAGGGAGTTCACTATTGTTTTCGATGTCACATTATTAATACTGTCGAGTCAGTGGTTGATGATGATTTAGTTGGTGATGGGTGATGCCTCGCCAAACTTGTGTTATTATGTACCATTGATTTACCATTTATTATTATCTTTGTCAAATATGCTTTGAATCTATTATTGTATTTACTTCAAGTTATTGCTTTCTGCAAAATAACCATATGACTATCCTTTGTCAAGCCGTACATTATTTGCATCAATCTCTACGGCTTGCTGAGTACTTTTGTACTCATGACTTCATGCCTTTGTTGATCAGTTGTTGAAGAAGAACAGGGAAATACTAAGTTCTACGAGAGGAGTATTATGAAGACTATGTGAACTAGGATGGTGCTCCCCAGACGATTGCCTGTGGCATGTCGTATGGCCCAAGTTATTTTACTTTCCGCTACAAGAGTTTTATTTGTTTCTTAAGCCCTTAAGGCACCGTTATGTAAACTTGACCATAAGGTCCGTTGTTACTATTTGCTACTTTCTGAGTTAATTCGATGATTGGAATGATATGTCAATTTTGTTGCCACTGTGAGCACTAGTGTGATCCTGGACTAGTGCAGTATACACAGAGGGTTTTGGATTCGTAAATCCGGGTCCCGACAGAGTGGCCTCAACCTCGCGTCACTCCACTCCTCGCGGTTAGAGGCAAGTGCATCGTATATGGTGATGAATAGATGTGTTGGAATGATGATTGTTAGCTAGTCGTCTTAAATGTTTGAGATGCCACATTACCCCTGTTATATACATGTTTTGCTATGAGTATGTTAATACATATGTTTATGTTATGAATATGACTATGAGAATGTTGAAAAAGATGCAACTTGCAAATTATTCATCTCATTTGCATATGTGCATTCATGACAGAAGAGGTGTCCCGAGTGGGCCTCTATGTCTCACATGTAGTGAGACATGAAAGTCCTACTTCGGTAGGCCCCTCCATGGGATGGATGGGAATGAGAGGGTGCACATCGACGGGTGGGCACCTAGCAATACCGGTATATGCTATGAGATGGGCATTATGAGCATGCATGTTGCATTGCATGGGTAAAGAGAAATTAATGTCACATTGCATGGCATGATTAAAGGGAAAGGAATGTTAAGTTATGATGTTGTTCTTATGTGCAAAGAAGTGTTAAGTGATGATGTTGTTCTCATGTGCAAAGAAATGTTAAGTGAATGTGTTTATATTCTTATGTGATTATCAAAATGTTCATACTCTTGTGCGGTTATCATTCAATGTTACAATTTATCTTGATTTATTATTATGTGTGTTACATGTTTTGGATATGATGCACTTTGCTGAGTTTTTGAACTCACATTTGTTTTGTGATGTTTTCTTTAAGGAACCTCAAGAGCGACATATGGTTGTTATATGTTGTATTTGCTCTTCCATGTTATTTATGCTCGAATGGTTATGTCATCTAGGTGGATCATAAGTTTGTGATAAGTTATGATGTTCTTATTAATTATTATCTCGTTTGTCTACTACGTGGATGTCAGATTAGTAGGGAAGGTCTTGCCGATTTTTTTAAGAAATTAGGAAAGTTTGGTTATTTGCTTTTATTTTGGTGACACTCTGGGTATGTTTGGTGCTAGGGTGTTACATTCTTATCCTATCATTAATTCTTCTCTCAACCTGGACTTGGTTCTCTTCTTACTTCGATATTTGTCCGAGTCATCTAGAAATCTAATTTTCTAGGGAACAAAAACCCTTTGCCTCGCATGCGACTAGGGTGTTCCTTCTTTACCAAGGCCATGGATAATGCATCTTTCTCCCTATCTAGCAAAAAAGAGCCATCGGACGTCTGTGTACTCAATGCTACCTGCAAGATCCCGACAAGTTATTTCACTTATGAAGTTATGGACTAATTACGTACAAAATTAGTAGTTCTATTTATATATTACCAGTTGTTGGCAGACTTCCTTGTTCGTGGGGTTTTTAAAGGAGACGGTTGCGGAAGACATGGCACCTGACCTCGCTCTTAGCTAGTCTCTAGCGTGCTGGTCTACGATCGATGCAAATGGCATGGAGGCCTCCTCGTCCTCCCTCTCCTATTGTGCCCTCTTCCCCGCATAGCCAGCAGTGCCAAGTCTGTAGGGGTGAGTGTTCCATGCCTGCGGGCCTTGTGTACTTCACTTTGATGCACGAATTCGTTTGTCATCTTCATCTCAACATAACGCCACCATACGTCATCATCAATAAACCCATACTTAGAGTAGGGAGTCCTATCCTTCTTGATGTATTCATTGGGAAGCGTGCTCTTGAAGGTCTTCCACGCCTTTCCTGCCACTAGCAATGCATACCGTCGCACTAGGAGAGCGGATTCTTCTAGGATGTTGAATGATGAAAGAATTTCTGTCAGCAGGGCATTGCGATTCTCATCATTCAACGACTTCCAGGATGATGTCATGATGGGGACCCATTCCCGCATGACTATCCCGCACATTGTTTGGAATACATTCGCTGCCTTTCTTGGTTCTGTAAGGGACCCATCCTTCAGATCGATCGTCGTGATGATATATCGGTCCGTTGGCCTTTTGTTTGCTCCTCTTGAACCGCCGGTTGATTTTCCTTTCATCTACTCATCACATCCTTGAGACGATGAATTAGGAAATGCCATCTCGATTAATTAAACTCATGTTTCTATAATCAATTTGATCCCCCGGGCCAATCCGAGGACGCCTACGAAAAGGTTGTTTGGATTTATGAAAAGTTTGCTTGGATTTACGAAAGGGTTGTTTAGATATATACATGATTTATTCTTTATTTAAAAATTGGAAAAAATGGATTTCTTTATTTTATTAATTTTGGATCCAGAAGAAGTAGTCTTTCTTTGGTCCATATATTATTCAATTTCAATAGCCACCTTATCTTTCCTTTTCATTACAAACAAAGCGATTCGCTTTCAAAACAAAATAAGGCGTAAAAGGAGTCTCGGTATTCATTCTGACTTCAACTCGCAAAGAAACAAGATCTGGATTTGACTAGGGCGAGCAGTTTACGAAGCGAGTGGACAGATTAAAGCGAGTTAATAGTGAGTAAACTTAGCCCCTCCCTTTCTTTCAACTTAGCCCCTCCCTTTCTTTCTTGTAAGTTAAAATAGTTTTAGGCGAATTAAAAGAGAAGAACAAATAAAATCCATTTAGTTTGAGGAAATGTGGCATCCAATCAGAATGAAAATAGTTAGTCTTGTTTACACAACAAACAACTATTTAATACGAACATTACACAACAAACAACTATTTAATTAAAGTCGATTATTAGAATTTAATTATAAGGTAAGAGGTCTTATTATGTAAAGAAGCTAAAGATTGAAATTTTTAATTAATGGCAGCATTTCATTGCAAGGTGAGAAGTGTTATTATGAGTAGAGGCCATTGTTGTTTTGTTTTTAAACAAGGGTGAAGATGTCAAATATTCTCGCTCTCGTTCGTCACTCCATTTCAAAAAAACTAACTGATGACAAAAGAAGAAGAAGAACAAAAGGAAACTGAGTATATGATCACTCAGAACCTCTCGAGAACAACGCCCATGAGTCGCTCTATCCTATAAACACAGAAAGACAATGATAAAAGAATAAATAAAAAGAATGAATAAAAAAGTTGGTGATTGAGCCCAAGCACCCCTTAAGACCTCATGCTCGAGCAACACTTGGATCCACGCATCTAAGCAAGCCATAGACCAGGTGTCTGGGAACCTTTCGTAATCCTTAGCTCCTCTTCTGATTTATATAATCAGTTAATTATATAAATATATAGCCATATACACACATATGTACCAAAAGTGATTAAAAGCAATGAATGGAAGCAATTATGAATTAATAGTTCTCATTAAGAAATTATATGCATGTAGCATGTATTGATTAAAAGAGAGTAATCATATGCATGTGGATTGAAAATTTTAAACAAAAGACAACCACCTTGCATGTGGGAGACATACAACTAGCAATAATGCTCAAGTGATTTTAGATTGTTCTCGGATATCGGGTGGCCTTAAAAGGCCTTCCTCGCCACTAGGGACAAGTTCACAGACTTATTTGTGACAACCTTACCTCAATTCAAAATAATTACCAGTTTTCAAAACTTGACTATTTTAGAAACCTAAACAATTGATGCAAATGACAATAAAATAGCCTACTAGAAAGCTTACTGCAATCACAAGAGAAGCTTGCTAAGCTAATACAGAAAGCATAAACCATTGGTAATTACAATTGAAGTACTCAAGCATATAAATGATATTTCAAAATTAAGATGTTTGTCATCACAAATAGTCTCTCTAAAGCCCAATCGTCATCGAACAAATGTCTCTCACGTGCAAGGTCCCCAAGTTAAATAACTGGCCCCTTTGCAATTATGTGTAGTGCTTTAGCACCCTCAGAATAGTGCATATATGTGAACCAAAAACAACAAGGTTCACTGAACATTCACCAAAACTATTCAACAGAGGTATGTAAACAGGACAATAGCAGTTAAGTGAAAAGAGTAAGAAGGGTATCATGAAGTATGCTTCTAAGACTAGATGACTTGGCCTAATTCAAGAGGATTTACTTTGTTACAAGTTACAATACTCTTGCAACAACACCCACAATAGAAGGGCTGAGATAGAACCATTAATTCTGAGAGACTAATTCAGACATCAGTTCAAGAAAATATGAATAGAAATAAATCAAATTGAATCAAACAAATCACTAAAGTGACCATCGACAACTAAAACTAGAACATGGGTTTATCTAATAGTAAACAAGTGTCTTGTCATAAGCTCTGACTCAAATAGCAAAATCTAATAGTAAACAGGGTTCTTGGCATGTGTTGAGACAGAGACATCACAACATGCACTGCCATTGTCATAATCCATTGGAGAATTGAGACTACAGCATATAGATTTGATAAAAATAAGGTACCACATATGGATATATTAGAGGATTCAGACTATATTCAACTTGTGCACGAAGGATTTCTTTTAGCTATTTGCTTGTGCTTGGTTCAATAAGTAGTAATAAGATGGTTTCAAAGTGAGTTATCTTGTTTAATTAATAATCAAGGTATAACAGATTCCTCTAGTTGTAACACGACACTACATTCACTGGCTAGCAAGATAAAGGTGTTACAACACTTCCTCGACATATGCTTCCAATCAGACCTGAATATTCTCCCCTCATAATTCATGATACTCTTAACTGGTATGAAATTTCTACTCTTTGAATATATCCCTTTGGTTTAGTACGAATAGGGGCTTAAAATTCCAATTATACATGTGAACTAAATTTTATTAATGAACCTATTCATATGACTAACATGTTGGTCTTTTGCTTTCATGCTTTACACCAATGTTAGGTCAGACCTCAAATGCTATGCTTAAGTTTGTGAGTTTGTGTTGGGCCTTAGAAACAGATCCCTCCAACATAAGGGGTAGTTGAATTATTGGAAGGAAGGAGCAAACATGATATCTCAATAGTTAATACAAGCAATATCAGCACAAGCATCTTGTAACACCCCGGCATTTAATATGCCTGAATGCTACCAAACATAAGCTAAACAACATCTAAATACCACAATTAAACATAAATTCCAGCAAAGGCGCATATGCTAAAAACCGAGATTTCGACAGCATCTCCTTTGTTTTATCATGATTTGAACAATAGCAAAATATCACATGATAATCATAATGGAAAACATCCAAGGCAGCATCAATGGGTAATATAGCAGCAATTTAAGTCTACCAAAATGGAATTAACCATCTCATAATCTAATACGAAGTGAAGGATGTAATCAAGCATACGAACAAATCATAATCATAGTTTCATCACACTAGAATCATGATCTCAACTCTGAAGAGTAATTATAGTCTAAATGTGTGGGAAATTATGTGATGAAGTGCCGCTAAGCCCTTTTCCCGCATGCCGGTGTCAACGTACCTAAAAACAATATAAAACACAAGCGTGAGTTCATCACTCAGCAAGTATATTGCAATGGTACAACAAGAACAATTGCATGGCAATAATATCTCACATCATGTAAACCATCTCATTCATGAACACATAACATTATCATCATCATTATGTATGCAATGCAATGCGATGCTCATGTCTCCTTGGAAACTCATACCGGTATGGTTGAGTACACACCCGTCGGTGTGCACCCTCTCCCCCCTTCCATCCCGAAGATGGAGGGTGCCTACTCCTCGCTTCCGTTCACAGCGGTGAATGGAATCATGATGTAGGACTTACTCATTGGCTCTCCGGATTAGTCATAACTTTCTCACCGACCTTCCCCGGACTAGTTATGACTTTCTCACCGCCCGGGCCATGTATCATGCCATGTATGCAAATATGCCAACATTATGATTAACTTGTACATTAACACATGGCATCATCATAGATAACTTGTGCATTAACACATGGCATCATTCATATAATAAACATATTCATCATATCAATGGCACACATTAAAGCATGGCATGTGAACATATCATATATTCAAATCTCAATCTCAATCAATCAAACAAACCACAACCCGCTACCATTCCAATACACTTGCCTCAACCACGGGCGACGGATTGGCGAGATGTAGAAGGCACTCCCGGGGTCACACCACCTGCACATAGGTACCACACACTCACAATCATGTCCACAAAACAGTACGCACACCCTCATCTACCCCGACATACCCAAAAATAGAGTTTCTGTCCCGCCGGGACAGCAGCCTTCCAAAAGGCATAACTTGAGTTATGGGACTCCGAATCAATTAAAAGAGTACATCCTCGCATAGCTTAGGAAATTTCCCAACTTTTTCTAGTTATAGGGAAAGACTGATTCGGAATCTAAAGTTGTTTAATCTACAAAATACCGTGATCTATTCCAATCACGTCACAGATTTTAACACGCTCGGTAAAACAGTCATTACTTTCAAACGGCTGATCGTAATTTAACTTTCTTTATGTCTACTGAAATATAATTAAATTACCTACAACTTCTTCAACAGGCGGCCGACCAAATTCTAAATCTAAATTGGCGAAAAACTGAACCCTAGGTCGACTGCTCATGCTGTCCCAAAACAGAAACGTGGCAACATCTAGATCTAATCCAATCTACTCAATTCCAGCACCACCAATTGATCTAAAATCATGATAAACACCCTTAGAACAGATCCTAGACCAACCCCAAGGATTCCCATGGCCATACCTTCGCCCGACGACCGAAAACCCAACGGATCTCCTCCCGGTTCGCGCGATCTCCTTCCTCGCTCCAAATCCACCGGATCTCCTCGTCGTGGAGCGCTCCAATGGACGGATATTCGAGGTGTTGAGGTGGAGAAATCCCCTAGGGGCAGCAAGGGAGGTGGAGAGGGGATGAGAGGGGTGGTGGCACCATGGGGGAAGATGGAGAGGAAGGGGAAGGGTGGAGGCGCATGGGGGGGCTAGGGGTGGCGGCTAGGGTTGGGAGAGGGAGTTTGGGGCGCACCAAGGTGTGGGGGCCAGATTTGGCTGCCCAAAAGTCCCCCCCTTGTGCCCAAACCCTTCAACCGGAGGCCCAACTCAACCCCCAAGGCCCAAAGTCCCCCGGAGAGGCCCAAAACAACCGAAAACGGCCCAAAAACACGCTATAAATGGCATAACGTAAAGTTTTAACCTCCATTTACATATTTTATAATGTTTTGACCTCAACATCCACATTTTATAAGATTACGACACTCCGTGGTGTCACACATCTTACAACATATAAAGCATTAGGGACTTTGATGTATCTTATAAGAATATATTTTTAACAAAGTTGAATGTAAATGAGAAGTTGAGAACATATGTCATGCCAGCTCAAATGTCACCTTAGTGAAGCACAACAAACTGTTTCATGGGCAACAAAAAGAAAATATAGCCTGCAACAAATTCTATCCATAGCATACAAACTGTAACGTATAGATATTCGCATCTTACTCAAATCTAACAATATTTATACCCTTTCACTTGTGCCTTTCATGGAAGAAGAACTAACCAATGACGGGGAGGTAGACGGCGACCGGGAGCCATGGCGCGAAGGCTGGGAAACGGCCAGGAGACGGTGCAATGTGTGGGGGGACGCCGGGGTGGGTGGGGTGGGTGCCACCCAGCGGTATCGCTGAGGCCGGGGGGAGGTGCCGAGGTCGGGAGGAGATGCCGAGGCTGGGTGGTGTCGCCAAGGTCGGGGGGAGGCACCACGGTGGGAGACAACACGTCCAGGATCGAGGGTTAGGGTTTGGAGCACTGGTAAAATGGTAACTGAACGATCAGTGCGAGGGGAGTTATATAGAGCGTATATCACACATGGTCCTATAGAAAAACCGTCTATGATGGAGACATATCACAGACGGCTCTATTAAATAACCGTCTGTGATGGAGACATATCACAGATGGTTCTATTAAATAACCGTCTGCATCACAGACATATCATAGACGGTTCTATAGTAAAACCGCTTGTGATGGAGAGATATCACAGACAGTTCTATTGTAAAACCGTCTGTGATGGAAACACATCACAGATGATTCTACTAAATAACTGTTTGTGATATAAACTCCCCTAACGCCGATCGTTTAGTTACCATTTACCAGTTCAGCAAACCCTATACACAATTACACAAATAAAAGAATGTGAACTTGATTACAAGTTCAGAATTTTAGTGTGTTAGCAATTGATCACAATGAATATATAGATATGCACTGTAGGTTTTGTAAAGTTCATCACAATCATATATACAAAGTGCATGATCATCACAATCATCCACTTGATTACAAGTTTAACATTTTAATATTACACATGAAAAATAATAAACATGAGGACACCTCCTTATAACTCCACTTGCTTATTCTTTTGTATGAAAATTAGCCCTTCACGATGATTGACGCGTGTGTAGCTTGCTTCCTCAGGTTGTTCTTCTGGGACCATGATGGCATTTTCAATAGGAGGCAACTCATCAATTTGATTGTACTCTTCCCCATCTACTACATTCTCAACTCCGACAATCCTCCGTTTTCCATGAAGAACTACGTGGCACTTCTTGTTGGATAGGTTGGTTACATACAAGACTTGAACAACTTGGTTAGCAAGCACGAGTGGTTCATCTTCGTATCCAACACATTTGAGGTCCACAGTAGTGATGCCATACTTTGTCAACCTTCACGTGCTGTAGGTGGACCCAACAGCACCGAAATAGGGAATCTTGAAAAGTACGTAGTCGAGCTCCCAAATCTCCTCTATGAACCCATAGTAGGAGCTCCTCATCAACCCAACGGTATTGAATGTATCTATGCGGACACCACTATTCTGGTTTGTACTCTTCATATCCTGATCTCTTGTGTAAAATGTGTACCCATTTAACTTGTATCCTTTCCATGTGGCCAAAGTTGGTCCTTTTGCCAACCATGTCAGCATATCATTTGACGAGCTCCCAGTGATGGGTCTCTCCTTCAACCATTTCTTGAACTGAAGGTTATGCTGTCTCGTGATCTAAGACTCCTACCGTGCCGGATTCTCTTGCCTTAGCCATTGCTTGTGCTCGATGATATACGGGGACATTACAGCCATGTATTGCAAATCCGTGAAATGGGCTTGAGCATACACAACCAAATCAGGCGTGATTTCTTTCCTTTTGATGGTCCTGATAACCTAGAGCCTCCCCTCATGGTGAGATTGAGGCACACCTATCTGTTCGACCTGGGCCATGTAATCGATGCAGAACTCGATGACCTCTTTAGTTGCATAATCTACGACAATGCTACCCTTCAGACAAGATCGATTCCGTATGCAAGACTTGAGAATTCCCATGTACCTCTCGAACGGGTACACGCTATGTAGGAACACGAGCCCACACATCTTTATCTCTATCACAAGGTGAATATGAGATATACCATGATATCAAAAAATGGAGGAAAATACATCTCAAGATTACATAGAGTCATCACCACCTCAGCATACAGAGCATCTAGTCCTTTGGGATTGATGACCTTTTGAGCGATTGTGTTAAAGAATGAACACAGCCTCGTGATTGACTCCCAGACCTTGACCGGCAAAATACTTCTAATTGCAACATCTGTGTCATCAGAACATAACAATCATGAGACTTCATGCTAGTTAATTTCAAATCTTGCATCGAAACAAGTCTCTTCATGTTGGAGAAGTAGTCGGATGAGACTTCATGCTAGTTAATTTCAAATCTTGCATCGAAACAAGTCTCTTCATGTTGGAGAAGTAGTCGGATGAAACTTTCACACGATGCAAGCACTGGCACAGTTCAGTTCTTTTGGCCTTTGATAGAGTATAACAAGTAGGTTCATAGTACATATGGCCTTTATCAGCCTATTTCTGTGCTAACTCAAGTCTTATGCCCATATCGATCATGTCAAGCCATGCGTTGATACCATCCTTTGTTTTGCCCTTAATGTTGAGTAAGAGACCAATCACGCTATCACGGAAATTCTTCTCTACGTGCATGACATCAGTGCTGTGGCGAATTTCTAGGTGCTCCCAGTAAGGTAGGTCCCAAAATATTGATCTCTTCTACCACATGCTCTTCTCACATGTCCTTGATTTACATCCCCTTTCATGCGCAACATCCAAATCCTTAAAAATGTCATGAATATCTCTACCGTTTAAAGGCCTCGGAGCTGAACCATTTTTGTTCCTTTCATCAAAAAGTTGTTGCATCTTGCGATATGGGTGATTCCTCCGAAGGAAACTACGGTGACGCATGTACACGGTTTTGTGGGAGTGATTCAGCCATACACTCTCGGTACCATCTAAGCAGTAAGTGCAGGCTTTGGATCCTTTTGTACTTTGGCCTGACAGGTTAGCAAGGGCAGGGTAATCATTTGTGGTGAAGAACAACATGCAGTGCAAAGTGAAGTTCTCTCATTTGTATGCATTCCATACCTATACCCTGGAACCCACAGTGTTTTTAGATCTTCTACCAATGGAGCTAGGTACACATCAATATCAATCCCAAGTTGTTCCGGTCCTTGGATAAGTATGGACAACAAAATGTACTTCCGCTTCATAGACAACCAAGGAGGAAGGTTGTAGATACAGAGATTCATGGGCCAAGTGCTATGTCGGCCGCTCATGTTAATGAAAGTATTCATTCCATCTGTACTCAATAACATGGTCTATTATGTATGCCATGAATCCAAGAGAGGTTTCATGCCAATATCACATGGCATCAGTCTTAGCAAGAATTAGTGTCCTTTGACAACTGATGAGCGAGACAGGATGAGCAAGATTTATATGCTTAGACTATTAGGTCTATTATGTATGCTATGATCTGTACATGCCCAACACTAGTCCAGGAGAACTCATCACATTTAGAAACGTCTGTGATATAAGAATTATCACAGACGGTTCTAAATATGAAATATCTGTGATGTTCTCTCATCACAGATGGTTCCTATTTATAACCGTCTATGATGTTTTCTCATCACAAACGGTTTCTATTTTAGAACCGTTTGTGATGTGTCTACACACAGATGGTCATTTTTCTTTTTATTGGCTAGCCTTAGGAAAATGCTAGCCATGCCCTTTGAAACAACAAGCATATTACAAATCATCACAAGCATATATTGATTATATCCATTTCAGCAATTAACTCAATTACATCATAGCATGTATGTCACATCCATTTCAGAAATGAAGTCTGATATTAGTATATGGAACTCAATTTTATGAACCAATTAATTGAATGGACAATTGCAATTCACAAATTCACATCACAATAAAAAGAAATAAATGAACCCAAGTGGCAGTTCAGATTACAACTCCAGCCTAATTGGCAGCATGGAACTCGCCTTTTTTATTTATGACTTGAATGAGCAAGAAGAAACAAAGTTTCGCTCAAATGTTGCTCAACTCGGTCTGTTTCAATGCAGTTACAACCTCACTGCTCTTTTTTGCAGTGACGAGAAGTTTCATGTTGTGGCAACCGTAAAATCCACATAGGTTATTTTCCTTTCCCTGCTGGTGGCACTACAAAATATAGAATATGTTAGTTCCAGAGTCATTATTACGGAGTTTGATATACAAATATTGTGCATAGAAGATTCCAGAAAATTAAAATCGTGCTATAGTTTCGCCCCGTCCTTGCACACTTTGAATGCCCTACGTGATTGCAAAAGGTTAGCCTCAGCCATTCTAAGAGCAAACTTGGAACAACTTACATGACCATGTTATCTATGGAGAAAACGTGATTACCTGCTGAGTAATTTCACAATAGGATTCAAGTCGTGGCTGCCGCTCTGTAAGGAATCAAAGTACATAACCCGGTATATGGCTAGATGAATTACAATTAGAACCCAATGAAACCTATACAGGTATGTCACAATGGTCAATGAACAAATTTGAGTTGTGTGCACAATACAAATCAAAGTATAGCAAGTAGTGTAGCACTTACCCTAGGTTATGGGGTATATGTATGAAATCTTTATCTTTTTCTGCCAGCAATGCCTGCTTCACGTATTCTTGGACCATGTTTATATCTTCATCTATTATTTGCTTTGAGACTATGTGTGGGTCGAGGAAACCCACCGATTGTTTGTTTGTTCTCGCTTAGAGTATCATGTTTCTATATATACAAAGGCGAATTATATATATATTGGTGAACATTTTGTAACACCCCAGCTTGCACTAAGCTCGGAATGTCACCAAACATAGATTATGTATCATCTAAATACTACCAATAAAAGAAAATTTCAGCAAAGGACCAATTGCTAGAACCGAAAATTTCGGCAGCATCTCCTTTGTTTAATCATGATCTCGCGCAACCATAATAGCATAGCAGAATATGACATATTATGAAACATCTAAAACAGCAATAATAAGCGACACAGAAGCAATATAAGTCCACTTTAAGCATCCCAAAGTCATCATTAGCCAAATGAAACGAATAAGGCAATCCTAGCACACATCTAAACCATAAACATCAATGGTATCACATTAAGTTTATTGTCATGACTCCAAATGATTCCATTGTGGAATCAATTGCGTGAACTACGTGGAGATGTGTGACTATTCCCCTTTTCCCTCATGCCGATCTCAAGGTACCTAAAAACAACATAAAACACAAGCGTGAGTTCAAAACTCAGCAAAGTGTATTGTAATGGAAAAACAAAGATCAAGTCAACAAACCATCATCACCAATCTCCAAAAGCACATCATAACACAACATGGTTAGCATTCCAAACATCTTTGAAGCATCCATGTATTCATCTCGTGAGCAACTCATAAGTATTCACATCGTCATCTCATAAACATCATCATATACATATTTCATTAATGCAATGCAATGCACATGTCTCCTTGGAAACTCATACCGGTATGGTTGAGTGCACACCCGTCGGCATGCACCCTTTTCCCCCTTCCATCCCGAAGATGGAGGGTGCCTATCACTCGCTTCCATTCACCACGGTGGATGGAATCACGATGTAGGTCTTACTCAAGAATAGCCCCGGACTAGTCATAACGGTTCTCACCGACCCTCCCGGAATAGTTATGACTTATCTCACCGGCCGGCCATGAAAATATGCCAGGTATGCAAAATGGACAACAACGTCCACATATATAGGAGTCTTGCATATCATCACATGGCATGTAATCCACTTATCAACAATAAGTACATTTAAATCATGGCATAATGGCTTCATATCAAGCAATACATGTAATTCATGTCAAGACAACATGTTATCTATTCCAAATACTATGAAGCGCAACTAGCAACACATATAGCATACAATCCACACAACACACTTGCCTTCAACCACGGGCAATGGAGTGACGAGAGGTTGAGGGCACTCCCGGAGGCACACCACCTGCAAACACGTGCCACACACTCAAATCGAGTCCACAAAACAGCACACATAGAACCCAATACCCCGACTTCGCTTACAACTCCTAAAATCAGAAAACAGCAAATCTGTCCCGTCGGGACAGCAGCCTTCCAACGGGCATAACTTCTGTTCTAGGACTCCAAATTGAATAAACGAGTACATCCTCGCGTAGCTTAGGAAAATTCCCAACTTTCCCTAGTTATAGAGAAAGACTAATTCGGATTCTAATGTTGTTTAATCTAACGTTGAACACGAACTGTCCCAATCTCGTCATAGATTTGACAGCGCTCGGTAAAACAGCCATATCTCCCAAACGGCTGGGCGGATTTTAACTTTCTTTATATGCAGGGAAAGATAATGAAATTATCTACAACTTCCTAAAAGTCCGTACGGTCAGATTCAAACTCTAAATTGGCGAAAACACCTGCCCTAGTTCGGGTTCCCAATCTGCCCGAACAGAACGTGAGTACAACTCTAGTTTTTCATCAATTCTACCCCATGGCAGCACCCCCCATGATCCAAAAACATGGAAAACCCCCTCTACAACAGCATAAGATCTACCCCACAAGGTTCCCCCATTACCTTCTTGAAGAATCGCAAAACAACCGCTTCTCCTCGCGCGATCTCCACCCGATCTCCTCCTCCCACCGGCTCTCCTCGTCGTGGATCCCCCCACTAGCGAGGACAGCACCACGGCACGGTGTGGCAGTGGAGACGACGCAGCAAGGGTTGGTGGGGTGGGAGAGGTGGAGGTGAGGGAGAGGAAATGCTAGAGAGGAGAGGAGACAAGGAGGTGGGAGGGGGAAGGGGGTGCGGTGCAAAATGGGGAGGGGAAGGGGCTAGGGCAGCAGGAAAACTCCCCCTCCTCACCCCCACATGGGCCAAACAAGCCCCACCAACCAGCCCAAGAAAGTTCCCCCAAGCCCAACACATCCCCGGAGCGGCCCAAAAAGCCCGAAAACAGCCCGAAACGCGTTAAAACATCAGACCGTAGGGTTCTAATTGCAAATTTCATGCTTTCTAAGGTTATGCAATCCCGTAGTATCACACATTTATCGCTATTAGATGAATGTAGACTGTGATAGCACACACTTACAATGTCCAGCATCTCAAGAGCGCGGCATGGAGGGCATCGAGGTTGTAGAGATGGCACAAGTCCTGAAAATCGACCGCGAAGAAGCCCCCCGATGTCTCATTTAACAGATGCTTATGCTTGAAGCTAACCATGATATACGACATACGTTCTTGCACTGGCTACATAGTTTGTCCAATGTACCAAGAATGCAATTTACATCAAACCAAACAAAGTGAATTTAGGTGATCTGTCATTAGCCAATCCTCTCCTAGCTTGTATACCCGGGCCAACGGGGCAATCAAATAATCGACAGTCTTTGTGATCTTCGATTTTCCCTTGCCTTTCATTTTACTATAGGGAGCCTTCACGGGAGACGATTGGGCAGGAAACTAGTCAAAGTTACGTAGATCAAGTGCACCATGGTCCACCACGGGTTCCGAGATGATGGTCCGCTGATCAGGTGAAGCAGGCGAATCAGATGGTTTGGGTAGTTCTGTGACATGATGGGCGATCAGGGAGATGTCGCTATTGGGCCATTGGATGAATGTGCCAATGGCATCCCCCAATGTCACTATCTCGTCGCTTGGCGGCTTCTGTAGCTCGACGATCTTGAAACTATCATGTACCCCATCCACATTGACCTTCGTGAAACCTGGTGCTACCATGGTACCATATACCAACGCCCCTTTAGTGGATGGATACGCAATCCCCCAAGCAGCCGTAAGAGCAAAGGAGCCATTGGCAATTCTCACTTGGAGATTGCACCGCGTGGCCTCCTACACAACAGTACATAATTAGCTAATGTGTTCAAGAGATATATTAGTACCTTAATGTAACAGACAGGAAAACCCTCGCTGTGTTCATCTATGTGAACAACAGATGCACACCTGCTATTATGGGTAGTGGGGCTGACTTGCGGACATACTTCTCGGGCTTGCGCGGTTTGTCTTTCTTGATTATTGAGCCTTTCCTCGAGGCTTCTTATCCTATCATGAAATTCTTCTATCAACTCTCCGCTCAACTTGTCCTCCAAATTCTTTATAAGTTTTGACTCGCACTCAGCTTTAGTTCTCTTTTTATTTCAGTATTTGTCCGAGTCGTCTAGGAATCCAGTTTTTCATGGAACAAAAACCCCCTTTGCATCGTGTACGACCAGAGTGTTCCTTGTTTCCCAACGCTATGGATAGTGCATCTCCCTCCCTGTTTGGCAAAAAAGAGCCATAGCCCGATTGTGTACTCAACTCTACCTGCAAGATCCCAACAAGTTATTTCACTTATGAAGTCATGGACTAATTACGTACAAAATTGGTAGTTTGATTTATATATTACCAGGCGTTGGAAGACTTCCTCATCCGTGTGGTTTTTAAAGGAGACATTTGCGGAAGATGTGGCACTTGTCCTCGCTCTTATCCAGTCTCTGGCGTGCTGGTCTACGATCGATGAAAATGGCGAGGAGGCCTCCTCGTCTTCCCTCTCCCATAATAGAACCATCCGTGATGTTTCATATTACAAATGGATATAAACCAATAACCGTCTGTGATGAGATACAATAAATTTTATCCCACCGATCGAGAGCCATCTCTTCGTTTCCCGCGCGCCTTCATCGGAACTAGTTTCGTCTTCAATCGGAACTCTTCGGCTTCAATTCCCAGCTGCCTATTAAATCATCGGCACCTGTCACAATCCAACACAATCCTCTGGTGCCACACACTAGTTCTCCCGCATTGCAATGGTAGCTCCTTCTTCTCCCTCCTCCGGCGCTCCATCACTGCCCCCATCACCGCCCCGGGAGGAGGAGGAGCGGGAGGAGGAGGATGAGGAGGAGTCCAAGATCCGCTGGGGGAGCTCATCGTCGTCGGAGGATGACGACGAAGATGCCATCGATGACGATGACAGCCCCCCGTGCAGCAACGACGACGACAGCCCCCGTTGGTGGTTTCCGCAGTGATCGTGCCACCCGCCACTATGTATGTTATATATATATATATATATATATATTTGTAATTAATATATTGTTTTATGTAATTAAGTATTGTAATTGTTTTATGTAATTAAGTATTGTAATTAATATAATGTTTTATGTTATATATATAATGTTTTACCTTCTATTTTCATGCCTTTAACAGGTTTAGGCTTCTTTATTTCTTTATGTGCAGAAAAATAAGATTATCTAGAACCGATGGGGGAGTGAAAAATATACCGCAATCTATTTCAATAAAATCATCGTGCAGTAAATCAACAAAACCTAAAGTCATTTTGTGTTCCCCTTCTAACTTACGTACGCAATGCAATGATTTTTCTATCTATCAATAACTGCATGCATTGCCCGGTCAATGTTAAGAAGTAGGCCATTGTCGCGGCAATAATGAGCCAAACTAGTATTTGCGGCCTCTGAATCTTCACTGGTTTCACCTTCGCGAGCCGAAGTAATTCATTCCGTGGTTTTAGACCAAAACGTCCTCTATCATTTGCTCTCACCGAGCTCAAAACGATCAAAAAAGAAATGTGAAAATGTAGTTATAAAAAGTCAATATCACTCTGTCTGAGTGATCACTGACGGTTATAAACACAAACCGTCTGGGATGTAAACTAATACTCCGACGGTTTTATAATAAAACGGTCTGTCATTATATCACAGACCGTTTTATTATAAAACCGTATGTGATATTAGTTTACATCACAGACGGGTATAATATAAAACCGTCTGTGATTATGTTTACATCACAGACGGGTATAATATAAAACCATCTATGATATAATAACAGATGGTGATAATATAAAACCGTATGTGATATTGTTTACATCACAAACGGGTATAATTAATGTGACACTACGGTTTGGTGTGACGTTATAGAAGGTGAAATTAGAGAATAAAACCTTTCGGCTTGAGGTTTACTCGCGTTTTTGGGCCTTTTGAAGCGTTGTGACACCACGGAGTGTCGTAACCTTATTTAACGTGCATGATAAGGTTAATAACATTATGAGATGTGGAATTAAGGTTAAAACTATATGATATGGAGGTTAATAGCATTTTCGGGGCATTTCCGGGCCGTTTCCGGGGTTTTGGGCCTTCCCGGGGGAGTTTGGGCCTTGGTGGGCTTTGGTGGGATGGAGTAGGTCTCCGTAACGGACTAGGATTGGGTGTGGGGGCTGGTAAAAGGGCTCCCCACCAGCCTTTTGGGCGTGCTCCCCCTGCCCTTGGGCGCCCCCACCTCTCCCTCCAAGCCCTAGCCGCCACCCCCACCTTCCCCTCTCCCTCCCCTCTTGTGCCATGCGCCTCCACCCCCCCCCTTTGCCCCCATTGCTCCCCACCTCTTCACCACCTCTCCTCCACCCCCTTGCTGCCCTAGGGTGGCCTCCCCACCCCTGCATCCTCATGGATCCATCCGAGGAGCGAGGAGCGAGGAGCGAGGAGCGAGGAGCAAGGAGATCGATTGGAGTTTTCGTGCGTCGGGCAAAGGTATGATCATGGGGCTCCTCGGGGATGTGCTAGGTACTGTTATTAGGGAGTTTATCAAGTTTTTAGATCAATTGGTGGTGCTGGATTGGAGTTATTTGGGTTAGATCTAGATGTTGCCACGTTTCTGTTTTCGGGCAGATTGAGCAGTCGAGCTAGGGTTCGCGTTTTTGCCAATTTAGATTTCGAATCTGACTGTACGTACTTTTAAGAAGTTGTAGATAATTTCATTATCTTTCCGTGCATATAAAGAACGTTAAATTCTGCCCAGCCGTTTGAAAGTTATGGCTGTTTTACCGAGCGTGTTAAAATCTGTGACGTAATTGGAACAGATCACGGTAATCTGTAGATTAGACAACTTTAGAGTCCGAATCAGTCTTTCCTTATACCTAGAGAAAGTTGGGAAATTTCCTAAGCTACACGAGGATGTACTCGTTTAATTGATTCGGAATCCCAGAACTCAAGTTATGCTTTTTGCAAGGCTGCTGTCCCGTCGGGACAGAACCTCTGTTTTTAGGTTTTGCGAGTAGTGGGTAATGTCGGGTTAGATGGGGTTTTGCGTACTGTTTTGTGGGCATGATTGTGAGTGTGTGATGCCTATGTGCAGGTGGTGTGACACCGGGAATGCCTTCGACTTCCCGCCAATCCGTCGCCGCGGTTGAGGCAAGTGTGTTGTAATGTATAGCGGATTGTAGGTTGCTTGTTGATATTGGATGAAAGATTGAATACTTGCTATGATCACTTGCCTTGCTTGCTGTTTTCCAATGATATATTGAGTATGATTATCATGATATGAAGCTATGTGTCTATACTTATCATGATTCGATGCCATGTGTAATATTTGTCATGATGAGATGCCATATGTTTATGTACATGTGAAATATGATAATTGGCATAGTTGCATGCATGACATGAGATAGGGCGAGGGCGGTGAGAAAGTCATAATTAGTCCCGCAAGGTCGGTGAGAAAGTTATGACTAGTCCGGAACGCCATTGAGTAAGTCCTACATCGTGATTCCATCCACGTGGTGTTTGGAAGCGAGGAGTAGGCACCCTCCATCTTCGGGATGGAAGGGGGGAAAAGGGTGCACACCGACGGGTGTGTACTCAACCATACCGGTATGAGTTTCCAAGGAGATATGAGCATAACATTGCATTGCATTGCATTGCAATACATATTTAATGATGATGATGTTGTTATGTGCTCAAGTATGAGATGTTATATGTGATGTAAGGTATTATTGTCTTGTAAATGATCTTGTTGTCCATTACAATATGCTTGCTGAGTTTTCGAACTCACGCTTGTGTTTTATGTTATTTTTAGGTACTTTGAGATCGGCATGCGAGAAAAAGGGGTCTAGCTACACTTCTACACGTAGCTCCACCATCATAGTCCATAATTAATCACTTGGAGACATGATATTAAGAGTTGTGCCTTAAACTTAATGTATGGTTTAATTTAGCATGCTAGTGATTCCTTATTTGCTTCGTTTTAGTTTATGAAGTGGTTGAGCGTGGTATTATTGGCGTAATTTGATGATATATCCATTTATGTTGATGTTTTAGATGTCATGTGCTATGATATATCTTGCCATGATATTGATATTGTGTTAATTCATGGAAAAACAAAGGAGATGCTGCCGAAATATCGGTTTTTAGCATATGTACCTTTGCTTGAATTTATGTTTAAATGTGGTATTTAGATGTTGTTTAGCTTATGTTTGGTAGCATTCGGGCATATTAAATGCCGGGGTGTTACAGTTAAAAACCGTCTGTGATAGGTACACTGACGGTTGGACTATGGAACCGTTAGTGTTATGTTCTATATTACAGACGGTTTTTGAAAACCGTCTGTGATGGTGCATCTGATATAAGCCTTTGTGTACTAGTGCAAATTTCTCATATGCACTAAGTGTCACGAGCAGATACCAAGCGGATCCCAGTGATGGTCATTGGATAGTCGTGAAAAACATCCTGAAGTACTTGAGAAGAACTAATGATATATTCCTAGTTTTTTGGAGCTGAGGAAGAACTGGCTGTAAAGGGTTACATCGACACAAGCTTTCAAACTGACAAAGATGATTTCTGATTGCAATCCTGGTTTGTATTTACACTAAATGAAGGAGCGGTAAGCTGGAAGAGTTCTAAGCAAAACACAATGGTTGACTCTACAACAGAAGTGGAGTACATTGCGGCATCAGAAGCCGCAAAAGAAGCTATGTGGATAAAGAAGTTCATCTCAGAGCTTGGTGTGGTCGCTAATGCCTCTAATCCAATGGAACTATATTGTGATAATAGTGGTGCCATTGCACAAGCAAAAGAGCCTAGATCACATCAGAAGTCTAAACACATACTCCGACGCTTCCACCTTATTCATGAGATTATGAATAGATGTGACGTGAAGATATGCAAAGTATATACGGAAGCTAATATGGCCGATCCGTTGATGAAGCCACTGCCACAGCCTAAGCATGAGGCGCACATGAGGTATATTGGTATTAGATAATTTATTGACTCAAGTGCAAGTGGGAGATTGTTTGTATTATGCCCTTGAGGCAGTCATATAGATGATTGTAGCATGACTATGTTTATGAATAATAATATGATTATTGGTCTAATGAATGTATATCATTATATTGATCAGCAAGTATGTGATTTGCTTATGAAACTCTTTACTTATTGATATAATTATATAAATAACTCTAATCGGATATCGTCGTATAGGACAACGATGAATAGATCAACACATGCACTGATCGATGATCATGTTTCATAGATCATAGGATATAGGATATAGATAGACCCGCAATGGGACACTGTGAGAATGTTACATTCTTATGTGTCATCAGTGTATCTCATACATAGTAGATGTATGATCCTTAGACCTGAGATTGTCACATTCTCTACATGTGTAATAGTTTATCTTGGGCTTACCAAACACTATTTCCTAACCGGATAGTTGTAAAGGTAGCTTTCATGTTTACTATAAAACATGCAGAGGGAAGTGAGCAGTCAAGATAGAATTTGCCACTCCAGTGTAACGGAGATATATATCTAGGCCACTCATGTTATATGATTAAGGAAGTTCATCTCAGATTGAATTGTCAAAGGATGACATGCTTCTCGCCTTGAGTTCGATTTTCATATAGTTTGGCAAATGGATTATTACATGAGTGCTTTTGATAGGTTTTGTCCAATTTGATCATAGTATGTTTGGAGTTGACATGCCCTGCAAGGAGCCGCTACCAACTATTGGTTTGGAAAAGAGTTTTCCGAATCCATGTTCAAATGTATATAAACCTGCAGGGTCACACACTTAACTGGCTGGGACGCATTAATTTGGATTGGATCCATCATTAATGGACCTCGTGGGCTTAACACGCTAATGGGCTCTAGCTTAGGGTTTCATCTCGTGGCTATATAAGGAGTGGAGGAGGGTGGGCGCAGAGAGACTTTTTCTGCGGTTGTGAAGTGTTTCAGCTGAAACCCTAGCCTCCTCCTCTCATTGCCCCTACCGAGCAACCCGGTGCTTGCACACCGACACACGGTGTTCTATCCCCAGACGTGTGGACTGCTGTGGTAACGCTGCTACGACTGCGGAGCGGGAAGGACGATCCACTTCATCGATGTGAGAGCTGCAGCGAGGGAAGGATGATCCACTTCATCGACGCGAGGGCTGCGGTGAGGGAAGGACAATCCACTACATCGATGCGCAAAGGATTCCGTTACTGCGCATCTTACAGTAATCTGATCTATGATCCCCTTCTTGCGAGTAGCTTTCTGGTTATACGGTAGAAAATTTTTAATTTTTGCTAGCGTAGCATACCGCGTGTCTCAACACCTACTAGTGTTATTTATTGTATATAAAAATTAAAAATAGTGATACTGATGATACTTTCTATACCGTTTCCTGGTTATAGGTGGGATTAGGACCATTGTTACTTGGTTTACCCAGCAACCAAGTTGAACTAAGGATATTGTCGTAAGTTAAGACGTCTTAACTTGCTTTTTTTTCCACTACGATGCATAGCCTTTTTCTTCGTTGGATATAATCTGCGGCTTACTTTATGGTATCTTGTTTTCTAACCGAAGCATATTTCCTGTCACAGCTTTCTCCATCTTGCTCTGCTGGCATTCAATTCTACAAGTTACAATACTGCAGATCTTGTCATGTCTTAAACAGAAAGAAGAGTCAGTCTTTGCAAGGAAAGAGTATGCCCGAGCTGTCATTTTGGTGGCCAGTCAGGTCAGTCTTCATCATCATTCAACGGAAATAGAAAGTTTTGTAAATCAAACTGATCCAACGTACTACCGATGGTAATAATTTTGATGATTTCTTTGACCTTGCCTGCATCTATCTGGGACCAAGGTTTTGGATGTTCCTGGTTCCTTGGTAATCAATTTTGATAGCTAGACTTGTTAGTACACCAGCTACTTGAGGGAATAGCAGTTGAGTTTTTTTTTCCTTGTCTGATTTATGAATATATCTTCATAGGAAGACTTGGATATGTGGCTCTGTGCCACTTAAAACTACCTTATTTTGAAAGGAGCTTTTTTTTTTGATCATCGGTTTCAAATTTCAAGCTATTTATTTCAAAAGTTCCCTCAGAAATGCAATTCTTGACTTCTTCTCAGATCCCCTCTTTTCTTCTCCTCCTCCTTTCCCTTTCTCATTGCCTTCCATTCCTACCTCATTCCATCTCAGGCAGCTGCCTCTTACCAACATGCATGCAGCGCCTGCAGAGTCCACGGTGCGTGAGGCAACGGACCACAAACTACGGACCTGCACAAAATGGTGGTGGAGCGTCTTAAGTTTGGCAAGGTGGCGAAGCTGTCTGAGCTCGCACAGTCTGTGGCCACTACTACAGAAGATATGGCCTTTAGTACCGGTTGACAACAGCCATCAATACCGGTTCCACTAACCGGTACTAATAGGACTATCAGTACCGGTTGGAAGCTCCAACCGGTACTGATAAGCTACACGAAGATTTCTATTTTCTAGTCCTATCAGTACCGGTTGGAGGCTCCAACCGGTACTGATAAGCTACACGAAAATTTCTATTTCCCAGGAGGTCACTCATCCTACCACTCCCGCTCAAGCACGTACCAACCGGTACTGATGAGAACTTCACACTTCTCAGGTGATCACCCATCATAGTACTATTCTCGCCTAGGCACGCTTAACTTCAGAGTTTTTATATGATCTACGACTGTAGTGTTGGTATGAATGTATTTGGTTTATAATGCGTCCCCCTTCCCTTAACCTCACAAAGCACCCGAACACTGATTTAGTATTCTCTTACTCCGAACTAAGTCTTTAAATTTACCATAATTTGGATGCATGAAAATTAACTAAGTCATCAAATTTACCAAATTTACTATGATTTGGATGTCTGAAATTTAACTAAGTCATCAAATTTACCATGACTTAGATGTTAACTAAGTTATGGTAAATTTAGATATTCAAATAAGGTTGATAGGTCGGGGGTAGAGCATCAGTACTGGTTGGTCTCTCAAACCGGTACTGATGCAACTCATTAGTACCGGTTTGAGAGACCAACCGATACTAAAAGCCCACTACGGCACTATAGCCAATGAACCAGTAATAATAGCACTATTAGTACGGGTTCAAATCCAACCGATAGCGATGTGTCGGTACTGAAGCTAGTTTTCTAGTAGTGGGCGACGAAGTATCCTGTACTCGCTGCAGTTGTGGCAGCCATGCAGACCAATATTGGCCGCAGCAGCAACGTGCAGAACTGAGCTCGGCCGCAATAGGGGCAGCAGCCAGCAGTGGTCGTCCTTGGTGGTGGGGGACTGGATCACAACCGAGTTCTACACAGGCAGCGAGGTGGTGAGCTTGTGGTTGCATGTGGATTGCAATGGTGCAATTAATCCAAGCTTCACCTTGTCCATTGATCACCGCATGCATCACCGTCGCTTGCTGTTGTCTGTCGACCATGACGTGTTCGTTGCAATGGCCAGCTCAAAAAGAAGTGATAAGAAACATAAAAATGTCTAACGTTTTAAGCTAATTTGAAAGGGCACAATAGTATTTTTTTTCCTTGGTCAACATCTTTGGACCTTGTCACAGTGGCGCATTCTGAAGAAGCTGCACTTTCTAGTTGCACGGTTGCACCACACCAATTAGCTCAAAAACAGTTGCAGAGTCCAAAATTCCAAAAAGCCCGAAGGCATAGATCCAAAAATCCATGCTATTAGGTGATTGTGACCCAAGTTTCACACACTCGTTGGAAGTAAGCATACAATTGCATGATATTGTTTGAGAGAAGGAAAAGGGAAAATCAGTACAACTCCTCCTAATCAGCTATAGTGCTTCTGAAAACTAGAGAATCATCAGCATGTTCCTGGCCTAGTAGCATGCTTCCCTCGATCTTTGCGACTGCCTCTAGTAGTCTAGTCACAAAAAATGACCTTTTGGACATTGACAATTAATGTCTCTTAGACCATCAATTTATATTGTAATATTGCAAAACTAATAGGATTATAATACTGTAAAAGTATTTTTTTTAGAAAAATCTACACGTATCATTTTCGTATTGCTGATCTAAACATGTATAAAGATTTTGTTGGTCAAAGTAAAAATAGTTTAACTGCACGCATTCTACGACGATACCTTTTCTTTTTACATGAGGGAGTTGTCGATTACTAGAGGAACCGAGGAAAGTATGAGGTTTTTTACCGGAGGAAGTACCAGTTACTGCAGGAAACTGCTAGTAGAAACGTAGCAGTCACTGTACAAGAATCTTCTTGTAAAACCCTCTTGAGGAATGCATCCGGTTGTATCAAATGTGTGTTTGCAATTGTAGTAGCAAACTAGTGCCTAAATATGCAATTATTATTTCTCCTCATGACATCAAAATTCTGTACTTGAGGGAGTCCGGATTTCTGGTCATCCCATGTGTTCTTGCCCACATTAATCAGGTACTTATTGCATATGCAGTTTTGCTTTTTGTCATTTTATCTGTCAGGGGTCATTTCTGATGTATGATATGAATCGTTCTGCAGATCATTATCGATTCTATCATAGTAAATTGGTGGCGCCACAGAGACCAACAATTTGCTAATAATTGGTGGCCGCAATAGGGGTCATTGCTCGACTGCTTTCACCTCGGCTCCTCCCTCTCTCTCTATATATATGTATGTATGTATATATATATATATATATATATATATATATATATATATATATATATATATATATATATATATATATCCACTTTGCCAAATCCGAGTCTAAGTTCGTGTATCTATTATTAAAATGACCATAACTTTTGCCTACGTTGTCCGTTTTTGACGTACGAGTACTCGAATCAAAGAGAATGAAGAGATAGATTTGAAAATCCATATAGTCATGAATTTTTCGTGAGGCTTTGGACAAAAGTGTCGATCCCAAAAAACAGAGTTTAGGGCCTCAAAACAGCCTCTGAAGTTTCGGTACCCGTTTTCGCCGATCGTTCACTGTCTAGTTTGAGCTTGTTTTCATTATAGCTTGTGTAATTCGTGTTTCCATTCTATATTTTAGAGTGTGCTCATTTGTGAGAGTTTGAATCTGAAAAAATTATATAAAAGGCAAAGGTGCTTCTAGTCTTGCCTTTGGCTTGGTCTTATCCTAATTCACAATCGGTTCTGACATTGAAACCTACTGTGATGACCCCGTTTCTGAAAACACAGGCTAAAGTACACATATCATAATCAGTTTTTCCTAAAAAGTAAAAAACTAACACATATGAAGCGATAGTGTTGTACCTTTTTTAGCAGTGTTTTGTTTTCAGATGGTGGAACAACGAATGAAAATGTATATTTGGCTTGTGCTGTAGAAAGTGGAGTGCAGGAAGAAACAATAAATTTAATTGCAAAGCTGATCTTGTGAATATTGTCACACATTTCATGGTATCCTTGATAAATTGATCTTATTAGCTCCTATTTGTTCATTGCCGCCCCGGGTGGATCTTTATGATCCACACTACATATTAACTATTTAATTTCTGGATGACTAATTAGTGAACCTACCTAAATACTAGGGTGGCTGATTGGTATTACATAGATGATAGTTTACTATCTCTTGTAGGTAGATCAAAGCACTTCCGTTGGAATACTAATCTGCTGCTTTATATCAACTAGTTATATGCCCGTGCGTTGCTACGAAAAACAAAATTGATAACGAAAAATAAAGATTAAAAATAAAAAAAATATTATTTCATAAGATCATACATCTATCTTTAACGCTTCGTTTCTTGCAAAAGCTAGCTAATTAAAGCAACGCTTCGTTTCTTGCGTAGGGTAATTAAGCAGGACAATTAAGTAGGGCAATTAAGCAGGGCAATTAATGTGACGTGGGAAGAAACTCTCACTTTATATAGTAGAGACTATTGTCGTGTACTTCTGTAGTTCTTCTCATCAAACTCATCAGTTTCATTTTAGAACGCAGGCGGCTTTGAGAGTTGTAATAAAATCTTATCAAAGCATGTATTTGTCCTCTGTACTAGCGCATGTATTTGTCCTCTGTACTAGCTAGACTTGTACTGTTAGGATCATCAAGTGAACGAGCAATTCCGACTGGCCATCTTCCAAGTGCCTTGTTTCTGGTATCTCCACCAAGCTACTACGTACATGATTCGATGTAAACTGATGTTGTGCTGGGTACGATGGACATGGACGGGTCCGCGGGGGCATGCGCCTGGGAGCCGACATTGCCCTCTGGAGCCCTGTCTGAGGAGAAAAGCTTCAGTGCTGGTACTTCCACTGCAGGGACACTCGGTACAGTCAGCGGCAGAACTAAAACAAAATTTGATAAGGGTGCATATTTCATTCCTACAACTATATATTTTATACAATGATTTCATATCATCGTAATTTCAACATATATATGTAAAATTTGATAAAAAAAATACAAATAGTTCTAAGATCTTAAAAATTCAAAACCACTAAAATCGAAGCCAGTTAAATTAATAAATTTAGCCTATTAAATAGATGACATTTTAGTGTTTCTCAAATTTTTTGGGGTCCCGGGGCATACCTGACACCCCCTAGTTCTGCCTTTGGGTACAATGACAATGGTGTGACGTGTTGGATTATTTGGGCCATGCCCATTTAATTGAGACAATAAATCCTAGAAAATCTCAAAGGCCCACCTCATAAGGAGGCATGTGCACTAACAATAGTACCACATTGCTAGCCTAAAGTGGTAAACACTAGTTTATATAGTGGAGTGTGATCCACCATGGTAGAACCATGTGGGAGAAAGGGAGAAACAATACACATGCGCGCGCTCGCCTCGCCGGGGGCAGGGGCGGGGCGTGGGCGTGGGGCACCTGCGTGAAGGGTCCGCCGAATTTCGGTCCAGGGCCTTGCGCAGACGCAACCTCCTTTTGCAGTTTATTCTTTTGCTGCTCGGAATCGTCGCGGTTGAAGTATGAGATAAAAATACCGTAACAGACTCCCCGTAACGAACACTGTTCGTGGCACATCTTCGGGACACGTTCGGATACGGACTGTTACCAGGCTATTCCTATATATATACTGCGCCGCTTACGCCGGGTAGTGCAGAAGTTCCACGTCTAGGGTTTTGCCAGTTCCCTTCGCTGCGCCGCCATCTGGTCTACTCCGTTCCGTGCGCCGGCGTGCACCAGCAAACGGAAAAGCAGGTCTCCGAAACCATCCGTCCTTGAGTTCTTGCATCGGGATAGGACGAATCAGGTTTTTGGGAAGCGCTTCGCGCGACTGCTTCCACGACATAGTCACGGCTCGTCTTCCTCGTCATTCGAACGCTTCGCTGCTCCGTCATCGCTCATTGCGCGGCGCTTCCATCCTCAACATCATTCGCACTACAACACCCATCGCTTCTTCTACACACCTAACGATGCGTGCACGTTATGATGTTTTACATTGTTTATGTTTATTCTGCTGGTTGAGAGCATATTAGATGGAAATATGTGTAGTTTCCTCGCGTATGCATCTAGGGTGTGCTCCTGTTATTGGTTGATAATCATCTGTCACATGGTGTTCATGATTTATTCTTGTATTAAATTAAACCTGAATGTGCCTTTATTTATAACAATCCAAAAACCTGATTATAGGCACTTAGGTTTATCAATGGCTGGCTTTGCCGAGGCACTGAGGCCGGAAAAATTCTCTGGTGAGCACTTCAAGAGATGGCAGACAAGGGTCACTTTGTGGCTTACAGCTATGAACGTGTTCTGGGTGTCGAATGGAAAACCAGAGGATATGGAACTAACTCCTGAAAAGGAGAAGGCCTATTGGGATACCAACACACTCTTTGTGGGAGCCGTTCTTAGTGTTCTTGCCGATCGTCTGTGCGATGTGTATATGCACATTAAAGAGGCAAAAGAACTATGGGATGCTTTGAATACTAAGTTCGGTGCGTCCGACGCTGGCGGTGAATTGTATATCATGGAGCAATATCATGACTACAAGATGGTGGATAACCGTTCTGTAGTTGAGCAGGCTCATGAGATATAGGTTCTCGCCAGGGAACTCGACAAGTTTGTGGCTAGGGGCATTATTGCCAAACTGCCTCCTTCATGGAGGAATTTTGCCACATCTCTGAAACATAAGAGACAAGAGATCTCTGTTGAGAATCTGATTGCGTCTCTAGATGTTGAGGAGAAAGCTCGAGCTAAGGATGCACCTGTGAAAGGAACTGAGGGGCAGTCTAGCGCCAATGTGGTGCAACAGTTCTCACATGGGAAGAACAAAGGGGGAAAAAAAGCCAAACAAACCACTAATTTCAAGAAGAAGACAATGAACAAAGATGAGAAGCCCTGCTTCGTTTCCGGTGAGATTGGACACTGGGCTAAACAGTGTCTAAATCGCAAGGGCAGGAAGACTGAGCAAGGACAGAACTCAAAGTCTGTCAACGTGACCATTGGCAATGCTGGAGGAGGAACTTCTGGGTATGGTAATGTGCCTATTGTTCTTTCAGTGAATCAGACCACCGATTGGTGGATTGATACTGGAGCTAATGTTCATGTGTGTGCTGATCTGTCTTTGTTCTCTTCTTACCAAGTCGTCCGGGATTGCTCCGTGTTGATGGGAAACAGTTCGAATGCTTCTGTTCTTGGTGTTGGCATGGTAGATCTGAAGTTCACTTTAGGAAAGATCATGCAGCTGAAGAACGTGCAACATGTCCCCTCAATAAATAAGAACCTGGTCAGCGGCTCCCTTCTATGTAGAGAAAGGTTCAAAGTGGTGTTTGAGTCTAATAAAGTAGTCCTGTCTAAGCATGGACTTTTTATTGGTAAAGGCTATGAATGCGGAAGCTTGTTCCGTTTTTCCCTTTCTGATTTCTGTAATAAAGTTGTGAACCATATTTGTGATATTTCCAATGGAGGTGAAGCCGATGTTTGGCACTCGCGGTTATGTCATTTAAATTTTGGTTGTATGTCTCGGCTCGCTAGTATGAATTTAATTCCAAAAATTCATACTGTCAAAGGTTCTAAGTGCCAAAGTTGTGTGCAATCAAAACAACCTCGCAAACCTCACAAGGCAGCGGAGGAGAGAAACTTGGCACCATTAGAACTCATACATTCAGATCTTTGTGAGATGAATGGTGTGTTGACTAAAGGAGGAAAAAGATATTTCATGACTCTGATTGATGATGCGTCTAGATACTGCTATGTTTATCTGTTGAAAACTAAAGATGAGGCTCTAGACTACTTCAAAATCTATAAGGCTAAAGTTGAAAACCAATTAGAAAGAAAAATCAAAAGGCTTAGGTCATATCGTGGTGGTGAGTACTTCTCTACTGAGTTTGACTTATTCTGTAAGGAACATGGAATAATTCATGAGAGGACACCTCCCTATTCACCCTAGTCTAATGGGGTCACCGAGAGAAAGAACCGCACTCTGACTGATTTGGTAAATGCCATGTTGGACACTGCGGGTCTATCTAAGGAATGGTGGGGGGAGGCCCTGTTGACTTCGTGTCATGTTTTGAATAAAGTTCCTTCCAAGAATAAGGAGAAAACTCCATATGATGAATGGGAAGGGCGAAAACCATCACTTTCATACTTGCGCACGTGGGGTTCCTTGGCGAAAGTCAATGTGACCATAACTAAAAAGTGCAAACTCGGACCTAAGATAGTGGATTGTGTCTTTCTGGGATACGCTCATCGGAGCATTGCCTATAGATTTCAGTAGTGAAGTCTGAGGTATTTGACATGATCGTCGGTACAATCATGGAATCCCGAGATGCCACCTTCTTTGAGGGCATATTTCCCATGAAAGATCTGCATAGCACTTCTAGTCAAAACCCTAAGATAATTCTCGAACCTATTGCACAAGCTGAGGGTTCTGAACAGATACCTAAGCAAGATCCTGAAGAGATGATAGTGTGACACTGCGGTATGGTGTGACATTATAAAATGTGAAATTAGATAATAAAACCTTTCGGCTTGAGGTTTACTCGCGTTTTTGGGCCTTTTGAAGTGTTGTGACACCACGGAGCGTCGTAACATTATAAAAGGTGCATGATGAGGTCAAAAACATATTGAAATATGATATGGGAGGTTAAAACCATAAGGTATGGAGGTTAATAGCGTTGTCGGGCCGTTTCCGGGGTTTTGGGCCTTAAAGAGGGGGTTGTGGGCTTTGGTGGGATGGAGTGGGAATCCATTTAGGATTAGGAAAGGGGCTTAGGGCTGGTTAAAGGGGAGTTTCCCTGCCCTTTTGGGCGTCCTCCCCCTGCCCCTTGCGCCCCCAAGTGCCCTAGTCGCCTCCCACACCTCCCCACCTCCTCCTTGGGCGCCTCCACCTCCCCCAAGCCTCTCTCCCCTTGCGCCACCACCCTCTCCACCACCTCTCCACCTCCCTTGCTGCGCCTAGGTGAGTTCTTGACCTCACCACCTCGAAGATCCATCCATTGGAGTGCTCCGCGACGAGGAGATCCGGTTGATTTGGAAGCGAGGAAGGGGATCGCGCGAACCGGGAGGAGATCTATTGGGTTTCGTGCGTCGGGAAAAGGTATGTTCATGGAAATCCTAGGGGTTGATCTAGGTACTGTTCTAAGGGTGTTTATCAAGTTTTTAGATCAATTGGTGGTGCTGGAATTGAGTAATTTGGATTAGATCTAGATGTTGCCACGTTCTGTTTTTGGGACAGCATGAGCAGTCAACCTAGAGTTTGTGTTTTTGTCAATTTAGAATCCGAATTTGTCCATATGGATGTTGAAGAAGTTGTAGATAATTTCATTATCTTTCAGTGGGTATAAATCACGTTAAATTCCGCCCAGCCGTTTGAAAGTTATGGCTGTTTTACCGAGCGTGATAAAATCTGTGACGTAATTGGAACAGATCACGGTAATCTGTAGATTAAACAACTTTAGAGTCCGAATCTGTCGACGATTGGGGAGCAGGCCCCCGCCGAGCTTACTTGTTGGTGGAGGGACCAACTGTGACCCCTTCTTACGTGATGGGATACTCGGAGGAGTGACTCACTAGGCTTCAACGGGCAAGGACACTGTGGTTTATCCTGGTTCAGGCCTCTCAAGAAGGAGATAATAGCCCTACTCCAGCTCGTGTATCTTGTTATGCGGAAAAAAGCCTGTCCCCCTCCCTTTCATGGGGGGATGCTTTTATAGCTTACAAAGGGGCGTGCTTGTTCAAACCCACTAACTCCACGTTCGACCAGCTCAAAACGTGGTAACTAATCGGATCCTATAATCCTGCCACGTTCCCGCAGAGATCGCAACAAACTAGCGGAGGCTAAGCAACGGGTGGCTGCCGACCTCGGGACTAATGCCAGGTCGGTTAACGCTCAACTCCGAGCTCGCCCGCTTCTCCTGGGCGCGAGTTAGCGATCTACCAGGTTATGCGACCTCCCAAAGGTTCCAGCTAGGCCGCCCTTGGGAACGGCCTCCTCGTGACCAGGGCGGGAATGACTTTGTGTTGCTCGTGGCGCCTAGCCAGGTCATCCCGGGGAACGGCCTCCCGGTGGTTCGACCAGCATTGAGCCCGTACCGCCAGTGGCACCCGAGGTAATTCTCGGGGTCTGCCCGACCCCCCGACAGCTAGCCCCCGAGGCCCGAGTGGAAAAAGGCTTTAGGAAAAAGACCTTCCCCTTGGGCCTACCGTCTCCCGAGCCAGCCAGGTCGGTCGCGGCGAACATCTGCCCCGACCTCCGAGCTACTGGTCCGTCCCGGGGGACGAGCTCGGTCTTGCCGCGCCCAAGTCTGGTGGTTCCTTCCCTCGAAAGCTTCTTTCGGTCAGCGCGGACCGCTCCCCCTTGGGAACCGTCGCCTGGCAGGACAGTTTCGGCTCGCGTGTATACGTGTCGCTTCCCGAGTGGCGGACGTCTCAACTGCTCCCCAGTGCCTTTAGGGCTTCCTCGATCACAACGGCGGGAACCTCTTCGCCTCCACACTTGGTTTTTAAACACCAGAAGAGAAACCCTAGATTCACTTGGCCCTCTCACAATCGTCGCTAGCCACACTTCTCCATCTCGGCGCTTCATCCTTCTTTCCGATCATTGCCTCCATCCTCATGGCGAAGTTTGGCCCCAGCAAGCTCGATAGGCGCAAGCTGGAGATTCTTGAGCGGGCGAAGTACCTCGACGCCGGCTCATGGAGAGCCGCTGGTGCCGAGGAGAGCCCTGAGCCGGAAGAAGGAGAGATCATCTCCACCGAGCTCTCTGTCATGAACCCATACGCCCGAAAGTGAGTTCGTCGAAGCCGTACTCGCCTTCTGCGAGTGCGAGATCGTTCACCTTCACCCAAATTCCATCCTCATCATGGCCATCTTCGCCCATCTCTGTGAAGGGTTCGTGGGCGTCGAGCCCACTCCCAGTCTCTTCCTTCACTTCTACACCCTTTCGCGCACCGGCACCCCTTCACAGGCCGGCTGCCTTTACTTCCGCCTCCGGCCTACCCGCCCGTACGAGTACCCGAGCTTCACGCTCAAGGACTCCGTGTCGGGGTGGGCCGACTCCTGGTTCTATCTGAGGAAGGCCGAGGGCGGCTCGCTTTCCTACTCCGGAGCCAGGGGTCGTGGCTGCCGAGACCCCAGGCCCCGTCTGGCCCAGGGAGGAGAAGGTGCTCATGCTTGATCAATGAGCTCACTTGCTCGGGGCTGTCGGTCGGGGCGTAGCCGGGACTACGTCGAGGAAGCCGGGTGTCGCCTCAGCGGAGGAGCACCCTTCTTCAAGGTTGAAGGGTGGCAGGATATCACCCGGGAATCACGCTCAGGTACATTACTGCCCTTGATTTTTACTTTAAGACAAGGGACGCTCGAGCTCACTATCCTCTCTTGTCTGGTAGCAGCTCCGCCGGAGGACTGGGTGGATACGAGGGTGTCCGAGATGTTCGGCACTTCCAAGGCCAAGGAAATCCTAGAGGGCCGCCAGATCCCGAACAACGTCCATAACCGGACCGAGGCGGTAAGTCCTTATCTCGGACCCTTTCCGAAGGTCCGTTCAGGCTGGGTTTTTCCCGGAATTCTCTGACTTGTTCGAGTCCTCCTGCGCAGGAGAAGGTCGCCCCCGAGGTCGCCGTGGCCCAACTGGCGTCGCAGCCGAAGGGACGAGGCCGAAAGACCAAGGGACAGGCGGGTCGCAAGCGCCGCGCCCGATCTCCGTCGGCTACGCCGTCCCCGCCTAGACGCACACGCAGGCATCCCGGTCCGAGCGACCGCTCGCCCCGCCGTCACTTGGAGTACGCCGACCGGCAGGAGGTGAGCGAACTCAAACTGTGGATGGATGAGTACACCAGGGATAACCCCGAGCTGATGGCTCGTTTGCGCCAGCTTGCCGCGCGGGCGAAGAAGGAAGCCGTGGCTGGTCCAGCGCGGAAGGAGGCACTGGAGAGCCAGATCGCGGCTCTTCAGGCAGAGCTCGCGCGGGTGGGCTCGAGCTCGGCCCCTCCGAATGACGAGGAGGAAAGGGACGAGCCGGACCCCGTTCCCCTAGTGCCGAGGTCCCGCAGGTCGTCCGCTGCGCCCCAACCACGCCCAACGCCGACCATCATCGAGGCCGACTTGGGAGAGGTCGACCCCTCCGTTGCCAGGGCCGACAAGGCACGCGAGGACATGGCTGCCCTCCTCGTTCGCGCCCGAGGCCAGCTGGAAGATGCCGAACGAGGTCAGCTTCCTATCCTTGTCTTGTTTGTCTCACTCCCGCTCCGGCACCACACTAACCCCACGTCATCTGTAGTGGGTGTGGCAGCTGGTGCGGAGTTATGGGATTTTGGAGCAATGGCTGACAATATTCTTGACCTCGTGCTAGAGAGGGAGCTTGCCCGCGCTGCCGAGGCCGTTGTGGGCGACGAGGTCGAGGCGGGGACTGAGGTCGCGGAGGCCCGTTTCCCGCGGGCCGCTGGTGGTGCGGACGCCGAGGTAGAGGAGCCCGTTGCCGCGGAGATCCGGGCCCCAGAGCTCGTCTCCCCTGAGGAGGAGACGCGGAGGAAGATCGCGGCTGCCGATGCTCGGGCCGCGGCGGAGGGCATCCCCCACATCATAATTCAGGACGACGACGACGCCGCTGAAGCTCCTTGCGAGGACTCCGCCGGCGCGAGCGACATCATCGTCGCCACGCTCCAAGAGATCGCCGAGGTCTCTCCCCGAGCCCGCGAAGTTTCGCCGGACGTCGACGTTGATCCGGCATCAAGCGGAGGGGGGAGGAGCCCGACCGCATCAGGTGGGCCGGGCCAACTTCCAGGCGGAGGGAAGCCGCTGGGTACCGAGGCCGCTTTGGTCGAGGTCGACCTCGCCGCTGCCGACTTGGTGACCCCAGTCGACCTCGCGTCCGGAGATGCCGTCGCGACCCAAGCTTGGGTGCCCGACTCTCCAGCCGCCGACCCGGTGCCTCCAGTCGATCTCGCGCCCGGAGACACCGCCACGGCCCAGGCTGGCGAGGAGCTAGGGCCCACCGTGGAGGGAGTTCCCCCAGCCGTAGACGCCGCGCCTCGGGCGGAGGATCCCACGGGCCCGGATGCCGAGGAGGTGGAGCCCCCGAGCGCAACTCCTGCCCGGGAGGAAGAGGAGCGGGAGGTGGTCCTTGCTCTCGAGGCCGTCCCCCCGCAGGAGATGGAGGTCGACCCTCAGGGGCAAGGTCTCCCGCCCCCAGAGGACGGGGGAGCTCGAGCTCAAGCCCCTGCCCAGGGGGTAAAAGACGGGACGGAGGACCCCGCCGAGCTGTTCCAGGAGGGGCTGGAGGCTCGGCTCTGCTGGGTAAGTCTCCTAACACTTATGTGCTTTTGTCCCAAAAATCCGGCTGTGACCCGAGATATCCTGTTGCGCAGGTGTTGGAGACCACTATGAAGGACTTCCATGCCGCGACCGTGCCACCAGAAGTCGTCGCGAAGCACCAGGCCGAGCAAGATGCTAAGATCGCGGAGCTCGAACGCCTGGTCGCCGAGCTGAAGTCTTCTGAGGCCGAGATCCGGCAGAAGATGGAGGAGTCCGCGCACTTTCTTAAGGAGCGCCTCGACCAGAGTGAGCAGGCGAGGTCGGGGCTTGAGGTGACGGTGGCGTCCCTGCGCGACTCCGTTCAAAGCGCCGAGAGGACGATCGACCAGCAACGGGAGGAGTCCAAACGGCAAATCAGCGGCAAGCGAGGGTCGAGAAGCTCGTCGGCGGGTGCTTGACCTCGAGTCCGAGCTTGAGTCCGTGCGGGACGAGCTCGTCGCTCTGCAGGACGAGAAGCGTGCCGGCCTCCTGTAGCACTGATACTTCCTGCAAAAGACTTTAGCGAACAAAGCAGCCTATTTGAACATAAAAATGATCGTGCTTAATAGATTGTTTTTTCTCTGTTTTGCTTCTCTTGGAATGACAACGACATGCCTTAATATGATCGTGCTTAAAGACTTAGCGAACAAAGCTTTGCAGGGCGAAGGCTGACAGTCACGCGACTTAGCAAACGATCGTACTAAGGAGTAGCTTCCTTGGGCGGAAGCTGCACTAGGTCGTAGCCACACGGTACTCATATCCCCCCCCGCCAACGGAGGTCGTAGGCGTAGGCTGCGGTACGACCTCGGTTGACGGAGTAGCGCCCTGCGGAGATCGCGTGGCCTTTTTGTGTATGGTGCGTTTACACCGCTCGCCGGCCGACCCGAGCTCGGAATCGCCCGAGGGGTGTCCATGCGAATCTTTACCTGCGGCGGAGGTCTGCCGCGAAAAAGATGGTCGTCTTACAAGGAAGGAAACCCTTGAGGTCGAGCTCTGGTGACCCGATGTTAGGTGGTTGCACGCCCATCCATCTTGACCCGACGACCGAGCCTGCTCCTGATATTTGAGCTTGATCACGGAACTTCGCGGGGGGACGGGGGTTAGAGAGAGAGAGAGAGAGAGAGAGGATCGGGAGGCCGAGGTGTCGAATTTTATTAAAGGAGCAAAGTTGGTTTAGTTAAACATGGAACTTACGCAGTTGGTCGATGTTCCAAGTGCTAGCTAGTTCCCGACCATCTTCCATTGCAAGGCGGACAGCCCCCGGGCGTGCTGTTGAGACGACCGTGTAAGGACCTTCCCATCTCGGCGTTAGCTTGTTGGCTTTTGACAAGTCTTTGACCCGTCGTAGAACGAGATCGCCGATGTTCAAGGTCCTTGGTCGTACCGATTTAGCGGCGTGTCTGCGAAGAGCTTGCAGGTAAACCGCGGATCGTAACAGGACTCGCTCACGAGTTGCTTCCGCGAGGTCGAGGTCGAGAAGGCGCTCGCTTTCTGCGTTGATGTTATCGGCTAGGTTCACCATTGGGGATCCCAGGACGACCTCGACGGGTAATACGGCTTCCGCGCCATATACGAGCTGAAAGGGGGTCTCACCCGTAGCTCGGCTTGTTGTGGTGCGGGCCGACCAGAAGGGCGAAGTAGCTCGTCCACCCAGGCTTGGCCATGCCGATCGAGGTTCTTGAAGACCCTCTTCTTGACTCCTTGGATGATCTGCCCGTTTGCGCGCTCGGCCGCCCCATTGCTCTGCGGGTGGGCTACGGATGCGAAGTATATCTTGGTCCCGACCTCCTCGCAATAAGCCTGAAACACCTCGCTTGTGAACTGAGTGCCGTTGTCCGTGATGAGGCGACTCGGGACGCCAAAACGGGTCACGACGTTATTTCGGAAGAACCTTTTAGCCGCCTGTGCCGAGATGGTCGAAACAGGCTCGGCCTCGATCCATTTAGTGAAGGTGTCGATCGCGACGAACAGGTATTTACAACCCTTCCTTCCTCTGGGAAATGGACCGAGGATGTCGATGCCCCAAACCGAGAACGGCCAGGTTAGGGGCATAGTCTGCAGTGCATATGCCGGCTGATGGGCTTTTCGGGCATGGAACTGGCAAGATCGGCAAGCGGTCACTAGTGAGCGCGCGTCGGCCAGGGCCGTTGGCCAGTAGTAACCCAACCGGAAGGCTTTGCCCACCAAGGTCCTGAAGGACGAGTGAGCTCCACACATCCCGTCATGGATATCTTTGAGGAGATATTTGCCTTCCTCTTGGGTGATGCACTTGGAGAGGACGCCAAGCGCGCCTTTGCGGTATAAGAGGCCCTCGACCATTTTATAGGCTGAGGAGCGTCTTACTAGCCGGGATTTCTCGGCTTCCTCCTCGGGCAGTGTCCCGTGCACGAGGTATTGGATGAATGGCGTCATCCAACTCGCGCCCTGCTCGAGGAAGGAGACGGTACCACCCGTCTCGGTTGCCTCCTCTTCGGTGGGTATGGAGGGCTTATAAAGGTGCTCGACGAGCACCCCCGCCGGGGCGGGAAGCTGGGCGGAACCGACCTTCGATAGATGGTCGGCCAGTATTGTCCTTCACCGGGATGTATAGTACTTCGAAGTTTCTGAAGCACTTTTCCATCTTCCTTACTTCAGCCAGGTAAAGCGCCATCGAGTTATCGGAGCACTGATACTCCTTATTAACCTGGTTGACAACCAGCTGCGAGTCGCCCTTCGCAGTTAGTCGTTGGACTCCGAGCGTCTTGCACGCCCGAAGTCCGGCTAGCAGACCTTCATATTCTGCTGCGTTGTTCGTTGCGCCGAAATGTAGTTGGAGGGCGTACTGGATCCGCTCCCCCTGGGGGGATTCGAGGACCACTCCAGCCCCCGAGCAACCGTAAGCCCGGGATCCGTCGAAGTAAATGACCCAGCGACCGTGCTCGGTCTGGTCGAGTTCAGACTTAGACGGGGTAGGATTTGTCCATTCGGCTAAGAAGTCTGCTAGGACCTGGGATTTGATCGCGGTTCTGGCCGAGAATTCGATCTCGAATTCGGCGAGCTCCATGGCCCACTTTGCGATCCGCCCGCTTGCGTCCTGATTCCCTAGAATTTCTCTAAGCGGGAAGTTGGTCGGGACTCGAATTTTGTAGGCCTGGAAGTAGTGTCTTAACTTCTTTGAGGCCACGAGGAGCGCATAAAGGAGCTTCTGGACCTCAGGGTAACGCTCCTTTGGTCCGTGTAGGACTTCGCTGATGTAGTAGATCGGGCGCCGCACCCGCCCCGTTTCACGGTTACGACGGCGCTACCGCTCGGGCGTGGCGGTGTAGAGCAAGAGAACCTCTCCCATACTCGGCGTGGTCAAGACCGGGTCTCGACAAATATAGCTTTAATTCTTGAAAGAGCGGTCCGCTTCCTCTCGCCCAAGCGAAAGCCGTGCTTCCGAGCGCCTTGAAGAAAGGCGGCCGCGTTCCTCGAGCCGCGAGATGAAGCGACTTAGGGCCGCCATCCTCCGGCCGTGGACTGAACCTCCGCTTGCAAGCGGGTGGCCGCATGTTCTCGATGGCCTCTATCTTCTCAGGGTTGGCCCCGATTCCTTGTGGACCGATCATGTAGCCGAGCACCTTGCCAGCCTTGACCCCGAACACACATTTTTCAGGGTTCAACTTTATTCGATGTTTATTGAGGTTATGAAAGGTCTCCTCCAGATCGGGTACATGATCCGAGTTCATCTTGCTCTTGATGACTATGTCGTCTACATATACTTCCAGGTTCCGACCTATCTGGTCCGAGAAGGTTTTCTGCATGAGGCGCTGGAAAGTTGCTCCAGCGTTCCTTAGACCGAAGGACATGGTCGTGTAGCAGAATGTGCCAAATGGCGTGATGAAGGAAGTTTTCTCCTCATCGTCGGGCGATATGCCGATCTGGTGATAACCTGAATAGGCGTCCAGAAAGCTCATCGCCTCGGAGCCGGCCGTTGCGTCGACCAACTGGTCTATCCGAGGTAGCGGAAAATTGTCTTTTGGGCATGCGGCATTCAGTCCTGTGTGATCGACACACATGCGCCACTTGCCCCCCTTTTTCTTCACGATAACTGGGTTGGCCAACCAATCAGAATGATCGACCTCCCGTATAAAACCGGCTTTGAGGAGCTTGTCCAGTTCCTCTCTGATGATAGCTTGCTTCTCCGGGGAGAAGCGCCTGAGCTTCTGCCGCACAGGCTTTTTGTCAGGCCGAACCGCTAGCCTGTGCTCGACGACCTCCCTTGGGACTCCGGGCATGTCGGACGGTTCCCAGGCGAACGTGTCCGCGCTTCTCCGGAGGAAGGTCACGAGCTCGAGTTCCTATTTAGGGTCCAGGGAAGCCCCCACGTGCACGACCTTGCCTGGTTCTGCGTCGCCTGTGGATGGCCTTAGTTTCTCCCCGGCTGGAGGGTAGCCTTGGTAGGGAACTCCTCGGCTCTTGGTCGGGCCCGCGCTGGGGCAGCTGCCCGACCATGTCTAAAGCCCTCTCGTCGCAGTTTAGGGCTGCTTTCGGGCTCCCCTTTACTGATATCACGCCGCCGGGGCCGGGAACCTTCAGGCATTGGTATCCGTGATGCGTGGCGGCCATGAATTTGGCGAGCGCTGGTCGGCCCAGGATGGCGTTGTAGGCCGACTCGAAATCAACTACCTCGAAGGTGATCAACTCCGTCCGGAAGTTGCTCGGGCTTCCGAAGGTTACGGGCAGGACGATCTGTCCGAGCGGCTTGGCCGAGCTGCCGGGGACTATCCCGTAGAAAGGGACTACGACGCTCTTGACTTTGGACCGAGGAATTTGCATCTCGTCCAGGACCCTGGCCGATATCAGGTCCAGGGAGCTCCCGCAGTCCACGAGCACCCGCCCTACCACGGTGTTGCAGATCGTCGGGCTCACGACCGTCGGGAGCCTCTGGGGTTTCGTCATCCCCGGGGGGCAGTCGTCCCCGGAGAAGGTGATGGGCAGCTCGGACCACTTAAGCTGCTGAACGGGAGGCTTCCCTTGGGTGACACGAAGTACCTCGCGCGCTGCCTCCTTCAGCTCCCGACGAGACCCATAGGCGGCGGAGCCCCCGAATATCACGGCGATGTGGTTCCTCGGCTCCTGGTACTCCATGTCCGTATCCTCCTCGGCGGGCTTCTTGCCCTTGACGTCTCCTTCTTGCTCTGGGAGCGTGGGCATGGGACCTTTGCCACTGTAGAATTGCTCCAGACGGGAGGCCCATGTTCTGCAATTCCGCAGGTCGTGCCCATGCGCCTGGTGGAGCGGGCAAAAATAGGCGCTAGCCCGTCCGCGCTGGTCGCCGCGGTCTCGGTCGTCCCGGTTTTGCTCGCTGTTCCGCTGAACCGGTCGGCCTTTTCCTTTCGCGGCTCCTCCTTTATACGACTGCGAGGTCGGCCGTTGTCGTCGTTCGATGGCCGCCACCATGTCGGAGACGGAGGGTTTTTTCTTCTTTTTGATTTTTTTCTCGATCGAGCTCACGCTCTTTCGGCTCGATGCCCCTTCGAGTCCGGGCTGAGGGGGCAGCTTTCCCTCGTCCAGCAGCTTCTTCCATTGAACGGCCTCGTCCGCGTTGGCATAACGGTCAGCCATGCGGAACAGCTCGTTGGCCGTGATGTCCGGGTGAATTTCGAGGTCCTGAGTAAAGCGCACGTCTCGGACCCCAAATTTAAAAGCCCGGACAACCGCCTCATCCGAGATGCTTGGGATGGATTTGCGCACTTGTATGAAGCGCTGGACGAACTGGCGCAAGGTCTCGCCCTCCGTCTGTATCAGACGCTCAAGGTCGCGCTCCTTCCCCGGGCGGACGTAGCAGCTTTGGAAGTTGGCCCGGAGAGTGCTGCTCAGCTGTGCCCAGGACCGGATCGAGTTTTCCTTTTGGTTGAATAACCACGTCCGAGCCGGTCCGTCCAAAGATCAGAGGCGTGAAGTTGGCCATGACCCTTTCATCGCCTACCGCTAGAATGGCCGTGGTGTAGATCGAGAGAAACTTCGTCGGGGTTCGCGTCCCATCGAATCTCGATGTGACCCGGCTTGAACCTTATCGGCCAGGTCACACGTCGTAGCGACGTCGCGAAGCCCTGCACCAAAAACGGGAATGTCGGACGGATGCGTTGCGGAAGCGGCCGGTCGGGCGATCCCACCGGCCGAGCCCGAGGTTCAGTGGCCCAGCGAGAGAATATCTCTCTATGCCTGTAAGATGGAGAAGTGGTTCAAGAGGAATGCTCGGCCCTTCCTCGCCCGTGGCTGCAGATCCCGTTGATCCCGAGGGAGCCCCCGGGAATTGCTCCGGGTGCCCTCCCGAGCCCGGTCGCGTTCGCGCCGGTCACTCCGGCACGGGCCGGTCGAAACACGGGTGGAGGCGCCGACGTCAAGGCGGGCGTTCCCAGGAATTACTCTGGGCACCCCTTTCTCGGGAGGCTTCCGCCGCTTTCATGTCTGTGGCGATTTCCTCGAGGTCGTCGGCCACAGCCGCACCCATGGCCTCTAGGTCGACTTGCTCAGGAAACTCTCTGAGGTTGCGCACCACCGCGGCCAAGGCTTGAAGGCGTTCCCCGCTCGGGGGAACGCGGGGTGACGAGCTCGTTTGTCGTCGCCGCATCGGCTCGTGTCCGTATGCGTGGAAATTCTCACGAACCTCGGCCTTGGTCTTGTCGGCCGGGCCACCACGTACTTGCCGGCGTAAGCTGGCCAGTGTCCGATTCAGAGATGTCTGCAAGTGCTCCTTGGCCGCTTCATAGCGGTGAAGGCGCGTTTCGGCCGGGGATTTGCTCCCGACATTTTCATCTTCCTCCGCGACGAAGGCCCCCGCCGAGCTTACTTGTTGGTGGAGGGACCAACTGTGACCCCTTCTTACGTGATGGGATACTCGGAGGAGTGACTCACTAGGCTTCAACAGGCAAGGACACTGTGGTTTACCCTGGTTCAGGCCTCTCAAGAAGGAGATAATAGCCCTACTCCAGCTCGTGTATCTTTTATGCAGAAAAAGCGTGTCCTCCTCCCCTTCATGGGGGGGATGCTTTTATAGCTTACAAAGGGGCGCGCTTGTTCAAACCCACTAACTCCACGTTCGACCAGGTCCAAACGTGGTAACTAACGGATCCTATAATCCTGCCACGTTCCCGCAGAGATCGCAACAAACTAGCGGAGGCTAAGCAACGGGTGGCTGCCGACCTCGGGACCAATGCCAGGCCGGCTAACGCTTAACTCCGAGCTCGCCCGCTTCTCCTGGGCGCGAGTTAGCGATCTTACCAGGTTATGCGACCTCCCAAAGGTTCCAGCTAGGCCGCCCTTGGGAACCGCCTCCTCGTGACCAGGGCGGGAATGACTTCGTGTTGCTCGTGGCGCCTAGCTAGGTCATCCCAGGGAACGGCCTCCCGGTGGTTCGACCAGTATTGAGCCCGACACCGCTTGATGGCACCGAGGTAATTTTCGGGTCTGTCAGGCTAAGCGTAATCAGTCTTTCCATATACCTAGAGAAAGTTGAGAAATTTCCTAAGCTACGCGAGGATGTACTTGTTTAATTGATTCGGAGTCCCAGAACTCAAGTTATGCCTTTTGCAAGGCTGCTGTCCCGACGGGACAGAACCTCTGTTTTTAGGTTTTGCGAGTAGTTGGCAATGTCGGGGTAGATGAGGGTTTGCGTACTGTTTTGTGGACATGATTATGAGCGTGTGGTACCTATGTGCAGGTGGTGCGACCTCGGGAGTGCCCTCTACTTCCCGCCAATCCGTTGCCCGTGGTTGAGGCAAGTGTGTTGTGATGGATAGCGATTTGTAGGTTGCTTGTTGAGAATAGATGGAATTGACTACATGATATATGATCACTTGCCATGCTTTTATGATTGCCAATGATATGATGAGCATGTTTAATATGTTATAATGCCATGTGTTAATATGTGAGTTAAATATGATGTTGGCATAAATGCATACATGGCATGTTACATGGCTCGGCGGTGAGAAAGTCATAACTAGTCAGGAAGGTCGGTGAGAAAGTTATGACTAATCCGGAAAGCCAATGAGTAAGTCCTACATCGTGATTCCATTCACCGCGATGAACGGAGCGAGGAGTAGGCACCCTCCATCTTCGGGATGGAAGGGGGGAGAGGGTGCACACCGACGGGTGTGTACTCAACCATACCGGTATGAGTTTCCAAGGAGACATGAGCATTGCATTACATTGCATACATAATGATGATGATATTGTTAAGTGTTCATGAATGAGATGATATATATGATGGGAGATGTTATTGCCATGATATTGTTCTTGTTGTCCATTGCAATATGCTTGCTGAGTTTCGAACTCACGCTTGTGTTTTCTTGTTATTTTAGGTACCATGAGAACGGCATGCGGGGAAGGGAAATAGTCACACGCCCACACGTAGCTTCACCATATTGATTCCACAAGTCATTCTATTAGTTTGATAATAAATTGCGTGTGATGATTATTGCTTTAAGGTTTAGCTTTGCTATATGAGAGTTTTATTGTTCGTTTGACCCTTGGAGACATTATGTGTTTGAAACTAGACTTATATTGTTGCTAAGTCGTTAATTATTGCTGTTTTTAGTTGTCTCTCATAATCCATACATTGCTATACTGTTGTTGCTCCTTTAATTCATGTTAAAACAAAGGAGATGTTGCCGAAATTTTGGTTTTTTAGCATATGTACCTTTGCTGGAATTTATGGTAACTTGTGGTATTTAGATGTTGTTTAGCTTATGTTTGGTAGCATTCAGGAATATTAAATGCAGGGTGTTACTGATTGGTATCGAGCGAGTGTAGGTCCTTGGAATATGTATTTTTTGTGTTATACCTTAGGTTACAACTAAAATGTGATGTGGAATAACTTAGAAACATGGCTTAGGTTTTTACTAAAATTTTGTTATAGGATAGCAACATTAAAACTTGCAAAAGTGGTATAACTAATCTAAAATTTGACACACAATGGATGCACAGTAGGAAAGGGTATGGGTATCGTTTCCTTAGCTTAAATGTTGTATTTAAGCTTCGATGTTGAATGTTTCATTTGATAATGCATGCTGCTATGTCGATGAGATAAATGATTGAATTGTGCTTGTTGTGGTGATAAAGTGGGGTTGTGGTTTGACGGTATGGCCGGTTAAAGCCATCACCGAAGAACTATTAACCCCTGTAGGAGAAGAGTGCTTACCCTTTCTGTCGTAAATCGGGTAGTTGACTGGAGTCAAATAGAAAAGTTTGGTGGTGGATTCCTTCGGATGTTCTTTATCATTCTGTGGTCGGTCTTGGTTGGTTTTATTGGTTTTAGTTGATGGAAACCAAAAGAAAAGTGTTTGGTATTGGATTTTCGCGGATCGTTCTGTATGTGGTGTGTGGTTTTGTCTTCCTTGGTTGAAGACGAAGAAGAGGAGTCTAGGGTGGCGCTTCTTTCGGGCGCCTTTCCACTTTTAATGCTTAGTTTGTTGATTTCTTTATGGGGAAGAAGCATTCAATTTCATTCCAGTGTTTGTCTTTCTCCGAGGTTAAAGGAGTTATTACGGAGTTATGCTAGACCCGACTGTTAGGGCTGAAGATCTGTGGCTTTGTAGGAGTAAGTGGTGTTTGATTTCGATATTTTACTGGTTTAAGAAATCATCGTTGAAAAACCCTTCTTGTTTCGTGAAAGTTTGGGGTTTGGTGTTAAGGTTTTAATTGCAAAGGTTTAATTGAGCGCTTGGTTCCCTTTCGAGAAAATTGTCTTCCAACCATTTTCCTCTATGGGAGTCCTTGAGATTTAAAAGTGTTTTGGAAAATTCCTTTTGCATGACCAAGTTTGGGTTTGTCTCATTGCAATTTTGAGAGTCAAGTTTCCTTATGAATTCGGGATGAGCTTTAAAACTAAAATGTTGCAAACAAAGTAAGTAGTCTTTTGACTGAAATCGTTTGTCCCTAGTAAGAATTCTTTGTTTAGCATGTTATGTAGCATGTACCAATGTGATTTATGGGATGATGCATTGTTAAGTTAATTTGTGAGTTGAAACAATTCCATGCGGTTGTTATCTCTAGCTTGAGAATAAATAGACTACTAGTGTTGTAGTTTACTCTTAGCGAGAATGATTGAATGTGCTAAAGTACATGTTTAGAATCTGTTGCTTTGCTTTAAAAGTGCTTATGACCCTTGATAATGTTTAAAGTTTTAAACCCTGTTGCATAGTTAGAACATTAAGATGATGTAAACTGCTGATAGTGTTAAAGAAGCTTTCTTTGGTTGTTTAAAGATGTTCTAATTTAAACATGTTAGTAGAGAAATTTGATCATGCTAGCTTGTGACCTTAACTTGGAAGTTGATTAGAGTTGCTATTCATGTTGTTACAAAATATTAGCATGATTGGAAGTATGCAATCGTGTTCCTAAAATGCTAGTTTTGATATCAATTGAGAAGACATAAGACTATTTGTTAATGATGTTGTTAAAAACATTGTGCTAATCTAACTTATTAAATCCAATTTAATAGTTGGAGTATGTTGTGTGGTGGAAGTTTTGTTATAACCGATGTATAGGGTAGCTAAAAGCAATGTTGTTGATTGATGATTTTGCAAAGAATTGATATTGATGCTTTGGTAGTGTGGTTAATTGTTGGAAACCATTGATCCAATAGAAGAAAAAGTGTAAATCTGTGGTATTATGTCAAGTACATGTTGTGATGGGATGAACAATGGATAATAATCATGATGCAAGATTTTAATCTTAATGATTGCATATCTTAGAATCCTATTTACTTAATTTTATCTTGTAGAGATATTACTTATTTGTTGAAGTCATTTTATAGATTGAACAAGTTTCAATTGTCAAGATTTTGACGTATGGATGGTATAAATTGATAGGTTGACCATGCTCAAGTAGCTGTTGAAGTACTATGTTTCAAATTTAGAGTAAGAAGTATTATGATTTAGTGATCCGTGGGGATCATGTCAATGTAGTCTGGGTTGGGTGCCTTTGTGATAAGCATCTTAAACCTTAATTAAAAGTGTTGGGAATGGTAACTAGAGGAAGAATTTGTTGTGAAGCTTTTGGTTGATTTGTGTTGGGGCTCCTCAAGGAGTAAATAGTGATTACTGAAGTCTTTAATGGAAAGCGTAGTGGAGTACTAGAGATGGTTCTTTTTATGCTGAGCTTGTGTTCAAAAGCTTTTGGACTGGTTTGGTTGTTTGCCATTTTAGTTGAAGAGTTTTGGTCAAGGTGTTCCATATCTTGTGTTTGAGTTTCCTAAAACTCGTATAATTTGGTGCAAATATTTGGTTTTGGCTAATTTGTTTAGTTGGTGCTATGAGTATGGATTTACACCCCAAAAGTTTTTGAGTCGATCGCGCCCTTTCGCGTTCGCACTGAATTATCTTTGAAATTAATTTTAAAAGGAAGCGAGATGGTCATAAAGGGTTGTGTTGGAAACTTTTGAGTTAAGCCCTTGATGTGTAACTCTGTTTGGCTAGAGTTGGAGTCATTTGGAAAATGTGTATGCGGTGTGGATGTTTCACAAGTCACGGATTTTTATGAATGTTTCATAAGTGAATTTGGTTAGAGAAGAGTTTTCTTTTGGGATTGAGTTTCCTTCTCTTTTGATAAAATTTATGGCAGTTATTTGTGCAGATGTCTAACTTTGGAGTCTATCTTCTTTACCAAAACTTTGATTGTGGTTAAAATGCGATGTTTAGCAAAGTTTAGCTATCTAGCATTGGTGTGTTCTGATTAGATGTGGTGCCTTACTCTTAACAATGTTGACATCATAGTCTATATGAGTTAGCGCAACCGTCGATTGTTATGGGTATTTCAATCATTTGATACCAGGAAGAAGTTATTTGGTGAATGACTATTCTGCACCGTTGTTCCATGATGAATGAATGGTGAAAAGTAAACATGACATCGTTTTTACATGTTAAATGATAAAAGAGTCGTTGAGCCAGTCGGTGAGAAAGTCATATATGGAGATATGACTAATCCGAGTGCTCCTGAAGAATGTGCATTTATGTCATGAAACGAGATTTCCCTTGCTTTCTAGTATGAAAAGAAAGAATGAAGAAATTATGGTATCTTGGTTGTGGTGTAGGGGATTTATGCTTCCTTTGTGTGCTCTTTGGATGTTGCCGAATTCTTTCCAAAATGGTTGTTAACGCTTTGGGTTTGAGTTATCGTGAGTACACTTGGGCTTGATAGCTAAGTGTTTTTGTGTGAGGGCGAGACCCTCTTAAGAAAGGAAACAATTGTGGTTTGGTAAAGTTTTTACGATCCTAGCTTGGGGCTAGGTGTAGAACCTTAGTGGTATAAGGGTGGTTTGTGATGGAAGTTGATGATGTAAGGATTTAACCTTTATTAAGAGTAGTGATGGGTGGAAGTGAAGTTGACGGTAGTTCGGTGATGTTTGTCCTGCCGTGAGCAATTGTCGTCACTAGTTGTTTTGGATTTGAGTTTTGCCTGGGAGAGGATAGAATGAATGTTAGCATGATCGTGTATCGGAAGGGCAAGTGTGCCTTAATGAGTTATTCCCCTTAAGGGAATTTTTCGGGAATGTAGAGAGGTCATTAAAGGAATTGTGACTTGCTTTGATTATGTCATGTTGAGTTTAATGGAGTATGGTAGTCAGGTTGGTTGTGATAGAAGTATGAAGTGTTGGCCGTGAGGATTCGAGCATTTTGGGTTGATGGAGCCCTTTGTGGTTGGTACGCAGATTCTGTTTGGGAATGGAAGTGAAGGTCGACCTGTGAGAGGTTGCCCTTGGTTGAGCTAGATCATTACTTTTCTCGCCAAGTGTTGGTTTTGAGAACTCGTTTGTCGTTTGTTCCGGTTTTAGTCATTGTGCGAATGTTTTGAGCTGCAGAGAAGCCTTTTGTCCCTTGGGGACTTTATTGTTGATTATGGTGTCCTTCGGATTCGAGGTCGAATCCTGTTGAAGGGGGGAAGAATGTGACATTGCGGTATGGTGTGACATTATAAAATGTGAAATTAGAGAATAAAACCTTTCGGCTTGAGGTTTACTCGCGTTTTTGGGCCTTTTGAAGTGTTGTGACACCACGGAGCATCGTAACATTATAAAAGGTGCATGATGAGGTCAAAAACATATTGAAATATGATATGGGAGGTTAAAACCATAAGGTATGGAGGTTAATAGCATTGTCGAGCCGTTTCCGGGGTTTTGGGCCTTCCCGGGGGAGTTTGGGCCTTAAAGAGGGGGTTGTGGGCTTTGGTGGGATGGAGTGGGAATCCATTTAGGATTAGGAAAGGGGCTTAGGGCTGGTTAAAGGGGGGTTTCCCTGCCCTTTTGGGCATCCTCCCCCTGCCCCTTGCGCCCCCAAGTGCCCTAGCCGCCTCCCACACCTCCCCACCTCCTCCTTAGGCGCCTCCACCTCCCCCAAGCCTCTCCCCTTGCGCCACCACCCTCTCCACCACCTCACCACCTCCATGATATATGATCACTTGCCATGCTTTTATGATTGCCAATGATATGATGAGCATGTTTAATATGTTATGATGCTATGTGTTAATATGTGAGTTAAATATGATGTTGGCATAAATGCATACATGGCATGTTACATGGCTCGGGCGGTGAGAAAGTCATAACTAGTCCGGGAAGGTCGGTGAGAAAGTTATGACTAATCCGGAAAGCCAATGAGTAAGTCCTACATCGTGATTCCATTCACCGCGGTGAACGGAAGCGAGGAGTAGGCACCCTCCATCTTCGGGATGGAAGGGGGGAGAGGGTGCACACCGACGGGTGTGTACTCAACCATACCGGTATGAGTTTCCAAGGAGACATGAGCATTGCATTACATTGCATACATAATGATGATGATATTGTTAAGTGTTCATGAATGAGATGATATATATGATGGGAGATGTTATTGCCATGATATTGTTCTTGTTGTCCATTGCAATATGCTTGCTTGAGTTTCGAACTCACGCTTGTGTTTTCTTGTTATTTTAGGTACCATGAGAACGGCATGCGGGGAAGGGAAATAGTCACACGCCCACACGTAGCTTCACCATATTGATTCCACAAGTCATTCTATTAGTTTGATAATAAATTGCGTGTGATGATTATTGCTTTAAGGTTTAGCTTTGCTATATGAGAGTTTTATTGTTCGTTTGACCCTTGGAGACATTATGTGTTTGAAACTATACTTATATTGTTGCTAAGTCGTTAATTATTGCTGTTTTTAGTTGTCTCTCATAATCCATACATTGCTATACTGTTGTTGCTCCTTTAATTCATGTTAAAACAAAGTAGATGTCACTAAATTTCGGTTTTTTAGCTTATGTACTTTTGCTGGAATTTATGGTAACTTGTGGTATTTAGATGTTGTTTAGCTTATGTTTGGTAGCATTCAGGAATATTAAATGCCGGGGTGTTACAGATAGTGAAGCTCCTAGGAGGAGCAAGAGACTAAGGATAATTAAATCCTTTGGTGATGATTTCACTGTATACCTTGTGGATGATACTCCCACCTCTATTTCAGAAGCTTATGCATCTCCTGATGCAGACTACTGGAAGGAGGCCATCCGTAGTGAGATGGATTCCATTCTGTCTAACGGAACTTGGGAGCTCACTGAACTACCTTATGGTTGCAAACCTGTGGGCTGTAAGTGGGTGTTCAAAAAGAAACTCAGACCTGATGGTACTATTGAAAAGTACAAGGCTAGACTTGTGGCTAAGGGTTATACGCAAAAGGAAGGAGAGGATTATTTTGATACTTATTCACCTGTTGCTAGGATCACAACCATCCGGGTATTTTTATCCTTGGCTGCCTCTCATGGTCTCATTATCCATTAAATGGACGTGAAGACAACTTTTCTTAATGGAGAGCTAGATGAGGAGATCTACATGGATCAGCTAGATGGATTTGTGCTACCAGGAAATTAGAGCAAGGTGTGTAAGTTACTGAAATCTCTCTATGGCCTTAAACAAGCACCTAAGCAATGGCATGAGAAGTTCGATAGAACATTAACACAAGCTGGCTTTGTTGTAAACGAAGCCGACAAGTGTGTGTATTATCGCCATGGTGGGGTGAGGGAGTTATTATATGTCTTTATGTGGATGGCATTTTGATCTTTGGAACAAACCTTGATGTGATTAATGAGGTCAAGTCTTTCCTGTCTGAAAACTTTGATATGAAAGATCTCGGAGAGGCTGACATAATCTTGAACATCAAGTTAGTCAAAGGTGAGGATGGGATTAGTCTTTCTCAATCCCATTATGTGGAAAAGGTTTTGAATCGGTTTGGCTATTCGGATAGCAAGCCTTCTCCAACACCTTATGATCCTAGTGTGATTCTTCGAAAGAACAAGAGAATTGCTAGAGATCAAATGAAATATTCTCAGATCATTGGATCTCTCATGCATTTAGCTAGCGCAACAAGGCCTAATATCTCATTTGCTATGAGCAAATTGAGCCGGTTTACTTCTATCCCGGGAGATGATCATTGGCGTGCACTCGAAAGAGTTATGCGTTACTTAGTGGGTACAGTAAATTATGGAATACACTATACCGGGTACCCTTCAGTACTAGAGGGTTATAGTGATTCAAATTGGATTTCTGATGCTAATGAGATTAAGGCCACCAGTGGATATGTGTTTACACTTGGTGGTGGTGCTGTATCGTGGAGGTCTTGCAAACAGACTATTTTGACACGGTCAACTATGGAGGCAGAATTGACTGCATTGGATACAACCACTGTTGAGGCAGAATAGCTACGTGAACTCTTGATGGATCTTCCGGTGGTTGAAAAACCAATACCGGGCATTCTTATGAACTGTGACAATCAACAGTTATTGTTAAAGTGAACAGTTCTAAAGATAACCTGAAATACTCTAGACATGTGAAAAGACGTCTGAAGTCTGTCAGGAAATTGAAAAACTCCGGAGTGATTGCATTGGATTATATCCAAACAGCTAAAAACCTGGCAGATCCCTTCACAAAAGGGCTATCACGGATCACAGAATGTGATAGATAATGCATCAAAGGAACTAGGCTTGAGACCCATGTGAGTTATACCATAGTGGTAACCCAACCTATGCTATCGGAGATCCCGTGAATTAGGACTTGGGAAAAACAAGCTACTGGTTAACTGGAGGAGAGTATTTTTATAACTAGTTTCAAGTGAAGATGCAATACTCTCGAAATCTGTATGGCAGGTTGGCTTTTTGCCTTAATGTGTTCTGTTGGCTTTATTAAGTGAAGATGCCCTACAGAACATCTTGAAAGAACACACCTATATGAGATTGACTGTTGAAAGTCGCAGTCTATGAGACTTGGGTAATCTCTATTAAGCTCATGAAGAGACCATGGAGTACGACTTATATGATCCACCCGAGGGGTAGCCTATTGGCAGCCTAGTATCAGCTAAGGCTTTAAGTGAAACTCAGTCACACAAAACTTGCAATTCAAGGCTTAGTCCATTGTTCAAGTTGTGGTTGAGTGTAATTTGGAGTGCAATTCAAAGCATAGTCCATTATCACTGAAATGCTGGTATATCAACAGCTTTGGGAACAGGCAAAACTATCAGTGGGACTTTAAGATCTGGTGGGGGATTGCTGGATTATTTGGGCCAAGCCCATTTAATTGAGACAGTAAATCCTAGAAAATCTCAAAGGCCCACCTCATGAGGAGGCATGTGCACTAACAATCGTACCACATTGCTAGCCTAAAGTGGTGAACACTAGTTTATATAGTGGACTGTGATCCACCATGGTAGAACCATGTGGGATAAAGGGAGAAAGAATACACACACGCTGGCTCGCCTGCCGCCTGGCCGGATCGGCCGGGCCGAAGCTCAGGCTCGGGGCGCGGCGGGGCGCGGCGCGAGCGTGCGGCACCTGCGTGAATGGTCCGCCGAAATCCGGTCCAGGGCCTTGCGCAGACGCAGCCTCCTTTTGCAATTTATTCTTTTGCTGCTCGGAATCATCGCGGTTGAAGTATGAGATAAGAATACCGTAACAGACTCCCCATAACGGACTCCGTTCGTGGCACGTCTTCGGGACACATTCTAATATGGACTGTTACCAAGCTATTCCTATATATACTGCGCCGCTTACGCCGGGTAGTGCAGAAGTTCCGCGTCTAAGGTTTTGCCAGTTCCCTTCGCTGTGCCGCCATCTGGTCTACTCCGTTCCGTGCACCAGCGTGCACCAGCAAACGGAAAAGCAGGTCTCCGAAACCATCCGTCCTCGAGTTCTTGCACCGGGAGAGGACGAATAAGGTTTTTGGGAAGCGCTTCGCGCGACTGCTTCCACGACATCGTCACGGCTCGTCTTCCTCGTCATTCGGGCGCCGCTGCTCGTCATCGCGCTCGGCTGCAGCGCGCTTTCGTCCTCAACACTGTCCGCACTACAACGCCTACTGCTTCTTCTACACACGAACAGTACGTGCACGTTATGATGTTTCTGTTGTTTATGTTTATTCTGCTTGTTGAGAGCACATTAGATGGAAATATGTGTAGTTCCCTCGCGTATGCATCTAGCGTGTGCTTCTGTTATTGGTTGATAATCATCTGTCACATGTTGTTCATGATTTATTTTTGGATTAATTTAACATGACGCTCCCACTATGCCCGATCGGGGAGGCCTCCAGTGTATTTTATAGCCGATTTGGGGAGATTCAATCGAAGGCAAGATGGCGGTGATCAGACGAGGTGCACAAGTCCCTCGGTGGCCAGGGGATGGCACGAGGTAAGGGGTGTTAGACTATCTCCAGCAATTTCCCTTCATTCCATTCCCTTCCCTATTCCCTATTCCCTTCCCTATATTCATTCCCTTTATTTCCTACTATCTCCAACAGCATCCCCTCGAAGGGATTTCTCTCTGGGATTGGAGAGAGAATCTGTTTCTAAAGGGATTCTCTCTCCGAATCCCTTCTGAAGGGAAGGCTGAAATGAATCCGCTGGAGCACATGGGATCTGTTCGCGAAGGGATTTGAAGGCTGAAGGGAATCCGCCGATAGTCAGTGCCTGGGTGATTCAGCAGTGTCAGTGCAAACCTTGGTTCTCACGACAAGCGGCGCCGATCGAAGGAACTGCCAGCAAGGAAGAGCGGTGGTCTCTCTGGTCAGTCATGCGAAGGAAATGACGGAAGGAGGGGAAAAGAAGACGAAATGGGGATTGATGGGTGGTCCCGAGCCCACACAACAGAGAGAGTAGAGAAGGAGGCAGTGTGGTGCGGGCCGGTGGGTACCATGTGCAAATGGGTCCACCGGTCAATCTTAGAGACGAGTAAATGCATAGGATTCCTCCGAACAGCAGTGAAGAAGCATTTACTTCACCTGTCAATTCTGATCAAAATGTTTTGAAACTTTTAATTTAAGATTCTGATAAAGTTATTTACTCGCTGTGAACTTTTGAGGTCAAAATATCCGATAGATTATTTTATAAAATTCTAACAAATGGAACTATTTAGAATTTGATTTTTCGAAAATTGATTTTTTTTATGGACCAAATTTCATTGTAAATTTATTTAGTAATTATAATGATATGAGTAATCTTCAGTAAAAATTTTAAATTCGTTTTATGAGTATTTATTTTGTAATAAATCTTTTACCATTCTTTTCATATTTTGACATTTTTAATTCTTTAATTTTTAACGATAGTAAAATTATATATTAATTTTTGGTAGTTTTACCACAGGTGTATATTCTGGTGAGGAGTATTTGGTAAAATTTTCTGCTCCAGATGAGATCCAAAGAATTTTAATTAAATATGACATAACTGTCATTAAATTAACGTTTCTATTGTTTTAAGTCATTAAATGCTTCCATGCTGATTTGACTATGGTAAAAGGTTAATTCCCGATAAAATTTACTTTAAGTTAAGTTTTTGTTACCATTTGACTTCTACTTTATTACTTTTTATCTTTCTACCATTTTCTATATTGATTTTCTTTTTTGAATTAACTCTAAATTGAAGGATAAAATTTACTAATTCAGATTTTGATCACACTCTCAATTCCAAGATGCACATTTTATTTCTTCTCACTTTTTAAGATGTTACACCCAGGGAGCGGGTAAACTGGTCGACTCCGCGGTAGCATAGGAGCGAGCGGGCAGGGTGTGCGGGCGGTGCGGGCAGGGCACAGCTGGGCAGGCGATCAAGCAGCGCGGGCAAGCGTGAGCACGGCAGGGCAGGCAGCGTGGGTGCGGGAGCACATGCATGGGTGGACAGCGCGGGAGATCTTATTGTCGCGCTTGGGTGACGTGGAAGATATCCTCCTGCGCTTCTACACGCTACCGTGGCATTGGTTAGTTTCCAGTTTCCACGCTCTCTATATATGGCAAGAGACACGTATCTTTTATCATACTTTTCGTAGTGAGAGAAAACTATTTTTACAAATATATACATACATACATATATATATATATATATATATATATATGTGTATATATATATATATGTGTATATATATATATGTGAGTGAGAGAGAGGGGGGGACTATATGTATTAAAAAAAATGAGATTCAGAGGGCGGGGCTCCACACGTCCGCGAGGTTAGCAGTTTTCCCGTGGCGCTAGGCCCCGAGGAATATTCTGTGGCAATGACCAACTCTCCGTATCAAATCCATCCATGGTCTCGGAAGTCTATTACAACCAGCATCGACGTCCTCTGTGCACGTGACGTACGTCGCCTGCATTGTCTTGTACTTGGTTTGGTACACGCCCTGTCATCATGTTTCATATACAGCCTGGAAGGTGAGTCGAACAGTGCCTTGATTGAGCTGTATGTTTTGTGTTGTACCATCTTGGATTAACTAAAGGCCGTATTTGGTTTCATGTATAATATGGTTAATAATTTTGTTAGCATTTTGGGCTATCCTTTGCTTCTGATTAATTGGAATTGGGCACTGCATGTTATGTGAAGGAACTTCGCTCGAGGCTTCAAGACAAAAATAAAAGGCAAAACACAAACTGCGGGTACGTATATCATTAGTACAACTTGCATTACGGAATTTTGTTTATCCTTACTCTTCCCTCCCCACTCCGTTCGGTTCTTCCTCTTCCAATCTTCTTCTCCTTCTCCATCACTCCCACATAGCTTCGGTAGCTTGTCCAACTCCTCTCCCGTGCCCTATATCAACCGGTAACTTGTCAACTGAAGTCCCACCCCTCTCCCATTGGACCTCCTCTCCTTCTCCACCACTCCCACATGGCTACAGTGAGCTCTGATCAAGCCATTGCATGTGTGATCCATTCGTGCTCGAGGGAGGCGTTTCACCATGGCTAGAGCTCACTAGAGATCTCCCCTTTCTAAGGAGTTGTCGAAATTCACTATACTTGTTGCTGCCACAACAGAAACACACACCAGATCTGTAAGGAAATAGTCCCCTTTCTGAGGACTGACGGGAGCTCACTAGATTTGACTAGAGCCTAACAGAATTGGAGGAGATGAGGTGTAGACAACAAGTAGAAGGCGTGATAGTTGTGGGTGCTATGGGCCACATCTGCACCATCTGCTCATTACTGATGGATCTGAGCAAACCAAGGGATGGGGATGGTGGTGTGGGCTGGCCTCGTTCCCTTAATTCCTCGTCCATGCTTATGTCAAAATGACGACACTAGTAAGTCAAGTTGTTGCAGCAATTATTTTCGTATGCTGCAGCGCAAAATATCAAATATTGTAGATGTTTAATGGTTTCTTTATTGTTGCAATAAGTTCTAATTTTAATTTGTTGCAATAGATGCTAGTATTTGTTGCCCCAATAGTTTAAATTGTTCCATATTTTTGTTCTTGATTTCATGTTTGTTGCATTTGGAACAAAGATTTATTGCAAACTTAGGAACTAATTGTTGCACTTGTAGAATTATTTTGTTGCACCGGATCTCATCTACATCCATTCACTCACCAAGCCTATCCCTCCCAATTCTCATTTTTCATGTCCCAGCATCTCCCCTTTCGATGGCTCGTTGCTTGGTGAAGTGCATTTTTGTTTTGCTGACATTTTTTTGTTACAAACTTATGAAGTAATTATTGTGTTTATTGGATTTTTGTTGTACCGGATCGATAGAACGACTGAGGAGTGAGATGGGACGATTAGGAATAGCGTACAATAGAAATGCTCGCGTCGTACGTCTGAATGTAAGTAGCGCTTTTTTTTCATATGGAATAGTGCTGCAGTCACTATGCTGAGTTACTAGTACTACCCTTAAAATTTAATTAAATAGCGCTTAACTACTGTTGCACTTGTTAGATCGTAAGGGCATTCTCAACCCCAAAAGCTAGCTTAAGAGGTGAGGGACTTCCCTACTTATAAATTAGGTTCTTTGCCCTTCCATAACTAATGTAGGACTATTCTCAGCCGTTCACCGCCTCTTCACCATACACCGACGGTCCCTCAGGGCCACGGTCCATCAGGCCTTCACACCCTAATGTCCATCGGGCAAAAAATATTAGAACCGGGCTCTGATACCAATTGTTGGATCGTAAGAGCCTTCTCAACCCCAAAAGCTAGCTTAAGACGTGAGGGACTTCCCCACTTATAAGTTAGGTCATTTGCCCTTCCACAACCAATGTGGGACTATTCTAACAGCACTCTTCAAATATATTTCGAGAATACAACCTTCCTGCAACATTTGGTCTTTTCTTTCACACACACACATATATATAAATACACTTTTATATTTGCCGTCTAGCATTGAAGCTCAACCAGCTGGTAAGCCAGGTGTCAATTTTTTTTTACGAAAAATCCCTCCATAAATTCTAAAATTATGTTTAGGTTCTTCCACCGTATTCCTGCAAAAAAGACCTTGTGTTTCGGCATATTCGCGAAGGGGTCCTTCACCGATAAATTGAATTTACAGATAGGTCCTTCTACCTTTTTGCAAAAAAAAAAAAGGATCCATGATTCCATTTTTTAAACAAAGAACCACGCGGTTGCACAAATTCGACGATGGCTCATAGCCAGTCATTTTAAAAAAAATGCCACCGAAAAAACAAAATTATGTTTTCTTAAAAAAAAATTAGACCAATCTTTCCTGCATGGCATGTCATCATGCGCGGGGTCCTCAACCGATAAACTAAAATTACAGATAGGTCCTTTCACCGGTTTTTTTTTTCAAAAAAGGACTCGTAGTCCCTGTTTTTAAATAAAGAATCACGTGATTACGCAAATTCAGCAACGGCTCTTAGCCAACAAATTTTTTAAAAAATATCATCAAGAAAACTGAAATTACGTTTTTCACAAAAAAATACTCAGACCAAAATTTTCCACACGGCGCGACATATCGCGCTAGTCAACTTAGTTGAGGCTAAGCACCATACTGCTGGCATCGAGTTTGATATCTTCATACAAATATTTGTTAATAAACTTGTTCTTCTTCCAAACAAATATACTTATTCCCTATTAATTGGACTTGTTGATAATTAAACTTATTCTCTATTATAAGTTTATTCTCCTTGGTAAACTTATCTACATATCTACATACAATTGGTGATATTCAAGGCACCTTCTTCGCTTTAGAGGTCTAGAAAATCTCATGATATTCATTAAATCAGAAAAAAAAAAATTCTAGAAGTCCTCTTATTAATTCAGAGAAAAAAAAGAGTAGATCTACACTACTTATATATGTGGAGGTGCAGTTCTCTCATTAATCAAGGAAAAAAGAGAAAAGATCTAGACCAATTGTTGTAGTGAGGCTAGGTTATAATGGTACTGATTAACTATGTATACATATTATAACTATTACAATTGTATAAGATACAACTATATTTTCGAAAGATAATATAGCTATATAATAAATACAATATGTTAATCTAACCGCGTAATTGAACTAGAAATTGCTCCAATAAATGCACCAGTTGATCCTAATGGCCGGTCGGCCATCGTAGTTTGCAGATGCTACTGATCTAACATTGCTAAATCGTATATAAAACAACGATCGAAATGATAGGAAAAAGGACGTCAAGAATAGATGCTGCCTCTTGTTTCCAGCTCCATACATTACACACCGATCAGCTGTGGAGATACGAGCATAACGGCCGGCCGGTGAATGCTACACCCAAGGTATATAACTAGATATATGCATGTCATGTCACCGAAAAGTGAGATAAAAGAGAAGGAAAAGTAACTGATAGGATTAAAAAACAAGCATCAAGTAGTATTAACAGGATCAAACAAAGTACAGTGATGACTATCGTGAAGAACCAAACAACAGAATAGTAGGCAGGGGAATACTAGAGTGGCCATTGCTTGCCCTCCCCTTCACCGCTCGACACGTACTCCATGGCCATTGCTTCCCACTGTTCCCGGTCATCATTGAAACTCTGCCCCAATCATATTAATTGTCACCTTGACAAATTATCTAAAATGTGCAGCAATTGCGCACTAGTAGGTTGTAGCTACCAGCTCGTATCATATACGATCACGGGCAAGCAGCTAATTAAATAGTGGTTCTTATTTGAACATGCATGTAGGGAAAAAGGCTAGCTAGCTAATCGGTCGTAGTTCGATCGTTTGTCTTGCGAGATCAGGTACGTAGGATTTGTCGGTTGGTTCGTTCAGTTGCTTTTCAGCTAGCGCCGGCGAGCGGCGGTCTCGCGCTGCGCGTTGAAGTAGACGGCGGCGACGGGGAGGCCGAGGTCGTTCTCCTCGGCGAACTGGCGGGTGCTGAAGCGGTCCCTCGACGACGGCGGGTTCACCGCCTGCCGGCGCTTCTGCCGGAACAGCACGAAGATGAACCTGTGGATGCCTATGTTTGGCCTTGGGATCTCGTAGCTCACCATCTCCGTCCCTGCATGTGCATGCCATGCATCACAAAAAGAAATTGAGAGAGAAAAGAAAAGACAAGAAGGTTCTGATTAATTTGTACACACCACCATCACCACTTTTGAGGCATTTAATTTGCCTCTGCATCTCTGTGATGTATCGCTGTACCTCTCAAAACTAGCAAAGACTAAGAAGGATGTACAAGAAAAAGACTTACCAAAAGAAGCATCAGTAGTCCCAGGAATATCAGTAACAATCCTGCCAGGATGGTCCAATCGAAATGTCATCTGATTAGCCATATGTATTCTATGGTTGCCTGGAAATTAATGAGGATTTTGACCATGCATTCTAATTAATTTGTGTATAATATGTGCATGCCGGAATCTTTGTATGCACCAACCATGACCTACTCTAGCTATACACAGATGCATGGATGCCTACTAATTAACTAGGTTCGATTAATTTTGGCAGTCGGGTGATAATTTTATTTAGTATCTTATAATAAATTTTAATTAGATTGAGCTACTTTTACTGGTTACCAGTGAAGATGCTCCCTCAGGTATGGGTCACTAGGTCCTGGCACATCAGGGTCAGTCATCACCTGAAGAAGCTCAAGAATTAGCACATGGGCATGTTTACCTTCCCTTGGGCGATACAGTACTATGGCCAAAAACATATAGCATTATGAAGCTAGGGAGTTAAAACTTTGTTTGTGAGGGATAGGCGAGATACACATAGCTACACACCAATGTGAAGAAGGATCTGAGATCGCCTCCTTCGACCTCGACACGCGGCTTTGCGGCGACGGCCGAGGGGAAGAACTCGTGGCCGTTGAACACCTGCTTGTTGGAGCTGTAGGTGATCGTCATCTTCACGGTGGGGTTGAAGTTGTCCAGCACCTCACCAATCACCTTCCCCACAATGAGAGGCTCCAACACCCTTGACATGTTTAGGCCTTAAATCTCAACTGATCTGTGAGTGCTGCCGTATGCTTCCTGGACGGTGAAGCTTAGATAATTGTGTATGTGTTGCTGAGGCAGCAAGACGCAGGCCTCTATTTATAGATGCGAAAGAGACGAGCCTGTCTATCCGGCCAGCTATATTCTGAGCTGAGTGTGATGGATCATAGATTACACATTTCAAACAGGAGTCTCGAAAATGCTCGGGTTGGGGCACATCTATCGCTGCCACGATCCAGAAACCGTCCAGAAATTCGGTTTCAAATAGGGATTGAATATCACCTGCTTACATCAATAAAAGACAGCGGAAGAATATCAGATATGTAATTATGGCCAATTTAAATGAGATTAAGAGATCATTGTAGGCCATCGGCCTAAAATTTGAATTACAAACCATCAATCGAAAACAAACTCACAGAAAAAGCCTGAGTGCAGCCGTGACCCTATATGACACCACTGTCGTAAACAAGGGTATCCAAGCGACTGTCTTCTTTTTCATTCTCTGAATAAATGTCAACAAGCAACGTTAAGTACACGTATGCATGTACTCGCAAGACTTTAGTGTATGGAAATATATATGAGAGTGACTAGGCAACGGTATACCGTTGCAACGGTATAGCCATGAAACTTATGAAACTTATCAGTTTCAGTGCTGGTTTCATGAGTTTCAGTGTTTAGTTTCATCAGTTTCATGTTTTATCAGTTTTTAGTGCTAAGTTTCATGAGTTTCAGTGAAAAAAATCATAAGTTTCATGAGTTTCAGAAGTATACCGTTGCAACGGTATACCGTTTTTTAGTTTTTCTGAATATATATATAGGGTTAGTCCAAAGGGATCAAGCTTCTACATTAAGTTTATTTTCAGCATAAAGCAGATTTTATTTGCAATAGAGTAATACATAAAACAGTTTCGAAATTGTAAAGAGCACTTTAGTAAGAAAATAATTAACAGTATATAAAGCATTTGTACAACAATTCATAACCAATCCAATGAGTTTATTGCAACCAATTCATCACTATACCATTGATCCAACTTTTCATACCAACAATCCAACTTGTCGTACCAGCATTTTTTATCAATGTGTTTGCAAAACCAAAACCAAAAAGCTATACTTGACAATATGTCCCAAGCTGCTCTTAATCGTGAGCACGGCTAATTGATTAGATTTAATTCTCTGCAGAGAGTGTACACTTTACCCACACGACATATTCTAGCAATCATATCAACCATGCCACGTGATACAAAAGTACCAGTTTTGCTAGACTATGATGGAACTTTTCGACTAGCTAGAGCCCAACCTTGTATTAGCCCGATGTATATCCACCCTTGCTATGGCGGCAGAAGTCACTAGCCGTACATTTTAGTACCCATGTTGGTTTCACATCCTATCGCCCTCATTCTCCCCATAGCAAGGCATACCCGTTGTATCGGATTGTTTTGGTACCAACGCTTCGATGAAGGGAGCACCTAAAATGACACCAGTCCGTCGGTTCGTCCATACTACTTCAGCCTACCAAAATGCAAGATTAAACTTCAACTAATTTACTAAGTTAAAGCTTGTAACACCCCAATTTTTTGCTTTTCATGAATTTAAATAAGATTTAACACTTTTGTGAATTTTTGGAATTTTCTAGGATTTATTTGAATTTATTTGGAATTTGTTTGAATTTATTCCCTTTTCAAGTAATTAAAGAATTTAACTTTGCAAATAAAATTTTGTTGGAAATATTTTATTTGAGTCCAAAATGTTTCAAAATATTTTCTGGAATTTTTCTGAGTGTTTTGCTATTTTTAATGAATTAAATGAATTTATCAGAATTAATCGGATTATTTAAATCGCTGGAAAATCGAGTTGGTTTTACTGTTCCTCCGACCGAGCCCGAGTCTGACTCGAGTCCGAGTCCGACTCGAACCCAACCTAACCCTAACCCTCTCGACCGTCCGATCAAGATCGAACGGCTGAGATTAAGCCACGTCGCCCGAGCCCGACTCCGACCGAGCCAGCCAAGTCACCGAGCCGGACCCGAGCCCAAACCCCGTGCCCGTTGGATCAAGATCCAACGGCTCACGTTGAGCCACGTCACCCAATCCGAATCCATTTCGGATTCCGCCGCCGCAGCCGTGTGGACCTTGGTTTCCGCGATTTTCACGGACGCCGAGGGGCCTATTTAATGCGCCGCCGCCGCCATCGTGTTCTTCGTTTCCTTGCGCACCCGTAGCCCTAACCCACTGAGCTCAAGCCGCCGTGGTTGCGCCGCAATCGCTCGCCGTAGTTGCGTTAGGGTTCCGCCGCGGTTAAGCGTCGTTTCCGCCGCCGCCGTTGAGCCCAGATCCGGAACCGCAAGGACGAGACGCGTCAGAGAGTACCATTCACTTCACCGGAGGGGCCCCGCAACGCCGTTGCCGTGGTCGTCGTCCTCGTCTCCGGTGAGCCAGCTCCGCCGCACGCCATCGCCGTCGCTCGAGCTCCACCAACCGTCCGATCAAGATCCGAGGGCCTAGATTCGTCCACGTCATCCCCGATAAATCTCACGTGTTAATCTTTAGATCTATTTCCAACCGTTGGATCTAGATCCAACGGTTTAGATCGTGCCACGTAGCCGTAACTGCACCGTGCTTGGATAGATCTCAACCGTTAGATCTAGATCGTACGGCTAGCGTTAACCCACGTTATAGCGTTAGATTAGATCTTGACCTCCGATCAAGATCGAACGGTCCAGATCAGCCGAGTAGTTTTTGTGAAATCATGTGCTGAAAAATTGGTTTTGAACTGAAAAATTAACTTAGAATTGAATTTGCAAATGTGTTTTTGACAATTTGACAAGAAACAGTAAGTTTCGCTTTGGCGCCGGACCAAACTTAAAGAAAACAGTAAGTTTCCCATCTACGACGGACAAACTTTGTTGGTCTGTCGTGGACATGCTTTTGAACTCATTGAGCCAAACTCAATTTTCCTCAAAACCAGTAAGTTGTGCATCTACGACGGACAAACTTTGTTGGTCTGTCGTGGACGTGTTTTTTAGCTCATGAGTCGAACTCAATCTTCCAAGAATCCAGTAAGTGTTGCATATACGGCGGACAAACTTCTTTGGTCAATCGTGAATGGCTTTTTGAGGTTTGATTTCGCATGTACGACGGACCGATTTTGTTTGTCCGTCGTGAACGTGTTTTCGCCGGAATGATTTCTTCTTGGAATCGAAACTTTTACTTGTACAACGGACCGATTTTGTCTGTCCGTTGTGAATGGTTTTTTGAGTGATTTTTCATGTGTACGCCGGACCATATTTCCTTGTCCGTCGTGAATGCGTTTTTGCTGAATTAGGGTTTTGAGCAGAATTGAAATGATTTAAATTTGAGATTATGAAATTTGTAATGATTTCATGGTGCTTCTTTTGAAATGGACTTTATGCAATGTGAGTAGTTGCATGGATTGACATTGAGTCAAGTCGTGGACTTGTGCTCGGATTTGTTTTGTGGTTTGTTCATGTGCAGGTATTGCTCGAAGACGAATGTGGTCGATGACGGGACCGGAACTAGGTTCATGGAGGAACTGAGGTTCGGGACTAGGTTCAGGAGGAACTGAGGTCTTGGTGGTCAAGGATGTCATGCGGGACGTTCGGGCTAAGGGAATGGTGCACATGAAGAATGGTTAGTCACGTGAGAATGGCAGGAGGTCATTCGCGTGCAAAGTGTTAGTCACGTGAGTATGGCAGGTGGCCATACGCGTGCAAAGTGTTAGTCACGTGAGTATGGTAGGGTTACCATACGCGTGCAAGAGTTGTACTCGGCCAGGATAGGCCAAGTAGAATTGAGTTGGATACGGATTCCTTCTAGGGAATAGGAATCGTATTCAGAACTCCTTGTGGGTTGGTCCTTTAAATAGGTGGGGGGTCTCCTGTTGAAAGGCACCAAGCAGAACAGGCGCAAGAGAGTCTTAGCCTGGTTTTAGGGTTTGTACTCTTTTAATGAGAGTATTTTAGACAAGAAATAAAGATCAATTCTTTCAAGATTTTTGCGTGCTACAGTAACCTCGTCGCTACAGTGTTTTCTGTTTTGGTTCTTGTTTGCATGCTTGTTCTAATTCTAGATTGGTTTTTGATCGTTAAGTTTCATCTTGGTTTGATCCATCAAAAACCTCTCTAGGGTATTGATCTAGTGTTTCTCTAAGTCTAGTTGATTAATCTTTTGTCGTTCTTGTTTAATCTTGAAGTTTTGATTAGATTGATTCTCGTCAAGTTCTGGATCAGCAAGCTTGCGAAGCTCATAACTTTTGATCCGTAAGTCCGATCGAGTTGATTCTTTTTGGGTTCGATTCGTACTGGAATCTAGTTTCTTGTGTCCAAATTTCAGATCGTTTCGACGGTTGGATCTCCGGGAATTCTCGTTTTACCGAACCTCTGTCATTCTGTTTTTGTCGAAAACGAGGCAATTATTTGGTTCTGTTTTGGGGTGAACTTTTAATAGATCAAGAATTTGGTTTTAGCTTCCGCACAATCATTCACCCCCCCTCTGATTGCTATATTCGTATACTTCGATCCTACAAGTGGTATCAGAGCAAGGTTTTTCTAATCTATCTTAATCGGTGATTAGATCAATGGATCATTATTCGACAAAACCTTGTGTGTTCAATGGTGTTGATTTTCAGTTTTGGAAGGCCAAGATGGAGGCGTTCATCCAAGCTCAGGGATTCGCAATTTGGGAGAAGGTCTACAAACCATATGAAGTCCCTGCAAACGACAACGTCAACGACACCAATCGCGCACATGTTGAAGCAAATAGTAAGGCACGCAACTTGATCATCCAAGGTTTGGGACGCAGCGACTTCGACCGTGTGATCCATCTCAAATCCGCATATGAGGTATGGAAATCTCTTTGTGATTACCATGAGGGTTCTAACACTATTAAAGAGGTTCGTCAGGATCTTTACAAAAAGGAATACATGCGATTTGAGATGAAACCCGGTGAGTCGCTAGATGACTTCTTTGCACGTTTCAATAAAATTCTTAGTAATCTTCGTGCTGTTGGAGTTAGCTTTGATGATGCTGCTAATGCTAGACAATTGCTTGGTGCTTTAGACATGTCTATTTGGGAGATGAAAGTTACATCCATTAGAGAATCTACTGTCATGAGTACACTTACCTTAGATGTTCTTTATTCCAAGTTAAAAACTCATGAATTAGATGTTCTTGCTAGAAAGAATGATCATAAATCAATTGCTTTGACATCTCAATCTAGCATATCTCATAATGGTGCTGCTTCAAGTTTTGCTCTATCTTTCTTGTCTTCACTAACCGATGAACAGATTGAGCAATTCCCAGAAGAAGACTTGTCACTACTCTCTTCTCGCTTTAACAAAGCCTTGCAAAATGTGATAAAGAGAAAGAGAGGTGGTGGTGTTCCTCCAAGATGCTATGAGTGTGGTGATCTCGACCATATTCGTCCAAACTGTCCAAAACTTGCAAGTAAAGCATCAAGGGAGGAGAAGGACAACGACAGAAGAAAAGAGAAGAAGAAGTTCTCTCCAAGTGATAGAAAGAAGAAGAACTTCATCAACCGCAAAGTTGTCCATCGAGTTCTTTCCGCTCTTGAACAAGTCAATTTGAGCGATGTGGATTCGGAGAGCAGCGAGGATGATGCAACTCCAAGCAAGCATGAGTTGACGGGGTTGTGTCTCATGGCCAAAAGCAAGGATAGCTTCACCGAGGACGACCACGACAGCAACTTTAATGAGGTAGATCCCTCTTATGATGAATTAGCTATTGCTGTTGCTCGTCTTGGAAAATTGCTTGACAAACGTGATAAGAAAATTAAGAAACATGATTTCATTATTGAATCATTGAATGCTGAAATTGCTAGACTTAAAACCTTGATTCCTGATGATGATGCTTGCAAATCATGTGACTTAATTTACAATGAGCTTACTTTGCTTAGGAAAGAACATGTTACCTTGTTAGAGCAAATCAATGCTGAAAATGAGAAAAATGAGAAACTTGTTAAACATGCTAGTTGTTCTACCATTGATTTACATGATACAACTCCATGTTCTATATGCTCCATACTAGAATTGAAGTTGCATGATGCAAATGCTAGGGTTTCTCAAATGACAAAAGATTTGTTTACACATGAGGTTCTTTCATGCTCAACTTGTCGTAAGCAAAAAGAAAAAGTGAATGTTCCTTGCAATAATTGTTTAACTCTTTCTCGAAAAGTTGATTACTTGGAAAAATCATTAGAACGTTTCACTAAAGGAAAGAAGAACCTAAACATGATTTTGGATCAATCAAAAGTCAGCACTCATAACAAAGGTTTAGGTTTTGATTCTTATGCTCATCATAAATCACATGCTCCCACTGTTGTTAAAACACTTGACGGAGGAAAATTTGAAATTGTCAATGAGCCTAAGAAAACTGTCTTTAAGTCTGCTGGAGTGTTATCTTCTACTATGATGAATGCAAATGTTGCTTCTACTTCTAAAGCCAAACATCCTGTTAAATACACTTGCACTCATTGTGGTAGAGATGGACATTTAGTAGATTTTTGCTTTAGACTAGCCAAACAACAAAAGAAAGAAAGAGCTAAGGCTAGGTCTAATTTCAGAAAGGCATGCTTTGCTTCTCACTACGTGCCTAGGGTGAAACAAACACCTTTTGATGCTAAAAACACGGGAAAAGACAAATCTGATTTTGTGCATAAGAATACTCGTGTTGTGCCTACTATTGTGCGTCGTGTGTCTCAGTACTGGATTCCTAAACATTTTATTTCTAACCCCAGTACCGAGACCTCGACACTTTCTGCTTCTATGTAGGCTTCTCACGCGAGGAGGGAGAACATGTGGCTAGTGAATTTCGGATGCTCACTTCATATGTTCAGTGATAAGATTTGGTTCTCCTTCACTCATGCATCTCACGCTGAAAGTGTTGCCTTTGGAGATGCTTCTTCCACTTCTGTTTTCGCAAAAGGCACTAGTTCAAATGATGCAGGTACAAGTGCATATGTTCAGGGGGAGAGTGTCTTTGTTCATAAAGATGATGATGATGCTGTTGAGGATGAGATAATTAGAGGTTTACATGAGAGACTCTTCCCACGTGCTTGTGTGTGCTTGTTTTCAAGCTTCCCACGTGCTTCACATCGACAAGCATTCAAGTGAACTTTCAGGTATCTCCATGGTACTCAAGATTTTGGCATTTGACTTTCTGCTTCCTCATGCATTAGTTTGAGATCTTTTTCTGATGCTGATTTTGGAGGATGTAGAATTGATAGGAAAAGCACTTCTGGTTCATGTCACTTCTTAGGAAATTCTCTCATTGCATGGTCATCTAGAAAGCAATCTTACATTTGCACAATCAAGCTGCTGAATCTGAATATGTGGCTGCTGCTAGTTGTTGTTCTCAAATTCTTTGGATAGTAGCTACACTTAAAGATTATGGGGTTATTTTGGATAGTGTTCCTCTTTTGTGTGATAACACTAGTGCAATTTGCATTGCTAAGAACCCCGTGCAACACTCTAGAACAAAACACATTGACATCAGATTTCACTTTCTTAGAGATCATGTTGAAAAAGGCAACATTGTGCTTCATCATGTGGATACTGAACATCAATTGGCAGACATTTTCACAAAACCTTTGTCTTCTTCTCGTTTTGCTTTTATTCGGGGAGAACTTGGGATTGTTCATCCAATGGGTTTGTTTTGAGGGGGAGTTTCTTTGCCAAGTTCTTTCACTTAATGAGCTCAATTTATCATATTTCTTTATATACTATGTAATTGAGCTAATATATGATAATCTAAATTGTTCCACTTGAACTAAAAATGACATTGCGGAATTCCTTGGTTTAATTGCCTATAGCTAAATACTCTGTGATATCTCACTCTTCTAGGCTTGATATTGAATCCTCTTGACAAATTTGGGCTATGAAGCAAGTGTGGTTTCAACTTTACTCTTTCATAAGACCTTTTAATCACTTTTGCATGTTTATAATCAAAGAAAAATGAAAAGAAAAGGGAATCAATAAAAAAGGGTTGTTAAAAGCAAAAGCCTCAAGTTATGAGCTTCAGGATGCTTTCCCTAAAAGATAAGATGTATGCTTCAAGCATGCCATTCCCTCAAAAGACAAGATGTATGTTTCAAGCATGCCACTACAAGGAAATAAAAGAAGTATGCTTCAAGCATGCCACATGCAGTTTACTGTTTAAAGATTAAATTGGTCCACTAGATTGGAGTTGAAACTACTTGCTCGCCCTGATTTGTTATTTTCTTCAACTTTGAGCCTTTGTTTTTCTACTAAAGGTTTTGCTTAGTACTTGGCTATAGTTGACTAAATTGAGGTTGAGATGCATGTCATTTCCTAACTTGTTAAAATCACATCAAGATCATGTATTTTACATATTATGTGATATATAAGGTTATATGATCGAATGAGCTCATCTTTTCCTATCTTGGCACTCCCTTGTTTCTCATTGTGAAATCATTGCTGCAGGAAAATTTTTGAACATGTTCTCTCTTTTGTACTCTTGATGAATCCATTGTCAAAGGGGGAGAAATTTTGGGAATATTTGAAAAGTTTAAGAAAAAGGGGGAGAAGAAAAAGGGGAATTTGTTTCTGGAATTTTGAGAGAAGTTTGGAGATTGTTGGAATTTTTGGGCGCATTGCACATTCACACACATTTTCATTCTCAGGGGGAGATTTTGTTTTGCTTTTTGGTCAAAGGGGGATTTCTGTGTTCTCTTACTTTGATCTTTGATCCTTTGGATTTCAAAATCTTTTGTAAAGTGAATGCCAAATATTCAATTCTAAGTGGTGTTGCCAATGTTTTCATCAAGGGGGAGATTGTGAAATCATGTGCTGAAAAATTGGTTTTGAACTGAAAAATTAACTTAGAATTGAATTTGCAAATGTGTTTTTGACAATTTGATAAGAAACAGTAAGTTTCGCTTTGGCGCCGGACCAAACTTAAAGAAAACAGTAAGTTTCCCATCTACGACGGACAAACTTTGTTGGTCTGTCGTGGACATGCTTTTGAACTCATTGAGCCAAACTCAATTTTCCTCAAAACCAGTAAGTTGTGCATCTACGACGGACAAACTTTGTTGGTCTGTCGTGGACGTGTTTTTTAGCTCATGAGTCGAACTCAATCTTCCAAGAATCCAGTAAGTGTTGCATATACGGCGGACAAACTTCTTTGGTCAATCGTGAATGGCTTTTTGAGGTTTGATTTCGCATGTACGACGGACCGATTTTGTTTGTCCGTCGTGAACGTGTTTTCGCCGGAATGATTTCTTCTTGGAATCGAAACTTTTACTTGTACAACGGACCGATTTTGTCTGTCTGCCAGAATGGTTTTTGAGTGATTTTTCATGTGTACGCGGACCATATTTCCTTGTCCGTCGTGAATGCTTTTCTTTGAATTAGGGTTTTGAGCAGAATTGAAATGATTTAAATTTGAGATTATGAAATTTGTAATGATTTCATGGTGCTTCTTTGAAATGGACTTTATGCAATGTGAGTAGTTGCATGGATTGACATTGAGTCAAGTCGTGGACTTGTGCTCGGATTTGTTTTGTGGTTTGTTCATGTGCAGGTATTGCTCGAAGACGAATGTGGTCGATGACGGGACCGGAACTAGGTTCATGGAGGAACTGAGGTTCGGGACTAGGTTCAGGAGGAACTGAGGTCTTGGTGGTCAAGGATGTCATGCGGGACGTTCGGGCTAAGGGAATGGTGCACATGAAGAATGGTTAGTCACGTGAGAATAGCAGGAGGTCATTCGCGTGCAAAGTGTTAGTCACGTGAGTATGGCAGGTGGCCATACGCGTGCAAAGTGTTAGTCACGTGAGTATGGTAGGGTTACCATACGCGTGCAAGAGTTGTACTCGGCCAGGATAGGCCAAGTAGAATTGAGTTGGATCACGGATTCCTTCTAGGAATAGGAATCGTATTCGTAACTCCTTGTGGGTTGGTCCTTTAAATAGGTGGGGGGTCTCCTGTTGAAAGGCACCAAGCAGAACAGGCGCAAGAGAGTCTTAGCCTGGTTTTAGGGTTTGTACTCTTTTAATGAGAGTATTTTAGACAAGAAATAAAGATCAATTCTTCCAAGATTTTTGCGTGCTACTGATAACCTCATTAAGCTCTGGTGTTTTCTGTTTTGGTTCTTGTTTGCATGCTTGTTCTAATTCTAGATTGGTTTTTGATCGTTAAGTTTCATCTTGGTTTGATCCATCAAAAACCTCTCTAGGGTATTGATCTAGTGTTTCTCTAAGTCTAGTTGATTAATCTTTTGTCGTTCTTGTTTAATCTTGAAGTTTTGATTAGATTGATTCTGGTCAAGTTCTGGATCAGCAAGCTTGCGAAGCTCATAACTTTTGATCCGTAAGTCCGATCGAGCTGATTCTTTTTGGGTTCGATTCGTACTGGAATCTAGTTTCTTGTGTCCAAATTTCAGATCGTTTCGACGGTTGGATCTCCGGGAATTCTCGTTTTACCGAACCTCTGTCATTCTGTTTTTGTCGAAAACGAGGCAATTATTTGGTTCTGTTTTGGGGTGAACTTTTAATAGATCAAGAATTTGGTTTTAGCTTCCGCACAATTATTCACCCCCCCTCTGATTGCTATATTCGTATACTTCGATCCTACAGTTTTCCTAATGCGTTAAGCCAGATCCGATCTGGGTCGTTGATTTTCAAATCAATGGCCGAGATCCAGCCACTGACCGTTGCGGTCAGCGCGGTCGCCGCCCGGTCACCGCTGATGTCACGCGTGACGTCAGCGTGGGACCCACGCGTCAGCGGCTCAGCCGAACCGCACCATGACGTCACCGCTGACGTCACGGTGGGGCCCAGCTGTCAGCCGTCCCTCAGTCGAGCGTGATTACGTCACCGCTGACGTCATCCGATGGGGCCCACATGTCAGTAAGACATGTATTCGTGGACCGGGTCCACGGTGGACCCAAACCGAACCGTGGACCACGTCCATGGACCGGCTGACGCAATAAATCGATTTTTCAATAGAAAAATAATTCGGTGGAAAATCAAAATCCACGCTGACGTCACGCTGATGTCATTATTTGGTTTTTCAGTATAAAAATAAATGAATTAATTCGGATTATTGATTTAATTGAATTTTGAAACTTCAAACGCTTATAACTTTTGCAATTTAACTCCGATTTGAGTGATTCAAATTTCTAAATTTTTATAAAATTGAGATCTACCTGATGGTGGATTTTATTTAATTTTTGGACCAATGTTTTTCTCTGTATTATTATTTAATTAATTATTTAAACTTTAAACGTTTGTAACTTTTGCGTTTTAACTCCGATTTTGACGATTCAAATTCCTAAAAATTCTTAAAATTATGCTCTCTCTGTTTGTGAACTTTATTTAAAGTTTTAGATACTTTTTGTGTACTGTTTATTCATTTATTGCTATTTGCACGCTTTACGAGTAGACGTTGAAGTGCCCGAAGGCTTCGAAGGTGAAGTGTTGACCCAGGAGCCAGCTCAAGACCAAGAACAAGTACTCTTTGAAGGCGAGTTGTGCTTTGACCATGTTGATCCCATTTTTCAAATTAATTTGGTTTAAATTATTGCATGCTAGTTTAATGAGAAAATGCTTTATTTAATTATGGAAAATTAGATAAATGCCAAATTGCTGTATGACACCTTGGTTAATTAAATATGTGCCATGACCCTTGTCACCCTAGTTGTGGATTACTAGTTGGACATTATTAAATTGCCATTATGGGTAGTTAGACCGATGTAGTATGCTTAGCCCTGCCACGTGAAATGTTTTGGACAATCAAATGCTAATATTGACTTAATGAGATATTGAACCTGCTTTGAAGAAGTATCATGTGTTGTGATTGTCGATGGCACGTGGTGCATGGTAATCAACTGGGATTTGATAAATAGCTTTCGACCGGGGCATGTGGCAAGAATGATCGGTTGGGCCAGTTGTGGCACCAGGAACGTTGATTTGATTCTTCGGGTAGACTTACCCTGGTCACCCTAAGGACTTAACCTTGCAAGCCTTTGAACTGAGTCAAACGTGCAACCACATGTCTGTAATGGGACGGACCTAGTTGATTAAGTTGCTAATAACGTACCTGTAGGACCTCAGGATGTCAACTACACCTTTTGTGTAGTTGTACAGGGGAGCGTACCGGGGCTACGGCCAGGTACCCATCTAACGGTTAAATAGCCTAGACTTCGCCTTTGCTAAGGGAAGGGTTAGTGCTCAATAACCGGGGAGGCCCACTTGTGCCGTTGGAAGTTTCCGAAAGACTTTGTTATGGACACTCGCCTTTGTGGTGTTTGGCTGTATCTTGTGGGTAAAGTGCATAACCTCTGCAGAGTGAAAAATCTATTCGAATAGCCGTGTCCGCGGTATTGGACATTGCTCGGGAATTACAGTCAAGGGTTAGACTTTCATAAAAATGACTTGACTTTGGAAGAATGGTTGGTTTGGAATGATAAGTTGGATCTAGGTTTGGGAAATGCTTTATTGGTGGAACCTTTGTGAAAAGTACTCTAATCATTATCGTTTTATCGCTTTGCAATCTATTATTGTATTTACTCATGCTACTTTACTGCAAATGAACTTGTTGGACTATTCCTTGTATCAAGCCATGCATGTAGAATATTAGCTTACATTCTGTGCATGACTTGCTGAGTACCAAGTACTCACCCTTGCCACAATACAACATCAGTTGAAGAAGAGTCGACACCAGCTTTGGAGGAAGAGTTCCAGGAGGAGCCGTCTAACTAGGGAGCGAGCCCAGTCAGTTGCCTGTGGTATACTGGATGGCGCCACGAAGTTATTTTATTTCCGCTGCAGTTATTTCTCTTTTAATAAGTTTTCGCCCTGCGTGGCGTATATTTGTAACTTGACCTTAAGGTCGAGCAACCAGCTTGGTTAACTAATTAAGGAATCTTGTTATTTAGTTGAGTATGATTGTGATATTTACCAATGTTGAGACTGTGTGCACTAGCGTGTTCCTGGACTAGTGCTGAATACACAGAGGGTCCGGATTTGCAAATTCGGGTCCCGACAAAGCTATCCCATACTAGTACATGTGGTTGCACAAATTGACTTAGTTGATAGCATCAAGTTCGGTCCTTAGGTTGACTCAGGCGAGAATCTCCCCTAGCACAAGTCCATCTCTTGTACTGTACAAATACGTCCCTCGTACGGTACAAGTCAATCCTTTGTACAATCAGTTATACTATCACTCACTTGTGTCTAAATTATAATTTTATTTTCATTTTTACCAACATATCAGTATCATTTATTGTCATATCCAACCTTTTTAAATTTCATAAGGACTCAAGTCTACCATCCTTCCCTTAGCTAAAGCACGGCTAAGCATATGCATTTAATACTCGATTATACCCATGTTTCATTTCATAGAATGATTAAACCTAGCCTAGGGTTCAACAAGGTTCTCATGTCAATATAATTAAGAAAATCTCACAATTTAGGAATACAACTACCATTTCCCACAATATAGCAACTTTACGGAAATTACACGCATGCAAAATAGTTTGATAAAACAAAATAGACAAGGTAAAATATGGGATCAATATGATCGAAGGAGGGTGCTTGCCTTGCTTGTTGATTTCAATCGTGAAGTTAGAGTCGGTAGTCGCGGTCTTTGGAACGTCGAAGTCTACACGTGGTTCATCGCGAGGCAATAACAATAAGGAGCAAAATAAGTCAAATAATACCAAATTTGAAGGGTAATTACAGAAATAAGTTGCTCCAGATTTTATAAGGATTTAGGATTTAGTTTTGTGATCTTTGAAGGTTATTCGCTATAGTTAGGGTGAGAGAAATTCCAAATTGTAGTTATATTTTGTCCTAAGGTTTTATGTGCAAATATTGGTCATTTAGCTCTGGAATCGGTAATTTGAACATGAGTTTTAGCATATAATTTTTTAATTAATTTAGAGAAAAGAAAAGAGAAAAACAAAAAGAAAACAAGAGAAGAAAAATAAAATATGGATTTGTTTTCTACTGCTCCCTCTCTCGGCAAATTTTCTCTTTCTTTTATTTTCAGCATGATTTGAAATACATATATGCATACATATTATTTTATTCTATTTTATATTTTTATTTATTCATTTATTTATATTCCTTTTTCTGGCCAAGCCAGCCCATTTGGCCCAGCCGACTCCCACACCTAACCTAACCCTAATCAACCCTCACCTCTCTCTCTCTCTCTCTCTACACACACACACACACACACACACACACACACATATATATATCGCACGACGTGTCGCCTTCTCCTTGTCGCCTCCTTCTTTTCCCTTCTCCCTCCTCGCTCTTGTCTCCCTCTACTTTGAGTGCCGGCCTTCTCTCTGTGTGTCGTGCACCACTGCTAGTGCTCGGCCTTCTCCCCAGTGTCGTTGCCATTCGACCTCTATGCTGCCGCCTCGGATCCAGCTTCCCCGTGCCAGATCTGGTGGTTCCTCGCTAGATCCGGTGGTCTGCAAGGTAAGTAATCCCTCTACTCCTTCATTTTCCTTCCTTCTCCCCCCACTCATATCCTTCTCTCTTCTCTCGCTAGGTCGCCCCCACCCGGGTGCCACCGGATGGGGGCCCCATCGTCGCCGGCCTCCCAGCCTCCCCCTCAGTTTAGTGGCTCTCCCGCCTTCGACCATGGCTACACTCCAGGCTGCCGACTACATCCTCTGTTATGGCCACGACAAGCTCCTGCCACTCCATTGCTTCAACCCCGAAAGCTATGTGCATAATCACCTCATGCTACTGCTAGAGCTACTCATGCTCTTCTCCCTTCTAGTGTTTTATCCCTATATGCACAATTCATATAGTCATCTATTTATGAAATGTCTATTATGAGTGTGATAGCATAATGTCTCATATGTAGTGGCACGGCCAATTTCCATAGTTCATTTTAGACTCACCTGATTAATGGAATTGGTTTGACTATCATATGCACATATTTATGGATTTGGCACTAAAGCATCTCCTATTATATCTGTTTATCAGTCTGTGAGTTGTGATGTGATTAGTAGGACCCTATTTAGCTCAAGTTTTATTAGATCTTATCCAGATGGTGCCATTCTGGATTTCAGGTACATGTGGTATCACCTAAGGAAATTTCTTATGGTAGGCGTTTTAGTTCTTATGCTTTCGTTCCGATGTGCTAGTATTATGCTTAGCCAATGTTCATGGACTGATGACTTTTATCATTTGTGACCTAAGCTAAGTGTGTGATTGGCTAGGCAATGTAACTTTGATTTCCATTAGCTTGTGGGCGTGACTTAAATACCGCCCTAAATGGAAATATGATCGATGTTATTATGGTGTTCATGGGTTGTGGTAGAATCTCACTGTTAAAGATATGTTATTACAATGTCGACATCATAACATATCTGGTTTACTGCATTACTTAGATTAAAGTTGAATGGCTTTATACCTTCATACTGATCTAAGTGCACATACTTATAATGAGTTGTTGTTTACAGAAAAGAGTATGCATGCTTCATGCAGTTGGGTAGTATTATTTAGTCGATGTTTCATTCCTTGCTGTCCAGATCTAAGGCAGTATGATGTGACTTAGTCCCAACTGAGTTTAATGCATACATTAGTACCTCCCTTACTTAGCTATTCCCTGCTAAAGATTGTTAGTGATGGTGTGTAGTGGGGTGGATCCATGTTGAGCTTCTATAAAATGAGTATTAATTCGGTAGTAGTTGCGAAATGCTTCTCTGGAATTTCATGTGCGCATAATCAAATAAATTGACCTTATGTGCAATGTGGCTAATACAGGTGTATGTATTTTAGGCATTAAAGTGAATGCTGTTGTTTTTGTATTTTAGAAATAGGAAGTAGCATATATGTGTGTAGTGCTTTACATGCAGTGGCATATCCAAGTTAATTTGATGCATGTTCTTCAACCCTTAATGCGTTTAGTGTTGTTGTTCAGTAGATTCTCGTGTGGTTAGACATTATGGGGTTCTAAAATGGGGCACTGGATTCTAGTGGCCATCGGCATACAAGTTTTTGGGCGTGTGCTTTTATCAATCTTGGCCCATTATTTGTGCATGATTGTGTTCTGTAACTGTATCCTATATATTCATGTTTAAGACATAGAAGGAGTTTGGTCCTTGGGTGTCGTGATTAATGGAATATTTGTTTTGTATTGTTAAGTCGAAGTGCATGTAGGTTCAGAAGTTATGTTGTTACTTGTTTGATTGTCTAAATGAAACCCAATGCACGTAAGCCTGCTACTTAGTGTGCATCTGCATCTTTAATCATATAGGTGCTTACTTCATTTGAAAAGTCAATTTAGGCTCACATGCTCAACTCAACATGAATGGATATCACTTACTTTCATTGAATGGTAAAGAGAAAAAGGCATTCAAACTAAAGCTTGGCACCTTTTGTTGCAGGGAAGGGCGTAGAAGAAGAATAGTAGGATGGGAAGGGGATATGGCTGCTCTTCTCCTCCTACCACTCCTTTGGCTCCTTGGTGCTTGGTTGCTTTCTGGTCTTGTTGTGGTATGTGGCCTTCTTGCTCCTAGTGATTTGATGCTTTTGGTTATGCTTGCCCTCTTGTGTTTGAGGTCTCTTGTGCTTGAGGTGGCTATTGAGATGCTATGTCGATGTGCTAGTAGTAGTTCTTTCTCTACTACAGCCAAACCGGCATGGAGGGGAGGTGAAACCAGAGCTGGCTGTGTATGCTATGGTTTGAAGGTGAAGAAAAGTGGGGCTGACAGGGTTAGCTGGAGGACATGCATGTCTTCCACTCCTTCCAGCTGGTCGTAAGGTATGGGCAAAAGAGGGCAGTAGTTGGCTGTGTGGCAGACATGCGTTGCTCTTCTCATCGACCTGGCCATGCAGTATGGGCAAGGAGTGGGCAAACTGGTAACTGACTATTTGGGGTTGTATATCAGTGATGTATTTCTTTTTGTAAGTTCCCGTGATCAGAATATAATTGTAGTTGTGTGATGTTTGAACTAAAGCTTGCACACTGTGGTTGAGGACAAAAGTCTTTTGTAATCTTCTAATACACATACTTATATATATATATATATATATATATATATATATATATACTAGTAAGGTGCCCGTGCGTTGCAACGGTATCTACATTTTGAACGGCTGTCCTGCTATTACGATAATATGAAACAAGAAAATATGTTGTGCAAATAATACCTTATACAGTATTCCCTCCGGTTTGGTAATACCTGTCATTTTGGATATAGTGATGGTCAAACTTCCGAAACTTTGACTAACAATATATTTTTAAATATGTAAATTGGATACATAAAAATTATATGTGTAGACTTGTCTCGAGAAGTACTTTCATAATATTATAATTTTATTGGGTTTTATAAATATATTATAATAAAAATTAGCGGTCAAAGTTGTGTTTTGAAGACCGTGTCGATGCCCAAAACGATAGATAATTACCAGACCAGAGGGAGTAGGACACTATTGAAGAAGTATTTCTATATTTCTATGTAAATGAAGCGTTCTGACGCTTCGTTTCTTGCGCCTGGAGTGGTTAATTAATTAAAGAGGTGGGTAATTAAAGAATGGTCTTGTGTGCTGTCTTCCATCCACACCTGGAGTGGTTAATTAAAGAGGTGGGTAATTAAAGAATGGCATAACTGGTAATTTTGATGAAATGACGTGGGAAGAAACTCTCACTTTATATAGTAGAGATATGTGTGTGTGTGTGTCATTTGTACTAAATTCTATTATTCTGTGTTCCTTTGTCCTGTGACTTGGATGTTAACTTTGAGAATGTGAAATGTATGAGTTTGCTGAGATTGTGTGTGTTGATGTGTGAATTTTATATGCTTATGCATGCATGGATATACTAGGTCAATAAGCGCGGCGCACGCCACGCGCGTGAACGAAAAACAAATTTGCGTTTTTTTCGGAGAAAGGACCTGTTCGTAAGGAACGGGGACCTATTTGTAATTCTTTTGGACCTGAGCGCTACCCTGAAAAATTAGAAAAGGGCTCGTTCGAGATTTGTTTTTAACGGGCATTTTTTTTCGCAAATTAACGAATGCGGGACCTAAACGCTATCAGAAGCGCTTTTCTTGCCCTCACAAAAAATCGTGAAGGACCTTTTTGTAATTTTATAGGACCTATCTGTGATTTCAAGAAAACGGAGGGACTTTTTCGCAAAAACGGCGGAGTAACAGGTGGATGGGCTCCTTGAGCTTCAAACCTCCAAACTGTAATATAGGTATAATAATAATAATAATAATAATGTGTGTGTGCGCATATAAGTACACTTGCCTGTATGAGATTTGTTGAGAGAAGGGTATTATGAAGCATCGTTGCTTTAAAAAAACTATGATTACCAAATAGATTGCCTTAGGAGATAAACATAACTAGGGATTTGGATTTTGGACAAGTTTTTTTTTTACAAGGCTGCAATGTACAAGAACTAAATTGTAAATTTTGTTTTGTTTTTTTTTGTCTTGTTAATACGGATGTATTTGAGGATGATTTTTATATTTGTTAAATTTTAGAATTAAGGATTCACTACTTTTAACCTTAAAAGCTTTTCTTTAAATGGCAAAGTCCAAAAAAATTTAATAAGCAGTGAAAATTCAACTCAATGCTAACATTTGAATTAAAATTTTCAAAGTTCGCTTTCTATTTATTTTGAGGCTGTTACAATCGCTGTAGCTATCACATTAACATGTTAGATTGTTAATTCCGTGGCCATTTTCCTCCAGGTGTGGATTTTAGAATTGAGGCACTTGCGGCACAAAAGTTCCTAATTATCCGATTCTCCGTATGTATCTTAAAGATATTTATTCTCTGCAGAAGATTTAGGCGTGTGGAAGCTAAAATAATATGTGCCTAGAATCCACATTTGTCGAAAAAAGAAAAGACGATTGCCATCCATACGCCTAAGCTTCCCTAGCTGACACAGACCAACTTCACAAGCCCTTAAAACAGCTTGTTCATACTGAGGTCATTGTAATGTTTCTTTAAAATGAGCATTTCTGAAATCTACGCATTTAGTACCTTTTCATGGCATAGTTCATTGATGAAAGGTGAAATCGGTTAGGGAGTCAACTATCTATGTTAACATTGTACCAAGAAACATCAACTTGATCAAATATGCTACTGTTCTATCTCATCACAAGTATAAATTTTAATATTAGAGGTATGCATTTAAATGATGGCTTAATTAAAAGAACTCCACGCTTAATAGAGCACTACAAAATCTTCATCGGAACATGCATTTCATTTTTTTTCTTTCAGAAAACCTTCGAGACTTAATGTGTGGTGCTGAATGTACATACCATGTCAAAGAAGGCAGCTTAATGATGCTAATGCTGTGGCTTCTTCTTCTGTGCTTCCTTTTCTAAAGAAGCAAACAACGTTAATGTAAATTCTATGTGTCGACTACCCTTTTACTTACATGTATACTAATTTGTGTTGGAAACATATATTTTATTTCGTTCATTGGAGCTGGGAGTGAGCCTGGACATTCTCAAAGCTGCACAGCACAGCTCCACCCACAAGCATCTTTTTCTCTTGAGGTAAAAAAGCAACGCATGCTGAATCACCACGCTCTGTTGAGCTATGAATTGCAAAGAACATACCCTAAACAGCATTGCACTAGCATGAACTTGCCACTCCTGGTGATTATTCCTGCCAGGCCAGGTGCAAGAGGAGGGCATAAACTAAGTTCAAGTGGGCTAGGCCTCCCTCCACTACTTCACAAAGTGGCCCTGTGCCGAAGTGCTCTGCTTGTAACACCTCTTTCCAGAGAAAAGGAGATCCTCAATTCTGAGTTATTCATTAGGCAAAGGTCAGTGCTCTTGTTTCCATAATAGTGGAGCCTTCTCCAAGTACAGGCATGTTCTTTCCCATCCTGATCTCCCTCTTCAGCACTCATGTGCTTGCATGCTGTATTGCTGTGTGCTTGGTAACTAAAGCAACACATTCCATTTTACTTTCCTTCCTAGTGTCTATCCTGACATTCTGAAGTGTAACTTTCTTGAATTGAGAATTGCTTTTTAAAGGGAGAATAGTAGGAGAGCGCCATAATTACATCAAAGGAAATTATATTATGAATTAATGTGCCCTGTTATTAATTGTATGATGGAAGTTTTGCATGCATTGGTAATTAGTTGCTGTGCTGATGTTTGGCTAGTTTCTGACTCGCTCGATCTAAAGTCTGAACGGATGCATAACAATACGGTCAGCTCTTTTAGTGTAGCGAGCGCATGACCAGGTTTTGCTGTGGATTCAGTGTTGGGCCATTATAGGCTGTTCAGCATCAATCTTGTTGCATGACAGCTACACGTCAGGTTCTTTGTAGGGGTGTATGTGATATATCTGATGTATGTATGGTGGAGAGTATAGTCTGACTTTGATTATAGAGATGATATTTGGCTAGTATACTACATAACCCTCCGGCACTAATCTATATTATGGCCGCTTTTGGAACGCGGGAAATATTCCCGATTCCTACGAAAATTGAACTGTTTTCCGTAAAATTTCTGCGTTTCAGACAGGGCATAAACCAGTTTATACTCATGGCCTAGCGAGCGTGGGTGAGGAGAACATATCCTGTGTTATCCTGCCTTGTTGTGCTATATTCTTTCCTGAAGATCTGAGCCGTTCGGTCTGGGACAGAGGGACAGGATGATGGAGCCGAGTCCCCCTTCAGTACATTTTGCAAATTGCCCCCAAACATTTCAGATCAGATTGCTGGGAAGCAAAATTACAGCCCAAGCCCAATTAATACAGGATATGTTCTCGAGTGTCGGATGGACCATGGATCATTGGATTATAGTGTTGTTATCGGTTTGAGCCAAGGCAATAAAATACAGAAGAGCTGATGTATGAACGGAATTCAAGCTGTTGACTAGGTGAAAAACAACTTCGATGTCATCTCTTTGTGCTAAAAACGGAAAAAGGCTTGTTGCCTATAAGGAGTAGTAGATTCATTTAAATCTCCTATAAGGACACCTATGCAGAATGTTGAACGCACATGCCCTGCAGAGCATTGATCTTGAAGATGCGCCAGATGAAGGTACAATATGCCAAATGCTTTAGCATTTCTGGGCACATGCTAGCTCTGTAGAATGTTCTCTTGTTCACAAATGGAAAAGCAAGGCTTATTTCCATGGGGATTGTTGTGAAAAGATGGTCGTCCGTTCTTGATCAACCACGACGTATTAATAGACTAGCAACGATATAGGGAGGCAAAACTATTCTATCTTTTTATTGTATTGATTCTCTTGTACAAGGGAGTGCCAAATATATAGTAGTAGCTAACAAGAGATAGATTTGGATTCGCCCACACTGAGATAGAGTCAAACCATATTTGGACAATTAGGACTCAGAGTCCATCCATATCTCACCACCACCACCCCTGGATGAATACTGTGTAATGCATGTCATTAAAAACTCCTTCCAAAAATCTAATAGGAAAAAAGGGATAGAGAAAAGAGTACATTGCTTGCACACTATTTTACACTAATTGCCTCATTAAAAGCCTTTATGTGAGAAAACTTTAGGAAAACCTACTAAGAGAAAAAAAAAAGTGCAACTTATAATCTTCTGGATTTAAAGTAGGATCTTTAGGATCATACTAAGGGTTATGGTTCATAGATTTACCCTCATGAACTCTACATATCTCTAAGTTATCTCATTCCAATGCCACTAAGACTCTACTCGGGACAGCTTCTGCTTAAAAGAAAAGCGAATTATTTGCCGAACGGGAGGATTCTGAACAGCCTCTCCCACAATCAAAAGCAGCCCTCTACATAAAATCAGAAGCTGGGTGCCAGCTGATTCTCCCTGATTCCCGCCGACCTAGCCCAATTCCTCCACACGCAGTCGGCCCAATTCTCTCATAATAAAAAGCAGTTTCTCCCATAATCTAGAATCTGCACAATTAGAAGCTGTTCTGAATAGGGCCTAACACACCTTTGGAAACTAGATTTTGGCAAAAACTTAGTGAAAAAATCTGCTAGATTTTTACATAACTTAGTTTGTAGTATCTTTATCTCACCATTCTTCTGGAGTTCATGAGGATAAAAAAGTTTAGGGGCAACATGATTCATGATGTTGCTTTTAACATAACCAATTTGTATTTGTGCAACACAAGCTGCATTGTATTCATAGATAATTATGGGGGTATCAATAGTATTAAGACCACATGACTTCTGGATATGGTTAATCACACATCTCAGCCAAACATACTCAATTGAGGCTTTATATAAAGAAATAATCTCTGAGTGTTGGTAGGAGTAGCTACCAAAGTCTGCTTAAATGACCACCAAGAAATGGTTGAACCACCGCAGAGAAACACAAAACCATTATGAGATTTGATACTATGGGGATTAGACAGCTAGGCAGCATCCATATATTCCACCTTTGTTAAGTCTTGGTCCTTCCGGTAAAATAATCCAAGATCTTGAGTACCTTGGACGTATTTCAGTAAAGTCTTAACATCAGTCCAATATTTCTGGTTAGGGGCAGCACTATGTCTTGCTAGCAAATTTACTATGAATGCAATAGTAGGCTTTGTGCAATTCACAAGATACATAAGCTCTCTAATGGTGCTTAAGTATGGGACTTTAGGTCCTAAGACTTCCTCATTTTCCATCCTCGATCTAAAAGGATCTTTATCCACTTCAAGGGATATCACTACCATAGGTTTTCAAAGGATGAGATTTATCCATATTAAATTTTTATAATACCTTCTTGGTATAGGTAGACCGATGTATAAAAATTCCTTCTGAGAAATGCTTTAGCTGTAAGCCTAAGCAATCTTTGGTTTCACCCAATTCTTTCATCTCAAACTCTGTCATAAGGTAAGAACTTACTTCCTTTATCTCATCTATGGTTTCGATTATATTAAGTTCATTGGCATAAACTGAGATGATACAAAATTCATTCTAGAATTTATTTATCAACACACAGGGTCAATCATCATTATTGGAGTATCCCTTCTCCAGGAGAAACTCACTAAGTCGGTTGTACCACAATCTCCCTGACTATTTTAATCCGTATAACGATCTCTGCAATTTGACGCTATACTTGTTGCAATTTCCTTTATTAGGATCCAGAATTTTGACTCCTTTTGGAACTCTCATATAGATATCTGTATCCATCAACTGCGTTGATAAGTTTAAGGTAGATGCATTGATATTAAATATCATAATGTTATTCCACTCATTATAGGAGAGTAAATTTTATCGTAATCAATGTCAAATCTCTGTGTGAACCCGTATGCTACAAGCCTCGCTTTATATTTCACCACTTGGTTATTTTCATTTCTCTTCTGGATGAAAACCCATTTTGATCTACAAGGAATACTTTATGAGGTATTCGGTCAACAGGATCAAATACTTTCCTCTTATTAAGTGAGAGTAATTCTGTCTCAATTGCTTCTTTCCATTTGACCCAATCTGGGCGCTTCTCACACTCTGCCATGGACTTTGGTTCTGGATCCAGCTCAAGAGTCTTAGCAATTTTAGAGGTGAAATATATGTCGATAAGTGTAGTCTATCCTTTTGTATAATTCTCCTAAATCCACCTAATTAGTGGATATTTCTTCATTTATTTATTTCAACTCCTCGTGATTTCCTACAACGATGGAGTCTGGATGTTCTGACTTTCGAGCGATAGATTGTGCGTGAAAATATTCATTGGGGTTATCATCTTTAGGATGGCTCACTATAGGGATGTTAACATCTTCAGGATGGTTCACTTCATGGATTTTTTCAATATCAAGTTAAGCTTCTTCCACTGTCACATGTAGTATTCTCATTTATTCGGTTCTCTGTTTCTGCAAATGTCTCCGTGAAATTAAGTCTCGTGCACCTGGAGTCCTCCCCCTCTTCTTGTCATGAGGGGCAAGAGTGGGTTCAATATCTTTTGGGGGAATTTTCACTCTTTTATGTGTATTTACTGCAGGTATATGAGACCTTGTCACTCCCTTATGATCAATGAAGGTATCTAGCAGGTTATTACCTATTGGTAACAGATTTATTGTCCTTTATACTTCAAGTTCGGATTATTTAGTGTGTGGATCTAAGGACTGAATGATAGTGAAATTTCAATCTATTTCCTAGCATTCATTAATGTGGGATTTATCATCCCCTAATGCCGGAAAATTATCCTCATCAAAAATACAATCAGCATACCGAGCTGTTTATAGATCCCTATCATAGGCTCTAGGTATTTAATAATTGATGAATATTCAAAACCTACATTGTCGGGACCCGAATTTGCAAATCCGAACCCTCTGTGTATTCAGCACTAGTCCAGGAACGCGCTAGTGCACACAGTCTTAACATCGGTAAATATCACAATCATACCACTCGATACTAATAAAGTACTTTAATTAAATAGTCAAACTGGTTGCTCGACCTTATGGTCAAGTTACAAATATACGCCTCGCAGGGCGAAACTTATTAAGAGAGAAATAATAGCAGCAGAAAATAAGATAACGTCGTGGCGCCATCCAGTATACCACAGGCAACTGACTGGGCTCACTCCCTAAGTAGACGGTTCCTCTTGGAGCTCCTCCTCCAAAGCTGGTGTAGTCTCCTCTTCAACTGGTGTTGTATTGTGGCAAGGGTGAGTACTTGGTACTCAGCAAGTCATGCACAGAATGCAGGCTAATAGACTATATGCATGGCTTGATACAAATGAATAGCTCAAGGTATATTTGCAGTAAAACAGCATTTGACAAGTAGCATAAGTAGATTCGAAAGCAGTAGAAACAAGTATAGCATAAATAACTTTTCAAGGAGTTTAATAAACATCTTTCCCATCCTAATCCACATTCCCATCAACATCATGATTAATCCAACCCAACCTTTCAAGTCCAAGTTATTTTTGAGAAAATCTAACCCTTGACTGTAATCCCCGAGCGATGTCCAATACCGCGAACACGGCTATTCGAATAGATTCTTCACTCTGCAGAGGTTATGCACTTTACCCACAAGATACAGTCAAACACCACAAAGGCGAGTTCCCGTAACAAAGTCTTTCGGAAACTTTTAACAATACAAGTGGTCCTCTCCGATGTTACACGCTAACCCTTCCCTTAGCTAAGGCGAAGTTTAGGCCAACCAACCGTTAGATGGGTACCTGGCCGCAGCCCTGGTACGCTCCCCCGTACAACATACACAAAGGGTGTAGTTGACAACCTGAGGTCCCACAGGTACGTTATTAGCAACTTAATCAACTAGGTTCGTCCCATTACAGACATGTGGTTGCACGTTTGACCCAATTCAAAGGCTTGCAAGGTTAAGTCCTTAGAGTGACCAGGGCAAGACTACCCGAAGAACCAAACCAACGTTTTCGGTGCCACAACTGGCCCACCCGATCATTCTTGCCACATGCCCCGGTCAAAAACTATTTATCAAACCCCAGTTGATTACCATGCACCACGTGCCATCAACATCACAACACATGATACCTTTCCAAAACGGTTCAATATATCATTAAGTCAACATTAACATTTTGATTGTCCAAAATCATGTCACGAGCACGTAGCAGGTCTAAGCAATATACTACAATGGTCTAAAACCCATGTTGGCAATTTAGTAATGTCCAACTAGTAAACCACAACTAGGGTGACAAGGGTCATGGCACATATATATAATTAACCAAGGTGTCATACAGCAATTTGGCATTTATCTATTTACCCATAATTAAGTAAAGCATTTTCTAATTTAAACTAGCATGCATTCATTTAAATCAAATTAACTTCAAAATGGGATCAACATGGTCAAAGCATAACTTGCCTTCAAAAAGTACTTGCTCTTGGTCCTGAGCTGGCTCCTGGGTCAATACTTCTCCTTCGAATCCTTCCGGCACTTCAATGTCTACTCGTAACGCGTGCAAATAGAAACAAATGAATAAAATAGTAGACAAAAAGTGTCCAAACATCCAAATAAAGTTCATAAACAGAGAGAACATAATTTTATGAATTTTTAGAAACTGGAATCGTCAAATTCGGAGTTCAAATGAAAAAGATACAAGCATTTAAAGTTTAAATAATCAATTAAATAATAATACAGAGAAAAACTTTAGTCCAAAAATTAAATAAAATTCATCATTAGGTAGATCTCAATTTTATACAAATTTAGAAATTTGAATCACTCAAATCGGAGTTGAAACGCAAAAGTTATAAGCGTTTGAAGTTTGAATCAAAATCTGAAATCATTATTTCGAATTAATAAATCATTTTGTTTTTCGGAAATTAATTATTGCGTCAGCAAGGACACGTGTCGGTCTCTGATTGGTCCACAATGACCTGCTGACGCCAGCACCGAACGGCCTCCACGATGACGTCAGCATGACGTCATCATGCCACGTGGCATGCCCCGGGTGCTGCCACGTGTCTCGGTCCATGGACTGGGTCCACGGTGACGCCCGGCCCACGGTGGACGCGGCCTACGGCTACAGAGGCTGACACGCGGGTCCCACCCGTCAGTGGGTCACGTGCACGGTGAGGCTCTCTCGGGCGAGACACTGAAATGCGGGCCCCGCATGTCAGTGACACGATCACGCCAGTTTCGGCCGCTGGCACGCGGGCCTGGCCTGTCAGTGACTCAACGCACGGCGCTGCGGCGGTTACGTGGCATGACCCGGCGTGCAACACGTGGGTGCATCGCAGCCGTCCACCACGGATCTAACGGTCCAGATCTATCTAAACGCGTGACAGAAGAAACTACGAGGCTCAATCTCCACCGTTGGATCTAGATCCAACGGTCCTTAATAGATCCAACTGTTTGAGCTAAATCTAATCTACACCGCCCGATTTAGATCTAACGGCCGGGATTAGATCCGGCACTAGGAACAGTAACGGCGACGTGGCCTCACCTCAACCGACGGATGGAGATCGAACGGGCGAGGGAGCTCCCGAGCGTCGATGGCGAGGTGGCGGCGCCGGCTGACCGGGACCGAGGAAGACGACCACGGCAACGGCGTTCCACGCGTTCTCCGGCGAGGTGAGTGATCCCGGTCGGTGCGTCTCGGTGAGGGGGTTTTGGATCCGGGCTCGGTGTCAACGGAGCGGCACTGGATACGGCGGGAGACGGCAGAAACCACCGTGGAGACCCACCAACTCCGGCGAGTAATCGGGCACGAACGGCGGCGGCTTGGGCTGGGGAAGCTTGGGAGAAAGGGGCGCACGGAGGAGGGCAACCTCAGGGCGTGATCCGGGCTTTAAATAGCCACGGCGTCCGCACCCGAGGCGGAACCCTAGTTCCCCACGGCGGCGGAGTCCGGCTGCGATTCGGACGGAGACGACGACGCACGGCCGTCCACGTGTCCGGATGGACGGCTGGGATCGCACGGCGTGAACGGGTTCGGGTCGGACACGGCTCGACCGGTACGGGCGAATCTCGGCCGTTGGGTCTTGATCGAACGGTCGTAGAATTAGGGTTAGGTTTGGGTTCGGTGAGTTGGCTCGATCGAGACGGCTGGCTCGGTCGGGTTCAGGTCGGACTCGAGTCTGACTCGAACTTGGGTCCGGTCGGATGAACAGTAACCGACCCGGTTCAAAATTCCAGCGATTAAATAATCAAATAAATTCTCAAAAATTCATTTAATTCATTAAAAATAGCAAAAGGCTCAGAAAAATTCCAGAAAAATTCTGGAAAATATTTTTGGACATTTTGGACTCAAATAAAATATTTCCAACAAATTTTTATTTGCAAAGTTAAATTCTTTAATTATTTCAAAATGGAATAAATTCAAATAAATTCCAAATAAATCCAAACAAATTCCAGAAAATTCCAAAAATTCACCAAAGTGCCAAATCACACATGAATTTAAGAAAAGCAAAATTTTGGGGTGTTACAAACCTCCCCCCCTTAACAGAATCTCATCCCCGAGATTCAGGGCTTTCTAAAGAAATAGGTTCGGAAACTCTTTCTTCAAATCCTCTTCGCGCTCCCAAGTTGCTTCGCTCTCTGCATGGTTGCTCCATTGAACTCTGCGGAAACGGGTTGACTTGTTCCTCGTCTCTCGATCCATGGTGTCCAGAATCTTCACGGGGTGCTCCTTGTAAGTCGATCTTCTTGCAGCTCAATTGACTCTAGCGGCGTCGCTTCCTCAGTACTGAGACATTTCTTCACCGGGACACGTGGAACACGTCATGCACTCCTGCTAGTGATTGCGGTAACTCTAGCTGATAAGCAACTTCACCTCTGCGGCTGAGAACCTTGAATGGTCCGACATATCTTGGCGCGAGTTTTCCTTTGGCATGGAATATCTTAACTCCTCTGAGCGGTGTGACTCTGAGATACACGAAATCTTCTGGTTCGAAACTCGTGTCTCGCGGTTGTCGATAACTCTTCGTCCGCGATTGGGCAATCTTTAATCTCTCCCTGATCATGGCAATCTGTTCTTCGGCTTTTTGAAGAATATCTGGTCCAAAGACACGGCTTTCGCCGGTCTCGTTCCAATTCAACGGTGTCCGACAAGGTCAACCGTATAGTGCTTCAAATGGCGACATTTGCAAACCAGGCTTGGTAGCTGTTGTTGTAGCTGAACTCGGCGTACGGTAGACTTTTATCCCAAGAGGTAGCATAAGCCAATGCACACGCTCTTAACATATCTTCCAAAATCTGATTAACTCTTTCGGTTTGTCCATCTGTCTGCGGATGATAAGCTGTACTGAAGTTCAAACGGGTTCCCATGGCTTCATGCAACTTATTCCAGAATCTTGAGGCAAATTGGGTACCTCTGTCCGATACAATCCTTTTTGGCACTCCGTGCAAGCAGACGATCCGGATCATGTACAACTCTGCTAACTTATCTCCCGAGTAAGTGGTCTTCACAGGGATAAAATGGGCAACCTTGGTCAAGCAATCCACTATAACCCATATAGAATCATATCCTCCTTGAGTTTTCGGCAAACCAGTAATGAAGTCCAGTCCGATTTCCTCCCACTTCCACTCAGGTATCTTCAATGGCTGTAGCAATCCTGCTGGTCTCGGATGCATTGCCTTGACTCTCTGGCATATGTCGCACAGTGCAACGTGCTCGGCAACCTCACGCTTCATGCTCGGCCACCAGAATCTTTCCTTTAAATCTTGATACATCTTGGCACTTCCAGGGTGAATGGAATACTTTGAGTCATGGGCTTCTTCTAGAATCAACTGCTTCAGCTCCTTCTTGTTCGGCACACAAATGCGATCCTTCATCCATAACGTGCCTTGCTCATCCAACTTGAAGTCCTCTGCCTTGCCTTCATCCATGTTGGACTTAATCCTGCGGATCTTGTCATCATCCTCCTGTCCTTCTCGGATCTGATCTTCCAGGTTAGGCTTAACTTCCAATGCGGCTAAGAATCCTTCTGGTACCACTTCAATTTGCATTCTCTGGAAATCCTCACATAGCTCATCCTGGCTTGTGGCTAGCAACATATTCACGGTATGGCTTTTCCGACTCAGAGCATCGGCAACTACGTTGGCCTTTCCGGGATGGTAATGGATTCTAACATTGTAGTCCTTGATCAACTCCAACCATCTCCTTTGTCTCATATTCAAGTCCGATTGGGTGAAGATGTACTTAAGACTCTTATGGTCCGTGTATACTTCACATCTGTTTCCAATTAAATAGTGACGCCATAATTTCAAGGCATGCACTACGGCAGCTAGCTCTAGGTCATGTGTCGGATAATTCTCCTCATGTGGCCTCAACTGCCTAGATGCATAAGCGACGACCTTTCCATTCTCAGACAAAGACACATCCAAGTCCTTGACGTGATGCATCATAATAAATATCGAAGTTCTGATTGACGTCCGGTAAAACCAACACCGGGGTTGATGTCAATCGCTTCTTAAGTTCTTGAAAACCTTTCTCGCACTCTGGCGTCCATGCAAACTTCTTCTCCTTTTTCAGCAATTGCGTAAGAGGTTTCGCAATTGTCGAAAAGCCTTCAATGAAACGGCGGTAGTAACCTGCCATTCCAAGGAAACTCCGGATCTGGGTCACGGTCTTCGGCTGCTCCCAATGTAACACAGCTTCTACCTTGCTTGGATCCACGACGACTCCCTCTGCGGTCACTACATGTCCGAGGAATTCCACCTTGTCCTTCCAAAAGTCACACTTGCTGAACTTGGCGAAGAGTTGCTGTTCTCTCAGCTTTTCCAAAACTCGCCTCAAGTGCTCTGCATGTTCATCCTCTGTCTTGGAGTAGATTAGAATATCATCTATGAACACAACAACAAACTTGTCCAAATACTCCATGAACACCTTGTTCATCATATTCATGAAATATGCTGGCGCATTCGTCAGACCAAAGGATATAATAGTAAACTCGTAATGTCCGTATCTTGTCGAGAATGCGGTCTTCGGAATATCCTCTGATCGGATCTTCAACTGATGGTATCCCGATCTTAGATCAATCTTGGAGAAAACTCCGGCTCCTCTCAGCTGATCAAACAGATCATCGATCCTGGGTAGCGGGTACTTATTCTTCACGGTGACTTCATTGAGTGCACGGTAGTCAATGCACATCCTGAAACTCCCATCCTTCTTCTTGACAAACAGAACTGGCGCTCCCCACGACGACGAACTCGGTCTGATAAATCCTTTCACCATTAACTCTTCAAGCTGCTTCTTCATCTCTACCAATTCCTCGGTGGACATCTGTAACACCCCAAAATTTTGCTTTCTTAAATTCATGTGTGATTTGGCACTTTGGGGAATTTTTGGAATTTTCTGGAATTTATTTGGATTTATTTGGAATTTATTCCATTTTGAAATAATTAAAGAATTTAACTATGAAAAATAAATTTTGTTGGAAATAATTTATTTGAGTCCAAAATGCCCCCAAAGTATTTTCCATAATTTTTTCTGTAATTTTTCTGAGTCTTTTGCTATTTTTAATGAATTAAATGAATTTCTAGGAATTAATTTGAATATTTAATCGCTGGAAAATCAACTCGGGTCGAGTACTGTTCATCCGACCGAGTCGGAACCCGAGTCGGACTCGAGTCCGACCCGAGCTAACTGACTCGACCAAACCCAATCCTAACCCTACTCGATCCCGACCGTTGGATCGGGATCCAACGGTCCGAATTGGACCGCATCGGTTCGAGCCAAAACCGGGCCGGGTCCGATCGCGCCCGCGCGATCGTGACCGTCGATCGCGCCACGTGGACGGCTCTTCATCGTCGTCCCCGCCGAATCCGAGCCGGATTTCCTCCGCCGCGTAGCCGCCGTGTTCCGTTAGGGTTCCGATTTGTGCGCGCATCCTGGGGCTATTTAATGCGTGGGACATCGCCCGAGGTTGCCCTTTTCCGTGCGCACCCGAAACCCTAGCCTGCCGAGCCCTAGTCGCCGCCGCTTAGCTGCAATCGCTCACCGTAGTTGGTTTAGGTCTCCGCCGCGCCTCCTTGCCGTTTGCCGCCGTCTCCGTCGTCCTCAGCCGCCGTTGAGCCCAGGTCCGGGTTCCTCGCGTCAAGACGCGTTCGGGAGTGCAAGTCTTCTCGCTGGAGACCCTCGGAAACGCCGCGCGGGAGGTCGCCGTCTTCGTCTCCGATACCCAAGCCTCGCCGCGCCATCACCGGACCCCGCGAGCTCCGTGGACCGTCCGATCAAGATCCGACGTCCCGTATTGCGCCACATCATCCCACGGTGAGAATCACGTGCGATTCCCAGATCCAATCTCAACAGTTGGATTTAGATCCAACGGTCCGGATTGACCACGTTCACCCCAAACGTGCGTCATCAGATCCGATCGGGACCGTTGATTTTCAAATCAACGGCCCGGATCGTGCCACGTGCCCAGGGAGCTGAACAGCCGCGCCCACGCGCGCGTGCGTGGGTCACTGACACGCCGGTCCCGCGTGTCAGCGACCGTACCGTGACGTCACCCACGACATCACAGTGGGTCCCACCTGTTAGCACCGTGGGCTGAGCCCCTCTGACGTCAGCAATGACGTCACCCGAGTGGTCCCACCTGTCAGTCTCACGTGAGCCGTGGACCGGGTCCACGGTAGACCCGAGCCAAATCATGGACCACGTCCATGAACCGGCTGACGTCAGCCGCCCAATCAGAGGCTGCCACGTGTCACTGCTGACGCAATAATTAATTTTCGAAAAAGAAAATGATTTATTAATTCGAAATAATGATTTCGGATTTTGATTCAAATTTCAAACGCTTATAACTTTTGCGTTTCAACTCCGATTTGAGTGATTCAAATTTCTAAATTTGTATAAAATTGAGATCTACCTAATTATGAATTTTATTTAATTTTTGGACTAAAGTTTTCCTCTGTAAATATTATTTAATTGATTAATTAAACTTCAAAATACTATAACTTTTGCATTTTAACTCCGAATTTGACGATTCCAGTTCCTAAAAATTCATAAAATTATGTTCTCTCTGTTTATAGATTTTATTTGGATGTTTGTACACTTTTTGCCTATTGTTTATTCGTGTATTGCTATTTGCACGCTTTACGAGTAGACGTTGAAGTGCCGGAGGGATTCGAAGGAGAAGTATTGACTCAGGATCCAACTCAAGATCAGGAACAAGTACTTTTTGAAGACAAGTTATGCTTTGACCATATTGATCCCATTTTGAAACCTATTTTGATTCAACTTATTGCATGCTAGATTAAAATAGAAAATGCTTTACTTAATTTTGGGTAACTAGATAAATGCCTAATTGCTGTATGACACCTTGATTAATTAAATATGTGCCATGACCCCTTGTCACCTTAGTTGTGGTTTACTAGTTGGACATTATTAAATTGCCAACATGGGATTTTAGACCGTTGTAGTATATGGCTTAGACCTGCTACATGCTCATGACATGATTTTTGGATAATCAAATGTTAATATTGACTTAATGACATATTGCACCTATTTTGGAAAGGTATCATGTGATGTTGATGGCATGTGGTGCATGGTAATCAACTGGGGTTTGATAAATAGTTTTCGACCGGGGCATGTGGCAAGAATGATCAGGTTGGCCAGTTGTGGCATTGGGAGCGTTGGTTTGGTTCTTCGGGTAGTCTTGCCCTGGTCACCCTAAGGACTTAACCTTGCAAGCCTTTGAACTGAGTCAAGCGTGCAACCACATGTTTGTAATGGGACGGACCTAGTTGATTAAGTTGCTAATGACGTACCTGTGGGACCTCAGGAGGTCAACTACACCCTTTGTGTAAGTTGTACGGGGGAGCGTACCGGGGCTGAGGCCAGGTACCCATCTAACGGTTGGTTGGCCTAAACTTCGCCTTAGCTAAGGGAAGGGTTAGTGTGCAACAACCGGGGAGGACCACTTGTATTGTTAGAAGTTTCCGAAAGACTTTGTTACGGGAACTCGCCTTTGTGGTGTTTGATAGTATCTTGTGGGTAAAGTGCATAACCTCTGCAGAGTGAAGAATCTATTCGAATAGCCGTGTCCGCGGTATTGGACATCGCTCGGGGATTACAGTCAAGGGTTAGATTTTCTCAAAAATAACTTGGACTTGAAAGGTTGGGTTGGATTAATCATGATGTTGATGGGAATGTGGATTAGGATGGGAAAGATGTTTATTAAACTCCTTGAAAAGTTATTTATGCTATACTTGTTTCTACTGCTTTCGAATCTACTTATGCTACTTGTCAAATCTTTGTTTCTTTGCAAATATACCTTGAGCTATTCCTTTGTATCAAGCCATGCATATAGTCTATTAGCCTGCATTACGTGCATGACTTGCCGAGTACCAAGTACTCACCCTTGCCACAATACAACACCAGTTGAAGAGGAGACTACACGGCTTTGGAGGAGGAGCTCCAAGAGGAACCGTCTACTTAGGGAGCGAGCCCGATCGGTTGCCTGTGGTATACTTGGATGGCGCCACGATGTTATCTTATTTTCTGCTGCTATTATTTCTCTCTTAATAAGTTTCGCCTGTAGGCGTATATTTGTAACTTGACCATAAGGTCGAGCAACCAGTTTGACTATTTAATTAAAGTACTTTATTAGTATCGAGTGGTATGATTGTGATATTTACCGATGTTAAGACTGTGTGCACTAGCGCGTTCCTGGACTAGTGCTGAATACACAGAGGGTCCGGATTTGCAAATTTGGGTCCCGACAACATCCGATAAGGTCTCTTTGCTATCGGTGCTGTACCAGGTACAAGCTCTATCACAAAATCTATGTTCCTGTCTGGCGGCATACCAGGTAGATCTTCAGGAAAAACATCTGGGTACCCATTCACTACTGAGACATCTTCTATGCTAATTGCCTTGGTGCTGTTAACCATCAACTGTCCATCTCTAACGGCGGTAGCTTGAAATTCCACTTTCTTTCCACACGGGCTCTCAACTGAGATAGTCCTTCGTCCACAATCTAATACGGCCTTGTGCTTGGATAACCAATCCATTCCCAAAATAACATCTAAGGTCTGGGTCTCCAAAATAATAAGGTTCGCTAGGAACTCTATCCCATCTATTAGTATTCTCACCCCAGAACATCCTACTTTCGTTCGGAGTTCGGAACCAGGGGTTTGAACTAAAAGCATGCATTTAAGTCTTGCAATCTCCAAATCATTTTTAGCAGCAAAGCCTTGTGAAACAAACGAATGCGAAGCTCCAGAATCAAACAAAACTGTTGCAGGTACTGAGTTAACAAGTAACTTACCCAGTACGACATCCGTGGCATTCTGAAGTGCATCTGCGGTGACATGGTTGACTCGGCCTCTCACCACAGTCTGGGGTGTGGCTCCTGGTGCTGGCGTCCTGGCTGGTGTGGATCCCAGATTGAAGCGAACTGGGGTCACTCCTGCTGTCTTCTTAGGACAACTGTTGGCAAAGTGTCCTGGCTCGTTGCAGTTGTAGCAGCGTCTCACTGTCCCTTGTTGACTGCCTGAAGCGACGTTTCTGGCTGGGGCTGGGGTCTGATAGTTCTGATTGACGGGTCTTGGTGCTGGTGACGGTGTCCTTGTTGTATTCTGTGGCTGGAATCTGAAAAACTGATTTGGCGCAACCCTCAAACGTTGCTGCGCTCCCTGACGCGATCCCTGATGCTGCATCCTGCGCTTCCTGTTCTCATCCAGTTCCTTGCGCTTGTCCTCAAGAATAAGCGCCTTATTCACCAGCTCCTGGAAATCTGGAAAGGTGTGGGTGATCAGTCCCACCTGTAGTCCTGAGTTAAGTCCCTTCATGAAGCGAGACTGTCTGGCTTTATCTGTCGCTACGTCTTCAGGTGCGTAACGTGCAAGCTGTGTGAACTTGTTCAGGTATTCGGCCACAGGCTGATTGCCTTGCTTCAGTGCTCTGAATTCCTCCTTCTTGAGGTCCATAATTCCTTCTGGCACATGATACTGGCGAAATGCAGCTGTAAACTCCTCCCAGGTGATGTCCTGAGGGTTCTCCTGCGTGGCACAGAAGTTCTCCCACCATTCGGCGGCTGTTCCTTCCAACTGATGAGAAGCGTAGAGTACCTTCTCATTTCCCATGCATTGAGCAATGTGTAGCTTCCTCTCAATTGACCTTAACCAGTCATCGGCTTCCAACGGGTTAGCATTCCCAGAGAAAGTGGGTGGATGAGTCCTCATGAACTCTGACAGTCTTGTATTCTGGCGTTGTCCCTGGTTGACTTGATTAGCAGTGGCCTGAGCAGTGACGTGCTGCATCTGTTGCATCATGGCATGCATCAACTGAGTCTGAGCAGCAAGAAAAGCTCCGAAATTCTGCATATCAACTGGCGGTGCTGGTGCTCCATCATTGGGGTTTTCTGCTGGGTGAGAACCACTTCCATTGCCTCCAAGGTTTCCACGGGTGTTCACCATATGTGGTTTGCTCCAGGTTTTAGAGACGAGAGGGAAACAAGAATAGACAAGTAATATGGAACTATGCGGGGCGAAGGGTGTAACTCAAGTCCAACTTTATTATTTAATTAATAATAACTTGGTATGGTTGCTTACAATGCCTAGGGGCCTTGCAACACATACTGCACACTCAGCAAGCAATGAAAATCCAAATCAAACTAACACTGGAGTTTAACGCCTAAAGGGTGACTCTTTATTCTATGACGCGACTCGACGAAGGAGTCTCACTACAACACCTATGCTCACTCATCGAGAAAACCTCCACGGCCTGGGTATGGGTGCTTCGGCATAGGCGCGAAACAATCGCCATGCCCTGCAACTGTGTCAACTGTGGTAGTCGAAGAAGCGGTGTCCTCCTCAAGCTCTGGCTCTTCCGGATCTGGCTCGTGTAGCTCGAGTACTGGCTCCGGCTCTGGTGCATACAACGCCGTCTCTAACTCTCCAATCCTGTGTAGAAGATGTGACACATACTCCTGAGTCTCTTGCCATCTGTTCTTCTCTGCAGTGTTCTCCTTGCGGGCCTTCTGTAGCTCCTTGCTCGTATCATCAAGTACATCCTCCTGGAAGACAACAAGTTGTGCCAACTGTGTGATCATGGCGTTCTCATCCTGAATCATCTTCGGGTCGAGAAGGTTATTGCTGCGCAGATGATAACGGAACACCGTGCCCTCTAACTCTCTGGCGTAGATGCAGGCAATGTGCCGCATTGCTCGTCGCGACACCTCCTGGATACCCATCTGCATTGTAGACCTCCTGGCAGTGCAATGTATCGGGCGATTCCCCGGGCCCTTCTTCCTGGCAGGTACCACAATCTTCACGTCACAAGCCTTGATCAATCCTGCTTGTCTGATTACATCCACTTGGTATTTTGGCTTCTCAAAACCTCCGAGAGTCTGCAGCATACACCAAAGTTCTGCGGCGTTACCAACCTCAAGATCGACGTAGTTGATTTCTCCTTCCATCTATCAAAGGATACTTACGTAAGATCGCAGCACTTTAAAAAAAAAAACAATTTGGAAGACAAAAAGAACTCAGCAAGGGGTATGAACAAGAAAGAAAAGGGGTAAGTCGAGAATTCATTCATTATCTTGGCAAATTTTATCTTTAGAAAATAGGTTTTATCCTCACTACGACCATTCTAACTATGGGTTGAGCCTACGATCAGTATGGCTCTGATACCACCTCTGTCGGGACCCGAATTTGCAAATCCGGACCCTCTGTGTATTCAGCACTAGTCCAGAAACGCGCTAGTGCACACAGTCTTAACATCGGTAAATATAACAATCATACCACTCGATACTAATAAAGTACTTTAATTAAATAGTCAAACTGGTTGCTCGACCTTATGGTCAAGTTACAAATATACGCCACGCAGGGCGAAACTTATTAAGAGAGAAATAATAGCAGCGGAAAATAAAATAACTTCGTGGCGCCATCCAGTATACCACAGGCAACTGACTGGGCTCGCTCCCTAAGTAGACGGTTCCTCTTGGAGCTCCTCCTCCAAAGCTGGTGTAGACTCCTCTTCAACTGGTGTTGTATTGTGGCAAGGGTGAGTACTTGGTACTCAGCAAGTCATGCACAGAATGCAAGCTAATATACTACATGCATGGCTTAATACAAAGGAATAGCTCAGGGTATGTTTGCAGTAAAACAGCATTTGATAAGTAGCATAAGTAGATTCGAAAGCAGTAGAAACAAGTATAAGATCAATAACTTTTCCAGAAGTTTAATAAACATCTTTTCCGATTCCTAATCCACATTTCCATCGACATCATTGTTTAACCAAACCCCACCTTTTTAGTCCAAGTTATTTTCAAGAAATTCTAACCCTTGACTGTAATTCCCGAGCGATGTCCAATACCGCGGACACGGCTATTCGAATAGATTTTACACTCTGCAGAGGTTATGCACTTTACCCACAAGATACAGTAAAACACCACAAAGGCGAGTTCCCGTAACAAAGTCTTTCGGAAACTTTTAACAATACAAGTGGTCCTCTCCGGTGTTGCACGCTAACCCTTCCCTAGCTAAGGCGAAGTTTAGGCCAACCAACCGTTAGATGGGTACTGCCGCACTCAGACGCCTCCCCGTACAACTTACACAAAGGGTGTAGTTGACAACCTGAGGTCCCACAGGTACGTTATTAGCAACTTAATCAACTAGGTCCGTCCCATTACAGACATGTGGTTGCACGTTTGACCCAGTTCAAAGGCTTGCAAGGTTAAGTCCTTAGAGTGACCAGGGCAAGACTACCCGAAGAACCAAACCAACGTTTCCGGTGCCACAACTGGCCCACCCGATCATTCTTGCCACATGCCCCGGTCAAAAACTATTTATCAAACCCCAGTTGATTACCATGCACCACGTGCCATCAACATCACAACACATGATACCTTTCCAAAACGGTTCAATATATCATTAAGTCAACATTAACATTTTGATTGTCCAAAATCATGTCACGAGCACGTAGCAGGTCTAAGCAATATACTACAACGGTCTAAAACCCATGTTGGCAATTTAGTAATGTCCAACTAGTAAACCACAACTAGGGTGACAAGGGTCATGGCACATATATATAATTAACCAAGGTGTCATACAGCAATTTGGCATTTATCTATTTACCCATAATTAAGTAAAGCATTTTCTAATTTAAACTAGCATGCATTCATTTAAATCAAATTAACTTCAAAATGGGATCAACATGGTCAAAGCATAACTTGCCTTCAAAAAGTACTTGCTCTTGGTCCTGAGCTGGCTCCTGGGTCAATACTTCTCCTTCGAATCCTTCCGGCACTTCAATGTCTACTCGTAACGCGTGCAAATAGAAACAAATGAATAAAACAGTAGACAAAAAGTGTCCAAACATCCAAATAAAGTTCATAAACAGAGAGAACATAATTTTATGAATTTTTAGAAACTGGAATCGTCAAATTCGGAGTTCAAATGAAAAAGATACAAGCATTTAAAGTTTAAATAATCAATTAAATAATAATACAGAGAAAAACTTTAGTCCAAAAATTAAATAAAATTCATCATTAGGTAGATCTCAATTTTATACAAATTTAGAAATTTGAATCACTCAAATCGGAGTTGAAACGCAAAAGTTATAAGCGTTTGAAGTTTGAATCAAAATCTGAAATCATTATTTCGAATTAATAAATCATTTTCTTTTTCGGAAATTAATTATTGGCGCCAAAGAAGGACACGTGTCGGTCTCGATTGGTCCACGTGACTCGCTGACGTCAGCACCGAACGGCCTCCACGATGACGTCAGCATGACGTCATCATGCCACGTGGCATGCCCCGGGTGCTGCCACGTGTCTCGGTCCATGGACTGGGTCCACGGTGACGCCCGGCCCACGGTGGACGCGGCCTACGGCTACAGAGGCTGACACGCGGGTCCCACCCGTCAGTGGGTCACGTGCACGGTGAGGCTCTCTCGGGCGAGACACTGACATGCGGGCCCCGCATGTCAGTGACACGCAGTCACGCCCAGGCTCGGCCGCTGGCACGCGGGCCTGGCCTGTCAGTGACTCAACGCACGGCGCTGCGGCGGTTACGTGGCATGACCCGGCGTGCAACACGTGGGTGCATCGCAGCCGTCCACCACGGATCTAACGGTCCAGATCTATCTAAACGCGTGACAGAAGAAACTACGAGGCTCAATCTCCACCGTTGGATCTAGATCCAACTGTTTGAGCTAAATCTAATCTACACCGCCCGATTTAGATCTAACGGCCGGGATTAGATCCGGCACTAGGAACAGTAACGGCGACGTGGCCTCGACGGATGGAGATCGAACGGGCGAGGGAGCTCCCGAGCGTCGATGGCGAGGCGGCGGCGCCGGCTGTGGGCCCCCGGATCGGCTATCCGGAGTTCTCTGTGTATTTCTGTACTAGTCCCAGATCAGTAGCTAGTACACACAGTCAAAAGTGATGAATCAACAACCATATCACGAATACAAATAACTAAATAAGAAATAATACCAACTAAAAGCAAAGACCTTATGGTCAAGGTTTACCATTATGGCCTGGACAGGCTGAACAACTTGAACAACTGCAGCGGAAGACGAAAACGCCAATGCGACCCATCCAAATGCCCACAGGCAATCGAGTGGAGAACGCACCCTAGTCGATGGAAATCTTGAACAGCTTCTTTCACTTCTGAGAGAGGATTAGAATGTAGCACGTGAGTACATAAAGTACTCAGCAAGTCTGGGAAATATGCACGATGTAGGCTATCCAAAGATGGCTTAATATGGTTCTTTTGCATAAAGCCAAGTTTCATCAAATCATACTTGTTAATAATTTTCACAAAGCATATTTGAGCAATTTTTTTTAATTATTGAATTATGTAATAATGTAGTGAAGGTTCTAACCACCACTCACTAATATACAGGCTCTATCCGCCACATCTCAACAAGATCAGGGTTCAATCCATTCACATGGCTCTATCTGCCACGATTCTCAAAATCAGGTTCCTTCCACCTACCTGGCTTTAGCCGCCAGAAGCACACCCGAGAGTTCTAACCGCTCTCGGATCCCAAAACAAACCATTGTTTAGTTCGAAACCAAAAACCAAAGTCTACCAGTATGAAAGCATTCAGCAAGCTTTGCCTTTGACCGTAGGCACGGCTATTCGAATAGTTTTAACTCTGCAGAGGTGTACAACTTTACCCACAAGACATGATATTCCCTTGATGCCACGCGATTAACACACTTCCTTAGGTGTGCCGGCAGGGATATCATGACAAGGCCTTTACAATGTATACGCCTAACCCGACTCACCCGCTGAGGTTTCACCGCTGTTAGGGTTATATCCACCCAGTACAGAAGCCCCCTCTTGCGCCGTGTAAGATAAACAACAACAACAACAACAACAACAATGCCTCTTTCCGGCGCTCACACAACCACCGAGTGGTGAGTCTAAGTCAGGTTTCTACAAATTAGTTAGCCAGGTCGTACCATTATAGACATGTGGTTGTACGGTAATGCTTAGAATGGAGACAGTCATAAGCGTCGGTCCTTAATTGACTTGGGGCGGTACTTGCACAAAAGAACCAAGGCTTGGTTCGCTTCCACCCGACATTCCAGGCCGCCCAAGTCGAAATCATTTTTCATTTTATTTTTATTTTGTAAACCATTGGCAATACTCCTTGCCTATAACTTCCAATACAAGTTTTCAAGAGATAATTGAAAGTCCCACCCATAGGTGAATATTGACCGATAGCGAGGCTAAGCATTTCTACCGTACTATTCTATTCCACCAATAGTTTATTTTTGTAAAATACACATCTCAGGGGTTGATGACAATCCTTATAACCAATTCTGTAATCTCCAATAATCATTAAATTGCCCTAATGGCACAATCATATGAATAATCCGATTCAATATCGTATCCATAAAGTATTGAGTATATCATGGTAATATCCTAACTCTCAAAATCATATTTGTATAGGAAATCTTTCCCTTGAACTCGAACTTGTATTATTGATTTATCCACCAATCATACAGGGATCAATCTTATCATCCACTAAGAATATTTCACAAGGTCATCTACTAAACCACCGAGAATACTTCACGATATCACACCTCTAAACATCTAGAATACAATCCACCGATATTACTTCATAATGGCATATGACTAATCCTTCACATCACCACCTCTAGATCATCAACTTTAATCCATCAAGAATACGGAATATTATCATTGACTAAACCCCCAAATATTCTGGATCATTCACTATTCTCCATAAATGATTAGTACATATCTATATCTTCATAACCATCTATTTCATAATCAATCTGTTAAGAATAAACCCCAACAAACACTAATAATCCAACTAACTCTGATTCTCACCTCCTACTAGTTTATCAACCCAAGAATCCAAGTCGACATATTATTCACTTGCAATGATCCGTTCAATCCACCCCGAATACTTTACAATCCCATACATCTTCCAAAATCTCCCACGACTATATTGTTTAAATTGAGAACTACTATCACTGTCCATCTCCTTAGTATTTCAACGATCATCATTCAAAGCTCAATTTCATATTAACAACCCCCACATTATCACTACTACTCACCCATCTCCAATTACATTCCATACTATGGGTTCTATTCAAACTATCCTCCAAATAGTCATTTTCCTAATCGAAGGGTATTTTATTAAAAACATTTATTATGGTGGATCACTGTTCTAGGGCGACAAAGGGTTACGGATAGCAATTTCAAGGAGGTATAAACAACAGGTATAACTAACAACCTAACGTTTGACATCATCATTTTATATAAATAGCAATGCAATTGTTAAAACAGGGTAAAACAGTGATAAAACATGGGATCAATATGCTTCAAGGAGACTTGCCTCGGTCACAGCAAGAATGTTGCACTATTTGAAGTCCGGCGGCGGAATCGGCGGTCGCGGCAGAATCGTTGACTACGCGCAAAACGAGGCAATAAATAAATAAAAGAAAATAAATAAAATCCAAAAAATACAAAAGTAGTACTGGCGGGTAGATCTTGATTTTAGATGAATTTAGAAACTTGAACGGAGTCAATCGGAGTTCGGACGCAAAAGATATAAGCATTCGAAGTTGGAAAATGATGGAAAATCAAGAAAAAAAGAAAAGTTACTATTTGCTACAGTAACTCGCTATTTTAGTTGTTCCAGGACAGAACCAAACTACAGAGAGCACTCCAAAATCCAAAAACTTGGATTTCCCCCCCATTTTTGCATGGATTTGGACCAAATAAAATCATGGATTCTCTAGATAACATCCTTAGGGACTCATAGGAGGAAGAAATTGGATTGATTCTCACCGGAGACGATGAATTTCGCGATGAACGATGGTTCGGCCAAAGCAACAAAAATCCGAAATTCATCGCCAATCCTTGAGGGATCCTAAAATTGATTGTTGGGTTAGACTCTAGACTCAATCACGGTCACAAGGAACCAATTGGAGTTGAGAAAAACCCACCGGAATGGATGCTAGGAGGATGAACTTGAAGAACACCGAAAAACGGCGACCCGGCGTTGGTTTTCTTGATCTAGCGGGCAAATGAGTTGGAGAGGCTAAAGGAGATGCATACCACCGGACGGGGTTCTTATAGGGAGAGGATGGAGGTGGTGGTGCGGCGTTTGGACAAGAAACGGACGAGTTAATGGCAAGTGAGTGGATTTCAGTTTTTCTTGAATGAGGCCGTTTCCGGCGAGATTGATGGCTCACCGAGGTGGGGAATGGCAAGAGCTCGCCGTTGCGGATCCAACGGAACCGACGGTTCGCGTTTTGGAGTTGTGTTGAGGGAGCTAGAAGGATTGGAAGATTTGCCCTAGCCATTGGAGCAAGCTCCATGCTCTCTGTTCTTCCCCCATGGCAAGAGGTTGAAGATGGCACCAGAGCGTTGACACGTGGCAAGCTCCGGTTGGCTCTCTTTTACGCGAATAAACCACCCTAGAGAAAAATAAGGAAAAATGGCCTAAAAATTCCGAAAAAATTCATAGAGACATTTTAGAATATTTGGGACTCAATGGAATTGGTTTGGTTGAATTTGGATGATTTTTGTGGAATTAAATAATCGGGCGCGGATCGCAGGCATTAAACAAAAGCCGCGCGAGATAAAATAGGAACGGAGGTCCAAAAATTCGGGGAATGATTTCTAAAATCATTTTGGAATATTTGGAACACAAATGAAGTGGTTTGGAGATTTTTGGAGCATTTTTGGACTCGCGTGAAATTTCGGGTACCGGCGGGAACTGGAAAATCCGATTTTTCGACTGGAAGGGAATTAAATCGCGATTTTGAGTTGGAAAGGATGCCAGGTTAATATAAACACCAGAGAAACTCCAACTTTTGAATTTACTTTATTTAAATTAGGTTTTTCTCCAGAAAGCGAAAACCAGGGTGTTACACCGGCTGACCGGGACCGAGGAAGACGACCACGGCAACGGCGTTCCACGCGTTCTCTGGCGAGGTGAGTGATCCCGGTCGGTGCGTCTCGGTGAGGGGGTTTTGGATCCGGGCTCGGTGTCGACGGAGCGGCGCTGGATACGGCGGGAGACGGCAGAAACCACCGTGGAGACCCACCAACTCCGGCGAGTAATCGGGCATGAACGGCGGCGGCTTGGGCTGGGGAAGCTTGGGCGAAAGGGGCGCACGGAGGAGGGCAACCTCAGGGCGTGATCCGGGCTTTAAATAGCCACGGCGTCCGCGCCCGAGGCGGAACCCTAGTTCCCTACGGCGGCGGAGTCCGGCTGCGATTCGGACGGAGACGACGAGCACGGCCGTCCACGTGTCCGGATGGACGGCTGGGTTCGCACGGCGTGAACGGGTTCGGGTCGGACACGGCTCGACCGGTACGGGCGAATCTCGGCCGTTGGGTCTTGATCCAACGGTCGGAGAATTAGGGTTAGGTTTGTGTTCGGTGACTTGGCTCGATCGAGACGGCTGGCTTGGTCGGGTTCGGGTCGGACTCAAGTCTGACTCGAACTTGGGTCCGATCGGATGAACAGTAACCGACCCGGTTCAAAATTCCAGCGATTAAATAATCAAATAAATTCTCAAAAATTCATTTAATTCATTAAAAATAGCAAAAGGCTCAGAAAAATTCCAGAAAAATTCTGGAAAATATTTTAGGACATTTTGGACTCAAATAAAATATTTCCAACAAAATTTTATTTGCAAAGTTAAATTCTTTAATTATTTCAAAATGGAATAAATTCAAATAAATTCCAAATAAATCCAAACAAATTCCAGAAAATTCCAAAAATTCACCAAAGTGCCAAATCACACATGAATTTAAGAAAAGCAAAATTTTGGGGTGTTACATACATCGATCCCCAACTTTCGTGAGGACCCATAGTTTTGCGTTATGGTGGAGAGATTGGCAAATATACAGCACAACCAAATTTTTGCAAATGAAAAATAATTGGTTCTTTCCCATGCACTATCTGCAAAGGAAAATTTTTATGATATACAGTTGGTCTGAGTTGAATTAATACCACAGTGTGCAGCACTGCATGGCCCCAACAGCTGATGTTATCCTATTATTCTGCAAGAGTGGCTGAGCAATAAGTTTTATTCTTTTAATTAATGACGCTGTAAGGCCATTTTGCGTGTAAACATAAGGTACGAAATTTTCTACATTAATTTTTAGAGCCATACAATCCTTATTGAATGCCTTTGAGGTAAACTCACCAGCATTATCCATTCCAATAGACTTGATCTTTTCTTCTGGAAAGGATGTTCTTAATTTAATAATTTGGGCAATTAATTTAGCAAAAGCATGCTTTCTAGTAGATAAGAGACATATGTGGGACCATCTAGTAGAAACATCTATTAGTACTATAAAGCATCTGAAAGGGCCCAATAATGGCTAGACAGGTCTACAAATATCACCTTGAATTCTCTCCAGAAAATTCAGTGATTCTTTCCTGACTTTTAGATAAGGTCTAACTATGAGCTTTCCTTTAGCACAACCAGGCATACGAAATCTTTAGGTCTAAAAAAGTTTGTAGTCTTTATGCTATGACCAGTAGAATTACTAATTATTCTTCTCATATTCAATCCATGATGATCCAGTCGATCATGTCAGATCTTAAATATTTTTGGGTTTTTAAGTATTGTTTTCATCGCAACATAAACTGCAGATTTTATATATGTATAATATAACCCGAAGGAGAAGGAATGACGTTTTTGTAACACCCCGGCATCTAGTATGCCCGAATGCTACCAAAAATAGACTAAACATCACCTAAATACCATAAATAAAGATAAATTACAACAAAGGCACAAATGCTAAAAACCGAAATTTCGGCAGCATCTCCTTTGTTTTAACATGAATTGAAACAATAGCAATAACATGGCAAGATATATCATAACATATGACATCTAAAGCAGCAATATAAATGGATAAAACATCAACATAAACCAATAAAACCGAATCCAACCACTCCATAATCTATAGCTAAGCAAATAAGGATCACAAGCACACTAAAACTATTCCATACACCAAGTTCATGGCACTTATTATGAACATGACTCAAATTGGTAAATGTGACTGGAACTACGTGAAGATGTGTAGCTATTGTCTCTTCCCACATGCCGGTGTCATGGTACCTAAAACAACATAAAGCACAAGCGTGAGTTCATCACTCAGCAAGTATATTGCAATGGGTCATACAGAACAATTCAATGTCATCATCACTACATAACAAACTTAACATCATGATTAAGTCATACTTCATATGCAACATTATATTCATATCTCAACCTCATTGAAATCATTTCATCATCATCATCATGTATGCAATGCAATGCACATGTCTCCTCGACACAAATACCGGTATTGCCGAGTGCACACCCGTCGGCGTGCACCCACGTCCCCCTTCCATCCCGTAGATGGAGGGTGCCTACTCCTCGCTTCCACTCACCGCGTGGGTGGAATCAGGTAGGTCTTACATCCATAGCGCTCCGGATTAGTCATAACTTTCTCACCGACCTTACTGGAATAGTTATGACGTTCTCACCGACCGGGCCAAGTTTCATGCCATGTATGCAACATATGCCATAATAATTAACCATAAACCATTGCATAGCATCTTAACATACCCTTTTTATCATATCATGGCAAACACTAAGCATGGCAAGATAGCATAACATGGAAACAATTGCATCTAGTCAAGACAAGCAAATAAACCACATGCTACCCATCCCAATACACTTGCCTTAACCTCGGGTGACGGATTGGTGGGATGAGGAGGGCACTCCCGGGGTCACACCACTTGCACATAGATGCCACAACGTGCCCACAAAACAGTACGCCATCGCCCATCTACCCCGATATCACAACCTACTCCCGAAAACGAAAAACAGAGAATCTGTCCCTCCCGGACAGCAGACTTCAAACTATCATAACTTTAGTTCTAGGACTCCGAATCGATTAAACGAGTACATCCTCGCGTAGCCTAGAAAATTTCCTAACTTTTTCTAAGTATATGGAAAAGCTGATTCGGACTCTAAAGTTGTCTAACTACAAAACCCTACGTTCTGTCCCAGCTACGTCACAGATTTGAACACGTTCGGTAAATCGAGCATAACTTTCAAACGGCTGGGCGGAATTGGACGTTGTTTATGTCCACGGAAAGGTATTGAAGTTACCTACAACTTCTTCAACAGGCGGACGACCAAATTCTGACTCTAACATCACGAGAACTCAAACTCTAGATCGACTGCACAATCTGCCCGAAGCAGAGAACGTGGCAAACTCTAGTTTTCATCTAATCTACCCAATTACAGAACCACCACTTGATCTAAAATCATCTAATTTCCCCTCTAGCACAGCCCCTAGACCAACCCCAAGGATTCCCCTAGCCATACCTTAGCCCCACGATGATGAACCAACGAATCTCCTTCCGGTTCACGCGATATCCTTCCTCGCTCCAAATCCACCGGATCTTCTCGTCGCGGAGCGCTCCAATGGACGGATCAGCGGGGTGGTGAGGTGGAGAACTCCCGTAGGGCAGCAAGGATGGTTGAGAGAAGAGGAGAGGGGTGGTGGTGCAATGGGGAGGAGGGAGGAGGAGGGTGGCGCACAAGGGGGAGGGTGGCAGCTGGTTTGGGGGAAGAGGAGGAGATGGGGGGAGGCTAGGGCAGGTTTGGGCGCACCAAAGGGCAGGGGGAGGCACCCCAACCCGGTCTCCCACTCCCACTTGGACCCAAACACCTCCCCACCAAAGCCCAAGACCCTTTCCCTTAGGCCCAAACTCCTGGAATCGGCCCGGAAACGTGATTAAACGGCATAACATAAAGTTTTAACCTCCATTTACACAATTTATAATGTTTTGACCTTCCGTAGTGTCACAGTTTTTCAACCACACATTTATTACACCCATTAAACTTAGTCATGAGTAAGTATTCTGTGCCATCCTCATTTTCTTTGTCCATATGGAAACCATTCTAACATATGTCCTTAAAACTTAATAGAGTACGACTAGACTCACGGTATAATATGGCATTCTCTATTATTATACAAGTACCAATATGGAGAAGTATGATGGCTCGTCCAGTGCCAACTATGAGGGAATCGTTTCTGGCGATAGTCATAATATTTTTAGTTTTCTTAGTTAAGGTCTAGAAATATTTAGTCTCCCTAAGAATTGAATTTATGGTGCAACTATCTACAAGGCAGATTTGCTCCTCTGCCATTGGATTATTTGATTGTTCTTTATGAAAGAAATGAATTAAATGAAAAAAATTATTGCATCAGGAACATATTGAATATAGAACAAATGCAACATAATTAAATAAATATCCTGGGAAATAACAATTTATTGAATTTTAACTGATAACCGCACAATAGGAGCATTGACCAATGTTCATTCAGAAACTTTAAACACTAAGTTGATAAATGAGACTCTTAAGGAGACTCAAAAGAAGTTCATCATGTTTTATGCTTCTACCAAAATACATATAAGCTCAGAGTACTTCTGGTACTTGGCATGACAATACTATTATTGTAGTATCCTCATATTGAGGTGGAAGGTGCACAATGGCTTATCGATCATTTCAACATCTAAAACTTTCTGGTTATATAATATCAATTTAGAGACAAGCTTGTATATGGCAGAGTTATATGCTGCCATGGTCTTAAAATCCTAAAAGTGTAGGAGGGGCCATTTGCATTGTGGTTCTAGAAACAAGATGGATCTTTGTTGGTTATATCATTCCTTCAAGGAATTCTATAGTGCCAGCGGGTCCTCCTCCATCAAGTATTCGGTCTTCATGTCTGCATGGAGATGGTGCCTTAGGAAGTGCAGAGCACACACTTGACGGCTTTGGGAAGAGCAGGAGTACCAGCTTCAGGCTAGGTAATAGCAGCTCCAAGAGATTGAGTTGTCAGGTTAACATTGGTATCCATTGCCCAGGTGAGGTAATTGCTGCTTGCAGCTCGGTAAATTCCCTCTCTGCGATGCCCAACATATCCTACATGGAAGTAATATTGAATTTTACTGCTGGTAAAATATTATATTGTATGCATATTATTGAATCAGTAAAGTTTGATTTATATCTATTTAGTAGATAATTATCTAAAATTTTCCAAAATTTGTCTAGTATTTTTCATAATTTTCTACTAATTATCAAGTAATTTTCACAATTACCAAATAAAAAAATAAATTTCAACATATATAAACTTGGAATAATGCTAAGAAAAATAAATCCAGGGATATGGAGCTCCCAATTTTGTATCTATTATTTTCAAGAATTTTTCTAGTATTTTCATAACTTTCTGCTAATTATCAAGCAATTTTCAGAATTACCAAATAAGAGAAAAATAAATTCCAACACATATAAACATGGAATATTGCTAGAAAAATAAATCCAAAGATATGGAGCTTCCCATGTGTGCTAACTATAAGGTACAACAAAGTTATGTAAGCTAATATACCTAAAATTCAATTTCTAGGGTTTAATATAAATTTTCAGAATTTATTATCTATTTTTAGAATTACAGATAACTCCAAGGTTAAAACATAAAAATGCATTTTTAGTTTTTCTCTAAAAAACTTAGCAGGCCATATTGGCTCGTGGGCCGCTGTGCCTCGTTCCCATGACGGTCCATAATGTCCCACGATAGGCCAATATGTGGGCAACTAGCATTTTTAACCCTAGTCACCACTCGGGCATAGGCGGTGGTACACCAGGCGTAGTGGCTATGAAAGATTGAGATGGCGATCAATAGGGGGGTAAATGATCCTAAATTAAAATTTCCCCCCACCTACTGGACAAGCAAGAACAAAACAAAATACCTCTCTTTGCATTTGACCTCAAAAGGGGAAAAATCAGCAAAACTCTATTCTTCTGGTACTACCGCAACACAAAGGTAAATAGCTCTGGAGTCTAGTACTACCATAGTGCAATGAGCGGTACTACCGCAGGATTGGGGGCAGTAGTGCCGATATCAAGAATAGAACAGAAAACAGCGTGAACTCAAGACCCAAAAGGGTGGATCTTTTGATCTACTGGTCTAAAGCTCACAAAACTTGGTAGACACCTTCTCAAGGATGTCAGGAACTTTTTCCAACAATCAATCCGAAGGATTGACATCAAAGTTCCAACCTTTAACCATTAGAAAGAAGCATGCACCAAGAAGAAGCAAAACACAAAATCAATGATCTAGTCTTGCTCGTGGGGTTTTGATGATCAAGATGAACTTGAATGTTCTCCCACTAGTCACAGCAATCTAGAACATAAGAAGAGAATCCTTCAAACATTATCTACAAAAAAATCCTTCATGGAAGAGCAAACGATCGATTTCTCGCAGAACGAATCCAAACTTGCCTAGAGGATTGGGATATGATCTAAGAAAAGATTCATCCAATCAATCTCTCATCCTTAGCAAGAAAAACCAGAAGCAAGTAGAAGGAGGGGAGTCAAATCCAACTTGTGGAAATTAAATGTGGGAATGTAAATACTGAATTTAAATTGTGTAAAGTAAAGACATAATGTAAATGCAGAATTTAAATTCAGAAATAGAGAGGATGAATCTTTGTATTTTCTTCGAAAGAATTTACAAAACCTCACTTCATGTGGGCAAAGCTCAAAGGAGCAACTAAAATCTTCAAAGAGGATAGGCTACCCCTACCCCTCTATTTATAGTGTTCATAGGTTATCCTCCACCCTTGGATGGATTGCTTCAATCCTAAGCTAACCTCGAAGAGCTAGGATTTGATCCCACACACTTCACATTTTGTGCTAACCCGAAACCCACTAACAACCGGGTTTTATACACTAGCCAACTTGACCACTACTCTATCTCCTACAACTCATGATCTAATGGGTTTCTTGACCCGGTAACTTCAAGCCAGCATCCATAAGGTTTTCTTGACTTTTTGACTTGCACCCGCTTCATCTTCAGCCATCCTTCGGTGATCACTGGCCTCTCGGACCTCCGGCGCTCCTAGCCTAGTCCTGGCCATCCTTCGCCTCACCATGACCTCGGATCGAAGCCCTGCAAACAACAAAGACAAGGAACCACCTCACATAGCATTTTTCAATAATAATATGCAATAATCATTCAAGAACAAACAAATTTTCTTTAGATCAATTCATGTCTCGCAGACAAAGTCGGTACTACCGCCTCTCTAGGGGCCGGTAGTACCATTTGGCCAGCACTACCGCTCCCCAGAGGCAGGTAGTGACGCGCCCAGTAAAATCCTAGCAAGAACCCCTCTGGAAAATAACTACCGCTATACTAAATCTGATAAATACCGTAATTCTGATACTACTGCTCCAAAAGCAGGTAGTGCCGCTCAACTTGAACCAGAGAACCTTCGGTACTACCACAGGTCGCTGCTATCGCCACCTGTGTTCAGTAGTATCGCAGGTCAGTACTACCGCCATACCATGGCCGGTACTACCGCCTGAGACACATAAAACTCAAAATGTTTTGAATTGAAAATCCAATTCAACTTCAAACTCAAACCTGAGCAACCAAAGCTCAAATAATGTCAAATACTCATCATAAATATGGATGAACCTCCACATGTGTGACATTCCGGTAAGAGTTATGTCGCATTGTTGGGCTTTTCCGGGTTTGTGGGCCGTTGTTGGGGAGTTTGGGCCTTGAGGGACCGCATTCTGGGCTTTAGTGGGAGGGTTCTTGCCCATGTGGGGGTGGAGAACCAGCCAAAACCTAGTCCCCACCCCCTTGGGCACCCCCCTTTTTCCCCCTTTCCCCAAGCCGCTACCCCCTCCCTTGGCCGGCCACCCCTCCCCCTTGCGCCCCCAAGCTCCTCTTGTGCTCCTCCCTCCCCCCATAGCCGGCCCTCCCATGCAGTCCTCCCCTTCCCCCGATCTCTCCGTTTGGGAGCCATCCAACAGAGGCGATCCGGCGATTCCGGCGATTGGAGGGCGATCGAGGCCGGGAGGAGGAGTTTCTTCGTCGGTTATTTGATCCTTCAAGGAGAGATAAGCATTGTAGGTTTTTGGTGGTGATTGGGTTCTGTTTAGATGGGTGATTTCATGTCTAAAACCTCTAATTATGTGCTGTATCTAGAGGGGATTAAGGCAATTTTAGATTTGTCTCGCGTTCTGTCCTCGGGCAGATTTGACCCCCGGATTTAGGTGCGATTTTGAGAATTGTAGGTCCGTTTTCTGGTCGTCTGGCTGTTACGAAAGTTGTATGTAATTCAATTATCTTTAATTGGACACCGAAAACATTAAATTATGTTTAGCCGTTTAAAAGTTATGGCTATTTTACCGTGTGTTGCCCAATCTGTAATGTGATTGAGACAGTTTGTGTTCAACTGTATATTAGAGGATTTTATAGGCCGAATAAGTTTTCGTGTATACTTAGAAAAAGGTGAGAAATTTCCTATGGTTCGAGAAAATGTACTCATTTACCTGATTTGGAGTCCTAGAACTCAAGATATGCTTGTTGGAAGCCTGCTGTTCAGTTTGACAGATTCTTTGTTTTTCGGGTTTTAGGAGTGGGTTGTGAAGTCGATGTAGATGATTGTTCTTGTATTGTTTTGTGGGAATATTTTTAAGTGTATTGTACCTATGTGCAGGTGGTGTGACCCCGGGAGTGCCCTCAACATGTCGCCACTCCGTCTCACACGGTTGAAGGCAAGTGTATTGTGGTGAATATGGCTTGGTGGCCATATGAATTGATATAGATGCGATTCAACTTTATGATGTGTTGCTTTACTATGAATTGTTCTTGCAAATGATTAGATGATTATGAAATGCTATGTTATGTATGTGAGGATGATTATGTATCTAATTAAGGCTATGCAATTGTTGAGTTGAGTGCATATGCAAGTTTATTCATGTTTATGGCATGTGTGCATTCATGGCATGAGGACAGGCCAGGTCAGTGAGAAAGTCATAACTAATCCGGTAAGGTCGGTGAGAAAGTTATGACTAATCCGGAGCGCCATTGAGAAAGACCTACCTTGTGGTTCCATCCACAGTTGTGAATGGGAGCGAGTCAGTAATAGTAGGCATCTTCCACGAGATGGAAGGGAAAGAGGGTGCACACCGACGGGTGTGCACTCGGCAATACCGGTATGTGCTAAACAAATAGACATGTGCATCGCATTGCATGAATGAGAAAGTTGATGAAGATGTTATATGAGATGTTAATGAAGATGTTTCATGTGATGATAGTGAAGATGTTAATAAATACTGTTATTGTTTTATTCCATTGCAATACACTTTGCTGAGTGATGAACTCACGCTTGTTGCTTAATGTTTTTTTAGGTACTTGAGTTCGGCATTTGGGAAAGGGAGCTAGACACACGCCTTCACTTGGCATCACCCGAATAGAAAGTTTCATACCTATTCGGTAGTTGTGATGGATTACTTTATTGAACTAGATCTAGTTTATGACGTATCATTTGCTATGATTAATTGATCTTTCCGTATTGGTACATGAAACGTTTGAGGTTATAGTCTTGGCTTGACTGATGCTGAAAATACTATTATTCATGCTATAGATGTCCTCTAGTTTGCTAATGTGTTATGATATTAATATTGTTGTTTCGAACCATGGAAAAACAAAGGTTATGCTGCCGAAATTTCGGTTAAGCATTTAGCGTAGTGGCTGTAATTTATCGTTAAATAGGTGTTTTGGTTGTGTGACACTACGGTATGGTGTGACATTATAAAATGTGAAATTAGAGAATAAAACCTTACGGCTTAAGGTTTACTCGCGTTTTTGGGCCTTATGAAGTGATGTGACACCACGGAGTGTCGTAACCTTATAAATGGTGCATGATGAGGTCAAAAACATTATGAAATATGGAATTGGAGGTTAAAACCATATGGTATGAGGTTTAATTGCGTTTCCGGGCCGTTTTCGGGAGTTTGGGCCTTTCCGGGGGAGTTTGGGCCTAAAAGAAGGGGTTGTGGGCTTTGGTGGGATGGAGTATGAGTCCATTTAGGACTAGGATTCCTGTTTGGGCTGGTAAATAGGGCTCCACCCTGCCCTTGCTTGCGCCCCCAACAGCCCTAGTGCGCCCCCACCCTCCCCCTCCATGCCCTAGCCGCCACCCCCCACCTCCCCCTCTCCCTTGCATGCGCCCCCACCTCCCCCTTGCCCCCTTTGCTCTCCACCACCTCTCCTCCACCCCCTTACTACCCTAGGGTAGTCTCCCCACCCCTGCACCTCGAGGATCCATCCGTTGGAGCGAGGAGCGAGGAGCGATCTAGGAGGAGATCTATTGGGGTTTTCGTGCGTCGGGCGAAGGTATGGCCATGGGATTCCTTGGGGATGGGCTAGGTACTGTTCTAAGGATCAATATCATGTTTTTAGATCAATTAGTGGTGCTGGATTTGAGTAGATTAGATGAAATCTAGAAGTTGTCACATTCTCTGTTTTGGATAGCATGAGCAGTCGACCTAGGGTTCGGTTTTTTTGCCAATTTAGATTCCGAATTTGGACGTTCGCCTGTTAAGAAGTTGTAGGTAATTTCAATACCTTTCAGTGGGTATAAAGAATGTTAAATTCCGATCAGCCGTTTGAAAGTTATGGCTGTTTTACCGAGCGTGTTAAAATCTGTGACGTGATTGGAACAGATCTCGGTATTTTGTGGATTAAACAACTTTAGAGTCCGAATCAGTCTTTCCATATACTTAGAAAAAGTTAGGAAATTTCCTAAGCTACGCGAGGATGTACTCGTTTAATTGATTCGGAGTCTTAGAACCCGAGTTATGTCTTTTGGAAGGCTGCTGTCCTGGCGGGACAGAACCTCTGTTTTTGGTTATTGCGAGTAGTTGGCAATGTCGGGGTAGATGAGGGTTTGCGTTCTGTTTTGTGGACATGATTGTTAGTGTGTGGTACCTATGTACAGGTGGTGTGACCCCGAGAGTGCCTTCTACTTCCCGCCAATCCGTTGCCCGTGGTTAAGGCAAGTGTATTGTAATGGATCGTGGTTTGTAGGTTGCTTGTTGAGACTAGATAAAATTGATAATATGATATTATCACTTGCCATGCTTTAATGTTTGCCATTGATATGATGAATATGTTTATTATGTGATGATGCCATGTGTTAATGTACAAGTTATCCATGATGATGCCATGTGTTAATGTACAAGTTATTCATGATGTTGGCATATTTGCATACATGGCAAGATACATGGCCCGGGCGGTGAGAAAGTCATAACTAGTCCGGGGAAGGTCGGTGAGAAAGTTATGACTATTCCGGAGAGCCAATGAGTAAGTCCTACATTGTGATTCCATCCACCGCGGTGTGGGGAAGCGAGGAGTAGGCACCCTCCATCTTCGGGATAGAAGGGGGGAGAGGGTGCACACCGACGGGTGTGTACTCAACTATACCGGTATGAGTTTCCAAGGAGATATGAGCATTGCATTTTATGATGATGATATATGATGATGTCGATGATATGCTTACGCTATGAATATGAGATGTGTATGATGTTGTATGTGAAAAGTGGTGATGAAGGTATTAGAATGTATTTTCTTGTTCCATTGCAATATACTTGCTGAGTGATGAACTCACGCTTGTGTTTATGTTATTTTTCTTAGGTACCATGAAACCGGCATGCGGGAAAGGGAGCTAGTAACACGTCATCACTTAGCTTCACACATATAAACATTGACATGTTCCTTCCTTTAAATTGTGATGGTTAACTTGTGTGCTTGGTTTCCTCATTACTTCGTTTGGCTCATGAGATGGTTGGAGTCTTTATTCTAGGCTTATACTGCTGCTAGAACCTTTGTTATTGATGATTTAGATGTCTTTCTTTATACTATAACCTGTGATCTTATTGTTGTTGCTTCAATTCATGGAAAAACAAAGGAGATGCTGCCGAAATTTTCGGTTCTTGCATTTACTCCTTTGCTGTAATTTATCTTAATTTATGGTATTTAGATGTTGTTTAGCCTATGTTTGGTAACATTCGGGCATAATAATTGCCGGGGTGTTACAGGTTGCTTCTAGTAACATTTGGGTGACATTCGTGGCATACTAGGTGCCGAGGTGTTACAACATGGTCCTTCAATCCCCCCCCCTTGATAAGTATATTGATAAATCATACAAAAAGGCATAGTTGAGTTTGAAAATAGAAGAAAGAAGCAATTTGATTGAAAAATCATATTTGGTCCAATTAAAAGAGAAAGTAAGCTCATGACCAAATAGATGAAGAGAATTTAAGGGCTCATCAAGAGAAGAACAAGTTTTCAACAAAAGACTCTAAAATTCAAGAAATCTCTCAAAAAGCTCAATTTTGCTCATGATCCAAATGCAAATTGTTAAACATGATCATGAGAATGCATTTTTTGATTTTAACCTCCCTCTTTGCCTTTTTCATTTTTCTCCCCTTTTGGCAATATAGGCATCAAGAGAGCAATTAATGATGAAATGCGTCCTAAAAGAGCTTTCAAGATTATGTAAGTGACCACTTAGACAGAGTATGACACCAAGCTACTTTAGCTCAGATTATGTCATCCTAAATCATATCCAAAGGTATATTTCAAATTTTTCTTAACTAGCTCAAAAGAAGTTTTACTCATTTTGCATGATTTCAACAATAGCATCACTTAGCACAATTTCAAACTAGAAGCAAAGGCAAAACATGGATCAAATGGATATACTAGAGTTCAACCTAGTCAAAACTTTGGGAAGCTATAAGTCCATTAGAAAACCCTCATGCTCAATCACCTTTTAAATGCAAATTTTAAAATTTAATTCTCATTACAGTTTGGAGAGCCTATTCTAGTGAACCACATTCTCGACTAGGTACCATCGATAAAGGCCTCCTAGACTTCACTCTCCTTCGCAATCTTTTGGGTTTAGAGAGTTTATCCTAGCGAAACGTATCCTCAACTAGGAGCCATTGACAAAATTTTCCTAGGTTTCACTCTCTTCCTAAATTTTGCTTTGTATTTTTCAATATTATTGACTCAAGCCCTATTCAGCCATCTCAAGCAAGAAGCTTAAAAGAGTGGTTTTGGTCATACACAATATATTCTAAGTTCATCCCAAGTGCAATAGGAAGCAGTCTCATGAATGCAAACTGTTGAGTTCAGTTTTAGCATAAACAAGTCAATCTTTTTATCATTTTAGCACTTAGATTCATTAACATGTTGAGGATTCTAGAATGAAACAGTATAGTTAACCCAAGTTGCTCTACGAACTCTAGTAGAAACCCACTATTTGACTAAACATGGCATAAGCATCTAGTGAAGAAATATAGCAAGTAAAAGCTAAGTTTCATCAAGTTCTCCAAGAAAGATAATTTTTTAAAAGTTGGCTAGTTTAACATGATCAACCAAATTAGATATGACTATACTAGCAAGGATCTTCGGAAAAGTAGCTGGGGGCAACTAATCACAGTTTTCTCAATTTTGAAGGGTGATAGTAGATTCATTTGATTTTGGTGATCTAAGGTTAGTTGTGGGTTCTAATTGCATTATATTCAATATTTAGGTTGGTTAGGAGAGAATTTAAAGATTGTTTAGATCTAGCTTGTAGATCCATGTGTTGTTGGTGATTTATGGTTAGTAATGTGTTCTAATTGCATTATATTCAACATCTAGCTTGATAAGGAAAGAATTTGATGATTTTTTTTAGATCTAGCTTGTAGATCAATTCAAGTCTTGGTGATCTAAGGTTAGTAACGGATTCAAATTACAATATTATATTTAAGATTTAGATAGCTAGTTTGGTGAAGAGAGAATTTGAAGATTGTGTTAATTATTTCTTTGTGATGTAAGGTAGTGTTGTGGACCAAACAGACTCATCTTCCCTCGATCAGCGAAGCGAGGCTTCCATTACCTGACGGCTCATACGAATGGGTCTGTGATTGTCAATCCCTCCCACTGGCGAAGCAATGAGTTCAAACCCTGGGAGTCCATTCCTCGAAAAAAGGTAAAAAAGAATAAAGACCGCTCCCCTCCGCGATGAGGGGAAGTTTCCCTTCGTAGCGAGGGAGAAAAACGGAGGAAACTCCCCTCGGCTACGTCTCCTTCCAGCGCAAACATAGCACGAACTACCAAGGTCTGACACCCCCCAACAACTCCTCCTGAACACGTGAGGATGTGTCAGGCTAATATGGGACCCCAACATAAGTAAAATCCCCGTCGAGCCCCTATAAAAGGTGAGCGAATAGAGGATAAAAACCGAAGATACGGGTGAAATGACTCAATGAAGAGTCAAGTTATCCCTTGGCAGAGGACAGAGAGGAAAAAGATGGCCGACCCATACGTGCATGTTCCCAAGCCTGCCCTATAAAGGGGAGGAGAAAGAAGAAAAGAGAGAGTTCCCCGAAAAACAAGAAAAAATCCCACAAAGAAAAGAAAGAGAGACCCGGTGGTTCAACACCGCCACACTGGCGCCGTCCGTGGGGAACCCTAACCGCGAGGTGAAACCGCCGCCCGCCGATCAAGACTAAGGGTAAGTTTTCTGTAGCCATGCCACCAAAGAAGGGAAAGGAGGCAGTATCCAAGGGGGCAGCAACGGCGGAAGGAGCAGAAGAATCAAGACGGCGTGCGAGGAGCCAATTTGGAGACCCACCTCGACTTCTGGATGACGAGACGCGGCTGCCAGCCACAACAGAAGCCCGAAATGTGGTGGGAACTTTACCTCCACAGACCCTGGTAGCCGTGCGCAAGCGAGCCCCCAAACGACGGCCTCCGGCGACAGGCCGAACAGTTTCAACACCAGGAGAAGATGTGGCAGAAGCGTCGACACATCCGACCCATCGCCAAGAGACCTATGGGAACGAGGAGGCCCTTGGAGAAGGGACCAGGACTCAGGGGGAGCTTGACCCCAACGTGCGGGCGCTGATGGAAGCTAACGAGCAACTCATGATGGAGTTGAAGCGCCTGCAAGGACGATCAGATGGGGAGCAATACGAGTCACAAGACGAAAGCCCGAGCCGCGAGGTGCTATCCCCAGCGATCGCGATGGTACACAGGGAAGACCATGATCCAAACCCCCTCAGCACCCGTCTACGGGCCAAAAAATGGCCCTCCCCGGGAAGCTTCAAATTTCCCACCATTAAGCCGTATGATGGTCGGACAGACCCAAGGGAGTTCCTCCGCGTTTACGACACGACGATTGAAGCCGCGGGAGGAGATGATGATATCAAGGCGAAGGGGCTCCTTCTGGCACTTGAAGGTATAGCCCTGTCCTGGTACTCTTCGCTGGAGCCCCGGTCGATCACCTGTTGGTCGCAAGTCCGCCGCAAGCTTGAAGGCAATTTCCAGGGCAACTTCGACGGAATGAAAGAGGAAAGTGACCTATTTGCGGTCAGACAACGCGAAGGAGAAACCCTTAAGAGTTACTTCCAGCGCTTCTCCCGGATTAAGTGCCAAATACGAGGGGTAAGCGACACCACTATCATCAATGCGGCCTTGTGGCTCTGCAGGGACCGTTGGCAGAAAGGCTCGCTCGCAAAGAGGTGCGTACGGTGGAAGAACTCTTTGCGAAGATGAGGGAGTATGCGCGAGAGGAGGAAGACAACCTCCGAAGAGAAGACAGGCCCCAGCAAGAGAACCAAGAATTCATCCCACGCAAGAGAGGGCGAGGGAAAGACCCCCCACCCAACACTAAAACGAAGGAACGATACCCAGAGCCCGGAAGAAGAGACGAAAGGAGGAGAATTCACCACATTGACGAACCAAGAAATCGGCAAGTCATGGGCGATAGATGAGCGGAGCAACAGAGACGAGGGACACCCCCAAGCCGAGGAAGGCAAGATGAAAGAAGTCGAGTTAACAAAAGGGAAGGGACAGAGCCCCGACGGTACTTTTGTGAATATCATGGAGAAAATATCACCCACGGCACCACCCAGTGCAAAGTGATTAATGGATATCGGCGGTTTGAGGCCAAACAAAGAGAAGTTGAGACGCACCCTACACCGCCGGAAGCACCCTCAGTCGGACGACAACACCCCCCCCCTCGGGTAGGAATAAATCATCTCCGTCGCATTATCAACGTCATTGCGGGGGGCTCCTCGTCACATCTCTCGTCGAAAAGGCAGAGGAAGGCTTATGCCCGGCAAATTAACCACATTGCGATTACCCCCACTACCCCTCCTCCGGTAAAGTTTGAGCCAATCACCTTTACGCAGGAGGATGCCACGGGGGTGCACTTCCCGCATCAAGATTCCTTAGTAGTAACCGCTATAATCGCCGATTGCGAAGTACGTCGCATATTGATAGATGGGGGAAGTGCGGCGGACATTCTGTCCATGAAGGCTTTCCGGCAAATGATGATTCCACAAGACTGATTGAAAAAATCAGAGGTGCCACTGATGGGTTTTGGAGGAAGCATGGTCAACACCCTGGGGCAATTGGAGCTAGAAGTCACATTCGCAACGCCACAAGCCAGCGTCATGAGTCGTGTCACATTCGACGTGGTAGACATGCCGTTTCATTACAATGCGATCCTGAGCAGGGGCTCGTTGACGACCATGGGGGCCATAATTCATCACGGGTTCTTATGTATGAAGATTCCCTCCGCAGATGGTGTCGTCACGGTGCGAGGAGATCAAGCCCTGGCAAGGAAGATAGACATGGAAAACCCACCCCAGGTCAAGCATGTCTGCACCGCGGAGTTGGACCCCGTTGTACCCATGAATCGTAGTCGGTGGCTCCCTAAACCACAGCCTTAGGGAGAAACCCAACGAGTATTGCTCATGCCAGGAGGTAGTAAGGCAGTGATCCTCGGCACCATGCTGCCCCCCGAGGAAGAGAAACGCATGATGCTGTTCCTGGAGTCCCAAGAGAAACTATCGAACACGTCCTCGCCATTAGCCCAAATGCGAAGCCTAAAAAGCAAAAACTAAGAAAACTCGCGGTAGAAAGACAAGAAGCCGCGAAGACGGAGGTGACCAAATTGCTTCATGTGAGGATCATCCGCGAAGCCCGATACACGGAGTGGTTGGCCAACATCGTCCTAGTCAAGAAGGCCAGCGGGGCGTGGAGGATGTGCATCGACTTTACTGACTTAAACAAAGCATGCCCAAAAGATGACTTCCCCCTGCCCCGCATTGACCAACTTGTCGACTCAACCTCCGGGTCAGAAAGGATGAGCTTCCTCGACGCATACTCTGGCTATCACCAGGTATACATGCAAAAAGAAGACGAAGATAAGACGGCGTTTGTTACTCCCTTCGGTACCTATTGCTTCGTGCGGATGCCCTTCGGGCTAAAAAATGCGGGCGCTACATTCGCGCGGCTCATCACGAAGATCTTCGCCGGCCAATTAGGAAGAAACGTGGAAGCCTATGTCGATGATATCATTGTCAAAAGCGAAAAGAAAGAAGACCACGTCGGGGACCTCTGGGAAACCTTCGAGAACTTGATAAAGGGGAAGGTGAAACTCAACCCATCCAAATGCATTTTTGGTGTAAACGCGGGAAAGCTGCTAAGGTCTCTCAATGAGGCATAGAGGCGAATCCGGAAAAGATAAGAACTATCCAAGACATGGCTCCACCAAGAAATCTAAAAGAAGTACAACGGCTGGCAAGGCGGATAGCAGCACTCAGTCGATTCTTGCCAAAATCCGCAGAGCGAAGTTTGCCGGTCTTTAAAGCCTTACGCTCAAATGATGTCTTCATCTGGACAAAGGTGTGCCAACACGCCTTCGATGATCTGAAGCAAAGCCTTATGGAGATCCCTGTTCTGCAAAGTCCGAAGCAAAGTGAGGAGCTTCTGCTATACCTAGCAGCTAGCCCCTCGGCCGTCAATGTTGTGCTAGTGCGACCCCAAGGCGTTAAACAACAGCCAGTTTACTTCGTCTCTGAAGCCCTCCAAGGAGCGAAGCTACGATACTCGAAAGTGGAAAAGTTGGCATACGCTCTGTTAATGGCCTCCCGAAAGCTCCGACATTATTTTCAGGCCAACCACATCAAAGTACCAACTACGTACCCTCTTGGATCTATGCTATCCAACAAGGAAAGCACTGGCCGCATCAGCAAGTGGGCGGTCGAGCTAGCCCCCTTCGAGCTAACTATAATGCCTCGCACTGCTATCAAGAGCCAAGCCCTCGCCGATTTTATGGTGGAATGGACTTCTCCAGTCTCTGAGGATAACGAAACTTCAGCGATATGGTTCATCAATTCCGATGGGTCATGGGGAGCGAGCGGAGCGGGGATAGCTGCAGTGATACAAGCGCCTAGCGGCGAAAAGGTTGAGTTCGTAGCAAGGCTGGAGTTTCCCTCAACTAACAATACAGCCGAATATGAAGCACTCCTGTTGGGGCTCAGGAAAGCGAAGACCATGGGAGCGAGAAGGGCAATCTTGTACACCGACTCGAAGCTTATTCAGGGGCATATCACCAAAGAATATCTGGTGAAGGACGAACAGCTCCAGAAGTATGTCGAGGTGGTCCGAACAATGGAGAAGGGCTTCATCAGGTTCACCATTAATGCAATACCCAGATCCCAGAACGAACGAGCCGACGAGCTGGCGAAGACCGCCGCCACCGGAGGAGGTCTACCTTCGATAGTATTCATTGAGATACTTCGCACCGCCTCCATTCCCTCCCAGATAAACCTCATTGCTCGAGCAACCAGCGAGGACTGGAGGAGTGAGATATACAACTATCTCCTAGAGGGAATTTTACCAGATGATGAGGCACAAGCGAGACGCCTCGAAAGGCGAGCGAAGAAATATGCCATCATTGATGGGTTTCTATTCCGCAGCGGCCTCTGCGCTCCATGGCTCCGCTGCATTTCACGAGAGGAGGGGACGCAGGCTCTGCGTGAAGCCCACCAGGGAGATTGCGGAGCACACTAGGCCCCCAGGAATCTTATAAGAAAAGTATTCCGAATGGGACTTTACTGGCCCACGGCATTACAAGACGTCGAACAGATGGTTCAACACTATCACGCGTGCCAATGGATGACCAAGCAAAAAAGGGCCCCGCCCAACTAACTGCATGTGGTGCCCCCGGTCTGGCCCTTCGCCAAGTGGGGGATGGATATTGTTGGAGCGCTTCCTAAAGCCCGGGAAAATCTTCAGTTCGTAATTGTCGCCATCGACTACTTATCCCGCTGGATCGAGGCAGAGCTGGTAGCAAAGATAACCGCTGACGCTGCCATCAAGTTTCTATGGAAAACAATCATTTGTAGATATGGAGTCCCTTTCCAGATCGTGACCGATAATGGGTCCCAATTTGACTCCAGGAAATTTCGCGATTACTGTGACAATATCGGGACGAACATTTGTTTCGCCTCAGTAGGTCACCCTCAGTCAAACGGGGCGGTGGAACGAGCGAACGGGTTGCTCCTTGATGGCATCAAAAAAAGGCTGTACGACTCTAAAAAGGGACTCTGGCCCGACGAGCTTGACCACGTTTTATGGGCAACCCGCACCTCAGCCTCAAGAGCAACCGGATTCTCTCCGTTCCGGCTCCTCTTCGGGGAAGAGGCCGTCTCACCTGCAGAAATCCATGGAAAATCCTTGCGAGTGATCAAAACTCCGACCTACGAGGAAATCGACATCACGCGTGATCTAGAGGAAGAACAAAAACTTCAAGCCTTGAAGACCATGAAAGCCTATGCAAAGGCCTCAACTCGAAGCTTCAGCAAGAAGGTGAAGAAACGTGAGCTATATCCTGGGGACATGGTGCTCAAGAGAGCTGCTCCGGCCTTCGCGAAGCTGAAACAACTTGGGAAGGGCCCTACATTATCAGAGAGTCAACCGCGAAGGGAGCGCACAAACTCATCGCTCCGGATGGCGAGGAGATACCAAGAACATGGAACACCGACGCACTCAAGAAATTTTACCCGTAGATGATGGGATACGAAGGCAAAAAAAATGTACCGATCTTTATCAATGAAATAATGAGAAGACGTTGTGAACGAAGGTCATCTCTATATTCCCCGATATTCAAAACCGAAGGCCCGTTGCCTCGTGCCGGGTAGGAGTTCACAGATGCTTGGTCGGGCAAACGTCCCACCCATCCTTCGCTCCGAAGGCCCGTTGCCTCGTGCCGGGTAGGAGTTCGTGAATGCTTGGTCGGGCAAACGTCCCACCCATCCTTCGCTCCGGAGACCCGTTGCCTCGGGCCGAGTAGGAGTTCGCGGATGCTTGGTCGGGCAAACGTCCCACCCATCCTTTGCTCCGGAGACCCGTTGCCTCGTGCCGGGTACGAGTTCGCGGATGCTTGGTCGGGCAAACATCCCACCCATCCTTCGCTCCGGAGACCCGTTGCCTCGGGCCGGGTAGGAGTTCGCGGATGCTTGGTCGGGCAAACGTCCCACCCATCCTTCGCTCCAGAGACCCGTTGCCTCGTGCCGGGTAGGAGTTCGCGGATGCTTGGTCGGGCAAACGTCCCACCCATCCTTCGCTCCGGAGACCCATTGACTCGGGCCGGGTAGGAGTTCGCAGATGCTTGGTCGGGCAAACGTCCCACCCATCCTTCGCTCCGGAGACCCGTTGCCTCGGGCCGGGTAGGAGTTCGTGGATGCTTGGTCGGGCTAACGTCCCAACCATTCTTCGCTTCGGAGACCCGTGGCCTCATAGGAGTTCACGGATATTTGGTCGGGCCAACGCCGCCACTCATCCTTTGCCCCGGCTACAACTTAGCGAGACGATTGGTCGGGCTAACACCCCACCCTCTCCTTCACTCCGAAGAATAGGGGCTCCACTCCGTGTAGGATTTAGCAAGGAGCCTATGGAAGCTAAAAAACCTCAATTACCCCCCCAGCCCCGAGAACACACCGTGTTGCGTCATCTGGACAGTTGAGAACACACAACGGGGCCAATATCCTATGCTTCCTTCGGCTGTGAAGGAGAAGGTGCTCGCGCGTTACGTGGCCACACCTGTCCTCATACTCTAACCCGGTACCGGGCTGAGTGAAGGATCAGGACTGTTTTACGTTGCTGATCGAAATTCAGTAGGGGGCTAAGAATGCATGACCAAATAGAATTTAAGAAAATAGGATGAAAAATAAACGTTGGTAGAAACCCACAGCAGAGGGCTACATAATGCCATCCCAGTCATACATGATATAATAATCTAACAAAAGCTTCTATATGTACTAAAATGGATTTAAACACGATGTGCACGCGCCACAGCTTCCGCAAGAGCGTCCTTGGCCTCCAGCAACCTCGGCACCATCCCGATCAACACGTCGAGGTTGGCGAGATCACGGGAAAGCGCTTCTTCCTCGGCCATGATCATGTCGAAGTCCGCCCACAGCCCCTCGATAAAGGCCTCATGATCGCCGGGGGCTGGAAGGTCTTCGAGAGCGGGGGCATCATCTGGGAAGTCAAGGACCAAGACAGGGGCTTCCTCCTCTCCCAGCAGCGGCGGGACCTCCGCCAGTGGCGGCTTCTCACCAAGGTCGGAGAAAATGAGGTCTTCCTCCAGGAAATCCCAGGGGATGTCGGCCATCGAAAAAATAAGAGAAATAGAGTTGGAGAGTAACCGTTTACTCTAAAACCAGCAATGTCGGCCAGAGCAAGGAAGGCGAAGGGCCTGGGTTAAATACGGACGCGGGAAGCCAAGGCGTCCCCGCATCCCCCGAGAAGTTAATTGAATCCTTAATCCCCCCAATACTCGTCACTGACAATCTGGTCCCCGTCGGGAGCACCTGAACATTCTTCAGGCGAAAAGACACGCAAAGCGAACGAATGTACATACGCATTCGACAGGATGGATAATCCAATCCAGGTGTTCATAAGGATTCCATTATACAAAAATATACGAGCTAAGAAGGAGGCAGCTTCTCTTTGCCCTTCGCTGAGTCACGCATTATGGCACGAGCTCGACGTACTGACTCTCTCGCAGTGGATTCACCGTGTTGCTTCCAGAAATCCGACATAAAGCTTGATGATAGTCGGGATGCGGCGGAGGAAGGCTTCCCAGATGGAGGAATATCTCTGAACCCTGGTAGCGACGAAGCAGCAGAAGAAAAACCGAAGTGCTCGCAAATGTGTGTACATCCCTTCGCTTCCAACAATTGAGCAGTTTTGACGGAGCCCAGTCTCGCGCAGTAATCACCGAAAGTTAGCGCCGAATCCCCAAATATCTTAGTCGATTTCTCAAGGAAGGAGACAGCTTCCAAGCTGGATGAAGGAATGCGGCTCGGGGCTACATCAATGCCAAACCGGGGGAGCTGCTGCAGAAAGGCCTCCATAGCTCCGTGAACCCCAGAGACAATGGATTCTAATTCCTTCCGGACCGTTTCATAATTCTCCTCCGCTCGTTGAGTGTTACGAAGATGCGTTTGAACCTCGCTCCGCGCTGTTGCAATTTGAGAAGGGAATTCTTCTGCTTGCTTCTTCAGTATGTTCTTACCCTCCTCTGCAACCGCCAACAGGTTCTTCAATTCCTCTATCCGGTCATCTTTCTTCTTCTCATTTCGCTCCGCTGCCATGCGAGCCTGCTCCTCTTCGGCAAGACGGTTCCGCATCAAGGAAACTACTCCCTCAAGCTCTGCATTTTTTGCTGCTAAATCTTGACTCTGAGATGCTTTGGCCTGTACCTTAGCCAATGATTCCTTGGAGTCTCGGAGCGCCTCTAAAAGATTAGTTTTCTCTGCTTCTAATTCCGCCACCCGTTCCTTCGCCGCATCACAATCCTGGACCCCTTTGTTAAACTTGTCCAAATACGCCCGAAATCGGCGCTATACTTCCGAAGCGACGACAGCCCCCTAGAAATGAAGAAGAAAAATGTTGAAAGACAAACAGATCAGTAATATAAGCTCAAAAGGGAAAATACCTTCAAATGATGATCCATGGAGATTTCGCAAAGAGAAAGGTCATTAACTCCCTCGAATAGAGCCACAGATTTGCTATAGGGAGAAAAGGCTGCGCGCATTTTCCTTAAAGTCGGGGCTGTAACGGCCCCCCCTCTCAAAATCTGAAGTTGAAAAATCTGACAAATCAAACCGGACAAAAGAGAAACCAGCACCACCCGCGGGGTTTGCTGGTTCGAAGGCAAAACTCCTCCGCCCGAAAGGGAATCATCTTGAGGAGTAAGAATCGGAGGCCCTCGATTCTCCTCCTCCGTGACAGGCGGAGGAGCGGCAGACGTTCCAGTTTGGACCTGCTCCAACGGTTTTAATGCTTCCACCGCCTCCGCATTATCACCTCCTGCATCGACTTCGTCAAAACCTGAAAGGACATCACACCCTAACGAGCTGGCAGGAAAGGTGTCAGGAGTACGACCTTCTGCCCCGATGGGGGTATCAGGAGTGGAAACGTTTAGTCGAAGACCACGAGTCTCCCCTATCACGGGGCCGGCCATACCTTCAGGCTGCTCCTGCGCGCCCTCCGAGGCCAGAGAATCATCGTCATTTCCATCACCCAAATCAATAGTCTCCACTCCGGGAATCGCTAAAAACGAATACCCGGGGGATTGCCCCCCGCCAACACGCATATCCACGGAGGAATCAAGTATAAGGGCCGAGGGAACCACCTCCGTGACAATTGGGACTGAAGTAGCCTCGGGTAGACCCGCCTCGGGAACAATCGGCATACCTGAGGGCTCGTCCGCGATAGCTGAGGGTAGCGCTTCAGAGGACCCCATAGCGTCAGCAGGATCAGAAAGGGGTGGCGGCAGGAGAGACGTAGCCGCAATGGAGCCGGAAGAATCACCTTCGTCGCTGGACTCCTCCTCATCCCAATCCCCATCCTCGTCGTCGTCATCTCCCAAATCCTCGCTCCAGCCAGAAGTAGCTGCAACCTGGGGCAGAGCCACACGAGCCAACCTCGCCCGTTTAGTAGGACGAGGAGAACCGATTGACCCTCTAGGATGAGGGATCGCTCGGTGCCCCCAATCAGTGAAACGAGAGCATCGGGTGGCCCCAATAGCACTCATAGCGGCCTCGTACTCAACTGCCTGGCAAGGACCAAGAAGCCTGCGAGCCAATTTTTCAGCTGCCCCGCGCCCCAGATCTTGTATCCCCTCAGGTCGAATCATGGATACCGTGCCTCCCGACGACCGCTCCAGAATAACGGCGGAGCTCCTGGCTAAGGGGTCAATACGACACAAACAATATTCTTCAACCAAGTCCCGCATCGTACTTTGACCACGAAGAGCCTTCAAATAATCAAGACACCCAATTTCTTCCGCAGTTGCGCTCCAATTAGGGGACCGAATTGCACGAACTGGACCCATCGAAGTATGAAGGGTAGAGTCTGGACCCTCGAGGACTTGGTAATACCATCGTGACATCCACCCCGAATCCCATTTCCCCTTGGCAGCCGCTACTGGGATTTCTTTTACAAGGGACCTCTTTGTCTGAAAATTCAGAGAACCAAAACATGACCTACGGCCTTCGCTCCCTGTTTTCTGTTGTTTTGGTTGCCAGAATGCATCTTCTATAAGAGAAAACAGGCGCCCCGTCAATTTGATCCTGGCAGGACGGAATGCCCATTCCAGTACCGCCAATCGTACAATAGCATTGGGGGTAAGTTGCGAAAGCTCCACTTGGAAAACCTAGAGTACTGATGCCAACAGAGGGGCAGACGGAATACGAAGACCCGCTTCAAGAAACGCCGCAAACACCACGGCTTCATTTGCTTGGGGCCGAGGGGTCTCCTCATCACTAGAAAGACGCATGGAAGGGCGCATCACCCCGAAGTCCCCTGCTAATATGTCGAGGTCGGCAGAGCTCAAGGTCGACCGCCCTAAAGCGGGGGATAATCCCGCAGCATCCTCCCTACTCAAAACCGGCTTTCTCTTAGGAGCGCGCCGAGGCCCCATGGAGATCTAGATCAGTGGTGAATTAGGGAGACGACGCCAGAGGAGAACACGAACGAGTAGAAGAGGCGCAGGAACACGAAGCAAATAGGGCCTCCCAAAAGTCGAAAAACCTTGTCCCCACAGAATATGCACAAAAGGAGGAAAAACTTGGATATTCGCTATTACATCTCAGCAGGCAGAACGACGTCTACCCGCTGACATCCGGGGCTAGTGTTGTGGACCAAACAGACTCATCTTCCCGCGACCAGCGAAGCGAGGCTTCCATTACCTGGCGGCTCATACGAATGGGTCTGTGATTGTCAATCCCTCCCACTGGCGAAGCAATGAGTTCAAACCCTGGGAGTCCATTCCTCGGAAAAAGGTAAAAAAGAATATGGAAAGTTTCAGGACTTGATGGAGGACTCAGATAAACCGTTGTTCGCAGGATGCAAGTTGAAATACACAAGGTTGTTATCCATGCTTGAACTACTAAAATTGAAGGCAAGCAACGGTTGGTTTGACAAGAGTTTCACAGCATTGTTACGTCTATTGGCGGACATGCTTCCAGAGAGAAATGAGTTGCCGACAACCACCTATAAAGCCAAGAAGGTTCTTTGTCCCTTGGGAATAGAAATAGAAACACTACAAGAATCCACTTTTAGGGCGAGTGTGAAAATACACAACCGAGTGCACACTCAGCGTAGATGAAATGTATGCCGAGTGTACACTCGTTTTATATACCTGTATCCTATTCCGAGTGTACTCTCGCCATATATAACATCTATCCCGAGAGGGCACTCGAAATATGTCGTTTTTGTCCACGTAGGACACAATAATGCGAGGGCACACTTGGTTTAGATGACACGCTGCCATGTCAGCAAAACAACAGAGCTTCTATACCGAGAGGGCACTCGGCATAGGTACCTTGCGCCACGTGTACCGAGTGGCCACTCGGCATAGCCCATTAGGACACTCGAGGCTTTTGGCAGCTAGGGTTTCCCTTTGTCCAAGAGTGCACTCGGCAGAGAGATAGCCCGAGAGTGCACTCGGAATACCTTCCGTTCTTTAGACCATGGGCACGCACCGAACCATCCAAAATCGAGCATCTAAGCCGCGGCCCCGTCTTCTGTGCGCCGTCTGTGCCGCCCAGTCACCGCCCTCGGTCGCGCCGCCCGCCCTCCTCTGCGCGCGCCGCCCTCCTCTGCCGCGCCGCCGCCGTCCTCTGCTGCGCCGCCGCCGTCCTCTGCCGCGTCGCCGTCCTCCTCTGCCGCGCCGCCGCACTCTGCCGCCTCCATCCCTCCCTCCTCTTCCGCCGCGAGGCTCCGCCAACCCGCCCGTGCTCTGCCGCGCGGCCTCACCGACGCCTCTCATCGGCGGCGCGCCAACCCATCTGCGCGCTTCTCGCCGGCGCCGCCATCCCATCGCCGGCGCGCCTTCTCCCGCCGGCGCCGCCATCCCCACTGCCCCGCTGCACGCTCCCATCTCTGCCTGCCATCCCCACTGCCCCGCCGCACGCCCCCTCCTCTGCCTGCCATCCCCACTTCCCCGCCGCCGACCGCCGCATGCTCCCTGTTACGCCTACCCGTCGGCCGCCGCACGTCGCCGTCCCCACCGCCCACTGGCCGGGGCTGGCCTAACCGACGCTCGCGACCACCCCTGCCCTAACCGTCGCTCGCAATCTTCTCCATGCTTACTTTTGGTTGTTTGTAGTTTACTTTCGGTTGTATGCATGACAATTTTGTTTACCGTCATATTTTATTGAATGTGATTGCTTTGGGTGCTTTTTAGGAGAGTCCCCGAGAGTGCACTCGGTGTAGCCTTATTCTATTGTTGTCCCCGACAGTGCACTCGGCGTAACCTTGCTCTTGTTCTGCTATCGGAAACAATGTAAGTTAATAAATGCTAATTTATGTTTTACTTTTGGTATTATGTATATTTGTTTCATTATGGTTACTAATGTGTATGCTGATTTGAACGTGAGGAAACTAAATTAATGAATGCTAGTCGGTCATGATGGTTAGTCGATACCATGACCTTTTAATATTGTTGATATTACATTGATAATTGTCTTTTGTCTGCTGAGTGGATGTCCATGTTTTAGGGGAGGTGCTGCCGAAATTTTAGTGAATTCGGCAACCTCACATCTTATTTAGTGGTCTTGCTGTGATTCGCTAGTATATTCTGCTGTCTTTTGGTTGAGGGTATAACATGGACTTGTGTTACAATAACCCTTGTGTTCTTTTTTTTCATAGTGATATTCTTTCATTATATCATAGAAAACAATGGCTGAAGATCGCTCATGGATGTATACGGATTGGGAGAACGGAAGACCAAATATTAATTGGTTTAGGAAAACAAAAGAGTTTCTTAGTATCACTTTTCCTGGGCCAAACACTAATCAAATGTTGTCTAGTTGCCCTTGTCGGACATGTGGAAATTACAAGAAACAAGATCTCCAAACTGTATCAGGTCATTTAGTGAAGAATGGCTTTACACCTGACTACCTCGTTTGGACTTCACATGGAGAGGCAAGACCGTCTGTCCGGCCTCGTCAACATGAGGAGGTCGATGAATCTCACCACTTGAGTGACATGTTGGAAGATGTCAGGGATGCTCATGAAGCATCAGAGTACACAAACGCATCTATTGCAGCAGATTCTTTCTTCAAATTGGTCGAGTCCACCATGCAGCCGGTCCATAAAGACACTAATGAGACTGTACTCTCCGCAGTTTCTCGTTTGATGTCTATGAAATCTCAGTAAAACCTTTCAAATGCTGCATATGATGCAAATCTCAGTCTAATGCATGATCTTCTACCGGTCACGGCGGATTCAAAAATGCCTCGATCATTTAACGAGTCTAAACGATTGTTAAGTGGTGTAGGTATGTCGTACATCAAGATCGATGCTTGCATAAAAGGATGCATGCTATTCTGGAAGGACAGCATTGGAAAGACAAAATGCGATGTGTGTGGTGAAGCACGGTACGTGCAGGTGGAGAATGTTTCTGGAACAAGTCGTCGAAAACCAGTTGCAAGAAAAATCTTGCGCTACCTTCCACTCATTCCTCGACTTCAAAGGTGCTATATGGATGCCAACATTGCAGCACTCATGCGATGGCATAGAGATGGACATAGAGATAAACCTGACATGATGGTACACCCGTCTGATGGTGAAGCTTGGAGACAGTTTGATCTTGACTTTCCTGACTTCGCCGCAGAATCCAGAAATGTACGGTTAGGTCTGTGCACAGATGGCTTCTGTCCATTTAGTTTTGCTGCTGCACCATATTCTTGTTGGCCTGTCTTTGTTGTTCCTTATAACCTACCTCCGACACACTGCATGAAGAAGGAATACGTGTTTCTCACTCTAATTATTCCTGGTCCGGAGCATCCTGGCAAAAACATTGACATATACATGCAACCTCTGTATGAATATCTACATAAGTTATGGGATGGAGTTGTAACATATGATAGATCTTCGAGATAGGCATTCAACATGCGAGCATGCTATTTATGGTCTATTAATGATTTGCCTGCTCTTGGAATGGTATCTGGACACAGCACACATGGGAAATTTGCATGTCCAGTTTGTTTGGGAAACTTGTCTGCATTATGGTTGAGGAATGGTAGAAAGTACAGCTGGTTTGACTGTCATCGACAATTTCTTAAAGCTGAACACCCATTCAGGCAGAGTCAAAAGGAATTCCGGAAGCGTAGGCAGGTGTTCGATCCCCCTCCACCTCGTTTAACAGGTGTCCAAATTCATAGGCAGCTTCTAGATCTTGTGCCAAGCCAGAGTAAACAAAAACACCAATTTGAAGGTTTCTCAGAGACACATAACTGGACCCACGTACCAGGCTTCTGGAGCTTGCCATACTTTGAAAAACTCTTGTTGCGTCACAATGTTGATGTCATGCATACAGAGAAAAATGTGGCAGAATTGTTTTGGTCGACGTGCATTGATATTGCTGATCGAACTAAGGATAATGTAAAGGCCCGACTAGACCTTGTAGAGTTGTGCGATCGTCCAAGCTATCATTTGAGGGAGAAATCTAACGGTACTTGGGAAAAGCCAAAGGCAGCTTTCTGCTTAAATAGACCAGAAAAAATACTAGTTCTGCAATGGATGAAAGAGTTGAAATTTCCTGATATGTATGCAGCAAATATTAGACGGGGAGTCAACCTTCAACAACTCCGTGTGAATGGGATGAAAAGTCATGATTTTCACATCTTCATTGAGGTTCTCATGCCGATAGCTTTCCGTGGATTTCTTCCGGAGAGTGTGTGGATCTCGCTGGCTGAGTTGAGCTACTTTTTTAGGCAATTGTGTGCCAAGGAGATTGATCCACAAAGAATGAGGGAATTGGAAGATGAGATACCTGTTCTTTTATGCAAACTTGAGAAAATATTTCCGCCAGGTTTTTTCACTTGCATGATGCACATGGTTATCCATTTACCATATGAAGCACGCGTGGGTGGACCTGTTCAATATCGGTGGATGTATCCATTCGAAAGGTAAGATGTCCCTATTTTGTAAACTATTCTCGCATGATTGGATGGCTAAATAACCCGATTTACATGTGTAGGGCTCTTCAACATGTTAAGAAACGGGTAAAAAACAAGGCTAGAGTGGAAGGATGCATTGTGGAGGCTTATATTGCGGAAGAGATATCAAACTTCGTATCGTTATATTTCTCAAGTGAAGTTCAGTCTTCTAGAAATAAGCGACCACGATATGATGACGGGTATGAAGTCAACACTCCGAATTGCACACTTAGCACTATGCAAGTCCCAGGACGGAAACAAGGGAATAATGGCTCTCGTATGCTAACACCGGAGGAGCATAAAGCAGTAATGATTTATATATACACAAACACATTGGAAATGGATGATTTTGTTGAGTAAGTGTCTCAATTTTGTTAGTTTACATATACACAAACACAAACACATGTATACTAATATATTTGTTAATTTATTTTGATAGCCAATATGATAAAACGGCCTGGCCTGGTAGGGGACTACCATCTGCTACTGAACTAGATAGGTTAAGGAAAAATGGGGCCGGAGCTGGACATCCCAATTTAATTGACTGGTTCCGAAAATATGTAAGTAAACAACCTTCCATTCATTACGGAATAAATTAGATAGATTTATTTACTCCCTTTTTCATATTTTCGCAGTGCATGAAAACTCCAAGCGTCCATAACGACTTAAAGCAGATTTCTCGTACATGTCGGATCCATGTGACATCAGTTAATGGATATGATATCAATGGATATAGATTCCGTTCTGCAAAGTATGAGCGGCAAAAGGCAAATTTGACTACTGTTAACAGTGGTGTCTATACTAGCTCTGGAGAGGGTAGTTGTAAGATTGAATACTACGGTATAATTGAAGATATCATCGAAGTGACATTCCCTGGTGATAAACATTTCAACTTAGTTTTATTCGATTGTCATTGGTTCAATCCAACAACCGGTGTGCGGCGCTCTCCAAATATTGGTTTGGTTGAGATCAAACATACATCAAAACATTCTATCTTTGAGCCATTTGTTCTACCTTATCAGTGCTATCAAGTATACTACACCCCGTACCCATGTAAGGTCCCTAAACGAGATATGTCAGGTCCCAAAACGAGACAAGTCAAGAAGATTGACTTGAAAGATTGGTGGGTGGTCTGTCATGTCGCAAAACGAGACATGTCACATTTCATTAATCAAGCTCCAAATAGTAAGACCACCGAGTTCTTTCAGGAGGAAGGGTTGAGCGGCACATTCGCTATCGATCTAGGAGATGAGTTGGATGTCATTTATGTCTCGAATGAAGTGGATACAATATGCAATGAGAAAGATCTTACAATATTACGGAATGTTTCTACTGGTGTTGAAGTAGAATCTCATTCAGACGAAGAGTGTGAGTCTGATGCCTTCACTGATTCTAGCTCTAATGCTAGTGAACCAGATTATGATGAGGACAATGAATAGATGATATGGTACAATATTGATTTAAATTACATTATACTTATGTTTTTCATTGCATTATTGATTTTATTGCATATACGATCTGTCACTAACATTTAAACTAATGCAGGCATAAGTTGAAGAAAAATTTCTTGCAAAAACTAAAGCGATCTGAAGCTAGGGCATCCTCATCTAGACAGGCTACACAAGAGGAAGCACATGCTGCCGAGGAAGAGGAAGCACATGCTGAGGAAGACGAAACACAGGCTGAGGATCCTGAGTACACAGGGGAAGAAGAAGTCCAGGCAGATACACAGGGGAAGAAGAAGTCACGGGGGCAAAATTCAATCCCTCCACTTCCTCCCACACCTGCAGGGAGGGAGGTGATAGTATCAGCTGGAAAAAGGTAAGTTTTGTTATATGTCATCATGTAATTATTCTCACATCCATATAATCTTGCCATCTTGAATATGGTTCTAGGCAATGGAAACATACTGTATTTGTCGGTAGGCCACGTGGACCAAACACTGTGTTGCAGCCTTTGTTGCGCTATCACTATCCACAAACTGTGCAAGATATGACGTTGAGTCCTCCAGCTATCGTAGCAGCTACAAAATGGAGACATTGGTATGCTGTTGGTGAAGCGGGTGATACAATGGCAGATCGGGTCAAGAAAGATTTCCGTGTAAGTTATTTGCAAAGATGACATTTGTAGACTTCTATGTTATTTATAAGTCTATGGAATGTAGGCTCGGTACACATATCCTGAAGGTGAAGGTTACCCGAATGACACTAGGGCGAGATGGGAGGCAACTTTAGAGGTGGCTTGCCAATACCATGCTGAGCAGCTAATATACAACACTCGAGTAGCAGCTGTGACCAAGTACTACAAGGATGTGTGTGAAGATGAAGACATTGACACAAGAGAGAATCCGTTGTTTCTCACTGCTGCTGAGTATGAGCAAGTCAAACCTGCATGGATCGATGATGAGGCTTGGGGGCATCTCACTACACAATGGTGTGATCCAGCATGGCAGCGTGTAAGTGAAATGAAGCGGAATCTTCGTGCCACTTCAGGGGCAAGGGTGAATCGAGGTGGATCTAGTTCTATTAGTCGAACCCAACAGGAAATGGTAATAGAAAGTCTTTGTATTTTGAAACCATCATTTCTAACATTCGGACTTAATACATTTTCCTTGTTTTATTGCAGGAGAGGAGGTTTGAAAGACCTGTGGCACCTTTAGAGGCTTATGCTGTTCATGGGGGGGTTTCGATGCAGGACATGCAAAACTTTGAGGGTTTTGAGATTCCACCCGTCACTAACCCACAAGTCCAGACGAACTTGGTACGTAGCACTAACATGTAGCTAATTTTGTTTTTCATACTAGTTGTGGAATCTCAATGTTTTCATACCTTTCCAGGAGAAGTATCGAGATGCATACCAAGAAAAGCATGGACCTGATGTTAATTGGCTGCATGGGAATTTTGATGCACAATTGATGTACCAGAATACGGGTGGGAAGCCTCATGGCCGTTATGCGCTTCTTGATGGTGCATTTGATGATAGGAATGTACGCTTGACTTCAGCCCCATTTGGCACTTCAAGCAATGCTTCTTCTTCTACGAGGCAAAGCGATGAAGAGTTGAGACGTGAGCTTGCGAGCGTGCGGGATGAGAACCGAGATATGCGGAATGCTATGCATACGGGATTCACGGCCATGGCACAATGGATGCAGGTAAAAAATAATTGATATTTGTGCTAAATTTGAGATGTTTATAGTAGTCAAATGGTAACACTCTTGTTGGCAGGATTATGCTCTAGCAACCTCATCAGGAAATCCACCTCCTCCACCGCCTGTATTGAACTTTAACTTGAATGCATTCTCGACGCCTCAACAGCAACCGAGACAAGAGGTATGTATATAACTCCATGTTGGGTACATATATAAAACTACGCATTGTAGATACTAAATTGAAATTTCTGCTTAGGACACCCAAAACTCTCATCATGCTATTAACATTGGACACTCATCGAGGAATAGTCCAGGGGATGCCTTATCGGGTGAAGGTAATGTTGGGATTCCAAATCATGAAATAAATTGGTTTGCATCTCCAGGTGGGTAATCATTTCTGATTTGGTTGATGACTTGCAATTCAAAAAATTTGCCCTACTTGATGTCATCTATGGATATATCGTGTGTGTGAATACATTTAACTTATATGTATTTTCTATAAATATGTAACCATGTATGGTATTGAATGGAAATGACATAATATGTTTTATTCTTCAAATGTAATGTGCAGAGGATGAGGAAACAAGGGACCGAAGCTAATTGGATTTATCTAGCCCTCGAGGAGTCGTTTTGGATTTGTTATGGATGTGATATGTATAAAAACTTATTATGTTTTGTGTATGTCGACTTCGTTTGTTGAACTTCGGACTTCGTTTGTGATATGTGCACTTTGGACTTATGAATGTAACAATATTTGTGATATGTGCATTGTATGTCAATGTGCGATGAATTGGTTGCGTTGTGGATGTTGAATTGATATTGCGAATTGTGGATTGAAGTTATATTGTGGATGTGAATTATATTGTGGATGTTGAATTGATATTGCTAATTGTGGATTGAAGTTATATTGTGGACTGATGTGGATTTTGAATTATATTGATTGTGAATTGATGTTTGGATGTGAATATTGAGCTGGCTGTTTTGTAGGGGAAATTAGCTATGCCGAGAGTGCACTCGGAATAGACCAATACCTAGAGGGCACTCGGCATATACCAATACCGAGAGGGCACTCGGCATAGTGCAAATTAGACCGAGTGTGCACTCGGTATATAACTGTACTGAGAGTGCACTCGACACAAGCATACTCCTAGTGGCCACTCGCACTAGACTAAGATCTATGCCGAGTGCCCACTCGGCATATATGCTGATGTGTCTGTCGCCTGTACGCCACGTTGGCAGTTGGGATGGCGTGGAAGCCCAGAGCTATCCCGAGAGTGCACTCAGGCATATTTTTTTTCCCCGAGAGTACACTCGGCATAGATTACTTTTCCCGATAAAATAACACCGAGTGCACTACACCGAGTGTTCCCACTCGGGATAGTCTATCCCGAGTGTTTCCACCCCTATCCCGAGTGTGGAAAACACTCGGGCCAAATGTGTATCCTTGTAGTGAAAGAATATATGCATGTTCGAACGACTATATCATGTACTGTAAAGAGTACACAAACTTGCATGTATGTCTGGTGTGCAATGCATCCCGGTATAAGCGTAAGAGTCATTCAGATGATGACGACGAGAGCATCAAGGTGAAAAAAAGGACCTCTTGCTAAGGAGGCATTGTATCTGCCTGTAATTACCCGTTTGAAGCGTTTGTTTGCGAACCCAAAGGAGGCAAAACTGTTGTGTTGGCACTCCGAGGAGCGTAAGAATGATGGAATGCTAAGGCACCCTACTGATTCCATCTAGTGGAGAAACATTGATAGGAGGTTTCAAGAATTCGGTGTGGATCCGAGGAATATAAGATTTGGATTGAGTACAGATGGAATGAATCCTTTCGGTAACATGAGCAACCGGCATAGCACTTGGCCAGTGAATATCTGTATCTACAACCTTCCTCTATGGTTTTCTATGAAGTGGAAATACATTTTATTGTTCGTGCTTATCCAAGGACCAAAATAACCTGGGAACGATATTGATGTGTACTTAGCTCCATTGGTCGAAAATATAAAAACACTATGGGTTCTAAGGGTACATGTATGGGATTCTTACAAACAAGAGAACTTCACTTTGCACTGCCTATTGTTCTACACCATAAATGATTACCCTGCCCTTGCTAATCTGTCGGTATGACACTACGGAATGCCGAAACTTTATAAAATGTGAAATTAGAGATTGTGGCATTACAAAATGTGAATGTTGAGGGCAAAAACATTATAAAATGTGGAATTAAGGTTAAAACCCTATGGTATGAGGTTTAATCGCGTTTCCGGGACGTTTCCGGGAGTTTGGGCCTTTTCGGGGGAGTTTGGGCCTAAAAGAAGGGGTTGTGGGCTTTGGTGGGATGGAGTATGAGTCCATTTAGGACTAGGATTCCTATATGGGCTGGTTTAAGGGGCTCCCCCTGCCCCCTTGTTTCGCCCCCACACCCCCTTGTGCGCCCCACCTCTCCCCCTTGAGCCCTTTGCTCCCCACTTGGCCGTGCGCCTCCCCTCCCCTTGCCCTTTGATCCCCACCTCTCCACCACCTCTCCTCCACCCCTTTCTGCCCTAGAGTAAAGTCCCCACCCCTGCACCTCGAGGATCCATCCGTTGGAGCGAGGAGCGAGGAGCGATCCGGGAGGAGATCTATTGGGTTTTCGTGCGTCGGGTGAAGGTATGGCCATGGGACTCCTTGGGGTTGGGCTAGGTACTGTTCTAAGGATCAATATCATGTTTTTAGATCAATTGGTGGTGCTGGAATTGAGTAGATTAGATGAATTCTAGAAGTGGTCACGTTCTCTGTTTCGGACAGCATGAGCAATCGACCTAGGGTTCGGTTATTCGCCAATTTAGAGTCCGAATTTGGACGTCCGCCTGTTGAAGAAGTTGTAGATAATTTCAATATCTTTCCGTGGATATAAAGAAAGTCCAATTTGGATCATCCGTTTAAAAGTTATGGCTGTTTTACCGAGCGTGTTAAAATCTGTGACGTGATTGGAACAGATCTCGATATTTTGTAGATTAAACAACTTTAGAGTCCGAATCAGTCTTTCCATATACTTAGAAAAAGTTGGGAAATTTCCTAAGCTACGCGAGGATGTACTCGTTTAATTGATTCGGAGTCCTAGAACTCAAGTTATGCCTTTTGGAAGGCTGCTGTCCTGACGGGACAGAACCTCTGTTTTTAGTTATTGCGAGTAGTTGGCAATGTCGGGGTAGATGAGGGTTTGCGTACTATTTTTTGGACATGATTGTGAGTGTGTGGTACCTATGTGCAGGTGGTGCGACCCCGGGAGTGCCTTCTACTTCTCGCCAATCCGTCGCCCGTGGTGGAGGCAAGTGTATTGGAATGGGCAGCGGGTTGAAGTTTTTTTGATTGATTGAGATTGAAATTTGAATATATGATATGTTCACATGCCATGCTTTAATGTTTGCCATTGATATGATGAATATGTTATTATGTGATGATGCCATGTGTTAATGTACAAGTTATCCATGATGATGTCATGTGTTAATGTACAAGTTATTCATGATGTTGGCATATTTGCATAAATGGCATGTTACATGGCCCAGGCGGTGAGAAAGTCATAACTAGTCCGGGGAAGGTCGGTGAGAAAGTTATGACTAATCCGGACAGCCAATGAGTAAGTCCTACATCGTGATTCCATCCACCGCGGTGTGGGGAAGCGAGGAGTAGGCACCCTCCATCTTCGGGATGTAAGGGGGGAGAGGGTGCACACCGACAGGTGTGTACTCAACCATACCGGTATAAGTTTACAAGGAGTTATGAGCATCGCATCGCATCGCATTGCATACATAATGATGATGATAATGATTTGTGAACATGAATGAGATGATATACATGATGTGAGCTGTTGTAGCCATGTAATTGTTTTTGTTTGTACCATTACAATATACTTGCTGAGTGATGAACTCACGCTTGTGTTTGTGTTGTTTTTTTTAGGTACCATGACACCGGCATGTGGGAAAGGGCATTAGCTACACATGTTCACGTAGTTCTAGTCACATTTACCAACCTTGAGTCATGATCATAATAATAGTGCCCTGAACTAGGTGTATGGATTAAATTTAAAGTGTTGTTGATCCTCTTTGCTTAGCTATAGATGTTTGTGTGGTTGGTTTTGGTTTAATTATTTATGATGATGTTTTATCCATTATATATTGCTGCTTTAGATGTCATATTTTATGAAATATTTTGCTATGATATTGCTATTGTTCAAATCATGATAAAACAAAGCAGATGCTGCCGAAATTTCGGTGTTTAGCATTTGTGCCTTTGCTGCAATTTGTCTTCATGTATGGTATTTAGTTGATGTTTAGTCTATGTTTGGTAGCATTCGGGCATACTAGATGCCGGGGTGTTACAGTCGGGCTAGAGTACAAAAGGATCCAAAGCCTGCACTCACTGCTTAGACGATACCGATAGTGTATGGCTGAATCACTCCCACAAAACTAGGTACATGCGTCACCATAGGTTCCTTCAAAGGAATCACCCAAACCGCAAGGTGAAGCAACTTTTCAATGGAAGGAATGAAAACGGTTAGCTCCAAGGCCTTTAAGCGAGAGAGATGTTCATGACATTGTTAAGGATTTGGATGTTGCGCATGGAAAGGGATGTAAATCAAGGACCCGTGAGAAGTGCATGTGGAAGAAGAGAACAATATTTTGGGACCTACCTTATTGGGAGCACCTAGAAGTTCTGTAACACCCCGGCATCTAGTATGCAAGGATGTCACCAAACATAGACTAAACAACATCTAAATACCACAAATAATGGTAAAATACATCAAAGGAGAAAATGCCTAAACTGAAAATTTCGGCAGCATCTCCTTTGTTTTTCCATGGTACGGAGCATCAACAATAATATCACAAGATATAACACAATGGGAAGCATCTAAACAACGATAACCGGTGACATAGCAGCAATTTAAGTTTAACACATCAAATTTAGCCAAACTATGATCTAAAACGAAGTAATGTATGTAACCAAGCACACAAGTAAGGCATACTCCAAGTTCTCAACGCATTAATTTATAATCACAACTACGAATGGCAAAAATTGTGTAAGTCTTAAAGAGTGAAACTTTGTGAAGATGTGCCACTAAGCCCCTTTCCCGCACGCCGATTTCATTGTACCTAAAAACAATATAAAACACAAGCGTGAGTTCATCACTCAGCAAAGTGTATTGCAATGATACAAAAACAATAACAACTCACATACATACTTAATGCCATTCACATATCATGAGAATCAACTCATAAACTTCATTTATGCTCTCATATAACATCATCATAAACATCTTCATATGCATCTCATAGAACCTCATAATCATCTCATAAACCACATCATTCATGCAATGCAATGCCATGCACATATCTCTTTGAAGCACATACCGGTATTGCCGAGTGCACACCCGTCGGCGTGCACCCCCTTCCCCTTCCATCCTGTAGATGGAGGGTGCCTACTCTTACTGACTCGCTCCCATGCACACCCATGGATGGGACTACGAGGTAGGTCTTTCGTGTTTACTACGTGTGAACACAGAGGCCCGCATCAGCATGGGACGCCTCTTCCATTATAAATGCACATATGACATAAACATATAAAGATTGGCATAAACATTAAATACAATGCAATCATGATCAATATGTAATCATGTTCATCATGTCAAAGGCAAACATCAATCTTAGCATCATATCATAAAGCAAGTTGCATCCAATCAAGTCTAGCAACAATCAAAACGATACCCATTCCAATACACTTGCCTTAACCTCGGGCGACGGATTGGTGAGAGGATGAGGGCACTCCCGGGGTCACACCACCTACACATACATACCACACACTCAAAACGTGCCCCCAAAACAGTACGCAAAAGCTCATGTACCCCGACTTCACAAACTACTCCCAAAATCGAAAAACAGAGAATCTGTCCCGCCCGGACAGCAGACTTCAAACTATCATAACTTTAGTTCTAGTACTCTGAATCGATTAACCGAGTACATCATCGCGAAGCTTAGGAAATTTCCTAGCTTTTTCTAAGTATTGGGAAAAGCTGATTCGGACTCTAAAGTTGTCTAATCTACAAAACACTACGTTCTGTCCCAGCTACGTCACAGATTTGAATACGTTTGGTAAATCGAGCATAACTCTCAAACGGCTGGGTGGAATTGGACATTCTTTATGTCCACTGAAAGGTATTGAAGTTACCTACAACTTTCTCAAAATGCAGCCAACCAAATTCCGATTATAAGGTCGCGAAAACGCAAACCCTAGGTCGACTGCACAATCTGCCCGAAGCAGAGCACGTGGCAAACTCTAGTTTTCATCTAATCTACCCAATCACATCACCACCACTTGATCTAAAAGAATCCCAATACCCTCTAGCCTAGCACCTAGACCAACCCCAAGGATTCCCGTAGCCATACCTTCGCCCGACGAACGATGAACCGACGAATTTCCTCCCGGTTCTCGCAATCTCCTTCCTCGCTCCAAATCCACCGGATCTCCTCGTCGCGGAACGCTCCAATGGTGAAAACAGTGGGTTGGCGAGGTGAGGGGCTCCCCTAGGCCAGCAAGGAAGGTGGAGAGGGGAGGGGAGAGGTGGAGGTGCAATGGGGAGGAAGGGTGCGCACGGCAATGGGGCGGTGGCTAGATGGGGGAGGCGCCACAAAGGGGAGGGATGGGGGCGTGTGGGGGCGGCTAGGGCAGGGAGGGGTTGCACCAAGCCCCCTTAACCTGGTCTCCCCCCTCATGGGCCCATAACTCTCCCACTAAAGCCCACAATTCATCCCCCTTGGGCCAAAACTCCCCCGGAGAGGCCCAAACTCCCGAAACTGGCTCAGAAATGCGATTAAACCTCATACCGTATAGTTTTAACCTCCATTTTCACATTTTATAATGTTACGACATTCCGTAGCGTCACATTCTCCCCCCCCCTTAAATAGGATTCGACCTCGAATCCGAAGAACGCCCAGAACATGACAAAGTCCCCAAGGGACTGAAAACTTCTTTGCAACACTAGACAACCACACAAAAACTCAAACCTCACATCGAACATTTCATGCTACTATCGCAAACAACCTGACTATCACATGTCATTAATCTCAACAAGACACAATCAACGCGAGCCGTATCTCTTTAACCACTTGCTCGACCACCCAATCACTAATGGTATCTGATTGAAAGATTAGGGCCCGCAACGCGAACCCCTCAAGAACTCAGAAAAACATTGATCCCCAACTCTTCCAATTGATTGCCCTTTTAAATCGAACGGACCATTACCGAGAAATGCCATCAAAAGAAAAGCTCACGAAGGCACAACTGCCTAACCAATCTGCAATCACGCTACAAATCATTCCATTCACTCCTATGTAGGTCTCATACCCAGAGACAACTAGTTAAGATAATTGCTCACGACAGGACATTTATCAACAGAATTACTGTCATCTTCACTACCACCCATCGATATTCTTAATAAGAGTTTGAATCCAGACATCATCAACCTCCCTCATGATCCACCTTTCAAACCCCAATCAAGGTTTTACACATGGCCCAAACTAGGGCCAGAACTCACCACCACATCACAATTGGTGCGTTTCCTAAGAGGGTGCCGCCCTCGCAATCTTCCACTCAATGGATCAGAACAAAGGGTACAATCGTTGAGTAAGCTCAACCATAAGCCATGAACCCGAATTGATCCACACACAACAACTCAAACCCCAAAGCGCTAAAAGCCACCTTGGAAGGAATTTGGCAACATTCAATGAGCACTCATTTAATTTCCTATGCCAAGACGCAAAGGAAACACAAATCTCCTACACCACAGCCAACACACCAGAAATTCTGCGTTGTTTCTTTTCATACCAGAATGAAATGGAAATCTCGATTTATGACTTGAATGCACACTTTTCAAGAGCACTCCGGATTAGTAATATCCATATATGAATTTCTCACCGACCTGGCTCATCGACTCTTTCATCATTAAACATGTATAAAAAATGTCATACTTCCGTTTCACCATTCATTCTTCATGTAACAACAATACTGAATAGTCATTCACCAAAAGACTTCTTCTTCGGTATCACATGATTGAAACACCCATAACATCGATGAGTGCAATAATTCAGATAAACTATGACAGCATCATAGTTAACAGTACAACACCACATCGTGTCATAACACACCATCAATTGAAAACTAACCTTGCAAAACCTCGCATTCTAACCAAAATCAACATTTTGGAAAAGAACATCAACTCCAAAGTCAAACATCTGCACACACAACCACCACAAATTTTCTCAAAGAGAAAGGGAAACTCATTTCAAAAGGGAACACTTCACTAACAAAATCACTTATGAAACATTCATAAAAAAAAATCCAGCCTTGTGAAGCACCCGCACACCAGACACATTTTCCAAATAACTCCAACTCTAGCCAAATAGAGTTACACATCAAGGGCTTAACTCAAAAGTTTCCAACACAACCCATTATGACCATCTGCTTCCTTTTAAGCATTTATTCAAACGGTAATTCAGTGAGAACGCGAAAGAGCGCGATCCACCCAAAGACTTTTGGGTGTCAACTCATACTCACAACACAAACTAAACAAATTTGCCAAAACCAAAGATTGGCACCAATTCCTACGAGTTTTAGGGCTCTGAAACTCAACATAAGGAACACTTTGACCAAAAGCATTCAACCAAGATAGCAAACAACCAAACCAGAACAGAAGGTTTTAAACACCAGCTTAGCATAAATACAATCATCTCTAGTGTTCTACTACGCTTTCCATTAAAGACTTCAAAATTCACTACTTACTCATTGAGAAAGACCAACCGGATTTAACAAAATTTACATAACAATTTCTTTCTCTAGTTACCATTCCCAACACTTTTAATTAAGGTTTATGATGCTTATAAAAAAAAAGCACCCAACCAAGACTACATTGACATGATCCCCACAGATCACCAAATCATAATACATCTTATTCTAAATTTGAAACATAGTACTTCAACAAATCTTCCAGCATGATCAACCTATAAATTTCATACCACCTATATGTCCACGTCTCGACAACCGAACCTTAATCAGTTAAACAACGACTTCAACATGTAAATATTATCTCTACAAGACAAAGTTCGTAACTATGATTCTAAGACATACATGCATTAAAGATAAAATTCTACATCATGTTAATTATCCATGATTCACTCCATCACAACATCTTACAATAACCTCCATTTTAACAATGGTTTCCAATAATTAATCTACACAATTACTACCACTACTAAGTCATCATTATCGATAAACGGCAAAATCATCAAACCTTAACAATGCTTTTAGTTACCCTATACATAGGTTATAACAAAATTGCCATTACGCAACATATTCCAACTATTAAAATAAATTTAATAAGTTAGATCAGCACAATGTTCTTAAAACAACAACAAGACCTATGTTTTCCCAATTGACATCGGTACTAGCATTATAGGAATACTTATGCACACTCCCAAATATTCTAATGGTTTGCAACAACATAAATAGCAACTCTAATCAACCTCCAAGTTAAGGTCACAAGCCAACATGATTGAATTTCTCTACTAACGCGTTAAATTAGAACATCTTTAAACAACCAGCAAGGTTTCTTTAACAATATCAGTAATTTACATCATCTTAATGTTCTAACTATGCATCTGGGTTTAAACTTTAGACATTAACGAGGATCATAAGCACTTTTAAAGCAAGGCAACAGGATCTAAACATGTATATTAACCCATTTAATCATTCTCGCTATGAGGGTACTCTACATCACTAGAGGTTCATTTAACCTTAAGCTAACGATAACAATTACATTTAATTGATTCAACTCACAAATTAACTAAGGAGTACATCATTTCCATAAACCACGTTGTTACATACCACATAACATGCTAAACAACAATTCTTATTATTGACACGTATTTTCAGTCAAAAGACTACTTACTTTGTTTGCAACATTTTGTTTTTAAAACTTAACCAAACTTCACGAAGAAACTTGACTCTCAAAGTTGCAATGGGGCATGACTCACACTTGGTCATGCAAAAGATCTCCAAAACACATTTCAATATTAAAGACTCCCATAGGAGGGAACCAAGCGATCAAGTAAACCTTTACTGACAAAGGCACAAATCATAAATCAACACATCTTAAATTTTTGCACACAACTTCAATAACTTCTTTTAAACTCAGAGTGTGACACACAAGAACCAAACTATACTTTTCTTTGCAGAGCAGCCAGCAAAGCCGGTGTCAAAGCCAAAAGGCGACCAAAAGACACGCAACTCAAAACTCTTCTTCTTCGTCTTCCACCAAGGAAGACAAAACCGCAAACCGCTAACGGAACAATCCACGAAAATCCAATACCAGACACATTTCTTTTGATTTCAATCAACTAAAACCAAGAAAACCAACCAAACCGACCGTCGGGACGGTAAAGAATATCTGAAGGAATCCACCACCAACTCTTCTATTTGTCTCCAATCTTCTACCCGATGTACGACAGAAAGGATAAGCACTCTTCTTCTATAGGGGTTAATAATTCTTCGGTGATGGCGTTAACCGGCCACACCATCAAACCACACCCTTACTATGAACAAAAAGAGGTGACCGAAACCCTTCAGCACCACAACCCCACTTAATCAAACATATAGCATCTCAATCAATTCTCTCAATAACGTAGCAACATACATTATCACATAGAGCATTCAACATCAAGGCTTAAATATAACATTTAAGCGTAAAGCAAAGATACCCATCCCCTTTCCTACTGTGCATCCATGTGTGTCAAATTTTAAATTAGTTAATCCACATACACAAGTTTTAAGGTTGCTATCCTATAGCAAAATTTTAGTTATAACCTAAGCCATGTTTCTAGGTTATTCCACATCAAAATTTTAGTTGACCCTATGGTATTTCACTAGAATACATGTTCCAATGACCTACAGCCCGCTCTGATACCAACTGTAACACCCCAGCATCTAGTATGCAAGGATGTCAACAAACATAGACTAAACAAAATCTAAATACCACAAATAATGGTAAAATACAGCAAAGGAGCAAATGCCTAAACCAAAAATTTCGGCAGCATCTCCTTTGTTTTTCCATGGTACGAAGCATCAACAATAATATCACAAAATATAACACAATGTGTAGGATCGAAAGACACGAATATAGCAATCAGAGTGGGGGTGAATGATTGTGCGGAAGCTAAAACTAAATTCTTAATCTACTAAAAGCTCACCCCAAAACAGAACCAAATAATTGCCTCATATTCAACAAAAATAGAATGATAGAGGTTCGGTAAAACACGAATATCCGAAGATCCAACCGTTAGATTGATCTGAAATTAGTACACAAGAAACTAGATTCCAATACGAATCGAACCCAAAAAGAATCAGCTCGATCAGACTTACGGATCAAAAGTTATGAGCTTAGCAAGCTTGCTGTTCCAGAACTTGACGAAAATAAATCCAATCAAAACTTGTAGATTAATCAAGAACAACAAAAGATTAATCAACAAAACTTTGAGGAACACTAGATCAATAACCTATAAAGGTTTTTGATGGATCAAATTAAGATGAATCTTAAAGAACAAAAACCAATCTAATATTAGAACAAGCATACAAACAAGAACCAAAACAGAAAATACTGTAGCAACGTGGTTACTGCAGCACGCAAGGGTATGAAGAATTGATCTTTATTTCTTTTGTCTAAAGTACTCCCATCAAAAGAGTACAAATCCTAAAACAAAGTTCTAAGCTTTCAATGTGCTCAGCTCTGTTTGATGCCCTTCAACAGGAGACAACCCCTCCTATTTAAAGGAGCAAACCACAGGGAGTCCTGGATACAATTCCTACTCCTAGAAGGATTCCCACTCCTAATCCTAGAAGGAGTATGTATCCAACATAACTCCACTTGGCCTAACCTGGCCAAGTACAACACTTGCACGCATATGGCAATCCTACCATACTCACATGACTAACACTTTGCACGCGCATGGCCACCTGCCATACTCACGTGACTAACCATTCTTCATGTGCACCATTCTCTTAGCCCGAACGTCCCGCATGACATCCTTGACCACAAAGACCTTAGTTCCTCCTGAACCTAGTCCCGAACCTTAGTTCCTCCATGAACCTAGTTCTGGTCCCGTCATCGACCACGTTCGCCCTCGAGCTATACCTGCACATGAACAAACCACAAAACAAATCCGAGCACAAGTCCACGACTTACTGTTTTTGAGAGTTTGGTCCGGCACGAAGGAGAACTTCACTATTTCTTGTCAAATTGTCGGACTCATGCACAAAACACATTTTTCAAGTTCAAATCTTAGCCAATTTTTCAGCACATGATTTCACAATCTCCCCCTTGATGAAAACATTAGCAACACCAATTAGAATTGAACATTTGGCATTCACTTTACAAAAGATTTTGAAATCCAAAGGATCAAGGACCAAAAAAAAAAGAAAACACAGAATTCCCCTTTTGACCAAAATGCAAAACAAAATCTCCCCCTGAGAAGGAAAAAGTGTGTGAATGTGCAATGTGCCCAAAAATTCCAAAATTCTCCAAACTTCTCCCAAAATACTCATAATTCCAAAAAAACAACTCCCCTTTTTTCTTCTCCCCCTTTTTCCTTAAACTTTTCAACGATTCCCAAATTTCTCCCCCTTTGACAATGGATTCATCAAGAGTACAAAAGAGAGAACATTTTCAAATTTTTTTCTGAAACAAAGATTTCACAACAGAAACAAGTGAGTGCCAAGATAGGAAAAGATGAGCTCATTCGATCATATAACCTTATATATCACATAATATGCAAAATACATGATCTTGATGTGATTTTAACAAGTTATGGAATGACATGCATCTCAACCTCAATTCAGTCAACTATAGCCAAGTACTAAGCAAAACCTTTAGTAGAAAAACAAAGGCTCAAAATTGTAGCAACTAACAACTCTGGGCGAGCAAGTAGTTTCAACTCCAATCTAGTAGACCAATTTAATCTTTAAACAATAAATTGCATGTGGCATGGTTGAAGCATACTTCTTTTATTTCCTTGGAGTGTCATGCTTGAAGCATACATCTTGTCTTTGAGGGAATGGCATGCTTGAAGCATATATTTTATCTTTTTAGGGAAAGCATGCCTGAAGCATACAACTTGAAGCTTTTGCTTTTAACAACCCTTTTTTTTATCGATTCCCTTTTTCTTTGATTGTAAACATGCAAAAGTGATTAAAAGGTCTTATGAAAGAGTAAAGCTGAAAACACACTTGCTCTATAGCCCAAATTTGTCAAGAAGATTCAATAACAAGCCTAGAAGAGTAAGATATCACAGAGTATTTAGCTTATAGGCAATCAGTCCAAGGAATTCCGCAATGTCATTTTTAGTTCAAGTGAGACAATTAGATTATCATATATTAGCTCAATTACATAACATATAAAGAAATATGAAAAAGTGAGCTCATCAAGTGAAAGAACTTGGCAAAGAAACTCCCCCTCAAAACAAACCCATTGGATGAACAATCCCAAGTTCTCCCCGAATGAAAGCAAAACGAGAAGAAGACAAAGGTTTTGTGAAAATGTCTGCCAATTGATGTTCAATATCCACATGGTGAAGCACAATGTTGCCTTTTCCACATGATCACTATGAAAGTGAAATCTGATATCAATATGTTTTGTCCTTGAATGTTGCACAGGGTTTTTAGCAATGCAAATTGCACTAGTGTTATCGCACAAAAGAGGAACACTATCCAAATTAACCCCATAATCTTTAAGTGTAGCTACTATCCAAAGAATTTGAGAACAACAACTAGCAGCAGCCACATATTCAGATTCAGCAGTTGATTGTGCAACAGAAGATTGTTTTCTAGATGACCATGCAATAAGATAATTGCCCAAGAAATGACAAGTACCAGATGTACTTTTTCTATCAATTCTACATCCTCCAAAATCAGCATCAGAAAAAGCTCTTAAACTAATGCATGAGGAAGGAGAAAGCCAAATGCCAAAATCTTGAGTTCCATGAAGATACCTGAAAATCCTTTTGATAGCTTGTCGATGTGAAGCACGTAGGGAAGCTTGAAAACGAGCACACAAGCACACATCAAATTGTATATCCGGCCTTGATGCAGTGAGGTACAAAAGTGAACCTATCATGCTTCTATATTCCTTTTGATCAACCGGCTCACCATCTTCATCCGGATCAAGTGTGCAATTGCTTTCCATGGGTGTCATGATTGGTTTGCTGTTTTCCATCCCAAATCTATGTAGCAAGTCTCTTGTGTATTTGCTTTGATGAACAAAAGTACCATCCTTTGTTTGTTTGACTTGCAGTCCCAAAAAGTAGGTCAACTCACCCATCATACTCATCTCAAATTCCTTTCTCATGGTTTCTGAAAACTCAGACACTAAAACATGAGAGGAACCACCAAAGATAATATCGTCAACATAAATCTGAACGAACAATTGATCATTGCCTTGCTTGAGTAAAAAGAGAGTTTTGTCCACTTTTCCCATTGAAAACCCCTTTTCAAGTAAAAATGTTTTTAGTCTATCATACCATGCTCTAGGGGCTTGTTTCAAACCATACAAAGCTTTTGACAGTTTGAAAACATGATTTGGAAACTTGGGATTTTCAAAACCGGGTGGTTGCATGACATAAACATCTTCATTTATGTAGCCATTAAGAAAAGCACTTTTCACATCCATTTGATACAATCTAAAACCTTTGGATGCAGCAAATGCTAAAAGGATTCTAATGGCTTCAATTCTAGCAACAGGAGCAAAGGTTTCATCAAAATCTAAGCCTTCAACTTGGGTAAAACCTTGAGCAACCAATCTAGCCTTGTTTCTAACAACAACACCATCCTCACTTTGTTTATTTTTGAATACCCATCTAGTTCCAATAACATTAAAATCAGGAGGTGGTGAGACAAGTTTCCAAACTTTATTACGTTCAAAATTCTCTAATTCTTCATGCATGGCATTGATCCAAGATTCGTCAGATAATGCATGAGATATATCTTTGGGTTCAAAAGAAGCAACTAAAGCAGAATGAACATGAGTGTCAGAATGAATAAACCTGGATCGAGTGACTCTCTCATTTAGGTCTCCAATCATTTGTTCAGATGGATGCATTTTCTGAATGTGCAAGGGAGCTTTGGCTTTTGAAACTTCTCCTTCTCCTTCTTCATTTTCAGCATGTACAGATGATATTGTAGCTTGAGGATGGTTAGCTGTAGGTGATGTAGTAGTAGGTGCCAAAGGTGCTACAGCTTGTTGTGCATTAGGGAGAGTCAAGACCTCATCTTCAACATCATCATTATCTTCAAAGATTTTCTCCTCCTGAACATATGCGCCTATACCTGCATCACTTGGACTAGTGCCTAGACTAGACTCATCAAAAGTAACTTCACAAGTTTCCACAATTTTGTTAGTCTCCGAAACAAGCACACGATAGCCACGAGTATGAGCAGGATATCCAAGGAAAATGCCATCCATTGATCTAGCTTCAAATTTATCAAGATTTCCAGATTTCAAGATAAAGCATTTGCATCCAAAAACTCGAAAGTGAGAAACAGAAGGTCTATGTCCAAACCGAAGCTCATATGGAATCTTACCCAATTTTGATCTCAAAAACACACGGTTTGAAACATAACAAGCAGCTGAAATTGCTTCAGCCCAAAAGTTTCTAGGAGTGTGATGTTCATCTAGCATGGTTCTAGCCATTTCAACTAACGTTCTATTTTTCCTTTCAACTACACCATTTTGTTGAGGCACTCTAGGAGATGAAAATTGATGATCAATTCCTTTTTCAGCACAAAAGAGATCAAAGGAAGCATTTTTGAATTCAGTTCCATTATCACTTCTAATAGCTTTGAGAGCTCCTGGATGGTCAACAGAAAGCCTAAGAACAAGATTTCTAAAATGACTAAAAGCCTCATCCTTAGATGCCATAAAATACACCCAAGAGTATCTAGAAAAATCATCAACAATCACAAGCACATACCATTTGCCTCCAAAGGATTGAACTCAAGATGGCCCAACTGTATCAAGATGTAGAAGCTGTCTTGGAGCGTTTGTCATCACCATGGTAAGAAGTGGATGTGAACCTGCAATCATCTTACCATGTCTACAAGAAGAATATACTAGATTGCTATCACCCTTAAGCTTAGGCAAGCCACGTATGAGATCTAAACCACTTACACGAGTAAGATGATCAAAACCAACATGACTGTAACACCCCAAAAATTTTGCTTTTCTTAAATTCATGTGTGATTTGGCACTTTGGTGAATTTTTGGATTTTTCTGGAATTTATTTGGATTTATTTGGAATTTATTTGAATTTATCCCCTTTTGAAATAATTAAAGAATTTGACTTTGCAAATAAAATTTTGTTGAAAATATTTTATTTGAGCCCCAAATGCCCTAAAATATTTTCTAGAATTTTTCTGAGTATTTTACAATTTTTCTTGAATTACATGAATTACTGGGAATTATTTTAAATATTAAATCTCTGGAAAATCCAACCGGGTTTGCACTGTTCATCCGACCGAACCCGAGTCAGACTCGAGTCCGACCCGAGCCAGTAATCGACCGCACCAGCTCTAACCCTAATCGATCCCGACCGTTGGATCGAGATCCAACGGTTAGGATCAATCCGCGCGAGACAATGGCCGCACCCGAGCGATCCCGGCCGTCCATCGTGCCACGTGGATGGCTGAGATCAAGCCACGTCACCTCGACGTGTCCGGGACGGACTCCGCCGCCCATACCGGCTCCGCCATGGATTCCTTGGGGATCTCGGCGTTCGGGCCGGTATTTAATGCCCGGACCCGCGCCCGAGGTTCGCCTTTGCCTCCTGCGTCGATTGCCCCACGTGCCCTAGCCCTAGCTGCCACCGTCTTCCCGCTATTGCTCGCCATAGTGGCCTAGAGTTTGCTTCGGGTTTTGGCTTCGCCCCGCCGCCGTCCGCCGTCCTCCACCGCGACTGAGCCTAGCCCCGAGTTCCCCAGGCCAAGGCGCACCCGTGGGTATATCTCACTCCGTCGGAGAAGCCCCGAAGCGCCGTTGGGCTCGTCGTCGTCTTCGTCTCCGGTGGCCTCTGCTCCGTCGCGTCGCCATCGCCGTCCGCGAGCACCGCCAGCCGTCCGATCAGAATTCGACACCCCAGATCTCGCCACGTCATCCCACAGTGAGATTCCGTTCCAACCCCAGATCCAATCTCGACCGTTGGATCTAGATCCAATGGTCCAGATTAAGCGCGTTCACCCCAAACGCATGAGACCAGATCCAATCTGGTCCGTTGATTTTCAAATCAACGGCCGAGATCGAGCCACGTGTAAGGAAGTTGGACCGGCTTGGTCAGCGCCGTACGCGTGTGTGACGCTGACACGCTGGGCCCGCGTGTCAGCGAAGCGGCCAAACCGCACCATGACGTCATGCTGACGTCATGGGGGCCACTGTCGCCACCCCACCGTGCGGTGACGTCAAGAACGATGTCACGGTGGGTCCCACCGCCTTGAAGATGTCTTGAGTCCCACCGACGCCAAGAATGGCGTCACCGTAGGGTCCCACATGTCAGAGACACGTGAGCCGTGGGCCGGGTCCACGGTGGACCCAGCCGAGCCGTGGTGAGCCGTGACGGTGACGCCACCGCCCAATCAGAGGTTGACACGTGTCCTTGCTGACGCAATAAATTACTTTCCGAAAAAGAAAATGAAATATTGTAGGATCGAAGTATACGAATATAGCAATCAGAGGGGGGGTGAATGATTGTGCGGAAGCTAAAACCAAATTCTTGATCTACTAAAAGTTCACCCCAAAACAGAACCAAATAATTGCCTCGTATTCGACAAAAACAGAATGACAGAGGTTTGGTAAAATGAGAATTTCCGGAGATCCAACCGTTAGATTGATCTCAAATTTGGACACAAGAAACTAGATTTCAATACGAATCGAACCCAAAAATAATCAGCTCGATCGGACTTACGGATCAAAAGTTATGAACCTCGCAAGCTTGCTGTGACAGAAGATGACGATAATTGATCTAACGTAAACTTGAAGGTTTAACAGAAACGACAAAAGTTTAATCAACTAAACTTAGAGAAACCCTAAATCAATTCTCTAGAAAGGTTTTGATGGATCAAATCAAGATAAAACTAAAAGAACAAAAACCAATCTAGAAAAGAACAAGCATGCAAACAAGAACCAAAACAGAAACATCAGAGCAACGCTACATCTTGCACGCAAGGATCTAGAAGAATTGATCTTTATTTCTTTTGTCTAAAATACTCTCATCAAAAGAGTACAAACCCTAAAACTGAGCTTGAGGCTCTCAATGTGCTCAGCTCCAATTGATACAATTGATGCCCTTCAACAGGAGACACCCCTCCTATTTAAAGGAGCAAAACACAAGGAGTTCTGAATACAATTCCTAATCTAGAAGGAGTATGTATTCAACACAACTCCTCTTGGCCCAACCTGGCCGAGTACAACTCTTGCACGCGTATGGCAACCCTACCATACTCACGTGACTAACACTTTGCACGCGTATGGCCACCTGCCATACTCACGTGACTAACACTTTGCACGCGAATGACCTCCTGCCATTCTCACGTGACTAACCATTCTTCATGTGCACCATTCTCTTAGCCCGAACGTCCCGCATGACATCCTTGACCACCAAGACCTCAGTTCCTCCCTGAACCTAGTCCCGAACCTCAGCTCCTCCATGAACCTAGTTCCGGTCCTGTCATCGACCACGTTCGTCTTCGAGCAATACCTGCACATGAACAAACCACAAAACAATTCCGAACACAAGTCCACGACTTGACTCACATCAATCCATGCAAATACTCACACGAGCATTGCATAAAGTCCACTTCAAGCATCATGAAATTCTCACAAATTTCATAATCTCAAAAACAAATCAAACACAATTCCAAGTTTGCTCAAAACCCTAATCGAGCAAAAACGCATTCACGACGGACCAAAAAATATGGTCCGGCGTACACATGAAAAAGTCACTCAAAAAAACCATTCACAACAGACCAACAAAATCGGTCCGGTGTACAAGTGAAAGTCTCGGTTAAGAAGAAATCATTCTGGCGAAAACACGTTCACGACAGACTAAAAGAAATCAGTCCGTCGTACATGCGAAATCAATCCTCAAAAAGCCGTTCACGACTGACCAAAGAAATTGGTCCGACGTACATGCAAAAATTTCTGGTTTCTTGGAAAATTGAGTCCGGCTCATGATCTCAAAAGCACGTCCACGACAGACCCAAAAACTTGGTCCGTTGTACATGCGCTGACTGCTGGTTTTGAAGAAAATTGAGTTTGGCTCAATGAGTTCAAAAACATGTCCACGACAGACCCAAAAACTTGGTCCGTCGCAGATGGGGAACTTACTGTTTCTTGAGAGCATGGTCCGGCGCAAAAGCGAAACTTACTGTTTCTTGTCAAATTGTCAAACACATGCACAAGCACATTTTGCAAATCCAATTCTAAGTTAATTTTTCAGTTCAAAGCCAATTTTTCAGCACATGATTTCACAAATATTAATTCGGTTTAATGTTTAATTTGAATTTCAAAACTTCAAATGCTTATAACTTTTGCATTTTAACTCCGATTTGAGTGATTCAAATTTCTAAATTTGTATAAAATTGAGATCTACCTAATGATGAATTTTATTTAATTTTTGGACCAAAGTTTTTCTCTGTAATATTATTTAATTGATTATTTAAACTTTAAACGCTTATAACTTTTGCATTTTAACTCCGATTTCGCCGATTCAAATTCCTAAAAATTCATAAAATTATGCTCTCTCTATTTATGGACTTCATTTGGATGTTTGGACATTTTTGTCTACTGTTTTATTCATTTGTTGCTATTTGCACGCGTTACGAGTAGACGTTGAAGTGCCGGAAGGATTCGAAGGTGAAGTGTTGACCCAGGAGCCAGCTCAGGACCAAGAACAAGTACTCTTTGAAGGCAAGTTGTGCTTTGACCATGTTGATCCCATTTTGAAATTAATTTGATTTAAAATTATTGCATGCTAGTTCAATTATAAAATGCTTTAATTGATTTTGGGAGATTAGTTAATTGCCTAGTTGTTGTATGACACCTTGGTTAATTAAATATGTACCATGACCCCTTGTCACCCTAGTTGTGAGTCAAATAGTTGGACATTATTAAATTGCCAACATGGGAAGTTAGACCGTTGTAGTATATTGCTTAGACCTGCTACGTGCTCTTGACATGGTTTTGGACAAACAAATGGTAATATTGACTTAATGATATATTGAACCTGTTTTGGAAAAGGTATCATGTGTTGTGATGTTGATGGCACGTGGTGCATGGTAATCAACTAGGGGTTTGATAAATAGATTTGGACCGGGGCATGTGGCAAGAATGATGGGGTGGGCTTGTTGTGGCACCGGGAACGTTGAATTGGTTCTTCGGGTAGTCTTGCCCTGGTCACCCTAAGGACTTAACCTTGCAAGCCTTTGAACTGAGTCAAAACGTGCAACCACATGTCTGTAATGGGACAGACCTAGTTGATTAAGTTGCTAATAACGTACCTGTGGGACCTCAGGATGTCAACTACACCCTTTGTGTAGTTGTACGGGGGAGCGTACCGGGGCTGCGGCCAGGTACCCATCTAACGGTGGATTGGCCTAAACTTCGCCTTCGCTAAGGGAAGGGTTAGTGTGCAATCACCGGGGAGGACCACTTGTACTGTTAGAAGTTTCCGAAAGACTTTGTTACGGAAACTCGCCTTTGTGGTGTTTGACTGTATCTTGTGGGTAAAGTGCATAACCTCTGCAGAGTGTAAAATCTATTCGAATAGCCGTGTCCGCGGTATTGGACATCGCTCGGGAATTACAGTCAAGGGTTAGACTTTCGAGAAAACGACTTGGACTTGGAAGGTTTGGTTTGGTTAATAGATGATGTTGATGGAAATGTGGACTAGGAATGGGGAAGATGTCTATTTAACTCCTGGAAAAGTTATTGATGTTATACTTGTTTCTACTGCTTTCGAATCTACTTATGATACTTGTTAAATGCTTTTTTACTGCAAATATACCTTGAGCCACTCCTTTGTATTAAGCCATGCATGTAGAATATTAGCTGCATTCTGTGCATGACTTGCTGAGTACCAAGTACTCACCCTTGCCGCAATACAACACCAGTTGAAGAAGAATCTACACCAGCTTTGGAGGAGGAGCTCCTAGAGGAACCGTCTAACTAGGGAGCGAGCCCAGTCAGTTGCCTGTGGTATACTGGATGGCGCCACGATGTTATCTTATTTTTCCGCTGCTATTATTTCTCTTTTATTAAGTTTCGCCCTGCGAGGCGTATATTTGTAACTTGACCCTAAGGTCAAGCAACCAGTTTGTTTATCCAATTAAAGTACTTTATTAGTATCGAGTGGTATGATTGTGATATTTACCAATGTTGAGACTGTGTGCACTAGCGCGTTCCTGGACTAGTGCTGAATACACAGAGGGTCCGGATTTGCAAATTTGGGTCCCGACAATGACCAAGTCTACGATGCCAAAAGAATAAATCTTTAGAAACATTGGCAATTAGACACATATGCTTAGAAGAAGGTGATGCATCAAAATCAGCTTTAAATACTCTTCCAAAACGAGTAATCTTGAACACAAGATCACCTGAAGCATCTAGCACTTTGCATTCATTTTTCTTAAATCTTATCTCAAGATCTTCATCAAGCATTTGTGAGACAGAAAGCAAGTTATATTTCAAATTTTCAACAAGAGCCACATCTTTGAACATAAACTTGTCACTTACCTTTATTGTACCTTTTGCCACAACAGAAGAGGAAGAAGCATCTCCAAAAGTAACACTTTCAGCAGGAGATGCACGAGTGAGGGAGGAGAACCAATTCTTATCACCGGACATGTGGTGTGAGCATCCGGAGTCTACTAGCCATATGTTCTCCTTCCTCGCGCGAGAAGCCTACATAGCAAAACATGTCGAGGTCTCAGTACTGGGGTTAGAAATGAGATTTTTGGGAATCCAGTACTGAGACACACGACGCACAACAATAGGCACAACACGAGTATTCTTATGCACAAAATCAGATTTGCCTTTTCCCGTGTTTTTAGCAACAAAAGGTGCTTGTTTCACCCTAGGCATATATTGGGAAGCAAGATGTGCCTTTCTGAGGTTAGACCTAGCCTTTGTCCTTACTTTCTTTTGTTGTTTGGCTAGTATAAAGCAAAAATCTACTAGATGTCCATCTCTACCACAATGAGTGCAAGTGTACTTAACATGTGGTTTTGCTTTAACAGTAGAAGAACATTTTGCATTCATCATAGTAGAAGAAAGAAAACCAGCAGATTTAAAAGCAATCTTTCTAGGCTCATTCAGAATCTCAATTTTGTCATTGCAAGGAGCATGAACAACAGTGCGAGGTTTAGTTTCAAATGAAGCATGAAGATCAAAACCTAAACCCTTCTTATTTGAGCTAACCTTTGATTTATCCAGAATCATGTCCAAATTTTTCTTGCCATTAGTGAACCATTCCAAAGAATTTTGCAAATAATCAACTTTCTTGGCAAGAGTTAAACAATTATTGCAGGGAACATCTACTTTTCCTTTTTGCTTGCGACAAGTTGAGCATGAAAGAACCTCATGTGTAAGCAGATTATCAGTCAATTGAGAAACCCTAGCATTTGCATCTTTCAATTCTAATTCAAGAGTTGAGCATTTAGAACAGGAATTTGAAACATGCAAATCATCAGTGGAACAGCTAGCATTTTTAACATGTTTCTCATTTTTCTCATTTAGATGCAACAGAAGAGCATGTTCTTTCCTAAGCAAGGTGAGCTCATTGTAAATTAAGTCACATGATTTGCAAGCATCATCATTAGGAATCAAGGTCTTAAGTCTAGCAATTTCAGCATTCAATGATTCAACAATGAAATCATGTTTCTTAATTTTCTTGTCACGTTTGTCAAGCAATTTTCCAAGACGAGCAACAGCAATAGCTAATTCATCATAAGAAGGATCTACCTCATTGAAGTCGCTGTCTTGATCGTCCTCGGTGAAGCTATCCTTGCTGCTTGCCATGAGACACAACCCTGTCAAGTCACGTTTGCTTGGAGTTGCATCGTCCTCGCTGCTCTCTGAATCCACGTCGCTCAAATTGACTTGTTCAAGAGCGGAAAGAACTCGGTGGACAACTTTGCGGTTGATGAAGTTCATCTTCTTTCTATCACTTGAAGGGAACTTCTTCTTCTCTTTTCTTTTGTCGTTGTCCTTCTCCTCCCATGATGTTTTACCTGCAAGTTTTGGACAATTTGATCTCATGTGGTTGAGATCACCACACTCATAGCACCTTGGAGGACCACCTCTCTTTCTCATTCTCACATTCTGCAAAGCTTTGTTAAAGCGAGAAGAGAGTAGTGCCAAGTCTTCTTCAGGAAATTCTTCAATTTGCTCATCTATTAAAGAAGACAAGGAGGACAGGGCAAAGCTAGAAGAAGAATTTGCATTTGACATGTTAGGGTTAGAGATCAAAGAAATTGATTTAATATTACCCTTCCTGGCAAGAACATCCAACTCATGAGTTTTCAACTTAGAATACAGAACATCTAATGTAAGTGTACTCATGACAGTAGATTCTCTAATGGATGTAACTTTCATCTCCCAAATAGACATGTCTAAAGCACCAAGCAATTGTCTAGCATTAGCAACATCATCAAAGCTAACTCCAACAGCACGCAAATTGCTAAGAATCTTATTAAAGCGTGCAAAGAAATCATGTAATGACTCACCAGACTTCATCTCAAATCGCATGTATTCCTCTTTGTAAAGATCTTAACGAACCTCTTTAATAGTGTTAGAACCCTCATGGTAATCACAGAGAGATTTCCATACCTCATATGCTGATCGAAGATGAATCACACGATCGAAGTCGCTACGTCTCAAGCCTTGGATGATCAAGTTGCGCGCCTTGCTATTTGCTTCAACATGTGCGCGATTGGTGTCGTTGACGTTGTCGTTTGCAGGGACTTCATATGGTTTGTATACCTTCTCCAAAATTGTGAAGCCCTGTGCTTGGATGAACGCCTCCATCTTGGCCTTCCAAAACTGAAAATCAATATCATCGAACACATAAGGTTTTGTCGAATAACGATCCATTGATCTAATCACCGATTAAGATAGATTAGAAAAACCTTGCTCTGATACCACTTGTAGGATCGAAAGACACGAATATAGCAATCAGAGGGGGGTGAATGATTGTGCAGAAGCTAAAACCAAATTCTTAATCTACTAAAAGCTCACCCCAAAATAGAACCAAATAATTGCCTCGTATTCGACAAAAATAGAATGATAGAGGTTTGGTAAAATGCGAAGTCCTAGAGATCCAACCGTTAGATTGATCGGAAATTTGTACACAAGAAACTAGATTCCAGTACGAATCGAACCCAAAAAGAATCAGCTCGATCGGACATACGGATAAAAAGTTATGAGCTTAGCAAGCTTGCTGTTCCAGAACTTAACGAAAATAAATCCAATCAAAATTTGTAGATTAATCAAGAACAACAAAAGATTAATCAACAAAACTTTGAGAAACACTAGATCAATACCCTATAAAGGTTTTTGATGGATCAAGTCAAGATGAATCTCAAAGAACAAAAACCAATCTAGAATTAGAATAAGCATGCAAACAAGAACCAAAACAGAAAATCTTTGTAGCAGCGTGGTTCTTGCAAAGACGCAAGGGTATGAAGAATTGATCTTTATTTCTTTTGTCTAAAGTACTCCCATCAAAAGAGTACAAACCCTAAAACAAAGCTCTAAGCTTTCAATGTGCTCAGCTCTGTTTGATGCCCTTCAACAGGAGACAACCCCTCCTATTTAAAGGAGCAAACCACAGGGAGTCCTGGATACAATTCCTACTCCTAGAAGGATTCCCACTCCTAATCCTAGAAGGAGTATGTATCCAACATAACTCCACTTGGCCTAACCTGGTCAAGTACAACACTTGCACGCATATGGCAATCCTACCATACTCACGTGACTAACACTTTGCACGCGCATGGCCACCTGCCATACTCACGTGACTAACCATTCTTCATGTGCATCATTCTCTTAGCCCGAACGTCCCGCATGACATCCTTGACCACAAAGACCTTAGTTCCTCCTGAACCTAGTCCCGAACCTCAGTTCCTCCATGAACCTAGTTCTGGTCCCATCATCGACCACATTCGCCCTCGAGCTATACCTGCACATGAACAAACCACAAAACAAATCCGAGCACAAGTCCACGACTTGACTCAAAGTCAATCCATGCAACTACTCACATGAGCATTGCATAAAGTCCACTTCAAAACAAGCATCATGAAATTCTCACCAATTTCATAATCTCAAGGTTAAACCAAAAACTCAATTTCAAGTTTGCTCAAAACCCTAACTGAGCAAAGATCATTCATGACGGACAAAAAATCAAATCCCGCAAAATCCCATTCACGTCGGACCAAAAATTCAGTCCGGCGAACATGCGCCACGCTCGGTTTCAAGTCAGCTCGAAAACATTCAAAACCTCATTCACGGCGGACCAAACGAAATTTGGTCCGGCGTAAATAGAAAACTTACTGTTTTTTTAAGATCGAGTTTGGCTCAAAAACGTTTGAAAAACACGTTCACGGCGGACCAAATTTTTGATCCGGCGTACATGCAAAAACGACGCTCCAAAAAAGCGTTCACGACAGATCACAAATTTGGTCCGGCGTGCATGAAAAAATTGATCCAGCGTAGATGCAAATTTCACAGCTCAAAAAACTTGCTCACCATGGACTAAGAAAGACTTGTTCCGGCGCAAAAGCAAAACTTACTGTTTTTAAGAGTTTGGTCCGGCACGAAGGAGAACTTCACTATTTCTTGTCAAATTGTCGGACTCATGCACAAAACACATTTTTAGTTCAAATCTTAGCCAATTTTTCAGCACAAGATTTCACACAATGGGAAGCATCTAAACAACGATAACCGGTGACATAGCAGCAATTTAAGTCTAGCATATCAAATTTAGCCAAACTATGATCTAAAACGAAGTAATGGATGTAACCAAGCACACAAGTAAGGCATACTCCAAGTTCTCAACGCATTAACTTATAATCACAACTACGAATGGCAAAAATTGTGTAAGTCTTAAAGAGTGAAACTTTGTGAAGATGTGCCACTAAGCCCCTTTCCCGCACGCCGATTTCATTGTACCTAAAAACAATATAAAACACAAGCGTGAGTTCATCACTCAGCAAAGTGTATTGCAATGATACAAAAACAATAACAACTCACATACATACTTAATGCCATTCACATATCATGAGAATCAACTCATAAACTTCATTTATGCTCTCATATAACATCATCATAAACATCTTCATATGCATCTCATAGAACCTCATAATCATCTCATAAACCACATCATTCATGCAATGCAATGCCATGCACATATCTCTTTGAAGCACATACCGGTATTGCCGAGTGCACACCCGTCGGCGTGCACCCCCTTCCCCTTCCTTCCCGTAGATGGAGGGTGCCTACTAGGGGTGGCAACGGGGGCATTCCCCGCCGGGGAGTGCCTCCCCATCCCCGTCCCCGCGACATGAAATTTTCCCCGTCCCCGTCCCCGTTCCCCGTCTCGGGGGAGAAAATCCCCCCATCCCCATCCCCGTTCGGGTATCGGGGCCCCGTCGGGGACCCATCCCCGCGAAAAGTTCACACAAGAAAAGAGCTCTTATAGCCATTTTAACTTTAAAATTATATCAACAGGCAAGGAAAAAAAAAGAATGCATGCATTCATTGAAAATTATGTTGTCCCGTTTATGAAAATGAGATTATGATGGGCTAGAGAATATGTTTGCAATCTAACAATTAAATTGGACTAAACTAAATTCGGGCCCCAACCGGGTCCCCGCGGGGAAAGAAATTCCCCGTCCCCGTCCCCGCCATCCCCGATGGGGGAATCATTTTCCCCGTTTCCATCCCCGCGGGGGACGATTTCTTCCCATACCCGTCCCCTAATAGAGGAATTCCCCGCCGGGGATCGGGGAACGGGTCCCCATTGCCACCCCTAGTGCCTACTCTTGCTGACTCGCTCCCATGGACACCCATGGATGGGACTACGAGGTAGGTCTTTCGTGTTCACTACGTGTGAACACAGAGGCCCGCATCAGCATGGGACGCCTCTTCCATTATGAATGCACATATGACATAAACATATAAAGATTGGCATAAACATTAAATACAACGCAATCATGATCAATATGTAATCATGTTCATCATGTCATAGGCAAACATCAATCTTAGCATCATATCATAAAGCAAGTTGCATCCAATCAAGTCTAGCAACAATCAAAACGATACCCATTCCAATACACTTGCCTTAACCTCGGGCGACGGATTGGCGAGAGGATGAGGGCACTCCCGGGGTCACACCACCTGCACATACATACCACACTCTCAAAACGTGCCCCCAAAACAGTACGCAAAAGCTCGTCTACCCCGACTTCACAAACTACTACCAAAATCAAAAAACAAAGAATCTATCCCGCCCGGACAGCAGACTTCAAACTATCATAACTTTAGTTCTAGGACTCCGAATCGATTAAAAGAGTACATCATTGCGAATTTTAGGAAATTTCCTAGCTTTTTCTAAGTATTGGGAAAAGCTTATTCGGACCCTAAAGTTGTCTAATCTACAAAACACTAAGTTCTGTACCAGCTACGTCACATATTTCAACACGTTCGGTAAATTGAGCATAACTCTCAAACGGCTGGGCAGAATTGGACGTTCTTTATGTCCACTGAAAGGTATTGAAGTTACCTACAACTTTCTCAACAGGCGGATGACCAAATTACGACCCTAATGTCGCGAAAAATCAAACCCTAGGTCGACTGCACAATCTTCCCGAAGCAGAGAACGTGGCAAACACTAGTTTTCATCTAATCTACCCAATCACAGCACCACCACTTGATCTAAAAGAATCCCAATACCCTCTAGAACAGCACCTAGACCAACCCCAAGGATTCCCCTAGCCATACCTTCGCCCGACGAACGATGAACCGACGAATCTCCTCCCGGTTCACGCGATCTCCTTCCTCGCTCCAAATCCACCAGATCTCCCCTTCGCGGAGCGCTCCAATGGTGAAAACAGCGGGTTGGCGAGGTGAGGGGCTCCCCTAGGGCATCAAGGAAGGTGAATAGGGGAGGGGAGAGGTGGAGGTGCAATGGGGAGGAAGGGGGCGCACGGCAATGGGGCGGCGGCTAGATGGGGGAGGCGCCACAAAGGGGAGGGATGGGGGCGTGTCGGGGGGGGGGCGGCTAGGGCAGGGAGGGGGCGCACCAAGCCCTCTTAACCTGGTCTCCCCCCTTTCATGGGCCCATAACTCTCCCACTAAAGCCCACAATTCATCCCCCTTGGGCCAAAACTCCCCCGGAGAGGCCCAAACTCCCGAAACCGGCCCAGAAACGCGATTAAACCTCATACCATATAGTTTTAACCTCCATTTTCACATTTTATAATGTTACGATATTCCATAGCGTCACAAGTTCACCACTGCATCGACGTCTTGCACGTAGAGAAGAATGTTTGTGATAGCGTGATTAGTCTCTTACTCAACATTAAGGGCAAAACAAAAGATGATATCAATGCACAGCTTGACTTGGTCGATATGGGCATAAGACCTAAGTTAGCATAGAAAGAGACTGATAAAGGCCATACGTACTGCGAACGTACTTGTTATACTCTGTCAAAGACCGAAATAACTGAATTGTGCTAGTGCTTGCATGGTGTGAAAGTTCCGTCTTGCTACTCCTCCAACATGAAGAGACTTGTTTCGATGCAAGATTTGAAATTAGCTAGCATAAAGTCTCATGATTGTCATGTGCTGATGACACAGATGCTCTCTATTGCAATTAGAAGTATTTTGTCGGTCAAGGTCCAGGAGACAATCACGAGGTTGTATTATTTCTTTAACACAATCGCTCAGAAGATCATCGATCCCGAAGGACTAGATGCTCTGCAGGCTGAAGTGGTGATGACTCTATGTAATCTTGAGATATATTTCCCTCCATCATTTTTTGATATCATGGTCCATCTCATGGTTCACCTTGTCATAGAGATAAAGATGTGCGGGCCCGTATTCCTATGTAGCATGTACTATGGAATACATGGGCCTGGGTATTTACGCGGCAAGCTGCAAGGACTGACCAGAAAGGGACGGACCGAGCCAGTTGCATGAGACCAGGCATCACGTGGGCCATGAGCACCATACCTAACAAGGGAAGTCAGAAGATAGCAACCGATTCTTGTTAGGAAAGATATGAGCACCATACCTAACAAGGGAAGTCAGAAGATAGCAACCGATTCTTGTTAGGAAAGATATGATTGTAAGCGTGTCCGGTAAGAAAGGATAGGGATAGAATCTTATCCCGTAACCAACCAGGATTCTCCCTTGTAACCAACTTGGACTCTTCCGCCCCTTTCCTATATAAGGGGGGTGGTGGACCCTGAGAGAACAGACAGACACACAATACACGAGAAACATACTTCTCATAATTTTAGAGCACAGGACTAGGGTATTACCTCCACCGTCGAGGGCCTGAACCTGTATAAACCCTTGTCTTGTGTTATCATCGAGTTTGGATCCATCGCCTAGCCCCATATTCATTATTGCCGACAGCAAACGTCGACAGTTGGCACACCAGGTAGGGGCTACGCTAAGATCAATCTCGTCAAGCTTGATGGCCTCGTTCAACAACATCAACATGACCCTCGCTCCTGGCCATGTTTTTTTGAGTCGGGAGTCTGAGCTTCTTCACTAACAAACTCGGCAAACTCGCTCTCTCGAGCCCAGACCAGATCCAATCTGGGAGGGCCTCCGACTGCCATTCGGACTCGGATCAGATCCAATCTGGCGAGGACTCCAATAGCACTTCTTCTGGTTTCCCGTTTGGATCGGGGAAGGCCACGGCTATCTACTCACAAGTAGTACGCCAGGGGCCCACTTCCCGATTCAGATACGGTGAACTGGAAAGCAACATGAGGAACCCCCACGGTTTCCAGGGGATTTGTGTGATCGAGGACAAGTGCTCCAACTCGGATCGTCGGTGGAGGCAGATCGTCTTCATCGTGGGGCCCAAGAAGCGCGCACTCGATCTCTCCAAACCCAAGGCCGCAACGTCAACAAAGATATCCTGCATACTAGAATGGGGAGCCAATCCGTTTTTCGTACACCGCAGCAGAACATTGTCGCCTCTAAGACACTTCTCAACACCTTGGGCCCGATGATTGAAGCTAACAGCCCGACCGCCCCAATCATGGCCCAAGTCAAGGCCATGGTAACAGCGGCTGCAATTCAACACAACCAACGAGACCAGGTGATGATGCACCCCCGTACTCACGCAGTCACTCGGACTGCCAGCAGTTGGACCGCTCGTAATCGGGCCGAAAGCAGTCGGCATAAGTCCCATCGTGATAGGGACGCGCACCCAACCATCCACCGCGACCTCCGCCAAGACCTCAACAATAGGAGGCGAGAGTGAGAAGATGAAGAACAGCGCCACAGTAACGACGACTACGAGCTCTTTGGCATCAACCGCGACTGAGACAGCTGCGTCAATCAGAGTCCAGATCACGGCGAATGGAGGGACCAACACCACTCTGGCCGACTCAACGACGCTAACTACTGGGTAAGATCCCCCCTCGTCGATCTCCTCCCCACAGATCTCCACCATGCCACGATGACATACCCATCGATGGGATCCAGGCATTTACTGCCCAGCTTCGCCGAGTGGTGTGGCTCGACGGATTCAACCCAAAGGGCATTGTCAAGTTCGACAAGGAAAGAGATCCAGAGGCATGGCTGCAGGTTTACGCCATTGCAACCAAAGCAGCTGGGGGTGACCATAACGTAATAGCAAATTACTTGCCAGTCATGCTCAACCCATTGGCTCAGACCTGGCTCATAGGACTTCCAAGGAACTCAATAGATTCTTGGGGAGATCTCTGCGAGCAGTTCATTACGAACTTCCAGGGCACTTACGACAAGCCTGAGACCCCGTGGGATTTATATCAACTTCATCAGAAAAAGAATGAATCTCTTCGGGTGTTCATCCGATGCTTCACGCAGAACAAGAACACAATTAGAGATATCTCGGGCACGACTGTCATAGCAGCCTTTCAGAAAGGAGTCAGCAACTCCAATCTGATCAAGAAGATGTCCCGAAAGTCACCGACCACGGTAAAGGAGATGTTGGCCCTGGCAGACCGCTATGCCACGGCTTCAGATGCCCTAGCCAAGCGTCAAGACGATCGTCCCCGGCAGAAGGACAAGAAGGACCACCCCGAGTCCTCAAAGCAAAAAGACAGGAAGCGGAAGGGCAAAGAGCTAGTCGCGGTAGCAGACTGCGGCCGGACGAAGGCGCCTCAGACAAAAGAGTATGATGAGGTAATGGATGCGCAGTGCCCTTCCCATCCCAAGGGTAAGCAAGCAGCCAAAGATTGCTTCATGTTGAAAAGATTCACGCGAGAAAACAACAAGCTATCAGAGCCCAAAGATAAAGGGGAGGTTGGCAAGAAAGAAGACCCTGCCGAGGAGGACGACTACCAGGAGATCAAGCACGAGCTCAACTTCATATTCAGGGGCTCGGGTGTATTTGAGTCCAAGCGGAAGCAAAAGCTTACCGCTCAGGACATCAATGCAGTCATGCCAGCGACCCCCCAATATTTGAGATGGTCCAAGGTCCCGATCAGATTTGACCACACGAATCATCCTGATCACATACCATACCCAGGTAGGTATCCTTTGGTGTTGGATCCTGTCATCTGTAGTGTGAAGCTCGAAAAAGTGCTGATCGACGGAGGGAGCAGACTCAATATCCTATTCTCCAGAACCTTCGATGACATGAAGATCCCTCGTTCCGAGTTGAGGCAAAGGTCGTCACCATTCCATGAGGTAATCCCCAGGACATCATCTGTACCGCTCGGGCAGATCACTTTGCCTATTACGTTCGGTACAAAGGAGAATTACTGGACCAAGTACATGAATTTCAAAGTAGCCGATTTCGAGATGGTGTATCACGCCATCTTGGGAAGACCAGGCTTAGCCAAATTCATGGCAATGCTGCACTACACCTACTCGACGCTAAAAATACCGGGCCCAAAGGGCGTTATCACGGTTTGTGGTGACGTCAAGCAGTCCTTCCTTTGCGACAGGGATAGCTGCGAACTAGCCGAGACATAGTGGGCATTGGCCAACTTGGAGAAACTCCGAATGGCGGCTTCTGTCCTACAGGACGAAGACATCCCCTCCAAGAAGCAGGCCAAGTCAGGGATCAAACCTGACGAAGAGGTCAAAAAGGTAACACTCAACCTGTCCAACTCGGCCAAGACGGCCCTGATTGGGACAGGGCTCGACCAAAAATAGAAAGACGCGCTCATCACCTTCCTCCAGGCAAACAAGGATATCTTCACATGGAAGCCATCCGATATGCCTGGTGTCCCCAAGGGAGGTGATTAAGCAATCCCTAAATGTCGACGTGAAGGCCAGACCAATCAAATAGCGACTCCGGCGGTTCGTCCAAGACCGACGGGACGCAATTAGGGAGGAAATCACTAAACTTTTAGCCGCAGGCTTCATAAAAGAAGTGTATCATCCCGACTGGCTAGCGAACCCAGTTCTCGTTCGTAAAAAGAATAAAAGTTGGGGCATGTGCATTGATTACACTGATCTCAATAAATCATGCCCAAAGGACCCGTTCGGGCTGCCTCGCATCGACCAGGTGGTGGACTCTACCGCTGGCTGTGAGCTCCTAAGCTTCCTGGATGCTTACTCGGGGTATCATCACATCAACCTTAAGGAGGAAGAGTGCATCAAAACCTCATTCATCATGCCTTTCAGGGCCTTTTGCTATGTCATAATGCCATTCGGGTTGAAAAACGCTGGCGCAACCTATCAGCACGCGATACAGCGGTGTTTCCACACTCAACTCAGATGCCACTTGGAAGCTTATGTGGACGATGTCGTTGTCAAGTCTCGGCTAAAGGGGAACCTCATCCCTGACATGGCCGAGACGTTCGAAAGCCTAAGGGCTTACAAGATGAAGCTTAACCCTGAGAAGTGCATTTTCAGAGTCCCTTTGAGAAAACTACTTAGATTTATCGTGTCCTATCGCGGTATCGAGGCAAACCCAAAGAAAGTCAATGCTATCATGAAAATGAAGCCGCCAACTAGCCAGAAGGATGTCCAGAAGCTCACAGGATGCATAGGAACACTCGATAGATTCATTTCCCACCTGGGAGCATGGGGGATGCTGTTCTTCAAGCTCCTCAAGAAGCTGGACAAATTTCAATGGACCCCTGAGGCGCATCAGGCTTTTGAGGATCTCAAAACATTCCTAACGACACCTCTAGTATTGGCTTCACCAATGCCTGAGGAGCCCCTCATTCTTTACATAGAAGCAACGACTCACGTAGTCAGTGCTGCGATCGTTGTGGAGTGAGACGAGGCAGGACACTTGCAAAAGGTGCAGCGCCCATTTTACTTCGTCAATGAGTTATTGAGCGAGTCCAAGGTACGGTACCCGCAAATACAGAAGTTACTGCATGCTGTGCTAGTCACCTCTCGTAAACTCAAACACTATTTCCAAGAGCACATGATTTTGGTGGTCACCGCTTTGCCGATTGGAGACATACTCCACAACCGGGAGGCCACTGGGAGAATTGCAAAATGGGCTGCCAAGCTTGGAGCCTTCGAGATTGTATTCAAGCCACGCACTGCCATCAAGTCACAAGCACTCGCCGACTTCACCGCTGAGTGGATGGAAATACAAAATCCCACAGCCGAGGAAGAACTCGAGAACTAGACGATGCACTTTGATGGTTCCCTCACACTCAATGGAGCGGGGGCAAGTATAGTGCTTGCCTCTCTGAAAGGAGAAAAGTTGAGATACGTTCTTCAAATTCATTTTCCAGCATCAACCAATATCAACGAGTATGAGGCACTCATCCATAGGGTCCATATCGCCATTTCGCTCGGCATTCGGCGATTGGCGGTTCGCGAAGACTCACATCTCGTTATCAACCAGTACAAAAGAACTGGTCATGCGTTGACGATAAGATGGCCGCATACTGCTTGGAGGTGCGCAAGCTGGAGGACAAATTTGATGGGCCAAAACTTTTCCATGTGTTTTGTCGAGAAAACAAAGTAGCAGACGAGCTCACCAAGATGGGTTCCAGTCGGATGGCAGTTCTGGCCGGTATATTCGTCAGGGAGCTCCATAAGCCCAAAACAAGCTAGCAGCAAAAGGCGGACAAGACGAGGGAAAAGTCGTTGGATATGGAGGTTGTAGTCATTAACCCTGACTGGACAACCCCTTATCTGGACTATCTGTTGAAGGATGAACTCCTTGAAGACCGCACACAGGCAGAACGAATCGCGCATAGGAGAAAAAGCTACGTAGTGGTCACGGGGAACTCTTTCGAAAGAGTGCCTCCAGAGTCCTAAGACGGTGTATATCAAAACAAGAAGGGAAGAATCTACTCAAGCAAATCCACTCAAGAATCTGTGGACATCATACAGTGTCAAGGACCCTAGTCGGAAAGGCATACCATCAAGGCTTCTTCTGGCCAACCACGGTAACAGACACAAAGGACATCGTCCGTACATGCAAGGGTTGTTAGTTCTTTGCTCGCCAAGTACATGTGCCAACGCAGGAGTTGCAGACCGTCTTGATCACCTGGCCATTCGCAGTTTGGGGGCTCGACATGGTCGGATCTCTGAAGAAAGAACAAGGCAGTTACACTCACCTCTTCGTCGTCGTCGACAAGTTCACAAAGTGGATTGAGGCCAAGCCTGTCACCACGATCACAGTGGCCAAAGCCTGGGAATTCTTCTAGGAAATCATGGTCAGATTTGGCGTGCGAAATTGTAACACCCCAAAATTTTGCTTTTCTTAAATTCATGTGTGATTTGGCACTTTGGTGAATTTTTGGAATTTTCTGGAATTTATTTGGATTTATTTGGAATTTATTTGAATTTATTCCATTTTGAAATAATTAAAGAATTTAAATTTGCAAATAAATTTTTGTTGGAAATATTTTATTTGAGTCCAAAATGATCCAAAATATTTTCGAATTTTTCCGAATTTTTCGAGTCATTTGCTATTTTTAATGAATTAAATGAATTATCGGGAATTATTTTAAATATTAATTCATTTGGAAAATCCAACTCGGGTCAAATCGTTCATCCGATCGAAGTCGGACTCGAGTCCGACCGAGCGATTGACTCGACCGAACCCACTCTAACCCTAATCAATCCCAACCGTTGGATCAAGATCCAACTACCGAGATCCGTCCGAAACCAGACACGAAGCCGTGTCGGGCCGGACCCGTCGCGCCAGCGATCGTGGCCGTTGGTTGTGCCACGTGGATGGCCACGATTTCATCGTCTCCGCCGAGTCCGAGCTGGACTCCGCCGTGTCCGCCGCCGTGGAGAGCTAGGTCTCCGTTTTACGCAGACGCCGAGGCTATTTAATGCCCGGGCATACCCCGAGATCGCCATCCCACGCCGGTTCCGAAACCTAGCTCGCGCCGCTTAGGATCCCCACCGTCTCGCCGTTATTGCTCGCCGGAGTTGGAAATGCATTCGCCGCGATTAACGCCGATATTGCTGCCGTCGTCGTCCTCGCCGTCATCAAGCCCGCATCCGGATTCCCCAAAGGCGAGGCAGCGTTCGAGTACCTCACTTCGCCGGAGCGCGCCCGAAACGCCGGCGGCAAGGTCGTCGTCCCGTCTCGGTCAAGCTAAGCGCCGCGCGTGCCATCGCCGTCCACGAGCCGTGCACCGTTGGATCCAGATCGGACGGCAGCGGTGAGTTCCGCGTGTTTCCCAAACCCTAGAAACCCGATTAGATGCGGGCCGTTGGATCAAGATCAGCGGTTCACAATCGCCACGTCTTTAGCGATGCGATTATAGGATTAGATCTCGACCGTCCGATCTAGATCGAGCGGCCCACGAGCATCGAGTAGTTTCAACGTGTTAACCCTGGATCTAATCGCGCCGTTGATTTTCAAACCAACGGACGAGATTGCGCCACGTGTCGGGAAGTTGGACCGACGCGTCGCTGGCCCACGCTGGGCGTGCAGGACGCCGACACGCGGGGCCCGCGTGTCGAGGGCCCGCATGTCGCTGGCTAACCCACCAAGCGCCGACGTCACCCATGACGCCACGGTCCCACTGCCGTGCAGTGGCCGAGCCCGCCGACGCCGATGACGTCACCCGAGCGGAGCCCACATGTCGATCCACGTGAGCCGTGGACCGAGTCCACCGTGGACCAGCCGAGCATGGACCGAGCCCATGGGCCGTGGCGTCGCCAGGCCAATCGAGGAGCTGCCACGTGTCCATGCCGACGCATTAATTAATTTCGAAAAGAAAATGATTTATTAATTCGAATAATGATTTCAAATTTAGATTCAAACTTCAAACGCTTATAACTTTTGCGTTTCAACTCCGATTTGAGCGATTCAAATTTCTAAATTTGTATAAAATTAAGATCTACCTAAATATGAATTTTATTTAATTTTTGGACTAAAGTTTTTCTCTGTAATATTATTTAATTGATTATTTAAACTTTAAATAATCATAACTTTTATGTTTTAACTCCAAATTTGATTGATTCCAGTTTCTAAAAATCCAGAAAATTATGTTCTCTCTGTTTATGGATTTTATTTGGAGTTTTGGGATCTTTTGCATAGTGTTTATTTGTGTATTTGCTATTTGCACGCTTTACGAGTAGGCGTTGAAGTCTGGGAGGGATTCGAAGGAGAAGTATTGACTCAGGATCCAACTCAAGACCAAGAGCAAGTGCTTTTTGAAGGCAAGTTGTGCTTTGACCATATTGATCCTATTTGAAATCTATTTTGATTTAAACTATTGCATGCTAGTTCAATTAGAAAGATACTTTGTTTAAACACAGGGGTTAGATAAATACCAATTTGATATATGACACCTTGATTACTTAAGTATGTGCCATGACCCTTTGTCACCCTAGTTGTGGTTTACTAGTTGGACATTATTAAATTGCCAACATGGGTTTAGATCGTTGTAGTATCGCTTAGACACGCTACGTGCTCATGACATGATTTTGGATAATTAAATGTTAATATTGACTTAATGATATATTGAACCTGTTTTGGAAAAGTATCATGTGATGTTGATGGCACGTGGTGCATGGTAATCAAGCGGGGTTTGATAAGCGATTTCGGCCAGGGCATGTGGCAAGAGTAATCAGGTGGGCGATGTGGCATTGGGAGTGTTGATTTGGTTTTTCGGGTAGTCTTGCCCTGGTCACTCTAAGGACTTAACCTTGCAAGCCTTTGAACTGGGTCATACTTGCAACCACATGGCTGGAATGGGACGGCCCTAGTTGACTAAGTCGCTAAGGACTCACTTGTGGAGCCTCAGGGTGTCGGTTACACCGTTTGTGTGATTGTGCGGGAGGCGTATCGTGGCTGTGGCCAGGTACCCATCTAACGGTGTGTTGGTCCCATACTTCGCCTTGGCTAAGGGAAGGGATGGTGTAGAGCACGTACCGGAGAGGACCACCTGTGTTGTTTGAGGCTTCCGAAAGGCTTTGTTATGATCGCTCATTCGCATACTCTTGTATGGCGATTCACGGCTGACGTGGTGAGTGGATTGTATCTTGTGGGTAAAGTGCATAACCTCTGCAGAGTGTAGAATCTATTTGAATAGCCGAGTCCACGGTACTGGACAATGCTCGGGAATTACAGTCAAGGGTTAGATTTTCTGAAAATAACTTGGATTTGAAAAGTTGGGTTGGTTTAGTAAAGAAGTTGATGGAAATATGGTTTAGGATGGGGAAAAATGTTATTTAAACTTTTTGAAAAGTTATTTATGCTTTACTTGTTTTTACTGCTTTCGAATCTATTTATATTACTTGTCAAATGCTGTTTACCGCAAATATACCTTAAGCTATTCCTTTGTACCAAGCCATGCATATAGTATATTAGCTTGCATTCTGTGCATGACTTGCTGAGTACCAAGTACTCACCCTTGCCTCAACACAATACCAGTTGAAGAGGAGATTACGCCAGTTTCGGAGGAGGAACTCCAAGAGGACCCGACTACTTAGGGATGCGAGCCCAGTCAGTTGCCTGTGGTATACTGGATGGCGCCACGAAGTTTATTTGATTTTCCGCTGCTATTATTTCTCTTTTAATAAGTTCTGCCTTGCAAGGCATATATTTGTAACTTGGCCATAAGGTCGAGTAACCCTTTGATTATTTAAATAAAGTACTTTGATAGTATCGTTTGGTATGATTGTGATATATACCGATGTTAAGACTGTGTGCACTAGCGCGTTCCTGGACTAGTGCTGAATACACAGAGGGTCCGGATTTGCAAATTCGGGGTCCCGACAGAGGTGGTATCAGAGCCAGGTTGACTGTAGGCTCAACCCTAAGCTAGAATGGTCTTAGTGAGGATAAAACCTATTTTCTAAAAGCTAAAAAGTTGTCAAGATAAGAAATGACCTCTCGACTTATCCCCTTCTCTCTTTTCTTGCCTCTTGCTGAAATTTTCCCTTACCTTGTCACAATTTAAAAATTCCGAGTTCTTACGTAAAGCACTCTTGTGACAGATGGAGGTTTTCTCGATGAGTGAGCATAGGTTCTATAGTGAGACTCCTTCGCCGAGTCGAGTCATAGAATAAAGAGTCACCCTTTAGGCGTTAGACTCCAGAGTTAGTTCGATTTGGATTTGCTTTGTTTGCTGAGTGTGCAGTATGTGTTGCAAGGCCCTTAGGCATTATGTGACCATACCAAGTTACTAATAATAAAGTTGGACCTTAAGGCTACACCTTTCGCCCGCATAAGTTCCATATTACTTGTCTATTCTTGTTTCCCTCTCATCTCTAAACCTAGAGCAAATCGATAGATGGTGAATACAGTGGAAACTTTGGAAGCAATGGGAGTGGTTCTCGCCACAGAAAACCCCAATGAGGAGCACCAAAGACCGCCCTTGGATGTGCAGAATTTTGGAGCATTTCTTGCTGCTCAGACCAGTTGATGCATGCTATGATGCAACAAATGCAGCACGTCACCGCTCAGGCCCTTGCTAATCAAGTTAATCGGGGACCACGCTTGAATACAAGGCTGTCAGAGTTCATGAGGACTCACCCACCCACTTTCTCTGGGAATGCCAATCCGTTGGAGGCCGACGATTGGTTAAGATCAATTGAGAGGAAGCTACACATAGCTCAATGCATAGGGAATGAGAAGGTACTCTACGCTTCTCATCAGTTGGAAGGAACATTGGCCAGAATGGTGGGAGAACTACGTGCCACGCAGAGAACCCTCAAGATATCACTTGGGAGGAGTTCACGGTGCATTCCGACGATATCACGTGCCTGAAGGAATTATGGACCTTAAGAAGGAGGAGTTCGAGCACTGAAGCAAGGTAATCAGCCGGTGGCCGACTACGAACAAGTTCACACGGCTAGCATGCTACGCACTTTGAGGATGTAGCGACAGATAAATCCAGACAGTCTCGTTTCATGAAGGGACTTAACTCAGGATTGCAAGTAGGATTGATCACCCACACCTTTCCAGATTTCCAAGAGTTGGTGAATAAGGCGCTTATTCTTGAGGACAAGCGCAAGGAACTGGATGAGAACAGGGGCGCGAGGATGCAACACAAGGATCACGTCGAGGTGCATAGCGGCGCTGAGAGTTGCACCAAATCAATTCTTGACTTCCAACCACGAGAATGCAACAAGGACACCATCCTCAGCACCAAGACCTGCCAATCAAAACTACGGACCCGGCCCCGCTAGAAACGCTACCCCAGGCAGCCAAAGAAGGAAACGGTGAGACGCCGCTACAAGCGCAACGAGCCAGGACACTTTGCCATGATTGTCCAAAGAAGACAGCGAGAGCGACCCGATTCGCTTCAATCTAGGAACCACCCAGCTAGGACGCCCGACACAGGAGCCACACCCCCAGGCCGTGGTGAGGCCGAGTCAACCATGTCACCGCAGATGCACCGCAAAATGCTACAGACGTCGTCTTGGGTAAGTTACTTGTTAACTCGATACACCATGATTTTGTTTGACTAGAGCTTCGCATTCGTTTGTTTCGCAAGGCTTTGCTACTAGAAATGACTTGAGAATGGCAAGACTTAAGTGCATCTTTGTTAGTTCAAACCCACAGTTCGAACTCCGAGCGGAAGTAGGATGTTCGGTGAGAATACTAATAGATGGAATAGAGTTCCTAGCAAACCTTATAATTTTGGAGACCCAGACCTTAGATGTTATATTGGGAATGGATTGGTTATCCAAACACAAGGTGTATTGGATTGTGGACGAAGAACTATCTCGATTGAGAGCCCGTGTGGGAAGAAAGTGGAATTTCAAGCCACTTTGATTAGAGATGGACAGTTGATGGTTAACAGTACCAAGGCAATCAGCATAGAGGATGTTCGGTAGTGAGTGAGTACCCGATGTTTTCCCGAAGATCTACGGTATGCCGCTTGAGACAGGGGACATAGAGTTTGTGATAGAACTTGTAATGCACAAGACACCGATAGCAAAGAGACCCTATCGGATGTCTACCGAGGAGTTGGTAGAGATGAAGAAACAAATTTGGAAGAGTTAATGGATAAAGGATTTATCGAGACCAAGTTAGTCACCGTGGGAGCACCGATTTTGTTTGTCAAGAAGAAGGGCGGGAGTTTCAGGATGTGCATTGACTACCGTGCACTCAATGAAGTCACCGTGAAAAATAAGTATCCGCTACCAGGATTGATGATTTGTTTGATCGATTAAGAGGAGCCGGAGTTTTCTCCAAGATTGATACGAGATCGGGATACCATCGATTGAAGATCCGATCGAGAAGATATTCAAGAATGCATTCTCGTCAAGATATGGACATTACGAGTTCTGATTATGTCCTTTGATTTAACGAATGCGCGACTTATTTCATGAATATGATGAATAAGGTGTTCATGGAATATTTGGACAAGTTTGTCTTCGTGTTAATAGACGATATACTAGTCTACTCAAAGACAGAGGATGAACATGCCGAAAACTTAAGGCGAGTTTTGGAAAAGTCGAGGAACAAAGAACTTTTCGCCAAGTTCAGCAAGTGTGATTTTTGGAAGGACAAGGTGGAGTTTCTTGGACATGTAATGACCATGAGAAGGAGTCGCCGTAGATCCAAGCAAAGTAGAAGCTGTGTTACATTGGGAGCAGGCGTAGTATGTGTCCCAGTTTCGGAGTTTCCTTGGTATGGCAGTATATTACCGCCGTTTCATCGAAGGCTTTCGACAATTGCGAAACCTCTTACGCAATTCTTTGAAGAAGGAAAAGAAGTTTGCATGGGCGCTTGAGAATGTGAGAAAGGATTTCAGGAGGTGAAGAAGCGATTGACATCAAGACCGGTGTTAGTTCTCTGGGATGTTGCTCAAAGCCGATATTTATTGTGACGCATCGCGCCAAGGACTTGGATGTGTCTTTGCACGAGAATGGAAAGGTCGCCGCTTATGCATCAAAGCGATTGAGGCCGCATGAGGAAAATTATCCGACACATGACCTAGAGTTAGCCGCCGTAGTGCATGCTTTGAAGATATGGCGTCACTATCGATTGGAAGCAGATGTGAGGTGTATCACGGATCATAAGAGCCTTAAGTACATATTCACCCAGTCGGATCTGAATATGAGGCAAAGGAGATGGCTAGAGTTGATCAAGGACTATAATGTTGGAATCCATTACCATCCGGGAAGGCCAACGTGGTAGCCGATGCTCTGAGTCGGAAAAGCCATACCGTGAGTGCGTTGCTAGCCACAAGTCGAGGATGAGTTATGTGAGGATTTTCGAAAGATGAAGATTGAGGTTGTACCTAAGCGGATTCTTGGCGCATTGGAAGTAAAGCCTACCCTAGAGGATCAGATCCGAGAAGGACGAGAAGGATGATGGCGGGATCCGCAGGATTAAGTCCATCAAGGAGGAAGGCGAGGCGAGAGGACTTCAAATTGGATGAACAAGGCACGTTGTGGATGAAGGATCGCATTTGTGTGCCTAACAAAAGGAGTTAAAGCAAGCGATTTTGGAAGAAGCCCATGACTCTAAGTACTCGATTCATCACAGGCGCCAAGATGTATCGAGGATCTGAAGGAGAGATTACGGTGGCCGAGTATGAAACGTGAAGTTGCCGACCATGTTGCATTGTGCGGCGTATGCCGGAGAGTCAAGGCAATGCATCGAAACCAGCGGGATTGCTACTGGTAGCTAAAAATACGAGTGGAAGTGGGAGGAAATCGGAATGGATTTCATTACCGGTTTGCCAAAGACTCAAGGAGGTTATGACTCCATATGGGTTATAGTGGATCGCTTGACTAAAGTAGCCCATTTTATCCCGTGAAGACCACTTACTCGGGAGATAAATTAGCGAGTTGTACATGATCGAGGATTGTTTGTTTGCACGGAGTGCCAAGGAGGATTGTATCGGACAGAGGTACCCAATTTACCTCAAGGTTACGGAATAAGTTGCATGAAGCCATGGGGACCCGTTTGAACTTCAAGATCTGACTTATCATCCACAGACGGATGGGCAGACCAGAAAGAGTCAACCAGATTCTGGAGGATATGTTAAGAGCTTGTGCATTGGCTTATGCTACCTCTTGGGATAAAAGTTTGCCGTATGCCGAGTTTAGTTACAACAATAGTTATCGAGGCTAGTTCTGAGATGTCACCTTTTGAGGCCTTTGTATGGTCGACCACTGTCGGACACCATTGAATTGGAATGAGACCGTGGCGCCGTGTCTTTGGGCCTGATATTCTTCAAGAGGTGAAGAGCGGTCGCCATAATTAGGGAAAGGTTGAAGATAGCCCAATCTCGGCGGAAGAGTTATCTTGACAATCGTCGCCGAGATTTGAGTTTTGAACCAGAAGACTTTGTATACCTCAGAGTTACGCCTCTCAGGGGAGTTAAGAGGTTCCATGCCAAAGGGAAACTCGCACCCCGTTATGTTGGACCATTTAAGATTTTGAGTCGCAGAGGTGAAGTTGCCTACCGGTGGAGTTGCCACGATCGTTGGCGAGGAGTGCATGACGTATTCCATGTGTCCCGATTAAAGAAGTGTCTCGAGTTCTGAGGAACAGACACCGCTAGAGTCAATTGAGTTGCAAGAAGATTTGACTTATAAGGAGCATTCCGTGAGGATTCTAGACACAATGGATCGAGAAACTAGAAACAAGTCAACCCGATTCTGTAGAGTTCAGTGGAGCAACCATGAAGAAAGTGAAGCGACTTGGGAGCGCGAAGAGGATTTGAAGAAAGAATTTCCAAACCTATTCCTTTAGTAAGCCCTGAATCTCGGGGACGAGATTCTATTAAGGGGGGGAGGTTTGTAACACCCCAAAATTTTGCTTTTCTTAAATTCATGTGTGATTTGGCACTTTGGTGAATTTTTGGAATTTTCTGGAATTTATTTGGATTTATTTGGAATTTATTTGAATTTATTCCATTTTGAAATAATTAAAGAATTTAAATTTGCAAATAAATTTTTGTTGGAAATATTTTATTTGAGTCCAAAATGATCCAAAATATTTTCCAGAATTTTTTCTGGAATTTTTCTGAGTCATTTGCTATTTTTAAATGAATTAAATGAATTACTGGGAATTATTTTAAATATTAATTCATTGGAAAATCCAACTCGGGTCAAATCTTGTTCATCCGACCGAAGTCGGACTCGAGTCCGACCGAGCCATTGACTCGACCGAACCCACTCCTAACCCTAATCAATCCCAACCGTTGGATCAAGATCCAACGGCCGAGATCCGTCAAACCAGACGAGCCGTGTCGGACCGGACCGTCGCGCCGCGCGATCGTGGCCGTTGGTTGTGCCACGTGGGCGGCCACGATTTCATCGTCTCCGCCGAGTCCGAGCTGGACTCGCGCAAATGTCCGCCGTGGAGAGCTAGGTCTCCGTTTTACTGCAGACGCCGAGGCTATTTAATGCCCGGCATACCGAGGATCGCCATCCCACGCCGTTCCGAAACCCTAGCTCGCGCCGCTAGGATCCCACCGTCTCGCCGTTATTGCTCGCCGGAGTTGGAAGTCTGCATTCGCCGCGATTAACGCCGATATTGCTGCCGTCCGTCGTCCTCCGCCGTCATCAAGCTTCCAGATCCGGATTCCCCAAGGCGAGGCAGCGTTCGGAGTACCTCACTTCGCCGGAGCGCGCCCGAAACGCCGACGGCAAGGTCGTCGTCCCGTCTCCGGTCAAGCCGGTAGCCGCCGCGTGCCATCGCCGATCCACGAAGCTTCGTGCGGCGTTGGATCCAGATCGGACGGCAGCGGTGAGTTCACGTGTTTCCCAAACCCTAGAAACCCGATTAGATACGACCGTTGGATCAAGATCCAGCGGTTCACAATCGCCACGTCTTTAGCTTGATGCGATTATAGGATTAGATCTGGACCGTCCGAGCGAGATCGAACGGCCCACGAGCATCGAGTAGTTTCAACGTGTTAACCCTGGATCTAATCCGCGCCGTTGATTTTCAAACCACCGGACGAGATTGCGCCACGTGTCGGGAAGTTGGACCGACGCGGTCAGCGCCGTCCACGCGCGCGTGCGTGTGACGCTGACACGCGGGGCAGCGTGTCGAAGGGCCCGCATGTCGATGGCTAACCAGCTAAGCGCCGAGCGTCACCCATGACGTCACGGTGGAGTCCCACTGCCGTAGCGGTGAGCCCCGACGTCGGCGATGAGCGTCACCCGAGTGGGCCCACATGTCGATCCACGTGAGCCGTGGGCCGAGTCCACCGTGGACGGCCGAGCATGGGCCGAGCCCATGGACCGGTGGCGTCGGCGAGGCCAATCGAGGAGCTGCCACGTGTCCATGCTGACGCATTAATTAATTTCGAAAAAGAAAATGATTTATTAATTCGAATAATGATTTCAAATTTAGATTCAAACTTCAAACGCTTATAACTTTTGCGTTTCAACTCCGATTTGAGCGATTCAAATTTCTAAATTTGTATAAAATTAAGATCTACCTAAATATGAATTTTATTTAATTTTTGGACTAAAGTTTTTCTCTGTAATATTATTTAATTGATTATTTAAACTTTAAATAATCATAACTTTTATGCGTTTAACTCCAAATTTGTGATTCCAGTTTCTAAAAATCCAGAAAATTATGTTCTCTCTGTTTATGGATTTTATTTGGAGTTTTGGGATCTTTTGCATAGTGTTTATTTGTGTATTTGCTATTTGCACGCTTTACGAGTAGGCGTTGAAGTGCTTGGGAGGGATTCGAAGGAGAAGTATTGACTCAGGATCCAACTCAAGACCAAGAGCAAGTGCTTTTTGAAGGCAAGTTGTGCTTTGACCATATTGATCCTATTTGAAATCTATTTTGATTTAAACTATTGCATGCTAGTTCAATTAGAAAGATACTTTGTTTAAACTGGGGTTAGATAAATACCAATTTGATATATGACACCTTGATTACTTAAGTATGTGCCATGACCCTTTGTCACCCTAGTTGTGGTTTACTAGTTGGACATTATTAAATTGCCAACATGGGTTTAGATCGTTGTAGTATCTTGCTTAGACACGCTACGTGCTCATGACATGATTTTGGATAATTAAATGTTAATATTGACTTAATGATATATTGAACCTGTTTTGGAAAAGTATCATGTGATGTTGATGGCACGTGGTGCATGGTAATCAAGCGGGGTTTGATAAACGATTTCGGCCGGGGCATGTGGCAAGAGTAATCAGGTGGGCAGTGTGGCATTGGGAGTGTTGATTTGGTTTTGGGTAGTCTTGCCCTGGTCACTCTAAGGACTTAACCTTGCAAGCCTTTGAACTGGGTCATACTTGCAACCACATGGCTGGAATGGGGCGGCCCTAGTTGACTAAGTCGCTAAGGACTCACTTGTGGAGCCTCAGGGTGTCGATTACACCGTTTGTGTGATTGTGCGGGGAGCGTATCGTGGGCGTGGCCAGTACCCATCTAACGGTGTGTTGGTCCCATACTTCGCCTTGGCTAAGGGAAGGGATGGTGTAGAGCACGTCTGGAGAGGACCACCTGTGTTGTTTGAGGCTTAGAAAGGCTTTGTTATGATCGCTCATTCGCATACTCTTGTATGGCGATTCACGGTGACGTGGTGAGTGGATTGTATCTTGTGGGTAAAGTGCATAACCTCTGCAGAGTGTAGAATCTATTTGAATAGCCGAGTCCACTGATCTTTGGACAATGCTCGGGAATTACTGATCAAGGGTTAGATTTTACGAAAATAACTTGGATTTGAAAAGTTGGGTTGGTTTAGTAAAGAAGTTGATGGAAATATGGTTTAGGATGGGGAAAAATGTTATTTAAACTTTTGAAAAGTTATTTATGCTTTACTTGTTTTCTTGCTTTGAATCTATTTATATTACTTGTCAAATCTTGTTTACATAAATATACCTTAAGCTATTCCTTTGTACCAAGCCATGCATATAGTATATTAGCTTGCATTACGTGCATGACTTGTCGAGTACCAAGTACTCACCCTTGCCTCAACACAATACCAGTTGAAGAGGAGATTACGCGATTCGGAGGAGGAACTCCAAGAGGACCCGACTACTTAGGGATGCGAGCCCGATCGATTGCACGTGGTATCTTGGATGGCGCCACGAAGTTTATTTGATTTTCCGCTGCTATTATTTCTCTTTTAATAAGTTCTGCCTTGCAAGGCATATATTTGTAACTTGGCCATAAGGTCGAGTAACCCTTTGATTATTTAAATAAAGTACTTTGATAGTATCGTTTGGTATGATTGTGATATATACCGATGTTAAGACTGTGTGCACTAGCGCGTTCCTGGACTAGTGCTGAATACACAGAGGGTCCGGATTTGCAAATTCGGGGTCCCGACAGAAATAGTCATAACGGATAATGGCACTTAATTTAGAGGTGCTGAATTTCAAGACTGGTGCAAAGAACTTGGCATCAAAATCTGTTTTGCCTCTGTGGCACACCCACGGAGTAATGGAGAGGTCGAGAGGGCCAATGGCATGGTGCTACAAGGCCTAAAGGCGAGAATATTTCATCGCCTCAAACCATACGCCACGCAATGGGTCAAAGAATTGCGTTCGGTGCTCTAGGGCTTAGGACTATTGCCAGTCGGGCAACCGGGCAGTCACCTTTTTTTAGTGTATGGTTCAGAGGCGGTCTTACCCACTGAATTGGAATTCGGATCCCCAAGGGTCCGGAACTACAAGGAAGCCGAGTCGAAAGAAAGCTGGCTAGAAGACCTTGATAGACTGGAGGAGGCCAGGGACGCCGCGGCAATCCAGTCGGCCAATTACCTTTAGGGCTTACGTTGCTATCATGATCGTAATGTTTGGGGTTGCGCCTTCTCTAAAGGAAATTTGGTTCTAAGAAAGAATAAAAAAAGTGAACACAAACTCTCTCCAAGCTGGGAAGGCCCCCTACATCATCGATGAAGTGAAACGCCCAGGGTCCTACAAACTTAAGCGTGAAGACAATGCGGTCATCAGCAACATGCCGAACATAGAGCAGCTACGTCGCTTTTACACTTAAACCTTCTGTCCGACTATATTATTATGAATAAAGTTTTTGACTTACTACTTAGTTATTGCCCAACTAAGCAGTAAACCGGGGGCTAAACTTAATAAGTGTACATTCGCACGTACACATTTCTTGGAGATGTCCTTACTTCTTACACTTAAACTTTATGTCCGACTATGTTATTATGAATAAAGTTTTTGACTTACTACCTAGTTGTTGCCCGACTAAGCAGTAAGACGAGGGCTACACTTAATAAGTGTACGTTCGCACGTACACGTTTATTGGAGATGTCCTTACTTCTTTTTTATTCAGGTGGCTTTCAAAAGTTTTGAGCGCGTAAATCCCGAATGAATGAAACTCTGATCCCATGGGAGGCAAGCTTTAGTCACCCGAAAGGCATTTCTGGGACAAAAGGCCATGAGCCAAGCCCCGGCGGTCGAGGGCTAGACTAGTCGGGCAGAGCGTATAACAAAAAGGGGTCAAACCACTCGGATAAAATTGGAGTCAACAATAAAAGAAGATGGGGCGGAAGGCATCAAGATTCAGACATCAAAAGAAGATTGGATCATACAAGTCAACAAAATGTCTTACATTTTCTACATACACGTAATTACAAGCCCAAGTCTAAGTTCTCCACCAACTCAGCAGAAGTGTCCTTGATGGCCTCGAGAAGGGCGACGACTTGGCCATCATCCACCGTGCTAGCGAAGCCCTCCTTGACGACCTTGAGGTCCACTCGAGGATAAAGGGACTTCATAATTGACGGCCTCAAGATCCACTCGCCTTCTCCCTCAAATAGGTCCTAAGATTCTCGGGAGCCTCCTGCAGATGTTGGAGGACTTGGTCTTTGTCGCCCAACCCGCCAGGGTACATGAATGCCAGCATCGGCTCGAAGGCTTAGCGGAACGAAGCATATGTAGTTTACGCAGCCTTGATCCTCTCATTGAGGACGCTGAGTTGTGCTTGCATCCTATCTTTGTACTCTGCAGGGAAGGCGGATCATCATCGAAAGTACTTCAAGAATGATAGAGATAAAGGAGAACCAATCTAAGAAGCACACCTGCCAGCTCATAGGCCAACTTCTCCGAGTTGGTTTAGGCTTGGAACTCCAAGATCTCTAGCACCTTGAGCTCATCCTGGAGCTTCGTGATGGTGGAGTCCCAGGCTGAAGGAGGAGAAGAAGTCAAAAGATGGACAACCAACTGCGGCAACAAAATGATTGAAGAAATACCTATCTTGGAGGGAGCCGGATACATCCAGTTTCTCCAAGCGCAAGGAATGGACCTCAGCTCGGAGCCCTCGAAGCTCGGCTTGGCACTCAGCCCTAACCTGCTCCAGGTCAACGTCGTACTCCTTGCGCGTCTTGATTTATGGGAGGACTCGCCTGAGGAATTCTGACTTCCTCTCGGAGCGGTCTCCCAGGCTCTGAAGACGACGAGAAAAGATGAAGAAGATAAACCACTAGAGGCAAATGAAAGAAGGAAGGGACCAAAAACTTACTCGAATCAGTCGTGCACACTGGATGGTATGTTCAAAGAGCTCCTCCCTTTCCTTCTCCTCCGCCGCATCGTCGACATCCACCCACTCATCTACCCCATTGGACCATGCGGCTTGAAGAAGAGGGGGTCTAGGGCGTGGGACCGATCGCGTCCTTCGAGGAATCTCCTCCGCTTGAGGGAGGGAGCAAGTGACTAGTTCCTGGGTTGTCGGGCTCGATGACGACCAAGAATGCAGATGAGGCGGCGAGGAGATTGGCACCAATTTGGGGAACATCTCTACTTCCTCGGGTGTGGTAGCACTCGGCAAGGGCGCTTGGTCTTGGCCAAGAACATCCTAAGGCTCCATTTCCAGAGGGATCTCGGCCAGCGCATCCACAGAGCTTTCAGACGACGCGTCCACAGTCACGATGACTGACAGCTTCCTGGTGAAAATGAGCGCTCAGGGAGTGAACTCACAAAGCAAGAGCAAGAGCCAATAGGAAAACTGACCTAGTGGGCTGCTTTATTTTTATCCCGGGTCCCAACCGAGTGGATGGATCGATAGTGGAGGAACCCGGTTGTGTGCTGGACCTTGGAGGCTGCGGCGTAGGTTGTGCCGGAGGCTGAGCTAGGGGATCCCGGATAGTGGGGCCCCCAATCGGGGGCTTGGAGGCCCCTTGGCCGCCGTTGGCCCCTTCCCCTTTTTTCCACTCGGCTCCTCGGTAGAGGACTGGCAGGCCTCTTTTGCTCAGACTTCTTTGGGGAAGGGGGTCGGGGATCGGAGCGGTTGATAAGAAGGCGATTCGGTCCTACAGACAATAGCGAGCACAGCGAGTTAATAAAGACCACTCAGAGATCGAAGGATAAAGCCATGGCGTGGAGAAGACAATTACCTGAGGCGGGAGGTTCGCCAAGTTGAAGGGCGTCGGGCACCTCGAGGTGTCGGCCTGGGTGCCCGGGGCAAAGAAATCACCTAGTCACCGATATAGCACTCGGTTCAGAATCAGCTGGGGCACTTCTCGAGTAGGATCGGCTTCCCGCTATATTCAAAGCCCTGGTGGATCCGTTCCTTGAGGGGTTGCACTCGGCAGAGGACAAAATTGATAGTAATGCCAACTTTGGTCAAGCCCTCTTCTTTCAGCATGTTGATCTTCCCCAGAAGCTCTCTCACTTGGTCCATGTCGCAGTTAGAAGGGACCGAGACCCAAGAGGAGGAAAATTTAGGCTTGCGCCTGACAAAGACGGGAAGGAAAGGCTCAAAATTGGCATAATAGAACCATTCCTGATGCCAACCCTTGTTGGAGGTTTTGAAGGGGGTGGAGAAATAAGACTTCTTCAGGCCGTCCCGAAGCTAGAGGCCGGCACCCCCAACCACCTTGGGGGCACTCTTGTTCGGAAACGGCTTGAGGAGAAAAAGATGGCGAAAAATATTGAAGTGGGGGTTGATGCCAAGAAAGGCTTCACAAAGATGGATAAAGATGGAAATTTGAAGAATAGAATTGAGATTCAAATGAATCAACTCAACTCCGTAGAAATGGAGAAGACTGCGAAGGAAAGCGCAAGCATGAAGGCTGAACCCGCGCTGGAAAAAAGACTCGAAAACCACCACCTTGTCTGGGCGAGGGGTGGGGGAGGACTCACCAGCTGACAAAAATCAGCGCCGGGAGGACTCTGGTGGAGACCAATTCCTCCAATAGCTTCTCCGTCGATACTAAGGCGACCCAATCCCCGGACAAAGATGGTGCGGCGGCATCTCCAGAAGGGGAGGAAGTCATCTTTCGCACGGGTGAATGCGGCAGCGCAAGATCTGGGAAGCGTCGACGGAGAACTCTAATGAAGGAACGTGATGCGGGAACTAGAAGACGAAGAGACAAATGCGTAAAATAAGGAGAGAGGCTTTTCACCTGCGCTGAAATCCTAAAAAGATAGGCCGTGATGCTAGGTTTTCTACTCCTGGCTGGGAATGGTGTTTCGATTTCCGTGATGTGGCTCGGGCCCGAAGCCAAATCCCCAATTTGTGTTTAATTTATGATTCGGGCCCGGACCTAACCAAGGCTATCCACCGCGAATGTCGGGCTAAGCCATTATGTGCCCCATGTTGGGTTGCGGGCTATGCGTCACAACAACAGGGTGCAAATACCACTCGGCGTAATAAGGCAATGGTATGCCCCATGATGGGCCGATCGCCAGTCATCGTGACCTGGATACCAACCGAATAAAATCTGAGCGGTAAGTCCTTAGGGTACACCCCATGATGGGTTATCAGTTGTGCACCATGGCAGTTAGATACAAGTACCACTCGGCCAAAACCTATTAAAGCTATGGTGCGCCCCAAGATGGGCTGATTACCAGTATCCTAATGGATATAACTTTGGTGCGCCCCAAGATGGGCTGATCACCAGTATCTTAATGGATACAACTTTGGTGCGCCCCAAGATGGGGTGATCACCAGTGTCCTAATGGATATAGCTCTGGTGCGCCCCACAATGGGCTGATCACCAGAATCCCAATAGTTATACTGGATGCCACTCGAGATATGCCCCACGTTGGGTCGATCGCTGGTTACCGCAAGTCGGAATCAGATGTCACGAGTTGGCTCTAAATGATAGGTTCCGAGGGTATGCCCCATGCTGGGTTATTAGCTGTGCATCATAGCAGTTGGATACAAGTACCACTCGGCCAAAACCTATTCAGACTGTGGTGCGCCCCAAGAGGGGCTGATCACCAATATCCTAATGGATATATTGAGTATCACTTAGAAACCCCGACCGGTGGAGCTCTATCAAGTTCTTCGCAATCTCCCTGCCTACAACAAAGCACTCGGCATAAAGGGGAACCAGTCAGGAAGCTACCCCAAAAACTGGAAGCACTCGGCATGAAGCAAGACTCGGCTGCGGTGCAACCAGAGAGACGGTGACTCCATTGCAAAGCACTCGGGGGGCTATTGTGGAATACATGGGCCCTGGGTATTTACGTGACAGGCTGCAAGGACCAACCAAAAAGGGACGGGCCAAGCCAGTTGCATGAGACCGGACACCACGCAGGCCATGAGCACCGTACTTAACAAGGGAAGTCAGAAGATGGCAACTGATTCTCGTTAGGAAAGATATGATTGTAAGCATGTTCGGTAAGAAAGGATAGGGATAGAATCTTATCCCGTAACCAACCGGGATTCTCTCTTGTAACCAACTCGGACTCTTCCTCCCCTTTCCTATATAAGGGGGGCGGGGGGCCCCGAGAGAACAGATAGACACAAAATACGTGAGAAACATACTTCTCATAATTCTAGAGCATGGACTAGGGTATTACCTCCACTGTCAAGGGCCTGAACCTGTATAAACCCTTGTCCTGTGTTACCATCGAGTTTGGATCCAGCGCCTAGCCCCGTATTCATTACTGCTAACAGTAAACGTTGACATGTACCCGTCCAAGAGCTACATGGGAATTCTCAAGTCTTACGTATGGAATCGATCTCGTCCAGAGAGTAGCATTGTCGAAGGTTATGCAACTGAAGAGGTTATCGAGTTTGGCTTGATTACATGGCCCAGGTCGAACTGATAGGTGTGGCTCGATCTTGCCATGAGGGGAGGCTTGTGGGTCCCCGAATCGGCTATTCGGAATCCCCTGTGTATTTCTATACTAGTCCCAGATCAGTAGCTAGTACACACAGTCAAACAGTGATGAATCAACAACCATATCACGATTACATATAACCAAATAATAATAACACCAAATAAAAGCAAACACCTTATGGTTGAGGTTTACCATTACTGCCTTTATAGGATGAACAACTTGAATAACTGCAGTGGAAGACGATAACACCAAGTGGTGACCCATCCATATGCCCACAAGCAATCGAGTGGGGTACGCGTCCTAGTCCTTGGAATCTCCTTTGACCGCTTCCTTCACTTCTGAGATATTTTTAGAATGTAGCATGTGAGTACATAAAGTACTCAGCAAGTCTGGGAAAAATGCATAATGCAGGGCTATCCAAGGATGGCTTATTATGGTTCTTTTGCACAAAACAATACTTTCACAAACTTTACATGTAATATTTTTCACAAAGCCATTTTTAACAATTATTTGTACATTTGAAATTATTTATAACTCTAGTGAAGGCTCTAGCCACCAATTACTAGTATACAGGCTCTATCCACCACAACTTAAAAAGATCAGGATTCAATCCATCCACATGGCTCTGTCTGCCATGGTTCACAAAAACAGGTTCAATCCACCTACCTGGCTCTAGCTGCCAGAAGCACACCCGAGAGTTCTAACCACTCCTGGATCCCAAAAGATCAGTTTTTAAAACAAAAACAAAAGTCTACCAATATGAAAGCATTCTTCGCTTTGCCCTTGACCGTAGGCACGACTATTCGAATAGTTTTAACTCTGCAGAGGTGTACAGCTTTACCCACAAGACATGATATTCTCTTAGTGCCACGCGATTAGCACACTTCCTTAGGTGTGCTGGCAGAGATATCATGACAAGGCCTTTACAATGTATACGCCTAACCCGACCCACCCGCTGAGGTTTCACCACTGTTAGAGTTCTATCCACCCAGTACAGAAGCCCCTTCTTGCGCCGTATGAGAAAAACAGTCTTGCCTCTATCCGGCACTCACATTCCACCATCTGGTGAGTCTAAGTTAGGTTTCTACAAATTATTCAGCCAGGTCGTACCCATAATGGACATGTGGTTGTACGGTAATGCTTAGAATGGACAGTCATAAGCGTCGGTCCTTAATTGACTTGGGGCGGTACTTGCACAAACCAGGACCAGCGCTCTATCCGCACCCGCCAGACAAACCATTCCGCCCAAATCTAAAACATTTTATTTGTTTTTATTTTGTAAACCAAAGGCAATACTTTTTGCCTATAATTTCCAACACAAGTTTTCAAGAGTTAAAAGTAATTCCCACCCATAGGTGCATACTGACCGATTGCGAGTCTAAGCATTTCTATCGAACTATTCTATTCCACCAACAACTTATTTATAATTTTTAATTCTCAATGTTGATAAAAATTATTATAATTAAATAAGTACCCACCAAAATTCATGAAATCACCAAGATTTCCAGTACTATCATGGCATTATATAGTCCAGCCCAATTTTAGTACTCCAACAAGTAAAGTCTATAACATGTGCCATCATGACTCTAAAATCATGCCAAGCTACTATCATCATTGTATATGAAACAATCTCCTCAAAACATAAGTCACACTATTGTTTATCCATCATCCATAGATCAATTAATCTTCTAATCTACTTAATTCACAAAGAATAATTCATAATCTCATCCCCGAGCATCTTTCAAGAAAGATTCCATAAATCCAAGATTTTATTAATTCATCGACAAAAGTGGTTTTCATAACCAATGATACCAAATTGACAAATCACACTTATTCTATATTATTCGGATTTCCACATAAATGGTTATCGCGGAACCATATTTCACAAAATCATCAACTAAACCACCGAGTATGATTCTCAATAATTTACATTTAATCCATCGAGTATGTTAGATAATATCATTTACTAATTCACCAAGTATCATTCTCAATATCATCTAACTAACCCTTCACATTGTCATCTCCAGATCACATAGTATACTTGTTAAAATCTCCTGAATGTGATTCTCCACTTACTCTGTCTGATCCACAAGTATGATCCTCAATGTTATTAATTTAATTTATCGACTATTATTCTTAATATCATACATCTTCTCATTTCCCCAATCCATACTAATTATGTTGTGAACTACTATCACAATCCGACTCCTCAACATTTCAATTCTCACCATTCATAGATCAATTTCATATTAACAATCCCCACATCATCACTAATATTCACCTAACTCCAATTTACATTCCATACTATTTGTTCCAACCAAAATATCTTCCAAATAGTCATTCCCCTAATCAAAGATTATTTTCCCAAAAATATTTATTATGGTGGATTACTGTACTAAGGCGACAAAAGATCAAGGATAACAATATCAAGGAGGTATAAGCAACAGGTATAACTAATAGCCTAACGTTAACATCATCCTTTATATAAATAGCAATGCAATTTGTAAAACATTTAAAAATCATGGAATCAACACGTGTCAAGGAGACTTGCCTTCAGTCGCAGCGAGGGCGTTAAAGTCTTGAGGGTCCGCGGCAGCGTCGGTGGTTTCGGCAAACTCTTCGGCTACGTGCAAAACGGTACATCCAAATAAATAAAATAAAATAAATAGAACCCAAAAATTGCATAAGTTATACTAGCAGGTAGACCTCGAATTTAGATGAATTTAGAAATTTGAATGGGATGATTTGGAGTTCAGATGCAAAAGATATGAGCGTCCGAATTCCTAAAATCCTGAAAAATAAGAAATGAGGAATATTCTTTTGGCATCTTTTCTTTTTCCTCATTTACTGGTTTTCATTTGTCTCTATGGCTGGTGGGCCATGGATGTCATAGAAAGAGCACCTTCTTCCCCAAATGGAAAGAACAGAGGCCAGCCATGGGAGCTTCACTACGCCGGCCAGGAAACTCGGCGGCTGGCCAGCGAGCGGCAGGGAAGGTCGCTCGAGGGCCAGCAACACCAGGGCAGGGGCAGCGCGGCCGGAAACTGTTCGGCGTGGTGGCCCGGCTGCTTAAAGCGCACGGCCGGCGAGCGGCGAGTGGCGCCTGCAACTGGGCGGTGCAGGGGACCAACCGAGTGGCGCAGAAGGTGGCCGGCGGCGTGGGAAAGCGGATCGGCCGGTCGGCCAAGGCCAGGGGCGGCCAGATTGGTGGGGCGGCAAGCCGCGGCGGCGGCCGAACAGGACGCACGGCAAGCGACCGGTGGAGTGGCAGCCGGAGGCGGGCGGGTGGGGCACGGGCAAGGCGCTGGCGTGGGGAAGCCGTCCAGATGGTCGGCATGGGCCAAGGGAGCCCGGAGTGGTGGCACGGCGTGTGGGCTCGACCGCCCGGCGGCGCGCACGACGCGGGCACGGCTCGGGGCCAGGGAGCGGCAGCCAAGGCCGGGGGTAGATGCGGCCAGGGCTAGGGTGGCCGGGGAGCACGCTGGAGAGGCAGCGATGGCGATAAACCAGCCTGAGGCAGCGTGGCCGAACAGGAAAGTGAGCAGCTGAACCGAACCAAAAGACATAGAATTTGGAACTAAATCAAAACAGTGAAATTTCGTGAAACAAAAGTGAGCATGGTGTAGAACATGACAATACGAACCTAACGGTGTCACCGGAATTTGGAGAGGATCGACGGTTTGCGAGAAATTGACGACAAACGACGTTCCAATCGCCGACTTCAAACGCAAAATTCGTCGCGGCCCTGCATCGAAATTCAAAATTGATTGAGAGCTTTTGCTCGTGGCAGCGATGCACACATGGTGATGCAGACGGAATTCCATTTGGCTTACCAGAGCAAAAGTTGTCGCGGTGATGTCGACGAGCGATGTCCGGTGACGGTTTCTTCGCGTTCCTGGCTGAATGGAGAGGGGTGGCTGAGAGAGGGGGTGAGCACGGGAAGGAGGACTCGAAGACGAAGGTTTGAGAGGTGGAAGCACGCCGTTTCGCGGAGAAATGACCGAGATATGGAGGAAAGAGTGATTTTGGTTTAATTGCTCGTGGAACCGTTTTCGGCGTGATTAAGGATTAATGGACGTGGGGAATGGGATCTCCTCATCTCCACCTTCACACCGGAACAAACCGTTCGCATTTTGGTGGATAAATGAGGGAGTTATAGTGGTGGAAGATTTGATTGCCATGAACGGTTAAATGTTGCTCCAATCTGTAACGTTCCAACCATGGGTTGAAGACGACGCTACAGTGACAGGACACGTGGCGACTCCTCATTGGCCGGAAGCAATGAAGGATCAAAAGCACGCGGGATAAAATAATAGAGATGATCTAAAAATCCCAGAAAAATTCCTAAAAATACTAGGGAATATTTGGAACCCAAAAAAATTGGTTTCACTGAATTCGGATGAGTTTTGAAATTTAGATAATTCCGGAACGAATAGATTGAATTTGGAGAAAGGGCGCAAGAGATAAAATACCAGAGTGATTCTATAAATCTTGAAAGAATTCCCAAAAATGTTTTGAAATATTTAGAACCTAATGCAATAGGTTTCGGGCTTTTTGGAGCATTTTAGAACGAAGGTGAAATTTCTGGTAAAGACCGGAATCTGGAAATTTGAATTTGCGAACGGCAAAGGAATGAACTCCAATTTCGGAGGGATAGGGATGCCAGGTTAATTAGAACACCAAAGAAAATTCAAATTTTTAATTTAATTATTTTAAATTAGTTTTTGCCAAAAGACCAAAATTGGGGATGTTACAAACCTACCCCCCTTAGAGAGAATCTCGTCCCCGAGATTCAAACAGAGATCGTGTATCCATCCACTAAAGGTGCACGGTACCATGGTAGCGCTGGGTTTCACGAAGGTCAATGTGGATGGGGTACATAATAGTTTCAAGTTCATTGAGCTACAGAAGCTACCAAGCGACGAGATCGTGACACTTGGGGATGCCATTGGCACATTCGTCCAATGGCCTAGCAGCGACATCTCCCTAGCCACCCATCCTGTCACGCAACTACCCCAACTATCTGATTCACCTGCTGCACCTGATCAGCCGGCCATCACTCCACTATCGTACCCCGTACTGCACTTGATCTACAGGACTTTGACTGGTTTCCTGCCCATTCGTCTCCTGTGAAGACTCCCTACAGTAGAAAGAAAGGCAAGAGCAAATCGAAGAAGATCACAAAGACCCTCGACTATCTGATTGCCTTGTTGGCCCGGTTATACAAGCTAGGAGAGCCTTTACTAACGATAGATTGCCTAAATTCACTTTGTATGTCTTGTCTTAAATTGTATTCTTGGTACATGTAACAAGCTATCAAGCCACGGCAAGAACGTATAACGAGTATCATGGTCAGCTTCAAGCATAAACATCTATTCAATGAGTCATTGGGGGGCTTCTTCGTGGTCGACTTCCAGGACTTGTTCAATCCCTACAACCTCGACGCCCTCGACGCCATGCTCTTGAGATGCTGGACATTGTAAGTGTGTGCTATCATAGTCTGCATTCGTATAATAGTGATAAATATCATCCAATATACATATATAATTCACCTTCGTATATATAGAAACATGATACTCGAAGCGACAAGGAATAAACAATCGGTGGGTTTCCTCGACCCACACATAGTCTCAAAGAAAACAATGGGTGGAGATATAAAGATTTGATACTTATACCTTATAACACAGGGTAAGTGCTACACTATTTGCTATACTTTGATTTCTACTGTACGCACAACTCAGTTTTGTTCATTCACCATTGTGACATACCTGTGCAGGTTTTACTGGGTTTTAATTGTAATTCATCCAGCCACAAACCGGGTTACTTATCTTGATTCATTACAGAGTAGCAGCCACGACTTGAATCCTATCGCGAAATTACTCAGCAAGTAATCATGTTTCCTTCATAGATAACATGGTTATGTAAGTTGTTCCAGGTTTGCTCCTGGAATGGCTGAGGCTAACCTTTTGCAATCACGTAGGATGTTCAAAGTGTACAAGGACGGGGCAAAACTGTACCACGATTTTAAGTTTTTGGTATCCTCTATACGCAATAATCCTATATCAAACTCCGTAATAATGACTTTGGAACTAACCTATTCTATATTTGCAGTGCCACCAGCAGGGAAAGAGAAATAACCTTTGTGGATTTTACGTTTGCCACAATATGGAACTCATCCTCACTATAAAAAGAGCAATGATGTTGTAACTGCGTTGAAAGATACTGATTTGAGCAACATTCGAGGGAAACTTTGTTTCTTCTAGCTCACTGAAGTCATAAATAAAAAAGACGAGTTCCACGCTGCCTAATTGCTGGAGTTGTACATGTTTTTTCTGAATTGCCACTTAGGTTCATTTATGAAACTTGTGATGTGAATTTGTGAATTGTAGTTGTGCATTCAATTAATTGGTTAATAAAATTGAGTTCCATTGGTTAACATATCTGACTTCATTTCTGAAACAGATGTGCCGTACATGCTGTGATGTAATTGAGTTAATTGCTGAAATGGATGTAATTAATATATGCTTGTGAAGATCTGTAATATGTTTGTTTCAGAGGGCATGGCTAGCATTTTCGTAAGGCTAGCCAATAAACAGAAAAATGTCCATCTTTGTAAAAGCACATCACAGACGGTTCCTATTTAGAACAGTCTGTGATATTCGTATTATTATAGACGGTTTCTATTCAAAACAGTCTGTGATGTTCCTGTTATCACAGACGGTTCCTATTTAGAACCGTAAGTGAAAATATACATCACAGACGGTTCTAAATAAGAACTATATGTGATGAGAGACTATTCATAACCGTCTGTGATGTATATTTTCACTAATGGTTTAAAAACCGTCTCTGATGATTTCTTTCATCACTGACCCATTATTACAGACGGTTCACAAAACCGTCTGTAATGAGGTTTGTGAACCATCTATAATAAAAGTTTGTGCAGTAGTGCGCGCCATCAACAACACCTCCATTCCTGCTTCCAATACTCTTTCTCTTAATAAGGTCGTTGTTTCTCCTTGCCTTATTAAGAATTTTATTTTCGTACATCAATTTACCACATATATACTTTGTTCTGTCGAGTTTAACCCCTTTGGCCTCTCCGTGAATTCCGGGAACGTGATTATGAAGTGCAATAGCTCCGACGGCCTCTACCCAGTGCCGTCGATGGCCAAGTGCCATCAGGGCACTTGCACAGGGCCCCCAAATCGGGGCACAGACAACTTAGATGAACAGTGTCTTCGTGCTACAGTAATCTACAGCGCCTTCGTTTTTTCTTCTTCTTTGCGAGGCTGTTTTGATATTTAGATTGATGCATCGTTCTACTATTATAATTTTGATTTGATCTGTTTAAAACCTTTCTAGGGCATCAAATAGGTGATCTAAAAAGTTTGATTGGTTAATTTTTTGTAGATTTTTTGTAATCACGAAATTAGGGTTTAATCAATTCTCGTCATTATTGATACAATCAACTTCTGAAGCTTATAACTTTTGATCCGTAGATCCGATTGAGTTGATTCTTGTTGGTTTAGTTTTGGAATTAAATCTAGTTTCTACAGTTAAAATTTCACATATAAAATTTTATTAACCATTCCGGTTATTGTTGCATCTGCGGAAAAGGAGCTTTTCTAAACTCAAGTTGTTGAAGTCCTATTTGCGTTCTACTATGACACAAGAAAGACTTAATGAGTTGGCAATGATAGCACTTGAAAATGATGTTTTCGAGAAGATTAATTATGAAGATATAATTGAAGATTTTATTTCAAGAAATACTAGGCGGATGATGCTTGTTAGTAGAACATGAGGTCAATACTATCTTGACTCTTTTAACATTGTATTAGATATGTTCCTACATTTTGTAAGAAAAAGCACATATTGAAATTATATAATTGTCTGAAAGTATACCTTATTTATTAGTACACATGAATTTTTTAAATTTTAGAGCCTCAATTTGCATTTTGCTCTGGGGCCCCAATGTGACACCACGGAGTGTCGTAACCTTATTTAACGTGCATGATAACGTCAAAACAGTATGAGATGTGGAAATAAGGTTAAAACCATAGGGTATGGAGGTTAATAACGTTTTCGGGCCGTTTCCGGGGTTTTGGGCCTTTCCGGGGGATTTTGGGCCTTAAAGAGGGGGTTGTGGGCTTTGGTGGGATGGATTAAGAGTCCTTCTAGGACTAGGAATCCTTGTTGGGGGCTGGTAGGAGGGCTCCCCTGCCCTTATGTGCGCCCCACCTCCCCTCTTTGCCCCCCCACACCTCCCCCTAGCCCCCTAGCCGCACCCCCTCACCCCCATTGGCCGTGCGCCCCCTTGCCCCTTGCCCTCTCCACCTCCCCACCACCTCTCCTCCACCCCCTTGCTTCCCTAGGGTGGCCTCCCTACCCCTGCATCCTCGTGGATCCGTCCGAGGAGCGAGGAGCGAGGAGCGAGGAGATCTATTGGAGTTTTCGTACGTCGGGCAAAGGTATGATCATGGGATTCCTTGGGGTTGATCTAGGTACTATTCTTAGGGTGTTTATCAAGTTTTTAGATCAATTGGTGGTGCTGGATTTGAGTAATTTGGATTAGATCTAGATGTTGCCACGTTTCTGTTTTGGGACAGCATGAGCAGTCGACCTAGGGTTTGCGTTTTCATCAATTTAGAATCCTAATCTGTCCATACGTATGTTTAAGAAGTTGTAGATAATTTCATTATCTTTCCGTGGATATAAAGAACGTTAAATTCCGCCCAGCCGTTTGAAATTTATGACTGTTTTACCGAGCGTGTTAAAATCTGTGACGCGATTGGAACAGATCACGGTAATCTGTAGATTAAACAACTTTAGATTCCGAATCAGTCTTTCCCTATAACTAGAAAAAGTTTGGAAATTTCTTAAGCTACGCGAGGATGTACTCGTTTAATTGATTCGGAGTCCCAGAACTCAAGTTATGTCTTTTGCAAGGCTGCTGTCCCGACGGGACAGAACCTCTGTTTTTAGGTTTTGCGAGTAGTTGGCAATGTCGGGGTAGATGAGGGTTTGCATACTGTTTTGTGGACATGATTGTGAGTGTGTGGTACCTATGTGCAGGTGGTGCGACCCCGAGAGTGCCTTCTACTTCCCGCTAATCCGTTGCCCGTGGTTGAGGCAAGTGTGTTGTGATGGATAGCGATTTGTAGGTTGCTTGTTGAGAATAGATGGAATTGACTACATTATACATGATCACTTGCCATGCTTTTATGATTGCCAATGATATGATGAGCATGTTTATTATGTTATGATGCCATGTGTTAATATGTGAGTTAAACATGATGTTGGCATAATTGCATACATGACATGTTACATGGCCCGGGCGGTGAGAAAGTCATAACTAATCCGGGAAGGTCGGTGAGAAAGATATGACTAATCCGGAGAGCCAATGAGTAAGTCCTACATCGTGATTCCATTCACTGCGGTGAACGGAAGCGAGGAGTAGGCACCCTCCATCTTCGGGATGGAAGGGGGGAGAGGGTGCACACCGACGGGTGTGTACTCAACCATACCGGTATGAGTTTCCCAGGAGACATGAGCATTGCATTACATTGCATACATAATGATGATGATATTGTTAAGTGTTCATGAATGAGATGATATACATGATGGGAGATGTTATTGCCATGATATTGTTCTTGTTGTCCATTGCAATATGCTTGCTGAGTTTCGAACTCACACTTGTGTTTTCTTGTTGTTTTAGGTACCATGAGAACGGCATGCGGGGAAGGGAAATAGTCACACGCCCACACGTAGCTTCACCATATTGATTCCACAAGTCATTCTATTAGTTTGATAATAAATTGCGTGTGATGCTCATTGATTTAAGGCTTAGCTTTGCTTTATGAGAGTTTTATTGTTCGTTTGACACTTGGAGACATTAAGTGCTTGATGATAGTCTTATATTGTCGTTAAGACTCTAATTATTGTTGTTTTAGATGTCTCTCATATTGCCTTATATTGTTAACTGTTGTTGCTCCTTCAATTCATGTTAAAACAAAGGAGATGCTGTCGAAATCTCGGTTTTTAGCATATGTACCTTTGCTGGAATTTATGTTTAAATGTGGTATTTAGATGTTGTTTAGCTTATGTTTGGTAGCATTCAGGCATATTAAATGCCGGGGTATTACACCCAAATTTATGGAGACGCCCTGCCTCTACCCCTTCTAATTCCACCACCAGCGCCACCAACTACCCTTGTCACCATTGCTTCTCCGAGGATCTTTAGCACCGCCGTTTTGGCCACCCGGCCGGCCGGCCTTATCTTACTTAGCAAAATCCTCTCATATTTTCATTAATAAAAACACGGATCATGATGTGTGTTATGCATGTCAACTTAGTCGTCATATTCGTTTGTCTTTCACAAATTTTGCTTCCGCACAAATAAAGCTTTCGACCTTATACATTGGACATATTCCATTCCTAACGTTTACAGCTTGAAATATTATCTCATTTGCTTACATAATTATACACATTTTCTGTGAACATTCTCTCTTCGTCTTAAATCAGATATATTCACCACTCTATCAAAACACATGTTCAATTAACAACACCATCGGCATGCGCGCTTGATAGTATAACACGGTTTATATACGTGCTTTACTCTTCCTAAGCTGCTTTGCCGTCATTGGATCCAGTACTCCATTCGGTGGATCATCTCAGCCAACATTTCAAATTTTGTTTTCGATTATATCTCGAAAGAGACCAAAATTCAAAATTTTGGATGAAGTTCGGATAAAATTTAAAAGGCAAAATTCAAATTTGATTTTTTTTTTTTACTGAGATTTTTGAGATCTCGTAGAGATTTGCCGAAATTTCAATGATTTTTAACCGAACAAAAATTACTCCAAAACGAGATAGAAAATTTTGAAACAAAATTTGGATGGTCCTAACGCATCACTAATGTTCTCAAAAAAAATTTAGATGATGATCAAGCCTGAGGAATTTTAAAAAATTGTGATAGTGCAAAATACTATAAAATGGTCTCCCAAGACTAGAATTTTTTTTTAAAAAAAAAACATGAAATAATTTATGTACATTCTCTATCTAGCACAAAAGGAATTGATTTATGGCCTTCCAGGGGTTTCACGAAATCAAGGTGCACATTTTTCATTTAAGTAAAGTACTTTTAGATCCAAGTACCAACCATATTAACGAATATACCTGAAGCATAACTTGATAATGTAAGTCATAGAATTCTCATTTTTCTAGTTGAAATACAGCATGCACCTGCTCTTCATTGACAAAAGATGCATCACATCACATGCATATATGGTATTTAAAATTTATATATGTATATTGCAAAAAATTTACATGTATTCCTCATAAATGGCATTCTAATTCTTTATAAAAAAAAATGATCCTAAATCCAGCAAAAAAAATATAAACGGTATTTAAAATCTCATTCGTAACCAAGATCCGAGATTTCATCCAGATCTCGTGAAATTTCGTCGAGATTTTATTCGCTGATCTTAGCTCATAAATCAGTTCAGGTTAAGAGAGTTCATGCGCCACTAAGGTTCAAAATCTCATCGAAATTTAACGAAATTTCGGTGAAATATCGGATCTCGGAACCCCCGAGTTTCAAAATCTCGGCAAAGTTAAGAAAAACCCAAAAAAAAAAATTCAAAGTGCCACAGTAGCCTATAATCTCGCTGAGATCTCGGTGAATATGATCAAAATTGCGACAAATTTGACCGAGATTTGACTAAAACTTGACTAGATTGGATTCTTCGCGTTGTTTCCCATGTGGGACAGTCAGTAGATCATAATTCCGTCGGAATTGAAAAAACCTTAAAAAATTCAAAGTGACGGTGTGTAAAATCTCATTGAGATCTCGGTGAATTTGACCGAAATCTCGGCAAATTTGATCGAGATTTGACTAAAACTTGACCGGATTCAAATTTTGGTTTTTGTATTTCGTTCGGATTTCTTCCAAAACAACAAGATCTTAGCGAAATTTTGGATTTCAGTAGATGACGAGATTTAATCCGAAAACGAAATTTAAAACCCTATGCGCCACCTGCGCGACGCTTAGCGTCCAGCCGCTCACGTCAGCTGTCCAACGACAGTAAGATCCATGTACGTATTTCAAGTGACTTTCTTTTTAAAGTCCGAAATTCCAAATGATTATAATTTTGAGAATTGCTAAGTAGTACTCGAGTGTTTTTTTAGTTTGTGAGCACTCAATTTTTTTTGTCTATAGAGTACTCAAAATGTGAGGAGTGATTGCAAATTGATTTGATTAATTAAATCTAAATCTAAAAGCTTAAAATTGAAGTGCTATTTAATAAGAAAACACTCAGGTGCTCTTTAGACAACCCCTTATATCTTTTGACTCCGATCGAGCATTCAATTCACAATCAGTTTGAAGCATTGTGTTCCTTGCAATGAGATATTCAGAACTAGACCGCACGTATATATATTTAGACTTAGGAAATAATATCATTATATATAATTCTATATATTAAACAAAATGTTCCACGTGTTACTTCCTAATATTCCATTAGTCTATAATGGATGTTCTAGCGCATATCTTTTGAATTAGGTTGGGGTAGCGAATAGGATGTGTATTAGATGTTCCGGTAGGGTTTTTTTTTCGATCAAAAATGTTCCGGTAGGTAACATGAAAAATTCCACGCATTTGGTTTTAATTGCTGTTCGCGCTAAAAACGTGAAGCAGGGTTTTTAGCCTCGAACACACAAGACAAACACCGAGTTTGCAAGGCGTGCCAGTCAATTTGACCTGGAATTGATAAGGTATAGATAGTAAGCAATCAAAGCCGATAAAAACTAAGGTTATCGGCTTGACACTAGTCGGCTAAAAGCCGATCAGGGGGATAACTAGATTAACCTAGCGGTTAACCCGGATACAAGGCAAAATCGGCTTTGAGAAGGCGATGCGCAACAAAACAAAGCAGATCGAACCTGAGGTGAAATCGGCCAAAACCAACAATCGGCGATGCGCAACTCTGTTGATTCCGTCGACTTGCAGAGAGGTTTGTAAATCTAAAACGATGTAAAAAGGCTTGTAAAAAGTAGATGTGTGTTGTTGAGATTGATTCCTCATTTCTTCCTCCCGGTGTCCCCTTTTATATTACCCTAGCCGATCCGAGTCCACCTTGGATACGGCGACCGATCCTATATCGGTTCCTAATCAGAACTCTTCTCGATTTGGTAACCGAATCCAAGTTGATTACGGTAGAATCCACGCCGTGCCTCATGCATATTTCCAAATTGGGCCGATATTGCTCTCACATGCCAAACTTTGGTGCAAACAATTGCTAATAGTTCATCGACTATATTCTATGCATTAAATTACCATGGCTAGTATTTCATTTGATTTCAATGTTCCAATAGTTCATCGATGATGTTCCAAAAGTTCATCAGCCATGTTCCACGCATTAAGTTATAACATGGGATAGACCAATGTTCCATATGTGTTTAGTTTCAATGTTTCAACTGTCTCACTACTACAGAACCGGTCATCACAAGCGGTTCGTAACCGCTTTCAGAAGCGGTTTTAGAACCGCTGGTAAGCAACCGGGAGTGATACCCTTCGGGGTATCACAAGCGGTTCGGACAACCGCTTGTGGTGAGACACCACAAGCGGTTCGAAAGGCGTCCAGGAAGGCTCGGGGGAGCGCCACGTGGGAGATATTCACAAGCGGTTTGTGTTATAAACCGCTTGTGAAGACTTCCTCTCCACAAGCGGTTCGTATTACAAACACTTTGTGGAGGTGCTCTCTCCACAAGCGGTTCGTATTACAAACCGCTTGTGGAGGTGCTCTCTCCACAAGCGGTTGGAGATAATAACCGCTTGTGGAGAGGCATTGTATATTATATATTCAATATATAATATGTTTTTTAGTAGGGTATCAATATGTATGGATTTTGACATTAAAAATACATAGAAATATTTGGTTTTTGTATACAATTAAATATATATTACTCATACCTACTCATTGAAATAATCACATATCATTTCTGAGAAAAAGTACGAACTTAATAGACTAAAAGATGGATAGGTTTGATGGACAAGACATGAAATAATGAGCACTTTTACAAGTTTGATTTACACATAAGCAACTTTTACAAGTTTGAAAGAATAAAAGGGTGAATCTCGAGCTGATTTAATTCTTGCGTGCATCATTTGTTACGCCCTTGGTCGACGTTGATGTCGATCACCTGTCCTTATAGAAGGACAATCTCTCCAACCCGGTGTGTGGAACTCGCCGTGAGGGGATACAATCTAAATCAACAATAAAGCCAATGAGTTGTTCTTGAAGTGCTTCAACCCGGTGCGGCGGGATCACATCTTGCACATCGATGTTGGGCTGACAAAGAACGAAATTAATAAATCTTTGAGCATGTAATTAAAGTGTAAGTATTAATTGATATGTGCACTCACCTCGTTGTCGCTTATGGGCACATCGTAGTAGGTAATATTTTGCATGTAGTGGCACACATAATAGCCACATAAGTTGTTTCCATCTGTCTGTTTTAATACTCGAGTGCTTATTTGAATGGTGAATTCATTCTCGAATTGTCCTTGTTGCTTCTTGCGAAACCTTGCGAATGCCCTGTGTGACGCGTTATTATGAATAGCAATTATCAGACTTGGAATTAGCAAGGTATTTCAATATAAGAAGGAAACAATTGTATATATATTTGCTATAAATCTGTTTAGGACATCAATGATATACTGATATTGTTCCACCGGTCCCCTTTTTGAGTCTTGAACAATGATCTTGCTACTATCAAGCTTGATGACCAAAAGGATCCAGTGATACCTGGTCATATATTGCGACATATATATAACTAGCTAGCAGTATTATCAATGCCTTGGAAAAGAAAAGTTTATTAATGCGTTATGAGAACACGTAAATATACGTACATGAAGTTGAAGGGCAGAAGTATGTATGGTTTGTAGTGTTGTCCCATGAATGCATCTAGAACGTAATCCTCAAGAGCTTTAGCGCTGTATCGAAATACGATCTCATTGACAATTTCCGGGTCGAGGAAGCCCACGTTGAATATGTTCTGTTTTCTACATCGTTGTATCTCCATTCTACGTAGAAATGTATAAGTTATTAGAGTTGCACTTCTATGGTACAAGGAAGTAAATGGTAAAGTTATGACCTTGATACTTACAGGCACCAGCAGCTCATGAGAGACACGTTCATAGAGTCGCTATGGTAGATATTGTATATGTCTTCGAATTCGAGCCATATGGTGTTGTCCCCACGATAGAAATCTTCTTGTCTGACCGAGAGGAACATTTTCTTTGTTGAGCGAGACTCTATCATGTACCATTCATGAAATTGTCGCATCTTGGTTGGCAGGTCCTTTATCTTATTTGGATCAATTAACTCCCGGCCAAGCTTATATTGCCATCTGACTTCTGCCATTGGGAGAACATCTGATCCTAGAGCACCAGCTACGGAAGTGAGTCCTGCCTCCTTCATAAATCTCTCAAGGTTCTCCTGATCTTGCCGTGGTGATCTTGATCTCTCTTACGCTTTGCCGCCGCCGCTTTGACCCGTTTACTCTTCCGTAGCCTTTATTATTGTACGTTCATAGTTGGGCGGCACAGAGGAGTGGCATTGCACGACAGTCAAGAAGTGTTCCATCACTTTTGGATCAACTTATGCGTTTGGGTCGGTGACTTCTTTGGTGCGAAGTGTGCAGCCACTTCTTCGGTGACGATCGCGTAATTCTCCTCGTCGGTCCTATCATATGTCCTCTTTGGAGGTTCCTTTACCCTTTTTGACCGGCTGGACTGTGCCTTCGTGGGAGCAGGTGGAGTAGTATGGCTCTTGAGCTTCTTCCTCGGAGGAGATGGTGGAGGTGTCGGTTGTCGTTGTGGAGGAGGCGTCTGCTCTCGTTGTGGAGGCGTCTGTTGTTGTGGAGGAGGAGGAGTCGGTTGTCGTTGTGGAGGCGGCGCCGAAGGAGGCGTCGGTTGTCGAGGAGGCGTGGGTTGTCGTTGTGGAGGAGGCGAGCTTCCCTACACCGGCGGACTCGGAGATGACACCTCCACGCCATCCGGAAATATGATCAACCTTTTTCGCCAGAGGATGATATTGTGGAGGGCCTGTCCAAGCTTGGTAACGTCGTCGCCTCCGGCAATATCGAGTACTAGTTCTTCAAATCCGCTCGGCACCTCCTCCGCTGCGACCTTCGAGTAACCCATGGGTATTGTGTTGCGGTGGAAGGTGCAACCCGATGACACCGGCAATGCCATGCCGTAAGCCACCCTGATGGAGAGGTTGCGGCGCATCGATGTGTAGCTCACATCGGCGGCGAACCCTTATGTCATCAACGGGATAATGGGCTTGCAAGTCTTCGTCCCCTTGAGGGCCCGGTGGGCCAGCCTTGCTCGCCACGACGGGCTGATCATGGCGTCCGGTGATTGATTGGACTCTTGATCCCGAAAGGTTCTTGAGAGCTACCCGCACTTGTTGCGCAACTTGTTGCGCCACTAGATCTCAATGCTAGCCTGGTTGCTCTAAGCTCCGTTCCAATTGAGCCATTTTATTTGCTTCTCTTGTTTTGGTTCTCTGGCGGCTCTGTCAAAGCGTATCCTTCACAAAACCGTACTTCCATGGCGTCTTGCCAAAACCTCGTGTCCGTCCGGTGCTCGGGGTTTGGAGGGCATGTGTTAGCTCGTCGTTCTCCTGTCTACCACAAAAGAGCCTCGACCGAGACTGCTCGACGGCTTGTACAATTCTCGGCTAACATCTTGTACATTTGGTAGCATCACCAAAGCGCCATCATCTGCAAGGCTCCCCCCGTGACCCATGAACCAATTGCGCAGGCACTCTTCCCACAAAGCAGTAACCGGTGTGACTTCCTTGGCCAATAATTCTTCTTCTTTCTTGTCCCATTTCGGTACAGCCTTGAGGTAACCACCGTGCCGAGATGGTGGTGGTACTTCTTCTTACGTGCATTGGTCTTATTCTTGGACTTGCGGCTGGCCTTGGTGACATCTTGTACTCCTCGAATGCTTCCGGTGATCGGCGGATAAGGAAATTGGTTGAAGTCAGGTCTTTCTCATACGCACGTACTTTTTGCTGAGAGCCGACTTCCATGACTGAAATGAGAGTGCCATCTTCTTCAACGTATAATTCTTGGCCTTGTCTCCAAACCCTTGAGGAAATGTGAAATTTTGCAGAATATCTTGCCAAAGGAGGTCCTTGGTAGCTTGAGGAACTTCAGCCCATTTCTTGATGCTAATTGGGACGTGATCTCTTACGTGGTAACCACAGCGTTGTTGAACGGCCCAACCTTGAAGGAGGGGCAATCGGCTTCCCATCGTTGTCAATTTCGGTAAACACATGCTTTGTGGACGGCTTCTTGTTAGGTCCCGATTCTTGGATTGGTTGCTCGATGTAACAGGCTTTAAATAAACAAACATATATATAACATGTCGTGGTGTATTCTAATAATGAATTGCGATTAATTAACATGCCCACAGGAATTATTTTCTTGACCATACCTCGGTGTTAATGGTGTCCACATTCTCGCCGAACGGTGTTACCGCCACAGCTGCAGGATAACCTTCATAGTCGGCGATGGAGTCTAACAGGAACTGTTCTTCCTCGTCGAAATTAGGGTCACCACGTGTTGGTTGTGCCATCTATAAATGTTGATATAATGTAAACTTAAATTCGAAAACATCTATAACAACATATATATAGGTAAACATATACCAACATGAGGAGGAAAGGGGACGTCGGTGAAAGAACTGATCTCACAGGAGTTGTTGTGGAGGTAGGGGTGGAAATGAGTCAAGTTCACATTTTTTCGGTCATTTTTAAAATTAACATAGTTTAAATTAATATCATTTTATTTTTGGAATTGAGCTAACGAGCCGAGCCGATCTAGCGCAAAATTCAATTTCAATATATATATGGTATTGAGCTAACGAGCCGATCCACATAAAATGTGCTTTATTTTTGGAATTGAGCTAACGAGCCAAGCCGATCCATACACCATCACCAACAACATACACACACATATATATATATATATACAATGTCTCTCAATATATATACACAATACCAAATACCATACACCATCACCAACAACATACACACACACACATATATATATATATATATATATGCAATGTCTCTCAATATATATACACAATACCAAATACCAACATACCAAATACCATACACCATCACCAACAACACACACACACACACACACACACACATATATATATATATATATATATATATATATATATACAATGTCTCTCAATATATATACACAATTATTACAATATACCAAAATACATAATAACATACAACATCACCAACAACATACACACACACACACACACACACACACATATATATATATATATATATATATATAATATGTCTCTCAATATATATACACAATTAATACCAAATACCAACATACCAAATACCATACACCATCACCAACAACACACACACACACACACACACACACACACACACACACACACACACACACATATATATATATATATATATATATACAATGTCTCTCAATATATATACACAATTAATACCAAATACCAACATACCAAATACCATACACCATCACCAACAACATACACACACATACCAACATACCAAATACCATACATACCAAATACAATGTCTCTCAATATATATATGAACATACATACCAAATACCATACATACCAAATACAATGTCTCTCAATATATATATGAACATACATACCAAATACCAACAATACCAACATACCAACATACCAACATACCAACATACCAACAATACCAACAATACCAACATACCAACATACCAAATACCAACAATACCAACATACCAACATACCAAATACATATATGAGCATAATTAACAACATACATAGCAACATATCAATAATACATATATGAAAATGCCTTGTGGACATTTCATCGAACACCTTATGGGCGACTGTAACAGGAGGAGGTGGGGGGGTACACACAGCTATACCTACCTCCTCCGGGGTGGGGTGGCGAAAGTGGCGCCGGGCGCTGGTGGCGGAGGCGGCCCGGCGCGGTGGCGGAGCGGCGGAGGCGCAGTGCACAGTGAGCGAGCACGGCGTGAGCTGCAGGCGCGCGGGACTTAGGAAAATTTGGAGGTTTGTGAAGGGGAAAGCGCGAGCGTGTATAAAGGCAGCCACCTCTACAAGCGGTTCTTAATACAAACCGCTTCTAAACTGTTCTACAAGCGGTTCGTAATACAAACCGCTTGTAAAGAGAGATCTCTACAAGCGGTTCTAATTAATAACCGCTTGTAAAGAGAGATCTCTACAAGCGGTTCTAATTAATAACCGCTTGTAGAAGCTCTCTCTACAAGCGGTTATTAATTGGAACCGCTTGTAGAGATATCTCTACAAGCGGTTATTAATACAAACCGCTTGTAGAAGCCATCTCAGCGGTTATTATTGGAACCGATACATACTACTTAAAAGAGTGTGTTGCCTATTACGGTTAACAAGAACTCTCCTCTCCCCCCTGGCTAGCGCGGGCGCTTGAGTGCGGGCTCGAGGTCGCCTGCTCGAGCCCCACTCGCTCCCGACGGCCATGCTTTTTTTCTTTTAAACCTTTTTTTGTACTTTCTTTACCTTTCATTTTTCTTACTTTCTTTACCTTTTTTACTTTCTTTACCTTTCTTTTTTACTTTCTTTACCTTTATTTTTGTTGATATTCTTCATTTATATTCTTTTTTAGTTTCTTTACCTTTCTTTTTTACTTTCTTTATTCTTTATTCCATAAGGTTTATTTCTTTATTGTTTTTGTTTATATTCTTCATTTGTTAAACCTTTCTCTTTTTTACTTTATTTACCTTTCTTTTTTAATTTCTTTATTTCTTTATTGTTTTTGTTTATATTCTTCATTTGTTAAACCTTTCTATTTTTTTACTTTCTTTACCTTTCTTTTTTGTTTACTTCTTGAGGTTTATATTTTTATTTATTTATTGTTTATTCCACAAGGGGACTTCGACCTGCCAGCAGGCGACTACCTGCGTGACGCCTGCTTTCATGAGGTTTATTTCAAATAAACACGTCTGATATAAGACACGTCTAAAAATGATCACAAAAGTTCAAATAAATAAGTTCATACGGTAATACTACATTTTAAGTAGTACCATACTATGTCTTTACAAGTCTTCCTTCGTTATGATCGTGGACGTATGTAAGCATCCAGTCTGTGTCATTCGGAGGCTTATGTCAACATCCACCGCAAAAGGAGGGAGCTCGTCGAATCGACTATAGTCTTCCTCATCTGTGGCGTCCTCAACTCCAACAATCCTTCGTTTGCCTTGGAGAACCACGTGTCGCTTTGGCTTATTGTTATTATTATCTTTACGCTTCTTAGGCTTGCTTGACATGTCTATTACATAGAAGACCTGTCTCACATCATTTGCAAGGACGAGCGGTTCACGCCTATAGCCGACTTGCGTGAGGTCAACGGTTGTCATCTTGTATTTGTCGACCTTTACGCCGCTTTGAAGTCAGTTTGACCCATTGGCACTTAAATAGAGGGACCTTTAAAGGTCCATAGTCAAGCTCCCATATCTCTTCTATGAAACCATAATATGTGTCCACCTTTCCTTTGTTGTCTTCGGCATCTATACGGACACCGCTGTTCTGATTGGTGCTCTTGTCATCCTGGGATCTGGTGTAAAATGTGTAACCATTTATCTCGTACCCCTTGAATGTCACGATTTCACTAGAAGGTCCCCGTGCCAATAGTTGCAATTGTTCATTGTCTGACCCTTTGAAAAGGATATAGTTTTGTAACCAAGCGCCGAAAGAATCCATGTGCTTCAGTGTTATCCAATCCTCGGACCTCCCAGGGAATTCACGGTGTAGAATACTCTTGTGCTCAACAACATACGGGGCCACCACAGTTGATTGTTTCAAAACCGTGAAATGTGCTTGCTTAAATGTAAGAAGATCATTGCATGCAATTGCTTTCCTTCCTACTGTCCCTTTTCCCGTAGCTTTGCCCTCATGGCGTGATATAGGGACGCCGATCGGATTTAGATCATTAATGTAATCCACACAAAATTCAATCACCTCCTCTGTCCCATAACCCTCGGCAATGCATCCTTCCTGACGAGAACGATTCTGAACATACTTCTTTAGCACACTCATGTACCTCTCGAAAGGGAACATGTTGTGCAGATACACAGTCCGAGAATACCTATCTCTTTGACAAGGTGAGCAGTGAGATGAACCATAATATCAAAGAACGCAGGAGGAAATATCATCTCAAGACAAACCACACTTTGTACCACGTCATCCTGCAGCTTACTTAGTTTATACGGGTCGATGACCTTATGCCAAATCGCATTGAAAAAGAACACGGCTTTGTGATTATCTCCCGTACTCCACTCGGGAAGTATACCTCTTATAGCCACTTTGGGAGCATTTGTGTCATCAACACAAGACAGTCATGGGATTTCAGTGTACGATTTTATTCTCTTTCGTGTTTATGAGTCTCTTTACATTTGATGAGTATCCGGAAGGGACCTTCACACTATTCAGGCACTCTATCATGCTTTTTCTCTTCTTTGCTTAGAGTGTAGCTCGCAGGATGTAGGTAATGTTGTCCTTTTTCTCTCTTTTCCGGATGTAGGTCGTTCCTCGATTCCAAGAGTTTAAGGTCCTTCCGACCTTGCAGTGTATCTTTCGATTGGCCATACATATCTATGTAGCCTAGCAGGTTCAAGCAAACATTCTTCGTGATGTGCATGAAGTCAAGTGAGTGACGAACCTCCAAGACTTCCCAATAAGGCAAGTCCCAAAATACGACTTCTTCTTCCACATTGGCGCTGACCATCCTCATTCTCGCAGGTTTGCTTCGGGACCCTTTCCGAATACTACTTTGATTCTTTACCATAGCAAGTACATGTGGCCCAGTACGATGCTGAGGCCTAGCACGAAGGTCTACTTGCCCGTTAAATTTCCTGCACTTCTTCCGCCATGGGTGACTCGTAGGAAGAAACCTACGGTGGCCCATGTAGACAACCTTTCGAGAGTTTTTCAAGTACATGCTGTCCGTTTCATCTAAGCATTGGACACAAGCTCTATATCCTTTGATAGTTTGGCCAGACAGGTTCTGAGAGCAGGCGATCGTTGATTGTTACAAATAACAATGCACGTAAGGTGAAATACTCCCTTTTGTACTCATCCCATACCCGTGCACCATCCTCCCACAACGTCACAAGATCTGCAACCAATGGTTTCAGGTAGACATCGATGTCATTTCCAGGTTGCTTGGGGCCTTGGATCAACAACGGCATCATGATGTACTTTCGCTTCATGCTCTGCCTTGGTGGATTGTTATTCATACTTAGTGTATCAGGCGAGGTGCTATGGTTGCTGCTCATCTCTCGAAAGGATTCATCCCATCGGTACTTAACCCAAACCTTATGTTTCTCACCTCTTGTGCGAAGTCCGGTACGTCCGATCGACTTTCCTCCACTGTGATCCATCTGCAGGGTGTCTAAGCATACCGTCATCTTTACGCTCTTCTTTGTGCCAACGCATCATCTGGGCATGCGCTTTGTTAGCAAACATACGCTTCAATCGGGGAATCACTGGGAAATACCACAACACTTTAGCTGGAGGTCTCTTCTTCTTACGCTCCCCATCTATTTCACCTGGATCATCTCTCTTCACCTTATACCGTGATTCTTTGCACACTGGACAAACATCCAAATTGGCATACGCATTGCGATACAGGATGCAATCGTTACGGCATGCGTGTATCTTCTGTACTTTCAGTCCCAAAGGACAGACGACTTCCTTTGCTTCATATGTAGATTCAGGCAGAGTATTATCTTCTGGAAGCAACTTCTTTATGAGTGTCAACAACTCATCGAATCCCTTATCTGACACACTATTTGTGGCCTTCCATTGCATAAGTTCAAGTGTGATGCAACTTCTTGTGGTCCTGCCCACAATTTGGGTATAAAGGAGTTCTGTGGTCCTCTAACATGCGCTGGAATTTCTCGAACTGTCTTTCATCTGTGTAGTCTCCTCACTGCCACGCAAAGATCTCGGTCCAGCTCATCATCACCCAAGTCACTGAGTGTACCTCCCACGGAATAGCATTGCGTGGCGTCCGAGATATTTTTGAATCCCTCTTCTTCTTCCTCGTCTTCTTCCTCATCTTCTTCCTCGTCTTCGCCATGGTTGGTCCAACGTTCATAGTTTGGCATGAAACCTCTCATCATCAAATGGTTCATAACCTGCCATCGCTGTGAGTGCTCCTTCTCGTTCTTGCAATCTACGCACGGACAACATATGAAGCTGCCTGGAGGCAGGAATGCAATGGCCGCATCGAGAAAAGCCTGCACGCCATCAATGAACTCTCTCGATCGACGGTCCGCATTGTACATCCATTGCCGGTTCATCTACAATAAAGTAATAATTTCATATATTTTTTTCTTCTCCAAGAAAAACAACCCCACCTACACCTTCATGCAATTAAAGATCTACCTTTCTAAAAATTTTTTTATCCCTTTCTAATTATTTTTTTATCCTTATTTTATTTTATACACTACTAATTACTTCATTGCAATGTCATATTTTGAACTAGATCACCATACATCTTCATACCATAACAACAACAAGCATACAAAATAAATTTTGGGGAACAACTTCATACCATACACATTTCAACATGTTCTACCTAGCAAAGCAACACATTTCAACATGAATAAATCATGATTTCTCCACATCCAATGCATAAAAAACAGCAATATGTAGGTGAGAAAGATGCTAACATGCTCTTACTGACCTTAAAACACTTAATTTGAAGCTAAATCACCAGCAATTTCAAAACAAAAAATTTGGGCAGCACCTCCCCGGAAGAACATTGCTCGGCCCTTCTCTGTTCATCAGACTGTTGGCTCGGGGAGGAAGAAGAAGTTTAAAGTCTTTGGCGGGAGGGATTCTAGAAGCGGTTTCATATACAAACCGCTTCTGAAGGTTGAGTTCTAGAAGCGGTTTGTATGTCAAACCGCTTCTGACTTTGTAGAAGCGGTTTGACAAACAAACCGCTACTAAAACTAAGACTTCAGAAGCGGTTTTACACACGAACCGCTTCTAAATATAAATCTCTACAAGCGGTTGAGGTCTCAAACCGCTTGTGATAATTCATAAGCGGTTTGGAAAACGAACCGCTTGTGATGCTTGTCAACACAAGCGGTTCGTATGACCAACCGCTTCTAGTGACCCCCTCCCGCCCGTTGCTCAGGAACCGCTTCTGGTGCGTGGACCAGAACCGGTTCGCACCTAACCGCTTGTAATATACCGCTTGTGATGCCCAGTTCTGTAGTAGTGTCTATCGACGATGTTCCACGCATTTAATTATGATCACTGATCGAGGACAGACTAATGTTTTCACGTGTTTGGTTCCGGTGGTTCAACATTCCATCGACGGCGTCCATAAGTAGTAAAAAAAAGTAGTTGAACAAATGAAAAGTGCACTTGAAAATTAATATACAATATTGGAGATTAATGAGCACCAAGAACAACCTAAAAACCTACTGCAAAATAATTGGCAAAAAAAATAAGTAACTAGATGAAAACAGACCCAAAAAAAAAAGCAAGGAAAAGGATAAGAAGCACTCGGCTAGGCCGGCCATAATGCCACGGCCCACTAGAAGTGTCACCGTGAGGTGACGAAAGAAGAAAAATAAAAGAAAACAGAAGCCCGTGCCTCCAACGTGAGTAGGGATGAAACTGGTACGGATATTTTCCGACCGACCGACCGACCGAATTGATTTGGATGATGATTTGGATAGTTTCACAGATATCCAGTTCATTTCTCGGATAAGGATATGGATACAGATAATTTACATGGATACGGATACGGATATGGAACACTGATTATCCGATGGATACGGAATATCCGAGTTTTTGTTCGGATAATATCCGAATATGACATACGGATATTATCCGAATAACACGTTTCAAAATAACATATTAACAGTTTAACATGTTTCAGCTTTGTTTGGGTAAGTGCATTGGATGACAAGATATAATTTGTTCATGTGTGCTAGATGCTAATTTGGAGATATTTGGGTAAAGGTGGTACAGAAATTGGCAAGTGGCGTTTCAGGAGGGCTACTTAGGATTCAGCAGCATATGCCAGCTGCAAATCATTTGGTTCAATTATTGCAATGTGGTACATTGTTACTCACAGAGTCACATGTATGACAAGCTAGGGATAAAAAGGAAAAAAAAAAAGACAAACAAATATATTTCTTTTGGAATTTTGAATTTAAATTTGGACCGATTTTTGAAAAAAAACTGAAATTGGATTTTAAAATATCCGACTAATATTATTCGTATCCATGTTGATTCCGATCCGTATTCGATCTGTATTCGTAACCGATATTATCCTGTATAATTCGTATCCGATTCTGTATTCGACACTATTCGTATTCGATTCTGTATTCGATAAAAAATACGGATACGGATATGAATAGAACGATATTCGACCGTATCCGATCCGATCACATCCCTAAACGTGAGCTTCCTGCGCCTCCTACTGCACACATGAGCAGCGGGCCGTAGTGGTCGGCGGCGCGTTGCATTTCCGGCTAATTCTTGATTTTGATCTCAAAAATTGAATAAAAAATAAATAGTTTGATTCTAAAAATCAAGTTTTACAAGCTAGCTGTCGACGATCGGTTTCGCCGGCAATGAGATTTGTGATTCTAGGGGATTTGTGCGGGATCTGAGCTTGATGGTAACACAGGATGCGAGGGCAATCTGTTTTTTAGACAGGTTCGGGCTCTCTCGGAGGAGATAATACCCTAGTCCTGTGTTCTTGGATATATTGTGAGCCTCCTTTCTTTTGTTTCTCCCTCCTCCCCTTATATACTGGGGGAAGGATACATGATAGATGGGCGCCACCGGGCTCTGAACAAGGTGGCCTGGCCGACATGTACTTTGTCCTCATTGGCCCTCGCGTTCTACGTCTTGGAGAGGTGGTTATGCTTTCCCCGACCCACGCCTGCCGCCCTGTCAGGTTCCAGCATCCGCAGGCTCTGGCAGTGTCAGGCTGCATGCTTCGTTCTTGGCGGGTTGTTCGGGCGTGGCGCGAAGCTTCCCCGAAGGATCAGGAGTTGCCTTGGGGAACAAGTCGAAAACCTCCTCCGGGCCCGTCGTGGTGCTTCTGGGCTTTGGGCTTTCTATTCCGCCCGTCAAGCCCAGTCGGGTGTAGGCCCCTCTTGCGGGACCCCTGTCTCTAACATCCCACAGCAGCCCCCAAGTGCTTTAGGATCGGATTTCCGTCTCTTATCCTGTCATAAGGATTATGCGGGAAAAAGATCGTAAAGAACTTGTAGTATGAAGCCACCGTGGTTGGTTAGCTCGTGGCCGAGTGGTACCCGCGCCCGTTTACGGTGCGTGGCAACCGGCTTGTCGCTCGGCTGGCCCTCATGGGGCGTACCGTAGTCTTTCGGCTCGTGGCCGAGTGGTACCCGCGCCCGCTTACGGTGCGCGGCAACCGGCTTGTCGCTCGGCTGGCCCTCATGGGGCGTACCGTAGTCTTTCGGCTCGTGGCCGAGTGGTACCCGCGCCCGCTTACGGTGCGTGGCAACCGGCTTGTCGCTCGGCTGGCCCTCATGGGGCGTACCGTAGTCTTTTTGGCTCGTGGCCGAGTGGTACCCGCGCCCACTTACGGTGCGCGGCAACCGGCTTGTCGCTCGGCTGGCCCTTATGGGGCGTACCGTAGTCTTTTTGGCTCGGGGCCGAGCGGTACCCGCACCCGTTTGCGGTGTGCGGCGATTGGCTTGTGAGACCCAACCGACCCTCATGGGGCATACCTTGGTCATCCAGAGTAATGCCTGTGCCCGCTTACGGCGCACTGCTTCAGACCCTCATGGGGCGCATTCTCAAGACCGATTTAGTGAAAATCCTCGCACGGCACCCAATCACGCTAAGAAGCAGTGACCAGCAATTGGCCCCAAATTATGGGGCATACCACTTGGGGATGTTCGAAAAGTGCCCGGCCCCAAACTTCCGTGGCGGCCGGCGTTCAGGCCCATCATGGGGCGCACTTTATCCCAAACTTCGAACCAGACTTGACACCTGTTCGCGTTTTGCGCAACCCAGCTATCGGCCCAACATGGGGCGTGCCCTAGATCTGGCCCAGAATCGAAAGCGGAGGCCGTTGCTTTCTCCGCCGTAAGGCAAAAATTAAGGCTTGCTCCTTATAAATGAGGGAAAACTTGCTAGGCGAAGGTACCTCTGCCCTTCCCCCACCACCGTTGAGAAACCTTTGAGCCTCTTTCGGCGGTTTGGGCGACTTAGGGTTTCTAATTTCGGGCCCAAGGCCCCCGACGGTTCCTTCCTCCAGGTCTCCTTCACAGAGATGTCTTCCTCTTCGGGATCCTCGTCAGCGTCGGGAGGTAGCACTGACCCTACGACTGCGGGCTAGGAGACCTCCATCACCACGACGTCCCGCTTGGAGGGACTGGTCGCCGCCGGCGTCCTTCCTCCGCTGGAGTTGATCTCCGCCCGTCCCGCCGCAGGTGACCCTTACCCCACACCTCTGGAGAATGAGATTGTGGTGTTCGAGTCCTTCTTCTGGCGAGGATTTAGCATTCCTGGGAGCGCCTTCTTCCGGGGGCTCCTCCACTTTTACGAAATCGAGTTGATCAATTTGAACCCCAACTCGATTCTTCACATTGCTATCTTCGTTCAGCTTTGCGAGGCGTATCTTGGGATACGTCCTCATTTGGACTTGTTCCGCTCCTTCTTCTTGCTCAAGCCTCATCCGAACCGGGCCGCTCCCAGCGTCGTTGGGGGCGCCGGGCTCCAGCTGCGGGAGGGCTCGAAGAAGCAGTATTTTGTCGTTCCCCTCTAGACCTCCCTCAAAGGTTGGAGGCGGGAGTGGTTCTACTGTGCCAATGTTGACCCTTTCCTCGCCCCCTTCGCTGGCCGCGCTCCTAAAGCTTCCCGATGCCGAGCGACGCCTGGATGGAGGCGGTTTGGCCCAAATCCCCGAGCTTCTGGCATTGATTGACGATCTGAAGAACCGAGGGCTGACGGGTTCCGGGATCGCGATCAGCTTTGTGAAGCGCCGGGTGTAGCCCTTAAAGGAGAGAGTCCATTTGGGGTTCCAGTACAACGGGCCCCTGGACCCCACTCGGGAAACGGATGCGTCCTTGTCGATGGAGGCGCTGGCAGCACGTGTAGTTGATCTCTTCGTGCCTGGCACAGTGATCACCAACAGGGGCTGCCCTCATAAATTTTCGACGGCAAGGCCTCCCCCTCCTGTGAGTGCACTATTCTCTCGAAAAGCTGTTCCATGATTTCTTGACTGATGTGTGATTCAAACAGGGTGCGATCGTTCCTTTTTCAGAACGCAGCGTCCTTCCTCTCTCGACGCTTGGTCGTCGGCCTCTCTCGGCTGAAAAATGCTCAGCGGCGAGTGGTCGACACCTCGATCGACGAGGCTGCGGGAATCGGCGGAGGAGGTCGCCGGTCTTTCGTCACCGGGCCTTTGACCTCCGATGCACCGGATCACGAAGCTACGAGAGCCACGACCTATACATCCCGAGGCAGCCAGCTGCAGCGCTAACTTCCCTCCGAGTGGTCTTTGGGTCTCGGATGAGACACGGGATGAAATTCAAGAAATCCAAAAGGTATTCTTTTGGGCGATGCTTGTCTTTTGTTATTCTGCAGGCCGAGGTGTCTTCCCTTTTGCTGATTCGGGACTCCTGCTATGGATGTCCGGTGGAGGGTCTCTGAAAAGGAGCCCAGCGCAGCTTCCCCAAGGAGCCCCGCCGCGTCGGCTAGGTCACCCTCGCCGCCATCGCCGGGCGTCGCCACCAGTGCCGTGGCGTTCGACGATCGAACCATCCGGTGGTCCGTCTGCCGACGAGATCGACCCGGCACCGTCTCCCGGAGTGGAGGAAGTGCCTCGAGAGCCACCGCCGCTCGGTCCTCTGCCGAAGCCCCCGAATCGGACCGTATGGTGGGAAGGGGGTTCCGACTGGAAAGGGATGGAAGAGGACGACGAGATGGAGAGAGCGGCTCGGACGGAGCTTTATGAGCTCACCGTCAGGTGTAGCACGCTCGTCAGGGTGAGTTTCTTGTCTTCAATTTGTTGCCTTGACTTCTCCTCGAGATTACGCCTGTTACCTAGGACATGGGGGAGCGCTCGGAGCAAAGGTCGCGGTTTTTCCGGAAGGTGCTCCCGAAGCTCAAGGAGCGAAGCGATGCATCAGGACAAGCTCGGCGAGATCGGTCTTGAGACAGATGGAAAGAGGTCCACGGGCTTCAGGACGAGTGTATGACGATCCGGGAGGAGAAGGTGAAGCTTGAGCATGTGCTCGAAGGTGAGATCCTCCCCTGGACTCGGTTTGGACATCTTTTTTGGACAATTTGGAAAGGATGAAGACGCTTTTGTGTTTCAGAGCGCGATTCGACCATTGCTGAGCTGAGAGCCCGACTGGAGGCTTCAGAGAACTCTGGCCTCGAAGCCCGAGTTAGCTTGGAGAGGATGCAGCAGGAGCTGAAGGGTAAATTTCTTTGACTTGGGTTGAACATACTTGGCGTCGGGTGTGCTTTTGATGGCCATTTGACTTTGTTGCAGAATGCAAGGAGAAGATGGCCGCTGCCGAACAGGGCCAGATCGAGCCAGGCGTCGCTGCGAGTGATTCTGCACCTTCTGCGTATTGAAGGAGTTGAGCCGGGCCAGGAGGACGACGCTGTTCCGCTTCTCTCTGGGGGAGCCGACAGGATCAGAGCTTACGCCAAGGAGTCCGCGACAATGAGTGCGAACCAGGCATTGGCGGTGGTCAAGTCTCATTATCCGAGAGTTGACCTCGAAGCTGTGAAGGAAGGTTTAGTCTGTGATGAAGACAAGGCCAACGCGCTCCTCGAAGAGGTCTCCGGTGCATCGCAAGCCTTGTTAGAGAATATAGAATTCTGACTTCGATGTGAACCTTGATGCCGAGTGCTCGCCCTCCTTGTTTGAAATATTGTGTCTTCTCACTTGAATATAATTTGTCTGTGTTGTCCTCTGCTAAATGAGCTCCAGACCTCTTTCACTCCTTCTCCTTTGTCTGAGTTGCTAGAATATAGGCCTACAGCCTTTTGGATCCCGTTGCGCCTTTTTGGGTGGGTTTCAGCCGACTGGTTTGGCTCCTAGGCGCCAGGGTCTAGGCCCGTGGCTTTCTTGCCCCAGACACGCTTTTCCGAGAGGTTGGCATGCAGCTCTCAAGCGTCGGGACTTACGTTGTGGCCACCTGGCTGAGTGGTTTAGCCCCTCAGGCTTGCGTCGTTTCCTAGCTCTCCAGCCCCCGGGCTTTTCGCTTAATTTGAGCGAATTAAGCGGGAAGGCCGAATGAGCTTGAACTTCTCATGACACGTGTCTGGAGAAATGCCCCTTGATTTTGTTCGACGTACCGATCTTTTTTGGTATTCCGAACGAATTGTCAGTCTTGCGGCGTCGCTTCGTCTTTTGCGTTTTTGAATGGCGTCGCCTCGATTCTGGAGCCAGGCACAGGTTATAAAAGGGACGTCACCGCCCTCGAGCGATCGTCTCCTTCTTCTTCTTCTTCTTCTTCTTCTTCTTCTTTCTTTCCTCCCAGCCTTCCTCCATAGCTAGCATGAGGAGATTTGTTGGCCCCTACGCGGCATTCTTCCGCCAGCGATTCTTCGGGCTTCTCCATAACTGGGAGGAGGCAGAGTTTTGGGAGGAGCTCGACTTCGCCACTCTAGAGGTGGAGGAGGAGGAAGGAGCCACCAGCGACGCCGCCGCAGTGGCCGCCTTGCTGGAGGTGGCTCCGGGGCTCCACGAGGTGGCTGAGATCATCATGGAGATGATCGGGCGCGAGCGCCGCGATGACCTGGCCATCAGGACTCTCATCCGCCTCATACCACCCCTTTGGGTGGTTGAGGACGAGATCCTAGCGGCGCTACGTCGCTCGCGCCTCGTCTGATCCCGACGATCTCTCTCCCGAGCCTCTCAGGGGCAGAAGCAGCAGCAGCAGCAGCATTGGCGGCAGGAGCCGCCCCGTCTCCCCCCCTTTTTTTTAGCGCGAGAAAAAGAAAAAAGAAAGTCAGCAATGTAAATTACTAATACTATGAATAAAATGTAGAATCTTGCCCAATCTATGCCGTCATGTTTATTCCAAGTTTAGGGTTCCGCCTGATCAACTATTCTAGTCGCTTGCTCCAGTGCCAGCAACGAGGCGCTGGGGCACGAGCTTTTGATGGCTAGAAACTCTCGATCAGGCAAATCTCGGTTAGATTCTGGCGCTGTGAATTGTAGTCCCCGGGTGGTTAGTGCTTTCTACCCATTCTGTTATGCGCGTTGGTATAAACCGCCGGAGTTTTGTGCTCATCGCGGTTTTTATTTCCGTGCGTTTTGTACCAGCGCGTCCAGGATTAGACGTTACACCAGTCGGGTAATAACCACTCGGGACTACCATTACACAGTAGGGCTTCAGAAGATAAAAGGGGATCACCATTTTATTCAGTATGTGAGAGTCGGGTACATAACTTATGCGTAGAAGCGACGGAGCTGTTCGGCGTTCCAGGTATTCGCCAAAATCTCGCCGTCTTCACGTCTAAGTCGATAAGCACCCGGCCGGACCATCTTCTCCACAATGTACGGACCTTCCCAAAGTGGAGAGAGCTTGTGCTTGCTTTTCTGATTCCTTCTCAGGACCAGATCTCCTTCTGAAAAGGTTCTACTTCTGACATTGCGGGAGTGGTAGCGCCGAAGTCCCTGGAGGTACTTAGCCGACTGGATGGCTGCAACGTTTCGAGCCTCCTCGAGTTGATCAAGCTCCACCATTCGGCTTCCCTCAGACTCGGCTTCGTCGTAGTTCCGAACCCTCGTGGATTCGAACCCTAGTTCGGTCGGCAGAACCGCTTCTGCGCCATAGACCAGGAAAAAGGGGGTTTGGCCAGTTGTTCTACCGGGAGTGGTTCTGAGTCCCCAGAGTACCGACGGTAACTCCTTCACCCATCGGGCAGCGTATGGTTTGAGTCGGTCGAAGATCCTGGCCTTGAGGCCTTGGAGGACCAGACTGTTAGCTCGCTCAACCTGCCCATTGCTTCGTGGGTGAGCCACCGAGGCGAAGCAGATCTTGATCCCGACGCCTTCGCACCATTCTTGGAATTCTTCACTCCTGAATTGGGTGCCGTTGTCCGTGATGATCCGGTTGGGCACTCCAAATCTGACCACAATATCCTAGAAGAACTCCTTGGCCTTAACTGCAGTGATAGTGGCAACTGGTTTGGCTTCGATCCACTTGGTGAACTTGTCAATGGCCACGAAGAGGTAGGCGAAACCCCCTTGAGCCTTCTCGAGTGGGCCCACTAAATTGAGCCCCCAGACTGCGAAGGGCCAAGAGATGGGGATAGTTTGCAGCTCCTGCGCCGGCAAGTGCGTCTGTCTTGCATAGAACTGGCAGCCCTCGCAGGTTCGAACGATCTCCTTGGCATCCGTTACCGCCGTTGGCCAGAAGAAGCCCTGTCGGTAGGCTTTCCCAACCAAGGCGCTTGATGCCGCATGATGGCCACACATCCCCGAGTGGATTTCTTGGAGCAGCTCTCTTCCCACTTGTCCCGAAATACACCGCTGAGGACACTGAGGCACTCTTAGGAAGAGCTCGTCGCCCACCACCACGTAGGACTTGGCTTGTCGGGAGACGCGCTCTGCCAGGGTGGTCGCTTCCGGGAGTTTGTCCTTCAGGAGATAATCAAGGTACGGGGTAGTCCAGTCGGGATCGATGAGGAGGACACCGGTCCCAGGTTCCTTACTCGGCTCTTGTCGTTTTGTAACGGTTGGCTCGTGAAGATCCTGTACGAAGATACCACTCGGGATATCTGCCCGAGTGGCTCCCATTTTAGCCAACTCGTCAGCTGCCTCATTATTGCGGCGGAGGACATGAACCAGCTCCAGACCGTCAAACTTGCCTTCCAATTCTCGGACTTGCTGGCAGTATGCCGTCATGGTTTGATCCACGCACGACCAGTCCTTCTGTACTTGGTTCACCACCAACTGGGAGTCGCCCCGAACCGCCAGCCGTCGGATTCCGAGTGATGTGGCGATACGGAGCCCATGGATGAGAGCCTCGTACTCTGCGGCATTGTTCGAGGCCGGGAAGTGGATCCGAAGGACATACTTCAACCTGTCGCCCTTAGGCGAGATAAGGAGAATTCCCGCCCCTGCTCCTCCAAGCATGAGAGATCCATCGAAGTGCATGATCCAATATTCTGGCTCTTCTTCCGCAAGGGAGCACAGGATTCGATCCACTCGTAGTAAATTCGGCCAAAGCCTGGGACTTGACGGCGGTGCGCGGCTTGAACGAGACGTCGAAAGCTCCAAGCTCGGCTGCCCACTTTGAAATTCTTCCAGTAGCTTCCCGATTACGGAGGACCTCTCTCACGGGGAAAGAAGTCACTACTTAAATCGAATGTCCTTGGAAATAATGCTTCAGCTTCCGTGACGAGATCAAAATGGTGTACAACAGCTTCTGGATTTGAGGGTATCGCGCCTTGGATTCGCCCAGCACCTCACTGACAAAATAAACCGGGCGTTGCACGCCGTAGCGGTGTCCCGATTCTTCCCGCTCCACAACTATCACGGCGCTGACTACATGAGTTGTCGCCGCTATGTAGAGCAGGAGAGGTTCACCTTGCACCGGCGAGACTAGAATTGGAGGGGTGGAGAAGAACACCTTGAGCTCTTCAAAGGCTTGCTGCGCCTCCGCTGTCCATTCAAAGCGGTCCTGCTTCTTGAGGAGCTTGAAGAAAGGCATTCCCCGAACTCCCAACCGTGAGATAAACCTGCCAAGCGCTACCATGCACCCAGTGAGCTTTTGGACCTCTTTTTGATTGGTAGGCGGGGCCATCCTCATGATGGCCCCGATTTTCTCCGGGTTCGGCTCGATCCCGCGATGAGAGACAATGAACCCGAGTAGCTTCCCGGAGGAAACTCCGAAAACACACTTCTCGGGGTTTAGCCTCATCCGAACGCCTCAGACTTGTGAACGTCTCGGCCAGATCAGAGGTGAGGCTGTCTTCTGCCTCGGTTTTGACCACTATATCATCCACATAAGCTTCCACGTTGCGTCCAAGCTGATGGTGAAAACACCGATGTATCGCGTGCTGATAAGTCGCGCCAGCGTTCTTCAGCCCAAACGGCATGGTGATGTAGCAATATGCTCCGAACGGGGTGATAAACGAGGTCTTCTCGCAATCCTCCTCTCGAAGCCGGATTTGATGATAGCCTGAGTAGGCGTCCAGAAAACTAAGTAGTTGGGATCCGGCAGTGGAGTCTACCACCTGATCAATACGAGGGAGACCAAAGGGATCTTTCGGACAAGCCTTGTTGAGGTCGGTGTAATCAACACACATGCGCCAGTTTTTATTCTTCTTCTGGACAAGCACAGGGTTTGCCAACCAGTCGGGATGATACACTTATTTGATGAAGCCTGCGGCTAGCAGCTTTGTAATCTCCTCCCTGATGGCTTGTCGGCGGTCTTGGGCGAATCGTCGCAGCCTTTGCTTGACTGGCCTGGCCGATTGGTCTACATTCAATGCGTGCTCGATCATCTCCCTGGGAACTCCGGGCATGTCCGACGGCTTCCAGGCGAAGACGTCTTTATTTGCCCGCAGGAAAGTGATGAGCACGTCCTCCTATTTGTCCCCGAGCCCTGTCCCGATCAAGGCGGTTCGCGACGGATCGGACGGGTCGAGGAGGATTCTTTTGGTACCTTCTTCGGGGCCGATCCCGGGGTTTCGCGCTTTGCGGGTGGGGACGCCGCCTTCCGGCTTCTCGGAATCCGCTTCTCGCCGGATCCCCTCCCGACCCGCTCGCGCCTCCAGGGACTCGGCCATCTCGCAGCTTTCCCTGTCACAGGAAAAAGACTGCTTCATGTCACCGCGCAGAGCGATGATACCACTCGGGCCCGGCATCTTCAATGTCAAGTACGTGTAGTGGGGTCTTGCCATGAACTTGGCGGCCGGTCTCCCGAAGATGGCATGATATGCTGTTGCGAAATCTGCCACCTCGAAGCCAAGGTTCTCTGTCCGGTAATTCTCCCTTGCGCCGAAAGTGACCGGCAGAGTTATTTGTCCGAGTGGTGTCGCCGAAGTTCCAGGTATGACACTGTGGAAAGGCGACGACCCGCGCTTTAGCTCCGACCGTGGAATCCCCATATCGTCAAGGGTTTTGACAAAGAGGACATTGAGCCCGCTCCCGCCGTCGATCAATACCCTCTTGAGCTTGATGCCGCGGACGACGGGCGCCAAGACGAGAGGATACCTGCCGGGGAACGGGACGTGATCCGGGTGATCCGAGCGGTCGTAGGTTATCGCGACCTCGGACCAGCGTACATATTGGGGCGTTTCCGGCTGCACCGCGTAGATGTCCCGGGCGGTGAGCTTTTGCTTCCGCTTGGACTCATATGCAGCTGAGCCCCCGAATATGTAGTTGAGCTCGAGATCGGCTTCCTGATAGTCCTCCTCGGCTTCGGGGGGAGGTGGCTTGTTGGCGGCGTGCCCACTCGGACCTTGTCCAGCCTGCTTCTTGCTCTCGCGGGCGAACCTCTTTAGGGTGAAGCAGTCCTTGGCGGCATGCCTCCCCTTCGGATGGAAAGGGCAAAGTGAGTTCATAACCTTATCATATCCATCCTCTTTGAGGGCGCGAGGGTGAGTTGGTGCAGCGACTGCCACCAGCTCTTCACCCTTGCGCTTCTTTTCTTTCCGCCAGGGGTTCGGCTGATCCTTCCCCTCGTCACGCCGTTCCGCCAGAGCTTCGGAGGTTGACGCGTAACGGTCCGCTAGGGCGAACAGCTCCCGGACCGACGTGGGTGGCTTCCGGGACATCTTCTTGATGAGGTCGGGGTCGCTGACTCCCTTCTGGAAGGCAGCTATCACAATCGCATCTGTGACATCCCGAACGGTGCTTTTCCTGTGCATGAAGCGCTTGACAAACTCCCGGAGGGGTTCGTTCCTCCTTTGGTGTAGCTGGTATAGGTCCCAAGGGGTGCCTGGGCGCTCGTAAGTGCCTTGGAAATTTGAAATGAACTGCTCACACAGATCTCCCCAGGAATCTATAGAGTTCGCTGGAAGTCCGGTGAGCCACGCTTGGGCCAGGGGCGAGAGGGTAACCGGTAAGTAGTATGCCATTACTTTCTGATCCCCCCCGGCGGCCCTGACTGCTAGAGCATATACTTGTAGCCAAGCCTCCGGGTCCCTCTCACCGTCGAACCTAGTGATGCCTTTAGGATTAAATCCGTCAGGCCAAACCACTCGGCGTAGGTGAGGGGTAAACGCGCGAACCCCTTCAATGACCCCGCGACACCCTCCGGGTGGTGATCGACGCGGAGGGGATCGCGCTTGGCGTACTTCGCGATCTCGCGGAAGGATGCCGTAGCGTTCATATTCGTCGGCTTGACGGCGTTGTTCCTCCCTTTCTCGGTCGCGGCGCCTGGCGTCGAGGTCTGAACGGAGGTCGCGGTTGATGCTGTGTCGCAAGTCGTCTCCGCGGGGTAGGACATGATGTGTCTGGCGGGCTTCCCGACCTGACCGGCTGCTGGCCGTCTGGGTCCTCACCGGACCACGTGACAGCTCCTTCGCCGGCTGGTCGGTTTGGGCTCTTTGGATAGCCGCCGCCCGTCACCATGGCCTTTACTTGGGCCATGATCGGGGCAAGCTGGATCACTCGCCTCAAAGATAGGGTCAGGGTATCCAGGAGTGTCTTGGAGGCGACGATATTCTGCTATGGGGTACGAAAAATAGCCTGGTCCCCCATCTTGGCTTGCAGAATGTCTTCATTGACAGCCCGGGCGCGGTCCCGGAGAGTACGCGCCAGCGCGTCAGGTTCAGTTGCTCGGCCACCTTCCAAGTCGGCGGCGGCTGAGGTGTCGAGGCGTTGCTGCGAATCCGCCCGCGAGCCCTCGATTACGCAGACTCTATGGAAATTCCAGCAGCTCTCTAGGCTTTCTTCTGACTCGGCCGCTGAGCTGGGTGAGCCTAGAGAAGATAAATCCAGGCGCTCGGGGGTGCCGAGTGGCTTGGCGGCGAGAACCCCCACCATTCGCACCTCGGCGCCTTCGAGTCCGACTCCCAGGCCGGAATGGGCCTTCGGTTCCCCACTCGGCATTTTAGGGCGCAAGACAGGGGGACCCTCCGATCGGCGCGGAAGTCGTGGCGATGGCTCGCCGGAAACCTCGCCGCGCTGCAGCACGGTTTCCTTAGAGAGGGAAAGGCTTCCGAGGTCGTTGGAGATGAAGGTCAGGCTTCCGAAACGGAAGACCTGGCCCGGGAAGAAGGTTGTGGAGGCTTCGCTCGTCGTAGCCATCAAGCTTAACGAAGATCTTGACACAAGCCCCTACCTGGCGCGCCAACTGTCGACGATCGGTTTCGTCGGCAATGAGATTTGTGATTCTAGGGGATTTGTGCGGGATCTGAGCTTGATGGTAACACAAGATGCGAGGGCAATCTGTTTTTTAGACAGGTTCGGGCTCTCTCGGAGGAGATAATACCCTAGTCCTGTGTTCTTGGATATATTGTGAGCCTCCTTTCTTTTGTTTCTCCCTCCTCCCCTTATATACTGGGGGAAGGATACATGATAGATGGGCGCCACCGGGCCCTGAACATGGTGGCCTGGCCGACATGTACTTTGTCCTCATTGGCCCTCGCGTTCTACGTCTTGGAGAGGTGGTTATGCTTTCCCCGACCCACGCCTGCCGCCCTGTCAGGTTCCAGCATCCGCAGCTCTCGGGATGTCAGTCGCATGCTTCGTTCTTGGCGGGTTGTTCGGGCGTGGCGCGAAGCTTCCCCGAAGGATCAGGAGTTGCCTTGGGGAACAAGTCGAAAACCTCCTCCGGGCCCGTCGTGGTGCTTCTGGGCTTTGGGCTTTCTATTCCTCCCGTCAAGCCCAGTCGGGTGTAGACCCCTCTTGCGGGACCCCTGTCTCTAACATCCCACACTAGCATACTCATATATACTAGAATCCACAATCCACTCCATATGTGATTTTGGATTCTAGATTTTGGAGAACCAGCCTCTCTACAACCACAATTTAAAATCAGTTTTTAGATAATCCAAATTAAAAACAAACAGGCTCTAAGTTCTTGCTTCTGGACAAACTAGTATGGATAATAATAATATAATATTTTAAGAAATACTGCATGGTTAGAATGATTATAACGTGCGATTCGCGAAATGCGGGGTTGACAGATTTTAGCCGGCATTGAATTGGTCCCTCATGGGTTGTTAAAGTTTGAACTCAAGGCACAGATTTGAAGTAGTAGATTGCTAATGAATGTCACAGTAACTACGACTGTTATAACTTACTCTGTGACTTTCAGGAGGCAGCATGGAGACCGGCCTCAGTTGTTCTTCTAGAAGCAAGGTCCAGGTTCAGACTGTCGCCGACATCAGTCTTAAAAGCATTTGATGCAACGCCGGTGGTCAGAGATAACTTGGCAAAGCTTAAGTGCTGCAAGCGTGGGAGCTCTTTTATAGTACACTAAACTAAATACGAACTGTTCATTCTTTTCGATTTAATGGATTAGATTAACTAGAATTTACTTATATTTTATCTGGTAGTACAGTAGTAGAAATACCATTAGGGCATCTCCAATGGTGTAGTTAACTACTACTATAAGAAGTGTACATGTCATCTATAGATAACTAATAGACAACCTCTCCAATGGACTAGCTATAACATTGTCTACAAAATTAAATATGGGCTCATATGTAAGAGGTGATAAATGCCTTGGAATCAGCTATAGCCTGGCTATAAGTTAGTAGTAAGCCAATATTTCTCTCTTCCTTTTCTCTCATCCACCTAAGCAAAATACTGAGTTGGCACCCTTATAGCTAGCTGAAGTGGCACCATTGGAGATGCCCTTAACAAATCAATGGTTAGATCTGATTTCTACTGCATACTATATGCTATCAGTATAATTTACCGTAAAATTTCTATAATCTGGGGGTGTCAAGATTAGAAAGAAAGCGCTGTAAATTTGGTCGGGGGATTGTGTTCTTGACTGGTATGCAGAGAACAGACTGACAGTCCATGGGTGGCACGATATTCTGCCTGAAGAACTGAACTTTTCAACAGTTGTAGCTGGTTGCACCCTGAACTCTGAGAAGCACGCAACATCGGAACTCTTGAACAGGGCAAAAGCAACAGTTCTATAATTCATTCATCATATAGAAGGGAAAACAAGTCAGCTGTTGGTTCTGAACTTCTGAAAAGAGGCGCATCCTTGTCAGCAATCTACTACTTCAATGAGGTGTGCGATTTAAGCTTATGAGGTTAAGAAAATATCGCAGCTAGTTTGGATGGTGCCATGGGTGTACATCTAAACTAGCGGTGAAGTTATCCAGATAAACAAAATCGCAGCTGGTAAATTCGATGTGTTACACTAACAGCTCCACGAGCGAAGAAGGTACGTACTTTGTCTGATGGAGCTTCTCTCTCTGTACTTTCGGGCAAAAAGACAAGAATTATATTCCAGATATGAATCGCATCTAGGTGTTCTCTCTCTCTTTCATACATGCAACTTCATATGCATAGCAAATTAGCCGAAGCGTTAGTTGAAGTCATAAACTACACGGTCACTGTCCCACTTGTGGTAGTAATTTGCTCTTCTTTGACTTCTTGTGTTAGATCAAAGAGTATGCTTCTCACGCTATATAAGCATTCCCGTTTATTTTGTTTAGGGTTCGCGATCTCTACAATTATTATTTCATTGACCTATCCTTCACATGCGCCACCACCAATTAAACCCAATCAGAATCGTTTCTAATATACGATGACTTTCATTTTGTTGTTCTTTTTTCTTTCACATTACATAATCTCAATTGTGCTCACTGATGATCGATGTAACTGTACTTAAAACGATAAAATACGGGGAAAATATGTTAGAATAATGCAACAACCTACACCGGTCTGTTACTTGCACAGCTGACCAAAGATCATCGGTGGAAGGGAAATACCTGCAAAAATCTTCCAAATGGCGTCACTTGCAAAGAAATCAAAGGAAGAAAAGTCTGAGGTCGACACAAAGGCATGGAGCTAGAGACTTCCTAATTTCCTATGCCACATTGACGCGCTTGTACTCCCATTCGGTATTTCCTATGCCACATTGACGCGCTTGTACTGTTACTTAATCCCATTCGGTATTAACATCACGCATTCACAAGTCACTGCTAGTTTCAGCACGCCAGGGAAATAAAGTTTTATGCTGTCTCACTCGTAACCTTTTTTTAAAAAAAAATACGGTGCATTATACTGGTAGTATAGAGTGAGTAAGTAGAAATCAGATTTAATCGTTGATTTATTAAGGATATTTCTATTACTCTACTACCAGATGAAGTATAAATAAATTCTAGTTAATCTGATCCATTAGATCGAAAAAAATAGATGATTATATTGAATTTAGTATAATATAAAAGAGCTCTTTTTTAAAGCCACACTCAACTTTACCGTGATTGTGTTGACTGAGCACGGACTGCCAAGGTTAAAAAGGTGACCATGGTATAAATTCTCTCTTCTTTTCCATTTTTGTTTTGTTGAGCGACGAAAGTTTGTGTCCTGGAGCTATGCGATGGTCACACGTAATGCTATTTCAGGTCAGGATTCCTTAAAGGGTTCTTGCATGGTATGGCCTGCACGTTTCGTGTGATCTCCGTCGCTTGTTGGGTGAGTAATATAGCAATGCCTTAGTACTAAACTGCTGACCAATCTGAAATGCCGATTCTTTTTTACGGGATGGTTTGGACTTTGGATAGGATCCTTGTGAATCACAAGGGATTCGGATCCTCTGCCACGAAGTTGTAATGGTACAATTATTCCACGATCATTGGATTGTAAATCAACGGTTGGATGGACTCGATAGTGGATACTACAGAGAATCGGTGTAGCATATATATTGGTACATAGAGACTAATGGTTCCTCACTGGCAGCAGCTATCAGACAGATGAATCAAAATAATGGTTCCTCACTGGCAGACGATACTGATCCTCCTTCCAACCGCTCTAGTGGGTTGAATGCTATTCACCACCTAGAGAATCATGCCCATCAAGAGGAATAGAGGATGCTTCTCCATCTTGATCCGGTTTCTATTGGTCCTTGTCAGTTGTCACGTATCAAAACCGGCCAATTCTAGATGTTTGGTCTGAATTTAACTTTGCCACGTCTAAGTTTATACGTGTTACAGATTTTTAGATGGGTGTTTGGCTCATTATCACAACTGTAGCCACACTTTCTTTATTCTATATCTCACACATCGTAGACTTAGTTTTTTTACCAAACTATATCATACTTGTGGCGCGGAATTTTACCGCAGCAAACCACACATGTTGGCTTTAAACCGGGAAAAATCGTATTTAGTACAAGTTTGATCTCGTATTTACAATATGATACAATAGTTTTGGATATTTACAGAAAAAACACTCATCTACGGTTCTTGGTTTACCAACAATGCATCTATGGTGTATGGGGAACCGGCCAAGGGCTTCTACCGCAAATGGGGAACCGGTCATGGCATCACCGGTTTATGGGGAACCGGCCATGGCATCTATGGTACCCCATAAACCGGCCAAGGCACAAATTAATTTTTTTTTTGCTTTTTTCGAATTTTCAAACCAAGGTCATTCGAAATGCAAATAACTTTTAGTATGAAACTCAAAAATCAATGAGACAACTTTCTAAATGTGTGTAAAATTATTTAGATTATGGATATGCAAAAATATTTTAGTTTTTTTTATTGTGCAATAAACGATGTCCAAGTCACGGTAAATTCAGATTTTTTATAACGGGCTATTGCTTACTCTAATTTTCGAAAACCGGTTACTGCATATTTACGAAATAGAAATTTCATGTATGGTTTAATTAGTTTGGTTAAATTCACTCGCTCAAATTTTATATTTTAATGCTGGAGAATTCGGAGGAACCACCGAATTAATTATTTCCATTTTAATTGCAATAATTCATATCGAAAGCTACGAACCTCCAAATGGAAAAAAAATATGTAAATTTTTATTACGCTATAAGCATTCATAATATATCACGAAAAGTAGCATGTTCCATGCAAATTTAAAATATTAAAATCAAGTTTAGTTAAAGACCATACTTTTTATTACGGCTTAAAACTAAAAGCGGTACCACGTACAAGGAAAATAACAGTCACAACATAACAGTTCAACGCAGAAAAAACAACGTAGACGTCTACTGAGTGCATCGAGGCCACTTCCCCTTCGCCCATGCCTCCGGTGGGGCTTCTCTGGCATGACGTGCCCTCTCTCGCTTCCTCTCTCTCTCAGCCTCCTTCTCCTCCGCTTCTTTCCTACGTGCCTCCTCGCGTGCGGCATCACAATCCTGCTGTAGCCGCCGCCTAAGCTCCTCGTTCCGGTTGGCTTGATCTAGGAGCTTTGGTCTTCGGGGTTGATCTCCATATCAAACCACTCCTGAAATTCACACAGTGGCAGAGGCGACTGCATAATACATAAATTAGCAATGTGTTACATGAAAATACTACGAAAGGCGTATGATTATTACCAACTGGCGATTCTTCAGGCTCTTTTCCGGCGGGTCGAAGGCGTAGTTGCGGCACTTCCATTTCTGTGAGACCCCAGATCAGCTATCCGCAGTCTCCTGTGTATTTCTGTACTAGTCCCAGATCAGTAGCTAGTACACACAGTCAACAGTGATACGTCATTGCCGAACATAACGAAATTGTAACATAAATAATAAAGTATGGGCCACATGACCACTTATTACAATACTCGGTCACGAGACCGGAGACACGACAGCGAAAACAAAAGCGACAAAGAGCGAACACCAAAAACACCACAAGTGACGACAAGACATGCGACTAGCTATCTTGGCAATCTTCCTCGAATTCTTCGGTGTAGAACTCACCGTCTTCAGCCGCGTCCTGGTAGTTCTCTGATGATGACAAGATGTGTAGCACGTGAGTACAAAAGTACTCAGCAAGTCTGGGAAAGTATGTATATGTGGAGCTTTCCAAAGGAAGGCTTAATACCGTTCATTTGCATAAAGCCAAATTTCATCAAATCATACCTAAGTATAATTTTCATAAAGCGCATTTTAATAATTATTTTAACAATTGAATTATTTAATATTTCAGTGAAGGTTCTATCCACCATCACTAATATAAGGCTCTAACCGCAACAAGTTTAAAGGATCAAAATTTAATCACATAAGACTCTTTCCGTCAAGGTATAAAACGGTTCTTTCCACCTTGTTGGCTCAATCCGCCATTAAACATCCGAGAGTTCTAACCACTCCCGAATCCCAAAACAAAGCACCGTTTAAGTTTTAAAACAAAAAACCAAAGTCTACCAATATGAAAGCATTCTTTGCTTTGCCCTTGACCGTAGGCACGTCTATTCGAATAGTTTTAACTCTGCAGAGGTGTACAGCTTTACCCACAAGACATGATATTCTCTTCATGCCAAGCTATTAGCACACTTCCTTAGGTGTGCCGGCAGAGATATCATGACAAGGCCTTTACAATGTATACGCCTAACCCGACCCACCCGCTGAGGTTTCACCGCTGTTAGGGTTCAATCCACCCAGTACAGAAGCCCCCTCTTGCGCCGTGTGAGAGAAACAGTCTTGCCTCTAGCCGGCACTCACATTCCACCGTTTGGTGAGTCAAAGTTAGGTTTTTACAAATTAGTCAGCCAGGTCGTACCATTATGGACATGTGGTAGTACGGTTATGCTTAGAATGTACAATCATAAGCGTCGGTCCTTAATTGACTTGGGGCGGTACTTGCACAATGCAACTAGTGCTTAATCCGCACCCACCCGACATTCCATTCCGCCCAAGTCCAAACTATTTTTCCTTTTCTTTTTATTTTATAAAAACAGTATTAAAATCTTTATAATCATTTCCAAATCACACTTTAAATCGTCATTTTTGTATAATCCCACCCATGGGTTATTTTTATCAATATTGGTCCTAAGCAAATCTACCGTACTATTCAACAAAGGTCACCATATAAGATAAACATGGCATAATAAATGTCCTAGGGTTACAAGTAAGCATGGATATCAATAACAAAGGAGGTATTCGCAAATTGGATTAACTATTTATCTATATTTGACATACGATGATAAACATAGCATGCAAGTTTATCAAACACTTTAAAACACATTTGTAAACATAGGGTCAACATGCGTCAAGGAGACTTGCCTTCGGTCGCAGCGAGGGTGTCGAAACCTTGGAGTTCGGCGGCGAGGTCGGCGGACTCGGACGGCTCCTCGGCTACGCGCAAAACGAGAAAACAAATAAATAACCAAAAAATAAATAAAATCCAAAAATTATAAAAGTAGTACTGGCAGGAAGGTATTGATTTTAGATGAATTTAGGAATTTGAACGGAGTCAATCAGAGTTCGGACGGAAAAGATATGAGCTTCCGAAGTTCGAAAATCCTGAAAAATCGAGAACGAGGGAATATTCCCGGAATATCCCTTTTCTGATTTTTCTTGAATTTTAGATGGGCTTGGGTCTATGCCATGTGGGGCCATGCTTTCATTGAGATGCACTTCTTCAAGCTCTAGCCATGGCCATGGGAGCAAAGGGGAGCTTGGAGGTCGGCGGGGTGACCACACGGCGAAGCGGGCATGGATGAGCGAGCACGGCCACAGAGAAGGCCAAAAAAAAACAGAGAGCCCAACAAACTCCAAAAACTCGAATTTTTGCACCAAATTTTCATGAAACTTCGCAAAACAAAAGGATGGATCATCTAGAGGACATCCTAAGGAACCTATAGGAGCAAGGAATTAAACCAATCCTCACCGGATACGACGAAATTGGCGAAAAACTCGAGTTCGGCCGAAGCGACAAAAATGCGAAATTCGTCTTCAATTCTTGATGGAACCTAAAATTGATGGATGAATTAGAAACTAGACTCCCACACGATCACAAGAAAACAAACGGAATGAGGATTGACCCACCGGAGAGGGAGAAACGAGGATGAACACGAAGAACGCGAAAACGGTGTCCCAGCGCCGGTTTTCTTGATCTAGCGGATGAACGAGTTGGAGAGGCTAAGAGTGAGTGCTACCACCGGGAAGAGGGTCCTAATACGAAGCAATGAGAGGTGGAAGCACGCCGTTTGAAGAAGAAACGGCCGAGTTATTGGCATTAAAGCACATTTCGGGTTTTCATTAATGCGACGGTTTTCAGCGAGATTTGGGGTTAATGATGGTGAGGAATGGAAAGGGCTTGTCGTTACGGATTCAACGGACCCGGCCGTTCGTGATTTGGAGGTGTAATGGAGGAGTTAGAGTGATTTGAGTCATGAAGCCCTAGTATGGAGGCTTGAAAGCCATGGCTCTATAAGTTCCAATCGTGCAAGGCCAGCCAAAGGTTAGGGATGACACTGCTATTGGCCGAGAGTTACGCAAACGTGACACCCTAGAGAAAAATTAGCAAAAATGGTCTAAAAATTCCGGAAAAATTCCTAGAACCATTTTGGAATATTTGGAACCCAACAAAATTGGTTTTGCGGAATTTGGATGAAATTTGTGGATTTGAATATTCTGGAGCGAATAGCGGGCATTAAATAAAAGCCGCGAGAGATAAAATACCAGAGAGCTTCCAAAAATCTTGGGAATCATTCCAAAAATCATTTTGGAATATTTGGGACCTAAATGAAGTGATTTCGGGATTTTTAGAGCATTTTCGAACTCGGGTGAAGTTCGGGTACCGGCGGGAACCGAGAAATTCGATTTTTCGAACGGAAGGGAATTGAATCCCGATTTTGGATGGGAAAGGATGCCAGGTTAAGTTAAACACCAAGGAAACTCCAAATTTTGAATTTAATTAATTTAAATTAGATTTTTCCCAGAAAGCGAAACTGAGGATGTTACAATTTCCTCCTCTTCCAAGTTGGTACTTCCCAAGAGCGGACAAGTTTGCATGGATATCCGCACAAACAAATGGGTTCGACGACCCCAGGAGGTAGGAAGAGCTCTTGGTACGCAAAATTACGCGGAAAGCCCGAAGCGCCTCCCTCTTCCTTCGCTTTCCCCTTTCCCTTTCCACTTGCTTAAGTTGTCATCTTTGTTGTCATCTTTGTTGGCGACTAGAATACTTAGGGCTTTTGCACTAGCAGAATTTACATGCAACGCAAGGTGTAATTACAATATTTTTTCAGAATATGGTAGTCCATATACCGAAGAGCAAATCAGCTTCATTATTCCAAAGAATTAGATTCAAACGTGATATTTTACGGCCTGCCGAAAAGCCTTAAGTTATCATCTTTGTTGGCGACTAGAATACTTAGGGCTTTTGCACTAGCAGAATTTACATGCAGCGCAAGATGTAATTACAATATTTTTTCAGAATATGGTAGTCTGTATACTGAAGAACAAATCAGCTTCGTTATTCCAAAGAATTAGACTCAAACGTGATATTTTACGGCCTGCCAAAAAGTCTTAAGTTCTCAACTTCGTTGGCAACTAGAATTTACATGCAACGCACTGACACCTTGCATGCATGACTGTCTTTTCAGCCGGACTTAGTCCCACCCACAGTTCACCATGGCTGGAGCATTCTCGTGGACACCTGATATGAGTACCGCAGCGCTTCATTACACTTTGAAGGTTACGCGTGATGGAAAGGATGATCCGTTCAAGGACGAGAACCTACATCAAGTGGTGTTCAAATTGCAAGAGTGGTTTCGACATCATCGAGGCATAACGTAACAACCTCTATGCTAAACCTGCTGACCTCCGACGACCTCAAGGCGCACTTGCAAGGGTGGCGTCATCGGTATTTCAGAGTGTGCGAACTAGCAGACCACCCTTCTACTTTAGGTTTCTCTACGAGAAGCCTTAGGGTACTAATGACGTCCGATAAGTATGCAGAGCATACAAAAGAGGACATCGAAGGTGTAGACCCCGACTTGTGTCTTCCATGTGACTACCAGAGCGATGAGGAGGGCAAACGCGACCGTTGGCATTATTTCGAAGATGAGGGTATTGATATAGATAGTGATGATTCTGGATCGTTCTAATCCTGTATCGCTAGAGTTGTTAAAATAATATGTATTAGTGATGTACCCGTCATGTACGTTGGTAAGGCTTTGTATTCCAACGTTGTTTTTCCTGCGTTGTAATGTTACGTTGTAACTTATACATTTCAACGCTGTATTTTCTGCCTTTATTATGATTTGTCCTTACAAGCCATACGAGACAACACAACATCGGATACCCCAACATAGCATCGCTTTTTCAGATGTTGTCGACATAATGCTTCAACACGCTGCAACCTGCCTTTTTGGGCCGACTTAATCATACGTGCCACAACATTTAAAGCTAACGTTTTATGACATATTCGTAATCACAACGAGCGTTGTCAGTCCTTTCACTTCTATTCTGTAGAAGCTCCGTAAAGTACTCTACTTTAACTCCGACATAGTGAAGTAATACGATCAAGAATATTGATGTGAATTCAGACCATCAATGACACTTCTCGAAAACAGCATCCATCACCTTTTGCAGTGACAAGTCGTGCAGCTTTGTCAAATAGTGACAGGGTGTGCTGCTTTGCCAAAGCGTGATAGGGCGCGCAGCTTTCACAAAGCGTGACAGGCAGTGCAGCTTTGTCAAAGTGTGACAGGCCATGCAGCTTGGCCAATATGGGTTGATCAACCTATATAAGGGCCATGCCCTCATGCCTTCATTCTCACCAAACGAAAAGTAAGACAAGGGAAGGAGAAGAGGGAAAATACGAGGGAGAAAAAAATGCCGAGACGTGCAAGTGGAAAGGGAAAGGGGAAAGCGAAGAAAGAGGGATGCGCTTCGGGCATTCAGCGCAATTTAGTGTACCAAGAGCTCTTCCTACCTCCTGGGTTGTCGAACCCATGTGTCTGTGCGGAGATCCATGCAGACTTGTCCGCTCTTGGGAAGTTCCAACTTGGAAGAGGAGGCAATGGAAGTGCCGCAACCACGCCTTCAACCCGCCGGAGAAGAGCCTTAAGAATCGCCAGTTGGTAATAATCATATGTCTTTCGTAGTATTTCCACGTAACACATTGCTAATTTATGTATTCTGCAGTCGCCTCTGCCACTGTGTGAATTTCAGGAGTGGTTTGATATGGAGATCAACTCCGAAGACCAAAGGCTCCTAGATCAAGCCAACCGGAACGAGGAGCTCAAGCGGCGGCTACAGCAGGATCGTGATGCCGCACGCGAGGAGGCACGTAGGAAAGAAGCGGAGGAGAAGGAGGCCGAGAGAGAGAGGAAGCGATAGAGGGCATGTCGTGCCAGAGAAGCCCCACCGGAGGCATGGGCGAAGGGGAAGTGGCCTTGATGCACTCAGTAGACGTCTACGTTGTTTTTTCTGCGTTGGACTGTTATGTTGTGACTGTTATTTTCCTTGTACGTAGTACCGCTTTTAGTTTTAAGCCGTAATAAAGAGTATGGTCTTTAACTAAACTTGATTTTAACATTTTAAATTTTCATGGAACATGCTACTTTTCGTGATATATTATGAACGCTTATAACGTAATAAAAATTTACATATTTTTTTCCATTTGGAGGTTCGTAGCTTTTGATATGAATTATTGCAATTAAAATGGAAATAATTAATTCGTTGGTTCCTCCGAATTCTCCAGCATTAAAATATAAAATTTGAGCCAGTGAATTTAACCAAACTAATTAAATCATACATGAAATTTCTATTTCGTAAATACGCAGCAACCGGTTTTTGAAAATTCGAGTAAGCAATAGCCCGTTATGAAAAATCTGAATTTATCGTGACTTGGACATCGTTTATTGCACAATAAAAAAAACTAAAATATTTTTGCATATCCATAATCTAAATAATTTTACACACATTTAGAAAGTTGTCTCATTGATTTTTGAGTTTCATACCGAAAGTTATTTGCATTTCGAATCACCTCGGTTTGAAAATTCGAAAAAAGCAAAAAAAAAATAATTTGTGCCTTGGCCGGTTTATGGGGTACCATAGATGCCATGGCCGGTTCCCCATAAACCGGTGATGCCATGGCCGGTTCCCCATTTGCGGTAGAAGCCCTTGGCCGGTTCCCCGTAAACCATAGATGCATTGATGGTAAACCAGGAACCGTAGATGAGTGGTTTTTCTGTAAATATCCAAAACTGTTGTATCATATTGTAAATACGAGATCAAATTTGTACTAAATGTGATTTTTTCCCTTTAAACCAGGTCCAAAGTATATTAAATCGTCCAGAAACAGCCATAATTCGATGCAAATCTTTGTTGACTCGGTGCAAAACCAGGCTGTGGTGTGATACCGTATCTGGCCTGTTCGATCGGAGACCGTTTTATTAACCCTGATCTCGACTGGCTAATGTGTCGGAGTACATTCCAAACTCCAGAGCACAGCACACACAAATATACATACAGTTTAGGGTTGCATGCCTGCTGCCTGCACATGTATCTTCCAGAACATCTATGTGTGTCTGTCCTTGTCAGTTTTATGCAGCAATCAACTTGTTATAAAGAAATTCCAAAGAAAATGCCGCAATCAACGTATTGTGTTTGTTACCTGGGGCAAAATAACTTGGGCAACTTCTATGCAAGGTCATGTTTTCTGACTCGTCTCTCTGACCAAGGCGCTCTGCTCCTGCGAACAACCGTCGTATAAAGCGGGGCATAACATTTTTTAGGAGAAGAAAGCGAAAGGTTTGACCATAAGAAATGTGAATCGGCCTTACCGTCCATCTGATTGTAACTTATGCTGCAAAATCGAGAATGAAGAACAAGCTACAAAGGTTGAGCATATCGTGAGAAATTTGAATCGATCAAATTATAGCTTCTAATATGTCTTTTGACCATTTTTCCTTATATAGTCCATTTAACTATAGACTAAAGTAATACATATTCTTTAAGAGTAATAAGTGACTTAATAAAAAAAAAGATAATTGGATTTATATTTTGTACATTGGTTAAAATGCAAAATTTCTTGATCGGATGGTCCATGCTGCTAGCACGCCGCAATATCCTTTTATATGGGCATCGGTGAAGACATAAGAATTACACTGTTGCTAGCAGGATTCAAAATCTCGTTAAGAATTCAGAAATCTCGTCTTTCGGCCAGGACAGGATTCTAAATCTCACTGAGATAAAAAAAAAATAATAATAAAATTCAATTTTCTATGGTGATTTCATGATTTTTTTCGACAAGATTTTGGGGTTTTCTTTTACCGAGATGATCACAAATTCTACCAGTTTTCATGTTTGTAGGACCGTATTTAGCACCAAATTTTTTATGGCAAATTGTAATGCCTTTTCCGAGAAATATATGTGAAAATTTTGCAAAAAAAATACATATACAAATTTCAGTCATATTGGCCAAAATTTCATAGGGGTTGAAAAGGGCCAAAATTTCGGTCATATTGCCTGAAATTTTGGTAATTTTAGCCAATATTTCGGTTTTGCTGCCCGCCAAAATACCATATTTGAAATTTGATTTTTCTATTTTGACTAAAATTTTGAAATCTCGTTGAACTTTCGGATTTCAGCCTCCTTGAGATGTGATCCAAAAACGAAATTTATAATCTTGGTTGCTACTAGTATAATTTAATTTGCAATGGCCTTCGATGCCGAAGGAATCATAATGTCCTAGGGTTAGCCGTCAAGTAGCTCTTTAATAATCACTATTTTCATCGACGACTGCATTCAAGCAAAAAGTTATAGATAAACATATGTCTAGTCAGGGTTTCAAATTTTGTTTTAGGTATACATCTCGTCACTGTAACATCCCAAAATTTTGCTTTTCTTAAAATCATGTGTGATTTGGCACTTTGGTGAATTTTTGGAATTTTCTGGAATTTATTTGGATTTATTTGGAATTTATTTGAATTTATTCCATTTTGAAATAATTAAAGAATTTAATTTTGCAAATAAATTTTTGTTGGAAATATTTTATTTGAGTCCAAAATAATCCAAAATATTTTCCAGAATTTTCTCGAATTTTTCCGAGTCATTTGCTATTTTTAATGAATTAAATGAATTATCGGGAATTATTTTAAATATTAAATCGCTGGAAAATCCAACTCGGGTCAAGTAATCGTTCATCCGATCGAAGTCGGACTCGAGTCCGACCGAGCCGATTGACTCGACCGAACCCACTCCTAACCCTAATCGATCCCAACCGTTGGATCAAGATCCAACTACCGAGATCCGCCCGACCAAGCCGAGCCATGTTCGGACCGGACCGATCGCGCCGGCGATCGTGGCCGTTGATCGCGACACGTGGGCGGCCACGATTTCGTCGTCTTCAGAATCGAGCCGGACTCCGCCGCCGAGTGCGCTTGCGGATCGATTAGGGCTCGCCGAGCACGCCTCCGGGGCTATTTAATGCCGGATCGTACCGAGGACCGCCGTGACCCGCGCACTTCTTGCCCTAACCCGCCGAGCTCTAGCCGCCGTAGGTTCGCGGAATCGCTCGCCGTAGTTGCGTGAAGCGCCACCACGGTCCTTGCCTCGCCTCGCCGCCGTCCGCCCTCCGCCGCCATTGACCCCAGATTCAAACCCCGGCCAGCGCACCGAAGACACCCTCCATCTCGCCGAGCACGCCCCAACCGCCCGTTTGGGTGGTCGCTGCCTCGGCGCCGGCAGCCGCAACTCCGCCGTGAAAGCCATCGCCGACCCGAAGCTCCACCAACCGTCCGATCAAGATCCAAAGGCCCAGATCGTGCCACGCCACTTCGGTGAGTTTCGCGTTGAAAATCCTAGATCTAATCCCAACCGTTGGATCTAGATCCAACGGCCCACGATCGATCACGTGCGCCCCAAGCACATGAGGCCAAACTCAATCCCGGTAGTCGGATTTCAAACCAACGGCCACGATTGTGCCACGCAGCGTCGAAGCCGAACTGTCGCGCCAGCGCGGCGTCGTGGTCACCGACACGCGCGGGGCCCGCGTGTCGGCGGCGATCGCGGACGTCACCCATGACGCCATCGGGGGACCCACTGCCAAGACTGGCTGAGCCCGCCGACGCCGGCCGATGACGCCACCCGAGCGGGCCCACATGTCGGGCCTTCACGTGGCCGTGGACCGAGTCCACGGTGGACCCAAGCCGAGTGTGGACCGAGCCCATGGACCTACCGACGCCAGCAGGCCAATCAGGAGCTGCCACGTGTCCATGCCGACGCAATAATTAATTTCGAAAAGAAAATGATTTATTAATTCGAAATATTGATTCAAATTTAGATTCAAACTTCAAACGCTTATAACTTTTGCGTTTCAACTCCGATTTGAGTGGTTCAAATTTCTAAATTTGTATAAAATTGAGATCTACCTAAATATGAATTTTATTTAATTTTTGGACTAAAGTTTTTCTCTGAAATATTATTTAATTGATTATTTAAACTTTAAATAATCATAACTTTTATGCTTTAACTCCAAATTTGACGATTCCAGTTTCTAAAAATCCAGAAAATTATGTTCTCTCTGTTTATGGATTTTATTTGGAGTTTTGGGATCTTTTTGCATAGTGTTCATTTGTGTATTTGCTATTTGCACGCTTTACGAGTAGACGTTGAAGTGCCGGAAGGATTAGAGTGAGAATTGTTGACTCAGGATCCAACAAAAGACCAAGATAAATTGCTATTTTAATGCAAGTTGTGCTTTGACCATATTGATCCCATTTCGAAATCTATTTTGATTTAAACTATTGCATGCTAGTTCAATTAGAAAGATACTTTGTTTAAACCTGGGGGTTAGATAAATACCAATTTGCTATATGACACCTTGATTACTTAAGTATGTGCCATGATCCCTTGTCACCCTAGTTGTGGTTTACTAGTTGGACATTATTAAATTGCCAACATGGGTTTAGATCGTTGTAGTATGCTGCTTAGACCTGCTACGTGCTCATGACATGATTTTGGATAATCAAATGCTAATATGGACTTAATGATATATTGAACCTGTTTTGGAAAAGTATCATGTGATGTTGATGGCACGTGGTGCATGGTAATCAACTGGGGTTTGATAAACAGATTTCGACCGGGGCATATGGCAAGAGTAATCAGGTGGGCCAGTGTGGCATTGGGAGTGTTGATTTGGTTTTTCGGGTAGTCTTGCCCTGGTCACTCTAAGGACTTAACCTTGCAAGCCTTTGAACTGGGTCATACTTGCAACCACATGGCTGGAATGGGACGGCCCTAGTTGACTAAGTCGCTAAGGACTCACTTGTGGAGCCTCAGGGTGTCAGTTACACCGTTTGTGTGATTGTACGGGGAGCGTATCGTGGGCGTGGCCAGTACCCATCTAACGGTGTGTTGGTCCCATACTTCGCCTTGGCTAAGGGAAGGGATGGTGTAGAGCACGTCTTAGGAGAGGACCACTGTGTTGTTTGAGGCTTCCGAAGGCTTTGTTATGATCGCTCATTCGCATACTCTTGTATGGCGATTCACGGTACCGACGTGGTGAGTGGATTGTATCTTGTGGGTAAAGTGCATAACCTCTGCAGAGTGTAGAATCTATTTGAATAGCCGAGTCCACAGTCTTTGGACAATGCTCGGAATTACTGATCAAGGGTTAGATTTTACGAAAATAACTTGGATTTGAAAAGTTGGGTTGGTTTAACAATGAAGATGATGGAAATATGGTTTAGGATGGGGAAAAATGTTACTTAAACTTCTTGAAAAGTTATTTATGCTTTACTTGTTTTTACTGCTTTCGAATCTACTTATATTACTTGTCAAATCTGTTTACATAAATATACCTTAAGCTATTCCTTTGTACCAAGCCATGCATATAGTATATTAGCTTGCATTACATGCATGACTTGTCGAGTACCAAGTACTCACCCTTGCCTCAACACAATACCAGTTGAAGAGGAGATTACGCCAGTTTCGGAGGAGGAACTCCAAGAAGACCCGTCTACTTAGGGATGCGAGCCCAGTCAGTTGCCTGTGGTATACTGGATGGCGCCACGAAGTTTATTTGATTTTCCGCTGCTGCTATTTCTCTTTTAATAAGTTTCGCCTTGCAAGGCATATATTTGTAACTTGGCCATAAGGTCGAGTAACCCTTTGATTATTTAAATAAAGTACTTTGATAGTATCGTATGGTATGATTGTGATATATACCGATGTTAAGACTGTGTGCACTAGCGCGTTCCTGGACTAGTGCTGAATACACAGAGGGTCCGGATTTGCAAATTCGGGGTCCCGACAGAGGTGGTATCAGAGCCAGGTTGACCGTAGGCTCAACCCTAGCTAGAATGGTCGTAGTGAGGATAAAACCTATTTTCTAAAGCTAAAAATTTGTGAAGACAAGAAATGACATCACGACTTATCCCCTTCTCTCTTTTCTTGTCTCTTGCTGAAAATTTCCCTTACCTTGTCACAATTCGAAAATTCCGAGTTCTTACGTAAAGCACTCTTGTGACAGATGGAGGAAGAGTTCAACTACGTTGATCTGGGAGTTGGTCACGCCGCAGAGCTTTGGCACATGCTACAAACTCTCGGAGATTTTGAGAAGCCCCAATACCAAGTAGAAGTGATCAGACAAGCAGGATTGATCAAGGCTTGTGACGTGAGACTTGAGGTACCTGTCAGGAAGAGGGGCCTGGCAATCGCTCGATACAACTGACCGCTAGAAGATCTACAATGCAGATGGGTATCCAAGAAGTTTCACGACGAGCAATGCGGCACATTACCAGTATCCACGCCAGAGAGTTGGAAAGCACGGTGTTCCGTTATCATCCGCGCAGCGATAACCTTCTTGACCCGAAGACGATTCAGGATGAGAATGCCACGGTTACACAGTTGGCACGATTCGTCGTCGCCCAGGAAGATGTACTAGATAATACAAGTAAGGAGCTACAGAAGGCCCGCAAGGAGATCACGACAGAGAAGAACAGATGGCGGGAAGCTCAAGAGTATGTGGCACACCTTCTACGAAGGATTGACGAGTTGGAAATGACTTTGTACGGACCAGACCCAGAGCCAGTACTCGAGCTACACGAGCCGGATCCAGAGGAGTCAGATCTCGATGAGGACACTGCTTCTTCGACTACCACAGATGACATAGTCGCTGGACATGGCGATCGTTTCGCGCCTATGCCGCAGCATCCGCACCCAGGCCGTGGAGGTTTTCTCGATGAGTGAGCTTAGGTTCTATAGTGAGACTCCTTCGCCGAGTCGAGTCATAGAATAAAGAGTCACCCTTTAGGCGATAGATTCCAGAGTTAGTTCGATTTGGATTTGCTTTGTTTGCTGAGTGTGCGGTATGTGTTGCAAGGCCCTTAGGCATTGTAAGCAGCCATACCAAGTTATTACTAATAAAGATGGACCTTAAAGTTACCCCTTTCGCCCCGCATAAGTTCCATACTACTTGTCTATTCTTGTTTCCCTCTCATCTCTAAACCTAGAGCAAATCAACAGATGGTGAACACCCGTGGGAACTTTGGAAGCAATGGGAGTGGATCTCGCCCAACAGAAAACCCCAATGATGGAGCACCAAAGACCGCCATCGGATGTGCAGAATTTTGGAGCATTTCTTGCTGCTCAGACCCAGTTGATGCATGCTATGATGCAACAAATGCAGCACGTCACCGCTCAGGCCACTGCCAATCAAGTTAATCAGGGACCACGCCAGAATACAAGGCTGTATTGGATTGTGGACGAAGGACTATCTCAGTTGAGAGCCCGTGTGGGAAGAAAGTGGAATTTCAAGCCACTGCAGTTAGAGATGGACAGTTGATGGTTAACAGTACCAAGGCAATCAGCATAGAGGATGTCCCAGTAGTGAATGAGTACCCCGATGTTTTTCCCGAAGATCTACCTGGTATGCCGCCAGACAGGGACATAGAGTTTGTGATAGAGCTTGTACCGGGTACAGCACCGATAGCAAAGAGACCCTATCGGATGTCAACCGAGGAGTTGGTAGAGATGAAGAAACAGCTAGAAGAGTTAATGGAGAAAGGATTTATCAGACCAAGTTCGTCGCCATGGGGAGCACCAGTTCTGTTTGTCAAGAAGAAGGACGGGAGTTTCAGGATGTGCATTGACTACCGTGCACTCAATGAAGTCACCGTGAAGAATAAGTATCCGCTACCCAGGATTGATGATTTGTTTGATCAGTTAAGAGGAGCCGGAGTTTTCTCCAAGATTGATCTGAGATCGGGATACCATCAGTTGAAGATCCGATCAGAGGATATTCAAGATCGCATTCTCGTCAAGATATGGACATTACGAGTTTATGATTATGTCCTTTGGGTCGATTTAATGCGCCAAATTTATTTCATGAATATGATGAATAAGGTGTTCATGGAATATTTGGACAAGTTTGTCGTCGTGTTCATAGACGATATCCTAATCTACTCCAAGACAGGAGGATGAACATGCCGAACACTTAAGGCGAGTTTTGGAAAAGTCGAGGAACAAAGCAACTTTTCGCCAAGTTCACAAGTGTGATTTTTGGAAGGACAAGGTGGAGTTTCTTGGACATGTAATGACCGCAGAAGGAGTCGCCAGTAGATCCAAGCAAAGTAGAAGCTGTGTTACATTGGGAGCGTAGAAGACTGTGACCAGCATTCTGAGTTTCCTTGGAATGGCAGGATATTACCGCCGTTTCATCGAAGGTTTTTCGACAATTGCGAAACCTCTTACGCAATTGCTGAAGAAGGAAAAGAAGTTTGCATGGACGCTTGAGAATGTGAGGAAGGATTTCAGAGTGAAGAAGCGATTGACATCAAGACCGGTGTTAGTTCTACCGGATGTTGCTCAAAGCTTCGATATTTATTGTGACGCATCGCGCCAAGGACTTGGATGTGTCTTGTGCGAGAATGGAAAGGTCGCCGCTTATGCATCAAGGCAAATGAGGCCGCATGAGGAAAATTATCCGACACATGACCTAGAGTTAGCCGCCGTAGTGCATGCTTTGAAGATATGGCGTCACTATCCGATTGGAAACAGATGTGAAGTATATACGGATCATAAGAGCCTTAAGTACATATTCACCCAATCGGATCGAATATGAGGCAAAGGAGATGGCTAGAATTGATCAAGGACTATAATGTTGGAATTCATTACCATCCGGGAAGGCCAACGTAGTAGCCGATGCTCGAGTCGGAAGAGCCATACCGTGAGTACGTTGCTAGCCACAAGTCGGGATGAGTTATGTGAGGATTTTAAAATGAAGATTGAGGTTGTACCTAGCGGATTCTTGGCCGCCTTGGAAGTAAAGCCTACTTTAGAGGACCAGATCCGAGAAGGACAGAAGGATGATGACAAGATCCGTAGGATTAAGTCCAAAATGGAGGAAGGCAAGGCAAAGGATTTCAAGCTAGACGAGCAAGGCACGTTATGGATGAAGGATCGCATTTGTGTGCCTAACAAAAGGAGTTAAAGCAATCGATTGGAAGAAGCCCATGACTCTAAGTACTCGATTCATCCTGGAAGCGCCAAGATGTATCAGGATCTGAAGGAGAGATTCTGGTGGCCGAGTATGAAACGTGAAGTTGCCGAGCATGTTGCATTGTGCGACGTATGCCAGAGAGTCAAGGCAATGCATCAGACCAGCAGGATTGCTACAACCGCCGAAAATACCGAGTGGAAGTGGGAGGAAATCGGAATGGATTTCATTACCGGCTTGTCAAGACTCAAGGAGGTTATGACTCCATATGGGTTATAGTGGATCGCTTGACTAAAGTAGCCCATTTTATCCCCGTAAAGACCACTTACTCGGGAGATAAATTAGCGGAATTGTACATGATCAGGATTGTTTGTTTGCACGGAGTGCCAAAGAGGATTGTATCGGACAGAGGTACCCAATTTACCTCAAGGTTCTGGAATAAGTTGCATGAAGCCATGGGAACCCGTTTAAACTTCAAGATCTGACTTATCATCCACAGACGGATGGACAGACCGAAAGAGTCAACCAGATTCTAGAGGATATGTTGAGAGCTTGTGCATTGGCTTATGCTACCTCTTGGGATAAAAGTTTGCCGTATGCCGAGTTTAGTTACAACAATAGTTATCAGGCTAGTTTACAGATGTCACCTTTTGAGGCCTTTGTATGGTCGACCACTGTCGGACACCATTGAATTGGAATGAGACGGCGAGCGCCGTGTCTTTGGGACTGTTTTTCTTCAAGAGGCTGTGGAGCAGATCGCTATGTTTAGGGAAAGGTTGAAGATAGCCCAATCTCGATGAAGAGTTATCTTGACAATCGTCGCCGAGATTTGAGTTTTGAACCGTAAGACTTTGTATACCTCGAGTTACGCCTCTCGGGGGAGTTAAGAGGTTCCATGCCAAAGGGAAACTCGCACCTGCTATGTTGGACCATTTAAGATTTTGAGTCGCAGAGGTGAAGTTGCCTACCACCGGAGTTGCCACGATCGTTGGCGAGGAGTGCATGACGTGTTCCATGTGTCCCGATTGAAGAAGTGTCTCCGAGTTCCCGAGGAACAGGCACCGCTAGAGTCAATTGAGTTGCAAGAGGATTTGACTTATAAGGAGCACCTGTGAGGATTCTAGACACAATGGATCGAGAAACTAGAAACAAGTCAACCCGATTCTCAGAGAGTTCAAAGGAGCAACCATGAAGAAAGTGAAGCGACTTGGGAGCCTTGAAGAGGATTTGAAGAAAGAATTTCCAAACCTATTTCTTTAGTGAGCCTGAATCTCGGGACGAGATTCTATTAAGGGGAGGTTTGTAACATCCCAAAATTTTGCTTTTCTTAAAATCATGTGTGATTTGGCACTTTGGTGAATTTTTGGAATTTTCTGAATTTATTTGGATTTATTTGGAATTTATTTGAATTTATTCCATTTTGAAATAATTAAAGAATTTAATTTTGCAAATAAATTTTTGTTGGAAATATTTTATTTGAGTCCAAAATAATCCAAAATATTTTCCAGAATTTTTCGAATTTTTCAGTCATTTGCTATTTTTAATGAATTAAATGAATTATCGGGAATTATTTTAAATATTAAATCGCTGGAAAATCCAACTCGGGTCAAGCATCTGTTCATCCGACCGAAGTCGGACTCGAGTCCGACCGAGCCGATTGACTCGACCGAACCCACTCTAACTCCTAATCGATCCCAACCGTTGGATCAAGATCCAACGGCCGAGATCCGCCTGACCCGACCGAAAGCCGTGTTCGGACCGGACCCGATCGCGCTGCGGCGATCGTGGCCGTTGATCGCGACACGTGGACGGCCACGATTTCGTCGTCTTCCCAGAATCGAGCCGGACTCGCCGCCGAGCGCGCCATTGCGGATCGATTAGGGCTCCGCCCTGAGCACGCCTCCCGGGGCTATTTAATGCCCGGATCGTACCCCGAGGACCGCCGTGACCCCGCGCACTTCTTGCCCTAACCCGCCGAGCTCTAGCCGCCGTAGGTTCGCCGGAATCGCTCGCCGTAGTTGCGTGAAGCGCCACCACGGTCCTTGCCTCGCCTCGCCGCCGTCCGATCCTCCGCCGCCATGGACCCCAGCTTCGAACCCCCCGCAGCCAGGCGCACCCGAAGACACCCTCCATCTCGCCGGAGCACGCCCCAACCGCCGTTTGGGTGGTCGCCGTCCTCAGCGCCGGCAGCCGCAACTCCGCCGTGAAAGCCATCGCCGACCCCGAGCTCCACCAACCGTCCGATCAAGATCCAAAGGCCCAGATCGTGCCACGCCACTTCGGTGAGTTTCCCGTTGAAAATCCTAGATCTAATCCCAACCGTTGGATCTAGATCCAACGGCCACGATCGATCACGCGCGCCCCAAGCACATGAGGCCAAACTCAATCGGTAGTCGGATTTCAAACCAACGGCCACGATTGTGCCACGCGGCCCAGGAAGCCGAACTGCCGCGCCACGCCAGCGGCGTGGTGATCACCGACACGCTGGCCCGTGTCGGGCCGATAAGATCGCGGACGTCACCCATGACGTCATCGGTGGGACCCACCTGCCGCGACCGTGGTCGAGCCCCGACGTCGCCGATGACGTCACCCGAGTGGGCCCACATGTCGGGCCTCACGTGGCCGTGGACCGAGTCCACGGTGGACCCAAGCCGAGTGTGGACCGAGCCCATGGACCGGCTGACGTCGCAGGCCAATCGAGAGCTGCCACGTGTCCATGCCGACGCAATAATTAATTTCGAAAAGAAAATGATTTATTAATTCGAAATATTGATTCAAATTTAGATTCAAACTTCAAACGCTTATAACTTTTGCGTTTCAACTCCGATTTGAGTGGTTCAAATTTCTAAATTTGTATAAAATTGAGATCTACCTAAATATGAATTTTATTTAATTTTTGGACTAAAGTTTTTCTCTGAAATATTATTTAATTGATTATTTAAACTTTAAATAATCATAACTTTTATGCTTTAACTCCAAATTTGACGATTCCAGTTTCTAAAAATCCAGAAAATTATGTTCTCTCTGTTTATGGATTTTATTTGGAGTTTTGGGATCTTTTGCATAGTGTTCATTTGTGTATTTGCTATTTGCACGCTTTACGAGTAGACGTTGAAGTCTGGGAAGGATTCGAGGGAGAAGTGTTGACTCAGGATCCAACTCAAGACCAAGAGCAAGTGCTTTTTGAAGGCAAGTTGTGCTTTGACCATATTGATCCCATTTGAAATCTATTTTGATTTAAACTATTGCATGCTAGTTCAATTAGAAAGATACTTTGTTTAAACACTGGGGTTAGATAAATACCAATTTGCTATATGACACCTTGATTACTTAAGTATGTGCCATGATCCCTTGTCACCCTAGTTGTGGTTTACTAGTTGGACATTATTAAATTGCCAACATGGGTTTAGATCGTTGTAGTATGTCGCTTAGACACGCTACGTGCTCATGACATGATTTTGGATAATCAAATGCTAATATGGACTTAATGATATATTGAACCTGTTTTGGAAAAGTATCATGTGATGTTGATGGCACGTGGTGCATGGTAATCAACTGGGGTTTGATAAACAGATTTCGACCGGGGCATATGGCAAGAGTAATCGGTGGGCCAGGTGTGGCATTGGGAGTGTTGATTTGGTTTCGGGTAGTCTTGCCCTGGTCACTCTAAGGACTTAAACTTGCAATCCTTTGAACATGGTCATACTTGCAACCACATGGCTGGAATGGGACGGCCCTAGTTGACTAAGTCGCTAAGGACTCACTTGTGGAGCCTCAGGGTGTCGATTACACCGTTTGTGTGATTATGCGGGGAGCGTATCGTGGCTGTGGCCAGGTACCCATCTAACGGTGTGTTGGTCCCATACTTCGCCTTGGCTAAGGGAAGGGATGGTGTAGAGCACGTACCGGAGAGGACCACCTGTGTTGTTTGAGGCTTCCGAAAGGCTTTGTTATGATCGCTCATTCGCATACTCTTGTATGGCGATTCACGGTACCGACGTGGTGAGTGGATTGTATCTTGTGGGTAAAGTGCATAACCTCTGCAGAGTGTAGAATCTATTTGAATAGCCGAGTCCACGATCTTGGACAATGCTCGGAATTACAAATCAAGGGTTAGATTTTCTGAAAATAACTTGGATTTGAAAAGTTGGGTTGGTTTAACAATGAAGATGATGGAAATATGGTTTAGGATGGGGAAAAATGTTACTTAAACTTCTTGAAAAGTTATTTATGCTTTACTTGTTTTCTTGCTTTGAATCTACTTATATTACTTGTCAAATCTGTTTACCGCAAATATACCTTAAGCTATTCCTTTGTACCAAGCCATGCATATAGTATATTAGCTTGCATTCTGCATGACTTCTCGAGTACCAAGTACTCACCCTTGCCTCAACACAATATCAGTTGAAGAGGAGATTACGCCACTTTGGAGGAGGAACTCCAAGAAGACCCGTCTACTTAGGGATGCGAGCCCGATCAGTTGCTGTGGTATCTTTGGATGGCGCCACTAAGTTTATTTGATTTTCCGCCGCTATTTCTCTTTTAATAAGTTTCGCCTTGCAAGGCATATATTTGTAACTTGGCCATAAGGTCGAGTAACCCTTTGATTATTTAAATAAAGTACTTTGATAGTATCGTATGGTATGATTGTGATATATACCGATGTTAAGACTGTGTGCACTAGCGCGTTCCTGGACTAGTGCTGAATACACAGAGGGTCCGGATTTGCAAATTCGGGGTCCCGACAGTCACCCTCCGAAATCCAAAATTTCGGTGAGGTTTTAGAATATTGGATGAAATCCGAACGAAATTCAAAAGCAAAATTCAAATCCAATTTTTTTAAACAAAATTTTCGAGATTTCGGTGGGAAATACTAAAATCTCAGTGGTAAAATGAAGAGATCTCAGCAATTTTGAAACCACTATGAAGTGCATGAAGGCCGACGGAGTCGACGTGGACGAGGACGAGCTCAGCGCGGACGAGGAGGAGCGCGAGTGGGAGTACGGCGAGGAGGAGCTCGGCGAGGACAACGCGGGAAGGATGGCTTGTCAAGGAAAGCGCGACGAGGACGGCTCAGCAAGGGGGAGCGTGGCAAGGAGGAGCTCGGTGAGGATGGAGCGGCGAGGATGGCTCGGCGAGGCGGAGCACGGTAAGGACGGTGCGGTGAGGGGGAGCGCTCGTAGGAGGGGCGGCATCGCTTGGCCAAGGGAGGCGAATCTAGCGAGGAGAATGGGGGTGGCGGAAGCTAAAAAATCTGGTTGAATACCTCCTCCGAACTCACGTAGAGGGGAATGATATTCAACAATGTTGGCTTGGAGGTGGGCAGCGGTCCAAAAATAATATTGGAGAGGCAGGGGTTCAATCCCCCGAACTCACGCAGGTGTCATGGGCGCCTTACCAATCGAGCCAACATTGTTTAGTTGAGGTATTGCGTAAAACATCTTATGACCATTTCGACCGAGATTTTTAATCTCATCGCTCGCTGAAATTCAAGATCTTGACAAGATTTTGTGAGATTTCAGTGAGATTTTAAACCGTGTTTCCAGCCGACCTAAACAAGAGTAAAAAAAAACTCGACAGTCATTGTCAATTCGTTAATTTCCTATAGGGGAAGCCTAGTGGCTCAAACTTATGCATATGGCGGTTTCAAGAAACACATTCTCATGCTAAGCCACGATGGCATAAGGGCATGTATAGTGGTCTAGACGATAGCTGTCTATCATACGTCTCCATGTTATTTATAAACAGTACTAAAGATAACTCATATAATAGACTGTTTATATAGCTGTCTGTAATGATCTCTCATATAATTAATAGACTATTTGTACAATTGTATACATAGTATAAAGCTATCTATAAGGCCATCTGTTAAATAGTAGACAACATCTTTCTCTCCTCTCATTCTCTCTCCTCCACATCATCTAAAATCCTATATTGCATACCCTTATAGATAGTCGACATGTACCATTATACATAGGCAAGGTGCCGTACAAGCAATTCTTGCCTGCTGCCACTCGAGTCATTTCATCCCTTCATCCGTTGTGCAACAGGCATGTGGGAGAGAGGTGTCTTCGATCCAATACCGGCCTTTGATGACCTGCATAAGAGACTGGCGATCAGGTTTCAGGGAAGCACCATACCACGCAACTGCTCGTCTTCGTTTTCAACCATCTCATCACTCCTACGCAACTACTGCCCATTCTTCACCAAGCCCGCTTAAGCGTCTCGAACCAATTAGTTATTTGTTAAAATAATCTTTATATTGTGATTAGATCTAATGAGAATGCATGTTATTATGATAGTATTGTTTACATCTATGTGTTAGTTGGTCCATCTAGCATGTGTAAACGTGCCTTTCTTACTAGCATGTTATGTATTCATTGAATATTTGATGGATGCTAGTAATCATATCGTAGCCACAATATTTAACTCCATGTTTTTATTGCGTAACTATGGAATTAAATTAACATTTGGCCATATTAATTTTCCAACAGGTTTGACATGGATGCTCACTAATTAAAAATAGGTACACACATGGAGTCTCAAAAAATTCATTAGGGTGTGTACAGGATACGCATGCATATATTCGCGTGTGGGGCTTGAGTGTCATGTGCGTGAGTTGTATTCTCCATGTACATAACAAAAAGAAGAGCTTCTCCTGGGCTTCAGCCAGCCATTCAGAAACAGTTAGTAACTAGTACCAAAAACTAAGGGTCTGTTTAGGGGAGCTGTAGCTTTTTAAAAAAGCTGTTTTTTTGGCTTTCTAGCCTAAAAAGTAACTATCGATTTTTATAAGAGATCGTTTGATAAAAAGCTAATTTCACTCAGCAAAATGCGGTAAAAGCATGTCTAACCCAGCTTTCAGCTTTTATATACGACTTCTAGATTATGCCAAAAGTAGCATAAAAGTTGAGCTGTTTAAGGGTTTGCTAGTTTTTCGAAAGTTGAAGCTAGCTTTAAAGCCCCCCAAATAGGGCCTAAGAACACCCAACAGACTTTAAAATACCGTATGCTTTAGAATAATAGTGGCGTACGCGCGGCGACAAGCTGCGTAAGTGCGCCACGATGTGCAACAACTCGAGGTCCTTTTTGTAAAAGGGGTATGATTGTGTCCAGATGCAATTTTTTAGAACCGTGAGGATCGTTTGCAAAAAGGCTCGGTCCAGACTCAGCTGTGAATTTGCGAAGCCAGGAGATTCTTGTCACCAAAAAATCGACAGAAGGATGTGATCATAATTTAGTATTTCTTTTGAGGTCATTTCACAAAGGAGTTGTAAATTTGTGAAATCAAGGGTTCTTTTTGTAAAACAATATTGGTATAAAATCAGAATTCTTTGGAGGCATTTTCACGGGAGAGCACCATGTGATTATGATGGGAGAGACGAAACTCCCTCATCCTTAATATAGTGAGTGTATACTATTACTTGCACAGGTAAAAGTATATCTGCGTATTCTTTTTTAAAAAAAAATTGGTTCGAGCACTGATATTTATCAAAGGAGAAGCAACAGCCAAACTACGTACACACATCTACACACTTACACTCGGCATACTAAGAGCAGAGCTCAAACTCGAACAGGCGCGTGCATTTCAATGACCAATATTTTCGATGGAACTTCTGCATTGTGTACTGGGAAGAAGAGAAATTTTTGCTGATACAGTACACGATCTTCTCTCTTCACGCCTTATTTCAGGAAAATTTTGTATTTTATACAACTTTTGATTCGTATTTACAAAACGATACAACAGTTTCGTGTATTTACAAAAAAAAACAGTCATAACCGGAACCTCAAAAACCGGATATGCATACCCGATTTTCAAAAAACCAGATATTGCCTATTCGGATTTTCAAAAACTGGTTATTGCGTATTTTGGAATTTTAAATTCGCATATTCGGTTTCTGGTGCATATCCGGTTTACCAGAAACCAGATATGTTTTTTTTTTTTTTTGCTTTTTTCAACCCGAGCTGATTCAAATGCAAATAACTTTCGCTATACAACTCCAAATTCAATAAGACAACTTCCTAAATTTGTGTAAAATCATGTAGATTACGAATATGCAAAAAAAAAAATAGTTTTGATTATTGTGCGGCAAACGATGTCCAAGTCACGGTAAATTTGGATTTTCAAAAACCGGTTATTGCGTATTCGGATTTTCAAAAACCGGTTATTGTGTATTTCCGAATTTAAAATTCCATACCCGGTTTGGTTATATTTCTCTCGCTAAAATAGCATATGATGTTCGTCTGCAAGGGGTACCGCTCCATATCACATGATGAAATTTTCTAAACGTTAAAAAATAAGATAAAATAGATGACGCATATGGAACCGTTGTATTGCATGACATAAAAAAAGAAGTAAATATGTGTGACACTTACTGTATGAACTAGTTCGCAATTGCAGCCAAAAGTACCACAAAGATTACTACATACATCATCTTCTCTAACCGCTTGATATGATCTAAAATGCGCTCCACCTTAAACGTTAGCATGTTAAGTTTCTGCTCGAGCATAGGGTCCATCCTCTGCTCTACCCCAGGTAGCATCCTCTTCGGTACTGTGGTACTAGGACACTCCATCGATGTATTCATGGTGTCTGCCCACTAAAAATATTGGCATCCTGCAGACTACATGATGATGTGAACATGCTTTGAGAACGCAGCAAGAAAGAAGATTTCACAAGAAATAGACAACTCAAACAGGAGAATAATTATCAAAACTTGAAGAAATCGAACTACATTTTCACTTACAGAGAAAAAATGATATTTATAAAACACCCGACCATTATTTGTCAGAGTGGTGGAGTAGAGCACATTAGCTTCCACATGGCAGTTAGGGTAATCGACCCACCTTGCATTGGCAAGCGTAAGAGCCCTCCGATTCGCTGAGCTCGACGTTTAAGACATGGCCTTTACACAAGTGACGAACGCTAAAGTGGGATGAGGAAGAAGACTTTATAAGCAAGAGGAGGAAGTGGATATGAAATGCTCGACGTTTCAGTGTGGAATGTATATGCTAGGCATGCCTTCGTATTTATAACAAGTTTTCGGTGGCAGCGTGTTGTCCAAGTGGCCTACTCATTTATCAGCTCTCACTGACAACAGCTTTCTCACACTTATGTTGACTCAGGCGAAAACCTCCCCCTATCTACGTGTAAGTACATCCCTCGAACCGCAACAAAAGCAAATACATTTCGCACAAAAGTTAATTTATAAAGTTTGGGTTCACAGAATGAAGCTAGTGGTTATATCTACATGATTCTACGGTGATTCTAGTGACACAAATACTTTAGTTAAGTGTTTCTAGGGCCTATCTAATCATATACTACGTTATTCATAACCATAATATTTAAGGTTATTGCGCTAGTAGGATTCAGATGAAGACAAGTTATTAATTAATATTTTTCCATATTATGTTAGTCCAGGTAGATGGTGACAGGTCATGCAGCTTTCATAAAGAGTGACAGGACGACCTGCTTTGATAGATGGTGACAGGTCATGTAGCTTTTATAAAGAGTGACATGACGACCTGCTTTGATAGATGGTGACATGTCATGCAGCTTTCATAAAGGGAGATAGGTCATGCAGCTTTGCCAAAGGGATGACAGGCCATGCAACTTTCATAAAGGATGTCAGGCCATCAAGCTTTTCAATCGCGACAAGCTTTCCAATTGTTGCGTGTGCCCTCATATGTGTTCATAATGATCCTTATGACTTAAACACTTTAGCTAACGTTTTTCTGGCTTAACTATTCATAACATGAGTTGTTGTTGACTATAATACTTAGGGTTATTGCACTAGCAGAATTTAGATGCAAAGCAAGGTGTAAATTAAATATTTTTCTAAAATATGGTAGTCCATATATTAGATAGCATATTTGGTTCATTCTTCTTAAAAAAATATATTTAAACATGATATTTTACGGACTGCTGAAAAGGCTTCAGCGTTTTTTGTATTGAAACTTTGACTACAGAAAAAAATAATGCATACGATGGCTAAACTTAAATATTTTTGTATATGTGGGATCCTTCTGACCCCAGGAACATAACAAAACTAGTTTTACCAAATTTCATATTTATGAAATCAATATTTTAACTAGTTCATGTTGCATGCAAGAGAGGCTTCTTATAGTGATGTGGTTTATTCAACCGAGTTCATTCCTAAATGTTTTTGCAAAAATGGGACATCTAAGATCCCAGAAATAAGTGATATTTATTTCATGATTTTTGTAACCATGGTTTATATAGTTTCTTCATAATACATAAAATAATATTATTTAAAAAAATTCCCATAGGCCTAAAGCGTAAATTTAAGATCGTTTGCTGTACAATAATCAAAACTAAAATATTTTTTATATATTTGTAATCTACATGATTTTACACAAATTTAGGAAGTTGTCTTATTGAATTTGGAGTTGTATAACGAAAGTTATCTGCATTTAAATCAGCTCGGGTTGAAAAAAACAAAAACAAAAAAACATATCCGGTTTTTGGTAAACCGGTTATTCATATCCGGAAATTCGGAAATTGAGGTACCGGATATGCATATCCGATTTACCATAAATCGGATATGCGAATTTAAAATTCTAAAATACGCAATAACCGGTTTTTGAAAATCCGAATACGCAATATCCAGTTTTTGGAAAACTAGGTATCCATATCCAGTTTTTGAGATTCTGGTTATGACTTGTTTTTTTTATAAATACGCGAAACTGTATTGTTTTGTAAATAAGAATCAAAAGTTGTATGAAATACGAAATTTTCCCTCATTTCATTTTAGTGTCACGTACGTCCTGAAGTAGGCTGGGTTCAATTGGACTTGAACTGTTGAGTGTTGCATGCTTAATTCGTTCTATAATGCGTCCAGCGGTCGAACTAGTGAGTAGTCTTGAACGCATTTGAATTGAACCTCTTCTAACACTCAAAAGGCATATGTATGTTGAGATTAGTATGAATCTTAGTCCTACTTATTAATATATGATTAGATTATATCTTTTTTAGACGAATTTGAGCTTATCCTCTTATAAATTTTTACTATAAATATAACACTATATTGTACAATAGAATATTCTAATAAAGATAAGAGTTTTGCCCCTATATATTATATATATTTTTTATGATTATTTGTGTATTTAATCAGTGTACTATATTTAATTTACGACGGTCATCATCCTTTTCCAACGACTAGTCGTACGCTCGATGGATTCATATTCACGTGGATTTCGTTAGTTGGCCACTTGGCCGCGCTGTTGCGCTCATAACCCATAGTCATTTTTACTTTTTCTACCTGCCGACCAGGAAAATTAATTGCAGCATCGACACGTTCAACTAAACGCATGCATGGAGCCTCCAAGTTGGACACATCTCCATGTGTGGTAATACTAGTACTACAGTACATAGTATTACAGCCCAAGTAGCCCTCCTTTTCCTACTGAACATGCATGTTGCCGCGCCATGGCTCCTTCCACCGTTTCACGGTATGGATCCGTGCGGTAGACCAACCTTGAAGGCAGCGCGGAAATGGTTCGTTGCAAATTTTTTTAATCCGTTCCTATTTAAAAAAAAAATATAAAATTAATCCTCTTCCTTATCATAGAAACGTCGACTGATAATCGAAGCCGTGGCAGCTCGACTGACCACAACAACAGTTGATGGATCCGTCGTGACAAGCTTGCTGTCGCACACCTTTTAACTCGACGGGCAGGTATTGAACATCATAAGAATGTCAGTACCGCCTGCCGAGGTAAGACGGCTTGATAGCAGCCCGGCGCAGTGCTGTACTGCTGTTGCCATGGTGACGCTAGCTGCCGGCTGCCGCAGGGCCGCCTAGCTTCCGCGCGCGTTTGGTACTTACTTGGACCCGGTCGGGCACGCCCCTCTAGCACGCGCGCGCGTTCGTAGGAGCAGCCCCGGACCGGACGAGACGTCCCGCGGTAGTTGGCTGCCTGCGTCCGATCGTCTCTCGTTGCGTCCGCGCTGGGCGGCAGGTCGCGCGCTGGGCGGGCCGGCTCGACCTGCCGCGAATTCTTTCTTGCTCCGTAGTAAAGGGAGCAGCCGCGCGCGCTCTATATAACAGCACCGTGCGCACGTCGCCTCTCGTGCCTCACCTCCACATCCAACGCACACCCCGCGATTGGGCGTCGTTAGCCGCCGCCTACACATCACGTCTGATTTGACCATGGCCGAATCGGGCAAGAAGCTGTCCGGCTCCGCCAACGGCACGAAGGCCGTGAAGCCGCCGCCGGCCTCCGACTCTGGTACGCACTGCCGGCCCCCTCTCTCGCTCTCTCTCTCTCTCTCTCTCTCTCTCTCTCGCGCGCGCGCTCGCTCGGTGGCACTTGGCATGATCCTGCGTGCTAATTAATCTGATTAGTTTCTTTTCCATCTGCCGACCCTATGGCTACGATCATGCCTTTCTCTTCGTTACTTACCTAAGGAAATTCTGCAAGACTGTTGATAGAAAGTAACCGCGTCGATCTGCCTACATTGGTAGGCCTTTGCTTCGTGCTTTCTGTGTGTGTCGCGTCGATCGGGTGCCTTGTACAGTTCAATTGCTAGATGCAAGGATTTCGTTTGAGGCTCGAGAGATAGATCGGCCTGCGACCAGGGTTCACAAAACCGCGGTAAACCGCTCGGTTTTCGCGAAAACCGAGCGTACCGAGCCGGCTCGGTAATGAAAACCGAGCGGTTTACCGCTCAAATTCAAATCCAAATTTAAAAATTTCAAAAAATTTGAGAAAATTTGTTGAAAAAATTCCTAAAATTAGTATTAATTCATATATTGCCAATGGTGAAAAAAAAATTCAAAAAAAATAATGTTTGGAGATGTTTTAGATGTATTACAAATAATAAAAATAGAAAAATCAAAAAGAAAAAGAAAAAGGTAGCATGTGGGCTGTTTGGAGATGTTTTAGAGGTATTACAAATAATGAAAATAGAAAAATCAAAAAGAAAAAGAAAAAGATCATGCAACAATACTGTACTAATATAGCATACATATTAGCCGTAGCCCCGCAGGTAATGTTTAATTTGCATATTTCATTTCATTGTAACTTGATACTATACTAATATAGCATCCATACAGGTCCAACATGGACTATGCCTACTTCACAACTTCAATTAAAAAGTATTATAACGTAAATGGTGTTGACAATTGAATAGTAATGAAATTGCTACGTGGTTATGTAAATATGTATCTTTGCACCTGTGTGATTGTAATATTGCAATGAAAGATTATTTATTGATACATTATTGTGAAATTTCTAGTTTACAACTTCCAAATGTCTAAATTATAGCAAAGATCATGTCGAAATTTTTTTTTTTCAAATTTAAGAGATATCATTCTGGAGTTTTTTCATGTTTTCACATACCTTATTTATATATTTATTACATTTTTACTAAAATTTAGCCTTCCTAGTATTTTTATAATTTTTACAAGATTTTTTTTTGCATTTTCCCCTATTTTTTGGTGATTTCCCCATTTTCCGGTTTTGGCGGTTTTTCTCCATATTTTTCGCGGTTTTTTGCTCAAATCGAGCGGTTTTTCGTCAAAAACCGCGGTTTTCTTGCCAAAAATCGCGTGAATTTGGCCCGAATTCAAATTTTTTGAATTTGCAAACTGTTCGGTTTTTCGCGGTTTTCGAACGGTTTTTCGCGAAAACCGGTACCGCGGGGCTAGCGAAATTTGAGTTCGAAACGGTTTTGTAAACCCTGCCTGCGACAGGGAGGCAGGGAGATCTTGCTCACGGGGGTGCTCCAGGACAGAACCCGCTTGTTTGCCTGCAACCTTGCCTACGGTGTCAATCCCGATGCTGTCATAGATAGCCAATTGTCCTTTCGTTGACCTTAGGCTGATCATCGTCCCGATGGATGCTTTTGCATGCACCGGTGAATCCATACATTATTTATAAGTCGTATTTTCTCTGGTATATATATTAATGAGATATTGAAAATAAGGTCCTGGTACGTTCCAGATTCTAGTAGAAACGAAAACGGTTCCAGATTCTAGGTAGAAACATTTCAGGTAGAATCAGAATCACTGTCTGGAAACCGTTTGGCTAGCTGTCTGAATCGGGGTGGAACGGGGTTGAGGGTGATTCGGCCCTGGCGTGGAAAAAAAGAAACGTTCCAAAGAGAATTGTTCCGAGCTTTAACCCGTTTGGCTGTGTTTTTTTCAGATTCTAGTAGAAACAGCCCGGTTCCAAGTTGTCAAACGGGGCCTAACTATATTATTTCTAATTAATATCTTTAAGTGATATGTTCAATACATGTATACAGAGAATATCAAGTAAATCTAGATATTTATTAGGGCTATAAAGAGAGTATTATACTAATTTTGTATTGAAAACAAGTTCGTTAAAAAAGTATATCATATAAACTTCAACATAGGAAGTACTTCCAAGTTTTCACAAGAACGTCGTGTGAGTTGCGTCAGGCATGCTACCTAAAAAAGCACATTTGGACTTTTGCGCACAGGCTGTAGAACCGTGTAGTGATTCGCTATACACGCTCGCATGGTGCATGGAGCCGCCCGCGTATCGTTTTGTGGCTGACTGGTTGTTGTTTCACACCATATTTGCCTTAGCCCATGTCACATTTCGGTTAGTTTTGGAGGATAACAAGACACTTTGCAGGGGTAGTTAATTTCCTAGCTAGTTGGAAGACAATTTACCTTGATTAATTACACACCAAAATTTGTGACTTACCGTAGAGCGGCCGGCAAGAAATCAGCATGACAGCTCCAGAACGAAAATCGTATTATTAATTGTCATATTGTCCGATTGTCATGCATCGTACAGTTCATCAGTTTCGATGTACACCTAAGCAAAATCAGACCTGCCTGACCGCCTGGAACCTGGGTTTTGGACCGCTTTGGGCGTAGGAAATAAGGCCCTCGAGTCAAACTGGGCCCTAGCCCGATCAACCCCATTTGATATTTATCCGAAGTTGCAAAACGAATCCTGTAAGGAAGGACTTGCCAGTGTTCAAAGCAGTCAATTCTACGTATATAGCGAATGCAATGTGTTTTGTTTTCTCTCAACAGGTATTGCCAAAAGGCTTCCCCGCGTTGCATTTGTGTTCTTGTTGGCACTGCTATATCGGCAGCTTCAGGCACCAGCTCCGAAAATCTGTGGAACCCCAGGAGGCCCGCCTGTCACGGGGACAAGGATCAAGCTCAAGGATGGCAGGCACTTGGCCTACCTCGAGTCCGGTGTCCCAAACGAACAGGCAAAGCATAAGATCATCTTTGTTCATGGATTCGACTCCTGCCGATACGATGTGCTCCGAGTGTCGCCTGTATGTCACGATACTGTCTAGTATCTCTCTTGATTAATTGTATTTCGAGTACAAGAGTACATGATTTTGATGCGTAACTGGGAACTGTGACAGGAGCTGGCACAGGAGCTGGGGGTCTATATCGTCTCCTTTGATCGACCTGGGTACGGAGAGAGCGATCCGCACCCTGCTAGGACCGAGAAGAGCATCGCTTTCGACATCGAACAGCTCGCCGACAGCCTGCAGCTTGGCCCCAAGTTCTACCTCATTGGTTTCTCCATGGGCGGCGAGATCATGTGGAGCTGCCTCAAGCACATCCCTCACAGGTAGCACACTGAATATTGCTGCTAGTCAATCGAGACGGAAACTGCGGTCTCTTGCTATGGAATTAAGGACGTTTAGGCTGTAAGGTTGCGTCGCGACTGTGCAGATATCAACAGAGCTGAGAGCTGATCCTATGCTGCTGCATCTGCGTTTTTGTTGCAACCTGTGCAGGCTTTCAGGGGTGTCCATCCTTGGCCCTGTCGGCAACTACTGGTGGTCAGGGTTCCCCTCGAACGTGTCCTGGGACGCCTGGTACCAGCAGCTCCCGCAGGACCAGTGGGCGGTCCGCGTCGCGCACCACGCCCCCTGGCTGACCTACTGGTGGAACACCCAGAAGCTCTTCCCGGCGTCCAGCGTCATCGCCTTCAACCCCGCCATCCTCTCCAGGGAAGACATGGCCGTCGTCCCAAAGTTCGCATACCGAACCTACGCGGTAGGCTCCCTTATCCCCTGCATTTCGCGGCGTCCCACGGTTCGTCGGTCCACCTGTTGTTTGATCGCCGCTGCTATTTGTTTGCGGTTTCGCAGCACCAGATGAGGCAGCAGGGGGAGCACGAGAGCCTGCACCGCGACATGACGGTCGGGTTCGGCAAGTGGGGGTGGAGCCCGCTGGAAATGGAGGACCCGTTCCCGGGCGGCGAGGCGGCGGTGCACCTGTGGCACGGCGCCGAGGACCTGATCGTGCCCGTCGGCCTGTCGCGCTACATCGCCGAGAGGCTGCCGTGGGTCCGGTACCACGAGCTGCCCACGGCCGGCCACCTCTTCCCCATCGCCGACGGGATGCCCGACGTCATCGTCAAGTCGCTGCTGCTCGGGGACCAGTGAGCCAAGAGTCGTTGACCTGGATGCATGGTGTCGCAGGAGTGTCTCTGTTTTTTGTACTGTGGCAGTACCTAATTTGATCCTGCGTAGAAAGATGATAATAATTCTGTGCCTGACCATTGCGCCTGCAGATTTCGTCGCTTTTATTTCGTTGTATGGGGTGAAGAGATGAGCAGAGGCTGACATCCATTGATCAGTGCTGCATCATTTCATTCATAGGCTTCCAGGAAACGGGGTACCTGTAGTGATCATGTATTCAGATGGAAAACCAACCACATTTCACAAGCATGAAACACCAATACAAAAGGCTGAACAGCGCACGGAGTGGTCATATAAAGCTTGTTCCGGTTCCTTCAATGGTTCACCGTTTATGCCATCTCCAATAGTTGGAAACAGTGCTACACAATAGAGGGGTCAAAGACAACAACAAAAAATCATGGGCCTTCCAATAGTTGGAAACAGTGCTACACACTAGAGGGATCAAATCGAAAGGTGCTGGCCAGTAGCCGTCCCCGAACATGTAACAGAATGGTATCCTTTTCCTTCTAATCCTTCCTATTCCTCGTTAGGGGTGGGCATCGTACCGTGCCGGATCAGTTCAGCACAGGTCTATCGTACTTCGCGCCTGAACTGTGCCGGGCCGTGACGGCCTGTCGTGCCTATCGTGCTATGCCGGCTCACCTTCGGCAAGCCCAGGCACGGCCCTTTTGCGCTTCGTGCTTGCTTCATGCCGTGCCGGCCCAAGCCTAGCCCATTTACACTATTGCGACGAGAGAAAAGGCCCGTGCTGTAGTGTCGTGCCGGCAAGGCACGGCCCACCCCCGTACTGTGCTGCGTTTTGGATCGGGCTGGACCACCGTACCTCGGGCCGGCCCAAAAAGGCCTAGCCCATGTGCCCACCTCTACTCCTCACATCTATTATCTCCTTTTTATTGTTAGGGAACATGTAGACTACTCTAACATAAAATCAAAATTTTCTGTCTCGTAACCAAGGAACCACTGCAAGTTATAGATCACAGAATTACCACTAGATGCGCAGACTCGTAGCGGAAGTAGAGTCGACGTAGCGCGGTGATGCAGATGTAGTCGTACTATCCCCGCGCCTCCTCCAACAGCTCCTCATAACCATCGCAGGTTGCCGATCATCCTAGTGTTGAAGCCTCGTAGCAAGGCCTCCAAGGTATCCACAGGTACGGAGCAGGAACACCACGCACCAGAGTGCTAGCGCCAACTGCGCGGTTCTGGGCGAAGGAGGGGTGGCGGCTAGAGTTTCAGGAATTCTAAATTCTGTAATATCCTAAAATATAATTAAATAAATACACCATTTGGAAATCTCAAAAGTCTTGATTTTCAATTTCTCTTCTTTGGTTGGATTTAATTTCAAAAGAAAAGTAAGAAATGATTTGGCAAAATGGTAAAAAGTAAAAAGTAAAAGTAAAATGGTAACAACATTTTTGCTAAAGTAATTTTTGGCCAGTTATAACTTTTGCTAGAGTCAAAAGTGAAGTTGGAGCTATTAAACAAGGTGAAACAGTGTAGAGTTCTTTGACTTGACAAGTAATGTCAGAATTAATTAAATTATTTCCCAACTTAATTAAAGCTAAAAACTTTACCAACAACTCCTCTCAGTAATGTCTACCTCTGGTAGAAATTTAAGAAATTAATAACTATTTTTAGTATTTTTAAAAATTTAAAAACAGTAGAGGTTTAAATTTGAAGAATGTGCAAAAAGATTTGTTTTGAAATAAATACTCATCAAACTAATTTGAAATTTTCACTACAGATCTTTTAGTGCTATTTTAAACCCTAGTTGAACTTATCAAAAGTTAATATTGCATTTTACACCTCAATTCAATTTTTTTCGAAATTAAAAAAAAAAATTGAGAGACCTCACTTGTCAGCACTGTATAAAATAAGTTATTGGGAGTTCTTACTTGGAAATGTTACAGCAGTAAAGAAACTTTACTAGGACCTAAAATTAAAAGTTTTAAAATGTTACAAAATGATTTAACCCTTGCATTGAATGCCCTTTTGCTACTGTCGAGAGGGGGAATCAGAAGTAAAGCCACCACCTCTCTCTCCTCTCTCTCTGCTCACTATCGTGTGGGTCCCCATGGCCAGCCTCTCTCTCTCTCTCTCTCTCTCTCGCTCGCGCGCGCGCGCAATGGTTCTGGAAATTTCCGAAAAGGGAAAAGGCGCATCCACCATTGGAAAGCTCATTTCCTTATTTGGAAAGAACATCAAACCCCACTTCAAATGCTTATAACTTGTGTATTTTAATTCCAAAAATTGTGGAATAAATTTTTAAATTCATTATTTGATCTGTATATCTAGAATATGCAAAAATATTGAATTTTTATTCACTGTTTAAAATTTAAATTCAAATTTGAATTGTAGGTTTATTGTGTGCTATGAATGAAATTTGAGCAAACGAACTCCGAATTGCATGAAACCAATTTTGTTAGACTCCATGCACTATAAGCAACTCAATTATGTAAAAATATTTAGGTATGATCATGCTTTAAATCATTTTATTAATTAGAACCTTGCTCTAGGTACTAGTTTCCGTGTATACATGAACTAGGTGATTAAATGCTTTAAAAATTGATGCAACCACTTGGTGAGTAACCCGAGAACAGGAGGCTAACTGTTGGAATGAAAGTACTTAGAGTATTATGATTGTTTTATATGTTGCTCCATTTTAATAGTTGGTAATCTGCACATAGGTAGCCCTAATTTTCCTGAATTTGGATAACGTATGAAATCTTGGAATTAACCCTAAAAACTGTGCTTGATGTGTGTACTGATTTATTGTCTGATTTTCTATTTGTGTTCTTTTTGCCTTATTGAGTTTTGTTAATAGCCATGTACCGCGACGTGATGAATAGAATCCGACGTAGTCGACACCGCAGTTACCAGGTCCAAATTCCTCCCCGAATACAACGATCTGCAAGGCAAGCACCCCCTTAAACATGTTGATCCCAGATTTTAGAAATGTTTTCATGACTATTTCACCTGCATGCAATATATTCCTACAATGATATTTTGTGGTATTGTGATAGCTATAACCCTCACTGAGGATCTCCTTAATTAATGTTGCCATGTGAACCATTGATAACCTTAGGTTATGCAATGACACAAAAATATGAGAAATGGGAATACATGTTTGGTAACTACACATGTTTGGTTGCTTAGAATGGAAAATTTTAGTTCTTGCAAAAATCTAAAAAGGTTGGATATGACAGTAAAGGATACCGATATGTTGATAAAAATAAAAATAAAACTATGATTTGGACGCGGGCGATTATTGGCAATAGGCGGTTGTATGAGGGTGTACTCGCTCGTAGTTAGGGAGAGATTTATCGTTCGGGTCAGATTAAGGACCAAACGTAATGTTGCATGATCCAGGATTAAAACGTACAACCACAATGCCGGTATGGGACGCCTATGGCAAATTAAGTTACTTAAAACTGACTTTGCACATTGGAAGGCTGTAGAAGCACGGGCTGTTCCTACGGGATTACTCGTAGAGGTGTCCACACAAAGGTGTGGGTCAGACACATACCAATGCAACAGTACACGCCTTACTAATGGGAAGAAATGGGACGATTTGTTCATCATATTGTGTGTACACTGTACTTCTGCCGCCATTAGTAAGGGTTGACGTTACTGGGTTGGTGCAAATTTGGGATTAAGTAATGTAAAGGTTGCATATGATTTTCCTCGCGGCACACCAAAGGAATTATGCTAAATATGCATTGCAAAAAGGGAAAATCATTCTTTGTGGGTAAAGCTGACAACTCTGCAGAGTTAAAACTAATCGATTAGCCGCGCTCTCGGTTATGAGCACTTGGTGAACTTGCACTAGTTAGATGTTTTTGCAATTTTCTTAAAAATGAGAAGATAAAGTTTGGAGTAGAGACATTTACCATGCATATGATTCAACGCTTGACATTTGTTGGCAAGGTTGAACTCAGCTGATGTGCCATGTATTGGCAAATATAGCAGATTTGTGTTTTATATTGGTATTATAACGAAGTTGTGCCATATGTTGGTCCTGGGATTGATGAGGTGATATTATTATGATCAAGGGTGATATGTCCATATTGTTGCTCATTAATTTACTTACTTATCAACTGCTTTTTTAAATTATGCCTTCAAATTTCTGTTCAATATTTACCTTCAATTCAGCTTTATGCAATCAACCGTAGAGACCCACTTTTATCAGCTTGCATGTAATTAGGTTTTTGCAAACACTTGAAGTGTTGCAGAGTACAAAATGTACTCACCCTTGCCTCGTTGTTGTTTTTAGGTGCAGGATTAGATTACTTCGATGAAACCTATGTTGATACAGGTTACGAGGATAACGATCATGCTTCTATCTAGGGCTTACCTTGTCAGTTGCCTGTGGACAATGGGTAGTTGTCAAACTGCAAGATAAGGGTGTTTAAACTTTTGGACTTATAATATTAATATGTATGAACTACTTCCGCTACATTGTAACATTATGTAATGTATGGTTGTGATCGAAATTTGTGTGTATGCGTACTGGCTACTGATCCAGGGACTAGCACAAAATGCATACTTAGAACCTGTCTTCTACAGTACACTGTGCTGTAAAAGGCAGAGTCCCACAAGTTGGTATCAGAGCCATATTGACTTTAGGTTAACCTTGGATAGAATGTTCGTTAGTGGTAACCTAAAATTTTGAGTTAGACAACCTTATGTTTAGGGGTATAAAAATTTGATATATTACTAACCTCTTCCCGATTATTCTCCCTAGTATTAATTCTCCCCTCATCATGTATATATCTATTGTCATATTTATATATCATTAGTTACATCACAGCCTGCATTTAATTTGGAATACTAATTCCTTGATTAAATGTGAAGATGGCTGGTTACACACTGTGCTTCGAGTCTACCCAGCACAAGCCGAGCGGGATGATGGGCGTTTTGGCCATCATGCTGCAGTACGCCAGATTCGAGAGCCCCCCCTCACTATGTGGTCTACCAAACGCCCCTCAGCCACCAGGTGACGGAGTACGGAGCAAGTGTCCACATCTTGCCGAGATCTACATTTGATGAGGGAGACCATTTCTTCAATGGCTACGCTTCTTCCATTACGATGGCCATGAATGAGGCCACTTACGTTGCAGTGGTGCGTCTACGTCACGCCCTACCGGAGTTGGGTGTGATGTACCATGCCTTCCCTTCACATCCTCTGGTGGGAGACACCTTCTACGCTGACCCTACGGATTACCGCATAGAGACTTTCTGTAGTCTCGTGGAGTTTGTCAGAGCCTCCAGTGAGTATCACCATCAGGCGATGGACGAGCTTCTTGAGGCTCGCCGATGCATGGATTACTTGGGAGACTCTGATCACACCCTTTGTGACTATGGGGATAGTCTCCAGGGCTAACCTAGAGGGAGGTCCCGCACTGTTGACATCGCCAGGACAGCACGACATCCTCGTTGCCACCTCAGCCGCTACCTCTACCCGGAGTGTGCGTCAAGCGTGCATGTCAGTTGGAGGCAGCCGCCCTCGCTTCACTAGCACTAGGGCCACGCAGGGACCCTTGGGCATCCGTCGCCCGAGGATGACTCAGGTGTATAGGTGTCGTGGCACCTTTCCAGCTACGATGACCGAGCACACTACTCACATCCTTGCCGAGCCTACTGCCACTCATGGTGTCGATGCCGTCAGGACTGACGACCTATAGGGTTTCTAGGAAAGATGTAGTGGCACTACCCCCTTTTGTAACAACTAATATGTACTACATGGGACAGCTAATATGTACTGTATGGGACCACTAGCATGTACTGTAGGGAATGAGTGGATCTTTTGTTGTATAAAATGGTGTTTTGAATGAATTCTTTTGGTTGTGAAATTTCTGTGTGCTTGGGTTGTACTCGTGGATGCTTGACACTAGGTTACAAATTTCACGACGTAGCGTCCCTCGAAAATAATAATACTTGACTACTAAAGAAAGACCAAACTTATACTTAACTTAATTTGGATTGAAACTAAATCTTAGAAACAAATTACTCCCTCTAAATTTGTAAGTTTCCTTGATTAATAAAATTTTTAGTGAATGAAATGTTGCTTTCAAGTAATAGAAATTGTTTTAAACTACAACCTAACTAAACAAATATTTCAGGATGCCAGTCATGAGGTCTCTAAATCAGCTTTGGAGAGTGAGGATACTCCAGAGACTCACTCTCCAAGAACCACTTTGCCCACACTAGCTCAGCCAAACCCCATCCATCCAACAGCTAGAGCCTCATCTTCTCGGCGTACAAATCATCGTGAATCTCCACCACCACCTCCAGTTCAACAAGAAGCAATTCATGAAGAGCATCTGCTAGGGCCTCCCACCATGGCTCGAGTTCTCGCGATGATCGAGCAAGTAAGACAAACCAACACCCTCTTGCTCCAGCAATTGGTTCAGAATACTGCTAACCTCGGTGCAGTTGCTGCTAGAGGCGGCAATGGAGATGCATCTGAAAGGACCAACGATGTCGCCTAGAGGGGGGGTGAATAGGCGGATTAAAAAATCGCAGCGGAATTAAAACAGGCCGAGCTGGTCAATCCGGAGTCTCCGGGTTTTGGTCCGGATACTCCGGCTTGTCCGGAGTGTCCGGTCTTATGTCCGGACTCTCCGGGTTAGCTGGCTCGGAAGCGCAATTAAAACAACTCTAGAAAGCACAATAAACTACTAGAAATAGATAGCAAGAACAACCTAGAACAATTGATAGTAAGGATTTGAATTAAAGCTAAGCAAAGAGCTAGATCTAACTTTACAAATTCAAATCCAAATAAGCAAGACTAGGAAGTAAAAGAGAGAGCGAGAGAAGCGATTTTTCACCGAAGTTCGGATTCTTGAAGGGAATCCTACGTCTCCGTTGAGGTGGCTCGGTCACACTTGAGCCGGGGTCTCTTTCAACCCGCTTTCCTCCCGGTGTTGCACAAATGCACTCGCCGGCTTCACTTCTTGTCTCTTTCCTTTTGGAGGCGAGACTCGCCTTCACAAACGACCGGGGCTCACCACACGCGTTGGTAGCTCCCGGTGACTCCTAGCCGTCTAGGAGACCTTCAACCTCCAAGAGAAATAATGCCACGAAGAATCGCTTGGAAGATGAACTAGTGCTCAACAACTAGAAATGAATGCACCTAGCACTTTGCTTCTTCCTCTCCTCACCAAAATGGATCAACAACCAAATCTAATGGTGGGAGGAAGTATGAGCTCTATTGAATGCTTGGAAGAGGTTAGGAATGGCTTGAATGCTGCTATGAATGAGCTCAATCAAGTGGAGGGGAGTGGAGGCTTTAAATAGTCTTTTTGAAAACTAGCCGTTTGTCCCCTTTTTGAACTGTCCGGAGACTCCGGACAATTAACCCGGAGACTCCGGGTTGTCCGGACTCTCCGGACAAAATGTCCGGACACTCCGGACTATCTGGAATTCGTTTTGCCCGAGAGGGTTAACCCGGAGACTCCGGACCAAATATCCGGATACTCCGGACTCTCCGAGTTAACTGGCTCGGTTTGAAATCCAGTTTTAGGAAAATGCAAGTGTTTGAGTGCTAGTTTGAATGCAAATTTTGATGTTGAGCACATGCACATCCTAAAATTGATTTTCCGTCGCATCCTCTTAATAGTACGGCTATCCTTAAGACTCAAAGCAATATAAAAATTACAAGTCTTCGTCTTGATGCCGTTTTTCTCGAAATTTGACGCGCTTAGGAGTGTTCAATCTTGTTCCAAGCTAGAAGTGATCTCGATAACTGCATTATTCTTAGGTGAAGCATTAGATCACTTTAATTGTGTCATCATTAATCACCAAAATAAAATGAGGGGCCTAGATGCACTTTCAATCTCCCCCTTTTTGGTGAATTGATGACAACACAATTAACAGCAAATAAAAGGATATGAAATAGACTTTAGCAATTCAAATAAAAGGTGGAGCTCCCCCTAAATGTGTGCATTAGAAGTATTGAGTGGAATCAAATGCACATATTTAACGAGAAATAACCGAGAGCTCCCCCTCAAACATTTGCACCAGAGAATACAACACAAGTAACTGAAAGCAATCCATGCATAATATAAGCAATAATGTCAATACATGGATAGAGAGAGGAAATAACAGAGTTCACAACAGCACATGGATAAAGAAATGACAATAAGCAACAATAATAAAAAGCGAGACAGCATAACGCACACGACAAACAAACTAAACGACAACGCTCTAAAGAAATCACTCCCCCTTTGGCATCAAGACACCAAAAGAGGGAGGACACGAGAAATCACTCGTAAATGCCGCTTCGTCGTCCGGACGCTGAATACTACATTGTCGGGATCATCAACAGGAGGAGGAGGAGCAGAAGAGGTGATGCCAAAAAGCGTCTGCGGAAGTGGCATCGCTACTCTCCTCGGAAGACCGGAGGAATCGGGAGAGAGGCGCCTCGCCATTGTGGCGGTGGATGCCGCGAATGTCCTGACCATTCTTCTTTATCTCGCTTGCTCATCTCCTTCGCCTGGTGGAGATGTCGCAGCCTGACGCAGAAAAACATGCTTCAACATCCTCACGAAGCACGCTACTCGAAACCTCGATCTGCTTCGGAAGGGTACCGAAGGCCTGTATGAGCCGGAGCAGACGTAGAACTCGAGGCACGACTGCGTCGAGTCCTAGGAGGAGTAGGACCAGGGGCAGCGGGAACAGCTGGAGCAGATAGAGGACGAACCTTGTATGAAAGGTGCTCCTCGTCCCTGACAAACTTGAGACCGCTGACAGATGTGATCAAGGCCATCACAAAAGGAGCGTAACTGCAGCTGGCCATGTTGCTCTGCGCGTTCTGCCTCATCGTCTCCCAAATGAAATCAGCAATGTCAAACGGATGAGTACGCTCAACCAGGTGATATAGCAGGTTCCGTCCATAGGAACTGATGGCAGAAGCATCTCCCTCCTTGGGCCAAAGAGTGACCCTCAGCATCCTGTTGAGCACGGCAGGCACATCCTTTAGACCCTTGATGGTCCCCACTGTGAAGCTCTTCGATGTATCGTACAAGGACTCCATCTGCTCGGGAGTCAACACCTTCTTGTCATGAAGCTTAGGACTGTCATTGTACCGAAGGCTGAGGACTCTAGCAAATCTCTTCTTGTTGGCCTTGTACCACACCCTATCTGTCATCCACCAAATGGCATCCTCAGTCTTGTCATAAACACAGGGTGGCGTAGAACTGCATGATTATCTCGTTGTTCCAATCACCCTTGAAAGACATGATGTCTTTCACCTCATGCAGCTCACAAATCTCAAGAACCTGAGCGAAGACTGGATGCTCAGCAGCTGCCATATACTCCCAGTCAATGGTCTTCATCCTGACCACTGGGTGCTCAAGTGGGTAGAGGACCGTCTCATAGTAGTTCGATCAAAACCGGTTGGAACCGGCGGTCCACGTACTCATCTTGATGGAAGTCGAGCGGATTCTTCTTTCTGTGCTCAACTATAGCCTTGCCCTTGCCTGAACCCGTCCTGTAGTTAATCACTCTCATGGGGTTGACTGACATAGGATACCTCCACACAGGCTTGGCCTTGGCGAAGGGACCAATGAAATGACCTGAAGTGCGAAAGTCCTTTCTCTTCTGATCCCTCAGCCTAGCATGAGTATCTGCAGGATGCTCATCTGGATCGGGCTGAGGCCGAAGTGAGGAGCGAGCCTCGAGGCCGAGATCGCTGGCCGCCGCCGAGATCGGCCGAGCCGAGGCTGGGAAGAGGATTGGACAGGAGGCTGCTGAGCAGATGACGTCCCAATACTTAGACCACCCCTTCTCTTTGCCACGGCGTAACGCGGCCTCTTGGGTGCCAGACGAGCAGACGGTGAACTGGGGGGACTGTCAGGAGACGGAGGGTCCCTCGGCAGATCACCACCACCACCAGCAGAAGACCCCTGAGAAGGATCCATCTGACCAGACAAAGCGAGAGAAAAGGATTAGCCGCGAGGCGACTTGAAATTCAGCGAGAAACAAATTTTGGCCGAGCCACCCAACCCGGAGAGTCCGGACAAAATGTCCGGATACTCCGGATTGCATCCGGAGACTCCGGACAAATTGTCCGGATACTCCGGACCAACCCGGAGACTCCGGACCAAAAGTCCGGATACTCCGGATGTGCCAGAAATCGCGCACGGGCGGGCCAAAATTGGGGAAACCAATCACCGCAACAACTCGAAAGGAATCTAAATTGTCTCAAGAAAGTAGGAATGAAGTCTAGGACACAATCTAGCAAAAGATTTCGCGGGATTAGGGCACGGATTGGAGCTTACCTCAAAAGATTTGAAACGAAGAACACGGGTGAGATAGGGTGAACGATTCTCCAATTCTTGAGGGCCAACGGAATAGAAACCACGTCCCCTAGAAATAGGAGAGAAAGAAGAGGCCCTAAGATGAGAAACGAAATCAATCCCGGAAGGAAAAACGGTAGGGCATCAAGATTCTTACCAAGATCTCCAAACCGAGGGAGAGGAGGAGTCCAAGAACCCTTGGAGATGGAGATGAGGGAAGGATTAAGCCCTAGCCACAAGACAATCACGGGAGAGGGAGAGACGCACGGTGGGAATAGGAAAAAGAAACTGAACCGCGCGGGATTTTTGGGGTTTAACCGACCGCCCCAACCCGGAGACTCCGGACTCCAGTCCGGATACTCCGGTCCAACCCGGACACTCCGGACAAAATGTCCGGAGACTCCGGGCTAACCCGGATAGTCCGGATAGAAAACCGGATACTCCGGGTTCCCCAGCTCGGTTAGGAGAAAGGGAAACCGCACGAAGAATCTAGGAATACGGCGGAATGAGAGGGAGAAAGAGACCCTAAGATGTCAACTTGATATATGACCAGCGAACAAATAATCAAGCAAACTATGGTCACATAGCAAATAACAAGATCGAAGGATCAAAAAGCCAAAAACACAGAATAAATTCAGAGAAAAAGATGAATAAGTTTTTGAAATTCATTTTTCATTCACCAACCAATATATGAGCACTTATCAAGCCACGTTACGAGAATCTAGAATATTTAGACCACTTCTCAATTCACAGAACCTTTTCTCGTCAAGGGGCTTGGTGAAAATATCGGCTAATTGATCATTTGTACTCACATGTTGGATATCAATTTCACCTTTGGTTGCGTGATCTCTTAGAAAATGATGGCGAATATCTATGTGTTTTGTACGAGAGTGTTGGATGGGATTGTTGGCAATTTTTATGGCACTTTCATTGTCACACAGTAGTGGAACACTTTTGTAGTTTAGGCCATAATCACTCAAGGTTTGTCCCATCCAAAGTAGTTGGGCACAACAACTCCCGGCAGCTATGTATTCGGCTTCAGCAGTGGATAAGGCTACGGAGTTTTGTTTCTTGGAAGACCACGAGACTAGGGACCTACCTAAGAATTGGCAAGTCCCCGAGGTACTCTTCCTATCCACTTTACAACCGGCATAATCCGCATCGGAATAGCCAACAAGTTCAAAGGAAGATCCTTTCGGATACCAAAGTCCGAAATGAGGAGTGTGCACTAAGTATCTCAAGATTCTCTTAACGGCCACCATGTGGCACTCTTTTGGAGCGGCTTGAAAACGTGCACACATACAAACGCTAAGCATGATATCGGGCCTAGATGCACAAAGATAAAGAAGAGAACCGATCATTGAACGATATACCTTTTGGATGACCGGTTTACCTTCTTTGTCGAGGTCTAGATGCCCGTTGGCTTGCATAGGTGTCTTTATAGGCTTGGCGTCTTCCATTCCGAACTTCTTGAGCATGTCCTTGATGTACTTGGTTTGACAGATGAAAGTTCCTTCCTTGAGTTGTTTCACTTGAAATCCGAGGAAGAACTTCATTTCTCCCATCATGGACATCTCGAACCTTTTTGTCATAATCTTGCTAAACTCTTTACACAAATGCTCATTAGTAGATCCAAATATGATGTCATCGATATATATTTGGCATACAAATAAATCATTATCAATGTGTTTAGTAAAGAGAGTAGGGTCGGCCTTTTCGACTACAAAACCTTGTCCGAGAAGGAAATCTCGTAAACACTCGAACCAAGCCATCGGTTCTTGCTTAAGTCCATAAAGGGCTTTGTGTAGATAGTAGACGTGGTCCGGGTGTTTTGGATCTTCAAAGCCGGGTGGCTGCTCGACGTAGACCATCTTGGAGAGTGGTCCATTCAGGAAAGCGCTCTTCACGTCCATTTGATAAAGCTTGAAATCATGGTGAGTAGCAAAGGAAAGTAATATTCTAATGGATTCAAGCCTAGCTACTGGAGCATATGTTTCACCGAAATCCAAACCTTCGATTTGAGTGTACCCTTGAGCAACCAAACGAGCTTTGTTCCTTGTCACGATTCCATTCTCATCTTGCTTGTTCCGGAAGACCCATTTTGTGCCGATCACGTTTTGATTTGGTCTTTGGACAAGCTCCCAAACTTGATTTCTCTTGAAATTGTTGAGCTCCTCTTGCATGGCCATCACCCAATCCGGATCATCAAGCGCTTCTTCTACCTTAAGAGGCTCAAGAGAAGACACAAACGAGTAAAATTCACAAAAATTTGCAACTCGAGATCTAGTAGATACTCCCTTGTGAATGTCTCCGAGAATGTTGTCAACTAGATGATCCCTTTGAATGCTTTGATGAACTCTTGGGTGAGGAACAGTTGAATTTGGAGCTTGAATGGGTTCTTCATCTTGGGATGCGTTGGAACCATCTTGAGCTTGAATGGACGAGGAGGGAATATCACCTGAGCCTGACCCATCCGGAGACTCCGGTATTTGACCCGGAGACTCCGGACCAGTCTGGACACTCCGGGTTTCAGGCCGGAGACTCCGGGTTGGGGTGCTCGGGTGAGATTCCAATTTTGAGGTCTCACCTCCCCAATTGCCATTTTCTTGATAGCTTCACAAGGAGGTTCTTCCCTGTCAATCACGGCACGATCAACTTGTTCTACTTGAGAACCGTTAGTCTCATCAAAAGTTACGTCACGCGAGATTTCAACGACACCGGTGGTATTGTTGAAAACTCGGTACGCATAAGCATTAGTTCCATAACCAAGTAAGAAACCTTCATCTACTTTAGGAGCGAATTTAGAAGACTTAGCCTTTTTGTTAAGGATATAGCATTTACTCCCAAAGACTCGAAAGTAGGAGACATTTGGTTTCTTCCCGGTGAGCAACTCGTATGCTGTTTTCTTCAAGATCTTGTGAAGGTAGAGGCGGTTGGAGCTGTGGCATGCGGTATTGATGGCTTCCGCCCAAAAGCTATCGGAAACCTTGTACTCGTCAAGCATCGTCCGCGCCATCTCAATGAGGGTTCGATTCTTCCTCTCGGCTACCCCATTTTGTTGAGGAGAATAGGGAGCCGAGAATTCATGCTTGATTCCTTCTTCATCGAGAAACTCCTCCACGCCTATATTCTTGAACTCGGTACCATTGTCGCTTCGAATTCTCTTGATCTTCACTTCAAATTCATTTTGAGCTCTTCTCATGAATTTCTTTAACGTCCCTTGGACTTCTCCCTTGTCATGCAAGAAAAACACCCAAGTGAATCGAGAAAAGTCATCAACAATAACCAAACCATACTTACTTCCCCCGATGCTTATGTACGCTACGGGACCGAATAAGTCCATGTGGAGCATTTCCAACGGTCTTGAGGTCGTCATCACATTCTTGGCGGGATGAGAGGCACCAACTTGCTTGCCCGCTTGACAAGCGCTACATACCCTATCTTTCTCAAAGACAACATTAGTTAGTCCAAGGATGTGGTTGCCTTTGATGAGTTTGTGAAGGTTCCTCATACCGACATGGGCTAGTCGGCGATGCCATAGCCAACCCATGCTAGATTTAGCCATTAAGCACGTTTCAAGATTAAGTCTATCCGTATTGAAGTCTACGAGATAGAGCTTACCCTTCAAACGTCCCTTAAAAGCTATTGAACCATCAAGCCTCTTAATGACTTCCACACCCTTTTCATTAAACAAACAATTGTAACCCGCTTCACACAATTGTGCAACGGACAACAAATTGTAGCTTAATGAATCAACAAGTAAAACATTACTTAAATGAAAATCATTTGAGATAGAGATTTTACCCAAACCAATTACTTCTCCCTTTCCATTGTCTCCAAAGACAATGCTTTCACTATTTGATCCATTTTCATCCAAGTGGGCGAACATTGCCTTTTCTCCGGTCATATGATGCGTGCAACCGCTATCCAAAATCCAACTCGTTCCACCGGAGATATAGGCCTACAAAAACATATTTAGTTTTTGCTCTTTGGTACCCAAACTTGGTTAGGTCGACGCACATTAGCAACTAGAGATTTTGGGACCCAAATGGAGCGAACAATAGGAGCATTCTTTGGCTTACGCCCAATATGACATGCAACTACGCGACCAAGGTTAGTTTTCTTAAGAACATATGAAGCAAAGAACTCGGAGTGAGCCTTGTGCTTGGATGTTCCTTCGCCTTTCACAAAATGAATCGGCTTGCTTAAAGGAGCAACCACGATGTTGCTCTTTTTGCCCTTAGGCGGAACATATCCAAGCCCATGCTTCTTAGGATTACCTTGGCGCTTACCGAGATACTCCTCTAAACCTTTACTAGCCTTGTAGGACTTTTGAAGTCCATCTTCAAGCATCCCCTTAAGCTTCTCATTCTCATGAGCCAAGGCTTTCAAAGTCTCACGGTTAGTAGCACAAGTAGCAACATCAATATTATAACATCTAGCGCATCCATTGCTACTTGAAGGCATTGAACTATTGAAGTTGTTAATTGAGGAAGAAGCATTATTCGAGAGATCAACAAGCTTCACTTCAAGAGACTTGCAAGCATCCATTGCTTGAGCAAGTTGCTCTACGAGTGAAGCATTGGTGATCTCAAGACTAACTATTTCATTCTTAGTCAAATTTGAGTTTTTGACTAAGTCCTCATTTTTCTTTCTCTCAAAAGCTAGGCTTTTCTCTAGCTCAAGATTCTTTTCCTTTTCAAATATAAGGAGATCCTCTTGAGCTTCAAGAGTAGCCTCCTTTTGTTCTACAACTTCCTCCAATTTTTCAATGTCTTTAAGTAGCAAGTCTAGTTTTTCAATATCAAAGTCATTCATAGACTTAAATGCTACTTCATCGTTATCACTATCATAATCATCTAAGCCATAATCAACAATAGAAGGAATGGGGCTCTTAGATGATACCTTGTGCCCCTTTGCCATGAGGCAAATAGGAGCATCTCCTTCGCCGTCGCTTAGGTTGTCAAAGAGACCCTTTGACTTAGTCGGTGGTGTGGCAATGGCGATGGTGACAAGTCCCCCTTCATTGTCGGAGTCGGATTCGGACTCGGAGTCGGAGTCGGAGTTCCACTCCTTGCCGATGTAAGCATGACCCTTGCCCTTGTACCTCTTGCTCTTGTCCTTGTCTTTCTTCTTGAACTTGTCCTTCTTGAAGGGCTTGTCTTCCTTCTTTTCTTTGTGAGGACACTCGGCAATGAAATGACCGGGTTCCCCACACTCATAGCACTTTCTTGAAGAGTGCCGCCCTCTTGATTTGTTGCCGAAGCCCTTGGAGTGACTTCCCGGCTTGTAGCCCTTCTTCTTCAAGAACTTGTTGAATCTTCTTACGAGCAAGGCCATATCTTCATTTGTCAAGGGGCCGCTCGACTCTTCTTCATCGCTTGAGCTCTCTTCGGCTTCTTGTGCCACTTTGACGGCCTTCAAGGCGATGCCCTTCTTCTTGCCGGACTTGAGCTCCTCCACCACCTCCGCTTCCTTGACCATCATCTCATCCGTCATCAACCGGCCAATCACATCATGAGGAGTGAGAGTGTCGAAGTTTGGCCGGTCGCGGATGAGTTGCACAAGATTGCGGTTGGTGGGGGTGATCACTCGAAGGATGATCTTGACAATTGCTTTGTCGGTGAGCTCGGTGCTTCCAAGTCCTTTAGCTTGATTTACTAGAACCATCAAGCGATCAAACATCTTGGTGTAGCACTCTCCTTCTTCCAAAGTGAATCGGCTTAGTTCTCCAATGATAAGCTCGATCTTGGATTCACGAACACTTGATACACCTTCATGAGATACCATCAATCTTTCCCATATATCCTTGGCATTGTCAAGGCCATCGACCCGGTTGAATTCGGAGTCGCTCAAAGCATTGAACAAGGCATTGACGGCCAAGTCGTTGAAGTGTTGAGCTTTGTCTTCCTCGGAGGTGAGATTGTTGGGGTTTGCGGGCTTGAAACCTGTTTCAACAATCTTCCAAATGCAAGGGTGAAGTGATCTCAAATGCATCTTCATCTTGTGTTTCCATGCCGCATAGCGAGTGCCATCGAAATGAGGCGCTCGACCAGACGAGACGGAAACATAAGATGAGGAGTTTGAGACTCCAAAAGAGGAATAATCTAAAGGAATTGCAACCCCTATACCGGAACCCGTGGCCTTGTCTTGGGCATGGGTTTCGGTAACTTTCTCTATGTCCGACATCTTTGTTTCTCCAAGCGGTTAAGCCAAAATAAAGGAGATTTGGCTCTGATACCAATTGAAAGGACCAACGATGTCGCCTAGAGGGGGGGTGAATAGGCGGATTAAAAAATCGCAGCGGAATTAAAACAGGCCGAGCTGGTCAATCCGGAGTCTCCGGGTTTTGGTCCGGATACTCCGGCTTGTCCGGAGTGTCCGGTCTTATGTCCGGACTCTCCGGGTTAGTTGGCTCGGGAGCGCAATTAAAACAACTCTAGCAAGCACAATAAACTACTAGAAATAGATAGCAAGAACAACCTAGAACAATTGCTAGTAAGGATTTGAATTAAAGCTAAGCAAAGAGCTAGATCTAACTTTACAAATTCAAATCCAAATAAGCAAGACTAGGAAGTAAAAGAGAGAGCGAGAGAAGCGATTTTTCACCGAAGTTCGGATTCTTGAAGGGAATCCTACGTCTCCGTTGAGGTGGCTCGGTCACACTTGAGCCGGGGTCTCTTTCAACCCGCTTTCCTCCCGGTGTTGCACAAATGCACTCGCCGACTTCACTTCTTGTCTCTTTCCTTTCGGAGGCGAGACTCGCCTTCACAAACGACCGGGGCTCACCACACGCGTTGGTAGCTCCCGGTGACTCCTAGCCGTCTAGGAGACCTTCAACCTCCAAGAGAAATAATGCCACGAAGAATTGCTTGGAAGATGAACTAGTGCTCAACAACTAGAAATGAATGCACCTAGCACTTTGCTTCTTCCTCTCCTCACCAAAATGGATCAACAACCAATTCTAATGGTGGGAGGAAGTATGAGCTCTATTGAATGCTTGGAAGAGGTTAGGAATGGCTTGAATGCTGCTATGAATGAGCTCAATCAAGTTCCTAGCCGTTGGAGGGGAGTGGAGGCTTTAAATAGTCTTTTTGAAAACTAGCCGTTTGTCCCCTTTTTGAACTGTCCGGAGACTCCGGACAATTAACCCGGAGACTCCAGGTTGTCCGGACTCTCCGGACAAAATGTCCGGACACTCCGGACTATCTGGAATTCGTTTTGCCCGAGAGGGTTAACCCGGAGACTCCGGACCAAATATCCGGATAATCCGGACTGAGTCCGGATACTCCGGACTTAGTGTCCGGACTCTCCGAGTTAACTGGCTCGGTTTGAAATCCAGTTTTTGGAAAATGCAAGTGTTTGAGTGCTAGTTTGAATGCAAATTTTGATGTTGAGCACATGCACATCCTAAAATTGATTTTCCGTCGCATCCTCTTAATAGTACGGCTATCCTTAAGACTCAAAGCAATATAAAAATTACAAGTCTTCGTCTTGATGCCGTTTTTCTCGAAATTTGACGCGCTTAGGAGTGTTCAATCTTGTTCCAAGCTAGAAGTGATCTCGATAACTGCATTATTCTTAGGTGAAGCATTAGATCACTTTAATTGTGTCATCATTAATCACCAAAATAAAATGAGGGGCCTAGATGCACTTTCAGCATCGCATCAGTCCAAGTTGGGCGAGTTGCTGAAGACTCGACCTCCTACCTTCTCCACTTCAATAGACCCTCTCGATGCAGATGATTGGCTTCGTTCTATCAAAGGCAAGTTCGTCATAGCTCAGTGCAATGACAACGAAAAATTCCTTTATTCATCCTATTAGCTCCAAGGTGCAGCTGCTACTTGGTGGGAAAACTACCAGGCCATCCTACCTCAAGGACAGCAAGTCACTTGGGTTGCATTCAGTGAAACCTTCCGTCAAGCTCATATTCCTACAAGCCTGATGGATGTCAAACGGCGGGAATTTCTGGACCTCTATCAGGGAAATATGACAGTGGTGGAATACATTCACCACTTCAACTATTTGTCCCGCTATGCCACCTCTGAATTCACTCCTGAAGCCTGTAGAATGGAACGCTTCAGGGATAACTTGAATGAAGAAATCAAGTGGACATTGGCTGCCCACAACATCCACGACTTTCATACTCTCGTGGATAAGGCTATACGAGTGGAATTCAGCACTCGTGCAATCATGGAGAGCTGTAAAAGAAAGTGGATGGCTCAGACGACTGCCAATGCTAGCCCTTCTAGGCCCCGTACTAGACAGTCAGTCACTGTTCGTCCTTCAGCACCATCCCAACCGCAGAGACGTCCAGCTCCAGCTGCTCAACTTCGGTAGCCTACAGCTCGCTTGGCAAACCGGCCCAGTGGACAATCTGCGGGGACTCAACAATAATTCACCAATGTGACCTGCTCCAATTGTGGTGAACGCGGGCACATTTCAAGCTTTTGCCTAAAGAAGAATGCAGCTTAACCTTGACCCCAACCTCAGGGAGCACCGCAACGTCCTCCGGGCCGTCTGCAAGGACCCGGTGGATCACAAGCTCTTGCACAAGCTCAAGGTCCTGTTCGTGGTCGGCTTCACCATGTGATAGCCGAAGAGGCAAGCGACACACCCGATGTGGTGTTGGGTACATTCCCTATTCACTCAGTACCTACCCAGGTATTATTTGATTTTGGAGCATCACACTCTTTCATTTCCACAAAATTTGCTAAACAAAACAACGTCCAGATAGATCTCCTCCCCATCAACATGATAATATATTCACCTGGGGCCACCTTAAGAACATCCAGCTTATGTCCTAAGGTTAGCATTGAAATAAACGAATTAATGTTCTACGCTGATCTTATCCTTATAGAAACTCCAGGTTTAGATGTAATTCTCAGTATGAATTGGCTATCTAAAAACAAGGGAAAGATAGACTGTGCCAAATGATCCATATCTCTTGTGAACTCTGGAGGGATCTTAGTGAACTTCTCATCAAAACCAAACACCTCCATTACGCAATCCTTCCTTGGTTCAGCTTTGGTTGAAAGACTACTGTGAAATCATGTGTTGAAAAATTGGCTTAGAATTGAATTTGCAAAATGTGTTTGTTCATGTGTTTTATCAATTTGACAAGAAACAGTAAGTTTCGCTTTGGCGCCGGACCAAACTTAAAGAAAACAGTAAGTTTTTCCATCTACGACGGACAAACTTTGTTGGTCTGTCGTGGACATGCTTTTGAACTCATTGAGCCAAACTCAATTTTCCTCAAAAACCAGTAAGTTGTGCATCTACGACGGACAAAGTTTTTGGGTCTGTCGTGAACGTGTTTTTTAGCTCATGAGTCGAACTCAATCTTCCAAGAAACCAGTAAGTTTTGCATATACGGCGGACAAACTTCTTTGGTCAGTCGTGAATGGCTTTTTGAGGTTTGATTTCGCATGTACGACGGACCGATTTTGTTTGTCCGTCGTGAACGTGTTTTCGCCGGAATGATTTCTTCTTGGAACCGAAACTTCCACTTGTACAACGGACCGATTTTGTTTGTCCGTTGTGAATGTTTTTTTTGAGTGGTTTTTCATGTGTACGCCGGACCATATTTCCTTGTCCGTCGTGAATGCGTTTTTGCTGAATTAGGGTTTTGAGCAGAATTGAAATGATTTAAATTTGAGATTATGAAATTTGTAATGATTTCATGGTGCTTCTTTTGAAATGGACTTTATGCAATGTGAGTAGTTGCATGGATTGACATTAAGTCAAGTCGTGGACTTGTGCTCGGATTTCTTTTGTGGTTTGTTCATGTGCAGGTATTGCTCGAAGACGAATGTGGTCAATGACGGGACCGGAACTAGGTTCATGGAGGAACTGAGGTTCGGGACTAGGTTCAGGAGGAACTGAGGTCTTGGTGGTCAAGGATGTCATGCGGGACGTTCGGGCTAAGGGAATGGTGCACATGAAGAATGGTTAGTCACGTGAGAATGGCAGGAGGTCATTCGCGTGCAAAGTGTTAGTCACGTGAGTATGGCAGGTGGCCATACGCGTGCAAAGTGTTAGTCACGTGAGTATGGTAGGGTTACCATACGCGTGCAAGAGTTGTACTCGGCCAGGATAGGCCAAGTAGAATTGAGTTGGATACGGATTCCTTCTAGGGAATAGGAATCGTATTCAGAACTCCTTGTGGGTTGGTCCTTTAAATAGGTGGGGGGTCTCCTGTTGAAAGGCACCAAGCAGAACAGGCGCAAGGGAGTCTTAGCCTGGTTTTAGGGTTTGTACTCTTTTAATGAGAGTATTTTAGACAAGAAATAAAGATCAATTCTTCCAAGATTTTTGCGTGCTCTGAGAACCTCGTCGCTACAGTGTTTTCTGTTTTGGTTCTTGTTTGCATGCTTGTTCTAATTCTAGATTGGTTTTTAATCGTTGAGTTTCATCTTGGTTTGATCCATCAAAAACCTCTCTAGGGTATTGATCTAGTGTTTCTCTAAGTCTAGTCGATTAATTTTTTGTTGTTCTTGTTTAATCTTGAAGTTTTGATTAGATTGATTCTCGTCAAGTTCTTGATCAGCAAGCTTGCAAAGCTCATAACTTTTGATCCGTAAGTCCGATCGAGCTGATTCTTTTTGGGTTCGATTCGTACTGGAATCTAGTTTCTTGTGTCCAAATTTCCGATCGTTTAGACGGTTGGATCTCCGGGAATTCTCGTTTTACCAAACCTCTGTCATCCTGTTTCTGTCGAAAACGAGGCAATTATTTGGTTCTGTTTTGGGGTGAACTTTTAATAGATCAAGAATTTGGTTTTAGATTCCGCACAATCATTCACCCCCCCTCTGATTGCTATATTCGTGTCTTTCGATCCTACAAGTGGTATCAGAGTAAGGTTTTTCTAATCTATCTTAATCGGTGATTAGATCAATGGATCGTTATTCGACAAAACCTTGTGTGTTCGATGGTGTTGATTTTCAGTTTTGGAAGGCCAAGATGGAGGCGTTCATCCAAGCACAGGGCTTCACAATTTGGGAGAAGGTCTACAAGCCATATGAAGTCCCTGCAAACGACAACGTCAACGATACCAATCGCACACATGTTGAAGCAAACAGTAAGGCGCGCAACTTGATCATCCAAGGCTTGGGACGCAGCGATTTTGATCGTGTGGTTCATCTTCGATCCGCATATGATGTATGGAAATCTCTTTGTGATTACCATGAGGGTTCTAACACTGTCAAAGAGGTTCGCCAAGATATTTACAAAAAAGAATACATGCGTTTTGAGATGAAACCTAGTGAATCTGTAGATGACTTCTTTGCACGTTTCAATAAAATTCTTAGCAATCTACGTCTTTGTTGGAGTTAGCTACACCGATGCTGAAAATGCTCGACAATTGCTTAGTGCTTTGGACATGTCGGTGGGAGATGAAAGTAACATCTATACAAGAATCTACTACCATGAGCACACTCACATTAGATGTTCTTTACTCTAAGTTGAAAACTCATGAGTTGGATGTTCTTGCCAGGAAGGGTAACATTAAATCAATTGCTTTGATCTCTAACCCTAACATGTCAAATGCAAATTCTTCTTCTAGCTTTGCCTTGTCTTCCATGTCTTCTTTAACAGATGAGCAACTTGAAGAGTTTCCTGAAGAAGATCTGGCACTACTCTCTTCTCGCTTTAACAAAGCTTTGCAGAATGTGAGAATGAGAAAGAGAGGTGGTCCTCCAAGATGCTATGAGTGTGGTGACCTCAACCATATTCGCACAAATTGTCCTAAGCTTGCAGGAAAAACATCAAAGGAGGAGAAGGACAACGACAGAAGGAATGAGAAGAAAAGGTTCTCGTCAAATGATAGGAAGAAGAAGAGCTTCATCAACCGCAGGTGGTTCACCGAGTTCTTTCCGCTCTTGAACAAGTCAATTTGAGCGATGTGGACTCGGAGAGCAGCGAAGATGATGCAACTCCAAGCAAGCATGATTTGATAGGATTGTGTCTCATGGCAAGCAGCAAAGATAGCTTCACCGAGGACGATCAAGACAGCGACTTCAATGAGGTAGATCCTTCTTATGATGAATTAGCTATTGCTGTTGCTCGTCTTGGAAAATTGCTTGACAAACGTGATAGAAAAATTAAGAAACATGATATTCTTGTGGAGTCATTGAATGCTGAAATTGCTAGACTTAAAACCTTGATTCCTGATGATGATGCTTGCAAATCATGTGACTTAATTTACAATGAGCTTACTTTGCTTAGGAAAGAACATGTTACCTTGTTAGAGCAAATCAATGCTGAAAATGAGAAAAATGAGAAACTTGTTAAACATGCTAGTTGTTCTACCATTGATTTGCATGATACAACTCCATGTTCTAAATGCTCCATACTAGAATTGAAGTTGCATGATGCAAATGCTAGGGTTTCTCAATTAACTGATAATTTGCTTTCACATGAAATTCTTTCATGCTCAACTTGTCGCAAGCAAAAAGGAAAAGTAGATGTTCCCTGCAATAATTGTTTAACTCTTGCTAAGAAAGTTGATTACTTGCAAAATTCTTTGGAACGTTTCACTAATGGCAAGAAGAAGTTGAATATGATTTTGGATCAATCTAAGGTTATCACAAACAAGAGAGGTTTAGGTTTTGATCCTTATGCCACATATGAAACTAAACCTCGCACTGTTGTTCAGGCTCCCTACAAAATTGAGTTATCTAATGAGCCTAAGAAAATTGCTTTTCAATCTGCTGGTTTTATCTTCTACTATGATGAATGCAAAATGTGCTTTTCTTGTTAAAGCTAAACATCATGTCAAGTACACTTGCACTCATTGTGGTAGAGATGGACACTTAGTAGATTTTTGCTTTAGACTAGCCAAACAAAGAAAAGAAGGAAAGAAGCGAGGCTAGGTCAAATTTCAGCAAAGCACATTTTACTTCTTATGCGCCTAGAGTGATGAAAACACCTTCTGTTCCTAGAAACATGGGAAAAGGCAAATCTAATTTTGTGCATAAAGAATATCGTGTTGTGCCTATCTTGTTGTGCGTCGTGTGTCTCGATCTTTGGATTCCCAAAAATCTCATTCCTAACCCGATCTTGAGACCTCGACATGTTTTGTTGCTATGTAGGCTTCTCGCGAGGAAGGAGAACATATGGCTAGTAGATTCCGGATGCTCACGCCACATGTCCAGGTAATAAGAATTGGTTCTCCTCCTCACTCGTGCATCTCGTCTTGAAAGTATTACTTTTGGAGATGCTTCTTCCTCTTCTGTTGTGGCAAAAGGTACAATAAAGGTAAGTGACAAGTTTATGTTCAAGGATGTGGCTCTTGTTGAAAACTTGAAATATAACTTGCTTTCTGTCTCTCAAATGCTTGATGAAGATCTTGAGATAAGCTTTAAGAAAAATGAATGCAAAGTGCTAGATGCTTCAGGTGATCTTGTGTTCAAAATTTCTCGTTTTGGAAGAGTCTTTAAAGCTGATTTTGATGCATCACCTTCTTCTAAGCATAGGTGTCTAATTGCCAATGTTTCTAAAGATTTATTCTTTTGGCATCGTAGACTTGGTCATGTTGGTTTTGACCATCTTACTCGTGTAAGTGGTTTAGATCTTATACGTGGCTTGCCTAAGCTTAAGGGTGATAGCAATCTAGTATGTTCTTCTTGTAGACATGGTAAGATGATTGTAGGTTCACATCCACCTCTTACCATGGTGATGACAAACGCTCCAGGACAGCTTCTACATCTTGATACACTTGGACCATCTCAAGTTCAATCCTTTGGAGGCAAACGTCCAGGCACTAGTCCAAGTGATGCAGGTACAGGCGCATACATTCAGGGGGAGAAAATCTTTGAAGATGATGATGATGTTGAAGATGAGGTCTTGACTCTTCCTAATGCACAACAAGCTGTAGCACCCTTGGCACCTACTACTACAACACCTACAGCTAACCATCCTCAAGCTACAACATCATCTGTACATGCTGAAAATGAAGAAGGAGAAGGAGAAGTCTCAAAAGCCAATGCTCCCTTGCACATTCAGAAAATGCATCCATCTGAACAAATGATTGGAGACCTAAATGAGAGAGTCACTCGATCAAGAAACAATGAGGAAGGAGTTTGAGATGAGTATGATGGGTGAGTTGACATACTTTTTGGGATTTCAAATCAAGCAAACGAAGGATGGTACTTTTGTGCATCAAAGCAAATACACAAGAGACTTGCTACATCGTTTTGGGATGGAAAACAGCAAACCAATCATGACACCTATGGAAAGCAATTGCACACTTGATCCGGATGAAGATGGTGAGCCGGTTGATCAAAAGGAATATAGAAGCATGATAGGCTCACTTTTGTACCTCACTGCATCAAGGCCGGATATACAATTTGCTGTGTGCTTGTGTGCTCGTTTTCAAGCTTCCCCACGTGCCTCACATCGACAAGCTGTCAAAAGGATTTTCAGGTATCTTCATGGAACTCAAGATTTTGGTATTTGGCTTTCTGCTTCCTCATGCATTAGTTTGAGATCTTTTACGATGCTGATTTTGGAGGATGTAGAATTGATAGGAAAAGCACTTCGGTTCATGTCACTTCTTGGGAAATTCTCTCATTGCATGGTCATCTAGAAAGCAATCTTACATTTGCACAATCAATCATTGAATGCAATATGTGGTCGCTGCTAGTTGTTGTTCTCAAATTCTTTGGATAGTAGCTACACTTAAAGATTATGGGGTTAATTTGGATAGTGTTCCTCTTTTGTGTGATAACACTAGTGCAATTTGCATTGCTAAGAACCCCGTGCAACACTCTAGAACAAAATACATTGACATCGATTTCACTTTCTTAGAGATCATGTTGAAAAAGGCAACATTGTGCTTCATCATGTGGATCTTGAACATCAATTGGCAGACATTTTCACAAAACCTTTGTCTTCTTCTCGCTTTTGCTTTTATTCGGGAGAACTTGGGATTGTTCATCCAATGGGTTTGTTTTGAGGGGAGTTTCTTTGCCAAGTTCTTTCACTTAATGAGCTCAATTTATCATATTTCTTTATATACTATGTAATTGAGCTAATATATGATAATCTAAATTGTTCCACTTGAACTAAAAATGATATTGCGGAATTCCCTAGACTGATTGCCTATAGCTAAATACTCTGTGTTATCTTACTCTTCTAGGCTTTATTGAATCTTCTTGACAAATTTGGGCTATGAAGCAAGTGTGTTTTCAACTTTACTCTTTCATAAGACCTTTAATCACTTTTGCATGTTGACAATCAAAGAAAAAGGAAAAGAAAAGGGAATCAATATAAAAAAGGGGGTTGTTAAAAGCAAAAGCTTCAAGTTATGGGCTTCAGGCTTGCTTTCCCTAAAAAGATAAGATGTATGCTTCAAGCATGCCATTCCCTCAAAGATAAGATGAATGCTTCAAGCATGCCACTCCTAGAAAATAAAAGAAGTATGCTTCAAGCATGCCACTCCTAGAAAATAAAAGAAGTATGCTTCAAGCATGCCACATGCGATTTATTGTTTAAAGATTAAATTGGTCTACTAGATTGGAGTTGAAACTACTTGCTCGCCCTAAGTTGTTAGTTACTTCAATTTTTAAAGCCTTGCTTTTTCTGCTAAGATCTTGCTTAGTACTTGGCTATAGTTGACTAAATTGAGGTTGAGATGCATGTCATTCCCTAACTTGTTAAAATCACATCAAGATCATGTATTTTGCATATTATGTGATATATAAGGTTATATGATCAAATGAGCTCATCTTTTCCTATCTTGGCACTCCTTTTTTTTCTTCTTGTGAAATCATTGCTACAGGAAAGATTTTGAACCTGTTCTCTCTTTTGTACTCTTGATGAATCCATTGTCAAAGGGGGAGAAATTTGGGAATCGTTGAAAAGGAGAAGAAAAAGGGGGATTTGTTTCTGGCATTTTGAGAGAAGTTTGGAGATTGTTGGAATTTTTGGGCGCATTGCACATTCACACACATTTTCATTCTCAGGGGGAGATTTTGTTTTGCATTTTGGTCAAAGGGGGAATTCTGTGTTTTCTCTTTTTGGTCCTTGATCCTTTGGATTTCAAAATCTTTTATAAAGTGAATGCCAAATGTTCAATTCTAAAGTGGTGTTGCCAATGTTTTCATCAAGGGGGAGATTGTGAAATCATGTGTTGAAAAATTGGCTTAGAATTGAATTTGCAAAATGTGTTTGTTCATGTGTTTTATCAATTTGACAAGAAACAGTAAGTTTCGCTTTGGCGCCGGACCAAACTTAAAGAAAACAGTAAGTTTTTCCATCTACGACGGACAAACTTTGTTGGTCTGTCGTGGACATGCTTTTGAACTCATTGAGCCAAACTCAATTTTCCTCAAAACCAAGAAGTTGTGCATCTACGACGGACAAAGTTTTTGGGTCCACGTGAACGTGTTTTTTAGCTCATGAGTCGAACTCAATCTTCCAAGAAACCAGTAAGTTTTGCATATACGGCGGACAAACTTCTTTGGTCAGTCGTGAATGGCTTTTTGAGGTTTGATTTCGCATGTACGACGGACCGATTTTGTTTGTCCGTCGTGAACGTGTTTTCGCCGGAATGATTTCTTCTTGGAACCGAAACTTCCACTTGTACAACGGACCGATTTTGTTTGTCCGTTGTGAATGTTTTTTTTTTAGTGGTTTTTCATGTGTACGCCGGACCATATTTCCTTGTCCGTCGTGAATGTGTTTTTGCTGAATTAGGGTTTTGAGCAGAATTGAAATGATTTAAATTTGAGATTATGAAATTTGTAATGATTTCATGGTGCTTCTTTTGAAATGGACTTTATGCAATGTGAGTAGTTGCATGGATTGACATTGAGTCAAGTCGTGAACTTGTGCTCGGATTTGTTTTGTGGTTTGTTCATGTGCAGGTATTGCTCGAAGACGAATGTGGTCGATGATGGGACCGGAACTAGGTTCATGGAGCAACTGAGGTTCGGGACTAGGTTCAGGAGGAACTGAGGTCTTGGTGGTCAAGGATGCCATGCGGGACGTTCGGGCTAAGGGAATGGTGCACATGAAGAATGGTTAGTCACGTGAGAATGGCAGGAGGTCATTCGCGTGCAAAGTGTTAGTCACGTGAGTATGGCAGGTGGCCATACGCGTGCAAAGTGTTAGTCACGTGAGTATGGTAGGGTTACCATACGCGTGCAAGAGTTGTACTCGGCCAGGATAGGCCAAGTAGAATTGAGTTGGATACGGATTCCTTTTAGGGAATAGGAATCGTATTCAGAACTCCTTGTGGGTTGGTCCTTTAAATAGGTGGGGGGTCTCCTGTTGAAAGGCACCAAGCAGAACAGGCTTAAGGGAGTCTTAGCCTGGTTTTAGGGTTTGTACTCTTTTAATGAGAGTATTTTAGACAAGAAATAAAGATCAATTCTTTCAAGATTTTTGCGTGCTACAGTAACCTCGTCGCTACAGTGTTTTCTGTTTTGGTTCTTGTTTGCATGCTTGTTCTAATTCTAGATTGGTTTTTGATCGTTGAGTTTCATCTTGGTTTGATCCATCAAAAACCTCTCTAGGGTATTGATCTAGTGTTTCTCTAAGTCTAGTTGATTAATCTTTTGTTGTTCTTGTTTAATCTTGAAGTTTTGATTAGATTGATTCTCGTCAAGTTCTGTATCAGCTAGTTTGCGAAGCTCATAACTTTTGATCCGTAAGTCCGATCGAGCTGATTCTTTTTGGGTTCGATTCGTACTGGAATCTAGTTTCTTGTGTCCAAATTTCAGATCGTTTCGACGGTTGGATCTCCGGGAATTCTCGTTTTACCGAACCTCTATCATCCTGTTTCTGTCGAAAACGAGGCAATTATTTGGTTCTGTTTTGGGGTGAACTTTTAATAGATCAAGAATTTGGTTTTAGCTTCCGCACAATCATTCACCCCCCCTCTGATTGCTATATTCGTGTCTTTCGATCCTACAACTACATTCTGTACCCGTAGTTTTGGAATATCCAGATGTCTTTCCCGAAGAATTACCGGGTTTGCCACCAGATCGAGACATAGAGTTCGTCATCGATATTATACCCAGTACGGCACCTATTTCGAAGCGACCCTACCACATGCCACCAAATGAATTAGCTGAACTCAAAAAGCAACTCCGAGAACAACTAAACAAAGGATTCATTCGTCCTAGTTCGTCTCCTTGGGGTAGTCCTGTTCTTTTTGTTAGCAAAAAGGATGGTAGCCTATGCATGTGTGTAGATTACCGTTCCTTAAATGAAGTTACAATCAAGAACAAATACCTACTTCCTCGCATCGACGACTTGTTTGATCAATTGAATGGTGCACACAAGTCTTCTCAAAGATTGATCTGAGACATGGATACTATTAATTGAAGATCAAGTCTCAAGATATTCCAAAGACAGCCTTTACAACCCGTTATGGTCTGTATGGATATGTCGTGATGTCATTCAGACTTACTAATGCTCCTGCCAGTTTCATGTGCTTGATAAACAAGGTTTTCATGGAGTATTTAGATAAGTTCATAGTGGTTTTCATCAATGACATTCTCATCTATTCCAAGTCAGAAGAAGAACATGCACAGCACTTGCGTATGGTACTTGAGAAGTTCCGAGAATACGAACTCTATGCCAAGTTTGAAAAGTGTGAATTTTGGCCGAAAGAAGTCGCATTTCTCAGATACATCCTCTCAAAAAGTGGAATAGTAGTTGATCCTAGTAAAATTCAAGCAGTCCAAAGCTGGGAGCAACCAAAGTCTATTCCTCAAATTTGAAGTTTCCTCGGTTTGGCGGGATACTATTGCTGCATTATCGAGAACTTCTCCAAGATAGCCATACCAATGACTCAACTCCTAAAGAAAGAAAAGAAGTTTGAATGGAGTCCTGATTGTGAGACAAGCTTTCAGGAATTAAAGAAAAGGCTAACCACAGCCCTAGTGCTAGTGTTACCCGATGTCCACAGGAACTTCGATGTCTACTATGATGCATCATGCTATGGACTTAGATGCGTGTTGATGCAAGAAAGCAGAGTCGTAGCTTATGCCTCTCAATAGCTACGACCTCTTGAGTTGAACTATCCCACTCATGATTTGGAGCTAGCAGCAGTGGTGCATGCTCTAAAAATCTAGCGTCATTACCTCATTGGTAATCGATGCAATGTCTTCACCGACCACAAGAGCCTCATTCTTCACTCAATCGGATCTAAATTTGAGGCAAAAAAAGATGGCTAGAGCTAATAAAAGATTACAACCTCAGCATTCATTACCATCCTGGTAAAGCTAATGTCGTAGCCGATGCTCTAAGTCACAAGCTTCACTGCATTTCTGTATCGGCTCACACCAATCAATCCGAGTTGATAAAAGACTTCCAAAGGCTTAATTTGGGTATCGTTCGAGAAGGGTTCGTTGCTGCTCTTCAAGTGCAACTAACTCTTAAGTCCCAAATTAAAGCTGCTGAACTCCAGGATAAAACCGTTGCCAAAATACGAGAAGAGTTGAGGCAAGGAAATCTGTTTGAATTTGTTGAAGGCCCAGATGAAGTGATCATGCACAAGGGTCAAGTCTATGTTCCTAATGATCCTGAACTTAAGAACTTGATTCTGAAAGAAGCTCATGAATCACTTGTCGGGACCCGAATTTGCAAATCCGGACCCTCTGTGTATTCAGCACTAGTCCAGAAACGCGCTAGTGCACACAGTCTTAACATCGGTAAATATCACAATCATACCACTCGATACTAATAAAGTACTTTAATTAAATAGTCAAACTGGTTGCTCGACCTTATGGTCAAGTTACAAATATACGCCTCGCAGGGCGAAACTTATTAAGAGAGAAATAATAGCAGCGGAAAATAAGATAACATCGTGGCGCCATCCAGTATACCACAGGCAACTGACTGGGCTCACTCCCTAAGTAGACGGTTCCTCTTGGAGCTCCTCCTCCAAAGTTGGTGTAGTCTCTTCTTCAACTGGTGTTGTATTACGGCAAGGGTGAGTACTTGGTACTCAGCAAGTCATGCACAAAATGCAAGCTAATATACTATATGCATGGCTTGATACAAAGGAATAGCTCAAGGTATATTTGCAGTAAACAACATTTGACAAGTAGCATAAGTAGATTCGAAAGCAGTAGAAACAAGTATAACATCAATAACTTTTCCAGGAGTTTAATCAACATCTTTCCCATTCCTAATCCACATTTCCATTGACAACATTATTTTAACCAAACCCAACCTTTCAAGTCCAAGTTATTTTCAAGAAAGTCTAACCCTTGACTGTAATTCCCGAGTGATGTCCAATACCACGGACACGGCTATTCGAATAGATTGTACACTCTGCAGAGGTTATGCACTTTACCCACAAGATACAGTCAAACACCACAAAGGCGAGTTCCCGTAACAAAGTCTTTCGGAAACTTCTAACAATACAAGTGAGCCTCCCCGGTTATTGCACACTAACCCTTCCCTTAGCGAAGGCGAAGTTTAGGCCAATCAACCGTTAGATGGGTACCTGGCCGCAGCCCCGGTACGCTCCCCCGTACAACTTACACAAAGGGTGTAGTTGACCTCCTGAGGTCCCACAGGTACGTTATTAGCAACTTAATCAACTAGGTCTGTCCCATTACAGACATGTGGTTGCAAGATTGACTCAGTTCAAAGGCTTGCAAGGTGAAGTCCTTAGGGTGACCAGGGCAAGACTACCCGAAGAACCAAACCAACATTCCCAATGCCTCAACTGGCCCACCTGATCATTCTTGCCACATGCCCCGGTCGAAAACTATTTATCAAACCCCAGTTGATTACCATGCACCACGTGCCATCAACATCACATGATGCCTTTCCAAATCAGGTTCAATATATCATTAAGTCAATATTAACGTTTGATTGTCCAAAATCATGTCATGAGTACGTAGCAGGTCTAAGCAATATACTACAACGTTCTACAAACCCATGTTGGCAATTTAGTAATGTCCAACTAGTAATTCTCACTAGGGTGACAAGGGGATCATGGCACATACTTAAGTAATCAAGGTGTCATACAGCAATTTGGCATTTATCTAATTTCCCTTATTTAAATAAAGTATTTTCTAATTGAACTAGCATGCAATAATTTGAACCAAAATAGATTTCAAAATGGGATCAATATGGTCAAAGCATAACTTGCCTTCAAAAAGTACTTGTTCCTGATCTTGAGTTGGATCCTGAGTCAATACTTCTCCTTCGAATCCCTCCGGCACTTCAACGTCTACTTGTAAAGCGTGCAAATATCAATACACGAATAAACAATTGGCAAAAAGTGTCCAAACATCCAAATAAAATCCATAAACAGAGAGAACATAATTTTATGAATTTTTAAGAACTGGAATCGTCAAATTCGGAGTTAAAATGCAAAAGTTATGATTATTTAAAGTTTAAATAATCAATTAAATAATTTTACAGTGAAAGACTTTAGTCCAAAAATTAAATAAAATTCATAATTAGGTAGATCTCAATTTTATACAAATTTAGAAATTTGAATCACTCAAATCGGAGTTGAAACGCAAAAGTTATAAGCGTTTGAAGTTTGAAACAAAATCTGAAATCATTATTTCGAATTAATAAATCATTTTCTTTTTCGGAAATTAATTATTGCGTCAGCGAGGACACGTGGCAGCCTCTGATTGGTCTGCTGACGTCAGCCGGTTCATGGACGTGGTCCATGGTTTGGCTCGGGTCTACCGTGGACCCGGTCCACGGCTCACGTGAGACTGACAGGTGGGACCACTCGGGTGACGTCATTGCTGACGTCAGCGGGGCTCAGCCCACGGTCGGCAGTGGGACCCACTGTGACGTCATGGGTGACGTCACTGCACGGTTGGGGTGGCCGCTGACATGCGGGCCCGCCATGACGTCAGCGTGACGTCATGGTGCAGTGTGGCTGGGCCGCTGACATGCGGGCCCCGCGTGTCAGCGTCACACGCACGCGCGCGTGGACGGCGCTGACCGCGGCGGTCAGTCTCCCGCACACGTGGCTAGATCTCGGCCGTTGATTTGAAAATCAACGGCCCAGATTGGATCTGGACTCACGCGTTTGGGGTGAACGCGTTTGATCTGGACCGTTTGATCTAGATCCAACGGTCGAGATTGGATCTGGGATTTTGGACGGGATCTCACCGTGAGATGACGTGGCGTGATCTGGGACGTTGGATCTGGATCGGACGGTTGAGGGAGCTCGAAGTCCGGCAATGGCGAGCGGCGGCGCTGGGTCACCGGCGCAGGGGACGATGACCTAGCCGACGGCGTTTCGGACGCGCTCCGGCGACGTGGGTGGTGCTCACCGACACGGCTTGCTCTCACTGTTCCGGATCTGGGGTCAACGGCGACGGAGGACGACGGAGACGGCGGCTATCGGCGAAAAACCGCGGCGGCACCTTCTCCTAACTCCGGCGAGCTCTAACGGCGCAACCACGGCGGCTCAGGCGAGGTGAGTTAGGGCTACGGGTGCGCAATGAAGCGTGCTTCACGATGGCGGCGACGGCGCAATAAATAGGGGCCTCGGCTTCCGTGTATCGCGCGGAGACCGAGGTCGACACGGCTGCGGCGGCGGAGTCCGAATCCCATTCGGATTGGGTGACGTGGATCAACGTGAGCCGTTGGATCTCAATCCAACGGTCATGGGCTAGGGTTCGGTGGCTATTGCGGTTGATCTCAGCCGTTGGATCTTGATCCAACGGTTGAGTTTCGGCGCGGTGACCGGGTTCGACCGAGTCGCATGGCTCGGGTCGGACTCGAACTCGAGTCTGACTCGGGCTCGGTCGGATGAACAGTAACCGACCCGGTTTGGATTTCTCAGCGATTAAATATTCCAAATAATTCCCAGTAATTCATTTAATTTATTAAAAATAGCAAAAGACTCAGAAAAATTCCAGAAAAATTCTGGAAAATATTTTGGATCATTTTGGACTCAAATAAAATATTTCCAACAAAATTTTATTTGCAAAGTTAAATTCTTTAATTATTTTAAAATGGAATAAATTCAAATAAATTCCAAATAAATCCAAATAAATTCCAGAAAATTCCAAAAATTCACCAAAGTGCCAAATCACACATAAATTTAAGAAAAGCAAAATTTTGGGGTGTTACATCACTGCTCTCAATTCATCCAGGATGTACCAGGATAAACTAAGACCTCCGAAAGGACTATTGGTGGCTCGGCATGAAGAAGGACATTGCGGCATATGTTGCAAGATGTGATGTGTGTTAGCGAGTCAAAGCCGAACATCAACGTCCTGTTGGTCTTCTTCAGCCTCTGCAAATTCTTGAATGGAAATGGGATGACATCGGTATGGACTTTGTCACTGGTCTACCTAGGACCAGAAAAGGGCACGACTCCATATGGGTCATTGTTTACCGATTAACCAAAGTGGCTCACTTTGTACCGGTGAAAACCACTTTCAGGGGACAAGCTCACAGAACTATATCTGGAGAACATTGTTCGTCTTCATGGTGTGCCAAAGACCATTGTCTACGACCGAGGGTCCCAGTTCACCTCTCGCTTTTGGGAAAAATTGCATGGTCTTATTGGGGACAAAGTTGAATTTTAGCACAGCTTATCATCCCCGGACAGATGGGCAAAACTGAAGAACTAATCAGATCCTTGAAGACACGTTGAGAGCATGTGTGCTGTCAAATGGCACCAATTGGGAGAGAAGTTTAGCTTTTGCGGAATTCTCCTATAACAACAGTTTTCAAACTAGTCTTCAAATGTCACTATTTGAAGCATTACATGGGAGAAAATGTAGAACCTCTCTCTTCTGGTCCGAAGTTGGAGAAAGACAATTCTTCGGTCTGGATCGGATCCAAGAAGCCCAATAACAAGTAGATATGATCTGAAGCCGATTAAAAGAAGCTCAATCCCACCAAAAGAGTTATGCCGACAACCGTTGATGTGAACTCAGCTTCAAAGTTGGCAATCATGTATACTTGAAAGTTTCACCCCTCTGTGGAGTCCGTCGCTTCCAGATCCGCAGAAAGTTAGCTCTTCGACACATTGGGCCGTATCAAATTCTTGAAAGGATGGGCGAGATGGCATACAAGCTAGATTTGCCACCTCAACTATCTGATGTTCACAATGTCTTCCACGTGTCGCAACTCAAGAAGTGCTTGCGGGTTCCCATCGAACTCACACATTTGGAAGATATTGATCTACAACCTGATTTGTCCTATCGAGAATGCCCCATTCGCATTCTCGAAGAAGCCGAATGCCATACCCGAAATCATTCTGACAAGATGCTCAAAGTCTAGTGGAGTAATCACACAAAGGACAAAGCAACTTGGGAAAGGGAAGATCATCTGAAAAGAGAGTTCCCAGACTTCTTCTAACCCTTGGCAAATCTTGAGGAGACCTCACTTGTCAGCACTGTATAAAATAAGTTATTGGGAGTTCTTACTTGGAAATGTTACAGCAGTAAAGAAACTTTACTAGGACCTGAAATTAAAAGTTTTAAAATGTTAAAAATGATTTGACCCTTGCATTGATTGCCCTTTTGCTACTGTCGGGAGGGGGAATCAGAAGTAAAACCACCTCCTCTCTCTCCTCTCTCTCTCGCGCGCGCTCAGTCCCTGCCGAGCGGGTCCCTTGTGTCAGCGCACTGGTTCTGGAAATTTCCAAAAAGGGAAAAGGTGCCTCCCCCATTGGAAAGCGCATTTCCTTATTTGGAAAGAACATCAAACCCCACTTCAAATGCTTATAACTTATGTATTTTAATTCCAAAAATTATAGAATAAATTTTTAATTTCATTATTTGATCTGTAGATTCAGAATATGCAAAAATACTAAATTTTTGTTCACTGTTTAAAATTTAAATTCAAATTTTAATTGTAGGTTGATTGTGTGCTATGAATGAAATTTGAGCAAACGAACTCCGAATTGCATGAAACCAATTTTTTTAGACTCCATGTACTGTAAACAACTCAATTATGAAAAAATATTTAGGTATGATCATGCTTTGAATCATTTTATTAACTAGAACCTTGCTCTAGGTACTAGCTTCCATGTATACAGGAACTAGGTGATTAAATGCTTTAAAAATTGATGCAACAACTTGGTGAGTAACCTGAGAACAGGAGGCTAACTGTTGGAATGAAAGTACTTAGGGTATTATGATTGTTTTATATGTTGCTCCATTCAATAGTTGGTAATTCGCACATAGGTAGCCCTAACTTTCACGAATTTGGATAACGTATGAAATCTTAGAATTAACCCTAAAAACCGTGCTTGATGTGTGTACTAATTTATTGTTTGATTTTTTATCTATGTTCTTTTTGCCTTATTGAGTTTTGTTAATTGCCATGTATCGCGACATAACGAATATAATCCGACGTATTTGACACCGCAGTTACCGAGTCCGAATTCCTCCTCGACGACAACGATCCGCAAGGCAAGCACCCCCTTGAACATGTTGATCCCAGATTTTAGAAATGTTTTCATGACTATTTCACCTACATGCAATATATTCCTACAATGATATTTTGTGGTATTGTGGTGGTAGCTATAACCCTCACTGAGGATCTCCTTAATTATGTTGCCATGTGAACCATTGATAACCTTAGGTTATGGAATGACACAAAAATATGTGAAATGGGAATACATGCTTGGTAACTACACATGTTTAGTTTCTTATAATGGAAAATTTTAGTTCTTGCAAAAATCTAAAAAGGTTGGATATGATAGTAAATGATACCGATATGTTGATAAAAATGAAAATAAAACTATGATTTCGATGCGGGCGATTATTGGCAATAGCCAGTTGTGTGAGGGTGTACTCAATTGTAGTTAGGGGGAGATTTATCGCCCGGGTCAGATTAAGGACCGAAAGTAGTGTTGAATGATCCAAGATTAAACCGTACAACCACAATGCCGGTATGGGATGCCTATGGCCAATTAAGTTACTTAAATCTAACTTTGCATATTGGAAGGTTGTAGAAGCACGGGCTGTTCCTGCGGGATTGCTCGTAGGGGTGTCCACACAAAGGTGTGGGTCGGACACATACCAATGCATCAGTACACGCCTTACTATTGGGGAGAAATGGGACGATTTGTTCGTCGTGCTGTGTGTACACTGTACTTCTGTCGCCATTAGTAAGGGTTGACGGTACTGGGCTGGTGCAAATTAGGGATTAAGTAATGTAAAGGTTGTATATGATTTTCCTCGTGGCACACCAAAGGAAGTGTGCTAAATATGCATTGCAAAAAGGGAAAATCATTCTTTGTGGGTAAAGCTGTACAACTCTGCAGAGTTAAAACTAATTGATTTGTCGTGCTCTCCGTTATGACACTTGGTGAACTTGCACTAGTTTGATGTTTTAGCAATTTTCTTAAAAATGAGAAGATAAAATTTGGAGTTGAGATATTTACCCCGCAGATGATTCAACGCTTGACATTTGTTGGCAAGGTTGAACTGAACTGATGTGCCATGTGTTGGCAAATATAGCGGATTTGTGTTCTATGTTGGTATTATAACGAAGTTGTGCCATATGTTGGTCATGGGATTGATGAGGTGATATTATTATGATCAAGGGTGATATGTCCATATTGTTGCTCATTAATTTACTTACCTATCAACTGCATTTACAAATTATGCCTTCAAATTTCTTTTTAGTATTTACCTGCAATTCAGCTTTATGCAATCAATCGTAGAGTCCCACTTTTATCAGCTTGCATGTAATTAGTTTTTGCAAACACTTGAAGTCTTGCAGAGTAAAAAATGTACTCATCCTTGCCCCATTGTTGTTTTTAGGTGCAGTATTAGATTACTTCGATGAAACATATGCTGATACAAGTTACGAGGATAACGATCATGCTTCTATCTAGGGCTTACCTTGTTAGTTGCCTGTGGACAATTGGTAGTTGGCAAACTGTAGGATAAGGGTGTTTAAGCTTTTGGACTTATAATATTAATATGTATGAACTACTTCCGCTATATTGTAACTGTAGGATCGAAGTATACGAATATAGCAATCAGAGGGGGGGTGAATGATTGTGCGGAAGCTAAAACCAAATTCTTGATCTATTAAAAGTTCACCCCAAAACAGAACCAAATAATTGCCTCGTTTTCGACAAAAACAGAATGACAGAGGTTCGATAAAACGCGAATTTCCGGAGATCCAACCGTCGGATCGATCTGAAATTTGGACACAAGAAACTAAATTCCAGTATGAATCGAACCCAAAAAGAATCAGCTCGATCGGACTTACGGATCAAAAGTTATAAGCTTCGCAAACTTACTGTTCCAGAACTTGACGAAAATCAATCTAATCGAAACTTGTAGATTGATCAAGAACAACAAAAGATTTATCAACAAAACTTTGAGGAACAATAGATCAATACCTGTCGGGACCCCGAATTTGCAAATCCGGACCCTCTGTGTATTCAGCACTAGTCCAGGAACGCGCTAGTGCACAAAGTCTTAACATCGGTAAATATCACAATCATACCATTCGATACTAATAAAGTACTTTAATTAAATAATCAAACTGGTTACTCGACCTTAAGGTCAAGTTACAAATGTACGCCTCGCAGGGCAAAACCTAATAAGAGAGAAATAATAGCAGCGGAAAATAAGATAACTTCGTGGCGCCATCCAGTATACCACAGGCAACTGACTGGGCTCGCTCCCTAAGTAGACGGTTCCTCGTGGATTTCCTCCTCCGAAGCTGGTGTAGTCTCCTCTTCAACTGGTGTTGTATTGTGGCAAGGGTGAGTACTTGGTACTCAAGAAGTCATGCCTGAGAATGCAAGCTAATATACTATATGCATGGCTTGGTACAAAGGAATAGCTCAAGGTATATTTGCAGTAAACAGCATTTGGCAAGTATCATAAGTAGATTCGAAAGTAGTAGAAACAAGTATAACATAAATAACTTTCCAAGGAGTTTAATAGAACATCTTTCCCATCCTAATCCACATTTCCATCAACATCTTTATTAATCCAAACCAACCTTTCAAATCCAAGTTATTTTCAGAAAATCTATCCCTTAACTGTAATCCCCGAGCGATGTCCAATACCGCGGACTCGGCTATTCGAATAGATTCTACACTCTGCAGAGGTTGTGCACTTTACCCACAAGATACAGTCAAACACCACAAAGGCGAGTTCCCGTAACAAAGCCTTTCGGAAGCCTCAAACAACACAGGTGGTCCTCTCCGGTTCGTGCTCTACACCATCCCTTCCCTTAACCAAGGCGAAGTATGGGACCAACACACCGTTAGATGGGTATCTGGCCACAGCCACGATACGCTCCCCCATACAATCACACAAACGGTGTAATTGACACCCTGAGGCTCCACAAGTGAGTCCTTAGTGACTTAGTCAACTAGGGCTGTCCCATTCCAGCCATGTGGTTGCAAGTATGACTCAGTTCAAAGGCTTGCAAGGTTATGTCCTTAGAGTGACCAGGGCAAGACTACCCAAAGAACCAAATCAACATCCCCAATGCCACACTGGCCCACCTGATTATTCTTGCCACATGCCCCAGTCGAAAACTATTTATCAAATCCCCAGTTGATTACCATGCACCACGTGCTATCAACATCACATGATACCTTTCCAAAATAGGTTCAATATATCATTAAGTCAATGTTAACATTTGATTGATCAAAATCATGTTATGAGCACGTAGCAGGTCTAAGCAATATACTACAACGGTCTAAAACCCATGTTGGCAAATTGATTATGTCCAACTAGTAAACCACAACTAGGGTGACAAGGGGTCATGGCACATACTTAATTAATCAAGGTGTCTTACAGCAAATTGGTATTTATCTAATCTCCCATATTTAAATAAAGTATTTTCTAATTGAACTAGCATGCAATAATTTGAACCAAAATAGATTTCGAAATGGGATCAACATGGTCAAAGCATAACTTGCCTTCAAAGAGTACTTGTTCTTGGTCTTGAGTTGGATCCTGAGTCAATACTTCTCCTTCGAATCCTTGGGCACTTCAACGTCTACTCGTAAAGCGTGCAAATAGCAATACACAAATAAACAATAGGCAAAAACATCCCAAAACTCCAAATAAAATCCATAAACAGAGAGAACATAATTTTCTGGATTTTTAGGAACTGGAATCGTTCAAATCGGAGTTAAGACACAAAAGTTATGATTTATTAACGCTTAAATAATCAATTAAATAATATTACAGAGAAAAACTTTAGTCCAAAATTTAAATAAAATTCATATTTAGGTAGATCTGAATTTTCTACAAATTTAGAAATTTAAATCACTCAAATCGGAGTTGAAACGCAAAAGTTATAAGCGTTTGAAGTTTGAATCAAAATTTGAAATCATTATTTTGAATTAATAATTCATTTTCTTTTTCGGAAATTAATTATTGCGTCAGCCTGGACACGTGTCAGCTCCAGATTGGTCTGCTGACGTCAGCCGGTCCATGGACTCGGTCCACGCTCGGCTCGGGTCTACCGTGGACTCGGTCCACGACTCCACGTGTCGCTGACATGTGGGTCCGCCTCGGATAACGCCATCGGCGTCGGCGGGCTCACCATTGGTGCCGACAGGTGGGACTCCACCGTGGCGTCGGCGCTTCGGTACGACGGCCGACATGCGGGCCCGCCATGACGTCAGCATGACATCATGGTGCGGTTCGGTCACGTCGGCCGACACGCAGCGGCGGCGTGTCGGCGTCTACACGACGCACGGTGCCGATCATGGCGGTCGATTTCCCGCCATGTGGCGCAATCTCGGCCGTTGATATGAAAATCGACGGCCCAGATTAGATCTGGCTCTCACGCATTTGGGTTAACGCGTTTGATCTGGACCGTTGGATCTAGATCCGATGGTCGAGATTAGATCTGGAAATCGTAACGCAATCTCACCGTGCGATGATGTGGCGTGATCTCGAGCGTTGGATCTTGATCGGACGGCTGAGAGAGCTCGCGGTCCGGCGATGGCTTGCGGCGGCGCTGGCTCACCGGCGCGGAGGACGACGACCTCGCCGACGGCGTTCGGGCGCGCCCGGCTGGAGAGATCCTTCGGTGCGTCTCGTCGCGGTGAGTCCGGATCTGGGGTCAACGGCGGCGGAGGACGACGGACGGCGACGGAACGAAGCGAAAACCGCGGCGGAGCGTTACGGCAACTCCAGCGAGCGCGGCTGAACGGGCGGCGGCTCCGGCGACGTTGTTCAGGTCTCTGCGCGCGCTGAAGTTCAGGTCACGACCGTGGTGGCGGCGCATTAAATAGCGACCTCGGCGTCGGTGAAACGCACGGAAATCGAGGTCGGCACGCGATTCTGGCGCGAGTCCGGCGGCGACACGAGAGGGTGGCGTGGCAGCGCGCGACCGTTGGATCGAGATCCAGCGGTGCGTGGGTTTGGGTCCGGTCGGACTCGGCGAGTTGGCTGGCTCGGTCGGGCTTGGGCCTGGCGTGGCTCAATCGTGGCCGTTGGATCCGAATCCAACTGGCCACGTGGATTAGGTTCGCCGAGTGGTTCGGCTTAACGAGCTTGGGTCGGACTCGAACTCGAGTCCGACTCGGGCTCGATCGGATGAACAAGATTTGACCCGACTTGGATTTTCCAAATGATTTAATATTTAAAATAATTTTCAGTAATTCATTTAATTCATTAAAAATAGTAAAAGACACAGAAAAATTCCAGAAAAATTCTGGAAAATATTTTGGAACATTTTAGACTCAAATAAAATATTTCCAACAAAATTTTATTTGCAAAGTTTAATTCTTTAATTATTTTAAAATGGAATAAATTCAAATAAATTCCAAATAAATCCAAATAAATTCCAGAAAATTCCAAAAATTCACCAAAGTGCAAAATAATATTTAATTTCATGAAAAGCAAAAATTTGGGGTGTTACAATACCCTAGAGAGGTTTTTGATGGATCAAATCAAGATGAAACTCAAAAAACAAAAACCAATCTAGAACTAGAACAAGTATGCAAACAAGAACCAAAAGAGAATATTGTAGCACACAAGGAACTAGAAGAATTGATCTTTATTTCTTTTGTCTAAAGTACTCCCATCAAAAGAGTACAAACCCTAAAACCAAGCTCAAGGCTTGATGCGCTCAGCTCTCCTTGGTGCCTTTCAACAGGAGACCCCCCACCTATTTAAAGGACCAACCCACAAGGAGTTCTGAATACAATTCCTATTCCCTAGAAGGAATCTGTATCCAACACAACTCTACTTGGCCCAACCTGGCCGAGTACAACTCTTGCACGCGTATGGCAACCCTACCATACTCACGTGACTAACACTTTTGCACGCGTATGGCCACCTGCCATACTCACGTGACTAACACTTTGCACGCGAATGACCTCCTGCCATTCTCACGTGACTAACCATTCTTCTGTGCACCATTCTCTTAGCCCGAACGTCCCGCATGACATCCTTGACCACCAAGACCTCAGTTCCTCCCTGAACCTAGTCCCGAACCTCAGTTCCTCCATGAACCTAGTTCTGTTCCCGTCATCGACCACATTCGTCTTCGAGCAATACCTGCACATGAACAAACCACAAAACAATTCCGAGCACAAGTCCACGACTTGACTCAATCAATCCATGCAAATACTCACACGAGCATTGCATAAAGTACACTTCAAAAGAAGCATCATGAAATTCTCACAAATTTCATAATCCCAAAAACGAATCAAACACAATTCCAATTTTGCTCAAAACCCTAATCGAGCAAAAACGCATTCACGACGGACAAGGAAATTTGGTCCGGCGTACACATGAAAAAGCACTCAAAAAACCATTCACAATGGACAAACAAAATCGGTCCGTTGTACAAGTGAAAGTTTCAGTTCCAAGAAGAAATCATTCCGGCAAAAACACATTCACGACGGACAAACAAAATCGGTCCGTCGTACATGCGAAATCAATCCTCAAAAAGCCATTCACGACTGACCAAAGAAGTTTGTCCGCCGTACATGCAAAACTTACTGGTTTCTTGGAAGATTGAGTTCGACTCATGAGCTCAAAAACACGTTCACGACAGACCCAAAAACTTTGTCCGTCGTACATGGGAAAATGAGGTTGCCAAAGCATGTTTACGACAGACCAACAAACTTTGTCCGTCGTAGATGGGAAACTTACTGTTTTCTTTAAGTTTGGTTCGGCGCCAAAGCGAAACTTACTGTTTCTTGTCAAATTGTCAAAACACATTAACAAACACATTTGCAAATTCAATTCTAAGCCAATTTTTCAGCACATGATTTCACAATCTCCCCCTTGATGAAAACATTGGCAACACCACTTAGAATTGAACATTTGGCATTCACTTTACAAAAGATTTTGAAATCCAAAGGATCAAGGACCAAAAAGCGAAAACACAGAATTACCCCTTTGACCAAAATGCAAAACAAAATCTCCCCCTGAGAAAGAAAATGTGTGTGAATGTGCAATGTGCCCAAAAATTCCAAAAATCTCCAAACTTCTCCCAAAATTCCAGAAACAAATCCCCCTTTTTCTTCTCCCCCTTTTTCTTAAACTTTTTAACGATTCCCAAATTTCTCCCCCTTTGACAATGGATTCATCAAGAGTACAAAAGAGAGAACAGGTTCAAAATTTTTCTGAAACAATGATTTCACAAAGGGAAACAAGGGAGTGCCAAGATAGGAAAAGATGAGCTCATTCGATCATATAACCTTATATATCACATAATATGCAAAATACATGATCTTGATGTGATTTTAACAAGTTATGGAATGACATGCATCTCAACCTCAATTCAGTCAACTATAGCCAAGTACTAAGCAAAACCTTTAGTAGAAAAACAAAGGCTCAAAGTTGAAGCAAATAACAAATCAGGGCGAGCAAGTAGTTTCAACTCCAATCTAGTGGACCAATTTAATCTTTAAACAAGAATCGCATGTGGCATGCTTGAAGCATACTTCTTTTATTTCCTTGGAGTGGCATGCTTGAAGCATACATCTTGTCTTTTGAGGGAATGGCATGCTTGAAGCATACATCTTATCTTTTAGGGAAAGCATCCTGAAGCTCATAACTTGAGGCTTTTGCTTTTAAAACCCTTTTTTATTGATTCCCTTTTCTTTTTCTTTTTCTTTGATTGTAAACATGCAAAAGTGATTAAAAGGTCTTATGAAAGAGTAAAGTTGAAAATACACTTGCTTCATAGCCAAAATTTGTCAAGGAGATTCAATATCAAGCCTAGAAGAGTAAGATACCACAAAGTATTTAGCTATAGGCAATCTGACCAAGGAATTCCACAAAGTCATTTTTTAGTTCAAGTGGAACAATTTAGATTATCATATATTAGCTCAATTACATAATATATAAAGAAATATGATAAAGTAAGCTCATCAAGTGAAATAACTTGGCAAGGAAACTCCCCCTCAAAACAAACCCATTGGATGAACAATCCCAAGTTCTCCCCGAATAAAAGCAAAACGAGAAGAAGACAAAGGTTTTGTAAAAATGTCTGCCAATTGATGTTCAGTATCCACATGATGAAGCACAATGTTGCCTTTTTCAACATGATCTCTAAGAAAGTGAAATCTGATATCAATGTGTTCAAGAAAGAGAATTACTCAAGAAGTGGCATGAACCAGATGTACTTTTTCTATCAATTCTACATCCTCAAAATTCAGCATCAGAGAAAGCTCTTAAACTAATGCATGAGGAAGCAGAAAGTCAAATGCCAAAATCTTGCCAAAATCTTGAGTACCACGAAGATACCTTAAAATCCTCTTGATAGCTTGTCGATGTGAAGCACGTGGGAAACTTGAAAACAAGCACACACAAGTACGTGGGAAGAGTCTCTCATGTAAACCTCCAATTATCTCATCCTCAACAGCATCATCATCATCTTTTATGAACAAAGACACTCTCCCCCTAAACATATGCACCTGTACTTGCATCATTTGGACTAGTGCCTTTTGCGAAAACAGAAGTGGAAGAAGTATCTCCAAAGGCAACACTTTTAGCATGAAATGCACGAGTGAAGAAGAACCAAAACTTATCACTGAACATATGAAGTGAGCATCCGAAATTCACTAGCCACATGTTCTTCTTCCTCGCGTGAGAAGCCTACATAGAAGCAGAAATTGTCGAGGCCTCGGTACTGGGGTTAGAAATAAGATGTTTAGGAATCAAGATCTTGAGACACACGACGTGAGCGATAGGCACAACACGAGCATTCTTATGCACAAAGATAGATTTGTCTTTTCCCGTGTTCTTACCAACAAAAGGTGTTTGCATCACCCTAGGCACGTAATGAGAAACAAAGCGTGCCTTTCTGAAATTAGACCTAGCCTTAGTTTTTTCTTTCTTTTGTTGTTTGGCTAGTCTAAAGCAAAAATCTACTAAATGTCCATCTCTACCACAATGAGTGCAAGTGTACTTAACAGGATGTTTGGCTTTAGAAGTAGAAGCAACATTTGCATTCATCATAGTAGAAGATAACACTCCAGCAGACTTAAAGACATTTTTCTTAGGCTCATTGACAATTTCAAATTTTCCTTCGTCAAGTGCTTTAACAACAGTGGGAGCATGTGATTTATGATGAGCATAAGAATCAAAACCTAAACCTTTGTTATGAGTGCTGACTTTTGATTGATCCAAGATCATGTTTAGGTTTTTCTTTCCTTTAGTGAAACGTTCTAATGACTTTTCCAAGTAATCAATTTTTCGAGAAAGAGTTAAACAATTATTACAGGGAACGTCCACTTTTCCTTTTTTCTTGCGACAAGTTGAGCATGAAAGAACCTCATGTGTAAACAAATCTTCTGTCATTTGAGAAACCCTAGCATTTGCATCATGCAACTTCAATTCTAGTATGGAGCATATAGAACATGGAGTTGTATCATGTAAATCAATGGTAGAACAACTAGCATGTTTAACAAGTTTCTCATTTTTCTCATTTTCAGCATTGATTTGCTCTAACAAGGTAACATGTTCTTTCCTAAGCAAAGTAAGCTCATTGTAAATTAAGTCACATGATTTGCAAGCATCATCATCAGGAATCAAGGTTTTAAGTCTAGCAATTTCAGCATTCAATGACTTAACAACAAAATCATGTTTCTTAATTTTCTTATCACGTTTATCAAGCAATTTACCAAGTCGAGCAACAGCAATGGCTAATTCATCATAGGAAGGATCTACCTCATTGAAGTCGCTGTCGTGATTGTCCTCGGTGAAGTTGTCGCTACTTTTGGCCATGAGACACAACCCCGTCAACTCATGCTTGCTTGGAGTTGCATCGTCCTCACTGCTCCCTGAATCCACATCACTCAAATTGACTTGTTCAAGAGCGGAAAGAACTCGGTGGACAACTTTGCTGTTGATGAAGCTCTTCTTCTTTCTATTACTTGAAGAGAACTTCTTCTCTTTTCTTCTGTCGTTGTCCTTCTCCTCCCTTGATGCTTTACGTGCAAGTTTAGGACAGTTTGGACGAATATGGTCGAGATCACCACACTCATAGCATCTTGGAGGGCCACCACCACCTCTCTTTCTCATTCTCACATTTTGTAAAGCTTTGTTAAAGCGAGAAGAGAGTAGTGACAAGTCTTCTTCTGAGAATTGCTCAATCTGTTCATCGGTTAGTGAAGACAAGAAAGATAGAGCAAAGCTTGAAGCAGCACCATTATGAGATATGCTAGATTGAGATGTCAAAGCAATTGATTTATGATCATTCTTTCTAGCAAGAATATCTAATTCATGAGTTTTCATCTTGGAATAAAGAACATCTAAGGTAAGTGTACTCATGACAGTAGATTCTCTAATGGATGTAACTTTCATCTCCCAAATAGACATGTCTAAAGCACCAAGCAATTGTCTAGCATTAGCAGCATCATCAAAGCTAACTCCAACAAAGACGAAGATTACTAAGAATTTTATTGAAACGTGCAAAGAAGTCATCTAGCGACTCACCGGGTTTCATCTCAAATCGCATGTATTCTTTTTTGTAAAGATCTTGACGAACCTCTTTAATAGTGTTAGAACCCTCATGGTAATCACAAAGAGATTTCCATACCTCATATGCGGATCGAAGATGAATCACACGATCGAAGTCGCTACGTCCCAAGCCTTGGATGATCAAGTTGCGCGCCTTGCTGTTTGCTTCAACATGTGTGCGATTGGTGTCGTTGACGTTGTCGTTTGCAGGGACTTCATATGGCTTGTAGACCTTCTCCCAAATTACAAATCCCTGAGCTTGGATGAACGCCTCCATCTTGGCCTTCCAAAACTGAAAATCAACACCATTGAACACACAAGGTTTTGTCGAATAATGATCCATTGATCTAATCACCGATTAAGATAGATTAGAAAAACCTCGCTCTGATACCACTTGTAGGATCGAAGTATACGAATATAGCAATCATAGGGGGGGTGAATGATTGTGCGGAAGCTAAAACCAAATTCTTGATCTATTAAAAGTTCACCCCAAAACATAACCAAATAATTGCCTCGTTTTCGACAAAAACAGAATGACAGAGGTTCGGTAAAACAAGAATTCCCGAAGATCCAACCGTTAGATTGATCTGAAAATTGGACACGAGAAACTAGGTTCCAATAAGAATCGAACCCAAAAAGAATCAGCTCGATCGGACTTACGGATCAAAAGTTATAAGCTTCGCAAGCTTACTGTTCCAGAACTTGACGAAAATCAATCTAATCGAAACTTGTAGATTGATCAAGAACAACAAAAGATTTATCAACAAAACTTTGAGGAACACTAGATCAATACCCTAGAGAGGTTTTTGATGGATCAAATCAAGATGAAACTCAAAAAACAAAAACCAATCTAGAACTAGAACAAGTATGCAAACAAGAACCAAAAGAGAATATGTAGCACACAAGGAACTAGAAGAATTGATCTTTATTTCTTTTGTCTAAAGTACTCCCATCAAAAGAGTACAAACCCTAAAACCAAGCTCAAGGCTTGATGCGCTCAGCTCTCCTTGGTGCCTTTCAACAGGAGACCCCCCACCTATTTAAAGGACCAACCCACAAGGAGTTCTGAATACAATTCCTATTCCCTAGAAGGAATCTGTATCCAACACAACTCTACTTGGCCCAACCTGGCCGAGTACAACTCTTGCACGCGTATGGCAACCCTACCATACTCACGTGACTAACACTTTTGCACGCGTATGGCCACCTGCCATACTCACGTGACTAACACTTTGCACGCGAATGACCTCCTGCCATTCTCACGTGACTAACCATTCTTCTGTGCACCATTCTCTTAGCCCGAACGCCCCGCATGACATCCTTGACCACCAAGACCTCAGTTCCTCCCTGAACCTAGTCCCGAACCTCAGTTCCTCCATGAACCTAGTTCCGGTCCCGTCATCGACCACGTTCGTCTTCGAGCAATACCTGCACATGAACAAACCACAAAACAATTCCGAGCACAAGTCCACGACTTGACTCAATCAATCCATGCAAATACTCACACGAGCATTGCATAAAGTCCACTTCAAAAGAAGCATCATGAAATTCTCACAAATTTCATAATCCCAAAAAAGAATCAAACACAATTCCAATTTTGCTCAAAACCCTAATCGAGCAAAAACGCATTCACGACGGACAAGGAAATATGGTCCGGCGTACACATGAAAAAGCACTCAAAAAACCATTCACAACGGACAAACAAAATCGGTCCGTTGTACAAGTGAAAGTTTCAGTTCCAAGAAGAAATCATTCCGGTGAAAACACATTCACGACGGACAAACAAAATCGGTCCGTCGTATATGCGAAATCAAACCTCAAAAAGCCATTCACGACTGACCAAAGAAGTTTGTCCGCCGTACATGCAAAACTTACTGGTTTCTTGGAAGATTGAGTTCGACTCATGAGCTCAAAAACACGTTCACGACAGACCCAAAAACTTTGTCCGTCGTACATGGGAAAATGAGGTTGCCAAAGCATGTTTACGACAGACCAACAAACTTTGTCCGTCGTAGATGGGAAACTTACTGTTTTCTTTAAGTTTGGTCCGGCGCCAAAGCGAAACTTACTATTTCTTGTCAAATTGTCAAAACACATTAACAAACACATTTGCAAATTCAATTCTAAGCCAATTTTTCAGCACATGATTTCACAGTAACATTATGTAATGTATGGTTGTGATCGAAATTTGTGTGTATGTGTGCTGGCTACTGATCTAGGGACTAACACATAATGCATACTTAGAACCTATCTTCTACGGTACACTGTGCTGTAAAAGGCAGGGTCTCACAAATTCCTACTATGTCTCTTAACCCTAAAGCCAACACCCCCCTCCCTTTAAATAGACACCCCATAATGGGCTCTACATTAGAGGTCCATTAGAAACTTAAAACCATTGGAATTTGGATCACCATCCGAAATACATCGCAGCCCTTTAAGCATGCGACCCTATAGGTTCACGTATACCTAGACATGGCTTGAGTACTCTTACTCAACCACTAATCGATAGCGGTCCCTAGCAGGACGTGATGACTCCTAAGTATATGTAAAGATCACATCGGACGGACCTAAAACAATGTTCACCGCATCGATCACGTGACTCGGAATCCCCAACTACAGTTAACTCTTTAACTGCAAGTAGCATGGCCATGCATTTTTGGATTCCGATCACTCGAGAGGCCTAGAGATATATCTCCCATTGAATAGAGGGGCAAATCCCATCTTGATCGACCATGCTTCGCAGCATGCTTCATGACAAACCCAAAAGCCACCTTTATAATTACCCAGTTACAGAGTAGCATTTGGCAACCCCTAAGTAAATCGTTACACATCTCGAGTACATGCGCCAACCTCAAATCTAAGGATATAACATACACATTGTATATTAGACCAACTAATGACAAAAAAATTATAACATTCTCGCAGTGTCTCAAGGTGGGTCGATCCAACTCCATGTTGTCTAACATGTGTAAATATTATTAGTTCGATATCTCCATATCTATGACCCGTGAAACATGGCCATCAACAAATACATTTGCTAGTCCATTCATATGTGTCCTCATATGTTTATCGACTAGGGATCACTTTAGAATAATCATCACAAAGTCATATATAGAGTTTCACAAACAAGTCATATACTTGCTAATAAATAATAATGACAATATTGAAGGATCATTGTTGTTTTTATCCATGTGTTTTTTGATGATGAGTATTTGAATATTCGAAGAAATTTGAAAAGATTTGAGTTGATTTGATTTTGGCTCAGTATTTGAAAAAGATTTGAAACCAATTTGAACCGGTTTATTTTTTGGTTTCTTTATTTGAAAAAAATCTGAAATCAGTTGGTTGTATGGATTAAATTGAGTCAAGTCGCGAACTTGGGCTCGGAAATTGTTTGTGTGTTTTTGTTCATGTGCAGGTGTTGCTCGAGGTCGAACATGGTCGATGACAGGACCGAGACTAGGTTCAGGGAGGAACTGAGGTCGTGAGGGTCGAGGGTGTCATGCGAGATGTTTCGGACTAGAGAAACGGTGCACGTGAGGTCGAGATCGTTGCAGCGCAGCGGCAGGAGCTCGCGAGGCCGACGCTGCAAGCCGACTACCGGGCGGCCGACGCGGTAGGCACGGCGCAGCCGCAGCCGAGCGGGTACCGGAGCGGGCTGGCAACCAGCGGCGCTTCGCGCACCGAGCGGATCTTGTCGGCGTACGCATCGGGCGACGGGAGTCGATGGCGTCACCGCGCGACAGAGCTGGCCAAGGGCGGCGGCCGGAAGCTGCCCGACACGGCGCCAAGGCCATACGCAGCAGCGGCAGCGCAAGTGGGTCAGGACGCAGCGTGTATACAATTTTTAGAGTACGTGTGAATACAATTTTTAGAGTGGTATATGTGTGTGTGCATGCATATGCATGCATGTGCATTGTGTGCATGTGTGCGTGAGTGGTGCATGCATGTGTGTGTTGGCGTGAGTTGCATGTGCTGCTTGCATGCATGTGTGTGTGTGCGGCAGGAGGGTTGGAACCGAGTGGAGTTCGGTTGTGTCCGAGAGCAATTCAATGCCGTGTCCGTTTTGTGTTTGTGCGCAGCAGACCGGGCGTCAATGGAGCGGCAGGCGCAGGCAGAGGAGCCAAGGAGCAAGGCGCACGCAGGAAGGTAAGAACGCAGGGGGCTTTGCTGCCGTGACCGAGTTGGAGACTGAGTGGCGGCTGGTTTGCTGTGTTCGTGAAGGAGAGCCAGCCGGTTTGCCGTATACAAAAAGGAATAGGTGGCTGTGGAGCCCTTTAAATAAGAGGGTTCTAGGGGCTTAGAATCAATCCAATGCAATAGGGCAAGAAGCAAAAGGTGCCTACAACAAAGAAAAGCTTTTGTGCTCTCTTTAGTTTGTTTAGGGTTTTCTAATCTTGTGTGATTAGAGATTTTGTTTAGGGTTTTCTAATCATCGAAGATTAGAAGATATTTTTTTTTGGTGTCATCTTGTTGAAGATGGTTTTGGAATAAAAAATAAGTTTATGCAATATTCTCTTATTTTTTTGCTTTGATTCTTGATTAGAAGGTTTGTTCGATTTTTTGATAGAACTAGTTTTGTTTTTTGTTCATCTTGTCTCGCTAATTAATCTAGGGTTTTGATCTCTACAATATTAGATATTCTTCCGCTTTTTAGGGGTCTTTAATTTTCCGAAAGAAATAGTTGAATTTTATTCGGCATCTATTCACCCCCCTCCCTCTAGTTGCCTACTCGGTCCTACAAGTTGTATCAGAGCAAGGCTCTACTAATCCATCTTAACAGGTGATTAGTAAACGGTAAGTTATGGCAACAGAGAAATACTCAAACAAGCCGCCAATCTTCGATGGCAGACTTCCCAATCGGCGGATCCGGATGATCGCATATCTTCAAGCTCAAGGTAACGCGATTTGGCGCAAGGTAAAAATTTCGTACGAGCTTCCTTCTAATGATGATATTGATAAAATCGAGTTTGAAAAAGATGTTGAAAACAATAATAGAGCTAGAAACATATTGCTTCAAGGACTTGCTAGAAAAGAATTCGATAGAGTTCATCATTTACTCATCGCTTCATGAAATTTGGAAATCTCTTCAAGATTATCATGAGGGCACCGACTGTAAAAGAAGCTAGGCAAGATCAATTTAAAAGGAATACACTAGATTTGAAATGAACTCTGGAGAATCTCTAGATGATTGTTTTGCTCGCTTTAATGTAATCTTAAACAATCTTAGAGTTGTAGATGTAAAGTACACTTGACTCTGAAAATGCTAGACATTTCCTATCATCTCTTAATCTTAAAATCTGGCAAATGAAAGTGACTGCTTTTAGGGAAGCTCACAAGATGAGTGAAATAACTTTGGATAAACTATATTCTAGTCTCAAAACTTTTGAGATAGACATTGTCTCAAGAACTTCCAATGATAACTCTATGGCTCTTAATGCTAATTCTTCATATGATAATGCTACTAGTTCTTCATCATCATATTCCATTACTGCTTTGAGTGCTCTTAGTGATGAACAGCTAGATCAAATACCAGAAGATACACTTGCTCTTCTTTCCAAGCGTGTCAATGCAGCTTACATGAGATCAAGGGAGAGAAGAGGAGCCTCCATCCATCGCTACAATCAAGTAAGGCCGGGCACATCCGTGCTAACTGTTTCAAAAACAAAGATAAAGAGGAGAAGGAGCAAAGCAACCCCTCCAAGTCCTTCCGGCCAAAAGAGAGCAAGGACAAAAATAAGCAACGGACAAAGAAGATGCTCAACAAAGTCTTCGCGGCAATTGGTCGCTTAGATTTAAGCGACATTGATGATTCAACTGACGATGAGAAGGAAGCGAAGCAAACGAAGCTGAACGAGAAAGATTTCACCGGACTGTGCTTCATGGCGAAAGGAAACACTAGTGACAACGATAGCACCTCCAGCGACGGTGATGAGGTAATACCTTCGTATGATGAGCTTTGTGAAGTTTTAGTCATATTGAGAAAATCTTTAAGAAAATCTTCACTCAAAAATAAAAACTTAGAGAAAGATCTATCCATGCTGAAAACTGAAAACTTTGATCTTAGAAATTCAAATTCTGAAAAGACATGTGACTCTTGCTTAGATCTCAAATTTGAAATTAAATCTCTAAAAGAGGAACATATGATTAAACTAGAACAAGTTTATGCCAAACAATTGAAAAATGAAAAACTTGTGAAAAATGTTGGTTGCTCTACTGATGGTTTACATGGTCAAACTTCTTGTTCTAAATGTCCCATACTAGAATTGAAGTTGCATGATGCAGATGCTAAGATTACTCAATTGTTTAATGATTTGCTTACACATGAAGTCCTTTCATGCTCAACTTGTCGCAAGCAAAAAGAAAAAGTAGATGTTTCCTGTAATAATTGTTTAACACTCTCTCGAAAAATTGATTACTTGGAAAAGTCTTTAGAACGTTTTACTAAAGGAAAGAAAAATCTAAATATGATTTTGGATCAATCAAGAGTCAGCACTCATCACAAAGGTTTAGGTTTTGATCCTTATGCTCATCACAAATCATATGCTCCTACTGTTGTTAAAACTCTTGAAAGTGGAAAGTTTGAAATTGTCAAAAAACCTGAGAAAACTGTCTTCAAATCTGCTGGAATTTTATCTTCTACTATGATAAATACAAATGTTGCTTCTGCTTCTAAAGACAAACCATTTGTTAAGTACAATTGCACTCATTGTGGAAAAGATGGTCATTTGATGAATTTTTGTTTTAGACTAGCCAAACAACAGAGAAAGGAAAATTCAAAGGCTAAGTCTAACTTTAGACAAACACGTATCATTTCTCCACATGTTCCGCTAGTGAAAGCAAACAAAATACCTGGAAATTCATCTACTTTGCATTCACAAGCTTTTGTACGATCACCTCCTCGTCGAGTGATTCAGTGCTGGATACCTAAATCATATTTCTCTAACCTATTGAATCCTCAACATCTTCTGCTCATAACATGTAGGTGGTACGAGAAGGGAAGGAGAACATCCGGGTTGTTGATTCAGGATCTTTGTCAACACATGACAGACAACCCAAGTTGGTTCTCCTCCCTAACAAAAGCATCTGGGAACGAAACGATCACTTTTGGAGATGCTACTACTGGACGCGTCATTGCAAAAGGTACTGTGAAGGTGAATGATCACTTTACTTTAAAGAATGTCTCTTTGGTGTCTAAACTGAAATTCAACCTTCTATCTCAGATCTCAATTGTTGGATGAAAACTTTGAAGTGAGTTTTAAACCAAATGCATGTAGAGTACTCGATGCTTCCGAAACTTGACTCTTGAGATATCTAGACTTGGAAAAATTTTCATAGCAAATTTTAGCAATGCTTCAAGTTCACATTGTTTTGTTGCTTGTAATCTAGAAATCTCAATTTTTGGCATCGTCGGTTAGGTCACATGGGCTTTGATCTGTTATCTAGATTGAGTGGTCTAGACTTAATTCGTGGCTTGCCAAAATTAAAATCTTGCAAAGACATTGTTTGTGCTTCTGTCGACATGGTAAGATGGTTGGAGCCCCTCATGCTCCTGTCTCTCTGTAATAACCACCGGCCCCGGTCAACTTCTTCACATGGAATCTGATAGGACCATCTCGAGTACAATCGGCCGGAGGTAAGTGGTACTTTCTAGTAATAGTTGATGATTATTCGAGATACTCTTGGGTGCATTTTCTGTCTTCAAAAGATGAGATTTTTGGACTCTTTCATGTCTTCATTAAGAGATTGATAAATGAATTGCCTAACTCATTGAAAGCCATAAGAATGTATAATGGTACAGAATTCAAAAATGCATTGTTTAAATCTTTTGTGAAACTAATGGGATTGAACATCAATTTTCTTCGCCATATTCTCCCTCACGAGAATGGTGTTGTAGAAAGGAAAAATAGAACTTTGATTCAAATGGCTAGAACTATGCTAGATGAATACAACACTTCAAGAAAATTTTGGGCTGAGGCAATTTCTTCTGCTTGCTATATATCAAATAGGGTCTATCTCAGAGCTTTACTTGGTAAAACATCTTATGAACTGAGATTTGATCGTAAACCATCTGTTTCTCACTTACGAGTGTTTGGTTGCAAATGCTTTATTCTTAAACATGGAAATCTTGATAAATTCGAAGCTCGTAGTACAGATGGTATTTTCCTTGGCTATTCGTTGCACTCTCGTGGATATCGTGTACTTGATTTATCGACTAACAAATTGTTGGAGACATGCGATGTTACTTTTGATGAGGCTAGCCCTGGAGCTAGACCCGACATTTCAGGTTCACGAGAAGATTTAGAGCCAATCTTTTTGGATAAAAGATTCGAAGAAAATGATGAAGATAATGATGATGATGAGCTCATACCTACAGAACGGGAAGATGTTCCTGAACAAATTGATGTGACTACTACTTCAGATTTTCCTACACCTCCCACGACGACTGAAACAACTGGACCTCCCCTTACTGCTTTTGAAGAACCATCCTCTGAACAAATTATTGGAAGTCTTCATGAAAGGGTGACACGTTCTAATTCATCTCAAACTCTTTTATGCATGCATTCTGCTTTTGTTGCAAATTTTGAACCTAAGAACATTACTCATGCTTTAACTGATAGTTCTTGGGTAGATGCGATGCATGAAGAGTTAGAAAACTTTGAAAGGAATAAAGTTTGGTCTTTAGTGGAACCTCCTAAAAATCAAAACATTATTGGAACAAAATGGGTTTTTAAGAACAAGTTAAATGAAGATGGAATAATTGTTAGAAACAAAGCTAGACTTGTAGCTCAAGGATTTTCTCAACTTGAAGGAATTGATTTTGATGAAACATTTGCTCCTCGTTGCTCGTTTAGAAGCTATTCGCATCCTCTTGGCTTTTGCACTTCAAAAGGTTTTAAGTTATTTCAAATGGATGTGAAAAGTGCTTTTCTAAACGGTTTTATAGAAGAAGAAGTTTTTGTGAAACAACCTCCTGGCTTTGAAAATGAAAAATTTCCTAATCATGTGTATCGCTTATCAAAAGCTCTTTATGGATTAAAACAAGCTCCTCGTGCATGGTATGATAGATTAAAAGGCTTCTTGCTTCAACATAATTTTGAGATGGGAAAAGTTGATAAAACTCTGTTTACTCAAAATTCAAATGATCAATTCCTTGTGGTGCAAATTTATGTGGATGATATTATCTTTGGAGGATCCTCCCACTCTCTTGTGTTGCAGTTTTCCGAACTGATGTCCAGGGAATTCGAGATGAGTATGATGGGTGAGTTGACATACTTCCTTGGATTTCAAATCAAGCAAGCGAAAGAAGGAATCTTCTTGCACCAATCCAAGTATACAAAGGAGCTACTAAAGAAATTCGACATGGGAGAAGGAAAGTCAAGATCTACTCCAATGAGCACAACAACAATTTTGGATCTTGACGAGAATGGTGTCGAGATGGACCAAAAGAATACTGAAGCATGATTGGATCACTGCATACTTGATCGCTTCGAGGCGACATACATTTTGCGGTATGTTTGTGCGCTCGATTTCAAGCCTCTCCTCGAGAATCACATCGACAAGCAATTAAAAGAATTTTCAGGTATCTTCGCTCCACTTCGAATTTGGCATTTGGTATTCTTGTTCTTCTTCGCTTACACTCCTAGGATATTCGATGCTGATTTTGCGGGGTGTAGATTAGATAGAAAGAGTACTTCGGCACATGTCATTTTCTTGGCACTTCACTTGTTTCTTGGTCTTCTAAAAACAGTCCTCGGTTGCTCAATCTACTGCTGAAGTGAATACGTTGCGTACCGCTAGTTGTTGTTCACAAATTCTTTGGATCACTTCAACTCTTAAAGATTACGGCATTAACTTTAATAGTGTTCCACTTCTTTGTGATAATACTAGTGCAATTCACATCGCTAAAAATCCTGTTCAACATTCAAGGACTAAACACATTGATGTTCGATATCATTTTCTTAGAGATCATGTTGAAAAAGGAGCTATTGAACTGAAATTTGTTGATTCGGATGCTCAAATTGCTGATATTTTCACTAAGCCGCTTGATTCTTCTCGCTTTGCTTTCTTACGCGGTGAACTTGGGATCATTCATCCCCATGGGTTGATTTGAGGGGGAGTCTTGATTTTAACTCTTTCATTTGTGTTACTTGACTTTGGTTACTACAAGGAGCTATTTTGTCGTTACACTTAACGAAAACTCCCCTGTTTTCATTGCATCATGTAGTACAAAGCTTTGTTGACTATTCTTGTGTATATAGTCAAATTAATGCTACATTGCCTCACTTCTCACTAAAAGACTAAAAGACTAAAATAATTCAATTTGAGATGCTTTTTGAGAATATTTTGGCTCTTGTTCATTATGGTATTGCATTTGTGAAATAGGCTTAAAAGTTTCTTGTCATCTGTTGAAAGGCTAGAGCTGATTAGAAACTATGTGTGAGCTTTTTTGGACTTCAAATGATCATTATGAGTCTCAAGCAAAATCAGTGTTTTAAAAGATAAAAGCAAGTTGAAAAAGATGCAAGCAAAAGCTACTTGGCTAAACACAAGTTTAGTACAATGTGCAGCTTCCTTGCCAGGGATTTAAATTCAAAAGATGCAAGAAAAGGCTACTTGTCTAAACAAAAGTTCAGAACAATGTGAAGCCACTTGCCAATTTAAACTGAGAAAGATACAAGAAAGAACTACCTACTCATACACAAGTATGGGCTAGTGTGCAGTTACTTGTCATCCCTGTTGATCACAAAGCAAAATTGTCAAACTTGCTAAAAGAGAAAAAGGAAATTCAAATTTTTGAAAAGGCTTGAGACAAACATTAGTGAATTTGAAAGTCTCTTTTTGCTCATGATAGATTTCTTTTTAGTTTTGGCAAAATCAATTTATGACATTTTACTTGTTTGCTCTAATTTGCTTATGCAACAACTATTCTATGTGTTAGAGCCTCCATATTCTCACAATTTGCTTTCTCATTGGATAAATTAACACAAAATGTGAAAACTCTTGTAAAAACTCTCCAAATGCTTTACTTTGATTATATACCTTGAATATACTTCAAAGCTTGAGATACTGCATTCTTTAAGGGGGAGTTTTGAGATCTTGATGACTATTTTGTCAAAAAGGGGGAGAGCAAAAGTCAAGAAGAAGAAAAATAAAAAGAGAGGAGAATTTCAAACTGTTTGAGAATTTGGATTTACTTGGTCTTTACTTGGTCTTGGAATCTTTTGGGTCTCAAATTTTTTTCTCTTTACTCTTGTCAAATCTTATTGTGTTTTGTCAAATTACTCATCAAGGGGGAGATTGAAGGATCATTGTTGTTTTTATCCATGTGTTTTTTGATGATGAGTATTTGAATATTCGAAGAAATTTGAAAAGATTTGAGTTGATTTGATTTTGGCTCAGTATTTGAAAAAGATTTGAAACCAATTTGAACCGGTTTATTTTTTGGTTTCTTTATTTGAAAAAATCTGAAATCAGTTGGTTGTATGGATTAAATTGAGTCAAGTCGCGAACTTGGGCTCGGAAATTGTTTGTGTGTTTTTGTTCATGTGCAGGTGTTGCTCGAGGTCGAACATGGTCGATGACAGGACCGAGACTAGGTTCAGGGAGGAACTGAGGTCGTGAGGGTCGAGGGTGTCATGCGAGATGTTTCGGACTAGAGAAACGGTGCACGTGAGGTCGAGATCGCTGCAGCCAGCGCAGAGAGCTCGCGAGGCCGACGCGCAAGCCGACGGCCGGGCGGCCGACGCTGTAGGCACGGCGCTGGCCGCAGCCTTCGGCGCGGCCGAGCGGCCGGGCAACCAGCGGCTTCGGCCGCACCGAAGCGGATGCTTGTCGGCGTACGCATCGGGCGACGGGAGTCGATGGCGTCACCGCGGCGACAGAGCTTCGGGCGTTCGGCCGGCAGCAACCGACACGGCTGGCCGGGCGCCAAGACGCAGCTAGCGGCAGCGGCAAGTGGGTCGTACGCGTGTATACAATTTTTAGAGTACGTGTGAATACAATTTTTAGAGTGGTATATGTGTGTGTGCATGCATATGCATGCATGTGCATTGTGTGCATGTGTGCGTGAGTGGTGCATGCATGTGTGTGTTGGCGTGAGTTGCATGTGCTGCTTGCATGCATGTGTGTGTGTGCGGCAGGAGGGTTGGAACCGAGTGGAGTTCGGTTGTGTCCGAGAGCAATTCAATGCCGTGTCCGTTTTGTGTTTGTGCGCAGCAGACCGGGCGTCAATGGAGCGGCAGGCGCAGGCAGAGGAGCCAAGGAGCAAGGCGCACGCAGGAAGGTAAGAACGCAGGGGGCTTTGCTGCCGTGACCGAGTTGGAGACTGAGTGGCGGCTGGTTTGCTGTGTTCGTGAAGGAGAGCCAGCCGGTTTGCCGTATACAAAAAGGAATAGGTGGCTGTGGAGCCCTTTAAATAAGAGGGTTCTAGGGGCTTAGAATCAATCCAATGCAATAGGGCAAGAAGCAAAAGGTGCCTACAACAAAGAAAAGCTTTTGTGCTCTCTTTAGTTTGTTTAGGGTTTTCTAATCTTGTGTGATTAGAGATTTTGTTTAGGGTTTTCTAATCATCGAAGATTAGAAGATATTTTTTTTTGGTGTCATCTTGTTGAAGATGGTTTTGGAATAAAAAATAAGTTTATGCAATATTCTCTTATTTTTTTGCTTTGATTCTTGATTAGAAGGTTTGTTCGATTTTTTGATAGAACTAGTTTTGTTTTTTGTTCATCTTGTCTCGCTAATTAATCTAGGGTTTTGATCTCTACAATATTAGATATTCTTCCGCTTTTTAGGGGTCTTTAATTTTCCGAAAGAAATAGTTGAATTTTATTCGGCATCTATTCACCCCCCCCCTCTAGTTGCCTACTCGGTCCTACAAATATTCAAGGAACAAGATAATTAATCATGAATATAAGAAAATATAATCATCTCTGTGATTGCCTCTAGGGCATATCTCCAACACTTACGTCGTAGCCGCTGCCGCCACACCGGTCGTAGCTCCGCTTGCCTCCTCCACCGCCCTCGCCTCCCTTGTGGTCAGCGGCAGCGGCGCCGGCCTTCCTCTACACCAGGGGATGCGGTGAACATGTCGGTGACAGCGACAACTCAAACCTCGTTGGCCATCGACGTGGGAGAGCGAGAGTGAGCGATATAGAGTAGAAGTGAGCGAGAGGGAAGAAGAAGATTCTAAGAAAGTTTCAAGATCAAGTTTCAATAAGTTTCAGATTTTTGAAATCAAGTGTTTGCTCAAAAAATTTCAAGAAGTTTTAGCGGGTTTCATCAAGTTTCAACCTAAAAGTTTTGTAAAGTTTTAGTAAATTTCAATAGGTTTCATCGAGTTTCAATCCAAAAGTTTTAAGAAGTTTCATCAAGTTTCAACAGGTTTCATCAAAGTCTCATCAGAACAAACAAAAGAAAAAAAAATCCACAGCATGCTCACCTGCGGTTGCCGCCCTCACCCTTGCCGCTCACCACATGCAGTGCCCAGGCGTTGCCTTGCCATACCTAGTCACTACCGCATGTGTGTGATGGCTTGCCCATCGGCTACCTCTTGTGCACAATGGCTGCTCATCGCTCGATGTCGCTTTCCACATGCCACACACAGTCGATGCGCTACGCTGCTTCCACAAGTAGATTGATGGAGGAGGGGATCCTCGATGAAGGATATTAGGTTAGAAAGAGGTGAGGATTCCATTTGTGGGAGGAATGGGAGCATGTGGATTCCATTTAGAGGAGGGGAATAATTTGGGGAAGAAGAAACAACATAGAGAAGGCTAGAACGTGGATAGGTTTGGATTACTATTTTCACCATGTATGTTTGAGGGGTGGAGTGGATAAGATTATGGTGAGTATAAGTATCCAATGGTATATTACTATCATGTTAGATTGACTTTCAATGCTACAGTGTTTGGTAGCTTTTCTTACATAATTAAGATAGACACGAAAGAAAATTATCTACAGAAGGGCCCAACTTCCATCGCTGAAGACCCTACCTTAGATTTGTGCCATGTTGAAGCACCAATCTAAAAGCAGAAAAAAATCCCCCATTCCTTCGTCCTCGCATCCTCCTCTAATGCTTTGTGCTAGAGGTGGGCACTGGATCGGGACATTTTGGGCTAGCACGAGGCACGCCCAGTCCATCCCAGCATGACATTATTGCAAACGGGCTATGCCAACATGGCACGGTTGCCCAGGCTATGCTGGGCCTGCCAGGTACGATGGGCGACCCGGCACGGCACGTCGAGCTGGACCATGCTCAGGCCGGCACAGCAGGCATAGCACTCGGTCGGCACGGGGCAAGGCACGCGGCCAGGGGCATGGCAAGAGAGTGATGAGTAGGGTAGAGGAGTGGGGAGGTACTTGGCTGTGTCGCTATGGCCATCACCGCACCGCCGTATCTGTCGCCGTGACCGCACAGCCGCTGCCTTCTCTGTGGCCGCTCGCCATCGCTCGTGCCCGTCGCCTCCTCCGTGGCCGCCCATCGTGGCCGTGGCCCATGCCCGCCTCCTCCTCCATGGTCGCACCGTGCCTGTCGTGTGCGCGATGCCCGCCTCCTCCATGGCCAATGTGGGGAGGGAAGGAGGAGAGTCAGCGTGGTGGGGAAGGAGGAAGGTGAGGTGGCGCACTAGGAAGGGAGGTGGGGCGAGGCATCATCATGGGGAGGGAGGGAGGGAGGCGAGGTGGTGCTCCCCCGCCATGCCACACCACGGCCACCCCGTCATGCCGCGTTGCTGTGGGGAGGGAGGGAAGGGCAGAGTTCGGCATTCTTCACCTCAAATAAGTGGCAGCGGTCTGGTCGGGGGTTGGCTATGAGCCTCCTCGAAGCCCGCCTCCCAGCCCTCCTCATCGCCGCACCACCGAGATTGCCGACGTGGCCCATGCTAACATTCTCTTCTCCTCATTCTAACTAGAGGGAGGCAAGGTGGCGCTGTGGGGAGGGTGGCGAGGCGGCACCCCCCTGGCAATGATGCACCTTGGCCACTCGGCCCACCCTGACATGTCATCGTAGGAAGGGAGGAAGGAAGGAGTTAGGCGGGTGTGTCACTGTGACGACGTGGGGGCGCAAAGAGGAGATGTGAAGGAGGCAAGGAGTGGCTCAGAGCCTCGGACAGCCCGGTCTCCTGGATGGCCAGATCTGGAATTATTGGGAGGAGTTGAGGAATGGCATCCCTCCTCATCGCCGCACCACCGAGATCGCCGACGTGGCCCATGCTAACATTCTCTTCTCCTCATTCTGACCAGAGGGAGGTGAGGTGGCACTGTGGGGAGGGTGGCGAGGCGGCATCCCCCTCGCCATGACGCACCTTGGCCACTCAGCCCACCCTGACATGTCATCATGGGGAGGAAGGAAGGAAGGAGTTAGGCGGGTGTGTCACTGTGATGACATGGGGGTGCAAAGAGGAGATGCGAAGGAGGCGAGGAGTGACTCAGAGCCTCGGACAACCCTGTCTCCTAGATGGCCAGATCTAGAATTTGTGGGAGGAGTTGAGGAATGAGGACCAGAGGAGCCGAGGAGGTGACTGGCTGACTGCCGATTGTCAAAGACTGAAGTGCCAAGCCCACTGAGCTGATCCCAAGGTATATACATATATAATATATTGTTAATCTATTATTAATTTCATTATTTTTTCTTGAATTGTATTGCACTTTATTCTATTGCACTTTAGTATGTTATTGCACTTTAATATGTAATATAGCTGTATACTTGTATAGTCGTATTTATTCATAGATTTTCAATATGATGAAATGAAATTTGTGTAATTATTTAACAAGCAATTAAAGTGGTACTCCAGTCGATGAGAGCATAACTCAACCAAAGAGACTTTGACTATAATTTGATCCAATGAAATTATTGCTAATTCGAGGCATCACATTGAGTTGATATCGGTATATCATCTCATCCAGTTGACATTAATCCTTTGAGGTTTTGAGCCTACCCTCTGTTTCGATTCTGGCTTCGCCACTGACCCTCACTCTCTCAATCCCTCTGTCTCCCTCTACTTGGCCGACACATCGCCTAGCTCTCTCTGCTCCTCTTGCTGCTTACTCGCTTGTCGTTCTCTCTCTCTCTCTCTCTCTCGCCCCCTCTCTCTCTCGCCCCCTCTCTCTCTCTCTCTCCACTTCTCCTTGGCCGATGGTACTCCTCTCTCTCTCCACTTCTCCTCAGTCAATGGTGCTCCTCATCACTAAGAGAGATTGAGAGAGAGCTAAGAGAGATTGACAGATATGGGTGATAGAAAGGGGGGCAATGGGAGAGAGAAAGTGAGTGAGAGAGATGGGCAAGAGAGAGGGAGAGCTGAGAAAGGGAGCAACGGGTGAGAGAGAGAGATTGAGAGTGAATAGCTTCTTGCAATGTACAAGTTTTTGTACGAAGGAGTATCGTATACTCATGCAAGCACTGTAAATGTCATTATGTACCTTTTCAAGAATGAATAAAATTTAGTTCCTTTTTCCCTTAATATTTGTGTCCACTACCTCATCTCCATGCATCTTCGGCTCCTTTCCTCTCATCACAATAGTGCAAATAGGTTGAGTCTAGGCTAGCGCAACACGGAGCAAGCACGAAGCACAAATGGATCATGCCTGGGCTCACCAAAGGCGAGCCGAGCTGGCACAGCACGGCACGACGGGTCATTGTGGCCTGGCTCGGTTCAGGCACAAAGCACGATGGGCCTGTGCTGGGCTAGCCCAGCATGGCATGACTCCCACCTCTACTTTGTGCTGTAGGAATCACTCCAACAATGTGCTGCAGGAATATAAAAAAAACTTTGGTGCCACTCCATCTCGCCGGCGAGAATGTCACCCCAATGTTTCCTCATCCCGCCGTCCCCTGACCCCCCACTAGTTGATCTCGCCGCCTCAACCTCGGTGCCTCTAGATCCCACCGTATTCGGCCTCCCTGCCACCAGAGTCGTCCTCCTCCTCGCAATGTAGTGTCGACCTTGTTGGCACTATCATCCGTCGTCCACCATGGGTTTGGTGGACAAGAGCATGAGCTTTGGCTAGGGTTTGGCTTCGATTTGGTGGAGAAGAGCATGTGTTTGGATTCACCAACCGTGTGCTTGGAGTTGTCATTTGGATTTGGCATGGATTGTATGGAGAAGAGGATGGTCTGGATTCACTTTATTTTTCTCTTGCATGTGCAGAGAAGAAGGCCAGGTGGGTATCATGTGTAGAGCAAGATAAGGTGGGGAAGGAGGAACATGGATTTTTTATTTGCTGCTCTAAGATTGATGATTCTATGGGGCACAAATCTAGATGGGGTTGTCATATGTAGGAGTGGCAATGGGTAATATCCCCACGGGGAGTGTCCTCCCATTCCCGAACCTCGATAACTAAAACTTCTCCATCCTCATCCCCGTCTTCGCATGCGGGACTTAATTCCCCCATCACCGACCCTCAATGGTTCGCAGGGCCCTGATGGGACTAATCCCCAAAAATTGGAGCAAGCCAAGAACCAACATTGCGTGGAACCATTGAGGAGGAAAATGTATAGAAGTTAAACTAGACTTCCCCTGCTTATCAGAGTTTTGTTTTAGGGCCCTGCTTATCAAAGTTGCATGTACTAGATGTAAAAATATGATGAACTCAATTTTAACTTGTAATATTCCAAACTAGAAAGGTGATTTATTTACATAAGGCAATATTACATTTTTACCTATCATGATTAGGAATTTAAATAAAGCTTTTTGTATGCACAAACTGCAAATGGATCAAACAGTGTTAAACTTGGAGCAACTTGTTCTTGAACCAGGTGGTAGGTCGTAGAGTTCACAAGGAGGAGAGGGGATCTGTGGATCTCCTCCCAGATCTATGTCGTTGTGGAGGAGGAGAGGGGACCACGAGTGTTGGGAGTGGTGGGTCCTTTGAGCAGCAAATGTGAATGGGACCGGACTGAGTGAGGAGGAGGACTGGGGGTGGCTACAAATGGGAAGGCTAGGTGCTTGGGTTGGACTTGGAATTGGATTGGATCTAGGTTTTTTTTAACACATTAGCTTACCTATCAGTGATAACGGGTGTAGGATCAAGGAATAGGTGGTTTTTAAAATTCTCGTCTTAGTTGGAATAAATAAAGCAAGTAATACTAGGAATGAGAATTTTGACAATCAAAGCCTAAATCTTCTATGTTTTACTAAAGTGCACCAACAATTCTAAGATTGAGCAACTGCACAGTTCTAGTTTCAAGAGCAAGAATAAAAAGCAATGAAAGTAAATTTGCTCAAATAAGAACGAGTGATTAACCCATAAGAAGATGAACACAAGGTTTTATCCCGTAGTCTTGGAGGCTTGCCGGTCTCCCCTAATCAACATTGAGGAAGCTTGGTGTCGGTGTTTCGAGCACCGGCAATACGATTTTTCGGTCTTAGGGGAGATCGCGCGTTCCCTCTCCTCGAATGGCCTGACTCAAGGGAGCCCAAAGTGTGTACTGGTTCGGGCTGAATATCCCTACTCCAGTTCGTTGCTGTGTATATGCCCTTTCGGGGTACTGCAATCGTCGCTTCCAAGGGGAAGCTAGGGTTGGTTCGTTGTCCAAACCCCTTTCTGAATATGTTCTTCTATCTTCTTGCTCTCCCCCTCTCCCCAGGGTCCCGTTCTCCCTTATATAGGCGGGAGCTGCGGGTTACACGGGAGTTCCTCTAAAGAAAGGAAAAAGTGGGAGCCGGGTTGTCCTGTCATGGGGTCCGGTCTTCGGCCTTGACGTCCGACCGGCCTCCTCCTCCCCGCGTGCTTGGTCGGCTGGCTTGCGGTGGAAGGCTTGGTCCTGTGGAGGAACGTGACGCGCTGCCCCGCACGCTTTGTCAGGCGGCTGGTTTTAATGGCGAATGACCCTTGAGGCTTTGGGTGGAGACGTTCCTTTCTGTTCCGTGTCAGAGCGATGGGACCGGAGCCTGGTTTTGCAGGCGGCTCCCCTGACACCTTGGGAAGGAACCACCTACCCTGACATGGACGTCCCGGGATGTCACGTTTGACATAGTAGGTACTTGAGTACTGTAGCGCCCGACCGAGGGAGGCTCTCTGACCCGGGCGATCAGGGACAGTTGGACGGAGTGTTTGAGCTGAGGCCTGGTCGTGGACCGAGTTCGCCTACGGCCCACAGGTCTTCGGCTCGGGCTGGGCCTTGAAGGCAGCCCGCTCGAGGTTTCTGGGCTGCTGGGAATACCCATGGTATAAGTATTCGTCACTTGGTCCACTCAAATCGGCTCCTTGCGCAAATAAGCCTTCCCTCGATCACTCATGTTAGCTCTTCCCCGCTCCGGGCAGGCGAGCGCCATGCCTTCACAAATACCGGGCCTTCTCACAAGCTCCTTTGAAAAGATTACCAGTTCTCCCACCTCCAAGCCATCTAGGAGGTGGCAACCTCCAAGAGAATAGACTTGACGCTTGCTCAAAGATGTTTGAGTGCTTCTAATAGCTCAATTAATGCAATGCACTCAAATTCTCCCAACAACTCATAATTTTGAGAATTGAATGCTCTAGAGTGAAATGGGAGTTGCAAGGGCTTAGAATGTATTCAACGGAGTCACCAACCAGGCCCTTGATGCATGTGGAGGGTATTTATAATCCCCCTCCCCACCAAGAAACTAGCCGCTAGAGGCTTTTTCCAGAAAACTAAGCCGAGTCTAGCACTATCACCCTCTAAGGGCTGGTAGTGCCGACTAGGGTTCCAACGGCAGACCTAGTGCATTAAATGCATTAGGCACTGACCGTTAGCCACGTGCCTGCATAAGTCCAGCACTAACGCCCAAAATGGCTGATAGTGCCGCATTTTGAAATGGGCAAAATTGGGGTTCTTTGAAAAATAAGTACCGAGGTTATTGGGGCAGAACTGCTGCTTGCCCGGCAATACCGCTCCATATGGCCGGTAGTGCCGCTCGGGGCCTAGACACAAAATACACCCTTACTGTTAAATAAGTACCGTCGTCTTAGGGGTGGTACTACCGCTCAACTGGCAGTACCACTCCTAAAGCGTGGTAGTGCCGACCTCAGAGCGACTCAAAAACACTACTTCTGTTAAACAACTACCTCTCACTTGTGGGCGATACTGCCGCAACACCGGCACTACAGCCCCTAAGGGGCCGGTAGTGCTGCTATTTACTGAAAGCAAGATTTTGAGAGGGATTTTGATGCAAATGAATGATCATGAGTTATCACATTAATTGAGCCATTTGATCTACTCATTTTCAAGCTACTAATCAATTCCCCCTTAATAGTACGGTACCTAATCTAGCAACCCGATCTCTCTCCAAACATCAAGATCAGTAAAATGCTATAAAAGGGTCCTTAATTCTTTTATACCTCGATCTTGAGCTTGACTTCGAATATGGGCTCATGACTTTCTTTTCATTATCCTTTGATGAGGACCAACCACCTTTTGTACACTCAAAGCAAAATGTTAGTCCACAAATATTGATTGTCATTAATTACAAAACCATGCGAAAATGGTGGTCTAGATGCTTCAACGGGGGTGGGGGTGGGGACGGGGAATGACGGAATGGCCCTGGCCCCCACCATCCCCAACGGGGGCAATATTTCCTGATAAACCCCCAGTGGGGTAGATTTTCCCTGTTCCCATTCAATTTCCCGCGGGAAACGGGGATCGGGGCCCATTGCCACTCCTAGTCATATGGGTCACTGAGCTTAGGTTATGAGGTGTCATATGGGTTACATGTTGTCATAGGAAGGAATATTTTTGTTTTAATTTAATTTGTGTGGATCCCATCTTTAGTGATGGAAGGAGATGCAAAACACCTTTTTCTCGGGAAAAAATAGCCTTAGAACGTTTGTGATATATGGTGATTTTATAATTGTGGATGTCCTTAATTACCCACAAAAGCTCAAAGGTAGAATGGGACAACTACTATTCATGATCAGCAGTGATCAATTGTTTAATTTGAACGGATTTGCTAAATAACACTCGAGTTAAGATTTTGTGGTTTTCAGTCGAATTATCTACCATTAGATTTTTTTCTTAAACTTGTGTACTGCACTCTACACCTTTGTCTCTGGTGACGGTGTTCTGAATAGCATCAACAGAGTTAGGGCTATTCATCGGGGTTAGGATTTGGGTTCATCGAAGTACCCCCCCCAGTTTCAAATTTCGTTTTCGGACCACATCTTGGGGGGAGGCCAAAATTCAAAATTTCAGAATTCTGGCCATAATATGGCTGTTCAAAAACTAAATTTCAAATTCGGTATTTTTGAGGCTACAAAAAGCGATATTTCATTCAAAATGACGGAAATTTTGGCGCACTGACCGCTTCAACGCGCACGCCTCCTTCTTGCTCAGCTCCAGCTCCATCATGTTCCTCTTCACCGCGCCCTACGCTTAGCAACTCACGACTCCGCCACCACCTCCGTGCCCTCCTTCTCTACAGGCGTCGTGCACAGCATCACCGCGGAGCACGGCCTCGTGGTGCACATCATCGCGGTCCGCGTAGCCGATGCCACCGAGGCCTTCCACGCTAGCGTTAACGCCAAGGTGATGCTCTAACGACGGCGCATGGAGGCGAAGCTTGGGGACCCTCTCCAGCGCCGCTGCGTGCTCTAAATGGCCTTGTGGCTGCCATCTACAACCCACTTTGGATGAGCTCCATGCGCGCTACCAGCTCCCGTAGCTCAACCTTCCACGCCAGCGTCAAAGCTAGGGTGATGCTCGAGGGTAGGTGTGTGTGGGTGTTGGGGCGCAGTTGCTTGGCCGGGTCAACGTGAGGACGGCCATGCGTGAGCATGAGCAACCGAGACACGAAAGCGAGCAACCGAGCTGCCAAGTGCGAGTAATCGAGTGACGAAAGCTTGGGGACCCTCACCAGCTTGTCTGCCCTAGCCTCCGGTCCTAAAAACATCAAATCCAGTTGATTTTGTAGCAATTTCGGTCCAAAAGGCCGAAATCTTGATGAAATTAGCCAAATTTCGTCGAAATTCACTGAATTTACTGTAGTAATTTGAAATTTTTCAAAAAAAATTATCCCACCGAGATTTGGAATCCAAAATTTTGGCCAAAATTTTTGAGATCTCAGTGAAATTTTAAACCATGCCCCCATAGAATTAGAGCGGGTGGCGATGACCCGGCAGAGGTGACGGTGCGACGTGGTAGTAGTGGCACCACCTCGATCGTGGGTCCGGAGGGTGATGGGTGGCGGGGGCAACATGATTGGGAGAAAATATTATGAGGTGATAAGAGAAGATTCGACAGCGCTAGCGATTGGAGATGAGGAAGGAAGGCGGCAACGATGACAACTGGAGTTGGAGGTGCAGTAAAGGAGAAGAGGGGGTGGCAACGACATAGGTGGCATCAATGGTGGGAGAGCGGTAGGAGGCGGATTAAGGTTAGAACAGGGTTTACAAAACCATCGAAAACCACTCAAAAATCGTGGTTTTCGACCGTATCGAGCCTGTTCGAAATCCTAAACTGGTCGGTAAACAATTTAATTCAAAAAATTTTGAAAAAATTTATGCGATGTAAACCGGTGAAAAACCGTCGAAAACCGAGCGATTTTTCACAAAATTCGACAAAAACCGTTCAAAAAATCAACCGCCCAAAAGGTTCAAGTCGCCGATCGGTTTTCGTTTTTTTAAAATTTGTTTTGAATTGTTTGTTCAAACGCTCGGTTTCGAAACTCTTCGGTTGCTGACGATTTTTGCTCGACTTTCAT